>JAIUSX010000026.1:5000000-10000000 GCA_026573805.1 Hesperophylax magnus
AGAGTATTATTCCAAATTCGTTTCACTTAGGAGTAATTCAAAACCAAGATATCAGCTGCATTCAGCTCGGCAGATTTACAGATGCGGAGGATGGAGTAAGTCGAGTAATTACCAGGCGCTAGATGAGGGATTAGCCTAAGAAACAATTCCCCAACTGCCATTTTAAGTGCGGTAATGGAAGTTGTAATTAGCAGTAATCGGTCATGTTGCCAGGCGACGCTTTCAGAGCTAAACAGTTTTAAATCACTGAATATAAACAATTTGTAACGATTATTATAGAGATGTGATTATTTATTTATTATTATTATTATTTATTTGGTACATTATTTTGTTACAATTTATGTTTTCCAGTAATGTAGGCCTCACTGGGTGGCTTGCCCGTGCTGAGGCCTTCATTTTATAATATGAAAATCTAAGATAGTAAATTTGAAAAGAAAATAATAAATTTAAAATTAAAAATAAAAATACATAATAATACATTTAAAATTAAAAAATAATACAATGAAAATAATCTTGTGTGTTTGTGAGTGATGTGTGTTTATGTTGGTTTTGTGTGTTACGTGTAGGTTTTATTTTTATTTTATGCTATGACATTTTGGTAATATTGTCTTTTTTGTTGTTTAATCCATTTTGTAATTTTGTGTGTGAATTTATTTTTATTTTCCTCAATTTTAATTTCAATTTTTAGACTGTTGAAAGCTTTTATTGCATGGTATTGGTAGTGTCTTTGTCCAAAGGTTGAATTTACTGTTGGAGTTTTAATGTTTTCTTTGTACGCTTGTCTAACTGGTCTGTTAGTGTTATTTTGTGTGTGTTGAAATTTATTTTTTTTGTTAAAAATGTAGTTTAGTAGTGTTTTAATGTATAATTGGCGTATATCTAGTACGTCACAGCTGTTGAATATTTGGTCTGTATCGGTCAGTCTATGTTTTTTTAGTATTACCTTTAAGATCGTTTTTTGTGCGGTTTCTATGTAATTGATAGCCGAGTTTGTTGCTCCTCCCCAAGCAATAATTCCATATTCTATTATTGATTGGCAGAGTGCAAAATATATTGTTTTCAATTGTTTTATTTTATATATGTTTCTTATGTTAAGGAAAATGTGTATTGTTTTGAGAAGTTTATTTGTGATTTGTTTGATGTGAGGTATCCATCTAAGGTTATGGTCAATTACGATTCCTAGATACTTTATTTGATCTGTTTTTTCTAGAGGAGGGCAATCGCAGATGTTGGTGTTTAAACATTCGTGTATTTTTATGGTGTTTGTATTGTTTTTTGGCTGTCCCGTGCTATTTATACTGTATGTTGTGAATTTTGTCTTTGATATGTTAAGTGTAAGTATGTTTGAGTCTAGCCATGTTTTGACTTGCGAGATTCCCAAATTCGCTATGTTATATACATTATTCCAATCCTTAGATTTGAAAAGTAAAACTGTGTCATCAGCATAGCTAACTATTTCACCATCTATTTTCATGCTGCAAAGTTCATTTATGTAAATAGTAAAAAGAACGGGCCCTAGTATGCTTCCTTGTGGAACTCCATATGTAATCGGCAGTGGTTTACTAGTATGGTTGTTAATTTTGACTTGTTGAGTTCTGTTACTCATATAACTTTTAAATAGTTGAAGTTCCTTGCCTTTGATACCCATGTTTTCTAATTTTTTAAAAAGTGAATTGTGGCAGATTGAGTCAAAGGCTTTAGCTAAATCTAGATATATCGCTATGCATTTGTACCCTTGATCTAAGTTGCTATGTATATAATCTACTGTACATGCCAAAGCTTCTTTTGTGCCTATTTTGTCTCTAAATCCATATTGGTTATCCGAGATTAGCTGAATTAGACATTATTTATCAAGGACAGAGATTTTGGAACAAAATCTAATAAATGTAAGCGCTCTTCTAAGCTTTTTTAAAATTTACATAATGCTAAAAGGTACCTGCAACTACTTATTTTTACACAACGTATCATATATTGTTTTAAAGAAGTTGCATTAACCTTTTTTGTAAGCGTATACCTCGGAATGTATGTATTGTTTTAAATCTATAAAGTCATTTCCGTATTCGTGAACTGTATTTCAAAGAATACATGACGCGCAAGTGGGTGGAAGAGAAGTAGAAGTCCACCCAGAAAGATTTCACGATATCTAATAATTGGGTTGAGTCATATCAAGGGTTGGAATAATGTTCGGGTATGCAGACAACGAAGCAGTAAATATTTACCAAGCAGTGCGAGGCAAGGCATATTTTCTGCGTTTAAGTTTATAAATTTAAATGGCACTGGAATTAGTCAACCCTTAGGTATATGACTTTTAAGACTTGTAATTTTGTAAATTTTATTATTTATGTTCGTTTTCAGATGCCCGGAAAAATTATTTAAAAAAAATCAATTTCAAATACTTTTTTTTTCTACACTTAAAACATCTTTTAAGGCAAACAAAATCATAGAGTAAACAATAGACAATAGCAAAAACAACTTTTGCAAAAAGAAATATACTTAACATATATTTCAAAAAGTTTAGGAAATTATGTAAAGTGTGGAACATTTGAAAATTCATAGAAAAATGTCATTAAATATACATTTGCAAAATCAAAGGTTTTTTTCTGTAACAATGTAGTGTGGTGATATTTTTAATTTAAACAAATTCGTACGTTAATATGTTATAGTTCTACAACGAGATGCACTTAAGACAATTTTCGTAAGTGACGTAAACATCGTAAGCTTAAACGTATTATTAAACATAAAGTCAAAACTTTTTGTTTATGTCTTCAACCCTATAACACACTTTTTCTTTTAATATTTAATTTAGCGCAGCGCGTAACCGGGTTGAGGTTCATGAGAATCGCTTTTTCAGACGTTGTTGAGAAAGGTGAGAAACTACAATACAGGGAAGGAAGGGAAAAATGGAAGAAAAACTTCGCAAAGCTCGAGTATATTAAGTTAGTTCACTAACTAATATCAGCTTCAATATTCTGGGAGCATGTTTACCACCAGAAGAGCGTGGAAAGATTCAATTTTGCTTTAATAACACAGTACAAGGGGGGCGGTGTAGATCTAGGGATCTCAGCTATATCACTATAGACTCAGCCGTCGTCTTCATAATTACACGTGGTAGTCTGAAGAGGTTAGAAGATTGGCAGGGAGCTTATCAAAGATAGAGTTATATACTGAATTCCTACAAAAGTAGAGAGACTTCTGCGGAGAAAAGATTACGTCATAAAACATTTATCTGATTACAGATTCGACTCCTGCCGACGTACATAAATATGCTGAAGCGAAATAACGTTGGGAACAATGGATGGTTAATTTCATGAAATGATTATTTTAACACAACATTTCATGAAAACACCTTTTAACTTTGTTATGGATTTAAGAAAACACATCTTTACAACACTGAACTGATATTTACAACTCTGAACCAAGGTTAAAAGCTTCCTTCATACGAAATAATTATTTGACAAACTGCAAACAATTTTATCGATACTGGCATAATATTACATACGTATTTAACTTAGTAAGGTTTATTGAGTCCCAGTGTCTGGGGTCAGATTTGTCAGGGTAGATGAAAACTATGCTAGAAAACTAACTAAATATGTATTCAGAAATGGTAACTAACCATTAATAACGCAATTGCAAGCAAAGTTTATATAAGTAATTAAGACCCTAAAAGGCCCATAGAAAAAAAGAGCCCAAATTAAACAAAAGTAACAAATAATTTTAAAATAAATTTTTCATAGGAAAGCAATCACGAGTGTATAAAAAATAACATAAAAGATAGCAAAAAAACGACATTATAAAATACTCCAACATAGCAGTAAACTATTTACTGCTGATCGGAAAAATCTTATCTGAGCTTTCATTAAAATTTAATCCTCCCCCAGAGAGCTCCCCTACCAAACTAGCTGCTGGCTTTTGCTTGATGCCCGCCAGACTACAGATTGGATGGAGATCCAAAATTCAGTAAAAGGATTAAAACCATTATTATAAAATCATGAAAACGAATCGATAGATTGATTACTTTTCTGGAACAGAGAAAAGGTATGTTGGAAAGGTTTAATGAGGGACAGTACAAAAAATTACGTGAATATTTTTTTATGTGAATACCGTACAGGAGTCCTAACTGCTCCCAACCGTCTGGAGTCAGTGAGGCTATGGCAGCCCGGGGAAGGAGATGGGGAAAAGGGTGGGACCTATCTATCTAGTCACCATATACGGTTAAAGCCATTTCAAGCAACTTTAAAGTCTGAATGGTGGTCTTACACCAGGGCGACACTGAGAGTATCTTCCAGTCTGGAACGTCATAGCAATTGTACTATATATTATTTTAAAAAATAAGTTGTGATCACCTTACATTTCATATTTTTGACACCTCACAAGAGAGCTGGCCTGCGATTCTGGAGTTAAACGATCAATCGTTTTCGTATGCGCCGTCTTCGAGTGAAAAACTACTAGTCGTCGCGACTAACTTTTTCGAATGTTTCAATTTTACGTATTCTTGAGCGTCGAACGGTCGAAGTTGGTAGAAGAGATGATTATATTGGCGCCCCTGTGAATATTGTCTATGTTCCTGATGTTTTTGGGATTTCTATGGTGTGACTGTCAAACAGACAACAGTTATTCGTTATTCAAAACAGAAATGGCTGCGGGACATATTACAAATTGCCAAAAGCAACTCTTAATTGAGCTTGTAAGCTCCGATAAAGACTTAGTAAGTGGGAAATTTTCACCCACTTTTACATTTGCGGAATCCGCGCGGTAAAACAAAAATTGACAGCTAGACTAGATTTTGACAGCCAATTCCATAGAAACGCCAACAACCTACCACTCGCTGCCCTGTTTCTACTGGTTATACCCAGTAGTTGCTGTGTGGAATGACTTTTGACGTTTGGCGTCGAAGTATGTACCTTCGACCAATTTCGGGCATAGCAACGACGACCAACGTACGTACTTTCGACGGCGATTACGAGCGCCCTCGATTCAGGAATAGAGCCCCTGTCACTCATAATGTCGCTACCCGGTTTGGTAGTTTGTGAGGCAGGTTTAAAGTAGGGGCTGTAGGAAGGGATTTATTAATGCGGGTCTTGAAGAGGTCCAGATAAAATAAAGTATGAAAATTCAGATGCTGGTAGCTCATTCCAAATCGTTGCCGACGTACACAAGAAATGAAATAACACAAATAAAATCTACTTTAGCACACCTGGATTTGAACCCGCGTCCTCCAGATTGCTAGTCGAGAGCCTTCCCCCTCGACCGCGGAGGCCAAGGGTAGGGCTTTATTCCGTAATGCGAATATCGCAATTTTGTTATGTGAATACCGTACAAGAGACTCAACTGCTCCCAGCTGTCCGGAGCCAGTGGGTCTAAAACATCCCCAATAGGATGAAGGGATTGGGGAAGGGATGAGATGAAGGAGAAGAAGTTTGAAAAGTAACTGGATATTCAGATCTGATCACCAAACACGATTAAAACCATATCAATCAACGTTTCGATTCCTAGTGGTGATCTTTCAATAGGGCGAGAGCATCTAATTATTTTAAAATCAGAAACAGCAGAATCATAAAAAGTCGATCTTTTTGATTTGTATATCTGGTTTTCGTCCATGAAATAAATATTTGTTTGCTCACAGAACTAAAGTCTTATTTTCTATATATTAAAAATGAATATCAAACGCCATCTGTGTTCGCCCGTATAAATAGCGCGTAGGGTTCTGAGCCCCGCTAACGTCTCCTCCAGATAAATCACCGCGTCATAAAGCAGCCGGTGTTTTGACACTTTGACCGCCGGCGCGCGGCTCGGCGGTGCGTAACTTGCCGTAACTTGGCCGATATTTCAAACGGCCACATTCATCACGCGCACCGCAACCGCGAGATAAAAAAAATACCGGGATTAAAAACGAAAGTATAAAAAAGGCCGAGGATTAAAAATGACGTCTTAATGTGTGAAGGAAGAACTTGAGAAAGGATTTGAGAATAATATGTTTATTAGATAAGCAAAATGGAATTAACGGAATAAACATTTAAAAGTAATAGTCATAAGAATATCTATCCTGGAAACAAAACATACGGATAACATATTTAATATTATGCCTGCTCTACACTCTCGAGCCGAGGGAGCCCGAACGTACTTGATACGCTCGCCGGCGCTCCGTCTCGTGTTAGTTTTTTTTGTGCACGGGTCTCTACTACTATTATACCGTGTTCCACGCTCATAACGCGATAAAGTAATAATTCCCATGTGTAAAAGATTTATTTAAGAATTACATAATATTTTAATTTTGTCTCCTGTAGACAAAGTATAATTAGATTGGTAGGTACTTTCCAGATATTTGAGGAACATGTGCTAATAAGATAGTCACGCACAAACATAGTAGATAAAAAGGACAAATTAAAAGGACAATTAAATGTAAACTATAAACACAACGTACACTAAATGTTGACTACATTGTATCTATGTGATATTATGATGTACATTAACTGCTACTAACATAATATATAATACTGCCGCCATGGGTGGAACCACATTATCCTCCTTGTGTTTTACTTATGACGGTATAATAACACATTATCTAAAACATGCAAACACCTCAGTACAGGTTCTCCTAGTGAGGTGTTTAAAACAATACTACTAAACTAAGCCATAGATTAACTTATTATTATCATTTTTTGTATTACTCATACTTATAATGTAAACTGTATGCAGTGAATAGAAAAAATACGTGAATAATATGTATACGCATGAAGCAGAGGGTGCAATATTATCAGAGTTCATTTTTGCAGACAAAGAACATTCAAATCTCCAATGTCTGATGTAATCCGTCAAAAGCGCCAAGCCCTTAAATACACAGAAAAACCGTTTTTCTAAAAACGGTTCAACCGGCTACAGAACATCCAATTGTGAGACTTGTTTGTTGGCCGTTGTTTCTCTACCACAGGGGTTCCCAACCTTTTTGTACTCTAGAGCACATTCTAAAATATCGGTAGGGTGGCGGGCACCACCTATTTTTGATCGACAAACTCGGGGCACCAATCGCAATCAAAATGACAACAACGCGGTTCCAGGCGAGGAATGCTATTTGCACATCACTCCTTGTACACGCCGAAAACCCAAAGTGAGCCGATGATCGCCGAACCGATCGGGACGGTACGAGCACGTGACTACTGTCAGTTTGGTTGTCGGGGCCATGTTTATTGCTTTCACTGACAGACAGAGCTGGCAGAGTCATGTGCCATGTGTTTTGGCGCCTTCGGCGTTTATCGGCTCAGTTCGTGGCGTTCGTTCACTTCGGGTTTTCAGCGTGTACAAGGAGTGATGTGCAAATAGAACTCTCCGTTCCAGGCTAGCGTGAAGAGTGCAGTCTGGCTCACCGCTAGACAGGTTGCGACAAGTACTGTCAGTAAAGGAACAACTCATACATACAATATCGCAAACATACGAACGTATTTAATAAACCTAGGCACTCAAAAAAAAAAAAAAACTCTAACAAATAAATATAAATAATTCACATTTTTAATTTATGTTTATGAAAAAATTATTTCACTGTCGAATAGTGGCGGGCACATACGAATCGTTCCGCGGGCACCATGGCGCCCGCGGGCACGGGGTTGGGAACCTCTGCTCTACCAGATACGCCAATTAAAATAAACACTCTTTGTCTGCATCGGCCAAACAAATGTTGTAGCATCAAAGCCCAAATAGAATGGCCAAGCTGAAACTGCCCCCAAAGGCGGAATAAAAAGCATATTTTGCAGGATAGTACAAAAAATTACACTGTACAATACGGTGTTCGGATTCCACGAATCGAAAATAAAACACTAATAATAATTTAGGAAAATATTTAATTAATACTAAAGATAAAGACGATAAACTAAGCCACTCTGGAATATATAAACTTAATTGTAATGATTGTTCTGCTTTTTATATCGGAAAAACGGCCCGGAATGTCAATTTAAGAGTAAAAGAACATATACGATGTTTAAACAATAATGCCTTTTCAGAATTTGCGAATCATTTAATAGAATCTAATCATTCATTCGATAAAATCTCTGGAACTAAAATATTGCATAAAAATGGATCTGGAATTAGATTAAACAACTTAGAAGCCCTTGAAATAAAAAAAGCAGTTAATAATAATTTAAATATAATAAATAACCAAATTAATTTATCGGATAGTCCCATATTAAATTTATTCCGCCGCTGAAACTGTTATTTCCTTCCCCCCTCCCTCCCTCCTCATCATCCTTAATAATTTGTCTCCACCTTTTCTATTTGCATCTCTTTCTATCTGTTTTGTATCTCTTTCACTCATTGTTTTCATTTACCTATATTTATATGTGCCTGTATCTAATTAGCTTTAGTTGATATTTAGCCCTGATGAAGCTTGGGACAAGCGAAACCCGGTTGGCTATCGTTATTGATTCAAAAATAAAGTGGTGTCTTACTAAGTGTATGTTTTTTCATTCAATATGTCACACCCCAAAGTATTTGCTTCCTTCGAAAATAGAAAATAAAACAGTTTCAAGTGGCTAACTATGTAAATGAATTGGACTTGCATGTTATCTTTGCGAATTTCGTCAAATTTGGATGCATAGACTAACGGTTTTGATAAGAAAAACAGCATTTTTGATCAAGTACTATTAAATGACGCCATTTTACAAGTGTGTATTGTTGTAAAGGCAAGTATGATGTAGGAATGTGTATTTTGACATAAAAAATTATATTGTGACAAAAAAAACGTGTTATTATTATTATTATGATTATTAAATGATAAAGCTTGAATATGTATGTGTTTACCCAAGTAAAGTAATTATGTTTAAGAAGAAATTATTAAAAAAAAATAGCAAAGGAAAAGCATTTTGCACAGTTAAAACATTACGCCTTGGACATCGATGCAATTTCTAGTCGCACGATTAATCGCGGCGACCAAAAATCTAGTGCAAGTTGTTTAGTAACATATATGTGTCTTTGAAACAATGAGTTTTATTTTGCGACTAAACAATCGAGCGACCAGAAATCGGAGTGGTGTCCAGATCTAAGAAATGGATTAAAGAACAATAAAGTTATATATAAAACATAATACACAATATACAGATACCTATACACAACCGTAACTCATTATATTATATTGTCTGATTTTTCACTACCGGTACTGCCTTCATTATTATTTTTTAAATATTTACTTAATGTTTTTATAAAATTGTAAAATGTGGGACGGACGGGTAAAGCACCCAGTGAGGCCCGCATCATCAAATAATATTTTTAAATAATGTTATTATATAAAAAAAAGGAAAACGTTCAATGCTGCAAATTGTAGGTATGTAAAGAAATATTGTATTACGAGATTATTGAGGGTAGGTAAAAGATAATATAATATTCTATTTTCTTTGGTGTAGCTACTTTATGTATTCATTACAAGTAAAATACGGTATAGACGAAAAGTTGTAAGAATACAAGTTTTATCAGTTCCTTTTTCAAAAACGATCCTTATCAGTAAATAGAAAACCTAGGTAATACCTATAGATAAGTTCCTAAATCATCTTTTTCCTACATAGTTATGAATGATGCCCACAACAATATACGAACATAAGCCCCATCTTTAACCGGCAAGGGCATTTGAGTGGCATTAGAACCATGTGCAAATCCATTGACTCACCAGAAGTCAATAAATTACTCAACCATTTTTATACATCCAGTTATTAGAAATAGCTGTTCATTGTCTTTTCACTAAGGGTTCAATCATAAATTTGAGGGAAAGAAGATAAAAGCATACATTAAAATATGTTAGTTTTACTAGTAGATTTACAAAAGTCATTAAACGGTTGGGGAAATGAAGGAACAAGAAAATAAAAAAAAGTTTACAAAGTTAAAATTTAGAAAGTTAAAAAATATTGAACTTGCATCCTTATCGTATAAATTACCTAACAACCGGCTGGCACGATATCCGACAGGGCTCGGGCCATCTCTATGACATTCGTCAAACTCCGGTGGTCATGTGTCATTTTATTTCACCGTCAGGGGGATTGTGATGATTTCGTTTTTTTGCATGAATTGTAGCAGTGCGTACTTCTGGACGGGCAGTTCCTACCCGATTAAGATAATCATTGGTCAACATTCTTAAATTGGCACGACTGTTTCGAGCTATGTGTGCGGAGCGGCACTTCATCGACTTCAGTTGCTTGCTGGACTCGTGGGATTACGGTGTGTTCGTACAACGCTGGAGCTATGAGGGTCTACTGTGCAAACTACGAAAGGTCTTTTTCACTTATATCTTTTAACAATGTACTTATAATTTAAATAGGGATTACTCATTTAACTTCTTGCGTAGTTATTTTATAACTCGCTGGCGCCCGCTCAGACATTCTTTACAAGATTAAGTGTTTTTAAATTCATTAATGTCACATGTTCTTTAGTCAAAATCTTATCAAGATGGCGTTATTTACACGTACATTCTTGTCACGCTCTGAGTTAAATTATTTGATAGAGTCTCATGTTTATTTATTTGATTAAACATTTTATTTATTGTTTTAATAAATTAGCGTCTGTTGATATTTAAAGTATTCTATTTTTTATCATCCTTATCAGTTCTCATTACTACCTACCTACTTTGAATTATTGCGTGTGCGTGGTTGACTAGATAATTGTATTCGGTAATTTTACCAATTAATGTCACAATCGAAAGACCCATCATTAATTAATACAATTATCCTTTCATCACCCATCCACGTTAATATGTTACAAAATGGCAGCCCTTGTGGGTGAACCTAAGTTTGACTAAATAATGAATGCAGTATTTTTTTCTTTCATTGTTTTAATCTTGTATTGGATGTCTGATTTTTTTTTCATAATTTTCTTGTATAATCCCTTGAATAAGACCTTTCGTTTTGCATGGTAGATGTTCGAGTGTTTTTCGGAATACATCGTGTCACTGAGATTTTATTAATTTTTCATATTACGCAGCTTTGCAATCTGGCACAACTCTTGACGTTTTCGTCTTATTATCGTGATTATTAGTACGCTGACGTTAATGGTATAGAACACCCTATTTCCTTTATTTCCAGATCACTATCTGCACAGGAGAAAAATCACTCCACAACCGAGAAGGAGTTAAATGCTATGATCTTTGCACTAGAGAAATTTAGGGGTTATATTGAAGGTTCGCCTATTCCTGTCAAGGTGATCACTGATCACTATAGTCTAAAATGGCTTACAAACTTAAAGTCTCCGTCGGGAAGATTAGCGCGGTGGGCGGTTAGACTACAGCAGTTCAATTTTGAAATAATTCATAGGAGCGGTAAAGACAACATTGTTCCGGACGCTCTGTCTCGTGACCCTTTACATGTTGACTTGTTAGATCAGTCCTTTTCCACTTCTGACCGTTGGTACTTAAGTTTGAAAGAAAAAATTTTGGCTAATCCGGAAAAATTTCCAGCGTTTAAAGTTTGCAATGGTGTCATCTTCAAACACATTCAGAGCATGGAGGCTCTTCACAGGTCTTATGACTGGAAGGAAGTTCTCCCAAAAGAGTGTAGGAAAAACGTCATCGTTCAAAATCACGTTCCGCCTTCGTGTGCACATTTTGGCATCTTAAAAACGTTAAATAGGATTAAACTTAAATACTACTGGCCAAAAATGGCAGCTGATGTGAAGTCTTTTGTAAGTAAATGTCATACTTGTTTAGGTTATAAAAGTTCTAACTTACTGCCTCCTGGTTTGATGGGTGACCCGAAACTGGTGCAAAGGCCGTGGCAAATGATTGCGACAGATTTATTAGGTCCTTACCCTAATTCTTATAAAAAGGGTTATACTTACCTTTTAGTGGTTTCTGATTTCTTTACCAAGTATACTAGACTTTTTCCACTTAGGAAAGCAACGGGTAGTGTTATTGCGGAAATTTTGGAAAATGATATCTTTTATAAATTCGGTGTTCCAGATACGATTGTTTTGGATAATGGCCCACAATATATATCGCGTGACATGAAAGCGCTGGCCAATAAATTTCATATCCGTCACTTGTTTTATAATTGCAGATATCACCCGCAGAATAACCCTGTTGAGCGTGTAAACAAGGTGTTGGTAGCAGCCCTGGGTTCTTTTGTGGGATCTGATCACAGATCCTGGGCGTGCCATCTACCTGAAATTGAACTGGCTATAAACACGGCTGTTCATGAAGTCACAGGCTATACTCCGTTCTTCCTTAATTTTGGTAGAGAGATTGTAATTTCGGGAAATGACTACAAAGGTGTAGACTTTAACGCGGAAGACATCAGATTCTCTAAACGCGATTCATGGGCATCTGATTTACATGAATTAAATGACATTTTCTCCCAAGTTCGCACGTCCTTAAGACAATCATACGAACGTAATAAGGTACAATATAATCTGCGTCGTAGGGACGTTCAATATGAGGTTGGGGACATTGTCTGGAGAAGGTCCTTTGCTTTGTCAGACGCTGGTAGATACTTTTCAGCAAAATTAGCCCCCAAATTTATACGTAGTAAAATTATTTGCAAAATATCGCCGGTTGCTTATCAATTAGCGGATATGACAGGGAAACCTGTGGGAACTTATCATGTTAAGGATATAATCAAGTTAGAAGAAGCTAACTGACCTTGGGGTTGGGTAAATTGATAAACTATTTTTTCTTATGTTGTTATCGTTATACTTTTATTTGAGAATTAATCCCTTTTCTCTTGTTATATATTAGGTTATTGCTTGCCTTGCCCTCAGGTTTGCAATTTTTCTTGTGTTCTCTCATTGTGAGGACATGACTAGTATTTTTGTGTCTTCACATTGAGTGGATTTTTTTGTATAAGTTTTGTTTTGTCCTTGTGTACATGTGTAGTATGTGTTTTGGGAGTAATGTGTCCATTCCGATTCAACGCGGGGGATTGACGTTTTTTTAATCTCACGCATTGAATCCACACATTTTTTTTGGATTTAAGTGCAATTATATTGTATTGAACATTTTGTGATCTCACGATTTGAATCCATTGTATCATTTTATACGTTATCCTAGGGCAGTGAAGTTCACAATCTCAGTTGGCCACTGTTTTGTGCTATTTTTCTGTTCGAGGGATCTTTTAAATAGCTGATTTTACTTTGTGAGATGATACTAATTGTTCTTTAATGAACTAAGTCCGCGATGGCGACTTGTTTTGAGGTACGGTTTGTCCTTTCTAGAGGGACATACTGTATTTCAATTATGGCATATACGAAGCTGTATTTCGGTTTAACAGTTCTGTACCAAGCTTGGTCCTCGTGTCATTTTAATTGTGCGCATGGTTGTTCTTTATATGTTGTTTCTTAGTACCTTAGTTTGCCTTGGTGTTGGTTGACTATTTTAATTAATTAATTTAGAAAATACTTCATGCAGTTTTCCGCGATAGCCTCAGATGCTCATAACAATCTATTTTTCTCTGGTTTTAGGAAACCATTGGCATGGTGTTTTCTTTGATTTAGTCACTGTTGATTACACTTTTCAAATATTTTTTAAAAAAAAATTTTATGCCATAATAATTAATTTAATAATTTATTTATTTATTTAATATTTATTTTGAAATTTAGTGGGTTTTCACTCGCTCAGGTTATTTGAGATTTACAGAATCATAGTTTTTTAACATTTAAAAATTGCATCCTTTCATGTAGTTTTCTTACTTGGCTTGATTTATTATTAAATTGATATTTGTTCATATTATTAAGAATGTCAATGAGTAATTTTTTTTACATTTTCTTTTAACAAATACTATGCGTTTTCACATGCAATTGCTGTGGCTTCTCTCTGAGCTCAAGATAAGTCGCATCAGTTTCATTTGGACTTAGCTGTATTTTGTCAATATTGGGTCATCAATATATGGTTCTGTTTGAGCCCTCACTTCTTTCTTATTATGAATTTTGGGTTTGTTTCTGGGATAACTTTATAATTTTTCATCTCTGCTCACAGAGGGCAGTAACTTCAATGTGGATATAGACGTTATTATTTTCATTTTATAGTGTTTTCTTTTAGCTTCAATTTAACTTTTGTTGGGCGCTCAGCTTTCACGTTTAGCTAGACTCGTTTTATAAATTTTTTTAATAAATTTTGGTAGTCTTTACTACAGTTTATCTTTTCATTTGTTATCTTATTCAAGTTTTTGTTTACACTTTAGTAGTTGTTAATTCCTTGCTCAGTAATCCATTTTGTCAAGCATAGCATACCTTTCTTTTCACTTGCCTCAAGGAAGTCAGTCGCCTTCATCACTCTTCGGTTCTTCACGTCAAGATAACTCAAGATAATACAAAATTTCAAGATTTACAAACTTTTATCTATTCTTCGAGGAAGCAATTTTGTTCAAGATCGAGTCTTCAGGGAAGCAACATTCTTCTACGGGATGAGTTTAATAGGATACTACCTGGCCGTTCACTGCTATCAGAAGAGGGTGCAGCTTCTCAAGATTGCATTGTTGTCAACATTGGAGAATGGTGATACAATTATCGGGGCTCTTTATCTTCGCCAAGCAAGTTCAATCTTCTTCACTGATGTCAGAAGAGGGTAATTCAGATATTCCATCAGCGAGAATTCTTCCTTCTACTTCCTGGGTGTTGGCGCTTCAATCTTTGCTCAGCGAGCACATCACGGACTTCTACAGAACGTGCTGGACTCTTCTTCTAAGGCATTATCGGCATTTGTGACTCTTTACCACTTATTGGACTTGGATTGGAGGCATATGGAAATTATCAAAAAAAAAAATTATCGTGCCGAAAATTTTTTTTCCTTTGGAAGGGGGGTAATGTAGCAGTGCGTACTTCTGGACGGGCAGTTCCTACCCGATTAAGATAATCATTGGTCAACATTCTTAAATTGGCACGACTGTTTCGAGCTATGTGTGCGGAGCGGCACTTCATCGACTTCAGTTGCTTGCTGGACTCGTGGGATTACGGTGTGTTCGTACAACGCTGGAGCTATGAGGGTCTACTGTGCAAACTACGAAAGGTCTTTTTCACTTATATCTTTTAACAATGTACTTATAATTTAAATAGGGATTACTCATTTAACTTCTTGCGTAGTTATTTTATAACTCGCTGGCGCCCGCTCAGACATTCTTTACAAGATTAAGTGTTTTTAAATTCATTAATGTCACATGTTCTTTAGTCAAAATCTTATCAAGATGGCGTTATTTACACGTACATTCTTGTCACGCTCTGAGTTAAATTATTTGATAGAGTCTCATGTTTATTTATTTGATTAAACATTTTATTTATTGTTTTAATAAATTAGCGTCTGTTGATATTTAAAGTATTCTATTTTTTATCATCCTTATCAGTTCTCATTACTACCTACCTACTTTGAATTATTGCGTGTGCGTGGTTGACTAGATAATTGTATTCGGTAATTTTACCAATTAATGTCACAATCGAAAGACCCATCATTAATTAATACAATTATCCTTTCATCACCCATCCACGTTAATATGTTACAGAATTATTTGCTTAGGATCGTGAGTCCATATGTACTGTTTATATTACGCACATAATGGGAAGATCGGATTCCTCTTAGACCGTATTATTCGGTCGCGTGGATTTTACACGCGGAATCTGAGTGGCGCACTGTTTTAAATGGTAACCGGATAAATCATCACAATGATAATTCATCACATCTTAAAAAAGTTATATAAAGTCATGGAAAGTGATGAAACAATAACTTTATTAACTGGGTTATGTAGGTTAGGTTAGGTTAGGCTAATGACTTATATAACTTTTTAAAAGTGTGTTGAATTGTCACTATGTTGAGTTATCATGGAACCGTTTTAAATATAGCTAGGTATATAATAATGCAAGTTTGTGTTAAGTATATTTTTAGTGAGAATAGATACGACGAAGTAAAATAATTCAACAGGAAACTACCGGCTTAATTATTTACAGTTAACACAATCTTCAATCAATTCCAGGAACGATTTGCTTGGAGTCCCGCGGTAATGTGCGATAAAAAACGACAAAAGGAGCCGCTTTTGTACAAAGATGCAGAAATAGAGTGGACTTTAAGAACCAATACAAGTAGGTACTGCATACTCCAGATGTTGACCCAAATCTTTTTGGCTCTAAACCAAAAGCAGCACAATGGGGAAGTGATGTCATTAAAGCGCGGTTGCATCTGGAATCGTTAAAACATTGCTGCAACTTGCACAAGATGCGATGCATCAAAACCAGCCATCATTTTATTGATGGGTCATTGAAGATGATAGTAAAACTATCTTCCCGAGAATGCTGCAAGCAATGGCTACATTATGGACGACCTGCGGCGGTCCGCAACGTTGTAAAAGAAATATCAGGATACGAGTATCAAGCACAGTGTATTAATGAAGACAATCATGAAAAGTTAAAAATAAAAATAAAGTTAGATAGACAGTGTAAATATGCAAATGCATTGATATTTTCCTACCCCTAATGTTGAATTTTCAAGGCTGATTCCTGATTTTGGTTTTCTTATAATTAACCCTTTTATACAGTAGTTTTAATAGCACCTAAAAACTTTAACCATCACTTTCAAACTCTTCAAATAAATAATTCTTTCTAAATAAATACATTTATTTAAAGTAAAGGAATAAAAAATTTCCAACCACCATGATACACAGATTCCGACCAACATAATACCTACCAGTCCACATGGGACCAGCAACTGTTCTGTGTCATTAAAATAACAACATGAGTTGAAAGTAAGTTGTGCAATGGGTATTAAAAACCGAGCTATGATAATGTACACGTTTCCTTATCTTAGATCGGTTTTAAACTCATTATCCGAAATTACAACTGCATAATTACAAAACGCACATTCAGCCGAGTTAATAGTTTTTGTTCTAATGTTCTAATGCGTAATAGCAATAGAAAAATAGGTTTAAATTACAGTTCTTATGTAATAAGATATACACTAGATATATTAGATAGCATACCCGATATACAAATAAAAAAACAACCAATAGAAAAACGCTGGAGACATTACTCATTGGACTAAACAAAGATAAAAAGGGCCTAGGAAAGCATTTTAAACATTTATATCACAAAAGAGAAGGCAAAGGTCGAAACATCTAAAGAATATCTGAGAGGTTATCAATCAAAATACAACGATAAAAAAAACATTAATACAAACATAAACAAACCGTAAAGAGCTTTCGGTCCAGAGAAGCGTTGCGCAATCGTTAAAAGGTACAGCGGGCCACAAAGCCATAAATCGGCATCGATTAGAGAAAAAATATAATAAAAGCGGCGGGAAATTAAACGTGTGGTTTGAGTCTCGGCTAACAAAATGGCCGCGGGCCGGTCGTAAATAAAACGGCGCGGAAATAAGTTGTAAGTTGTTGCAACTCGCCTTCGGTGGGCGATGCATCATTTTTTTGCCGGATATCCAATGATGAAAGAGCATTGGTCACTTTTGACTTTTTGTGCGAGTATATATTACGAGGCGAGCGCAAATTTTCCGTATTACTTTAAATAATCTTACGTCCGCTCCACTACACATTCATCACTCTTACGTGGCGTACAGTGAGACTTTTTATATTACTTGTTGTATTGCTGATAAGACACGTTTCGGAAAACTTTTTGTTGATTTAGGTACTAAAAGAATCGGGACAAAGTTCCGAGGACCAAAGAAAAAAACACTGTAAGTATTAAGGTTATAAGTGTGATAAAATATATAGGTTTTAGGAACTATATCCTAACCCAACCCCAAAAAAATACATTTTTGTAGATACGATGTTTCGTCTTCTTGTGCTGCCAGAAGTTCACTCACCCAGCGAACATTAGGACTATCAAGTGAAATGATGAGATGCATGCAAACTGAGAGTAAAACTATGACAATGGTTTCTACAGGGAAAACTTCTAGTCGATAATTCAGAGCGCCTACGACGCGACGCCGACACTCCGAATTGTCGACTTGCGACTCGGGAATCGCTGCCCAAAACAATACTCAAAACATCGTATAAATATAACACCTTCTTTTACCTCTCTAGATCTTTAATCTTCCCGACCAATTTGTCTGTGGTCATACCTCTTCAGAGCTTAAGTAAGTCCCTGCTTGCATTCGGTTGTAAACTTCATTGTGCATATAAATTTCAACACTCGGACTTTATCCGCAGTGAAATGTCATACGGCTTTATTTGAGCACTTGCTCGTAATTCAGTAGACAGATGGTGTGACGTTATAGGATCATGCATCATGAGAATTCTTAGTACTTCTAAGGGAGGGGATGAAATAATATAGTTACACATTTTGCTGGTACTTATTGACTTTAACGCTACCGAGCAAATTTGTCCAACTTCAAAGACTTAAAACTAAACGTGGGTGGTTGGTACGTTAAGACGTACGGAGAAAACTTACCGATATGAAATATTGTTAATTAATATTATTAAAAATATGGTCAAATTATTTGGTTTTTTGATAAAAATGGGACTGGAGTCCTATAACGAATTTTTGACAAATTTCATAATAAACTATCAGTAAAGCACGAATATATTTTAAGTCGGAAAACGTGTTCTTCAGAATAATAATAGTTTCGAATCTCGTCAATTATATTTTTGGGGATCATGAGAGAGGCATGAAATGAAAGAAAGTTGTGAAGGTCACATGTGTTTATTGGTGAGTCAGTTGCCGTGACGAGGAGATGACGTAGGACAGTTGTTGAATACTCCGGACGCTGCGGTGATGTGCTGGTCAAGCGCGGGTCAGTGAGTCGACGCCGGGCGCTGGTGACCGGGACTCGATGAAGGTCAGGCACTGGCGAAGAACGTAGGTCTTCAGGCACTCCAGTGCTGACGAGACGGCCGAAGGTGCGGCGGACCTTGTAGGCGGTTGAACGGGAACGATGTAGACCAGTGAGGATGCTGCGTGTCCTCGTGGTGGTCATGGTAGCGTGGAAGAAGCGCTGGTCAGAGACACTGGAACCAGGGCGCTTGTAATCCGAGTAGCGCTGGCCATAGACGTGGCCGAGGCGCTATGATGGTGTCCCGATGGAGTCCATGATGGTACGGGCGAAGCCGGGAATATTGTCCTTTGCGCTAGTAAGATTAGCGCGGGTTAACACTCGTTGATCCTTGTAGACTGACGGCAGAATGATGACTGACTGACTGACTCGCTGCGTCGGGCTTATTTATACTACACGGCCGATGGCGACAGTAGGTAGTAAATTGCAATTAAATCGAGGCCACTCGCTCGGACTGTGTGTTTCGGGAACCTTCGACATTGCGGCGATTATGCATAGGCCGTAGACTCAAACCTTCTGGCGAGTTCTCGTAGTATCCCAGACGGACTGCAGTATTATTGTCGCGAGTAGATACTTGAAACAGGTAGGTTGCTTTGTTTTGATTTCGGCTGCAAATACGTACCTAAGTAGCAATTAGCAAGTACGTACCTAAGTAGGTCGAGCGGTTTATTATTAATTATTCAATGGATTATTCTCGACGCTACATATTTATTCAGACAAGGGTGAACTCGTGTTCAAATATATTCTGAATGACTAATATTTTACAGGGAGATGATCATGTAGACACATTTTCAACTGTATCTTCATAAGAAAAGTACTCTTTTTCTCCGTGTGTGGAGGACAATACAATACTTCAATGTATGGCTATTATTAGTAAGGAGGTTCAAATAGGACGATAACGGCCAACCTCCATACAGCATCCCCAAAGATCACATAAGGTGATGATTCGAACAGATATTTGAAAAATTGATCGTTACATTTATTTTTACCAGAACAATGGTTTCGATCAATACTAACACAATAAATATTATAAGTGAAAGTGATCAGGTAGGTACTTAAATAACAAATAAAATTTTACATTTATTTTAAAGTTGAAAAGAATTATCCAGGAGAGATGTTAAGTTAGCTGCAAATAAGTGTGACAGGTTGAAACTTTGACTGGCTAAAACTTTTTTTATATTTATGGCGGTAAAAATCCGATTTTATATCTTAGTTTAAAAGTTTGCCGCTTTGGAGATTCAAAATAACCGACTGCCTCTTTCAAAGTATCTTTGTGACACATGGGTATACGTATGAATCTTTATGGGTACCTACGAAGATACTTAAAGCCACTCGTTAAAGTAGGCAAACTCTAAGCTTTATGTATTCAGGTAGTACCTACTGTACTTATGTGCTTAGAATTGGGTCAGAGGAAGAAGACTTTGAGACAGATTAATTATTATAAGTAATAAAAAATTAATATATTCATGATTACGACGCCATTAGCTTAAAATGGTTCATCGATTTGTAACATGAAAATTGGTGAATAGATATTTTTATATGACATTCAAAAAGTTTGGATTTGTGCTAAAAACTGTCATACAATCAATTCAATAATATCAATTAAATAAATATAACAGAAGGCAACAGTATATTTGTGAATTCATAGAAAGCAGAAATATCTGTGTGCTAAATAAGAAAAATTATTCAAACGGTAAGTTTTGTTATTGTCAAAAAATTGTATTATTTTAGATCTATTATTAGTAGGCATCTGAAAGCACAACTATTTTCTGCTTCAAACATAATTTTCATCAAGAATTATGGAGTTTTAAAATGTCTACTTAAGTGTCAACAAATAAGACAGGACGCCACATTATTTGTATCATTTTTTTTAATATCTTGAACGAGGTCGGGAAGTAAATTCATTGAGAACAGAAATTATGAGTTATTTAAATAGATTCTAGTTACGCGACAGGAAAAACCTAAACATGACATTAATCACAAGTAAAGTACACCAATGCTTAATTATACACAAAGAAGAAAACATTAGACGACTTCAATTATTAAAATTAATTCAATTATTAAATCTTACCTAGAGTAGTGGTGTAAAATATTGTAGAGCATTAAGTAGGTACATAAGGATTTTTGTCCGAAATGATACCGAATATGAACTGCCCCGTTGGTGATGTGTCAATCTTTTCACCGGGACTAGCCGCCATCTTGGTAGCTGACTGCGTTTTCCACTTACCCAGGAAATAGTTTGCGGAAACTGGTTTTTCCCTCCGCAACAGAAGACGAATTCGCCGGAGGTGAAATACGACAAGCCGAGCGTGAAAGGGAAAATATCACTATTTGGAAGTAATTTGACCGATCCTCGGGTAAACGGTGGCCAACTAGGCATTATATTTTCAGAGTCTAATTTATTCTGGAGTGTTATAAAAAAGATATCCTGCGAATCGACATTAGACCAAGGAATTGTAATTTATTAGTTAAGTGCAACCTGTGCCCACCTAAATATTCCATAATAAACTCGATATCGACATTATAAATTTACTAAAATTTGTCATCGTTCATCTAGCTCACAATAAGAGATATAAGCAATTCGTAAGAGGTAACTTTATCAGAATTTTGACTCAATCCAGAACTAGGTGGTACCCTTCACTTCGTATTCAATCAATACATAATGAAAAAGGACATATTTTTTATGTCATTATTTATTTATTTCTTCTAAGTTCTCCGTAAAATGGTAATACACCTACGTATTAAGAAGAAGTTTAGAAATTTGAAATATATGTAAGTATAAAAAGGTCATGGGCACTCAAAGGACAGTTGTACCAGTTTGTGACACGCTTCAAAAGATAGTTACTGAACTACGTTGTGACTGTAATTAAGTGACAGAAAGTTAAGTGTAGTCTCAGAGACTTTAAAAAATGTTTAGGTACCGAAAAATATTTTTCGGCGAGATTCTAAGGTGTTGAAATCAAGCATTTCTGTTAAGAACAAGGTTGGATACAAGAATGATAGAATGGATAGTATGTATATTCGCTCATATATGTACTTACAGGTAACGCATGAAGCCTGTGACAGACCACGCTATAAGCGCGCTATACTCTCGTGATTTGGCCTATTACAGCATATCGCTTGCCATACATTCCCATTGGAATTAAATGACGAGCGATATGCTGAAATTGGTCAAAACATGACGCGCATAGCGTAATTGACAGCCCCATAAACCTCTTTGTACTATTTATATTTCTAGAATATGGTTTTGTTCAGAAGAAGCCCAAATAATGGAGCTGTATTCCAGGAAACTGCGAACAAGCGCTTCACAAATTCTACGTATTGCGATTTCATTAATGAATGATCTCGCATTACGGAGATAAGAGCAAATCTAGCATTTTATTGGCGCGGGAGACAATATCTGACATGTGGAATTTGAAAGGTATTCGACTATATATATATATTTTTTTATTTTTTTTTTATAGTGAATACCTCACAAGAGTCCCAACTGCTCCCGTCTGGAGCCAGTGAGACTATGGCATCCCCAATTGGGGGATGTTGTGAGGCTGAAGGTAAGTGGGGAAGGGAAAGAGGAAGGTGGGGAAGTACCTGGCTATTCAGATCTAGTCACTAAACACGGCTAAAGCCATTTGGAGCAACGTTTCAATTCTGAATGGTGGTCTTACACCAGGGCGATACTGGTAGTATCTTCCACTCTGGATACTGGTAGTATCTTCCACTCTGGGTACTTGACACGCAATTATTTAAGATCATTAAATGACATCAATCGCTTTTATAAATAAATAAACTAATACTAAAATGGTATTTACATATTACATTACATAAAAGCAAAGTTAGCTCTAAAGATGTCTCCATTTTTATATGAACACTGTAGCGCTGTTAAACGATTGTCAAAGTGTTTACTGAATGGAAGTATATAGTTTTATTGTCTGCAAAAGATTAAATATTTTATATGAGTATTTCTCAAAATAAATGTACGTAACGAAAATGTAGTTACGAAATAGTGTTACGAAATAGTCATAAGACGTAACTAAATAGTAAACATAAGGCTTGTTTACACAATGGCAAATTTTATTTTACTTTTTTATTATTAATTTATTAAATTTAATTAGTTGTCGTCTTTTTTAAATGTAAGTAATTATCCTTTACTTTTTTATTTATTGTACATACTAAAAACATACATAAACTCACGACCCAAATATTTGTATTTTGTTATACCAAAGGGGTTTAAAAAAAAACAAGGGAGTATAAATAAATGTTTTTTAATCAAATTATCAGCTCCCAAATTGAAGTACCTAACACAATATTCAACAAATCTTAAGAAATTAAAGAACAGGCACTGTTTAAACTATTAAAAATTTAATAACATACAATTATTTAGTATGAATCACTATCCATTAGCGTTTTATAAATTTCTTCCTCATCTTTATAATAATTGAAATCTTTCCGAGACACATTTGGTTTCACAGTCAGTTTTTAAGTCTTTGGTTTATCACTCCGCTTTGGCGCATGAATATAGTCATTTAGTGATAGAGATTTAGAGATAAGGCCCTTACAAACCACTTTCTTTTTTGTATGTATATTTTACAGTTTTTCGTTTTTAAGATAGTCACTCCACATGGTTTATCTTTGATTTTTTTAGAATCTTCATTTTCACTATTCATATTTTCAATATCAGTGTTATTTTCTATGGCATTATTATTTCCTATTATAACATCTCCGATTTATTATATAATCCAGTTTCAATGGGAATAGCATCATTATTAGTCTTAGTTTGTTTATGCAATAATATTTTCAGAATATTCACTTGCCTTTTCATCCGATTACAGCACCGTCTTAAATTCTTATTTCGACTTTTTAATCGAGTATTTTCTTCAGTCAGCTTTTGTAGTCTTTCCTTTAGGATTTTTTTATTATTTTTTCTACGTTCAAATGTATTATTGTCTTGTGTCGTAGGATTAGCCTTTTTCTTTCTTTCAGCTCTTTTATCATTGGCTTGTCTCCACTTTGCTCGTAGCTCTTCTTTTTCTTCTTCTGTAAGAATTTCTTTTTTATTTTTGATATTTTCTATAACTTTTGTTAAATGCTTAATTCGGATTTCCTCAAATTTATTTGGCTTTTCCATTTTCAGTCTTTCTCTGTAAGCTTTTTGCCTTTCGGCATTGGTTTTTGGGGGCATTCCTAAAAAAAAGTTATGCTGTAGTTATGGTTTTATCAGAGTAAATAAAAATAAATTTATATTTAAATAAGCTTTTATAAAAAACTTAAGGCACTTATAAATATTGTATAGAGCGCCTGTAGAACGGATAGTGTGTCTGAGTGCCTCAAGCTTATTTAAAATAAAACCAGTATTGGACGGCTCAGCTTGATCTTCAAGTACTTGTCATTATGTATAATGCCATATAATCGCGATGATAAAACATACAAGTCCGACGACACCTGCTCTGCCATTGACCATCAGGAATTTCCAGCGCATCCTATGTATTACAACCTACCTACTTTCCAGCGCCATCAACAGATCTGCTCTATGGTATAATAAATTTTATTTTTTTCCTATTATATCTAAATACATATGTATATTTGTGCATTGTGCATAATATATTACATTATTACTAAACTTACATAAGACTTTCATAAAAATGCTAGACACACTTACAATATACTTACTTTTCTTAATCACGTTGTAACTGTGTACACTCAGCTTTACATTGAACTTTTTCGTTACGTTACGAAATTCATAACAAACGTTACGAAATTGTAATAAGAATTTATGTTATAAAAAGTCAATGGTTTGATAAAATTTAAAAGTGTTAATATGTAAGCTTAGCAATGTTCGTACCGCACATGTTACAAAAAGATGAGTAGAAAAAGACTTACCGTTTTGTGAAAAAAGGCTAAAATATTTCCTGTTACGAAATAGTGGTCCCACTAAAGAAACACGTTGTTACTGATTTTAACAATTAATGTTATGGCGGAGAAGTCAGACCAACAACCAATTAGAAAGAGGCTAGTGTTGCCCATGTTAAATTTTACGAATGGGTTAAAAAATTACGGTGGAAGTACTAATAAAACGTAACTAAAGAGTAGTTACTAAAAAGTAAATGATGATGTCTCACTTTGTTTTTTGTGCATAAATTATTAATTTATTATGAAACCCCATAGAAAATTACCTTTTTACAGAAACTACATTTAATTAAGACCCTAAAACTTACAAAAAATCACATATTATAACGTTATTATCGCATTTTATGAAGTATAAACAAATGAGGTTGGTAGGGTGGCAATTTTATTTTGTATGGAAGGTAAAAATCGATATTTTTTTAAAAATTAAAATATTTGCGAATTAATACGATTGTAATGTTTATTTTTCGATATTTTAAAGCCTAATATTTATTCTACAAAATGGTGCATATTTTTTTGTATGATTAATTAAAAACATGTGGAATTTTTGAACTGTTTGTAGGCACACTTTATTTTTCCAAAATGTACACTTTTTTTGAGAAATACTCATATGTTAGGTGAATCAATTCCTGCTTAATTTGCTGCACAATTTTTCATCGTGTTTCACGTCAAAAATTTGCTACGTCATAAACCATCATGTATAGTTTGTGTCATAAAATAAAGAGGAACGGGGAGTGTTCTGCGGAAGATAAGGGCCACAGCGGGGAATGACGAACGGTTGACTAAGAGGAAATGACGAAGGATAAAAGGGAAGAACAATTAAAATGTCAGTCAACCTAAAAGTTTTTAAGTGACAATATGTCTTCAAGAAAAATATGATTTAAACTCTCCTAAAGAAAGATAGTAGAGAATAATGCCAATGGGTGAATAAACTCAAAATTTACACTGAACACGCTTTATTGCCATTTCGTTCGATTTCACTAGGAACAATGAATACATACCCTCTTTGTAAAAAAAATGTGTTTTATTTTACACCGATAAACAACCTACATTAATGGTTGTTTATCAGTTGTGTAAATTTTAAAACGCGTTTATTAGTATGACCCAGAATACATATTGTATTTTAACGATGCCTTACTGCCATCGATTTAAAAACGCGGGTTTAACAAAAATAATGGATATATTTATCATAGAACTATACAACGTTTTTTAGTTTGAAATGGAGGAATTGTAACACACTGAAACTGAGCTTTAACAAGCGTCCCTCGATTTGAATATTATCAACATTGAAGCTAATAGGGGTAAGTGGGGAGAGAGGGGATGATTAGCATTCGATTAATTAGGCATACAAAATATACACCGTAATTCACCTACGGGGAAAATAATAATTCTCTCAATACGGAGAATTGTCAAACAACATATATTTTTTAATACTTGGACAAAGTTGAAAGTTTTATGCATTGCTAAAATGGAACATTTTCAACGCAAGAGATTTAAACAAATGTGTAAATGTGATACGAAAATTTTCTATCTATATAAACAAAAATGTTCAAATTCGAATACGAGTGTGTTTTTATAATATAGATACGTTTATAATATAGATATTTTTATAATATAATACGAGTGTTTTTTTATAATATAGTCTCATAAGATAAGTTAAAACAAGATTTAAAAAAAAAACAGCGCCATCTGTTAGACGTAAAAGCAAAACGCGCTATTGTTTTTCTATCTCCACAGACAGACTGAGCCACAACGCGTGGCGAAGTGCAGCTAGTAATATTTAAATATTGATTGAAATAAATAAACATCAAAGCTAAAAATGTACCATAAAAGCACTTTTTGTAAAATTTCAAGACTCCAATGCCATCATCCGATTGGGCGTCCTTTTGAGGCGGGATGAGATAGCGTGTTTTGTAAATCTTTTCAAATAAATTATCTAAGAATAACATTGAGAAGAAAAATTTGGGCACTTAGAAAAAAATAACGTTTGAAAAGCACTATTATTTCTCTATAGTCCTTTCCAGTAGAACCAATATTGAACACTTAGCAGTGAAAGAATCTACTCAAACGATACAATATTATTAAGTTGGTGGGGAGGGAAATATCTTTCGATGTGGTTTCATTATCGGATGGTTTAATCAATACGACAACAAAGGTTTAATTGTTTGCGCAAAGAAAGGAATGATGGAAAAGCGTTAATGGAAGGAATTAGCCACAACAAGGCGGGCATTTCACGGGAGTGTTTCAATCAGATTAAGAAGAGAATTCCTGATAAATTCAGAGGAATTTAGAGAAGATATATATTTTGAAAGACAATGAATAGATGAAAAATTTTTACGGGGTAATAATTATAGACGCAAATTATACCCGATAGCCAATCGACTGTCGATTGGACCGGTGACTATGACATACCCAAATTGAAAAACGTTGTAAGACTGAAAAGCAAACATTGGCTCGGCAAGATTTGAAGATTTTGAAATGTGATTCAAAAAGCGCATCCTCAAAATGACACGCTGAAATATATATAGATAATCTGGTGACCTAAGAGTGGTGAGTTCCATGCTGTTGACTATGTTGAAGTTCTTCATCGAATTGCTAAGAATATTAAATTAAAAGTCCTGCTTTTCTCGACCGTTGCGCATGATCTGTCTGTAAATTTGTTTGTGCGTTTCGTTTCCGGTTCAGGGTGGTGGCCGTTTGCAATGGATAAGGAAAGATTATTTTTTCTAACGAGAAATCTTCGGGTTTATTTAAATTTTCTCATTCATATGTTTTCAATGTTATGGTACCTAAGTTTGAAAAATAAATATCATTAAGATAGTAACGTTTCTTTTGAAGAATTGTATAATTCATTATTTTTTTTTTTAATTAAGTAGATGCGTATTTAAGTACCTACTTACAAATCTTTTTATGATTTCAGTGGAAATTTTGGTTTTAATTTATTGAAGAAAAGAAAATTAGATACATACTTTTTTGACGCTAAATCCACTGTTTATATAGTAGTACAAGATAACGAAGATTCGAATTAAATGTATGTAGCTTTTGGTCCTGACAAGATCCTAGCAAAATAGAATGGTCTATTCCGTTACAAAATAATAATTCCACCACGGAGTAGGTAGTGACTAAAGTCTGACTGACATATACCGCAAGTTCACTTCACCTCCACTCGGTCCTCGTGGCTTTGAAGTAGGTACTGTACTCGGGGTTTAATTTACCAGAAAATCGAGTGCACATTCAAATGTGGGGACCTTTATTTTCCACTTTATTGTTTATACCTCCGTAAGGGCGCCTTTATGCAAAACCTTAAAACAATCTGCGGGGATAAGCTGTAAATAGCAGAGAGCGTTAATGAGTCAAGGAAATGGTTGGATAAAAGAGAAATCACATTGTCTATGGAAATTAAAAAACATTGTGTGCTCTCAGCTGCGGTGAACGGATGACTTCAATTGCCCACGAATGATAAAATGATAATAAAAAGAGACACAGAAAAGAAATATTTTACGCACGACTTTCTTTAAGTTTAGATAAATTAGTTTCAACTAATAATAACCGATATTATAATAATGATTACCAAATGTTGTTATCTCAGAGTACCTACTCTTATTTTTTTAAACTAATTTACGACTACACCGATAATTTTATGTAAACAAATTATACATATAACATAATAGGTACTCCATTTTTTTTGTACTTTACTAATATTGAAATAATATGTTTGTTGACAAGTTTCTGGGGATAATTTCGGCTTAAAATTAATTGCTTAAAATTTTACGGGTTTGTTTATCCTTTTGAAATGTTATTCTAGCCAGGGAAAAACAAATAAAAAGCAAAGGAAAGTAAATCACGTTTTTTAATGATGACGTTTATTAGCCGGCGAGTCCCTTTTCGAGAATCATAAAAAATATATACAGTTGGTACATAAGCTGAGGGATATTCTAGTAATTACAGGAAGAAATAAATTTAAAACTTTATGTCTCTACAGACGTAAAAACAGACAAAAGTAACTCGGTTGTAATCAAACAATCTCGCTAAAGCATTGACATAAAAACAAAAGTTAGTACCAACAAAAAAAAATTACGTCAGCCAAAGAAGAAATATTTTGCATCAAATCTCTTACTAATTAAAAGTGCAGCATGGCAGCTATTATGGTTCTTCGAAGACAATTATAATAATAATAATGATCTATGGCTTAATTTCACGAATTTGTTTTTGTACTAAAAAATAATTAAATATATGGTTGTTACTCATTTCACTATGGGGAATAATATAATATTATTATTGTTTCTATTATAGGGCTGACAGATTACGCTATAATCATCATAGCTTGGTATATTTTAACATATCCCCCACTATACAATCTCAATGGGAATGTATGGTGAACGATATGCTGAAATAGGCCAAGCCACGAGAATATAGCGTGGCCTGTCACAGGCTTTATATATGTTAATTTACATTGGAAGCCTGTCACTTCACGTCTTAGAGGAATATACAAATCACAAGCTAATTATCTGAAATCTAAAATGTTACCACGTAAGGGGCCTATGATTTTTTTAGATTTTCCGGTGTGGTAAGGTTTGAGAAGCTGAGTTCCGTCACACAATCTAATCACTATATGAGAAAAGGTATGTACTATAAAACTACCATCATCAGAGCAGTATATATTATATATTTAACCAGTGGAGAGAAAACAGAAAACTAATTTTTGCAGTACTTCTATGGTTCATTTTAATCACTAGGTACCCACAACAAATAAAATCTATTTCAGAAAAATACACATCTGAAAACTTTTTTATAACAGTGGGAATCTTGCAACCATACATAATGATAGCAGCCAATAAAAATATGCATAAAAACAATTAAGATCATGTTGGTAGTTCTTAGTCGAAGTATTTTAGAGTTAAATATGACCGAAGGGGATTGGGTTGAATTAGCTCAGTAGTAGACCGAAGTCCCGGCAAGGCTGAGGTCCTGTGTTCATTTCCTAGATGCGACCGATTCTTTTTCTGATTTTTCTGTTCCAAATACTCGTCTGAGAGTCGCTAATATTGTCTTCAATGATTAAAGAATAGAATCTTCGGCAAGCTTTATTTATTTTTATCTACGAACGTTTATCTGAAAATCAACCAATGAACGGTAAAGGAAAAACTACGATCTACAAATATATTTTAAGACAGAAACAATAAAACCGTTTTGCTCGCACGACTGAGTGCTCGATTGTTCCTAAAATAGGCATCCACATTTCCACATTTATACACACGCACACAAGTGCTTCAAGCTACGAAGAAAATAAAACAGAACAACGGGAATACACTGATCTATTGATTAGGTTATATGTCGGAGTTTTCTCAGCTTGAAAGGTTTTTTATTTGTGTCAAATTCAATTGAGAAGTATGTATAAGAAGGTAAGTTTCAAACATGAATAACCCTTAAAAAATAATCACAAAGAGTAGTAATAAGGAAACAGGAAATCGAATCAGGGAGCTTTCGCATCCGTTCAGTATTGAAGCTGCCTTAAAGCTTAGTCGGAAAGCTTACGTACCGGGGTAGACGCCAGACATAGCACTGCAGCGAAAATTTTACAAATATTTACTCAAGACAGAGGAGGAAAAGTAAAATAACTTATCAACTCAGCAAGCAACAAACAAAAAACAACGATTTTATTTTTTTTTATTTTAATGTTGGTAAAAGTATTTACCGAATATTGAATTTCTAAAATTAATGATACATGATAGATTTTATTCAAGTTATAAAATGCAATAAATTAGAAATATCATGACCAATCGGTTGGTAGCGTGGTTATTGGTTCCCATTCGGGCGTTGCGGATTCGATCAAATACTAGTGTAGTCGTCCATCATTGCACAAGCCACATTTTCCACTCATATTATTCGGAGATTAATTGTGATCCGAAATTTTTTTTAAACAATATTATTAAAATAACAAAAATACTACGACTAATTTTAATTTATTAAGAAAATTATGTTTGTTTTATTCCTCTGACCGCCATTTTAGCCCCTCATCGCCCCCTTAAAGCCTTTTACCACCCCTCCCATTTCCCTCGATGCCACCACCGCCCCCTTGAAGCCTTTTACAACCCCCCCCCCCATTTGCCCTCGAAGCCACCACCACCCATCCTACAAATAATAAAATAAACTATCAATTTATACATTTTTTATTATTTAAAAATGTTAATTAACTATTTCATAAGAATTTTATTTTAAAAACATTACCTAATTAATCACCGGTCATTGTAATTTATTGTCTATATGTCCTTATTTATCTATTATTAATAATGTCCATTATATGTTTTTCATAACGAAGAGATAATTAGTTTCGAAACATGAAGATCATTTTGATTAAGTAGTACACAAATTTATATATTTTCTTTAAATTATGTATTTAATCCAAAAAAGGATACATTTTTATCAGTCAAAATCCGCTTCCGAATGAAAACGATAGGATTTACATAATTTCGTTAAGAATGTATAATATTTTTAATGACGACGACAAATTTACTGAAACATTTTAAAAATACGGAATTCCGAAATAATTCTTTTTTAATAAGATTGTGAAAATATTAAAAATATTGAAAGTCCGGGCCCGTGACAAAAAAAGGTTAAGTGTAATATTTTACAAGTGATTCTGTAAAATATACATTACGATGTTCTAATTAAAATTGTATCAGTGGACTCGTGCTTTTGATTCTACACGGAACAAGGCTTAGCGAGAAAAAATAATAATATTTTATTATTAATGAGGCTGCTACTCAATGTGATATGTTTAAAGTGGAACAAGACAATCGTGTGGGAGGATCGTAAAGTAAAAACGGGCGTCTACAAGAAACCGTTGAATGTTTTTACGCACATTAGTGATTATTTTGTAGAATTCTGCGATATTCAAGAAAAATAATACGACTAGATCGAAAAACACCAATACATTTATTATAGAGTGTCGCGGTAGCTATATTTTTGCATATAAATTTGTTTTTTTAATGCCTTCGAATATAACTCGAAACCAAACATGCTTGAATCCGTAGAATATACACCACATTCAAGAGTTTAACTGATCATAGTCACATTCTATTGCATCATATTTAGTTTATTTTTTGGTAAAGGAGATACGAGCTTATACGGGTGGGAATTGACAGAAACCAAAAAATTCAAGGAAATTACAATTGTTTAGGATTAACATATCTACTTTATAGGTAATTACATGTTTTGTTTTTTTAAGGTAGCGGTAATTTTAATGTTACTGTCTGGAATGAGTCTGGGTCCCCTCTCAAGACGTTAAGTAAGTTTTTAGCTACTGCTTTTTTAATAAAATTTTATAACATAAAATATTGTAAAAGCACTTCCAAAAATAAGCATGTTTGTTTACAACATGCTAATGATTTAATAAGAATGAACATTATATAATCAAATTAATTAATGGATTGCTTAAAAATCCACGAACAGAGCATATCAGTAAGTTAATAGAATAAATCGTGGATGTTATTTTAAACAGTCAGTTAAAATATACTCAAAAGCAAATATCCAATTCAGTTCAATTTCGTTTTGCGCGGTCAGTTTAGCGAAGAGAGTTTGAGACAAAAGTGCAGTAAAGCAGATGCGGCCCTCTCGAGGTCTGGGGTCTCCAATAACCAACTGGCAATAACCAATAACCAGTAACCACCCGCCAATAACCGGCATGAAGTCGCCAATAACCCGAATGGAGTCGCCAATAACCCACAACTTGCGGCGAGCAGCGAGCGATGTCCTTACAAAGGATCGAGAACGATATTGGACGACTTCAGAAAAAAATTGTTCTAAATTACGAAATATACTCAATTTATCTAAATTATCAGGCAGGCGAAAAATATTTGATCTCCTTTATTGTATAAAATTATTAATTCTATGTTTGACTGCCCTGACATTACAAGTGTGTTGTCACTGCACGTACCTTCCAAACATACTAGATGTAATATTTTATTTCACAACTATAACTTCGTATTCTATTCCATTATAGAGAGGATACATAGGCTGGGCAATGAGTTTATGGATGTCGCTGATATTTTCGTTCTAAATCTTGTCAAAAACAAATCAAAATTAGTTTAGCATTTTTAGTTCTTGTAAATAATGAGTAGGTAATCATAATTTAGGCATAATATGCTTAAATAAGTATTCACAATCTGTATCTTTATAATTTTTATACAATTTTCAATCATTTAAAAAAAATTAATCCCTAAAAAATATTTGTTTAAGGTAAGTGTGATAACAAGTGTAATTTTAGTAATATTTTATTTTATTAGTGTTATACTGTTGTTTTAAATTTATTTTATGATCTTTATGTAAAAGCCCAGTGAGTAGGGCGATGATAAATAAAAAAAAAACAATTGGCCTTGGAATCGCTACCGTAAAACGCGCACTTGAGGTGATTTTGCACAAAAACGGCGCTATACAAATCATGCAAATATTATTATTATTAATAAGCACATAAAATTAATTAATTTTTTTTATGATATAATAATAATTATTTATATAGTTATCAACAAATTCGCTTATAATATGGCAAGGTATTTGGGTGAAGAATACGAAATCCATAGTATATATATATGCAAAAATCTTAAGTTTGTAGGCGTAATATTTTTCTTGCTTTACGTAATTGACTGAGCGTGGTGAACTCGAATTAACTGCTTTTACTCGAGCCCTTTGCGTTTTGTCTATCTGTAATATTTTGTGTGTTCCGTGGCCAGTCCTGTCAAGATGGTAGCTGTGATGGTTAATACCTTTTTACGCTGACAGAATTTGCATGGAGTTACGAGCTGCCAAATTGAAATAATACGTGAGGTCTATTGTTTACAGAACTACTAGCGTAAATAAAATATAAGCATATATAAACAAGAAAATTAACTGTATTAATAACCATATCTGAAGTAGAGCCTGCCGAAGGCTATTGACAAGAATCGCTCTCTCTCGGGACTTATTATTAATTGCAATAATTCGACATGAAATTTACATTTCTTAGGCTGCTGTGGTTATTTTTTAAAATATGATTTTAGAGTAGCTACAGACCTCCACGATATCATACCTCCGCCATCTCTATTCCATCGACATTCATACAAACTGACTTCCCCGCGCTGAAACGGTTGAAATGGCTGAAATGCCTGAAACGGTCGCCGGTCCATTATTTATTGCAAATTGTATGGCTGTGAAATGCATCTCGAAGTCTCGGAGTAGGTATTTCGATATTTGCAAATCCAGGCAATGTGGAGTGCATCTATGGACAAGATGGGCGTGCTATGAAACGTACGAGAATACACTTAAAAATTTGACGAACGTATATATTCGCACAAAAAAGTTATTTTAGTTTGGAACTTAGAGCTACTAAAGTAAAAAGCAATTCTAAAAATAGATGTTGCAATGGTGTTTCTGATTAGTTTACTTTTAAAATGTGGATCAAAGAAAATACGAACTATATATACACAAAAACCGAATTAAAAAAGCACTTTTCTTCTGAAGATTGCGTATTGTACTCATGAACAATAGAGAAGTTCCATAGAAGAATTTGTTTTTCCATACAAAAAAAATCCAACTTTTTACCTGGAAACTACCTAAGACTTGTACTAGCACGTAGAATGACCTCCAAGTTAGTGCACTTTATCCCCGGACGCCTTGTACAGTATTGCTAAAAAACAGTGTCACATCTAAAAATATACCTATATTTTTTTAAAGTTTATAATACACACACATAATACAATAATGTGTAGATATTTATCAAAATGAATAAACAGGTGCCTGAACTGCCACATAAATAATTAATTGACAATTTGGAAATCCAGTGAAATTTAAACATGCTTGCGTGAGTAAAAAAGATCATGGTCCATAGAAGACCGCATGATGATGAAAACGATTCGGTTGAAACAATGTTATCGCATAAGTAGTGTTTTCAAAAGTATCATAAGAGTTTTAAAAATAAAATAGTAACAATACGGATCCTGACCATAGCAAGACTCTAACCCACGATAAATTTCAACATATTTAGTTTTCCTCACCAGCAATTGCAAAATCGTAGAAGTCCTAGAACGCCCGAAAACTGAGGACTTATTTCAAAATCATTTAAAGCTGATAGTAAGGAAAATAAACACCGTAAAGCAAGCAGTGGGGATGGCTTTACGGAGCCGTGGCTGGACTAACGTTAAATGTGGGTGCAGTATTTTCCAAGGGTATATTCGTAGATGCAACTTTCTGTGTAGATGTACCGAATGATAGGGAATATGCTCCGTTGGCAGAACTTGGTAGTTTTTTTAATAGTTTTATCCACTGAATTTATAATTATTGATTTCTAGCTTGAATTCCTAAAACTCAAGAAAAATATTTTTTTAAATAAGACAAGCAAACAAAAAGGCTATAATGCAGAAATTTCGTAATTAAATTGAGAAATGTACATTGTACACATCAAAGTTTGAATCATATAAGAAACATAACGATTAGTAAAAAAAATCATATTATACTAATATTAGTTTCTGAAGGGCACATTAGTATTGTAAGAATGTCGCTTCGATTGCTGGATTTTAAGCAGTGGCAGCTTGTGAATTTTAAATTAATTATTAAAGCTCTTTTTAGGGGCTTTTTACATATGTGAAAATTACACTGCCTCGATAATAATATTTTGTATTTGTTCAGTGATAAAATAAAGATGTCCACTGACTCGGTATAATTGTTTCTCTCCATACGTATTCTTGGCAATGCGGAATACATATGGTAGTTAGTACCAGAATTTATGCACTGAAATAAATCCCCAAATCTAGTATTATCTAGTAGAATCCGAAAGCTTATCAATGCAAGCAATTCTGAACTATCAAATGCATCATTTAGATTTTTATATAGAAATAATAAGTCAATGAAAATCCTTCTGTCAGACAATTTAAGCATATTCATTTCGTTTAAAAGAGTGTTGTAGTTCAACAAAATTGCTGGAATACCCATTTAATATTTAAAACGTAAGAATTTATTTTGTATACTTTTAAACTTTTAATAGCTTGTACATAAATATTGTAATGTGGGTTCGAGACGGGAGAATTGTACTCAACTTAAGTACAATTCAATTACAATTTTAATTGTTAGTTTTGGGTGTACTAGAGTGCTGATAGGTTTTTTTAAATGGCATTATTGATGTTGTTGTAGTTGAAAAGATTTTTTTTTTTTTTCAAAAAATCAGTTTTTTGAGTGAAGATTTTCAGGAAATCGGTGCAGTGCACGGCCAAACTGAAATTTCCTGAAAATCTTTATACAACAAAACCGAATTTTCGAACATAAATCCTGTCGAATTTTTCAAACTTAGTACTCACACTCAAAAGCCACGAGCCACCACTGATTTTAAGAGGTAGACTACATTTATTGTAGAGACATATACATATAATAAAATAAAACAATTCATCCATTCATAATGCGCAACTTAATTAGATATATTTCCTCCAAGCGTACTGAACCGTAGCAGCCTATCCAACATTATGCAGTAAATATTCTTACAAAATCTATTCAGAGGTACCAACCCTTCTTACTTTGTGTAATCTCGATAGTGGTGTCTACATAATACGCAACATAATTTTAAAAAAAAAACTTCTTCGTGAGCCTTCTGGCGTCCGGCTTAAAAAATAGGAAATAATAAATTTCTCGCAAATTAAGCGTAGTAAAATTAACAACAAAAATATTTGAATAAGTAATTAACAAATACATACCACCTTCTCAAGAAAGGTAAATTTGTCAAAAGCGGTTGGCTTTATGCATGATGCACATAAAACTGCATAGTTTCATTACAAAATATGTTACTGATTTCCAAGGTAATTGTTAAGGTTTATTTGTTTTGATACATTTTTAAATAATTTCATGTAGTTATTTATGTATATTGCGGTATCAGGATTGGTGTTTTTTTATAATTGCATTACGTTAGTAGGTCATTTTCTGCCGCTAGGGGTCGAAAATGGCAGTGATACAAGTACATTTGAGGTAGTTGATGGTTTAGTACCATTTTCCTTGTAATAATAATTGAGGGATAAATGTGGGTTAAGTCGTTTTTTGTCGTCCGCATATTTGGGATACCCTTGAATTATTGAACTGAATTTTTACTAAGATTTTGAATTTTGTGACCTGATTCCTTTCTCAAGGATGTATTGGGTGGTCAAGATAACAGATATTTAAAAAGTATTACTGCTATAGTATAAATGTACTTAGTGCCTATAATCGTGTTGGACACCCCACACGAAAATTAAATAAAAACGTTATTCTGTTTTAAACATTAGAGCAGTATCTAACCATACAGCTACTGTATTTTAATCTATATGTACCCACTTTGAAACACTATTGTATGGAATAGTTAATAATAATATATAATAGTTAAAACTAGTTTAGAAATAATTTTTCACCCTTTACTTACCCCGCAACAAATATTTAATAGGTACGCTTAATACTAAATCCTCCAGTGCTTGCTCTGTGGACTTGGAGATTATTCTCCCCTTCCCCCTCTCCGTGCCATCTACCAGGACGTATCGCTAAGTGTATTTTAAGTGCTACAGATATAAACTATTGTTCCCGACACACGAGTGCATAAGGATAAATGCACGCTGGTAAAAATGGATAAAGAAAACTCAAAGGGCTACAACCGATATTCGCTAGATTTAAGTAGAACAGTTATTTAAAAACTAACAATGGAAAAAGATTAATGGATCATAAAAAAGACGTAGAAAAATGCAATGCTTCGACTATGCATTAGATTTTAAGCCAACTTAAAACATGTTATCGAAATGGTAACTGGCGCAGCGTACGTAGGTAGGTTTATTCATGTGTTTATTTTTCGTCTACTAGCTGTATAATTATTTCATTAAAAAGACAAAAACTTAGTTTGCATCAATTGATTTTTATGTACACAATCTAAAGTTTCGTGAACAATGTTCACTTCTTCAAGAGTAAATATAAGTTCAGGAGTAAAAATCTAGTTAAAGATTAAATATAGGTCACCTTTGGACAGGGGTGGTAGAGAGAGAGAGAGAGAGAGGGGGAGGGGGGAGTTTATTACAATTAGGAAGTACAATGTTCTTAGAAGGGAAATCCTTTGGAGTGGGAAAATATTTAAAAGATGGTGTGGAGAATCACTTATCAACCTTATAAGTTAATTTTTAGATGTGTAATCCCTAATCGCAGAGACCTGAACGGCGTAAAGATAACCATAGATCATTCCGAGATTAAGGGCCCGCTTTCCGCGTAAAGAATTTAGATTTGGGCAACACTCACAAAATAAACAATATTTAGTGTTAAAAGAATCCGACAGAGGTGTCTGAATTCGTATTAGGAATAATTTTGGGGATTATTTAATATTTTAAATAACGAAATTAAATTACCGACATCTATTGCAATTTTAGAAAAACAGACCCATTTTTAGTTAGCACCGAGCAAATCACACTGGCGTGAACTTCGCCCGCTCCAAAAAATCGCTTCCCATTTACACAGTATGTTTTTAACAGAAATTGTTTGTCTCTGTTTTTTGTACGTTAATGGAACCGAGCTGAAAGGGAGAGCTTTATTTTGCGAGTGTGTCAACGATTTGTACAAATATTAGTGCGGTCTCTAGTTATTATTACTCTAAGGAACGAAGTCGAAATGAAGATGGTTCTCAAAATATGGGTTTTATTACGGATTTAATTAATTAATTTTTTTTTTAAATTTTACAAAAAACATTTACGAAAGTTATTTGTATAGGTATACAAATTACTTTACTTTACTAAAATACTATTATCACTGTGGTGATCTGCCGTGTCGATCACTCAGATAAGATGTAAATAATAGTCGTTTGGATACTCCATACTATTTGGTTTATTTAGTGTTATTACTAATGTACAGTATTCGAGATGTTGTTGTTAAGAGAGGACGAGTTACAACAGACACGCCTTTTTATACGTCTCGGTCATGCTGTCTCACTCAGATATGCCTGTCTCTTTCATACCGACAGACATACGTTCACCACATCCCTCCACACTTAAATCAGCAGACAGTAACACAACATGATTATCATAATAATAATTATAAAACATACATACACATATTTAATTATTATTTTACAACATTTTCTTTTTTATTTATAACCATGTTGATTCGGAGAGTTGACTGCTGCTTATTTTGATTTCTCTGTCCTTGGTCGAAGGCGCTCCTTCCAGTTCCCCGACGTTGACGCCACGGGTTCACTGGAGCTGGAAGGAAAAAGAGGGTCACCCATTAGATTGTCATCCGAAACAAAGTCGGAGACATCGTACTCATCGAACGATAGCCTCCTCGTCTCAGACTCAGGGATTAAAATACTAGGGTTCTTTTCCCATGATACACACAGTTTGGATAATTGATCAAAATGTCTTTTCCAGTACATGATTTTATCATTCAATTTAACCTCAATTAAATATAGTTTATTTCCCAAACGTTTATGTACTTTCCCTGGTACCCACTTATCATTGTTTTGGTCTCTAAAATCCCTAACCATAACTTTCTGATTAATCTTAAAATTCGTAGATACTTTGTTATTCCTTTTATAATAGAATTTCTGATTTTCCTGACATTTTGACATTTTCATTTTGGTATCTTTATCAATCACATTTTCCTTTACCTTCCCCCCTCTAGGTATAAAATTATTCAAATTTGACCTTAACCTTCTACCAAACATTACAACTGCTGGCTCTAACCCTGTTGTACAGTGTGGTGCATTCCTATAATCTATGAGAAAACATTCTAACTTCTCATTATAACCTGACTGAAATTTTTTTTCTAACAATATTTTCTTTAAAAATTTTTTACACGTTTTGACTGCATTCTCTGCCAATCCATTTGATTGAGGATGATTTATAGGTGTTGTTAAATGTTTAATGCCATTTCTCTCGCAAAACTGTTTAAAGTCTGCTGACATGAATGCTGCTCCATTATCAGAAACTAAGGTTTGTACACTACCGAAATAACTGAATAATCTCTTTAAGATTTTAATGGTATTATCTGAGTTAGGTGAATTTACTTCCACGCAATCCAACCATTTTGAGGTTGAATCTATGATTACCAAAAAATATTTATTTCCGATAGGCCCTACGTAATCTATATGAACCCTACTCCAAATTTCTTCCGTTATCGGCCATGGAGTTAACTCACTCTTGGGTTGTGATGGTTGAATTTCCGCACAAATTCCGCACTCTCTAACTAAAAATTCAATTTGACTGTCAATCCCTGGCCACCAAAAATAGCCTCTAGCTAGCCCTTTCATCTTGGCAATCCCTAGATGAGATCTATGCAATAAGCTTAATATCTTATCCCTTAAACTTATTGGAATTACTAACCTATGGTTCCAGAAAATACAATCATCAATTATTGATAAATCGTTCCTTTTTATCCAATAAATCCATTTGCAATCATCCTTATTGACTTTATTTGGCCACCCTGTTCTAAGATAATTTTTTATCTCTAATAATAATTTATCCGTATTAGATTCTGCTTTAACTTCCTCAACATCTATTGGCATCTCGCTATTATTTTTGAATAAACACAAAATTCTTGAATCAAAGTTATTATTTTCCTCAACAGGATCTCCTACAGGTACGCGAGATAAGTAATCCGAACAATTTAATGTTGATTTTACGTATTGAACTTTATAATTGAAAGATGAGAGAATTACACCATAACGTTGTAATCTATTACAAGTTAAAACAGGAATTCCTTTTTTTTCACCAAAAATTCTACATAAAGGTTCATTATCTATTTCTAGAATGAATTCCCTTCCGTAAATGTACTCGAAAAACTTCTTAAAAGCAAACACAATTGCACAAGCCTCGAGGTCTAAAATTGAATATTTCTTTTCCGCTTCTGTCAGTTTACGAGAAACAAAAGAAATAGGTCTTTGTAAATTATTTTCATACACATGTAACAATGTTGCACCCAAACCTTTCGTTGAGGCGTCCGTAACTACCTTCAAAGTAACATTTGGATCGTAATGTGCTAACACTCGATTATCACATAAAATTAATTTTATTTTATTAAAAACTTTTACGCAATCTTGATTAAAATCAAAATTCGTATTTTTTTTCAATAATTTGTGCAAAGGATCTAATAACATAGACATATTTGGCACAAAAGATCGGTAAAAATTTACCATTCCTAAAAAACTGCGTAGCTCTGATAAATCTTTTGGTTGCGCGACTTTACTAATTGCGTTCGTTTTATCTTCCATAGGTTTAATCCCTTCCTTCGAGATTTCAAACCCTAAGAAACATACCGATGAAGCGTTAAAATTGCACTTTTGAATATTTACGCACAAACCGCAATCTTTTAACCTATTAAGAACTGCATTTAAATTAGCATTATGTTCCTCTATCGTTTCTCCTGTAACCATAATATCATCCAGGAAAACCGCTGTTTTCTTCAAACCTTGTAGACATGAAGCTATAGTTCTACAAAATATTGCCGGTGCACTGTTAATCCCAAACACTAGCCTAGTGAATTTAAATAATCCTAAATGTGTAGAAATCGTAGTATATTCCCTACTTTCTTCGTCTAGTTCCAACTGTAAATAAGCTTGACGTAAATCAATTTTTGAAAATATTATTCCGCCCGAAATTTGTGATAATAAAACTTCTATCTTCGGCATGGGATATTTGTCAACAATCACTTGTGGGTTCACAGTACATTTATAATCCCCGCAAATTCTAATGCTTCCATCGCTTTTAACTACGGGCACGATAGGAGATGCAAACTTGCTATAACTAATCGGAACTAAAATTCCCTCTTCCTGTAAACGGTTCAATTCCGTTTCAACTTTCGCTTTCAAAGCGAAAGGAATACTTCTCGGATTGCAGAATTTCGGTTCTGCATTTTCTTTCAATTTTAAATGAACTTTAAATTTATTGAATCTACCTAGTTTACTTGAAAATACCTCCGGATATTTACGCACTAACGTATCGACACTATTATTGTTTACGTCGTGAATATTATGCGTGAGTATTTCACTTTTCAACTGTGAAGAAACCGTCTCGAAACCCGTAAAACCAATGTTAAATTCTTTTACGAAGTCTCTACCTAGCACAGTGGTTGAACCATCCTTTACAACACAAAATTCCATTATTTTAGTAATACCATTGAAATTAATTGACAAAATTAAACATCCAAGTAACTGTAACTTACAATTATTGTAACCCTTCAGGGTTAAATTCTTCGGCTTCAATTGTACATCTTTAAAATGTTCCCAATAATCTTTATCCGATAGGATCGATATTCCTGCACCCGTGTCAAATAATCCTTTTATGATGATACCGTTATTAACTTTTAACGATAAATAAATGGGATCGGTATTTCTTGTTAACCTTGAATTTATTTCACTTGAATTCACAAACACAGATGAAACTTCCTCCCGTTTTTTTTCGCGACAATTTTTACTAAAATGTCCCTTGTTTTTGCAATTAAAACACGTCACGTTTTTTAATCTACAATTACTGGAATCATGATTATTTAAATTACAATATTTGCACTTCAACTGTTGTATACGTTCTACTGATTTCTTTCTGGGAATTGTAACATTTTTGTCTTCCGCCCGCGCCGGAGAAGTAGAATAATTCCTACCTGCACTACTATTAAAATTTTTCTTACTTCTAGAAATGAGCCCGACACTCTCGGATTTAATACACGTAATATTTTTATGAAATGAATCCATTCCCGATGCGCACTCTAATGTACTTTTTAAAGTCAGCTTCTCTGCATCTAAAAACATTTTTTCTTTAATACGACCTTCTAATAAACCAGTCACAAAAATATCTTTTAAGTTTTCTTCCAGTCTGCTTTCAAATTTGCAGAATCTTGTTAGACAACGTAACCTAGCTATATAATCATTTATAGATTCCCCAACTTTTTGTTTCGCCGCAAAAAAATTTCCACGTTCCTTAAACACATTCTTTGAAACACCAATGTGGTTTCCTAATAACAAAAATATATTTTCAACCGATAATTCTGTTATTTTTTTTGGAAAACATAAATCTATCAGTAGATTAATCGTGTCTGTGTGTAGGTGGGATATTAAAACCGCCCTCTTTTTATCCTCGGATTTAAATTTGTCATCATTGACGAGGATCAACTGCTCAAACTGTAGCACGAACGTCTCCAGCCCGTCCCTAAGGTGACAAAACCTGGGTAAACCCACTCCCTCCATTTCCACACAGATTACCAATAATCAGAAAAAACAACAACAAACAGCACTCAACTCACGAATCTGATGATTGATGCTGCCGCCGATCGCCGCCCTTCCGCGTCCGACCGTCTTCTGGCTCCGTCCGGATTCCTGGTCGTCCTTCTCGTCCGGTCACCACCGCCACGCCTTCCCGTGTCGGGTCCCCGTACAAGCTGCCTGGATCCGTTTTTCATCCGGTTTCTCGGCTGCTGATTCCTTGAGCTCAGCGCCTTGAATCTCCTCACCAGTTCCTTGCCTTGATGCTCCTTCAATGTCCGATACTGTCCGTGAAGCTGCCCCCAAATTATTTTATTTTTTATGCGACAATAATCCCTTCCGCGGTGCTCGGTGGGATTATAACCAAACTATGGTTCTTTCAGCTGCGCCTACTGTGGTTCTTCCTCCAGGAAGAATTTAATGGCTGATCAGCTTCCTTTTTCGGCTGCTCCAACTGTAGTTCTTCCTCCAGGAAGAATTTAATAGCTGTTCAGATTCCTTTTTCGGCTGCTCCAACTGTAGTTCTTTCAGCTGCGGCTACGGTTCTTCCTCCAGGAAGAATTTTGCGGCCGTTCAGCTTCCTTTTTCGGCTGCGCCAACTGTGGTGATCTGCCGTGTCGATCACTCAGATAAGATGTAAATAATAGTCGTTTGGATACTCCATACTATTTGGTTTATTTAGTGTTATTACTAATGTACAGTATTCGAGATGTTGTTGTTAAGAGAGGACGAGTTACAACAGACACGCCTTTTTATACGTCTCGGTCATGCTGTCTCACTCAGATATGCCTGTCTCTTTCATACCGACAGACATACGTTCACCACAATCACTTTTATAAAAGTAATTTATAACTTTTATAAAATCAATAAATATATTTTTACATCAATAAGGTTTTTCTTATATGGTTATCTTTATAGGGTGTCCGGGGGTAAAGTGCTCAAACTTCAGGAGGTTATTCTAAATGCTAGAAGAAGTAAAAAAGAAATGGAAATTATTCGAATTTCCAAATTTTTTCCACAAAAATTTATTTTCCGTAGAAGAAATTGTTTTTTTTTCTATACAAAAAATTAAACTTTTTTACTCGAAAACTATCTTAAAACGTTGGAATTCCAAAAAAAGTTTTTTTTCTTTTTTACTTGTACTATCAATTAGAATCACCTCCCGAAGTTTGTGCACTTTACCCCCGACATCTTGTATAATATGCGCAATATAATATTTATACACGTGTAATATCTACTTTTGTACATTTATATAAATTATATACACGTTTACATTTTTATGCTCATCAAATTTATTATATTATAAAGATAGATAGAAAGATCCTTAGTGCTTCCTGAGGACTTACAAATCAGAAGACTTTTTTGTAATTATTTATTTATTCATTTAAACAATTCAATAATTATAAAGAGTAATAAAACATGTAAGCAACATAAAATTACATTCTAAAATGTGAAAGGGGCTCTATTTATTTACATTTTTATGAAATTACTACTTTTAATAGTTTAAGCTTTCAGTGAACTTTCAATTTTATTTTTAACTTCTCTAAATATTATTTGTTTAAATTATCAAATATAATTTAATCACAAACACAAGATTCACTCAAAATGAAAGATTGGTGGTTCTGAAATGTTCCCATAAATACGGTGAAAGAACCCTAAACTATAAACTTATTACCCTAAACATGCTTCGAGCGAAATGCAGATCTGGAAACCTTATCGTCAATCTGAGCAAAACATACCATGAACGTCAATATAGCAACAGCCTTTGTTCTGCTGCAGTTTCATTAAATGCCGAGAGATCCGTTTACAGTCTCCAAAAAGCAATACTGGGGCACAACCCTAGAAGCAAAGCTAAATGATTGGAATACAGAAAGATAAAAACACACCATTGTCAAAAATATCTTGGCCGTAAATGATTAAATAAAATTAGATTTATTCAGGAAGGCAAGCTATCGATCAAATGATTTGCGAATTCGGAAAAACCGTTATTATTGAGGTTTTATTGATGTTTTGTTTCTCCCGATTTATTCGTATAACCCATTAGTCTACATAATTATCTAGCGGGTTTTCCATTACTTGTGCACTTATGTTAATGTATTTTATGACCGTCTTTGTGTTGCTTATATTTGTATCATGTTGTCTCCCTCTATATTTTGTTATATATATGCACACATTATGTACTTCTTGTTTAGTATTAATTTGTACCCTGATGATGCTTAAGTAAAGCGAAACCGGTCGGTTCTTAAATTAATAAATATCGTGGTTTTAAAACAAAAAAGTATTTTATTTTATTAAATTATATTCCCCACAGTTTCAGAACTTTCAATAGCTTCTTTCGCTCGCATGTTCATTATTATTCTGAATTCCACGTTCGAGTATTGTTATTTGAAACAGATGGCCCGTATATTATTATTACATATTATATTATATTTCGGACATCGTTGCATTGTGAATTAATAAGAACTTGCCCTGTAATTTCTAATGTTTTGGAATTAGTTTTATTTCCCAAAGTACGTATTCTGAAAAAAATAAAATAATAATTTTTATAACTTTTTACTACACAATACATAAATAAAAATAATAATAATTTTTTTAATAAATTATCGTTTATCGTATTCTGAAAAAAATAAAATAATAATTTTTATAACTTTTTACTACACAATACATAAATAAAAATATGAATTATTAATTTTTATAGTAAATTATCGTTTATAATAAATATAAGCTTATAAATCAAAAATTGTATTTTTTTCTTCTCACCTATTAGATAGGATATAATTTTATGAGATATCATTTTTTCTTTGAAATACGGGATATCTTTCGTGTATTTCCCATCTTTGAAAAAACAATATTTATTAACTCATAAACTTTACACGCGTAAAAATTATCTTTATAGATTCAAATATTTGCACGTAATCGCACGTCTGTAGATCATAGAACGTTGAACAACACGTCTGCCCCCAAAGCCCTCGAGTTGGCGAATGAACTTTTCAAAGAAGATAGGTTAATCTTCAAGTCGGAGCGAGCGCGCTATAATAAATATGATTTAAAAGCAATAGGCGTAAGCGACAGTTGTGAAAATGTTTAATAAATCACGGCGTATTTCAAAAATAGCAAAAATTACTTTTGGGGTCTATTGAGTAGCATTAAAAGAAGCATTGTGATTTTTTTCATACATATATCTTGTAAAATAACAGAAATAAAAGTGTTAATAATATTTTTCGGAGCATACTTTGCGATTTATTTCTATCGAGGGAATTTCAAATAATTACCGTTTCGGCTTTTGGAACAAATAGATACTATCTTAAAGAATAACATATATTTTTTTAAGAGCTTAAAAACTTCAAACTTTTAAGGAAAATATCTCGGAAATTGGATGAAATTCGAATAGTGGGCCCTTAATAGCCGTTCTGACTAGTCCTGTTATACGTTTGTCATTCTCCACATTAAAGCCTTTCTGGTTTAATGTAAAATTGTGATCTTTTAAATCTGTTAAAATAAAATTATCCTTCTGAAATATAATCGTGTTTATTGGAGTCAAAATATACTTGGATGGTGACGTTGTTTTGTAACACAGGTAAGTATTAAATACCCGACGTTCCTAACCTCCATAATGGTTTATAATTTTTGCTATTGTTTATTAATTACATCTGCGTTCATGTTATTTTTTTATAAACTTCTCAAATATACTGAGAATGAGCACAAAGAAGATATATATACATTTTTATCTTTAGTTTACATTTACTCCTGAAGAAGTGAACTTTGTTCACAAAACAATTAGATTGTATGAATAAAAATGAAGAGATGAACACTTTTCTTGTCTTTTTTACCGGTTGTAAGAATTTTTCTTGGATTTTTTTAAATGTTTTTTAATGGATTATGTTTACATGATTGGTTACTGTGCAGTAAGCTATTTTTTTTTAAATACATAAAAAACGTTGTTTACTAATTAAAAATAAACCACCCTTTAATGTGCAAAATTTTAAATAAAATAAATTAATTCTTATCAGAATTTTCAGAGACAAGTATATTCTGTAGGTTTTGAAAACTTGCAAGATGTATTAATCATTTTAAATACTGAAACTAAATTTAACTACTGTATACCTACAGTAGTAAAACTACAATTTTGTTTGATTTATTATGTGCAGCTTATCGGATCATCAAAAAAAATATATAGAAAGCGTTCGATAAAATTTTAAACTGTTTCGTTTTTAAAAATGGAACACTAACTTTTAAAAATTCTAAATTCAAACATTTATGAAATCATATCTAACGGAGGCAGTGGCGTAGCAACCGACTGAGCAGTGTCTCGCGGAATAATCCAATTCTCACTCGGTACCTTAACATTAGAAACATTATTTCGCCTGCAGAGCTACACCATCTGTAATTACGCTCCTTGAAATGGATTTAGCCATGTTAAGTTAACCATCTAACTGGCCAGGTACTGTCTAGCTTCTTCTTACCAATTTTATTCATTATTTTTCTCCCACTTCGTATAGCCTCAAAACATACCCCGAATGGGAATATCATAATCCCATTGGCTACGGTAATGTGTGACCCTTGTGAGGTATTTATTATTTACATAAAAATATTATGATTGACCCCAGCACTTGTGTGTGTCGCTACGCCACTGAACAAAGGACCCACCTATTTTTATTATCTGAATGTGTCCCAGCTTTACATTTTATTTATAAATTCTCATTTCTACTGGTGCCTTACATTTTATTTTAAAGCCCTCGTAAAAGAGTCCGACAAAGTAAAGGCTTATCGAATAAAACAAAATGATTTGAGCAAACAAACGGATTTATGTAAGCAAGAAATCTCACATGGACTGCTTTCAAATAGGTCTTTTAGCTGGCCGCCAGCGAAGAAAAATCTATGGGAGATATGTTATATTTGGCACTTCTTCAACAGAGACCGAGTGTATATTTTTTTTTAAAACTATAAATATGCAGTTTACTTAATTAATAATAACTAGAGGAGGACTTGCAATGAAAATTATTAACAAAATCATTATTCACGATCAATGATTGTTATACTCGTGAACTGTCAGATTTTTCAGAGACTAACCACCCACACTCAAAAACTAACTACACACAACATTCATTTTTCGGAAGGACATGCAAATAATACAATGATATATTTTCAGACGTCGATATATTCCGTTTGTCTTTAGTTTAGTTTACTAAATGCATATTGGAGAAAATTAAATTAAATTGTTAATTACGTACCGTCTCCCCCTGTTGTGCATAATATATCTCAGTTATTTTCATTGTGTTTTTTTCCATTAAGGCGATGCATTACGTCGTGTAATATTTTAAATTGAGCCGCTATAAATAAGAACCCTTACGTAGATGGCGATAAGGTTTAAATTCCCGCATAACACCATCGGCCTTTTTTGATTTATGCGAGAAAAAAACATGGCCAAAAAGTGCCTTTTATTTTATTTCGTGGATGTTCAGGCATAAATATTTAATTTTTTTTCCGATCATTTTATAAATAACTTAATTTGCCACATTATACAATAAAATCATAACCGAAAATGGGTTTGTAAGTAGGATATTTTGAACTTTAAAGCAGTTTTCATAGGCCTATTATACATTTTTTTTCTGGGCTTATAAAAAGACTTATTTTCTCAGTAAAGTAATTAAAAAGAATTCGTTTTATAACTAATATGGAATCTATAAACATATCTACAATATTCCCAAATAAATTGCCGAAATGATGTAGTCTATTTATGAGGTGTATGAGCTTCATAGTTAGTTTTAAAATTGTAACAGAATAAGGTAGCACTTTGCCTCGTATTTCTATTCGGTACGTAAAATTTTATTTTGGCGAGAATTTCTGGGTTGTCAATGCAATTATTAATAGTTTTATTTAATAGTACAAGGTCAAAGACGATCCGCCTATCTGAAAGAATTCCTATAGGAAAATAAGGGATTACCAATATAGTTTTAAAATAATTAGTTTTTTAAAAAATATTAACAAAATTCAAACACATATTATTACCCCAATATTTTATATTGAGATTTAGTTTGGATAGAATCTTGGCCTACAAACATAAAATGGATTTGTTAAAAATTGATTTGCAATGTTAGTGAAACAAAAATGCTACAATGTTTTCAGATTAAAAAAATATGATTTAAACTTAAAAACACTCGAGGATCGAAGAAGGCCAATGACCTCAGCGTCTTTATCAAAAATGTAAATTCGCAGAACGACTGTTATGAACTCATGAGTTTAGTTAACATGAGAGTACCTACTCTACACACTAGGCATAAGGAATTTTTCATGTCACCGTTCACGAACAAATTATAAAGCAAACTCGCCAATTGCTAGACTACATAGTTTTGCAAACGAATTGATATTTTGACACGACAAATTCGATGAATACCCACCAAAACACTTTTTTCATGTCTGAAAATACTTTCTAATAATTTTTTATTATATATTATAATAAAACAAATATGAAACTTTTTTCCACTTTAATTTTATTGACCGTAACCGGTTTCAGCGCGTTACAGCCATCTTCAGACTGGTACAAAATATTCTTAGTCTACGGTTTATATACATAACAAATGGGGGAGGGCGAGGGGTGGTCTACAAGGGTTTTTGATCAATTATATTAATTACATTTGTTACTAAGTCGTTTTAGACTGTCGAATTTCTAATTATTTTAATATTTCCAGTAGGCTGATTACCTTGGGTTTGTAGCTCACTTCAATATTGTTCAAGGAAAAACCTTAAAAGTAATATGAATTATTAATGTCCTAATTTTATTGTCAAATCGTTATTATGATGTATGGGATTTTTGTTTATATAATATTGTTTTTTGAAGGGATATGTTTATATTGGAGTGGGGATGGTCATTATATAAACTAAATACATATTATAATTTCGAAACTCTAAGGAACTAATTAATTTTTTTAAATATGTTTTTGAGTATGTATATATATATGCATCCTAGTACGCTAAAAACATCTACTCGTAAAAAATTTACTAAATTTACAAATAGATATACAAATATTCCATATTTTTATAATAACTTGTTAAATAAAATTTTGTAATGTAATATTTGATTTTTGAAGATAATATTAATATTATATTTTCTCAACCGAAAAATATCAAAAAGGAAAAATCTTTTGAACAAAGCCCCGGCAAGGCTGAGGTTTAGGTTCAATTTCTAGACCGAATCTTTTTCTGTTTGACATTTTCATTTGAGAGTTGTCAAAATTATCTTCAATGATTACAAACATTCATTGTATATATAACAAGTACGTACATACGTATCACTGAACAAGAAGGGGATTGCGTTCATCACACGCTGCCTCTCAGGCCGCATAATCTTCAGGTCCAGTCCCCATTTGGTATTCAAGTGTTCAACTCAACGAGTGTGAGATCTGTGTACAGAGTCCGACACTCACACAGGTGGCATCTATTGAGTTATGCCGGCCAACCTACCTTAAGAGAGAGAAGAAACCGACTGTTCTACTATTCTGGGTTTATAATAGGCTTTGAAGAAGATATGGAACATTTTATCAAATGGGTTAATTAAAATAGGGACGTTTTCGCATGCATTAAATCGATACAATTAAAGAGATTATGTGTTGAAACAAAGGGGTTTTTTGACATGTTTTTTATGGTTCCATGATAAATCAACACATCGACAATTCATCACACAGTTAAAAAGTGATATAAAGCCATTAGAAACGATGAAAATTATTTTTTTCAACCTAACCTAACCTACTTAATCCAGTTAATAAAGTTTTTTTTTCATCATTTTCCATGACTTTATATAACTTTTTAAAGATGTGATGAATTATCATTTTGATGATTTATCCGGTCACCGTTTTTTTTATCACTTTTCAATGTGAAAAGCTGTGCCTTTATCCTAAGTAAAACGAAGCAACAAAATAATATAATATTTCATAAATATTCAGTTTGCAACAACGATCTGCGGAAAATGGCCAGTTTGAAAATATATTGAATGCACAATTTTCTTAACAGAAAAACTACACAAAGCCTTCCAAAATGGAGATGTAATGCAAATAAAGTTTAAAATATAATCTGAGATAGGTACTTACATGACATTGGCTTATATGCTAGATTGCACGCGACAGATCTGAAACAAAAAAGAAACCATAATTAATTATTGTAATTCTATCATTTTCATGTTCAATAACATATAAACATTACGGAGACATTTAAAAGACAAACGAAGAACGTCATAACCCAGGAGAGCAGTAAAGGCATTAGGTGCAATATGTATGTACCTGAAAACCAGTTGAAAATAAAGGTCTTCTCTAGACACTGTGGCTTTTGTGGGCAACGTACAACATTAGTTTATATATTTTAAAAACTCATCAAGACAGTTTTAACACCATTTATATTGGGTGCATAAAAGAAAACAATCGACAGCAAAACTGACTTAATTGCCTATAGTGAAAAAGTGCTATGTTCATTTATTTTACGGCGGTGGTAGTTAATCTTATCCGCAACCTTCGTAATCGAAATCATGGAATGTTAAGCAATGAATATGAAGTCATTTTATAAAGATAATATTTTTCACAGGCGATTTGTTTTATCTATCATATCCTTATGGATATGTGAAAACCGTCAACTTTCGAATGGAAAAAGAATAACGGCCGGTAGAAAAAAATAATACGATCGGATTCTGAATTTTGAAACTTTATATTTGTGCCCGAACAAAGAGGAATACTGCAAACAATAGCAGAAAGTAAATGAAAACCAGTAAGCCCCGCAATGGCAGAAATAAGAGCCGCTTAAGCCTTACGTAGGCAAAAACGCTATAGTCGTAAATTCAAAAGAATGTCATACCGTTGTAATAGTTGGTTTATTCAAGGATGATGTCACGTCGAGATTCTGCTCGAAATAATATTGTCGTAACTGAGAATTAGTTTTACATAATAGAGGTACCAAATACATTATCAGGTGGATTTGATAGAATAGTGGGCTGGATGGAAGGAATAGATACATACCAGTACCTAATGATAGGCACATAAAAGGCGTTTATGGCCAATATTTTTAGTGATGATAGCGTTTCGACACAAAAGTTCAGCAAAAGCTGAAACTCATATTAGACTCGGAGATAACTCGATAGTGTCTTCCAATACGATGGATTTGTTCATATAATGTTATCTTTGGGGATGATGTGTGGAGGATATTTTGAGGAAAGAAAAGAGTGAACCCGGATCTCAAAGAACGACTCGTAGAAGCTGAGATACTTTTCTGGAAGGGGATAGTCTCCAGGTAAAGAAAGCAACAGCCACCAGGTGTGTATGAATTCCAAACCACCAGAAATGAAGGAGCCTCGACAAGACAACTAATGCACGATGTTTAAAATCCTTAGTTTTAAGCAACCTGTCTTCTGTCAATGCTCATTCATCTGATTGCTCCATGAGGTATTCAAACAAGTACCTTAAGAATTGAGCTATCCTGGATTATTTGTCCTTCCTCTTTCATGTTTCTGCATCATAAATAAAGATCGTAATTATGAAGGTCGGAATTATCGGGAGGTCGTGGCATTGATAGAAGAGTCAAGCAGACACAACATACAATTATGGATAGCTGCATGTAGTAATTACTCCGAAATTCCGTGTACTGTACAAACAAATAAGTTTAATGCATATAAAAAATACGCATTTAAGATGCAACGGCACAAGATTTACTAAATTTAAAAGGAAAAAAATGGCAGGCAATGCCAGAAATCGGGTCAATGAGGCCTCTTTCAATAATCAGTAGTTTCCCTTTAAATTTCTTTTCACTGACCCAAAACATGTCCATATTCGAAGAAATTAATTATGTCCAGGAGCAGTATATTCCTCCCCACCGGTAGAACTATTGGCAGGTTGGTCCTTCAGACAAGAAAATAGAATAATCTACGATGACGAAACATAGAGCAAATGCGATCAACAAGTTCAAATGAGGAGCATTTTAACAGCAACATTTCTACAAAAACTCTTTTTCTTTCGTGATATAGTTTTAAGTGAATAACTAACTACTCGGGGTCAATATTTTCTGATAATCTTTAAATGCAAATTTGATTAACTATTAAGAAAATATTATTAATTTTATGAAAGGCCATCTTTAGTTAAAAATAAATCGTAAATTCCTAAGTTATATATATTAGAACAAGCTAAATACCAATACATTTTACTCTACAATAAAATGATTGCTTTTAATTAAAAAATAAATGTTGTTTGCCTTATCTTACAAAGTACATATCTACCTACTCAACACTTTCACCTAAAATAATTATAAAAAAATTAAAATATAATATAATTTTAAAAAAAATGAAATGGAATCAGAAATAAAGTTTATTTTTTATATAAATATGGACCTACTCAGATACATTAAAATAATAATGGCTCTTTTATATTGTGTTATTTACCTAGTTATTTCACTTTTGTATAAATGTACGTATGTATGTGTTTTACTTTGTGAAAATATATCATTTTCTATTACACATGTTGCAGGTAAACTGAATTCGCTATTTCGTAGCCACCTACATAATATTCCTCTTTGTGAAACGCTCCTCAAACAAGGTAACAACGTGTATAACTTGATGAACTTACAATAGAGGAGATTCAAAGACGAATGAATGACTGATGTGTGTGCGATATGAACAAGATAAACGTAAAGTCCGCAGCTAAATATGTGAAAAGATGTACGAATGCGGATGAAACGTGTGATAAAATTAGCATAATTTTGAAACAATTGCTTAGATCGTCGTTTCTCAGCCTTCTTAGAGTCTCGACCTCTTAAAAGCCGAAAAATAAAGTGAAAAGAATGAGAAAGACTCACACCTCACAACCAATTAAATGAAATATCTGCTGACAAAACTCTTCAACTAGAATTTTTAACTGAAGATTTAGATAAGTTTTGGCTTGCGCGACTGTGTGAATATGGAAGCATAGTAACGGATACTTTATTTTTATTTGGTACAATATTTTTAAACATTTTAAGTTTTCCAGTAATGTAGGCCTCACTGGGTGGCTTGCCCGTGCTGAGGCCTTCATTTTATAATATGAAAATATAATCTACATAATACATTTAAAGAGAAAATAATACATTTAAAATTAAAAATACATAATAATATATTTAAAATTAAAAAATAATACATTGAAAATAATCTTGTGTGTTTGTGAGTGATGTGTGTTTATATTGGTTTTGTGTGTTACGTGTAGGTTTTGTTTTTATTTTATGCTATGACATTTTAGTAATATTGTCTTTTTTGTTCTTTAATCCATTTTGTGTGTGAATTTATTTTTATTTTCCTCAAGTTTAATTTCAAATTTTACACTTTTGAAAGCTTATTTTGATTTCCTTTGCCACTTCTTACTTTGACGAAACAGGTTTCTCGTCTATGGTGGCTTTAAAAATCTCAATACAGAAAACGTTTATTATCACTTACATTAATCAAGTGTTCCTAATATATTTCTAGTCTATCCAAGCATAGAAAACGATTTCAGTGAAAAACAAACTCAATTTCGCAATTCAAAACATCTTTATTTTTTACTGTACTAGGAAATAGGTATTCGTAACATTTTATTATAAGTTAAAATTCATTATTTACAGGGTGGCCACAAAAAACGGATTTCAAAATTCCCTGATAATTCCAGGTTTTCCAGGGCAGTTTCTATATTTTTCCCTGATATGTTTTATTTGGTATAAGGACATATCGTTCAAAATTTTATTTTTGAAACACGATTTTCATCTACGCCAGAAAATTAGAACAGATACATAAATAAAGGGAATTCCGTCATCTAAAGCATTTATTATTTCCTTGCACTACAATGATCTATTCAAAACAAAATACACTTATTACAATTTATGATATTTCGCCTGAAGACAATTTGTGTACAAATGAAAAGACCAGACAAAAATAGACAAATAAACAAAAGTAAGTACAGTAGAACCCCGATAATTCGAAAAAACGCGTAATTCGAAATTTTCGCCAAAAAAATATCCGCAGAAAAATTTTTTCATACAAAAATTTTTTTAATTCGAAATTTATTTTTGTCCGCGCACGAAAATTTGTTCGTGAAATTCGAAAAAATTTGATTTTTGCGAAAATAAATCATAATATTTCGTAAATCTGAATCTAAAAGTCAGCCGTGGCGGTAAAACGCCGAAAAATGTATTTTTACGTGGTTATACATCGACCTAATTAGTATTATTATTTTGTAAATATGAATCGATTTACACTGGAATGTTGTATTTTTTCAAATTTATTTCGAATATCCGAGTTTGAAGGGCCGAGAAAATACGTTTTACGCGGATATATGTCGTAGTTTTACGAATTTACACCAAATATCTGTATTTAAAGGGTCGGCCGCGATGAAAATCGGCCGCCAAATTTCGATTTACGCGTAAATGTATCGTATATTTACGAATTTATTTCGAATATTTGAATTTAAATGGCCCGCTGCGACGGAAATCGGCCGCGAAATCTCGATTTACGCGTAAATGTATCGTATATTTACGAATTTATTTCGAATATTTGAATTTAAATGGCCCGCCGCGACGGAAATCGGACGCGAAATTTCAATTTACGCGGAAATATATCGTATTTTTACTAACTTTACTTCGAATATCCGAGTTTAAAAATACGGCGCGACGGGAATCGGCCGAAAAATTTCGATTCACGCCGAAATATGAAATATTTTTACGAATTTACTTCAAATATCTGAACATGAAGGGCCGGCCGCGACGAAAAACTGCCGATAAAATTCGATTTACGCGGAAATATTTCATATTTTTACGAATTTACATCAAATATCTTAATTTAAAGGGTCGGCCGCGACGGAAATCGGCTTCGCATTCTCGATTTACACGGAAATGTATCGTATTCGACGGAAATCGGCTTCGCATTCTCGATTTACACGGAAATGTATCGTATTCGACGGAAATCGGCCGCGCATTCTCGATTTACACGAAAATATATCGTATTTTTGCGAATTTTTTTCGAATCTGAATTTTAAGAGCCGGCCGCGACGGAATACGGCCGCGAAATCTCGATTTACGCGTAAATATATAGCATTTTTACGAATTTATTGCGAATATCTGAATTTAAAGGGCCCGCCGCACAGTGGGCTGAAAATCGGCTTTCATAGACATAGAGACTTGAATTTTCAAGGGTATTTTTTTTTGCTAGAAATGGATTCTGCTGATCATTACTATGCTATAAAATGTCGTACGAAGAAATTGCGTGTACAAATGAAGGAGTTATAATTTTTTTTAGAAAAATTTGTATGGCGCTGACATTAAAAATGAGGCTTTCTCTGGAATCATAAGGTTGGCCGTTCTATCTTTACACACAGATAATACTACTATTTATTTGTATTTTTTTGCCATACTTCATATTGTGGCGCAAGGTGCGATTATTTTTTTAAAAATCCTCAAAGTTGAAAAAACCCTTTTTATTGTTGATGATTCATTTTAATGCTTAAATGCTTTTAGGCTTGCAGTGTAAATAAAATATTGTAAACTAGACAAAGCATACTCATATGTAAAGCATTTAAGCATTAAAATGAATCTTCAACATAAAAAAAGTTTTTTTTTCAACTTTGAGGGTTTTTAAAAATAAATCACAAGTTTCGCCACAATACAAAGTATGTCAAAAAAATACAAATAAATAGTAGTATATTTGTGTGTAAGGATATAATGGTCAACCTTATGATTCCAGAGATAGCCTCATTTTTAATGTCAGCTCCATACAATTTTTTCTTAAAAAAATGATGACTCCTTCATTTGTACACGCAATTCCTTCATAGAAAATTTTATAGCATATTAATGATCAGCAGAATCCATTTCTAGCCAAAAAAAATACACTTGAAAATACAAGTCTCTATGTCTATGAAAGGCGATTTTCAGCCCACTGTGCACAGTGTTTTGGCTTGCAGTGTAAATAAAATATTGTAAACTAGACAAAGCATACTCATATGTAAAGCATTTAAGCATTAAAATGATTCATTAACAAAAAAAAAGATTTTTTTTCAACTTTAGGATTTTTAAAAAATAAATCGCACCTTGCGCCACAATATGAAGTATGTCAAAATCCTCAAAGTTGAAAAAACCCTTTTTATTGTTGATGATTCATTTTAATGCTTAAATGCTTTTAGGCTTGCAGTGTAAATAAAATATTGTAAACTAGACAAAGCATACTCATATGTAAAGCATTTAAGCATTAAAATGAATCTTCAACATAAAAAAGTTTTTTTTTCAACTTTGAGGGTTTTAAAAAAAAAATCACAAGTTTCGCCACAATACAAAGTATGTCAAAAAAATACAAATAAATAGTAGTATTATTTGTGTGTAAAGATAGAACGGCCAACCTTATGATTCCAGAGATAGCCTCATTTTTAATGTCAGCGCCATACAAATTTTTCTTAAAAAAATTATAACTCCTTCATTTGTACACGCAATTGCTTCGTACGACATTTTATAGCATAGTAATGATCAGCAAAATCCATTTCTAGCCAAAAAAAATACCCTTGAAAATTCAAGTCTCTATGTCTATGAAAGCCGATTTTCAGCCCACTGTGCGCCGCTACGGTAATCGGCCGCGAAAATAAAGAAATAATTGGTATTAATACGAATTTACAACTAAAATACCACCCGGATTTGAAGAGGCGGCCGAGAAAAACGATTTTCGGCGTTTTTTTTTTTTTTTTCATAAAAATTCGAATTACGTGGGAATTCGTTAATTCGAAATTTGATTTTTTATGTCCCGTGGATTTCGAATTAACGAGGTTCTACTGTATTGACACTTTGTAAAAATGTTGATAATGATGATCTTTAAATTTTATTACGACCGTACTGGGTGTCCGACCCTTTTGACACTTTGTTGTAACTTTGCTAGCTTTTTCTTTACAGATTTCGCACCTACATAGTATAGGGGAAAAACCAAGGCGGGTGGTTTACGACATGATTGTGTTGCAAGGGCTATTTACGAAAATAATAATAAAAAAATACCTACATATCTAGTTTGTCTTTGTCGGCATATCTTTTGTTACACACGCCGCAAGTAAAAGTAATAAAACACAACTTTGGGACTTCACAAATCGTAAATAACGAAGTTCGTTTTATTTTTGGAATTCCCTGATATTTTAAGAATATTTAAAAATTCCCTGACATTTCCCTGATAATTCCCGGTTCGGTAAAATTCCCTGATAATTCCCGGTTTTCCCGGTTTTCCAGGTCTGTGGCCACCCTGATTTAGTTTAATTACATATTTTTGACTCAATGCTAACCCCCCTTTACCCCCAAGGTTAGATCATTGAAATAAAAGTAAAAATAAACTCTTCTAAAAATACTTGCATTTTGGACAGTACATGAACTTAGAGGTGTGGCTATAAAAATCCCAGTTTCACCGTATCCAAACAATTCCCCGTAAGTGGAGATAGGGAAGCCCCGGCAGATGGCGCCATCTAGCGACAGCGACAGTCTCCATAAGGTCTCACTGTATCCGTCCTACAGTGGAAGCTAGAGCGTGATTTGTTCATGAATATGCGATGAAGTGAACTACTCGAAGCTCGAACGTCAAACGCGACTACTTTCAATGAGATTCATACAACGTCAAAATGGCCGAGTATCATAAATTTATACTTGGTTTTTGTTTAGTAAAGCAAGATTCGCGAGAGATATTTAAGGGAGCAACTAAATATGTAAATGTGTTTAGATTAGAGGCCTGTCTGATATCATTTGGAAGGTTAGGAAAAAATATAATTTTCACGAATACTTAAAAATAAAATTATTGATTTCTTCATATGAAGCGGTTACTTTGTGATGTGACATTATAATTTAAAATTGATGTTTACAATAAAAGTCATGTTTTATGTTTATAAGTGATGTTTACAAAGTTATTGTTTAATTTTAAATTAAAATTATTGATTTGATATTCGTGTGCATTTTTTAGATTGAAATTATATTGCGGGTAGAATTTATTTAAAAAAATATAAATGTATTAGGAGTGAAGCCATTTCAAGTCATTCATATGCAGATTGCAGACCGTAATCGGTACCGTAAGGAAAGAGTAAAAAAAGTTGTTATTGCCAGTGGTATATAGTTTTTATAACAGTATAATATTATATCAGCTTACAAAACCAACAAACCTCAAGACATAATAAAACAAATCCATCACCATCAAAAAATAAGTAAACATTAAAAAACAAACATAATAAAGAAATGAGCCATTAATCAAAACCTTGGGGCAAGCCCAGTTATAAATGCAAATAAAATAGATACTAAAGATAATATTCTCAAGGATTTTGAATGAGATGATATTGCTTAATCTTAATCCATCAACATGGTTGGATTTGAGAACGCAATTTCGGATTGCATTAAAAGTTCTCTAATCCACCGCCTTGTCGGAACTCTGGCTGTTTTTTACTGCGGAGTAATTAAACTCAGTAAACTGAATTAATTTCGCTTGTAGGAAATGTCGGACAGGGGAAGATTAAAGCAGGGGTCATGCCGTGTACAGAAAAACCTTTTGATGGACTTGCGAAATTAATCTTTGCAAATGGAAAATATTATTTGTTCCGTAATTGCATAAAATTTAATTTTTATTTGCCCGGAGTCACGTTGTGACGCTGGCGGAAGTGGGGAAGGAGGAAGGAAATATGAAGGTTAGGAAATGTCTGGACTGAATGAATGAAAATTGAGTAATTTCAAGCTATGATTTGGACACAGTCGAGAGTCATCAACGCAACCACAACTTTATTTACATATCAGTTCTTATTCTACGGCAGTCATTAGATGAATGGCCGTCATGCTTAACGGTTGTTTGATCAAAAGCTGAAACGGGCCGAAAATAGGTATTTAACAGGTTTAGTTTTAAAAAGCACTGATCATCAATTATGTGTGAAAGAGGTTGAAACACTCTAACAATCTATTACGATGAAAGCAAATAATTATTTCACTTCTTCAATAATTGCAAATTCTCTTTGAGGCCTCATTTTAATTTAAAGAAAACTAAAGATAACTTTGTAAATACCACTATTTAATCAAAATAACCAATAGTTTCTTCGTCAGGATAAAAATATAAAGATATATGTTTATTTTTCAGCATTATATGTTTATCCTGACGAAGAAACCATTGGTTTCGAAACATATCGATTATTTTGATTAAATAGTGGACACAATGATTCAACGTTCTTCTCGAATAATAAAATTCCATAGTAAAATTATTTTTAAAAAAATATATGATTTTTTTTAACTTCTTTTAAAAAATTTAAAAAAATTATGTTTTTTTTAAAAATAATTTTACTATGGAATTTTATTATTCGAGAAGAACGTCGAATTTTTGTTTCATACAATATTATAGAATGTTTATTACATTATATTCCATCAAATTAAAGTGTAAAGTTCATTTTTTCAACTACCCCTTCTCCCTTAAGCCTTGTTTACTCTTCCCCCGCCCTGTTCACTGGCAGTTGTAGTTTCCTTCTTTAAAAAATGATACCGTCCTTAGTACAACTGAAAGGGATTTGCTGTTGACATGACCCATAAGATTTTATTGCGTGAGCAAACATGGAATAAGTCCTGGGAATTTTTGCAGCCCGTTGGATTCGTAGCAAAAGATCGTTACGCGCCCGATAAAGAAGCCTCGTGGCAAGGAAAGGATAATAATACTACTTTTTATATTTCCTTGCACTTTTACGCAAAATTATCCAGATTATGTTAATTAAGGATGAGCCTTACAATATTATCTATTTAATATCATAGGTCTAATGGCTCCGGAGAGTTGGGTGGTATAACATATAAAAAAATATTAAGAAAATGCTGAGTTTCAAATAAAAACAACTTTTTACAATTTGAGGCTTTACTCACTAAGTTATTCCAAAAAATAAAACAATTTTCAATAGGATTTCGATACAGTACATATGCTAGTGAAATCTATATGGGCAGCGTAGTGTGTTATGCCAAAGAAGAATGAAAGTTAAAAACGTTGGTCGAGTTGAAAAAACAACATGTGTCCAAAGTAATATTTATTAAAACATTTCCTCAATTTGTATAAAACGCAGCACTTTATGAGGGGGTGGGAAAGTATAACGGCGTTTCCACGAATCGGGCGTGTGCAGTATCTGCAAAAATGACTGAAAATATTTCTTCTGATTAAATAAAAATTACGCAGTCGTAAAAGCCAGCCCGCAGCCGTATCTTATCGCAAGGGGGTAATTTTATTTTAATATTATTCCAGATTTTATGGCACTGTTTTGAATGTGCCATTTAAAACAATGAGAGTAAAACTCCGCTCTGGACAATAAAGCGTAGAAGACGCCCAAGTGATAAAAAGTTTATTTGAAGCCTGTTTTAAAGCAATCATTTAAACCTTCTGGAGCATTCTTCCCGAAGTTACAGTCAGGAAGCTGGGGAGAATTTAGGAAGGCAGATCGATCAGTCCTTAACCTAATATAAGAATTAGTGTTTTCGCACGTTCCGAGACTACCAAATAAACTTTATTAGATACTGGCAGTGACTGGAGAACTTTACTACCTAGTTATATAATGCCTTTTAGCTTTGGGTAGGATTCCTGCATTTTATACGCTTGTTTTGTATGTTATTCAAGAAGTAGTAAATTTACAGTGAAAATTCTTGAGTTCATACTAGCCTGACTTAACATATTTCTTTGGCTTTTCTAGAATACTTATTTAGCAATGAAATCATTTTTTTTAAACTGAGTATAAGCCAATCGTGCCATATTTCTTCGGTGTCTAATATATACATTTTTTAAATTTGAGTCGAAGATTATTTTTTTGAAACGCCCATATACGACTTTATACAGAACATAAGTACATAATGGTTATAATACTCTTAGTAACATAATAATATAACATATATAACGTATTATATCCATCTTTTGTTTTTGTTATATAAACATTTAAAACTTTTTATTCTATGCACTAAATTTTGTAAACTGTAAAATTATGTAAAAGCCCATAAGAGCGTTAATGATTAATAAAATAAAATCAAAACAATGATAATAAACTGGTACAGTTTGTTAAGGATTATTGCATATATGCATGTATATAAACTTAAAAGAAGCAATGTTTTATGGTTAAATATGTCGACAGACCAAGATTCATTATCCACATGATGCAATCTCTGATAGCACGAATTGTACATAAAATTGGTGCGAGAAGTAAACTACATTAAATGGAGCATGGAGTCTAGTATCTAGTAAATGTATAAGGTGGAGAGGAATAAAACAAATAATTAAGAGACATGAGTGCCTTATTCTAGTTTTTTAGAATACATACCTCAGGGCGTTTACCACATAGTAAACATGCTAGTTTTAGACATGCTTCCTGCATTAACTCTAGTTCGAGTATTAGAAGATTCATTGAGGAAATCTCATAGAATAAACCAAACGTGACTGAGTTTTCTCGGTGTTTGTACAAGTCAAATACTTATGGATATCATAAAAAGTTATTCTCTGACATCGTAAAACCAAATGCAACGGTTTAATTTTATATTGCCCATACTCAACGATGTCAGTGCGACTTAAGCAGCGGTTTTCCCTTCTCAAGAAAATCACATTTTATTTTCCTCTTTTCTGTTCTACGTTGTCAGGACCCGCCCAGAATGGCGTAGGACAATACTTTAAAAGGAAACATCTGAGATAGTGCAGTAATAAAAGGACATGGAATTGGCTGCCAATCAAACGAGGACTGCATACGGCAGGGTCGGCACTGACACAAATATTAAGACATTAACAAAACTAACATTTTTACACGTCACGTCACATCTAATGAGAAGTGGTATGTACCAATCAACTACAACATGCCCACTAAAGGTTAGTGCCTTAAAATTGAAATGTTTTCATTAATGAAATGAGATGATAAGCGTTTAAGTATTTTATAGTGCCTTAGTAAACTAGTGCGTTGTTTATATGTAACATCAAGGGCTGATCATGACAAAATGGTCATTGATTATCGTATGGTTTTGTCAAACTAGCATTAATACCCAAATTTGGCGATGATGAAGACATCTGAACTTTTTTAAATTGTCACAATAATGATTAAACATTCTGCAAAATTTGATTTGTTTAATGAATAGAGTAAAATAGTTGGTTATTGAAAAGTTGTAGCGGTAACTATTAGCATAATTCATAATACATCGAACGCTCAAGGTCGAGAGCAGCACGGATTACATCTTGCACCTACGAGAATGTACTAGAACGTACTATGCAGGAAGCCAGAACATTCCCGGCTGTGGTAACAGTGGACCTATAAATAATAAGCGAGCCCGCGTCGCTACTGAGTCAATCGCTAGCCGATACGTCGAAAACTACGGGGAGCAAACGTCCCCCGTTCCACGCCGCATTGACTCGTTGCCCGTACCGCGAACCCATCGTGCTCATGTCACTAACCGACCAGGTCCATCATACCTCCGGTTTTCTTACCCCACATTTAGAGTACCTGGAAGACTCATTGTCTTCACCAGTGCTGAACACCACCCACAAGTCCGGTATCTACCAACGCGGTGTAGAGTCACGGACTCCATCGCCACGACCACTACACCATAGTTCATATCCGCTTTATATGATGTTAACCATCGACCTGGAGGATTCGCCGTCGATTACATCCACCTACGCGGTGTCGATCGTTGGCCTGGGGAATTTGCAACCGATCATGTCCACTTCAGCATCGGTCATCAGTTCGGAGTCATCGCTACATCAACTTCACTGACTCAATGAACTCTGTGATTCTACACACAACATCTTTCATTCGTCTCACCTTACCAACCCAAAAAGTTTATTTATTTATTTAAGGAGAAAACACAGATACAGACAGTAATTAAAAGATAATTTTGTAAAACAATAACTTGAGAATTCGCCTGCATCCTAACTATTTCTCACAGATTGACTGGTATATAATAATTTTAAATATTTTTTACATGTAAATAAGGAAAAAGTATAAAAGAAAATTATTTTGTATATAGATAATGCTCAGTGTCAAATAAAAGTGTACAAATATTTTTTATACAAGTTTAGAGATAAATCATAAAAAAGTACTTAAATAGTATATTAAATGAAGTAAGTAAACATTTTCTTTTTTTTATAGGAAAACAGACTTAAATTTCCTATCAAAAGTACTATATGTATCAAAAAATATGTCGGAATCCTTCAGGTTTTGGTTTTTATTATACAATTCGCACATTCTTCTGATTGGATCCCTGACACCAGCATTTGTGCGCGTCCGGCTAATATGGAATAAGTGGTTAAGCCTCGTCGTTCTGGGTGGTAGGTATTTTAAAGTTTATTAGATTGAGTAAGCCAGGACAGTCGATAAAGTTGTTACAGATTTTGTACAAGGTCATTAGGTTAAGATAAGTTTGCCGGTTAGTAAGAGTGGATACGTTATAGAGCAAATTTATATATCCCCGTTTAGGTGCGCTCATTCTGTGGTTGAGGTAACGCAGAAATTTCTTCTGGATGCTTTCAATATTTTCTTTGTTCTCAAGTTGAGAACGGACCAGCGTATAGTAAATCAGAAGGTAGGTTTCAGGTTTTGTAAATACGCGGCTGTTTCTGATAACAAAGCCTAGCATGCAGTAAGCTTTATTCACAATGTTTTTAATGTGCGCATCGAAATAAAGTTTGGAATCAAAAAGTACGCCAAGATCCATTATATAGTATACACGATCTAGTGAATAGTTGTCTATATAATAATTGTGTATAATAGCGTTATGATTTTTAATGAAGCTTATTTGTTTACATTTGTTGTAACTTAGGTAAATTTTGTTTTCATTGCAAAACGCTTCGAACCTTACTAAGTCTCGTTGTATGTATTTTTATGTCATCGGCGTATAAGAGAAATAAACAATGCATGAAACATTCAGAAACAGAATTAATAAAAAGTATAAATAACAGCGGTCCTAGGATTGATCCCTATGGTACGCCAGAAGTAACTGGTTCCCATACGGAAGTATGTCCTCGTAACGATACAGCTTGCTGTCTTTTTGTTAAATATGAGATGAACCAACGTAATAAGTTTCCCCTAATTCCGTTATACATAATTTTTTTAATAAGAATAAGGTGGTCAACCTTGTCAAAAGCTTTTTGAAATCGCAGTAAATTGCTTCTACCTGATGGCCTCGATCCATGCTAGTAAACAAGAAATTCGAGTAAATAAGTAAATTACTCACGGTAGATTTGCCTTTGACAAACCCGTGTTGTTTGTCTGTAATTTTGGCAGCAAGCTGGGGATATATATTAGTATGGACAAGTCTTTCCAACAGTTTAGGGATCGCCGAGAGAATGGATATTGGCCTGTTGTTTTCCACTCGTTGACGCGAATCACCCTTGTGGACCGGTATGATGTAGGCCAGCTTCCACCTGCCAGGGAAAACCCCATCACTCATACATTTATTAAATAGTATGGTAAGCGGCACACACAGTGACGACGCAGCAGATCGCTTATGTCTAGCGATTTTAAACTTGATTTCACTTCTTGTTTCGTTAGTTCAATCGTGTGAATATAAAAGTTATCAGATGTTAACAAAATAGATCTTTTATGGTTGGTCCATAATACAAAAGCCACAGACAAAAGCTTTCTACGTAAATGTAGAAACGTACTTGACATAAATTCCTTCACTTTCCTATCGTAAAAAATTACGTACGTCGTATACAGACAAATGATTTGCGATGAAGTTGCAAAAGCATTTATCGAGATGTAAACGACTAGAAACTCAGCAGGGTGCTGTTTTACATCGAAATATTTCTTAGGGTAAATTAGTAGGTAAGGACATGATTAAATAACTAGCTTTTTATAAAGTCGTTCCATCAAAAGAATTTATATTAGCAAGTGTATTTATCTGCCTACCTAAAGATAGGTAAAACGACCGCTGGGTTGACATAACAACTCCGTGCTATGGCTTACATATCAAGCTTAATACGCATCAAACTAACTTGCTTATAATAAAATCTATGTTCGCGGGAATCGCAAATGATTCAGTGCAGACAGATGCGTTGAAATATACTCCAACCTGTACGGAAACATAGTTCAGTTAAACTCATGCTGCAAAACTTAAAACAATAACTTCCTTAAGTATTAAATATCAAGACCCCGCGTTTCAGAAATATCAGAACAAGAATAAGGCTCGTTAAAATGGACAACCAAGGATAACCCGAAAGGAGCATTGAAACTGTGGGATAACGTACAAAGTACCGTAGTGACAAGTAACCGTTGAAAAACAGTGAACCTGAATTCGTTTCGGTGCGCGGTCTACGTTTTTTTGATAACATCACTATTCCCAAACGGGCTGAATTAAAAAAAAAACACGCATTTATCGCCCAAGTTCGAAAAAACTGAGGGACAGGGTGAACGTACTTAAAAACTGCAAATTAATAACCTGCAAAAGAAAATTTTGCTTTTCAAAATTAAACCTGGCCAAATATGCTTTTGGCCCATAAAGCGAGGTAAATCGATATTCTTTTTCAATCGTCTACGGACCTTCATTTGTAAGAATAGCTTCACAACGTTTTGAAATCGGACCGTATAGCAGAAGAAAAGAACCCTTAGAACCGGATAATAATAAACCTAACTTATTTTTTTCTAAGGTGTACGATTTTTTTAAATAAGATGTTGGATGAATTTTATGATGATATTATTTGATGGGTTGCTAGCAGAATTGTTTATAACCGGCGACGCCCAATCCAGGCCAAAGCGAGCGGTGAATTTGGATTGTGGAGTAACTCATAGGGCACTAGAAAACTTTATAGATGAAGTTGAGAACTTGAAAACTGCAACGTTGCAGATATTCCAGAATAACAGACTGAATGGCCAAAACTGCCCAAACCTGCCCTGGAACGGTCGAGACCGAACTGAGAAATAAATTGAAATTGTGGGATAACACGCCGGGCACTTACAGCCGCAGTAAAGTTTAAGCTGACGCAATAGTTCCCCTCGGCTGCGGGGAAGGCGACTGGGGCTGGTGGATTGGGGAGCGGGAAGGAAAACGAGACGGAGGACTGCTTGATGCGAGGATAACAGCTGCAGGATTCTGGGGGAATGGATTCGTAAGACGGTGGGATAGCGTCACGGTGAAAAGTAAATGACCAAAAGAAAGATGGAAATAAAAATAAACGTGGCCTTTGGTATTAAAATGTAGCAGAGTAACTTTTAAGTTTAGTAAAAAAAACTTTTTGATAAAAGTTTTGTATAATGGTTTATAAGTGTGATGTGGTTTTCCGATTCGTGTGTTTTTTGTAATATATTTATGACGCAAGTTACTAAATCGTAGTAGAAATCATATCTGTAAAAAATATAATTCGTGAAAATTGGTAATGAATAGAATTTAAAGTTACGACGCAACTTTTTTATAGTAAATATTATTTGACAAATTAAAACAAAAACGGTTTTCCAAAAATGTATGCTTTTTATTTAATGATGATAATAAAATAATTATGAAAAAACATTAACTTATAAAATAGACGAAACTGTACTAAAAAACAAAGAGTGCTCGCGTAAAGTGCCACTTAATTTAATAAAAAATGAAGCAATATTAAAATTTTAATACCATTTTTTTGTTGCTAAGCCATTCATAGTTTTTAAACGTACAGGTTATCAAAAATACTAATTTCAGTTCTAGGTGCGTGAAGTGAACTTAAATTTGATTTGAAATTTTCAAAATTGGAAATGATTGCGTAGATACAGATAAGCGATAATCGATAATGTACTACTACCAAAGATATTAGAAGAACGAGATGTGCTATGAGCAGTTCATACTGTGTGGAATTGTTTTGCCGAGTGTCGCCGGTTTTGTTCACCAATACTACTGCACACCTTCGCTTACGCTAAGGCATCGCTAAGGTATCCGCACTAATACATAGAACAGATTTCTGTGCGTACACGTCCCGATACCGTTCAAAGTACCCTAATTAGTTAGTACTCCGCCTACGGTCCGGCGGCCAACATAGCATATCTCGTTCTTCTAATATCTTTGACTACTACCAATTATCTAAATGACTAATAATTTTAACCTTAAAATGTGTATTTCTTTTGTTTAAATTTTTAGTAAAGATTTTGTAATTTTTCAAGTTTACTAACGGTGTTCCTTTGAACGGTAAATTTCTGATCATCTGCTTAATTCGTCAGCAAAAAAATATAATAGACATTATTTATTTTAAAAGACAGTGGATGAGGCAAATATTTTATAAATACAGCTTCACTATTATGAAAAAAAAATGTTTAAAAAAACGTTTTTAAATTTTTTACAGTTCGAGATTGTTCAAGTTCACAAACGGTGTTCGTTCGAAAGGTAAATTTCTGATTTCTGTCTCTGTAATTTGTCAGCAAAATATAATATTACCCATAAAGAAAATTGAAAATATTTGTTTTTGAGAGAAAGTTATTATTTTATATTATGTTCTTCAGCTTCATATCATGCAATTATTATAATATTCTGTGATTTTTCATGCTATTTTCCAAAAAAGATGTTTAAAAAAACAAAAAAAATATGTTTCCGCCCGGGATCGAACCGGGGGCCTTCCGCGTGTTAGGCGGATGTGATAACCACTACACCACGGAAACCATGCGAGTCGGCGAGACATTCAATCAATAAGAATCTAGTTCGCCTATTCTTATTGTGTGCCCACAAATTTTACATCACTTCGCGTGGTATTTTTAGAAAGTAACTTGTTTTACCAATCGGCTTAGCCCGCGATACATAATGTAGAAGGAGTGTGTCGAAGTTGTTGATTTTTATTATTTTTGATAGGATTTTTTTAATTTTCTACTAAAAGAATGTATCAAAAAATATATAGGAATCCATCAAATTTTGATTAAACAATTCGCACATTCTTCTGATTGTATCACTGACACAAGTACTCGTATTTGTGGAATAATGTGGAATAAGTCGTTGACCCTAGATGTTCTGAGAAAGTTTATTAGTATGAGTAAGTCAGGACAGTCGATAACGTTATTGACTTTATACATGGAAATGGAGTCACTGCAGAAATTTATTTTGGTTGCTTTCAATATTGTCTTGATAAATACCGTAAAGTGGAGTCCATGTGGAGGAGCAATATTCAAGTTGAGAACGGACTAGCGTATAGTAAAGGAGAATGAAGGTTTCAGGTTTTCAAAATACTCGACTGTACCTGATAACAAAGCCTAGCATTCACTAAGTTTTATTCACAATGTTGAATGTGCGCATCGAAATGAAGTTTCGAATAAAAAAGTACGTCTAGGTATCTTATACGGTATACGCGTCACAATTTCGTATGACAGCGTTGTGATTTCTGTAAAGCTCATTTGTTCACATTTGTTGTAACTTAGATAAATTTTGTTTTCATACCAAAATGCTTAAAATTGTACTAAATCTCTTAAGGTGAGCAGACAATCATTTCAATTTCACCAACGTACAAGAAAAACAAACAGTGCATGAAACATTTAGTATTGATAAAAATAATAAATAATTCCGGACCTAGGATTGATCCATGTGGCACGCCATAAGTAACTGGTTCACACAAGTGTAACCTCGTAATCATACAGCTTGCATTGTATGATACACACCAACGTAATTAGTTTCCCTAATTCTGTAATACATATTTTAATAAGAATTAGGTGGTCAACCCTATGAAGAGCTTTTTGAAATCGCAGTAAATTGAGTTGGAACTCTTGTGCAGTATGCACGTAAACAAAAGATTATTCCAAACTGCATTGAGCACTCACACAGAGCAGCTCAACGTAGCCCAAAAAGGAGCACTTAAGATAATTCTGATGCGACAGACGAAATATTTAAAAAAACTTTCAATGTACAAAACATTATTAAAAATTGTTTGTTTAAAATTAAAAAAAAAACTACAAGAATACTCCACTGCCCAACATAAATACTCACCTAGGGCAATAAGGCAAAATATACTGGTCAAATCTCAGTTTGAATTTTGAATACATATTTTGGACAAAGAAATATTAAATTTCATGCTACGAAACTATACAATGCCCTATCGAAACAAAAAACAACAGAAATTAATACATTTAAAACTAATGTAAAAATATGGCCAAGGGCACTGAGTGACAATCAACTTGCAAATATAATGAAGACAATGTAAAATAAGACAACTAGATACTCAATACAAAAATATAAAACTACAGGCCGACTTAGAACAGGAAACCCTAGTGAGGAGAACTACGAACACTGTGACACTATTTTTATACTTACCGCTTTTATGCTTTATACTTAAATCATTTTCCACAATATGCATGATTTGTACAAATAAACTAATTAATCATGTCATAATCATACAAACTTTGCTTAAATAGAAACTAATTAAAAAATATTTATCTAAAAACAATCTAACCTCTCTTGCATACGTAGGTAGTCAGAGAGATATAATAGCACATGTTGGTAAATAGATCATCTCCTGGGATACGATCCAGAGCATTCAGAGTTCAGACACCAGCTGCGCCGGGCCTATAAAACGGATCGTTAAATCGGGATAATCGCCATCATTCGCTAACTGGCGGCTGACTACTGGCTGCTGGCTGCTGTCTGCCCGGATCTCCAGACGGATCCGATTCAAATACAATATAAAAGGAGGCGGGAGTGCATCTTGGAATTATGCGAAAGACATGACGAACCAGATTAAAGGAAATGGATATCTTAAATTTTGCTAAGTGAAAGAAAAGTTGGAAAGAATTATTTATCATTATCTGGTAGTGGAGATGAGATGGTTCAATAAATTGAATCTCGTAAATGTTAAAATAATTAAATAATGTAAGCTCGGGTTGCCGGCAATGAAATCTGTATTCAGATAAATTTGAGTAATCTTCAAAAACAACCAAACGAATTATGATCATTGATGAAGAATGGTACGAGTATTAAACGTCGGTAGAAATCCAATAAGCAGTTGTTAATGACGGTGGAAAAAATTTACAACGATGATGAATGAATCAAAATTCCAACATAAATCAAACCAAGCAACAATTTAAATCAGATACCTTGTTAATAATTTGGAAGAAAGAAATCACTTTGTGGTTTGACATATTAATTATTAAAATAAAACTACTTTGTTTATAATCACGTTTATTTAATTAATTTGCTATGACCCACCGGTTTCGCTTAGCACGAGGATCTTCAGGGAACAAACTAAACTAATAAAAAATAGATTGTGTGTGTTTATATACACATATAGAGTGAGACAAAAAATAACATAAAATAAAGAAACAATGAGATAGCGTAAGTTTAAAATGTAAAATAGTTTATATTCTCATCAACAGATGTCGTCTACAGTCTAAATCTAAAACTTCAATCTAGAATCTTATCAAAAGTCAATACACGAAGAATTTTTTGATCTTTATGATACATATTTTTAATTACTTCTTCCTATACTGAATACTGGCTACCGATCTCCCCAAAACAAATAATTTACCCAAGTGTACCTATTATATCACGTGTGCGATATATTTTGATAAAACATGGTCTCGAAAGTGTGCTGAAATTTAAAACTTCTCCATTACTACCGGAATTCGGAAGAATTCTCCGGACCTTACTTTCCCCTTCATTTTATCGACTTCTCGTTTTACAAGAATCAATTTCAGAGCACTTTATCAAAGTCGAGGACGTCAAATTCTGACACGTGGAAAATGATTGGAAGAAGCCCGGCCACGTGCCAAGTGACCGGAGGGACGTCCAATGAGGAAGATGAAAGACTCGGGCTCGTCTCGGCTTTTAGTGATAGTTTGGTTTTTATTTGTCAATCTAAGATTGAGTCCGGTATCCGGTATAGAGGATGATATGGAGAAAAATAGCAACTGGTGGAAGTCTCGAGCCATACAAGAAAACATGTATTTTCGAAGAATACATGTACGTATGTTCAATTTTATTGGGGCCATTTTACAGGAAAAATAATCAGTACAGTCGTCAGTTTCATATGTTAGCTTAGAAAATTGGGCAAAACTAAAGTAATGTGTTTTAAAGACAAACTAAGTTTAAAATATACCTGCTTAAGATATACCAGTCTAAAAGTACCGAAAGCAGAGAAAATCGAGTCGAATTAAAAACAAAACGCATTTTAGCTAATTTCAAGCGCTTGGCAGGTCTTTATTTATTTATTTATTTTTATTAATTATTTTTATTTAATTACATAAAACAGGCATGGTGCCCAAAAATTTACATACATGGATGTTTAAATACATAATAATAACAAAATGATAATAACAAAAATAGTAACAAAATGAAAAAGCTAAATATGCAAGTAAATAACAAATAAGAATGGGTAAAAGGTAAATACAAATATGTTCATAAACGATTTGTTATTGTCACACCTGTACTGGTGAGACACTGATTAGGTAGGTACAATGTTGCTTCTCTTCTTGTAATAAATAGGTCATTATTATATCGAGAAGCTTACTGCAACTTGTAGTGCAATTATTTATTAATTATTTTTTTACATTATACATATTTTACATAATTTACTGCATAATACAGTGACAACAGAAGGTTTTATTTTTAAAACATCAACACAAAAATAACATTTTTTTTAGGCTCACAACATATCTACAAGAAAACAACAAATATACGCAATCGCTCTTTAAATATGCCACATAAAAATGTCATTCAGGTATCTCTTGAACACAGGCAAACTTATATTAAATATGTAGATATTTGAGGTGAATTTGTTTCCAAGTGTGTGAAAGCGAGAAATAGGTGCATGTATGTGATAGTTGGTACTAAAGTTATTGTTGCAGAATAATATATTTTGCCTAGTTGCTCGAGTAGGTACTCTGAAATCGATTAATTGCAGGAGTTCACAGTCTAGTTTGGAGTTAATAATCTTAAATAAAAAAGTTAGGTCATTTATTTTTCGTCTGTTTTCCAGGGAATGTATTTTAAGTGTATTTAGTAAGGATGGATGGTTTATGTGTTATAGGTATGTGTAATTTGAAGTTAATAAATCGTAAAAATTTATTATTTTTTATTAATTTAAATTATATTATTTTGATGTTGAATAACGTAAGTAGATATTTCAATACCAATGGATGTTCATTTGAGTGCCAGCAGCTCTATTCCGAGTATTACTGTTTTGCACGATTATTTGATTACGCCATTATTTGTTCTCTTGTTCAGATGCTCCGGTGTTCAAGTATTGAGAGGAATTGAAATTCGATATTGTAGTTTGCAGTCAAAACAATAATTGTTTATTCTCCGATGTTGTGTATAAACTGCAGTTTTTGATAGAACAAACATAAGCATACTTTGTCGTGAACCATCACAAACTAGATGGTAGATACTCGGGGTAAATAGAAAGGATGGAATGCCACACAGCATCTAGACCTCGCAGCGCATATGAAATAATGATAAAACCACAAGCGCCAGCGGTTCGCAGTATTAGAACTCCAGTTCACGAGTTCACGCTTATACAGGATGTCCGGGGGTAAAGTGCACTAACTTCGGAGGGTGATTCTACATGATTTTAGAAGTAGAAAAGATGAATAACTTTTTTCGAAATTCAAACGTTTTAAGGTAGTTTTTACGTTATTGTTTGTATGGGAAAATAAATATTCTTAAAAATATTTTAGTATGTGAATTTTTTTTTTCAGATATATCATTAAAAAATAAATACATACAACCACGTCTTCCCTACATGAAAGGCGATCTGTGGCAGAACAACGTCTTATATTATAAAATGCATTCTAAATGGTTGAGTTAAACTCGAAAAGTAGTCGACCGATATCGCTAAAAATATCAAGGTTTGTTGTTATTAGTGCCCGGAGTGTTAGAGATGTTTAAATGGTAGAAGAAGTCGGGGACGCCCGAGGAATACTTAACACAATACCTCTGCACCGTAATGAGATATGGAGTCGAATTAAAGTCGATGTAATGTAGTTTTTTAACATTAACACTGTGGTATACAGTAGTGAATGGTGGGAGAAGTTGGAGGCGCCCGAGAAAGACATTAGCAATAGCGAAGCATTGCGGGGAATCTACTAGTATCTTATAAAAATGGAAAACGGGGACCTCAGCACGGGTAAGTACCAAGTTAGGCCCACATTACCAAAAAATGTATTATAAAAAAACTGTTAAATTATCATTTAAAAAAAACCTTTTAATGCGTAACGACTTTGTTTTCCAAACGGTTTTCCCACAATTGTCATACAGTTCTTAAATTAAGAAATAAACATTAAAACGTTATTTTCAAAGCTTTTTGTAATTCCTGCAATACATAATGTATAAAAAGTCCCGATAAGTTGTTACAAAAGAACGTGACTTTAATTGGCATAGTTTTTTTGTTATTTCACAAACTACAAGCATTTTCCGCTCGAATAGACCAGACCCAAGTAAGGGGCGAAAAGGTAGGTCCGACCTTTCGAGCGTATTCCGCCGGGGGCAACAAATCTTTTGTGCAAAAACTGATTCTCGGTAGCTAAGGGAATGTAAAAATATTCCTGGTACAGAACGATACTTAGCTATACTGCGGACTGCGGAGCGGTATTTAGGTAACGGGTGAATTTATCGATTCATGTTTTATCGGAACTCGCCGGGCCTATCAGCTTTTATTGTGAAAAGCTGACAATCAGAAAGTTATTTTGTAGAGTAGCTATTTGTGTTAACGTTAGAGTTTGATGATTATAGGGTAGGTGGAACTTTTAACGTGAATTTATTTCTTCAAGCTAAACTGATTTTTTCCCTTTAATATTATTAATGGATTCATTTGTTTAATTAAATTCAGGAAAAAAATATGTTACCACAGTAACAAGTAATTAATAACATGCGATAAACTATACACAGTTTACAGAATTAAAATCGGTATGTTTGTATATGCGACGTTATTATTATTATTTATTTATTAGACACCTATATAGGTAGAGTTTACACATATTTTAATAAATTAATACTAGATAAAGACATACTACATTAACAAGATTTGATTAAAGCAATCAAGTTTTTAAAGCTAAATCTGCAGGATACATTAAATTATCAGATCCTATGCGACTAAAATAAAGGTTATTGACACGAAGCGAGGCAGTAAATAGACTGACGGAACGGCAGCGTTTGAACGTGGGCGGTAGATATAGCAACAATTCAAAATTATAATGCCTGACTACACGGGGGAGCAATTTTACGTTTTTACATTATTACTCGTATTACTCTAAAAAGTTGGAATTTCGAAAGAAATTAATTTTAATTTTTTACCTGTACAGAATAATCATCTGTATAGAATAATCATCTCACGAATTTAGTGCACTTTACCCCATGACACCCTGTACATCTAGAGTTCTTGTTATTATGGGAATTCTTGAGTATAACTTTAATGATTAATTTTTGAGCCTTAGATAATTAATCTATGGCTAATAGGGTTTCACCTCCCCGTGCGATTATTCCATGTTCAATGATCGATTGGCAAAGAGAATAGAATACAATTTTCATACATTTTAAGTTGAGTATGTTTCCTTAGGTTGTGTTCGTTATTTGGGTTGTGTAGGCCAGAAAAGAAATGCGAAATATGTAGGTTGTACGAATGAGTTAATCATTCTATAGGATTTATTTGAGCGTTTTATAATACATGCTGTGAAATTTTTTTGAATTGTAACTAAGCATCAAATATGTTCAGCCACTCTGAAAGGGTCAAAGCCATTCTGCCTATAGCTGGAAGGTGTATATAAAAAAAAAATATATATGGAAAAATTCGAAATTAAATCGACACACCGTCGATTTAATTTAGAAAATTTCAGTACCTACTTGCCTTGGCACTATCAATAGCTACCAAAAGCGATTTATGGGAGAAAATATAGAAACGAGACCGTTCGTCAAAATGTCCATTAAACGTTCACTACATCCATTTACCATTAACCCTTTGAAATATCCTTTTATCGAGAGAGCCCGACTTATTTTGCTTTCGGTTGCCCGAAGACCTATCTTAAGGTTGGAAAAATTTACGATACTACCCCATACGATGTGTTAGAATTTCTAATGAAATACCGATAAAGTCCGCGGCTGGTGGCGAAAAATTGCACGGGGTTTGCTGGTGGGGGAATATATTTAGGGATGAGAATGGGGAAGAGGGTGGGAATAAGCAGCGTGCCGTGACATATTTCCAAATTTCTGGACAAAATAGAATTACTAGGAACAATTTTTTAGTGTACGAGAAAACATATTTTTTTGATGTTATTTAAGTCAAAAAAATTTTTAATAGAAAAGTTATCTAGATATTATAATTCATTATTGAAGAAGAAATATAATAAAAAATATGGGATGTAAAAATATATTTTTGAAATGTTTTGCCGGCCTTCGTGGTCGAAGGCTCCCGACTATCAATCTGAAGGTCGTGAGTTCAAATCCCGGAGTGCGCAAGTAAAATTTAATTGATAAATTTGTGTTATTTCACAACTTGTACGTTCCGGAGTGAAAGATACTCTCAGTTTCGCCCTGGTGTAAGAACTGAAACATTGCTTGAAAAGGCTTTAGCCGTGTTTGGTTACCCACTTTCCTCTTCCCATTCTCCTTCCCCCTCCCCACTACCTTAAGCCTCATAATATACCCCAGTTGGGAATGCCATGGTCTAACTTCAGACGGTTGCGAGCTGTAGGCTTTATAGTACGGTATTCACATAAAAATAAAAGTAAAATTATTATTCGATGACAACAAATTGCCCTTGTGAGAAACAGTTGTAATTTAAGAAAAAGTCGAAGGTGATTATATTTTCAACAAAGATTGGATAAATATTTATTGTAAAGTGCTTGGATCATCTCATGCGTAATAATAATATTTAAATGATTTGTATAGCGCAGTTTTTGTGCAAAATCACTTCAAGGGCGCTGTACAAATATATAATACATTTCTAGAATGATCTATGTTATTACTAACTATAGACTAGTCAAACTAATATAACAGATTGCATCCACTGGTTCGTCGATCACTAATACAAAGCTATATGTACAATGCATTTGATTGATGAACGTGATTCTAGAATGTACATATGTTATAATTATTTTTTATTTGCATTTTGTACAGGAAGATAATATACCATACTTACCTGGTAGGTCACGAAGTGATTGAATAATTTTATATATAGGTATTAAAAAAAACTAAGAAGTGATTGCATTGTTTTATATATGTGTATTACAAAAAACTAAGAAGTGATTGCATTATTTTATATACGTGTATTAAAAAAACTAAAAAGTGATTGCGTTATTTTATATACGTGTATTAAAAAAATCAAGAAGTGATTGCTTTCTAGAAAAGTACAAAAGGTCTCGGCATGTGGCACGCCCCTGGGGGGGTGAAGAAGGGGGATATTTATTAGACCATAAAATCGGAAGGGACAGCGATTGCAGCGCCTTGGGAGAGGCGTTTATCGGAGAGCGATAGTGCGCTTTTTAAAACGCCTTGAAAAAAATTGCACACTGTGACCCTAATAAATATATCTGATAATTTAATTTCGGTAACATAAACTCAGAAACATAATGCACGTGTATGAGTGAAGCAGGTATGCAAAATGTGTATTATTTTAATTGTTTTTTATAAGTATATAATGGCGGGTTGTTTCCGAAGAAAGATTGAGAAAATAATAAGGGGTTCCTAACAATAGAAAACGAAGCCAAAAGCGTTGCATTTCCCGAATCTTATATTTAAATGTTATTGAGGAAATAAATAATAAATCATAAAGAATGTTTGCATCTATACTATGTAATAATAACAATAGACAACAACAAAAGTATTTGTTTGTAACAAAATTACAAAGCGATAACTGATAACAATTAAAAAAAATGTACTTGAAAAATTAAATAAATCTATTGAATTTGTACGTACCATGGAAATTATTTCTTCTGTTATATTTATCAATTTGGTTTTGGTTTAACGCCCAGCTGAGTTTTATTGAAAATATTTATTATTCTATTGAAAATTACACAAAAAGCTTTTTAAGTATACAGTAATGTAAAACTGATAAACTAATCATTAATGTTAAAAATATAGAACACATAACTGTTACGTAAAATAAAATAAAAACAAAAACAATATTAAAACCAAATTACTAAAACTACTAATAAGTCGTCTTAACGTGGCCTAACCACAATTTGAAAATGGCATTGAACGCCGAAACAGCTGTCTCGATAATAAAAAACTAAAATACTAGCAGAACTTAATAATAACATTTCAAATGTGATTTACATTATTTTTTGTAAAAATGAAATGGAGTTCTACGAATTAAAAACAATCAATAAACTAAAAATATATTCCCTCCATCAATGAAATGGCCCCACCCTACATCTAACTATGCGTCCCGGAAAACACTGGTCTGAGGCAGTCAACTCTTAGGACGGGTTGTTTCGGAGAATTTGAACAATTCATTAAATTTCAACGTTCATTTTCAAGTTCTGTGAAAGATTTTTTCAAGTTCTGTTTTTATTTCAGTTTTGTCAAGCAACTAGCCTACAATGATATAATAACAGAACTTGAATAGGACTTTCACAGAACCCGAAAATGAACGTTGAAATTTGATGAATTGTTCAAATTCTCCGAAACAACCCGTCCTTAGATCAGCAAAATCAGCAGCTGTAGGCAGACTGATGGAACCTAAACGCAAGCCAAATACTAAGTTTGGTGGTAAGGCTTGGAATAAACTAGGTACCTCTGGAACTAAGATCCATAACAATTCCAACAGAATTCAGGTCTAAACTTTTACATTTTTATTTATATAGATGTATAAATAGATAAGACGTAAATGAAAATTAAATACATTTATTTGAACATCTCTTTTTTCATCTACTTCGTTTAATGTACATATGAGCGGAAACATCACAATTTGTTTTAATTCATAATAATTTATTTATTTTGGACATGCCCACAGTGCGTCGTCGCGTCGCCCCCGATCATTTAGCCCATTCACCTGAATATGAGTGCGAGTTGTCACTGTAAATTATTATACCCGGCGAAATGATATAATATTTAGCATGTAAACTGGTTTTGTTTGAGGAATATTTCAGCAATCCATAAAACAACCGGGTAACCTCTAAAGATATTGCATTAGCATAAGATGGTCATTTGTCAACGGATAAATATTTATTTCGATTCAAGACGCGGTTATAAAACAAATAATTCACGTGCAGGCGACACGAACTGTCAATTCGTAAAATAACTCCAGAGAAAAACTCTAAAATTGTCATGTACGAGAAATTTTAACGATAAGTTTATATTTATTAAAAGGGGAATCGAAAAGATACACTTTTCGTGTAGGTAATGGTTAAAACTGATTTTTACAATTTATTAAAATAGATATGGAGGTACTTACATAAAAAAACAGTTTTAAAATAATAGTGAGAACGATTTATGAAGCGAAAATTAATAGCCCAAACCATAATAAGTAAGGAAGAAAACCTGTTTTTTGGGTGGAATGAAGATCTGATGTATTGACTGAACATAATTCTGTCACCAAATTCTAGTATTTTCAATGGATAATTAGTTTTTTTAATAGATAGTGTGTTTATTTTGTATAAAAACAAATATTGGATGAATTGAAAATGACTTTATTTATTTATTTACGCCCGTCGGGATTTACATTAAATAAGTAAAAAAAATATTATATTACATACATAGTGCATTCAAATAAACACAATAATAATGATAATAAATAATAATATTTGTATTTCCAGCTGCAAGAATGGCATTTGCAATTCAAATACGCATAGCAACAAAAGAATATAAATAATAAGATAGGAACAAAATGAAATAATATAATACACATCAATGCAAAAACTACAAGAGAAAAGATAAAAAAGGTATTAATACGTGCCTGAAGTAAATAACAAAAAATCAAGAGATAAGCTAATATTTACATAAACAAGTAAGTTACAGATTGTATATAATAATGTTAGCGAAACAAAATGTTAGAAATTTCTGAATCAAACTTTAGTATGGAATAATTGAAAATATCAACGGAACTGAATTTATTTCCAGCCTTCTTATTAATCTAATAAGATAATATGTTATTAAAGCTATCGGGCACTTTTATAATTACCCCGGCTAAAGCACGGCGACGGCAACGGCATTACAATTCTATAATAATATAAGATAACATTTGTATAGCGCAGTATTGTGTCACTTAAAGTACGCACTTTATTACGTGTGAGGAACCAATGATTACATTAATCCTTTGGGTGAAACAGACATACGTACACTTTTTGTCTCATTTTCAAATACCTACTAATATTTAGTGTATAAGAAAAGAGATGCAGCATAATTAAGATAAAGAACGAACGTTTTATGTTTTTTTTTGTGCCGTAGCCGTAGGAATTATAAGTGCGTTCATTAAGTACAACGTTTACTTTTACGTGTGACCGAATTAAGTATCGCCAACAGAAAGCATTAGTTGCAATAGTTTCAAAACTATTAACGTTGTCACGGTGCGTTATATAAATAAGCTTAAGGCGGAAGCAGCTGTTGCTTGAAAAAAAAAACGTATCGCGCTAAATGTAAAAATAAATATAGTTATATATATATATACAATGGTATCTACGTACATACATGCATTGATGTAAGAATTTAATAAAGCTTGTGGTGGTCGTAAGTCAAATAAGCAAGACGCTCGGAGAGAACTTCGGCGGAGCGAGTGGCTACCAATTGACTTACTTTTTATTAGTGACATGGTTGATATCATACGTTGAACTTAGCGTGTTCATAAAAAATGTTAAAGTTAGTAAATTGCAAACACTGAAAGGAAAAATAAAGTTAGCTTGGGTTCATCGTGATCATTCAGCTGAACAGTTAAGTTTCATTGTAACCCATATCAGAAATGTGTGGATTTATGCAATGTTAACACATTAGCCCCCGATGCCGAGAGAAATGTGCCAGTGAAACGCATAAACGACACACTAACCCGTCAAACGGAGCGGAGGACGAACATTTCCTGACAAGTCATAAAAACCAACATGCCGGGAATTCGGATTTTTATTGCATTTTAAAGGAAGGACGAAATTCTATTAAACAATGTGTGACTCACATCAGCTTGCTTATTTACACTGTGCAAAGCGTAAAAAAGCATTTTCTTTGGGAAAATTGAGAAAATCGGAAATGAATTTCGGAATGAAAAAAAGGTAACCAGTCACGACACGACCATTTGTATTCTAACTACACGAAGGAGTCCTTGGCACATGGAAGTTTACAAATATTTATTTTAATTCTTTTTTAAATTTTATGTGTACGTTTATGTGTGTTCTATGTAATACCAAACGAGAGTAAACTGCTCCCAACCATCTGTAGCCAGTGAGACTATGGCATCCTAAATTGCATCCATCAGACTGTTGGGAGGCTGAAGGTACTGGGGAGGGGAAGGAGATAAGGAAGGTGTGGAAGAACCTGGCTAATTAGGTTAAAGCCATTTCAAGCAACGTTTCAATTCTGAGTAGTGGTCTTACACCAAGCCAATACTGAGAGTACCTTCCACCTAAAATAAATATTATGCAATAACCGAAAGTTTGGAATTACTTGTATTATTAAAAATGTAACACCAATGGGTCATAAATGGCAATTAGAAAGAAATCCGGAATATGGATGTCGGTAGGAACTCTCCCATGTCAAAATGATTGACTTTTAGTTTTTCATTCAATTAAGTAGGTACAAATATATATCTGAGTTAATGGAATTTTTTCATGCAGTTGTGATTTTAAAAAATTAATTATATACGATGTATGAATGCGAATGAGGCTAGTCCTTTGGGAAAACGCCGTGATGGTTAGTTGGTTATCAGTTATTTAATTATAAACGCCCCGATGGGCTTTTACATGATATATTTGTAAATATCTTTATCAAAATTAATGTACTGTGCTAATGTGGGTTACTAACGCCATCTAGACGTAATAATGTAAAGCCTTCAGTGTTCAAATAAACGTTCCAGTTCGTACTGTCTCCTCAAAACTCGTGTTTAATTTACAGGTTATGGGCCCAGAGTCTTTCGTTTTAAAAGTAAAAGTTAAAGTTGTTTTTCTTAATAACGTGTTGAAACAAAGTTAGGGAAGTGTTATTCAGTGAATGCAATAATAGTTTGCAAGAATGGCATCGAACTATCTAGTAAATGTTCCAAAACTTAAAGGCCGGGAGAACTACAACGAGTGGACCTTTGCCGCGGAGAATTTTCTAATTCTGGAGGATTTGCAGCATAGCATCAATCCAGTTACCGGGAAGACATTAGAAGCCGCAGATGATGCAAAAACAAAAGCCAAACTAATTATGACTATAGACAGTGCGTTGTATGTACATATAAAAGACGTGAAAACTACGTTGGAACTATGGAACAAGTTGAAGTCATTATTTGATGATTCTGGATTTACAAGAAGAATAGCTCTGTTACGTAATTTGATCTCTATTCGCTTGGAAAACTGTGCTTCAATGCAATCATATGTAACGCAAATGGTCGAAACGGGTCAGAAATTGAGTGGGACAGGATTTGGCATCAGTGATGAGTGGGTCGGTTGTTTATTGTTGGCTGGGTTATCAGAAAAATTTATGCCAATGATAATGGCAATCGAGCATTCAGGAATCAAAATTACAACGGACGCCATTAGAACGAAACTCATCGACATGGAAACGGAAGTGACAGTGACAGACCGTCACAATTACAGTGAAGCTAGCAGTGCATTCGTAAGCGGTTCGCAGAAGTACCAATATAAGAAAAATAAACCCGCTCACAAAAGTCAAACTAATCAACATGTCAATGTAAATGTCAAAAGTCATGTGAAATGTTACCGGTGTAAACAACCAGGACATTATAAAAATCAATGTCCGAGTAATGAAAACACGAATGCGAAAGTTTTTCAAAGTCAACAAACTAATGCATTCAGTGCGGTGTTTTTAAGTGGACAATTTAACAAAAATGATTGGTATGTTGACTCAGGTGCAAGCATGCACCTGACAACAAGTAAAGAATGGATTCAGAATGTTGCGGATCACAAAATAGATGAAAAAATTGTTATTGCCAATAATGAAAAACTGAAAGTGTCGTGTTCAGGTGATGTAATTATTGTAACAAAAAATCACAAAAGTGAATTTGAAGTTCTTGTCAAGAATGTACTTTGTGTTCCAGGATTGACAACTAACCTATTGTCATTGAGCCAGTTAATTAAAAAGGGCAATAAAGTTAATTTCAAAGAAAAATGCTGCTATATTTATAATAAAAATAATGAATTAGTTGCTATAGCAGATTTGACAGATGGTGTATATAAACTGAGAACAGAAAAGAAGAAATGTTTGTTTACATCATCAACTGGTGTTAGTACTGGTGAAGTGTGGCACAGGAGATTGGGTCACTTAAATTGTAAAGACATGGATAAGATGAACAAAGGTGCAGTGACTGGTGTGTCATATAATGACAAAGCAGTTTTTGGCAAAAGTACATGCATTGTATGTTGTGAAGGTAAACAATCACGCCTTCCATTTACTCATACAGGAACAAGGAACACCAGCATATTAGACACTATTCATGCAGACGTATGTGGACCTATGGAAGAGAACTCTATTGGAGGATCGAGGTACTTCCTAATTTTTATTGATGACTATAGCCGCATGGCCTTTGTTTACTTTCTGAAAGCAAAGAGTGAGTCGTTCAAATTCTTTAAAGAATTTAAGGCTTTAGTTGAAAATCAGCATAGTAAAAAGATTAAAACGTTCCGGACAGATAATGGCTTAGAGTTTTGTAGCAATGAGTTTGAAAAATACCTAAAGGAGGCCGGTATTTTACATCAAAAAACCAATACGTACACTCCTGAACAAAATGGGATGAGTGAACGCATTAACCGTACCATTGTAGAAAGAGCTCGTTGTTTGTTATTCGATGCAGGACTTCCTAAGAAGTTTTGGGCAGAAGCAACACATACTGCTGTCTATCTTAGAAACAGATCCATCGCATCAGGCTTGAATGACAAAACACCGTATGAACTTTGGACAAACAAAAAACCAGATTTAAGTCATGTGCGTATATTCGGCAGTGAGGTGATGGTTCACATACCAAAAGAAAAAAGTCTTAAGTGGGATACTAAGGCTAAAAAAAATTTGTTGGTAGGTTATGCCGACAATATTAAAGGATACCGAATTTACGATCCCATTAAAAGATATATTCTTACAAGTAGAGATGTCATTATCATGGAAGATGAAAAGAACCCAGAGGTCAATATATCAATTACCGAGAGTGGAGAAAAATCATGTCCAGTGGGGGACACTAGTTGCAAAGATACATCAAGTTCAGAAGATACAACCTTAGAAGAGGATATACTAGTCGAAGATACATCAGACGATACTTACACTCCTAGTGATTATGAAGATGCTTCTGATTCACCTGAGCAGCGTATTAGATCCAGCAGAATCATTAAGAAGCCAGAAAGATATGGTTTTAGCAACATGTGTGTTTCCAGTACTGTTCCAGCATCTGAGGAGATTTTATTCGCAGAGGCTCTTGAGGGGCCAGAGAGGGAGCAGTGGAAGCAGGCGATGGCTGAGGAACTGCAGTCATTTGAGGAGAATGAGGCGTGGGAGCTTGTTGATAATCCGGGTGATGTGACAATAGTGAAGTGCAGATGGGTTCTTAATAAAAAAGTTGACATTGAAAATAAAGTGCGTTTTCGAGCTCGGCTTGTGGCAAAAGGTTTTTCACAGAAAGCTGGTGTTGACTACACAGATACTTTTTCTCCAGTAGTGCGACATTCTACCCTAAGATTATTGTTTGCCCTTTGTGTTAAGATGAGAATGAGTATTACTCATTTAGATGTATGTACTGCTTTTCTAAATGGATATTTGAAAGAAAATATATATATGTCGTTACCTGAAGGTTTTGTAAACAAAAGTGGGGGAAAAGTATTAAAGTTAAAAAAGGCCATTTATGGATTAAAGCAATCTTCCCTAGCATGGTATGAAAGAGTTAAAAAGGTTTTAACTATTTTAGATTTTAAAAATAGTCAATATGAACCATGTTTGTTTACAAAAATGAATGGTAAAATTAAAATTGTAGTGGCACTATATGTAGATGATTTTCTAATTTTTTCCAACAGTGAGGCTGAAACTACTAAATTAAAAAATGTATTAGGCTCAGAATTTAAGTTAAAAGACCTAGGGCCTGTTAGACAATATCTAGGCATGAGAATTAATTTAGATAAAAATAAAAATGTTATTACTGTAGATCAACGACAATATATTGAACAGTTAGTTTCTAAATTTCAGATGTCTTATTGTAAAACACAATGTACTCCAATTGAGCCAAAATTGAATTTGGATAAGTCAACAGATAAATGTTTACCTAATGTTCCTTATCAAAAACTAATTGGAAGTTTAATGTACTTAGCAGTATTAACGAGACCAGATATTGCTTATTCTGTAAGCTATCTTAGCCAATTCAATAATTGCTATAATCATGTACATTGGAATTATGCAAAACGAGTGTTAAGATATTTACAATGTACTAAGAATTATTGTTTAAGATATAGTAATAATAATAATGATTTACAAGGTTTTGTGGACAGTGATTGGGCAAGTGATGCATTAGATAGGAAATCCTATACTGGTTTTTGCTTTATGCTGTCAGGTTCAGCTATTTCTTGGCAAAGTAGATAGCAGAAAACAGTTTCTTTGTCCAGTACGGAGGCGGAATATATTGCTTTATCTGAGGCTTCCAGAGAGGCTGTCTACTTAAGGAATTTGATGCATGAAATTACTGATACACTTTATGTAATTGACTTGTATTGCGATAACCAGAGCGCATTAAAGTTAGCCTTAAGTAATCAAAGTCATAATAGGTCAAAACATATAGATGTACGTTGTCATTATATACGAGATGTTGTAAAGTACAAATATGTTAAAATTAAATATATTCCTACTGAGGAAATGCCTGCTGACATACTGACTAAAGGTCTATGTTATGTAAAACATTATAAGTTTATGAAGTTACTTGGCGTTGTAACTAATTAATAAACTGTATATTTAGTTTATTTTGATAAGTGGGGGTGTAAATATCTTTATCAAAATTAATGTACTGTGCTAATGTGGGTTACTAACGCCATCTAGACGTAATAATGTAAAGCCTTCAGTGTTCAAATAAACGTTCCAGTTCGTACTGTCTCCTCAAAACTCGTGTTTAATTTACAATATTATTACATTGATATTATTTCTTATGTTTTTCTTTTTAAAATTCGTATCTCTCTAATTATTATATATCTTTTTTTATTTATACTTTCTATATATCTTTTTATTTATACCTTTGATTCTATGTAAATTCGCATTATCTAAAATTAAATCAAACTACCGCCACCTCAGAACAGGTTCAGCCTAGTGAGGTGGATTATACCAAAAAAAAAATGTATGTTAATTTATTGGTTAATAATTAATAAAAAAAATAAATATATATATACAGGGTGTCCGGAAACTCGTAGTACAAGCGGGAAACTGGTGAATCTACATCACATTTGGAGTCGATTTTGTAGTATATTTTTTTTTGATTTGAGCTTTCGTTATCGAGTAAATCGAGTTAGAAGTTCATTTTTTTTTTTTTTTTTTTTTAATCAAATTCTTATAAATTATTACTGAAGATCAAAGTACCCAACTAATTAAAACTATTTGAAAGTAAAACAAATGAAGAAACTCGGATTTGAAGCATTATTTTGAAATCACCCTTCATTTAATCCGGTGTAATCATAAAATATTTCTGCTCTGCAGGGTTAAAACATCTGTTGTTCAACCCTAAACAGCAGAAAAAACTTTAACCCAAAAATAGCCGAAAAATATTTTTTTTTGGTTTTTTTTTTTTTTTTGTGAAAAAGCTCAAATCAAAAAACTTTATGTTTTTTTGGGTTCCCCATGTGGTGTAGATTCTCCAGTTTCCCGCTTGTACTACGAGTTTCCGGACACCGTGTATATATATATTTACAAGATTTAATGCTTAGTACAGTGACAACAGAAGTTTTTTGTTTAAATAACAACAACAAAAAATGAACATAATACTCGGTACAAATAATTTTTCATTTAAATGTATGTACATAATATAAGTAAAGAAAAAAAATAAACCATTTTAAAAGTGCAGATGGAATAAAAATAATAGTACAGGTTAATAACGCGTAATTTACAATAAGAAGAATCTGAAGAGAAAAACTATAAATGCTCCTACGCGATGCTCCTAAACAATGCTGCACAAAACATCATTCAGGTAAGTCTTCTATAATGGTAAACTTATATTAAATACATCGATATTTGAGGTGAATTCGTTTCCAAGTGTATGAAGGCGAGAAATATGCGCTTGTATGTGAAAGTTAGACGCGGAATTATTGTTGTAGAATAATATTTTTTCCCCTGGTTGCTCGGTTTGGTACTATAAAGTCGATGTGATGCAGATTGCAGTAGTTTACAACAGTCTAGCTTGAGATGAATAATTTTATACAAAAAGTAGTCATTTATTTTCCTCCATGTGACCGGATAAATCATCAAAATGATAATTCATCACATATTTAATAAGTTATATAAAGTCATGGAAAGTTATGAAACAAAAACTTTATTTTTTTGTTTTTAATGAGTTTTTATTACTCACAATGTACATTTGTTACGTATAATTTTTTTTATAAAATTAGCGACCGGTTTCGACACGTCCGTGTCATTAACTAGCTATTTTAAAACTAGTTTTATTTTATTTTAAAGCTAGTTAATGACACGGACGTGTCGAAACCGGTCGCTAATTTTATAAAAAAAATTATACGTAACAAATGTACATTGTGAATAATAAAAACTCATTAAAAACAAAAAATGTCTAGAAATTGTTACATAGTGAATGCCAAAGAAATACAAAAAAAAAACTTTATTATCTGGGTTAAGTAGGTTAGGTTATGTTAAAAATTCATCATTTTTAATGACTTTATATCACTTTTTAAAGGTGTGTTGAATAGTCACTGTGTTGAGTTAGCATGGAACCGTATTTAATCATAATAGTATCATAATTATTTTTAATTTATTTGTGTATGCTTTTGTTGCAAAAATAACAATTTTTACGTGAAAACCCCGAAAGATTTCAAACTGCTTTCACCGTACGGATTGGTTAGAACTATGTCATCCTCAGTGAGTTGTGAGGCTAAATGTAGTAGGTAGGGAAAAGATAAAAGAAGAGAAAGGTGGGGAAACCGTTTCGATTCAGAACGGTGTTCTTTCATCGGGGCAATACTGAGAGTATATATATTCACAACCAACGGATACTGTTAAAGATTTGAAGTTTATTTTCCTGATTCTTATCATTGTACTAAAAATGAATAATTTAAATATTTTCATTCATTATTATTGATTTTAAAAACTATCTTAAAACATTCCTAAACTGTTCAAAGTGGCTATAATATATATATTATGAAGTGTAAAACGCCACTGTCTCGTAATACGGCTGTAACCGACGTTGGCCGACGTGACGTCAATAACGCCATATTAATAATAATGGCATATTTTAAATCGTTATATAAAATAGTATCGTCAATATGAATAAAAAATAAAACTGCCATCATTATCATTTGTAATTTTTTGCACCAGGGCAATACTGAATGTATCTCCGATTATATCGCCAATAAATAAATATCATAGCTAAAATTTTTGACATAAACTTTTATTATTATAAATTATTATATTTTATTATTACTCATTTATTATTTATATATATTTATTTTTATTTACAACTGCGGCCAACCGTCTGGAGCCAGTGAGGCTAAGTCATTTCCAATTGGGGTATGTTGTAGTGGAGAGGGAAAGGAGGTGGGGAAGAGGAAAGTGGGAAAGTACCAGTCTATTCAGAATTCCAAACACGGCCAAGGCCGTTTTAAGCAACTTTTGAAATACAAATGGTGGTCTTACACCAGGGCGATACTGAGAGTATGTTCCACTCTGGAATGTGCCTCAAATATACTCATATTATTTTAAATGAGTAAGTTGTGAAATAACACAAATTAATCAAATAAAATTTACTTGCGCACCGCCGGTATTTGAACCCGCGATCTCCGGCATGCCAGTCGAGAGGCCGTCAAATGGGGATAATTATTTTTACAATTTCTACAAAAGAATTGTAATATTTTCCTAACATTTTATACGTACCGTTCATGGCCGTCGTAAATATATTTATTATTCAAATTGTCGCGTTAATTTTCCGCGTCTCTTTAACTTTTTTAAGAAGAAAATCCTCGCAAGGTGGAAACAATGGCCGACGTAAAGGATGTTTACGAGTTTCATCATACTGGCTATTGTAAAATCCAGCTTTTAAGCTCCATTAAACCACTGCCGTCAAGTCAACGTTGAACCGACGCGTTGCCAGGCCGAAAGCTCCCGAAAGCTCGGAGAAGCCACGATTGAGAAACGCTCGTGAGGGGTAATAAAATTTAGAGCCGCCATAAAGTTTATATCGTTTTTCCAGTGTTTCGCAATATAATATATATTTGAGCTCCGTTTTAATACGAATATGGAGACAATCTAATGAGCTCGTGCATCTCATCCACGCCGGCGCGGCGCAGAGATATTATTCGGTGATAAAAGGCAATAGGCCATTCCTAAGTAGGTACTCGAGAATGCGACACATCCAAATTGTGCGATGAATATGAATAAAAGCCAGGTACGCGTATCAAGTCCGTGATGGAATTCAATTGAATTACTAAACTTGTTTTTACTAAAATAGTCTGCATATCCGATAACAGGAAACCACGTAATTAAATGTACATCGGTACCTTCATAAACCTCTATTTCTTACATCTTAAAATTATTTAGGGTTATAATGTTGACAAACATCCATTAAATTTCTCAAATCACATATTACCACTGACAAATGATCCCAATATCTCAAATATAGTTTGGTCTTCCACTACTCTTTAAAGAACATTTAACGTGATCATTTTTTTCCGTTCGTGAGATTTATGCGTTCTTTTCCATTCCAAATATCACTTTTTTATTGACCAAAACACCATTACACCTTTATTATTTTGAATGATTAACTAATTTTTATAAACAATGATTATTTGTCTGAAATACCAATACAAATTGAAAATATGTCCCGAGTAAAATTAAATGCCGCCGTCAGGAACAAACTATGAATACCGTTAAAAATGTGGAAGATTTAAACTTTATTTTTCTGGTTCTGATCACTGTACTAAAATGTGTGATTTTAATATTTTCATTTTCATAATTATTTATTTAAAAAAAACCACACATTCTGAACCGTTTTAACAGGCTGCAACGCCATTATGAAGAAAACGCATAGAAGCCGCCACTGACTGGCAAGACGGCTGTCATCTATGTTGCTCGTTTAAAATCGTTGTAGAAAATGTATTCGTCAACATAAAGTTAAAAAAATCGTCACCATCGTAATTTTTTTCGAGATTTAAAAAAGCCGTGATTTACCCAATTGAACCCGCGGCCTTCTGATTACCGGTTAGCTGCTATAAAACTCTGAGAGCAGCTGACCGATAATCAGAAGGCTGGGGGTTCAATTCCGGTCGGTGGAATTTATTTTTACTCAATTTCAGGCGAATAATTATTGCTTATAATAAAATTTATCTGATTTTTGGGAGATGTTTTAATATAGGAACAGCAACATAAAACTACAATAATAGACCTACATATTCTAACGCTTTATAACATTCCATATGACAACTATTTTAATTGTCATAAGTATATAAACAAATACCAATACAACAATAAGAACAACGTAAACACAAAAGGCCTCAAAGCAGATCCATTCGGAACGCCCGCCGGGTTCAAAGTCTCAGATGAAAAGACCATAAAAATCTACTAAGGAGGTAAGACTACTAATAAATACATTCTCCTCGGATGTGAGATGTTCACCGGATCATTTACTTTAGCCGACACTAAAAAGTGGCTAATCCTATTTCTACAAAATTAATTATTCATACGGATGGTGCACTACTGTGCATATGAAGATAAGGCCACAAGCTGTTTTTAGAAGACTGAATTATCCAGTGCGAATTCGTGGAGGGATGCATCATAATGTTGAAAGTATTATTATTAAAAAGGTTTCATTGTATACATCTATTTGAATTGATGCATGAATGCAAATCCTGGCAGCGGAAATTAACACACTTCTCTACATCCGATCGAACTGAAACTCGGCGGATAGACTCAATCTCGATGAAAATAAATTCTCAACAAATCAACTTTTAGTAGCAATCACGTACACACATGTGGACATATACGCATCTCTTAAATCGGATGGAATTACAGCAGTTAAGATACGAAATATAAATATCGGTCCTACCCTACCGGCATTTGACGAGGTTGGTTGTCGACTCCAGTTTCTGGATAGGGTAGGACCGATATTGATACGAAATATAAATATCGGTCCTACCCTACCGGCATTTGACGAGGTTGATTGTCGACTCCAGTTTCTGGAAAGGTTGTACCGATATTGATACGAAATATAAATATCGGTCCTACCCTACCAGCATTTGACGAGGTTGGTTGTCGACTCCAGTTTCTGGGTAGGGTAGTACCGATATTGATACGAAATATAAATATCGGTTCTACCCTACCGGCATTTGACGAGGTTGGTTGTCGACTCCAGTTTCTGGGTAGGAAATTTTAAGACATTTTAAAATAAATGTATTATGGTAAAAAAAATCTTTGTTTTTACAGGTTGATTATACGAATTTGATAATTGCAAAACTAAATGCTAAAATAAATCATTTGAAAATTTTAGTCAGTGTTGCCGTTAAAAAGGATATTGACGATGACGTTAGAAAGCAAGTAAGAATGTAATAAAAACACATGGAATAACTTAAAATGAACGATGGTTTTTTATGTGAATACCGTACATACCGGAATACCAACTACTCCCAACCGTCTGGAGACAGTGAGATTATGGCAACCCCAAATGGGGTACGTTGTGAGGCTGAAGATACTGGTGAGGGGAAAGAGATGGGGAAGAGGAAGGTGAGGATGTTTTTGATTATTCAGATCTTATCACAAAACACGGCTAAAGCCATTTCAAGCAAAGTTTCAATTCTGAATGGTGGTGTTACACCAGGGCGATACCAGCAATATCTTCCACTCTGGAACTTACCGCAAATACACTATATGTCATTTTCAATGAATATATTGTGAAATAACCCAAATTAACCACATAAAATTTACTAGCGCGAATTGGTATTTGAACCCGTGACCTCCGGATCGCTAGTCGACAGTCTTACTCCTCAAACATTGTATAAATTAAAATAATTTTATTTGAAAGAAATGGGAAACATATAAATATAAAAAGACGGCGATGACCAAATGGAACCGACTATAGCCTTTGAGCTTTAAAATTTATTAAATTTTGATCTTGAACATTGACTTTGCTTCCTATTGAACTACAGACACATCCTGTGATATTTCATCCTTGCAATTAAGATACAAGACGAAACTGAATGCATTTGCATAACCAATGAGAACGCCCCGGTAGGTGATCGGTTACGTGTTTAGATATACAATACATACTCGCCCCTATTTCATTATTTCAGAATGTGTAGACTGGTCAACTCAAGTCAAAACCTTAACTTTTTTGGGATAAGTCTGAATGATTTTTGCCAGTCGCTAAACAAGTGACGGAATATTATAAGTGTCCGTGGTCCTGACCCACGGCGTAGTCTTGACTTGATTCGACTTGTCACTTTATTTTCTTATATTATATCTGCCTTAAGTCTTTGATTTCGTGTACCTTTGTCTACTCCTGAATTTTTTTTTCTTCCTATATTCGTGTTATTATTTTGTAATTTGGACGATGTCCGTTAATAAATAAATTAATGATCAGGGAATGATAAAAAGTCGATTTGTTAAGCCAATCTAAACAAATTATACGTAATTAAATAATTATGGAAAATATTTACAATTTATTGTATATATTAATTCGGTTCCATGCTAACTCAACACAGTGACTATTCAACACACTTTTAAAAAGTGATATAAAGCCATTAAAAACGATAATTTTTTTTTTTTAACCTAACCTAATCTAACCTAACCTACTTAACCCGTTTTATAAAATTTTTGTTTCATCACTTTTCATGACTTTATATAACTTTTTAAAGATGTGATGAATTATCATTTTGATGATTTATCCGGTCACCATTAATTCCACCCTTTGGAGACATCTTGGGGGTGCATTGTGAAGGATCTTTATCTATCCTATCCTCCTTATATTAGCTTAAATACTTCTCATTTTAGTATTTTACGTAATTCTGCGCAAATATATAAGTAACCATTAATAATTGACTGAATAATTGGTATTTCTATTGTTCGAAAGCCCATAAGACTGAAACTGCACGGAGTCGTCGGAAGACCCACCTGGTTACAGACGTTTTTTTGGCATCCTGTCCTGTAAACAGTTAAAAAAGTGCATCTGGGTCTTGAAAATACAGTACATTTAAAATGTTGAAGGGGGTAGGAAATATAAACATCAGAAAATATAATATAAAATAAAAATGACCCATTCTAAAACGTTAGGCATATTGCGTTTGGCGTGTCGGTCTGTGCAGTCTGTGCACTGGTAATGAAGAGATCAATAACGCTAGTTCTTCGGAAAATTTTCTATTGAAATAAAGATAGAACAAAAACATAATTCAGACTCTATGTTTGTGTTGTAAAAACTGCAAGCCGTCCATTATCCTAATATAATTCTAACTTATATCATACATTAATATTCTTACATGCATAAATGGTTATAAAAAATTATGTTTGTAAAAGGGGAATTTAAGTATTCGTACGTGAACATCAGTCTGTTGATGTTACGCCAAAAAAATTACACTAATCATCAATTTATTCATATTTAAGAAATTGTTTACATAAAATTACACAACAAGGACGTTAACGTGGAATACAAAATTTGACCTAGATTGATAATAAAAACCATGGGAATAAATAACAGCAAACCAAATAAATCATACAAAATACAAAAATTTTCGTTAGCCAATTTATCAGAAGTGTGGCTCAGAATAACGAATTCAATTTCTGTAAGAAGAGCTTTTGTGTATTCCAATTAGCTTCGTCGCGGAATCAACACTTGTAAAAGTGGAGTGGAGAAAATAAGTACTCGTACGGAGCGACAATTGAAGATCGAAGGCGAAAGAAGTTAGATTTTTCCTGGTTTCGAAAGAGACAAATATACGAATGTTCATACTTGAGTTTTACTTAGAGGGCGTACCTACTTAATAATCTGGAATAGCTGAACGAGCATATTATATTATTTTAAGAGAAAACAGTAAGTAAGATGATGTCCTGAAAACACGTCAATTTGTTAATTTAATTTAAAAATTAAAATTTATACAGCTTCGTATTTGTGAAAAAACACCTACATGCTTCTTAAATTAATGAAACACTTTAAAATATAGCACCCAAGCACAATCCATCTTATTCGCATAAATAAAATAAAATTTTGCTAAAGGTACATAATAATTGGATAATTTGCATAACACAGTTTTTGTGAAGAATCACCTCAATGCCCTAAATAAATATTACGTTCTAAGATCTTTCTACACAAACTTAATACACAAACCGATACAGAAAATATACTTACCAGGCAGGTCACTTCAGATAAACACATTTTCATTAGTAATAACGAAACTGTGTACAGAAATGCAGAGTGCAGAATCGTTACGGCAGATATAAACACAGTTACCGCGTCCATAATCTAATAATATTGTTTCATCACAAAGTTCTTATTTCCGAAATTAATGTATAATACTCAAATCCATTAATTCTCACACAGTAAACTAACGAATTCTTTGAAAAATTTTCAACATTTCTTTTGAGAACCCGCACGGTGATTTCAGTACAAAATATTGCTTCCATCAAGCTGGCAACAATATTTACCAACCCTTGAGGATCTGCCCCACCCCAAGCGAAGGGAGAGAATACCAACATGACCTCCATGCCGGTAACCTAAATCCTTTATTGTTTGTTTGCCCAGAATTTGATTTGGTATTCGTCCCCGTCGTGTGAGAAAATACCAAACAAATTACCCCGGTTGACACGATTTTTTATTGTACTTTCTAAGTTTATGCTCTTAACGTGAAAACGCCTTTAAATAATTCAATCAATGTTCAAGAGAGCGCCCTTAAAGTAATTCTATCATTGTTGCAATAAACCTATTTCGTAAAAAAATATTACATCGTCCCAGAAAGGTAATTACGGGGTTGGCACAGAATTCTTTCGGGGATCGTTAACTCTGATGAACACAACAAAAAAAAGAAAAGCTTACAACCAAAAAAGTAAAGGATTACAACGATATAACATAAAATATGATTTGTGTGCAGACACTGAATAGATAAAAAAATAACAATAATAATTCTAGAGCTCTCACAATTAGAATCATTGCAATAGAAGTTTGTTCAAACTTTAATAGGGAATGAAATAATAAAAGTCTTTGTTTATAACTCCCTTTGAGAAAGTAGTGTAGAAGTCATGCGTGACAATCCTACAAGTCCACTTAGTGAGTTCGTGTGAAAAAACAACAGAAAATTAAAGACTTTTTCCGGTGTTGTTTCACAAGCGTGACGTTTCGCAGGCATGACGGGGCCTTGTGATACCAAATTATAATTTGTAGCAGCTACAATCAAGAGTATATTTATAACTTTCCTTTGAAGTTTCGGTTTTCTAATAATATTGTTTTCTTTTGTAGATGTGAGAGATTAAGCCAGCGTGAAAATTTTGATATTTTGGTTAATGCTAGGCACTAACTAGGCAAAAAGTTGAAATGTGAATTTAACCTTTTATAGGACTACCTTTAGCGGTTATTTTAGATCCGGAGGGGATGTTGTATAATCTAACATACAACATCCCCTCTTTGAAGTGGTGAAATTGTACACAAATTGAAAACTGGGATTAATTTCCGGATAGAAATGTACACTGTGCGCAAGAGATTTTTGTAATAGTCAAGAGTATTTTCTGAGAAAATTCAACACAATATCTTAAATATTTATTTTTTGTATCGTTTCAGCAAAGATAATGGTACAAATAAAGCAAAGAGTACCTATGTATTGCCATTATGTGATATTTCGTGTATAAAATTGCACGCAACCTTAAATTTTTACCAGTCAGGGTTCTGTGTCGTTCTTAGATAAGTCTGATGAACCTAACAAAATTGGCTTACCAGCTGTTGCAGGGGCCATTTATATATAAATAAATAAACAATCCCTTACCTAATGCGATTTAGAAACACCGAATGCTTTCAATTCACCCCTTCTTCTCTCAGATAATGCTACAGTGACACACGCGGAAATGATCGATGTGGCGAGATGCCTTCTACGTATTTTACCCTCTACAAAGCCTTATAAACCTTATTTATAATTCAACTAGTCTCCTGGCTTACCAGCAGAACTATGGTTGGTGTCAACTCTCAGAACCAAAACCAGGTGTTTGGTGGTTAGATCGATGTTTGCGAAAAAATGCTCGAAAATTGTACCCGATGGAGGACTTTGGAAGTCTAAGAAGGAAAATTGGTACGTGATGATCTGAAATTGGAATTCAGACGTAAAATGCAATGAAGCTTTTTGTAAAAATTTCCAGCGAATGTGATGAGATGACATGCCTTCAGAACAAACAATTTGAGGGCCTGCTTTATTCACAGAATTTGAAAATTTCAAACATAATTTTAAAGTTTTGTGTGAGTCCTATTCAAGTTCTGTTATTATTTCATTATTGGCCAGTTGTTTCAAACAACAGAAATATTAACAGAACTTGAATAAAACTTTCCCAGAACTTTAAAACTAACTTTGTAATTTGATGAATCGCTCATATTCTGTGAAACAACTAACTGCCCCTAAATATTTCGCGTAAAATGCAAATTAAAGTAACAAAATGTTTACATATTCGCACGGCGATGAGTCAGCTCTGCTAATTGCAATCTCTGTATCTGATCATTGGTTTTGCAACAAGCTCCACGAATTGCAATCATGAAAAAAATATGGTGACCGGATAAATCATCACAATGATAATTCATCACATCTTTAAAAAGTTATATAAAGTCATGGAAAGTGATGAAACAAAAACTTTATTAACTGGGTTTAGTAGGTTAGGTTAAAAAAAATTTTTTTTTCATCGTTTTTAATGACTCTATATCACTTTTTAAAAGTGTGTTGAATTGTCACTGTGTTGAGTTATTATGAAACCAAAAAAAAATATATATATATACGGAGAGTAACATCATTTTGCATAGCTTACCTAATTTTGAAGTCAACCCAGCTAACTCCTAATAATTTAATATTCATGAGAGTTTTAAACATACATTCAACTACATATAGCAAAATACGATATTTTTTAATTCAAATCTCGGGCAAAGCCAGGTTTGTAAACGAATTTTATTTTTAAAATATCTATCTGGAGTACAAATAAGAATGTTATGCCAACAGTTTTTAAAGCCTTTTTCACCCTTTACAATCGATATTGTCAAATAATATAAAATTTCGATATGCAGTTTCATCCTTCCCCCAGCCTTAGATCATCTCAAGCAGGGACAGGGAGAGATACCGCGTCGTGTATTCCCCATAAATAATAAAAAGGGCTAGAAATCGTTTCATGAAATTGCCCTTAGAACATTCAAACACGCATTGATACTGTCGCATGAATAAGGGTGCTTCATTGATATAACTTCCCACAGAAAGTGCTTTCCAAGAACAAAAAAGACAAAATAACACTGAAATAAAAATGACGGAAAACAAAACAGGGCTTTAGAAAACACATTAACTCCAAACTTAACCATAAAACAGAAATACTGTGGGTCAAAGGAACAAAAAAAATTCTTACAGTGAGAATGGGTTCCAAATTTGAATAGCTTCTGGTATTTGGAAATTATATGCCCATTTTCACTTCGCAACATCACTTCCATTCGGATTTTTAGCGATTTTAAATAGTCATTTAACTATCAAAAATAAGACAATACGTCATATTTATTATAGCTCGTTCATTGTAAAAAAATTCAAATGTTGCATAATATATCTCAAAATGTTTAACTCAAAGAAGGTCGGTGGTAATTTTAAATAAAAATAATATTAAATTAATCAAATTAATTCTGGGACTAGCTACCATTTGTATTCCTCTTTGCCCAGAATACTAATGCAGGGAAACAATTATACCAAATCAGTGGACATCTTCAATTTATCTTTAAACAAATATTACGTTCAATAAATAATGTATATTTCTTAATATTCGTATGTAAAAGCCCAGAAAAAGGGCGTTAATCAATAAATTATATTAAATGTATAAATCAAAAACTTTAATCATCAAACACAGTAATTTCGGTTGCCTGTGATGTGCGTTTCCTCTTCAAGCGTGGAATGTGAAGTCAGGTTCACTGAACTCAAATTTGCTTTCTACTTTTGAAAATGACACTAATTATAGTGTCATTTTCAAAAACGTGAATTATTGGGTGACGAATAATTGAGACAAACGATTAAGTAGGTACCTAACTATTACTATAATTTTTTTGACAGAAATATTTTTACTTGTCTTTTTCGAAATTTAAATCACGTGATTTTTCACGGGTCTGCGCAAAAAATTGCGAAACACAATACCACACAAAGAAATCCATTGAACTCAGGGCCCATTTATCCTTGTATTCATATTTGCCTGTTTTCCAAATACAGACACCGGAGTGGATATCCAATCAATTTTCTGTAGTATTTTTAAGTTAACGAAGAAAGAGGCGACTGGTATACTATACTATATCAATGGAATTCGATATATTTATAGGCCGTGATATATGATGATACTACGCGGGATATATGGTGACAACCTCAGGATGGAATACAAGATACCAGGGTATCAGGGCGGTAGAAGGGTTGGGATATGCATGATTCAAAACTCGCAATCACGGTAATGTTTCAGGAGAAACGACACGGTTAAAGTGCGCGTTCGGTATCTGATTTATATCAGTGATTGCGTGAGGGTCATCTCGCTAAAAGCAAAATGTGTCAAAGACTTATCTTGAAAGGATAGTAGTTATTTGAAATATTCAGTCAATTTGGGAAGCGGGTTTGGGTACCGCCGCCCCGGGAATCATTTATTGGATAACCAACACCTTTGCTATAGATCACCCCAAGTGGTTTGCTACGTTTGGTTACTAAGCAGGGGTGACCGGGCTCAAAGGGTGAGGTGGCTTCGGGATGCGCCTACCCACCAGCTGCGTGGCGTGCCAGATCGGGAGAGGCTTGTTTGGGGAGACCCTTTCACCTTTCCAACTGGTCTCTCGACCCATTGCCTTGCGCCGCACTGGCAGGGATATGTTCATATGTCTGTGGCTCCTGGAGACACTGATCCCTAGATTCCTACCCAACCCTCATACCGTTTATCTTGATAATGACATGACAGTAAATATTAGATTTCAAACTGAGTTAGAGTTATTGGCAATACGGTTATATTGGTCAAGATTGGTTATTTTGATATATTGGTATCATGCACAAAACTCCTCCCAACTATATGTAGTCTGGTATGGGCATGTTGTGTCGCTGACGGGAGTGGGGAAAGAAAGGAGATGGAGAAGAGGAAGTTTGGATGTACCAGCCTAATTAAATATGATAAATAAACACTCTGACGCCATTTCGAGTTTCGTTACAGAATAATGGTCTTTCACCAGGGTGACATTGAGCTCATATACCACTGATAAAATACTATTATACCATAAACTTGGTCACAGCACGGGGAACACGTGCCCTTGTCACCAGATCATTCAACATTGGAAACGTTGGCAATAACCTCTCTTTATATTCCAAATAAAATAATACGTACTATCAACTTTTTTTTCCATGGATTTTAAAGTTAAACACTTCATTTTAATTTTAAACTTTTAATCTTCCACACATTTTTAACGGTATTCGGTATTATATTTTGTGAAAATACTCCATTCTCAATCAAACAATTTTTCCGAGACAATAGTCAAAAATACTCCAATACAAGAAGGAAAAAAAAGATGCTTCACATCAGAGCGGAGGTTTAAAAATAGTTCCAGTAATTTAATTTGGTGTATGCGCTTTGATTAGGTGTGAAAAAATAAGCTTTTGGAGCCTGTATACTCGTACATGTATAATAAGAACTGGTTAAACCTTGAAAAAGGCAACAGATTAATGCCTATTTCGCTGAGAAACCCCAAAAAACCTCAGACATATACCCCTTTATTCATATTTATTATTTAGTAACAAGCGATACCAACTCCTTCGTAAATAATAATAATAATAATATATCCAACTGAGTCACTAGCGTTCAATTATTATTCTAATTCACTTCAATCTGAAAATACATTAATACATTAGTATTGAACATGTATGGAAATTCAGTTGGCTCTCATAGATACAAGTTGCGAATGAAAAATATTCGAAACAATGGATGGGAAGGAACATCCACGCAATGACGGGAGGAATAACCCCATTAAATATGTAAGCGGTGCCGGAAAAGCTCGCGGATATCCGGGAATCGTAGCCTGTTTTTCATCCCACGGAGCGTCGAGTTAAAAGCCCGGATAAACCGGATATCTTTTCCATTTATCACAAATCCCCAATGCAAAAGAATGTTCTGCAGCTGCCGTGAGGAATTGAGGAAAATCATGGAGAATTAAGTGCTGGTTTCCCGGTTATTTTCCTGTCATTTGCGATAAATTCATGTGTAAGCTAATATTGTCCAGCCACTGAGAGCTCCGTTAGAAACTCTCTGTCATCACTGAATTCCCATTCCCAGAAGAGTCATCTTTACTATTTCAGAAGAAAACTGTACATAAGACAGTTCAACTCCTCAGCTCTATTTAGGCCAAATAACTTGATTATCACCAGATGCAAAGAAAAATTGGGCTTTCATCGGGACACTTACATACTTACATAGGTACTTGCAATGTTTATAAGAAAGAGGAAGAGGTGACAACGGTTCTATTGGCGGTATGCCTGTATCTGTTTTACCAACAAAGACTAACTAAATTCTACAAAAAATAATTGAAACAGCATGATCTTTAACTTGTTTGGTATTTTCATAAAAAAATAAGCTATGAAGGCGTATTTTCTGACAATACGAAAGTGGGCATTAACTCAGGTAATTTCAGTATTGCCCCATTCACAGTAGGGGTTCTTTTCAACACGTAACAATTTTCACCATCCTGATTTTGTATAGAATCGAATTCAATAACAAAATTAGGGTGGCTAAAATTACATCGTACTGACTCGTGCGTTTTATCGGGACATTTTAACAGAAATCTGCAGCTGGGTTATAAAAATAGAAACATTTGTCAAATGAATAGAACTATCACGTAGTTAACATAATTGCACTAAATTAACCTTTTTACCAGAAACGAAAACGATACAGTTTCCATTGATAGACATGCAAAAACATCAGGTTCCCAATATATTGGATAATCGTATAATTGCAAGGATGTACCATAATTGTCTGTCTATCCAAGTAATATGTCCCAAATAAATTAACGGTTTTTTACCAGAAACAAAAACGATATAGCTCATCGATAGACATTTAAAAGCATTATGTTCCCAATATATTGAATACCCGTATAATAGCATGAATGTACCATAATTTCAAACAGTTATTTGTCTGTCCAAGTATAAGGTTTCAAATTTAAAAACAAATTCAATTGCAAAATTAAATTTGAACAAAATAAAAAGTTACACGTGTACGATCTAGGAGTCAACCGCATATACAATATAAACATCAAACGTGAAGAAATATTAAAAAAGTAAATTTTCCAATGGACAATTCTAAATATTATATTGATTGATGGGTAATACAATGGAAAAGGTGTGTGGTGTACCAGCAATTCTGAATTAACAATACTATTTTTAAGTTAAGGATAAATCTTTAAAATAAGGTCCAGCGGGGCATGAAATTTCTGTGACTCAATTTTTCTTATCGTTTTTTTTCTGAAGCAAAAGACAGTTGCCGAATAAAAGACCTGTGACGTACTGCGATCAACGAGAACTTTAATTAATTGTCCAAGAATTCACAGTGTAACTTTATTATCCTGAACGCGGCCATAAATATCAATAGAATGGCAGTTGAGTGCATTCGCGCGGCAAACTGGATGAGATACCTTTTGTCAAAAGAATCGTAAAAATTTACATAATGGACAAAAAACCCGTTTCGCTTTGAAAAAAAACCCATTTCAAATGCAGCTGTATTCAGATATTTCCAACTTACGCATTTTGCGTCTAATCAAAAATGGTTCTTTGATTTGACTATATGGTAAAGAATTTATTGTAGAACGTTTAGTACCCACCTAAGCACCATATGATTAAAAATGTACATCTATATAAACATCAGAGTACAAAATAAAACTCCTGCGTCTCCCAAACAAAACAATGTATTAGGGTATTTAAATGTTCGTTTTTATTCTCGAAAAAAATACGACAATAAATAATAATGAAGGTTGAAAACAAGTATTCCAACCTGTTGCTGCGACCACACTCAATGAAAATCAACACTATTTATCCTCACCATCCACCTCGTCGAGCCACCGCGTCGAGCCTGCGGAATTCACCACCGTTCATCTCCAACATCCACGGCGTCAAGCGTCCGGCTGGAGAAATTTGTCAACATTCATCTCCACCACCCACGGTGTGGAGCATCTCACTGGATCACAGAACATAGATCCACATCCCGACGTGATGCGACTTAGCTGAACGTGATCCCAACATAATGCATACACCAATACTGACCTACGTAAGAAACACAGTGTTACCTACTTTAACATCTTTCAGTGTCTCTCCTACTGTTACCAACAAAAGAAATTTTAATTTTATTTTTATATTGATAAATAAATTTTCTATAACGCTTTAAAACGCGCCTTCTTTGATTTGCTGACAAAACATGTTCGTTTTATCTTTGAATTCAGCGGCGACGACGTCACGTCTTGCCAGACATTGTGCGACAAATGTGCGGTTTTGGATCGTTTTAACGTCATGAATTAAGAAAAAAAATAGTAAAATACATATTTTCAATACAATTTTCAATCAGAAAAAAAACTTTAAATCTTCCACATATTTTAATAGTGATAATAATAATAATATTTGGATGATTTTTATAGCGCCGTTTTTGTGCAAAATCACCTCATGGGCGCTGTACAAGTATATAATACATTTCTACTATGTTATTACTAACTACAGGGTTTTCCAATAAGAGGTGTTATTTTGATATTCAATCGTAAAAGATCAATGGTTTTGTTGCTTGTATGGCACGTAGCGCCGTCTTGTTGAAAGTAAACATTGTCCAGAGCAATACCATCCAATTCCGGCCATAAAAAATCATAAATCATCTCTTGATAGCGCAATCCATTCACCGTAACTGTTGCTCCAGCCTCATTTTCGAAAAAGTAAGGTCCAATGACTCCGCCGGACCATAAACCGCACCAAACAGTCACACGTTGAGGATAGAGAGGCTTTTCAACAATAACTCTTCGGTTTTCCGAGCCCCAGATGCGACAATTTTGCTTGTTGACGAAGCCACCGAGGTGGAAATGGGCCTCATCACTCAAGATGATTTGCATTTGATTCACTCAAGTGAATTTTAATAATTTTAATGCGTTGTTGAAGCGTGTATCTTTCCATTTTTATTAATGGCGTAGTTTCTACTTGTCAAATGTCAAAAAATGACAGCTTCAAAAAAGTAACATCTACCGAAATAGCGGGCTATTCAAAATAACACCTCTTATTGGAAAACCCTGTATATATATGGAGATAATATACAGTACAATACTTACCTGGTAGGTCACTTGAGATTAACACTTAATTAATATTAACTAATTGTTTATTAGCGAAAATTTAGATACAAGATTTAGCCTTCGGCCCAGATACTCCGAAAGCGTGATCGCCAAACTTAGTATTTGGCTTGCGCTTAGGTTCAGTCAGTCTGCCTACAGCTGATGATGTTGCTGATCTAAGAATTGACTGCCTCAGACCAGTGTTTTCCGGAACGCATAGTTCAGAGATGTAGGGTGGGGCCATTTCATTGATGGATTTAAACACCATCCAGCACAATTTGTACTGTATTCTTTCAGGGCACTTGAGCCAGTGAAGGTTACGAAGGTATTCTGAAATGTAAGAATATTTTGAAACCCCGGTTATGAACCGCGCTGCTGCATTAAACACTGAAGCTTGTCAATTTGATATTTTGAAGGCTAGCATAAATGCCGTTGCAGTAATCGAGACGTGAGACTACGTAAGAGTTGATAAGTAGTATTGTTGCTTCTGTAGGAAGATTTCTTCGGACAGACTTGAGTTGACTTAGGTGAAAAAAACCGGTGCTTACAGTCCTATTTATTTGACTTTTAAACGAAAAGTCTGAATCTAAATTGATACCCAGAAGTTTTACTGTTGTTTTTGGGATGATATCGCTGCCGGAAATATAAATAGGTGAATCGTCTATAAAATGTTGACGTTTGTTTGTGGCCGCCCAGAGGAACTCAGTCTTATATGGGTTCAGCTTCAGCTTGTTTGAAGACATCCAACGAGTTATTGCTTCTAGACATTCAGTTATACGGATCTTGAGGCTATTGATTTCGCTTGGAGCGCAGTAAAAATAAACTTGCTGATCGTCAGCGTAGCAGTGAGACAAGAGACCGAATGACTCGATTATTTTGGCGACATCATTTGTAAAAAGGATGAAGAGAGTTGACCCAAAACGGATCCCTGGGGTACCCCTGAAGAAAGTGTTGCGAATTTAGACAATTTATTTCCAACCCTCACGGCTTGTAAGCGATTGGATAAATAGGATACCAGCCAATTTTTGATGTCGGAATTCAAACCAAATGTTTCCTCTAATATCCTAATGAGGAATTCATGATCAATAGTGTCAAACACTGTACTCATGTCTAGGAGTGAGATAAATGGTAAAAAGGTACTAATAGTTTATGAAAATACCCCATTAGTAATTAGTAAATAACTTCTGCATTAAAGTGGATGAAAAACTAACATTGAATGAGTGCAGTAAAAGGTGTGGTTTTGTTTCAGAAACATCTTTGTCACCTTACAAAACGGTAAAATTATTTATTTACCGTCTTACAGAACGTAAACACGGTTTAAACATTATGCGGCGCATAAGGTCAGAATAGTGAAAAACTTGGCTTAAGCTTAAGTATACCAACACTGAACCGGCGCGTAAGAATCTAATAATTAGGACGGCTTGTGTGCAAATTGTGTGCAAGTCTATCCGTACACCAATGAATGCCGTCCATAGTTACTTACAATCCTTTCAGTGTGTTGCGGTGTTGTCTTGATTATAATTGCAACATTAATGTTTTTTTTTAAATCGAAAATTGCATAAATATGGTAAAAATTTCAAGTTGTTTTACTATTCCTCGCGAATTCACTGATGAAGACCTACTCAAGAATATATTCCTATCAATCTTTGGTTGCCATGCCAAATCGATGAATTATGTTCTATCGAAATAAATAACAAATAAACAACTAAGGATAACGTCTAAATTAACATAATCAACACCACCACGAAGAGCTGCGTCGAGTAATAATGAAAACCAATACGCGATTCACGTTAAATTACCCTTTGATCTATTGTATTTTATTACCATTGAAACATCAATGAATCATATTCCTTAGCACGAAATATAATATAGAAAATGATCACTTCCCCCGGTTGGCGATGCCGTGAATCAGAATAAAACTGTTGGAGAAGGCCAAATTCGGAAAGTAGGTATAAGTTTATTATGTATACAATATCGTATCTCTGAGGTGGAATAAATTGTATGGAAAAACCTTCGGACATGTCCTGAATTTGTATACGTTATTTGAGAAACGTGGGATCAAAAGTTAATATGGAAGAATATGAGGGTGGAAATGAAAAACGACACCATGTTTTATCTATCCATACAAAAGAGATGCATACATAATTCAGTTTCTTTTTTATTACCAAGTTGATTTACAAGTATTTTTCTACTGCGGTACAACTTGGCGCGAGTTAGTCGTTGAAATGAACAAAGGTACGGTTTAGTCCTGAGCCCGTGTGGCTGCATTTGTAAAGTGTTGTTACATCAGATGTGTGGCTTAAAAATCATTAAGTTTTGTTAAAAATTAATCTTTAAAAATAACAAATTATTATTGTCTTATCTTTATTGTCGCTTTGGTACATCTACAAACCCTTAATAAATAGAATTTCTATTGTTAGTCGTGAAGCATCGATAATATGACGCTTAAAAAACTATTTAATTAATTAACGTTTGTAACTTCAAATCGAATTCATCACGACCGGTCAGTGGCCGAGTTGGCATCGCGAGTCTCACCTGAGGCTTGGTGAGTCCAATTTTAAGTAGAAGATTTTCAAATTATGTCAGGTTATTTATAATTCAATTAAAAAATACATATATTTAAAAAAAACTACTTCTGACCAGTAGGTACGTAATACCTTTTTTGTTATCAAATAAATATATATACATTATATATTACACTGTTTACATATTTTTAGAATAAAAAAATAAAAAGGGTGTTAAGGGACGTTCTTGGCTTATTTTAACCAGTGATTCCTGACATTATTTGGAATAAAAATGTGAATGAAATTTTGGAATCCGGTTTTCGAAAACTTTTTGCAACGGTTTTTTAATTTTTTTTTTTCAAAACCAAGGCAAAAAAAATCTTCCACTTGTCGTCACTGGTCGCTCAGCCTAACAACCGACCAACTGTTTTTTCACGATTTAAGTTGAAAAATAATTCAAAATGTCACTGAATTCTATATACTGTACTGTATACTATATGTTTATTAGCCACTGGAACGATTTCGGTCGAAAAATCGACCATTTTTATTTTTCTGCGATTGATATCGGTCCAAAAATGGACCGATTTTTCTACCATTCGTAAAATATTTATTGTAATTATTTAAAACGTTTCCATGGCCAGCTACTTGTTTTATCGAATAGCTGATAATATATTCTCTATGTCTATGAACTTATCCGTTGTCTTTGAAGTGTTATTTAACGAGTTTTCGCGGTTTTTAACGCGTCCTGTCAGAAACAAAATAATAACTCCTCGAACATTTCTCGAAATTTTGGTCTCTTCCTAAAATGCCGTAAGTAATTAATTTATTGGGTTTTTAACGCATAATTATATATCTGTGTAATCATGATTGACTTATCTATCTTTGAAATGCGTTTTTAATTAGTTTGTTTCTAATATATTGTTTTGGTTGAAGTTTTTGTGTAAGAATACGTCAACTGAAGACGTCATCTGTTTTTGATTTACAATAATGTCTTATATACTGCACTCGCGCATTTGAAATATAGATATTCCATCACAGTGATTCAAAACAAAGAGATATATATAAGTTTTATTTGAATTGGTTCATTATTAATACAGATATTTGCTAACCAATTATTTTAAGTCATATGTCAAAAAGTTGACTCTTTTTTACATGTAAAATGGTGTAAAGCCTTCGTCACACAATAAAAATTTAGTAATTTAGTTGTATAATTAATTAATTTGTTTACTTTTACCAAATTTGTGCAGAAACAGTTGTCGTCCAGGGAAAGGGAGCACTCCACAACCCAATAATTATTTTCAAATTTTATATTAGTTCAATATTTAACAAAATTTAAACATTTAAGTACTTACATTAAGTGTTTTCAATTTAAAATATATAGAGTGGTGCTGACTGCAAGAGGAGGCAAAGGAAGAGGGAGAGGTGGGGTACGAGCTGGTGCCAGACTACCTGCACGTGGACGTCAACGCAGAGCTGCAATTGCAGACTCGTCTGGAGTGTTAGTATTTTTTAATGTTTTTTTATGAAAGTACTTTGCTGTGGCCGTTGAACTCATCATATATTTGTATTTATTTAAACAGCGACCCTGCTTTGCTACTGGTGCGAGAGGATCGCGTCAAGGCCCTAAAGGCTGTTAGGGCCCTGCCTGCTTCCTTCCGGCTAGAGCTGGAAAGCCGAAAATTCAAGAAGCAGGCGGCCCGCATTTTGCTCCCTACCGCACCTCCAAGAAAAACTAAACAAAAGTAAGCAATCGTATTTAGATGCTTGATACAATATTATTGTTTTTTCCTGACTGCGTTCCACTCTTACAGTGAGAGTTGGTAAGATCAGCGCTCTGTGCATTTGGCACATTGCTAAGTTATGGGTAAACCGGTATCGAACCTGGTTATTAAATTGGCTAAGCTCAGATAAAATGGTAGAGCAGGCGACTCGTGTACAATCAGGGGTGGGCAGTTCTTTGATCAGCAGCTCGTCCATCGGTCAGGAGGTTGGAAAAGGACATCACAATAATAACACATAAGTAAGGGCACAAGGTATATTAATTGTCTCGAGAAATACAGGTTGACATAGATCTCCCTACTAACTCTCTCTACTAATTTATGACGACCAGATAAAGCGTGGATTCTACCTGAATTTACGAGAATTGAACACAAGAAAAGGGGGAAGGTTGAAAGCTTACGAATCGTCTCGATGTGGTATGGGGCATCATGTTGAGCTAGATGTACCCGCGCTCACAGGCGGCGGTTCAGTTGAGGCGGAGAAGTGCACTCGGGATTTTACACGGGAACGGGACTCCATTGAGTTAGCCCGAACCGTAATAATAAACATGATTGTAAATTCGATAGTGATTAATTAAGAAACTGGAACGAGATTCCGTCTGTTCGCGTAATTATGCAAGTCATTGCGAGTAGATTGTTTCCGCGAGCGACCATGCGGTCAAGGCCGAGGTCGGAGCTAGACTGCCGGAGCGCGGCGAGGCGATTAGCTTGTGGCCGCGGCGCTGCGTGTGGTCCGTGCCGGTCACGTATTTTGACCATCTGGCGGCGTGTTCGACACACGCGGTGAGGGGAAGTTGGGGCAACCATGCCCTATTCAACAATAGGGAGACTGTATTACGTAACAACATTCAGTGCATATTTTACAGAGTTCTAATTTTATTGTTTATTTACATACTGTACTTACTGTTTCACACGTGAATGAGAACAATTTATATGATTTATGTAAATGTTTTCAGAATTCCATCTCCGGAGAGAACAACGTGTCCCTTTTCACAAGGGACGCCTTCACCGTTGCCACGACCCGTACCACCACCGTGGATGTCCACTCCCGCACAGACCCAATCAACGGCTCCCAATGCACCAATTATGCCTATCCGTGCAGCATCTCCCGAGCCGTTACCTGGGACATCGCGGAGTGCCATTCTACGAAGAATTGTCGGCGTTTGGGAACGGTGAGTTTATTTTTTGAAATGTCATACCAGTGGCTCAATATAAAATCAATTATCTATATTTTATATTGATATCCCTAGCACAGTTTCACTGTTGGTATATTGGCAGGAAATAAGCATAGTACTTAAAAATTCCACATAACAAACATACAAAATGTATTGTTGTTATGACGTGGATGCATCATTACACATCTTTTTTTTTCTGTAACGGGTATTGCAGAGTGAGAAATAAGACATGCCGAACTTCTTTGCGAGGATTACATTTGATTCACCGGCTTCTAAACGGTGTAATACAGCATTTTTTTCTTAAATTGAAAAAACACTTTCGCTTCACGGGACTCATTTTTTTTTTTTTTTTTTTTTTTTTTTATTTATTCTTAAATAAATTAGTTTTACAAAGGTAAAGTACATTGTCCTCCACGCTAGGAGTTCACCTGTGTTGTGGAGTTGTGTCGAGCTTCCTAGTCAAAAGCGAGGCTGTATTGGTAGGTGGGTTTTGTAACCGGACAAATTATCATTAAAATAGGTCGCTTTACGTAGTTGGTCACTTTAAACGGATACGTTTTCCTACTAAAAGCTATGAAACCTTACTAGAGTTTACATTATCGTCACTTAAAACAGTAGACCGTTAAATGCAAAGTCATTATATCCAAATTCTACTGTAGATTTGTGTTTTCTTTTATTTCAGAGTCAGACATGGGCAGAAACAGTAACGTGGACGAGGCAGCTGTACTAGAAGAGTCTGTACTTGGAAACCGTGAGTTATAAAACTAACTAACTTACCTTCACGCCATTTCGGTAGGCAGAGAGGATGAACCACCATGCAACTCGATTTTGGCACACACACTCTTTTCTTCATTCCATACCTACCTGACTGTGCTATTCTGACTCCTGACATTGCCCGCCTCAAGTATTTGATTAACTTTTTATTTATTTTTTTATATGAATACCTCACAAGAGCCTCAGCTGGAGCCAGTGAGACTATGGCATCCTCAATCGGGGTATGTTGTGAGGCTGAAGGTAGCGGGGAGGGGAAGGAGGTGTGGAAGAGGGAGGTGGAAAAGTACCTGGCTATTCAGAACTGGTCACCAAACACGGCTAAAGCCATTTCAAGCAACGTTTCAATTCTGAATGGGGTCTTACACCAGGGCGATACTATGGGTATCTTCCACTCTGGAACGTGCCGCAAATATAATATATATTATTTTAAATGAATTTTGTGTGAAAATAACACTAATTATTCAAATATAATTTATTTGATTTGATCCCGCGACCATCGTATTGCGAGTCATAAGCCGTACCAGAGGCAGTGGGTTATCGTAATATAGACACATTAAATTAATTTGGGTTTTCTGTTGTTTCAGAAATGGACAGATCGAGCGACGAGGATGACGAAGCGAGTGACGTCGACCACGAAGAGAGCGATGAGGATACCTTCTGCATGCCACCAATACCTTATCATAATATTATCAACGTTTCACCTAACTCCGCTATGGCCATAGACTTTAGTAGACAAGACCAGGTAGATAGTGAGGCAATGCGTTCGATTCTGCCGCCTGAAGGTTACTCTTTCGATTGGTCTAAAGATATCTTACGTTTTACTGGGATAAGGGAGACTTTCACAGGCACGCCGGGACCAACTTTCAATACCGACGAAATGGGCAAACCTGTGGATGCCTTTCTTAAAATCTTTGATGCAGATTTCGTTGAACTGATCGCGAGAGAGACCAACAGGTATGCAGATCAATGGATTGCGAAAAAACAATTTAAGCGTCATGCGCGTACCAATAAATGGGCTCCCACGAATAAAGAGGAAATGTATGTATTCTTGGCAATTTTAATGTATCAAGGTATTAGTCCCCTTCCTGTTGAAAAAGACTACTTCTATTCAAAAAAACTCACCGCCATGCCTTATTTCAGCCGAGCCATGGATTATAATCGTTTTCTTCTAATTAAAAAGTTCCTTCACTTCACCAACAATGAAAGTCTTTCTTCTGATGCACCATTATCTGTGCGAAGGTTACAAAAGATTCAGCCCGTCTTGGACCACCTGTCAAATAAGTTTGAGACTTTATACCTGCCCGAGCAAGACATCTCTCTGGATGAATCCAAAGGCCGTTTGGGATTCGTCCAGATGATCAAAACCAAAGCGGCCAGTGCGGGTATAAAGTCTTACGAGCTTTGTGAGTCCAAGTCTGGCTATCTTTGGAAATTCCAAATTTATACGGGGAAGACCATTTCCAGACAGGCTGAATCGACAAATCCAGACCAGGAAGATATGACGGAAGACATAACGGAAGATATGACGGACGACATGACACAGGCCAACTTTTTGGGTGCTCACAATATCTGCCCAGTTGGGGCTACTGCAAAGATAGTATACGACCTGGCCAGCCCTCTGTTTAACAAGGGGTATACATTAATAATGGACAATTTTTATAATAGTCCATTATTGGCACGATGCCTCAAAAGAAATGGGATGGACTGCATGGGCACATTGCGGTTAAACCGAGAATTTGTGCCCTCTGCATTTAAGTCCCATCTCCGGACCAAACTGAGGGAAGGTGAGCTTGTATACTCAAACTGCGGGGACCTCAATGTAATGGTTTGGTAGGACAAAAACCTGGTAAGTATGTTGTCCACCTACCATAAGGCAGAAATCGGGGCAGTTGAAAAGTTTGGTACCTGGACTTACAAACCTCAACTCGTACTAGACTATAACAAGGTAATGGGGGGGGTTGATCGAAAAGATCAGCTTTTGTCAGGCTTCCCCATTGAACGACAGCGAAACCTGGTCTGGTACAAGAAGCTTTTCAGGAGACTACTAAGCGTTTCGGTGCAGAATGCGTATATATTGTACGGCTCAAAGCTCCGCAAGGAAAATAAACGCATTTTGTACCGAAACTTCAGGAGTGAGGTTGCGGATGAACTCCTTCTGCTGTTCTGTCGTAGTCAAATTGACACGACTGTGCGGACCATTGGCCTAATAGCTGAAGGAAAGACTCTGCGACCTATCCTGAAAGGCAACCACTTCGTGGTCCGTAGCGGGAAAAAGGTGAAATGTGCCTGGTGCAACATAAATAACATTTTCAAAAGGACCCTTACAAAGTGTGATGTGTGTGATGTGGCATTATGCTATGATTGCATGAAGCCATATCACACTACAATATAGATTTGCTGAGGGTTTTTTTTTATTTAATTTTTTTCTTTTTTGGTTTTTTAGTTATGAAATTCTAATTTATAAATTTAATTAAATTTGTTTGAACATCAATTATGATGGCCTGGATGGCTGGACTTATAATCATTTCTTTCCGCATACTCACGTCTCATGTTATGTTGTCCTCAAAGGTTCTATATGATAAGGTTCGGTGGACATTTAATATGTATATTTCAATTCTGATCATTGAAATATGCATGTTAACAAATGCACAGGTATTCTCATTTTCCCTGTTTATTGTACACATTAAATAACTCGTTTTATTTTTATGTCTTAATTATATTTTGTCAATTTTTCTGTAAAGATGCTTTTCCAGATCTAGTCACTGAACATAACTAAGCCAATTCAAGCAATGTTCAATTCTGAATGGTGGTCCCTCACCAGAGCGATACTCAGAATCTCACTCTATAGCGAGGCACAATGATATTATTATGTATTGATTTTCTTAAATTATGAATAAACCAATAAACTGAATACATTTTTATTATGACAAAAGGTGTAAACAATGTTTAAATCAATATACTGCTCTTTCATTGTAACCATACAACTGTAATATTGATTTTAAAGGATATTAGGGCTTAATAAATAAATCAATTATTGGTTCCATCAATTATTTTCCCTCCCCCATTTTTTTTCGATACCTTTGCGTTTAGATATAAAATTATCACTATGATTTTATTTGCAATTCTACGGTCATACAAAGGTTTGATATATATATACAAATTTATCATCATTTTACATATTCCGATTTACCCTATGTAGATTGACCTTAAGGTAGCTGTCAGAAGTGATTTTTGGTCAAATATTGGTGAATTTCATCAACTTTCAAAGTATCCCCCTGAAATATTGGCAATGTTTATATCTATGATATATATCTCACTTTAAGCCTTATTTCCTCGTTTTGCACGTAATATAAAAACATGGTTACAAATCTCCAGTTCTAATTTACAATTATTTAAAAAGTAGCACCATGATTTTGACATCGTGAAATAGGCTCTCTGTATAATTCATCAAATGAATAAAATAAAGCCAACACGGCGACTATGCTTATTAATAATTGTAGACAGTTAATGTATCTTCCTAACGTTATACCAGTTTTTGTGGTAAATTTATTATATAATATAATACAGTGATTTCAATTTTGACGCGTCACGCACTCAAATTTTACAAAATTATTTTCTGACCAAACTTTTGAAGAGATCTTAACATGCAAAAAAATATTTTTCTATTACATTCTTGCATCTGTGATTATCAAACAGGCCATAGAGAACATAAAAACGTAGAAAATATTCTATAAAGATTTTTAAAACTGCCACTGGCGGCAATTTCAAATCACAAAAACGCAAATTTCGCGCATTTATAAAGTTTAAGATTTTTTAATAATTTATCTATCAATTCTAAAAATATAGAATAATTATTAAAATATAGGTGAATTCATTGGCTGTATAGCACTACAATCAGTTTTATGTCTCCGTATTAAAATTCGGAGGTTTGATTTTTTTAATGTTGGCGGAAAATATTCAAAATCGTCGCCAAAAAACCGCGAGCAATCGGAGAAAAAAGTTTTTTGACGCGCGATCGTTCGAGTGGTTAGTGTTAATTAATATAATCCTAATTGAGAATAACTAGTGTTTAGGGGGGAATATTGTTTGGAAGAAGGGGATGAAAAAATGAGAGGAGGAAAATACTGCTTTACTGTTCTTATCTTATACAAAATGTATTTTCTTTATTGAACGGATTAGAGAGATACTGAAATAATATTACCATTAAAAATATCTGGTAAGGGACAAATCGAGGTTTTTATTCATATTCAGTAGGTATCTACCGAGTGATTATGTAAAGCTTACCCATATTGCGCACATCACGTACAGCCATTATGCCATTATTATTTAACTAGCGGTTTTAGATTTGTCTCTATGTAAAAGGGCATGGGATCCCAAAAACGCCTGGTAAGGGCAAGAAGTGAGATCAAAGATAAAGCACGATATCAATTTACGCGCCTAAACAGTAGCAATGAGCTAGAAACTGAAGGTCGAATTACAAGACAGGAAGGACCCATAACCAAATACTTTAATATATTAGAATTTTTTTAACAATTTAAAAGAAGAAAGCCATTAAAAAAACATACTTCCATCGAAAACGACAAAATTGTTTAGCATATACGAGAAAATATTTTACGCGTTTTCTAAAACTTGAAAAGCTACCTAGGGATATTTATAGTTCTCCCATCTTATTTGTCCAATAATACTTAATACATAAATAATAGGCATTTATTAAGTATTTATAGGTAAACGAGATTCCATGAGCTCCATACAGGAGGCCCTGAGGAAAATAATTCCCCTCAGGGCCTATATCATTTTTGGGGATGCTGTGGGTGGGTTTTTTTATGAAAAGAGGGATGGGAAGTTCGGAGAAGGAAAAAAGGTACGAGGGATGCGTAGGAATCTGGGGGTTAGTGAGTCCGGGAGTGACGGACGTATGAATCCTTCCTTCCCACTGCATTGCAAGGAAATGTTCCGAGAGAGTCCTGTTGGACAGGTTAAAAGGTCACCCTCAACCAGTCTCTCGCTATCCGGCCTGCCATGCAGTTGGTTGACAGACACATCCGCCGCCAAGACCCAGATAAACCTCACCCCATGAACCCAGGCACCCCACCAAGTCACCAAAAGTAGCAAACCACTTGAGGGTGACCTATGGCAGAGGTGTTCCAATAAATGGTTCCCGGGGCGGCGGTACCCACACCCGCATCCCAAATTAATCCGAGCAAGAACCGTTTCAATTTGTGCCGGAGGACCAGCGATGCAATTCGTCATTATTGAAAACGTATTTGTATATTGCGCACTTATTGCGTATTATAATCTGATATTATTAATACTCCAGCGTCTGGACGGTGTAGGCCCTGTGATTGGTCAAATTCAAATTGTGTTTAAATAAGACTTTAAAGATTAAGACACGATTTCATACTAAAATAGAATCGCCACATGTAATACGATATTTATTCAAAAATATCGTTTCTGCTCATACAATTTTTGGATAATATCGAAGAAAATATGTTTTAGAAAGTTCATGATCCATTGGATTAATTACATTACAGTGAAAATTATCCACAATTACGTGATTACGTTTGACGTTTGACGAAAAAAGCACGCGTTCATTCAACATGGCCGATACCATAAATAAACCAATCACGCGTCAAAGATAGCCGACAGAGCGCTCCTCTGGCGGTGAAAGAACGAACCGAGGGGCTGGCGCGAATATTTAAATATGCAAAATAAAAAGATTTCTTCTGGAAGTTTATTTAAACTTTGCAATGGCATCGTTTCTAAAACAAACATTTGATTCAACTTAATGACAATAAACAACAACTCTTTGCATGTACGATTTTGAAAAATATTGATATTTAATATTATTTACGTAAATAATAATTTCGCATTATTTTGACAGAACACCGATATGATATACGCGAAAGTATAGGCACTGCCAACCCAATAAAATAACATGAAAGACAATCGGAAGATAGAAACGCTTCGTTGATTGTAAAATTAGCCAACAAATCTCTAATCTGACATGTACTTATATGTATAATAAAACAATCATTTTGCCAGGTATAAATATTTATATAATATATATTAAGGTATTATTCGGAAACGCTGGACAAGGATAATACGAAATACCTATTTTTAAGTAAAACCTTCGGATTTACCTTAATTAATATAGAAGGAATCTGAATGCATTCGGTAATTTTTGAATTTTAGCATTTTAATTACGTGAATTAATTAATTATTAATTAATTAATTAATTATTTATTAATTAATTAATTATTTTTTATTTGTTTTACGTGATTATTCACGTAAAATAAAAATTTGCTTTCGTTGTATTGGATGACAGCCGGAATAATTTCTATTGATGACATTTTCTTTTTTTGGTATTCCTGATATGAGTGTCTAGAATTTTTACCATAATTTACTCTATGCAAATATTATTTTGGTATTTTGGTTTCTTTTACAAGTAAGGAAATATTTAAAAAAAGTTATTATAGGTTAGGATAGGTTAGGTTGGGTTATGCTAGATTAGGTTAGATTAGGTTGGATTAGTATAGTTCAAGTTAGTTTATAGGTAAGGTTAGATTAAGTTGGATTATTATGGGTTAGGATAAGTCAGGTTATGTTAGGTTAGGTAACGTTAGTTTGGGTTATTATGGGTTAGGTTAGGTTGGGTTATTATAGGTTAGGTTGGATTTGTATAGGTTAGGTTAGGTTAGGATAGGTTAGGTTAGGATTGGTTCGGTTAGGTTAGGTTAGGCTAGATTGGATTATTATAGGTTAGGTTAGGATATAGGTTAGGTTAGGTTGGATTATTATAGGTGAGGTAAGCTAAGGTAAGGTTAGATTATTATAGGTTAGGTTGGATTATTTTAGGTTAGGTTAGGACATAGGTTAGGTTGGATTATTATAGGTTAGGCTGGATTATTATAGGTTAGGTTAGGTTATTATAGGTGAGGTTAAATAAAATAATAGTTAAATAAATCATTTGTGCTAAGTAGGCACTATTTTGCCGGAATATTGTATTACATTATATTTTTTTAATTTACGTTTTTCAATTGTCTCTAGCCGCTCATTTCAGGAATACCGACAAAAGAAAATGTTATCAACAGAAATTATTCAGGCTGTCATCCCATACAGCGAAAGCGAATTTTCATTTTACGTAATTAAAAATTAAAAAGCTAAAATTAAAATTTTCCCAAATGCTGTTCGATTCCTTTTATAGTAATTAAGGTAAATCAGAAGGTATTATTTAAAAATATTTCCTATTTTCCGTGACCAGCGATTCCGAATATTTACCTATATTAATTTACCTTTAGCCATTTAGGCAATTATTCGGGAAAGGTAAAGTTTTACCTGAACAACTGTCATTATTATTATGCCTAAACGCCTTCCTGTTCCGTTTTTTAACAATATATACTCACCCTCTCTCTGTGAATGACCTAATATCTACCTATTAAATGTAACTGTTGTTAGTATCACTTAAACTGGGCGAAGCCCAACTAAGTGCCGCCCGCAGGGCCTAGCAGAAAAAAACCCGCGGAGCGGGTTTTTAACTGCTAGTATCTTTTATTGCGCATCATTATTTTTGGATAAATTCAATGAGGAATCTAAACGTTTTTGACATTACAAAAAAAAAACACTAAACAAATAATAATAATATATACACAGATATTTTTTAAAAATACTTACCAAAGTAAATATGTAAATTTATAGAACTTGATGTGGCTTACCTGAAATAAGAGAAAAATTATATTAGTGTGCAAAAAAACATGTGCATTAAAAATGGTATACATATACATGGACGTGCAATGAAATCCGACTATTAAAAAAGGTCAAAGCCAATACGCAAAACGATTTATTTTACAAATGGATAAACTGTTATAACACGCTGCCAGAAATCATAAAAGTTACACCAATTAATAAATTCAAAATTGATTATATGAACCAAGCCACGCAAAATATAATGTAACAGTATGTAAGTTATAATTAGTAATTTGTAAACTTAAATGTACAAATAATGTAAATAAATTTATTCTACACAACGACTTCATACTTTTGCAAACATAACATTGCATTGCAATGAATCTCAATTTACCAAGAGGTGGTTACCAAACTCAATTAGTAAAGCGCAGAAGATTTGATAATGAATTTGATGTCCACATCAGGATTTATAAAATATATCTATATATACATATTAGTCGAAAGCGAGCAGTGAATAATAGCGACAAACAGTTTCTTTTGCAATTCGCCCCTTTGAACTAGGAGAGTAAATTGAACTTCTTTGTATGTTATGGGAGGATTTGGTTTGTTTGTTTAGGAAAATCACGAGGAAATTTGAGCAGGGGAAATATTGCCTGTGACCCGCTACGCTTTACTGGAGTATGTTTGATAAACATGCTTCGGAAATTATGCGCGTTGGAGAATGATTGTTTGGAAGGGGAACTGATAGGTAAAGCAAATCGAGAAAAGGGGACTGTTTGCGTCGAGGGAAGATCAGAGTGTTTTCGGATGATGGAGGGAATTCGGTGAAAGCTCAATATCAAATTTTATCATGAACCTATGATATTGACTAGCAAATGGAATATGTTTATTTATTAATTTAGGAATTGGTGAATGTATAGGTAAGTAGATATAATGCAGGGGAATCAAGGTAGATAATCTCAGCGTCGCCCTGGTGAAAGACTACCATTTAGAATCGAAACGAGTTTCTTGATATGGCAATAGCCGTGTTTAGAGACCAGATCTGACTAACGAGGTTGTTCTCAACCTCCATTTTCTCCATCTCCTTCCTTTCAGCTTCACATCATGCCCCAATTTAGGATGCCACAGTCCAATTGGCTATGAAGAGTTAGAAGTTAGAACTCTCGTGCGGTATTCACACCACATGAAAGAGAGTAGATCTAATTCGCAAATTAACCATGCTCTTCAAACATTCAATAATATTTGTTTAAACCGTAATTTTTTTTCGGATTCGACATTTAAAACGAGCATCATGTCTATCATATAAACTGTTCAAAGCGGGTACATAAACTACACACGTCACCCGGTAATTACTAAAAAAAACGTACCACACCTGAGAAATTACAAAGAAACAGCATGGGTACCCCCACTTTGAAATATTTCATTTCTGTAAATTGTTTCATCACTGTAACCAATGTACTGTTTATTTATATAATATAAAATAAATTTTAAAAGTGATAATTAACTATGCAAAAAAATTAATACAACCCCGAAAAATGCGTTCGTTCATTCAATCAGTATGCTTTCACCCAGATATTACTTGCGGCATTTATTCGTCTATGCTTTACACTACGGAAACACTAAATGGTGGTATGTTTCCACTAATAGAGTAAATATTCTAAGTCTACCCAGTTTCAAATCGCCTCACGGCACTCCATTGTGTTTCCAAATCCCAAAAGTTCCTTGGGGTCCGAGCATATTAAACGTTTATAAATTCTAACATTTACATCATTCGAAACGAGGTAATTCCGAGAAGGGATCTCGGTTAATCTGCAGCAGTTATACGCAGCATGTGGTACGCGAAACATTCACAAGTGAACACCAAAATAATTCAACTTTTTAGAAATTCTACAAGGAATTAGAAATGACTAGCCTACAAAATTAAATTTGATGAAACCAATGAAAAATTAAATAAAATTCTCGATTTACTGAAACAACACCAAAAAATTATAGAGGACTTGTAAATTAAAGAAAAAAAATCGTTGCTTTATAAATTAAAAACGCCGAATCAGAACAAAGAAAATTCAAAAATTCTGTAGATGTTGCCGGATTTAAAATATCGATTAACGAACCGCCGCAGAATTACTTCTGCCTTGGAATAAATCTAGAAGCAGCGGACAATTTCAAATATCTAAAACCAACTGATACAAAACCTCCGCGTTTAATATATAACTTTAAAGAGAATAACAAAAAAATGACAATGATGTTTGCCAAAAAAAAAATAACAATGTCTCCCTTCTAATTGCTGATGTCATTAAAAAAACTTTATGTGAATGAAGCCCAGACGCCATATTATTTATAATATCTTTACGGAATACTAAAATTAGGGCAAAGGAGAAAATTTTTAAATACATTTGGTTCAAAAACGGAAAATTACTGGCACGAAAATCAGATACACTAATAACTGAAATAAAAAAATCACAATGACCTCGAAAGTAAAATCATGTAAACAAGCCATTTATTGTATAACCATCTACAATATAATAAACACATTTACCATAAATGGATCCATGGATCGAATTTGAAAACCCTTCTCTCGATGCCATCACAACTTTAACAATACTAGAAATTAATGACTAAAAAAAACCATTAAAAATTCTTCACCAGAATAAAGAATCAAAAAAATCTTCAACACCCTCAGAGACGCTAACTGATTGCTCCTATATATTAATAATGACATCTCGGTATTCGGGATATACAGATCACCGTTAACAAGAGACGTATCTCCCTTTCTTCACTCCCTAGATGATGAGCTAACCCTATCTAACTGCGGGATGTTCGTAATGTGTACTTAATTGGTAAATTATATATGGTATTAATAATCCAACTTTAAAACATACATGAACAACTCATCTGTCAAAAATAGAATTAATATTAGTAAGTTAAAGGATTTATTAAATTGGAAGATTGGGGTGAGCTACATAAAATTACTGATTTTCAAGATTGCTGGCATTCATTTATAAACACATATTCGAAAGTGCTCAGAATCGTTCGCAATACAAACTCTACACAAATGTTAAACCAAAAAACCTTAGATTACTCCAGGTCTTCTAAAAAGTATAAGCATTAGAGACAAATTACACTTGAGAGCTAAAAAAAATCGATTTTAAATTTCCTTACTAAATCTTTATAAGCATTATAGAAACATGTGCCTAAACTACCAAAATTTACAAGAGGTAACTACTACAAACATCAGATTCATAACTGTAATAACAAGCCTAAGCTTATTTGGAAAATTATCGAGGAAATGACAAACAATAACAACAATAAAAGCCGTAATATTTCCGAACTTGATACACCAAAGCAAAAATTAAACATGAAAGAGAATCCAAAGGAAATCATTCAATTTGTGAACGAATATTTCTCTAACGTGGGTTCTAATTTAGCACTTCCTAATAATATCACATTTAAATTAAATACAATCTCGGCAGATGACATTAAAATCATTATTGATTCAATGAAATCAACACTCACTTCCGGATCAGATGGCATTTCAATGAGAATAATTAAATCAACCAGGTATGTACTACTCCAACCACTTCTCTACTTTGAGATCAGCTGTATCAAGAATGGTATCTTTCCTGAAACGCTTAAAATGGGTTCTGTTATACCAATCTTTAAAACCGGAAATAAAGCAGATATGAGTAACTATAGACCGATAACAATATTGAATAATCTTTCATTATTGTTAAGTTATTAAGAAACAGTTAACTTAATATCTCGAAACGATCCTCATACTTTCGGAAAATCAATACGGCTTTAGAAAAAAATATACGAACATCCGATGCCATCGCCTCTGTTGTAAATAGTATAAAACATAGTCTCAATAACGTGAATAAGTGTATCAGCATATTTTTAGATCTATTTAAGGCTTTCAAATCTAATCTAATGTAATTTATATATTATAAAAAGAAACCCGTGTTTCCCTACCCGCCTAATTTTCTTCACAACCAGCCACTTCCACCCAACGGTGGTTATGGCGGTACATAGCCCTTGGTGTCACATCGAAAGATAGAGAGTTTGGGCTGGCTGAACAAGGGTGGGAGTGGGTGACGAAAATGTGCTTTGTTTTGGAATGCTTCAGATTATTCCAGAATGGGCCCGCCGACCGTGGTGGCCCAGCTGGTGAGTATGGAAGGTTCCAGAAAGTTCATGAAGGTTCTCGAATGCTCTAGAAGGTTCCATAAGGTTTCAAACTGAGCGGTGAGTCTAAAAGGTTCTGGAAAGTTCGAGAATGCTTTTGAAAGTTCTGGAAGGAGCCACATCAACGCGAGGCGGGGTACAGCTAGTAAATTAATACACCAATTCGAAGTAAGTAAGATACATTATGTCTTAGTTCCTTTTCTTTTGTGTTAATTATGCATTTCGATTTGCGTTGCAAACGATTTTCTTTAACCCCTTGAATCTAGACACCGTATTTAAATACCATTTATGTTGTCCTGTGAATTCGTTCAAATACTTCTATAAACGAGATTTAAAAAAAAAAAACAGAACAATCCTAGAAACTAAACGACCAGAATATGCAATTTTTTTTTGTTTACGAATGAGAATTTTTTAAATAAACCATTTATTAAATTCGCAAGTACATAAGCCAAATGATAATTTTTTTTAAATTTATATTATTTATATTGACATTCTTTTTTATTTTCTTGCTGTCATTATGGTTATCATATTACTTTATTCATATTATTGTTATGTTACCACCATACGGACACTCGCCTAGTTTGGTGGGTCTATTCTTAAATAAACAAAAATAAATTTAGAAGAAGAGTCTTTAGACGCGATGCAATTAATAATGCGTTGAATTCATCTATTAATATATACCTAACTAAATACTCAAAGAAGTGACCATTTAGTTATATATAAAAAGTCTACATTCCTTGCAATATCAGTGCGAAATATCGTTCCCGTGCGGGAAGTAGGAAGGGGGGTGTGGCGGCTGTCGATTACGGCCGAATCCTTCCGACCGCGAACGGAATCGCCGGAGAACTGTGCCCAGCGAGCGCTTGTAACCGACTGGTGCCCGAGATATCTCACATCGGACAATGATCCGATATGCCTGGCCCATACTTCGAACGCCAAAGCTGACTTTATCTATATACCACATTGTAATTGACTGGAATGCCTTGTTGGCTATTAAAAACTCTAAAAACTAATAAAGTTAGGTGGGTACATACCGAGTACACGGAGAAAAATGAGGACTGCTGATTTATCAAAATCCTGTTAAAAATGTGACAGTATGCCATTTCCCGATAGTATAGATACTGTCAGTACATTTATAATATCGGTGTTCACAGAGCTGCGCTTATCCTGTTATTATGTAATGACGAAGTGCAAAGAAATCTATCAATTCATTCGTTAAAGGCCTGTAGTCCCGATTTCAAAATGGATACAAATAATTTGAAGAGATTTGCACTAAATTAGCAATATTTTATATCTGTAAGTTTTCTCCGTGTACAAATGTCAATTTATAAAAATTTCATTTAGAGTTGATGTTTTCAAATAAAAAAGTTTGAAAGGAAGCGAAAATGGGATTCGATCTTCTTCGCGCTCAACACTTACACGAAAATGCATATTAAAAAGGTAAGCTGCTCGTATACTTAACATACTGACAGCTAACAAAAGACGCCAAGCGCTCATGTGTATGGACGGGAGACCATCCCTTTAATCATAAAAGCATCGACGCCGAACATTATGCTCCCTTTGGAATGGGGCTTAACATTTTACGAAGCAAAATATTGTTGGTAAGTGTGGTGATCTGTCGTGTCGATCACTCAGATAAGATGTAAATAATAGTCGTTTGGATACTCCATACTATTTGGTTTATTTAGTGTTATTACTAATGTACAGTATTCGAGATGTTGTTGTTAAGAGAGGACGAGTTACAACAGACACGCCTTTTTATACGTCTCGGTCATGCTGTCTCACTCAGATATGCCTGTCTCTTTCATACCGACAGACATACGTTCACCACATCCCTCCACACTTAAATCAGCAGACAGTAACACAACATGATTATCATAATAATAATTATAAAACATACATACACATATTTAATTATTATTTTACAACATTTTCTTTTTTATTTATAACCATGTTGATTCGGAGAGTTGACTGCTGCTTATTTTGATTTCTCTGTCCTTGGTCGAAGGCGCTCCTTCCAGTTCCCCGACGTTGACGCCACGGGTTCACTGGAGCTGGAAGGAAAAAGAGGGTCACCCGTTAGATTGTCATCCGAAACAAAGTCGGAGACATCGTACTCATCGAACGATAGCCTCCTCGTCTCAGACTCAGGGATTAAAATACTAGGGTTCTTTTCCCATGATACACACAGTTTGGATAATTGATCAAAATGTCTTTTCCAGTACATGATTTTATCATTCAATTTAACCTCAATTAAATATAGTTTATTTCCCAAACGTTTATGTACTTTCCCTGGTACCCACTTATCATTGTTTTGGTCTCTAAAATCCCTAACCATAACTTTCTGATTAATCTTAAAATTCGTAGATACTTTGTTATTCCTTTTATAATAGAATTTCTGATTTTCCTGACATTTTGACATTTTCATTTTGGTATCTTTATCAATCACATTTTCCTTTACCTTCCCCCCTTTAGGTATAAAATTATTCAAATTTGACCTTAACCTTCTACCAAACATTACAACTGCTGGCTCTAACCCTGTTGTACAGTGTGGTGCATTCCTATAATCTATGAGAAAACATTCTAACTTCTCATTATAACCTGACTGAAATTTTTTTTCTAACAATATTTTCTTTAAAAAATTTTTACACGTTTTGACTGCATTCTCTGCCAATCCATTTGATTGAGGATGATTTATAGGTGTTGTTAAATGTTTAATGCCATTTCTCTCGCAAAACTGTTTAAAGTCTGCTGACATGAATGCTGCTCCATTATCAGAAACTAAGGTTTGTACACTACCGAAATAACTGAATAATCTCTTTAAGATTTTAATGGTATTATCTGAGTTAGGTGAATTTACTTCCACGCAATCCAACCATTTTGAGGTTGAATCTATGATTACCAAAAAATATTTATTTCCGATAGGCCCTACGTAATCTATATGAACCCTACTCCAAATTTCTTCCGTTATCGGCCATGGAGTTAACTCACTCTTGGGTTGTGATGGTTGAATTTCCGCACAAATTCCGCACTCTCTAACTAAAAATTCAATTTGACTGTCAATCCCTGGCCACCAAAAATAGCCTCTAGCTAGCCCTTTCATCTTGGCAATCCCTAGATGAGATCTATGCAATAAGCTTAATATCTTATCCCTTAAACTTATTGGAATTACTAACCTATGGTTCCAGAAAATACAATCATCAATTATTGATAAATCGTTCCTTTTTATCCAATAAATCCATTTGCAATCATCCTTATTGACTTTATTTGGCCACCCTGTTCTAAGATAATTTTTTATCTCTAATAATAATTTATCCGTATTAGATTCTGCTTTAACTTCCTCAACATCTATTGGCATCTCGCTATTATTTTTGAATAAACACAAAATTCTTGAATCAAAGTTATTATTTTCCTCAACAGGATCTCCTACAGGTACGCGAGATAAGTAATCCGAACAATTTAATGTTGATTTTACGTATTGAACTTTATAATTGAAAGATGAGAGAATTACACCATAACGTTGTAATCTATTACAAGTTAAAACAGGAATTCCTTTTTTTTCACCAAAAATTCTACATAAAGGTTCATTATCTATTTCTAGAATGAATTCCCTTCCGTAAATGTACTCGAAAAACTTCTTAAAAGCAAACACAATTGCACAAGCCTCGAGGTCTAAAATTGAATATTTCTTTTCCGCTTCTGTCAGTTTACGAGAAACAAAAGAAATAGGTCTTTGTAAATTATTTTCATACACATGTAACAATGTTGCACCCAAACCTTTCGTTGAGGCGTCCGTAACTACCTTCAAAGTAACATTTGGATCGTAATGTGCTAACACTCGATTATCACATAAAATTAATTTTATTTTATTAAAAACTTTTACGCAATCTTGATTAAAATCAAAATTTGTATTTTTTTTCAATAACTTGTGCAAAGGATCTAATAACATAGACATATTTGGCACAAAAGATCGGTAAAAATTTACCATTCCTAAAAAACTGCGTAGCTCTGATAAATCTTTTGGTTGCGCGACTTTACTAATTGCGTTCGTTTTATCTTCCATAGGTTTAATCCCTTCCTTCGAGATTTCAAACCCTAAGAAACATACCGATGAAGCGTTAAAATTGCACTTTTGAATATTTACGCACAAACCGCAATCTTTTAACCTATTAAGAACTGCATTTAAATTAGCATTATGTTCCTCTATCGTTTCTCCTGTAACCATAATATCATCCAGGAAAACCGCTGTTTTCTTCAAACCTTGTAGACATGAAGCTATAGTTCTACAAAATATTGCCGGTGCACTGTTAATCCCAAACACTAGCCTAGTGAATTTAAATAATCCTAAATGTGTAGAAATCGTAGTATATTCCATACTTTCTTCGTCTAGTTCCAACTGTAAATAAGCTTGACGTAAATCAATTTTTGAAAATATTATTCCGCCCGAAATTTGTGATAATAAAACTTCTATCTTCGGCATGGGATATTTGTCAACAATCAATTGTGGGTTCACAGTACATTTATAATCCCCGCAAATTCTAATGCTTCCATCGCTTTTAACTACGGGCACGATAGGAGATGCAAACTTGCTATAACTAATCGGAACTAAAATCCCCTCTTCCTGTAAACGGTTCAATTCCGTTTCAACTTTCGCTTTTAAAGCGAAAGGAATACTTCTCGGATTGCAGAATTTCGGTTCTGCATTTTCTTTCAATTTTAAATGAACTTTAAATTTATTGAATCTACCTAGTTTACTTGAAAATACCTCCGGATATTTACGCACTAACGTATCGACACTATTATTGTTTACGTCGAGAATATTATGCGTGAGTATTTCACTTTTCAACTGTGAAGAAACCGTCTCGAAACCCGTAAAACCAATGTTAAATTCTTTTACGAAGTCTCTACCTAGCACAGTGGTTGAACCATCCTTTACAACACAAAATTCCATTATTTTAGTAATACCATTGAAATTAATTGACAAAATTAAACATCCAAGTAACTGTAACTTACAATTATTGTAACCCTTCAGGGTTAAATTCTTCGGCTTCAATTGTACATCTTTAAAATGTTCCCAATAATCTTTATCCGATAGGATCGATATTCCTGCACCCGTGTCAAATAATCCTTTTATGATGATACCGTTATTAACTTTTAACGATAAATAAATGGGATCGGTATTTCTTGTTAACCTTGAATTTATTTCACTTGAATTCACAAACACAGATGAAACTTCCTCCCGTTTTTTTTCGCGACAATTTTTACTAAAATGTCCCTTGTTTTTGCAATTAAAACACGTCACGTTTTTTAATCTACAATTACTGGAATCATGATTATTTAAATTACAATATTTGCACTTCAACTGTTGTATACGTTCTACTGATTTCTTTCTGGGAATTGTAACATTTTTGTCTTTCGCCCGCGCCGGTGAAGTAGAATAATTCCTACCTGCACTACTATTAAAATTTTTCTTACTTCTAGAAATGAGCCCGACACTCTCGGATTTAATACGCGTAATATTTTTATGAAATGAATCCATTCCCGATGCGCACTCTAATGTACTTTTTAAAGTCAGCTTCTCTGCATCTAAAAACATTTTTTCTTTAATACGACCTTCTAATAAACCAGTCACAAAAATATCTTTTAAGTTTTCTTCCAGTCTGCTTTCAAATTTGCAGAATCTTGTTAGACAACGTAACCTAGCTATATAATCATTTATAGATTCCCCAACTTTTTGTTTCGCCGCAAAAAAATTTCCACGTTCCTTAAACACATTCTTTGAAACACCAATGTGGTTTCCTAATAACAAAAATATATTTTCAACCGATAATTCTGTTATTTTTTTTGGAAAACATAAATCTATCAGTAGATTAATCGTGTCTGTGTGTAGGTGGGATATTAAAACCGCCCTCTTTTTATCCTCGGATTTAAATTTGTCATCATTGACGAGGATCAACTGCTCAAACTGTAGCACGAACGTCTCCAGCCCGTCCCTAAGGTGACAAAACCTGGGTAAACCCACTCCCTCCATTTCCACACAGATTACCAATAATCAGAAAAAACAACAACAAACAGCACTCAACTCACGAATCTGATGATTGATGCTGCCGCCGATCGCCGCCCTTCCGCGTCCGACCGTCTTCTGGCTCCGTCCGGATTCCTGGTCGTCCTTCTCGTCCGGTCACCACCGCCACGCCTTCCCGTGTCGGGTCCCCGTACAAGCTGCCTGGATCCGTTTTTCATCCGGTTTCTCGGCTGCTGATTCCTTGAGCTCAGCGCCTTGAATCTCCTCACCAGTTCCTTGCCTTGATGCTCCTTCAATGTCCGATACTGTCCGTGAAGCTGCCCCCAAATTATTTTATTTTTTATGCGACAATAATCCCTTCCGCGGTGCTCGGTGGGATTATAACCAAACTATGGTTCTTTCAGCTGCGCCTACTGTGGTTCTTCCTCCAGGAAGAATTTAATGGCTGATCAGCTTCCTTTTTCGGCTGCTCCAACTGTAGTTCTTCCTCCAGGAAGAATTTAATAGCTGTTCAGATTCCTTTTTCGGCTGCTCCAACTGTAGTTCTTTCAGCTGCGGCTACGGTTCTTCCTCCAGGAAGAATTTTGCGGCCGTTCAGCTTCCTTTTTCGGCTGCGCCAACTGTGGTGATCTGTCGTGTCGATCACTCAGATAAGATGTAAATAATAGTCGTTTGGATACTCCATACTATTTGGTTTATTTAGTGTTATTACTAATGTACAGTATTCGAGATGTTGTTGTTAAGAGAGGACGAGTTACAACAGACACGCCTTTTTATACGTCTCGGTCATGCTGTCTCACTCAGATATGCCTGTCTCTTTCATACCGACAGACATACGTTCACCACAGTAAGCATTGTCGTCAAAATAAAGATTCCTTATTTTGTGTTCAATTTATTTTATTTATTTTGTGTAATATTGTCTATATTTTATTGTCTATATTAATACAAAATTATAATTTAATATGTATTATATTTAGTCTCATTCGTACACGTCAGCATCGTTTCTGTATGTCTCAAACGGAGATAACATTGATATAAAATATTGCTAATTTATTGCAAATCTGGTCAAATTATTCGTTTATTTGGTGAAAACGGAACTGCAGGCCTTTAACGAATGAATCAACAGATTTCCTAAAAAACATAAATGTTTTATGAGGATGTCGGAAAGTGTATTCAAAAAAATTATAATATTTTCGCATTTCGTCGTTATCAGAATAAACGCAACTGCAAAACAGGTGTACCGATATATTAATTTACTGATATTTTGTTGGGAAATGGCGAGCTATTTAAAAAGATTTTAATAAATCATCGAATACTCATTTTCTTAAAAATTAACACCTTTTCACAAAATTATGGGTTTTTATTTTTCTTCTCTTCTGGGCAAGCACAGCATCAGTATCTCTGTTCACACAGAATAATAAAAATTCCACAAAGTTTTCGGACCGCTGACCGTTCAAGACAAAATACCGTTTTATACCTAGAGTAAGGTTGTATATTAAAATTATTTGGGAAATTGAGGAGCAGAGGTCTGTAGCATGTATTCCGGACCTCAAGCCTAACAAAGGAAATGTTAGATAACATCTGGGCCTATAAAGTCCTAAGAACTTTAACCCCTGTCTTGATAACTACAATTGTGGAGCCAAGTGCTATATAAACGTGTATTCAATTCGAGGTTTAATTATCTGTGCGTAATTCGGCGTCTCCTGTTGCGTTCTGATACCCGCGTAACATCATATTTGAGCTATTAAAGGCATTGTCGGAGATTAGTGTTATTGTTAAGGAAAATGATCCGCAAATCAAATTGAATAGCGGATTTCCGAGAAGATTTCTGCTACATAAATACGCACAATAGATAATATTATGTAATATTAATAGCATGGGAATAAGATTGGGGAAATTGTGCGATCAAGCGTTCATCATCAACAATGTTATAGTCATAATGATGAGCGATCAAAATAATTCATGTACAAAATAATTATAAAGCAGCTTCCACTTTTAAAATTTCACTTGCCGCTTTTAGTTGCTTCCTTGCGATATTCTCTTGGCAAGACCTATTCAAGTATTTGATTTAATTCAGCGTATAAATAATTTTAAAAAAACTGTATAAATTTTAATAAATTAATAAAACATTATCATTTTGTCGCAGGGTGGAGGGAATCCAACGTGAATTTAGCTTTTTTCCATTATCCCCACAGAAGGCCCTGACGAAAATTATTTCGCTCGGGGCCTAAATCGTTTTTGGGGATGCTGTGTGGAAAGTCGTTTATAAGGAAAGGAAGGAGACAAAGTTCTGGGAAGATAAAAAGTATGAGGGTTGGGTAAGAATCTACGGAGTATCTCCCGATCTGCCACGCCACGCAGCTTGTGGGCAGGCGCATCTTGAACACACCTCGCCCGATGAACCCACACACCCCTGCTAAATCACTAAACGTAGCGAACCACTTAGGGTTCTTAATGGTTCCCATGCGGCGGTCACAAACCCGCCTCCTAAATTGAACAACACTTCATCTCATCATACACCTGTGAATGATGAGATGAAGTGTTAAAAAACCACCACCTCTAATCGGATAACGCTTTTATTTTTAAATGTAAAAAAGCTTTATTATAATTGGATATCTCCAATTAAGAAATTCCAACGACACCAATCTTCAAAATTCTTGAAGATTTAAAACGAACCACCATGGTATTCAGCCCAAAGCAGAATGCCCATGCACATTCCTGGTTCCCGTGGAATACTAAACTCGAAGGAGGTTGTTGACAATTTGACAGGGAGACACCGTGGAATCAGCTTTGACGAAAGATAAGAGGTACCATGTACCTGCGAGCAAATTCCAGGGGAAATCTTAAGGACCCTGTGAGCAGCCTGACGACATCAAACACTGTGGTGGTCAGCCCTGACTTGACGGGGAAGAGAATGCTGCACTGAAAACATAATCCCTAGAAGTGTGAATAAATTAAATTTATTGTAGATCAGAGCTTTCGACCCCTGGGTCCATAACATGCCAGTTGATTGTCTATTTGAAAGAATTAAGACTTTTCAAAAAGTTTGATCAGATTCACCAGAAGTAAAGGAAATTTTTAAAGTTACATTGGGCACACCAGATATAATTTATTCCATTCCTAATACATAAAATAAATAGTACAATACTAAAAACTTTTTTAAATTGTGTGTACTTCAAAAAGCTTCTAAAGCTTCCTAATAAATTGTAAAAGATTTTTGAGATATTTAAAATTATAACAGTGTCGTATCATAATAATGATTTTTGGCTGATTAATTTAGCTCTGTTTTCGTGAAAAATCACCCCAAGGGCATCATGTGGGTAAACGGTTAAGGTCCGCTGTTCATCTTATAAGAGAGATAATAATATCTGTAAAAAGTCAAATGCGTTGTCTAGTTTAAGTGGACTTCCAACAAACAATAGGTGCGTCATAAAAAAATCTGAAAACATGGGGTTAGTTATTTGTAGAAACACAATAGGTTACATAATAATTCAAGCTTTTCCGCAAAATGGATTCGTTTTCATACAAGTCACAGCTCGCAGCCAAGAGGAAAGGGGTTTTCTTTTTATTTTTCAAAAGAACCTCTTTACATTTCGGCGAAATTGCATGTTGTGATTTCGTACGCGTCCATTTAGTATGGATTCCAATATAAATGGCGACACGATGTGGCAAACGACCGTATAAACCCGGCTTCAGTACCCAGCCACCCCTTTACCTTATAAAGCAGGCAATACATCGGCGGGGAGACCTTTAATAAACCAGGCATTTACTCGTAAATATGGTACAGTAAACCCGAGCCAGCGGCTCGACGCGGGGTTGCGTTGCTTCAAAGCTCCGCGGTACAGAAAACTGAATTGGCAAAAATGTTCAACAGTAAAATGTGCATTCAAGGTGTACATATTAATGATTACCTATGTTCAGAATGTATATCCCCGATTTACGATATGTCGGATTAAGTATCCAATCAAAGCGCTAAAAATGAATTTTAAATGATTAGACTACAGGTCCTAACCTCAGACTATGCATTATACAATCACAGTTCCACGGTTCCAACGGGTCATGAACGGGGTTTGCTCCGGAAATATATAAAAAATAGTAGTAACTTAGTGATGCAAATGTTTCTCTCTCGTTTGAATAACACTACCTTTCCTTAAAAAGACCCTCCACACAGCATCCATAAAGATGACATAGACCCTGATACGGAAAACTCTGAACAAGAGTAGTTCACGACTCGAAAAAAGGACATACCTACCATGATGGAAGACTTAGCTAACAGAAGATTTAACCTAGAACATCTGGATGGGAACTTGACGCTTTGGATAACTTAATCACTAAACATAACTACGCTCATCCTATTTTTCCTATTTTAAAATCAGAAAGTTTTCGACATGGATATTGAAGCGTCAGATATATAATTTAATCTACAACTATTTTTAACATTATAGTTTGAACGTAAGATGGATATAATATATGTTTTATGAAATATATTTTTGTTAAAAAAATATATTGAAATGTTTTCTTCGTCTAGAGTTTTAAAAAAAGGTCCACCGAGTTCCACAATTTCTTATTAGTTCGAAAACACATATTACAAGTTCTATAAAAACATTACATGTATGTTCCCCTTTTTTTAAATCGAGCGCTTTCTTTTCAGGTAGTCTTGACCCCGCTCTAAAGGAAACTAAGATTAAGAGAAAAGAACCACATACTCGTATGTATTTATAAAACCAAAAAATGAACAGCTTTGCAAATTATGGTCATTTTACAGTTTAATCACAATTATATGTCATATTTATCTATCTCATCAATTAAAAATAAAGAAATAATTTTGCAAAACTACAAGCACCTGAAAAAATTTTTAAAAAATTTACCCCCAACTTATCTTATTTAGGTACTTTCCTCAGCAAGCATTTCTGATCAAAATATGAAAAAAATATATTGTTGTCGCCTTGCGTGCGGCGGCTAACTATCACCTGGATGGAGGAATATCCCAAGACCCCTGTCGAAGCGGTCGAGTTTAGTAGAGGGCGATGGATTTTGGACTAAATTCCATGACAGAATAGTTCAACGGAAGGCAAAACTCGTAGGTAGTAGTGGGAATTGCTTTTGAGGGTACCATTTAATAGCCGTTTTGAATCAACAAAATGGCTGAATCTATTAAGTGTTTTAATACCAAACCCGCATATTGGAAAACCACCGCGGGCGAGGGAGAGAATACGGAAATATAAACATATAGGTCGCGGATCGAACTCGGAATATCTGCCGAGTCACAAGCCACTATTGCTGAGAAGTTGAATAGAAGTTCTCAGCGATGTTTCGTGGTAAAGAAACGTTGAAATGGTATGATTGAATGAATTCTGAAGAGTTATTATGAATTCTGATTTATCGAACTTATAAATTTGCTGTGCAAAAATAGTTGGTGCGGAGCAAACGTTTACAGACAGTTGAGTAGAGATTTGTAGAGAAACGCCAATAGAAGTAAAGAGTGGTGTTAGATGGGGACACTATCGGCAGGATTTATTCAAGAAAAGTTTGATAATTTTTTTGTTGCATCACTAGTTCAGTTTGAAGCGAATGTTTGTACAAACAGCGCCCTAGAGGCGATTTTCACTAAAATGGCGCAAAATTTTATTCGTTAAAACTTTCCCCAGTAAGCATGTCTGCATTCTTTCTGTTCGCAATAAAAATATGTAGTATGTAGAAATCAATAAATTATAATACAATTTTATTGATTTTGGGTACCAAAGGCATATTAAAAACTAATCATATAATTCAAAGCTTCATAGACCATAAAATCCATATTTTATAGCTGAAACTTCTGTGTCAATGGGCAATTTAGTATGTACAAAAACACGCAAGAGTTTCAGGCACTAAAAAAAATCTAAATTTATGAATTCAAATACATAATCGATTACTTTTAACGGTCGTTATTTCGACGTTCGTCATTTAAATGTCCGACCTTCGTCGATCCGTCGATTTGCTGCGTACGATAACGTCAAGTTTTCCGGGAGTAATAATAATCTCGGGATACGCTCGGGGTCGTAAAGAACAGCGGTTGCACTACCCTTGAGAAATAAATCAAGCGAAAGGGTGGAACGGCTGATATTACTGCAGCGATTATTAACACGGCGGACTGGCTGCATACTTCTGAGGGAAGCCAATTGCCGAAAACATCCCCTGTGTCGATGGTCGGATTGGATGAAGTTGGTTGAATAGAATTGAGCGCAGTGCGAATGAAATAAATACAACTTTAAGTTAGATTTAGCGACGTATGATAGACATTTTATTTTAATGGAATTTAATTTTGATAAAGGGCAACGTAAGAAAAACAATCAAATTTAAAAAATCCTTTCAAAACCAATTTCGGTTGTAACGAAATACATGAGATTATTTATTGTCTATGGCAAGTACGGTGCCATGTCAATTCAATGTTTTTTTAAAGATTCTCTACAAAACCTTCCTCGAAAACCTTATTTTCGTCGGGTTTGCACCGTAATGTGCAAAACACTCCATCACAAACGTACGTACATTTTAACTTTTCAAAACTTTTCTTTCAAACTTTTCGGATTTTTAAATCACAACCTTTAGACCCTTATGATAGCCGCTACCGACCTGTATCGAGGCTCGTCAAATGAAAATAACTAAAATGACAAGACACGTTTACCATTGCTAAAAAAAATAAATTGTGCAATAAAAACTCAACTCAAAAGTTGCACATACATTATGATAATATAATAAACATTAAAAAGCTCAAACCTATCATAGTACTAATAATAATATTTATATGATTTGTATAGCGCCGTTTATGTGCAAAATCACCTCAATATCCCACATATTACGAGTACCTAAATAAATAAGTTAAGTAATCCAAGTTAATATATTTTTCAACAAATATTATGAATTTATGGAGAACATTGATGGTCTGACATCTCCAGAGGCCAATCAGGGCAGATATAATTTGTGTTTAAAGCTAATCACTTTATAATATTTGGAACTCTGGTTCAAACCTCTAACTGGCTAGCGGGAAAAATCGCGGTTATCTCTGAAGCCGAGAAAGTTTCCACGGTTCACACAATAGAAGCTTAGAGATAAATCAGAAATGGGGTGGCAAATGAGCTGGGGAGGACTTGGGGTCCAGGAGACCCCTCCGTGGGGTCGGGGTGGGTCGGGCCGGGCCCACCCGACCCCGCCTGCCCTTGGCCCTAAAAGGATTTATCAACCCCGAGGAGGATCAGTAAGGGATCTGGAGCCATCGATTATGCAGGGTCTACGCACGAGATCTCTCACAGACTAAGTGATAATGATATAAGAAAATGTATTTTTAAGATTTGATCGTGAATAAATAGAGCCTTCCTTGCTCCCTTCGAACAACTGATGTGTGGGATGACTGATTTATTATTATCCACAAGCTTTTTTCTTATCCGAACTTGAACTTTCCATGATAAACACATATTTTGTAGTGTATATCGAAATCATAACGACTGATGCGATTTGATTCATAAGACCCATACAGTGATCAAACACGTTTTTCACCGTGCCATATGGTTTAGTTAAACCTATCACAAAGCTCTTTTTCTTCATTAATTTTATTACGACATAATAATATTGATTTTTACTATATTTCATACACTCTCCTGATAAAGCAGATGCTTGTGCTTATATTACAACTACTTGTGTTACACTTATTTTATAGTGTAAAGTTATAAAATGAATAATTTCAAATTAAGTTATAAAGTGATAATTTTCAAAGCGAGTGTTTTAATGTGAAAGGTTACAGAGTGAAGTTAAGTTAAAAATTGCAGGATCATCAATATAAAATAAATAACAATTATCAATTTCAAATGTTAATTTCTAATTTAAAATTAATTAGACATTTAATATCGTTATTTAACTATTTTAGATGACAAAAGATCATTTTATAAGACAATATATAAAAGTAATAAACGGAGAAAAATGGAGATAAAATGCACATATTACATTAGAAATAATAAACAAAACAAAATATATCGAAGAAAAATTAAAAATTGTACAATGGTAGTTACTGCAAAATTATTTAAATTTTTTATTAATAATTGTCATGGTTTTTTTCTGTTCGTATATCAGGATTAATTGATTAAATAATTTAATTCCATTATATACATAGTGATGCTGTGCTGCTGTAGTTCGTACGAGTCGTACAGTTAATCCACCAACAGAAAAATTTCTTAAGGTAATATTTTAAAAGAAATCTCTATGTAACTCAATTTTGACGTAAAAGTGGCGGAACCGGGAAATATCGGAAAACATTTATTGTTGGGTAGTAATATGTTTTTTTAGAGATAATTTTTAATCATATTTTGTTTTTAAATTTTTGAGCGGAAGTTGGGATGTTACACTAGAAATGAGAGTGGTTACTACCGGCGTTAATGTAAGATAAATGCGAGAAATCGTCGCTTGGCAGTACGTTAGAATGCAATCGGTAAAAAAATCTTCATTAGATTATATGAAGAGAAAAACCCTCTCTTATAAAAAAGCAAACATCTTTTCAAAATATGTAGCAAGTCAGAACTCGACTTGTTGAGCGCCAGCTCTAAGGTAACCTTATAACAATAATAAAAGTTGCCAGTCTGTTGCAATCCCCGCTTTTTCTTTCATTGCAACTCCGAGAAAACTAATTATACTTCACAATATTTCCTGCGCTTTGCAATTCTTACTATTTTTTTCTGGCTCTTTCCTGCAATTTCGCTGCATAAACAGTGCAAGCAAACAGGGTTCCTAGAAAATTCAATTCAAGTTGTAATTCAGGTTTGCACTTCGAATGAAAATTTTAAAATAATATTCTCTTCGATAAAACTTTATGTTTTCTATCCATCTCTCCTACTGAATGCTAGAATGAAAAGAATACTTGATATTAAGGACTTTTGGGAAAATAATCGAACAATCTGCAGTAGCATATTATTACAGAATTCTACATTAATTAATAATGATAGTAATTTAGTACAATTATGCCCACTCTGTTGCCTTCTCAGATCATCACAACGTGACTTGTTACTTTGTAGGATATTATAAATTGTAATTCTGATAATTAAAATACTTTGTTAATAAAATTGCAACTAATTTCGAAATCTTAAGGACAGTTTAAAATATAAAATTACTATGAAGTTACAGAGGCATTTTAAAAAAATAGTCTTTTACCGGGTGTAAAAATTATAACACTAAAGCTTAGTATGCACATTCGTTTTAACTCGATCGAGTAAAATCGACGAGCAAGAACGAAGGCTCGCGGCGATGTCCACACATATGGTTTTACTCGACGATAATTTTATAATTTTTATGATTTTATGACGTTTTAATTTTAAAAAGTTAAAATTTTTTTTTTTCAACTATTTTTTGTTTGAAAATAAAATAATTTTTAATATTAACGTATATTTCAAATAAAAAAATCTAAAAAGTAATTTTATCTTGTTTTTAATGGTATTTAATTTGACAACATAAAATACCTTGGAAAAACGATGAGAAATTATTATTATTTCAGGTTTACACAACAGATATACAACCCTCTTTGGCTGGATAAGCAATGTATATCTTTATATCCTTATATCTTTCCATGAACTATTTCATGCCAGTTTCTATATTAGTAAAGTTTTGTACATACACGGTCGTTTATCAATAGAATAAAAATTTTAAAACCACGTTTTTTCGTACGGGTGTATGTAAGATTATAATAATGAGAGGAACCTACAAAAATATCAATTCTGTAAGATTTATATAAAATCATAACATTAAACTACTGGTCTGTGATTTTTTTTAATATGTTATCTGTCACCCTGGTGAGAGACAACTTTTTAGATTAAAAAATTTGCTTAAAATTACTTTAGCGAAATTGGTCAATCTGGAATAGCTACGTATTTCCTAAAACTTCTTGCTTCTTCTCTTCCCTGCAATTGAACTTGTGTAGCTTCCACAAAAAATCATTTTAACTTATATTTTCTGAAAAACCATATACCTAACCCTACCCACCTACAGAAAAAAAGGAACAGAAAGGGTTATTTAATCCGGCCTACGTAAGGTTTTTCTAGTTTTCTTCTTTCAATCTCACCCAAAATAGCGGCTGACAGTACTAGGGGTAGTGAGAAGCAGCCACCCTTCTCTGATAATGTAAAACTTCCGATGCACATGACAAAAGTTTTAGCTCGGTGGCAGCTTAGGGCTTTTTTGAACTTTGTGTAGTCTTCCTGACTTGATTGCGAGAATGAAACATACTATTATCAATTCCCCTGAGAGATACGAAAATATCTGAAACGGTTATTAAATGGGAAATTATATACCTATCTAAAAGTTAAACTTTTCAGTTGAACGAGACTAAATAAAAGTCTATCCAGTAAACCAATCAACGAAAGCTAAACTATTATCATATAAATAAAGCCTTGATCGCACCTCCACGAACGCTGTCTGAAAATTTGGTTTTATTTTTAAAACCAATTAGTCTCAAAATTAAGTTACACGATTTTTTTATTAAATCAAAAAAGGTATATTTTGAAGAGTACATTTAATAGTTATTTTTCTACATGATCTGAATAAATTTTTGGTACCGTGATAACAGTTTTTTTAATCCAGTGTCAAACCACTTTTCCGCCAAACTGGTTAGCGAAATTTCTAGTTTTTTGGCGTAAACTCCTTTGTCCTTTCCTTTCCTCCACACTCTGTCTTTTTAATTCGGGAGTCCAGTTATAGATCCATGTCTCGTCCTCGGTCACTATTAGGTTGAATAAACAATCTCTCCCATCCTCACAATCTGAAAAAAATTGCAATTCAGCGTCAATTCGCTTTTCATTGTGTTGTTCTGACAGTCGCAGATCCTCAGAAATGATGCTGTGAAGTGTTGCACGGCTTATTTCAATATTCGGAGAAAGCTGAGAAAGAATTCATCAAGCGCAAGACGCCGATCGGTGTCCATGACCTTTCAGACCTCATCGACAACATTCGGAGCGCGGGAAGTGGAGGGTCAGTCACATCGTTGTTCTCCCTTCAATGAATGATTGACGCAAACGATAAACCATTGGCCTTGAAATAACGTTTTTATCGAACACACTGCAAATTCGCGATGAATTTCGAGCGGTAAAAGTAGACGCATAGGAATTTTACAATGTTGCCACTTCACCCTGACAAAAGTTTCCTGCGAATCCTGGACTTTTCCCATACACCGCGCGGATTAAAAAAAAATAGAGTAACGATATTATGAGACAACCCTTGTACAATTACGATTATTTTCTATGAATTATGTATAATGCGTACAATTAACTAATAAATGTTGTTCTAATCATTCTGATCCCAAAGCATTCAACGCAGACGCTTTTGTTCTAGCTGATTAGCACGTCATTTACATCATTCTTTTATTTTTTGTCTTATGAAACGGTAATACTTGTCTATAATAAACAATTCATCAACAATAAGCATTAAAAAATTATTTGTATAATTGTGCACAAGTACCTACCTACTTATAAGATACATTGAGAAGAAAGCGGGGCCGTGGAACGTGTCAAACCAAAATAATAAAATTGACATTCTGTCTGTAAACCTGAAAGTGCATGAAACCTTTGGGAAGCGAGGGGGGGGGTATTTTAGTGAGCCCGCGTGATAATGGCAACCATAATATTATAATTATTTTATCAATGAATCTGTACCAGCGCTTAGCTTAATCCTACATGACTTTTGCCAGACTTTTGAAACCGGAGCATTGAAAATTCAACAGACTTTCGAAAAGTAATGTTAAATCATTAAAATTGATGATGTATCACTTTTAATGACTTTTCAAAGAAGTGTTGATTTGTCACTGTCCTGAATTGTCATGGAACCTTATAATCTGTGTGCAAGCCAAACTGAGCGTAAAATCAAATAAATAAATATTGTAAAATGCTTTATAAGGAAAATAAAAAAAAATTAAGGGGGAAGGGAAAGAAGAGAGAATAGAAGAATGACATCTGCTTTGACGATGGATACCGCATGGCTGTTGGAAAAGTTGGCTACCATGAACAGAGCGGAATCATCATTGTACTTTTGTCTGGAGAATTTAAAATCAAATCAGAATAGAAGATGTTTGAGAGAAATTTACTATTCTGATTTTTGCACAAAGCAAATCTGCCAATTCAATCAATATATTATATTGGTTGAGTAGTGATTTTTCTATATGTTGAGTACATCCAATAAAACAAAACTTCAAAATTACCAGCATTTTTAAACAAATATTTTCTTGAATATTTCTTGAAATCAAAACAAAATAGAAAAAAAAAGAATTCCGATCACAAATTTAAGTCGCCGTATTCCTCAATTCAAAGGAAAAGCGGACCGTCACGATTCATCGATATTAAAATATTTTAATCGGGAATCTTGCGACGAAGAAATTCCACCCTTCCTTTAAATCAATAACTCCGGGTAATTTAGGGCTGGCAACTGGCAACACCAGAAATGCGGTTCGAAATAGTGGGAAGATAATTTGGCGGGAAACGGTTAGTGAGGTTATGAACACGGCGCAAGATGGCGAGCATTATCATCCGTCTATTAAGTATTTACATGTAAAACAAAGTGCGGCGCCTTTGATAATATGATAGAGAATATAATATGAGGTGGTTTTAATGGTTATAAGTTAATATAAAATAACTAATAATCCCGGCACGTCAGAGTTTTAACATCTCTTCCGAATAGTTTCTGTTATTAAATAATTCGGATATATGGTACAAACAATATGGCGTCTTGGCTTAGTTCGACAGATAGATTAATATTTTAATGCTCCTTAGTTCACGATGGAAATGAAGTAACACGCTAAAATCAATGGAATATTGGACGTAGAAATTGGACAAAATTCTGTTCGAGAGTTTCGTACGATCGTTCGGTGTTTCGTATGATCGGAATTCTGCTTCAATAAGAACTTTTTGACTCACGCTGGTCTTACACAAGCGCTACTCTCATGGCTTAGACTATTTCAGCATATCGGTCACCATACATTCCTAATAATGTTTTATACGCATTTAATTGAAAACCTTACAAATTCCGGTAGAAAACACAGAGTCAGTAATGAATCAACTAACTATTAAGGGCAGAAATGACCTTTCTATTCCAACGAGCAATACAGCGACATACCAAAAGTATTCTCGTACCTAGGACCAAAAATACATAATAAAATCCCTTCACAACCGAAACTGTATAAATTGTCATCCTTCGGTCCAAAAAATAACAAAATTGTTATTAGATTTAGATATAAGTCATCTGACAATTTATTGCTAGCGCCTAGTTGTATCTTCGCTTTTAATTATTTTCGTTAAAATTTTATTTATTTTTCCTTCTATTCTTCTTCTTCTTTATGTGCCGTATCAGGTCCCCCCGACGTTGGCGATCACTCTGGAAAATGTCTCTTTGTCTTGCGCTGCCCGGAATAGCTCCTCCACACTTCTAATGCCGGTCCACTCTCGTATATTTCGCAGCCAAGACATTTGTCTCCTACCAGGCCCTCTGCGACCCTCTATCTTGCCTTTCAATATTAACTGGAGCAAGTGATACTTCTCCCCTCGAAGTACATGACCCAGATATGAAATTTTCCTGATTTTTATTAATCTAAGCATTTCTCTCTCTGCTCTAGCCCGCCTGAGAATTTCTGTGTTGGTGATCATGTCGGTCCATGGGACTTTGAGTATTCTCCGGTGAAGCCACATTTCAAAAGCCTCTAACCTGTTCATGGTATTTACTTTCAAGGTCCATGTTTCACATCCATACAACAAGACCGACCACACATAACATTTTAGCTTTCTCTGCCTTAGTTTTAAGCTGATATTATCATTGCAGAAGAGGGATTTCATTTTAATGAACGCAGTTCTTGCTGTTTCAATTCTGCACCTAACCTCTACATCTGGGTCAAGAGTCTCCGTGAGAATACTGCCAAGGTATTTAAATCTTTCGACCTTTTCGACATTGCAACCATTTAAGTGTATCACTGATTCAGAGTGATCTAGTCGTCCAAATGTCATCCATTTTGTTTTATTGACGTTGATTGTTAGGCCCAGTTGCTCACCAGCATTATTAACAAGATTTAATAGGTCTTGGAGGTCATCGATACAGTCAGCTAGTAATACAGTATCATCTGCGTATCTTATGTTATTAATGACAACTCCGTTGATCTTAAGACCCTTCTCAGTATTACTTACGGCTCTTTTAAAGACGAAGTGAAATGACACTAAACTGCGCTATATAAATTCCATGTTATTATTATTATTATAGTTGGAATAGAGATTAAACAATAGTGGCGACAGGATACAGCCTTGTCGTACTCCACGCTGAATGGCAATTGCATTAGATCTCTCATTCCCATGTCTTATTTCTGCTGTTTGGAACCAATACAGGTTTTTTATGAAATTCTGGTCTTTGGTGTCAACGTTACAATCCGCAAGCATTTTCATTAGGTCAGCGTATTTTACCCTGTCAAATGCCTTTTCGTAGTCAATAAAACAGGCAAAAACTTTCTTTCTTTGGTCACGACACTTTTGCAATAGTACATCGATAGACAATAATGCCTCACGCGTTCCAAACGCATTTCTGAAACCAAACTGAGTGTCATCCAAGTCCTGCTCGCACATATTGCGTATCCTGGCATGTATTATTTTAAGGAATAATTTAAGGACATGACTCATCAGGCTTATTAATCGATAGTCACTGCACTTCTTAGGGTATTGTTTTTTAGGCAATGTCACGAAGGTGGATTTTAGCCAATCTTGGGGTATATTCCCTGTGTCGTATATAGAATTAAATAACCTCAACAGGTAGTCAACATTTTCATCATTAAAGAGCTTCAACACCTCAACTGGAATATCGTCTGGTCCGCACGCTTTTCTATTGTCTGAAGTCTCTATCGCATGAAGAATTTCTGATTTTAAAATCGATGGTCCATGCAATTGATCATTGGGAATATTAATGTCAGGTCTAATATCTTTGAATGTATCATGAATATACCTTTCCCGTGTTTGTAAAATATCTTTTTCATCCAATATTAATTTATTGGAATCGTCAACTAAACATGATGGAGTAATTCTTCTAGAAGTGCCTGTAATTTCCTTTAATTTTTTGTGAAGTTTGAATGCATTGTGACTACGACTGTACGACTCTAGTTCCTTCTATTCACCTTTGGTATATTAAATTAGTACAAAACATTTTTTTTATTAACAATTCAATATTATGTATAAAACAACAAAAATTAAAGCCATTGGTGCCAATTGGTTAGAAACAAATGTTGACTGGGCCATATTGTAATCACGCCTGTATTACGACTTATCTTCGACGTACGTTGTACTTTATCATTTTTTACACGTCTTTGTGCACATATTAAATATCCTATTACACTATTTGGCCTAAAATGATACTTATATATTTTTTTCTGTATCAAATGTACAATAATAAATAAGTATATTAATATAGTCATTAGCAGAAGAGTTAATGTGATTGCTTCAATTATTATTTATATTCTTAATTAAAACCAGTTAACAATTTAAAGGGTAACCCGACTACCAGACCATAAACAGTTCATAAAGTTAAACGGCTTTTGTAACTAAAAACTTGCATTTCCACCCACATAATTAAAACCTTTTAGCGAAATACGAACGAGCAATACAATTTAATCACTGAAGGGAAAAACCGATAGAAGTATCTGTGGGCCCGAAGTAAACTGAAATTTTCCCTACTTCTGGTATCAAACTTACTTCCTACTTCAAATATCAAAATCATTTTCATCTGCCTGTGTGATGCCTTCTTGATGTTTTCTTTCAAATCCCTGTGGATTTCTGTGACACTTCTATGGATTATTCGTCAGCGACTAATAATGTCCCTACCTTGCCTACTAAATGATTACAATTTACTCCCACGAATGATTGGAAAATAATGCTTTACTTCGTAGGAGGCGGCCATTAATTTACTAAAAAGGAAATCGAATTATTCAAAAGGGGTACATTAAATTAACATAGATTTAAAAATCCATTTATGTCGAACAACCCACAATAAATTAACTTTTACTCAATCAATAATAAATTGCTTCAAATAATCAACTTACCTGCAAAAAATATATCGAAAAGAAAGAGTTTAGTTTAAAGAAAGGCGTTGGTTTTCGGAATGTTTCAGAACAAAAGGGTTGCAGGGTTGTCGAATATAGATTTTTTTAAACGAAATCAAACATTTAAAAGGTGTACTTTTTTGTAGTTTTTAAACCTTCCTGGTCTAAAAAAGCTCAACAGAAATAAAAACAATTTCTTTGTAAGCAAATTAGGAATTTTTCACATGTACAACAGTATGTTGCATGTGTTATTTTTTTCTCTTTTAGGTTATTATGTGTTACATTTTGTTTATTGTTTGCTGCACGAAATAGCACCGTTTTAAAAGTATTTCGATAAAATTTTAGAAGACAATAAATACATTTTGTAATTGAATTACATAGATGGATAATTGCATACAGAACAAAATACCCACCTTCATAATTTATAATAATGATTGCTTTCACTATCGAATGATTAACGATTTGTTGATACCAAACAAAACTGATTGAATTAATAGACCTTTAAACCATCAATCAACACAACAATAAAGTTTTAATGTTGAACGCCGCCCACGACAAGTTAGTCTGGTCGGTCGTGAAAAAAGCTGATATTTTCGTGTTGATTTATCGACGGTTACATTCATTACCTGTTAACACATATTGATAAATCAGATAAGATCTCTACGAGCTTGTAGCCGACAAGCTTGGAATACGTAATTGTTCAATTAAATGTACCGGTGTACAGTAAATATGTTTTCAGATGCGGTATTTCCTTGTATGATAATCGTTAGTGTGTACAGTGTAGTCTGACGACAAGATATCAGGCGTGACTCATCGATATGAAATATAATTATCACTTTATTAGTAACACTTCAATCATTGTAAAATGGTGGGCGGTCTCGTTAACTGGTTTTAATTTTTTTTAACGACAATCAACCTATATTCGGCTTGGGAATAAAATTTGATGAAGTGAAAAAAGTACAACATAATATTTTAACGCAAGTTGTAAACTATTTTTAGCTTTATAAAGCGCCCTTGAGGTGATATTTCATTAAAACGACGACATAGAAATTATTCAAGTAATTTAATCATTTTCTTTCCTTATGATGGTGATTACATTTACTGCTTGCATTAGTGATAGTGGTGATTACATATACTGCTTGCATTGCTGATGGTGCTGGTTACATATACTGCTTGCATTGCTGATGGTGGTGATTACATACTCGTATACTGCTTACATTGCTGATGGTGGTGATTACATATACTGCAAGCTTTGCTGATGGTGGATTTTGGGTAAAATTTTTAAATACTTAATGCCGAAGACAGTGACCATGTTTAGAGGATTAGTGAAAACCTTGAAGAGAAAAAGCCAGAAAAATTAGAAAAAATAGCGGGAGGTAATACAGAATTAAATATATTTCAAGTGGAATCAAAATTTTACATTTACACTTAAAGGAAGAATAAACGAAGATGTAGAGGTGGGAAACTTCTGTTAAGTTTGGTGTTCAAACTTCAACATATTTAAATGTACGCACTCTTATATTAATTTCCAATTCCCACCACTTTAATATTTGGTAATATGTAATAGAATAATAATATATCCTCGGTGAGCCCATTTAAAAACAAACCACTAGTGACATCTTGTCTATATTGAAATACACGCTTTAATAAGGTTAGGTGTGATTTTTGTTGTTGTTGTTCCTAGTTAGGTTGACTTTGGATTGGCTCGTATTGCTTATATAAAACAAGATAGAATCAAGACACAAAAGCTACCGTTGGGAGAGCAATATAAAACTAGTTGTCGCTTTGCTACCGATAATAAGGGTTTGCACTACTTCAACATTCTAAATATAGAGTGAGACGTTGGCTGTCATACGTCACGAAATTATACCCACCCAAGTACGGACATTTAATCCGGTAAATATCTAAAGAATATATTAATGGATAAAAGCGTTGTGGTAAGATAATAGAAAATCGTACAGCGGACGATAACATCTCTTACTATTTGAGGTCAGCAGTTCTTGATGCTACTATTCGATTAGTTGAACTGCCGCAAACGAATGCTAGATTTTATGATCTTGCTTTTCGGATAGGTGGCCTCGACATGTTTTGTGCCAATCGTCCAATAAATTTCGAAATAATCCAAACTGATCTACAATAATTATTACTGAATATTTTCTTTCGCGTCGAATATTCTTCAAGCACTCCTTTCTCCACTCACACGCTCTACATGTCAAAACCGCAAGTATACATTTAAAGAGAAAATTTTCAATTCAAATTAGTCCTGAAAAACAGCATAAAACCAAATCTGAAAATAGAAACCAATTCGTTTGCGAAAAGCATTCTATGTTTTCATTCAAACATAACCTACTATTAACGCCTTACATCACAGTTCAACCGACGAAAAGGTAGAATCTAAAGATATTCAGCGAATAAACTCAATCGAGATCGATCTCGAGAATCGTTTATTATCGTTCGCTCTTTCCATCGGCTGCCAGCCGCCAACCACTGCCTGGCGAGCAAAGTACGGATGCGGTGAGAGATGCGAATCTATTACCAGCAGTACGTTATTCCACTCCACTCCGAATTCACACACGGATCCTCCCGTGTATTCCGGCGATGGACAGATCGGCTTGGTCCATCGTTCCGCTGTCCGTCTGGCGTATTTCCTTTTCCGTGCTCAACTGCAGGCGGTATGGTAGTACTGCCTTGAATTTGTTACGCCAATTCTCTTTCTTAACTCTAGTACTGCCTCCTATTGAACACGAAGGAAATAAGCGTCCCTTTGTTCCGTCACGAGCCGATCAGTGTGTGAATCTACGCAACGGATTGGCTCGCCGAGCATGACCTCGTTCGCAGTCGATGAGCACGACGTCATTCAGTGATGGTTTACCCTATTTTTTCCCTAGATTGCAGAATGAGTTGTATGAGTTAAATTTCAAAGTTTTCAGAATTCCTACAATATTTAAAAATTTCCATTGACTTGACAATTTTAACTAAAAACCAAAATTTTAAAATTTCCTTTGATTTTGTGCTTTATCCCTTTTCCCTGGATCAAAGAAAATTGAATTGCGAACCGAAACGCGAACCGTACCACGAATTACGGGAAAGGAACGAATCAACTGTAAGCGGTGTTTCGCGCTGCTTGTGCGCCAAATTGAGGTTCAGTTCGGCAGTTCGGCTCGCAGATGTATACGTAGCATTATATGAGCTGCACGCCGCACAGTGGGCTGAAAATCGCCTTTCATAGACATAGAGACTTGAATTTTCAAGGGTATTTTTTTGGCTAGAAATGGATTCTGCTGATCATTACTATGCTATAAAATGTCGTACGAAGCAATTGCGTGTACAAATAAGGAGTTATAATTTTTTTAAGAAAAATTTGTATGGCGCTGACATTAAAAATGAGGCTATCTCTGGAATCATAAGGTTGGCCGTTCTATCCTTACACACAGATAATACTATTATTTATTTGTATTTTTTTGACATACTTCATATTGTGGCGCAAGGTGCGATTTTTTTTTTAAAAATCCTAAAGTGAAAAAAAAATCTTTTTTTTGATGATGATTCATTTTAATGCTTAAATGCTTTACATATGAGTATGCTTTGTCTAGTTTACAATATTTTATTTACACTGCAAGCCAAAACACTGTGCACAGTGGGCTGAAAATCGCCTTTCATAGACATAGAGACTTGAATTTTCAAGTGTATTTTTTTTGACTAGAAATGGATTCTGCTGATCATTAATATGCTATAAAATTTTGTATGAAGCAATTGCGTGTACAAATGAAGGAGTCATAATTTTTTTAAGAAAAATTTGCATGGAACTGACATTAAAAATGAGGCTATCTCTGGAATCATAAGGTTGACCATTATTTCCTTACACACAAATATACTACTATTTATTTGTATTTTTTTGACATACTTCGTATTGTGGCGAAACTTGTGATTTTTTTTTTTTAAATCCTCAAAGATGAAAAAAAAACTTTTTAATGTTGAAGATTCATTTTAATGCTTAAATGCTTTACATATGAGTATGCTTTGTCTAGTTTACAATATTTTATTTACACTGCAAGCCTAAAAGCGTTTAAGCATTAAAATGAATCATCAACATTAAAAAGGGTTTTTTCAACTTTGAGGATTTTAAAAAAAAACATCGCACCTTGCGCCACAATATGAAGTATGTCAAAAAAATACAAATAAATAGTAGTATTATCTGTGTGTAAGGATAGAACGGCCAACCTTATGATTCCAGAGATAGCCTCATTTTTAATGTCAGCGCCATACAAATTTTTCTTAAAAAAATTATAACTCCTTCATTTGTACACGCAATTGCTTTGTACGACATTTTATAGCATATAATGATCAGCAGAATCCATTTCTAGCCAAAAAAATACCCTTGAAAATTCAAGTCTCTATGTCTATGAAAGGCGATTTTCAGCCCACTGTGCGCCGCTCGTAAGTCCGGATGTGCGCGTGTGTGTTGCCGTCGGATGTTAGCGCGTGTGTGATCCGCGGAGCACATCCATATGTGAATTATGCGCATAAGGCGGTAGAATTTCTACTTTAAGCCCCTCGGATTATCGACAATGCAGACTGGTCTTATCTCGGCGTAGGTGTTCGAGAGGTGGGAAAGTTGAATGAGTGGAGGAAGGAGAGGGGAGTGTTATGTATTATGTAGGTCGCTCATAGATGAGATATGAAGGCGTTCGAGTTGTTCGAGAAATACAGGTAGAAAAGTTGGTTCAGGTATCTATTGGAAATTTGCAGCATTATAGATTATGTTGTATGAAGGTGAAACTTAGAGGTGCCATTAGAATCAATCTTATATAACAATATACCTGTACGAATATGATGAGCCATATTTTCACTACTTCACTACGAACTACGCTACACATTTGGATGCCTTTATACATAAAATATTTTTTTTATTTGGTACAATATTTTTTTTTACATTTCAAAGTTTTCCAGTAATGTTGGCCTCACTGGGTGGCTTGCCCGTGCTGAGGCCTTCATTTTATAATATGAAAATATAATCTAAATACAATCTACAATATAAGATAAAATAATACATTTAATATAAATATAATCTTGTGTGTTTGTGAGTGATGTGTGTTTATATTGGTTTTGTGTGTTACGTGTAGGTTTTATTTTCATTTTATGCTATGACATTTTGGTAATATTGTCTTTTTTGTTCTTTAATCCATTTTGTAATTTTGTGTGTAAATTTATTTTTATTTTCCTCAATTTTAATTTCAAGTTTTACACTGTTGAAAGCTTTTATAGCATGGTATTGGTAGTGTCTTTGTCCAAAGCTTGAATTTACTGTTGGAGTTTTTATGTTTTCTTTGTACGCTTGTCTAACTGGTCTGTTAGTGTTATTTTGTGTATGTTGAAATTTATTTTTTTTGTCAAAAATGTAGTTTAGTGGTGTTTTAACGTATAATTGGCGTATATCTAGTACGTCACAACTGTTGAATATTTGGTCTGTATCAGTGAGTCTATGTTTTTTTAGTATTACCTTTAAGATCGTTTTCTGTGCGGTTTCTATGTAATTGATAGCCGAGTTTGTTGCTCCTCCCCAAGCAATAATTCCATATTCTATTATTGATTGGCAGAGTGCAAAATATATTGTTTTCAATTGTTTTATTTTATATATGTTTCTAATATATTATATCTAATGTTTTTGTTTGTCTTTTGTGTGGTGTTCGTTGAAGTATTTATAGTAACGTAGTTTGTCTCGAAACAAAGTTGGTAGTAATTTATTTATACTTTAAAAAAATTAAAACGTTATGGAGAAAATTCTTTGTTTAGCAAATATTATAACTCCTTAGACATTTTCTGCATTGATTTAAATTTATAACACTTCAAAACTTGTCTCATTGCTGTATTCTGGATTATTTGGAGTATTTTTAAGCTAGTAGTGGTTAATGTAATTAAAGTAGTTCATGTAATTTATAATATCTATCTCGACACGTAAGTTCCTCCCAGTGAGACAAACGGGCATAGAAAAAATTATCGTTGAAAATGTTATCAAAATAATGGAAAACCACCACGAATTCTCAATGTCAAAAAGAGAAATAGACAAAAAAAAATTAGATTTAATATGAAATTTCTTTCATTACAGTAATAAAGTAAGAATAATAAGAACTTTATTATCTTTTTTTGTAACAAATAAATATAATGGTATCCTGACTGGGATCTCCCATGCTGAAAATTTCATTGACATATTATTAAAATTTAGTAGTGTGGATAATTAAATTAGTTATAAGTATATTAAATAGTGTTTTTTTTTCTGAAATAATCTATGTACACTAGCAGTTAAAAATCCGCTCCGCGGGTTTTTGCTATCTATTTATCTAAGTCAGAACTAAAGAATATCTCAGGCCTCTAAATGGAAATAGTGAATCTGAGTTTGCAAATCATCTTTTGAATAATGATCACACCTTCGATAAAAAATCAGGTCTTAAAATACTTCACTCAGGATATAAAGCATCGCAAATAAATAATTTTGAAATTAGAAAACATGTCAATATAAAATCAGATATAATTAATAAGCAAAAAAAAATATAAATAATAATGAAAAATGCCATTACAAAGTGATAAGCTTCCAGAAGAAATCTTCTTATTAAACGCTTGTTAATGGTCAAGTAGTCAAGTATTGTAAGCTGCATATTTAAATATTCGCGCCAGTCATTTGGTTCGTTTTTATACCGTCAGAGGTGCGCTCTGTTGGCCATCTATAGCCGTGCGTATCGGCCATATTGAAGGAACGCGTGATTTTTTATAAACGTCAAATATAATCACATAACTGTGGATAATTTTCATTGTAATGTAATTAATCCAATGGATTATGAACTTTCTAAAACATATTTTCTTCGATATAATCCAAAAATTATATGAGCAGAAACGATGCTTTTGAAGAAATCTGGTGATCCTATTTTAGTATGAAATCGGGTCTTAATTTTCAAGTTAGCGGAATTTACACGAAACAGTCAATTTGAATTTGACCTATCAGAGGGCCTACATCGTCCAGACGATCGCGTAATAATACTATCAGACAGATGGTGTTTTTTGTTCAGTTGAGTGGTTTCGGTTTCAGTCTGTATTTGGTGTCAGTATATTATGTATTTCTAATATCCCTATGTTTTTTATCCAGCTTTTTTATTTGAGACTAGCTGTACCCCACCACGCTGTGTGGGTGTTGCTGTGGCTCAGTCTGTATGTGCAGATAGAGAAACAATAGCTCGCGTTACTTTTGAGTTCAACGGATGGCGAGGTTTTCCAAAAAAAAAACATGTTTTTACCTCTTTATTTTAAACAAACGAACATTAACATTTTTATTTATATAGATTTAAATATTAATAGATTGTTGTGAGTTTTGAATGAGAGTGGGATTTTGTTGTAGAGTTTAGTACCATATGTATTATAGGGAGCTTTTTTGGTCAAATGTAGTATTTGTAGTTACTTATTGGATATGTTTTTGACCCTGAGATCTAGTGTTTCTAATATATGTGTTTTGTATTAATGAATATACAGGAGTGGGTAGGTAGGCACTGTGGAATGGCACTGAACTCAAGTAATAAGATAATAATGTTCTGATTCATATTGAGGGTAGCAAACACTAAACGAACTCAACAGTAAAACACTCACGAAAATGTGTCACAAGAAAGGATACAATATATAGCGGGTATAAAAAAATTACGTTTTCGAATATCCCCATATACTCGATTGTCAGATAATTTATTGCCAGATATTATTATCGCCAGGTTGAAACATTATTAAGTCAAAATTAACAAGGATTTTGCAAACTTAGCACTTTTGCATCTATCTACCTTCCAAGCAAAATGGAAAGTTAAGTGTAAGTAATCATACCAACATGAGAGTTATTGAACTTTTATTCCCACCGCTACTGGAAATTCACGTGGTTTCCATGTACTTTTTCAGCCACTTATGTTAAGTGCCTGAGGTGTCACTTAAGGCTGGCACCTCCTTAGGAGACGGCCACCTAGAGAATTCTGAAACTTATCACTAGGAGTCGGTACTGAAGTGAGTAAATAATATATGAAGGGATAAAAGTTTACGCTCACTTACTTAAATATACACATGTGTGTTATTTTGTAGGAGGCTTGTAAAATAAATACGCCATTACTTTTTTACGTAGCCAGTGGGACTATGGTAAATTGGGGTATGCTGTGAAATTAGGGAGGAGAAGGAGAAAAATCGGAAGGATGAGAAGTAGTCGTTACTGCTCACTTGAAAGACAGCTGTGATTCCGAATAAGGCTCTTTACCAAGGCGATACCACGAGTCTGTTTCATCTTGGAACAAAGTGTAAATATGGGAAAGTGGAACGTTGTAGAATACTTGGCTATTCACTATCAGGTCCCCAAACACAGGCAATCATCATAAGCAATGTTCAATTTCTGAATGGTGGTGTCTCACCTGTTAGATATAAATAATTTACCTAACCTTCTTTTTATTACCGATATCGGTACCCGCAATCTTAGTGTTCAATTCACTCAGGTATTTAAAGCTCTAGTTCTAAGTGGCATTTGGCCAGAGTGACATTGAAAGCCCATGTAATGTGCCTATACCACTGTGATCAATGTAAGAAAACATTGTAAGCAGCCATTTTGGTTATCCTCTTGGCCCCGGCGTCTTGGATGAGAACCTCATCACTAGAAAGTACACAGATAAGGGCGGAGGCAGTAGTGCTACTTGCATTTGACACGTTTATCTACCGGTTCCTTACCAGTATCCAGTTACATTGTGGCAATAATAACCCAGCCAAATCCACTTCAGAAATCTGCTTGAGATTTCCGGGAGAAACGAAAAAGAGTGCTTCTGAGAAATATCTTTTCGTTTTTATTTTACCGAAAGGAAATTTATGTCATAACCATTTTAATTCTGCATAAATACGTCTAAGTTCATCTTGACTTAATAGCGTAACGTTTCAACAAGGCGAAAAAGTTTTTCAATTCATACACCTTTGCATCACTAACAGATACTAATTAAAATAATATATAAAAAAACTGGTAAAATATAATTTATTATTTCAACGTTCGGTTTGATTCTAGGACAATAAATTAGCCCCTTGACCAAAACTCAAAAATAAATGGCCAGAGGACAACCAGCTGAGTATTATGCTATCAAAATACATGATTGTCAAGGAAAAAACTTTACGCAATCATGTCATTTCCCCACCATCACACACACACTCCAACACACTCCAGAAACATAAAATATCTCGGCGTTGAAATCGATGAAAATCTTCGATGGGACATTCACATAAATAGCATTACAAAGAAACTTACAAAGCTCAGGTACTACTTTAGAAACGTACGCAATATACTAAATAAAAATGATCTATATAAAGTCTACTATGCTCTTTGCCAATCACGCATAGAATATGGGATTATTGGATGGGGATCTGCCTCAAGCCTTCACATGAAGCAGCTCGTTAAAACACAAAAAGTAATAATAAAAATAATCCTGAAAGTACCCATAAGGACTCCATCACCAGAAATTTAAAAAAAATTAACGTGTTCAGCATTATAAAACTGTACTCAAAAAATGCAATACTCAATTTAAAAAAAAAATATGAGTACCTTGCTGAACAACACACCTACACTACGAGGACGAAATCCTCAAATCTACTAAAACTTCCAAAGTTAAATACATCTTTCGGCCATAAAAACCACTGTTTCCATGCTATAAAATTATATAATGCCCTTCCTATTGAAATTAAAAACACCATGAATATAGAAAAGTTTAAAAAAGACATCAAATTATGGCTAACTAAACATGAAGACGAGGAAATCATTAAATTTATGAAGTAACCCCAACGCAACCTACAGACAACAAACATAAATACTTTTTGCTTAATTTATTTTATATTTTGTGGGAACCAACAAATTAGAAGATGAGGAAATCATGATCAACACAAATACAACAACCTACAGTCCGCCTCGGAACAGGAACACCTAGTGAGGAGGACTGAGAACAAACTACATAACTTTATATCTTTATTTTAATTAATATTGTATATTTTTTACTTTACTTTATATTGCCGTTAAACAAAAAAAAAAAAAAATAGAAAATATTACAACCCCCGATTAAAAGGTAGAAAATCAAAACACTTCCCCGAGCTAGCCTAACCTCCAGGGGTTATTGTCCAAGAAGTTATTATTGTCATTTTACTACTTTGTTTACAAAGAAGGAAACATTTATAAAAATGTATTAAATGTCATAAAAAGTACAAAAAAACTCATTTTTAAGTGCAATACAAATTTTATAGCGCAACCGCCGTGGAAAAAATATAGTAAATTAATCTAATGACCAAAAATGAACAAAATCTAACATCTAGTATCTGCATCGGGTGGATTTTCCCTCAAGACTATGATATTATTTAATTAATTCGTTTGTTTTTTAAAGAATAATTCTTCTCCGTTAACAGAATAGGGATAAACCGTCAGTTTTACAAGTAACAAAGTGGCAGGCCGGGTGGGTAAAGTACCCCTTGTAACGGAGGGGGTGGTTTGGGTTGGGCTACTCGGCGGTTTGCTGGCCGGGCAGAGGATGGGACGGGGACGGGGGTTATCACAAAGTTTCCCGATGATAAAGAAGCGGTTGCAGTTGATTGATGAGGGAGAGAAACGCGGATTTAGGAACTGGAAACTTCCAGGACTCATATCAGGCCAGAGCTATCAGAGAAGTAAGACGGATTTGGAGAAAAACTTACAATGTTTTAAGAAGAATACTTTTAGAGAGTTGTCAAAAACACACAGAGTCAATCAGGTACGAATTGCGGCATTAAAGTGTTGCAACTGTGTAAGGCTCCTAGAGGAGGTTCACAACCCCTTCGAGGACAGATTAACATTGAAATGGGTTCCTCTACATACAGAAATAAATTAATTTAAATACAGAATATTTTCACTTTGTTTCATATTATTGCTTCGGTCATTCGAAAGAAGTGAGTTAGATTTCCAGCGTGTTAGGGTTTGGCTAAGATTACGTTATGTGCCCAGTAATCACGATGGGTACTAGTAAAAATAGTATGAGTTAAAAACACCAACGCCTACTCATCCAGACTTTGATTCCCGATCACTTAACGCGAATACGACGAAGCAATTTAGAAAGTCCAGCAAACTAAAATCTCATCAGACCAATCCCAATTGCTGCGCACACATAAATATATATAGTTTTAAAGAATTAACTTATCAAAGATTCTGATATTAATTATGGAAACTATTCTTTGAAAATTATTATGGATATTTTTTCAATAATTAACAGAAACATTGATCATAGATGGCGCAAAAGTCATCACCTCATCGGAAGATGATATCATTTTTTTAAATGGTTTCTCATTCATCACGACTTTGATATTTGTGCAATATTTTAAGCAGAAGTAGAATACACGTTGATCGCAATATATTCAAGGCAGTAGTAAAAAAAAAATTACTACTGCCTTAAAATCGAGTGAGGCCTGTTGCGCTACTTTCAGGAAAAAAACCCGCAATATTACAGCTCAAGTCAAATAGGTAAACCATGTCACGAACACGCTCTGGAGTCTCCGCAGTCACGGGATGGTGTAAAATATATAAAAAATAAATTCAAATTAACTCAACTCATTTTATTATGCTGCATTATTCAAACACAATTAATTCCTAACTAATTCCAAAGATTACTGTGATTTTGCAAAATAAACGTTGATAAATACGCATTGTATAATTATTATGTATACATAAAACTATAATATATTTTTAGTTTACGTTGCATAATAATTGCAGTATGGCATGTTTGATTCCGTCGTTAGTTCATTCAGATTAAATTCACTCTTTCAAACAACATTCATTTCAACTATTACGACTTTGGTTTTTGAAAAATAGTATTTTTTAAGCTTTTTCGATCACGAAGGCCAGTGGCATATAATATAGTGGTATTTGTAACAATACTACATAGTCATATTAAGGTCTCGTTGTTCAAGAAACTATCGCATGGTATTGCAAACAAACAAAAAATCACAATTTCAAGTCAGTGAAGTCAATCGATGTCATACCTCTTTGTTGTTTAGTAATTAAATGAAAAAAAGCGTAAAGAATAAGAAAAATAATATGACTTCATCATAACTTTGTATGCACTGTGATGACATCATATATACTAACACATTAAGTAATCAAATAAAAACAGAGGATAACTTGAGGAAATTAATCCAGAAGCCAAATTACAAATAAAAAGACGAAAATAAATCAGGAAAATCGTTATCACGAAATTAGAAATATTCCATGACAATTTTGGTAATACGGGCGAATGTTCACAGTAGGCAAGAATTATGTCAATAAAAAAACATAAAATAAGAGTTAATCGATATACATTAAACCAAATTATTAAAATTTAGTAATTATAATTAAATGAAATACTAGTTTATAGTTAAATAAAAATTATAATGATGTGAGTTTTTCACGAATACAATTAGGTCGGTAAAACAAAAACTTCGTTGAAGATCAAAAACTTACCAGGCTTTTTTCAACAAAACGAAGCGCTCAGCGATAGCAACTTTAAAAAAAATTTAGGCGTTATTTTTAGGGTAGCGAAATTATTTTGAGCTCGCAGCGTCGCCTGCACCAAACGCAAGATTGTTTGTTACATATATCGTCAAAGCAGATAAAAATGTATAGCGACTCATGGTATTTAGTCGGGACCACAGCTAAAAAAAATAAAAGTCAGGTTGGGTTATGTTTTTTATATGTGTTTAAATCCAGGAGGTGTAATTTTATGCATGTCAATACGTCCATGTGTAATTCTGGCAGTAATTGGTACATGAAATTCACGACTGTGTAATTTCGTCATGTAACCACTACAAATACCTCTCTTACGTATTTTATATTAATGATCCACCGCCATTAATCTTATCAAATGGCTTATCCCACTTACAGACACTTCATTGTCACAATTGTGCTGGTGTCTTGTGATTGTGTTTTTGTTATTTTTTCGTTAAACTTTAATAGAAATGTTAAGAAAATAATTATAAGAGGTATTGTAGTAAAAACCAACAACATAAGAAATACGCAACGGCGAAAAGTTATCAATCCTAGGAAACTTTAGGGTCGTTCAGATTATGAAAAAGTTTGAGTAGGTCCAAGAATCAGTCAAAAACGTTCAGAGACACATGATAAATAAGCAGTATAACAATTTTACTTTTGCGACTCGAAGCATATATCAAGAAGAAAAGGAGCAGTTGGTAATTCCTGTAGGAGTCATATATTAGTCGAACTAGTGTATGAAACACCTCTTGCAACCCTATCTACAGTAGTCCTATCTATAGTAGCCAAGGTCTTATTCTTCATAAGCCCACCTAATGTTTATCCAGTTTTGTCGATTCTTAACGGCTATCATCCAATCAATCCAAGCACACCGTTCTTTTTAAATCGTTAACGAATGTCATCCGAATGCGATATCGTTTGTCTTTCGTTCCGACCAAAGACTCTAAAATATAATTCATGAATTCCAGCAGGAATCGGAAAGTCGTGCTTCAGTCCCACTCGAATGCGGGCTTGTAAATTTCCAATCTCCACACAACATACACTCAATGAGGACAATGGTCAACTTTATTAGGACATTATAAAACAATTAGCTGTTGAATCAAGGAATAAGAATCGGCCTGTTACAATACTATTTAAGTGTCTTTACGAGGTCACAGAGAGTCAAGGTCAACCTTCAATAAGAGAAGTAATCATCTGCTACTACAATCTGCGGAGATTAATCGGCCCTAAACTTACCGTGAACGGGATCGGCCTTGTGAGTTTACGACGAATAATAATATCGGTTAAGTACCTAGGCGTAAAATTTTCACTTAGTTTGAGGGCCGTCGTAATATCTAGGAGTAAGGATGGCAAATTCCGTTATTTTACATCGATACTCAAAACACCGAAAGACATCGTAAATAAACTTCAAGTCTGGAAAAATCTCTCAGTATCTAACTATACACACAATAACTTTCTTCAAAGTTAAAACGGTGCTTAAATTACGGTTAATTAAGGACAGGTTATTTTACAAAGTTTGAACAATTCGTCAAATTTCAAAGCTAATTTTCAAGTGCTGTAAAAGTTATATTAAAGTTATGTTACTATATCATTATTGGCCAGTAAAGTACAGTTATTTCAAAGAATTGAAATAATAACAGAACTTGCACAGAACTTGAAATATAACTTTGAAATTTGATGAATTGTTCAAATTCTGTAAAACGACCCGTTGGATTGGAAGATATAAAAAAAGATTAAATTATTACGACTTTGGTTTTTGAAAAATTGTAAATCTGTAACCTTTTTGGATTACGCATGCCGTTGGCTTATAATATAGTGGTATTTGTAATACTACTATTATATTATCATATAAAGGTCTCGTTGTTCAAGAACCTATCGCATGTTATTACAAACAAACAAAAAATTACAATTTCAAGTCAAATTATATAGTCAGTGAAGTCAGTGAAAATTCAACCGCTACACTATTCTGATGGTGTCACTATGGATGGTGCAATATAAAGAGAAACATTGAAAAACAAACTTGTAGAAAAAGAAAATTTTTGGGGATCAATGGTGAGGCACGAAATGAAAGAAGGTTGTGAAGGTCACATGTGTTTATTGGTGAGTCAGTAGCCGTGACGAGGAGATGACGTAGGACAGAAGAATACACCGGTTGCTGCTGTGATGTGTTGGCAGGTCAAGCGCGGGTCAGTGAGTCGACGCCGGGCGCTGGTGACCGGGACTCGATGGAGGTCAGGGACTGGCGAAGAACGTAGGTCTTCAGGCACTCCAGTGCTGACGAGACGGCCGAAGGTGCGGCGGACCTTGTAGGCGGTTGAACGGGAACGATGTAGACCAGTGAGGATGCTGCGTGTCCTCGTGGTGGTCATGGTAGCGTGGAAGAAGCGCTGGTCAGAGACGCTGGAACCAGGGCGCTTGTAATCCGAGTAGCGCTGGCCGCGGACGTGGCCGAGGCGCTATGATGATGTCCCGATAGAGTCCATGATGGTACGGGCGAAGCCGGGTACGTGTCCCTCGCGCTAGTAAGAAGAGCGCGGGTGATCACTCGTTGAGTCTTGTAGACTGACGGCGGAATGATGACTGACTGACTGGCTGGCTCGCTGCGTCGGGCTTATTTATACTACTCGGCCGACGGCGGCAGTAGGTAGATGGATGGCAACTAAATTCTAGGCACTCGCACAGACTGTGTGTTTCGGGAACCTTCGACATTGCGGCGATTATGCATAGGCCGTGGACTCGAACCTTCTGGCGAGTTCTCGTAGTATCCCGGACTGAGTGCGCGTTAGTATTGTCGCGAGTAGGCAAGTAGGTCTTGAAGTACGTAGGTTGCTTTGTTTTGATTTCGGCTGCAAATACGTACCTAAGTAGCAATTAGCAAGTACGTACCTAAGTAGGTCGAGCGGTTTATTATTAATTATTCAATGGATTAATATCGACGCTACAAATTTATCACAACAACAAAAAATTGCACAGCGATACCGAAATAACCTCGCAGGAACAGCAACTTTGTGATATCGATATTTTTCACAGCGTATCGATATAACTTCGCATCCCTAGCAGCGGGTAAAAGGCAAATGGTAGAAGGGTGGGAAGACTGTCGATGTAGAAGTTTAGAGTTATATTATTACCACAGATAACAGTTTCATGGAATAAGTAATTTTGTGTCAGACATCACCTCAATTCTAAATACCATCGGGAAATTAATACTGCAGGGGTTAACAAGACCATAAATAGTATTTCATGACATAAATAGGTATATATAAAAAAATATGCAAATGATCATTCAAACATATTTTTTTATTTTGTTTATTCGTCTCTTCATCGATAAAATTGTCATAAATATTCGTCAACTCCATCTAAAGTTTCTTTTACAAATACAACAACAACAAAAACTCTTACAACACAATCACACCACCAGAACTATAATAAACCGACACTACAATGTACATAAACTAAATACTACATCATCACAAAGACAATTCATCTATATAGCTCATAAAATCTTCAACCTTCTCCCTGACAACTTAAAAACCGAAATCCAACTCCATATGAAAGCATGGGGTTGGGTTTCAAACACAAAAAATAACGCTATGGATCCTTACATCTGCGATATATTTCAATCATAACACCAATACATTCTACACTCTTACCACCTTCTCTCCCCTCATACATCTCACATTCGTTAAACAATTTTTAAAATTAATTGAATTGTATAATCTAACAACAATTATTATATGCATATTACGAAAAACTTCAATCTGTAAACTTCACCCGTTATACCACGGGGACATCTCTAGCATGGCGGATGAAATAATACTAAAAAATGTATCTAATGTAGATTTTTTTTGTATGCAATAAAAAATAAATAAAAATGGATTTTGGTATAAATCATCCGTAATTTAGTTTTAATCGAAATGATATATTTGAGAAGAAAGGCTGAGTCACAAAATGGGAACAAGCTCGACGATCTGAGATATTCTTGGCATTGAACCCCAAAACTACTCTATAGGCTCTGCCACACGTACACTTCGGAGCGGCGGTACCACGCGCCGTTCCAAGCCGCCGCGCAGAAAAGTCTCACAATGGACTGTTCTGTAAACCGTCACCTTACTTTCGGACCTTACTTACCTCGGTACCGCCGCGGTGTACGTGTGGCATATCCTTATACTTAATGTACCTTTCAAAGTTTTATCTACTTATTGAATCTACATTTGAAAAGCATACAAATAAAGAGAGAGAATATAGAAATGTCGATATCCTGTTTTTTTAACATTTTTTGTCTGGTTAGGAACCTACGCATTATGTGCTATTTATAATATATCTATATTGCAAGTCGGTTTCATAACATATACACGTGTCGATGGGGATAATAATATTAATTTGAAGTTTCATTAGTTTAGCCAATAAAATATGGATAAGTATTTTGATTAACGGCGCTATAAAAACGTAACAAATATTAATTTAACACAAATATTACACAACATTAAAATAGCGACGACGTCTAACGTTACATTCCGATTTTATTTATGGGGTAAAATAATGGCGTGTCGTTATTTCATAATGTAACAGAATAATAATTAAATTTTAAATAAATCCTCAACCCATTCGGTGTCAAGCCAAGTATTTGTAACTTCCACCGTCAACCTTCACCTTGACCTTGGTCTTTTACTTTGACCCTGGCGGCTTAAGGTTGTTCATAGTATCGATTTCACAGGGATCGATAGGTTAACGGTACAAGTCGGTACCATCACGTTTTAATCCCGTAAGGATCGGAATACTGGTAAAGATTCAGAGAATAGGTACTATCGTGATACACATAATAATAATTGTGTCAATGTTGCGTTTTCGATTCACGATTTTTTTTTAACTTACTAAATGTAGATGAAATGGATAGCACGGAAAGTCACCACGTCGTAAGGAGAAATCTGCACAGCGTACCTGAAAAAAAGGGAAAAACGTGGTTAAAGAGACAAACTTTGTTTATTGTTGTTAATAATCCACAAATTCTATCAATTTTATTATATTTACTTTTAAAACATAATGCTGTGTATATAATTTCCGGTAAGTTATTTTTGATAGTTTAATGCTAGTCTCACACGAGAGTTACACTCTCATAATATATTGTGGGCTTGGACAATGGTTTCACTCGTTCAGCGCTCACATGAGACTAGCACTATTGTAGTTCCATTTAGATTATCTCATGAAATTTGCACTTCTCGACCCGTATCTAATAGCATGTTGTAATTTTTCATTTTAAGTTGTTTCTCATCGTGTCGTCGTGTTGTAGAAAAAGAAGTGTACAATATTATAAAATATTGCGTATATCTAATAACCAAGAGTAGTGTTCGGAAAAGCATAAATTTGTAGTAACTTCAAGCTAATTTAAAAAAAAGTTAAAATGGATAAGGTCGTCCAAAAAAAAGCTGGTTCCAAAATCATTGGTTGTCGAACTATCCAATACGGGAAGGGGTGAAGATTCCAGTTTGGGATTAGGGCTCTTGTAAAAGAGGTGAACCCAAATTTAGAATAAACAGAAGAAAGGGAGAAAAGAATGGGTAAAGGTTACAGTTGATATCGGGAGGACGAGGAACCCGCGAAGATCGTGTACATTTCTGAAATGGTTCGTGGAAGAAATGGGGTATTAATGAAGTACATAATAATAATTAATTAATTATAAACTTCTGCCATTAGCGTGAAATATCACCTCAAGGCCGATACTACTAATCTATAAATTAGTTGAAACCAAAGCAAAACTAGGAAACTTTTACACTAATATTGAGGAGACGTTATGATTTCAATTAAAAATGATATTCACATATCGATATCGATTTTAAGGTATAAACAAGTACGAAGAACGACGTTCAAGTCGTAGTGTTTTCTAATTCCACTAAAATTGAATAATCGAATAAAAAATTATCTTAGACTTGTTTCTGACTTGAAATGGTTTATCCCGATAAGTTGTAGGCATCGTTGTGTGAACTTAGTTGGTTCATGGTTTTAGGCTTTTAAAAGGTTTAATTCGCATGACAAAGTAAAAAGAATGAAAAATTAAAAAGACGCAGAAGAATCTAACTACAATTATAAAGTACAGTAAGTATAAAGTATATATAAGTATTAACTGAAAAGTATTAAAGTGGGTAAAAGTAATAGATATAACTAGTTGTTGGGTTCTTTTTTAGGTCAAGTTTTTCACTAGCTTTTTCCGAGACAGGTAGGAATCGAGAAAGTTAGATCTGATGGGATTTAAGATAGCTATGTCATGAATCCGGAACGAAAACGTCACTTCTACACATTACCGCTTAATTCCGGATAAAATTATTTAACATGATTGACGCCCACGGCGCTAGTCATCACAGTATGACAGCTTCTGTTTAAACAAGCAAATTCAAACACTGCAACTCTGCTTACAGTATTTAGGCATTATTATCATGATGCGTTAATTACATTATGTTGTATTATGGTATCCATATCCATTAATGTCTGGTTATGGCAAGTTGAATAAAGATTGACGGATGATTTACAAAATTTTTAACTGGTTATACCTTCCAGAAGGCAGGAAACAAGAAGGTAAATTTAACAAAGTGGGGACTCAAAATGTAACCATCTATAGAAAGAATTGATCTAATTAAGGTCAAAAAGAAGTCGAGCTTAGAATCTCCATTATTTGTTCAAAACAAGATTATTATTTTTGATTCCTCTAACATCGACGCATAGCATAGCCTATAGTAGACATACCGAAATGAAAATAAGTTGTTTTTAAGACTCGTTCTTATGATCAATGTCTCGGCTAAATATTTATTGCCGGCTTTTAGGTTTAATATCTCCTACATCATGAGACAGTTCAAGGTACATCTCTCCTTTACATTTTTAAAAGAAAAAAAAAATCGTTGAAGCCAAAATATTTCTATAGAAATGTGTAAATAAACTATTTGTTTTTCTTCACAAAAATATATACAAACACTCCCGGGATAGGATAGGAATAACTTGAGAATATTTTAATTCATAATAGAAACTATTATTATTTTATTTTATTAGGTTTAACGGTCATCTTATACATAGTGAGCTATCGAATATTATACACAAAGTTTTTAAAGCATGAAATAACTTTAAACTGAATATGAAACAATATTAGTAAAACATGTGACAGTAGCATAAAATATTATAGAAACTAGAACAATACTACATATAAGACAAATCACTAAAACTACATTACCAAAGCTGCTATATTTTTTAGGATTAAACAGAGTGCTGGTAGAGAATACGCCTAATTTTATTAATTGAGTCAGTAAAGATGTCAGTAGTACCCCAAAACTTGTTGCTACTATCATCGTTAAGGCGATGCACCACGACGTGTAACATTTGGAATCGGGCCGCTAACAATAACATTCCTTATGTAGATCACGATAAGATTTAAATTCCTACTTAACACAGGCCGCTCGTTTTGATTTATGCAAGAAAAAAAACATCGACAAAATGTGTGTATTATTTTATTTCGTGAAGTTCAGGCACAAATATTTAATTTACTATAATTTTCCAAAGAACTTTATTTGCCACGTATACCACTCGACCACCATAACACGGGCATGTGTCTAGCATGGTGGTCGAAAAATCCTCAATGCATGTAACAAACAATTCAATGAATAAAGAAACTTAAAAAAAAAAAATACAATAAGACCATAACCGAAAATGGGTTCGTTAGTAGGAGATTTTGAACTTTAAAGCAGTTTTTCTAGCACTGATACATTATTATTTTCTGGGATTATAAAAAGACCGCTCGACTGTTTCAAAGGCCAAGATGTGTTCTACTCGCAGTATTTAATTAAAGCATCAAATTTTTCAAACGAAAAAACACATGATTTTACATTATTACGAAGTGCTTCGCTAGCGGAAAATGTTGCTTGTGCACTTGTAGGGAGAAGATGGAACTCGCGACGCCTGGATGGGAACCCGACGCTTTTGATCACACGGCAACAGATGGGGTAGGTACCTTTTGCTCATTAAATAAAAGTTTTAATTTATATTCATTTCATTAATAGGACCAGTCTAGCAGTATTCCTAATTATCAAGATGTTTGTTATATTTCTTTAAAGTTTTCATTCGTTCTCACCTCCCGAGCAGAAAATTACTTAAATGAATTAATGTTTGCATAAAAGGAAACAAGAAATTAAGTTCGGGAACATTAATTACTGCAAAATGTTTTGCCCGCTTTTAGCGTTACTGTAAACACGAAAATGTCTTTAATTTATTAAATGGTGTCGTGTTTTCTTTACACTGTTTTAGGGTTCAAGAATTTACTACAAACTTTGCAAACAAAGTAATACAATGAGTTCATTGAAAAAAATAATGTTTGTCCTCGTGAAAAATAATTTTCAATAATGGCGATGTAAAACGGGATAATCTTTTGTATAAATAAAAATCTATGTTCGTTTGTTCAAAATCTTAAAACCTCCGACAGTTCTTCACCAATTGCTTTGAAATTTTGACACAACATTGCATTCGAATACGCGTATGTTTTTATATACCTATATTATGCAGGTGTCCCCTGCTCCAGGTAAAAACATGCTTTTTTAAACGTAAAACTGTTGGACGTAAAAGCAAAACGCGCTATTGTTTCTCTATCTGCACAGACAACGCACGGTACAGCTATTTATTTAATAAATGGGTTTAATACTGTGACGTTAAGATACTACTAGGCAGCTACTTGTCTTTAACAATTCTTTCGTAGATAAAACACGTAAAAGTTGACGAACAGAAAATCCTACCCAAACACGCAGGCAATATTTCGTAGGGACTACTAATTAAGAGGAAGCTACAAGCCAAAAATGTGTATATTCTTGGTATACCTTATATCGTAGGTAATAGGCATTAAAATCGCTTGACAAAATTAGTCTAGAAACGTTCGATTTCAAGCAAAAAACTGGTTTTTATTTATTTTGTAAATAATTTTATAAGAAAGCAAAAAAGTTAACCAAGTGAAACTGTCATAGATAATATTGGCTATAATACTGTATTTTTTTTAAAGTTGTTTTCTTTACGCGTTCATACATTTCTATTGAAAAAATATTATTTTCAGTAGTTTGCATTTATATTTTTTATTGAGTAATTAATTTTTTATTTGTATTCTACTCAAGCGAAGCGATAGAAAAACCTTATCTAAAGCATATTTTTTGGTATTCATAATGTACACCAATTCGTTATAAATATTAATCAAAATAGTGATTTGGCATTAAGCTTCCCCTTAATCGTGTAACATAAAGCAATGCCCATATTATTCTCAATTTTCAGAACTAGTTTAAAATTGCCAGTTAAAAGTTGAACGGACGTTTCATTGTAGGTCTGAAGTTAATTTTTTACTCAAACAACTCGGTGACAAAGTGAATGGAATCTCCCCATCTCATTCTGATCACATCATACGCTATCCTTCCTCTCTGTCTCTAGCAGTAATAATCAGACAGGAAAAATGTCATTGTTCTCTTGTTTGACTTTAATTATAACGGAACCTACCATACTAAATTAAAAGCTGCATTTCAGAAAGTAAAATGAATAAATTAAGTGAAAAGGGACATGGTTCTTATATTGTCAGATTGTTTACAACTAAACGTTATTCTGCCCTTTTGACTGAGTGTCTTTTGTACTGTTTTCATTTTTCGGAGGTTTCGGAGACACGGTTTTGTATGGATTGAAACGGAAATGTGGTTTTATTTACAAAAATTGAATACGACAAAAGATTTTATTTACAAAAGAGATGATTAATATTTTTGATGTCACCTAATGTATTATTCAACCCATTATTGATGTTTCAGATATTTAGTTGATCGAATCGAATGATTGTGATTTTTTTTACATTATCGGGAACATACATAATTGCCGCTCCGGGAACCATTTATTAGATAACAAACATCTCTGGCGTAAGTCACCCCAAGTGGTTTGCTACGTTTGGTGACTTAGCTTCTCCTTTATTTCCTTAAAAGACTCTCTACACAGCATCTGAAAAGATGACACAGGCCACGAGGAAAATTATTTCCATGACCTCGACTGTTTGTTAAGACATGATGAATTCAATAAATACAGTATTACAAATTTTATTTTTGAGTTATAACGATAATTCATAAAATAATGTGAAAAATGATTAAAAAATTAGAAAAAAAGTATTTAAAATGGTCGTGGAAACTTTGAACGAAACAATAACTCTGTTCATAGTTAGTTGGCCGACAGTTCGTTGAAATGTTTTGGCTTTACACGTTTGGTACACGAGCACGCTACTTTACGTGATTGCTTTAGCGACAGGTATATCGTGATGTCACATCCAGAGAAAAATAAAATCCACATGTTGTGAATATAATTTCAGCTTGTTATGGAAACTTATTGCACGACGACCTCGGTAACAATTTGGTAAGATCAGATTTGAAATGAATGTATATATATATATATATAATAAATAATATTTGTAAAATTTTGACCTGTGAACTTCCCCCGTAAAGCTGGTATACAGAAGCCGCATTTTATTCCCTTTTATGTTATGATGATTCAATGCTTCTTTCAACGTTTCGATTATGAATTGTGGTCTTCCACTAGATTGATTTCTGCTTTATAATATGCACGGTTTCCGGAAACTCGTAGTACAAGCGTAAAACTGTTGAATCTATCATCACGCGGGGAATCAAAAAAAATCTGATTTTACTTTATTTTTCGAGTTTAATTTTTTTCGGCAACTCTTTAGTTGGTTTTTGGCAACCCTTTGGTTAAAAAAACTTTTGGGGTCGGTTTACGCTTCGACACATTTTAAAAGACAGTTTTTTAAACAGTTGATATTAACCGTATTGCGACCACTTTTTTAAAAACTTGATCTAAATTTAAAGATCGGACTCGATTTACTTAATAACGAAAGCCCAAATAAAAAAAGTTACACCACAAATTCAACTCCAAGTGTGCTTGCTATAGATTAACCAAATTCCAGATTGTACTACGTATTTCCGGACAACGTGTATAAGCGGGGACCGAAAACGGAATGTTTTACATACTCGAGTGGAAAGAATTTTTATTTAATTTATAAAGAAAACAAGATAAAATTTAAGCAAACCAAATATAATACGCAGGCTTTTGATATTTCCTTACGACTATGTCAAAATAAACGAGGCCGCTATAAAAGATGAAATTCTGTCACTAAGAAAATTGGTTTTGTGGGATTTTAAAAGCGATAACAACCAAAAGCTGAAACGAGCCTAGAACCATTCAAATGTAAAATAAAAATAAAACAAAATGGCGTTGGATATCGCTTTGATGTCATAGTTAAGTCTGAATATCGGTGAAACAACGGGCCCTTAGAAAACAGACTTTAAATGAAAAAAAAAGCAAAATATTATTACAAAACAGGCAAAACGGGATCTGTATTTTTATTTACCGTATTTATTGCTGAAAAAAGTTTGCAACCTAGCATCAAAATAGACACTATAAATATCCTTCACAAGCGAAATGCAAAATACGGAGCGATTTGTGTGACAAAATCAAGAGATATTTGATTGAATCAAATATGTCGACCAGAAATAATAAGATTTTGCTGAAGTAGATATTGTGGTCGATAATTTATACAGATTCAGAAAAAATGTCCTCCTATTGCTCAAAAATACCCATGTAACAATTGTTGAGCTAATTTATATTACGTATCACCCATTTATATCTTTGTCATTTGAGTAAGTTTTTTAATGCATTTTTTAATTTCATGTTGATATTAAGTATTCCTTGACTGAGTAGGTTGTATGTACTTAATTGTATATAAATGAGTTTTTATAACTGAATTGTTCTCACCACAGACATATGAATATTAATAGACGAGAAGTTAAGGACGAGGGGTTAAAACAAGAGTTGCGGGACGCAGAGAGGAAAGCTGACTGTGATTCGTCAATAAATCAATCTGACAGTAAATAGGCATCTCGCATTATAATATCACCATTTAGTTCTTAAAAGTAAAATCTGCTTTTGAATGAATAGACATTTTTACATGGGAGCGCAAATTACTCGCCACGTTATGAACAAATTTGCGAAGTCCAAATTCGGCAAAAAAATTCGGTTCTATTTTCAGAGTCGAATATTTTGTTTACGTATTTAGCTAAGACACTTTTATAAATGTTCATAATTTACTTCCCAGCAACCAACCAGCTTTGTGTTTCGCGTCTAGACGTATCTCGATTTGATAGTATATGTTTCTACAACTGATCCATATTATACGATGTGAATATGCTTAAAATAAAGTAAAATAATGCTTATATATGGAATGTAATACGACAATTGGGTTTATTCTCTTTTTCACATCTATTTTTACAAGTTTTCATAGCAGAAGCCACCATTTTGCCGTGTTATTTCGGAAAAATGAACCGATGATGCCTCGACCATAGCTCGACACAAGTTCGTACAAGAATGATGACGTCACGTTTTCTAAATTCACTTGAGGCCATACGCGAGCACAGCCGGCTCCAATGGAACCGGTATGGGGAGTGGGGAATAATACGCTTTTAATCACTTAGGGCAGGTCTACTAATATTCATATGTCTATGGTTCTCACGTAAGTGAGAACATCATCCGTAATAATCCAGTACGAATAACTACATAAACAAGGGCATAATACGCTGTGAAAAAACAACATATTTATCCCGTCATCAGTGACGAAATTTTGTTGGGTAAATAATAGTTCCACCGCATTTTAGTCAGAGACAGGGCGAAAAGTATTATTATGTTCATAGGCACATTAACTGTGATAAACTTTGTTTATTATTAAAAATATTAATATAACTTTGTACAACCCAGTTTTGTCATATGTATATATACTCGTAACGAACTTAAAAATAATTATTTGGGATGGGTGTGGCAGAGAATTTTAACAATTCATCAAATTTCAAAGTAGATTTTCAAGTTCGGTGAAGTTTCAATTGAAGTTATGTTATTATTTCAGTTCTGTGAAATATCTGGCCAATAATGATATAATAACAGAACTTGAATAGAACCTTCACCGAACTTGAAAATCGACTAAAAAACTGTTCTCTTATTAATCCCCATCCAGTGGTCATTTGGTAATGTTCATAAAATTATTCCTATAGTGCTACATACAAAATGACATTTTTTAAGCAATTTCGTTTTTAAGACCCGCCATTTAACCACTTATGAAGTATCTCTAACATAATCTATTTACAATTACGAAACTATTGATAATAACTTATTAAAATAGCAGTGGGAAGCAAGAAACAAAAATCAATGCGCAATCCATTCCTGTCTGTCTTACGTTTGTAATTGGCTCCAATTTACCATGTACACCGGCTGATTAAACGTCAACCATCAACATGTCCGGAGAGCACGTACAAGTTCTAATAAATGCCCCCGGTGTACCGGTCGCACCGGGGCAGGTGTACTCCTGGCGCAGTAGATTCGTATCGTATCCACTATAAAGCACTTGAAATTCAAAAAAATAAAGTTATATTGACGAACAATCAATACAAAGCACGTAAATTGTATCAAAAAGGTGAAAGTAGAAACATAACAATATATTGAGGAAAATCTTAATATTACGTTATATTGTGTACCCTCTTACGTTATAACATCTCCAATCTGCGGGTACCCCATTCTTGCCCCATCCCGTTTCAGCCCCACCGCAACAATGCATTTGTCACGCATGGAGATATTGGCGAGATAAATCGCTCAGAAATAATGAGGCTCACCACTGAGGGTTTTCAACCGCTGATAAGAGAAACATGGAGATTTCTTGAACAAGAAGGTTTGGTACTGTTAGTAACTGTCAATATTTCCTACCAGGCTTCACACGATTTTCTTCACTATTTACTAAATATTTTTGAATTTATTGAATGTTTCGCTTTTTGATTTTTAAATATACGAATGATTTTCCGGTCTCTGTGTCCCTCCTACAAGCAGTGACATTTGGGTGTGATAGATTGCTAAGATGGAAAATTATGACATTATTGATATTGTTTTATCCTAAAAGGATTTTTTTGGTCGAAAAATCGTTTTTTATAAAATTTTCAGGAATATTCAGTTTTTTTTATTAAAAAATTTCCATATAAAAATCTAATTTAAAAAAAACGTTTTTGGCTACAAAAAGGTTAATAATATTATTTTAGCACTCTAGCACAATGTCACGAGCCGCCACTGCCCACAATATAGGTGTTTTTTTTTTATATGAATACCTCCCCTGATAAGTAATTATTTGTACATTCATTAATTTTGTTTAAGAACCATTTTCATCCTAGATGAAATTACCGAGATATTTAATGGACATATGGTTTAGGTACTTCAACTATGTAAAATAATATACCTAGGTACCCAATGACTTGTTATAAAACGTACTATTTATATCTAAATAAATACATAAAAAAAGTATCGACTGCTCTTCAATGTCTGACGGGGATGGGGAAACTAATGAGATGAGAAAGATTAAGGGAAGAAAGTTCCAGGCTATTCAAATCTGGTCCGGAAATACGGCTAAATCCATTTCAAGCAACGTTTCGATAGTTTATTAGATCAAATATGTAGTTTAACTATTTATTTTCCAGATATGATTTGAGATTATCACGGCCAAAAGAATTATCGTAATTTATTGTTGGGGTATTATGCCGTGTTGCGCAATTGAACGATGTCGCTTTATTTTCCAGTTCAGCATATTTCAGCTCCACAAAATTGCAAAACCAATTTACATTATATAATTATCAAATAATCAACAAGTGATGATTTTTTTATTAATTAGATTCGCATTCCAACAAAGACGTATTGAGATGACATTAAATTCCAAGTCAAATGTGTGAAACTTTCAAATATGCAAATTGGTACGAATTGTTTGAAATTGGAGTTTCAATGCCTCCATTATCGGCAATCGAAATCATTATCAAAGTATTACTACATTACTACCGTGACATAAAGTGATAGCTTAAATTCCTTTCAACCCTCTTATTTACCCATCTCCTCGGGGGATTTATTAATCATCTCCAACAACTGTTAACACCTGCCAGAGATGAAACAAGTTTCTACCTCCCCACGTGTGTGCTAGAGGGAGACGACAGGGACAGAGGGTGGCGGTCTGGCTGCCACGTGTCGAATCAATATCGTCAGGAGTTATTAAACAGGTCACCGATATTGGCAGAGAAGCGTAGACAGAACAGGGAAGAAAGAAGATAGACTACTCCGAACATCTGAATTTAACAAAAAACAATGTGTGGGCAAATAACACCGTCTGCAGCACACAACAGACTCTAAAACTTGTCTGTAGATATGTAAAAATCACTAAAAAGAAAACGCAAGAACTATTTTTGCACTTGTGACCCAACACGTAATAGAAACAAGGGAAATAATCCATTTAACATTATTATTATGAAACCGCGCACACAAAAACGTTGCCAACATCGATCACCCATTTATCAACCGCATAATTTCCATTGACTCCGCCGCTTTCAAGCCCTATCTCCATTTGTTTCTATTATCTGTAATGGCCCCATTATTAATAATTTATTTATTTTACGCCTATTAAGGCTTTTACATACATATATATAAAAAATATTTACGAAATTGTACACGCAAATAGTGCAGGAAACGACTATTTAAAACAATTGCACAAAAATAAGTAGAAAGACAAAATATCACTGAACTTCATCCAAACAGCATGCAGACACAAAACATAAAAAATCAAAAATATTTTTTTTCCTTTGTCGACAAAATTATTATGTGTTAGTCAAATTAAATACCTTTATTAAAATATTACACTACTTGATGAAAAAAACTTCAATAAGGTAAGCTTTTATATTGAAATTGATGTACTAAATATATCAACAACATCGTAGTATTTGTTTCCTAGCTATAAATATAGTATAAATATATCCTTTATATTTTTAATTTCAGAAAATCACAACTCTGAATACCTAACACTGGCTTTGCAACGAAATATGACACAAAACACATAAATTTTCACAACTATTCGGATAGATCTGAAAATTTGAAACATTTTAAATTTCAGATTTTTTCAAATACGGATACGAAAGCTCTCTTCACTCATGTTATGACAGAGGTCTTGAAATCTCCACCCGCTACTTTACATCACTTCAAGCAACAGATCCGTTTGATCAAATACGAGCGTGAAACACGATGTAAATTTTTACGGGCAGAAAAAAGAATCCGCCACCTCCCAACGTCAAATGCGTAGACCATCACGCAACGTAAACATTATGGTACGGCTCCATAAGAAATGTTTCTACTTGTGGCATTATCAAAGAGCGTAGTTAGATCTGTAGAAAACGTGTCAGGAGATACGAAAACAGGTCACCAGGGGTTGCATGAATCGATTCAGGGCGAGTACTTTAAATAAATTTCTAGATTCTCAGAAACTGGGTCTCTTCAAGAATCGGGTCAACAAGTTATTCCCCTTTAGAATTCTTTCACACAGCGTTCCAGAGACCACGTACCCAGGTCGGTAAATCAATGCTTGCGCATACAGAGAGAGAGAAAACAAGTTTTCTTTTTCGTAGAAACCAATAATAAGTTAGTAAATTACAAATTCAGCAGTTGGTTACCATTTCAGGGTAATATAATATCGACTTAACTCAAAGCACGTCAGCCGGGTGCGATCAGTAATCAAGTGATATCTATCGGCAGAAGTCGCGAACAAAATGGATCAAATTTAACTTCAAACGAAATATAACACAATCTTCTCCGAGTTCACATTGCATAGAAAATACAAATACGTAATGAATTTAAAACTTACAATATCTTAAGAATGAATGAGATAAAGATTTTAGCGAAAAAAAATAATGCTACAACATAAAAACCAACACTTTCGTCTACGAGTTTTAGAATAGAATCAACCGTAACACCGTCTCCGGATTTTAGTAAAACAATTAGATACAACATAAAATCAACTCTAACATTTTCTTCTCCAGGTTGTGGTGAACATTTAATAGACGCAACATCAAATCTAACGCTCTCTTCCCCAGATTCTAGTGAATAATTTATGAATACAACATCAAAACTAAGCTTGATATTTGATGGAGACTTAACGGTACCGTAACCATGAAGCCTCCGAAACTACGGGGGTGCAGTGACGTCACCAGAGGGTGAGAAATTGTGGGAGGGAGGGTGATGGTAAGAAAGGCAGAGAAGGGGAAGGGTGCAATTTTCTGGGCTATAAACCGCGAAACCACCTCGGCGTAGTTTTGTTTCATCTAACATTCCACTTTATGTAGTACAAAGATGACAAACAATTACCTTTACAGCGTAATTCGGGGAAGCAACAAACTTGACATTTCACATGGGTAGATACCAAAGATATTAGAAGAACGAGATATGCTATGTTGGCCGCCGGACCGTAGGCGAAGTACTACCTAATTAGGGTACTTTGAATACTGTCGGGACGTGTACGCACAGAAATCTGTTCTATGTATTAGTGCGGATACCTTAGCGTAAGCGAAGGTGTGCAGTAGTATTGGTGAACAAAACCGGCGACACTGGGCAAAACAATTCCACACAGTATGAACTGCTCATAGCACATCTCGTTCTTCTAATATCTTTGGTAGATACTCTGTAAACTTAAGCACACTATTCTACGTTTAAAAACTAGTTGATTTTGAATAATATTTTGCAGTTTTTGGTGACTTTCCATGGCAAATAGGTAATCTTTGAAACAAAGAGATCGCGGTTTCGAAAGCCAGAGCGTTGAAGATGTTTTCACCTCGTTCCAGAGTGGAAGACACTCTCAGAATTACACAGCTGAGAGCCCAGCATTCAGCCTCACAAAATGGGATGCCATAGTATCACTGCTCCCAGCCGTTGGAACTCTTGTATGGTATTATTTTTTAAAAAGAGAACTATGTTTTGCTTAGAATTTCAGAGTCTGTCAAACAAGAAATCTTTGTATTGATTATGGATCTTATAAATACTATTTTTTTCTGTAACTCGTTAAAGGAAAGATGATGGATATTCTGTATAACAAGAAGTCATAAATATTCACAAGAAATTGCTTAATAACGTCAACATATTGGTCGACCCTTATACAAGATTCCTTGAATTATGATTCGTTACGTCCGTGACAGAACGTTAAGTGTGTTGGTGGCGGATTCAGGTATTAAAATAAAATGTATTTTTTCGTGTCAAAAATTTAATGCCTTTCAATAAAATCTTCAAGAATCTATTGTAATCTTACAAGCTAAGATTTTTTTCTTCATATACATGGATGTACAGACTTAAATTGAATGCATTGACAATTATTTCACCAAACAATTATCACCAAATCTAGTGAGCATGTTGTAGGATGTAACCTTTCGAGAAAAATGGGCAAAACAGGTACATAAAAGCAGAGTTTGACCACTCGAGCGATTGATTTCATTACTGGGAGTCCGGGGTAAAGTGCGCTGAATTTAGGGGGTGATTCTGCATGATTTTAGAAGAAAAAAAGGTGAAAAAAAAAACTTTTACGAAATTCCAACGTTTTAAGGTAGTTTTTAGGTTAAAAAGTTGAATTGTTCGTATTGGAAAATACATATTCTTCTATGGTAAAATATATTAGTATGGGAAAAATAAAATTGGAATTTTGAAAAAAGTTGTTTTATCTTTTTTACTTCTACCATCACGTAGAATCACCTCCCGAAGTTACCGCACTTTACCCCCGGACATCATGTATATACCATATTATTTAATCAATGCCATTCCTCAAAATATTAATATAGAAACATATGAAACTGCTTACCGCGGTTTAAAGCCAATGAATCCAGCTAGATTTCACCGTTTATCCATAAATTTGGCACATTATGGGAAGCGATCTCTCAAAACCTTTTTTCAAAATGGCATAATTTGCCTAAAATCGGTTATGGGATACAAATGTAAATTATTTTACTTTATCTCAAATTATTACTTGCGAACTATAACTTCATTATTTCAGGAAGTCTACAAATTATGTAGTTTCTTTGCCTTTTTGCTACATAATGAAAACGTTATCAGCTCTTTGGGGAAAGTTCATTCAAGACTGATAATAGTGTTTAGTAATAAATACCTACATATTACGTAAGCAGTCCAAAACCAAATTGTTTAATGAATTAATCATTTAATTTGAGAGAAACAATTATTCATCGTCTCATGTGATTGTGATGTGCAAGTTCATTGACATAATTATTGAGATAAGGTGGTCCACTTACAATCGAGACTCTAGGTGCCGACTGTTGTTGGGTTAGGCGTAATTTTGATAAAAAATTACTGATATTATTATTGTCTACAGTTATATTGCGTTCGCATTAATAAATTCTTGCTCATTGATGACTTATTCTTATACAAAATCGTGAACTGCCTTGTTGATTCATCACATCTGTGATTGATAAAAGATTGCATTTCGTTGCACCGAACACAACACCAGATCGAACGACTTATTAAGAACACCATACTGTAAAACCAAATACGCGCAAGACTTTTTAATAGGACGTATCTGTAAACCTGACAATGTCTTCCAAAATGTAGACATGTTCAACTGTAACTTGAAATCACATAAAATGCAGCTCACTAAACTGATTATTTTACTACTTTGAATAGTATAATCACGCGAAAACTGTATTTCTTTACGTGTTTATAATATTATATATTTCTTTGTAATGTTTTTTTTCGTCTTTTGTACTAAATATGTACTAAATACAATATAATAATCAATAATTTAACTTAATGGAACTTTATTGGTCTAAAACATACCAATGTTAATTGTGTACACTTAAATGAACGACTGTTTGTTTCCTAAATAAATAAATAAAAATAAAAATCTCTGAACTATTTTGATAAATTATTCAATATTGATACCGAGATAAAACTACTATCATTTTGTTGATATTTTGTTAGGATACCCTCCGAGGGTGAATGTGTGAATGAGTCTGAGCTGTTCGATTCTTCAGAAGTCAATTTCTTCATTATATAAAGTGACGTGTTCCTGTCCTCTGACAAGGAAGGTAATAATGAATTAATGAATTATTCGTTTCCTCTTCACCTATTTCTGTCCCCGCAGTTGTCTCTATTTCATAACTGCTTGATCTTATATGTATGTATATAATATTACTTCTTAACCCTTTCACACCCACATTATTGTTTCCACATATATAAAATATGTAATGCTTGATAATACCTCAGAAAATTGTTTGAAATTACTCTAAGTTAATTTGGCCTAACATTGGACGTCAGAGGTTATTTTTTAAATAGCAAGGTAAAATAAAGATTAAACGAAAATTATAAAAATAACTGTTTAGTGTCAAAGATGCACATTTACCATGTAATGATAATTATCACAGGTTTAAAACAAATAACATTATAACTAAAATTAATTCAGAAATTAAGAAATATTCGATCTTTTAAAATTCGTCATACTTGTCGAAAATATGTGCGTCACTACCAGTGTTAATTTGAATGAATATTTTTTTTATTTTTTATTATTTAATAAATGTTTACATGTTACATTTTTTGACATTTTTTTTAACTACCATACTAGGCTAATGCCCGTGTTTTGTGAAATTGGTTTACGATATTCTGACAAATAACTGAGAACAGCGAATTGAACTGAGGTTATTTTAATAGAACACATCTTTATAATATGTAATTCGAGTAGAAAATATTGATATCTCACTTTAAATTAAGTAATCAATGACGGCAGAAATTCGATGGGACGAACAAACAGCACTATTTATGGTTTTTGTGGCGGGAATAAGGATTGCAACCGAGGGGAAAAAATAGACGCCACAGAATAGCTACAAGAAGCCAAACTTAAATCGCTACACAGAATCACAAAGTTCGTGTTAATTTGAATTAACCCTGGGAATGAAAGGGTTAAGAAGGAGATATAAGATTGTCTGTGGCGGCCGACGTGCAGGCGGACACAGGGCGGGCGGGCCTTATGTTTTACCTTTATACAAATCTTCAGTTATATTTAGAGACTAGCTAACATGGTCCCGGCGTTGCTCGGAGGTTTTTTCTACTTTCTATAAATATAATAAGCATGTTTAATAAGGGTGTTAAAGAAGGAGTTAGCGCAACACGGCATAACACCCCAAAAACAAACAACAAAAATGCTTTTGGCCGTGAGAATCTAAAAACTTACCTAAGCATGTATTGTATATATAAACCTTCCGGAAAAAATCTCTAAACGATAGTGAAAACCCTATCAAAATCCGTTGCGTCGTTTAGAAGAACTAAGCGCACTAACAGACAGACGCGGATAGCGACTTTGTTTTATACTATTTAGAGATTGGTGAAATTTTGCACACTTGACCTTCAAAACAAGACTGTTACTGTCTGTTTACTGTTAAGTCTGATTTCAAAACTGTAATGTAAAGCCCAACGGGGCTGTAAAGACTGAAAAGGGAAACGCCGGGAAATTTATGTACATATAAAACTAACTACCAAGCCGAACGTCGTGGGTTCAAATCCCGGCGTGCGCAATAAATTCTATTTGATCAATTTGTGTTATTTCACAATTTATTTATTTAAAATAATATATAGTAGGTATATTTGCGGCAAGTTCCAGAGTGGGAGACAATCAGTATCGACCTTCTGAAAGACCACTGTTCAGAATTGAAACGTTGCTTGAAATGACTTTAGTCGTGTTTTGTGACTAGATCAGGTACCACCCCCCCCCCCCCAACTTCCTTTTCCCCATTTCCTTCCCATCGCCACTACATTTAGCCTCATAACATATCAAAATTGAGGATGCATTTTCTCACTGATTCCAGACGGTTGGGAGCAGTTAGGATTCTTGCGAAGTATTCACATCAAAGATGTTATACTGCCTTGAAGAAGAAACACAAATAAGTGGTTTACAAAATAAAATTAGCATTTTTAATGATGCTTCACCATACAATTATTCATTTTTATTTTTTTATTTTTTATTGAATTGTTTGTTACACGCATTGAGGATTTTTCGACCGCCATGCTAGGCACATGCCCGTGTTATGGTGGTAGATTTTCTATACATTAACATGAAGAATGTGAGAGAATATAAAATAATGTAAATGACTATATAGTAATATAAGGAAGTATGGAAGAATACAGTAGAATATAAAAATATTATTAAAGTATAGAACATAAATAACGTGAAAATAATGTGAAAGTAGAACATAAATAATGTAAATGGCTATATAGTAATATAAGGAAGTATGGAAGAATACAGTAGAATATAAAAATAGTATGAAAGTATAGAACATAAATAACGTTTGTTAACGTAATGCAAAATCATATGCACATTGTTTTTTAGTGTTATTATATGTTCTCTTGATAAATTATGCAAGCACTGGATGTTAATTCATTTAATTTTCAGAAATTTTAATTTTGTAATCATAATTTCCTTTCTTGGCTTTTTCACGAGTCACGCCACTATTTTCAATATGTCACTACATCGTCTTTTAATTTTTTTGGGTTTAATTTACTTTAATAAGGAAAATTTTGTAATAGTAATTTCATTTCCGGGCTTTTTCACTAGTCGTAACAATTTTTTCGACAGGATACTACATCGTCAAAAAAATGTTTTCTCATTTTTTATTATTATTATTATGGTATGAAATTATATTTAATCCCATACTCTCAGTAAAGCTATACATATCTGATAAAAAAATAATATCTTATACTCATTTTTATGTATTTTACTTTCATTTTGCAATAGCAACTGTCTTTATCATAAGTCATTTGTCAATGGGTAACAATATACTTATATAAATTTTCATAGATTAGAAAGAAAACCTCACTCCAAATACCCACACAAGATCAAAATCATATCTCTATATATTCATTATGTAATTGATCTTATAAATTTGCTTTTTCTTCATTTTTTCATTGTAACTTATTTTCAGCATCAACCTCTCTCCATCATAAGTTCTTACCATGATATAGGCCATTTTATTGTTTTTAGTATATTTATAGCATTCAAGATTCTCACCATACAAATAACTTTCAGAACGTACAATAATACGTGTTTCATACATCAATCATTGACACAAACATCACAAAAAATTCCTACACATCATTCAGAACTCACTAACTCTTATATTTATATATTATATTAATTAAATTATAACTTTGATTCAGCTGCATGTGACTAAGTACAGTCAATACACTATAAGAATAAGAAGAACTATAAGAACTAAGTAAAGTAAATACACTGGACTAAACAAGAGTCGCTTTTGATGGATCTACCTATTTCTGTCTGTCCTAAAACGGGTGATATCCTAGTTGGACAGCCAAGGATCGCTGTAACAATGTATTATGTCATGTTTTTTTAAAAAAATAAATAAATAAATAAATAGCATAATATTTTTTAGTTGTTGTAAGTAAAGTGTTTACATTTTTAGATACATAATACAATAGTATATTGAGGAAATCTGTAATTGGTTTCTCAGTTAGGTAAATTACACACGTATTAATGAACCACATTGTAAACTGTTGATTTCCCTAAAGTAAAATATATATATATATAAAAAGAATATAAAAAGTATGTAGTTATAAAATATATAAAATCAAACATAGTACTATAGAGTAAGCAAATAAGAAAGGATTATTTTTACTATGGAAATCTATATGTGCGTGATTACCATTGGTAGGTTCATTATTTTGCAGCAATTTTGTACAAATAAATCAAAGTTAGAATTCATGTTTCAAGTCCGGTGAATTACACTGAACAATTATTACAATTACACTGAACTGGAGTCAATTATTATTGTTACGGTGGTTTACTCAGCTGGTAGCTAAGGTAGCACATTCTAAACACCTCGTTAGTAAATTAACATTTTTTAGATAAGTGTACATTTTAAACAATCAAATGTAATAAATTATGGGACCTAACACTACATAGGCAATCAAATGTATTAATTTAAGGAACTTGGCCCTAACTAAGCAATCAAATGTATTAACTTAAGGAACCTAACCCTAACTAGGCAATCAAACGTATTAATTTAAGGAACCTAACCCTAACTAAGCGGGGTATGACCTACTGTTTTTGAATATTTATTTACTGAAACATAATGACTAGGATTTATGCAAAAAAATAATCCTTTAGTTTGAAAGGGGGTTAACCAAGTTTACAATGTAAACATTATCCTGAGACAACCGACTACACAAGAATTTATTTCAACCTCTCGAAAGCATCAAATATATTTATAGATACCGCTTGATAAAATCACCAATTAAACACGATTTATTATACTTCCCGAGATCACAATTTCTTATCGGCAATGATTTACACCGAACTCTGTATTCCAGTCGGGCTGCTGTAATGGACCAAATCCATCACGGCCTCTTAATCATAGGGTCACAGTGTCAAATAATAATTATAAAGTCGCTTAATGGGGACCGGTGCGACGATCTGACGGGTGGTATGTCTTCATTGTGATGGAAGTGATACTTAGTGGTATTGGGGACACCAATAATTATTTAAATATCTGAAACCACATAACTTTGTGGTTGTTTTTTTGGGTATTATGCCGTGCTATGCTAGCTCGTTCTTAAGCCAACGTTTCGAACAGCATTACAGTGTTCATATGTGTCCGAAAAGTTGGGTAAAGAAGGAGGTAGCGCAACACGGCATAATACCCCAAAAGTAATTCACTAAAATACTTTTGGCCATGAAAATCTCAAATCATTCTCAATATAACATTGTTTAAACCGCCATATTTTTTTTATTAATTATCGGTTTCGGAACAACCGTTCAACAAAAACATAAACTAACTTAACATGAATAATATTACAAAATAGTGGCTATTCCTGTGGAAAACCGTTCGGGCTCCGTGACAAGTTTTTTCCTACCGACAAACCGATCGTGCGCTGGTGGCATTGGAATTTCGCACTAGCAGGAATTTTTTGAGATGCGATTTAAACCTCTAAGGCCTGAGAAAGTGTATAAAAAATTAACAGAAACGCTTGCGCTTCAAACACTTTAGTTTTGATTTCACGCATCTAGCCCCTTGGAAAGGGACTGGTGTTCCAAAGGTTAAAGATACATAGTATTATAATATATCTGTTAATAACAGTCGTCTTCGCCATTTTGATATAATAGGCAAACCATACACAAAACACTTAAAACGCGTGACAGATTGGTTCCGGCTAGTGATGGCCGAAACCGACTATCCATTTCTAAATGATCGATTATACTTATACATCATAAGTATTAAAAGTAATCCATCAAAATGTATTTACTAAAAATAAGCGAGTAAAATTCTTAAAATATTTTCAAATACCGATTAATTGAATGGTACTTTACCTAAAGTGTATAAATGGTCATTAAGGAACCAAATCGGGACACATTTATTTTAAGGATTAATACAGTCGTTATATTGAAGTACAGGTTTTTTCCTGGGACTTGAAAAGACCTGTATTGTGGAAGGGAGGAAACCAAGAGGCCGGCAAATCATTCCACAGCCAAGCTGTTGAACACAAGAACGAGTCGAAGAAGCGATTCATTCTCATTGTGACAGATGCCCGGTGCAGAAGGTATCAATGGCGCTAGTTCCTCTCAATACCTTACATTAAAATACCGGTAGATCAAGGACAGCATTCCTATCTGAATTATGAACTCGAAATAGCATTGTAACATTTTTTCATTGTTTCGAAAATGGATATTTCGATTACGCCCGTCACTACTCCCGGTACATTTTGCCGGGATGATTACTCACGCGTGGCGTATTCTTGTCTCTGGTTTCTGATAGCTTCTGGCCTCCATTTCCTACGAATGGCGAAAGGAACTGTTTTACCGACGCGAAGAACCAATTTTCCCACTGTCTGTGGGCATAAATAACGCGGGAAAAACGCCCGGAAATGCGAAAAAAGCGCGAAAATCGTACGCGGCCCCAGTCTTGTGGAATAATTCGTTTTGTTCTCCGAGAAAAATGGTACCTTTGCTTTATGACGGTTGTAGGTTTTCGTGCGAAAATATTTAGAAATGTAAACTTCTATATAATACAGACACTATTAATATACAGAGCGTTATAAATAGGTAGGTATTGGGAGTAAAGTTTTAATTGTTTATTTTTTTTAAATGCCCAAGTCTTTTTACATACAACGCAGTAAATCTTTTTTTGAAAAATTACTACAGAAAAAAAGAGTTAAAAAAATATACGTAACTTAAAATAATAACTAACAAGATGTAGGTGACATAAAAATAAAAAAAAAAACCGATGAATTAAAAGGGAAGATAGGTAGCGCCGCTGAGGTGATGTCTCACAAAAGAATAAACTAACGAATAAGAAAACGCGCGTAGTTGCACTGAACTGAGTCCAGTGGACAAACTGGTGATTTACTGCGTTCACACATATGCCCGTCGGTCAGACAAGTTGTCACCGGCTGCCACAAACACGTCGCTCAAGCCACTTTTTTGAAAAAAAAAAACTTTCCTGTGATTTTGAGATGTTAACAAATCATTCACGAGCAAAAATCAAATCTAATGGAGTTTTTTTTCTTTTCGCATGCACTTAAAAATCACTTATTATTTCAACAAATACAATTTTATTCATAATGTTTTTCGAATAAAATAAAGTGAGATGAACGTTAGTGAACGCAGAAAACAAGAATATAAAGAACAACATAGTGTCAGTACGTCGTATTCTACTACTCTGCTCGCTCGTTTGTTAGCCAAGAATGAGGGTAAATGCGGCCCACCAACGGGCGAACATGTTCGCGGCGAGCAGTCTGAGCAAGACGTCCATACAAAAGACGCCTGTGACGTCACGCTTGCCGCGGAGACGCTCGCCCGACAATGAGCCGCTTCGAGAACGCAACTGGTGTCGCGAGCAGGTAAGAGAAAAGAGGGGCGTTCATAATAATATACTTGTTTCACCCGTACACATATTCTTTGAACGGTTATCTCTTTCTAATGCGTTCCGTTGATTGAGCTACGTATGATGTTATTTTTAGCCATTTCATTCATTCACACAAATTCGTTGTGGCTATTCTTTTCTCGTGCGTTTCATTTTTCGATTTAAATCTCGAAATAGGAACGCGAGATATTTTTTGTTCGATTAATATGAACATAAAGCGTCTTTGTAATTATGTCGTTGATAAAAATAGTTTATCTGCCAATATCCTTCAAATCAAAGATAGTATTAAAATTATCAACGATAATTTAAAAACTAGTTTGCCAACTTCAAAGTATTGTCAAATTCACCAAGGTTGTGTAAACCTTGTATTGGGGAATGCAAACTATAGTTGGAATGAGAAGTATATATATACATGAAATGTTTGTCTAGTTGTTCGTATAGGTACAAGTAGATTTATTAAATGCAGGAGTTCACAACCATCGAATTTAGAGTTTAGTAAAAAGGTTACATAAATCGTTCGTTTTTCAGCTGTTGTTTTTTAAACTTTTAATTCTTTAAATATTCACTAATTTAATTTACGTGATCTTAAGAGATTATAACTTTAAAATTTACGTGGCGTAGAAATTTTCAGAATGCGTAGAGTTGTAGATTCTTGAATGTATTGTTCATACATAATTAGGTACCTACTGGTAGCTGCATATTCAGGAAAATGTAAAAATATATTTATTATTTTACCTACAGGGTATTTGACGCATAATATTTGATTTATAAAAGACATATTATTCAAGTGAAAAAGTTGTTTATCATTTATTAAATAATGATTGAAATTATTAATAGCGAACATGAATATATATAAACCAGTGAGATATATTCCTCGTGTATCTTTAAAACCGAATTGTATTTTGTAATGTTTTTAAAATGATTGAATTGAGACTATGGTATCCCCGATATTGCGTTATGTTGTGAGGCCGAAGGGAATGGGGAGGGGAAGTAGATGGGAATAGGTGTCCGGCGTATCTATTCAGACCTTGTTACGAAACACACCTAATGTGATTCAGAGCAACGCAACGTTTGGATTCTGAATGGCTGTATTTCACAAGGGCGGTACTGAGAGTATTTACCACTCTGGAAGTTCCGACGAACACGTATCAAAACTTGTATCCTCTGTGCATACACTTAAAGCGTAACATGGCTCTGATATCACGAAGTGGCCTCGAGTGGATCCATACACCAGTTTGCTACAAATTAGAAATTACGACGATGTCGTAAGAGGGGCGCAAAAAGCAGGATTTACGCAAAGGTCACATAAGCAGGATTCCCATTATGACTCGTCATAATACCTAACTTATGTACTCAAAAGAACAATTCTCTCATTGGGTCAAACTAAGAAATCCCTCCTCCTATCTTAAACCAACGTTTACTCTGTGCACTTGGATCAAATCAGCTATCTCAGAGCACGAAGAGCTGCGTGATTGTGTAATTCCGACCCTAACGCCGGGGCCAAATGATCCAATAACTTCGCTTAGATTACAGCGTTCAGATGCGACCGGGGTAGGTTGTTGAATTAAATAATATGTTACCAGGAGAGAAATTTAGGAATTTGGTATTCAACCGGGGACGTTAAGTAACCCACAGCGTGGATTTACATGATGACAATGGTATATTATAAATTACCCATTTTTTGGGTTAGGTTACCTTTACGAATAGTACGCTCTCCGTGTAATCGGATTACCTTTAGCTGCTCTTTTTGTGGGCAGACAGGTTAGTTATTAATATTACCTACGCACTAGTTTTATTAAGGGTAGGAAATTGCGTTTTAGACAATCACAATATATGCGGTGTTACGTTAAGCCGGTAGTATAAACTGAAAAATGAAGAAACTGGGTAGGTACGTAAAATATAGGAAGAACTTATATTTTTAAATTTTCATAGTTCAGTACATAACTCTGAAATAAATAGTGGAAGAAACGGGCTTTATACGAGAAAGCAGAAACGAAACTTATCTTGAAACGATTTTAAGAACTTAGAGTGACAACGATTAAATTATTACTTTATCTATATAAAGTAACAATGAAAGAGATACCTATTTATATTTGTGATTATATTATTTTATTTTATTTTATTGAAGTAGAAGTAAATACTAATAAATCTAAACTAAACATGAAACAGAATAATAATAATAAGTGTTTTACAATCTTATTTTTGGTAACAATTAGATATATATATATATTTTTTTTTTACAGTAATACCGCACAAGAGTCCCAACTGCTCCCGTCTGGAGCCAGTGAGACTATGGCATCCCCAATTGGGGTATGTTGTGAGGCTGAGGGTATTGGGGAGGGGAGGGAGATGGGGAAGAGGAAGGTGGGGAAGTACCTGGCTATTCAGATCTGGTCACCAAACACGGCTAAAGCCATTTCAATCAACGTTTCAATTCTGAATGGTGGTCTTACACCAGGGCGATACTGAGAGTATCTTCCACTCTGGAACGTGCCGCAAATATACTATATATTATTTTAAATTAATTAATTGTGAAATAACACAAATTAATCAAATAAAATTTATTTGCACACGCCGGTTTCGAACCCGCGACCGTCGGATCTGTAGTCCAAAGCGTATACCACTAGACCACGCCGGCCGTCAAATAATGATATAATGATATCCTCACTGGGATCTCCTGTGCTGAGGATGAGATGAACAAGAAGACATAGAAAACTTAAAAGGTAACGATCTCAACTGTAAGACAAAGATCCATTGTTCGATTCCCAGTTGACACTGTTACCTTTTTAATTTTTCTATGTCTTGTTCTGTGTCGTGTTTGTTTTTTTAAATTTCATACATTAGACTTAATTGTATATATTAGAGGCACTGCTGAAAAACCAACCGCATTCCGGAATTAATAGCTGAGTAATTATATTTGTCAATAGAACCAATGTAATAACAAAAAACTAACATGTATAAATACGTAGCAATCTATTGTCAAATAAATGTTTTATTACTATTGTTATTCATTATATGAAAAACTTGAATCGGGTTATGTTTGAATAGTAGGAATAACAGAAAAGAACGACAAAACATGTCACATGCCCCATACAGACCAACGAAGTTGATTATCCATTCAAGAAAGAATTTCGATATGTGAAAATGTTTGATCAATTCAAAGGAAGTAAGATAAAATTGACCTTACTTCGATTATTCGGTAACATAGAAATACCCAAAACACATTTCCATCGTTTTATCTCTTCAGTGACATAAATCGCATAAAGCTGAAAATTTCAGCTATACTACTGGCAACCAACACAATTAATTATTCAACAGCATTCCGATTGTTGTTAAAAGAATAAACTCATTCTGGTTCGGGCCAGATAAAATTAATTACAATAAGCAATAAAACAGATCTCAAAAAACAGCGTAATATGGCAAATGGGAACTTTATTGCCACTGTCCTGTCCTTAATCCTAGCTGACCCGTGCTGTCACGTTTGACAGGCACTTAACGAGTAGGCTGGTAAGTACTAGTTACGCACTAAGTTATGCTACCAGTGTTTTTCTAAACATAGTTAACTGTTACTTGTGTACTTAATGTGTTAAGCATTGGGAAATAATGTGCTAGATGAGCCCATTCCAGAGAAAAAGTGGATTAAAATAACAGTACTTCGATTTAGTTACGTATTATCAAAAATATAAACATACATACTGTTCAAGAATACATTAGATAGATATTGCAATTTATGTCGTGTTCGGGTTTTCTTTAAGGCGAAGCACTACGTAGTAATACAAAATCATGTGCTTTTTGGTTTGAAATTTGATCGTTTAGAATATTCTAAGTGCTTTCATTAAATACAGTGAGTGGAACTTTGAAATAATAGAGATGTTTAAAGTATTTTTATAAGGACAAATAAATAAAGTAGCATGCCTATGAAAACTGCTTTAAAATGCAAAATCTTCTACTTACGAACCCATTTTCGGTTATGGTTTTGTTATATAATATGGAAAATTAAGTTCTTTAGAAAATTATCATAAAACATTTAAATATTTGTTCGTGAACTTCGCAAAATAAAATAAAACACACTTCTTGGCGATGAGTTTTTCTATTCTATTTTCTTCCATACGACTGGTGTTAAGCGGGAATTCAAACCTTATCGCCATCTACATAAGGAGTGTTATTGTCACCAGCCCGTTCTAAAGTATTTCACCATGTGGTGCATCGCCTTAAAGCTAAAATACAATGTTACAATTTTGCAGTAAGAACAGTAATAGAAAAATGTATAATGGCACAATAATTAATCACAGTGAAAGTCAGGGTCAAGCAACCACATTGGTCGTTAGTGGTTATTTTCAGAGCGCAAAGGTTCATCTCATGGGCTCTATACCAGTGGTACACATCCATGTTTAAGTAGTCATCTACTTATTTTAGTGTTGTTTCGCGGGTAAAATGCCGTTAAAATTATTTTAGAAAAAAATCCTGTTGTAGAATGTAGAAATTCACAGGTGAACATATTGCGGAAAACCGGTGGGAAATCCGGGCAAACGTTTTTCAAATAAAAGAAAAACACACAATAAATCAACTCTGATGGAAAACATGTCATGGCGGCGGTTCGGCGGAAAGGGGGGGGGGGCTAAAACACGAGAACCTACCTAGTGCCTAGTACCTACCCAGCTTAGGGGAAGATGCTTTGGCTGGCAACACTGGAAGTTGTACCGGAATATTTGGAAATAAAAACATTAGCGATCTTAGCGGCTCGGGTGATATAATATTACTCTAAAATTGTACTCGACTTTAATTCTCATTGAACATAAGGTTTGAGACACATTACGTTATACGCATCACGGCTTGGCCTATTTCAGCACATCGCTCGCCATATTACGAGAATATAGCGCGCTTATAGCGTGGTCTGTCACTGGCTTTAATCTTGGGGCGATTAACGCTCAGCTATGAGCCAGTTGTGATTGTCAGTATGTCAGGATTTTTCAGTCGTTTTTTTTCACATTAGCTCCACACAGGAGACCTTGAGAAAAATAATTTTTCTCATGGCCCAAGTCATCTTTAGGGATGCTGTGTAGAGTGTCTTTTCTAAAGAAATAAAGGAGAGGAAGTGCTGGGAAGGAAACAGATACGAAGAGAGCGTAGGAATCAAGGGGTCAGTGTGTTCAGGAGTGACAGACCTATGAACCGTTCCTCCGACTGCGGTCGAAGGCGATGGGTCGAGAGAATTCTGCTGGAGAGGGCAATAGGTCTCCCTCTACCAGTGTAACCCTATCTTACATGTAACTTTATTGTAGACATAGTGGGTACCTATCCAAATGAATCAAAATATGATATTATTATTTTACAGGAAACAAAAAATTCTAATAAAACAACAATTATTTTACAAGCAATAATTATTCGTCTGAAACACTCATCCACATTGAAAAATCTCCTGATAAAAGATACACGACGCCAACGGGACTCGAACCCGTGTCCCTTCGATTTCCGTAATAATAATAATAATTCCGTAATAATTATTGCTTGTAAAATAATTGTTATCCTTTGTGCTATGCATAAAAAATCTTGTCTTAAACATTAGTTTACCAAAAAAATAATAACTAATAAAACAAGGTTAGATAATTTAGGTTAGCAGGGAAATCTGTTGATTAAACTAGGCTAGGTTAGGATAGTGTAGGTAAGAAAAAATAGTTTGAAAATTTGAAGGCATTGTTTATAAATACATACATATAAATACCACACACAAGTAGCGACCACCCATGCATTTTTTTTCGACCACAATTTTCATTTCGTATATAAGCTAGGTGAAAGAAAAAAATAGCATTATTTTTGAAAAAAAATGTTCTTATTAGTGCCAGTAGTGATAAGAGAGTAGTTTGAAAGGTAGACAAATGATCGAGAAACATTTAACGCATTATCTGTACACTGGAATGAGATACGGAGTCGAATGAAAGTCGACATGGCCCTATCAAGTGAAACAAAGACTTTAAATACAATAAAATAATATTATTTCCACCTTAATAATGCACCCAGTTGTCAGATAATCTTGAATTCACAACAGCAAAACTTTAAACCAAACCATTAACCGAGCAACGCCGGGTACACGTCAGCTAGTAAATCATTCAAACAACAATTTTTCAAATTAAGCAAATAAAACATAGACAAACCTGCCAAAAGTGACAGCGGCTGACACCATAGATAAACTATTATTTACTTAAAGTGTCCCGCTAATCATAGGGGCGGTATATCAGCATTTTTCTGTAATGGCATAACTATTCCTATATTGGCAGGGGTCCTCCCAGAGAGCAACTTGACGAACGTAAATATCTCACGAGCCGAGCTAAAAAAGCTACTGAAATACCGGCCCATAGTATTAATAATAGTGAAACCTACTTCGGTACTTACTCCACATATGGGTACCTTCTTAGTTACATACTCGGCCTAGTTTCCCCCTAAAGACCGGTCCGGACAGCATCAAAAAATTCCAACAGCATAGTGGCATCTTGCAAAAAGTTCACATCAAAATCTTGGCGTTTAGTTTGATGTGTGTTTGGGTGTCTATTCCTTTTTTCTCGGGTTACGGGGATGAGTGCGAGGGTGGGCAGTGCCGTCAACCCTTTCATGCCTACACCACGTTTTGGCACAAAGCCCCGAAACGTGTTACGTGGTCGGGCGGCCCGCCCTCGGAGGCCTGAGGAGCATTGTTAAGATCGGGAATGAAAAAATATCAATTGTTGATAAGGGCGTTTTTGCCGCCGCACTTTACGTACCCCGATATATTGTCGCCGAGGCAGTGGGCGGAGGTTTTGGGGTAGTTCGGTATCAATTACAAGTCGCATGCGGTTCGCATCTTAATAGTGCTCTTTCGCACACAGGTACCCTGGTTAATTAATATCGTGTTTTATCAAATATATCGTCAATTGACACGAGACATATTGAGGCTTAGGCAACGAAAGGTCAATAAAATTGATTCTCTATTGAAATTTTTGTAAGGGTTTCGATATTTGATATGTAGTTGGCTGTCGAATGGTCCCTCCCTTCAAGATACAGGTTCACTTCTTTCTTTCTTCAGAAAGCTATCCCGAGAGACGACATAAACAAAGACGAAAATTATTTTCATCAGAACATGCTGTATATATTTTTTATTGTTTGATAAATTTCACGCGAATAAAGGAAAAAAAATCATACTTCAGGTAGGTATATGGACACGCCCACCATACACATAACTGTGGAAGAAACGATAATGGATGTGGATGGACAGTAAAATGAATATCTCAAAGCTACACAGATCAGGTCTAAAATGACGTCACCGCGACCATTCTATTATTACCACCTGATCAATAATAATGATTTATTCTAGAAGAAATGCAATTTTGCTAGCAGGGTTTGCAATCCTGCATCGATTTCAGCAATGTTTAATGACGCGTATATGCAGGATTCTCATGTGCGGCAAGATTTGAGGGTTTGAGAGGTTGAAAAAAAAATTACACCAAAAATATGACGAAACGATGCGGAAACTTCAAACCTTAGAGAGAGATTGTCCGTTTATGGAGGTATCAGAGGGAGACCTTCAGTTAGCTCACATCTTCTAGATGACAGTCCCACCTAGTGCACAACTAGTGTGAAAGCAGAGAGAACGTTTTTCGCTGCTGGGCTTTTGTGCACAGATGTCCTTTCACATATGGATGACATGATGTGTTCTTAGTCTTCATAAAATACTTATTACATTACGTTTTCATTGCATTTTATTATAATATTGCTATTACTATTTTGGTACCGTCTGCTGTCTCCTGGCGAGCCATCAGAGGGGCTCTATCCAGGCAGACTTGGCAGTGATTATGGTATTTTCGTAGTCTGCGCAAGCTTCCCGTGTGGTGGCGAGGAGGGGTCTGAAAGAGTGCACTCGTCCCTTCGGAAACATTTCGGAAGCGCTGCAGCATCTCGGTAGGCAAGATAGTTGGCGATATATGTTATTATGGGTGATTTTTAGCTTATGCCATTTGGGTGCAGTGTAATCTACCCGCAGTTCTGATGTATACAGCATTGCGCAGAATGCATCGATAAGTATTATTTTCACGTTCGTGCTGCAAAAGTGAAAACCATCTGCTCTAACAGATATCGAAGTCACTCCATATCCTATTTGTCCTTCGGGTCGTCTTAACATGTCCCAACTATTTTACGTTACGACCATTAAAACAATAATGTTTTTCCATATGGAGTTTTTTTTCATCTGGTGAGGTGTATTTTTTGTAGAAGAGTGAAGTGGTGTGCGGTTTGAGCAGCACGCGTGTAAATTGCTCTTCCTGTTTCAAATAACTAGTGTTTTGCTAAAGCTAAAATCCCACATTTAGCAAAATAATTTCATCTCTCTGAAACGAAGTTATGTTCGATTTAAGGCAAATTCTTTAAAAATAATCAAATCTCTTTGTTTCAATTATTCATAACACACAGATGAAAGCAACGATGCGTCGCGAGAACTCAAGTGGTGCAAAGTGTAATATGGAGTGCGTTTCGGGTGTGAGAGTGGAAAAATAACAAAAAGGTTTAAAGTGTCACCAACTGAACTGTATTTATAACCGCTGCACAGATCACACCTACTTCTGCTTGTGACGTATTGTTTACTTCATTACTGGCGCCTTCAGGACTGAGATAAGATCTTTTCAATTTAATTTATTACGTCATCCAAATATTATATTACATTTATTTATATTTCGGTTAAACGTTACTATAGTACAGCTCTTTATTGATTTGTTTAGCTTTCCAGTCGGTTTTAATTAAATGCATTTTATAGTTGTGTCCTTGGCTTGCACTCGGAATATGTGAATAGATTAAATATTTTTATTTTTATTTCCTGGTTAGGTTTTGTTTATTTATTTATTTAACGCCCAGAGGGCTTTTACATGGTTGGTAGTATAATTTTAATTTGACAGATATTTTGAAACATAAAAAATAAGAATAAAATTACATTTGATAAAAGCTATGCAACAAGTCATACAAACACAAGAAACAAAAACAGAAAATTACAGCTATTTGTAGGTTTACATGATGTGTTTAGGAGTATTGTTGAAATAAATGTTTTAAATGATCCACAAAACTTTGGTTGGTATCGAATATGTCAACATCACCCAAGTAATGATTTCCCATGGTGTGAAGTCGTTGTATCGGAGAGTGGGCAATGTAGTTACGCTTATGTGTGCTGCTGTAGAATATTGTATTTTGTCGTGTTGTTACTGTGGGTGTGTGTATGTTTATAAGTTGCAGGAGTTCACAACAGTCGAATTTAGAGTTAAGTATTTTGAATAAGAACGTTAAATCGTTTATTTTACGTCTATCTTCTAATGTATGTATTTTTAGAGTATTTAATAAAAAATATATTTTAAGTCTTCGACAGGGATATTTAATTTAAAATTTATAAAACGTAGAAATTTTTTTTGTATTCGCTCAATGTTGTTAATGTGAATTTTAATAATAATTTAGGTATTTCAGAGATACTCAAAGAGCTACGGAAGAGGCAAGAAGAAGCAAGAAGATGTCGGTTAGAAGAAACAGGAATAGACAAGAAATGTCGGTGAGAATTAAAAAGATACAGAAAGAGCCAGGAAGAATTTAAATGAGCCAAGAAGGGGCAAGAAGATGCAAGAAGATGCAAGCTGAGGCAAGAAAATCTTTGACGAGACTAGGGCCAAGAAGAACCAAGACTAGCTAATAATGGATGCGAAGTTGCAAGAAGAGGCAAGAAGAGACAAGACTAGCCAAGAAGGGGCGAGAATTTGCAAGAGGCAAAAAGAGGCAAGAAATGGCAAGAGACCACAAGAGACCACAAGAGACCACAAGAGACCACAAGAGACTAGAAGGGATAAGAAGAACCTAGAAGGATCGAGAAGAAGAAGGCTCGAAGATCCAAAAAGAAACTAGAAAAGACGAGAAGACCCATGGCGAGCCAAGAAGAGGCGAGAAGAACCAAGGGAAACTAGAAGAAACAAGAAGATACAATAAGAACCAAGAATATTCAAGATAACCAGGAAGATCCAAACAATAGTCAAGAAAATGTAAGAAAGGGCAAGAAGAAGGAAAAAATAAAAAGTAAAAAAAATAACGCTCAGTCAATTCCTTTATTTCTGCCCATCCCACGTTCCAATATTGTCTTATTAGGTTGCTTGTATACCGGTTGATTAAACTCCAACCACATTCCAATCCTCAGAGCATGTGTTCCAAGTCCTAACAAATCAGTGAACCGTGGCGTACCAATCGCAGGGTCACGGTCACCGGGACAGGAGTGCTCCTGGCCTAGGTGGTACAATCGTATCGTATCGTATCTGGTGAGATGTATTTTTTGTAGGTAGTCACTACAGAAGCAGCGCATTAGGTACTTGCTAAAAAGTATGGTGGAAGCTATTTTGTACAAAATATTTGCAGAAAAATAATCAATCTGGTGTACAAAAGATTAAAATTATATAATTTCAAATAAATCTTCATTCTTCTGTATTAATTTAATTTCTTCGCGTATACCTAAATACTTCTTCAGGAGGTCTGCACACCAACATCAAGTCTAAGGAGGCGATATTTCATAATTTCGCTGTACAAATTATAGGTAGATTTTTATGTGAACGCGTTCCGCATATTTTTCTAGGTGGTCTAATGTCGTATTAACGTCCTACTGAGGTCAACACTATCATTATGGCTATCCTAAACGAAACAGCCGTTACGTACCATGCCTAATAATATATTATTAGGTTAATTTGCAAAATAAAAATGCAGTATAATGCATGCTAATTATTTTCGTAGATGCGAAACATCTTATCTATAATTGTTGGCAGCCTTTTTCCATTTTAGTTTTTATTATTGTGACAGACTAACAAAAACTAAAATACTTGCAGAACTTAATAATAACATTATTAAATTTGATGATTCACATTATTTCTTCTTCATGTAACAATAACATCTTAATGACAGTTGTCGAGTTTTTGTTTTGCTCTCAATAATTAATGTTTTTTTAACAAGTATTTAGCTAAAATATATCAAAATCTATAAAACCAAATAAATAAAAATATATACTAACAAATAAATAGTGTTTGCAAACAAGCCAACAATTAAAACTATTATTTAAACTTCTGTGTGCAGTGAATCTGTTTCTTCTTAATAACTATATTGCTAAATTCCGCCGAATATCGCTTTCAAAATGAATATGAATGAAGCACTTTCTCTTCTAAATAAAGCCAAGGAAGAGATTACTGGTATCCATAGTGCCATTACCGATCCCTCTTTAAAAATCACTAAAGATCAAATGGCAAAAATACTCACCAAACTATCTAACCTCTCTGGTACCATGCAGGACCTAGGAGTAAATGTAGGAGTCCTGGAGGGGAAAGTTATGACATTTGAAAAAATCATAGAAAAGAAAGTATTACCCCAAGAAACAACACCAATTTGTGACTTGCTCGCAGAGATAGAGGAACGCAAGATCCGCACCAAGAACGTGATTTTACTTAACGTTCCCGAGTCTAGTTCCAACTCAAGCATGGAGAATATCTTGGAAGACAAAAAAAAAGTTTTAACTATCGTTAGTGAAATAAATAGCGAGTTCAAACCGGAAGAAGTAAAAATTTACAGGCTTGGTAGTAAAATTTCAAACAAAATCAGGCCCATTAAAGTCGAATTTGAAGACCCTAAGCTGGCAAAACTTATTCTCTTTAATAAAAATACTTTGCCTAATGGAATAAAAATGAAACCGGATAGGACCCTCCAACAAAGAGAACATTTGACTGACCTCTGGAAGGAAATGGAGGAGAGAAAAGAAAAGGGTGAAATTGATTTGCAAATCAAACATTTTAATGGAATTCCTAAAATTATCAAAAGCCACGCAAAAAACTGATAAACAAACATAACACACTCTTAAGAATCAATGGATATTATCAAAATGTTCGAGGAATCCGTACGAAATTGCAACAACTTAAAAGGAATTCACCCACCTTCTCATATGACATTTTATTATTAACTGAAACATGGTTAAATGCAGATATCGGCTCGTCAGAATTAGGCCTAAATCAATATACTATCTATCGCCTTGATCGAAGTCCTAATTCGAGCAAAAAGTCTAACGGAGGAGGCGTGATGTTATGTGTGTCTAAAAATATCTCATCCTATAGACTACCGGTCAAGCACACAAATGTTGAACACACTTTTGTAATGCTCAACATACCTTATAGTAAAATTATTATAGGTTGTGTCTACATCCCACCTGCATCGGATTTGCAAATATATAAAAACCACAATGAGGACATAGAAATGCTGAAATTCAAATATCCGAAAGCAAAATTCATAATTGCTGGTGATTATAATCTGCCGAACTGGACCAGCCAAGATGACATCGGATCTGCCACAAATGAATTACAGTGCGCTAAATCCAGTGAAATTCGTGATATGTCCATATTCCTAGGACTAACTCAATCAAACAATGTGTCTAATTCTAATAATCGAATGTTAGATTTAGTGTTTTCAAGTGATTCAAAAATAGTGGTTGAGAAATCTGACGAATTATTATTGCCTCTAGATAAACACCATCCACCATTAGATATTATCATAACAAATATGTCTGGAAGATCTCCAAACCTAACTACCACATCGTATAATTTCTCCAAAGCCGAATACCATAATATTAATGAGTACCTTACCTCGGTAGATTGGTCATTTTTAGACAACGAAAATAATTTAAATAATCAATTAGAACAATTTTACTCAATTTTAAATACCTCGATAGAGCGCTTTGTTCCTAGGGTCAACTTCACACCATCTAACTATCCCAAATGGTTTACGAGGGAATTAAAAAAACATATTAATTATAAAAAACATATCCATAGAATATATAAACATACCAGAAATCCTAATGATTACATAACTTTTATTAAATTACGTAAGCAGTGTAAAAAATTATCAATAAAATGCTATAGTGATTATGTAAGCCTAATTGAAAAAGAGGTACACCAAAATGTTAAAAAATTATGGAGTTTTTCTAAAAGTCAACAAAAAAATGATTGTGGATTTCCCAATAACATGTACTTGAAAGAAAAATGTGCCGACAGTATCGAAGGTATAGTTAATCTATTTGCTGATTCATTTAAAAGTGTTTACGACACAGATATTCGTGTCAATACGATTCCCGATATTTCAGTGGAAGAGGTATTAAATCTAAGCCAATGTTTCATCAAAAAAGAATCTATAGAAAAAGTCATAAAAGAATTAGATAGCAATAAATCTGCTGGACCGGATGGTATTCCTCCAATATTTTTCAAAACCTGTGTTAGTAGTCTGATATATCCTCTTTATAAACTCTTTAACAATTCTTTAAGTTCTGGTTCTTTTCCAGCTCAGTGGAAAAAGAGTTATTTAACCCCTATTCATAAAAAAGGTGACAAAAGCGATATATCAAACTATAGACCAATTTGTATAATGTCTGCTTTACCGAAAGTTTTTGAGAAATTAGTCCTAGATATCATTGTAAAACCTATCAACAACATTATTGTTCCTAACCAACATGGCTTCATCACAGGTCGCTCTACCTTAAGTAATTTAATGATTTATGAAAATTACATATCTGAATCTCTGGGTCTCAAACAACAAGTGGACAGTATATACACTGACTTTAGTAAAGCTTTTGATAAGGTTCGACATCACATACTTATTTATAAACTTCGATCGTTGGGCATCAAAGGTAAATTATTGAGTTGGATTGTTAGTTATCTTAGCCATAGGGTGCTTAGTGTTAAGATTAATTCTGTACAATCTTATATATTCGAGGCCACAAGTGGGGTTCCTCAAGGGTCCCACCTCGGCCCAATATTTTTCTTATTATTCATCAATGACATTGTTGACCAATTTAATGATGTAGAAGTTCTGATATTTAGAACAACTTCATCAATGGTGTGAACAAAATGCTTTATTTTTGAACATTCAGAAATGTCAAGTAATATGATTTTCCAAAACTCGTTATAATATATTACATGAATATACATTAAATAATATTAAATTAATACCAGTATCACATATTCGTGACTTGGGTGTAATATTCGTTGAAAACTTGTCATTCATTGAACACATCAACTATATAACTAATAAGGCTTTAAAGATGCTTGGCTTCCTTTGCAGAACTTTAACCGATTTTAAGTCCATAGATTGTATGAGAACCCTCTATACTTCATTAGTCAGAAGTCAATTGGAGTATAATTCACCTATTTGGTCCCCTTTATATAAAGTTCACTCCAATAATATAGAAAGAGTTCAGCACAAATTTCTTAAGTACGTAAATTTTAAGCTCGGAATTCCTATTGATTACATTAATTATGTCAGTTTGATGAATCAATTGCATCTAATAACACTGTCTGACAGGAGAATTATTTCAGACCTGGTTGTGTTACACAGAGTCATTAACAACTTAATTGATAGTCCTGCCATCCTTGCCACTATTAAACTACATGTGCCGACTAGGAATACAAGGCAAAATATAACATTCTTCTGTAATACATACTCGACCAACTATCAGACACACGCACTGACCAATAGGATGCATGATCTGGGCAACAAGTATGGGGGTGTTATTGATTTATTTATTGACTCCATATATAGAATTAAGCATAATCTACATCAACACTTTGTTGAATCCTACAAATTGGAGTAGCTTTGGTAAATTAGTTTTAATGATTTGTTTTATATCTAATGTTGTTTTAATTTCTTTTTTACTTTATGTTATTTTTTTTTCCATTACATTACATCTATTTACTGTCAATATCTCCTGTATATTACATATTCTCTTATTGTACTGCATCATGTATCACTTCTATGTAAAAGCCTTTTTAGGCGTATATATATATATATATAAATAAATAAATGTCAATATAAATATATGGGCTGCACTTCCCGAGTTGTAGATACTTTCAGTTTCTCCCTGGTGACAGGTCATCATTCGTAATCGAAACGTTGATTGAAATGGCTTAATCCGAGTTTAGTGATCAGATCTGAAGAGTTGGGTACTGCCCCACCTTCCTCCAATCCATCTCCTTCTATTCCCTACTCCTTTCAGTCTAGTATACCACATTGGCAAGCGTGATGTACACCAATTTGAAAGAAAACTACCTTAAATATAAAGATCTTCCGGCTCCTAGGCCCTAGGCGGGTTAATGAAATTTTTCGTCTATTCACCCTAAGGGAAAGTTATTAAGCCAAACGCACGTTTTCCGATGTTAGAACACGTACATGTGGCTAGATAATATTATGATGGAATGCGAAAATATTCGGATTTTTATGAACACGTGTTTACCAGGAAACCTGTTAATTCATTTATAAGGACTGAAATCCCGTTTTTAACCAGATTACCAATGATTTTAAAATATTCTTAATAAATAAGCAATACTCGATCTTCTCCGCGTAGAGATGGACGGTGACTTCGGGGAGGGAAGGTTAAAAACAAAATTCACATTTTGCACTACCAATGAACCGTTTAAAGACCAACAAATTCTGGACACATCGGACATACCAGACACACCCACAACATACCTATAGATTGTATAGATGTATTTCTTCAGTGTTCAGTAGTAATATTCAATATGATTCCCATTAGGTAATTCCTATTATAATATGTGCTTACAATAAAGTTTATTACGTAATTTGATAATCATTTATTAGATACAAGCCTTACTTTTGATTATAATTTATAATAATAGAATAGATTTGTTATACTGTTATATTAATGATATTCATTTATTTCTTCATATGAAGCGGTTACTTTGTGATGTGACATTATAATTTAAAATTAAACAGTAACTTTGTAAACATCACTTATAGGTAAATACTTAATGCCGACCGGGTTTCGCTACAACCGTAGCCTCATCAGGGCAGTATAACGGTTGTAGCGAAACCCGGTCGGCATTAAGTATTTACCTATAAGTGATGTTTAAAAAGTTACTGTTTAATTTTAAATTAAGATATTCATTTAGGTACACTTGAAATAATATTAGAAATTAGAAAGAGTGTGAAGAAAGTTTAAAAATTATCAATAATCAAAAAATCTTTTTGAATCACCCTATGTTAATTTTGTGTCCATTATAAATTACTACTTGTATACCTGAAGAAGTGAGCATTGCTTACAAAAGTTGATTTTTAAAACAAATAAAAGTGGTTAAAACTAAGGACAGGTTGTTTTATTATGTAGATTATGAAAATTGTAAATCCGTAAACTTCATCCGACATCACACAGGTACATCCCTACATCCCTGCATCCCTGCAACTCTGAAACCCTGCAACCCTGTATCCCTATATCCATCCACCCACCTACAACCCTACATCCCTACATTTGAAAATTTAACAATTCATCAAAGTTAAAATTCAAGTTCTGTGAAAGTTCTGTAAAAATTCTTTTCAGATTCTGTTATCATATCACTATGGGCCAGTTGCTTCGCAGAGCTGAAATAATAACAGAACTTTCCCATAAATAACTTCTGTGAAACAACCAGTCCTAAGTGTTGATTGTTTTCAATTAAATTAAATTATTATTAATAAATTAAATTATTATTGACATCAATAAACCACAAAAAAGTATCACTTCAAGATTTGCTTTACGTTTTCACGGCCGTCAAAGTCACTCGCCGTTTTAAGCACATATTTGCAGTCTGTGCAAATAAAAATGGTGACTGGTACTCGATACGAAAATTGCAAGAAGTTAAATGAGAGACGAGCAAAATATAAATATGTAAAGAGTGTATTTCAACAGATACCTATTGAGATATAGCACCTGATAAATTAAACTATACAACAGTATGAAAGTATACGTAATGCAGTCTTAATATTTTTAGGTTAAAAGTTTTTTTTTTCTTTTTCATAGAATTACTGAACTTAACCTAATCAAAATTCAAATTAACCCTGAAGAGGTGAACATTGTTCACGAAACACGGTTGTTTCTGAACAATAAAAGTGGTTAAAACGAAGTCTTTGTGATTTTTTATTTAAAATGGTGCCAAAAAAATACGTTTTCTATATAAAAAATGTATATATTTGTGCGGAATAATCTATGTGCGGAGTTTTCATCGAATGAATCATGTGCGCAATATACGCGGTCGGAAAGATCTGAGCACTACAATGAACTTCACATAGTACCGGTCCCCCTGTATGCACACTGTCCACGTACACATAAATTGTATGTGCATATGTAAATAAACACGTGAGACACATGTTACACTGTTACATAATGTTTAGTTCACCGTGTCGCATAGGTACAATAGTAGTACCTTGCAGACATAATAATATTAGCAGGCCGGCGTTACTGTTAACAACAGTTAGCCATTTTGCGACTTGCAAGGCTGCTGCATATTTATTATGATAATACTATACATTAGCCACACAATACCTGCTATGTCATACCAGTGCAATGCTGGAAGAGTTTGCGTTGATAATAATATTTCTGAAAGAGTAATTTTTTAATTATTGCATAATTGTACTGAAATAAAATAATTTTTTTTTTTGAAAAACCTCAATCAATCAGTTTTTTTACAAAACAGGTTGCGAAAATGACAGATGTTTTTAATGCTTACAGACGAGAGGGACTCGGGTTAGCGAAAATTGGAACTCATCCTGCGAGACGATATCGTTCAAGGTCATGACATTTTTTTTTAATAATGACTATATATTATACAAAAGCATCCAGAAATTAAACCAAACTGAAGATCAGTAGGTGATAGTTAGCTCATCTCGACACAGATGGCAGTAATGTATTTAATCAATAATAATAAATCTTCTTGGAATTATTATACAACAGTGTACCGATAGTTTGTAGAAATTATCTCGAAAATTAATTTAATAAATAATTTCATCTTCATACACATATTCTTCCGTCACCAAGTGAACCAGTGGGTGGCTGAAGAATACCGATGAACAATTGACAGAACACCTGATTCATTCCATACTTTTCCGAGCTCTAGAAAAGTAGGGAAGGAATGAAATTACGAAGAGAAATGTTAGGACATGCACTATGATTAAATATGTAAAACATAACACCAATTACAGAACCAACCACCATAAACCTGTGAATGTGATAATGGCTTACCGACTATTGATATTGAAATTTTCATAAAAAAATCAACAAAAAATATCTTAATTGTAAGCCTGATGAGGGCTATCATGTGCTAAAGAGCCTAAGCCATTATAACCCCACGACAACTCTCCAAAATAAGTGCTGAAATGACAGCATCTAGATAGAAGGTATATTTCCTTCAACATACTGAATCACAACAGAAGAGCTGGTATGCTAATGTGTGAAAACAAAGCCCGGCTAGCTCAGTCGGTAGAGCATGAGACTCTTAATCTCAGGGTCGTGGGTTCGGGCCCCACGTTGGGCGCCATTGAAACGTAAAAATTTTGGCCATCCAACCACGTTGGCGCCATTATAACGGGATAACAAGGTGAAGGGCATGAGTGCCTACGGAATGGATGTAACAACAGTGTATTAAATAAAAGATAAGGGAAATGAATTCCATGACACAACATTTATTTCTACAACACTTCATTAACCTTTAAATAACATGAGAACTCTTTATTTAGTGACATTAATCTCAGGGGGTGTGCTACAACCGAAGGTTGAGAAGCACGATTGCTAATTTAAATATTGCATTGAAAGCGACAATTGGGTGGCATTTATAATAAACTAACCTGATGAATGTAATAACGGGCGCCAAGCGATGCGGTTATACATCGCTGTTATTTAAATGAAGAGACAAGGATGACCAAAGGTAAAACCACAAAACGGTGTCGTCATCCTTGATCGTAATCGTGTTGGCTCATAGAGTGGTTCTTGTCTTCCCGTGTTCACGACGTCCCGGAACCGCGGCCAGATAAATACTCAATTGTCGAGCTGCTTGTTTCGACCGCCAGCCCGTCCGAGTCATCTTGTGGCGAAGTTGCCCTCCTTCAAAATAGCCGTACTCTAGAGAAGGGTACTGATTGCAGTCATTGCTCTCTAGGGAGCCAGACAGAACAGCTAAAATGCTATCACTCTGTAGCGGGCTTGAAATAACTGCTACAATTTATCATGTGTTATATTATTCTTTTTTAGCTACTATATAAAACATTTATTTATTTATTGGTAAAGGTAAGAGACAAACAGCTTTTACATAAAATATAAATATATACATACATGTTAAATACAGTCAAGCCAAAAAAGTCACATGCCAAAAAAACATGCGAACATACAAAACATTATGGTGTATTTAAGTGTAGCAACAGATTTTTTTAATCATCATCAGGGGGTTCGGTGCTGAGGAGGACCAAAGTTGTTTAATTACATTTAACTAGGTGCGTCATCCGAGTCGTTTTTAGGGTTTTTTTGAGTTTTTCATTGGCCTCTTTCGTAGTAGGTATAGTATAATGGAAGTTTTTTTTATATTCATTGTCGTCCTTACTAGGGATTCCTGTTCCGAGGAATTTAGCTTCATACATTGGTGTCATATATAAGTATAAGCGCTATCTCTATATTTTTTATAATTTCATCATGTTCATCGCCATGGTATTTTTGTACTCAATAATGATAACAAACATTTATTTGACAACAGACTGTTACATATACTTATACATCTTATTTATTACTTATCCTGCCTTCATAAATTCCTCAAGTTCATATCAACTTGGCCATATTTTTATCTCTATGGTATTTTAATACTTATCTTCGTTTTTACTTCGCCATATGTTAAATTATTTTATCACTTGTTTTTTTTTAAATTGTTTATCTTCGTGGTATTTTAATACTTATCCTGTCTTTAAAATGTTTATAATTTCCTCATCTTTGTATTTACCTAGTGGTTAACATACGTAATTTAGTCTAACTAGGCATGCAAATAGGTTGTCAGCTGTCTGTCTACAATGTATTCCAAGATACTTAGGGCACATCGCTCTGAGAACTCGAACCTGGAGAAGCATATGTTCACCGGTAGAGTGGAAGCTAGGAAAAGTAGAGGAAGATCACTGATGCGCTGGACTGATCAAGAGTGTCACAGACGTCCAGTGTCATTGGCTCTCCTTGCAGCGCAAGACCGTGAGGAGAGGAGGACACTCGTTCATCAGGGCTATTAGAGTTAGGATCGCGATCAGGGATGCAGCAACGACTAAAGAAGAGGACATACTCTAACTTGCCCAAGATGTCGAACTGCCCTGAGCGAGTTAATATCTACGACATCTCCAATTTGGGATATTTTGTGAAGCTGGAGGAAGTGATAGAGGGGAATAACCATTCCATTCTGATCTTTGGATGGTGATGTCTCGCCAGAGCGATACTGGGAGTGTTTTAAATTGTAATAACATAATATGAGTGAGTAAGAAAGAAATAATAAAACAATACAATAACTACTGCGGGAGAGCTACTTAATAATATTTGTTTCATTTGTTTTGTTTGCTCGCTGTTTTTGTAAAATATCACTCCAAGGGACGTTTAAATATTATGCAAAAATAATTTGTTTAGCGAAAATAATACATTAATCAAGTAACACTTAATATCAGGAGCTCGCTGTATAATTTATCGTGTTTCTAATTATTGAGATTTCGGAAAAAGTTTTCGGTTGGTTTCTAATTAATTAAATTAATTGTTAATTAAAATTAATAATCATTTCTATACAGTAGTATACGGTAGATAAATTAATACCATTTGCTTATTATTTATTAAACAAAACCTAAAAAAAGTCATTTATTTCACTACTGGAACGGGATCAACATTACAACGTAAACGATTTTTTTTGTTTTTTGTTTGTCCGACGGTAAACTCGTGCACGTTGCATTACTCGTCTCGTGTCTGTGTACTTCATAATTATAGTTTGTCATTTCAATGGTTTGACACCCAAAGCTTGTAGAGAAATACCATTTTTTTTTCTGAAAAAAAATCTCCCGACAGTCTCAAACGAAAATTTTAAATATGAAATAAAGATTTTGTGAACTGTGAAAATATAAATCAAAACCGTTATTTATAATAATTATTATTCAATGTAGAATTTTTTTCTGAATTCATATTCATAACATATAATGCTTTGGTAAAAAAGATTTTTTAACTTGATTTTCGACTACCAAACTAAGCACATGCCCTTATTATAGTGGTCGAAATATGATATTTTTTTTATTATTGAATATTTGTATTTTTACAATAAATATACAAAGCGCTTGTGTTTGGTGAGGGAATTCTAACTCAATTATAAAAAATCATGTAAGTAAAATATTGTAAATAATAACAAAATGATGAGTAAGAAAAACGCAAAATTTATCAATAATAGATTTAAAGATTTTTTTAAATAATACCATATATGTAGACTTCTATAGTAGGTAGTCTAAGATAATTTTTCAATTTTAACTGAAATTCATGGATATTTTCGATATTTTTGAGATTTAAAGGAAGGTTGTATACCTAGAAAGAGATAGGTATTTTGAATGTGTTAGGTATTGAATTTTGGAATATTAATATTAGGTTTTTTATATTATATTATGTTCTAGCGCAGACCCGCGAAAAATCACGACTTCACGAGACCCGAGAAAAATCAGTCCGAATTCTTGATATATCAGTTTCAATTTAGAAAACGACAATTAAAATATATTTTTCCGTTAAAACATTATATTTTAATTAGGTGCTTTATTGCTCGTCTGAATTCTTTACACATCAGTTCCAAGTTTAAAAAAATAACACTTTTCAAATGAAATTTTAGTTCAATGAACCAGAGTTACGCAGGGCGCACAGACAGCCTAACTTAGTATTTTGGTAATAAATATACGTATAGGTATAAAGATAGAGAGATGTAAAAAAATCATGTTGTCATTTCATAAAAGGACATTACATTTTTCTTGGACAAAATCTGAACAAACACACGAAAATGTGAGGTCAGTTCGTGGTAAACTGCCCAGACGATAATTCTGAATGGTTTAGGTAGGTACCTACTTGAGAATTAAATTAGCGCATTTTATTATTATTTCATTTCATCACATTCCAGCACGTACGTGGAGCACGTCACGCCGACAATAAATTACAAACAAATAATGGGCGGTTATCTACAACAACATTCTACATAATTACTTTTAATTCGTTATTTTTTTGCATTTTTTATAACAATTAAAAAATTGGAGCAGCACACCTAACTTGAAGGTTTTATCGTTTCCAATTTGGGTAGGTACCTACTTCCCTATTTCTGTGTAACAACATGTCGTGCAGGCCGATTCCTTCACATTAAATAAAAGTACCAACTTTACAAAACAAAATAATCATCACGAATAGGTTAAAACAATATAAAGATAATTATTTAATTCTGCTTTCTTGACAAATTTGTTTTTACTTGAATTAACAAAATTAACTTCTTCCTTAGTAGGGTTTTTTTAATACGTAGCTTACGTATTGTAGTTACCTACTGAGTAATACATTATTTATTTATCTTACGTGAAGTCCAAAATAATTATTGTTAATACCCATTTTAAAATATTATGCATTACCAATCAAAGTATAAAGGTACAAAGACTAAAAAAATAATGGTTTAATATGGGGACCATCATAAATAAATAGTTTAACATTTAATTACAGAGATGGCATATCATTCACAAACGAAAAATTATTCTACAACTACAAAAAGAATTAATTATTGGCAAACGAGATTTGGCAGAGTCGATTATCTCATAGACATGTATATATGGTTGCCATAAAACAAACTAATTTACATACGTATTACATTATAAAAAAGAGTGGACCTTATAAACTGAACGTTGGAGGGGAGCTTCTTCCAGCAATGATGTCATAACGACTAACGACTAGACTAACGATTATGGTGATAAATATAATCCTTGAAATTATTGAACAGATATTTAATTATGCAGGTATATCTAAATTGAGAACGGAATTATTTGGTACCGACTCTGGGGTACGGGTTCGCACCCGGGTGTTCAGTCTTCTACTTGTTATATGATAGCGAAATTTCGCAAACTGTCAAAATGTCTTCATTTTTTTGTCACTAGAAGGCGGTAGTTGTACATTAATGAACATGTTAAAATATAACATCACATGTGCGTTTGTCGCAAAGCAATGATCGTATAATATGAATGTGAAATATTAAGTAAAACAAACAACTTAGTAAAAAGGTATGACTTATTTGCATAACCTACTATTTTGGTAAAGCATTTAATTTGACATTTTTTATAAATGTTTCATCATTCACTTGCTGTTGTCATTAGTGTTGAGGAACATTTCCGATACATATAGTTTGCTTTACACGGTGTTCGGAAACTCGTGGTATAAACGGTAAAACCCTTTATAGGTCATAAGCTAAAAACGGATAGTTTTGAGACCTGCAACATTAAGGTTTATATTTCTTTATGTTTACAAGTTATAAGCCCTTGGGTTGTAATCATTCTGAGGTAACGCACAGAGGTCTTGAATCGAACCAACCGCCCGAAGTTCGCACATGTTGAGTAAATTTACGAAAATCGCGTCCTGGTCAGTTTCTCTATAACATTATCAAAGCAGTTATTCCCCTGTAACGCAAATAAATAAAAGTACATTTTCCTTACCAACCTGTCGTTTTGTAATGAAAACAATAATTTTATATCATTTTTTTTAAATGGACACCGGTCAGAAAAAAACCCGCTGGAAAATCGAAAATTTCAAAAAAGCTAAGCAAAAAAAAGTTTTTTTCTGTTCATCAAAATGAATATAGAATACATAAATAAAACCATTACGGGCGTATCGTTTAAAAAAAGTTGTCCTATAAAGGGATAACTTGTGAATAACCTTTCATTTATTGACAATTTTGGGTTATGACTTTTTTTATTTGAGCTTTCGTTTTCGAGAAAATCGAAGGTGGATTTATTTGGTGAATTTCTTAATTTTATATTTGATAGAATATCTATACATATTAATAACATCATTAATAAATTGACCTCGAGAAATAAAAGAAATTTTATTTTTTTATTTATATATTTGTTAAATTATTCTGTGTTATTTAGTACAACTAAACAATAATCTTTTTTCATTTATTCGTTACTTGAAGCATACCTTGTTTGGAGTATTTTTTCCGGCTGCCATGGATAAATCATAATATTGATCTACAAAGAGAAAAATAATATTGGTAATTTTTGGTTCAATTACCAAACGTGCCCTATGAAAAAACATTCACTCTCCCATTTGGTCAGAGCGCGTAAAGACAATGAATTCTCTCACACACACTTGCATAAAGATGCCGCCAGTAAACAACATGACGTTAGTGCTAACCGTTAGGAAAAGGAACGCATTATAATGTTGTATTTTAAAATATGACACTTGAAAAAATACAATACGTCAAATTTACATGAAAAAAGAGAATTTGTGAGTAATTACTGTTTTTGTAGCTTCATTAGATTATTGCAATTCTTTAAGTGAGTCGGTATTCTACTTTTAGACCCATTAATGAAACATTTTGATGGCATTTTCGAAATATATACGCCGTAAAACAGGGAGCCTATAGCTCCACCGCCATCACCGGGGGCTTCCATCCCGGAATAAGTAAAAAACTGTGAAATGCGTTGAAAATTTGGTGCAAGATGAAGTATTTATTTAATTGTTAATATCCACAGATAGCATAACGATAATAAGAGGCCGTACTTCTACAGATGTGTGTATTATATACATATTTTAAATTAAAAATATAGTGTAAAGCCGTTATTAACGCCATAATCATACATCCAAGTTTTAAAAGTGGGTTGTATGGTGTATCAATGTTTTTATTTTTTATAGTCGAATGCCTACAACAACTACAAAAAAAAATAGGCAGACTGAAAAATAATAGTCCATTAATTGGTATAAAAAAATATGAAGTCTGAGAATGACATACGAAAGGTAGTATTAAGCCGTTTTAGGGAGCTGTTTTCCAGCAAATCACCATTATGCCCTATAACCCACTCTTAAGTCTCCGTCAGCTAAGTCATCTAATAGCTAGGTGCTTCACTAGCTAAGTCCTCTAATAGCTAAGTCATCCAATAGCTAAGTTCTCCATTAGCTAAGTCCTCTACTAGTTAAGTACTCTACTAGATAAGTCCTCTACTAGCTAAATCTTTCACTAGCTAATTCCGGTAATATGTAAATCCTCTCCTAGATTGAATGGCCAAATTATTAGTTTTTGTTATTATTTAAGAATTACATAACTGCTTTTAAAGCACATACTATACATATTAGCATACACACAAAGTGTATTGCTAATTGTATTAGTAAACTTGATAGAATAAGGGGGTTTTTCACTATCTCTGATTATGTTCTGACTAAGCACTAATCCGCGGATTAGTCATTTTTTCGTTTTCACTATATCTGAATAACGCTAACGCTCGGGTTAAAGTTAGATTTGACTAATCAGTGCTCGAACTTCACGTTAGGCGCTATTCCTCGAATCAAAGATGGCGTCAAAACATTCCGAGTTTAACAGCTGAGAAGTGAGTCGAATTTTGTAGAATGAATTTGAATGCTTGTATGATCCATCCTGAATTATTTGATTGTGTTCAAAATAAGAAACAATGCATTAATTCGACACGAATCTATCTAAAATGACCTGATAATCAACATAACATAACCAAAAAAATGCACACTTCGCGGTGTGCGGACTGTGACGCATGACAGCCGTGGCAGTAGATGGAGAAACTGCAAACATTTTGCGATGTTGCCAGACTATTTCGAGTGTTATCTATCCGGCAGCTCGAAACAATGGTGAAACGGTCGCCGTTGAATAACGAAGTTATTCTGAACTTTAAAGCCAGCCAACGGATTCAGATATTTAGCCCGACATAGTGAAATACCCCCTTATATATATAAAGTCAGAGAACTGGAAAATGAGTAGGAAAGCGATTCACTACGATTCGTAATGAACGACAAATTCGTGACATTTTCCTGGAAAACAGGAGAAAATGGACGAAGGAGTTAAGCTAGTTAGGAGTACAACGGATGAAAATTATATAGATGAAGAATTAAAAAGGCATTCAAAGCAAATCAAAAAGAGTGCAAGCTGTAACTGACACCAAGAGAGGTTCTACTAAATATTAAGAGATTTTTAGAAATATTTTGTATTGTGCTTTTTCTCTTTTATTTTAGTCTTCCAAGAAAGAGGACTTCGGATTACTACAAGAATTCAAACTTCCAGAGAAACACTCCGATGAGGAGGTCGAGTGGCAACGAAACGTTAGTTGAATACTTCGTACCAAGAAGTGTCAGTGAATTTAACTTGACTGGACTCATCGAAGAGAATGGTAGTTTTGGACCTCCCCAACCCATTTCTGGAGTTTTGAGAGCATCTGGAAGATTAGCGGGATCTAGAATCAAGCCCTCGATCTCTGAAGGAGAAGGCCAATGCAAGGGCAGAGATAAGATGGTCACTTTTGAGGATGATCAGGTTCTCCAAAGGAGTTCAGCAAGGAAGAATGTAAATATGGAAGACGTTTTTATGTGACAACAGCGAAGTGTCGGTTGAGATGATCCCTTGTCATTTTGAGAACAAACTTAAGTTATGCAGAGTTACGTTTGTTCGCTCTATGATAAAACGAACAATCTTTTCCTTCGGTAGAAGTCAAAGACTATTTTATTTAAAATAAAAGATATTATTTTTAATTGTAGAATAAATCCCCAAATTATAAAAAAAATATATATGTAGAATTTCCCACTAGGTATTTAAGAATGCTCAGCTACCAACTGAGAATAATGCACATAAATAAATATTTTTCCTTTTTCTTTAAATAACAATGTACAATAACCATTAAAAAAAAAAATTTAAAATCACAATTAACAATTTATATAAGAAAATTTAACCAATACAAATAAATACATGTACCATTTAATCATAACCACGTAAACACCTGAGCACAGGTTCTCCTAGTGAGGTGTTCACGAAACATATAACATTACCCACCACAGTGTCACCTACTCAAACCTACCTCACACCCAGCATAAAAAAAAAATAAAAAAAATTTACTCACATACAGTTTCACCTTCTCAAACCTACCTTACACACAACATATTATAGTTATAAGTTTGAAATATATCATGTAAAAATATAAATAATTATGTGAACACTGTAAATATTATATAGAAATAAAAAAATAAAAAAATGTAATTTTTCACGTGTTTTGCAAGTCCTCTATTAGCTAAGTCGTCTACTGGGTAAGTCATCTACGGTCTTCCTAGTCCGTCCGCTAAGTTCTCCTCAACATGTCATTTGCGTCATATAATAGCCAAGTCCTTCGCTAGCTAAATCGTCCACTAGCTTAGCGCTCTACTAAGTCCTCTATCATTGCACAAGCAAAATTTTCCGCATTTAATCATGCACGGAGAGTTAAAATATTAGACAGGTTATTTGTAACAATCTAAAGCAAATTTAACAAAGTTGCGAATTTCTAAACTAAACTGGATAGACTGAACCGACCAGGTTCCAAAACCAGGCGACATTTATAAATTAGACGGGTGGACATAAATAAGCAATTAATTTCATTTACAAGTATATTTCATGCCCACGTCTGAATAGTACCAACGCCATCAAATAATACCAATCTGTATCTATATCACATATTTTTTACCGATTTAGCCAAAAATTCTAAGGCATTCTGTGGGGTTTTTTTTATAGTATTTTTGAAATCGAAGAATCTTTTGAAAATTTCAATCTCCTAAATGGGACGAGTTTTTTGATAAACCGGAAAGAAAGGACTTCATTTACGGGTTCGAAAAAAGGATATAATAGTTAAAAAATCTTTTTTTCAAATCAGCAGCTTCGGAGCAAGGCGACAATTCGTGGGGAATTCCCCAAATTGCGGGGAATTTTTAAGAATTTAACCGAGTGGAGATTTTGTGGGGAGAACATTGATATGAAAAAAATGCTGGGATTCTATAATATGAGAACCGACGAAACTAAAGAGCACTTCCTGATTATCCAAAAATACTGAAAAATAATATTTACAATTACGTAAAAGTGTGAATAAAATATAATTTCGTTTGTTTTCGCAGCAAATTTAAAAAAAACTTATTTATAAGCTTGAACGAAAGAAAAATCCATAAATGATTAAATGATACAACAACATAAATGCTATTTTCTGTAGAATTTCTTTTCATTTTGGAGGTAAGGGAACTTATGGGGAATTTGAACATCTGTTGTGGGTATTTTAGAACATATGTTTTGGCAACCCTGCTTCGAAGGCCATACTGACTTGAACGAATTTCACTTTATTTATGTATCAAAATTCAAATTGCAGGGAGCGCGGAACTTGATTTTTATTGTATAAAAAGGGATTCATATAACTACCGCAGGATACGAGATCGCAAAAACAATTTTGGATAATGTATACCATTTATACCAGTATCATTATAACATTTATTGAATAACCAATACTTCTGCCATATATAACCCCAAGTGGTGATAATGGGGTTACGTTTGGTGATTTAGCAGGGGTGCCCGTGTTCATCGGGTGTGTTGTGTTCAGGATGCAAATGCCCACCAGCTGCTTGGCATGCCAGATCGGGAGAGGCTGGATTGGGTAGACCCTTTGACCTCTCCAACTGGTATTTCGACCCATCACCTTGCGCCGCAGAGGGAGGGATTTATTAATATGTCTGTCACTCTTGGACACACTGATCCCTAGATTCCTACCCAACCCTCATACATTTTACCTTCCCAGAACCTCCTCTCCTTTCTCTTCTTACAAAAATTATCATCCACACAGCATCCCTAAAGATGACATAGGCCCTGAGTTCCCCTCGCAATACACCCAATTATTTACGAAACTTTGTATTTACAACTCTAATGTCAAATAGGTAAGTTAACCCTCAATGAATGGAATTCAGATTATGATACAGAATTATTATATTGATCTGGTTGACCGTAGAAATTGAAATAAATTTTAATTACTAACCATTTTACAAAATTAATTAAGTACATGAGGTGTATATAATATTGTAACTTGTAACTAATTGGTTAGTTGAAGTAAAGTTATACATACATTAGCGAAAAGCGGAGGAAGTGGTCCCGCCGCTGAAAGCATCGTTGTAACCTCTCATTCCGTTACATGCGTCGTTCATGAGAAAGAATGAGGAGTTACAACAGAGCTATCAGCGGTATGCCATTATAGCATTCTTGTTGCGAGGCAGAAATTCTCCATTGGTATGAATTATTATAAACTCATAAAATAATGGCATAAATAATAGAAGCTAGCGGTTTGTGTGGAGTTATTCGTGGTTTAGAGAACAACACCAACTTCAATATCGATAGTCGACAGCAGTTACGGAGCTTGGTCAATGTCCTCAATAGAAGTATGTCCTGTCACACTCGTAAATATACATTCACTATTGCGAAAACTATCAAAATTTTATGACGAATAGCTTTATAGTACCTTTTAATTACTATCCATGAATTAATTATATCATTGTATACTATAAGAACACGTAATTCATAAAATGCGCTAATGGATATCGCAAAAAGTGCTGAAAGGTTGCGCATTGTTTACACTGGGATTCTTCAAAAACATGCCACAAACACTTTTTTTCTGTCTAGAGATTATAGATTAATCTTTCTTTCTTCTGGGGAAATTCCTAGGCCAACTTACCTATATATATAGATTTCAATGAAATTTCCATAATTTAGAAACACCAACCACATTCATCCATATTTTTCAATTATTGTTCAATAAGGAAAAAAAGTTAGGTGAACCTGGGTCATAAATGCAGTCATTGACAGAGATATCAAATAATATGCATTTTCCTGTACTAAAATATCGTAATCGGTTGTTTATTTTTAAAAAATACATTCAAATCTAAAGATGAGTATTTGTTTGCAACTTAGGTAGGTAGGTACCTACTAGCTTTCGTGCCTTTTTCTACCAGCTGGATTCTTCAACGTTTTGAAATCAACTGTCAGTTACATCGTATACACTTCTTACGGCCTTAAATTCTGCTTTTTAGTTTAATTATTTTCATCTGCCACACATACGAGATTTATGCTCCGAGAAAAGTAATTTGTTCTTATCACAAAAGCGAGTTCCTATTCTCACAAATTTGTCTTAAGTGACAAAATGTTTTCAAAAACATCCATCATTCCATCGGCCACGGAAAACAAAAATATGTGGCCCTGCCCCAATGTTTTATTTATTTTTATTTATGTCAAATGTTTTGAAGACATTTAGCCGCAGGAGATGCGCCTTTAGATATTTTAATAGTACTTACCTACCTAAATAATTCTTATCAACATTTTATAAATAAAAATAGAAACACTTTTGACAGTCAAGGAGTCAACATAAATCATCCGTCCCAAAAAACTCTAACGTGCAATGGGATGCTGTCATCTTATAAAAACGAGCCTGCATCGCAAATTAAAAATGATTATAAAAAATAGTGGCATTTATTTTTTTATAATCTTATGTCATTGGCAACATTTTTAAGTGGCCATTGCAATGGAGGGATTATTCTAAATTAGAATTCAAAGGAAGCCGCGCATTCGCCTTGCGCATAACAATAATATTTTTTTGTTTCCTTTTACTTTTCATTTCGTTACAGAAGGTAGAGCCTCGTGAGAAGTCGCGTCGAACACATTCATACTCGTACACGCATAATTAAATTACATTAGGTAACTACGCCAAAATATTTATACTCATCACCATAATCTCAATGTTATTAAATTAGTATTTACTGGTAGGTACTGTGCTAGTATTTCCGTGATCAGTAGACCTCGATTTCAAAAAAGGACATTTGTAATTTTCTCTTATTTAATAAATCAAAACCAAAATTTCCTCTGAAATCATTAGATTAGTAATTTTTTTTATTTGAAAGAAGGAATTATTATACAATTTGTCCAAAGAAACGTCACTATCTCAATGACAATTATTTTTCAAACATTCTTCAGGCAGGTAGGGGTAGATACCAAGTACCATAATATTGAACATACCGCGAATAAAAATTCCAAATAAACACGACAACTTTACATTTGAAAAAATAATCTTTACCGAACCATCGAAACGGCCACCATCTTGAAACGGAACGTGCAAACAAATTTACAGACAGACGAAATGCTAAATGGTCGAGTTAAAACAGGATGTCGCCACGCTTAGTCAATTACGAATAGTTTCAAAATATGCACTAAATACTAAATGCAAGAGTATGTAGAGGTACCTATTTAATTCTTGGTCAAATGTAAAAAGGGGCAGGTTGGGTATTCGGATTTCAATTACAAAGCAAAATTTTAAAGGTTATTGTCTTTTTATTGTTTTCTTGCGTAATAAAATGTTTATTACCTACGTTTGCGTAACCTTTTCAACGCATTGGAATGCGAAGGGACGGAGTTCCGTACCGGTATCTGGTAGGTATTTATACCTGTAGATAATATTATAATGGACACCCCTTTTCTTCATAATAGGGTGGGAACGCTTTTAGCTACATAATGAACGGATTCCTCATTCTAAAGTAGCGCAATAAACATTTCAAGATTTAAAACATATTACAGAACTTACTTACATAAATTTTAATATTCATTGAAAACATATCATACTTATTATTTAATTCATGGTTTCATTGATAATGTTGTATTATCGAAGTCGGCATTCATATTCATTATCGAGGTAAGATCGTGCACACCTGGGCTCATACCGGTTTGTTCAAACTTAACTTAAATTCCAGGACCAGTAAATGAAATGAAAAGTTTAATAACATAAAACGGAACGTAGCAGAATTTACAAAGTGGACAGTTACAAAGTAAACATTTTTGCGATAGAGTTAACTTTTTTTATCACAGACAATAACAATATTGGAAAACAACACGGCGATAAGAAATGAGAAGGCAGCATGTACAAATTACCTGTAGAAGATTGAGACATTGTTACGGAATTTATAAAATCACCGTTGAAAAGGAGGGTTTGATTTTAATAAGTATCATCTTATTATCATGTAGGTCAAACAACCCGAACCCCGATACACAAATCCCTTCCCATTAGATCCCACATAGAGTCGAGCACGTCTAAAGTAAGGTTAATAATAAAACAATGTAACTCACCGTTATTTAACTAACAATCAAACAATGAAACTTGAGCAAACTGTCACATGATAAACAAACAGGTCCGTGTCAAACACCACGAGAAATGTCAAAATTAGAAGACATCAAAAACTGTCAATACACAAAACGTCATAACTAAAATACATCGCGGTCATTGTTGAATATTACGAAAAATATGTACTAACACTTGGCGCACGATATTGGAAAACGAAAAACTGATTCAACTTCTTTGATTTGCCGGTTGATTAATCATCCAGAAGTGTAAAAAGCCAATAAAAAAGCGTGCAAAACGCGTTCACCACTCCTTTTCTCTTTCCATTTTCTACAATACCGAACAGCTGCAGTGTAACTTGAAGTTTTCGTATTTCGAGGCATGGTAAGCCATCTATTATTCACGAGCCTCACTATAGTACCACCTGTTGGCAATGCGCTAGGCTCGGCCGGCAAGGCAGATTTCTGCTTCATCGCGAGCGGGAGATTCATATTTTTTGACAGATGATAATAACACGAAGTTGGTAATTCCATAACAACATAAAGGTACGTATACATTTGCGAACCGAGCCACGATTACGGGAAAATAATGAAGGAATTGCATGCGGCGATTCGCACCATTTGTGGTTGCTTCGTTAGTTTCCCATAATTTGATATTCAGTTCGGCAGTTGGGCTCGCGGATGTATATGTAGCAGTATATTGTCATTTTGAATCACTATTGCTTATTTCCATTTGGTCAACGATATCAAAGTGACTTTTTTTTTAAAGAAATATTTTTCCCCCTTTCCAAAGAATTTCTCAAAATTATACAGAAAATAGTGTTGCCATACTATCTGATAATGATTCTGTTTTACTTAATGATCTATTAGTTAATGATCAGGTAGGTATGTAGGTACCTAATACATAGTATAATTTTAGTAAAAAATTAATTTGATTATAATAATTGCGTCTTCAATCAAACACAAAAGATATTTATAGAAAGTAATAAATCTAAATTTACCACTTTCCTTGGCTAGGTGAAACATTTTAAAACCCTTTACCACCATTTTTGTAGCTATTTAGTCTTTCAGTCATTTTATTATTAGACAAATTTTGTAGATATTTTTTGGCTTTTTAATAAAAGTAATAAATTATTGGTGACATCTCGCCACACAAGTTTGTTGGTCTTCGTATTGGAATATTTTTTGGCAGCGGGATTTTTGAAAAAAAAGTGAAAAAGTTTTATTTCATTAAAATACTAATTTCGGTTGTCAGTGTGTCTCTGGTTCAACGAACTCAATTTTGCTTTTCAAAATTGGAACTGACTGTGAAGAATTCAGAAGCGAAAAAGTACCTACCTATTTATATAATATTTTTAACAGAATATTATTACCATCATTTTCAAAATTGGAACTAATTTATCAAGAATTCCAACTAACCGGTAATTTTTCCCAGGCTGCCTCAAATATCCTCCATAAACGGCTGCTTGCATATATTTTTCACTTCTTTTTGGCATTTATTTTTGTTTCCTGTTTTTAGTTTATGTAGCGACTAGTGGATCTCCCGCAATGCTTCGCTATTGCTAATGTCTTTTTCAGCCGTCTCCAACTTGTTGCACCATTCACTACTGTATATGTACCACTATCTTACTGTTAATAAACTACATTACATCAACTTTAATTCGATTCCTTGTCACATTCCGGTGCAGAGATATTGCGTTAAGTATTCCTCGGGCGTCCCCGACTTCTTCTACCATTCAAACCACTCTCTCATTTCTTCAGGGCCTCCTGTGTGGAGTTAATATAAAAATAAAAAATAAAAAACTCTTTAAACACTCCTGGCACCAATAAGAACAAATTTTGAAAATTTTAGCTATCTCGTTTGACTACTTTTCGAGTTTTGCGAGTGCAAACAAACGCAGGCTAAATTTTTACATATTAACACACTTCGTCCGGGAAGGGTTATTCTACTTTTTACACTGATCCTGCCTGAATGGCGGAAAAGGCATTTCGGTCCGATAATTTTACATACATTTTTTATACCAATCTCTTTGTAAGGGTCCCATCTATATGCATATGTATTTAAAAATGTGAACCAAGTCTTCTCATATCTTTAAATCCTTTTCTTTTGTATGAAAGTACATTTTATCAAAATTGCACTACCTCTGTATACATCCTGGAATAAACTACATATTACTAATACTATATCAAACTATAATGCTGGTCTTACACTAGCGCTATACTCTTACGACTTAGCCTATTTTCCTTTTCCTACTTTCACCATATCTTTTGCCAGCCAGGAGAGTATAGCGCTGGTTTGAGACCAGCAAAAAGTGAATACTGCCTTACTATCCTATCCTTTTGGGTAAATTAAATATCAACTGCAATTTTATTTTATGTGCTTGCATAAATATATTTATTAAAAAATATAAACCTTACAATAAAATTAATATTTATAAACTAATTACTCCGGAGGATAATGTGTGTTGATGATGGTCAAAATCTTCTGAATCGTACTAGCGTGTAAATTGTGCTTTTCCTTATCAGCGAGCAGATCAAAAATATTGAACTCCGACGCATCTCCGGCATTGTTCGGGAAACTCTGGCTTGGAATATCGTAGTACGTAACATACGATGTTAGTTTTTTGTTATCACAGTTTTCACCTGATACAACATGGCTATTTTGGATGTAGGATTTGAGATTTTTTCCCAGTTCGTGTTCCCACGAATCGAAAATGAATTCCACTCTTTGCTTCAGGGAGATCGCAAACTCGTTTGAGATTAGCGGTTCTGTTATTTTGTACAGGTTTTCGGGATCGCCTTCAATGGCCTCGTTGTAGCGTGTGTTGTGGTTGTCTATGTGGGCAAAGAGTAGCTTCAGCTGCCAGATGTGGTGGATGTTGGGATTCTTGGGAAGGATGTGAAGAATCTGGAAAAAGATGAAAAGTATATGACAAATAATTTAATAATTGAACCTGACTGGCCAGTACTATGTTTATTACCGAAACCCTCTTAGCATCAGAGAACTGATCAATCGGCACACACAGACTCTACTAAAAAGCATACAACGCAATGCAAATATTGACACATAAGAGAAAATGACTAAGGACAATAATTTATGAAACAAAAAATTCAATAAAAGTAACATTTTGCCATCTAAATAAATATTTTCACAAATGCCAGTAACCAAATTCATTGAAGTAAAAAAAATGTAAGAAATAATAAATTACAATTTGTGCGTTTGAAGAACATATAAATAAATTTGAATCACAGCAAATTAAAAATAAACTTACTTTGATTAAAGTCATCCAAACTGGTAAAATAGACATTGTATCTCTGATGACACACTCGTATGTGACAACGGCTAATATCTGAATAAACTCTCTTTCTTCTTTAAGGTGTTTATCACAGACGCATTTGCTGTCTATCCGGAACATTGTCTTATACTCGGCAGAGTTGATTCTGCTGCTCCTCTTTCTGAGAATAGCAGCTTCAGGCCTTTCGTTCTGTTTAAAAACCTTTGTAACACCAGCAAAATAGCAAGCGCTACATAGGTTTGTGGAATATATCTCATCGCTTTTATAGCCCGGAGTATTCTTTACGTTTCCCGTTAGGTTGTTAAATAAGGCATTTCCTAGGGCGTCGAAGAGGTAGTGCTTCGTGAAGTTTACAGTCTCTTGGTTGGTGGAGAAGGCCAGGATGTTGTTCGGTTTGGCCGACCAGACATTAGACTTCTCGGTGGTCAGCATCTGCGCCAGGAGGCTCTTAAAGCCTTGAGGATCTTCGAGGTATGAGAGACAGCCAGCTTTCTGCTTCACGTCAAGGCAGGATGACTTTTCTAGGAGGGACCTGAAAGATATACATACAAAATCATGATATGAAAATGCATTACATTGTTATTTAATTGATGCACCACATCAAATGTTTTGCTATCTCTTCAAGATATCAGAGCTCACTGTTTGACGGTTTTTGCAGCTTCAGACAAACAAATTTTTTACTTTACGCAATGTACACCAAAAGTATATTTCTTAATAATTTTAACTAAGCGTTATTTAACATATTAAAAATTACACTAGAGAAACATTTTAAAGATTATGATTATATCAGAGGTTTTTGTGATTTTTTTAAGAGAAGACACATATTGTTGTTACACAGGGAATACCTTTCCCGAAATAAAGTGGAAAATCACAGTATATAATGTACTGGGAAATGGAAGATAGTTTATACTGAATGAAAATCACTCTGAATTGTTGAGCTAAAAAATTGGCCCTCCATCTGAAATAATTTTATGATAAAAATTTTAAATCTGTATGTCACATCACTATTGTCAAGTATCATATACGAGTACATTCCTATATAAGTACCATATACTGTAGGTGGCGAAGATATTATCTTCTGTAATCTGTCTAAAACACATGTTTAATGTCGTCTGGATTAAGTCATATTATAAAAGTTAATAGTGTTTCCCATAAATCATTCTAAATAATAAATTAAATGAACCAGTGTAAGTGAGTGGTTTATTTATGCAGTGTACTAAATCTAATATAACTTTTAAAACCTATGTTCAAAATTAATATATTTTTGTAATTTACTTATGAATTGGATCAAGTAATATTAAAAATATATATTGAGTTTAAAAAAATATATATAATAATGAGTGAATGTGGATACAAAAATTATTTATTTTTATGTTTATTTTTCTTAATTTTTTTTTTATTTAGATACAAAAAGTTCAACATTGGTCAATCTTATAAGTATAATTGTTTTTTATGTAAATAATATATGTATAAAAAAAATTTTTACTTGGTATGATTGCCTCTTAAGCATCAACCATGCGTTTTACGAGCAACGTTAACGATTCCAGAACCGCTCGCCATTTTGAAAAATCACTGTGACGCCGATCGCTAATAAAATTTAATTTGCCATTATCAGGGAAAAACTTTACCCACATATTATTCCCAACAGTAAAAAAGAATGCTTCATTATCTATAGAGCGATTGGCATTTTAAATTTGAATTCTCAAATGTCACTTGTATGTCCGTGTTTCATTTTTAAGCAGATATACTTCAAATAATTATAAGCTATCATTAGTAGCCTGAAATATCAATACAAATTGAAAATATCTCCCGAGTAAAAATAAAAGACATACTTCAGACCAGCTGTGATGGGGTGGTTTAAGTTTAAGATATAGCGATACACCGGGTTTGATGGTGGGTTATTAAATAGGCCTAGGTGAAAGCCGATGCATTTATCAACTCAGCTACTGACAGGGCCTTTATAGGGTAGTGTACGCACATGGGGGGAAAAATTTGGGATTCTAAAAAGAAGGGATATTACCATCAGGCATTGTTGACTGTGTTAATTTCAAAAACGTGTTTAAAAGGAGGTGTAAAAATAGAGTTATCGAATGTATACAACAAAAAAAATTCTTATAAAATTCAACAACATTACTCACAAAAGTTGATCCCAATTCCTATTCCTCTTGAATACAATAGACCAGTATCTATCGTCGGATATTCTGACCTCCCTGAGCTTGCTGAGCTCGGGCAGCAGGCACGGCCCGCGCGAGCTGACCAGCCGGTTGCCGTCCAGTGTCACTACCTGCACGTTGGCATAGCACATCTTACCCGAGGAGATATCACGAGGAATCAAAAGGCGAGGCTCCGCGGCCAGCACGTATAAGTGGCGGAATGCTTGGAGATGGTATCTGAAAATGAAAGAGGAATGTTTGAATGCGGATCGATGGGATTTTATTAACCCATTCCCTCCGAGCACCCACAATATAGGACCGCTGTCTTAGAAGGCCTTCCGTCCGGGCCGCTATAATTAAAATTTCAATGTTTCAATCAAAATAACTTTGGATGGGATGGGTGAACAGAATAGGTACAGTTCAACAAATAATCATGAAGTAAGGGCGAAAATGCCCTTTGTGACCTCTGAGGACGAAAACCATCCTTCGGGTATGAACATATTTTTTACATTTCTTATGTTACAATATACCAATTATTCCTGTTTCTTTATATCTCACCCATTTATTGAAGTTATTTATTTATTGTAGGTTGACTGTGGCCAGTTTGTAAGTTATAGTTGGTGTTATTTGTGGACTTCCAGTGTGCTCGATTGATATTGTTATATTTTTTCCGATATCTTCCCACTTGCAAAACAAGTATTGTTTGGTGTACAAATACTACAATAAAAGCCCCGAATAAGGTGTTTAAGTTGACGCTCAGTCAAATATTTTGGGGCTCTACACCAGAGGTGGCTGCTAAATTCGACAGAAGGGCGGACTTGCAATTTGTACAGGGATGGCCTCTGTGGTCGAGGGGTAATGCTCTCGACTCGCAATCCGGAGGTCGCGGGTTTAAATCCTGGCGTGCGAAAGTATAATTTAATTTGTGCTATTTTGCAACATATTCATCTAAAATAATATATAGCATATTTGGAAATGGCTTTGGCCGTGTTTGGTGACCAGATCTGAATAGTCAGGTACTTTGACAGCATTCTCTTCCACATCTCTTTTCTCTTCCCACTGCCTCTAGCCTCACAATATACCTCAATTGGGGATGCCGTGGTCTCACCGTTTTACAGGTCATCTTATGACAGCGGAAGTTAGGTAACGAACTAGCTGTTTTGTTTCAATTTAATTTAAAAGGGCCAAAATAAATTCTATATTTGTGCATGTTGTTAAAATATTGAAATATATACAGGTATACCGTATATATTATAGTTACTTATTTTAGGAAAATTGTTGCATTGGGCCTGTAAAAAACCACTGTCCCTCATTACAGATACACAATATTATATTAAACTGTAAGAACATAACACAAGCATCTTAAAAAATGGAATAAAACTGTCAACAACCACAAACAAATCGAGAATGTTTAGACTTTTTATGCTAACACGACGACAAACCTCTGAAAGCCAGCACCCATGACGTCATGATTCGGTCAACCAATCACGGGCTGTATACAGCAGGCCATTTTTTAAATCAATAATTGTGAATGAAAATTTCACATTTTTAATACGATAATCATAATCAGAAAAATATACTTTAAAGCTTCAAATATTTTTGACGGTATCCCTAGTTTGTGAAAATAACCTATTGTTCATACCGAATAACTACCGCCAGGTTCAATATCACGACTTGCTCTATATTCCACATGGTAGATTCGATGTTCGTAGAGTGCTGTTTAGGTCTCTTGACATTTTCAACATTGGCCTTGAAGTTTTCAAGAGTCATTTCAGGCAAGAACTCTAAAATATAATACATATTGTAAAATTTTTAAAGTTACGTAAATTATGTCACGTGTATCGTGATTTGATTATAAATCTGTAATATACTTTATAAAAATAAATAAATTATCAGCACCTTGGCTCCTTGGCAAGTAAGTGCCCAGAGCGGATAACTTCAATTGCACCTGCATAGGGCCGGCCCTGCATTGCATAGCACTAACTCTGCAATAGCGAGACCATAGGTACTCCAGAATGCAAAACATCCCACATGATGTCCAGTTCCCCTGTTAAAAGCATATTTCTTTAAATATTTTCCATTTCTAGAACGCATTTAATTGCACTACTCTACAATAGCACAAAAATGGGTCTTTCAGAACGTTAAATATCCCATAGATGTCCAGGTCGCCAGTGAAAAATATCTCCAGTGTGTTAAATATCCTACATGATATTCAGGTCGCCAGTTAAAACTAACTACAGAAATATCCCACCTGTTGTCATTGCTGTGCAGGGGAAACTTGGGAAAGAAGGCACACACCAGTGCGGCAATGGCCTCCTTGCTGGTGCACAGCGTGTAGCGGCCTCCGCCCAGGAACAGCAGTCCCAGGGCGGAGTGCACGGCCACCTGGGAGCCATAGTTCAGCGAGCTGGCGCTGGGGCCCACCTTGGAGCGCTGGTAGCGGCAAAGACGCATGATGTCCAGGTCACCAGTGCCCGCCATCACCTAAAAACAAAAACTCACATACTAAATACACAAGAGCAAAATAAGAAAACGTGGGAAGTAAACTACATACTCAAGTATCTACAATTGTGAGACATAGTGCCTAACATAAAACGAAGAAACAAAAATGGACTGGACATGTTGAAAGTATGCCATATGACAAAACACAAAAATTATGACCAGTGGGTTCCCCGGCGGAAGCGACCTAGTGGCAGGCCAGGGAAAATGTGGATAGAATACGTAGAAGCGGATTGGAGCAGGACAGGAAGGACTGAGGAATGAAGGCAAATAGCCAGTGGAGAGTGTTTGTGGATGAGACAAATCCCACCCTGGTATATACCGCTACATTTTAGAGTTCATCAGACCTGATATGGAAAATTTTACATGACCCAAATTTCTACCTAGCGAGCTTTATTCTCTGTTTTGTCGCATAGATTATGTTAAAGCGCTACATTATGCCAAATTGGGCATAAGTGATGTTATAAAATGAGCTCAGTGATAAGTGGAAAACTTACCATAGCAGCACTGATGAGAATTAAATTCAGACACGTCTCAGTAGTGGCTTTCCCCGCCAATTCTCCGATACTCTTAGAGCCAAACATTATCATCTTCTTCACATAAAACAAGATGGTGTCCCGAGCATCCTGATTGGCCGACCCGGCGAACCGCAAGCCAATGGAAAAGCAGGCACCGGCGACAATGTTGCAGTAGACTTGGCTGAAATAACAATACAGGATATTTCAATCCCTGAGTTCCGTGAGGCGTATGTGGGGCAAAACCATGTTACAGATATGGAGATTCGAAAAGATGCAAGGCTGAAGAAAGCATAGTGAACAATATTAAGAAAGGAACTCTTAGATGATTAGAACATGTGGAGCTGACAAACAGAGAAAGGAGTGTTAGGAGAATATGTATATGAGGCGAAAAATAAAGGTAGAAGAAATCAGGGACGCCCAAGGTAGACATGGCATGACCAAGTGCATTGAATACTTGAGTCACGTGTCTGAATAGCAGAAGGGTAAGTATTATGAGATGATGTAAGAATGTAAGAAGATATGTGTGACAAGCCAGAGTTGTGTGGCAATCCATCCTTTCTGCCTACTCCTGAGGAGAAATGGCAAGATGATTAGATAGTTAAATGTTTTCAATATGCCATACAAAAGTTTTTTATTTATGTATACATATTACGTTTACGCCAATATGGACTTTTACAAACATGTGATAGACATAATAATTTAGTTGAAAAGTAAAATTTACTATTTAAATTATATAGAACCCATGCAGAAGAATAGTTATTTGGTTAACATGAATTATTATTATTATTGAGGTATGCTATTATAGCCTTCTTCTAACTATATTCCGTGTAGTTGAACACATCTACTATTTCTGCGAAAGTATTGCCAAGTGCATGCAATCTTCATATAAACATCTAAATGTCTCAGTCCTGATATTGTCGTTGCAATGGTGAAGCAATAGTTAGTAAATCTGGGCTCTCCATAATTCCATTAACAATTTTAAAAATAAAAGTCGAGTCGGAAACAAATCTTTCTGAGAGTTTTAATAATGAGAATGAAGCCAAGCATTTTAATCCTTTATTTGAGTCATATAGAATCAAAGGCAGAACTATATAAAAATTGATAAAATAAATATGCCATATTATTCAGGTATAATGTGCGTAAAAATGTTAAATTTGTTATCTAAATCGTATCTCTGTGGTATTAAAAATGATTTGAAAATCGTGTTTGGTATCAAAGTAAGAATTTTGAATCAAATGCAGAACTATTTCAGAAAAATTTCAATTGATTCTGGATAGTTTTGCCTTTGATTCTAAACGACTCATTTGTTACTGTATTGATGTAAATTAATGATATGTACATTAAATTTGGAATTGAAAATAATGCCAAGATTTTTGTTGTTTGTTTTTGGGGTGTTATGCCGTGTTGCGCTAACTCCTTCTTTAGCCGACGTTTCGGACAGCGTTGTAGTGTCCATCATCAGGGCAGATCCGGTCTTCGGATCTACCGGATCTGCCCTGATGATGGACACTGCAACGCTGTCCGAAACGTCAGCTAAAGAAGGAGTTAGCGCAACACGGCATAACACCCCAAAAACAAACAACAAAAATGCTTTTGGCCGTGAGAATCTAAAAACTTACAATGCCAAGATTATTCATTTCATTGACAGAGGTGAGGGAAACATTGTTGATTTTATATTGATAGTTTAATTTATTTAGAAAAAATATTGATAATTGAAAGGTCGATTTATTCTGAAAAATCTTATTATGTGGCATTCACTAATGTTTAGATAAAGTTAAGTTTGCACCAATCTTGTAATTTATTTGAATGTGAATAAAGTTATCTATAATTTTTATAAGTTTAAAGAGTTTAGTGAGTTTAGATCATCAGTGAAAGCAATACTTCAACATTATTATCAAATACAGTAACAATATCATTAATAAACAGTAAAAAAGTGTTGGACCTAAATGCGACCCTTGAGTTACACCGCTTGTAGCCTTGAATTTGAATGACAGGTTAGAATTATCTGTTACTTGAAGAATTCTATTCGTTATTTAGCTCTTTATCCATTTCAATAATTTCTACTCCGAATTTGCCAAGTTTATTGAAAAGAATTTTATGGTTTACTTCGTCAAATGCTTTTACGAAGTCGGTGTATGATTATTATTGATGATTTAAAAGTGGAAGAGACAGTATTTAGAAATTTAGCGATGTTTGGACTAGCTGGTTGGTTGAAAAACTTTGTGAAATTGTGAAGCCCGAAATTTTTAAGAATTGTGTGTATTTTAAATATTCTGTGAAGGTATTCTCACTTCATTGCCTCGTAATCAATATCATTGTGTTCATCGTTTGGTCTGACGCAGCAATACGGTTTTATGGATTCTGGTACGTAGTCTTCTACCCACTCTTCATACGGCTCTATGTGTTCCCACAGAATAAGACCTGCAAAACAGAAGCAAAGTAAGTATGTATAACTCGGGACCTGAAAATTTTGCATTATTCTTATATTCACTTGAAATTGCGAATTTCGCATTATTAGCGTTAAAATGTAACAATTCGCGTCATTTGTGTAAAAATTGCATTACAGCAAATGCGAATTTTTTAGGTCTCTAGGAATCGCCAAGTAAGGTTCCATAATTCAAATCACAATAATCTTCTTTATGTCCTGTATTGTAACATATATAAATGATAATAACATAGAAACTAAATGAAGCAAAAAAAAGGTAATGAAATTAAACTTTCGTTATCCAAAAAAAACCTTTCGTTAAACATTCTAAGGTGTAAGGTGAGTTTCAAACTCGATCACATAAAAGTGATGATCAGCACCATTTTGAGATTTGAACTCCCCGTCAAACTTAAATTGTGGTCAGCTGACAAGCATTTGATCTGTGGGACTACTTTATTACTCCCCACATGTGGCAATACTGGAGCGAAGTAATCCGCTGCTAAACGCAAGCGAACATGACAAGACAAACCTTCATTCCGGTTTTAACGTTTTAATCAACGTTTCGAATCGTTTCGTAATTGTAAAATCGTCCTCACAAATAAACTATATCAATCGTGCAGCCACTCGTTTCAATCTCCCATCTTCTGAACACTGTTTACGGATTTGAAAGGCATCAATACATAGCCAATACATAGCAATATACATAAATAAATGGGCGACGTCAAGAGGTACCTTATTATGTAATAGTAGTGTTATGGCTTCTCATTTAATTAAATGAACATTACCTCTTGCAATAACCCTCAGAAGTAGTAAATCGGGCCGCACATGGTTCAGCAGATAGTGTGTGGCGGGTGGTTCGAACCACTTGGCCACCTCCAAGTTGCCACTCTTCATGTACAGCATGCCCAGGGCCAGGGTGGAGCCGGGGGCCGTGACATCCACATTTACAGTGGGGCCCTCACGGATTTGGAACGATGGCAGCTTGTACTTCTCTCTTTGGGAACCTGGGAAGATGAGTAAAGGTTTCTACTGTGAATCATTGAGTTTTAATTAAAATAAGAAAGTATGCAGAATTAATATATACATACGCATTAGTCATTAACTTTGTCCAGACTCCAAGAAGACATTAGCTACACAAGTGCGAACACTTATCAGGCAATAAATGAATATTAATAGTAAAGTTTGAATTAGTTAAAGTCACAAATGATTTCATACACTTTACTCTGCCTTTTGACGGCTTAATTATTTATTTGCTAGTTGGGAATGGCTCACTTGCTTTGCTTGGACCGTATGGATGAAGATAATAAGTTTTAATGAGCTAATGGGTTAGTGAACAATGTTGAAAAATCATCACTGCTGATCTTTAAAGCAAATACTGGTCCGGCTGTCATTCCGCCCATATGTCTCGGCGGAGCTAATCTCAAAATCTGTTCCAATCAAAATGTGCATGTACCAGTGGGTCATCAATCCATTTGCAAGATTCAACGGTACACACCTGGCACTAACAGAGGAGGAAATGTTAATAGATTTAAAAAACGACCCTGTGCACGAAGTCTCGCTTTCTAAGGTCAGAATTTTGGTAAGCATTTTGGATATCGCGTTGGAGTTAATATCCCCGATTGGCTACAACAGCAATTAAATCTGTTACTGTTTGGATCATTGTATTTAGCGAATTTGGTTTTCAGCACTTGTGGAAATGAAATCCAAAAACGATAGCAGTTACAGATGGTAGATGAGGAGTAATGTCTTGGTTTACGCCTATGGAAATGAAATGCAAAAAAAGGGAGCAGTTACAGGAAGTAACCTGTTTTAACTAATTTAGAGCCGCGTTTTGACATAATTTTTTCGAAAAATCAATATTATCGTTATCACTAATTAAATAATTACCAAAAAAATGTTACCCACACTATGGAATTGCTTTATTCATGTTAGTCGAGTACATTTAATTTTTAAAAGCATTTTTATTTAGTGTACCGTGAAGTAAAAAAGTTTGGCCGACACTGATCTGTACAATTGGAAATCATTTTATCAAATTTTTGAATCCACATTGCAGTATGTCCGAGCCACACGAGGCTAGTATTTCAAGCCAGGACAGCATGCTATTGCTACTAATCTAGCAAGCTAGTAACTGTAACTCTAAACAGAACTAGATTACATTTATATTTAAGTTAGTGAGAAAGCTGGTAGGCAAACATCTCAAGCCAGGATATTTTAATAGAATGGGGTTCTATTATTTGAGCTAGTAGCGCACCCCACCATCCAAATTACTATCCTGGCTTTACATTTAGCTTTGTGTCTGTTGATTCTTCTACGTAAGCTCTTCATTTTTCACTTCAGACATGTTGTTACCTTATCGGGGGTTTAGGATCACAGGGGTCTATCTACAGAAACTTAATTTTGAGTTAAACGCAAATAAAGATTGACATGTTCATATGCCCAACTGTATGCACGACCGATATGCACAGCTGTATCTCTTAAAAGGCTGTATGTACGAGATAAAGCCTTGTGTCACCAATAAATATGATTATGGTATTACCGAAACCAAGCTTAACTCAAAACATCTTTTTTTTAGTTAGGTCCCTGTGATCCTAAGCCCCCACTTTGTCAGTGCAATGATACTGGCTTAAAATTTCCTAGCATCGTGTAAACCGCTCTAGCTTGTACCGAGCCAGAAGATTAAGTCAGGATCTTGTCAGGAGAGAACGCTGGCATAGTAGCTTGAAATACTAGCCTCGTGTGGCTTGAGGATTAGGAAGGTTTTGGTAGACCTGTAGATGTTTTCCCCTACGGTAGTATGTGTGTTTTTACCTGTGAGTGGTCTCTTCCTGCCCCCAAGCATGTAGTGTGAGAGTGAGGGAGCGAGGTGTTGAGGGGCAGACTCGTGGGCCCCCAGTACCACCAGCCCCAGGGCCAGGCCAGCCGCCAGTGCATAGCCCTCTCGCTCCGAGGAGTTCTCCATCTCCGGGCCGGGGGGGCGACCTGCATACAGACATTGTATTTATAAATATAATATTACTCTTGATCACTGGCAAAGCGAAGGCAGGAGAAGCAGAAGAAGATCATCAATGCGTTAAGAGTGATCAAACATCTCAAGAGTCTGGAATGTTGGTATCCGCGGCTCTCTATTGGACCGTGAGGAGTGGAGGAGCATGGTTCACCAGAGAAATTGGAGTGGGGGTCACAATCCTCAGCAATGACGCAACGGCTAAAGAAGATGTTAGTATAGGATGAAAACTGAGTGATAAACTAAGTGTAAGTAATGTATATCCAAGAGTATGTATTTATTTCATTTATTTATTGGCTCGCCAACGGAATACATCACATAATTTTAACAGTTATTTACATTTATGCATGGTTATAATGATGTTTCTAATTACAGGTGAGCACAACATTAAAAAGGGAAAGGGACAATCGAGAATGAAAGAGACAGATTGATAGGTTGTAATATAAGCGTACAGCAGGTTGTCTTGTCCTTTCTTAGCCAACCACCATTACTCGTAACCTCATCAGTAGTAGTAATTATATCAACCAACTACCAGTTTCATTCTCCACATCATCATCAAGCATTTTATTGGATACTAAAACACTTTTAGGTGTTGTAGTTACAGTAAGCACTACCACAAGACCATATTCGTGTAGTCTGCCGCTGAGGGCTCCGCTGTAATCTCTCTTTCTGATAAATGCTTCGTTTGTGAGATACAGTGAAAGTTACAACAAAACTATCAGCGGTTAAGCGGGATGCTTTTATTGCACTTTGTTTTTCTGAAATGTACAGAGTTTAAAACATTTAATAGATTTGTACTTTTGGATGCTTAATATAAAATAATTGGACAATTGACCAAAATATTAGTAATATTATGAGGAATGATAAATACAAGACTATCCAATAATTGATAAGGAAGATTGACAAAGCAGATTGCTCCAAATGGCTTTAGCCGTGTTTAGTGACTAGATCTGAATAGCCAGGTACTTCCCCACCTTCCTCTTTCCCTTCCCCCCTTACCTTCAGCCTCACAACATCCCCCAATAGGGGATGCCATAGTCTCACTGGCTCCAGACGGGAGCAGTTGGGACTCTTGTGAGGTATTCACTATAAAAAATAAAAAAAAAGATGAAGATGCCTCTCTTCATGGCTTCGTAATCCATTTGACCTGTACAAGTGAAAATCTAGAGTTTTTCCGCAGGAAAGGTCAACAGAAAAATAAGTTTTAGCTGTTCTAATCAATCATTACAAAATTCAACTATAATTTTTCTTGTGGATGCCCATCAGCTGGTGATGGAGTGCCCTAAACTAGAAGAACTCACCAATCTCACTGAGCAGCACCTGTGTGATGTGCGTATGTGCCGTGCCCTGGTACAGCAGGCCCACCCCCAGCAGGGCGGCCACCTGGATGTTCTGTGGGATGTCCAGCTCGATGGAGGTCGGGGGCAGCAGCGCCTCCACATGGATGCCCATCAGCTTGGTTATCGAGATGTCCATGGTGCCTGAAACAACAAAAAATGTTGCAGTTTCAGGGTCTGCGACAACATGGAAAAACTGGCTGTTCTTGAAAGCAGAGCGCAAACCACAAGCCCTAGATAAGACAAAGCAAAGTTTGGTGAGGGCTTCACAATTGTAATCTGATTTCAGTGATTCTGCAAAATTACAGCTGACGATTTAAGGTGACGTTGTAAAAATCGATGTGTGTCGGCAATTTACTTTGTAAACTAATTTCACAAATTTGTGAACCCTTTGGAGAAAGGTCTGCTTAAAATCTGACAATTTCTGGAACTTAGAGACTTTCTAAAATGGCTATATAATAATTATTAGTATTAACAAAGACATATATTGCGATATCATTTATTCTCCAGTGTGAATTTTCACAAAGCGATATGTCAATATTAGAAGACAGTAAGATGTACCATGGAAATTGTATGTACATAATATATATTTTTTTTAAGTAAATTAATTAACATTACAAATGATAACAATATGCAGACTTATTTTTCATTATTATTCTATTACTCCATACGTTGAGCTCCAGGAGCTCGTGTTTATGGGAGGAGTATTTACCTTTAGAGTAAAATAATGTTCTAATGATTTTTTAAACAATAATCAAAAACTTATGAAATAAATACAAAAATAATATTAACATAGGTACACAAATTAGAAAAATAGTTTTTTAAAGACAGTTAAAACAATATATCTTTTTACAGATTAAGTAAGCGCAAGAAAATTAAGGTTTATAATATGTTACATTACCTCTGTATGTGGCGGCAATACCAAGCAGCAATCCAACACTAGTCATCTCGTGGCATTTGACCAAGTATTCATACACATTCATGAATGCCATGTCCTTAAGGTGGCCATTCAATCCCAAAGCCATCAGGAAGCCTGCATGCTCGGTCGGTAGTTCTTGTGCGTTGCCCACCTAAATTTTTTTTTTAAAACTGTTGTAAAATGCGTGATAACTTGCACAGTTGTTCAAAAGGTTAACGACTAATAGTTCTTGTAGTAAAAAGGGCCAAGCCGCTCATGTGAACACCTAATTTTTTTTTAAATATAATGAAAAATTAATGGGATAATATATTATTATTTTTACTTCTGCCTCTATCTATATTATCCAAAGTATTTCTCAGTGAACAGTCAAAATAAAACACTGTTTATGAAAGCAGATGAAAGACTTTTTCATATTTTAGTATTCATAATTAACATGTCCTTGCTTATATTATAACAGAGCGTATCTAAAAATATTTTAATGGTTTGAATCGACAAACAAATGTTTTGGCCAATCACCGCTCCTTTTGCACAATGCTTGGTAACAACGCATATCAGTATTAAAAATTAAGAAGTAAAAAAAGTTGAAAAAGTAGTTTTGTATTTTTTGAAATACGCCGTGTTATAATATAAGCTATGATATGCAATTAAAAATATTAAAATTTTGAATGCAAACACAGATACAGTTTTTAAAGTCAACTTGCCAATGGTTTTCATTGTGTAAACTGGAATTACCAATTTGAATATAACGAAAAAACACATTTAATTAGACATATGTATCGTAAAAGTTTTTCATTTCACTTTCCTTCTTGTTTTATATAAAAATATTTATCAAAAAATTTGCAAACCTATATACAAATATTTTTCATATACTATATTTATATTGTTGTTGTTTGTTATTTCGAGTACTATATTATTATTTAAAAATTTAGGAAGCATCTATAGCACACCTGTAAATGCAAATACATACAAATCATGGCGTTCTTTCTTTCTAACACTGTTTAAATTATATTTATTTATTTATTATTAGATATTTTTAGTTATTACATAGTTGTAGTACCTATTACGTATGTCCATAAAATATCATTATGTAATTTCGCCTGAGATTGTTATGAAAGGAAGGAAGTGTGTGGATAGATAATAATAAATGAATTGAAAACAAGAATTATAATAAGCTCACGAATTGTAATTGACTGTTAATACATAGAAGTTTTGAAAAATGATGTGAAAATATTTTTGAAATATGTCATGCTAAGAAATTTAATAAGTTAGTTTTGTATGTTAGAAAGTAATCATGAAAGATGTCTAAATGAAGTAATTTTTCGTAATGGGTGTATGTTGTGATTGCGCGAGTAATTACTGAGTTGTTTGCTGCATTGGTATTGTTGGCTTCAATATGAAATAGTGTAGTGTGCCTGGTACGCCTCGTTGGAACATTTAAACCAATGACGGATAGCAATTCGGGACTATCAATTTTATTATTTAGCAGATTATGTAGAAACAACAGGTCTGACAATGTGCGTCTTTTTTGTAAAGTTAACATATTATTTGTAGTTTTGTTGTATTTCTTGAGTCTTGTATATATATCACCATGTAGTACAACATGAGATAGCATGACTTTCATGAGTCCGTGTCAGGCTGTCAAGACTCCACGGGTGTTTGATGTCTGGGAGAAATATCTGCCAAAGTCGCTCTACGGGTTAAATGGATTTGCACATTACCTTCGGTTTGTTATAGACCACCCACGCCGAATCAATGGTAGAGTTTCCCATGGGCACCAACTTCAGCCCTGCAGCCACCCCATTGTGGAACAGTGGCCACTGGGACACGGTCGGCGAAACCTCGATATGTGTCAAGTCGATGACGGCGTTACGTGGGGGCGCACGCCCCGTGAGGCACAGCTTGGGGATGAACAGGGGCTCCGTGATCACGCAGGGGATGGAGCGGAGGGTCACCATGCCTCTGGAAATAGAATAAATAAGTTACACAAATAAAACTGTGAAATACAAAGTGAAACTCTCTTAAAAGGTTTTCCAAGGGGCAGGAAAAAAAAACTTCTCATGTTGAAAACCTTACACATACACAGCCCAATTAAAAAGCATAGTGAAAATTTTATTCAATGGATAAACGACCATGTATGTGAAAACCTTTCTTTGTAATTGAAACACACATAAAATAGTTCATGGAAAGATATACACATTACGTATCCAGCCAAAGAGGGTTGTTTATCTGTTCTATAAACTTGAAAAAATAATAATTTCTTATTGAATTTCGGAATTTTTCCAATGAATTTTAAATGTTCTTTATATTTCTTCATTTCGAAGATGTCGTAAAAACCAATACCAATTTAGAAACTAGATAAAGTTACCTTTTATCTTATTTGTATTCGAAATATGTATACTTTTTGAAATTGCAATATTTTAATTTCAAACATAAAAAAAGTTTTAAAATTTTTTTACCACAAATATTTTTGATTAAAACGTTGAAAAATCACATAAATCAAATTAAAAAAACAAAGTATTCCAGGAATTTGCAAGAAAACTGTCACTTTACTTTTTACCTCGTTCATATAATAAAACAATTTTAAATTGCTTGGAAAAAATAGCAACAAAAAAACTGAAATTTTTAATGCATCGATTGCACATGACAAAATGTTTATTTCTTCGCTAGATGTTTACCAACTGTTTACTGTGTTAGGTATTTATGTTTGAAAAAACATCACTATAATGAAGTTCTAATAAAATATACCATCCTGGGAGAAAGTGCAATTACATATATCCAATCTTCCAATTATGTCCTAAATCCTGTATCTAAATTTCGCTAATAAACAATGAGTTAATGTTAATTAAATGTTAATCTCAAGTGAGCTACCAGGAATGTATAGTACTGTATATTATCTTCATATATAGTTAGCAATAACATAGAAATGTATTATATATTTGTACAGCGCCCTTAAGGTGATTTTGCACAAAAACAGCGCTATACAAATCATCCAAATATTATTATTATTTTAAAAATCTGTAAAAATGAAAATGTTCGTTTGTTCAAAATCTTAAATCTCCGTAAGTTCTTCACCGACTGTTTTTAAATTTTTGACACTGCATTGCATTAGAATATAATTATGAACAAAAACACGATTCATGAATATATTACAGAAGGCATTAAAAAACTGTTGACCTCACTTTGCAAAACACATCTTAGTGGGAAAAAGAAAATGAATTACATAGACATATTTCCATCAAAAAAATTCAAATAAAATTGTGAAATTGTGAAACTTGTGAAATATGAATATTAGTAGACCTGCCCTAAGTGATTAAAAGCGTATTATCCCCACTCCCCATACCGGTTCCATTGGAGCCGGCTGTGCTCGCATATGGCCTCAAGTGAAATTTGAAAACGTGACGTCATCATTCTTGTGCGAACTATGGTCGAGGCATCATCGGTTCATTTTACGAAATAACACGGCAAAATGTTGACTTGTGCTATGAAAACTTGTAAAAATAGATGTGAAAAAGAGAATAAACCCAATTGTCGTATTACATTCCATATATAAGCATTATTTTACTTTATTTTAAGCATATTCACATCGTATAATATGGATCAGTTGTAGAAACATAATACACTATCACATCGAGAAACGTCTGGACGCGAAACACAAAGCTGGTTGGTTGCTGGGAAGTAAATTATAAACATTTATAAAAGTGTCTTAACTAAATACTTAAACGAAATATTCGACTCTGAAAATAGAACCGAATTTTTTTGCCGAATTTGGACTTCGCAAATTTGTTCATAACGTGGCGAGTAATTTGCGCTCCCATGTAAAAATGTCTATTCATTCAAAAGCAGATTTTACTTTTAAGAAGTAAATGTTGATATTATAATGCGAGATGCCTATTTACTGACGATTTATTGACGAATCACAGTCAGCTTCACCCCCTTCGTTCTTCAACAGTTGATTTTACCCAAAGATATTAGAAGAACGAGATGTGCTATGCGCAGTTCGTACTGAGTGGAATTGTTTTGCCGAGTGTCGCCGGTTTTGTTCACCAATACTACTGCACACCTTGGCTTACGCTAAGGCATCGCTAAGGTATCCGCACTAATACATAGAACAGATTTCTGTGCGTACACGTCCCGATACCGTTCAAAGTACCCTAATTAGGTATTACTCCGGCTACGGTTCGGCGGCCAACATAGCATATCTCGTTCTTCTAATATCTTTGATTTTACCCCTCGCCATTATCTTCTCGTCTATTAATTCCTATGTCTGTGATGAATTACCAATTCAGTTTTTATTTTTTTTTTATTACATAGTACCAACTCGAATCTAAACTTTTACAGTCTTTATAAAATGTGTTACAAAAACACCGTTTAACGATTGTGAAGTGATTTTTTTTAGTAAGTTTGTTTATGTATAATGTATGTGGGGTAAATTGACAAATTTTTAAATTTTCATTTCAAATGACCGGTAAAACAACTTCTTAACATGAAAACTCCCTATAAGTGGGTTTCACTGTAATGCAAAAGCTGTCTAAGGAAGAATAATTCTGAAGTTTATGTGCAGCTAACAAAACAAGATCTGTAATGAAGAAGCAAAAATAATGGCACCTGGAGGTTTCAGTAATGCCATTTCTATGTGTGGTTATTATTTAACTCAATGATTGCAAAAACTGAATGTATGAATAACAAAGAACAGTTAGTATGTACATATATGGTACATATTATGTGTTAAAATTTAATGGATTTGAATCACTTCTGCTCTGACCATAGAATATCACAAGAAGTACCCAAATTGAAATGTAATGTATTGTATTGAAATTATGAAATTCAAATGGGATGGCGATATGCTATTTCAGGCAAATATAAGAGAAATGCAAAATGGTCTAGAACCAAAAGATATTAAATCAGTGGCTTTTTTTGTTTTTGTTTCCATTCAAATTTATATGGAAGGCATTTCTGTTTTTTTTCTTTATTCTATGGCTCTGACCTATGAAAAAAAAAGTTAATTTCATTTGTAAAAACTACAAGACATTACCTTCCGACAGGCAGTGCCATTGTCCTATTGCACAGGGCCAAGAGATGTCTCTCTTGCTCCTCAATGAAGTCATGATCAGAGACTTCTGGTCGCTGAGTCAGAGCAATCGTAACTGGAATGGATGATTGCAGCATGTTGGCTAACTCAGCCACTCTGGAAATAAACAGATAGTAAAAATGTACATATTTAATCTCACAACACATAAATATCTTAGAATTGTTGCTTTGAAGGATTAGTGACTTCACCAAGTGATATACTTTTCCTCACTCTGGTGATGATGAGGTTTCGTGAGACGTTTTATTTACAGGCCAATATAACAGGTAGGTAGATACTGAGACCAGTAAATCATCCATTGGGTATTTACTTTGCTTCTTCAGGCTAGTTTAGCAGCCTATAAGATTCAAATGGTTTCAATAAAATTTCGGACAATAAACAATGCCTTACCTGTGATCATCAGGAAATCGAAGCCTCAATATCTTAGTATCAATTAATTCTAATCCCGTCTTTTCTATTTCGTTGGTTTTCACTCCTCCAATGTTGAAGTTCTCAGGATCAGGATCCTTGTGCTGTGTGAACACATCCTCCTTCATGGAGTTATCTGCAAAAACATATTATTTAATGTGAATATCCACTTTTTATCCATTCTAGATGAAGTTTTGTAAATTTCACACGAAACATACAAAGTGAGATAAATGCTTTACAAAACACGTACGTAATTTTTGTTGTTGTTGAAATTGCACTTGACACATGTGTGCGCTAGGCCATTAATATTTTGACTGAGCAAACCTTGAGTCCTCGTTTCCTCCGCCTCATCGCTATCAGAGTATTTGGCCCGTAAAGCCAGATCCTCCCGCATGATGAGAGAATAGGCCTTGTCAGGCCAGTCCACCGGAGGGTCAGTCTTGCAACGGGATATGGTGTTCAGGATATAGAGATTGATAGCTGGCGGAAGTGTGCCTAGGTCTCTCAACGTATAACCTGTACAATTAGACAAACATAAACAGTGTTTTCACAAAAAGCAAACAATATCTGAGATAGCGTAGTTCAATTTGGGGTTAGGTTTCAAGTAAAAAAAAATTAAGAATCACGTACCAAAGAAAGTATTGGCATGAACTAAGCAAATTCTTTATTCTATTTCAAGTCAAGTGTTATAAAATAACAGCCGCAAACGTTATTTTTACTTGAATGTATTAAAAGATTTTCACAGAATAAGAGGTAAATATCGTGTAATGTGCAATAAAAAGAGAAAGGAAATAAACACATATAGCTTTACGAATCACAGTTAAGTGATATTTTAATCAAGTTCCAAAACAATCATTTAGGCAACACGTTGACCTCTATTGCAAGCTTTAATAATTTAACCACGAAATGTGTTTCTCACAACACGCCTGTGATGCTAATATGAAGACTCAAGATCTACAGATCACCAGAAAGGTACAAAAAAATCATTCCCGTAATATTTATGTGGGAATATATATATTCAAAAATAATATAATTAACCTTTCATGCAGATCATCAAAACAACTGCTTGCTCTATGTTGGTCAGGTCAGTGTATGCGGTGCAATCCTTGAAGCGGGGGGTGCTGCTGGCATTTACACAGTCCCTCGAGGACATCACAGGCTGCACTGCCCCGGGAATGCCATTGGCTATTAGACCGGTCACCTAAAAAACAAGAACTCATTATGAAAATGATATTGCAAGCTAAAAATAGTTACTTTGACATAGAAAGTCTTCACTGAAAAAGATGTGCAATTTTCGTGATGCCAGAGTTCACAGTTCATGAGTTGCACACAGGTTTTATACATTAAAAGTTAAAATACTGTGGATGTTTTGCACAGGAGAAAAAAAAATAGAGTTTAGAGATCCTGTTCGAAAACCTTTTAATAATCACAGTGAATTCTTTTCATCATTATTTTGCAAGAATCTAATGAAGTCTTAAAATCTAGCAAGGGAATCATCGGTCTAATTTCCTATAAAAATAGGATGACGTACCTCAATGACATCTCTGCAGACAGCATTCACATTGTTCATGTACGGGAACCACTGCTTATTGCTTCCTTTCATGAGCTGGAAGAGATGGCTGAAGATGCTTGGAGGATCAGTAGTGAAGTACACGGGTTGGTTCAACCTCTTAGCATCCTGCTCCGAAATTTGTGACGATTTATTCTCCACCGGCATAGGGCAAATCATTGGGTAATCTTTCCAATAATGACATACGTAATTTGTCAATCTCAGATCGACACAAACCTGATGTAAGAACTGCGCTAAAGATTCCATATCGTTAGATAATAGAATGTTCATCTTTAGCTCTTCATATACTAAGTGAAATGCATACAGAATTGGTAACATGTACGGAAAAAGTAATGCATTCGTGTTGAAGTTTCTAACTTGCGTGAAATCGTCGGAGCTATCAGTATCCATGTCATTTGGTGCTTTCGATGACAATTTAGTGGGTCCGCTTAATTTGTGAATGTTATTGGTTGATTTTCCTTTCATCGTTGGTCTCTTATCGAACAAATTGTTAGGTTTTGTCAAGTTTAGCATAGATGCCAGAGAGCTTCCAACAGCCTCGTGGTGGTGGGAGTTCAGAAGATATTCCCAATCTTCTTGACTGCCATCACTTGATGTTCTTTGCTTCTTTGGCGCTACTTCGGGGATTGTTCCGGTGTCTGTTTGTTTTGTTAGAGGGAGTTTGGACGTGTCGTAACCGAGAAGGTTCAATATCAAGGAAACAAACATGGACCATTCCAATTTTGGGCAGAGATCTTGAGTTCCAGGAGCGTTTCGAACGCCGTACCATTTTGATATAACCTAAAATAAGCAAACACTATTTAGCATTACCTGTATACAATGGCAAATATTTTTAATTTTTATTTGTTGCCAAAAATATATATCTGTACCTGCATGATAATATCCTTTTGAAGAACTTGTTTCAAAGCATTTATGCATTTTAATATGAGAGAGCTTGTTGTTAAATCTGGTAATGTTATGCGGTAGAATACTCCTTTTTCATATTCCAATGTCACTCTATTACCAACCGGATCTCTCAAACACTGTAGACCTGGAATAATTTGAAAGATTAACAACCTAATTTCCGAAAGATCAGAAGAAAAATGATTTCATATTATTCAATGTCTTATGTATTAATATTAATGAGTAAATTACCTCCACTGTCCAAAGTTTTGTTTTCTAGTGAGTGCATCCCATAATGTCGAGGCACAGGGGACAACTGATGCAATGCTGAATCATCAAGCAGAGGAATGTCTCTAGAATGACTGGTTGGTAACAAACTGCTTCTCCTAGGAAATGAAGTATCAAACGCATTGGTCTGATTGTACGGAGACGTAATCAGTCCAGCTAACACGCCACCGATGTGAACTTTTCCCATCATACTTGTTCCGGAATATAAAATTATATTCCCCGACAGATCAATGACCGCGATAGCGTTTAAAGTTGGCAATACAACGGCATCTCTTGCTGGTATCGATGTCACAACTCCGACAATCAGTGGTCTCTTTGCAGCTTCAACTGCATTTGAATGTGGTCTTTCAAGTCTTGCGATTTGGAGCTGCCTGTTTGCGTAAGATACCAAGAAACACAGATAATGTTGATTAGTGTGGTCAGTATGAAGGAATGTCTTTGTGGCTGCTGACCACATATTGACATTATCGCGAGGAACTCCTTGGGACTCTGTCCAAATATGCTCAAAGCAGAGGTCCGGATATAAAGGCTGAGTTGGTGAGACAGGACGAGCATTCGCAGCGAGCATGGAGCTATTAGAAGCTTGACCTATAGATGTGTGAGGTGATAGACCTAATTTAGTAAACAATCCAGCCATGGGACTTTCTGTTCTAGATTGACCAGGAGAATTGATCGTGCTCCCAGGCTTAGAAGTATAAGGACTTCCAGCCAACCAGCTCGCTGTTGTGTTTTTCTGACCATTTCCAGCGGTAGTTTTTTGTGATGTGCTGAATACTGAGTTTCCAAAGTTAAGATTTATTGAAGGACTTATCACGCTGTTAGTTTTATTCCAGTCACCACAAATTGAGTGACATTCCTCACTCGTAGCTTTCCTCAATGAAAACAAACTGTGTAGTCCAGTTTTGTTACAAAATACAAGGGCAATGCTCGGGTTCTGACTGACAAAAACAATCTGCATAGAACCGTCATTGTAATACTGAATTCCTCCATACTGGGAAGTTTTCATTAGTGCAGGAGCCATTTCGTCTAAAGGATGAGAGAGTGAAAAGCACGTCGGCAGTTGAACATCAATCTCGGCGGTTGACATGGCACAGAAGTTGTCTTGGGAAAGAGTATGCAAGTTAAGTTTTATCCCAGATCCCATGCTAGTTTTATTACCCGTATTTTTACAAGTAGATGCATCGTAACGAGACCGGGAATGCAATACATTGTGAATGTACGAAGTATTCGCCGGAGGAGCTGCATCTTTTTCGAGTAATATTCCGTATTTCGTGCTCCAAACATTCTTAACTTGAAACTGAAGACTTGTGATGAAGTCTTGTCCATCTTCTGTGAATACTCTCAAGCTGGTTTGGTCCACGATGCAGATGCTGGGGATAGGATTTAAGCTTTCATCCTCAAAGTTATCTTTTATTTTAATGTCGGATTTTGTTTCAGCGATAAGAGAATTGAGAGCGTCGTACATGAGTCTGTCATTGACCGTGGCGTGGAAATTACAGAAGAGAGCGTGTTTGATGTTAGATTCACACGTGTAGCATGTTACAGTCATACGAGATTCCGGGTCGTAGAGCTTTGAATCTGGATTTGAAACATGTCCTGGAAATATAGAAATACACATGACCAAATTTAAACAAATAGACATTTAAAGCAATTCATCCCCTTCTTCCTCTAGTACATAAATTTGTAATATTTAAATAAAAACCTCTCCTTCATTACATTTAATATGAGTTGTAAAGAATATGTCCATCATGCAATCTGTTCATAATACAGTCGAACTTGGTCACGATAACGATCACGGCAATAGCGAGTTCACGGATATAATGAGCAATTACAATACATTTTATAACAGTGATGTACAACTTTTATGGCAGAGGGGCCGCTTAGCCTATTTTTCAAACAGCCTGCGACCTGCAAGCAGGTTTTTTTTTTTGTTTTCGTTAAAGGGGAAGGGGGTTGACAGCGAAATTCAAGAGTTAAGATTTCTGTTGATTTTTTGAATTTCGCGTTATGCAAACCGTTTCTTCAAATTTGGTTTCATTTAGGAAATGCAGAGTAAATTAACCAAAACTCTATAAAAAAATGTTCTTAGTCAGGGTTTTCAAGAATTACCCCCAAACATTTAGATTTTTCTCTATAGCTAAGTGGGCCGTATGAAATTGACATGCGGGCCGCAATAATGGGGCCGCGGTTTGTGCATCACCGGTTTAGATTTTACAACCGAAAACAAAAACCATCCCAAAAGCTAGTTATTTATGACAAGTGAGCTTTTAGAAGCGGTACGATGCGCACAAGCTAGCGACAATAAGACAATTACTGATATTTTTATTGGAAGCCTTGAACCCGGTAATGATGTTATAATGCTTTGATTGTTTTGAAGAGGAAATTGAGAAGCATGAAAGCGAAATCTTTAAAATAATCATTGATAATCATTTGAGTAATGAAAGTGTATTTTTCTATTATGATATTTTAATATGTACCTACTTGTATTTTGAAAATATACCTACTGTATTTTGCGAATACATATATTGATAGTAGAGGCAGGTAGGTAAGTACATGTTAATGGCTTTAAGGAGCAAATTTAGTCAGTCCCCTCATACTCGTTTTAACCAAGTTTGACTGTAGTTATATTATAACACAATAAATATGTAGGTTATAAAATTAAATAATTATTCTACCTCTTGACCAAATAGCCGTTTTCCCTTTAACATACAGCTCCTCCTCATAACAGCAGTCTAACTTGGGGTCCGGCATACTGAGCCGATCGTCTGGAGAGCCTACGGGACTAGGAGTCACCATGGACTTGGAGAAGTTATCGAGGCTGTTCCCGTACCTCGAGGAGCCAGGGAGCTGGCTATCGCTGGCGCGGAGTTGCTGCTGCTGCTTCTTTGTGGAGGTGGACAGCTCCGTCTTGATGGAGAAGTCGTGCTTGAGTTTTAGGCTCGGGTTGTCGGGATCTGCGGAGCGCTGGGATGGCTGGGACTTGAAGGGTTGCGATGAGGTCACGGCAGTGGAGATTGTGACGTCCACGTCTGAATAATATTGTATGTTATTTGTTGACATGTCACAAATGTGAAAAGGGCTAGATTAATTTTGTGGGACATTTCTATGACTGTTTACCCCTTGAATTTTGCACTAAAATATTTTGTTCTTGGATAATAATACGTATATGGTTCCCACAATGTTTAAGGCATGCTTACACAGAACTTTAAAAATGCGCTTATAATTACCGCAAATATTATTGACTACACAAGGCAAAAAAATGTATATTCTAAGCAAAAAATTGTCTCAATTACCATTGCGTTGATTTCTGGAGCTGTTAGCAAACATCTGCCGTACGCACCACCACTCATTCTGACTAGATTCCTGGTCCTTCTGCAGATATGTGCAGTCGTTTCTGTCTGTGATTGCCACATTCTTTAGCTTATGGAGAAGAGACGTCTCGAGGGGGTAGGCATTGGTTGCTGCTGATTTCAGAACAGACCCTGGATGCCTTGAGATCGCTCGACGACCGTGCGGAACGAACTCCTGCAATAATAACTTAACTATGCACAATTTCACGTAAAAAGGCCGCCGTTGACAAGAAACAATCGGCCAAATATTTAACAAAAAATACAGCTTTGATTTAACCCGACTCTAGCAGAGCGGTTCTTTGAGCTTACCAACGGTTCTGAAGCAGCAATCATTTCGATATTTTCGTCATCCAGATTTGCAGATTGAATTTTCTTAAAAACAAAACAAAATAAATAATCATAACCCAAGTATTTGACACAAGCTTTTCAAATATCGCAGACGGTCAGTGCTGCCAGTGGCAAATGTTGCCGCTGGAAATAATATCCAATTTTAACGGTAGATGTTTTGCGTAAGTACTTAAAGGTTACGGAGGGCAAAATTCAAATAATATAAATGGATATTATTACTGTTGGGTACATTTAAAATATATTATATTATTATAATACTAGCCCATTGTAGGATTGATTGTTACCTATAAATCGTGGATGTTGGAAAAATCACGAAATCTCATTATTTAAAAATACTTAGAACTAAATAAATAATTTTCCTAATATTTTGGCAAAACAATACTATACTACAATTAACCCATCATGTTGAAATAAAATTCAGATAAAAACATAGGATTTCATTTAAAAAAAACATTGAGCTAGTCAACGTTTGAGTACCTATGGTCAATAAAATGGTGTGAAAACCGATTTGATGTTTCAAATTTTTATTCAATTGAAAAAAATGATGTAAGTCAAGTTACACGCTGATAAAACGCGTGGTCCAGTAGTCGCTTCCCATTATTTGGATCGTTTATTATTAAAGAGGGACTTGTCCATATTTTGGTCAAATTGAGATTTGAATGCAGTTTTATTGTCTAGATGTAAACACATGTTTTGTGAAAGAATTGGACTTTTGAATATTTCTTTCACTTCAACGACGGATGTGAAATTTAGCTTTAGTTTTATAAGGGGACATGTCTGAATAAGTCCTGTTTTATAAGTCCATAGTCTGCAATCTGGAAAGAGTGATTTTTTTCACTTACCACGGAGGTCAGGGAAGAAAGGGATCTAATATTTCTTTTTTAAAGAAATATATTCCTGATATTACTGAACTTCATATATTTTCCGGTGGGTGATCTGGAGTGGTCAAAATTAAAAATTTATAACGGCTTTACCTAATTCCGGGGGGTTTGAGGAAATTATTCAGTGTGTTCCAATATGAGGACACTTTGTGCCAGGTGATGGAGATTTTGGAGTAATTAAAAGATATTTCCTATTATTTGAAAGACTGTTTACGAATGTCAAATATTCATATATGCTTGTTAAATCTAGTCCAAAGAATAAATTTACCGTCAATATCATTAAGAACTCCAACATACGTCAAAAATTGGTTGCCAAAGAATTAAAAAGGTCAATTCTATCAATGTTCAAAGAACTGAACAAGTTAGTTTTGAAAATATCCCAATATTCTATGTTGGGGCATGACGTATTCTGCATCGTTATAAGTAACATAGTCGCCTATCAATATGTTGATGGCTTGGTAAAAGCGTACATTTAAAAAAAATAGTTTTTACAAAGGTTCACAGTCAACCCTTTACCTTTTCCTATTATAAGGCATTTCCTGAAGGGAAAAACTTAATAAACACTAAAAAAATGATTATATTCGCAAAGTTATGCAATATATAGACGAAGATCACCAAGCAAACTACAGAAAGAGAGAACACCGAAAAACCAGATTAATAAGCTTATTTCCACATTTTAATCTCGTTTATTATTAAAAGGGGACTAGTCCCACAAATTTTATGATAAATAATATTTTTATTCTTAATAAGTTGCTTTTTTTAATTTAATATAATAACGCTGTAATGGCTTTGACTATGTGTTAAAATATCAAAATCAAAATTAATTGCTCTAATAAATAAATTATTATGTTTTTATTGATTTCTCACAAAGATATTAGAAGAACGAGATGTGCTATGAGCAGTTCATACTGTGAGGAATTGTTTTGCCGAGTGTCGCCGGTTTTGTTCACCAATACTACTGCACACCTTCGCTTACGCTAAGGCATCGCTAAGGTATCCGCACTAATACATAGAACAGATTTCTGTGCGTACACGTCCCGATACCGTTCAAAGTACCCTAATTAGTTAGTACTCCGCCTACGGTCCGGCGGCCAACATAGCATATCTCGTTCTTCTAATATCTTTGATTTCTCATCAATTTTCTCTGAGTGACATGTTCCCTTTAAAAAAATAAACGATTCAATTCGCATTCCCTCCGGCAGGCACAGCGGAAAGAAGACAGAGGAGATGGTACTAGGGCAACTAGGTACAATATATCGAACAAACCCAACTAGGCGCAATTGGGCGTGGCTTACTATGACAAGGCCAGTATCTGGCAGTATGGTGGGTGGTTTATTTATGATTTCATCGCTCGGCGTGAGCAGAATGTTTGTTTATAATCATATTTTCTTACTTGTTTTCTTGCAAAAAGATGTTTTTGTAAATTGTACTTATCAAATAAAAAAATGTATATGTATGTAAATAGCTTTTACTTCGATGACTGTTATTCTTCTGTGTTGACACAGTACAAAAAAAACAATTAAAATATGTTTAATATTTCTGTGAATGTAATATGTACAATTTCTGTACCTCATTCTTATTAATTAAGAAAAAATGTTAAGGTAGAACCAGCAGACAAGCAACCGTGTGTTCTTTAATGTTATGAAAAGGTACATATTAAAGAAATCCGAAAATATTCTTGGGTTTTTGTATTTTCCATAAAGCGAACAGTAAGTGATCTATACAGTAAAAAGGAAATTACTTTCTTGTAAATAAATACAAGGCTTTGAAAATCAGAATATTTTCCGCTTCCACGAACACAAAATTTCAAATTAATACATTGGCACCTGACGAAAATATAGTCTAGAATAATTATAATTATATTTTATTATAATTATTCTAGACTATATTTTCTATAGTCTAGATTTTTATTATTTTAACGAAAATAAAGTCTAGAATAATATTATGAAATATAATTTTCTTTTCAGGCGAATAAAAAAATAAAGGTTAGTGTAGGTTTGACCAATCAACCGCTTGATTATTTTAAGTAATTTTTTAAACTTATATAAGGCATGTTCAGATTTCAAAGAGAGTGCATCTTATTTTTCTCTCGTATGGGGTGAATGATCTCTCCAGTAAACCATTTTGGTTATTGTTTGTCTTCTTTGAGTGTACGTGTTGATCTTTTCTTTAAACGAAGATATAAAATATTAGTGAGCTGTTTATAAAACATTTCGACAGCTAGGTTTACATCGAGGCAGTCATATTGATTCCAGTCATATTGTTCTAAGGCATTCTAAGTATTATAAATCCAACCCACGTTTATCTCCGGAGGCAATAAGTCTGTTTTTTTTTTTAAAGTGGTTTAGTTATATAATCGAATGGGAATGAAAGTGAAGGGTGATTGATTAATGTCTTCCCTGATTAGTGGAGAATCGTTGCGGCTGATAACAGCATTATTACATTTGTTAAAAATGTACGAACCATTAGAAAAGTTCACCACCAGTTACTTTACAGGCTCCTGCCTAGCACCTAGCGGTCAGAGGTAAAACTAGGGCTAACAGATAAAACAGATGTTTTGCCTTATCAATTGGCTTTCTTTGACAGTGTTTGTTTACAATTATTAGCTTGTCAATGTGTTTTACTTGGTTAGATTATAAAAAGCCTCGCCGACTGGATTCCTTCTTCTTCTCTCCTATAAAATAGTAACAAGCAGTCATTATGGTCTACAGACCATTAGTAAAAGTGTTTTGTCCGGGTCGGGAATAATTTAACTCTTTGTAACATTAAATAAAGTAAAAATGCAGTTTTGTGCAGAAAAAACAAAAAAAACATGCTTCTGTTATTGAAGACTTCATCAAGCCCAAACAAATCTTAACAACATTTGAAGTCTATGTGTGTATTTATGTTATAAACAGTGTTCAATTATGTTAAGTTATAGAAAGAACCCTGATGTAAAGTTAAAATCATTATAAATCATAATATTTTGTTTGTAATTTTCCACTTTCACTTATAGTTTTGTCGCATAATAATTGTTCTGTTTTTGTATTTGGAGAAAAATATACTACTCATGATATTTCTGTGTGACAATTTTACTCACTTCACCTTCGGTTTCCATGTATACCAACCTTTTCGAGTAGCATAAGCTCGGAGGGCCATGAGAGTCCCTCTTCCGCGACTTCCTCTGTCCTTCCTGTAGATATGGTATATGTAGGTTGCCGAACAGCTCCGACGAATAGGTGCCCGAGGTTAACTATGTAAGAGCAACCAGAAGTGATTTATGGGACATTACGTTAGTCATAAAATCGTATATCTTATTATTAAGGCTACGAACGTTTTGATAGAATCCACTAATATTTTCGTTTTTCGAACTTGTTGGTGTCAACCGTCTTGATTTTGGGTCTTGGTCTCCGAATGACCACTCGTTGAAGGCTACGTTTTCAGGCCAAATCGTGGGATCCAGAAAAAAATGGAAGCTGATTTCGGGAATACCTATTTTAAACTAAGCTTAACATTCGTGCTTCGTAATTAGCTTTTCGATGGTACAATCCAAGTCTGGCTTCTTCTTTGTCAGGAATGAAGGTATTTGATTGAAAAGCGGGTGGGCGCTTTAGAGTAAAATATAAAAGGTGGGCACCATAGACGTACAAATCAGTGACGTCAATGAAGAGCACCTACCATAGGTACTAAAGGCACGTTCAATAAACATGTGGCCATGCCCCAATGTTTTTGTTTTTGTTAAATGTTTTTAAAAAAAAATTGTCACTGGAGACCAGAGATTATGTAGGTATCTAGGTACCTAACTACAACTATATAAATATTTATATCCTTGCGTTCTCCATTGTGGTCAGTTATCATTGCCTACTGACGCATAATCATTACAAAATATATAAACAGATGTTCTGAAGCTTTTTTAAAGGGCGTTTATTTTTAAAGCGGTGAATTCGGCAATGATCTAAGAAAAAGTTTGAATGAGTATTTTTCAATAGGAAGTTGAAGAATAAAAACAAAAATGTCGAATTGAGTCGCAAGTCTAAATTTAAACGAAATTGGTGAACGTCGCTACGCATTGGGGCATTTTGAGCATTTGCGGGGTAAGAGGGGATTGCGGGCGGGTGTTATAATGTTAAATTACTTATAAAACCTTTTTGGATACTATCGATGTACACACATACGTTCAAACTTGTCGTCTTTAAAATGGGTTGCCTATACCTACGATAATATTTAGAAAAACTGTAATGTAATGTAAAATACAATTTTCCTACCTATGACCCCAGGGCCGGCCCTGCGTAGGCGCAATTGGAGCAGTCCGCTCCGGGGGCCGAATTGTTAAAGGCGCCATAAATACCTAACACCCATAGACATATGAATATTCCTATGTCTGTGCTAACACCTAAATAATACGTCGTCCTTGAGATTATTTTTCACGAAAAACGGCGCTACAAAAAAATACAAATCATCCGAAAATTATTGATTACAGTGATCACCTACCTAGGCGTCTAGTGTTTTGACAATGGGCGTCAAAATTATACTCGCGCCAGGCGCCGCGTTGTCTCCGGGCCGGCCCTGTACGACCCTATGTACGATTACTCCTTCAGTCTTCGAAACACCGCATTTATCTGCATATCGATTTGAAAGAATACCTACTGTCTACTGTAGTCGCTATTTTACATAAGCATGTCCACCAGACAAGCCAACGAAATTTATCATCTGTTCAAAAAGGAATTTGTTTTACGAATTTCACCTACAGTATGATAAAATTGATCTTATTTCGAGCACATACACAACGCCACAACACACTTCTGTCGGTGCAGGTCTCTTCATTTTCGTCTAAATTATGATTATCGTCTAAATTTCCAAATAACATTCCAGAACTGTTCGGCAAGGTTCCCCGCACTAATATCCCTAATTGAATGTCATCAAGATTCAATGTATTGGAGTTCAACAGTCAACGCTAATATGCGAAGATTTAATCCGGTCGGTGGATTGATTTTGCTTAATTAAATAGTTGAGGTTTGAAATATGAGTTCATGTCAGTCGAGGAGATCGAATTAATGGGATAGATTTTTGTATTTGGTAATAGCGGATTCAGACGTTTCAATTTTAGTTGATCAACTCGACACTTCAGCAGTGTGAACATTTTTTAAACAAAGTTGTTCTAGTTTTTAATTATAAATCCTGTTGTTCAATAAAAGTTTATCAACTAAAATTGAAAATTATGTACCCGGTACCCGGCACCACATGGTGGACATACTATTTGAAGGGAATTTAACATGTTATCGATTGAAACCAATACCTTCCAGGTAAATCGTTTCTAAAAATAAAATTATTACGAGAAGTCGGATATCGGATAATATGAATTACATAATTGCACCTATTTTGCAAATTTGGATCGATATACCAATACAATATTTCGGAGAGACATGTTCATTTCCTTAAGAATGTCGCTCGGCCACTAAATTATGAAACCCGAATCCTAAAAGGCAATACTATTTAGCAACCGATCAATCTTCCCGCCATCGGTACCATTAGGTACTGGGTACTTACCGTTTCCAAAAGTTTAATTCCTGTAAGAATATAATAATAACAGATGACGACTGTAACTGGGCAAATGGAAAACCATTCAATTAAGGTAACCGACCACCATAACACGGGCATGTGCCTAGCATGGTGGTCGAAAAATTCCAAATGCATGTAACTATTAATTTCATTGAATAAAGAAACATTAAAAAAAAGGTATTCCCTAAAAAAATTATAAAAGAATCTATAAAACTGAGGTATTTATGCCTGCTGATAATAACCAAATAATTGGAAATTCAGCTGTGAAGCATAGCAATGAAAATGGGAAAATCCATATAATTCTAATAAAATCATACAAAATAAAATAAATGGAAAACAAATTTAAATTGTTTTACAATATATCATTATATTTTCATATGTATTTGGCAGTATTAGCTAGTGCATACTATGGCACTGATATCGCCTTCAATCCGATTCCGATGTATTATTCTTACCATGTCCACCGGTTTAGAACGAAGGTCGTATCGATAAATTAAAGAGTTCATATAATTTGGATAAAACAAATTTGTCTTATTCCGTTACAACTGATTACATGATATGCAAATTTAATTGGTTAATTTATTACGTATTTGTAATATTAAATGTATATCGGTTTAGAAACCCTGATAAAAACACATGACTTCCTGTCAATGATAATAGAACTCCAGATAAAAGTGCTAAATGCAATGATTTAATTAAAATTAATTAGTCGCACATTTCATTTCTGCAGTTATGATTATTTTATACAAGAAGGTATGTAGGCTTTGTGGATATTATTTACGATTAGTTTTGTTAATTCTTACGGTTATATTAATTTTTGTAGTGCGAACGACATGTTTATCGTGCACCCATTGTATGCGTATAATATTATTTAGTTCTTTACTAAGCCCAACAATATGTTATCAATTTCTTTGCATGCATTAAGTGTTTTAATGTTTACCCTTGTTTTAAACCAAATGCAGTGATCTAATGAGTTTTGTTTTATGATTTACAGGTGTATGTTGTTTAAAAAGTACAAGATGGGGATACCTTTGGTTGACCAGTTCTTTTGTGGATCCTCTCTGAGAACTGGGGCAGTTGTTGCATGTGGCTTTGAAGTTGTGAGTACCTACTTTTGTAATCAAAATTCGGTTGTGGCTATGTCTGTAACTCTGTAACGCGCTCCGGTTCAATGAACCGACAATAATTTATTTGTCTATGCATTAGGTATTTTGTATACTATTTACAAGACCTTTGTAATTTTTGTATTCCAGTTATCGGCTGCAATTGTGCTATCCATTTCAACCTCGTCTATAACATTTCACAAGAGGTACACGTCAGATGAAATTGGATTCCTGGCAATTTATACGATGTTTGCAATCGTCCATATAGGTTTTAGCATGGTGTTGGCGATTGGAATAAGACTGGTAAGATTTTTTATTAAGTTTTAAGCGTTGAAGAGATAAATCAGCAGAAGTGTATTGTGAATGTGTCCGTGGGTCCAATGTAAGTTGTTTTTTCGTTATTTTTGCTGAAATTTAAAAAAACATTTTCAAACATGGAATGTATTGCTCACATACCTTGAGCACTTCATTGGCCTGTCTGCAAGGCCGGCCCCGAGCCAAACGGTGCGGCGCCTGGCGAGAATCTAATTTTGACGCCCCTTGTCAAAACCATACGGAGAAAAAAGAGTATTGCTAATTTATGAAAAATCTCTGATATTTTTTGTAATCTGGTCAAAAACGGGATTGCGGGACGTTTCCTGATATACCTTTAGTAAATTCCTAATATATCGGAAAACGTGTTCGTGTTCCTGCATTTGCCTTGACAATGTATAGTGCCCATAAATAAACCACTCACATGTGCCCAAATGCGAAAATTTGTACAGAACGATTGGATAGTTACGATAAAACTCATTCCGGTCAAACGATAAATTTAAAAAAAAAGTTAATGTAATATTTTATTTTATATTTCATTCGTCTGTCTTAAACTTGGTATTTCTTTTTCACCGAATTGGTATTTCTATTTCTATGTATATATACATGGATATATTATTTAAAAAAAAATTATGATATCAAATAATTTTGCATGTATTTTAATCTTACTTTTAATATTTTTATTTCTTTCTTTTCTCTTTATTTTCTTTGAAATATCTTTTTATCAATCAGTTTTATCTTTTTTAAATTCTAATATGGTTTCTTAATATATATGTATATATGCATTTTTTGAAATTTATGTTTTACTATAGCAATTTCCTTTTCCCTTATGTTTTATTATTTGTTCTACAAAATATGATTTTGTTATTCTTACACAACTTGTGTACGATTACCATAATACGGGCATGAGCCTAGTAGGTACTCGCATGGTAGCTAAGAACATCACCAATATTATCTTTTAAAAGTTATAAAATAAAAAGAATAAAAATATTTTCTAAATGATGAACTTCCAGTATTCATTGATTCCAATCATTGAAATATTATATTATGCCACTTCGGGATTTATTTCGGTGCAGAAATTTTAGGACTAACTACCATATGTATTCCTCACTGCCCAGAATTCTTACGGAGGGAAATAATTATACCGATACAGTAGACATCTTTAATGTATCACTTAAAAAATACTAAAGATTGTTACTGAGGCAGTTTAGTCATGTTTAATAAATACCGTATATTTTTTACTATTCGTATGTAAAAGACCGTTATAAAAATAAATAAATATTTTTTTCTTTTACAGGAAAATACTCGAGTTCTTGACGTCTATGTTTGGTTTGGACTAGTCGGATATCCGTTTTATGTTTTTCTTGTACTTTCTCAGGTCGTTATGTTAATCATGAGCCAAAGAATAATAGCAGGATTGATCACATTTTGCGCTTCAGCTATTTTTCTAGGTTGGTATAAATTTAATGTTTTGTTCACTTGCGCAGTGGAAATGCTTGATTTTTGATTAAGAATAAAATATACACCAGAAAAGTCCATATAAACAATGTCGGTAAAAAAATATTTTATTGACTGTCATTTTTTTGCAGCTTTACATGCATTCTCTATTGTCGTGGTAAATAGTTACCTACTGGACTTGAAATGGCAATTTATCGAACCAATGACGTGATTCAATGAATACACTTAAGGACAATAATATTCTGTCAACAAATCGATAACAGCTCATGGATAAAAGTTAAATCAATGACCCTTCAACATCAAGATTTAATTAACTTTTAAAAAATAAAATCGAATTATTTTATCTGCTAAAGGCATTGTTTTTTTTATTTAGAAACTTCTTACTCTCCTAAATAAGTAAAATAATCTAACGAAAACGAGGTCTGATTGCCTTTTTTGTATTCAACAAGGTATTACACCGCGCTATGGTAACACATAAAAAAAACTGAACCGCACTTCTAATAATAGAAGAACGACTCAACGTCATCCTCATATCTGCCTCTCCGCTGCCCGCACACTCTCCGTTCCAATTTCTTTCTTTCATTTTATGTAATGATAATAGGCGCTGTACAAATTTATAATACATTTCTACAGTGATCTTTGTTATTTATGTATTTATTATACGCCCTAGTGGGCCTTTCTTTAAAAAAAATACAAGCATTTTGTATCAGAGTAAACACTTAAAAATTAATACAATAAAGAAGAATGTAAACATAATGGCAAAAATGAATCCTCACGCATATAATTGAGTTTAAAAGATTCAACAAAACAAAATAGTAGAAGCGGAGAAGTTATATGGGTACATAGGTCGTGTCTAGAAGAATAAAAGTGATAGAATATACAACATTTATACTGATTAGTTTTCAAATGAAATATATCACCCAGATCAGAATATTTGTTTCCGAGATTGTGAAGTCTCGGAATCGGAGAATTTTGGTAAGCTAGTGTCCTGGTGTTATTGAAGTGAAAAGGTAAGAAATGTCGGCATGATTTTTTGGGAACATTTTTTGGGAATATTGATACATTGAAGTAATTCGGGACAGTCAATTTTAAAATGTAGTATCCTTTGTAACAGTATTAAATCTGTGCTTATTCTTCTTTCTGAAAGTTTCAATAGAGACATTTTATCCAAGAGGTAATTGTAATTTATGTTTTGTATAGGAATATGCAATTTATAATTTATAAACCTTGGAAACCTCCGTTGAATCTTTTCAATGTTATCTGAATATGTTATGTTACCTTTCACGATAGGGTATTGTCACTGTTTTTATTACTATCGAAAAAAATACGATAATGAAGTTATTTTTATTTTATTTTTACATTTGACGAATAAATTTTCTATTGCGATTTAAAATGTGCCATTTTAGATTTACTGCCAAAACGACATGTTCGATTTTATTGGTACGTCAGATAACGTCGGTGCTTGCCGACTTACCAGCCAGTGGAGTTTTCTATGTCATAATGTCTTTGTAGCCAGTTGAAACCGTTTCGAACTGTGTAGTTTTAGAACGTTTTTAAAATCAATAATTATGAATTATTACATTAAAATCACACATTTTTAGTAGAATGATCAGGAACAGAAAAATAAACATTAAATAAACGTTTAGGTAAAAACAAATAATTAAAAGTAGGACTCACCCTTCAGATACCCATTTCCCGTGTATGTTTTCCGGTGATTTATTTATTTCTATACATACATTACAGTGTCTACCAAATATTTACATTTGTATATAATACATAAATTTAGAACTGTTGTTAATATGGTGTTTTTTTATTTTTATTTTTTTCTATGCTGGGTGTGAGGTAGGTTTGAGTAGGTGACACTGTGGTGGGTAATGTTATATGTTTCGTGAACACCTCACTGGGAGAACCTGTGCTGAGGTGTATACGTGGTTATGATTAAATGGTACATGTATTTATGTGTATTGGTTAAATTTTCTTATATAAAAGTGTAAGTTGGGATTTTAATATATATTTTTTTTTAATGGTTATTGTACATTGTTATTTAAAAAAAAAGGAAAATATATTTATTTATGTGCACATATATACATACACCCATGTATACACATACATACATAAATACACATATATGCAACTTTCAATACAACTGTGGCCTTCTCTATAGCAGTGGCTCTCCTCACTGCCTGCTCACACGGGCCAACAGTAGACGTATACTCTTCAATTTAAAAAATCATCGTAATAAAACACTGAATTCATACAAATTCTATATTTATTGATATGTCTACACCAAACGAACTAGAAATAATTGTAGTAGGTACGTACGAGTACCTGCATGGATAAAGGTTCATATCAAACTGCCAATAAAAACAAAAACATGAAATTGCCAAATAAAATAATAAATTACGTCTGATGAAAACCTTCCTTCTCAAAAAAATGCATAGATTCTTTACCTTACGAAGGCCATTGTAATATGTAATTTATTATTATTATTTATTTATTAATGTTACATAATAATTACAACGAAGTCTGCTATATCGAGCAATTTAACGGGCCAATTTATATTTTAAATTTAGGATCTGTACTCGTAAATATCATTTTTATGTTGAATCATCAATCAGAAAAATGTACAAAGTACAGGGATATCAGAAAGAAAAATAGATTTTTTCGACAAACGTCTTCTTCTAATTTTTTTGATTGATTTTGGTAAATTTTAGAAACATTTTATTCTAAGGTTCTTAGACCGTATTTTTATTTTTTTTTTATTTAGTAAAAGATTATACATTTATTTAGATATCTTCTAAAAACAAGTCCATCGTTTGCAGTTAGTCTTGTTGTATTAACATGTTTCTTGTTATATTCAATTGAGATAATATGAGTTCTTGTGGCGACTTTAAGCTATAATACACATACAACCAGATAATAAATTTACAGAATTGTTTGACAATGATTTAGGTACATCATGTCTTAATTTGTATTCAGCTTTGTTTAAGAGTTGTTTTAAGTTGATTCTGAAATATTGTACATTTTGAACTAAATTAAGATTTGTTTTGTTAAATGTCCCCATGTAGTTATGTCATATCTTAAAAGGGATTCCGCCAAAGACAGTGGAATAAAAACAAAAACAAAAATATTAAGTCCCTTCTCTATAGTTTTAAGACGGCTGCTAAGTTTTTGTATATGAATATCCCATTTGAAACAGATAAACGTATTTTGTAACAAGTTTAGGTACTTTCCTGACATGAGAATGACTATATTACAGAATTGTGGATGCAATTAAAACTACGAGAAATATTTTTAGGATTTATGTAGGTACATAGCTATTAATTGTCACAATTGTCACTATGTAGGTACATAGCTCTATTTATAACTATATATCCCCTTTCAATTTCTCCGCTCTCTTCCTAAACTCTCTTCCTAAATATTATGTATTTCATGTTTCTTCGTGTTTCAAGGACTGAGAATAATTTCCACCTGCTTCATAATGACCCTTATGACGTATGTTTCTGCGAACGTTCATTATCCAACTGTCATAGATATACCACTCAATGCCAACTGTAAAAATAAGAATAATAAATGAATTCCCATTGAACTAATGGTCGGGTATACCGTATACCTAACTGAGTTCTGCAATTTGCATCCCACAATAGAATTATTTATGAATGCAATTTTTCCAATATATTGATTCAAATGTATAACATTAAAACAGTGTAGGATTGTACTACAATGTAGTGGAATTGATAAAATAATAAAATGTTTTTTTTTTTCAAATAATATCGTACTTACATAAGTACTTTTTAAAAAGTGTTTAAAAAAAAGTTAAATCATTTACAGCAAATATGTTACAATGTACATAGTAATCATTGAGGTATTATATTTAGATGAGACACGAAGAGAAGAAAAATGTTCCGCTTTTTGACCAACTGATCTCCAATAATTATAATTTCGATTATAAGATAATGAGCGAAACACTATCACGTGTAAATTCCGTAAAGGATCTCGGTGTCGTCTTTGATCCTGAACTGAAATTCTCTCACCATATATCGCAGCTCACTCAGTCTTGCTAAAAATTTCTTGGGTTCGTCATTATTAGGACATGCAAGCAGTTCAATAACCAAGATGCTATGTTAGCATTGTTCAATGGCATACTGAGAAGCAATCTGGAGTATGGCACCGTACCACCAGAAGTACATTGATATGATAGAGCAAACCCAGAAGAAATTCCTTAGGTATGTTTATATGCGGACGCATGTAACCTATCCTAGGTTCATGCACCATATCGATTTACTTGAGGAAACTAATTCTGTGAGTCTGGAAGGCGGAAAGCAAGTCTAGCTATTATGTCTTTCAAAATTTGGAACAATTTAATCGTTAGCCCATTCCTCTTGGGATGCTATGATTTATATGTACCAGATAACTACAGTCGAAGTCGATACCATGACCTATTCAGAGTACTAAAAGGCAAAACCGACGTCCTGGCAAAGCATAGCATGACGAAAGGAGTGGTTCTGTTGAACGAACTAGCAAAGAATTTGCATGTAAGTGACTGTTCTCTAAATGACCTAAAACAATTATTGAAGAGTCACTTAGCTAAATGCTGATATGATGTAAAATTGTACTGTATCTGGAATGAATGTTCTGTTGTACAATAAAAAAAGCTTTCCCAACGCTCTAACTAAAACTGCCGATTCTGGTCTACGCGCACCGCTTATCGTATTCCAACAGTGGAACAAGTTTCGACGGGATATGTATGTATTGCATATCATCCTTGCATAAAATCAACTAGAAAATTAGCCCGCTTAAAATTTGACTTTTTGAAAGCTCTCGATCTCCCACGTAGGAGCATAAATAAACCACTCACGCAGCATAGAAAATCAATTACTTTCATCTAATAAAATCATAGACAATACGTGTAATATTGCTGATATCTAGGCTTCCGACCTAGTCGTCCAAATTTACAGACTTGCTCCAGCGTAAAATCCGGGTATGTAACCACTTGACCATTTTTTTGACACCGAGGGTTCGAGAATGCTTAATAACAATCTACTTCGAAATAAGGCAACAGTTGCATTGTGGAACTTTTCCGCACAGGGTCGGAATGTTCATAAAAAACTGTTAAAATACCGAACCGCCTTCAAATCGGGTTGAGTAGCGACGCTAAAAATAAGTGAGGTGGGTAAATTATTACATATTTGTAAAAGTGTCTTTCTAAATAGTGTAACTAAATATTCAGTTTAGGAAATAAAGCTAAAGTTTTGTTCACCCGATTTCAGATTTGCAGTAAAGTTTTTTAAGCAGCCAGTGAGCCATTGAAAAAAGTACTATTAATTCGTAAGCATGTTTTATTCGCGGACTGTGATATTATAATGCGAGTTGCCTGTTTACTGTCAGATTAATTTATAGACAAATTACAGAAAGAAAGAATGTCACGCTCCCTCCACGCTCCTCGCGACTTGGTTTGTTCCCCTATCTCCGTTGTTTTTTAATTGGTTTATTCCAAATCCTTTTTGACCAATGGTGTTGAGTTGTTTGGAACATTGTGGAAAATGAACAAAAATAATGATTTCGGTTTGTTCTATGTCCTTAATTTGTTCTACATCCACATCAATGGAAAATAGTGTGATGTTTTCTGGATAGAATACAAAATAACGCAATAAAATAAAAACGGCGTACATATGTCATGTAGGTAATCAATCGCATAAGTAAACATGTCAACTTGTAATGCTCGCTTTCCGCAACTGGTTAAAATGGTCTAAAGAGTAAACCTATATTTTGGTGGCGATATATATTTTGCAACTCTATCTGGACTGAATTTTTACACGATTGTCTTGCCGATGTCTCCAAAAGTAATCCGCCGTCTTGATAATTGGTTCCCTTTACAAAACCTGCAGTATGAAGGAGTGTCACCGCATCCTCAGGCATGAGCAACTGGAGAGAAAGAGCAGTAGAACGGCCGGAGAAAACCTGTATCAAAATTAGTTTTGCTCTGAGATGGAAATCGAACCTGCAACCTGATTCACAGCCAATTTGCACAATTTTTTTTTAATCTTTGGACTTCTTCGACAGATGATAGGTAACCTGTTACTTATCTTTTCTTTAATGACGCATGAAGAAGTGTCGAGGAATAACCCGACATTTTGTACACTTTATCTTAATTACGCCTAACGATTATTCTAATGTGAGCAGTGATTATTTTGTATAATTACTAAAAGGTACCTTCATAATTCGTTTTATTTAAAATATTTCTTCAAACCATCTTCAGTAACCTTGTGCCCACTGCGCTCATCCGATCTCTGGACAGTTATTTTTGCAACAGCTATACAAAATGAATATTTTTTTCGTGAGTACAAAAATATACATATATCATTTTAATAACCTAAGCAATATATGCAATGAAATATTAATGCGTTCTTTTCCTTACAGATTTTACTACTGTTTTCGTTTATTGCCAACGCAATGTCCGATCAAGATGTCCAACAATCTCAACAAGATAGTGAATTATCATCTACGAAAATTAATACAGGACCATTTCAATATCAGCAATTTTCTTCTAATTTTAACACGGCCAAAAAAGATTCTTCGAGCACTTATCAGACCTATACCGTGAAGCCTAAACCGTTAGTTGAATTTGCCAACTCTCAGCAGAGGATATCCGACAAGCCCAAATCTTTTAGTTCCATGTACGATGATATGATGTGGGTTTACCCCGACAACCCATTTATCAAACAAACGCCAAAGATTGAGCATCGCGATATCCCACAAACTTCCACTAATCCGAACCCAGATTCAAACCCTAAGCCGCTAAGTGAGCAAATCAATAACCCTCAGTCAATTGTTAGTGAAAAACCTGCTGTGAAACCCAAACCACTCAATGAGCTAATTCACGATATGCAATCAATTGCTACTAAGCAACAAGATGCTAAAATCAAACTACCCATAGATCTCTTCGACTCCTCAAAACAGATTTTTAGTAAACCCTTTATAAAACCTAGTATACCAGATACTGAAGTACTGAATGGCTCACAAGCAATCGCTTCTGAAAACCCAGTTTCCGAATCTAAACCATTTGGATCGATTTCAAGCAAACCTGTCATTTTAGCAAATAGACTCACTCAGTCTTCTAACAACCCACAATCAATTGATAGCGAGTCCCCCGTTGTGAATTCCAAACCAATTTCCGAGTTTTTTAGTAATCAACAACCGAGTTTCAGTAATCCGTTTGATTTGTCAGAGAATCCCGCTGTTGAAAATGTCAATACTTCGAAATCAATAGATTCCGTTCACCCAATTGTAAAAAAATTGCAACCCACTGAATCAGAGAAATCCGTTCACGAACCTGTCAACATTCCACAAACAATTACTGTTGATAAACCCATAGGTGCACCTGAGAAACCTGTAAATCAATTACTCGCAGTTGCACTACCAAATGTTCCATTGAATTTACCCATTGAAGCTGAACCGCTTCGTGGTCTACTTTATGATCTGAATTCACTTGGTCTTCTAGAAAAACCCATCACCAGCTTGCAATTAGATGAACCACTACTTTTATCAAGCCCTTCGAGTTGGTCGAGTGGAATTGATGGTGTTGTCCAACAGGCACAAAATCAGGTAAAGATATTAAATTTCCTCTCCATTGATGGGCAGAGATTTAGAACAATAAAGCTCAGTTTCGTGTCTAAGCCACGAGTTAGCAAATAAGAAAAGAAGTTAAAGTGAAAAAGTTAAAGTTATTAAACGTTAAAGTGAAGTGTCGATTATTTTAATAAAATATATAAAACGTATGCTTTTAATTCTGACGACATCCAAGATTGAATTCACCACAATATAGATAATAATGATTATTCTGAGGACATAAGCTCTTATGTGATAGTAAAATGCTTGAAGTACTCAAACCCTACGTCAAAATACTTTTCGAAATACACGAGCTATTCAATATTGTGTGTAAAAAAAGCATTACGCAGATGGTTCGTCTAAATATGCACAACAATTTAAAAATATATTAAATGGAATCTAGGTAAGGACCAAGCTTTTAGGTTTGTAAATATATTTTTTATTTTGTTATTATTTTTTACTGAACATCCATAATACAAACATAATAAATTATCATACAATCATTGGTGCATGTGTTTAAATTAAAGAAATACGTATTATTAGATTTAGGTTTTTCATGTCCATATTTATTGTCCATATGAAAATGTGATTTTCTGAAGAGTTATGAATTCTTCTTTTATCTAGAATGTTAAAGTTTTTTCCAAGCTTTAGAGCCTGCTACTTCGAAGGTGTTAGTGTTTTTAATTATACAGTCTGAAGATGTATCGTTTAATATTTTGTTAAACTGTTGTTGATTTTTTCAGATTTCCCCTTTCAGTCTCGTATACCCAGACCCTGATTTAGAGCTATCCCGAAGGATTTCTTTAGCCGCGTCCCTAAGAAGGCCGATCCTCCAGAAACCTTTTCTTCCAGTTAGCAACGACTTCAGGCTTGCCCCAGTAACAGTTTCAGTGATTAACCCGCCTATTAATCCTTGGAATCTGCTGGTTCCAACTGAAGGTTATCAGGATAATTGGTATCCCCAGTATCCAACAGTATACCCTGTGAGAAATATTGAGCCATTTGGAAAATATGGGCTTTCTGGACAAGGACAGTTTAATTTTGCCAATGGGGTAAGATGAGTTGATAATTTTTTAAAACTTTTTACTCATAATTGAGTGAGTGGAGCTAAATACCAGTCAATTGAGTATCAATTAAATTTACAGATTATTATTAAGTATAATATATTTATATATATATGTAATTAGAGCAAAAAGCACACGTTTCCTAAAAATATAACTTGAGAAAATTATTTTATAATAACGGAAATAATATACCGCTTGTTGGTTGACCTTACGTAAATATGATAAATTATTGTAAAAGAAAATCAGAATATAGTCTGGTTTCAAACCATTCGATCTATTTTTAATGAGATATAAATTTCACTTATTGACAATAGAGGTCAGCACTGTGTGCATAATTGATATCATTAGAATATATAATGGAATATTTTATATTTTATAAAGGTGATAATTGCCCATCTTCTTCCCTTTCTTTTATAATCAATCCAAGCGAAAACACCATAGTCCACGTCTTAAAATAATTTTAAAACCTTATAAACAAACTCTACAGTTTTTAATAAATCTGAGTCTTATCCTAATATAAACATAACAGGCCAAATTTAAATAGGTATTAATAAAATAAATAAAAACTTACCTACTGCATATGGCAGACAGAGGTATGCTTAATTTCTGCTATAAAGGAATTAATATTTACATTCATGGTAAAATATTTAAAAAAATTATACATCTTTATTTTCTCGCAGCTTTGGATCAATGGTGAATTATTGTGATTCCAATATTTTCTTTGTTTTTCTTTTAAATCATTCGTAAGTCATTATTATTATTGTTCCAGTAATTATTAGATAGAACAAGCTTCAATGTATCCATAGTATATTTTAGGTATTGATAACCTATACCGATTTGTAGTAAATATTAATCTAAATAGTGATTTCACTTAGTTCCAGGATAACCCCTTCAGTATATCTCTGCCATCTCTTCAATCTGGAAATGATCTAAACAGGAAACTGACCCACCAACAACTGCAGGAACTGTTCAACAGTTTGTTGCTCAACAATTACGGGAAACCTTACAACACTTATAATTTATTGAAGCAAAATAACTGAATGTGCTAATCCATTTACAAACAAGTAATAACAAATCGCATTAAACTAATAGGTACTAATTTTTAATATAAACCTATGTCGCCTCTGACTTAACCTCACTTACCTGATTTATTTATTTTATAATCGACGGATTTGGTGGCTGTGGCGTGGCCGTGACACTGTCAACTTTGTCTCAATAAAAACAACAAACAAAAAATACAAAAAGTATTTTTGAGATTGATTTTTTTAGACAAGAATAAAAAAAGGTTCGACATGAACATTTATAAGAAAATGTAAGTAAAAAAAAAAACAAAAAGCAATTTATTAGACAAGAATAAAAAAAGGTACATGAACATTTATAAGAAAATGTGAGTAAAAAAAAAACAAAAAGCTATGTTTCCGCCCGGGATCGAACCGGGGGCCTTCCGCGTGTTAGGCGGATGTGATAACCACTACACCACGGAAACCATGTTAGGCAATGGAAAAATTTATGTATAAGAACCAAGTTTTACAATTTAGATTACAGTATTTATGTTGTAAAAACAGACATTGTAGGAAATTATCTAACTTTTGACAAACATTTATTTAGTGTTCATAAATTTGTTGTTCTTTCCGATCACCGAAAAAATAGTAGCAATTTCTACATTATTGTATAGACAGGTACCTACTTTATTCAGTAAACCTATAATGTGGCAGTTACATATATATTGTGTGTTGACATAACATAACATTCCCGAGTATACTGAAATACTTTCAATTACTGTAGTTAGTAGTAGGTAGGTAACCAAGTTTACTGAAATTCTGTCTCTTTGTCAACTACTGTAGTTAGTAGTAGGTAGGTTACAAAGTAGAGGAAGAAGTTCTAATATTCCGAATCGTAACGGTTTTTGGAATAATTTACCCATTTCTAAGTCTATGTCTCAAAACCTTCGGCCCTACAACATACCCCGAAGTGGAAGCTACTCTCGGTATCGCTCTGATGAAAGACAACAATTCAGATACGAAACCTTCCTTGAAATGAATTTGAACGTGTTTGGTGACCAAATAGGTACCCCGTCTTTCTCTTCCAATCTCCTTCCCCTCCAACTACCTCACAACATACGCCAGTTGGGAATTCCGTAGTCCTTCTGGCTCCAAACGGTTGGGATCGGATGGAACTCTTGCGCGGTATTCACATGAGAAGTGCCTCCCTACTACCGTTGATGTATTATAATCCTACTAACTACTAACCTACCGGTTCTCGCCGGTAGCAGTGCTGACAGGTATTCCTTTACATAGGCGGTGCGTCCATAAATCGACCTACTTGAACAATAAGATTCCAACTGACACGACGATGTAATGAGATAATGAGCTCTAAAATAACTGTCTATAGTGCTCATTATCGCATGAAGTTGCTCTGTCAGATGGAACCTTGAAATTCCAAGGGGTCGGCGTATTGGTAAAGGCAGGGCCACCGCAAAGATTAAAAACTTTAGTTTTAAGAGTAGTAGATTTCGATACATTCGAAATAATCGTCATTGCATTATAAATAATTATAAATGCAAGGTGTTAAGGGACGTACTTGACTTACTTTAACCAGTGATTCCTGACATTATTTGGAGTAAATGTGTAAGTAAATAAAATTTTGGTCTCCGGTGAATTTTTTGATTTTTTGATAGAAATCAGTAGGAATTGGACAGCCATGCTCGATAATAGGGGCTGGGCAGTTATTCGGCTGAGGGACCAGTGTCAACAAGTTGAAGAATTAAAAAAATATTCTGATAATTATTTTATTTGAAAATTTTGAAAAAAAGTCACTGCCGCCCAAAATTTAAATATTTTTTTTTACTCCAGATAATTTCAGGAATCACTGGTTAAAGTAAGTCAAGTACGCCCCTTAACACCCTGTATAATTTTGATATCAGAATTAAATAACACACAATAATAATATAAAGTTATTGAGAAAACCAGCGGGATTAACAGAACACTGTTGGAGCTTGGCAAACTAAAGAATACCTTTGGTCATTTGTGTAATGCCCAGCTTTTCAAAAAATATAGATAAAAAAACGTCGAAGCGAGAGCTATTTATTTATTTATTTATTGGATGATTTGTATAGTGCCGCTTTTGTGAGATATCACCTCAGGGGCGCTTTACAGTTAATGCAGGCATTACAAAAAAATATAAATATTACAAAAATAAATTGAAATTAAGTTAAATAAAATGTAGTACAGAAACAGGTGACACGAAGATGGAGAATCTGCAGCAAGAATCCTAGGTGGTAAGGAAATTGGACCAGCTGCTGCAGCGAGAGAGTGCACCGCGTCCACCAACAGTGCCAGCACGAGGTTCGTCATCCGTCCAGGTATGTGTCTGCTGCTAATAGAGCGCTGACACAATATCCTCTCATAGATACCAGACCTTGGCAGCACCGCTGTGACATTCGACGAAGATAGAGGATGGAGACTCTGCAGCAAGAATCCTAGGTGCAACGTTTGTTAATTTAATTTTATTATTGTTTATATTTCCACATTAATATCTGAAGGAGTATATCTGTCGACCGGTAAGCTTGGTAGTCATGCCAAATATTCCGATTATTATATGAATTATTATTTTATTTTATTGTTCTGTCTTACGAAAAATTGCAAACACTTCATATAATGCACGTACTCCATTATGATTGTATGCAGTATCGAAACCGTTCGTTTCGATCTCATAATTTGTGGTGATCTCATTTTTCATCCCAGTTATGAAGAGCGCCCAAATAGTGACCGCCGTCAAAGAGACATATTCTGGCGGCCGCCCGTTACGTTAGGCCGCCCGTGTGCGCCGCACATGTCATGCGGCGCGGCGCCGTGTTCTCATTGCCGGGCGATATGGTCATAGATGTTTGTATGTATTGTGCGCGCTTGCCGGGTGTTGCCAGATGTGGCCGTTGATAGCGCTGTGCTATCGAAAACTCGGCAATGTTGCCGTCAATTCTATTTCTTTCTCGCCGTTCTCCATACGTGCGTCTCTGTTTGTAGTTCGCTAGTAGTTACCTATGCCGCTAGAGGTATAAAATCCGGCGACTTAGTTCGAGTTCTTGAGTTTTCTGGTGTTCGTGCTTTTTGTGTGCTGTGTATTATTTGATATAAATTACGACATGAATCCATGGAATAACGAAAGTATTATAGACTTTTTAAACGCAATACGGATTCGTCCTGAATTGTGGAACGTGAATTCGGATAAATACAAAGATCGCGACATGAGAAAGAACGCCTGGGCTGAAATAGCTCCTAGGTTTAGCGTGACACCAGATGATGCCTACAGGAAATTTAAGAGTCTTAGAACATATGCGAAACAAGATGAGAAAACAAGGAAAATGGGTGGTTCAAAACCAGCTACGTGGTTTGCGCACGACGCTATATCGTTTTTATTATCCCAGGATGGTGAAACTACAACTGAAATATTTGTAAGTAGGTATAAGTGATTAATTGATATTTGAATATAAATAATAATAGAGTAGGTAAACTTCAGCATTAAAGACAAATATGGCTACACCTATGAGGTTCAAAATGTACCTTAAATATTTCCATACCAGTGGCGTGCAACTCCTCTATATCATATATATATATATTTTATAATAATTTGTATAATGATAAATAATTTCAATTCGTGTTTAAACTAACTTCATTAATTGTTATTCTGTTATCAAATTTTATCAGTTTCGAGGTTAATTTCCTAAAATTTTAAAAGTCGAAATATTATTCCAATAGACCATTTTATTAAAAATGTTTTATCGTGGTAGCCGTCTAGGCATCCAAAGCCGTTTTTACACTGGCTAAACTAAGCTTGTTTAGTAATACCTACCTACTAATAACATGGTTTAATTCCGGGACACATACAGGGGGTGTGTAATGCATTTTAATCCATATAAATTGGCATTAAGCTATAGAAAATGGACCGAAAAAATAAAAGTAGGTAAATACTAATTATAAAATTACCACAAAAAATAACACTTCGACGTTTTTAGGTAAGACTGGGTCAAACACGACTGTTCGTTTCTTCATATAAGTAAATCTAATCACTTTCGACCATTATCAACCTACTCCAACTCACGTTTCCAAATATAATACTTGGGCCATGTTGTAGAAATGTTGCCGAGTCACCTTCGGTCACAAATTTATACTAAAATGACGTACCTATTATGCAGATTAACTCTTCGAATCCTGTACCGCGATATCATGCGCACACTTATTCTTGAACAACCATGTGATAATAGACAACAATGCGCCCGAATTATAGATTAATGTGCCCGATGGGTAAATCAAAATAATTATGACATCCATTCAGGCCCTTTCAACGAACGCGTGCCTAGTAGGGAAGCAGGACTTGATTCAGTTTTCGATGCAAATCGCTAACATATAACCAACAGTTTCACAACAACAATGTCGAATAAATTAAGAACATTTAGTCGATGTGATACTTTGTTTATTCGTTGGCGATCTGCAGTCGTGTTAGGGAACCATAACAATTTACTGAAATTATTTAATTTAACACAGCACATTTTGAAACCTGTACTCAATAAATAACATTCACACAATACATATTACTCTAAACAGACCAAATCCACCCCCTTCCTTTTCCTTCCACCATGCCATATTTTTATAATTATTGGAAACTTTATCGATCGACCGTGTTAGATATCCTGGACCATTTGTGTACTTTATTGTGAATATGCTCGTTCGTCTGTTCAAATACAAAACATGCGCGTATATCTCTCGCGTAACGTGGATCCGTGAAAGATTCTGCCATTAGTGACCTTAGATGAGACAAGCTTCGAGGGAATTCGCTACTACATCAACACTTTATAAAAAAATCTGTTGTCGTTGAAATCAAAAATGTTGTATAGGATATAGTTTACAAGTACCTACTTACATTTTTTTGTTTTTGTTTCAGGAACGTAATGCAGATTCAGAAGAAAATTTTAAAGTGGAATATCTAGAATGTGAAGAATATGACATCAACATTGAAAACACACCAGGTTAGGTTCATTTTAATTACAACATTGATAATACACCAGGTTAGGTTGATCTTTAATTACAATGTTGATAACACACCAGGTAAGGTTCATCTGAGGTGATATCTCACCAAAGCGGCGCTATAAAAATTGTCCAATAAATTAACTAATTGAATAATACTTTTGAGACGTTAACACAAATTAATGTCTTTGGCATAACTTTTCAATCAAATCTATATTTTTTAGGTAGGCGACACATTACGCTGTAAGCATCATGGCTTGGCCTATTTCAGCATATCGCTCGCCATACACTACCAATGGGAATGTATGTCGAGCAATATGTTGAAATAAGCCAATCTACGAAAATATAACGCACTTATAGCGTGGTCTCTCACAGGCTTTAACCACATAACGGAAATCTCTAACAGGGGTTTACAATTTGGGATTTATAACAAGGTTAACTAGAAATTTCAACAATATTAAGTGTATTAAACTGTAATTTTAAGCCTTTGTTAGAAGTCAACTTGAGTACAATTCTACCGTCTGGAACCCACATTACAATATTCATGTACAAGCTATTGAAAGAATACAAAATATTTTTTTCTGAAAAACGTTTTCTAATTTTTAAAATGGGTATCCCATTAATTTCACTCTTTTAAATGAAATTAATATGATTAAAATGTAGTTTATTTTTTGGCTTTTCACGAACTCAGTATTTCTATATAAAATTCTAAATAATGCATTTGATAGACCAGAATTGCTTGCATTGATAAGCTTTCGGATTTCAGTACGTAATACCTACTAAAAGTCGGGATTTATTTCAGTGCAGAAATTCTAGTACTAACTACCATATGTATTCTTCATTATCCAGAATACTTATAGAGGGAAATAATTATGCCAGATGAGTCAGTGGACATCTTTTTAATTTATCACTTAACAAATACAAAACATTGTTACTGAGGCAGTTTAGTTATGTATAATAAATATATACTGTATTGATATAACATTTTTACTATGTATTTTTACTTTTACATGTAAAAAGGCGTTAATAAAGTAAAATAATCTGTAAATATTTACTATTCAGCCAATACACATAATTACCAAAAAAAATTCTTCGTTTCAACTATTACTATAAGAATAAAATTACCGTAGTTGAAAAATAATATCTGTTTCGTTCAAAATATGCGGATAATTTTCCATTTGATGTGCGGCCATCTTAAAAGAGTTAAAGGCGTGATAGAATAGAACCTAAATAATTACCTCTTTTGTCTACGTCCGCTAACTCACAAACTCACTGTGACCTTGTTGCTTGCAAATTATTATTAATTGTAAAAGAGTTTAAAATGTTAAAATATAAATGATAATGTAAAAATATAGATAAAAAGCACAAACGGCGAACCTCCGCATCGCCAAGTGGTTGTTGGCATCGACCAAGTATTATTGTTATTATAAATAATTTTTCGTTGGGTGTTGGGTTTATTTATTTTATTTATTTAAGGAGAAAACACAGATACAGACAGTAATTAAAAGATAATTTTGTAAAACAATAACTTGATAATTCGCCTGCATCCTAACTATTTCTCACAGATTGACTGGTAGATAACAATTTTAAATATTTTTTTACATGTAAATAAGGAAAAAGTATAAAAGACAATTATTTTGTATATTGATAATGCTCAATATCAAATAAAAGTGTACAAATATTTTTTATACAAGTTTAGAGATAAATCATAAAAAAGTACTTAAAGAGTATAGTGAATGAAGTAAGTACACATTTTCTTTTTTTTATAGGAAAACAGACTTTAATTTCCTACCAAAAGTACTATATGTATCAAAAAATATGTCGGAATTGGAAGGTTTTGGTTTTTATTATACAATTCGCACATTCTTCTGATTGGATCCCTGACACCAGCATTTGTGCGCGTCCGGCTAATATGGAATAAGCTATATAAGCTATAGATTGAGTAAGCCAGGACAGTCGATAAAGTTGTTACATCGAAATGAAGTTTGGAATCAAAAAGTACGCCAAGATCCCTTACACAGTATTCATTATCTAGTGAATAGTTACCAATATAATAATTGTGTATAATAACGTTATGATTTTTAGTGAAGCTTATTTGTTTACATTTGTTGTAACTTAGGTAAATTTTGTTTTCATTGCAAAATGCTTCGAACCTTTCTAAGTCTCGTTGGATGAGCAGACAATCATTTAAATTCCTAACAATGGCAAATATTTTTATGTCATCGGCGTATAAGAGAAATAAACAATGCATGAAACATTCAGAAACGGTGTTAATATAAAATATAAATAACAGCGGTCCTAGGATTGATCCCTGTGGTACGCCAGAAGAAAATAGTTCCCATACGGAAGTATGTCCTCGTAACGATACAGCTTGCTGTCTTTTTGTTAAATATGAGATGAACCAACGTAATAAGTTTCCCCTAATTCCGTTATACATAATTTTTTTAATAAGAATAAGATGATCAACCTTGTCAAAAGCTTTTTTGAAATCGTAGTAAATTGGATCTACCTGATGACCTCGATCCATGCTAGTAAACAAGAAATTAGAGTAAATAAGTAAATTACTCACGGTAGATTTGCCTTTGACAAACCCGTGTTGTTGGTCTGTAATTTTGGCAGCAAGCTGGGGATATATATTATCATGGACAAGTCTTTCCAACAGTTTAGGGATCGCCGAGAGAATGGATATTGGCCTGTAGTTTTCCACTCGTTGACGCGAATCACCCTTGTGGACTGGTATGATGCAGGCCAGCTTCCACCTGCCAGGGAAAACCCCATCACTCAGACATTTATTAAATATTATGGTAAGCGGCACACACAGTGACGACGCAGCAGATCTAAGATCAAAGCCTCATATAGATACATTTCAGGCAACTGTCGTATTGCCGTTAATCTGCTGGGCGATAGACCGGTACGTTTAATTTTCAAAAGAAATCCATAGATACTCCTATATTTTCCGGCTAGGAGGATTAATATCACTGAAAATATAAGTTCTAAATTATGTTATGACCAGTACGTTATTGACTTTTACTAGCCAGAATAATAAGGAAGCCTAGTTTCATTAACTAAATATGTCTGCCCTTTTGTGTTTTCATTGTTTGTAACCAATATATTAATAATTTCTTCATTCATTCTCCCCCCCTTTTCTCCTACCCGTCCCGACGGTTTAACTCCCCCTTACCTAAATAGGAAGTACATAGTTGATTTTTACTAACAAAATATGAAGGGAAAAGCTAAAGGAGTCTATTGAACAAAATAAAATAATGTAAGCGCAGTGCAGGTCCTGTGTAGACGCACTTGGAGCAGTCCGCTCCGGGATCCGTCTTGCTAAGGCGCAGAGGAGCCAAGGTGCTGATAATAACCTAGCACTTAACACAGAGCCCTTGAGGTTTTTATTAGCGCCATGAGCCAGTTTGACGCAGGGCCGGCCCTGACGAAAATACCCATTTAGTTTCGACTGCATAGTAAAACATATTAATGTCAGTTGAACAATTTGCGTTAACAACTAATCAGGCTACATTTTTTTTCAGTAACGGAATGCCCAATTAGTACGAATTCTTCAACACAAGGATCAAGAGTGCGGAAGCGAAAGATATCGTCGCCGATGAGAAATGATACACAAGTTCTGGAAAGATCTGAAGCTAGGAGGCAGTTGGACGAGGCATGTGATTTACTGCATTCCCTAACAGAGAGAACAAAAAATGTTCAGCGAGACGAATGTGATTTATACGGCGAGCTACTCGCGAAGAAGTTGAGGAAGATGGGGGATAGTATGCGAGAAACTGTAATGAACGAAATAGATAACCTAGTGTATCGGGCAATAATTGGGATAACGAAGTAATCCAATAATTCAATGTTTTATTGTTAAATTGTTACAAAACCCCGAGGAAAGGACGTCAAAGGAAAACAAGCGGATTTGCATTCTGGAACCTATCGATGACCGCGACGCGACGCGGTTGGTGCAAACTCGGAATGTTGTGGATGGTGCAAACTCCGAGGATTGTTGCGAACATAAGTTGCGAACTACTCGTCCCGCAGAAATGTTGCGAGTAACATAATACACAATTTTTTCTTTTAGTGAATGTTATGCAATTTTTCACTAATTGTATAGTGCCGTTTTTATGCAAAATTACCTCAAGGGCGCGGTACAAATATATAATACATTTCTAAAATGATCTATGTTATTACTAACTATATATTGAGATAATGTACAGTACCATACTTACCTGGTAGGTCATTTGAGATTAGCACTTAATTAACATTAACTAATTGTTTATTAGCGAAATTTAGATATGGAATTTAGGACGTAATTGGAAAATTTGACTTTCCGGTATTTATTTTAATAATATATAATCTATCTTCTTTAATGAGCGTGTTTAGAAAATGAAAAGCAAATTTTATGCTGGGCGGTACTACAGTAGAAGGTTTTTTTTATCAGAATTCACTTTCCTAAATGTGATTCGTCCCTCGTGTAAGGGCCCGTTCCCACTTCCGTTTTAAAAACGGAGGCGGGTCCCGTTTTAAAAACGGATGCCCTAGCGGCTGTAGTGGATGTATGGAGCTGTTCACACTTGTCCAAAACGGATCCGACATTTTTTGTCGGATGGATCGCCAGCGCAGCGCGTCCGTTTTCAAATCGTGTCGGAACTCGCTCGCTCATAGTTTTGTATGGAGCTGTTCACACTTGCCGCCTAGTCGTTCCGGCAGAGTCCCCGCCACACCCCGACCCCTCCCCGCCGGCACACAGTCGCTAGGAAGCAGGCACGCTGCGTGCTTGTATTTGGTTATTTTGTTAAGTGAATAAATCAAAACTACAATAATGGATAAGGAAATAAATCCAGAAAATTTAATACCACTGGTCGAAGAGAGTTGTTACAATATTTTATTTTTAACTAAATAAAAACAAAACACTTGGTGTACACAACTTTTTTATATCAAAATTATCAAATTGTTTCAAAATTTATTTTTTAATTTTTTAAAGTTTACTTTTTTTAAATTTTAAAGCTTAAATGAGATGCACGATGCACGGAAGAGCGTATTAGTTTAATTTTTTTTTTTTTTTTTTTTTTTTTATAGTGAATACCTCACAAGAGTCCCAACTGCTCCCGTCTGGAGCCAGTGAGACTATGGCATCCCCAATCGGGGGATGTTGTGAGGCTGAAGGTAAGTGGGGAAGGGAAAGAGGAAGGTGGGGAAGTACCTGGCTATTCAGATCTAGTCACTAAACACGGCTAAAGCCATTTGGAGCAACGTTTCAATTCTGAATGGTGGTCTTACACCAGGGCGATACTGGTAGTATCTTCCACTCTGGAACGTGCCGCAAATATAATAGAAAATATTTGAGTTGTTATTGTTTTCTTACTTTAAAATATCGATAGCCTTTCTTTAGGACAAATGCACTCTCTCAATTTTGTATTTTGAAATGTTAAGCTCTCTGAAACTCGTTCCAGTAGATGGTTAAAGGAACTGATAGACATTTTTACGCCATTAAGCGCCCTTGAGGTGATTTTCTCACGGTGAAAACGGCGCTATATAAATAATCCAATCATTATTATTCTAAAATAATTAATTCCAGTAGATGGTTAAAGGAAGTGATAGAAATTTTAAAATAATTAAAGAACTTTAGTTCATCACTTCTCAACTCACCAATTAACACTTGGAAAAGTCCTACAGAAAATCTTTCAGCTATGATTGGGTGTACCCAAAATTTTCTTTTCACTTTTTCCTTCTTTTTAATAAGTACCACATGACAACAAGAGCTTCATCGTCGTCCATTGCGCACCATTACTGAAGAATAGCAAATAAAATGTTTTTTTCGTAGAGTATGATCCGATTTTAAAACGGATCCGTTTTTAAAACGGAGGTGTGAACAGGGCCGTACGGCATCCGGTTTTAAAACGAGACCCGCCTCCGATTTGAAAACGGAAATGGGACCGGGCCCTAAGAAATTATGAGATATTGTGTAGTTATCATTACGTCATCATTGCAGAAAGAATTTTTTTCTTATTTCTAAAATTATTTTGTTATGTTCCGCTTATCGTATGTTTTAAAAAATATATATAATTTGTGCCTGGAGGATTGTTACTCTAAGGGCCCGTTCCCACTTCCGTTTTCAAATCGGAGGCGGGTCCCGTTTTAAAAACGGATGCTTTACGGCCCTGTTCACACTTCCGTTTTAAAAACGGATGCGTTTTAAAACCGGATCATACTCTACGAAAACAAATAATTGTCGATTCAACCAAAAATTTTTATTTGCTCATTCTTCAGTAATGGTGCGCAATGGACGACGATGAAGCTCTTGTTGTCATGTGGTACTTATTAAAAAGAAGAAAAAAAAGGGAAAAGAAAATATTGGGTGCACCCAATCATAGCTGAAAGATTTTCTGTAGGAATTTTCCAAGTGTCAATTGGTGAGTTGAGAAGTGATGAACTAAAGTTCTTTAATTATTTTAGAATAATAATGATTAGATTATTTATATAGCGCCGTTTTCACCTTGAGAAAATCATCTCAAGGGCGGTTAATGGCTTAAGAGAATGTCTATCACTTCCTTTAACCATCTACTGGAATGAGTTTCAGAGAGCTTAACATATCAAAATACAAAATTGAGAGAGTGCTTTTGTCCTGAAGAAAGGCTATCGATATTTTAAAGTAAGAAAACAATAACAACTCAAATATTTTTTATTATGTGTTTATTAAACTAATACGCTCTTCCGTGCATCGTGCATATCATTAAAGCTTTAAAATTAAAAAAAAGTAAACTTTAAAAAATTAAAATATAAATTTTGATATACAAAAGTTGTGTACACCAAGTGTTTTGTTTTTATTCAGTTAAAAATAAATTATTACTATACTCTTTCTTCGACCAGTGGTATTAAATTTTCGGAATTTATTTCCTTATCCATTATTGTAGTTTTGATTTATTTACTTCAAAATAACCAAATACAAGCACACAGCGTGCCTGCTTCCTTGCGACTTTGAGCGGGCGGGGAGGGGTCGGGGTGTGGCGGGGACTCTGCCGGAAGGACTAGACGACAAGTGTGAACAGCTCCATACAACACTATGAGCGAGCGTGTTCCGACACGATTTGAAAACGGACGTGCTGCGCTGGCGATCCATCCGACAAAAAATGTCGGATCCGTTTTCAAATCGTGTCGGACAAGTGTGAACAGCTCCATACATCCACTACAGCCACTAGAGCATCCGTTTTTAAAACGGGACCCGCCTCCGTTTTTAAAACGGAAGTGGGAACAGGCCCTAAGAATTTATTTATGCATCAATTAAAGCTAAGAGAGCATATACATTGAATACAGGGTATGTAGGTACTAAGAATTGATAATTTTTGATTAAAAATTGTCAATGTTTACTTGTGTGTGTTATTATTCGAAAATATTTGAGATTTTATTTTATTTTTATTTAAGTACATAAAACAGGCATGGTGCCCAAAAATTTACATACATTGATGTTTAAATACATAGTAATAACAAAAATAGTAACAAAATAGTATCAAAATGAATAAGCTAAATATGCAGAAGAAAATGACAAATAAGAATGTGTAAAAGGTAAATACAAATATGTTCATAAACGATTTGTTATTGTCACACCTGTGCTGATGAGACACTGATTTGGTAGGTACAATATTGTCTCTCTTTAAATACAGGGCTTCATCACAATATCAGATTAATATGATTTTTTAAGTGTTTAAATTGGTCATTAAAAATGTCTATTTAATTATTAGAGCCATGTGTAGTGTTATAATTTTTTAATGTTCGCGGTACAGGGGAGAAATATCCTATATTTGTGTGGTACAATGTCTTTCATCCTCCTTGTTGATTTTCTTGATGGTATATTGATGTTAATTAGGAATTAAATGTTTGGTGTATCTACTAATGCATGTATAATTTTTTTAAAGCAATACATCAGAAAGTTTACGTCTGGCTGTCAGTGAGTGTAGTTTATAGTGCAAAATTCGGTCATTAGATGTTCCAAATTGACCAGATAAACCTTCACGATAAGCAATTACACGGGTTAGTTTTCTTTGTATAGATGTGCCGATGTACGCATATTTTCCCGATTCTTTTGTGTATTTTTATTACACATGACGGAATAGATGTTATAGCCCTATTCGAATAAGTAGTTAAAATTCTAATCAAGTCGCGAAACAAAGTGGTGCTGGCCGTGGACCTTACTTGTGGCCTCGTGTAAACATGCCATAACATCGGAAATGCGACATAATAATAATTTCTATACTTTCTATGGTATTTTTTTTTATTTTTTTATTTTTTTTTTATGTGACACCTCACAAGAGTGTCCCTGCCTGTGGAGTGCACAGACAGGGGAACTATGTCACCACCCGGTTGGGCGGCGTTGTGAGGCGGAGTAAGGTAGGGGCTGTGGGAAGGGATTTGTTAATGCGGGCCTTGAAGAGGCTCGGATGGGAGGAAAAACAGATGCCGGTAGCTCGTTCCACATACGAGCCGACTTACACAAAAACGAGTCGTAAAAACGGCCCGTTCTCATGAAGCCAACGTCAACCGTGAACGGGTGTTCAGTTCGTGTCCGTCGAGTTTCGCGCACGTGCACCGGTGCATCAGGAATCAATGCTGCTAGCTCCTTGGAGCAGGCTCCATTGAAATACCTGTAGAACAGACACAGCATGCCTACATTGCGTCTATGCATTAGAGAAGGCAATCGGTCTGTTAACAACGGATTGTCAATCAGACGGATCGCTCTCCTTTGCACAGATTCAAGCAGGTTTATCAAGTATTTTGGGGCACCAGCCCAAAGGTGGCTCCCAAATTCAATAGTTGGGCGGACTTGAGACTTGTACAGGGTCACCAGCTGGTCACTGTTGAAGAATCTCCTAGCCCTGTACAAGACGCCCAACTTTTTGGAGGCCTGATTAGATTGTTGATTTATGGGCCTGATTTACTCGGGCTTCTATGGATCCACGATACTTGAGCTGGTCTGATATAGTAACTCCAAGCATTTCAATGGAGTGTTTATTGGGGAGAGTGCTCCCATCAAATTGCACCAGTCATTTTTTTTTTATTTATTTTTTTATTTGGTACATTATTTTGTTACAATTTATGTTTTCCAGTAATGTAGGCCTCACTGGGTGGCTTGCCCGTGCTGAGGCCTTCATTTTATAATATGAAAATCTAATCTACATATTACATTTAAAGAGAAGATAGTAAATTTGAAAAGAAAATAGTAAATTTAAAATTAAAAATTGATTGATTTGATTTGATTGATTTGATTGATTGATTGATTGATTGATTGATTGATTGATTGATTGATTGATTGATTGATTGATTGATCTCCATTGATCTCCCTCTTTGCCGAAATCAGACACGCTTGGGTTTTTGAAACGTTGAAACTGACCAAGTTGGCCTTACCCCAGGCACGAACCATCTCTAGGTGGTGGTCAATTTTTTGCTTCAAAACTTCCCGAGCTGTTCGGGCATCATAGGTGGAAGGGGGCTTGTCAAAAAGATAACCCTCGTGAACGGTGCTGTCATCAGCGTAGCAGTGAATTGGTGCACATTCAACGAGATCATTGATGTGCAATAAAAACAGCGTCGGAGACAGCACAGATCCTTGTGGCACCCCCGCATTGATTTGGTGCGGTGAGGAAGAAGAGCCGTCAAAGTACGTGTTTACGCTCTAACCTGTGCTTTCTTAAATATAAAATCTGCGTCGATTACATGGATATCTATACTAAATCTGTAAAAATACAATACAATACTAAACTATATGATTGACTACAAAAACAAAACGATTATCGTTTCTACTTTCTTCGAAGATGATCGTTTTTCGTTCCAACCATAGATATACCGCCCGCCATACCACATACTATTTTGATTAATCTTTATAACGAATTGGTGTACATTATGAATAGTAAAAAATATGCTTTAGATAAACTGAAGGTTTTCCTATCGCTTCGCTTGAGTAGAATACAAATGCAAAAAATGCAAACTAAATATTTTTTCAATAGAAATGTATGAACGCATGTAGGAAACAACTTTTAAAAAATACAGTATTATAGCTAAGATTATCTGTGACAGTTTCACTTGATAAAATTTTTAGCTTTCTTATAAAATTATTTATAAAATAAATAAAAAACAGTTTTTAGCTTGAAATCGAAGGTTTCTAGACTCGTTTGTCAAGCGATTTTAATGCCTATTACCTATACCAAGAATATACAAATTTTTGGCTTGTAGCTTCCTCCGAGAGTTGGCAAAGCAGATGTCTTCGGTTGTTCGGAAGCTTACAATATATAATTTCAACGTCAAATTTTAAATGGCGCTAATTTCAGAAAACAGTTCATGCAAGCACTGAAAATTCGTGGAAAAAATATACAACTACAAGGCTAAAATAATTAAGCATGATAATATTATAGTTTTGTATACCTTTGAAGACGTTGCCGTAGCATATTTTGCAAATTATCACAGCTGCATATTCTAGTAAATTATTTAAAAAATATATATTTATCATTTATTTTCGTGGTATTGTAAACATTATGAATAGATTACAATAATTATTAGGTACCAATTATGTTCACTCCATTGAGATCAGTACTTACCATTTTGTTTAATGTTAACTGACATTTATTTCAATTAAATACATTGAGTAAGGAGTGTAAGAAGAATATATTATGATGCAAATGTGAATGGTAGCAAAAGTGGGGACGCCCGAGGAAGACATGGCACGACCAAGTGAATCAGATACTTGAGTCGGGCCATGTCAAGAGTCAGAATAACAGAAGAGTATGTATGAGTATGAATGTGAATGAGGCAAGGAGTGTGTGCCAAGGCCGAGTTGTTTGGCGGTCCGTCCTCTCTGCCCGCGGGGAGGACGGGTTAGTTAGTTAGTTTTAAAAGTAGTGACGCGTGAGTGGATTATTTATGAGTGGCACCGTCGATAGTTGAAAGCTGACTATAATTTTTTCTCTACCAAATATCTCTTAGTTCCTGGTTTCCTCTCGGTCATTCTTAACTCTTGCCTGTGACACTAACTTTATTTATGCTAGGTAAGTACTTACACAATAAAACACAATTTTATTATTGTTAGTTATATTACCGACATTCTGTGACTGAGAAAAAACAGGCATGCCGCTGCAGAACGCCATGACAGTTCCAGCATTTGTTAGGGTACGTTTACATTTTCAAACCGAAACACGAACCGAACCACGAATTACGAGAAAGGAACGAATCAACTGCAAGCGGCGTTTCGCGCCATTTGCGGTTGTTTCGTTTCTTTACCATAAGTTGAGGTTCAGTTCGGCAGTTCGGCTCGCAGATGTATACGTAGCATTACGCACCAACAAGGTATTCGTTAGGCTCTGCCACACGTACACTTCGGAGCGGCGCGGGCGGTGCCGTACGCCACTCCAGGCGGCAATTACACGTGTGGCATAGTCTGTTCATTGATTAACTTTCGATGCGTTCTTATTTGCTTTTTCTATGGTCAGACCTAGGTCAGGGACAATATAATATCCTGAGATTGTAAATATGTGGATGTAGGTACTAACCGTAATAACAATTGTGTTGCACTAATACTAGTAGTCTACTAGTAATGTAGTAATTAATAGGTATAAACATATTAATTTATTCAATTAAATTATAACATATTGGCAATCCAAAGTAATAGGTAGACAGTATTACAGCGCCATTGATGTGATTTTTCACGCGTTATACAAATTATTCAATTATTGTTAACAATACTTATTTATTTATTTATTCATTTTCGGGAAATCAACAGTTTACATTTAATCAGTTTGTACATAAGTATTATATAGTAAAATTAAACCAATTATGGATTTCCTCCATGTGACTTTACTAAATTTGTGAGAAAGGAATATGAATTAAAAAAAATTATACAAAACAAAAGATTATATAAAACGAAAAATTTACAAAACAATACATTTATAGCCATGGAGAGAGGTTGTAGATATAAATCAAATCATAATAGAGATATAAACAATAGAGATATAAACATTATTCACAAACCATCAGAGAAATATTCTTTTATGGACCTATTGTATTTGGTAAGTTCGTAACTAAAAATATCAACCCTGGATAATACGCTATTGTAATTAATGCATACTCTGTTAGGGCCAGAATTCTGCTTAGAGTTCGTTTTGCATTGATCAACCCTGAACAGGACACAAGAGCGTGTTGAACGTGCAGGTACATTGAATGGAATCTTGTTTAGCAACTCTGGGCATTGAATATTATTGTTAACTATTGTTAGCATTGAAATTGATGAAAATCTTCGATGGGACTCCCACATAAATACTATTACAAAGAAACTCACAAAGCTCATGTACTACTTTAGAAATATACTCAATATACTAAGTATAAATGATTTATATAAGGTATACTATGCTCTCTGTCAATCACGCATAGAATATGGGATTATTGGATGGGGATCTGCCTCAAACATCCACATGAAGCAGCTTATTAAAACTCAAAAGCAATAATAAAAATAATCCTGAAAGTACCCATAAGAACTCCTAAAAAAAACATTTTTAAAATTTTTAAAGTGTTCAGTATTATAAAACTATACTCAAAACATACACTAATCAAATTTACAGAAAAATATGAGTACCCTGCTGACCAACACAACTATATTACAAGGAAGAAATCCTCAAAACTACTGAACATCCCAAAATTAAATACGTCTTTTGGCCAGAAAAATCATCATTTCCATGCTACAAAACTATATAATGCCCTCCCAATTGAACTCAAAAACACAACGGAGACACAAAAGTTTAAAAACGAAATCAAATTATGGCTAAGTAAACACGAAGATGAGGAAATCAATAAAATTATGAACTGAACAAATGTGAAGACAATTTTTTAAATTTTTTTTTGTAGAAATTAACAAGGAAATCACGATCTACACCTATACAAAAACCTACAGTCCGCCTCGGAACAGGAATACATAGTGAGGAGGACTGCGAATAATATACTTAACTTTGTAATTAAAATTGTCGTTAATAAAAAAAAAAAAAAAACAAAAAAACTACTTTATACAGGAGTAGTTCATCCTTATGATGCCTCCGTACACTTAGTTAATCAATTTCAAAGTATGAAGCTGCCTCTGCATGATTATTAAATCTTACAAATGACTTGTAACAAAGATATTTTAGGAATTTGTTCTGAATTGCTTCGATTTTGTTTATGTGGATTTTGTAAAATGGAGACCAAACAACTGATGCAAACTCCAAATGACTTCGTACGTAGGCAAAGTAGAGTTGCTCAATGATATCGATGCTATTAAAAAGTTTTATGTTTCTTATGATGAAGCCTAACATTTTAGCAGCTTTATTTGTGATTTTATGTATATGAAGGTTATATTGTAATCTATTATCAAGGGTTATTCCGAGATCACGAATATCGGAGACTGTTGCAATGTTGTTGTTGTTTAAAGAATAATTAAATAATATTTTATTTTTATTGCTTGAAAAGACAATATGATGACATTTTGAAACATTTAGATATAGTTGATTTTGTTGGCAATAGGTGGATATATTGTTTGAATCTTGTTGTAAATTGACACAATCATTTAGACTTTTTATTGGCTTGTATAGCTTAGCATCATCAGCAAATAATTCCATTTCAGGGTATTTTACAACATTGACCAAATCATTAATATATAAAATGAAAAACGATGGTCCGAGATGAGAACCCTGTGGAATCCCAGAGGAAATTTCATTGAAATCTGATTCGAAGCCCTTTATTGCTACTGCCTGTGATCTGTTGAGTATATAATATGTAACCCAACGAAATAAATTACCACGTATACCTAATGACCAAAATTTTCTTAGTAACAATTTTTGATTAATTTTATCAAATGCTTTGGCAAAGTCTGTATAGTGTATATATGATATCTAATTGAGTGCGGTTGTCCATGTGATCGACGATGAATTCAGTAAGTCGTACGAGATTACTTTTCACATTTCTGCCTTTTGTAAAACCATGTTGCTTTGTTGTTATGATATGATTGAGTTGTGGACTTAGATATTTGTAAATAATTTTTTCCATTAATTTACTGAATATTGTTAGTTTTGAAATCGGACGATAGTTTTTAACATTATTTTTTTCCCCATTTTTGTGGATTGGTGTTACATAGGCTCTTTTCCATATTTCACGTACCGTGCCTTCGTTCATTGATTTATTATATATAATGCAGAGAGGTTTTGCGAGTGTTTCGGCGCAATTAGCTATAAAGTATGGTATTTAAAAAAAAAAGTTATTCTTCTGAGGAAAAGTACCTACCACTACCTAACGTGACTATTATGATAAATGTATTGACTTGAACACCAACTAAACCAAACTACATAAAATGTAATAATATATTATGTAACGACATGTATTACTTAGTATCTCTTGTTATAATTACATATTTTATATGTAACATCTGTTAATTTTATAAATTTTATGTTTAATTTTTTAATTTATAAGTATAACAAGGAAATCAATAATTAGTTTCTCGGTTAAGTAAATTGCACACGTATAAACCAACCAAATTGTAACTATTTTTTAATGATAAAGTAATATTTATAAGACAAGTTTTTTTATGCATGACACAAAGAATAACAAATTATTATAAGCAATAATTACAGCGGCATTTATTTTTACTCGGGAGATATTTTCAACTTGTATAAATATTTCAGGTGAGTAATTATTGCTTCTAATAATTTGTTACAAATTGTATCTGTTGATTTCCCAAAAATAAAATAAATAAATATATAAAATAATTTTATCCTTGGAAAATCACGGATACCTACCAATAATTGTAGGATTCGAAGCGGAAAAATTTATTTTAAAAAATCATCTAATAATTACTCATTGTAATAGTTACTGATTGTCATTTCTCCATTTAGAAAAGTGGTCGATTTTGTGTTGGATGGTGGATGTAGATCTCAGTGAGCTCAATCCCTCATTTCCCCTATCAGCTATTACGAGTAGAATGATATACCTATGACCAATGGGATCAGCCTGATGCTGTGAAATACGTTTGAAATGTAGTAGTTTTTAGAAAATATCGAGAGAACTCGATATTTCGAAAACACATTCGTTTTGTTTGGAGAATTTGTAAGAAAACTGCAACTTCACTTTTATCTAGTTGATATAATAAAAACATTTTTTAAAGTTACCGATTGTTACGATAGTATCCAGTGTCCAGTATAAATATTTGAGACAAACTCGTAAGAGTTCTTATTTTTCTTTCGAACATAAATAAATGACGTATTACGTAATATACGGGTGATGGAAAAAAATATAAAAATACTCTTCCAAATATGGACGCCCGGTCATACCCTTCCAGCGTTTTAGGGTCATATATGACTGGAATCCTCTCTTACCTGACTGAAAGCTTCCCTGATATACGCAAGTCTAATTATTGATCAGATATCAGCTATAGCGTTCCAGCGTTTTATCTTTAGTAGGTACCTTTAAAAGATTTCACAGATTCTTCTCTAAGATAAAAAAACTAGCTTACTATATCTTAGATTTACTTGTGCAGGCTTCCTCGGGTCAACTGTATCAAGATTCCAATTTCATATTCGTTTCAATAGATTAGCCTATCAGAGGAGCTGATTGGGGTGCTTTCGAATGCAGTCTACCGGCTTTGACTTTCGGAGCAGTTTCAAGACCTTTGATTGGTCATCTCAGGTGCGAAGACTTTGAACTGGGAAATTGTGGTAGGGGATACTGAATCCATTAAGGCTTTTCTTAAAGTTAGTTTCAGTTCTATGAAGTAGACGATAAAATTACAATTTTGATCGGTCTTAAATTATTTCGCTAGAATAATTTTTCATCAATGGTCATTTTTATGTCTCTTTTTAATAATATTTTAGTACAATTTTTATTACGAACTTACATATAGGCCGCGAGGGAAATCGTTTTTCTCGCGGTCTCCTGTGTGGAATTAATGCACAGAAATATACCACATTAGGAGGTTTTGATAAATGTAATTACCAATATAATAGGAGACATCGCCCGCTTATATACATTGCCAGGTGGAGTGAACAAGAGAGGGTTTGTTTATTTTTAAGTAACTTATGAAATATCGTGGAAAAGAAAAATTATTCGCTTTAATTCTTAATAATATTTTCCCTCTGTTAGCTGTCTTAAGGGAGTGACCTCGATGGGACTTCATGGGACTAAATAAGTAATACGAGTTTTTATTTATGTATGCACTTACATCTAAATAGGCTAGTTTGTAGACCTAATTCTTTCTACTACATTAATTTGTTCATTGACATTATGGTTTTTGTTTTACAATAGGCACTCACAATTTCTAACGGACCTCGAGAGATTTCAAACTATGATTCCAAGAAAACCTTCACTTGTATGTTCTTGAACTCACAAATAGTATTCCCAGCACGATAAGCAATTATTCTTAACATTTTGGAAGTTATGGGGAAACCATTAAACTTTCCCCTTGATAAAGTTTCATTAATCCAAATCTCTTCTCTGTTCCTGGTATTGAATATATAATTATTTAGTCATTGGTATCTACAAATGCATTTATATCTCAGAAATAAAGAGTAGATAGGTATACTAAAACAGATTTATCTCTAATATTTTTGTTATTGCTGTATTTGTATTACTAGTAGTTCTGTATAGACCTTTCATCCAAAAAGTATATAAATATATGTATATATATATTTTTTAATGAAATGTATTTTTTTAATTTTTATAATAAAAGATACAATATAATAAAATGATAAATAACAATCTTTATTAACTAATTACAATTCCCGGTTAGTGGAGAATTATTCTCGAGTCTAATTTTTTTATTGTTTTTAATTATTATTATATTTCAATGTTTTCCCATAATAAGCAATTGCTTGTGTGTATGGGATGAGATATTATTTGTTTTTATGTATTATTATTTTTTTTATGTTTTTTTTATTTTTTTTTATGTTATGTTTCTGATTTTCTCATATATAACAAATAATTTTTGTTATTTGTGTTTGGGGTGTTATGCCATGTTGCACTAACTCCTTCTTTAGCCAACGTTTAGGACAGCGTTACAGCGTCCATCATCAGGGCAGATGTGAATATTCCTATGAACATATTAGTAACAATTTCCAACATAGATGTATTACACATAGTTCCAGAGATTAATTGGATTACGTTAATCAATAAATAAGTTAGTTTCCTATACGTATTTTTCTTCCCGTGGTGCTCATCACATTGGAAGTTCAAATAATCGAAACTGCACTTAGTACCATTACCTTAAAATATAATTAAATCTATGTCTTCCATCAAACTTCAATTGGATTATAAAATCATAATCGGCACGTCGCACAGTGTTTCGTTTCATACAAGCTAGACGGAAAAAACTCTTTTATAATTATAAAGTGTTTGGAACCCTCTTGTGGGGAGTATTTAATCTGAATGTATTGAAAATTTGGGTTGAAAGTGATTAATTTAATTTTTTTCTTAAAAAAAAAAAAAAATCGGAAAAAAATCTTTTAAATAAACAGTATTAATACCGTATTTGAGGTTTTTAAAGAAAACAAATTTAAAAAGTCTATTTTGAGAATAATAAATATGTAAAAGCACTTTCAAAAAATATAATACAAATCACGAAACAATTGCGAAAGTATAAATAAATGATAAAAAATAAGCAAAACAATCATTATTACTAATCTAGGAAAACAATTTTAGTCATATTTAGCAACAGAACTTAATAAAAACAAGCATTAGTTGCAGAAAGTACAGTCAGAAAATAAAATAATAATATCAAAAGTTATGCAAGAACAGTAACGAAACAAAAAAATTATTACAATAAAGTGCTATCTGAGTCATTTGCGGCGAGAGAAATTAACTGCACATAAACATCTTTAATTTTTTTAAGACAGTACAGAACCAATAGATTTGTGAGAAAGTGCTTAAACATAATGCTTATTGAAACTAGATGTTATCTGAGTTATGTTCAGAGGAATCATCAGAATAATGTTCAGAGGAGTCATTAGATCGCAAACATTGTGTTCTTGACTCGGAATTGGGTGGAACAAGTAAATTTAACACTTCAGAGGGAAGTGAGCTCGATTTTTTTCTTGGAACCTCTCTAAAACTATTTATTATTGGATCTGATGTAATTAATAGCATGGTTAACATATCTCTGTTTGTTGATGTTCGGTCGATTTTTCTGGTGTGCAATTACCTAAATCTTCTACAGTCTTTATTTCGCGCCTCTTCTGACAGCTGCTCAATAGGTACAATGCACGAACTAATCACGTCAAATGAATGGTATAATAGTTTATGAACAGTTGTTGGCATGGTATACCAATCATATAGGTTAAGATATAACTCCTTAGTGTCATGCACATACTGTTCAAAATGTTCGATGTTAATGCTATACCCAGAAGCTATTGTACTCAAAATTATGCAAAACCTCTTGATGAGCCCCGCATCTACACCCGTTATCTCGGCACTCTTTTCGTGCCCTCGAAAAAACCAGTGTTTGTGTTGCCAAACCCAGGTTTTGGCTTATCTACAATTATTCCCATTTCACTTTTAAACCGTTCCTGTAATTCTTTTTTTCTAGTACTTAAAATTAGTTTATTTGCATCCCTTCTGACTTGCCAGAGTTGTATTCGGTAAGCGATATGCAAAAAACATTCAAAAGTTTTTATCCAGGCATGCAATGTAGATAAGCCGAAGGAATAAAATTCTTGTCGTGGAACTCTATTGATAACCGTAGTATTCATTTCACTGGGTTTGGCACCACAAATATAACACGACATAGTCGACTTGTTTCCAGTCATTACATTGCAAATTTTGCCATCTACCATAGTTAATAACATTTTAAATTTTACATTCAAATCTACTATCCTCTTCCTATTTTCCCCTTCCTCTCCCTTTCCTAAAACCAAATTAATTTTAAGATTCTAAAACTTCATTTTTAATGCACTTTAACATAAGAAACTTCTGTGGCTTGACTTCAGCTAACTTGTATATTTTTATCTATCATTGTATTTTATATAAAAGCTGTTTGTTTCTTACTAAATAAATAAATAAATAAATCTTCAATGTTAATTCTAAAATTTATCAAATCCGAAAAGCTGCGATCCACTTTTTGGTTATATTCAAAGATATTAACTGTACTTGGCTTTTCAAAAATTTTTCAATGCTTGCACTGAGATTTTGACGTTCAAATTTACTTAAAATATGATTATATATTCCCTGAAACCTTTCTTTCTTGGGTAAACTTCTCCACGTCTCGAAAAATTCCTGCCTGGAAATCTGGTATGTGGTGCCTGTGAAATGACAAATTATGACTGGTGAGCATTAATGAGCAAAAATATCGAAACTGATTTGAATAGAAAATTAATTGTTCAATCTACAAAAAAAAATCACGGAACCTTATTGATACTTTATCCGAAAAAAATTCTCGAGAAGTTAGAAATTGAATATTTTTAAACCACAAAAAAATACACAAGTTAAACATTATTTTTTTTTAAAACTGTGATGTTTTATATTAAATTTTTACAATTATTAAATACTACATACCTTCCAAAGTAGTTTCCATTTTTTTTAGAACCAAAACACATTATTTTAAGCACATAAACTACCTTACAGCTCGCGCGACAAGATGCGAATAAAAGCAACTGATAATTCATTAATTAATTTACCTGACTTTGGGGCTCTGGTATGAGTCAACCCGTGCATTAATTACCCCAATTACAAAAGCATTTGTCACACTAACTACCTGTTAATACCCCCATGACGTCATTTTTCAAGAATTCCAAAGTGACTTTTTTCCGTCTAGCTGTATGAAACGAAACACAGTGCGTCGTGTCGCTTGAAATTGTATGAACCGTGTTTAGTGAATAGATCTAAATAACCAGATGCTCCCCGAACTTTTTTTACCCTCCCAAATGTAGAAATGCCATTCCCTCCTTTGATTCTGGGCAATTGGTATTCTTGTGCAGTAGGAAGGTACACAGATGAAAAAAAATAATCAAAGTCGAAGGAGTGATCTGGTGATTTTAAATAATTTGCATAATTTAAATGTTAGAACATATCAATTTTTTTTTCATTTTAGATTAATATATTTTTTTACACTGTTACTTTTAAATGATTTTTCTCACACAGTGACGATTTGACAGCTTAATGAAGCTGTCGTGAAGGGCAACTTGATTGGTTGTTAGGATTCTTGAATTTAAATTTAATTTATGTAAAATGTCACCCTTAACACGTTTCACAAAATGTAATTTAATCAATTTTTAAATGATTCCTACTTTTCCGAAGAATCATTAATTTAAGATGTAGATGAAATTATAGTAGATGCCTACGTTTCGTGTTTTTTTAAATACGATTGAAATTTAAAAATTGCCAGGCGCTTTTTCACAGATAAATGAATATATTTTCATGTGACGAAAAGAGAACATTAATTAATAACATATATTTTAGTATGCCAGGTCCATTTTTAATGTAAGTATAAAATTAGTTAGTCAGGGTAAGTGCGGTGAACCACTTGACTAGCAAATCCGCTACCGATTCGCCAACACACGACGGGTACAAATTTCAGGAATCCGTTACGGCTTCGCTGACAAACGACGCTACGCGTACAAACTGCAGGAATGCGCTACTGATACGCCGACACACGACGGGTACAAACGACAGGAATCCGCTACGCGACGAATCCACACGCGACGCGTACAAACTATAGGAAACCGCTACGGATTCTCCCACACACAATGGGTAGAAACTAAGGGAATCCGCTATAGATTCATCGACATGCGTCGGGTACAAATGACAGGAATCCGCAACGGATTCGCCGTCACACGACGGGTACAATCGACAGAGATCCTACACGTATTCGCCGACACACGGCGGGTACGAACGACGGGAATTTCCTACGGATTTGCCAACACACGACAGGTACAAACGACAGGAATCCGCTACGGATTCGCAGACACACGACGGGTACAAATGACTGGAATCCGCTACGAATTCGTCGACAAAGATCCTCTACGGATTCGCCGACACACGACGGGTACAAACGACGGGAATACGCTACGGATTTATTGGCACACTAGAAGTTAATGAAATTACATAGAAAACTTTTTGATCATGGAGAGCATTCGCTTTTATACGAGTATGTTCCAACGGTTGTCGTTAGCATAATATTGTTCTTCTGTTTTATGTGCGGCACTGGAGGGCTTACTTGCTAATGGTCATGCCATACAGTGAATCAACAAGACCATGCGACGTGGACAAAACAGTTTTCATGTATTTTTCCACGCAGTGTTAAGTTACTTGTTAAATGAACAACCAAATATATTTTTAAACCATTTTCATTCAGCTCATGTGCAGCACAATTAATACGTCAGCAGTAGACTAGCATACAATAGTATAAACGGTGTAACTGAGAAAAATTTTAACACCTTTTTATCTTAAAAAAAAAAATATATATTTTATTTTTTTATTTTGGAAAACCAACATTTTAAGTATTTGCTTTGTGTAGTCAAATGCGTATACATATTAAACCAATTAGAGGAGTTTACTGATGTACAGAGGATTATCAAAAGAAATGAAATTTTTTTTTGGGTGAAGTTAATGACGCCACCGTTTTTAACATTTATTTGAAGGTTGTTTACAGTAAATATTAAGATGATTTAGATCTTCTTGCATGCAAGGACAGTCATAGTTACACGTGACAGGAGAAAATATTTTCACATCATCTGCGTGAAATACATTTTTTGAGTAGTGAAAACATTTTTCAATGTCATTAATATATGTGTTAAAAAGTAATTAAGATAAATGTTAAAGAGTAGTAATTATTGTTGTAGCCTTCGTGCCAGCCGGACGCGTCTTACAATGCGTCCCCCAATCGCTCTGTGTTTTTTTTAGTATTTTCAAGGGAAATGTGGCAACATCCATTTGAAATCATTTTTAAAATCAATTAATCAAAATTTTAAATAAACTTAACAACCAGTTATTAGAATTTTATAGTAATGTGATATGAGTGCAGTGTGTTAAAGTGAATAATCGAAAATTTTGTTCAAAAATATTCGACATTCGCTCGAGATGAACGAACGTGGGACGAGTGTCATGCCAGATGTTTTCTTGGAATTCTCGGAAACTCGGAAGGCCTCGCTACGCCCAGGGTAATGGTAATGGGTCTGGTATCTGTGTGAGAATAATGTATCAGCTCTTTATTAGCAGCAGACACAAACCTGGACGGATGACGAACCTCGTGCTGGCGCTGTTGGTGGACGCGGTGGACTCTCTCGCTGCATCAGCTGGTCCAGTTGTTTCACCACCTAGGATTCTTGCTGCAGAGTCTCCATCTTCTATCTTGTGTCACCTGTTCCTGTACTTCAATTTACTTAAATCAACTTGACTTTCTTTTTGTAATATTAATTTATTTTGAAATACCTGCATCAACTGTAAAGCGTCCCCGAGGCGATGTCTCCCAAAAGAGGCGCTTAACAAATTATCCAAGAAATAAATAATTAATAACTAATAAATAATGGTCCCAATAATGATCCTCCGGGTACTTCCGACGGTACGGTTACTCAATTAGATTTATAGCCACCAACAATTACTGCTTGGCTGCGGTTTTCTATATAGAACAAGAGCCATCTGAGAAGGTCTCCGTGCACGCCGATTAGTGAAAGTTTTATCAAAAAGATATCATGAATAAACTAAATCAAAAGCTTTGCCAAAGTCTGTATATATTGCATCTACCTGTATGCGTTGGTCCATGCTGTCTTGTAAGAATTCGGTGAACGCTCTTAAATTAGTGGTTTGTAGATTTTTCTCTTATAAATCCATGTTGGTTGGTATTGAGTGACGATCTCACGGCCGAGAACATCTGGTCACACACAGAAATAATTAATTTTTTCGCAATTACTCTAGAAATATCTATATTTGTAAATTATTGTAATGTGTTTGTATGTTTAATAAAAAAATGCTGTTTTTGTGTTTGGCACTATTCTCTATTTAAGGGAGCGACTAAAAATTATGTATAGTGGTTTAGATAGGCTACGCGCATATTTGCTTTCGAAGAAAGGAGGAATTTTATCTTGAAATCTTCAAGGTGTTTTTGTGTATGATGCTGGTTGAATTCAATATTGTGAATGTTAGCAACACAGGGCTCACTGGGGGTTGACTGGCAAGATCTGGAGGCATCGAGCATTATTGTTGTAGACAGAAGTATTTCGAAAATAAATTGGAGATGTCAAGCCCATTTTCAGCCCTTTCGTCTTTGAATATCACGGTGTTCGGAACACCATGTATAATGTAATATAGTTCCATACTTTTTTTGGAACGGAGGATATGTCATGTTCGGTTTTAGTTATAGTCATGTTAACTTTTATTAATTACGTAAAAACTCCAGTAACATCATATTAATCTAACTATAGGTACTATATTTTTTTCTCTTTATTTAACCACCACTGTTTTGAATTCATAACTTATAGTGCCCACGCACAGGCTTCGCCTTTGTGGGATTTTTTTTGTTTCTGTCTTATGTTTTGTATAATTATATATGTACCTGTATGTATCAAAAAATTTGTCAATAAAAAAAAAAGTTAATCATTTATTGTGGCATTCCCAATTGAGTTTTGGTGTGGCGAGATCTTAGCAGTGAATAGATCCATGGGGTAGGCGTTGGGAATGAGGGAGGTAAGGGTACATTCGAAGTGAGATAAAGAAATATGAATAATTTAAATTAAGTATCAAGTATTAAAAAATCTAAATTTGAATTGCCTTATATTGAGGATCGACTCGGCTGAGATACTTATGCATCTTTTTTTAATTTGTTAGTTTTTATTTTGTTTGGGAATCATTGATACTTAAATAAAAGAAATAAAATGCAACTAATTACAAATAATTATGCTAGTGTGATTACATTAACGTGATTCTAGAGCTTTGGATCGCGGGATCTCGAGAACCGGGATCCCGAGAATCCCGGATATTTTTCGGCTCCGTAATACCGGTACTGCACATGTTTTAATCCCAGGATTACGAGATATTTCTTGGTTTCACGACCTTGTTTCAACCGTCGGAATATATTTTTGGTATTGGCATCATGTCGCTTATTGCACAATATTCTTAAGATCTTGGGATACAGAATACTGGTCATAAAGATTTTGGGGTAGGTTATAATTATTGTTATGTTCCTTAGAAGTAACGGATGTTTTATTGAAGCCTGAATAACACTTAGCATTTAGTTTTGCAACATCACCACACCGGGATTGTTTAGACTTTAGACGGACGAGTTTTCTCTTCTCAATTTGTCAGACACAACGATTTCTTTCATGATGTACAATGTGGGGAACAGTATTCTTGCTCTTAAATTGGAAAAAAATCACGTCTTCTTCGAATAAATGAACATCGTACTCGTGTATCTTCTTCGTGTCAGTTTTTCGCAAAGACAATCAAGATCATTCGTACATTAATTTAGACACACTGTTAAAATTTGGGCGTTTGAATAATACGGCAATAATCTTAATGGTTGATATTTATTTCTGGTCGTTTGTGCAGCTACTTTTATATTGTTAGAATTTAGTTAATAATCAATATTGTCTAATATGTGTACAACCTGAAAAAAAAACTTTTGACAACTTTTCCTTTATTTCTTAAATTCCTGGTGCCGACACCGGGATCACGGAATTGAAAAATACCAGCACCGTAATCCCGGATCGCGTCGGACCGCATTATGATATATTTCTAATTCTAAGTTTGCTCAGGAATCGTGAGTTCTAATCCTTCGGGCACGTGTATTATATGTATATTTTTCAAAAAAAAAATTAATACACTTGCAAAAAAGAGATTTACAGACATTCAAATATTAAAATAAATATGGTCTGTGGTGAAGATCGCGTCAATGAGATGAGACTCTTACAATAATCAATATGATTTACATTTTAATCACTCCTCGCTGGCACTGACGCAAGATGCATTTAATATAGGCTCGGTTCAGATAAGTTGATGTTCAGCTCGGCAGTTCTATCTTCCTGACTGTAGGACCAACCTGCTAATGATCGTGTGGAGGAGTATATTGCTTCGGAAAGGAACGAAGCAACCGCAAATGGCGCAAAACGCCGCTTGCAGTTGCTTCATTCCTTTCCCGTAATTTGTGGCTCGGCTCGCGTTTCGGTTCGCAAATGTATACGTATTAAAAGGAACATAAAGACTGACGCGCTCCAAAATAGTTGAGTTCTCGCAGCAGTTTGAATAAGTGGGTGAGAGTGAGGTCCGAGCATGTCCAGAGGGAAGTTCGTCGGGTAGAGCCAGGAATAGTGGCCACACTTTACCTTGTGGAAAAATGGCAGAAACTAAATCTGTACCGGAATTAATAATGGCATTTTAAATTATGTCCTTTACGTGCGAACTCTATCTAAGTTTCTATAATAAACAATAAACAGTGTTAATCTCAAGTGACCTGCCAGCTAAGTATGATCCTGTTTATTATCTACAAAATGTAAATAAATAATAATAGTAATATAATATGTACATTCTAACGCAGTATCATTATATTCATTAATTGGTGGATGCAATAAGTTGATAATAAGTTGGTAATAGTTTGACTGTCTAAAGTTAGTAATAAGAAAGATCATTGTTGACATATACCTACTATATATTTGTACGGCGCCCTTGAGGTGATTTTGCACAAAAACGGCGCTATACAAATCAACAAAGTATTATTTTTATTATATTTAAATGAAATATTTTGTTTACACCACTATTAATTATATGTTTCAAAGCCAATGGCTTTTTCGTCAGGATAATTAAAATTCACGTAATTAAAAATAGATAAATATAGACAAATAAGTATATATAGACAAAAAATATTAAAATGAAAAGTGATTATTTTTTTATTTTTTTTATAGTGAATATCTCACAAGAGTCCCAACTGCTCCCGTCTGGAGCCAGTGAGACTATGGCATCCCCAATTGGGGGATGTTGTGAGGCTGAAGGTAAGTGGGGAAGGGAAAGAGGAAGGTGGGGAAGTACCTGGCTATCCAGATCTAGTCACTAAACACGGCTAAAGCCATTTGGAGCAACGTTTCAATTCTGAATGGTGGTCTTACACCAGGGCGATACTGGTAGTATCTTCCACTCTGGAACGTGCCGCAAATATACTATATATTATTTTAATTAATTAATTGTTAAATAACACAAATTAATCAAATAAAATTTATTTGCGCACGCCGGGTTCGAACCCGCGACCTTCGGAATGGCAGTCCAATGCGTTACCACTGGACTATGCCGGCCGTCAAACTAGTTATTATTACAAAAATAAAAATAAATTTAATTTGTCATAAAATAGTTACCTAATTATTACATGTATGTACCTATATAACAAATTGTTAAAAAAATAACACTAATAACATAAGTTTTAATCGAAAACTTTTATAATTAAACATAAAATAATCATGGAGTAACTGAGATGTATAAATAACAAAAATACAAAATACAGAAATTAAAATATTATCATTGCGAAAATTAATTTAAGAAATGGCTTTTAAAAAAAATGGATATTAATAATATTTAATTTACTATTAACATTTTATCTAATTTCTCAAATTTCAAAGTTATCTAATTGTAAACCCACTTTATTCGTATGTAATTTTTTTAACCATTTATTTTCATCAAAAGAATAATTTGTTTTGCCAATTTGGTTGGCAAATTCAGAATAATAATTATTATTCAAACACCTAAGGTGCCCTTAACTATAATATCAAAATTTCTAGAAGTCTTAACTATACAGGGTGTTCGTTTGTTAAAAATCTCAAATCTCTGAAAGTTCTTCACTGATTGCTTTGAAATTTTGACACAACGTTGCATTCCAATATGCATGTGTTTTTATATACCTTTATTACATAGATGTCACCTGTGAAAGGTGAAAACATCTTTTCTTTAAGCTGCGCCATCTGTTGGAAAAACACGTTTCTATATCTGCATAGACAGATTGACCCACAGCAACGCGTGGCGGGGTACGATATAAACCAAAAAAAATCAAAGCAATATCGGAAATACATTATGAATTATTGTCCACGGAGGATTCGTATCAATTCACTGTGTGCCAGTGAGGGGGGGAGGGGGCATCCTGCCGTTAAATCGAATAGTTTCGGCTATCGACATATTTGGCACCCGTGAGTTGCAGTTCAATGGCTATCGATAACGAGTCTGTTCAAAACACTTCTTAACATATATACCCTTTTTTACATAAATCTGTATATCATCATTATATCTAGTTAGTAGGTAGTTATACACAATTATTTAATGTGGATTTGAATAGCCAGGTACAATATAACCTACCACTTCACCATCTTCTTGAAATTTTCTAATTACGAAGACATATTCTCTGGCTTCAGCAGGTCCGCGCATACCCAATTTGTACTGATTTATAACAAGTTTCTCGTTAACTGTTTAAGTTTAAAGATTTTAACTCTATTTCAAACGAGTCGTGTTTTATTAAGTATTTTCACCATTTTCGCTTAATTATTATCGTTTTTTTTTTAATATTAGCGCGCTCACTCTAACATTCGTATTTACATATCTCCCTTTTAAACCATATTTGAAGGCTTACTACGGGCCTAAAGATTTTTTAGCGACAGCGGTGTCCATATGAAAACATTTGAACCATTAAATCACCAATTTGAATAAGGAATTTGAGCCCTGATTTGTTGAAAAATTATTGGGGCAAAAAAGTAACAGGCTGCTCTTCATAAATTTTTATTAAATTCGTAAAAACACATGTTCATGAACCTGCGTAATATATATCGACAAAATGCGAAAATCTTAGGATTTTTATGAACACGTGTTCCGACATCGTGACAATGTATTGGTATTTTACTGAAAGTTTATCAGGAAACCTATCAATTAATTGGTTAAGGGCCTGCAATCCCGTTTTTATTTAAAGATTTGAATTTGAAGAGATACTTAATAAATTAGTAAGATTTTTTATTAGTAAGTTTTCTCCGTGTAGAAGATCGATTTGTTTATTATAGAATTTGGAAATTTGATTTACATTTTCACTCTAAGTAAGGGAAAATTGACCTCACCGGAGTATTTCTTACGTGTGTAAAGGAGATAATATAATATTCGAGAACGGTCTATAAAAATGTTTATTAATTTAAAAGTATATGGACGTAATCACTTTAGTGGTAGAAATTTCTTTGTAGAAATAGCTTGTGCGGGGGTATTTTTCTAATTTACATTGCGGTAAATTATACTGCAAGCGAAACGTTTTACAAGCAGGTGCAGTAAGAAAGAAACTTCAATGTAAATTATTACTCTAGCTATATATTTTGCTATAATTTCGTTTTCCTTAGCTATTAGGGTCTTCCTTATTATAGACAATGGTAATAAATAATTTAACAAAGGGAAAATTGTCAATCAATAAAAAAGTGGTTCAATTTAGCGGGCTGCATGCATCATAAGTTGAAACTTGAATCATTACTTATACCTATAAAATCTTTGGGGATGTTGTTTAAAGGGTATTTTTACAAGGAGTAATGGACGAATGATCTAGTTCTTGGCTAGGTCTTGGCGGCGAATGCGTTTGCCGACCTGCTGTGTAGTAGGTCGGATCGGAAGAGACTGCTTGAAGGGGACCCTTTGACCTCTCCAGCCGGACTGGAACGGTTTAGTCTCAATACCAGACATTCTGGCTAAAATAGGATTCTATGTCCCGGATAATTTTGCGCGAGGCCGCCAACACAGGCTTTTGATTCTTCTAACTTATCAATGGTGATGCCCTTGGGAAGAATCACTAGGTTAATTAACTGCCTCGCAGGAAATGTGGATATTTTCCACATGTCCTATAACGTATTTAAACGTGAAATATTATTATTCAAGACTTAACATTGTACACCTACATTTTAAACTTTTTTTTCTCCCACTTGTAAATAAATTTGCCTTTCACTTTTTTGTAATTTTTAATTACCGATATTGCAATGTACTGGTTTATACTGTTTTTGCAAATAAATACACGACTCTCTCGTTCTCTCCTTGTCTTGTACCGCAGATGGAGGGATAGATTCATACATACGTTACACCTGAACACATTGACTCCTAGATTCCTACCCACTCCTCATACCCAAATCCTTCTCAGAACTTCTTCTCCTTCAATTTCCTAAAAACACCTAACACACAGCATCCCCAAAGATGACATAGACCCTGAGGGATTTTTTTTTCTCAGGGCCTCCTTCGTAGGGTTAATGTGAAAACTGTATATTTGGCGAAAATATATTATGCAAGCTCTTTCAGACACCACAAAAGTCATTTACATAGCTAAAATTAAATACGATCTCAGACTTTGTTAAGTGGAATATAGGAATGTGACATGGTAGAGAAACACTTCCTTTTGATCTAAATCATAGGTTCTCAATGGGGGCGATAACGCCCCCTTGTGGGCGTTTGAGACTGTCAGGGGGGCAGTAGAAACCCAGAGAAAATTAAGGGTAATTAGATAACACAGTAAGACAAAAAACACGCTAATCACGTACTAATAAAGCAAAGTATACTTTTATAATGGTCAATTTTTGTTATTGTATTTATTGTATTCATTTTTATCACGTGGGCAAAAATTCACATATTTCGTTAGTTCGGGAGTGGATGAAAATTGAAGAGAAAGATTTCATTACATTCACATCTACATTAAATTGGATAATATTCAATTCAGCTGTGCACATTACCAACCAAGCATTGTTTGCTACAAATTTTAAAACAGATACAAAAGGAAAAACCATATTTAATACATTAGAAATTTAATTATTGAAGACAATATTAGCGATTTCTAAACGAAAATCTGAAACAGAAAAATCAGAAAAGGATACGGTCACATCTAGGACTCGAACCCAGGACCCTTGCCTTTCCGGGGCACCGCTCTACCACTGAGCTAATGGGACCCTATCCGCTTCGGTCAATTTTAACTGTATCATACTTCGAATAAGAACTACCAACAATGTCTTCATTTTTTCACCGCACATTATTTATTGGCAACTATCTTTATGTATGATCGCAAGATTCAACGCGAACTAAATGCAATCTAGACAGCGTCTTTTAGATAAACCTATCTTATTTTTTATTTTATTTTAATGTGCGACATCTATTGACTTTTCTGCAAGTCTATGATGAATATTTATTTTTTGGAATTACTTTATTGAGTAAAACCTCAAATTGTAATATTTAATTATTGAAGACAATATTAGCGATTTTTAAACGAAAATCTGAAACAGAAAAATCAGAAAAGGATACGGTCACGTCTAGGACTCGAACCCAGGAAAATAGAAACTCCTGTTAATAATATTTTTTCAGTTGCTATGAATGGCGCTCTGGCTATGACAGTGCGTCAAAAAATAAAGTTCCTGATCTGATTGGTGTGCATTGAAATCTTACCAAAAATCTGAGTGAACGCCTCTATAGATCACTTCAATATGTTATCAGAGCAGTTAATAAAATCAGAAGTATCTCATTGAATGACATATTATTTAGTCGGCTTTGCATTGCCAATGATGAAGATTTCAACTGATTGCTGCTTCTCGCAGAAGTGTGCTGGTTGTCAAAAGGTACTTGTTTGAATCGATTTTATAATCTGTTTTGGTCAAAACATATATAGAATTGCGCGAAAACTTCATCCCATCGCAAAAATAGCGTTGCTGCTTTTGTATCAAAACTACTACTAAATGTCAACAAAGCATGATCATCCCAGTTAGAAGACGAACTAATAGAACTGACGAGAATGAGGAATTAAAATAATAAATTCAAGAATGGCTTCCAAGATTTTTAGCTGCAGAAGCCGATTTCGCAACTGTACCCAGGATTATGGTCGATTGTTCAACGATTTCTGATTTCTGCGTTCCCGTTGTCAGTATTCCAACGTTGGGAACTAGAAAGAAAAATCGGCTCCATGTTACTGAACAAAGCGACCTACGGTTGTTTGTAAGTAAAATCGAGCCTGATATTGTAATTCAACCTTCTCATTTGAAAAGTTATAATTTCAATGTCTTTTGAACATTAATAAAAAATACTTCTCGGTAATATTAAGTATAAGTTTTAATTGTTCTCATTGAAACATTCTTCTTTAAACTCAAAAATAGCATAGGAGTTATATCATATCTTACGACTATATAATATTACAGTGCAATTACACTTTTAAATATAATCGTGACAACAGCTGTTTTAGATTCGCGACTGATGGTAGGTTAAAAAGAGTGGGGGGCTCTCTAACAAAAAATGTTCTTAAAGTGAGCGGTGGGAAAAATAAGGTTGAGAACCTATGATCTATATAATTAAATATATTCAAGGCGGTAGTTGTATTTGAATGACTAAATTAATAAATTAGTAAATTATTAAATTTCCATGTTAAAAATAAATAACTTTTAAAGATTCTACACTACGTAACTTTGAAAAACTAATGAAAATCACCGGACATGACAAAAACGTAATGGACAAGTACAAACTTTGGCGAAAATGCCCAAAAATCCCGAGATCTTTTCTCGGTAGCAACCTTATCTTTTTTCTTCTTTCTACCTGGGTATTTTTCTGAAATGTTTAAATTTTATCAAAATTGTTTTAAGAATGCAAGTTCTCATTGTTCTACGTTATTGATAATAATGTATTATATGTAGTTGAAATGATTGACACAATAAGATTTTCAATACGTAGGAATGTGGCAATCGTTCTTACTGTACTGTGCAAGGGTATTTACAAACACCTTGAAAAGCACCTGCGCTCCAGCCTTGATGTTTCCCATATCATAATGTTGATCTTAGTCTTATCAAACACGTGGAAACAATGACGGCTTTCATAAATAACAAAATAGAAAAAAATCTTTAGACATTTTCATTTCGTTTTCGGACATTTTTTGACTGAACGTCCTGAAGATTTATTCTATGATGGCAAATAAGTCAGGTCCTTCCCAGCATAATTCTTCCCCAGTCTCCTCCCTCCTCCCACTCACTTCAGCCTTACAACATCCCCTAGATGCGAATTCCATAGTCCCCTGGCTCAGGGAATTTAGGTCTTTGGGAGACATGTGTAATATTAACGTCAAGAAATCGTAAAAATGTTGCCTTTAGTTATTTTTAAATACTGTGCTTCTCGAGATTCTATTTAGATTTAGCTTAATATTTGCTTAGTTGTAGAAATTATGCTATTAATCTGCATTAACTATATTGACACGGTATAGTATAAGTAGCAATTCGACGATAAGCAAAAATTAGGCACTGCGACTTTAGTGACATTGAAATTTGGCTGAATTCGATTTAAATAAATGTTTGTGGTTTTTGTAATGAGTTTTATTATATTTAGGTACGTCGCGTGATAGCTAAAATTAAATATTCACATCAAAAATATAAGTCGCACGTTTGAGTAAGAATTATCCCCACCAACACATGCTTGTTCTTGTAATGTATGTAGCTATCTGTAATTTGTTGTGAAAAATAAACTTTTTCCTTGTATCGTCGCGCGACGTCAGACCAGGAAACTGGTTTTAAATTGTTGCTCTATTCTAAATCTTCATTACATAAGTCTTAAAAAATTGGATAATTTGACAATAGTCCATTGAAGATGCGATACATTTTATATAATATTAATCAGATTAAAGTTAACGTAGCTACGCACAGATAATTGAAACAAAAGTGAAGGGTCATGAACCATTATTAGTATTAATATTATGCATTATTAACATTTAAATTATGTTTCCAATTAGGAGGAATATTTTTTGACCACTTTGGTCACCAAAATCGTTCACCTATACTACTCTCAATGTGAATAACTTAGACTGACTTCACTGCTTTAATAGTCCGTACAGTTTGGTCGTAGATTGACAACGGTCGGCACGTTTTTATATCATATGTTCTGTGGTTTAACCCATAAACGTAAACCCAGAACCGAAATCGGTAGAGAAAAGTTATAATTCCATACAGAATTTCTGCGATATCTTGGCGACAGTGTCGAATAAGAGCAGATATTTATGTAGACCTTTTACACATAGTTTTATTCTAAATAAAATAAACGAATGATTTTAAGTAGATTACATTTTCAATCCATTCGACTGCACGGCTGAGGTCACTCCAGTTACGCCTTCATTCTAGTGCAACTGCATGACGCCATTATTAAGCTAGACATCTTGACATACCATTAGTTGTGAACGAATACTACAAATGGATGGTCTTTTTTCCATTCCACTATCAACCGCGGAGTACATTTTTTCTTTGTTGTAAACTGTGTCGGTATGAACAGTGAATTGAATCTACGTTTTTTTTTTAAATTTATGGATTATGATATTATAAAAACTATCAGTTTAGATATTTTCTTGCTATTCACGTCATCTCGGACGTTGGTGTTTAAAACGTAAACGGTTCTCGTTGTTATATTATTGATAGATTGTAAAAATGATGTTTATTAATTTTAGTAGTTTCGCAAAGTTTGCATATCCGTAATAAGTGAAACAAATCTGAAAATAATTGAAGACACAAAAGCAGGTCGCTTTCGATTGAAAAATGTTTATAAAATAATTGAGGACACAAAAGCAAGTCGCTTTCGACTGGGAAATGTTTATAAAATAATTTAGGACACAAAAGCAGGTCGCTTTTGACTGCGAAATGTTTTTACGATTATTAATTCCTATCACCAGGCCAATTCGGAAAACTTACACTTTACCTAAAAATAGGGAACCCCTTTTTAACCGGAACGGAGAAAACAACGCATATTCCTATGCTTCATAGCAAATCATCAAAGGTATTCGCAAATAATAAAAAAAAAATATATGTTAGCGGTTCCTCGTGAGTGAGTGAATTTCATTTGGGCGAACACTTCACATTTAGAGATTGGAAAAAAAATCACATTTAGAAATTGGAAACAAAATCACACTTAGAGATTGGAAACAAAGCCACATTTAGAGATTGGAAACAAAACCACATTTAGAGATTGGAAACAAAACCACATTTAGAGATTGGAAACAAAATCACATTTAGAGATTGGAAACAAAACCACATTTAGAGATTGGAAACAAAACCACATTTAGAGATTGGAAACAAAACCACATTTAGAGATTGGAAACAAAGCCACATTTAGAGATTGGAAACAAAATCACATTTAGAGATTGGAAACAAAACCACATTTAGAGATTGTAAACAAAACCACATTTAGAGATTGGAAACAAAACCACATTTAGAGATTGGAAACAAAACCACATTTAGAGATTGGAAACAAAATCAAAAAAAATTCCCGTACCTATAAGAAATTAAAAATCCCCTCCAAATGTCAAAAAAAGTGTAAGGGAGAGAAGAAAAGGCCAAACTTAAGACTTTTAGTGACTACAATGCTAGTCAGACTAGTTTTTCTACTATTTACTAAAATGTTACTTTCTGTAATTATTACGAAGCGCTTTTTAGATTCATTTATTTATTTATTTATGTTTTCATTTATTGTATTTTCTTTGGTCTAAGAATTATTTAAAAAATCTTTTATTTTCAAATATGTTTTTCGGAAAGCATCTGCCTTACCTCAAATGAAATTCATGTTGAAAATATGAATTAGTTACGCAGAATTTAGACTTACGGCCGATATTCTGCAACGTATTTCTTTCGTAAAGCGACTTTATTGGTTTAAATTTCTACATACATTTTTAATCTTGTACCATTTACCTCACAACTGGTCATAACATATAGAAATAGGAATTTAACACCCGTGCATTTATATTAAAATTCATACTTTTACCAACACCAGCTCTAGGGCGGAATTTATACAAAATAAATGGTAGGTAGGGACTTCTTCCATGAATTATTTTTGTAGAACTTCGCAACTTGGCGCAAGGGTTGGGTTTGGATAGGTAACTGCTTCAGAAATAAATGTTGTTTTCCTTCACCATTTCTTTAATAAAATGAGGTTGACACGTTGCTTATATACCCTTTATTATGATGTTCATTGATTGGCGCAATCAAAGTATCAAAATAATCTAACCTCAAATTTTTTTGAAAAGTGAAATAAATTCATAAGATAAACTAAAAACTATCTTAAAAACTTGTGATGATTATTTGTCAATGTTCTGATTTGTCCGATTACCATTTGAAGTATTTTCAGACGTACCTACTATGGAATTAATTGAGACATCCTCATAATTGAGCAAAAATAATCAAATGCAAAAATTCGGAATAAAAATAAAATCTATTTTCGTCTAAGGCGATAAATACACTTTACAAACACTAATAGTATTTAGGTAATATGAATAATTTATTGTTATACCATGAACATCGATAGAACAAATGAATTTTTGTAGGCAAGTATCTTCGATTGAAAGTATCTCCGATTTTGTAATACTTCTAGAATTTATTTTTTCTTATTTGCATTATTCATTATATGCATTGATAATTATATGCTTTAATATTTTTCTAATGTGCATTAATTTTCGTATATGTATTAATTCGACTTTAGGGCTCGGGCACCTCTTCCAGTAAATTGAAAAATAGTTATAATTGCCATCCATCTTTGTATTCGCAAGGCAAGTTTTATTTGAGCACAGTAGCAATTTATTATTTCAACTAGCTGTGTTTATCACGTCTTTATTTTTGTTACTTAACTGCTATCCGCGTACTGCGATTAATATAATTGCCAACTTGATAGTTTTTCGCAAGACCTTGAATATAATGATAAGTGTAATATTACTATGATCAAATTATTACGTACGATAGATACTAAAGGTCGTTTTCGCTTTGCTTTAGCTGAATCTCAGATATGTAATTTCTTTGTTTGTAAGGTAGTCCCTTTTTAATAATGGCATGCAAAAGTAAGACACATGCACGCATATTTAAAATTTCATACAACATTATATAAATTCAAGTACTTACGATATATTTTCTTTATAGTACAGTGAATACTTCTGAATTGAGTAATCGATCATTTTTGCTAAGTAAAAATAGAAAAGGTTTATTTTCTAGTTATTTTTTTACATTAATCCCACACAGGAAGCCCCGAGGAAACTAATTTGTCTCGGTGCCTATGTCATCTTTTGGAATGCTGTGTGTAGGGTATTTTTAAAGGAAAAGAAGAAGAGGAAGTTCTGGGAAGGAAGAAAGTATGAGGGTTGGGTAGGAATCTAGGGATCAGTGTGTCTAGGAGTGATGGAAGTCTCTCCCACTGTGGCGTAAGGCGAAGAGTCAAGAGACCAGTTGGAAAGGTCAAAGGGTCTCCCCAAACCAGAATCTCCTGATCTGGCAGGCCACGCAGCTGGTAGACAGGCGCATTCGGAACACACGTCACCCAGTGAACCCTGGCACCCCTGCTAAATCACCAAACGTAGCGAACCACTTGGGGCGACCTATGGCAGAGATGTTGGTTATCCAATAAATGGTTCCCAGGGCGGTGGTACCCAAACCCCTTTCTCAAGTTGTGAAAAGTTCTAAAATTTTATGTACAAAATACCAATATTTGTTTAAATTATAAATTACTATTCCATTTTTTTTTTTGTACAAAAAAATGTTCGTCTGCTTATAGTTAATTCATCATTTAATAATTTCGTTACAAACGGAACTGCATTCACCATTCATCGTTTCAAAGTCCTCATCTTTCACCTGTAAATATGCAGCGGATATCAAATTTTTCAGAGTTCGTTAATTTCAGAGCCTCGTTCCTCCGTAAACATTTTTGCACACATATCACCCCGGCACCAGATCAGCATCGCTTCAGTTCGAGCCGTTCAGAATTGTTTGCATAATTCCATACTGCAACGTATACTAATCAGCATCGTTACGGCATTGTTTCGCCTCGAACAAGCTAGTGAAATGAGGCGAGGCGGTGAGGTGGTATGTGTGCGGTAACCTTAAAACAGTAAAATAGCGTAGGTAATCGAAATTCGCACTTGAAGTGATTATTCAAATAATAATAAATAATAATAATAATAAGTGCTTTATTATCTTTTCTTTTGTAACAAATAGATATAATGATATCCTCACTGGGATTTCCCGTGCTGAGGATTTCATTTACATATTATGTATAATTTAATTATAAGAAAGTTAATATTACTACAAAGTTATATATGAATTTAATTATGAACATCTTGCAGTATAATTTTTTTTTAATCATTTTAAAATAAGTAAGATAGTGTTTTTTGGTATAGTTCAGTTGATTCTGTTTTAGCCTGTGTTTGTTATTAGTAAATTTTCTATTTCAGATCTCCCTATATTAAGTATCTAGCTTTTTATTTGTGATTTAAATGTTAAAATGTAGAGGTTTTTGAGTGAGAGTGGTATTTTATTGTAGAGTTTAATACTATGATATAAGAAGCTTTTTTGCCCAAAAGTTGTATTAGTAGTTATTTGTTGGATAAATTTTTGACCATGAGATCTAGTGTTTCTATTGTACGTGTTTGATGTTATTTATTGGGTTTTGTACTTATGAATGTAAATGAGTATAGTTTTAGAATATAGTTGTTTAATTGACATGATGTTAAGAATAGACTAGATATAATTTTATAACGGTAACCGTCCGACAAATTCAAAATAGCAAGGTCAGTTTTCTTTTTGGCATGTATTGTTTTGCGTTAATCATTTCATAATTAGGAGGTTAAAAATCTTTATAAAGTCTTCAACGTTTTTATGTGTGTTGTACACAAAAGGTATTGAATATGTACCATGAATTTGTGATCACTTGAATGAGTGATCTCTCAGCTGCTCTAGACTGTAATAAGTATTTATATATTTTTTTTCTAATTAGTTAGATAGTTAGCCATTCAAATAATTATTTAAAATTATTAGTAATATGACGCGTTAGTGAAATTTTGCCTGTATTTTCTCTATTCTATTTGCCTTAATTGTTTTTATTCAATGAAAATTATTCCTGTATTAATAATTATTGTAATAATACCCATGTTTAATTTTCACTTCCATTATAGCCAAAATGAAGTCGTAGACTACTTGCTCCAACACCGGCCGTAACACCTCAATATTAGTGGATGACAGATTTTGTCAACCGCTCGACCCCCAGGACTGGAGACGTATTACTATGGTACCGAGATCGCGGACTTGGTTAAAAATCTGTTTGATTTGGCAAATATCGATCGATCGCGCAATGAGAATGTAAATAAGGAGTAATACCCAGTGGCAGCACTATCAGAGCAATATTTTAAATCGAAATATTGATTTAGCAAAGCAAATACGGAACGCATAATCAAATTGGACAAATTTCGAAGCAATCCAAAGTAGAACGTATCAATGACATTCCAAATGTCATCCGAAGAAACGTGAAGTTAGAAACTAAACGCGAAATGCAAAAATGACCGTGTTTTTAAGGATTGGAACAAAGTGCGGCCAGTCTAAAAAAATCTTGCATGAATATCATTATGAGTAAATATTTTAACCTGAGCCGTATACGGCCCTCCTCATCGTATAGCTATACCAGCGCTTCAGCAGCATATTAGGGAATCTTTATAAGTAAGACTATCAAAGTTCAGGTTTATATCTCTACATAGATCCCGATAGTGTGTTCTTGTATGTGGTTTTCAATGTATCTACCACCCTACACCTTATCTCTTTATAGGTTGGGTTTATTAAAGGAATGTAAATTGTCTAAATGTCGTCCAATGTTGGAGGAAGGGCGTTGATTATTATTGAGTGCGGGAACAACGATGCGTCTTAATTAAGCCATCAGCATTCAGCTTAAGGTACTCGTATGTAGGTACGGGTGGGAAATGGACCAGGTGATAAGTTACTAATGGTGTTGGCATATATAGATTCATACTCATAGGTTTCATCAAAGAACAGTCATGACTGTGCACAGTCAAACAGTCTACGTTGATTGTAATATCACAAGCATATTGATATTGCATATATACGGATATCGAATCGATTACCAAAATATCACCCTCTCACGAAAAGGTTTGTTTATGGGGCTCAGTATAAGGCTTTAGAATTTGCTTTCAGGATATAGTGCATGAACGGTAAAATACGAATGAATAGGTAGAAATGTTGAAGAATTCTATATTCTTATTCTTATGAAATACTTTCGACCACAATGTGTAATGATATTATTAATGCCAACAGATTTTGCTTCTACTAATGGCAGGGCTTAATGTAAACTAAGATTAATTTAAAAAGTAGAACCAAACACCATTTTCATGTAGATTAAAAGTACACAAGATCAGAAAGTGGAGTTCATAAGTAAGTGTTAAGAAACAATTTTGTTGATTTAATTTTTTTGAAGCACAGCGTTCATTTTAAGGTATTTATGGAGTGTGTAGAGAAACAAGATATATAAATCTATTACTTCACAAAAAAATATGATTAGTTTTCTCGGCCATAAAAAAACTACATAAAAAACCATCGAAGCCTCTCTTTCTTTACGTGTCGTGTTAAACGTAACTAATATTTATGTTCTAATATTACTCTTGACTTACTACCTCTAGTTTCTCAGAGCCGCCGGGTGGCGGCTCGTTGCTTTTGATTGTGATAGAGCGCTAAGTTTGAAAAAATCGACATTATTGATGTTGTTTAGTCGAAAACATTTTTTGAAGTGAAACTTCTTTACGCGCGTCATGCAATTTCGAGGACCGGAGTAAAACCGACTCATGACCGTCACGAAAAACCGTGATCATTTCGCTATAGGAGCCTAGCTAATATTATATACCTAGTTTAGGTCACCCTCTAAACTCAGCTTCGCGGTATAGAGGCAGAGCGCACGACTCTCGTCGTGAAGAACCGAGGTTCGATCCCCGCTTAAACTATTTTTTTTTTCTTTTTGTGATTTTTTTAATACAAGGAAAAGTGATATTTTGACTATATGATATTTTGGTCGAATACGTAATAACCGCGGTCTAGAGGCAGAGCGTTCGACACTCGTTATGCAGGACCCGGGTTCGAATCCCATATTTTTATAACTTTTAATTTTTTTTTATCAACGATTTGTAATAATGTAGTAAAAAATTACATAAATTTGTTAATCTACCTTTAATTTACTTTACGGTACCTATATGATATTTTGGTAGAAATATAGCTTACAAATCGAGCCGGTAGAGTCACTCGGTATTTTGATTAATTATTTTTATTTATCAATGATTTGTAATAATGTAGTAAAAAATTACATAAATTTGTTAATTTACCTTTACGTTAATTTGCGCGAGATACCTCTCCTCGCGGTCTAGAGGCAGAGCGTTCGACACTCGTTATATAGGACCCGGGTTCGAATCCCATATTTTTATAACTTTTAATTTTTTTTTATCACATGCTTCTTATAAATATGTCAATAGACAGAAAAAAAGAGAGAATGAAATGAAAAGAGAGAGAGAGAAGAATACTAAAAGTTTCACTTCCGTCGTGCGTAGGCTTGCCACACACTGTATTTTTTTTCGAAAATTTGAATTTTTGTTTGAAGATTTCAGGAAATTTCAGTTCGGCCGTGATCCGGCCACGGATTTCCTGAAAATATTCATACGAAAAACGAATATTCAAAAAAGAAGACATTTTCGGCAACAACAACATTAATAATGTAGATCGCAAAAACAGCCCCCACTCTGTACACGTTGTACTTCCGAGTCAGAAGTACAACACGAACGGTGGTGAATGTCTACAAAATTAATACGGATTAAGTATTTTTACGATTTTAAGAGAAACGTCAAATCATTTACTTCGAGCGTCGTTATGCAAAATTATTATTATTATTTTTTAAATTCTTCTCTGAGGATTTTTATTCCACTGGAGATTTTCACTTGTGTCCTTATAATTATTCTCCAGGAAAATATCAAGAAACACAGTGATTAGGTTTCAAATGTTACTTTTATTATAACTTATTGTGTTGCTGCTAAATTTGTTAAATGGGAGAACTTGATAGGCTTCAAGATTTTTTTTAGTAACTTAGGTATACATTCATTACAACTAATAATTTTCTCTGTCTGCTGGTTTCATATAACTGATTTAAATTAATATATGATTTATGTGTAATTAGGAGTATCAAAAAGTTGGTCGTTAGGGTCTGACAAATACGAGAATAAGCTTTATGGAAAGGCATTTTGGTAAAAGGTGGGGTTAACCACAAAAAATCACCAATCACTATTCTGTAGTAGTACTATGATCTAGAATCTATATGAAATGCTATAAACACTACCTTTTGATCACGATAAATGTTATTTACTGTTTTTAACTGTAAAATATTTTTTTTCCAAACCTTTGGTTTTTGCATGTAGTTTTCTGGCATTTGTAACGTCAAATAAGATTCACGAAATTCCACCAACAAAAATAATAAATTACTACGAGTATTTATGGCAATTCAGTGAGGACTACTACGGAAAAATATATATTATATTCTTAAATGGTAAAAGGTATAAGACATAAGACAACAGTGAATTGCATCCTAATGAAGCTTTACCTTTTCAATTTCAATTAAATAAAGTTCTACCCATTTAAACTCGCGAAGAAGCACTGCCTCAACGTGGTTTTAATTAAGCTTATAGTTTACGAAGATACTTACAACTTGCTCCTGGGTACTGACAGAGGCGCTGAACAGATAGAAGCACGTTCTAGACTAATCTGTATGCCCGCAGTAAGATAAATTTTATCTTAGTTCGGGATAAATTGATAAAAGAATCATGTACCGTTTTTTTTTCTTCAGGAATAATGAATTTCATTGGCCATGAATATATGTAAATTAACGATCAATTTTATTTCAAGTCGGCAAAGATTATACAGGGTTTTCCAATAAGAGATGTTATTTTAAATAGCCCGCTATTTCGGTAGTTGTTACTTTTGAAGCTGTCATTTTTTGACATTTGATAAGTAGAAACTACGCCATTAATAAAAATGGAACGATACATGCTTCAACAACGCATTGCAATTATTAAAATTCACTTGAGTGAATCAAATGCAAATCATCTTGAGTGATGAGGCCCATTTCCACCTCGGTGGCTTCGTCAACAAGCAAAATTGTCGCATCTGGGGCTCGGAAAACCAAAGAGTTATTGTTGAAAAGCCTCTCTATCCTCAACGTGTGACTGTTTGGTGCGGTTTATGGTCTGTCAGAGTCATTGGACCTTACTTTTATTAAAATGAGGCTGGAGCAATAGTTATGGTGAGTGGATTACGCTATTGAGAGATGATTAATGATTTTTTATGGCTGGAATTGGATGGTAGTGATCTGGACAACGTTTACTTTCAACAAGACTGCACTACGTGCCACACAAGCAACGAAACCATTGATCTTTTACGATTGAATATCAAAATAACATCTCTTATTGGAAAACCCTGTATAATATACTTCTGTTGATTATCCGTTCACTGGAGCTTTGTTTTATAAGCGAAGCTTTTGCGAGGTGAAAAACAAGTTTCAGGAGAAACTGAAAGATGAAAACTTATTCATGAAAGACTCTTGTAAACTTAACTACCGTACGAACGATTCTTGTAAGCATACGATGTTACACTTTTCCTCTACCCATTTATTCTAAAAATCTAATGTATGGAGATACTACTCGTCTTCGCCCGAGAATTACGTATTTATAAAATGTACTCGTTTATGTTATACGCCTATATTATTATTATTAATTCCCACTCCATGCTTAAATGTAAACCTATATTTTACAAAACCCTTTTTGTATCTTTAGGTTTGTATTATGTTATTACGTTTGTTTTTGGTCTTAAATTTTGAATGTCGTTATTTTATTGGTCAACTAACTGCCGTATACTCGGCGTTGCTCGGAGACTCTTCTCTACTTTCTATAAATATAATACGCATGCATTATATATATAAACCTTCCGGAAGAAATTTTCTAAATGATAGTGAGAACCTTATCAATTTTTTTTGCGTATTCTAGAAGAACTCAAATACCACCTTTTTTATATCTATATATATATATTTTTAAATATTAGAAATGTGTATTACAGATTTATATAATCGTGATACAATAAACATAACCTTACATATTTAGTAATAATATATTTTAAAGTCCTTGCCTGAAATGAATCTTGAAACGTTCAAAGCCATTTCTGAAACTGCCAAGAGACCTAGAGATTCAATTAGCAGCACCATACCCTTTGTAGTCCGTTGTTGGGCCAGAACGTCCGTTCTGCAATGTGGAATATAGTGTAAGTCGCGATGTCGACCCTGGCAGTAGTTGTTGCATTCCAAGAGTTATGGGCTGTCGATAAAATATGTCTCAACTGCCGAGTGGGGATTGCGTTCTCCAGCGCTTCGCCTTCTATACAGAGGGGTGTATGTGTCGCAAGTCACCTATGCAGCCTCTGTGTGGGAGCACCGCCTGAATAATGTATTGATCCAGTCGGCACTCAAGAGGGGCCAGCGAATCCCCCTGTTGGCACTCTCTGGTGCCTATAGAACAGTTGCCTCGGACGCTTTGCCAGTTTTGGCCGGCATATTGCCAATTGATTTAGAAATTAGGGAGGTGCTAACAAAGAAGAAGCTTATCAGAGGAAGACCTGCTACTCACCTAGGTGTTAACTTAATACCAGGCGGATCTGTGTCTCTCCCTGCTCTTCTTAGAGAGATGCAAGAAATAACGCTGAGTGAATGGCAAGCGCGATGGGACAGGTCAAATTCGGGAAGATGGACTTACTCATTCTTCCCGTCTGTTAAACTCAGAATGGAAGGGGCATATTTAAACCTGGATCACCATGTGACCCAACTTCTCTCCGGGCATGGGGAATTCAGGGGGAGACTTCACAGTCTCGCCCTGTCCCCCCATCCAAACTGCACATGTGGCAATACTAACCAGACTGCCGAGCATATTCTGTGGCATTGTGAGATTTTGACGGATGCAAGAGAGGAAATGTTGGAAGGTCTGAACGTCATCACAAGACCGGTATGGAATGCCGATCTCGTTTCGAATAAGGTGAACTTTGAGTGCCTGAGGAAGTTTACAAAGGTTTGGGTAGAGAGATGGCCTGATCTTAGAGTCGCTGATTAGATTAAAATCATTCTGAGTTTCAGGTGCCATGTGTGACTGCTTCTGGTTTCCTCGGTTAATTCTTTTCCTGCTCTCATATTACCTTCGTTATGATATCTGTTTTATATTTCTTTTTTATTTTCATTTTATATTAAGGTTTGCAATCACCTTTGCATTATATATTTGATTTGTTTTTTGTTTTTGCTGTTTTCTTTTTAATTTTATCTGTTAATGCTTTTCTTCTTTCCATAGTATCTGCTATTATTTTAATTATTTCTTTTGTTATGATTGTTTCTATTTCAGCAGGATTCCATGCGAGACTGACCCCTTGAGCGATGGTAGTGATGACATCATCGCTCAATCCGTCATAATGAATTTAATTTGAGTTTTTAATTAACTTGTCCTTTATCATTTTTTTTCTTCTTTATTTTGCTTTACATATCATTAGGAGTGTGTGCAGTAAGCCGGAACTGAACTTTAATCGTCCTGTACCGTCTTCAACCCGTTTTGGGTGTGAAATAGACCTCGTCCCTGCCTAATCAGACGCCTCCCACACCGGACAAGTGTTCACACAGAGTCGACTGCGCCTCCCCCATCGCCATGGCGGGCTTGAGGAATGGCCGAACAAGCTCGACAACCTTCCGCCCACCCTCCGAATGCCTGACGCTCACTTAGTCCCTAGGGTCTTCGGGCACGCCCCCAACCTTCCCACATACTTTTTCTTCAGGGCATAATCAGGTAATCCGGCGGAGGGGCGCGGTAGTCGTTCTTTGTGTACGGACAGACCGATCGCCATGCACATTCTCGATGGGACTGCCAGTGGACGGGTGTAATACTCTCCGGTAATATTTATATATGTTTAAATGTAGATTCCTACAATATAAACATGAATGTATATGTGTTTCCTTTCTTTTTTTTCTCTTTCTCTACAGATGACCTAGGCTTTAAGCAGTTATTTCGTCCTGTATTATTTTTAGGCCTATTTTATTTTACTATACCTGTACATATTTTAATATTGTTATTTGTGTTTTTGTGTAATATTGTAGGCATCCTGCAGCCTAACCACTATGCAGGGACATTGGAGGTCTAGATTCATTTTAAAATAAATGTAGAGTCGTTAAACAAAAAAAAAATAGAGTCCTTGTGAGAGCCCTGAAGGAGTAACCATCTGTTACTTTTACCAGGGCGGGTAAGCGGTGGATAACCTCCAGTGTCGATAAAATAGTTAATATTACCGTTAGGGTCTTACCACAGTCTTAAGCTCTCCATTCTTCTCTTACCGTGGTCCTAAATATTCTCCTCATGTAAAATAGGCATGAACTTCTATAATCTGTAACAATATTATCTTAAATTCAAAAAAATAATAATTAATGATAATTAATGCTAACTACCTTCGAGCGACTCTCAAAACTAATGACACTATTTTTGATGTTCAATATAACGGTTCTTCCATTGAGCAGAAAGTATTATATCGTTGGATCCTTCCATTGGATGATTACACGGTGTCCGGAAATAAGTGGTTAAAGCGGAAAACTGCTGGATCTACATCACGTAGACGACACGTGCATTTTATTTATTTTTACCTTTAACAATTTTTTCGGCAACTTACACGCTAACAACTTTTCACCAATTTCCTGTCTGTACCACTAGTGTTTCCGGACACCATGTAGAGAGGTACTGAGTCTTTGCACGAGTCTTTTGGCATTAAGGCGATGCATTACGTAGTAATGCAAAATCATGTGTTTTTGGTTTGAAAATTTGGTCGCCTAGAAATGTTTCAGATGCTTTTAAAACAATCGAGTATTTTTTAGATAAGTGTATTTATAAGTCCAGAAAAAAATAATGTATAAGGCCTTTGAAAACTGCTATAAAGTTCAAAATCTCCTACTTACTACGTTATGGTTTTATTGTATAATGTGGAAAAATAAGTTATTTATAAAATGATCGAAAAACATTTAAATATTTGTGCCTGAACATCCACAAAATAAAATAAAAGGCACTTTTTGGCCATGTTTATCTCTTGCATACATCAAAACAGGTTGATGGTGTTTAGCGGAAATTTAAGCCTTATCGCCATCTACGTAAGGTGTGTTACTGATAGCGGCTCGATTCAAAATATAACACGACGTAGTGCATCGCCTTAACGGACCTCAGAAATTTCACATAGATTCTTGTAAAAGTACTAAACGAAATCAAAAATTCAGTCGAAAATCTTAATAACTAGGAAATCCTTAACATACTAAATTCTAATTAATATTCCCTAAATACCAAATAATAACATATTTATGTATAATTTCCGGATGAAAAAAAATGTCGGTATATATTTTTTATGTACTTAACTAAATAATATTGTTGTCGTGCCATCGATAAATCCACTACAATGGCGGTTCGTGACTTTCCAAATTTTTAAAGTGCCAATATTGAGGAATACGAAGCGAATGAAATCTTTGTAGCCGAACACGATAAAATGTTTTGTTTAACGATTTTCACGAATTTTGTAGAAATATATTTGCTGCCGTTGTGCTGAAAATTACAATTTTCTTTTTTTTTATCACTTTCGGATTCGGTTTTTGAAATATTAGCATTGTAACACACTCTGAAAAATCACCAGCCGCCACTGCTTCATTGTAATCTCTTCTTCTTTCTCATAAATGAAGAATGTTAAATAATGAGAGGTTATAACGGTGCTCTCGGTGACAAGACCCGGAAGCATACAAATGCTATATATGTGCGTCAGCGATAAAGAAGAAAACAGTGAATTTTTAAATCTAAATTTAACAACAAAAAATATTATTCCGACGGCCGGCCCGACAAAGGGAATAATAATAATTCGATTGGCAGTTTTGCCTACTCACCATCCGATTTGCAAAACCCCAGCATGCTGTCCTGCAAGTTGTCCTGCAAATCGGATCGTGAGTAGAGGTTATTAGTGAATTATATTGGAACGCTAAACTTAGTAGACAATATTGTAAGTACAATATACACACAAATACTGATGTAGGTATTTGTCGACGCCCACCTAAGCCCAACGAATCAAAGACAAAGGTACATTTAGTTTAGTAGTTCTGTGTAGTTCGTCCAAAAAAGTATGTTTCTATTCTCTGATTTAATAAATCAAATTAAAAATTTCATCCGAAATGATAAAATTTGTAAGTACCTACTTACATATATACCCCCATACTTAATTATAAACCATGAATTAGTTACATGTAACATTTAAAAAAATTTAAATGAGGAATTATATAATCTGTCCAAAGACACGTCACCATCTCAGTAACAATTATTCTATTTTTAAACTTTATTCAGACAGGCAACATAACATTAAAAAATGCGAGAAAGTTCACATAAATACCACGATTTCAAATTTGAAAAATAATCTATATTGAACCATTAAAACGGCCACCATCTTGAACCGGAAACGGAAGGTACAAACAAACTTACAAACGGATATACGTAGAGATACGCTCAGACAAAAAACAAACGATATTAAAAACTTTTTAAAGTATTTTTTCTACCAATTTAGTAAGGAATTTCTACACACATTCAGCGGAAGATAATAATATTCAATGCACAATATTCCATTCGATGCACAATGTACGTATGAATTAAAGCAAGGTCACCAGAATGCAATATTAACATTTCTGACGTTATCAGTTATCACTTTTTCATGAGAACCAACCTAATATTATTTATAAATCTTGAATATGATTAGTACACAATATAGCGCGAGCGCACCAGTTGGCTCGTTGGTCTAGGGGTATGATTTGCGCTTCGGGTGCGCGAGGTCCCGGGTTCAAATCCCGGACGAGCCCAATTTTTTTTCTATTTTATCTTAAATACTTAATTAAAAATACTTAATAACAAAAATAACAACAGAAAAATCTAATTAATATTAAAATATGTTTAAATATTCTATTGGATTCACTAATATCTTCTGAAGTGAGATATAATAATATTTTAGACAAGGTAAGGTACTAAACAATAAATTAAAACATTTTTTGCTCGAAGGGGATGCTTGGATGGTTTTGACATATAGAGCTAATAAACTAAGAATGGAGTGCAAGGAAGTAAGACGTGAATGTGAATGGTTGAAGATGTCGGGGAGCCTGAGTCGATCAAGAGTCAGAACAGCAAAAGAGTATCTATGCATGAGACGATGCATGAATGAGAATGAAGCAAGGAGTATTAGCCAAGGAATAGTTGTATGGCGGTTCATCATCTGTGCCTACAGCTAAACGGCGCGGGCGTGATGGTTAGTTAATCATTTTTATTTTGAAATTTTTATTTTACGGTCGGTATTATCATTTAAAGATAGAATATGATGTAAGCGTACGTTATCTACTTTATTCATCTGAAAGCAGTGATAGCCAATATTATTATCTGCAAAATAACTATACAATATCTATATTAGGGTCACGGGAGACAGATAGCTAGCATTTAACTAATGTGAATAAAAAATATTTTTTTAAATTACAAATTTGACATCTGTAAATTGTTTTGATGTTTGTTTTTAAATATATCTATTTAAATCACCTCTCACTATAATATTTTTATATAGGTACTTATTTGTCTGGTTTAAATTTATTAATTTTCATTATATTATATTTATCTTGACGTATACACCATTAGTTTTGAAACATGTCGATCCTTTTAATTAAAAAGTGGTGTATACAAAAGAATTTTATTTGTATTTAACTTTTGTTATCGGTAATGAATGAATGCAAATTCGGAAGCGGAAATTATCCCACTTTCCGACATTCGATCCAGCTGAAACCCTGGAGATCGACTCGTTCTCTAAAACAATGCATTATATCTACGTTTAGTGGCATTCATGCACACATATCTATTATTATTATGAAATCGGATGACATTACAAAAGTTAATATACGAAATAAACGTCGGTCCTACCCGATCGATTTTTGGCGAGGTTGGTAGAGTTCTCGACTCTAGTTCCTGGATAGGAAGGTTATATATATATATTTTTTTATTTCTTTTTATTTAGGAAGCAAACAGTCGTACAGTAAAAAATTATAACAATAAACATTCATATGTTCTAGACCAATTAAGTTCCATTGAGTTAAATGTTGATTTAGTATTTTTTACCTACACAACATATTAAATGGAAAAAAAACAAACATAAGAAATACATAAAATTAAAAACAAAAAGAAAAAATACAACTTTTTGCATAACTATACTATTCACTACGGGTGATAATAATGTAATTTTCACAACAAAAAAATCAAATAAAATAAAAGTATTTTAATTTATTAATTTATTAAGCTGAATTTTATATGATATTGAGTTATGGTTGAAAATGTCTACATCTCGTAGGCATTGTGAGTTTCAAACAAACATTTTTTTTACAGTTTTAGTAAAAAAACCTTTTACGTGTTAATTTTTTAGATCGCTTTTGTTTGAGTTTAAAACGAAAAAAATGGTGGACAAATAGAAATGATCGCGTCATTTGATTTATGGGTAAGAAAATTATGGATACAGTGATAATAATCATCATAACACATATTAATTTCGGTTGTCTGTCTGGGATTTATCTGTCTCGAAACTAGAATTTGCATTATAAAATAAAACTAAAAAATATAACCTTTATAAAATAAAATTATTCTCGTGGCAGTGAAAAGGAGTCGTCTCAATATTCAATTAATTAAATTAATTAATTAATACCTATCGGTCGTTAACGTAATAATATACTAACATGTAACTTGTATGTCTGATATCGCTGTCAGATGCTTAGATGCTGAGATCTGACACTTGAATTTCCTGACAATAATTATTCCTGATTCCCCGATACTCCTGCTGGCATCATGTTTTCGGGTAATTACGATTAGTTAGCTATTAGTTACCTATTATAAATATAATAGGTTGGAATATGAAAATACTAAGATATTTAACTGATGATTTGATGCAGGTGTTTGTGTGTTCTTGAGGTGAAATTGTATTAAGAAATTGTTACCGGCCATATTTTATATTAAATGCCATCCAGAACTTTGCAGATTTTCTGCGCGCCAATACTCGGTCCTCGAGTAATGTTCGGGATGGGCAGAGCATGAAACTGTCGCCAAGGCATGGGCACACAAAGGATTACAGGTTCTACTGATTGTAGTGAAATGAAAGCTGTAGTTTTGTTTTTGCACATTATAAAACATGGAGAATATATTTAAGTTAACATGTTACATATTATGACTCGGCACTTACCCCCAGGGATCAATAATTGGTTTTTTAATTCTATCTAAAATTGATTAACCACTTAATTACGGGAAGTGAGCGGGGAGCTTCTATACGGCCGGCGGTGGTCTGTCCCAGACAGATCGAGCTGGCACCATCAGGGCTTTGGTCCAGGAGACGGGTCCAGCGTCTCCGACAAGGTGGCTGATAAGCGGTTCTGGAGCGTATCGGGTCTATCGTTTATGTAACATTAATGGAGCGAATCCATCCATTGAGCTGATCGGCAGATTACTTGAGCGGGTGCCGTCCGGGCTTGTGATTTTATTATCCGTTTCTTATTAAGAAAAATACGGCTTGTATCGCGCCACTTGAGGTGAATGCTTCATTTCCCGGAGTCCGTGGAATAACGATTTGCAAGGGATCGCGTATATAAACTTCAGTAGAACATTATTTGTGATCTTCACGAACACACACACGGTCATCCATTATACGGACGTTTATTTAATAGAACCTGCACCGACTTGGTTTTTGTAAAAAAGAACCGAATAACCCGCATCAGGAATACTGATGTACACTTTTTTAATACGATCGCCCATCCAGGGTAAAAATGAATTATAATCTGATTGACTGTGCGATCATTACCCGGCCGCCCCGCTCGTGTCACAATTCCAGAGTCCCCCGCGAAAGGAAACGGAAACAAACAATCGACTGCCCGGCGGTCTATTTGTTGCCAGACCGTGCTCTCTATAATTTTAATCAAAATTAATGCTATGAATGGTACTTGTTCTGAAGAGGTGTTTTAAATAATTACTTTTAAATAAGACTTAACACCGCTTCATAACATTACCCCCCGCGCCACACAAATGTTTGTCCCCAAACATTAATACAACTCTAAAAAAAACTACAACTGCAATAACTAAGCTTGAAAAGATCCTCTGGGTTTCTAAAAAAAACAATCAACAATTATACATGAGCATCATAATTTGTAAGATAAGTAAGGAATAAGACAAAATCTACGATTTGGATAGCAAAACTTATGATGAATGGGTGTGCCGCAGCTTCAATCGCACCCATCGAGCGTGCAGCCGGATGGTTGAGCCTGCGATTCATCCATTCTAGAACTTAAAGATAACTTAAGATTAATGTAACTTAATTACAAATTTTAGAAGATATTACGTGAACGGAGTCTGCAAGCACCCACAGTATCGGAATACCGGGTGATGATAAATTGACGATTGTCGAAGACTGCCGTTAGCGTTACATCTGTTACGGAAAATATTCTTAAACAAAATTGTAGGTAAACCTGTAGGTATATAAAAAAATATTATTGTTCTTCTCAACACATCTAAACAACTTAAGCGTTAAAGCTTCACTGGCCCTTTAATAGGGCGATAAGCCACTCAGGCAACACTTTTTTAGGGAGGTAAACCAACCCTCACTTTTCACTGAGTCTACTTCTCCGTTGGAGATAAAACACACTTCGAAGAAATTCTATCTACTCTACCTGACCTGGTTATTGGGTAAGTTTTTCGAAGAGAATTTATACAATAAGACAAAATAATCATCCTTGGAAAGCATTATTTCGTAATAGTAGAAAAAACTTTTAACCTTTACACACACGCAGGTGTGTAAGGTGGTTTAATCGAGTGGAACTGTCAACAACCAATCTTATAGATGTGGTGCAATTAGTAGTAGTATACATCCATTGTTGTAAATGGAGTCATTGGTCGAAGATTGTATACATCCATTGTTGTAAATGGTGCAATTGGTAGAAAATTGTATACATCCATTGTTGTAAATGGTGCAATTGGTAGAAAATTGTATACATCCATTGTTGTAAATGGTGCAATTTGTAAAAAATTGTATTATTGTACTAATTTATAGATAAAACCTACTTTTACTTAATATAACTAAAGTTATAGAAGGAATTTAAGGAAAAGACATATGCTGAACCAGCTCTTATAATTGTAACATTAATTACTATGAAATTATTAAACAAAATAACAAGAGTACTAACATAAGTATACCATTTTCAAACATGACAAGATAATTATAATAAAGTAAACAAAAATATATTTGGTAAAATTCAATTCTTAATAATAAAATTTTTTAAAACTGCTTAGAAAACAAAGATGTACTGGACCGGTACATCTTCACTTTCTAAGTAACGGGCGAACGTATACAATATGAACATAAGTATATATTAAGAAACCTAGAATATACGGGGATAGTGGAAAAGTATCACCGTGCATTCCAAGATTTGGGCAGTTTATATATCCCATGCTACCTAACTTTCACTTGTTTAGTCAAAGCCATATTTCAAGTCATTTTTTTTTTTTTTTTTTTAAATTATTTTCCTATAAGCTTATCTGAACAACATCATTGTCGTGTAACAAACTCGAGTAGGATACTAGAGTGTTATACTAAATTTATTATGTTTCTTTCTATTATTTACCGATTATACTAACCATTTTACGAAATTTCTATATTTTCTAAAAGAAAATTAACTAGGACAGGACTAAGGACTGTCATAATGCTGGGTCGCTCCAACTCGGGTGATCAAGCCGCTTTGTGCTCCCGTGCATTGAAAAATATTTGAAATATTAATTAATTGAGAGTACTTGGTAGGGTGGCCAGACCCACCAAAGCACTATCAGAAACATATTAATCCGGTATATTTTCTGACTTGACGATGTCTTTCACGTGAAAGTTACCAGTTTCCTTACCTTTGAGGTCTGCTAATGTATAGATTAAGTCTGATTTTTTCTTCACGACTATATTTTGCACAAAGCGTGGAGCTAGTTTCTGTGCAAAGTAATTTAAAGCGTTTGATTGGACGAAATTTCTACGCCAAACCCTATCTCCGACTTGAAAACTAACATGTTTTCTCCGCAGGTTATAATGGTTTGCTCCTTTTTGATAAGCTTTTAGTAAAGCATCTGAGACTTGCTCATAAACTGATGACAGTTCTTCTAATTTTTGTGCGTAGATTCTCTGACTAGTACAATTTTGTAAATTAGATTCCGTATCAGCTATAGGGTTACGATGCAAATCACCGTCTAATATTTGCTCCCGACCATGCATTAGAAAATAAGGTGTAAAACCCGTAGCGCAATTTACGGAATTGTTCATAGCTGATTGTATTTGTGGTAAAAATTTTGACCAATTACGGTGGTCTGATTCAACTAATATCGATAATGCGGTGCCCAAAGTTTGGTTATATCTCTCTACCACATTATTTTGAGGGGTATAATAAGAGTTATAAAACGGAGGAGGTATATTATAATTATTTAATAAGTCCTTAAATTCTTTGGATACAAACTGACGGCCGTTATCACAAACAATGGTGCGCGGTACGCCATGTACAAGAAAGATACTTTCTTCTAAACTCTTCACAATGCTTCGCGCGGTACCTTTGCGCAACGGGAACAGCCAGGTAAACTTTGAAAAAACATCGACACAGGATAAAATAACGGTAAAACCAGAGTAACTTCTCGGTAATGGACCTACCAAATCCAACGATAACATTTGCATTGGACGTGTAACTTTTTTTGGATGTGATGAAATACCGTTAGGTGAGGCCGTACTGATTTTGTGGGCCTTACAGACCGTACAGCGATTTACAAATTGTTTAATGTCTCTGTACATATTTGGCCAAAAATACCGTAATTGTGCTTTTTTATAAGTTTTAAAAACGCCGGGGTGACAAGATCGAATAGACTCGTGAACACTACTTAAAATGTCTAATCTTTTTTCTTGAGGAATTACTTTTTTCCACGCAGTGTCTTCACACAGTGCTAAACGAGTTTTCGTGTGACGAAATAGTTCGTTTTCCCGAATTTGGAAGTTCTGAAAACGTTGGGGAAATTCTTGACAACCCTTCCAAATATTTTGATACCACTCATCTTGAATATTTCCTGAATCTATAATGGAGATTTCGGCAAGATCCATTCGCGAAAGGACATCTGGGACTATGTGTTGAGTACCTTTACGATGGATTACGTCAAACGAGAATTGGGATAGGCGTGAACTCCAACGCGCGAGACGACCGCTGGGGTTGGACAGAGAACCTAACCATTTTAGGCTTGAGTGGTCGGTTACAACTGTAAAATGAGTTCCTTCAATGTATGGTCTAAAGTGTGTAACGGAGTCTAGTACGGCTAAAAGTTCGCGCTCAGTTATTCCATAATTACGTTCGTGAACGTTTAAGCATCTCGAAAAATAAGCTATAGGGTGCTCCTGTCCATCTATAGTTTGAATTAATACCCCCCCAATGCCTACGGAGCTTGCGTCACAGTGTATAGCGAAGGGTTTCGAAAAATCTGGACAACTTAAGACTGGGGCAGAAGTAAGTGCTTGCTTTAGTGCAATAAATGCGGATTCAGCTTCCGGTGACCATTTAAAATTACTAATTCCCTTTTTTGAACCAGTAATACTTGTTAAAGGAGCTGCAATGCTTGAAAATCCCTTGATAAACCGTCTAAAGTAACCGCACAGGCCAACAAATGCCCGAATTTGTTTAGCATTTTTCGGTATAGGAAAATCTTTAATACTATCTATCTTACTTGGATCAGTGCGAAGTCCCTGGGAATCCACCATATAGCCCAAGTATTTAAGCTCGGCTTTACAAAATTCTGACTTTTTTAAGTTAATGGTGAGACCCGCGTCTCGTAGACGTTCGTACACCCGATTTAACAAGTTTAAATGTGATTTCAAGTCTTCCGATACTAATATAAGGTCATCTAAATAGCAAAAAACATTATCATCGAAATCAGGTCCAAACAATGCATCCGCTAGTCTTTGTAATTCGCTAGGAGCATTTTTCAAACCAAACGGCATGCGAGTGAACTCAAAGAGGCCCCGCCCAGGAACAACAAATGCTGTCTTTTCACATGATTTTTTGTCCAAGGCTATTTGCCAAAATGCCTTGGAGAGGTCAATCGAGGAAACATATCTGGCACCGCCCAGTTTATCTAGGATACGCGCAATATAGGGAAGAGGGTAACTATCACGTACCGTGACGTTATTAATTTTTCGAGAATCAAGGCAGAATCTAGCTGTTCCGTCTTTTTTTGTTACAATTATTACTGGACTGGACCATGGTGAACGAGAAGGTTGAATAACCCCTAATTTTAGCATTTCATCAACTTCTGTTTCTAATTGTTTCTGCCGTGCGGGTGAAAGAGGGTAATACCGCTGTTTGATGGGTGGTCCTGTTGTAATTATTTTGTGTTTAACTAAGTGTGTTAGACCTAACCCCTTTTTTTCAAAAGAAATTGACTCGAATTTTTTAACTATTTTAGAGAGTTCCCTGTTCTCTTCAATAGTTAGGGATGAGGCTGGCCGAATAGCCCGCAACCCACTAATATTTCCTTCCGAAACAGGAAGAGTAGCTTTCGAAAACAGTTCCGGTGCGATGTGGAACTCCTTCCAAAAGTTAACTCCTAGAATAATTGAAGGCGACAATGTCGGGATGACGTAGAAAAGAATTTCCTTTGTGGATGATTTATACGTGACCGGCAATGACATTGTCCCTAAGACTGGTTGGTTTGAACCGTCCGCTGTATAAACACTAAACTTAACTTTAACTAACTTAATACCTAATTCCTTAAAAATTTTATAACTATTGCCTCCTAGACATGACAATGAAGCGCCGCTGTCTAGCATTCCACTGTAGAAATTATTTATAATATGTACATAAGTATAAGGACGGTTATCATTTTCAATAGCCATCTCCCGTGGCAGCGGGCCCACTGTTCCGGTTGATGGGGATGAAAGAAATTTATCAACTATTCGGAGCCAACTCTCCCACTCGCTTTTCCTCTGCGCCAAGGACGGCTTGTAGCAAGAGAGACTCCGACCTAGTTTTTTGACTTTTTATGAGCTTTGTCATTGATAGCTCCCACTTTAGGATTGTTAGACCTTGAATTTTTCTTCCTGCAATCTTCTATAACGTGTCCCGATAGTTTACAATATGAACAGAATGGTTTATTGTAAAACGTTCTAGAATTTTCGTGTGCAGTTTTTGTATATGTGTTAGAAGTAGAAGAAGACGGTTTATTGTATTTATAATTATTATCTCTGTTTCCAAGACTAACTTTAGTATAGTTGTTGGAATAATTGTTGTTATTTGGTTTTCTGTACTGATTTTGGCTATAACCTTGGTGTCTATGAATATTATTATTATTAAAATTAGGTGTTTGTCTAGCAGTACTATCAAATTTCTCCGGTTTATTAGTGACAGGTAAGTCTACTTTTGGTTGAGAAACGTTGAAAGATACGAAATCATCCGACAGTGATGCATAAGATTCCAAGTTGCCTGCATGAGTAGTCAATTGCTCGAATGTCGATATATCTCTTGAGACTAGTAAATTTGTATACATAGGCAATAAAGCTTTTTTTGCCAACCGCAAAAGTTCTAATTCCGGTAGTTTAGCTTCAAGCATATTGTTTAATGATTTCATTCTGAGACTGAATTCTAGCACTGACATACCTTTAGGTTGTGTCATGTTAAATAGTTTTACCTTAAGATCTGTTTGAAGGTCGTTTGCTTCAAATTGTCTTATCAAAAGTTTTGAAAGATCGTCCCATTTCAAATCCTGAGTGTAAATAGACCTGAACCACAGGAGTGCTAAACCTTCTAAAAGATCAGGAAAAACGCGTACAAGATGATCCTGGTTAAAATTTTTTGTCCTACATTTCTCCTCAATTAATAGTAAGAATTCCCTTACACTACTTTTTCCGTCATATTTCAGTTTCCAACCGTCTACGTTATTTGAGTGTGAGTCCCTATAAATAATCTTCGTTTGTTTAATTATGTGGGCTTTCTTAATGGTTGTGTCGTCTAATTCAGAATCCGATGATTCAGAATTCACTTCACTTATAGCAGGTGTTTTAATCTCTTTATTATAAGCGCGCGCCTGTAAACGTAACTCATGAGAAGTCGACGATGGATCAATATTCCTGTCTTTAAGTTCTTTAATGAGAACCTCCTTCGAAGCCCCATTGATATTTGGTATTGGTATTGGTGAAGACATGATTACGTTCTTTGATGTTCAGATAGGAAGAAAGAAGTAAAAGAAGAGAAAAATAAATATTTAATTTTTTTTTGTTTATAAAACAAAAGAAACTCTTCATTGACGGCTGTAGTATCATTAGACGTAATATTAGCTCAACTTCTATTGTACAATTGTGAAAAAAAACAAAAAAAAATTGTTAAAAAAAATATGCTCCACCCTAATGAGAATTGCGAAAAATGGACCACCCTATTATATTGTGAAACGTTATTAAACGTCGGCCTAATGTAATTGTCAATCAAAGATATCATTTAATTTGGGCGAAAAAAAAAAAAAAATGACGTAGGTATGTATATAAATAATATTGAGTGTTTGTTGACTTACGAGTAATTAAAACGCATATCGATTGTAATGTGGACTTACAATTTGTATTGTAGAACGCCGACATAAATGTTTTTAATATTATGTATATTAGCGTAAAAATCTAATAATATTATAAAACGCAAATATGCCTTGATCAAACAAGTGAATGACATCGTAAAATAATCGTAAATAATTATGAATTAGACAGTTTGACATAACCTCCCATATAATCATCTTGTTTACCAATTAGTGTTGACATAAAATTTGACAGCTACAAAAGCATAGATAAATCATAGATTTCATGAAAGATGAAAGTTTACGCAAGATTTTACCATAGAATAACGCAAATTATGAATTATCGTTACAAGAATACTGAGTGTATTTGAGGTTATGAAACAATATTCAAATCACTAGACATAAGTGATACAATATTATGTCAATTAATCATGAAACATTTCACCAAAATCAGCACAACATGCAATCACCACGAGCCAAAACACGTTGAGGCGCCAATTGTTACCGGCCATATTTTATATTAAATGCCATCCAGAACTTTGCAGATTTTCTGCGCGCCAATACTCGGTCCTCGAGTAATGTTCGGGATGGGCAGAGCATGAAACTGTCGCCAAGGCATGGGCACACAAAGGATTACAGGTTCTACTGATTGTAGTGAAATGAAAGCTGTAGTTTTGTTTTTGCACATTATAAAACATGGAGAATATATTTAAGTTAACATGTTACATATTATGACTCGGCACTTACCCCCAGGGATCAATAATTGGTTTTTTAATTCTATCTAAAATTGATTAACCACTTAATTACGGGAAGTGAGCGGGGAGCTTCTATACGGCCGGCGGTGGTCTGTCCCAGACAGATCGAGCTGGCACCATCAGGGCTTTGGTCCAGGAGACGGGTCCAGCGTCTCCGACAAGGTGGCTGATAAGCGGTTCTGGAGCGTATCGGGTCTATCGTTTATGTAACATTAATGGAGCGAATCCATCCATTGAGCTGATCGGCAGATTACTTGAGCGGGTGCCGTCCGGGCTTGTGATTTTATTATCCGTTTCTTATTAAGAAAAATACGGCTTGTATCGCGCCACTTGAGGTGAATGCTTCATTTCCCGGAGTCCGTGGAATAACGATTTGCAAGGGATCGCGTATATAAACTTCAGTAGAACATTATTTGTGATCTTCACGAACACACACACGGTCATCCATTATACGGACGTTTATTTAATAGAACCTGCACCGACTTGGTTTTTGTAAAAAAGAACCGAATAACCCGCATCAGGAATACTGATGTACACTTTTTTAATACGATCGCCCATCCAGGGTAAAAATGAATTATAATCTGATTGACTGTGCGATCATTACCCGGCCGCCCCGCTCGTGTCACAATTCCAGAGTCCCCCGCGAAAGGAAACGGAAACAAACAATCGACTGCCCGGCGGTCTATTTGTTGCCAGACCGTGCTCTCTATAATTTTAATCAAAATTAATGCTATGAATGGTACTTGTTCTGAAGAGGTGTTTTAAATAATTACTTTTAAATAAGACTTAACACCGCTTCATAACAAAATCAGATAATATTTTTACTATCGGCATATTATAATGCCGCAAATTGAAATATATACAGGTTGTCAAGGGAAGTAATTGGCTTTCTTTAACCAGTGATTCCTGAAATTATTCGGAGTAAAAACTGAAATATTAAATTTTGGTCTCCAATGACTTTTTTTTTCATCTTGAAACATATAAAAACAGTAGGAATTGGACAGTTAGAGGCAGGCTAAGGAGTTAGGCGGTTACTTGATTGAGTGATCAATGACGATATGTACAAAAATAGTTTTTATTTATTTATTCTTTTTGAAAAAAAAAAACTTATCATTTCATTTAAATTTCGTACTCCAAATAATGCCAGTCTGTCACTGGTTAATGTAAATCAAGAATGTCCATTAACACTCTGTTTACCGGCTGTTCTCAATGGAAATTTTTCATTATTGTACTGTATTTGTCCTCCCAGGAACCATTTATTGGATAACCATCGCCTCTGTCATAGGAAAATTATTTTCCCCAGAACATCCTGTGTGAGGTAAACGTAAGAAAAACTTATGATAAAACAACTATTATTATATATCTATTTTTCATTTTCAAAATGGTTAAGCCTGTGAAACAAATGCATTAGCTACTTTTTTAAAATAATGTATAACAAAAGATTAATACAATTTGATTATTTAAAAAAACTAAAGGTTCGTTTTATTTGCAGCTCAGTGCACATTATGTAGCTTTGTGGTCCTTTGAACAGTAAATGCTATTCTCGGTGCAACTTAACAAAGCGTGATAAAGTCTAATTCCATGCACATTACACATTCTAGTCAAAGTAATTATGCTCGGAGCGTTCTTTTAATTATACGTCTTTGTGATAATATTATGTAACAACATGAATGAAAATGACATTACGCCTATTGTTGAATAAACTAAAACATTAATTAGTTCATGTGAAATAAATATTAATTTTTACATTCGCACAAGAAGAGTATTCCAATGCAATAATAATAATAACATGGCAGTTATATAGCGCAGTTTAGTGTTATTTCACTTCAAGTTCGCTTTACTATACAAATTTATAAACGGTAATTTAGTATTAGTGGTCATGTTCTTAAAATTATTTCTACAGTGTGCCTTACCCAATACAGATCTAATATTATAACACTAAATATACTGTTTATACAAAGTGATGACAAAATTTACAATAAAAATAACAGCAGGACAGGACAAAATCAGAAAATTAAAACTATAACATAATATAACGCAGGAGGCAGTTTGTGCTCAGAAATGAGAATCTTCTGAGCAGACATTTTAAAAAGGTACAATAAGGATGCAACCGAAACCAAACAATTAACGGAAGTTTTAGAATATGGCTCATTATAAAATATTGAAAATAATTTAAGATTTATGAATAGTAAGATTTAAAAAATAAGGTTGTTTTTAAAGCCCGTTTAAATTCAGCCAAATTCTGGACATTAGTAAGAGCTGAGGGAAGTCTATTCCAGATGAGCGGGACTGTTACACGAAAAGAGGAATCATTAAATCAGTAAACGGCTCGATTTGACCTAGAAATTTCGATTAGACGATTACTAATATCTAGATCTGCTGACCTTAGAGTAAGCTGTCTATTTTATGCATTCGTATGTTTTCAACTTTTTTTAATACTTAGATATATTTTAACGTTTTAAATATTTTATCAACCAGAATGTTAAATGGAGAATGCAGTAATGCCATGAAATCAGAGTTTTCATTAAAGTGTCTATTAAGTTTTCCTAAAGTTTCGATGTCGAGTATATAAACATTTTGAAATCTCTAAGACCGAAAATATTAACATTTTTTAGTTTCACAGAAATAAAATTCAATTATTTTTAAGTCTCGAAGCCGAAAATATAAAAATTCTTAAGTCTCACAGTCGGTGGATACTAAAAAAAAACGAATAAGGACCAAACTAAAATTGTCGTGGGAGTTATTCAAAATGAAGGTGCCAAGTCCCAATAAACTTGCGGCTGGGTCCGGAGCGGCAGTTCTTTTTGGCTTGCTATTTGGATGGCTAGCCTTTCCCAAGATCCTTAAAAGCCAAATCACAAAGGTAATGCACCCCACTACTAAATCTTATTAAATGATTACTATAAACTTGAGGCTGGGTCCGGAGCGGCAGTCTTTTTTGGCTTGCTATTTGGATGGCTAACCTTTCCCAAGATCCTTAAAAGCCAAATCACAAGGTAATGCACCCCACTACTAAATCTTATTAAATGATTACAATAAACTTGCGGCTGGGTCCAGAGAGGCAGTTATTTTTGGCTTGCATTTTGGATGGCTAGCCTTTCCCAAGATCCTTAAAAGCCAAATCACAAAGCCACCTCACTACTAAATCTCATTAAATTATTTTTTATCGCAAACCTGTAAAAATAATACATTTTATTAATGGATATTTTAGGTATTTAGTGACCATATTATTTAAAAAATAACTATACCAATGGAGATTAATTCATAATATTTTTCATGGAAAATGGTTAACTTAAAATGGTTTATTTAATTTTCAGAATTGGTGTTTTTATAAAAATAAGTACTTATTGAAATATTTCATTTTCTTTTAGATTATTATAATGTAAATTTTCTCATGTAGCAATCACTTTGTGGGGGATACATAATTATAATCAGTATAATCAATATATTACGTCAGCTCAAAGACAATTTTTCTTCCTAGCTCCTTAAATCTTTAACCTTATCCCTGAAAACCTAAAAACCGTGAGTCAATCCCATTCCTTTAAAAAAAAAATTACGAAATGGATCCTTCCACACGAAATGCATTACAACTCCAATACCCATTCACTCTACACTCTATCCATTTAATCACCTTTCAGAAAAAACATAATATATCCTTATTCCATAACATAGTGGTATAGTACACACACAATTAATTAGTGTGATCTATTTACTAATAATTTCTCAAATTTTTCATCTTCTTATAATTCTGTAACTTCTCCATCCTCTTCTTGCAACCCAAACTAGCTATCCATCATTTTTCTTTTTTATATTAAAGTAATAAGGTCGGTGGCCGAGTTGACATCGCATTTGGGTCCCACCCAGGCATAGGGTGTTCAATTCCTCGGCTGGCTAAGTCCTCCATCACAACACAAGAAAAATTTTCAGCTTACTTACTAGTAGGAGAATTTCAAATATTGCCAGGTTATTCGTAACCTGGGAATGTTTGACTTTCTTTAAAAAATAAGTATTGATTCTATGTCCGCAAATTGTAAAATTCACCCGCCATAACACAGGGTCATTCCTAGCATGGAGGGTGAAATATCACAAAAAACCACATGTACTCTCTAAATCATGTATCAATAAAATAAATAAAATAATTTTGTTTGGTTATCACTTTATTTAGTACAGTACTCGTATTTCTTAATATATAACAAAAGCTTGGGTGTAGTGATTGCCCAGCATTTTACAAGAAAGGTGAAACTGCAAGAAATGTTAGGGCAATGGTGGTTTAACACATGATGTGTCTATGCAGTATTAATTTGTAACAAATTCCATTGATAAATATCACTCTTTTCAGAAAACTTCGGGTATAGATGTAGTTCATAGAAATGGGATAGGTCTAGGTCTTATAAACCAGAAGCCCTACAAAATAAGTGAATCCGTATAAATAAATTTAACCAACTAATTAAATAAACAATTAGTTGGTTAAAATAAAAAAGTAATTAAATAAACAATTAGTTGGTCAAATAAACAATTTAATTAGTTGGTGCCCACCAACCCAACATAACGCACTTTTACCCCCTTTCTCTTACCTACCTCCCACTCGCCAACACCAAGGCTGTCAGGAGAGTCGCGGACTTGGACGTTTAGAAGGCTGGTAATACTAACTTGATTAGCTCAACGCATCGACGATCTTTCATTGCTTTGTCGGCCTTCTCCTCTTCCAGTGACCATTAACATCTCCAGGTTCAAGATCAAAAATAAAATGTATCTAAAGAAATGACCTTACGTTGCAGCAAATGACACTTGCGAAGGGTACAGACATTCGAGAGATGTGGACCACCGTACCATTTGCCCTGGATTTCAAGATCTATGTCTTCAACTGTACCAACCCTTATGAAGTCATGAAGGGCTCCAAACCAGAGGTCAAGGAGATTGGTCCCTTTTACTATGAGTGAGAAACTGTATTTAATTATTTTGTTTTTAACATTCTTTAGTTACTCAAATATACGGATTATTTTGATTTTTAGAAACGGTGTGGATCTTATCAGTGGCGAGCAATAGGTAGAGACTGAAAAGCTTTGCCTACCTTAAACAATTGGAGCGGAACTTTTATATAAAAAAGACGAATTGTAGAACGACTTTTAGCATATTTTTTATCTTTTAAAAGCGCCATTTTTCGAGGCCACCAAAATACTCAATATAACGAACATTCAATATTCAGAATGACTGCAGCCTTACCCTTGGTCATATGTCAATGCATGTCGCATGGATCTAATTATAGCTGTATTGATTCCATTGACGCATCAGCCATCCAGGATGACAACAATCAGAAAATCCATCATCTTGGATTGAAACATGCAAATATTTTTCCTCTGAATTGAACATCAATAAATTATGGTAGCAATTGCTTTGGATTAGTAGACGATTTGTGAACTCAGATCCATATCAAACAAAAGATAATAAAATTATCGTAAATTACCATTTTTGCGGATTTTATTCTTTCCCCCAATTTAGTAAGTTAATCGGCTTAAGTTCTAAGACAGAATTTAAGTGAAGATCCTAAGAAGAACATATGAATCATGAAAAGGTCAGGGAGAAATTCTGACAATAAAAATAGTGTAAGGAACTGACAGTATTATATTATTATGTCTGAGTCCGCAGATTCAAATTAGTTTCCATTGTGTTTCATTTTTCAGGAATTTTTTATTTTTTTATTAACCAATATTCATATAATACATAATTAACCAATACATATAATATATAATATTAGTGGTAACAATACCTCCCTAATTGAGAAATTCTCGTGTTTTTTTTACTTCTATTAATTCTATTAACTCTTTTGGTAGGGTCTGCTATTGTGCTTATTGGTTGGTATTTGAGATAATGTTAATTTTATCAAAGAATAAAATAAATTTCTATGTGAACTGATATAAAAGGTTTTTTCGATCAGGAGTCACTGGTCCCGAAGATAGATTTTCAGAAAAAATCCGGAATAATACATTTTTGTATATTTCGTGCTTGAGGAAAATTTATGTCTTTTTGAGTGTAAGTTAATAAGCGGCTTTTTAGTACTCTATTGTTTATAAAATTTTCTTGTAAGGAATAATGGCACGGCAGCGAAATTCAGTGGCTTGATGGTAGAGATGGCTGAGTGCATTTAATCGTAGAGGAGCATTTGGTAATTTTTATTTTTTACAAATCATCAAGTGTTTTCTAAAATCTTTGTAAATTTTTTTACAATCAAATATAATTTGATTACAATTAGATAAATTTGAAATTTTGGGATTAGAAAAAGGGTTAAGAGTCAATTTAATATTTTTAGAAACCAAATATTTTTTTAAAGACGGCTAGCTATTAAATTTATTTTTACATTAATACCTATATTCATAATATTTTAACATTAATACCTATATTAAAAATGCTTTTACATTAATACCTATATTAAATTTATTTTTAGATTAATACATATATTCACAATATTTTAACATTAATACTTATACTAAAAATATTTTTAGATTAATACCTATACTCATAATATTTTAACATTAATACCTACATTAAAAATATTTTTACATTAATACCTATATTAAAAATATTTTTACATTAATACCTCTATTCATAATATTTTAACATTAAAACCTATATCAAAAATATTTTTACATTAATACCTATATTCATAATATTTTAACATTATTACCTATATTAAAAATATTTTTACAATAATACCTATATTCATAATATTTTATCATTAATACCAATATTCATAATATTTTAACATTAATACCTATACTAACAATATTTTTAATACCCATATTCATAATAATTTTTAATATTCGGACATCTTGGTTGCTCTTTGATACTGTTAGTTTAATTTATAATAGTTAGTTTTTTAACACAATGATTATTTTATTCATTTTGTATAATTATATTTTATAATACTAACTTATTTATCACCTCATTTTGTAATATTCTTTTTCTGAAGGTGCTTATTGTCTATACTTATTTGTTTATTATTATATTATACCCTGATGAAAACCATTGATGTTTAAACATATTTTTTATTAAATAGGGGTGTATAATACAAGTTAACCATTTAATTTACTTAAAATGACGCCGTACAGTGATTTTTGCATAATCAAAGACGCTTGTTTTGTCAATTTCTAGAAAGCATAAAAATAAAAGTAAAATTGAGAATCTGTAAGTTTGTATGTTGTACAATATTTTAATTATTTAGCATTTTGTTGGAAACGCGTATATTTTTTACTTCTACGCTAAGGAAATATCGCTTCAGTACATTCCTATAAAAGTATAAATGATTCAGCACAAACTTTGACATATTAATGATACGGTGCAATACTCGACTTGATGGTCTTGCGCTAGGTAATTATTGTAACCACAGGGAACAGGCCTTATTATTTTTATTGAATTCTCGGTTCCATGATAAATCAACACATCGACAATTCAACACACCTTTAAAAAGTGATATAAAGTCATTAGAAACGATAAAAAAATTAAACCTAACCTAACCTAACTTAACCTAACCTACTTAACCCAGTTAATAAAGTTTTTGTTTCATCACTTTCCATGACTTGATTTAACTTTTTAAATATGAGATGAATTATCATTTTGATGATTTATCCGGTCACCGAATTCTCATTAGCAAAATAATAAATTGAAAAAATTCGGGATAAAAACAGTTCTAACTGTTCGATAGTTTAAACTAACTGTTTACATTGAAACCAGTTTTCCTTGAAAATAATAAATAATAGCCGTAGTTCAAAAATGTTTTTTTTCGACAAAATATTTGATAAAATCTATGAAGGGATTAGCGAAGTATTTTGTGTATTTTTTTCATAATTCGCTTTGAAACCGACGATCTAATTCTATCATAAGACTTCCATGTTACGTGGAATCCATCTCATTCTTCTCTTTATATCTTCCATACTCTAAAAAGCGATCTGAAATTTTGGCATTTCAAATAAAGCGAATTTTGTCAATTTACGCAAAACAGAGAATTTTCTGGTATTGAGAAAAGTAACATTCTAAATATTTTTTGGCCATCGATATTGTAAGCTTGTAGCTATAATACGGATCGCAGCTTCATGTCGAAAACTCCGCGAAGGTATCGCTTTTTTTTTTTAGAAAAGATTAAAATCTTTTCATAACATCTGTTGCAAAATACCACCGATTTCCACTAACAATAATGATTGACAGATTATCCATATTTTCTAGTGTGATTTAAAAAAATATATATTTTAGGGAATGGAAGGAGAAAGTGAATATGGTGGACATAGAAGACGAAGACGCCATCACCTACAACAGACGGGACACATTCCTCTTCAAGAAGGAAAAGTCTGGACCTGGCTTGACTGGAGATGAGATTATAGTCACGCCGCATATCTTCATGGTGGTGAGAAGTTATTCAATGCACTCTCTATGTATTAAATACCTCAAACCATTTGGGAGCTACCGTCAGCACTACTGCTAGAGCTACCAGCACTAAAAAGATTTATATTTAAATTTTCCAAATAAACACAATGTTTTAGTTGATTTTATGTTCCCATAAACTCTATATTCTTTACGTTTGAGTTCTTTCAAGTATGCAGTACATTATTTGGTTTTCAGTACATTTATACAAGTAGTGCTTACCTATGATTTTAGTACCTACCTATTACATATTGCCGAACCTTTTTTGTTCCAATTCCTACAATTCAATATTTGATGAGCCTTTCAATATTTTCAATGAATACATATCAATGATTTCAATCCATGAACCTATATATTTTCAGTGCGCTGGTACCTAAGTTTTCAGCACATTTCTTTGTTTTCAGTACATTGCTATATTTTGTGAATATTTCTGTTTTCAGTACAATATCTGATAAACATTTCCATGTTTTCCGTACATTTCTATGTTTTTAGTACATTTCTATGTTTTCAGTACAATGTCTTCTAAGCATTTCCATGTGTTCATTACCTTTCTATGTTTTTAGTACATTTCTATGTTTTCAGTACAATGTCTGCTAAACATTTCCATGTTTTTAGTCCGCCGCAATAGCAGTTGCCAGAGACAAACCAGCCATGCTGAGCCTCGTGGGCAAGGCCATCAACGGCATCTTCGACAACCCCGCGACTATCTTCCTGACGGCCAAAGTAAGGGATATCTTCTTTGACGGGATCGTCATCAACTGTGACAGGACGGACTTTGCACCAAAAGCCGTCTGCACTGCTATTAAGAAGGAAGCGAAGGACATAGAAATCTTCGGCAATAACCAGATACGATTCTCACTATTTGGAAGGGTAATAAATAAAGCATATGCACCTGTTTTGATTAATTTAATTTTCAGAAAATATTTTGAGATCGCTCAAACTTATATAAAAATAAATTTTCAGAATGAAGAAAAAAGATAAACTTTTTCTCAAGGGAATAAATGAAAATGTTTCATTATAAAAAAAGTTTTTTTAAGTGGATCATTTGAAATAAGACAAAAGTTTTCATAGTAACATTAAACGCAAGAGATTATTTATATTATTTTATTTTAGTCTTTTATTGTCCCTTGATAAGAGATGAGAGACTTTGAAATTATGTTCTTACACACTGGCAGCGCTTTTTTTAGACCAATCCACCCATTTAAAAAAATCTTTTTCAATTATCCTTACGACAGTTGCTAACCTATTTATTAAGGATCATCACAATATCATGTAATTATATATTAAGGTTACCAATGCGTTTGCCGTTAAGCTTGGAGTCCATCTACTGATGATCATCTTCTTCCTCTTACCCTATTATGATATTTCATTGCTATACGGATTGGGGACCCCTCGACAAGACGCCTAGAGGAGCTAGGCTCCCGCTACTTCAGCGGGATCTATCCATCGCAGGCTCAGACTCTCTTAGCCGCTGAAATTGATTGAAGATTTACACAATTTTTTTTTTAGAAAAATGGAACCATTGAGGAACCAAAGTTCAAGGTGCTCCGCGGCATCAAGAACATCAGGGACGTCGGTAAGGTGGTGGAGTTCAACGGCGAGACATCCCAGTCCGTGTGGTCAGCGCCTGAGTGTAATGACTACGGAGGGACTGACTCCACAGTATTTGCGCCCTTTCTCACTGAAAAAGACGAGCTCCTTTCCTTCACCCCTGAAATCTGCAGGTCATACTTACTATTATGTGTTTTTAAATGTTTACGGTGAGGCGCGCGCTTATTTGAAAAACTTAATATCGGTACACCAATTCAAGACAGAAAAAAATTCAAATAATGGATTATGAGAATTTCAAGTTTTTAATAAAATTGGAAAAGAAGGGGTAGTCAATAAATAAATAAGGGTGGTTCCACTTAAATAAAATTAATATGTAAATTCACCTTCCCTCTCTCCATAGTTCAAAATGATGGCCTAGAACACCATTGAAGGGTAAAAACAAAAACAATTTTTTGTCCTTGGCCAACATTTTGTTCATGAGAATTTTAGTGTATTTTAGAAATGATAACCGTTCATACTCCAGATCTCTAGGAGCCTGGTACGACAGCAAATCAGCATACTCTGGCATACCCACCAACCGTTATGTCGCCAATCTGGGAGACTTAGCCAATGAACCCCAAAACCAGTGCTTCTGCGACACCCCCACGACCTGTCCGCCCAAGGGTCTGATGGACCTCACCAAGTGTGTGAACGCCCCCCTCATGGTCTCATTACCACATTTCCTCGAGACAGACCCCAAGGTCCTGGACGGAGTCAAAGGACTGAAACCTAATAAGGAAGATCATGGCATTGTGATCGATTTTGAACCGGTATGTAACATTTTTTACTTTAGTAAGTTTTGCAAATATTTTTTGTGGTGATTTTCAATAGACAACTGATTTTTCTTGTTGTGACTTGAAGCGGCAATCATTTTCTCTTTCCCGCAATTTTGAACCCGCTATGATATCATTGATTTGAAATCAGTAAATTCTTATTTCTATTTCGATTTTGCAACATATTTATCGAATGTGTTTGTGTTTTCATAATATGATAATAAGTGAGTAATTCCATTACCCAAACTGTGGAGTATCAAGAAGATAATATTTCTAGGTTCTTTACTCATTAACGTTGAACAATGTCTCAGCACAAAGTAATTGAAGTAACGAAAAATTTCTGCTATTTTTCTCAAGGAGATACGAAAAGAATTATTCCTCAAAGGAATTCACAACATCAACGTCCTAAATTGAGGCACTAAAACCTTTTAGGCTTCTTTAAAATAATATATTACATGAAATTTGAATACGTACAGCATATATTGATATTTTAACTCTACAAGTAGGTAATTTATTACACACAATACATAAATTTCATCTGAATTAAGTAACCATTTTGTTTATTTAGTAATATTTTAGAAAACTCACGAATTTCTTGATCAGGGCAAACATAATTTTTGTAAATTTTTGATGGTTAATTAAGAATTTTTTTAAAAACCGTTGTCTTAAGGAGTTTTAGGACGGGTTGTTTCAGAAAATTTGAACAATTCATCAAATTTCAACGTTCATTTTCGGGTTCAGTGAAAGTCCTTTTCAAGTTCTGTTATTTTATTATTATAGGTAGTTGCTTGAAAAAATTGAAATAATAACAGAACTTGAAAAAATCTTTCGCAGAACTTGAAAATTAACTTTTAAATTTGAAGAATTGTTAAAATTCTCCGAAACAACCCGTCCTTAGTAATACACGTTTGAATTTTTTGCTTGTGTTTCAGATTACCGGTACTCCAATGATGGCGAAAAAAAGATTGCAGTTCAGCATAATGCTGCCTAAGATAGAAAAGTTGGAGCTCTTCAAAAATTTACCAAATACACTAATTCCACTATTTTGGATAGAAGAGGTAAAATTTGTTTTTTAATCTCCAAAACGTGATACATTTTTTCACAATATGTTCGAAAGCATTTTTTTCCTACCGATATACTGAATAATTATTCCCGTTGAGATTTAAAAAAATAATATTCGTCATCTCTAATCACCACATTAGACATATTTACAGAAATAACAACACTGTTTTTCCAGGGTGTAGCTCTCAACAAGACCTTCGTCGGCATGATGAACAATCAGCTGTTCATTCCCATGCGCGTAGTGGGTGTCATCAAGTGGCTGGCCGTCTGCATCGGAGGCCTAGGAGTGGTCATCTCCGGCATCCTTCATCAGAAACAGCGCATTATCAACTTCGCGGTGACTCCTGCCAACACCACCGAGACCATCAGCACCGTCAGCAAGCCTGCCAATCCCGGCCAGGACTTGAGGACCAACGGGCATACTCTCAATGGAATGGCTCCCCTTCCACCGATCAATAAAGATGTTATTAATAATCAGATTATTGGTGGAGTTGAGAGATTCTAGGAGAAGACTTTAATCTTTGAAGAACAGGCAGTATTTTTAGGTACATCTCTGATTTAGATTTTGAACTGGAAACTATTTTTTTTTCTATGAATTTATAACTGTTTGTTTCGTGTTGATTTTGAAACGACAGGCATCTGTTTTATCTCATGTTGATGTTGAGCCTGCAAATTAATGCTGTTATTAGTATTTGGCCTGGAGCAGAGTTCAGAACCTCTGACCAATTAACTTAATTGGTTTACTCCACCGTCCCTAATTCATAAGGTTCTTGATAGTAGAAGATCATTAATTGACGTAGTTGACGTATTTTTGAATTTTATTGGTATTTGACAGAATAATTTTTTTAAATAGTTTTGCACAGAATTTAGAGTTTTAGTACTAGTTTTATCTTTATAAGTACAAATAATAATATATCATATTATTTATTACTAATATATCACACTATTTTTATTATTTTCTACATATTTTATTTATCTTATCTTTGTAATATGTTTAAACTAATAACATGACATTTTCCTCAAGAGAACGGCTCGTTCATCCCTCCATCAATTATTAATAAAGTTCTTCGTAATAATCTTCATAATAATCTAATAATGATATCACTTGAAACTGCCAAATATTAACCAAGGTCAAAAAGACCCACACAAAATTAAGTTAAATAAATTTATATTTTCATTAAATTTACATTTTTTAAATTTTATTAATATTGGATACTATGAATGATTGAGGACACAACTTCATAAAAAGCATATTTATTCACAAACAATATGTACATAGTTTTAATATTTATTGCAACAATTTTATCACAAATAATATTTTTATAAGATTTTCAATAGTTAACTATATAAGTAATTAAATAAAATATAACTATTATATCAACTATATACATCTCTCGGTGTTATTGATTGGTACTTTATTGAATAATAACTTGTAATAATAACAACTATATAAAATAATGAACTATTTATTAAGTTTGTATTTTTATTATTAGAATTTATTTTTATGCTTCCGATTTTGTTGTCCGGGTTAAATCTTCCCCATAGGAAAAACTAAACCCTTCCACTCACTTTTCCACAAATGATCAGCTAGTCAATCAACACTATGCAAGTGCATTATATAAGTAAAATAAATACAAAACAATACAAGAACAACAACACGTCAACTCACCAGAGATCAAATGGGAAAAAAAAAATTCACCGACTCCAGATATTTTCATATCAGAGGGTTCGGCTCGGTAGAACTTCTAACAGGGCCTATAAATCCTACTGATCCCTCAACATAAATATTTAAAAAATCTTTCGTTATCCTACATGTATTCAAAATGACCGACTTTTGCATCTTTATATATAAATTTTTTGATAGATCTAATACGCCTAAATTTTTAATGAGAGAGCTAGGTATAATGCCAGTAGCCGAAATAACTAATGGTAAAATTTAAAATTAAATTTAAATTTATTTTTAATAATTTTTAATTGTAAAATTATTATGATTACTATTTTTTTTTTGTAAATAGTACAGAAAAAATACATTAAATTATTAGTTAACATACAATGAGATATTTACACGAAAAATTAATACGAAAATTGAGCTCAATTCTTTTTAATTTTGATTATCATTATTATATAGATATCTTTAATCCTCACATAATTTTTAAACCATATGTTTCAAACCATATTGAGTTATATTGGATATTTTGAAGGTAACTGGTCAACGTGTAAAAATTATATCCATGTGTTTTAAAATCGTGAAACCCATTTTATTCCCTTACCGTACATTTATTATTTTTTAAATACACAAGGATTAATTTTAATAACATAATAACTAAGGGTAATGGAAACTGCCATGGAAAATGTTGTGACATATTTTAAAGAAAATAATATTGTAAAAAAAAATATTAAGCAAAAAAAAAATCGAAATAATCACAACGTAGATATTTTTGATAATATTTTATGATCTGTAAAAAAAAAGAAATTTTTCATTTATTAGATTCAGTTTTATCAATGTAATATATCAGGATTACCACAGGATCACCACTGATTACACTGAGGTCTGGCAGTGATGCAAATACAAAATTGGTAGAATGGTAACTAGTAGGTCAGGTTAGGAGGGTTTTGAATGGCTTAAAACACTATATCGTTTGCCCGCTTACCGCTGTACATTACAGATTAGTATTTAACACAGAATAAAGAACAACACAAGAAATGCCTTGTAGGCGAATTTCGTGAACCAAATATAAGCCCAACATTGGCCTATATTTCCGTACAAAACTGTACATCACCACGATTACGAAATTCAAATGGGATGGCGAAATACAATTTCAGGCAAGTGTAAGAGAGACAGACCGCTCGATAAACGGTCTAAAACCAGAAAAACTTCTAGTTTTCTTCTTTATTCTATGGTTTTTATATTATGTGTACATGTACGTGGTTCGGATTAATAAGTACCGTCAATTGCCATGTTTTTAATCATTTTTGCACTTACAAATTTTACTTTTAATTATTGTGTATAAATACTGATGTTGTCATCTTATTTTTATCGTTATCTATATATTATAATTATTTTTTTTGTTAAAAACTGATCATTCATGGTTACGCAATAAACAGATTTGCCGTAGAAAGAGAGAATTATTCGACTCATCGATGACCTCGTCACGTAAACGAAATTTCTTTTGAAACCATATGTCATTGTGAAATTGAAAAAAAACCCGCGATTCATAAATATTTTTAAATTCTTATTCTATTGCTTTCAGCAGGTTTTGCAACATTTTTGAATGCACAGGAATATGTCGGTATTTTTGTTTCTATTTTGAATGTATAAATCAATATGGTTTTAAAAACTAGCTGTAACCCGCTACACGTTGCTGTGGTTCGATATGCTGTGCAGATACCGCAACAATAGCGCGTGTTGCTTTTACGTCCTACAGATGGAGCTGTTTTTTTAAGGCTTGTTTGTCCACAGGCGACAAAAAGCATTTTTTTCCTGTTATATGTGACATCTATGTAATATAGGTATATAAAAACACACGCGTATTCGAATGCAACATTTTGTCAAAATTTCAAAGAAATCACGGAGATTTAAGATTTTTGACAAGCGAACATTTACATTTTTATTTATATTGATATATAAGTAAGTTAGAACAAAATATATAATTAAATATAAAGTTAATAATTTAAATTGTTGACCAGTTGTTTCACAAAACTTGAAAAATTCATAATATTTATAAGTTAAATAGCTGAAGTCGCCAGCTTTACCCGGGTTTTACGCATGCATTTTAGATATCTTATGAACACAGTGACTTGTTTTGAAGGTTGAGTGTGCAAAATTACATCAACCTAGGAATAACACTGTATATTTGCATACAAATCAAATCCACGTCGCCCGCCCGCCACAAACAGATACTCTCCTTTATATAGGTATTATATGGAAGATAATAATGAAATTTCTATTGTACACTAATAGATCAGCGCCCCTGAGGTGATTTTGCACAAAAACGGCGCTATAAAAATCATTCAAATATTATTATTAAATATTATTAGGATAACAGGGGCCAAAAAACCCGTCCTACCCGGGCCCACCCGTCTGCCCACCCGCTACAGTTCACAGACACTCACACTACACTGCAGTTCTTTATATTAATAGATTTTAAATTTCTATTAAAGTTCTATTCAAGTTCCATTATTATTATAGTTCTGTAAAGCAACTGGCCAATAATAATAGAATTTGAATAAAAACATTGAAATTTAATGAATTGTTCAAATTTTGTAAAACAACCGGTCTTATATTCTTTTCAACGATAAGTAAATACATTCATCACACAAATAACACGCTTACAATGAATGGTACATTCATTAATTTTAACAATAAACTACAAACATTTTGAAATCATTTTTTTTTCACCATCTTTCATGCTCATATCTCCGAACTTCGTGGTTCAAATTATTTTTTATTTCTCACCTTTCTTCGAACATGAGCAGTAAAATTTGACACAAATTTGTAAGCAAAAAGGTGAAAGCGAGCGTGACACCAATTTTTATACAAAAATAATTGTTATTAATTTGTATGATAATAATGTATTTGAGTGTAAAACCCGCGATATGAGTGTGAAACCCGGTGAATTATATTATTTTATCAAGTCTACTCCGAGTCTTCAGTTCATTGCAGGTACAGGTACGAGCGTTATATAAAAAAAAACATCTATATCTATCCCTTTGAACGCCTTACACAAGCACTCACGCCAACACTCAAATTGTGTCTAATGACACCATTCAATTAACTGGCTTTCATCACGACTTCATTCAACTACACTACCTTGACTTAATGACTTAATGATTTAGCTGAACCCATCAAAATATTGCATTAACGAAATTGTCCAAACGATTTGCAACATTTATATCGGTCAATCCCCTTTGATCTTCTTCGGTATCGTGTAGTGATCCAACAGATATCTGAAAGAAGTCTTTAGTAACCAAGCGATAACTGATATTAAGAAAAGCAACACTCCTAAAAGAAGAACAATTGTGTCTATGGAGTAGTACTGGATGAAGTTAAGATCTCTCGACGGTGATAGAAGATGTTTCGCTCCCTTGTGTCTGATGACATACTCAGTCCAATAAATTGCTCTTTGGAGAGGTGTTTCTTTCTGGTCTTTCAGTAAGAACTGTCTTCGTTTAACTTCTTCTCTGTATTTGGGGTCGTGGATGACCTTGTGGACGGCTTTGAAGAGGTTATCGGAAGTCAGGCCGTGAAGATCAAGTTTGAGAGCGTATCCGTCCAGAACGGCTTTGGCTGCGTTGGACTCGTGATCACAGAAGACTGGCATCGTCACAACGGGCACTCCGTGGTAGACGGTTTCGAACATGCTCAACAAACCTCCGTGGGTAACGAAAGCGCGGATCTTTTTGTGACCTGTTGAGGAAAAAAAATATTTTTAGCAAATAGTGGAAATGCATCGTCTATTTTCCATATGCTAAGAGGTACGTATTTCAGGATCTAACATAAACTAAGTTTATGTATATTTAGATACGGGTGTCTGGGTCGCAAATACGCAGACAATTGTGTAATCAAATCATTGTGCGATTATGAACAGAGTAGGTAAGTTGTGTAATTAATCATAATATTTGCTCATGTGCCAATAATTTTTGCTTCATGAGGTTTTACATAAATGTTTGCGATTATCCACCGGTTAGTGGCGGAGTTGATAAATGCGTCTAGTTCCCACCCAGGCATCGTGAGTTACATTCCTGTTATAATTCCTCCGTCATTACACAAGTACCACCTTTCTGTTATAATAGGAGCTATTATGAGTTTTTCAAATATTGTCAGCTTATATGAAACCTTTGATGTGTGATTTCTTAAAAAAAGTGTACTTTACTTAATAGCATTATACAATTGTATAGTATTTGAAGCACTAATACTTGAAATAGTTGTATTTGTAATGTACATAGTATAGTTTTATGTATTTTTTTTGCACTCGTTTCAACCACAGTTTTCGTTAAAACCTTGGACAAGTGGCTTACCAGATAGTCTACCCATTAAAAATAGATTAAAATCAAAAATTACAACTGTAGCCTTGTTTGTTAACTAAAATTATTGCCCATTGGTTAATGTTAGCATTAGGTACACTGTTTATCTAAATTGTTTGATTGACATAACATTAGCCCTAGGACAATGCTTACTGTGTTATTAGTCAGTGCGGCCCTGTTTTAATAATGCTTACCTGTTATATACCTATGTTGCTTACACCGCCCACAAGATTATTGTATAACATTTGTAAACACTGACATAGCACTGATATAACAAAATGTAAAAACCACCCAAAACTTGTTTGCATTCATTGGCAAATTGGTTATTTTTAACCCAATGAAGGATGTAAGAATCAAACAAATAACTTATTTTGCACGTTACTTTATCTAATGTTTTGTTCGTAAGTGGATTATTGTTTATATTCCCTAATGCATTAAAAGCAGACAATTTTTTCATTACTATCGCAGTTTATGGAATACCAGAGTACTTAATTAAATATTATATATCAAAAGTTTGCATATAAGCCATTAGCGGCAACGTAACCACTTCACGGAGCGAAGTAATATTATAATAGCTTTATTTGTATAAACATCTGTAGAACAATTATTTGTTTTTTTTTTCATTTGTTCGTTTTGTTTTGTTCGCTGAGTGCTTTCATATTATTTTACTACGAATTGCTAAACTACCTGACTTTAATGTTTAATAACACTTAGGACGGGTTGTTTCACAGAATTTGAAAAGTTCATCAAATTTCATGTTGATTTTCAAGTTCTGTGAAGGTTGTATTCAAGTTCTGTTATTATTTCAGTTTTGTGAAGCACCTGCAAATAATGATATAATAATAGAACTTGAAAATTAAATTTGATGAATTGTTCGATTTCCGTGAAAAAACCCGTCTATAATGTTTTGAAAAATCATTCTCCACAGAGAATATAATGAATGGCAGGTAATCTGAAATGATCGAATCAGCCGTTGGCACTGGTGTAGTTGGATATTATGTCAGCCATTATTCCTATGCAATGGTATGCAATAAGTTTTTTTACAAAAGTAGTAATAGTAATTAAAATGTCTCAAGTGTTCTATTGTGCCTTTGTGCTCCCCGAGAACGTCTGGACATGAACTTCTAAGTGATGAATACTTAACATAAAAACTGTTTTTTGCCTTAAAAAGTACACAAGTATGAACCAATATAAAATTTTCGTATTTGGAATAAGGATGTGGTTTTATCAGACTACGTGATACTTCTGGAATCTGTTAGAATCGTTAGTGTAGTCTAGTTCAAACAAAGAGCTATTTTAATAGCGTTATAAATATAAATAAGCCTTATTTCTAAACTCGAGTTAACCTCCCTTTTCAACATTTTAGTTTAAGAAGATATATACGTTATACTATACGTTCAGGGAAATAATCTGAAATATTTTCCTTCCCTATTCCCAATTACTTTTGCATTCATATTTCTCAACATTAATTTTTTAATAGCTCCAAACATCATCAATCACAACCAAAATGCATTTAAATCATATTAATATTACATGGTTGTCATCTGTCATCATGCGAATGATATTCAACTACACTAGCGCCATCTGCTTCAAGCCTAACAAATTTCCCGCCCCTCTATTAAAGCGCATGGTTTTAGTATTAGTTACCTACCACAGGCCTTAAGTACATAATTTAATAAATATCTAATGTTATTATGGCAATAATCACGGAATTTCTTTTGGTTTTTAAAATTAGGTATGTGAGACCCATGGGATCGATTGATTACATCAACTTCCTTGTATGTATAACATTTGTTAATCCTTTGTTTTTGTAATTCTACAGATTATTAAGTTTTTCTTGGTAAGGTTAAGCTAAGTTAGAGGTTACAGCTATATCCCCTTAGAAGGCGCATCACATAATGTATCGGAGGGGGTAAAACTACTTACATGATATAAATTAAATTAAAAATAACTCACACGAAAGACAATATAATTATAATAGAAAAACACTAAAAACTGCAAAAAATACAATTCATTATAAACCACTTCACCCAAAGCTTTAGATACTTGTACCACAAAAAAACTTTTATACCATGCAGTTAATTTTTGAGTAAAGGTACCTATTTTCAGAGAAAAATGTGATTGAAATACGTAAGATTCATAAAAATATTCTAGAATAAAAAATCAGTTTAAACCCAATTTATTTCGCGCTTCTGACCCAGAACCAAGTTAACGAACCCCTTTTTATTCAATTACAATATTAGAAGTTTTTATGTTAGTGGTAACGTAACTTTAATCATAAAGAAAATCATAGATCTAACCTATTTTAAGAGGAAGCTACAAGCTAAAAATGTGTATATTCTTGGTATACCTTATATCGTAGGTAATAGGCATTAAAATCGCTTGACAAACGGAGTCTAGAAACGTTCGATTTCAAGTACAAAACTGGTTTTTATTTATTTTTTTTAAATAATTTTATAAGAAAGCAAAAAAGTTAATCAAGTGAAACTGTCATAGATTATCTTAACTATAATACTGTATTTTTAAAAAAGTTGTTTCCTTTATGCGTTCATACATTTTTTTAGTAGTTTACGTTCATATTTTTTATTGAGTAGTTTATTTTTTTATTTGTATTCTACTCAAACGAAACGATAGGAAAACCTTTAATTTATCTAAAACATATGTTTTGGTATTCATAATGTACACCAATTCGTTATAAGGATTTAAAAAAATAGTGATTTGGCATTAAGCTTCGCCTTAAGTATCCCTAGTTTTGGTACATAACCTTTAATAAGTTAACATACTGTTTTAAGCTACATCTTTACCAAATTCATCACTCCATTTTGATGTTCCGAGAAGTGAGTTTTTCGTGTTGATTGTCTCCAAATTTAATTCTCGCTTTGGAACTACAGCACTACCAGTCACGTAAATTACGAAGCCACGACTTTATCACCATTACCTAATAAATCCTGCTGCGGTAGCCACCTGCTCAGCATCACGTTATGGGGCAGGTCTGCCATTCCCCGGGAGTCGTCTTCCCACTTCCATAGGACTTGGTGCGGCAGCCTGCTGAACGTCCTCACGAGCAGTTTCCTCAGCTCCTCGGGCATGTTAGAGGCTTTCACAGAAGAACCCATGGACACAAAGATGAAACCGCTGTCGCCGCCTTGGTTTATGAAGTCTTCGAGCTCCTTAAAATTATAAAAGTCATTGTAAATTAGAAGAATATTATTGAAAATATCAAATACAATGCTGACTTTAATAATATCAGAAATGATTAAAGAAAGTTCTAGAATTTTTTTCCAACGGAGCTCCAGCGACCAAATAATTGTAAAAGTTTAATAATATCTCAGGTTCAACTTTGTGTCCCTTAAATGCTTGCTTATATATTAAGGTATTTAACGAATAAAAATAGAAATGTAGTTGAATTAGCAAAGTTATAGTTTTTGTGTTTTATACCTTAAATCTCCGATTAAAACACACGCGTATATTTCATTATACTTTTAAGTGAATTTAGACGCTAGTGCTAATGCTTGTATTATGTTGCCATGTAAATAATCATATATATATATATATATATATATGGCAACATAATAGAGACCAATGAACTTTAACATACAATTAAAAGACAAAAATACTAACAGTACCAATATTATTTATTCTAGGTATCTTTCATGTAAAATTGTGAGTAAATAAATAAGAATCTTCAGTAAAATTGGCTGAATGTTTTAAAAAACACGGCAAAATTATGGATTTATAAAGCTGACACACGGTTAATTAGCGAACAGAAGATGTGTTAAAATATATTCAAGTTAATTAAATCCCAGCAAAAAGCTGCGAAATCTTGAAAGCTTTTTTACAAAGCCAAGTTGTCGTACCTACTGGAATAATGAATTTAAATTAATGTTAATTGAATTGATTTTTTACCTTATTCAATGGTTTGGCCGGTTTGCAGTGGATGCAGGCAATCTCCGCCACATTCGGCAAGTACGGTCTTGGGTACGTAACTGTGTAGTGTCCATTCTGCAGAATGAAGCTAACATTCTTCCCCAAGTCATAAACGTGCGGGACCGAAGGACCAAAGTGCTTCCTGAGGATATCTTGGAGGAAAACGTTGACCACCATACTGTGCATCACTTGAGACAACATGTGCCATCCGGCGTTGAGCATTCTGTCACCGAGTCCCATAGAATCTGTGAAGGGCCTCGTGAAGAATGGAGTGACGGAGTAGGGAGTAGGGGAACCAGAGTTGGAGATGGACCCCGTGTAGAAGCCCACGGTGTTGATGTAGATGAAAGGGACCTTGAAGTGGTTGACCATCCCCAAGGCGCATTCTGGGTAGGCCCCGTCTAGGATGAACAGGTCGTACTGCTTCCCGGAGTGGATCAGTTCTTTGGTTTCGTGGTCTTCGAGAAAGGCTTCACACACCTATTAGATAAAGTTAATATGAATTTATAAACAGTAACAAAAACGGAGGAGTGAATTATATAATACGAGACGATGTATGGAATATGTGCCGATACACTGATTCCCCACTCCGCGGTAAAATAATTGCTTGATGGTTAGTCAGTTCAACAAAAAACTGTTCTCTCTAAATCGAATGTATTAGTAAAATTAATATTATACAAGTTAATTTTTTACCTTACAAAAATATAATAACATTTTTGATTTGATAATCATTGCAAATATTTAATATATTCACAATCGAAAGGTGGGTTGGAATTTATATTTAAAATTAATTATAGAAAAAAGTTATCACTACCTCATTTATTTATTTATTTAAACGCCTATTGGGCTTTTACATACATTGTTATTAGTGTTATTACATTAACTATGTGACATTTAAAAGTTTACGTACATATATAAATAAAATAGTTATTATATCTGTAGAACATAAATGTTTTACAAATATATATACAAAATGATTTACAAACAATACTGAATAACATTATGGAGAACAGTTTTTTTTTTTTTTTTTTTTTTTACTTACTTAGAAAAATAAATGGATTGAAATTAATCAGCATTTATAGGGACTTAAAATCATATTCGAATTGTTATTTAAATTACAATATTAATTTGTAAAGTTAAAACATATATATTAAAGTTAAAAGTCATAAAAGAAAAGAGTGAAAAAACAGAAGCTAAAAAATGGGTTTTTCACTATGGAGTGGAGAAGTCATACATTTCAGCAAAGTGTTTATGTAGATTTCGTTTAAGCACTGCTACGGAATCTCTAAATATATCAACAACATTACCAAATTTATTACCAAATTTTTGTATTAAATATTATTATTATTATTACCTCATAGGGATATCTAAAAATTTTCTGCGGAGTTAAAGCCTCTTCTCCCTTGAGTCTGGCTCCCACCAGGTCCCAGTTGGTGTAGTTCCTCACATAGAAGACCAGGCCGGCTGGAGTCACCTCATCGAGTCCTGGAAGGTGGAAGTCGGCGGGGAAGGCACTCACGAAAGTTACATTGTGGTCTCTGATGGAAAAAAAAAACGTGGTAAAATTTTTATATTCACTAAATTCCTTGGATATAGATTTCTAGTAGCAGCTGACATACTCGACAGTATGAACATTTCAATAATGAGAATCAGGAAAAGTGAATACAGTGGGGGAAAGGGCAATTTTTGGACTTCAATGAACATATCAATTCCGACTTCAGAAAATAACATTGATAAAGCACACAGTTTAAACCAACGGTGATATGTACCTATATATAGAAAGTTGGCCATTTATAGTACAAGAAATAAAAACGCAATGAAGCAATTTCACATCATGGTATACAGCAGGAAATGATTTATAACCTTGGCTATTTTTTCTGATTTAATTTTTTTTTACACATGTTTTATGTGATTTTCAGGAGTTACCCAAACGCAGTTTATTCTTCAAAGAAATGATCTTTGCGACATGCATGTTCATAACTACGTTAAGTTAAGAAATGTAACAAACCCATCGTACCAAAATTTATGCTTAGTTACAGATTTCTTACAGATTAGTTACAGATTTTCGGCTTTAAGTAAGAGACAAATATTATACGAAAACTCTCATTATTACTTAAAATTTCCTACATTAAAATATTTCCTTTTTATCATTGTGAAATAATAAGTTAAAATGCTTGCATTGACACCATTTATAATTCGGACAGCTTTTTGCCACAAATTAACTGACATCTTCAGGTACCTTTTAATCGATTGTCCATCTCTGAAAATGAGAATATCTTCAGGGTATCACGCAATTAGCAAAAAATAACTGCAATCATTTTCAGTTAAGGCACCATACATATTTTATTCGCGAAACGTGCCGTATCGTAGAGACTATAAATTAATCATTTAAATGTCTGGAATTTTATCAAGTAGAGGTAAAGGCACGAACCTGTTTTTAATTAATAGTCCTCATTCGTCACGTTTCGATGGCGTTTCGGAAGATAATTGTTTTTATGCGTTCGATCAACGTTTCGGTCCGAATCGATTGTGGAGAGAATGTTAAATGTTAACCCTCGCAAAACATCACAATTTAAATTGGAAGGAAATTTTTATTTTACTAAAATTATTATTAGGATATAGTAACTATCTCAAAAGTTTCAAAATATGATGTGCATGCGTTTATATCGTTGATGAAAAGATTCATACAGATATTTTTATGACCCGTAAATAATAAAATTCATGTAAGTAGTTTGTGGAAGTAAACAATGCAATCGTACTTTGGCTGGGTTTACCCTAAACTTCTTAGTATGAGGATGGAATTCCTTCGAGGATGCCATAGTCTCACTGGTTTCAGACGGTTAGGAGCAGTAGCGACTTACGTAAATGCGGTATTCACGTAAAAAAAAAAAAAAAATGCAGTAAAGTAACAATTACGAGTTTAAAATTGGTGTTGTTAGAACATAATGAATTAGTTGAGGATTTTATTCCGATTTCAAACAATAACGTAGACATAGTTATTTTATTTTACAGAAATCAACAGTCTACAAAGTGGTTGGTTTATACATCTGCAATTTACGTGACTGAGAAACTGGTTATAACTAACTAACTAACTAACCATCACGCCGTTTCCCCGCAGGGGTAGGCAGAGAGGACGGACCGCCAAACAACTCGGTCTTGGCACACACTCCTTGCCTCATTCACATTCATACATCGTCTCATACATACTCTTCTATTGTTCTGACTCTTGACATGGCCCGACTCAAGTATCTGATTCACTTGGTCGTGCCATGTCTTCCTCGGGCGTCCCCGACTTCTGCTACCATTCACATTTGCATCGTATATTCTCCTTACACTCCTTTCTTCGCTCATTCGCTCTACATGCCCAAACCATCTAAGCGTCCCTTTCTTGATCTTACTCATTACGCTTACATCAGCCTTGCACTCTTTGCGGATATCCACATTCCTCACACGATCATACATGGTTTTACCACACATACGCCTCAGGGATCTCATTTCAACAGCATTCAATCTACTTTCATCCTTTCTTTGCCAGTTCCATGCCTCACTTCCATACATCAGGGTAGGTACCAGCACTCCATTGTGGACTGCTAACTTCGCATCTTTGGACAATTTTTTGTTAGCGCCAACTGCGTTGAGTCCTCCATTAATGGAGTTACCTGCATTTACTCTTCTTTCAATATCTCTGTCAGCCTTCCCATCTCTCGTAAACATGCTTCCTAAATACAAAAATTCATCCACCTGCTCCAAGTATTCCTCATTCACAGCTATATTGCACACTGTTCTCGTACTTTCTCTTTCAAACACCATTACTTTAGACTTACTTACATTCATCATTAACTCATTCTTCACGCATACTTCGTTCATCCTAGACACGAGAGACTGCAGATCATCCATACTATTAGCAATCAGCACCGCATCATCAGCATACAACAGGCAACATACTTTCAGATTACTCAAATTCGCGCCCAATCCCACCTCTTTCAATTCTTGCATACAATTATCCATGTATAGATTGAATAACCATGGTGACATTACGCAGCCTTGTTTAACACCTTTTGTGATATCAAACCACCCCGTAAAACCACCGTTCACCCTAACACATGCAACGCTTCCCTCATATAGAGACGCAATTGCCTGAGTCAGATTCGCATTCACTCCATACTTGGACAACACCTTCCATAGCTTTTTCCTGTCGACTCGGTCGTATGCTTTTTGTAGATCTACAAAGGCACAGAAAAGTTTCTGGTTTTTTGCCAGAAACTTCTCGGTGAGCATACGCAATGAGAAGATCTGGTCCATGCACCCCCTTCCACTCATAAAAGCTCCTTGCACATCCCATATTTTATCCTTTGTTTCCTTTCTTACCCTTTCAATCAAAATTCTACCATACAGCTTGCCAACTGAACTTAGCAGGCTAATAGCCCTATGATTCCCACATTCCATACGTGACCCTTTACCTTTGTATAATGGCATGATCACTGCCCTTCTCCAATCTAAAGGCGTGTAACCTTCCTTTAAACATTGGTTAAAAAGATTGCACAACCATGTGAGAATTATACGGCTACCTCCTTTAAAATATTCAGCAGCAATGTTGTCGAAACCGACAGCCTTACCATTCTTCATACACTTAATTGATCTTTCTATCTCATCCATGCTAATTTCGGTAACATTCAGTCCATCATCATTCATATCTGATTCGCCGCTAGAATCACTGTCACTCACTTCGCTTTCAAAGACTTCCTCGAAATACTTCATCCATCTCTCTTTTATTTTTTCCTCATTCGTCAACATTTTTCCATCTTTCGATTTTATTACTTTCATGCTTCCGGTTTCAGGGCCACACCGGGACCTTTTGAATTCCTTCCAAAACAACTTAATGTTTTCTTGGAAATGGTTTGTCATTTTCATTCCTTCTTCCTCTTCCAGGCGTTTCTTTCGTTCTTTCACTCCAACTCTTACTTTTTTCTTACATTCCTTATATACTTCTTTCGCTCGATCCTTCTCTTCGCTGGAAGCACTGCCAGCCGCAATCAGACATAACCATGCTTTCTTCTTCTCTGAGACCAGTGCTTTAATATCATCATCCCACCATGCATCACCTAGTCTACAAAGTGGTTGGTTTATACATCTGCAATTTACGTGACTGAGAAACTGGTTATAGGTTTCATTATACTAATACATTATGTATACAATCAAACATTATTACAATCAAATATTACAATATACATAATTATAAAAAGAGATGGTCCATTATACATGTCATTAAATAATACTTCTTTACATTTTATGTAGTTAGGTTTAGTTGAATTGGGTTGGGTTGATGCTAAGAGTAGGGTTGAATACATTTTTAATAGAGGATTTAAACTGATAATCGTTACGATTGAAGATATCTATATCAGAGAGAATGTTATTATTAGTTGAACACAGTCTTATAATACTAGAAATTTAACTGTGTTTTTCAGTAAAGAAATTGAATTTATTATTATTATATTAGGGGTTCAGGAGCGCCCTTGGGGTGATTGTATCATGAAACAGCGCTATATAAACTATATTATGTAGAAATAGGAATAAAAATCATAAACCTACATTTATTGTCTTTGAAGACATAAAGACAATCCTTCATAATGTATGATTTGATTTGATTTTTGTAATTATTAAAATTGATTTGTAAATTCAAGTACCATTTTTTTAACTCAAGACCATGTCAAATATACCTACCTATCGCTCTATTCCGTAAAAAAATAAAGTAGCTAAAGTAATAAACAGAGCAAGTATATCCAGGTTTTGCAGGGTTAAATCAACAAATTTATACAATCAATTTGTTAGGTTGTTTAAAATGTCACCAGTTTTTTTTTCATTGTGAAAACTAGCTGAAACTTTTACTCTTAAAATATTTTTTCTTTAATAAAGTGAAAAAGTTGACTGGTTGCAATTTTCGGCTTGCGATAAAGGCCCCTTATTGAGATGTTAACCAATTTGTTTAAAAAAAGCACTGTTGCGCTGCTGCTTCGATTAACAGAATTGTATGGCGAAATAAACTACTATTCGATCGTACAACAATACGAGTAAACATTTGCTTTTATATTATGTTTTAATCTTATAACTACTTAACTAAGCGATTTTTATCAACTAAGTGCACTGACGTCAGAGTGGCCAAATGGGAACTTAATGACAAAATTTTTCTCTCCTTTAATGAAAGCAATCTTTCCAACAATGATTTTTCTATGGTTCCGTCCACAAGACGCACACACAATGCGCTGAGTTGATCCAAACTAGCAAATAAGTTAATAAATACGGTTCCATGATAACTCAACACAGTGACTATTCAACACATCTTTAAAAATTGATATAAAGTAATTAAAAAGGACGAAAAAAAAAATTAAACCTAACCTAACCTATCCTACTTAACCCAGTTAATAATGTTTTTGTTTCATCACTTTCCATGAATTTATATAACTTTTTAAATATGTGATGAATTATCATTTTGATGATTTGATTGATGAAGGCCAATACACGATATTTTGCCTTTTTGGTAGTTGGGAGCGGCTTATTGGGTTGTGTGGGATTTGTGTGGACGGATCCATTGATCAAACTACAAAGTTTAGTTATCAGAGCCCACAGAAAATATAATGGTTTCAAAATAACTTCTAACCCTTTACAGATTCCATGTAGACCCTACTCTTCTGTTTGGTAGTTGTTTATTTACAGTACATTGTGAGGCCCCCTTTGACAACTGAAAATTGTCTCCGTGAAAATATGGTCTATTCTTTGACAGATTCCCTCACTCCTCACGGAAAGCAATCGGGAAAGCTGTGTTAATATTTTATTGGAAGATGTCCCGAAGAACTGTCACCGTTTCCTGTTGACGAAAAATCCCAAAATGACAGCCGGGAGACAAAAATGTTAACTGCATTTACTTACGGCTGAAATGAAAATGAATCATTCATACGAATCGTTCCTGTGTTCAAAAGCACTGCTGTGGAACGAACTCAGGATTTTGCATTCTCCTTAAAATTCCTCCTACAAGGGTCTGAAGCGACTGATTGTCTAAATCTTTGAGCACAAGCTTTCATTATTATTTTAAGGTTGTTATTTTCGCTGACAATGGAAAACTAAAATATCACACACGGATAAGTTAATGACTGGTTGTTGATCGCATTGTTCATTTGATGCAAGGATGAGAGGAATTGCATTCCTTCATACGACTGATTCGGCGTCATGTATTATCACCGCACGTGGAAATGGTAATTGGTTTAATGCAGAATAAAGTTAGTAGTAATTTAATATTGAGTTTAAATCTCCCAAGTGTCTCCCAAAATGAAAAATCTTCATGCAAAAAAATTAAATATTAAAAAAAGTTTAAAACCATCACTTAATTTTTTTTAACGTGAATGTCCTACAAGAGTCCTAACTGCTCCCAACCGTCTGGAGCCAGTGAAACTATGGTATCCACAATTGAGGCTGAATTTCTGAATTGTGGTCTATCACCAGGGTGGTACTGAGAGTATCTTCCACTCTGGAATGTGATTAAATAAAATTTACTTGCGCACAAGGGGATTTGAACCTACCTTGCTAGTCGAGAGCCTTACCACTCGACCAGGGAGGCCTTCAAATGCGAGTAAATATCGATCTATTCAATGAGAACATTAATATTTTAGCTGATTAAGGTGCTATTTCACACTCTCTCAGTAGCCTATTCGTAGAATAACTTATTGATTTATTTATTACATTACAGTACAAAAATTGTTTCTTTACTAACTATTATCCAATAATAACACAATTCAAAGTATATAATACGAACTGAAAAACAGTGGAAATAAACGAAGAAATTGGTAGGAAGTTAGCTACAAAATCACTACATCTGAATAAAGCAACTACAAATTGAACAAAAAGTTTAAATCACATCAGTAATATTATGATGTATTAACATTATTTTGATGAAATACATGATTCATGGAATATAGTTTTTGTTATAATTTCAGTGTATTCCAGCCCTGACGAACGTGAACCTGTATACAGAAGTAGTTTTATATATTATTTTACGTTAATCTACAAGTACCGTTATTGAACAGCTTACTCTGATAAAGCTCCTAACTATGTATCATGCCATTTCCCCTATGCTGTTGATAATAATTAAACACACTTCTAAATCCTAACCTAACTATGTATCATGCTATTTCCACTATGCTATTGATAATTCAACACACCTCTAAAAACCAAACCTAACTATGTATCATGCCATTTCCCCTATGCCATTGGTAATTAAACACACCTCTTAAACCTAACCTAACTATGAATCATGCCATTTCGGCACCGGAAAACTCAACAAAATGATAACTCAACACACCTCTAAAACCTAACCTTACTATGTATCATGCCATTTCCCCAGCGAGCGGATAACTCATTAAAATGATAATTCGACACACCCCTAAAAGGTGATATAAACTCATTAAAAGTGATGAAACAAACACTAGGTTAAATGTGATCTTCCACGAGTATACTTGTTATGCACATTAACCCTTTTCAAAATAATTGGATTAATTATCATTCTAGAGATTAGTTAAAAAAATATTTGCTTTAGCTAAAGTATTTCCAGGTAGAACTCGTATACAGCATTTTAGTGAAACGTACCTACGTCGTTTTGAATCGTAACTTGCTAGTTATATATTGGTGGATGAGGTGACAAATTTTCTATAATTAATGCAACCTTTATAGTGGGATATATAAAAACGAAGTGTAAATGCGCGCCTACATCAATGTTTGAGATACTTATGATTCTTTTGCTTTGAAAACTGTCAATACCATAATAGTTACACAAATTCGAAAGAAACATATGTATGCGAAATGTCCATTGGGATATGATTAAAGACATTCGACATTCTGATATCTTCTGCCTTTTTAGATTTTATACAAGACGTGCGAGAAGGAAGATTTTTATGAACGGCTTATAGAAGGATCGTCGATGATGTGCATACAATCTCTTCTTGGTACTAGTATATCAGATGGCTTAAAACAGAAACTAACTTCGGAAATGGTTCTACTGGAGCTTGAATCTCTGAGGGACAAAATGAACTCCCCCATGCACTTTGTAGATGGCAGATATCTCAACAAAATTCAGAGCGGAACTTAAAGCTTATATTTTCGTACATAAATCTTAAGTTGAAAAGCTTATTTCTGAGCTAGACGGCGGTTGCTGCAATTTATAAAGTTCTTACTGTTTTGTTTTTGTACAATTTGCGCAAATTTGGATCTTCCGTGTCTATAACCTTGAGAAACTTTAACCCCCGAAGCCAGAGGACTAAGGCATCTCCAAGATATGTTGTGAGACTGAGACTGAAGGGGGAAGAGGAGGGTTGTGAAGTACCTGGCTATTCACATCTGGTCATCAAACCCAGCTAATGCCCATTTCAAGCAGCGCTTTGATTCTGAATGCTGGTCTTTCACCAGGTTAATTTTTTTGTAGCTCCCTTGATGATGCATTTCACTAAAATTATAATATTTCATCAATGCGAAGAGTTATTGTGTAATACATGACCCGACATTATTGACAGAATTTTGGCATTCAATTTAGTTCTCTGTTTCACGCCATTGCACTTCAGTATTTATTTTCATATTTACGTTGACAGATCTGATGTTTTGAAATGACAGATTTACTTTCGCATTCAGACGGTTTTCAAAAGAAGAAATACTGTCGTATTTATTATAAAAAAAGTCATGTACATGATACGTTAAGTTCCTCAGAATAATATTGGTTACGTGACGCTTATCACAAGTGAGATTGTGTCGCAATGCAAAATGTGATATGTATTTTTATGCGCATATTTACACGACGTGGGTATTGGCTTATTGGGCATAGTGGGGTCACATATCGCTTATGAGATGACTAAAATATCTGCACAATTGAATCATACATTAAAAACGAAAACGATATTCACTATGTCGCGTTATATCGAAATTATTTTCGACGAAGGTTCACAGACCGATATTTTAGAATAACAAACTGTCGCAACCCACCTCACATAACTACGACCCATTTTTTGCAACAAAAAACTATCGCTACCCTCATGGTATTACAACGATCCATTTCTTGACAGAAAACTATCGCGACCCATATGGTATTACAACGATCCATTTCTTGACAGAAAACTATCGCGCCCCACATGGTATTACAACGATCCATGTCTTGACAGAAAACTATCGCGACCCACATGGTATTAAAACGATCCATTTCTTGACAGAAAACTATCGCGACCCACATGGTATTACAACGATCCATTTCTTGACAGAAAACTATCGCGACCCACCCGACATCTCTACAACTAATTTTTTAGAATAATAACCTCTCACGACCCATCTGGCATCACAACGACCCATTTTATTATAGCAAAAATCGCGAGCCAACTGGCATCACTACGACCCATTATTTGTAGAAACAAGCTATCGCGATCTACCTGGCATCACAATGAACATTTTTAAAACTAATAACCATCGCAACCAACCTGGCTTACGTTTAAGTAAACATAATCTAAGGGGGAGGGATTTCTTTTGATTGCAAGCATATTCTTCACCGCTGTTATTTCAATTTCAAATAATATTTGTACTTCTCACATCGACTTGCTATTGTAAATACGATGTTCCTAAAATGTATATTATGCTTGTGGTATGGTATTTTTGTGTATTGATAAAAAAACAATACTCACTCATATGACAATATTTACGTTTTTGCTTAACATCACGCATGTTACACATCAAACACGTAAAATAAACTTGAATCTTTCACACTCATGATTGATTTCACCGATTTTCACACATCAATAATACAATTATGTTGGTTGACTTGTGACGATGATCCGTGTTAGTTCTGTTTTTTATTTATTCAATTTTTTGTATTAATTTGTATTTGGATTTGAAGAGTTGGAAAGCTCAAAACGTAAGTAATTACAGATGCGATTTAAATTGACGACGCGGCACAGGTTGCGCGATTAAGGATCGATGAGAACAACTTGCACTAAGGACTATTTCTTGGTGTACAAGTAATGTACGTATTTCCGAACGTAATGTCATTGAGAAGCATTAATGAGAAACAGCCTTATGTATTGATCACGCGTTCTACTGTTTTTAGCGAAAAAGGGACGACAAGTGAAACCGTTAATCAAATTTGATAATTCGCAAAGTATTGCAATAAAGTATTTTGAATTTCACTAGGTACTGTGTTTACATCAACATATTTATATCACCATACTATTGTAACAATACTGCCACTAACCATTGAATTATATAGAGTAATAGAGTCTACATTCCTTGCAATATCAGTGTGAAATATTGTTATCTTGTGGAAATTAGGAAGGGGTTTCGTGGCGGCTGTCGATGTCGCCCGAATTCTTCATTGAATGAACTCAACGAACGACTCGAAACTCGACTCGTTTTTAACAGTATTAAGTCAATTTACACGACTACTGATTATGGTAAAACGATGAAAGGTTATACCATTGCTTTCCCTATATTTTCCAGCACGACTTGTACAATATTTCAGCGTGCATGTCGGTATTTTGGAGTTATTGCCGGAGACCTATGTCCGGTGAGCGCTTGTAACCAACTGATGGCTGTGATATCTCATATCGGACAATGATCCGTACTTCGAACGCCAAAGCTGGCTCTATCTACATACCTCAATGTCACTATAAAAATCATTACTACATCACTTGCATATATTAGGTTATGAATACTCTGATATTGGTACACATAAAAATGATTATCATATAAAAGATGCTCTTTTTTTTCGTCTACAAGTATCGATGGATAAGTAACTAAGCATACTACATCCACTAACTGTATTTTTATGATGGTTTTGATTAAATAACCGTAACAATTATTTTACAAGCAATAATTATTCGCCTGAAACACTCATCCACATTGAAAAATCTCCTGATAAAAGATACATGACGCCAACGGGACTCGAACCCTAATGTGGATGAGTGTTTCCGGCGAATAATTATTGCTTGTAAAATAATTGTTAGCCTTTGTGCTATGCATAAAAAATCTTGTCTTAAACATTAGTTTACCAAAAAATAATAATTAATATTTGACAAGTTCAAGTATTTCATCTAAAAATGTAGACAATTTGTCTCGACGAAATCTAGTGAGAGAGTTAGCACTTACAATGCCCTTCTGATATAAAATAAAGTTGGTTGTTTTCAGGTGAAAAAATGTAACAAGCAGTAATTGTTGAATGAAACACTAGTATATATTGAATTATTTCGCGGATAAGAGATAAGCCGCCATAGCTCAGTGGTCAGAGCTGTCGACCGGAAATCGAAGGGACACGGGTTCGAGTCCCGTTGGCGTCATGTATCTTTGGATGAGTGTTTCAGGCGAATAATTATTGCTTGTAAAATAATTGTTACCCTTTGTGCTATGCATAAAAAATCTTGTCTTAAACATTATTTTACCAAAAAATAATAATAAATAACCGAAACCTTTTTTATTACAAACCAACAGTTATTATATGGTTGGTTTTTACATTTGCATGTGTAATTTACCTGAGAACTATAATTAATTAATTATAATTAATAATTAATTTTCATACAGTAATAATAATAAATAGAAGATTTATTCATGCAGTATTATTTAAAATTACAACAAGACTTACCCCATTATATATGTACTTTTGTTTATTGGGCTATGAATACATTTTTCACAGAATTTTTTTGTTGATTTTATTTGCAATCGAAGAAATATACTCCCGAGAACATATTAAACAGAATCTAAGCATTTTGACTTTAATTTGATAACAATGTTTTCATTAAAAATAATTCATGAATGTGTGTGCCGCGTACGTACTTTCAATTCAATTCCATTTAATAATTCAGGACATTCAGTAAAGTTAAGTTGTTTACGATTTTATATAATAACATCTGAAAACTGTTTACGTACACTCATTGGATCAATTTTTGAAACCAGATAATTATAAGATCGATTGTACGATATTTAAGAAATGTATTTCATGATTTTCTTTTGAATCGTTTCAATTTTGTTTATATAATATATTATATTATAATATGTAATACGTAAATAGAAACCATATACTCGACGCAATCTATTAATGTCTTCATCCATATGCAAAGTATAGTCCTTTGAATGTGTTGTTTTAGATCTAGGTATTTTAACTGCTTTGGTTATTATTTGATTAGTGTTGCATTTATATTTTTTCTTACTAAAGTTCTCGTTTAACAGATAGTTGGTTTACTTACAATATAAATTTTTTGAACCATAAAATATAAGTTATTCTGACAACAAATAGATAGCAACGCTACTTAAGTCACCTGTAATTTGATAATTTATATAATTTGATAATCACGGTTATTTATTGGTTTCTACAGATTGGCATCAACGGAAAATATTTAATTTAATTCATTAATACGGCAACATTATTAATAGTTTTTTTCTTACCTTTTGTATTTATATATTTCTTTACGCTTTATACTTTGTACTCATAAACTTTTATCTAAGTCAATGGCACATGTTGTGCCGTATATTTTGAAATAACGAAACAAATTTGTACGGTAGGTATTTTTAAATACATTTATTCCAATTTCGCTTTTGTTTTCGGGATTGAATGAATGCCAATCCTGGAACCGGAAATTAACCCACTTCCCGACATCCGATAGAGGTGAAACTCGGCAGATAAACTCGTTGTCGTGGACAATGCATTCTATATTTTGTTGGTAATCACATATGCCTACAGTGAAGATCCAATTCTTAGTCAAAAGAATAATGTTCCGTCACGCCGTTTGCTTTGACAGGCCGTGTGCTAACCAATCGTAAAGTCAGAATTTGAACTGTGTAGTTTAAATTCGCACACGTCAGCTATAACCACGGAGGGCCGTGAGCCGAACAGTCGCACAAAAACCGTTCGTCCTGTCAAAACCCATGTGTACACCATCGCCGGTAATCTTTTTTTTTATTTTTATAATGAATACCTCACAAGAGTCCCAACTGCTCCCGTCTGGAGCCAGTGAGACTATGGCATCCCCAATTGGGAGATGTTGTGAGGCTGATGGTAAGTGGGGAAGGGAAAGAGGAAGGTGGGGAAGTACCTACCTGGCTATTCAGATCTAGTCACTAAACACGGCTAAAGCCATTTGGAGCAACGTTTCAATTCTGAATGGTGGTCTTACACCAGGGCGATACTGGTAGTATCTTCCACTCTGGAACGTGCCGCAAATATACTATATATTATTTTAATTAATTAATTGTGAAATAACACAAATTAATCAAATAAAATTTATTTGCGCACGCCGGGTTCGAACCCGCGACCTTCGGAATGGCAGTCCAATGCGTTACCACTGGACTATGCCGGCCGTCAAATCTATAGGAATAATCACTTAATACGTATTTTATCGCAATTTCATTTAAAATAACGAGTGCTAATGAACCACGATCACCGTCCCAGTGCTGACAGATGAGTCTCACCATGCAGATTTTATTCGCCACCCGGTAAGTTGATTGTGAATTAACCTTACGAATTGTGTTTTCGCATTCGCCTGTCACCAGCCATAGACTTCATTTATGCTCTATCTCTGTGGAATAGCCCTTTAAAGTACGGCTATCCCAACCCTTGTTCGTTCCTCGAACAAATACCTCTACCAAAAATCACCTACATCAAAAATCTAAAGAAAAATCCAATTGTAGGTATAACTTAAACACTGAATAAAATAATATATATACAAATATCCATACTCTTCAATCTGTTTTTAGTTGGACATTGCAATACTACCTGAAATGTTGACTCAAATAAAGATAAGGTAACACCAAATGTACACGAACAAAATTATTGGCCATGACAAACATAAATTAATTATTTATTTTTCGGAATAACTTTATTGAGTAAAACCTCAAATTGTAATATTTAAATATTGAAGACAATATTAGTGATTTCTAAACGAAAATCTGAAACAGAAAAATCAGAAAAGGAAACGGTCACATCTGGGACTCGAACCCAGGACCCTTGTCTTTCCGGGACAGTGCTCTACCAACTGAGCTAATGGGACCCTATTCCGATCATACATAAAGATAGTTGCCAATAAAAATGTGCGGTGAAAAAATGAAGACAATGTTAGTGTTCTTAATCGAAGTATGATACAGTTAAAAGTGACCGAGGGGAATAGGGTCCCATTAGCTCAGTTGGTAGAGCACTGTCCCGGAAAGACAAGGGTCCTGGGTTCGAGTCCCAGATGTGACTGTTTCCTTTTCTGATTTTTCTGTTTCAGATTTTCGTTTAGAAATCACTAATATTGTCTTCAATATTTAAATAAATTAATTAAACTGTATCTTATAATTATTTAGTCGGACCGGATGAAAACATACCATACACAATTCACGAACAATAACGCCTTTACGTTTTTACTGCTGAATAAGATCGGTGAACTATCTATTTCAATTCATTAACTTACACGAATACAAGTAACGGTATTCGTGTAATCGTTTGTTACTCTTCAATGCAAGTAGGACTACCTAGTACACTTAAACCAGTCTAAAGATGGACGTGATTGTCTGAAACCGTTAAGGGTAAGAAATAAAAAAACTCCCTTAAAACGCTCTTTACTTCTACAATCATGTAGAATTACCTCCCAAAGTTAGTGAACTTTACCCATGGACACCCAGCATTATTACAGCTAAAGCCATTTCGACCAACGTTTTGATTGTTAATGGTGTTCTATCACCAAGGTGATACTGAGGGTGTCTATTACAGCCTTCCACACTAGCGATAAAATTATCTGTAATTTTAAGTGATAACAGAGATTCCATCGAAGATATCAGCTATAAATTGCAACTCTGACATCACAAGATAAATACACCTTTTCTATCGGTTTACACGTTTCCATTTCGATAAATTATATTCCCCGAATGTCTTAAAACGGTTCCCGAGGAAAATGTTAGGATGCTCATGTTGTTATATTTATTTTAATGTATTGTATAAGTACACCGCTATTCAGATTTGGTCATTAAACACGACTCAAGCCATTCAATTCGTGATATGTAGATTAGAAAAAGTACAATTTAAAGATTATTTAGTGTGAACGAAACCATTTATAATTTCTAAGGGCCGTCCAAAATCAATGAAAAATGAATAATAATTACTGTCCTACAAGTCGTGCAGACCGAATCGGAAACTGGGAATATGGTAAAAGGTAAAAGTAAAATTTTAATGCTGATGGACCATCATCTCTGGAGATATAGACACACACACACACCACAATCCAAATCAACACTAACCGATACGCCCACGACACATTTCAATATACCCCCTTCCTCTCAATACTAACTTTATTATGTATTTAGGTACAAGGAGAAAAATGAGTAATGCAATTTTATTGAAATTATTTGTAACCAGATTAGGTTAAAAACGGGATTGCAGGCCGTTTCATGATACACTTTTAGTGAATTCCTATCATATCCGAATACGTGCACCTGCATTGACTAGATAATATGCAATGACAAAATGCGGAAATATCAAGATTTTTATGAGCACGTGTTCCAGCATCGTGATAATACGTTCGTATTTTACGAAGAGTTTTTTAGAAAACCTATCGATTACGAGTAATTTGTAGAGATTCTTAATACATAAACAATAATTTTCCTCCGTGTAAGTACTAAGGCAATATTTAAAAATGTTTGACCGGCTTATTTTCAACTTTACAATTGAGTTAAGTGTAGATTTATTTTTAATGATTTATGAAAATGACTTTTTAAACAAATTTTTGCTAAAATAACGTATTATTCTCAAATAATAACATATATCCTCAAACTGAGAAATATTCTTCAAAAACCAATACTACGTAAGTTTAAAGTTGAAAGCTAGCCCAATCAATTCTCCAATAAGGAATAATAGGCTGGGGAGGAGCATATAAAACTAACTTAGCCCCACTGAAAGTAGTTCAAAGAAGACTCATTAAAATTATTCCAAGATAAACTAATAATAGACCGAAAACCACAGAACAAAAAATAAACCCTAAACTCATGCTATTAAATGTGCTAACAAACTTCCTAAAGAAATACAAGCAGAAAAAAAATTATGAAAATTTCAAGAAAAAACTTAAAATACACTTTACCTCAGACTAATTTGGTTGTTTGTTTTGTTATTGTATAAAAAGTTATTGTTAAAAATATATACATATATGACTTTAAATAAATACATATTTTCTGTAAAATAATATATTAATATTTAGCGTATCTGTTATTATGTACACCTACTCGTATGTTCATAATTTTAAAGTTTATTTGTATGGTAGTATTCCTAAAATTAATTAATGTTAAAAACTTAAAACGACACTACTTCTCTAAACACGAGTTATTCTCAATTAGGGAAGTATTAATTAACAGCTTGTATATATTGTCTATACTTACCCCTGTGCAGATCATTTGAAATAATATACTGTTGTACACCGTCATAAGAAGGTTGGTATGTACACGTGTTATTACTTTGTAATGTTCTTAATATTAACCATCTATCTGCTGTACACTTACTTACTCATGTTCTTACTTACTTCTATCAATATGTATTATTGGGTGACCGGATAAATCATAGTAGTTCATACTGGGAATATAATAGGTTTAATAATGTTTTATGTAACGAATAGAAAATTTAACCATCATCGTCTGATAAAATTCATACATGTAATAAGTAATAATTTGGGAGGTGGGTATAGTACCGCCACCGGCGAACATTTATAGGATTACTAACAAGCTGCCATAGGTCACATGTATTAATTTAATCAGGTGTTCCTACTTTTCTAGGAAGGAAAGGTCTGCCGTGTTTGATAAGGGACTAGTGACTAGACCCCTTACAGTTGCTGGAAAATGTTATCCGAAATTGAGTAGGCACCAATCCCTGGTAATATACCAATCCCTATTCCTATTTCAGGAATACATATTGTTTTTTGAAATCTGAGGACCGCTAATAAAAGCCGAAAAATAATTATAAGCGATAGCCATCCGCCAGGTGGTCTTGTATAGCGCCGTCGTATCTTGTGTTTAAAAAATTCTGAAGATCAAGACTTAACATTTTTATCTAGGATATTGGTACTTGTGCACACTAATTTGACATCTGTAAAATATTATATTGTAAACTTTGAAAAAGCTCTGTTTATAATGAAAAAAAATAACCCTGCAAACACATATATCTATAAATTCCTCTCTTATTCATAATGACATATTCTCAGCAATTACTTTGAAAATTGTTTACTATAAGTCGGGATTTATTTCAGTGCAGAAATTTTGAGACTAACAACTTTATTTGTGTATTCCTTATTGCCCAGAATTATACTTATGGAGGGAAATAATTATAAAGAGTCAGTGGACATTGGAGGTGGGTCCTATGAGTACTTTTCGTTACTGGATACAATGAGTACAGGTACAAAGAAATACCTGGTAAAAATAGTTTCGAGCCATAATAAAATCTCTCAGCAACTTTAGCATAAGAAACTTTTTTGGATTAAAATTAATTAACCTTGAATACGCATTTATAAAACATATTTGAATTTTATGAGCTGTTTGTTTCTTGCAAATAAATAATAAACTATGTAAAACATAATAACAAATTTTAAGGGGACTACGTATTGAATACATAATTTTAAGTTATTCAGATGTTGTTTAAAAGAATTTAACTGCCGTTGCTACAATCAAGAGCCTCGCCAAACTGTGTTTTTTTTTCAGAAAAGGCTTGGCTGTACAAATTACCACTTAAAAGTTGGGAAAACTTTTCAAACTCGTCTTCTTCACTTTTAAATACGGTTTAAAACCATTAATTGACTCCGTGACTCTTGTGAAATTTTCGGGAACATAATACTAAAATTTTTGTAAGATGCCTGTGTCAGACGAAGCTATACGCATCAAATATTTTTTGGTCGTAACCTATCACCATATCGCTCGCCATATAATCCAATACATACATATCACACGAGACAGATATGTTTTAAGTGTGGGCGTGGCTAAGATGATAAGCCGGGCGATATTCGAAAATAATTCGACCTCCTCTCCAGCCTACTGCATGAGAGTCATTATATTCGGAATACAGGCTGTTCAGAAGGATTTGTGCTGTTTAGACTTCGGGAACGTGGGACTCTTATACGATATAAACATAAAAAACATATTAAATGGGATATACCTACTCCCTTATTTTGAAATATTTTTTTGCGTGGTTCTTCAGGGGCCTGGATCACTTCGCGGCTACCTAGTGTGCCCACACGGAGAAAAAACAGTAATGCTGATTTATTAAAAACTGGACTGCAGGCCGCTTTCTGATAACTTTTAGTAAATTTGTAAATTTATGAACCCGCGTTTGTATTATCAATCAATAAACAAATTTGTTTATAATAAATTAGTAATAGTTTCTTAATAAATTAGTAATATTTTTTATCAGTAAGTTTTCTAAGTGCAGGCGGCTGTTACGCCACTACAAAATAATACCTATATGTTTTGGTACCGTGAAATGCTGTGGCGCCATTGAAACCACGCATATCATCAATGTGATCTTAGATAACATCGTAATGAGGGTAATATAGATTGAACAGAGAATCTCGTCTATTTCGTTTAGAAAGTTAAATTAGACTGAAAAATTACCGTCCGAAAATGAAAGCCTGTTTTTCAATCTTGTTAAATTCTAACCTTTATTATTGTTGGCCAATCAGAATAGTTTTACGTGTTTGTTCGAATTTTATATTGATATTTTGAACTTATCGAGATTGTAAAATGTCATTCGCGATAATTTTGTTAACTTTTCTATTATTATCCGCAGGGCACACCGTTACCAATTTGGTTACATTACCGCCGTAAAGTAAACGTTAGGTCTTTTTATTATATTCTATTTATGACTGCGGAGCTGGTGGGACTATTTCACCCTCAATTAGGGTATACTCACGATAATGGGGGAAGTAGAAGTTGGGGAAGATGAGGGTTGGGATCTGGTACTTACATGGCTAAAGATATTTCGAGCAACGTTTCCGTTGAGCGGTAGTCCTTAAAGGGTATCTACTAGTTTCTACTAACATCGAACAAGCAAGATTCATCGCACGATTGTGGACCGTTTTCATGGCATAATATTAACATCCAAACATAAGAAAAATCAATGTATCTTTAAATTTATTTTTATTTTGACATATTACAAAGTCTACAACATTTTTCCGTAAGTTTTACTTCGATAACTGTTATTTTTCTACATTTATTGACAGTTTAACATTTTTATGAATGTAATAAGTACCATTTCTGCTTGCCATTCTTATAAATTAAGAGAAAATTCCCTTTCATACAAAACTTAAATTTGGATTTGAACAAAATACTTGACCAAACTGAATAATATGGTTTTACCAAAAGGTAAAGCAAATATCTAGTACGGGTATGTGCTGACTTATTTATTTGTGTTTTAAAATAGAAAATATAGGCCATTCAAGTATTTCTTTTTTCACGATTTTTATGACAATTTTTTTGTAATGATAATTATAAAAAAAATGTGAAATAAAAATAAAACATTGTAAAAAGGGCGTTTTTTGTGTCAAAGTTAAAAATGTATGTACGACAAAATTTCAATTCCAATGTAAATCTAAATTTGAAAAAGAATTATAACAATTTGAATAGTTTCTTTAATATTTCTTATATTTTAATGGTATTAAAGGAAATATTATTTTTTTTAGTAATTATCACTTATGATTGCCATACTTTCCTCCAAAATCGTGAAAAATTAATTTCTTTACCGGCCCATATTTTATAATTTAAAACAAATATATAAAGTAGCACATATCCACACAAAAAACTGCTATACCTTGTGATTCAAAAAATAATTGTTTTGTTTGGTTGAGTATTTTGTCCTCAAATCCAAAATTAAGTTTTGTATGAAAAAGGTCGGGCAACCGTTCCCCTTAACATTTGGTCTTAATTAAGGACGGGTTGTTTCAGAGATTTTGAACAATTCTTCAAATTTCAAAGTTGATTTTCAAGTTCTGTGAAAGTTCTTTTGAAGTTTTGTTATTATTTCAGTTCTGTAAAGTAACTGGCCTATAATGATACAATAACAGAACTTGAATAGGACATTCACAGAACTTGCAAATGAACGTTGAAATTTGATGAATTGTTCAAATTCTATAAAATAACACATCCTAAGACAAGACGGCAGACAAGCATCCGTGTGGCAGCTTTGCTGGAATACCTTTTTTTAAGATAAGCTATATTATTAACTACCATGTATTATTATCATTATTGAATAAAAACATATTTAAAAGGTTTAATCTTCTAATATATTTGAAGTTAACCGTTTGTACCATTCTGCTCTTCAGGGGAATCGCGAATCAACAAGTAAAAATAGTATGTATGTAACTAAAAAAAATGCGCTAATTAATTAATATTGAAGGCAATTCGATTCGAGGTGAATACTCAGCATGTCAGTTTTGTGTTATGTCACAGACATGCTAATTTGGGTGTCTATGGGTTACCCCGTGCCCCGTGCGCCGTGCCCCGTGCCCCGTGCCCCGTGCCAAAGTAGTATTTGCTCTCAGTATCGCCTCGGTGAAAGACCTCCATTCAGAATCGAAAAGTAACTTGAAATAGCTTTAGCCCTGTTTGGTGAACAGTTCCCCCTCTCATTTTATTTCCTTCTCCACAATCTTACCACAAACAAACCTCAATTTGGGATGCCACTGGTTTCAAACAGATAAGAGCAGCTGGCACTCTTGTGCGGAATTCACATAAAAACGTTACACATGTCGATATATTGATCTTCACTGCCTCGAGATTTGTCACACGAATGTAGTAAAGTGATTGAATATTTTATTCCCCTTTTATAAACTTTGCATTACATCACTTATTCCTCGGTGAACACCATTTTTCTTTCAGAGAAGTGCCTTGGGAAATTAGAGTTTCCATAGAATTTATGGAGGTAATGATCATGTTGTGGAAAACGAATGAAAATAGACAGTTCTGATTTATGGTTTCTTCCTAAAGAATGAATCACTTTGATATCCACAGTTGTAAAGAATTCCTTTCAATATTCGTCTATAAAGTTGATAATAGTGCGGTGGTATCATTCTGTTTCCGTAACAATGGGTTACCCATTAAAGTAGAAACCTTTTTATTCCCACTTAATTGTTACCAATAGAAAAAGCATTCGGTTAATGCAATTTCACACAATAATTTTTTGATTTCAACTCATCAAACCAGAAGTCTACAAAATGCGTGACATCTGCTGTGACGTTTACAAAAGTATTTTATGGCTATTTTAAATCAACTCAAAATTTAAACAGGCTTGCTACTATACTATGTTATTGTACATTTAATGCTCGTATTTATCTTTATCGATATCTTCCACTACCGATCATTCAGAAACGCATTGCTAACAAGCGTTATATAAATGATGGTTTTATTTAAAATCTGGTTTCGGGATTATTTTAATTGTCAACTGAGGCTATCCGGAAACCATCTAAATCAGGGGTAGGGAACCTTTTTCCGTCATGGGCCATTTTGATGTTTTTGGTATGCACATATTTCTGGGGGGGGGGGAATATATATATATAAATCCCCAACTGGAATTTTAACATATCATTCGGAATTGCGTCAGCTGGTGAATCCACACACCAAATGGAATTTGACTTTAATTAAAACTACACCCAGAACACCGAAATGGTTTTTGCAGCGCGTAGTCTTCAAATAGAATTTATAGCTGCACTTGAATCACGATAATGGTAGTCATAGTCAAAATAAATTATAAATATTTACGTACAGGTGTTTCCACTTTTGCTCGGGGTTATGAACAGGGTCCCTTTAAGCCGTGAAGGATCCCAAAATATTATTTTGCATTTGGAGTGGTCAAATAAAACTTCGAGAAGAATTGCGAATACCGCACATTAGTCCCCAACTGGGGTAAGTGACGAGAGCGAAGGTAGTGACTCTCACAAAAACACGGAAAAGCGTTGCAGTCGAAATTTGTCCATGGTATCCCCATGGGGTACGTGTATGGTGTGGGTGGGGGGAGTGGAGTTTGAATCGCTTGCCGCAGGTTCCCCACCACTGATCTAAATGATAGCACTGCCATCAGGTACATCTACACTATGTAGGGTACATACAAGTCAGGGTATAAAAGGTTTGGTCTACACAAGAATTTGGACCGAAATATGTTTTATATGCCGTGGTAAGCAGTCGCTTCGTTAAAAGGTTATAAGAAGATCAAATAACGATAGTAGAAAAAATGTTTTTTCTCGTTTGTTTTTCTGATAAGTAAAAGTGATTTTATTTTATTATTTTTTTTTACATTAACCCCACACAGGAGACCCAGAGGAAAATAATTTCCCTTAGAGCCTATGTAATCTTTGGGATGCTGTGTGGAGAGGAAAGAACTGAAGTTCTGGGAAGGAAAAAGGTATTTATTTATCGTTTCTTTACATTGTATCTTTTTTTTAAAGTTATAATTTTTAACCTCACTAGGACAAGCCTGTGTTGAGGTCTGGGTAGGAATCTAGGGGTCAGCGTGTACAGGAGTGACGTATAAATATATCCCTCCTGCTGCGGCGCAAGGCGATGGGACAAGTGACTAGTTGGAGAGGTCTCCCCAAACCAGCCTCTCCCGATCTGGCACGCCACGCAGGTGGTGGACAGGCGAATCCTGCACACTCGTCACCTGATGAACCCGGGCACCCCTTCTTAATCACCAAACGTAGTGAACCACTTGGGGTATTTTAATTCGCTTATAATTTCCTGAGAAATACATAAATGTACTTATTTGGTGAAGTCTCGTTTATTTCTAAATAACGGTATAAGGTTGTTACGATCTTTTAATATCGCCATTATGTCATCTTTTTAATGCAAGTCTAAAAACAGTCTCACAAAGGTCTCTCCCGGACATCTGGAAACAAAAATCACTCCTATTTATAAAAGGTGACAAATGCGATTTCCATAATTAGCGACCGGTTGCCATTCGATCCTCTATCGCGAAAAAAAATGAGAAGATTTTGCTCAAATATATACTTAACTACGTTAAGTTACTGCTTGAAGATCTTAAACACGGATTTAGATCCCAGACGTCAGTAACATTTAACCTCCTATGCATCTCAGATATCTTATCAAGAACTCTTGATAAGGGTGACCAGGTTGATGTTGCTTATACCTATTGAAGAAAGTATCTACCTGGAAGAAAGTATTCGACAAGGTTGACATCAACACCGTCCTAAACAAGTTTGCTTCGTTTGGTTTTTCCACAAGACTAATTACTCCGTTGTTTTGCTTCAAATTTCCGAAATCGTTGACGGTTCGTTTTTTATAAGGATTCTAGTTCTCTCGAATTCGTCATTTTTTCTGGAGATCCTCAGGGGTCCATATTTGGGCCGCTTTTGTTTCTGCTATTCATTAACGATATACGTGTGCCAACTACCGCACGCAACGGTTGTGTCCGCCGCGATGTTCGCGATGCCACCGGCACGTTATTGTTACCGCGCGTGCAGGTAGTGAAGTGAGTGAAGCGGATACCAAATTAAGTGGGCCTCCAACTACAAACTATGCCGCTATTTAAGGGGCCGAAGACCGATAGGTCTCCCGGCCAAGGGGAGTCAAAAAATATCGGGGAACAATTAAACCATACGAAAGAAGAAAAAGAATTAACGATATTGATTCAGTCATAATTCATTCGCCCTATTTACTTTTTGTAGATGAAAACTATATCGTTCAATTAAAAACCATCTTGACTGCGTTCTGCTTCAACATGATATCAACCGTGTCTCAAACTGTGACAAAATAAATGGCCTAGAGGTCAGTCCACCTAAGTGCAATATTTGCTAGTATACAAGATCAAAGAATCCGTATATTTTTGATTATGAAATTATTGAAATTATTTTCCAACGTTTCCAAACCAAATCAAAGATCTTGGGGTTATTTATGAATTCAAGCTTCTTGGCTTCGTAATTAGAAAATCGTTTTCGTTTCACAACGCGCAAAGTTAATATCTACGGATATTACCCCTGGCTATACACATCTACTTATATCCTGTGCTTCCCGCACACCCGAGGCAAGAATAAATACATGCTCGAACGTAAAATACTTGGGGCACATTATTAATCAAGACCTATCGGACGATGGTGACATCGAACGACAAAGGAGAAGCCTAAGCATAGTGATTGCCCACAGATTTTGAAAATGCAACAATACTGTTAAAAAAATACTGTATACGCGTGAGACATGGTGTCACTACCGAACTTGCTCGATGAATTCAATATAATGACGCCTGTAGAATCATATTTGGATACCGAAGATAAAGCAGCGCATCGACAATTTTCACGGAATTAGGACTAAATGGATTTGCCGGCCTGATGAGACACCGGGTCACTGGATCCAGGATGCGGCTGATGGCCTCCGCCAACTCGGTGGTGACCGCAGCTTATCAGCACCAAGCGCCACTCCTGAGTGAGCGCTGGGCCCAAGCTCACTCAAGACCACGCCCTGCATAGTTATCCTTAATTGTTAATTTATTCTTCTTCATCTATTTTTGAATATTTCAAATATCAATTGTATAAAAAAAATGTATATCTATATGGGACGTGTGGGATTGCACTAACCTGTCCAAATCCTGCAATAATATTAGTATTATTATTATTATGACCAATTCCCACTCCTTAGATACACATAGAGGTATTTCTCTGATTAAATATTCTTTTATCTCTTAATAAAAGTTAACATAACTAGCAATGAGATTCTGGATCAAATAAATTTCTTTGTACCAGATTCTCACTCACAAGGACCTCGCCATAACCTCCACCAATTTGTTCATGAACTCATACGTACTTATAGCAACGTACTTCCTAAATGTAGTTTATCAAAAGATCGATATGTATTTTATTTACTAAAACGCTCTTACAAGGTTCTTGTCACTGCAAATACATTGTATAAACAGTACAATTATAACGACCCAGACCCCAATCTATAATGTTATGTTAAAAAATGTACAAATTGAATTGAATAAATTAATAATTAAACATTTAGAGAATAATTTTTGCCAAAACCTCTTTTTGGACGGTGGCATGATGTTGAAACATTGACTCGTATAAATCGTGATTTATTGCTATTTAGGTGAAATCAAGAAGCTTCAAATAATGTAGTTTGTCACAGACGTAACTCATTTACCACCGTTATAAATAATAATGTTCCATTGCAAACTAATGACGAGATCGTCGGCTTCGTGTTCGAATCCAGTCGTGCGTAAATAATTTGTATTTAATTTATGTGTTTATGTATTGTATTTTCGTGGCAGGTTCCAGAGTGGTACACACTCTCTGTAGTGCCCACAATTTAAAACCGATACTTTGGGTTGCTTTAAATGTCTTTGTCTGTGTTTGGTGACCACGTCTGAATAGCCAGGGGCTTCTAAACCGTCCCTTTCCTAATTTCTTTCCCTTCTTGCTTCCTTTAGCCTCAGAACATATCCCCACAGATTAGGCCAGATTGGGCAGTTGAGAGTCTACTACGATCTTTTAAAAGAGAGGTTAAAATTATTAATATTTGTTCAAGTATATTTTTAAAGAAATAAGTTAAGCTTTCGATAAATGAAAAGCAAGAAATTACCACGTTCAATTTATAAAGAGGATTTCCCGGAATCCAAAAGATTTCACGACCAGTGTGAATTTTGGCATCAGCGAAATAGATACATTTTTGAATCAGAAAATAAATAATGTATGAACACCGAACGGAGGTAAGATAGTGGTCTTGTATTTCCACCTCTATTGCACACCTGCCGTAGGGGCATTATCGTACGTGCACCATTAGAGACTGCACTTTGTGACTTAATCAGTCTCACAAAAAAATGTTTGCAGAGAACAGTGGCAGTCAGGCAAAGCGCAATTCTTATTTAATTTTTAGGGTCCAAAAAGTTTAAGGTTTTCCTGGATAAAATATTATTAGGTAATGATTTTTTTTCTCGTAAACCGAACCCCACTTTCAAAATGTAAATATGGAAACATCGCACAAGAGTCTCAATTGTCTGGAGATAGTGGAACTATAGCCTCAATTGGAATGAGTCTGAAAGTAGTGTTGTGGAGAAGGAGTTGGGTGAGTGGGGGGAGGGTGGGATACCGGGCTATTCAGATTTGATCACTGATTGAATGGTAGTCATTTACCAGTTCGATTCTGAGAGGATCGACAATTCTGGAATCTGTCGCAAATGTCCTATAATATATTAATTGTATGTGAAATAATATTTTATTTTGTGCATTGTGATTTGAACCTGCGATCTCTGTATCCAAAATCGAGCATCTTTACCGCTTGTATGTGGAATTCGTCACTGGTAAACAGTGGCGGTTTTCTCTAAGGAGTTTGTCAAACAGTAGCAAAGATGAAAAAGAGAAACATTAATGTATAACTGATAAATCAGGCACCCCTGTGAAAATTCGTCCATAGCGGAATCACAAATACACCCATGGACTATATTCTGTCTATTACGGTAAGAGGTACGTACCTATCTAAAATGATTAGATACAGTAATTATTATAGTATGCAAAAAAAATTTTTTTGCATTATTGTTTGCTAAAAAAATATCGTTGGGATTTTTATAACCTTTCCAACATTTTTACAAATATTTTATGAATTAGTAAATATCGTAAAACTTAATAGATTTTTATGTGAACCGAGATCTAATTGTTCTAAACTTTGATTAAACTCCCATTGAGAATGACCACGAACCGCCACTGCTGGTAAATATGGTGTTTTTCAGTGTGAATTGGTGGTGAAATGGCAAAACATTCCAAGCCCATTTTATGGGTTTGCCTGCTCTAATACCTGTATTTCGCCATCTGACATCTTATGCCGCGAATACAGTTCTGATTTACCTTAGAACCTATATTTCCTTTAAGGAAAGAAGTTTAAAGAAACTCGTACACTTGTGTGTAATTCATATGCCACTCAGTATAAGTTTACGTTTGCTGTCGATGACCCGAATTCAAGCAATGATTCTATGATAAATAATACGTTTATATTGCATGTGAAGCGTTATAACTATTTCTATTACATGGGTCATTATAACTATTATGTTGGACGCAATAACGCACAAGAGTCCCAACTCCCAGAGTCCCAACGGAGTATGTGCGAACTATTTCCACTACTCTACAAATTACGTTTAAATAAATAAATATTATAATACTTAGTTAAATATAACTTTATATTATGGTACTTTGTTTAACATTATAATACTTGACTTAATATTGTAATACTTAGTTTAATATTGTGGTACTTGACTTAATATTGTGATACTTGGTTTAATATTATAATACTTAACTAAATGTCTTTTTATTAGACTTTTTGTCGTTTCTTATCCTAATCATGCGTAATAGAGATTGTTAATTAGAGTTACATAGTTTATAGGCTAATGTGAACAACAATTTCATCCTTTTTTATTCAATTGTTTTGGAGGATATCGGCAGATCATATATTTTTATTTCATTTACTTAAATTTCATGTTACCTACGTTTCGTAAACTCTTGTTTCATGTTACCTATATTTTGTTAACCTATGCATTGTTCAATCTTATATTTTATGTAATCTGTATATTCTTATATATTATGTAAACTCTTTATTGTTATTGTATTTAAAAAAACATAATAGCATTGTATGTAAAAGCCCTATGGGCGTTTAAATAAAATAAATAAATAAATAAACTCCCGACCGACTGGAGCCAGTGAGACTATGGCACCCCCAAATGGGGAATGTTGTGAGGCTGAAGTTAGTGGGGAGGAGAAGGAGATGGGAAAATGAAAGTAGGGATTACATAGCTATTCAGATCTGGTCACCAACATAGCTAAAGCCATTTCAAACAACGTTTCAATTCTGAATGGTGTTCTTAATGGCGATACTGAGAGCATCTTCCACTCTAGAATGTGCCTAAAGTGTGCCATATATTATAAATATAAATATTACAAATCAAATTTACTAGCACACGCCGGGATTTGAAACCGCGACCTTCGGATTGCTAGTCGAGAGCCTTACCCTTTGACCACGGAGGAATGTCGATATAAGCAATAATTCGAATAATAATCATTAAATGCGCCCGGATGATATACTGTTCGTCGGAACACACCGGAAAAACTTTGACAAGTGATTCTTGAGTTCATTCTGAGTGAAAAATGAAGACGGTATTTTAATCGCCGGTGATTTTTTTTCACGTAACTAATGAGTAGGTACTGGATAGTTAGGATCAGGTAGGGGATTGGGAGGTCACCTAACTTAGTGACCATTGACAACATCTGAAAGATTTTTAACTATTTTATAGCGTTAAATTTTTTTTAAAAAGGTCACTGGAGCTTAGAAACCACTGGCTAAAGTTTGTCGGGTACGTTCTAAGTATGATATAACTTGTGTCATTTTAGATGATATCAACCGACCAGGGCTGGCCCTGTGTAGGCGCAATTGGAGCAGTCTGATCCGGGCGACGACTTGCCAAGAAGGCAAGGCACTGATAATACTTGGCACCTAATACAGCGCCCTTGAGGTTTTTACTTGCGCCAGGTGCCGTTTAGCTTTACCTAATACCTAATACAGCGCCTTTGAGGTTTTCACTAGCACCAGGCGTCAATTGGCCCAGGGCCGGCCCTGCGAGCCGTCAAATGTTCTTCGCGATTAGTGGTCGTGCTAGTAAGTATCGACAAACACCGAGAATATGGACAATTTTATCGTCGTATGAGCTAGACACGATCGAACAAATATCAAACAATAGTTGAACATTGGATAAGTCCGAATACATTATAACTTTTTCTCGGTAGATTTTTTCAATATAAATAGGTGTTTCAGGCTATTATTTCTCATTTTATACAAATTATTATTTCTTTAAAAATAATATGTTATCCTTTGTTCTGTGCGTAAAAAAACATTCTCTCTTAAACATTATTTCACCAATAAAAATAATTATTTTTAAGTCCAAATATTTCAGCAATAAATGAAGATATAATACGTCACGACGCCATCTAGTAGAAGATTTAGCGTGATCAATGCCTTTCATACAAAAATAGAATTGGTTGTTTTCTAGTAAAATAATCAAATAAGAAACATTTGTTGAATGAAAAATACCAGTCCATATTGAATAATTTGGCGGGTTTTGAATAAGCCGACGTAGCGCAATTAAAGGAGCACCTGACCAGCAGTCAGAAGGCTGCGGGTTCAATTCCCGTCGGCGGCATGTATTTTTTCTCGGAAGATTATATAGGCTTTCTTTATAATTATTGCTCAATAGTAATGTTATCCTTTATGGTGTCCATAAAAAAACACTTTGTCTCTTAAACATTAGTTAATCACAGAAAAGAAACGCAAATAGATTTATTTATTGGTTGGGATGGAATTATTACCTCGAACGGGCAGTAAATCCATCCCAACTCCAGACTCATCATTAGCCTCGCACACGGGTGTGTGGGCAAGGCTAGACGGAGAAAGCTTACTGATATAAAAATTATTGAGAATCTAGTAAAACTATTCGTATTCCAATTGAAAGGTTTGCTAAAAATTTGTCGGTAAAATACGAATATGTTACAATGCTTTGTTCCTTTCACATAATTCGCGGTTTGGCTCGCGGAAATTTTATCCTGTTTTTACGAACCTTTAGAACTTCGGAACACGTGTTCATAAAAATTATAACATTTTCGAATTTCGTCCATTTCTTCATTTATATTTATTAGGAGAAGCGCACCGGCAAGATCACGTGTTCCGATTAATTTTGACGTTACTGATATTTTGTTGGGAAATGGCGTGCAATCACGTTTTAACAGGATTTTTAATGATGAGCAGTTAATAGTTGAGAACATACCTCTCGATGAGCCCCCTCGCGAGCTCCCAGAAGGGTATCTTATGCGACTTGGTGCCGCCCATGGTGATCATGAGGATTTCTGATGCGGAGCAGCGGCCCGCAGGCCAGGGCGTGATGGCCAGCAGCCATATCAGATGGTACACTAGACGCATCTGGAAAAGAGAAATAAAACTACATTAATATTACGGTAATGTGTACATAGGAAAGAAATGTAAGTCCTCAGCCTATATGGCTTACATGCTTTCATGACTACATTATGTATATACTAACTTACTAATAAACGTGTTTTAAATTTTACACAACTGATAAACAACCATTTACCATACATTAATTGCTGCTTAACGTTTGCGTAAAAATTAAAACACGTTTATTAGTAAGGCCTATAATATATATTTTATAGCGTCTTTATTAATAAGATGTAAAATAAATTATGGTATATTGGTTTAGATTACGATAGAGCGGAAATGAAAGAGTTGTTTATTGTTATCAATTTGAATTTGAAGAACTCCATCTTAATCTTTAATTTTTAGTTTTTCTTTTTTATCTTCAATAATATTATTACTAAATTAACAAAAACAGTTTATTTTTGTAATTAATACTACGCGTGACAGCTGTTTCGCCCTCTGAAGGCTCAGTGTGATAATGCCTTCAAAGGGCAAAACTGCTGTAACGCGCAATATTGGTTATATGTTGTTAGTCTACACGTACACATATGTAAACCCAGTTCTAGAATGATTTCTTTACAACTTTTGAATCTGACTGAATTTACTTATGTTTTATTTTTTTGAAGTGCACTGCTAACATTGTTATACTTCGCGTCGTTGCGATGGATCACGTGATACGCTCTCTGTCTCGTCAGTTCCCATACTGCTAGAACGAGATGGAATGCGTATCACGTGAACGCTAGGCTATATAAGTCCGTCTTAAGTTTGAATGCTATACATGCAGCAGTTACACGATCAACAAGTTTTTCTAAAGCTTACAATGCTGAATAAAAAAGTATTACGTCATTGTTCGCTTTTGCAAATGTGTATAATAAAAATCTAACCTAGTAAAAAATATTGTTAAATGCATTGTTTTTATAGTAAATTTCAAGATGCGTATTATTTTATATTAAAAAGATCATTCTGAATGCATGCATGACACTGAAAGTATGTCAGAAAAAATATTCGTTTTAGGAACAAGGATTTCTGATCAACAGATCCTGCCAAATAACATGTTATGCAAGTTTCGTAGAAATTTAATAAAATTTTATCCACTGTTATTCACAACCATGACCAATTTTTAGTGTGTAGGATGGTGACATATTTTTAACGATACTATTGGGTGTTGTGATAATGCCATTTAGTAAACTAATCGACTTTTTGTGTAATACGGGGTCAACGTGTTGATACAGATAAACCACTGGAACGTCTATCGGGTTTAATTATTTAAAAATTGATTACTTTCACGACTATCCAAAGAGTTTTAAGACTTTGTCAATAAGGCGATTAATAGCTAGGACTTACTGAGATTTATCGAAAAATGTTAATTAAAATCCAATTCAAAATTCATCCCCAAACAAGGGTTAGGGGATATGAATGATTAATTACTCTTGCACGAGAGAAATTTGAGAACATAATTGAATACTGAATCATTTAAGGTGGCGCCTTTCATAAAAACATCGAACGGCGGATAAAGGAGTAATACTCATTTATTAAAAACGGCTAAATTTAACTAGCTTAATATATAAAAAAAATCACGTGTCAACGTGTTCGTACACGGTAGATATTTACGCTTACGCTTATACATTAACGCTTATTTTTAATCTTAATATATACAAAAAATCACGTAAACCATCTAACGCTCATATCAGCCATGCATTAATTTCCGGATCTGTACATTTGTAACATGTTTAACACAAATTAGCGGGTATGCCTCAGGGATCTCATTCCAAAGGCACTCAAATATGATCTTATTGCAGAAAATACGAAATAAGTACCCATTATTTGCAGAATTACAATTATGCAATATTCGTTCTCCAATCATGACTGATGTCGCGATAGAAATGCGTCTCTCTTCGTGTAACAACATTAATACGAACACGTTAACACCAAATGATCTATTGTCATTGTCCTTCAATTAATGCAGGTAATTACTGTCGATCTCCACAGGAAGTACGTACCATTAAATAGCATGAACCACGCATTCCTGAAGTCCAAAACGTAATTCTGCGTATACATTTGCTAACCGAAACGCGAGCCGAGCCTCGAATTATAGGAAAGGAATGAAGCCATTGCAAGCGGCGTTTAGTTTGCTTGCTTCTGCTATTGTTTCGTTTCTTTCCCATAATTCAAGGCTCGGTTCGCAAATGTATACGTAGCATAACATAACATACTTCTTTATTTAGGCCATCGCAAAAATCGCTCCAGGCTACTGAAGAATTGTAGAACAAATTTAACCGCAAGATGAAAGTGAATGTTACGCTAGATCACATCAATGTTTGTTACCTCAGTAGATACCATTGCCAATATCACGTATATGGATATTTGGCACAAGCCTACACTTTTTTATGGAAAATTAATTCTGCGTAGGTACCTACTTATTTATTTAATAACGATCTTCACACCAATCCCAATAAGGGTGTTGAAGGTTGTGGAATCAAAGTTATTTACCCATAGAATCAAACTTGGGAAATTGATATTTTGTCTTATATGATGACCAGGGCCACCCTATGCCGGAACAGTCGAATTTCTGAAGCGACAAAGCGCTGATAGTACCTAACCTAACACGTTGCATCTGAGATTATATTTCATAAACACTGCGCTACATAAGTACAAATCATCCAAATAAATCACTTATTACCGTGATCACCTACCTAGGCCTCTTCTGATTTTGATAAGGGGCGCTAAATTTTTAGTCGCAGTAATTTAAGTGTAAATGCTCACACGCCTACTGACAACTACGAAAAGCTGAGCATTTTCATAAAAGAAACTTCCTTAGGATTTCAAAAGAAGAAATTGCATTTTTCGAATGTTGTTTATCCAATGAAATTGTGAAAATACAAGACTCGTTATATTCATACTAATCAAACGAAAAATGTGGCACCACTGAAAGGATAGTCAATCAAAGAACGAAAAGAAAACAGCTGTATGAACGGACTCCCAAAGTTTGTCCACTGGACCTAGTTCAATGAAACTAAGCGTGTTCTCTCAGTAACGGATCTTCACTCCGTTAATTTATCTGAGCGTTTGTTTTAAACATAATCAAAATAAATACACATTCTAAAAGAAGAAGAACTATTAATTAATGGATTCATTTTAGTACCTACGTTTAAAGCGTGTCTGATATGATTTATAAATATGAGTTCCAATTTTGAACATTAAAAGTTCATTGTACTCGTACTTGAATAATTTTACGCACTAAGCGTCCATACTATTATTTCAAATCACACAACCATGCACAGACAACCGAAAATAGAACCTAAGAATAGGAAAATAATTCTCCTCAAGGCCTATGTTATCTTTGGGGATGCTGTGTGGAGGATCTTTTTCAGGAAAAGGAGTAGAGGAAGTTCTGGGAAGGAAAAGGGTAAAAGTGGTGGATAGGTATCTGAAGGTCGGTGACCGGATAAATCATCACAATGATAATTCATCACATCCTTAAAAAGTTATATAAAGTCATGGAAAGTGATGAACAAAAACTTTATTAACTGAGTTAAGTAGGTTAGGTTAGGTTAGGTTGGGTTAAAAAAAAATTCATCGTTTCTAATGACTTTATATCACTTTTTAAAAGTGTGTTGAATTGTCACTGTGTTGAGTTATCATGGAACCAAAAAAAAAATTTACCTTAAAACTTTTTTGGATACCCATCTTCCCAAATGTTGAGAATGTTAAAATAATAAATCTTGTACTGTATGGATGATTAATCTGTCGTACAATAATTTAAAAAGTATTAAATTACTGTGTACTCGGGTAACAGTTAGCAACTCCCTAACGGGTCGGTAAAGAATAACGTAAACCACGACAGTATTCGCGCGACTCGTATTCTAGTATGTAGACATCTCTCATCCATTATTTATTTCAAAAGTATTCATGAATTTTTCTTATATGACTTACATTCAAAAATAGTAATTTGGATTCGATTTTGTCGTATACGTAACTTTTTTGATTTGGGCTTTTGTTTTAGAACAAATAGAGTTCGAAGTAGAAAATTTTAAATGATTTGAAAATATTTTAAAAAAATCCGACACCACGGAGTTACTATTAGCTCTTTATTATATTTGAAAATGCGCCGAAGCGTAAACTGGGTCCAATATTTTTTAACCCTTAAGTTGCCGAAAAAAGATAAATAGATAAAATAAAATCGAAATGGTCAGATCGAAATTATTTTTTTGTCACTGTTTTTTGCTATGTAGATTCACTTGATTTAGATTTAACCATTAATTTCCAGACTTCATTCATTTTACAGCAACGTTATTAGTATTTAAATCAAACCATAAAACTCATTTGAATGATTTGTGATATTGGAAATAGTAGAACGTACCTAAAACACAAGGTAGTAATTATAATTATACATGGTGTCCGGAAACTCGTAGTACAAGCCGGAAACTGGAGAATGTATACCACACGGGGAACCCAAATAAACATAAAGTTTTTTGATTTGAGCATTTTTATAAAAAAAACAAAAAAATGTATTTTTCGGCTATTTCAGGGTTCAAATTTTTTCGTCATTATTTGTTTTACTTTTAAATTTTTAAATAGTTTTAATTAGTTGGGTACTTTGATCTTCAGTAATAATTTATAAGAATTTGATCAAAAAAAATCAACTTCTGACTCGATTTACTCGAAAACGAAAGCTCAAATCAAAAAAAATTATACTGCAAAATCGACTCCAAATGTGATGTAGATTCACCAGTTTCCCGCTTGTACTACGAGTTTCCGGACACCATGTATAAGTAAATGATATAAATCTTAGGGCCAGAAATACCAACTAGATTTGATTAGTTAGATAATTTATTATGTTTTTTAGAATAATTATCATAATAAATAGTCGTATGACGTGTACGTACGAGACTTGACAAAAAAAACTAAATGCGTACGCTGCCACACGCAAGGCCGAATTATCAATTTACGAGGCCAAAAATACTTTTATTTTATATATTTTGATACTTTTAAATTATACATTCTAATTTAAAAATCGTGTTACAATATTTTATTTTTATTTTGAATTAGTGAGACAATTAATAAAACAAAATATTCATGATTAAACTGTTAATTGGCGATAAATTGTAAATTGTATTTATTCTCTAAATCTTCATTTACTTTAAAGTCGGGTAGTCAAGAATACTTGACAGGAATGCGTTTGACGAATGACAAAGTTATAAGAATTGTTGGAACTTTGTGGAACTTTTTGTACATATAACTCTCTAAAGTATATATTTAAATACATGTATATGTTTTAAAAAAAATAGTGTTAGTATAGTAAGAAATACATAATATTTTTATCTACGTACATATTACGTAAAACTATATTTAGTCGACATAACCCTCTAATAACGGGGGTTTGCTCGACGATCACATTTTAATTATTTCTGATAAACGTATTACTAAATTCTCAATTTTTTCTAGAGAAATCCATACAGATATAATTTATTTATATTTATGATTATTACAACACAATTATTTGAAAATTTTATAAAACGTTTTTCAACTATAAGATTAGCTTTAAGAGGCAGATTTTATGGTACTGGACGAATAATTAGTAACTTCCCTAGGGATCCCTCTAGAAGCATTTGAGATTTTAGTAACACATTCATCAGAAATAAATAATATAAACCCCACGGATAGATCAATTTTCTAAGCCTGCTAGGGCAAAGTCGACCGTATGTCCGTCCGTTACGCCGGGCCGCTGGCCAAACATTGTTTTTACACCACTTCATCACTTTTTTCGTTAAGATTCCCACTTTATTTCAGAGATTTGACAGAGCAAACTCAACCGTAGGTCTGTCCAATACACCAGGGCCGCGCGTCGCATATTATTGTGCACAGCTGTTTCACTTACGTCGGAAAGATTCTGGCTTTAGTTTAGGGTATTGTATCGTCTTAACAATAATTACGCACTAAAGCACACATCTGACGCTTCAATATCTATATTAAAAACTTTTGTTTCAAACCCGTCAATGATTATTCAACTACATACAAGATAACTCGCTACGTTCACAAAATAAATTCTTCCGCTTCAATTTGAGCTTGTTTATATAGAACATTTTAAAAGCATATGTGATTAGTTTGAAGACAAAACTTTAACCTCTTTTTGGCGCGGTAATTTACATTGGCCGTTCCTATGTGCGCTGGGACACCAATGAACCGTTAAAAATAATATTACCTTGATCATTTATTGTGAGTAGGCAGTAGGAATATTGGAAAATGAAGAAAAAAGAAAATGGTTTATTATTTGCGTCAAGTTACGGCTCATTAAAAAACAAAAGGATTTATAAACTAATTGGTTTTTAAAACCAGTTTAATTCAGCAAAATTTATCTAAGCGACTGGAATTATATATTGTAACCTTTCACTTTGCTTTTACTTTTAAATTAATTGATAACTAAAATAATAAAAAGTTGTGAAAAAATTTATAAAACGCGGATCTTATGATCTATAATTATATAGATGCAATTATTTTTTGTATAAGCTAGATTCATGTTCAATAAATATAATGTAACTAATCAAATAATTGTCTCATAGTTCAATCAAATGGTATTAACGGTCCGGTAGTACTCATTGATTTTGATTGAACCATGTTTCTATTGAATTTTTAATAGTGCTTCATAGCCTCAAATTACAATAATTGAGTGAAGTTTTCATCTGCCAACGAAGGATGACCTGTGACTAGGCTCTGTTTACAGGAAACTTTGGCTTTTGCATACTTATACATAAATTGTTATCTTGTATCTTCTGGCCTACTGTCGTTATTTTTCAGGAAGCTAGCAGTCTAAATTGGAGTTACCAACCCTAAATTATGGAAGTAAGGTGTGTAACTGCTAGACGGAAGGCGAAATATTATTCATGTATTCAAATTAAATCCCCGAGGATTGTGTGCGGTAGTGAATAATAAATAAATAAGCATCAGTTACGACCGTATTATGAAGGAGCACATAGATACATGTGTAAGCGTAATAAACAAGATGAGACAGTTTGAACTTGGAGAACGGATGGATATGCAAGAAAGTGTCAGGAGAAGAATATGATTTATTTGACCGGAACTAATGATGTACTCGTAATATAGAACCAGAATTATGAATGAATGGGAATATAGCAAGCGAAAACCGAACAGCGGGGTTATATCGATGGCTCCAGAATAAGAGGTCACAGGGTCAAAACCTGGTGAAGTGCTATTAAAACGTATAATAATAGTCCTGATGAGAATCCTCGATGTGGCTATAGCTTAAAATAAAGGTTGGAGTGTCCTGGAATAATCCTTTTCATCGTTCCTTGATGTGGCTATAGCTTAAAATAAACTTTAGAGTGTCCTGGAACAATCCTGTTCATCGTTACTTGATGTGGCTATAGATTAAATTAATGTTTGGAGTGTCCTGGAACAATCTTTTTCATCGTTCCTTGATGTGGCTATAGCTTAAAATAAACTTTAGAGTGTCCTAACACAATCCTATTCATCGTTTCTTGATGTGGCTATAGCTTAAAGTAAAATAAGTAAGGACACATGTCAGCGCTATATTAGCAGCGGACACATACCTGAACGGATGACGAATCTCGTGCTGGCACAGTTGGTGGACGGGGTAGTCTCTCTCGCTGCAGCAGCTGGTAAAGTTCCTTCGCTACCTAGGATTCTTGCAGCAGAGTCTCCATCTTCTGTCTTCGTCGAACGTCACAGCGGTGCTGCCAAGGTTTGTTATCTATGTGAGGATGTTGTGTCAGCGCTCTTTATTGGCAGCAGACACATGTCAGCGCTATATTGGTGGCAGACACATACCTGAACGGATGACGAACCTCGTGTTGGCACAGTTGGTCTAAATAACAAATGTAGATCCTAGGAAATAAATTGTACAGAGCCCTTGAGGTGATTTTTCACAAAAACGGCGCTCTACAAATCATCCAATTATTATTATTATTATTATTAAGAATCCTTGTCATAGTTTTTCTTTTCCACTCCCATTTTTCTGTCCAGCGACTCTGAGGTTCTTGTAAAAAAGGCTTATCTACGTAAAAAATACGCATATTTAAAATACCTTGGTAATTCTTTACAGAAATTATTTTTTTAAAGGTCAAGGATGGATTATCCTCTTATCAAAAAATAATTGAAAATTTAATACCATTGACGCCAAAGGCAAGATATTGAAAAATCACCCAGCTCAATCAAATCACCGAACTCATCACAAAGTAAAAATAAATTATGTCAATTTGTAATCAATTATTGCATTTGGCAATATTTGCATTGATACTGGAACTCATTTTGCTTATTTCAATGAAATAATATTAAAAAATGAATGTGATAGTAAAGTCATGCTGTGTTTGAGCAACCTAAAATTAAATACTATTAAATTAAATTTTCTTTGAACAAAAAGATTCATAAATATTTTCTCATACATCAGCTTTTCAAAACTGTGCAGATAATCAAAAGACACGTGATTCGTACAGTTTTAAAAGTCAACTGATGTTGCTAGTTACATAAGACCTTTCGAACCCTAGACCCAAGACAGGATAGTGAAATTGATTATCGGAAATGAAGAATTTCGTTCCATGAAAATATTTTATCAGCCACAATTTTTGTCACCAGAATTATTGAGATTAGACTTTAAAGATCTCTTCAGTGCTTATCAAACTTTTACATTTGTAGGTCAGTATTTATTCAAAGATTTAACCCCTCCAGCGCTTGAGGGTCATATATGACCGGGCGTCCATATTTTATAAAAGTATTTTTACCTTTTTTCCTATTATAGTTTATCTCAATTATTTATACTGGAATCTCTACCAAAATGAATAATTCACATTTCACACCGCTATCGTAACAACCGGTTTATCTTTAAAAATTATGTATTATTTTTATTATATGGATTGTGTGGGATTGCACTTACCTCCCCACATTCTGGAATAAACAATTATTATTATTATTATTATTATTATATGAACGAGATAAAAGTGAAGGTACAGTTTTATTATAAATTCCCTAAACACAACGAACGTGTTTTCGAAATATCGAGTTCTCTCAATTTTTCTATGATTGGACTAAAAATTTAAGTAAAATTGTAGTTAGCGTTTTCGACAATATTTTTCACGTTTGATATTAATATTTTATTATTTGAAATAGTATTGTTTATTTTAAATATATACACCGGAAAGATAATTTTATCTAGTTTCTAAAACTGTATTTGTTTTTACCGAAAATTAAAAAAAGAAGATGCATATAGCGCATTTAAAATACACAGAAAACATTGCAAGCTGAACAAATGTGATGAATGTACTGAAGGGTTAATATCCATAGTTTAGAAAGGCTATTCTATCTCGCTGTTTTATGAACGTGTTTATCATATAATATGTAGGTTCCTATTTGGTAATATACTGCACTGGTAAGCTAAGCTAAAATTAAATTTTTATCTATTTTATTATTAGGAAATACATATGTTGTAAAATGTAGTACTTAGTTCTGATGCGGCGTTATGTTTTATTCAAACAGTGATTGTTTGATTTCAATTTGTTCAAGTGGCGCAGTATAAAATATATGAAAAAATATGTCATCTCGAGGACCACAAACTTATTTTCCTTTTCCCAGACGATTTCTTTATCGTATTCCCACCGTTAAGAGTGCGTGTTTTTTTACAGCGCGTGCGACGACCGTTCAGTAACCGGTTTCGCAGAACGTGCCAAATACATTATCCTCTGTCGTCCTAGATTCATACCGCCTTCAACATTCGCGTGCCCACGACCACTTTCAATGAGTCTGTCTACTCATAGTTGGTTCCTCAGATCATAGAATATTCTACTTGACGTTGGTTCTTGTGTTTAACTGCTTGAGATAAACAAAAACTCTGCAATCAGTTAAACGTACGATTATCGTTAGTTCGGCAGTTAGATGACGGATTTGTAGGTCCGTTACTTCTGGATACACTGAACCCAGATTCCGACCTACCCCTCACACATTTTTTTCCTTCTCAGAACTTCCTCTCCTTCCTTTTCCCTAAAAAGACCACCACGCAGCATTCCCAAAGACGACATAGGCCCTGAGAGAAAGTTTTCCCGGAAAGGCCTCCTGCGTGGAGCTGACGTTAAAAAAACAAGTTTCCTGACAACGTGTATAAATTCATATATAAAAATTATTTTTAAGTAATAATCGATTTTAATGTAAAGAATTCAATTTAATATTTACAGACTGTCTCTTTTACAGGATGATCCTATGCTGGGTCGGAATTTGATAGTGTTTGTGCTGTTGTTTTTTGATACGTTATTTCATGCTATAAGTACTTTAAGCCAGGCTTCTACTTGTTTTATGAATACGTTATATCTCTCCGTTTTACGAGAAAGTAAGTTATTATATAGCTGAGTAGAGTGGTATCTATAAATTATTAGCTTTAAAATTTACTGTAAACTAAAGCGAAAATAACAAAACAAACTTATGAAAAAAGGAAGTAGGTAAGCATTCCCATATGGGTATGTTCTGATATTAAATAAAGGATGAGGGGGATCAAAAGTAAAGAGGAAAGTGTGGAAGTATCTGGAGATTCACCAAACATAGCTAAAGTCATTTCTAAAAAGGTTCTGAATCTGAATGGTGGACTTCGCCTAGGGGCGATAATGAGAAAACCTTTAAACACACACTCCCTTACTTACAAACGCTGTATAAATAATATAACGCCGCGCGGGAGGTCGGAATGGTGAAAAAGTTTACCTTTTACCACTGGGTTTTTGTATGATTAAAACCAGGCAAGTTCAGCTTTACTATACAAACGTTGAACCGGCGTATAAGAATCTAATTAGTAAGATGGATATTATCCATAATTTAATTCTTCAGTGTGCTTAATGTTAATAACATAACCCTTCCCGGTAAACACATATTTTTCTTTTCATAATGATTACTAACTATAAATCATTGCGGTAGTAGGAAAAAGCGTTTCAAATTTACTTCAAACCGATTCAGCTAATATTGTGACCCTTTTTGCACAGGAGCATCGACGAATACTTTCCCAACGACCTATAGTTTAATTTCTATTACTGGAATTCTCAAGGCGGTAGGAACTGAGCAAAAAGGGTTCCACTTGAAAAGTATTGTCATCGAAGATAGAATTTACTATTCAAAACGTGACATTTCGACTTGTTTGCCAGAATATTTACTTTCCCAGCGACCTTTGGAGCTGTTTCTATAGAAGTGGTTTGCAAAAAATGAACGCAACTTATCTGCTCTTCGCAGCCACTTTCTTCTATAGAGGTTTTATGAAAACTGGTTCTAATAGCTGCGGCAGGTGTGTGCAACTATTTGATTAGATAACTTATTATATAATATATTTCGACAATTATTATAATACACCTTGAGTTTATTAGGGAAAAAGTAAAAGAATAAATATGTTTATTAAACTCCAACCCTGTTTCGAGATTATTTTAGTTTTATTATCATCTTAGTTTATAAATGGGCGCTGGCGCTTTACGCAAGGATTTCCGAAATCAGATGTAGACAGGACATAAATTACTTTCCTCTAATTCTGATCATCGAGTATGCAAAATTTCCGCAAGTATAAAAACTCTGCTTTGGAGGATGTGAAAAGGGGATAGGGTGGTTTTTCAAAATAGCATGAAGACATTATTCTTTCTCTTATTACGAAAGTCGAGTATGCAAAATTTCATCAATCTCGCAATAAAACTATAGATTTGAATAAAAAACAATACCACGACGCCGCCACACGCACTCTTCCTTATAATATATATATATATATTTTTTTTTAAAAAGTTATATATTAGTCTCTACGCAACCAAACAAAAAAAAACTTAAAAACATTTTCTGTTTATTTATTTCATTTATATATTTATTATAATTTATATATTAATCTCTAGGCAACCAAAAAAAACAAACTTAACATTTTCTGTTTATTTATTTAATTTATATTCAACATTGTTAAATATTATTTCAAAATATTTAATAATTTGTATTTTCTGCTAAGATAAGTGGAAGAAACTACCAGAATCACCAATTTTATAATTATTTTAGTAACTGTATTTTTTTTTGTATTAGGCAATTCACCCTAAAGAGAGTGCTATGTGTAATTGTATTTGATTAGCCACAATATTAGGAATACCATTCATTTTATCTTCAACATCTCCGAACACAATTATTGCATTTATTTGAGTATCAAAACACAACATTTCTACAACTAAAGTAAAATTAAAAAAAAATTATGTAACGTGAATATAATCCATCGGTTGCTTATCTCTCCTTCGAGAAATTAACTTCTTACAAATAATAATGCAGTTCCTAGATAATAATTATTAGACCTACACTTCATTTCACCGCGTTTCTTGTTCAATATCTGTCGTGCATGCATATTATTATCTATTCTCTTTGCCGACTCTAAACTCATACACAACTGGGAAATAATAACTGCATAATACTCTTTGTACATACTCTTTCACCAGCAAAATTTTATTACCAGTTTACATATAATTGAACACTTGACCAGAGACAATATTTTTTTGACGAATTATCTACATCTGTACGTTGCCAAAAAAACGTATTCTGCTGAGATAATCATGCTCTAGGCAATTTCATGTTCCTCTTCAATTTTACAGTAGCTTTGTCACTAAATATTATTTGTTCTATTGTCACAAATTCCATTCACAAATTATGCAACTTCTTTGGTATTGAAAGTATTTTAAATAATTTTCTCCTTGAATCGAACTTGAATAAGTCTCACAGAACCTGAAAATGAACGTTGAAATTTGATGAATTGTTCAAATTCTCCGAAACAACCCGTCCTAAATCATTTTCACGTAGTACATAATAGTTTTTTTTTTTCAAAATTTAATTATTTAAGACAATATTAGTGATTTCTAAACGAAAATCTGAAACAGAAAATCAGAAAAGGATACGGTCACATCTAGGACTCGAACCCAAGACCCTTGCCTTGCCGGGGCACCGCTCTGTCCTGGGTTCGAGTTCTAGATGTGACCGTATCCTTTCCTGATTTTCTGTTTCAGATTTTCGTTTAGAAATAGCTAATATTGTCTTCAATAATTAAATATTACAATTTGAGGTTTTACTCAATAAAGTTATTCGAAAAAAAAAAAAATGTTTTTTTTTAGTGGAAATTTTAATAGTTTATATTTAGGGGTAGAAATAATAAACCGAGCTGAAAAATATTAATTTTATTTGTTAAAGTAATTTACAAAAAAACATTATTTATACATTCGTAGATTGTTCTGATTATTTTAAACTCAACTACTATTTAATTTTAAAAAGAAGAACAAAATAATAATTTTGATATCCAGATTTGCTGATAAATCCAAAAACTACTCGTAATATTGTCATTAGATATCTCACGGATTCCTTTTTTTTTTATTTTTATATTTGGTACATTATTTTGTTACAATTTATGTTTTCCAGTAATGTAGGCCTCACTGGGTGGCTTGCCCGTGCTGAGGCCTTCATTTTATAATATGAAAATCTAATCTACATATTACATTTAAAGAGAAGATAGTAAATTTGAAAAGAAAATAATAAATTTAAAATAAAAAATAAAAATACATAATAATACATTTAAAATTTAAAAATAATACAATGAAAATAATCTTGTGTGTTTGTGAGTGATGTGTGTTTATGTTGGTTTTGTGTGTTACGTGTAGGTTTTATTTTTATTTTATTCTATGACATTTTGGTAATATTGTCTTTTTTGTTGTTTAATCCATTTTGTAATTTTGTGTGTGAATTTATTTTTATTTTCCTCAATTTTAATTTCAATTTTTAGACAGTTGAAAGCTTTTATAGCATGGTATTGGTAGTGTCTTTGTCCAAAGGTTGAATTTACTGTTGGAGTTTTAATGTTTTCTTTGTACGCTTGTCTAACTGGTCTGTTAGTGTTATTTTGTGTATGTTGAAATTTATTTTTTTTGTTAAAAATGTAGTTTAGTAGTGTTTTAACGTATAATTGGCGTATATCTAGTACGTCACAGCTGTTGAATATTTGGTCCGTATCGGTCAGTCTATGTTTTTTTAGTATTACCTTTAAGATCGTTTTCTGTGCGGTTTCTATGTAATTGATAGCCGAGTTTGTTGCTCCTCCCCAAGCAATAATTCCATATTCTATTATTGATTGGCAGAGTGCAAAATATATTGTTTTCAATTGTTTTATTTTATATATGTTTCTTATGTTAAGGAAAATGTGTATTGTTTTGAGAAGTTTATTTGTGATTTGTTTGATGTGAGGTATCCATCTAAGGTTATGGTCAATTACGATTCCTAGATACTTTATTTGTTCTGTTTTTTCTAGAGGAGGGCAATCGCAGATGTTGGTGTTTAAACATTCGTGTATTTTTATGGTGTTTGTATTGTTTTTTTGTTTTTTATTCCTTTAATAGAACGATGTTAGTAGATTCCTGTTTTACCATAGTAACCATTTTTCTTTTGTTTTAAGGTACTGCTGACAAACTGCTTTGGCAGTTTAGAGGGTTTTTATGAAGAATTAACAGAATTATATATTTTCTATTAAAATTTATGAACAAAAGAACTTGTGACCAAAGCGTGCTTTTTATTAATATTAAATGAAAGAAATTATGTAATAAATGTGATTGAAATACCAAACAGTGCATTTATTTTCTCTCTACCACCACATCACGGGCATATGCCTGGTCTCAATACAACAAAAAATTGTAAAATAACCAAAAAAACACCTAATAAAGAAAAATTTAACAACTACAATGATGTATGTTAGGGACACTTTTTGTATTACTTGCACTTATTATCTATTTTCCTGTAAACTGTGTGTACAGACATAGAAAAAATTTGTTCCATCCCCGAGATTTTTCGTTACAAAGGAAGAAACGTCAAGATAAACTTTTTAGGATTAAATTACTTACAGTACCAGGTGTGCGCCTTAAAAGGGTGACCCTCAGCCTGTATCTATTTTCAGGAAGAACTTTTCGATACACAAAGTTGAAATTGGAAAAGAAACTATAAGTTTGGTTTTTCAGAATATTGGGAAATTCTGAAAAAAGTCTCCGCACGCTTGAACTTTGTTAAATGGTTAAGCTCAGTTAAGCTGTAGGTACACAAATATTTGATCACCTGATCGTCCCTAGAAGAGTTTACAAAAAGGAAAATCAAAACTTTTATATTGGGGTTCATTAAATAACGGAAAATCCATTTTAAGAAAACATTATATTACAGTCACCTGGAAATATTTACAAACGAAAATGAAACTTTCATTTCAAAAAGTTCCAAAATTCCTCAGTTGTTTATTATTGTTTGCGAATAAATGATAGCAGAACGTGTTTAAGCTATATATTAAGGCTAAGCTTAGTATTTATAACGAATTAGTTTATATTATGAATACCAAAAAATTGTTTCAGATACATTGAAGCTTTTCTTATCGTTTCCTTTAAGTAGAACTCAAACAAAAAAAAATATTTACATACATTACAACATTAAACATAAGGGTTAACAACTAAAAAGTGCATTTTTTCAATAGAAATGTATGAAAACACAGATGAAACAACTTAAAAAATATAATATTATGGCTTAGGTTATCTGTGACAGTTTCCCTCGATTAACTTTTTTGCTTTCTTATAAAATTATTTACAAAATAAATAAAAACCACTTTTGCGCTTGAAATCGAGCATTTCTAGACTCTGTTTGTCAAGCGATTTTAATGCCTATTCGTGACGATATAAGGCATACCGAGAATTCACTCATTTTTGGCTTGTATCTTCCTTTTAATGTAATATGCGCATAAATCATCGCGGTTCAGAAACACAACTATTTATGGGAATTTGCTATATTTAAAATGATGATTTTTTTTTAAAAGAGAAAGTTTTATCCTAAACGGTTTTTTATTAATTCTCTATTCTCTATGCCGATACTAAGTAGGTTTGTATGAAACGGGGAATTCAGATTTTCAATAATCAATCTGCTTTGTGTTTAAAAGATAATGGTACATTTTCACAAAGTGAAATATCTCTATAATATTGATTCTAGAATATTATTCTATATTCTACATAGAAGTTAAATAACTAGGTACGTACCATTTTTTTAAATCTATCTCAGTAGGCCCCTGTTACATAAAAATAAACTTAATTTCTTATTCCCTACCAAATAATGTGGACTCTTTTTAAAAAGTTAATAACCTTAATTAACCCTACCACATTATTCGCCTAGGTGCATTTTTTAGAATCGACGTATTATATTTTAAAAAAATTAATTGCGAATATTTATAATATTTTTTTAGGTGTGGTAGATACTTAGAAAGATAAAGCTAACATTCATTCTTATGTTTAATCTAAATATATAAAAATCACGTGCACTGTGTTCGTTTACGCCAATCTCCGAAGCCGCCCAACTGATTTCTATGAAATTTTTAAAATGTTTATTGATGTTTCCAGCTTGAAATATTGAATAGTTTTGGAACCGTCATAGTCGAGATCAATTTAAAAAAAATATATTCCAACATTTATTTTTCAGATTTCTCATCCAAAATACATACAACCACAAGTTTTAACTTCCCCCCCCCCGTCGCATTTATACTTATTTTCTAACAATAATCACAATTTGCTGAAATTATCGATATCAAATGAAACGTGAAAAAATTATTTACAATGCATGTGACTTGCGCGTGTATTCTATGTATGTCAAATGCATAAAATATCCGACAACAGCGCCACCAGATAAAAAAGGCGGTTAACATAAAATGAGGTATATATAAAATGCGGTCTACAAAGAAGGCTGTCTGTGGCAGGACCACGTCTGCCCGAGCCCACTAGTATGTACATATATTTTTTTAATTTAAAAGTACAATGTATGGAATATTTCGCTTTGTGACTTTGTTTTTTCTATTTTGTAAAAATATTTTTCTTTTTTGTAAATAAAAAAATGGCTTTTTACAAATGAATTAAGTTATGCCCAACAGCTAACTGAATGTGCATTTAAAAATTATCAAACAATATTGACCCGATTCTTATTTTTTTTTAGAAATGTATTTCTCTTTATGAAAACGCTCCCTTCCTCCATTTCCTTATTTGATGAATGATGACAATGATGTTTCTTTCAGAGGACTGCGAGATATTTCTCTACGTTTTTCTGCCATGAAGATATGAAGAAGCTGGTCAACATTATCCGTATTACACCATAGGACCTACTCTCTTTTGAAAACGGGCTACGTTTAGTGAAAAGATCTGCATCATAAATATCTGGGACATATCCTAGCCGAAGATATGAAGGATATAGAAGACATGGAACGACAAAGAAGAGCAATCAATATGCGGGCCGGAATGCTCTCAAGGCGGTTCTACCACTGTAGCGATGATGTCAGAAAATTACTTTTCAAGGCATTCTGCGCTGCACTGTACACATCTGAGCTGTGGACACAATACCCAGCAGCGCAATGGGACAAGCTGAGGGTGTGCTACAAGCATACAGGCATACAGGCAGCTCATGCAACTACCGAGGTTCTGCAGTGCCTCCACAATGTTTACTGAAGGGAGGGTGCACTCATTCCCCGTCTTACTTCGCCACCGACTAGCCAGCTTCTGGGGTAGGACTCGGAAGTCAACCAACATCATCGTTGTGGCTGCATCCGAGTGGCTCAGTTCCCCACTCAATGAGCGATGGATGCAGATGATGCGGCGACCTCCCTGATGGACGGTTTAATTTAATTTAATCTAATTGTTTTTATTGTATTACCTATTTATATGACTATTTTATTTTTGATTTATATTTTTTTGTTTCCCTGTTTTACTGCATTTCATGTAATATGGCAGACTGGGATTGCACTATCCTCCCAGTCCTGCAGGATTAAAACTTAAATAAAAAAAATAATAGGTTTAATAATTTAAGATAAAAGTAACCCGTAATAACTTATACCTTAAAAAAATAAACGAAAGCCATTCAAACATATGTTTATATTGACGGAATCTGGATGACAAAAGATTTTGATTTAAAAAATAAATTATATTCAAAAGCAGCCTGTATTCTAAATCAACAACAAACGACGAGTTGTTTCACAGAATTTGAACAAATCATCAAATTTCAAAGTTAATTTTGCAAGTTTTGTGAAGGTTCTATTTATGTTCTATTACTATATTATTATTGGCCAGTTGCTTCACAAAACTGAAATAATAACAAAACTTTGATAGAACACTCTATCTGTGAAAATCTAATTTGAAATTTGATGAATTGTTAAAATTGAATTTTTATGGCACTTTTGGATGTCAAAAATCAATAACGGAATTGAATTATGTCGATTTGGACAATTTGTCGTTTATGATGTTACGATTTTCTTAACCAATGTTATAAAAAAAATAATTAAAACCAACTGAAGTTAGTTCTTGTTTGATGTTAATTAATTATGTAGCTACCTAAAAGGCTTATTATTTATTAACCAAAAACCTAATAGCACCCCGGTTACAAAACTTAAAATTTTATCTAATTAGAGTAACAATAAATTTCTTAATTTACGTACCTACTTCTATTTGTTTTAAGATTCTCCTAAAACAATATATCACGGTTACATTGGCGCATTTCATGAGGAACCAAAGGCTTCTATAAATGGAGAAATCATAAAAAAAGTGGAAGAAATTAAATATCTATGTGTTATTATAGACTCAAAATTGAACTTCTCAAAAAATGCAGACTATACAATTAAACAAATTGCAAAAAAAATATCATTTCTTGGTAGAATCAGAAACAAAGAAAATAAAGAAACATGCCAGATAATATACAATACAATTATATCACCACACTTTAATTACTGTTCAAGTATTCTTTTTCTCTGCAATAAAGAGAAAATGAAAAAATGCAAATACTGCAAAATAAAGCAATGCGAATAATACTTAAGCGCAACATATACACACGGATAAGAGACATGTTAAAGGAGCTGAATATTTTGACGGTGAAGCAAACTGTGTATTTGAATGTACTTATTTTTATACATAAAATTAACTTAGGGATGATGTCTAAGGAGCTGAAAAGACAAATAAATTACAATAACGAGATACACGGACACGGGACGAGAAATTCTAAGCAAATTAGATTGCCAACAAGAAAAAAAACAAGCACCCAAAAATCTCTGATGTACCAGGCCGTTCAACTCTATAACAAAATCCCGAAGGAAATTGCTGTGATAGAAAATATTAATAAGTTCAAAAATGAATTAAGAAAATATGTCTATCTCAATTATTAATGTTTCTTTTTTGTGACTTTATTGAAATATTTAAAGAAAGAATATGTTTGCCAAACAATGTACATGTTTATATGTTTATAAAACTATTAGCACACACGAAGATGTGAGCTAACTTAAGATTAATAAATAAAAAAATAAAAAATAAATAAAAAAAATTTCAAATTTGAAATTGTGGCCCCGCGTAATGCGTAAAATTATTCATGTTCGATAAACTCTTAATTTCGAAATTTGACAAACAAGCGGTAAAGTAGGTACAAAAAACATTTCATTTATTTATAAAACTTTATTCGAGATGTGTATTTATTTTGTTTAAATCTTTGACAGATGCTTAGATGGTTTAATGAAGATATAAATAAGTCCCAGTTGACATACCTACTTTAGCTAGCCTTTCATGCAGCTATTTCATTCGCATTCACATACTGTTTGAATGACTCTCGTTTTCGTAAGCGGTGCAACATTTTTTGTTCGATTTGTCTGAATATAACGTGTCTTGTATTTTTATAGTGTCATTGGGTAGATTTCGTAATTTTACAATTTTATAGGAAAACTTCTTCTTGGAAAATAGTTTTTTTTTATAAAAACTTTCAGCTTCGCAAATCCCACAAATATAAACATTAATAAAATTCATTACACAATGACCACAAGAAATGACACTGAAACTCAAAGAGCATTTTACAGAAAAATACATTTGTCAATTTAATATAAAATAACTTCTAATTCTGTTTCTATCGAGATTTCAAAAGCTTAACTTAATTTTTGACGATTTTTGCAAAATAAACAATTGAACGTTGACAGAATTTACACATTAATAATAACGAAAACAGTTTTGCCACTACAATGTCGACACTGGCAAATGTAAATTGGTAAACTTAACATTAACCACAGGTTCTCCTAGTGAGGTGTTCACGTAACATACAATATCACCCACACACAGTTTTACCTATATCAACCTATTTTCTTTATTTTTTGTACCTTTTTTCTGTACTTTTTTCTCTGTACTACAATATAAACCATTGTAATCATTTGTAAAATGTGTATTCAAGAATAGACATAAATAAATAAACACATCTGATAAATCATCAAAAATATTCGTTCCAGTTGACGAGTTTAAAATATTAACATTCATATTCAAATTAGTGACTTGTGGGTTTCTTGTGATCACAGTTTAAATAAGAATGTGCGTGAAATCAATTATTCCACTCTTCAATATTTTTTTCTTAGAAAATAAATTTCATCACCGTGTCACAATATAACTTTGTCAAAGCCGCTCATTACAACAATACATTCATAGACGTTACCATTCAATTTTCTGACATAATTCTTCGTAAACATGACGCGCATACACGTTCTGTTATAATACATCCCGAGAGCCATTAGAATAATATAATGCTGGCCGCAAACCGGTTGTTACAAACGTAAAATTTCACTTTCAATACGATAGCTCCGATCTGAACATAAAAACGTCGAGTATAGTGGGTATTTTAATAAAAAAATCGACAATCTTTCTTTGCGGATTGCGGGTGATGTTTTTTGTAAAGTATTTTAAAAAAATGGATATTAGGTATACGAGGGTCTTTATGAAAGGAAAAGTTTTGTTGGTAGTCAGAAACTTCTTTGGTATTTGTATATCTTTGCTGTACGACTAAAAGAGAAGAACGAACTAATCGATGGCCTATATACGGAGACATCTCAAAATCACAGATTCTTAAAAATGGCGTTTGAAGTTTTTAAACGAAAAAATATGATAATGCAAATACCTCTAATGAACAAACTAATAAAATTTGAACACAGTTTTTTCGAAAGTTCATAATTGAAAGAATCATGTATTTATTGCGTACTTGTGATTTTTTTATTTTATTTTAATCGATTACAATTCGTGAGATTCATGTATTTATTGAAAAAAATTCTCTTCATCTCTCCACAAATTCTTTGTGATTTAAATTTTTTCTCTTCCACTCTCCACGCACTTAAATCCCATTTAGTATTTTTTAGGATTAATTTCATACTAAATTACAAAGGCATTTTAAGGACATACGTAATAGGCGTGTTAACTATGTAAATTAATATTTATATCCTTATAACTTGTAGTATAATGTGTGAATGTCCGAATAAATAACTAAATTAAAAATTAAAAAACAACACTGTCTCAACATATTTCCAGACATTTTTGATTATTTATGTTACATGCTTTCCCTTTGAAACCAGACAACACTTAAGTAGTTGTTTCTCTCACAGTAGCAGAGCTTAATTCATCTAAAGAAATTGCATCACTAGCACAAAATCGCCTTTTTTACATGTCTCTGTATAGAAGTAGACCATTTAAATGTCTTTTGACATGTCTCTGTATAGAAGTAGACCATTTAAATGTCTTTTGACATGTATCTGTATAGAAGTAGACCATCTAAATGTCTTTTGACATGTCTCTGTCAACTCAGCCACCGAGGGGTCATATTATGATAAATACGATTATGATTTTCCAGCGATACCCATACGTTAATTTCCAAGATACAATCGCTAAATACCTTATGTATATATAACGAAACAAAATCTTAAAACAATCGGCTCTGGTATGTAGATATAGAGCTATACAATTATAGGCGCTATTGCGTATTAATATCTCATCGAAACGTGTTCACCATAATGGAACATTTACACAAACGTGAACCGAGCCATGAAATACGGGAAAAACGGGAATGAAGCAACTGCAAGCGGCGTTTCGCGCCATTTGCAGTTGCTTCGTTCCTTTCCCATAAGTTGAGGTTCAGCTCGGCAGATCGGCTCGCGTATGTATACGTAGCATTAGAACGCGATAAGCGGTGCGCGTATACTGGATTCGGTAGTTTTAGTTAGAGCGAAGGGAACGTTGGAGGTCAAATGGGGGTAAAAATGTGGAACCTAATTTTTCGCTTCATGTGTCATCTAAATAAATACATCAATAAATCTAGCCGGGAAATGTGCAGTTTTTATTTTTATTTTTAGCAGTTTTTTTGATGTCCTAACAATTCAGGCACGAACATTGTTCAAATGTTACTAGGATAACATTGCACATTTCTGCTAAAGTAATCCAATTTTGTTTGGATGTTGATGATATCTTCTGAAATTTCAATTTCTCACCAGCAAAAAACTGTCTTGTTTTCAGCTTTATTCTGTTTGAAAACTTGATATGCAAACATTGAAAAGACGTGACCGTGGATTCTGCCATTTTCAAACATTGCGTCTGTTTGTAACTTTAATTATTATTTATTGTTAAAGAGTTCAATTTGTAGAACTCCTTTTTAATATAATGTTTTCTTTTAATACTTTTCTTTTGGTACTAAGTATTATTTAATTTTATACCATTTATTTATAAACAAGTTCTGCTGTGTAGTTATAACTACGCGTGACAGCTGTTTCTGGTACCGAAGACATTATTATACCTCGGTGAAGTCTTTTACGGACGATTTATTTATATCACTTATATACAGGTGTACTTAAAAGTAAATAAAATTGTTTTTAACTTTATTGCCAATACTCTTGTTGATTTCCGAGTAAATTGTCAGAAATCATTATAAATTAAGTAAATATATTACTGAATATATAAAGAAATCTTAAACATAAAAATTATAGTTTTTTTAATGTTTGACTATGGTATTCTCTTAACTGGGTCAACCAGGTGAATTTTGCCAAGGTGAATATGAACATATGTTAAATAATGACATTTGAATTTTAAAAAAAGTAAGTAAAATTAAATATCAAACTGGAAAACGTGTAAGATGTGAAAGTACGTGGGTATTTAAAAAAATGTGTGTACTATGAATAATGACTGGGCAATAATTTAAAAAGAGTTTTGTACTATTCGGGAATTCATGAATTCTCTAATTATTATATAATTAAAAAATGAGTGTACCTATTTATTTTTTTAATATAAAATAAAATACCACGTTAAATACCACGCATTCTTTTTTTAAATAAGTTTATTATGTTTTTTAAATTTTTAATAACATTTTTTTTTAAATACAAACTTTCCCGGGCTACGAATTACTTGGCTATATTTGTAAATCTTCTGCCACTGTTGCTTATGCAATGATAGAGGACTCAACTAGCCTAGCACGCTTTTCGAGGGATGAATTCAAATACCTACTCAAGACTAAAAACAGTACGGTGGTTTAGGATCACAGGGGCCTATCGACAAAAACACTGTTTTGAGATAAACGAAAATAAAGATTCGAGGGCTCATATGCCCAACTGTATTTCTTAAGCGGCTATATGATAGGTAGAGCTTCGTGTCATTAATAAATATGGTGTCATTACCGAAACCAAGTTCAACTCAAAACACTATTTTTATTACATGTATTTCATGTTTCAAAGAAAAATAACTACCTACATGGAAAGATGCAGAAACGAAACACAAACTATTATTTTACATTTAACTCTAGCTATATACGTATACGTCATAATAATATTTAAAACTACAATTGACACAATTTTTATGCTTCTGACAGTATTTTTAACTTTTTTTTATATCGTGGGAAATGCATATTTTTGCGTCGTTAGAAAGAGAAATAATAATTCTTTCCAGTTTGCTTCAAATATATATAGCCAACATTAATAATTCATATTTCGCGCCGCTATCATGAAAAATATTTCTTATTGTTTATTGTATGAACGAGATAAAAGAGAACTTACAGTTTCCTTACAAATTTCCCAAAAAAACGAATGTGTTAAAATATCGAGATCTCTCGATTTTTCTACGACTGGAGTAAAAAATTAAGCAAAAATGTGGTTATCGTTTTTTAAAACAATTTTCACGTTTGGTATTAAAATTTTACTATTTAAAAATAGTAATGTTTATTTTAAATGCAAACACCGGAAATATAATTTTATCTAATTTCTACAATAGTATTTTTTACGGAAAATTAAATAATAAGATGTATATAGCGCATTTGAAATACACAGAAAACATTGCAAACTGAACAAAAGTGTTGAAAGTAATAAGTAGGGTTAACTCTGCACACAGCTATTTGCAGGGGGTATAACAAAATTCAAAAAGTGAAACCGAAAAAAAGACACAGTAATCTCTGTGGTCTGAAAAATCGTCAGGTTAGTAACCTAAAAACCCACTAAGACTCTAAACTTTGACAGCTGCGAGTTGTTTTCATTTGACATCTTGAACTTGAAGAACGCTGTTGTGTTAAAGAAATTTGGCAGATTTGAATATATTGTTTATCCGATGTTAGCGAGATGTCCGTCAGTTTGTGAATTGTGGAGTATGGCCGTGTACTATGCTGATAGTGGAGGGTGGCCAAAACCCCTGATAAAAAATACTTCGCAGATTATGCTTGGGTTGCTTTCAGCGCATTCGGAGGTAGAATCAAAAAGTAGTTGAATATAACATCAAGGATATGACGGCTGGAGGTGCCTGAGAGACTCCTGCATTGTATTTCTCAGGTAAAAAATCAACATAATCATTCTATGACAATCTTATGTCATGAAACTAAAATACGCATCTTTGTGAAGTTACTATGTATTAATAATTTCTGGTAATTTCCGAAGTATTGCTGACTACTAGTCAGCATATACTCTGATCGTATCCCACGCCAGGATCCGCCATCTGTAGGACGATGTATTCAGGGCAACGCAAAATATTTAGTAGAAAAGAAAACTTGTTATTTTACATGTAATTCATTAACAATGTCACAGGCCAAATGCCTTTGTTTGAAAAAATGTTATGAATCGATCAATTGAAACAAAAATGTGGGCACATCTAATAAATATATGAATCCTTTCAGGAAGTAATGATTTCAGGAAGAGTAAGAATGAGTATTAACGTTGATTGCAATGAACCAGAAAATCCAAATTCTGCTGTCGATATCAAGGCTTTTTAAAGAGGTTTTGAGTTCACAGTAATTGACTAATAGTCACGACATTACAAACAACAATGTAGGAAAACGTTTTAAATTTGTCATTGATTTGATTTCATGACCATATAGAATATTTTTTGTTAAGGATTTTAGTGTTTCATGCAAAGATATTAGAAGAACGAGATATGCTATGTTGGCCGCCGGACCGTAGCCGGAGTACTACCTAATTAGGGTACTTTGAACGGTATCGGGACGTGTACGCACAGAAATCTGTTCTATGTATTAGTGCGGATACCTTAGCGATGCCTTAGCGTAAGCGAAGGTGTGCAGTAGTATTGGTGAACAAAACAGGCGACACTCGGCAAAACAATTCCACTCAGTACGAACTGCGCATAGCACATCTCGTTCTTCTAATATCTTTGGTTTCATGCTTAGTAAATAATTTCTAGGCAGGTTGGTTACGGTCATCCAATTTTCTATGAGGAACGCGACTAGCCAGCAGTATTCAAGTAGAAGTTAGCCCAGTGCAGTGCACAGCAGGGCTTCAGCTCCTCTCGTCTTCCTGCCTTCACTCCTGAGAAAGTCGAGTGCGTCAAGAGGATCTACGACTTCTTCGGATTAAACCACTACTCCAGCTCATTATGTAATGTTCCTACCAGGATTATGCGTATTGTGATGCCGTATTGGATAGTAATTATATCATGCAAAGTATAATTTTATCGTTCTAATACATTCATGATTTAACCTATTATGTGGTTATAACGTATTGTCTTGCTGAAATAAAAATACTTTACATGTAACTGAGTTTTTCATTTTCTGTTACTAGCAGACATTTGACTTAAAAAATATATATATTTTAGGCTAAATAATGGGGCTGGTTCCGAATGAGATGATATTGTCTATGGTCGCATATTTTTTTGAGTATCCTTTATCCTCGTCGTTGGTGTGTGTGACGTATCCAAGCTACAAGAAAAACAAATGTTGGAATATGCTACGAACAGAAGCACCGAGTTATCAATCTAGTGGGTGGTTTATTTATGGCTATTTGTTTGCACTGTTTGCAAGCGCACCAAGAGAAGGAATTTGTAGCAGTGCAATTATTATTTATTTTCCAGTATTTTCAATATGTACAGTAAATACTCATATATTACTACAAAGTAATTACGTATACCGTATATTTCCTAAACATTAAAATCTGCTTCATTATACTGCATTTTAGAAGGATTATTTATGTATAAAATTGAAGGATTTACCTTTTTTATTTACATTTTTCATCGTAGGTACCTACCGTGGAGTTCAAAGTCTGTTCTACCAAATTTTCGTGTTATTTTCAAATTTCCACTAAGAACATCGGCCAGGTCATGTATTTAATACCTTTACGGTATTTTATTATCTTTTTTTTTGGTTTTGAGATTAAAAATTCGGCTTTTATGTAAAATAAATATAATTTATTTTTTCTTTAACTACGCTCATACCTGAATCATGATAGTCCTAAATTTTAGAACATAAATTATAAATATTCAACACTTAGTTTTAACCACTTTTTGGTGACTAAAACTAAACGCAGCATCCCCAATGATGACATAGGCCCCGAGGGAAATTCTTTTTCCCAGGGTCTCCTTTGTGGGGTTAAGGAAAAAAGGTAAAACGACTAAATTAGTTAATAAGTTAATTTGACGGCCTCCTTGGTCGAGGGATACGGCTCTCGACTAGCAATACGAAGGTCGCGGATTCAAATTCCGGCGCACGCAAGTAAATTTTAGTTGATGAATTTGTGTTACTTCACAATTTATTCATCTAAGATAATAAATATTATATTTGCGGCACGTTCCAGAGTGGAAAATACTCTAAGTATAGGCCTAGTGTATTCAGACCACCACAGAATTGAAACGTTGCTTGAAATGGCTTTAGCCAAGAAAAATGTGTGAGGGGTGGGTAGGATTCTGGGGGGTCAATCGTCAAAGAGTGACGGACATATGAATCCATCCCTCCCACTGCGGTGCAAGGCGATGGGTCAAGAGAGAGTCCGGCTGGAGAGGTCAAGGTCAAAATTTCTCCTTAAACCTATCTCTCTTGATGCGACTGGCGAGTCGAATCGGGAGAGATAGAGATATACAAAGATGTCGTGGCGACGTAGTATGTGTAACTCATCCAACGCTAAGACCTAGATAAACCTCACCCAATGAACCCGGACACCCCTGCTAAGTCAACAAACGTAGTTAACCCTACAGCGTATATCCCCATTACAACTGTCTTACATGAAACGAATTTCTGTATTTGAAAATTAAAGGCCCGATTGGCCAGGCTTTTGGACCATGAAATATGTACTTCCAAATCACATTTCTTGTGTTCTTCTTTAAATCTTTCCCGATAAGCACACTATATAGAATATTAAATTGTTCTGGTTTGAAAAATAAAGCCCATGAACATTTTTTTCTCTGAAGTAACGTATTGTGACAGTGAGATAGATTCAATTCATTTTAAATTTTAAATATCATCTTGGACTTAATTCAAGAGAAAGAAAAAAGGGAACGTGCGACGGCATAGTTAGAGTTAATGACGTTAGTGAATTCCAACCTACAAAACCATTATTCACGGCATCCAACAACAAAGAAAGCAGATATATAACACTCACACGAGATTATAAAGCTGGAAAGGATGTCAACAAAAAATGTTTTATAATCACAATTGACGAAATTTGTCACTTCGGATATTATGTAGGATCAGGTACATAGTTTTATTTTAGTATTTATTAATTATAATACTTACCAGGAATTAAAACATTGAAATCGATGGAAAAATATATTTAAATTTTCATAATGAAGCAGACACTTGTGATGTGACATTATAATCAAGAAACATAATTTTAGTTTCTGTGATGTGCGTAATTTTATTTCTGCGTGAAATTATTAATGTTAAATGAACTGAATTTAAGTTTCATTACAAAATTGGAATTTGTGGTATCAGTTAAGTTAGTAATTGTGTTTATTAGTTAGTATTTCTTATCGTACATAAAACAACTTGTTATCTTGACGTACTGTTTATAATCATATTGAAGATTCCCACGATTCTTTACAGAACGGACACAACACAAGCGATAAAGTAGGTTCCTACTTATGTAATGTAATATTTCAAATGAAACTTATTTTAATTTATTGTCTTCATCAAGAGTGGAATTAAATATTTCGTCATTTCCAGGGGTTTAAGCTAGATTGAAATAAAATAAAAAATTCGCTCGTGTTTATGTTATGGTAGCAGGGTTGGATTTTATTTTTTTTGCAATTTATAGCTTAAATATATAGTAATACCGTAACTAGATTGGTCGCGGATGGGAAAAAGATTTCTATTAATCAAAAAAACACGATTTTTTTAAACCAAAAAACACACCCATTTCCGAAACAAGTTCAATATCATGTTTTGCAAAATCTATGTCAAATACCTTGAAAACTTAGGACTTCACGAAAGTGTCACTTTTTTGTTTCAGTTATCTTATTAAGTACTTCTTTCATCACTCCCTTTGTATTTATTACCTACGCCTAAATGCATTCCTTACTTGATTGTTCAATGTTCTGACAGTTCCTACAAATTGTGAAGCATGCTGTATCTTCGGTGAAGGCAATAATAAATTGTGAAAAGGTTTCTTTTGTGATTGAATACGTGTCGTATGCCCTTAAATAAATCAATTTTCCACTGGGTGGTTCAGAACATAACATAATTCATAGTTTATAAATATGCAATAAGTTAAGTTGAAGATAGATTATAGGTTCAGAGTTCAATTCCATAAAATAGGTTAAGTTGTTGTTGAATACTTGGAAAATACAGCTACAGTATTTTTGGAAATAATTATAGTATTTGGCAGATACCCCATAAAATTGTTTTATTTGTTAAAGTGCAACGTGTAGGAATTTAAAGTGCCAAAAGTTAACAAATGAACTACTATTTAGATACATATTTAATCAAATCACTATTTAAACATCGATCATATAGTGCAAAGGTCATCTTGTCGCGTGAAAAAATATCGGCTTATTTCATGTCATTTTCCATAATATAAAAAGGATCTATTTTTAGTTAGTTATTTTTTTCATGAAAATTTACGAAAATACATCCAGCACACATTTTTCGGACATGAAAAAACCTATTGTAGACTGTAATTTTGAGATAAAATAAATATAAAAAGTGACTTGTCTTTCCCAAACAACATATATTTTTCTTCTAATGTTTCTTTTGCTTTACATGATCGACATGACGAATTACGATCTGCATACATATGTCTGTTTTACGAATGATAATATGAGATCGGAAAAAAATATGCCGATGAACAGCGTTATGAATAAGATCAGATTATGAATGTGACGCGTAATGTTTGTAAATGTTCCTGTTCAATTTTGCAGGCTACCGACATCTGTAGTCTAGAAATTTGAAGTTACTACGTTTAACCAAAATGGTGTGAGTCCTTGCTTAGAAAATAGTGTCAATTTGGTCGGTATAGCAGGTTTCATTTTTACTGCTAGACATCACAATGACAAGTGATTTATTTACATGTAGTGGGTTTTTGAAGTCTTTAAAAAGGCTCGCATTATGTGTTTTTTCGTTCCTTTCTCAACAATAGCTCGATAATAAACAAGCTCATAAGTCAGAGCGATCGTAGCAGTGTTATTCGCACAGTTCTTTATAAATATTATACCTGTTTCAATAGTTTGAAATAAATGTAAAGTTGTGTCAAGAAAACCAGTTTTTAATCAAAAAGGATCATCCCCAATTTTTAACATTTGATCCTTCAACCGGATTACGATCAGGAGATTGTATGTAAAAAAAAACAAAGAACCAGCAGCCAAAAGGATACAAAATTGATTGAAACTGGAAATCATTAAGGAAAGTGGACCACATCGCAAATCTGAGATAAGTATTCAGTGCTTTCCTTCCTATCATCCATTTTATGTTTATTCAGGTCTCATGTAATTTAAACGAGATTAATCTTAAATAGAGTCAATATTATAAATAAAATCACTACCCACTTGAAAATAAGAATATAATATTATTGAATAGTGTTCTCAAATAGTATTGTCAAGGTTGTCGTGGTATTCTTTCAAACGGGTGTTTGCTAAAATAAAATAATTGTCAACCGATATTAACAAAATATAATTAAAAATGGAAAATATGAAGTCATTAATAAACAAACGCGGCGTAATCAAAGGAAAACTAACCCGATTCGCGGATTCCTTAAATGCATTGTCGGTAAATGAAATTAAATTAAGATATGAGCGGGTGAAATCATTGTTAGATGAATTCGAAGCAGTTCAACAGAAAATTGAAATGTTACCGGATTCAGACGAAATTGAAAATTATAGTCAACGAGAAGCTTTCGAAAACCAATATTTCTCAGTTTTGGCAACGGCCAAAGGTGCGATCGAATCCGTCGATCAAAGTAAGGTGGAAATTAAACTACCCAACCTCCAATTACGGGAATTTCACGGCGATCAGAAAAATTGGGTTAATTTCGTCGAAACCTTCAAGACTTTAGTCCATAGCAATAGTAATTTAAGCAACGTACAAAAATTCTTTTATTTGCAATCAACTTTAAAGGGAAACGCATTAAAGATAATTGCTAATCTAGAAATTTCTGAATTAAATTACATTTCCGCTTGGGAATTATTAAATGAACGTTATGCAAATTTAAGAACTACCGTTCATAAACACATCCAAGCTCTATTTTCATTAAAAGACATGAAACAAGAAGAGCCTGTAGCATTGAGGTATCTAATTGATGAAACAAACGTTAGTTTAAAGGCATTACAAAATATCGGGGTCAAGGTAGATCAATGGGATCCATTGGTTATTTATATAATATCAAATAAATTAGACACAGCTACCCGAAAAAATTGGGAACAATATATATTACAAGACGAATTACCGACGTTAAAGGAATTCTTAAAATGTTTATCTGCTAGAGCCCAAGTATTGGAACTGATGAACGCTTCTGAGAAAAAATTTTCTAGCTTACATAAAACACAACTAGGCAACAATAATTGCAAAAAAGATTCATCAGTATTTTTAGCGGTAAAGGCTAACAACTGCATTTATTGTAACGAGAAAGGTCACCATATTTATTATTGTAAAAAATTTCTAAAATTAAAATTACATGAGAGGATTGATGCTACGAAATCAATCCAAGCTTGTTTTAAATGTTTAAAGGTGGGTCACCAGGCACAGAGTTGCAAGGCAACCTTTTCTTGCAGGCGTTGTGGCAAAGATAATCACAACACCTTGCTACACAATGAGGTACCTCTGCGGGAGGCCTCCAATATGGATGCTGATAACGAGGTTTCAGTATCGAATTTTTCTGCATCGGATAAAGCAGAAAAAATAATATTATTGTCAACTGCCAACATAGGAGATGTGGGTAGTAACAATAAAATTTTTAAAGCCCGCATTCTGATTGATTCAGGGGCCCAGTCAAATTTTATGAGAGCAGAATTTGCTAATAAATTAAATTTACCATGTGAATTGATAAACAAACCCGTTTCTGGGATCCATAATAACATCACTCACATAAAAAAGAGAATTTCAGTGGAGATGAATTCGCTTCATACTGATTATAAAAGTGAAATATCATGTCTGATTTTACAGGAGATTACAACAAATTTACCACAAGTGACAATGGCGAAAAAAGACTTCAAGTTACCACGAGGATTGGAGCTAGCTGACCCGAACTTCAATATAGCTGCACCCATCGACATCCTGTTGGGCGCGGAGAGCTTTTGGGAAATCCTAACCAACGATAGATTGAAACTCGAATCGGGACCAACACTTCAACGTACGCAACTAGGATGGATCATATCAGGACCAATCCACATGTACCCAAAGCAAAGGCCTGTATCAGATTGTTGTAATTTATCTATAAATAAAATAAGTCATCAAATAGAAAAATTTTGGAAATTGGAGGAGATTAATCCCACTAAGATTCTAAATCATGAAGAAAAGGCTTGTGAAGCCAGTTTTGCTAGTACTCATACTAGACAAGACGACGGTAGATACGTAGTAAGTTTACCGCGTCGAGCATGCATTGATCAGCTGGGAAGTTCATTGCTCACTGCTGAAAAAAGATTTAAAAATTTAGAGAGAAAATTTGTGTCAAATCCCGAATTGAAGACACAATATATACAATTCATGCGTGAATATGAGGAATTAGGTCATATGGAGGTGTGTGACCAGTCAAAGGGGGATCGTGAATCCTATTTTTTACCTCATCACGCTGTAATAAAAGAATCAAGCACTACTACTAAAGTGAGGGTCGTTTTTGACGGCTCCGCCAAAACTTCAAATGGAATTTCTCTCAATGACGCCTTGATGACAGGACCTGTTATACAAAAGGACTTATACACCCAACTATTGAATTTCAGAAAACATCAAGTAGTACTGACGGCTGACATCGAGAAGATGTACCGCCAGATTAACGTGTGTGAAGCGGACCGTGACCTGCAGAAGATAGTGTGGCGCGAGTCGCCGCAGGAGGTGCTCAAGCATTACCGTCTGAAGACAGTCACATATGGTCTGGGGCCTTCCTCTTTCTTAGCCACTAGAAGTCTACGGCAAATTGGTATGGATAACAATATAAATTTTCCTAGAGCTAGTCAGGTCATAGAAAATGACTTCTATATGGATGACTTGTTAACCGGAGGAGATGACATGGAATCCTGTAGAGAGTTAAAATAGCAATTAATCAACATCTTTTTGTCTGCGGGGATGACCTTGAGGAAATGGAGGTCCAATGTCTTGGAGTTGTCAGCCGAGTCGGGCCAAGCTAAGATTGCCGAATCAGGCAATTCTGAAAAAATTATTACTGACAATCCAAAGACTGAGAAAATATTAGGATTAATATGGAATAATGAATCTGATTATTTTTCTTATGTAATAATGAAACCATCAAGTCGAACCGAGAGTAAAAGACAGATATTATCTTGCATCGCATCAACCTTCGATCCATTAGGTCTTCTAGGACCGATTATAGTTGTAGCCAAATTGATAATGCAGAAGTTATGGCAGTCTAAAGCAGCGTGGGATGATCCATTGCCTAATGAAATATTAGCACCCTGGAGGTCCTACCTTCAAGAATTAATTCAACTAAATGTGTTGAAAATACCAAGAAAAATTATTTGCAGGCAATCTACATATCTACAACTACACGGTTTTTGCGACTCATCTGAGAAAGCTTACGGAGCCTGCGTTTACATGGTGTCAGTGGACCATGTCGGTAAGCGGCATTCACATTTAATAACGTCCAAATCAAGAGTGGCGCCATTGAAGTGTATTTCCCTGCCCAAGCTGGAGCTTTGTAGTGCTGTGCTACTGGCGAAATTAATTAAAAATGTAAAACAAGCGCTAAATATAGTGGAGATCGACACACATTATTGGTGTGACTCCATGATAACGTTGTGCTGGCTGAAAGGTCAACCTACGAGATGGGCTACTTTCGTTGCAAACCGAGTAGCTGAAATACAAGAACTTAGTGATCCAGATCTATGGAGACATGTATCATCAGCCGACAATGCAGCGGATATACTTTCAAGAGGAACCACTACAGATAAATTGATAAATTCTGCAATATGGTGGAATGGACCAAGTTGGTTGACCGAGGGAGTCAACGCTTGGCCTATATCAAATATTTCGTGTTCAAACCCTCCGGAACTCAAAGGCAAAAATATTCTATTATCCACAGATATTCAAGAATGGGAGATATTTGAAAAATTCTCATCATTTATTAAATTGAAAAGAGTTACTGCGTATGTATTGCGATTTGTCAATAACTGCAGAAATGTTAAGGGTAAAATTTCAGACAATTTAAGTGTGGCTGAATTGGAATCAGGCTTGAAATGTCTATTGAGATCAGCTCAAATACACGCCTTTCAAAAGGAATTGAAAGAATTAAAAAACCATGGCATCGTCAACAAGAAAAGTAATTTAAAATCTCTTAATCCCTTCTTACATGATGGTCTAATATATGTAGGCGATGTCGTCCCCGAACCGGTCATCAAATCATGGGAAATTTGCCACCCGAAAGAATTACGCCGAGTCATCCTTTCGCTATCACCGGAATAGATTACGCCGGACCAATTCTAATTAAAAGTGGGACGCTGAGGAAGGCTTCCCTCGTAAAATCGTATTTATGTATCTTTATTTGCTTCTCAACCAAGGCTGTTCACTTGGAATTAGTTTCGGATTTATCTAGCAATGCTAGATAAATCCGAAAAAGAATGGAAGAGGGGCGTGCTCAGGATTATACCTAAAGGGAACGGCAAACCACTCACCGATGTTAAGGCTTATCGCCCGATAACCTTACTCCCAGTCCTCGGTAAGATCCTGGAATTACTTATTCGGCAGCGTCTTCGCAGTACACTATCACCGCCCAGTGAACTTCAATTTGGTTTCGTCCCGGGTAAATCCACTGTGCACGCCATTTCGTTTGCGCTTAACTGGGTGAAGGTCTGTACAAAGAGGTATGTTGTAGCAATCTTCTTAGATATAACTGGTGCCTTCGACTTCGCGTGGTGGGACATGATACGCACAAAGGTTAAAAGTAGGAATTGTCCAAAACGCCTGTTTAAATCGGTTGACAACTACCTATCGGGACGAACTGTCTCGATATCCCATGGTGATTTTACTATAGAACGCGAAGTAAATATGGGCTGTCCTCAGGGCTCCGTTCTGGGACCTGAATTTTGGAATATTGACTTTGACGACTCCTCTAGGTTACCCTTGCCTGAAGGATGTATCATGATCGACTACGCGGATGATAAAATGTATCTTGTCTCGGGGAACAGCAGAAAGGAAATTGAAGAAAAGGCTGGTGATGGTTTGAACACCCTCCTTAAATGGGGGGAGAGGAATAAGATGACCTTCGCTCCCCACAAGACAAAGGGTCTCCTGATGAAGGGCTCTCTCAGTAGAACAAGAAACCCTACCATCCGGATGGGAGACACCAACATCAAATTTGCAGACACGGTCAAGTACCTAGGTGTAACACTCGATCGATCGTCCTCATTTCTGGCTCATGTTAAAGATGTTTCAAGCAAGGCTCAGGCGCTGTTCCTAAAGTTGAGGAGACTCTCCACCGCTGAATGGGGACTACGCAGTCCGGCACTACGTGCTCTGTACAGGGGCGTATACGTTGCGCAAGTTTCGTATGCTGCCTCTGTTTGGGAGCACCGCCTGGATAACTGCCTTATACTCCTCGCTCTTACTAGGGGCCAGCGAACTTCTTTGCTGGCACTATCTGGCGCATACCGTACTGTTGCTTCGGACGCTTTGCCAGTTTTGGCCGGCATTTTGCCAATCGATCTGGAGATTAGGGAAGTCTTAACCAAGCAGAGACTTTCCAGAGGATCCCCGGCAACCCATCTTGGTGTCGTTCTGACACCAGGTGGACCGGGAACTCTCCCTGGACTGCTTCGGACGATGAGGGACCTTTCGCTTAAAGAGTGGCAGGTCCGTTGGGATAGGTCGAGCATGGGAAGATGGACCTTTTCCTTCTTCCCATCAGTTAAACTCAGAATGGAAGGGGCCTTCCTCAAACTGGACCATCACATGACGCAGCTCCTCTCAGGACATGGGGAATTCAGGGGGAGGCTTCACAGCCTTGCCCTGTCTTCCCATCCCAATTGCGCTTGTGGCAATACTTACCAGTCGGCCGAGCACATTCTGTGGCACTGTGAGATCTTGAAGGATGCCAGAGACGAAATGATAGACGGTCTGAATGTCCCCATTAGACCGGTGTGGAACACCGATCTTGTTTCTAACAGAGTCAATTTCGAATGTCTGAGGAAGTTTACTAGGATCTGGGTTGAGAGATGGTCTGAGCTTAGAGTCGCTGACTAGCGTGATAACTGAGAACCCCTGGTGTATTGCTCCTGCTCCATGACTAATTCTTTTACAATTCTCCGATTATTGTTTATGCTATTCTGTTCTTCTTATTTTTATTATTTTTCTTTCCTTTCTGTACCAGCTGCTGCAGATGATTTTCTTTCGTTTACTTTTCTTTTAAATAACTTGTCTCTTATTTTTCTTCTTATTTTCAGTTTTCTTTTCTTATGTTTTACTTTTTTGTTATATTATACTTCACATGCTGTCCTCTTTACAGACTATGCAGATTTTATTTTTACACTTTCTACTTTGTTTTACTTAATCTACCGATGTCCTTAAGTGGCACTTTTGGATTGTTTATTGTTTTCCTTTTCTCTTTTTTTATATGTATTTTTTTTCGGTTTTTTTTTTCTTTTTTCAGTAACGGCAACGAGTTTACAGGCTAGAACTGAACTCCGTTGTTTGTCTTGTATTGTTTACTTCTCCCCAATAGGGGTTGGACAACGGGCCTCGTCCCCGCATACCTTGCTGGAGCTTCTTTTATTTCCTTTTTTTTTTTTTTTTACCGGGGGACTCCGCCAATCACCTGCGCCACCCCTGAGGAGCGTTGGTGGTCAGAGGGGTGACTGTGCAGGTTGGGGTAACCTCCACCCTGCCTCCGACCTCCTGACGCTTCTTTCCCCTAGGTTCTTTAGGGTTTATCCCTCTTTTTCCCATACTTATCTTCAGGGCTCCACCGGGTGGTCGGCTAAGGGGTGTGGAAGTCCTGACCTGCGCCAGTCGCCCCAACCACCACCAATCTCTCAACAGGACTGCCAGTCGTGGTTCGGCGAAACTCCCCCGTCACTCTATTATGTCACTTATTTCTTCTTTGTGTTTACAGGTACTGGAGTGTGGGTTCCCTCCACCAACTATTTGCCTGACACTTGTTACCTGATTGTTTGATGCTTATTGTTCTGTGTTGTTCTTAGACTAGTACCTGTAAGCGCTCGCATTACCGCTTCCTAACACCGTATGCGGGACATTGAAGGTCTAGCTTCACTTTAAATTGTAGAGCCGTTTATTCAAAAAAATTAGATTCTTGCGAGAACTCCGAAGGGGTGACCATAAGTCACCTATACCGGGGTGGGAAAGCGGTGGGTAACTTCAAATGCTTTTTTGAACAGTTTAAAAAGGTTTATATCCCGTAGGGGACAACCTGAAAAGATCTTTTCCGACAATGCTAGTAATTTTAAAGGAGCTAGCAGCAGACTCAAAGAGCTGTACACCAGCTTGAGGGAAAACAACGACAATATTCAAAATTATTTAGTGAACAGAGGTATTGAGTGGAAGTTCATAACCCCTCGAGCCCCTAATCAGGGAGGTTTGTGGGAAGCAGCAGTAAAATCAGCAAAATTCCATTTGTATAGAATCACTAACAATTCTTCATTAACATTTGAACTCTTGTATACCTTAATTTGTCAGATTGAGGCCTGTTTGAACTCCCGTCCATTAACTTCCTTATCCGACGACATCCATGATTACCAACCTCTTACCCCAAACCATTTCCTTATAGGCACTGAATCCTGTATCATTCCTGAGAGAGACGTCCGGGCGATACCGGACAACAGACTAACTCAATATCAGAGGATCAGTTCGCTAATTCAATCGTTTTGGTCTAGATGGAAGCAAGATTACCTGATGGAACTACAAAAGAGGACTAAATGGCAGACCAGCACTCAACGGGCACTGCAAAAAGACGATCTGGTGATTTTAAAGGAAGATCATTTACCTCCACCTTTATGGAAAATGGCCCGAATTCTGCATACACACCCTGGAGCGGATGGAGTAGTACGAGTTGTTACCCTAAAAACACCTCAAGGAGTCTTTGTGAGGCCCATCACAAAGATATGTCTGATGCCCCTGTATTCAGACACTAAACCTGTAATTGACGTCCCGGACCTTACCAAGGATTGATTATGTACATTACACTATGATGCTTATCTTCTCGACTCCACCTTGGATGGATCAAGCAGAAGACCTGAGAAGAAAGAAAAAAAAAAGAACAATAATTGTGTTGTGTTCAGTGTGAACTATATTATTTGTGTTATTGAACTATTTAAATATGTAAAAATTAGTATGCAGACGTGTGTAATTTAGTCATTTTTGAATTTTTTTTTGGTTATTTAATAGGATTAATAATTTTCTAGTTATTTTTAGTTAATTAATAGAGTAATTCAACAGCATTTATACAGTTAAATTTATAAGTTTACCAGTAGGGCATAAAAAAAGGAGGTTTTATTTTGTTAATTTCTGCTATTTTGAATTATTTTGTTATTATTTTTGTGGTATATTTAGATTAAGAATTTTTAGTTTATTCTGTTTGTTTTATAGTTTATTTTTAAATAGATTATCATTCAAAAATTTAGTGCAATTTTTGAATCCCGCCCCCTGGCAATATGTTCAATTTTGCAGGCTACCGACATCTGTAGTCTAGAAATTTGAAGTTACTACGTTTAACCAAAATGGTGTGAGTCCTTGCTTAGAAAATAGTGTCAATTTGGTCGGTATAGCAGGTTTCATTTTTACTGCTAGACATCACAATGACAAGTGATTTATTTACATGTAGTGGGTTTTTGAAGTCTTTAAAAAGGCTCGCATTATGTGTTTTTTCGTTCCTTTCTCAACAATAGCTCGATAATAAACAAGCTCATAAGTCAGAGCGATCGTAGCAGTGTTATTCGCACAGTTCTTTATAAATATTATACCTGTTTCAATAGTTTGAAATAAATGTAAAGTTGTGTCAAGAAAACCAGTTTTTAATCAAAAAGGATCATCCCCAATTTTTAACAGTTCCTTGGCCGGAATAAGCGAAGAAAGGAGTGCCAGGTGATTACATGTGGCGTAACTGCGACCACACTCCGGAATTCACCACCGTTTAACTCCACCACCTACGGCGTCAAGCATCGGTCTGGCGGAAATCACCACCGTTCATCTCCACCATCCACGGTGTCCAGCGTTGGCCTGATGGGATTCATCATACTTTCATTTCCACCAGCCACGGTGTCAAACATCTCACTGGAAGACCAAGAATATCCGTGACCTTCACCACCTGCTGACCACTACGTTACTGATCCACATCCACACGGATTCCCATACCAACGCAATGTCACTAACGTGAATCGCATCCCGACGTGATTCATACTGCCAATACTGTCTGTTTAATAAAGACAGAGTGATATCAATATCATAATAAAGACCGGAGGCGGCCCGTGACTGAATTTGCCAGCATTGCATTTCACCTTTAAAATGTATCTATTGTGTAATATAGGTGGGAAAATTAATTAATGGGGGGTACACACTGCAATCATTCTTTCTACTAAGTTAGGTAAAATAATTGCTTAAGTAATACTCAGCTTTCCCAAAAACATCTCCATAGAAAATTACACGCAGTTCATCGTTGAAAATATAGGAAAACCGTTTAAATTCACCGCTCACGTGTGCCAATGTGTGAACTTCGTAGCACTAACATTGTAAATTAGTATTCCTGAACAAAAGCATTCCAGGCGCATTGGATTGTGCTTGATCAAAGTGGTGCAAAATTCACTTGCCGTCAAGACACTGCGCGCATGCGTCGATAATGCATGGGATGAGATACATATCTGCACTTCTCTAACATGTGATTTGATGAGTATAATCTGTCTAGCTCGTGTCACCGTTTCGGCTAGGTCGAGCTGTATTGATACCGCCCGATGCTGTCGCAGTAGTATGGTAAAACATGGTTTTGAACATATCGGAATATTCATGACCCGTTTTCTCTTGCGCGGGCTCAAATAATGACCTTGCGGGAATTACGACGGGAGCGTACTTTCATACATCGATGACTGGGGAAAGGATGTCGTTGCAAGTTGTCATGTGAAGACTGAAGACAATCAGTACAATGCACAAAAGCACATATAAAGGAACCCCCTCTGATAAAGACACAGTGATACAGGAAAAATTGTACCTACCAAATCAGTGTCCCATCAGTACAGGTGACAACAATAAATTGTTTATGGAGATATATTATTTGTATTCAACCTTTTACCCATTCTTGTTTTTCATTTACTTTTGCGTATTTAGCTATTTATTTTCGGTACTCTTTTCGATATTATTATTTTTGTTATACATTTAAATTTTTGGACATCAAGCCTGTTTCATCTATTTAAATTTAAAAAAAAAATGAAACTACATATTTCATTGTCGGTGAGATCCAAGCAACACTAGAATCAAGTACTTGAAGTGAATCATGTCAATGAGTAAAATACAATTACGTTTCAGAAAATGAATGCAAATTGACGAAGCAAGGGATGTTTGGTAGAAGAGAATTCAACACATTTGACTCCTACTTGCCTTTCTACACCGAGGAACGGCATAATAGGTAATTCATTATATCAGAATTCCATGAGAAGCTTTCGGTATCAATGAAAACCATAATGTCTACAAATAAGGTTTTGTATGTGTTTTAAATTAATAGCTGGGTAATAATGATAGTATAGAGGAGCGAACCGAAAAATATAAGTATTGAGCTCATCTCGGAATAGCGAAATTCTTAGGGTTGAGAACTAATCTAATTACTATAACCAAGTCGATACATAAATATTTCCTTTCTGATCTCAACTTCTTCTTCAATCGACGTACGTCGAAAAGCTTCGGACCAAGTTGTTCTTTGTTGAACACAACACTTAGGTATTTATAATATTGTGACAATCGTGGAAATAAAATAAGTACATTGGTAATAAAATGTCCATATACCAAAATATACCAACTATAATTCCAACTAGTAAATTCTCCCTGTCTGTACTTTTTTTACACAATTCTTGTAAGATTTTTTTACACTTATTATTGCCGTTTCAGAATAAAAATTAACATAAACCGGTTTATCCAAACATTATAAGGATTTTGAATGATAACGTAACAATTTTTTCAGGAAAACAATTATTATAAGCAATAATTATTAGCATGACACATAAATATAAATTGAAAAAAATCGGGATGGGAATTGAACCCGCATCCTTCTGAAGGCCGGTCGGGTGCACTAAGCCACTGTGCTTCCGCGGATAATTTTTACAAAAGTTCTTTTTTAAAATCGTTGGAAACGCCAGTTAGGTTTAGTAGTAGATACAGAATCAATTAATTGGGCTGTAATAATTGAACCACTCACACAGAAATGTTAAATGCGCTTGTGTAATTTCGAAATAACATCTATGAACGAATTGATTGATGATGGACTTAGGAAATCATTAAATTTAACTGTTAAATGCATACAACATAATTTGTTCTTGATTTCATAATTTGTCTTTTTACATGAAAGCATCAATGCGTAAAGGAAATTATTTATGTTGCACATATGAATGGATTTGTAATTTATTAAACATAAGTTTATTATGTATAATATATTTCACGTGATACCGGGGAACTATATAAATCTCCAATTTAGGGAGTTTTGTAGGCGTGAATAAAGCAAGGGAAGGAAAGGTGAAAAGAAAGGGGAAGGTTAGAATCTACCTAAGTGTTTAAAGTTAGTTTGTAGTTTTCAATAAGACTTTGAATACTGTTCACACATCACCTTTTAAACATTATTTTCTTTTGTATATACTTACTCCTCCCATAAACACAAGCTCCTGGAGCTCAACTTATAGAGAAGTAGAATAATTAGATTTAAAAAATATATATTTTGCATACTGTTATAATTTGAAATCTTCTATTATTTTGTAATAAATAAAATAAAATAAATAAATCTGGTCACTTAAGAATCGCTCACTGGGGCGATATCTCGATAACTTCCATTATGGAATAATTGATACATTGTATTTGGATGAGAGATGAAGCGAAAAAACAAGTTCCACTTTTTACATCCAATTGACCTCCAACTGCCTCCAACGTTCTAACGCCGAACGACCGGAAACCACCGAATCCAAATAGTCTACGCGCACCGCTTATACATAGCTTATAACACGTTTCGACGAGAAATTAGTACGCAAAAGCATTTCTAATTGTATAGCTCTAATTATGGAACTTTTCCCACGTCGGGTTTCGAACCTCTATAGTTCCGTGCCCAGTCTGGGAACTCGTAACGTCCATTTGACTTTCTCTGTCCCACTCATTAAAATATTCCCAAATATAGTGGTATCCAGTCCCACAATTAATCATCATATATAAAAGATTACGTTCACCTTTACAAAAAATGAGTCGCCTTTAAACGATGTTAAATGCTGTATTTCACCTGTGAAGTCATATGGTCCTAGTTGCAAGTGAGTGACACAGTGACCTAATAAACTTCTAATGGCAACATCAACTTCCTACGTATGAGTGAATTTCTGTTGAAGTAATAATTAAAAAAAAAACATTTTGAACAAAAAATATCCTTTGATACACGAGGATGTTTTTTATAACTGACTAACTCGAGGGGGTGTCTCCAAGGACATCGATCAAACCATGACCTGGTAATTATGTATTCACGTCTAAGCTAATAAATAAATAAATTATCAACAGATTAATTAACACTATAAAAACCGTAGCCGTCATTTTGACGGATGCTCCACGTAATGTGATGATACTTTGCTTAAAGTTTATACGAGTAGTATTCAATTGATTTTTTTTTTGCTTTTTATGATTCTTGAGTGGAATAAACAGGCACGATCTAAATGCGAAAATTTAAAATTTCTTTTTAGAAATATTATGATTTATATCTTCAAAGACCGCCGCCGTCAGTGTAATGGTTAAGGTCATTAAGCTGAGTTTGTTTACAACCTTTTTTCTCCATGTTTACAACATACCTATTCCACCTCGCAGAATGATAGTACTAATCTGTCAGTATCTTTTTTTCGGCATTGCATATTATTTGAACTCAATCTGTAGGTTTATTGGTCACTGTATTTTGGTGTCAATTGTCAGACGAGTTGTTTCGGAGAATTTGAACAATTCATCAAATTTCAATATCCACTTTCAAGCTCTGTGAAAGACTTTTTCAAGTTCTGTTTTTAGTTCGGTTCTGTCAAGCAACTAGCCTTTAATGATATAATAACAGAACTTGAATAGGACTTTCACATAACTTGAAAATGATCGTTGAAATTTGATGAATTGTTCAAATTCTCCGAAAAAACTCGTCCGTATTCTATCTCATGTTGATCTCTGCGTACGTATTTTAAGTTTGTTAATATTCAGTTAATATTCGGTTCGTTTGTATTATTGTAGATTATAATATGATACCGAATATGTACCTAATTAAATAAAGTACGCAACAACAGTAACTACGGTTTTTCTTATTTTATATTTTACTAAAAATTACACTTACTTGTGATCAGCCGTCAATATGACGGTCGCGGTATTTATAGGTATGGAGCAGTACTCGGTCATTCTAGTGTTAATTTACATTACTGAAACTTTTTGGTCCCAGATCGAGGGTTACGGATTATTCTGATTTGTTTTTATTTCATTTATTTGTTCTGAATGGTTGACAATACAGCGCAGTTCAGAAAGGAGATTATTGTAGATTTTTATGGCTTGGTAAATATAATGGTATTGCATTTGTGTTGTTTTAAAATTTGGTGTAATAAATTGATTTCTATTTCTCAATAGTTTGTAAAATTCTTGGTATTCTTTGTTATTTTTTTATTTGCACATTTTTACAATGGAAGCTTGCTTAAATATGTCATTGACATTTGGTACTGGAAACAATTTAAATAGTGACTCTGTTAAGAAGGTAGAATATTTTTGAAGTATGATTTAAGATTTTCACGGCCAAAAGTATTTTTGTTATTTGTTTTTGGGGTGTTATGCCGTGTTGCGCTAACTCCTTCTTTAGCCAACGTTTCGGACAGCATTGCAGTGTCCATCATCAGGGCAGATGTGTTATTTGAGGTTGTGTTAAAAATGTGAGCTTATGTATGAGGTTGTGATACCGTGTTGCCAGCTCCAACCCTCTGAGCTAACATTAACGTATCATTTTTTTTAATTTAAAGTGGTTTTCTTCGTTTAGCTCTGGTGTAGCCGTCAATTACCGGATACCAAGAACTATTGAGCTTAGCTCCATCGTCTCTATTAATGTTTACGGGATTTTTATGAATTTCAATGGCCTCCGTAATCAGCCGTGCTCTATAAGTTTTGGGTCTCCCCAGGATTTCAGGAACAAATCCAAAGTAATGCCCGGTGTCAATCAAATGCTCGGCAATTGCCGATTTGTCAGGGTGGCCGAGTTTACAAGCTCTGAAGTGTTCTGAAATCCTTTTGGAGATAGTCCGCTCTGTCTGGCCTACATATACCTTGTCACATCCGGAACAGCTGAGTTTATACACTCCATCTGTTTCCAGAGGAAACTTAGTCTTTGCAGACCTCAGTAAGTCCTGTATCTTTGTTGTTGTTCCGAAGACAGTCTTGATATTTTCCTTTCTCAATAGCCTGGCAATTCTGTCTGTCACATTGTGCACATAAGGCAGGAAAGCACAGCCTTTCGACTCTTGTTCAATTCTGTCTTCGTTTGGTGCAGATTTGGCTCTTATGATTTGCCTTGTCTGACTTGCTGGGTAGCCGTTACGCTCCAGTGCATCGGTCAGCTTCGTAAGTTCCGCTCCGATTTTATGTTCTTCACATATTCTGGTCGCTCGGGTCACCAATGTATGGATAAGTCCTCTCTTCTGCGCTGGGTGGTGGTGCGAATCAGCGTGTAAGTACCGATTCGTATGGGTTGGTTTCCTATATACAGTATGTCCTAGGCTACCATCGCTTTTTCGCATCACCTCCACATCTAGAAAAGGCAGAATTTTATCTTCGTTTTCCAGTTCCATTGTGAATTTAATTTTGCTGTGGAGAGAATTAAGATGTTCCAGGAATTCGTTTAATTTCTCCGTTCCATGAGGCCAAATGGCGAAGACATCGTCGACGTAGCGCCACCATACTTTAGGGACAGCCGAAGCTGTGTCGAGTGCCACTTCTTCAAACTTCTCCATTAAAAAGTTGGCTAGTACTGGCGATAACGGACTGCCCATCGCAACTCCCTCCAATTGCTCAAATAGTTCACCCTGAAACGCAAAGTATCCCGTTTTGAGGCAGTGTTCAAAAAGTTTGCAAATGTCTTCCTCATATATCTCCCTGAGCATTGTCATGGAGTCTTCTAGAGGCACATTTGTGAAAAGTGACACGACGTCAAAGCTGACCAGAATATCTCCTTCCTCAGTCTTAACTTTCTTGAGCTTACTAATCAGATCTGTTGAATCCTTAATCCACGATTCGGTTTTTCCAGTTTGCATCTGCAGTAATCTCGATAGGTATTGGGAAAGTTTGTATGTAGGAGCACCAATAGCGCTGACAATCGGTCTCATTGGGATTTCCTTTTTATGTATTTTTGGGAGACCGTACAGGGCAGGAGTTCTAGAGGCTTTTACAAAAAGCTTAGACCAATCCTCTTTCCTGATGCTAGAAGCTTTCACTAGTTCCCTTGTCTTTATATCAATCTTGTTGGTGGGGTTGTTTTTAATCTTCTTATAGGTGCCTGAATCGCACAAGAGGTCTTCCATCTTCTTTGTGTAGTCTGCCGTATTAATCACGACAGTGGCATTTCCTTTATCGGCTGGCAGAACCAAGATTTCCTCATTGGCGCGTAATTCTTTTAGGGCCGCAAACTCTCCTTTCGTGATATTGGGGCGGGGTATTTCAGCCCTTTTCAAAATATGGCAAGTCTCTTGCCGGATGTCCTCTGCTTGCACCTCTGACATTTTGTGTACTTTCATCATTGTATGTAGTGCAGTCTCTACACCACATACGATGGATTCCACAGGTATCTTTTTGGTGGCCACTGCAAAATTCATCCCCTTTGCCAGCACAGAAGTTGCGTCTGGGCTCAACGCAAGGGTCGAAATGTTGATGACAACTTTATTTTGATCGAGTTGTTTTCGATCACCTTTTTTGTCTCGGTTGAGCCTTTCAAACTTTTGTTTCTGTCTCGCTACTGTTGACTGCTTAGATCTTACTGCTTGTTGGTAAGTCATGTTGTCAACTTTTCTCCAGTCTTCTTCGGTAAGGGTTGCACTTAGGTGCAGATGTAGAGCAAAAAGGTCCCGAGAAACTCCATCCAGCTCGCCTCGCACATTGTGGATCCTCTCCCTTAATAGTGCAGCCTCCGCTCTTTGGAATACTCTACCTGCTTTCCGGGATGTGATGTGTCTTTTTATTTGGATGTGTACTGGTACAATCGATTCTTCTTTACACCTCTTGAGAAACCTCTTGAGATTACGGAGGCCATTGAAATTCATAAAAATCCCGTAAACATTAATAGAGACGATGGAGCTAAGCTCAATAGTTCTTGGTATCCGGTAATTGACGGCTACACCAGAGCTAAACGAAGAAAACCACTTTAAATTAAAAAAAATGATACGTTAATGTTAGCTCAGAGGGTTGGAGCTGGCAACACGGTATCACAACCTCATACATAAGCTCACATTTTTAACACAACCTCAAATAACACATCTGCCCTGATGATGGACACTGCAATGCTGTCCGAAACGTTGGCTAAAGAAGGAGTTAGCGCAACACGGCATAACACCCCAAAAACAAATAACAAAAATATTTTTGAAGTATTACTTTTTCCATAACTTGTCAGATTTTTTTCGGAAGGACTAAATTAATTAAGTGTGTTGATTCCTTGATTACTGCAGTTAGACTTTGTAATTTTACGGTTGTCAGGATAAGATGAACAATGTTAGTTATTTATTTATTCAATACATTTGAACACGTAGTGTTTTTCCAATGAAATTGTTGCACCTTACAGAAATAAACATACAATTACTCTACATATACCAGAACAGGTTGATTGAAATTTGATAGGCACCGCTGTATTCCCATTTGTACTAATGACAATTAAATAAGTAATTCCAATGGAGAAAGCTATAATTTGGCTATGGGTGAAAAAAATAAAATGCTTATGTTACTATGGTACAGAAACTTTTTGTAAAGTTTTTGGAAATTAGTAACTCTGTGATGAAGTGAAGTATGTAAAGTAATTTGATTTCAGAACGATTTTTGTTTCCGAAACAAATAAAAATAACATACATTTTTCTATAAGTGAACGCGTCTCGGACACAAAAAGAATTTAAATTTTAAAAATTATCTTCGAATTTTTGTTACATCATAAAGTAGGTATTTCTGCACAATTTGCACTACTGATTTAATTAGTTAATTTAATGGAATGATGTAGTAACACATAACAAGTATTATATCTGCCCCGAGGACCAGACGTCTGTTTCCGAAACTAGTTAACCTTAAAAAGTAGTTTAAACAAGACAAAGTTTTTCATCGGTATATTTTTCGTTTGCTAGCAGCTTTTTATAGAGAAAGTTGAAGAACTACTAATGATTATCGCAAATCGTTGATTTTTTAAATGGTGCCATTTTTCTGTATAAATAACACGCTTCCGTGCATTCTAGCCACCGTACAATATACAGTCAATGAACCGGCAATTTTTTCTATTATTTTCCTCAGTTCTTCCGGTAATTAGATGTGCTTGGAAATTATCACAAATAATTTACCGCGCCCATTTGCTTGTTTTCATTTCCACTAATAATTGGTACGAAGCAAAAGTGGTGCATGTTATAAATTATAGTAGGTCCCTGCCTAAGCTAGCAGATAATTCAAGTTAATGATTTTGTAGGTTTTTTGACCCTGATAATCAATGCTTAGCCGGGATCACATGATGACAATACATAAGACAATACGATAGTCTCCTGTCCCTGCTCCATGAACAGGGCAGGACATTTTTTTTTTTTTTTTTACAGTGAATACCTCACAAGAGTCCCAACTGCTCCCGTCTGGAGCCAGTGAGACTATGGCATCCCCGATTGGGGGATGTTGTGAGGCTGAAGGTAAGTGGGGAAGGGGAAGAGGAAGGTGGGGAAGTACCTGGCTATTCAGATCTAGTCACTAAACACGGCTAAAGCCATTTGGAGCAACGTTTCAATTCTGAATGGTGGTCTTACACCAGGGCGATACTGGTAGTATCTTCCACTCTGGAACGTGCCGCAAATATACTATATATTATTTTAATTAATTATATATTATTTTAATTAATTAATTGTGAAATAACACAAATTAATCAAATAAAATTTATTTGCGCACGCCGGGTTCGAACCCGCGACCTTCGGAATGGCAGTCCAATGCGTTACCACTGGACTATGCCGGCCGTCAAAGGACATTGGGACAATACAACAATTCTATCGTAGTGAAACGCTAAACACTGTCAAAATGGATACACGACGACGCAGCGACGGGCGTTACGAGCGAATTCGCGAAATATATTATCATTCTATCGGTCTTTTATACAAAGATAATATATTGTAATATTCCATTTACGCGAAATTTTTGACCGAAATACAAGATCGCGCGAAGAGACTGGCTATTGTCCTACTGTCTTGTCGAAACGCGTTTATACGCGGACAACGCTGCCGGTCGGAGTGGTGGGGGTATGACTCTATACTGCGGATTATTCTGTCTTCCAAACTACTATTCACAGTAGGACAGTAGGTCAGGATCTGGGACAAAACAGAATTGTACTGTCGTCGTGTGATCGCTGCATTACCTATAAAAATGTACACATTAAAATACGTTAGATAAAATATTGTTGGCATCGAATATAGCCGGTCATCATCATCATCACTTTTGGCTCTACAACCCCTGGTGGGTCTTGGCCTCCTCGAGAGTCTTCCTCCACTCATCTCGGACCCGCGCCAGCTCTCTCCAGTTTCGAAGCTCCAAGGCAGACAAATCTTTGAGCACGTTGTCGCTCCATCTTAACCTTGGCCTTCCCAGGCTCCTTCTCCCTATCGGTCTTGAGCTCAGCAGGGACTTTGGTTCTTGATGCTCGGTCATTCTCTCCACATGACCTAGCCACCGAAGTCTTCCCAGTTTTATGAACTTTGTGAGTATAGAGCTCATTGTTATAACGTCTGCGCCAAAATCCATTTTCTAGAACCGGTCCGAAGATGCGCCTCAAAATTTTCCTTTCAAAAACGTCCAGTATAGCCGGTCAGTACACATAATATCAAATAGTAAGCAGGTAGGTACCAACTTAATTAATTTAATTTAAATTAAAATAATATTTATTTATATATTTTTAGAACGCAGACCCTTGAAAAATCACGGGATGTTTAAATATTTTTCTGTTAATGTACCATATTTTATGTAGGTACCTACTTTATCGATTCATCACACAGGCTTCTTAGTTTTTGAAAATGGCACTTAAATTCAAAGCAGATTGATTCAAATAACTTGAATATTTTTATTACACAGGAATATGCCTACCACAAAAACAGAAATTAATATGTTTGATCAGATTAGATTTGAGTTTAAACACTATTAGTTTTGCACTATATACCTAGTGCAATTGAAAAATTTCGAACAGTCAAAATTGTTTAATTTCTTATTTTGCACAGATAGAGTAATGTATAATTTGCTTTCTTGACCCTCTAGTTTGGGAGATTTATTATATTTGAAAAAATAATTTCATTATCGCACTGTAGAAAATGGTAGAAGCAACCAAATACTTATTTAGGACACATCGCGAGTTAACGCACATCGACAGGCTAGTAGTAAGTGTAAAATCAAATATGATCAGGAGAAGATTTCGGCTCCGCAGTTCACATGCGAAAAGGACACTCTTCTCAGCCTTCTATACTAACCTGTTCAAATATGAGCTCTGGGCCAACTACACAAAGAAAACCATGGAAAGGCTTCGGGTGCAATATAACAATGCAATACATACTGCATACTGTTTGGACTTCAAAGGCACTGCAATGTCTCCTCTATGTTTGCGGAAGGACGAGTTCCTGGATTTGCAACTATAACGAGAACAACGGGAATGACGGAAAGGATCTGTACGTCTACAAATATACTCCCCATAGAATGCCGTCAGAGATCAGTTACGAGTATCGAAGCAAATTGGAGAAAGATATTGGCCCCAATAATTGTTAATCCGATGGTTCAATAGCGATAAAGAAAAGCTAAATGGATGAAGTTTCCATATTATTATTAATTTTTATTTGCATTATTATGGTTATCTTTCTTTCAATTTTTAGTTTAATTTTATATGATACTCTCTCAGGATGTATGGGATTGTAATAATCCCCCCACATTCCGGAATAAAGAAAGTATTATTATTTAAATGTTATTAATTTTGCGGGTATTCTTGAATTTCACATAAACTGCAGGATACATAAATGTACTACCCAAGAAAGTACTTAATTTGTTCTTGTTCAATTGTTTATTAACGTACTAATATTTACATTGTAGCAAATATTTCAAGTTCATCAATTAATCCAAAAAAAACGTACTAAAATGAAATACATATTTTTTTAAAACATATTATAATGTCATTAGTTTGAAATGACTTAGTTGATATCAATATCATTATACTAGGACTATACAGTGCAGTACGAGTATTGTTTCGCCTTATAATGACAAATAGATTCTCATACATATACATTAGATAATAATGATCAATAAATTTTGTATTGTGTTTGTGAAAATCTCCGTTGCTTTCCGGTAGCTGGTACCAACGAAAGTGTTTTCTAAAAAACTTATGTTTTTTTCAAGTCAAACAATTCTGCCGTTTAAATTTGGAGTGAAGGTTTTTGCGAATTCTTTTGTTTTGTACTTTATTGTCATTATGCTGTCACTTGTTTCCATTCCATTGTCTGCTTTTGCTCGAGTAAAGTGACTTACAGCTTGACATGGATAACTTTGCAATCTGTGGTGTCGCTGGTGTGGATTTTGTGGATACAAAAGTGATGGATGGATTTGAAAAGTATTTAGTATAACTTTATGTTTATTTTTACGTGATTACAGTACAAAACACAACTGCCCGGTACCTGGAAAGTACCTGGTCACTAAACTTCTACGATACTTAATGTATTTTTCTGAATTTTCGTGTGTTTAAAAGAAACAGAAAAGGTTTGGCTGTTACTTTTGCATTCAGGCAATGATTTTTTTGTAAATAAAGATTTTTTTAGATTGTACTAAAATTTGATGTGGAAAGAATTACTTATTATTAACGCTTATTAAAAGTATATTACTTTTTCCAGTCTTTTCACTAAACTCTTAATATTGCCCAAAACGCACCTGGATGTTTTTCTTCCAGGAAATATTATGTAATATGCGACATTTTGGATTCGATGTTTTCACGTAATTAGTTCAATCAATCAGGCTTACTATGGATTTGGGCATTAACGTTCAAAGAAGAACATCCACTGTCACAAAGCCAATTCAGAGGAAAACCGAGTATTAAACAGTGCGTAAAACTCTGAGGGTTTGTATTTCCCTTGACGTCAATCAATTCTTATTAAACCCAAGAACATCAAAGATTCATTTAATCGATTCTGTAGGATAATTGTCAGAAATGTGCGCTTCAATTTGTGGTATTACTGCGTAACATCACGAGAATACTATACAGTTGGGTTTCCAAATGGAAATTAAAATGTAACGTTGTCATTTTTTTTTATATATATGCATAAATTACAAACAAAATGAACCTTTTTCTGTCCAACTGGGAAGGATTCCCGTTTCAGGACAGCCAAATTGTGTATTTAGTACAAAATATTCTTACAATGGAATGGCGATGCTGTCAAAACAAATTTTGAGAACATTGTTGATTGCATTCGAAGTGACAGGATGGTTTCTTTATCCTTGAAAGAATCGCAAAGATGTAATTTATTACCAGGGTCAATTTGGATAACATTAGTAATTGCATTCAGAACAGATGAATGGTTTCTTTCGGGACATCAAGAGTCTGAGATTCTTTCCAGGGCATTTTGGAGAACATTTACTATTATATAGATAACAACGGATTGCATTAAGATATTAAAAAATGAAATTTTGAAACCTATAACACACTTAATCAACCTTAGTATAACACACTCCTGCTTTCCTAGTACTCTTAAAAAAGGACTAGTTATCCCCATTTATAAATCCGGAGACAAAATGGAAATAACTAATTATAGACCAATCACTCTGTTAAACTCGCTATCAAAGATTTTCGAAAGAGTATTAAAAAACCAAATTATAAAATACCTTGAAGAAAACAAATTAATCTCGGATAACCAATATGGATTTAGAGACAAAATAGGCACAAAAGAAGCTTTGGCATGTACAGTAGATTATATACATAGCAACTTAGATCAAGGGTACAAATGCATAGCGATATATCTAGATTTAGCTAAAGCCTTTGACTCAATCTGCCACAATTCACTTTTTAAAAAATTAGAAAACATGGGTATCAAAGGCAAGGAACTTCAACTATTTAAAAGTTATATGAGTAACAGAACTCAACAAGTCAAAATTAACAACCATACTAGTAAACCACTGCCGATTACATATGGAGTTCCACAAGGAAGCATACTAGGGCCCGTTCTTTTTACTATTTACATAAATGAACTTTGCAGCATGAAAATAGACGGTGAAATAGTTAGCTATGCTGATGACACAGTTTTACTTTTCAAATCTAAGGATTGGAATAATGTATATAACATAGCGAATTTGGGAATCTCGCAAGTCAAAACATGGCTAGACTCAAACATACTTACACTTAACATATCAAAGACAAAATTCACAACATACAGTATAAATAGCACGGGACAGCCAAAAAACAATACAAACACCATAAAAATACACGAATGTTTAAACACCAACATCTGCGATTGCCCTCCTCTAGAAAAAACAGAACAAATAAAGTATCTAGGAATCGTAATTGACCATAACCTTAGATGGATACCTCACATCAAACAAATCACAAATAAACTTCTCAAAACAATACACATTTTCCTTAACATAAGAAACATATATAAAATAAAACAATTGAAAACAATATATTTTGCACTCTGCCAATCAATAATAGAATATGGAATTATTGCTTGGGGAGGAGCAACAAACTCGGCTATCAATTACATAGAAACCGCACAGAAAACGATCTTAAAGGTAATACTAAAAAAACATAGACTGACCGATACAGACCAAATATTCAACAGCTGTGACGTACTAGATATACGCCAATTATACGTTAAAACACTACTAAACTACATTTTTAACAAAAAAAATAAATTTCAACATACACAAAATAACACTTACAGACCAGTTAGACAAGCGTACAAAGAAAACATTAAAACTCCAACAGTAAATTCAACCTTTGGACAAAGACACTACCAATACCATGCTATAAAAGCTTTCAACAGTCTAAAAATTGAAATTAAAATTGAGGAAAATAAAAATAAATTCACACACAAAATTACAAAATGGATTAAACAACAAAAAAGACAATATTACCAAAATGTCATAGCATAAAATAAAAAATAAAACCTACACGTAACACACAAAACCAACATAAACACACATCACTCACAAACACACAAGATTATTTTCATTGTATTATTTTTTAATTTTGAATGTATTATTATGTATTTTTATTTTTAATTTTAAATGTATTATTATGTATTTTTATTTTTAATTTTAAATTTATTATTTTCTTTTCAAATTTACTATCTTCTCTTTAAATGTAATATGTAGATTAGATTTTCATATTATAAAATGAAGGCCTCAGCACGGGCAAGCCACCCAGTGAGGCCTACATTACTGGAAAACATAAATTGTAACAAAATAATGTACCAAATAAAATAAAATAAATAAATAGTTAGAATATCCACATTTATAAATCAGAATGAAACATATGAATCTTATAGTACTTTTTTTTAGAATTTCTTAGATAATAGAAATTACACATTACTAGACCAGAATATATGCCGTATGACATATGAATTTCCAATTTTAAAATTTCGAATCTTTATTTATTAAATTGCTAGTCATTATTATACAGTAATCGAAATAAAACCACGCTAAAGATTCGTGAATTTAAATTAAAATAATAACAACAATGAAGATCAATTATTAGGAATTAAATTGGCATTCAACGCCATTTTATTTTTGACTTTTGAAAAGTTCGTGTAAAAGCATAATATATTTATTTATAACCCATGTAACTTGTAGATTTTAGATTTTAAATTATTTGTTGCCCTGAAGAAGCTACGTTTGTAGCGAAACGTGGTCGGTACACAAAATAAAAGCGTTGTTTACTGAGTTAATGTTTTATTTAAAAATATATATTTTAATGTAATATTATTGTAGGACTGTAGAAATATCTTCAAAAAATATCGTTTTAGAAAATACCGATAAGCTCGTTGAAGGTCAATTATAAAAAATGTATTTCCTTTCTCTCCCCTATCCACTTATCCTCCCCACTATCTCAAATCTTACGACGCCACTTACCCCAATGGGGGTGTCATAAGTCTAGTTCGCTGATTACAATACTACGCACTTTCCTGGGGTTATCAAACGTTAAAAAACGGTAAGCATCTCACCGTTTTTTTAGTGAAATATTCATGTTCATTCCATGAAACATAATATTGTAGTATAGATTCCAGATTTAAATAATATAAATGGTAAATAGCGAAGAGTTCTCCAAGTATTATAGAAGCATAAAACGTTATATTAAGAAGCATAAAACGAAAAAAATAATTACAATACAAATGCAGTTAACAACTTGTTGTGGAAATAACAAGAAACAGTTTTAGTAGGCATTGAAAGCACTATTTAAGAAATGCGGCCAGAGAGAAGAGCGTTCCACAATAAATTTCGAAACTTATCTTACTAGGATGTATGAAAATACGTTATACTTGCAAACTTATCCAAGTCGAAATGAAAGGTAGAATAGTTTCCGACCATCTCTTTGAAGTCATATATTATTAAACCTTAGAGAAAGCAAACTCGGCTTTTGTAATGTCATTTGATTATGAGTGGAGATGATGTGGGCTCTATTCCTGCCACATAATACTTTGATTTAACGCTATTTAACACGATAACGGAATAATTTTGACTACAACGTAACTTCTTTGAATGCTACTAGTCTTCCTGTTGTGGTTTTGGTTGTTAAGTTTAGTTGGTATGAATGGCAATACAATTTAGTCGTCACGTACAAAAATGTGAACTTGGAGAATATATATATATTTTTTTTTTTTTTTTTTTTTTTTTTTTTTTTTTTTTTTTTTTTTTTTTTTTTTTTTTTTTATATATTCAATAATATTATTATTGGGTTTATAAAAACAGTTTATTTTTAAACAAGTTCTGCTGTGTAATTATTATTACGCGTGACAGCTGTTTCGCCTTCTGAAGGCATTATCAAACTGTCAGACTGTCAAACTGACAGTTTGATAATGCCTTCAGAAGGCGAAACAGCTGTCACGCGTAATAATAATTACACAGCAGAACTTGTTTAAAAATAAACTGTTTTTATAAACCCAATAATAATATTATTGAATATATAAAAAATAAAAAAAATAAAATGGAGTTCTACAAATTAAACTTAATAACAATAAAAAAAAAAAAAAAAAAAAAAAATTGGAGAATATAAACTGCGTGCTTTATTTGCGAAGCTTCCGGAAATATGTTTTGGAAAACATCAGGGATTTCTTCGAAAAATTGCCGAAATAACTGTCATGTAAATCCAGAACATCACTTGTTCATAACCAACATGTTTTGCATTACAAAAATCAAGCAAGGCATTACATGATGTTTTATCACCCAGGGGCGAATAATGAGAATCAACAAAACGAGTTATTCTTAAATAGGGAGGTATTAAATAACATTAATAAATAATAGAAACATAAATATTACCTATTTAAATAAATATGTAAATGTTCGTTTGTTCTAAATCTTATATCTCCGTAAGTTCTTCATCGATCGCTTCAAAATTTCGACACAACGCGTTGCGTTGCAACGTTGCATTCGAATACGTGTGTGTTGTTGACGTGTGTGTGACCGTTATAAACATACTTTTTTTGAAAAACAGCACCGTCTGTTAGACAAATATGCTTTTTTGAAAAACAGCGCCATCTGTTGGAGGTAAAAGTAAAATGCGCTATTGTTTCTCAATCTGCACGGACAGGCTGAGCCACAGCAATGCGTGGGGCGGGGTATATCTAGTTTATCATATTTATCTTGATATACCTAAAAAATGTTAATATACCATATCAAAAAAAAACCCACCGGAGCGATAATAATATTAATAAATACGTAATACTATATATGAAAAAGGGTTCCATGCTATCTCAACACAGTGAATATTTAACACACTTTTAAAAAGTGATATAAAGTCATTAAAAACGATGAAATTTTTTTTTAACCTAACTTAACCTTACCTAACCTAACTTACTTAACTACCCAGTTAATAAAGTTTTAGTTTTATCACTTTCCATGACTTTATATAACTTTTTAAAGATCCGGTCACCATGAAAAAGTACTCTATAAAACTGCACAAATTTGTATCTTTGATGTATGTGGTTTAGCGTAGAATCAAGCAAATTAATATAACCATTTCTTTGAAAATGTTCTATAACCCTCTTAGTCCAAATATATGATGTTCTTTATTTTATGTTTCTATATTATTATATATTAGTTACGGAACTATTATAATTTGCAATTATAATTTACTATATTTTTTATTAAATTTTCTTTTTTCGTAATTTGGTTTAGTTTGGTTTTTTAGATATTTAAAAATGTACCCCTTAAAATTTATTGGAATTTTTTTTAAAGAGATGTCATCTTGGTATTTCATATATCGTTGTATCTTTCAATTTACGAGAACATGGCGCAAATATGCAAGTAAGAAGTACATAAGTAGTATTCCAAGTTTCATCTTTATCTTCTTCCTCTTCGCTGCGGATAAACGATCTGTATTGACTTCCGTTTCCTTTTGTATACCGGAAGCTCCTTGGTGTTCACGTCTCGCATCTCGCAAGCAGCATCCCGGCATGAGCCTTTTACACTATGCTTTTGCTTGTCCTGTTTCCACATGTATTATCCTTCCTTTTTTTCGACAAGTCCTTTTCTTTTCGACAAACAAACATTAACATTTTACACATTTATATCTCATTCCAAATATAGTTTTCATTCCCGATTCATTGTTTACAGTCTAGGTAACAAATAATGGCAAACTTCAAACGCCGTACGTGCAAACTATTTCTTCATAGTTTATAAATTATAGTCAATAACCATTTTACACATTATTAAGTAATATTATCGTTGATTCGGAGAATATTTGTAGATTAGCAATTTGAATGTAAAATGTTTAAATTTACTGTTTCTTGTATTTTTAACCCTTGTGCATTTTGATCATTATTTTCACTGTAATTTTTCATAAAAAGATGTTCTGAATTGCATGTATGTAAAAACACCCCCGGGTATTCATATATACATAAAAAAATCATATTTTAATATTTTGTACCGATTTTCGTATAGTTTAAGATGGCGGATAATATTTGACAATTGTCATCTTTCGTCTGCAACTATATTATGTTGAATATTTTAAATATTGGGAAAAAAGATTATAACATGTATTTCGGTTTCTCTTTTAAATATTGAGAAAAAGATTTTAACATATTTTTCGGTTTATATTTTAAATGTTGCGAAAAAAAAATTGTAAGTGTATTTCTGTTCAGTATTGTGAATTTTGCGTGTTTTTTTTATGACTTGTTGACGGCAACGGCAAAGTTGGGCTGAGGCAAAATTGACGGATGCTTTCGTGTGATCTACGATTATGTTCATAGTTTCGTCATGTTTTGGCAAAAATATTATTTCTTCCCTAATGGCAACTCTCTAGATGAAATCATAAGTATGAAAAAAATGATCGTGGAAAGCAAAGATTTTTTGTGTCCCAAGAGAGTTTTCACGGGGATCGGTATGAAAAAAGCATCCTGTAAAATGCCCATTAGTCTCAATTGCGTTCTGAAGGATAAATACCTGAACACATTTGAGATGTTCCGTTTATAAAGACGTGACATTATCGTGGATAGTTACCCACTCTATTAGTATCTAACCTTTGAAAAAGAATTAACTACCAAATGGATCGAAAGTTTTTTTTTATTTCTAATAAATTTTATTTATTTTGAGTTAAATAGGGGAGGGCAAGCTAAACAATATACAGAAATCACAAAGAAGTCACAACCTTCTATTCCTCAGGCATTGAATGGTATTTTAAATAAGCGTCGTTTAAATAAGTCCTAGGCGAAATATGTTATTGAAACCTTGATATTTCAGATAAGCTCAAAACTGTCTTGCAGTGCTGCTGAAATCACCGATTGAAAAGGACATCATGTTAATTATCGGTTTACTGATTAAATTAACCATGTTAATAACAATATCAACAATACTCTGGGGAGGCTGCCAGGTGGTTTGGTATTGAAGCAACTGGAATATTTATTAAAAAGGTTTATATTTTAATCCTGCCCGTCTTATATCAATGCCTCCAACGAGCTAAAGGCGTGTGACGAGAAATGGTGTGTCATTTTTTTGTATGCAATTAACCGCCGTCTCTTTATTTCCTTTTATCTTTGAAATGACGCACATTTCGAACCTCTTTCAAAGAACGCGAGATCCCACTTTAAAAAAAAAAAAACTTTTATAAGTGAACTATTTTCTTTCAAACGTTATATGTATATAATATGATTGCAAGGGTTTTGCAACAACTTTTCTATTTATGAATGATACGTGAATAGCGCTAATTTCTGAAGTGAGTGCACGTCTTTAGCGTTAGCGTTTTAGTAATAAGGATTGCAACAGCAGGTAAAAAATCAGAGGTTTCAGTTTAACTGCTTTTATATTAGCTAACTTTGTACTATCAGTTTATTAATGGGTGTAGGTCCAAATACTTATTTTATTAAAACCATCACGTTAAAGATCGGAGTTCAAGAAAAAACATAACAGAACTATTACAATTTCTATCGAAAACATGCATTTCGACAGAATTGGTTTTTTTAACCTTTTCTCTTTCTGAACGCTTTTCAGAGCTTCGAGAAATATGATTTAAACTCTGTTAGAAAGAGAAAACACCATGCTTTATGTTCAAATCTAGAAGATAACTACAGAAGAATTTAAACTTGCTCTTTTATGAAACCAAATGTTCTGAAGGCAATTTGAAACTTTAAACTATCTTTTTTACATGAAACGACAAAAAGTGAGTGGACTGAAACGTTTGTAATACATTTGTCTAATTTTCGTTATCAGTAATTTTACTTAAAAAAATGAAGGAAGAGGCCTTTTTAATTTTTTTTTATTATCGCATTAAAAAAATTGATATCTCGAAAATAATATTTTTTAATTATAATAAATTTGAAAGCGTAATTTATCACCTTTCATAAGCAGTTTTTAGTTTTCGGATACGTTCAGAAATAATCAACTCATTTGAAAAGCGGTTGTACTCCAACCTTCCATCAAAATATAGCCGAGGCCTGAGGAGTTAATTTCATCTCAAATCCCCAACTAAACACATAAGTTCACATTACACCATCAAAATCTGGTGGACGCAATAAATTACGTTTCGTTATTCTTGTAATAATAATTCTCCCAATAATAAATCAGATGAGTAGACCACTTTGCTATGCGTAAAATGTGAAACAAATAAAATGTCAAATTTTGTGTCCATTATAAATTTTTTCGCATTGTAAATTTAATTACCCATGTTTGTTATTTTAGCATAATTTAATGTGGAGAAACTCGCTCAAATTTCAGTAACTATCACTGTATATTTAAAATATGAGTGATAGGTTTACGTTTAACGATGATTTTCTAGAATATAATTTCATGGATGGATGTGTTAAAATGAGATTGCCGGATTGAAGGGCATTTATTACTTTTTAACGTGCGTAGTTTTAACGAGATCCAGAAAATTGTGGAAACATTTTATGTTGTAACTCGAAAAGGGCCATAAATGTAACTTATTAAATGGTGTGACATTATATATTTTATTTTACGAACCCCGGACAATTTTCAAGTACAAACATGACTCGGATTACTAAAATGGAATGTTCTTTACTAAATGACGTCAAAAAATTTGTTTCATGTTTTTAGGGCCGTTTCAATATTCATATTTTTCTGAATATAAATCCGTTTCGTTAAAAGAAGATTACAATTATTTAAATTAACAAGTGTAAATTTTGCCTTTGAGGATTTGAAAGGGAGCGGAGGGTATAAGCTAGATTAAAATATTTTAACTAACAAATAATAATACTACTATTGAATTGAATTGTACGAACATGCCGATTTTCCAAAATTAAAGTAGAAATAGATTTAGCAGCGCTTAAGAGAAAATTAAATTTTTATTCGAAATTAATTAAATTTGCAAAAATGATTAAGAATTTACTACACGGCGAACCGGTAGAATTCATAGGTAGAATCATGTACCTAATAAGACCAACAGTTCAAATCTATATTTATTGAAAACACGTGTTTATAAAAAATGAAGACTCTGGCCTTAACAACTCATTTATCAAAATAAAATTTTTACCAATTGCATTTTTTTATCGTACGACAGATTCTTTATTCAGTTACAGTACAAGATATCGTATTTTGACATTTCAATAAGATGGAATAGATAGATTCAATATAAAAAGATTTAAAATTGTTTAAACAGCAATTAAATAGTTTGTCCACTGTTTCAATAATTTCATTCAGTATCACCATTTCTTTTGTCATGATATGCTGTGCTAGAACATATGTTCTGCCGCATGGTACCATGAAAAAGTCGTGGCAACACCTACGGCTGAAGTTTTCAGGCTACAGCATTCCAAAGGGAATGGGATAGCAATATAGTTATTAATTACATTCAATTTACTTTGGAAGATTTGCAGAACGTTCGGTTTATAGGCTAAATATGTTCGCTGCCACATATAAGTCTATAAAGTGTATTAAGGGACGAACTTGAGTTACTTAAGTAATTAATCAATGATTAATCATTGATTCTTGACATAATTTGGAGTAAAAAATTTAAAAGAAATTTTGCAATCCGGGGACATTTTTGATGTTTTTAGTTTTTTTTTACAACAAACTGACAACATAAAGAATATGAAGGTATTGGACAATTAGAATATGGGTGAGAGGTTAGTTAGTTACTAGGCTGATTGAAAAGTGACGATATGCAGGAGAATTAGAATTAGTTTTGATTCCAAAATTTCATTCACATTTTTACTCCAAATATTGTCATTTTACCATATCAATGGTTGAAGTTAGTCAAATACATTCGTTAACACCCTCTATATGTAGCACGAGGATAAGTTATACATAGCTAAGGATTTTTCTGTAAGTGTTCCAGTGTATCTATATATTTAGTAGGGTGTGGTATCTGGGTCAATAAACTGTTTAGATATTCTGATGACAGACCCCAGGAGTTTGTAGTAAGATGGAATGATCCGCGATATGCAATTTGAATCTAACCACATAATAGCGTGTTTCGAACACGTTTTTTGATTCGCCACGAGTGTTATGTAACAATGAAATCAAGATGACAATGTTCTTAGCCATACATTGTAATAAAGTACTAAGTTTATAGGAAAGAAGTTAAACTCGTGGACCTGAACTAATGACATGTTCCACACATGGTAGTATTTTAATTAGTGTCTTGATCTGTGCAAGGTGCAGAGACAGTAATTAGTAATTTTTATATACCGTTGCACACTAACAATGATTACGTACCACCTTTACGCTGTAAATTAATTATCTTTACGCTAAAGATAAAATGTATGTTAGGTTACTTAGATAAAGAACACTATTACTTCGTTATGTATGTAGGTTCTTCTGGTACTACTGTTCCACACTTCAAAACTAGTTTATTAAACTTTTAAAATGCACTTGAGTTGTGTTTTTGAACAAAGTTCTATGTCGTGTAAGTTTTATGTTTGTTTCTTCAACGCAGATTAAATGTAAACAAAGTTTAACTTTTTACTTTTTTTTTAGAAGAACTATGTAATGCGTAAATAACCTGTAAATATAACTACCTATGGGGCAATTGGAAAAATGGAAGAAATGATATTGCGAGATTTTTTTATCTTAATTTTGCTCAGCACCATGTTTTGTGTAGGTAAGTGATGTAATTTGTCGAAAAATGAAACGAAAGTTGAATTGTAGTGAAATAATTAGATCGTCATTATTATAGTATGAAGAAGGTACGAGAAGTACGGAGACCACGGTAGATTCAACAAATAATCATTATTAAGTAAAGTATTTTTTTTTGAAAGTGATTCAAATCCTTATATGAAACGTTGAAATATCAATATAATTAGCAATCACACTAACGTGCGGATCAATCAACTGGTTCTATTTACATATTGAAAGTATGCAGTGTGCCTAGTTCAAATCAGGCAGCTGTGGTTTCCATTATATTTACCATTCAAATATAAACTAAACTAAACTGACTAAGTTGTCATCACACCGTTTCCCGGCGGAGGTAGACAGAGAGAATAGACTGCCACACAACTCTGCATACTCCTTGCTTCGTTCATAACATCGTCACATACATACTCTTCTGTTATTCTAAAGCCATTATAATCAATTAAATTGAGTAATGCTTTCTTGATCGTGAGTTTCACCAGATGGAGGTGAATAATCAACTATATTGTGCTGTTAATGGACACATTAGTGTTAATTAACGCCCCGATGAACTTTGTGCAATGACTGGTTGATGCATTCATTTGGGATGGCAGTAAGACAAGACGCATGCTTCCTGGATGCATATTGCAAACTGAATGTGATTATGGAGATTTGAGGGTGAGTGTCTTATTCAGGAACATCGTATTTACTGTGGGATGAAATCGGTTACACCATGTTCAGAAAATTGTGGGTATATAGCAAATACGAACTAGTATTTATGTACATGGGCGAATGCTTTTCGATTTTGAACGATTTATGGCTTGTGTTAAATACGATTGAATTTTAGAAATCGTAATATTTTACAACAATTTGTATTTTTCATGTGTCTACTAAAGACCCAATAAGCGCTTATAGAATACGCAAAACTTGTGTTATGACACGTAATGACATAATTTGACATTATTATTGTTAATATTATTCTGATATAGCCAACAAACCTGTTATTTTCTGCAGAGTACTGTTCGATATATACATTATCCATGACCCGCCATCGACCTACTTGTAATTAATAGAAAATGAGATTTTCCCTCACAATTTTTTAAAAAACTATTCATCACGTGATGAACGCATGATAGCGCTGCTTCGTTTCAAAAGTTCCCTGTATTGACGATCGTAGTACAAAGCGTCGACTTGCGCATGAATGGGCTTCGAGAGTATATCTTATGAAGCCAATTAGCATATAAGATTTACCTATTTCTGAGCTTCTCGAGATTACGCTGGGGTTCTTGAAAAAAACTTGGGGTATGAAAATATAATCTATCTACCTTTAATGAGATAAATAAATTAGATTCGCATTTCCTTGTATGTATTATAGAATACATATGAAGTGTTTTCAACACATATTATATAGAATATAAAGAAAAATGGTTATTTTTCTTTGATGAGTAAGGGCAAGAAATGTTGTACAGGGTTTTCCAAAGAGAGGTGTTGTTTTGAATAGCTCGCTATTTCGGTAGATGTTACTTTTGAAGCTGTCATTTTTTGACATTTGACAAGTAGAAACTATGCAATTAATAAAAATGGAACGATACACGCTTCAACAACGCATTGAAATTATTAAAATTCACTTGAGTGAATCAAATGCAAATCATCTTGAGTGATGAGGCCCATTTCCACCTAGGCGGCTTCGTCAACAAGCAAAATTGTCGCATCTGGTTTGTTTTGTTTTTGAATCTTTCTTTAGATGTACGCAAATTTTTTCATACATCTAGTAGGAAAATATAAAAAATACAAAAAATAACAATTACATTTTAAGAGAAAAAGATAAATACACAAAATTACATCATATAAGATATCTAGGTGACTAAAATAATATTGGTGAGTATGTTCAACAATCAGAAATTATTTTTTACATATGAAGCACATGTCCTACGAAAAGTGCTAAGGGTTGGGGCTTCCTTTGTGACATTTGGTAGGTTATTATAAAGTTTTTGCCCTTTATAAAACGCGCTCTTTTGTGTGCATGAAAGTTTAGTTTTGGGAAGCCTAAAAGCCTAGAATCTCTGCGTCATCTCGTAGAATAATTGTGCATATTTTCATGGTACATAATATTTCTTTGCATATAATTTGGGAGCATATTATAGTGAAGCTTATGCATCATTGTTAACCTATTATATATTATATGTTGTTTGGTTGTCATCATATTTAAATTTTGTAACATAATTTTAACTCTAGTAAAAATGTTGCATTTTAAAATCATCCTCATCCCCCTATTTTGTATTACCTGTAGTTTATTATTTTGACATCTTCGTTACATAAGAATAAAACACTAAAACAACAATTTAAATGAGGAGTAACAATATAATTGTAAACAAGGCGCGCTGTCTTTAGATCCAAGTTATTTCTGATCCTTTTTAGGAATCCTACTTTTTTAGCAATTTTCTTTGTTATGTTTTCTAAGTGTTCATCAAATTTTAATTTTTCATCTAATATTACACACAGATATTTAATACTACTCACCCTTTCTATGTTTACGTTATCAATTTTTAGTATTGCCTGCTCGTTTTCCCCTACACTATCCACAATTAAAAACTTTGTTTTCATAACATTCAATTTTAGTTTGTTTTGGTTTAACCAAAATGTTACATAATTTAAGTCAATTTGTATTTTTTCAATGGCGTCCTGTAAATTAAGTGGGGCTCGGAAAACCCATGAGTTATTGTTGAAAAGCCTCTCTATCCTCAACGTGTGACTGTTTGGTGCGGTTTATGGTCCGGCTGAATCATTGGACCATACTTTTTCGAAAATGAGGCTGGAGCAACAGTTACGGTGAATGGATTACGCTATCGAGAGATGATTAATGATTTTTTATGGCCGGAATTGGATGGTATTGATCTGGAAAACGTTTACTTTCAACAAGACGGCGCTACGTGCCACAAAAGCAACGAAACTATTGATCTTTTACGATTGATTATCAAAATAACACCTCTTATTGGAAAACCCATTATATATATATTTGTTTAACTTTCTTTAAAATTTTAGATTGAATAATGATATTTTAATCACGCAAACCACACTAGAGTAGAAACATTCCAACGAAGATGATTATATCTAATTTCAGGATAGTTTCATTCTATAAAATGTTACGTATTTTCATTTGAAAAGAATTTTATTTTTTTTTTATTTCGCAGAGACATTTCAAACGTGTTGCAATTTTTTGTAGACCAGTGTGTGTATATTAATTTATATATTTCCGCGAAAGAAAATGATACTTGACTGAAATGCGTTGTTAAGAAACAAACAAACCTGCCCCACTCGTCTTTGGAATAATTGTCGGATTAGATCACTTTCCTACCAGTTATTTCTGTAACGTAACACCGTCTCGCGGGGTTTACAGTTTGAAGCTATGGCAAACATGCAAACTCTTATGTAGTCAACACACAAAATATATATATTTATATTTAAACTCCACGAGATGCAACACTTAGGACGGGTTGTTTCAAGGAACTTGTACAATTCATAAAATTTTAAGTAAAAAATTCAAGTTCTGTGAATGTTCTATTCGAGTTCTGTTAAAAATCTAAGTACTGTGAAAAAATCGGCCAATACTTGAATTTTAATTTTGAAATATGATGAATTGTTCAAATTCTGTGAAATTGTTCAAATTCTGCCGTGGTACGTAAACACAGTGTCTTTCTCCAGACTTTGAAGTAACACACTTTGTTTTTACTTACCATGGCAGTATAGTTCTGTAACTATATTTGCTTTTTGAAAACGATTTTTGTTTGAATAAAGGTGTGTATTTTTCGTTAAAAAAATAATAATATTGATTTAGTTACGAGACAAACAGTTGTTTTGGTTTTCATCTCCGTATAATAGTTCAAATATATACTTACAGTGTCAGTATTTCATTAATTAATTAAACGATTATTGTATAAATTGAAAATAAATCGGGGTTTACTGACGGTGAGGGAGGGCTTTGGTAAAGGGGTTTTTTTATTTTTGTATTATGTGAACACCGCGCAAGAGAAATAACATTTGAGTGCCTCAAACAAGCTCATTGTGATATCGTGTCCTACCCAAAATAAGCAGTAAACAATTAAGATAAATATAGTGTAATGTATCAGATTTTACACCTTTGAGAATATTTTCAACCGTACGTTTATAGTATATAAAGAGGAACAATGAAATTTGCGATGTTCATAATTATTATAATGAGCTTTTCAATTTGGTTTGATCGAAAGGTTTCGCTTGTGTTCGCGCATCGCTGTCTTTGTTAATAAAAAAATAATATTTAAAGATGCAATATATTAGTCTACCGGCTATTATTGTAGTTTTTTTTATTTATTATCAACGTACTTAAACAGATTTTTGAAAGAAAGTCTTGAAATCTTTTAATTAGACATATCTAACAGAGCCGAAAACTGTCAATTAAGTGCACAATGGGAGTTATATTCAAGTCTCCACATTGCAAAGGACAAAAGTAAAAATTTTCGATTTTTACCATAATGTACTTTAAGTAAATGGATTTAAAACATGGATCCGTGTTAAAATTTTAACTCTTTGTTCTTTGTGCCTGGTACAATAGGAATGTGTGAATTATATTATTTTCTGATTGAAACGTTCTTACAAAGTCTTGAACTTTTAAAAAATGTTTGAATATATTAAACATCAATCAAAAATCTACAAAGGCGACACATTATATTGAGGTGTTATATAAGTGATTACGTTTCATATATATTATTTATCATCTGGTTCCTTCATTTGTCAAAATTTATTCATAATTAATGTAAATACTGTTGAAATTAAAAGGATTGAATAGATTCCAGCATTATTTCTCTCAAAAATAAATTACGCTGTATTAATTAAAAAAACTTTTTATTTATAAAAAAGGTTTTTGAAAGACACCCAAATAAAAAAAAATTTGAGACAATATATAATTCTCGAATGTTGTTCTAAAACAACACGTAGTGTCAAGGGTGCTCAATATTGCGTTCTTTTGTGAGGATATTGAGATCATTCCATGTTTTATATCAAGATTTATTCACGGAATGAAGAATTCTACATTTTTGAATTGAAATAGTTGTTTGATTACTGAATTGGTCTATCTGCAAATGCAAATATAATCGATGGATACCTACTATTTACCATGACACAGTTCAGGTATTTTGCCCCGCAATTCATGGTAATATCAAGCGACTAGGTTGTTTTCGAATGATTTAATAATGTCGTAAACGACTGAAAGAAGTCATTCTTAATGTTAACTATTCATCATTGAAAGTTAACACCTTGTGGTCTATTATTATTTATTATTTTTTAACCTTATACGTAAAATCAAAAAAATATTAGATTTTTGCGGGCAAGTTCCGGATTCAATATCAAGCGTACAACACGTATTTTACCTGAATAATTTTTTATCATGTACGTACGCTTTGAAGTCTTCATATTTAATCTCTAATCCAAAGTTTTCTTTGAAATAAAATTCGAAAAAGCTATTTTTGTCAAATGAGTTATCCGTGCACAACTCCTACGATTCAAAATATTGGAAATAAAATCTTTTCGGGTATAGTCACGTTTTTCACAAAAAGGGACAATTTTAACGATAAATCTTATCATGCCTCCAGTTGGTACAATTGTTAAAAGAAAATTGAATTTAAGTTAATCCACGTTTCACATCACATCATAGCAGAGGCGGCTGGAAACTGAAATTGTCAGCAGTGCATTTCCCTTTTAAAAAGTACCTGGTGTAGCAAATTAATTGGTGAGGGTACCGCAATTCATTTACTACACTAAGTCCTACAGCGTTCGCAAAAGCTTCTCAACAGTAAAGGACACGAAATTTATTGCTGAAAGTCTTGCGAAACCATTAAATTCATCGCGCACGAGTGCCAATGTGTGAATGTTGTAGCGCTAACATTGTAAATTAGTATTCCTAAACGAATCCATTCCAAACTCTGGATTACGCATGATCAAATGCGTAATTATCCATTTATCGATATCGATTTCGTACATCGATGACTAGTGCATAGGTGTGGTTGTAAGTTATGTGAAGACTGAAGACAAGCAGTGCAATGCACAAATGTACATATCAAGACACTACCTCTGCATCTGAGATAATAATAATTACTTTCTAACGAAATTTGATGCCATACAATTAAATTACCACATATGACGCTTCTAAATAAAAAAATAATATTTTACTGTCAGTATTATTTTCATGCGTCAGATGATGTATGCATGAGTGGTAAAAATTAACTTAGTTAATTTTATATTAATTTATGATAATAATCAGTTGTTAAGCGATGGCGTCTGTATAAAAAGAAAATGAAAGTAAGGTGTAAACAAACCACGAGATATTAGACCTGGGCTGAGTTTCATGATTAATAATTATAAGTTTTATGAAATAATATCAGTGTATTATTTTAATCGGCAAAGTAATTTATAATGCTATAAATAATTTTAAGTGATGGAAGTAGAAATAATCCCAATGTTACATATTTCTAGTAACCCGAGAATATATATCTCTCTTTTAAAAAACTTATTTCAATTCATATGGGTAATAGTTTTAAAAGAGTAAGAGAGCATATTAATTAATTTTATCATTTCATGCATAAAATATTCTTGGATCATGATTTGATCAATGAAACGCGTTTAAAAATATATTTGACCAGTAAAACGCATCTATAAATATATTTGACTAGCTGTCCCCAGTTAAGTAAAGAGTTAAAGGTGGAAAAAGGGTATGGGATATTTTTTAGAAACTTCATGTAGATGATGACCTTTCTCTGGTTTTGAAGGTTATATTTCGAAGTGTTTCAAAAAAGGGTGGAAGTCGCTTCTCTGAAGTGCGAAGTAGCTGTCAAATTATCAAACAACGTAAAAAGGGGGTGATTACAGACATAACGATAGCAATCGAGACGTTTTTTTTAAATACCAGGTGATTGCAGAAACAACGATAGCAATCAAGACAAAAACATTTAAAATCCCTGGTGATCATAGAAACAACGATAGCAATCCAGACAAAAAAAATTAAAATACCAGGTGATTACAGAAACAGCGATAGCAATCAAGACAAAAACATTTCAAATACCAGGGTATTAAGATTTCATATTCACTTCCTACACAATTCAAAACATCCAGACTTACAATACAAAAAAAAGTATATATGGAACTGGTTACAATCCTTCTAAAGTAAATTATGCATTTTGTTGAAATTATTAAAATTGTTTTTTTTATTTTTTTTTAATTTTCAATTGTTTTAACATTATTTCTTTTAATTTCTTCAAATGAATCGAATAAATTTTCCAGCGGAAAAATATCAGTTTTTTGTGTGTTTAAATTGCTTTTATATTTTAAATATTTTTATATCATTATTTTAAGATTACCCGTTTTACTGTTCTGTCAAAAAATAATATAAGACGAAATATATAAACACGAAAGTTTGTTCGTGTTTACAACTGTTCAATTAGAAATAAGACATCAAAAAATATTTTTCAACCTCGAGTGAAACCGGGTAGTAACTTCTTGTAAAAATAGAGTTAAAAAAATGCGTTTGTTATGAATTATGAACAACAGATGTACAGTAACATTAGGACGAATCAATAAGATTGCTCTTTGATCACACTCATTTTTTAGGTTTAATCAGTGACCGGTTTCGCCTCGCGGCATCAACAAGCCTACTTCTACCGTATAATAATTATTGTGGTAACAGTGGGCTAACGCTACGGTAACTAATAATAATAGAGGTAGGTTTAGCTCCGCGCATGCCTTCAAAGGGGCGTTTTAGTAATATTTAATTGTAAGCTGTATTTTATCGATGAAATGACAATTAATTATGCAAATAATGTGGTTTTTAATTTAAATTAAAATTGTTTTCAGTGTTTTTTGTAGATATATATATATATCCTAGCGCAGATCGGTGAAAAATCACGGGATGAATAGTTAAAATAAATAATATATTGGAATTGGAAGGACACTATTACAACTGTAACTGTACTACTTACACACAAACCAAAACTTTTTTAAAATTAAAATAATTGATTACCTCCAATAAAAATATACATTAGAAGTATTTCATAACATATTAAAAAAATTTTGCCCACAGTTTTTGTTTTTTTTACTGAAATTTTATTAATTAATTACTTAAAATTATTCTCACTTAGTCTTCATCTTCTACATTCATTCTTGAATTGTATAATTAGAAAAAAAAAAGAATACTGATTTTATTTCATCTGGCATTTTCACAATATTGTGTAAACTAAAACCTAGTTAAAAACCACTCTGAAAATTGCCATCTCAACACAGGCGTTACACACCTAGTGAGATGGGCAATACGTCACTATTGTAACTAAATGTAATATTAAAATAAAAAGTATTGTAAACTATTGGCGGCATAAATTAATTATCTTTACTCACTATAATAAGATTAATGTATTTTTGAATTTCAGAGTGCTTAGTACGGATTTGAACCTTGAATCATATTGTTTAATATTTATGAATTCTGCATCGTTCTGACGATTTCACGATTGTGTTTTGGACACCATGATATGGAAAGTAACATAATGCCTTTACAAACAAACGAGAAATCATTTTTGCAGTAAAAAAATCAATAAAAAAAATAAATCTACGTAACTTGTGATGGATTTGGCTACATTAAATTTTGTGTCCAGATCTGACTAGCCATTTCCTTTCCAACTCTTTCCGATATCTTCCTCTCCCCTACTTACTTAAGTCTCAGGAGATTTATTTATTTATTTTACGCCTATTAAGGCTTTTACATGCATATATAACAATATTTAAGAAATTATACTCGTAAATAGGGCAGGAAATGACTATTTAAAACACATATATAAAAAAAAATTGTTGAATTTGATCCCCATAGTATGTAGGTACAAAATATAAACATAAAAACTCTATATGATATCTACAAAGAGAGTATGTTTCACTGAAATAAAATAGCTAGGCCCCTTAAATAAGATGAGCCGACATAAATATATGTTGGATTTTCTTTTTTGTTAAAAAAGGTTTAAATACTATTTCTTATCTTTGTAAAAACCTGACGCATCTTTCATATTAATATTGAAATCAACATTTACGCACGTTTTCAATTAACGATTTTTTAAAGTGTAAACTATACTCCATGCGTAGCTAAAATGCCCAAAACTAAAGTAGCGTATAATAAGTGTCAAAGAAACAACTTGATTGAAATAGTGACACCTCGAGGCAATCCGGAAGGGTACTTCCTGTTTCTGTTTCTGTCACTGGTTATGTAACAAAAACACAAATTAACATGTTGCTTGACCCATTTCGATGTAATACCTACTAAACTTCTCCTTTCAGAGAACAAGCATACTCCGAAATGACCAAAACACAAAATAGAGAAAGTATCTATGATATTATTATAAACTACAAATTTAATCATTTATGTTGAAGATTATAAAACTGCAGAACTCAAACGAAAATCATAAAGAATTGTAGGACAGTAAGTTTATAGAATCGCAGAGATAAAATCGAATATTTAGCATACCTATGTAAGTTATGTCATTAAGCTCCAAATTAGCTATATGACAACTAATGAGTACTTTTACCTAGTGATAGGGCCGGCGCTATGCGGGCGCAATAGGGAATTTGAAATATATAGAATAATATAAATATAACAAAAGTCTAAATATTTTTTACTCAATTATTTATTGGAGCAGTCCGCCCCGTGCGCCGAATTGCCAAGGCGCGAAGGCGCTGATAATACCTAACATCTAGCAGATCTAACACATCACCATTGAGATTATTTTTCATAAAAAATACAAATCATCCCAATACATTGATTACACTGATCACCTACCTAGTGATCGTCTATTCGTTTTCACAAGTGGCAACAACATTTTACTTGCGCCACGTGCCGTTTGGCTCAGTGCGGGCCTAGTGAATACAACGCTTTAATTGCCATGTATTTAGTTAAAGTGCAGGGCAATCGAAAGACGAGAAATACAGCAATATAGAAATTTATTTTTGGCATATGTGATGAAGCGTAATAATGAAGTTTTAAATGACTTTTTTATCGGATGATTGAGAATTGGGATTTATAAAAGCAGCTCTTGCATTTTTGGCGATTACAGGCATAACATGCACTTAATCTGACCACATTACAAAATATTTGTGAAAAACTAAAAATTAGTGAAATTTTTAAATTCCACTTATGCACTAATTCTTGAACATATTGTAGGAGAATTGAGCATTGTTAATGTATTGGCTTTACTATCTAGTTTCTAGTCTTATAGTTTACCAATGCAACGTTTCCTCTATAGTTTATTCATACTATAGACCGTTCGTAAGAAAAAAATCTATTGGAATTTTCGAGCGGATGAATTTATTGCATCAGCCAGCATTTAAAATTGTTGGCATACTGATAATCTGGCACATTGCTGATTATGTAATGTGTTATACTATTTTCACAGCCTCTAAGGAATGATCATGCTTGGTTGTTGTTATGTAAACTCGAGAGAGAGAGAAGCGGTAATAAGAGTCTGGGTTTTACATCATTCAAGTTCATTGTCATAAATGTAAAGACTCTAAAGTCTTGGTTCTTGTTGAAGTTTCTGTAAAGTTTAAGGTGACAAGGAAAACGTATCTGAACGCGGTTTCTTCTGTTATTGGGACCATGTAATTTATCTTGGCTATTTAGCGATTGCATCTTTTCAAATTATTAAGCATCAAGCCTAACAATAATTGTCACAATAGCTGATGAGGTTCTCGATTTCAAGGTGTGAAGTAGATCTACAAATTATACCGCTTGTCGAACTTTTTCTCTGGTACATTTTGTTCGTTCTTTATTCTCCAATTCTTATGAAAGTTACGTTTATAAATGTAAATTGACATCTTATTATAAAACGCACATTTATTAAAACCTAAAAAGATATTTGATAATTATTTCTATCTAAACGTGATTTTGCGTTTACATTTAACTAATATTTCATAAACTTGTTTGTAAAAGTGCGGTGGATGTTGCGTAACTCGCGAAAACGTGATTTTATCGCCACTTTAGACTTATAAGTTTGAATCTTTACTGATATAATTGTATTAGGACAGATTTTAAACGCTCTTTTATTTGAAAGTTAATTTTCATCTTAGGTTGTAAAAATAGGTAGTGTCATATTTTTATGTTTTTTAGAAAACTTGCAAAATGTTAAAGTAAGTACCGCATTTAATTTGAAATTTAGATTATTTCGATTGATTTATCACAAGTTCCCATTTTTTCTCACCTTCCGAATTTTTTTTCCGAATTCTCCTTAAATAGGAGCAAATTCCAAAGCGGAGCTTTTATGCCACAACTTCTTTTCCACGGCTCGGGACTTTATATCTCTTGCAACTTCTTCTATTAAAGTAATTCAAACGTTCCCGGGTTACGAATTATCTGATAATATTTGAAAATCCCTACTTATACTATATACCATAATTCAAAGTGGAAAATCTTGCCTGTGCAATGATGGAGGACTTAACCAGTCAACGAACTGATCTAAAAATTCCTGGGTGGGAACTCGACGCATTTGTCAACATATTTACTGACCAGTCAACGTCTAGTTAACTAACTAACCCAGTAGTTTGATGGCGACAACCATTTTCGAAAACAATTCCTTTCACTGGTACTGATTCGCACAGTCAAAATATCTTCAGGCATGTTTCAAACGAGGTGTTCACAGTCACACCTATATAAGCCATTACGATATCCAGCAAAAAATCGAGAAAAAAGTCCAACAAAAAATCGACAACAACCTCACTCTTCTATGTATTAAAATCGTTGAAAAACATTGCAAAATCATCACCACTCTACATTTGATAGTGGGCACCTATCTGTAACGCAGAATTCATTAGAGAGAAAGTGATTGTCATCACATTCCCTCTTAAATTTATTATGAACCTATTTAAATACATATTACGTGAATTGTGTTGTTCGTTTGGAATGTTGGTAAAAATATATAGAAAATCCGCACGCGCAATATTTAGGCAATAAATCTCATTTGCTTCTTTTTAAAAACGTATTAATTAACATACTTCATAAAATTGTCGGAAAAACTTTAATTTATGTATTGTTTTCTAAATTTGAGTTGATCTTACGATATATTTTTATTTTTAAGTCACAGCAAAGAAGTAAATTTATAACATAAGAAAACAAAAGAGTACTACAGAAACGTATTTGAAAACATTTACCATTCTTCACAATCGATTTCGACATCACAATCTTAACTTCAATGAAATGTCGGCGTGAAATGTCAGTAAGAACAAAAATTCTTTGAAAAATTGTTGTGGCAGTTAACATTTGCCAGTGGCATAGCAGCATAATATTAAATATCTTTCGGTTCTTAGTTCCTTATTTGAAAATAAATAAACAACTCCCCTTTCCAAAGCAGCGTTGCCACACGCAAGAAAAAGTAATAACAACTTGAACAAGACAGTGTTAAGACTTGTACGTTCCGGCCATTAGAGTGCGTTCACACGCTTCATGCGAGCACTTTACCGCACGGTTTTTTACCTCACTTTCTTCTTTACCTCACTCAGCTTTGATTTACAATGCGAATAAGAATGAGCTTACTATACGGAAATACTATATTATACCCGAAGAAGGGGTAAGTCGAATGGATATGAACTTATGATAATTTACTAAGTGTGATTTTCACTCAGTGACACACTTAGATTTACTCATAGTTACAAAGTTATTAACATTGTTTTGTGGACCGACCCCAACGACAGCTGGGTTATTAAAAAATGCATATTTGTAGACATACTTTTTTAGCTATATTTATATTTATGTGCTATAAAAAAATACAAGTTTGCATTTCAGTATCTATTTTATAATATATTGCAGATTGAATGTACAAACATCTTAAGTGTAAATATTTTCCGTTATAATTCAAAATTTAATAACTGTATGTGATATGTTTTTAAGCACATTAGAAAAAAACATTTTTGTTAATCGCTTCTTCGGAAGGGGAATTTTCTGTTGTATGGTTGATTGGTTGAGAATTGACTCAAAGATCACGTGAACTTTGTTATTAAGTATTGAGCAAATGAGCTTGTCTCCTGTATTGCATTCTTAGACGTTTCGCATCAAGAAGTATAAGACAGTCTCAATATCCTTGTATTAAAAAAACATCTGTCTAGAATTACGTCTGAAATTTTCCAGCAAATAGACAAAAATATCGTATCATAAACCACAGGCAATACAATTCTCAATTTGGTAGGCGGTTATGGGTACAGCTCGCCGCCCCGGGTACCATTTATTGGATTACCAACATCTCTGCCATAGGTCGCGCTAAGTGGTTCGCTACATTTGACGACCTAGCAGGGGTGCCTGGCTTCACGGTGTGAGATTTTACCATTTGTTGCCCACCAACTGCATGTCAGGTCTGATCGGCGGAGGCCGGTTAATGGAGACCCTCTGACCTCTCAAACCGGACACTTGAACTGCAGTAGTCCACTTCCTAACACCCTTCACATCTTTTCCTCCCCTCTGGAAGTACTGCTCCCCTCTCTTCCCCCAAAAGACCCGCCACAAAGCACGCTTAAAGATGACTTCGGCCCAGATGGAAAATATTAAAAAATACATAAATGCGTTAGTTTCTCGACTAGCGTTCAACTATCAAACATCTAGATATCGTGCTATGTTAATATAAACGAACTATGGGTACTGTTACCTAGACATCACATAAAATCCCCTACCGCCTTGACCCAGTGTTGGACGCTGCGAGGCTGTGCGGAGTCAACGATCTTATGTAATGGAATAATAAATGATCTCGACGGTAGAAAAGTAAATGGCACTTGTTACGTTTGCTGCGGTAAGATGACAATGTAAATAGATACAGATTTCTATTATTACATATTTGTTTATGTAAAGGTGTATTTTTACAAACGCCTCAAAGAGTAAATTGGCTATTTGTAGATTGAGGTTATGTCAGATTGAAATGCATTGATTAAATACAATTGATAGTATTTATTGTTGTGTAAATTATATCATCATGTAATTTATATTAAACTTACAGCAAACATGTTGGTCCACTCGTCTGGATCTATTAGGTGCTGCGTTATTCGCAAGCGGCCGGTTTGGCCTGAGGAAAATATTGTCAGTAGGTACATAAAATTGCGCAATGATGAAATATTTAACTTAAAAATATAAATACGAATAACACACACGTAAAGGGCTTTGATATAACTTTGTTTATAACCACGAATTTATTTAATGTATTACGACCGGCCGGTTTCGCTTAACACAAGCATCGGTAAACGAAGGAAACTTCATTAACGGAGTACTGAATAAGGTTGGCGCTAGCAAAAAATTGTCCAACGAAGCGAAGCTATCAGTTGGCAGCTAAGAGTGCTGGTACATACCCAGAGGTATGGCAGTGATGCATGGAACTGGCAGAAGAAAACTGAATGCTGTAGAAATGAGATCGCTGAGGCCTTGGTGTGCGATGTATGAAGATCCGCAAAGCACGCAATGAGTAAGATTAAGAAAGGGACGCTTAGATGGTTTGGGCATATAGAGCGAATGAACGAAGAAATGAATCTAAGGAGAATATATGACGAAAATTTGAATGGTAGAAGAAGTCGGTGAAGACATGGCACAATCCGGAATAACAGACTAATATGTATGAGACGATGTATTAATTCGAATGAGGCTAGGACTATGTGCCAACACCAAGTTGTTTGGAGGTCCGTCCTCACTGCCTACCACTGGGTTAAAAGGGCGTGGCGGTTAGTTATTTTTTTACAACATCATCACGGTACAAAATTAAAATAATCTAAAATATATAGTTTGTGCTTATAAATACACATTAGATTGAAACAATATATAACATAGAATAAATGAACATTGAGATAGCATGTAATTAAAAAATATAACACGGTAGCAGAGAGAAAGAGACAACGTGTACATGCGAACCGGTCAGTGGTTGAGTTGGCATCGCGTTTGGGTACCACCCAGGCGTAGTGAGTTCAATTTCTCGGCTGGCTAAGTCCTCCATCACAACACAAGCAACATTTTCCGCTAACTTTGGAGGTAGTCAGAGATTTTAAAATATAGTGGGAGGTTCATTGTAACTCGGGAATGTTTGTTTTTCTTTAAAAATAATTAAACATAATGGGTTATATCGAATGAGACAAAGCGTCAACTTAAGAGGTGATGAATGGATTATTGGGAACTTCGTGAGTTAAGGGGAAATAAACTGATTATTGCTCGATTGGACACATTTCATTGATTATTAAGAATATGACGGAATTCTTTACTTCGACTGTTTTTAAATTATTTATTTATTTATAAGTACATGTTACATGATTAATACATTTATTTAGAGAAGATACATTAGAACACCATACTAGGCAGCTGCCTGTTTCATGGTGCCCAATGGAGGAGTGGTAAATTTGAATTTAAGTCTAGGGTAAAAATATTGTGGTAGAATTATAAAAAAAATTTGAAAATTGGTAAAAAAATGTTTTCAATAACTCACAAAAATTGCCAAAGTTTTCTATAAAATAAACACAAATATATAAAGTAGTACACATATGTACATACATACATACACATGCACAAGCAAGTATATATACATACATACATGCATATATGCAAATACATATACATACATATACACAACATACATATACTTACATACAAGTATCTTATTCCTCACACATGTAAACAATATATACACCTCTATCTGAGTACGAGAAGCAGGTTACCGACACTATCCCGCTCACTCATCAAGAAATCCCCAAGCGCCTTCCTGAAACTGTCGTATTTGGCAGTTGACTTTATTTATATTGGTAAATTGTTGAAGATTTTAGGAGCAAGAATGTTTGAATTTGTAGTAGGTGGATAAGTGTTGGTTGGATAGGGATTTTATAATGAGTACTCTGAAGTCCTTAAATAAGTCCTTCGTGGGGTGAATGTAGTGTACTTTGTAGATTGTCCGCAAAATCTATTTTCATGACCATTTTTGTGAAGAATATTAGCACCTGTATATATAAGGAGCCTTCGTACGGTTCGCTACGTACGAAACGGTGATTTAGCAGGGGTACCCGGGTTCATCGGGTGAGGTGTGTTCGGGATGCGCCTACCCACCATCTGCGTGGCGTCCCAGATCGGTAGAGGCTGATTTAGGGAGACCCTTTGAACTCTCCTACTGGTCTCTCGAGCCATCGCCTTGCGACTCAGTGGGAGGGATATATTCATATGCCCGTCACTCCTGGACACGCTGACCCCTAGATTCCCACCCAACCATTTACTTTCTTCCTATCCTTAAAAAAGACTCTCCCCACAGCATCCGAAAAGATGATATATACCCCGAGGGAAATTATTTTCTTGACCTCCTTAAAAAAATATATTTATGGCAACATTAAATAAACGACTTAAAGAGTTACCCAAGATGAGCCCTTCTCCGCAGGTTTTCTCTTAAACTAATATTGACCGAAATGTTTAAACGAATAACGGCGATAAAAGTTTTCGAGTACAGCGCACACAAAAAAGGAGAAATTGAGTGCTAGGCACAACATTCTTGCACGTGATAGGTATTTACATAAATTTAAATGTTTACATCTTACTCTTAGTTTAGATAAACATATCTAATATCACATATTGCTCAATCAAAATTTAACCATGATCTCGAGTTTACGCTAACTTGCAGAATTAATGAATTCTTCAGAAAAAAATCTAGTCAATTGTGTCTGCCGATATATGTATAATATATAGTTGGTATCTAAATACCTTAGATATTTCGCCTAGAGTATCTAAGAGCCGATATGTTTTTATCTGGTAGGAACCCTGACAAGATAAGTCGACTGATAATATTCCTGAGCATGCTGACGTACCGACCCTAATTGATATTAAGTATTCTATCCTAGACTGAATAAGCTGCCCCTGACGCCATCAGTAAAACGCAAAAGCTAGGAGCGACAGATTCATAACGAATGAAGACTACCAAGTTGAGAATTGTCCGGGGGCTGTTTTTCCCCATATTTATGTAGGTGTATGGCCAGAGAAAGGAAACAGATAGACGTCCTCGAAATGTGGTGCAGGCGAAAAAGGATTCCATGAAAAGCCAGACGTACTAATACATCAATTCTAGAAGAGCTAGGGATCCGAATAATCAATCATAATAATTTAAAATACTTTGGGCACGTTTTATCTCTACTAAAATAACAGAAGATACTAGCGATGGGCCATGACTCATTTTATTAGGAACGGGAGCCAGGGTACCAGCTCAATAATATCGTGCGGCTCAAAGAGTTGAGTAAATGGATCGACGGCTCAATTGAACGAGAGCCGCGAGCTCACAGCGTATGAGAATACTGTGCTCGCTCGATAAAGCTCCCTCGGTATAACTCCCAGGATACGCCCCCCCCCGATATTGCTCCCTTCGAATGAACGATCGTACGACTTTTGGACCCAGTGGCGGCTCGTGACTTTTGGGTTGCTAGAGTGCTAATATTACAAAAAATGGCGTATCATTATTATTATTGTAGCTGAAAACGACTTTTTTTTTCTTTTCGATTTCACGAAAATCGGTTTTAGAAAAAAAATAAAAAATCTTTTTCAGCTACAACATCAGAAATGCCATTTTTAATAATATTAGCACTCTAGCATACCCAAAAGTCACCAGCCGCCACTGCTTTTGCGCATAGTAGGTGTAGGTACATATACAGGGTTTTCCAATAAGTGGTGTTATTTTGATATTCAAAGAAAAATGCTATTTTTTAATATAAATGATCGAATGTTTATTTCATTATAAAGAAAAAGGTATGCCGTTAATAGTGAAAAATAACATCAGTCAAATGACCACCACGACCACGCCTACAAGACGATATCCTTTTCATGAAATTTTCCATAACCAAATCGCAAAGTGGCTGCCTTATGTCCTCGATAGCCTCACGAATTCCATATTTGAGGTCTTGAATCGACGCTGGGCTGTTGACGTAGACCTTTTCATTCACGTGGCCCCAAAGGAAGAAGTCGCAAGGTGTTAAATCACAAGATCTCGGTGGCCAATTGTGATCACCTCTTCGAGAGATAACACGGTCCGGAAACTTTTTCGGTAAAAGATCAATGGTTTCGTTGCTTGTGTGGCACGTAGCGCCATAAAAAATCATTAATTCCTTAATAAATATTCAAAATAACACCTCTTATTGGAAAACCCTATATAAGCCCAGTTGTCGGACTGTCAGTCGCCGTTCACGTCTCTAATAATGAAATAACAATTAATACTTGGACAATTTTAATGGCGCTATTTTTTATAAAATATCTCTTAAAACAAAGTAATAAAAGTAGTAAAAGAGTTGTACGAATACGGCTCATTAAAAAGAGCTATCTCGATTGTACGGCTCGCTCATGAATGAGTCACCGCTAGAAGATACCTTCAGATATCTCGCAACCCAAATTTTTTTACTGAAGTCTAATTAGACTTCATTAAAAAAGAACTTGGTAATCTGATGATCAAGGGCAAATTAAAACTGAATAGATGTTAAAAAGGCTAATTATCCATGTAACCTACTTTCTTTAAAAACTGATACCTGCGTGCTTCCCATAGAAGCCAAACACAGAGCTGTACCGATTATTTATGTTATTATTGCTGATAATGCCAACGGCCGCTCCGAGAATTCACGTGATTAGTCTGAACTATCAAATGTGGCAATATTTTTGCAAACATTACAAACTGAATGGAAATATTGTTGTGAAATCAAAAGTACACGTAACTTAACCTAATCACCTGCCGCAAGTTCCCAATATTTCACAAACAACACGATATATTAATACTATTATATTTCCAAATTGTTTTTCTAAAAATAGGTTTAAAGCCATAACGAATAATAATAATAAATAGACATAGTATAGACATAGACTAATCACATACTATATGTATCTTCCACTATTCTAATTATTGCTCATACACAATTGAAACATACACAACAGCTCAAGTTCGATTCTATCATAAGATTGTAACGTTTAAACATCACAGATTAAAACATTAATGAGATATATTATAGACATAGACAAATCACACACTTACTTTCACATATTTTGGTTCCTTGGAACGGGCAATTTGCCTAGTTAGGAAGCAATAATTTCGACCTGATAAGGTACAATAATCTATAATCACTAAAAATATTTTATATCTATATATATTATATTATATATTTATATTTTATATTTATATATTTTATATAATTATATCTTGTATCATATTGTACTGTGTGTAAATCTAAAGGAATAAATAAATAAATAAATTGTTAGAAATACATTTAAAAATGTTAAAACTCCATCACACTAGCCACGTAATTTGTGTAAAAATATTTCGAAAACCATGAATTGAAGCAATTGAAGATAATCACCGTAAATAACCAGGTATTTTCACAAAAAATGGACACTGTTCAAAATATATAAAATGTTCGAAATTATTTTTGCTTATTGTTATAAAAATGTTATTTTTTTATTAATTATATAACGATCTAAACCCGTACATCCTGGTACAAACGGTTCAAACTGGCTATAACGTCATTTTGACGTGGAGAACGCTACTGCCTGATAAGACGGCTGTCACCGACGCGACGTCGACCGGCATGATGCCAACAACGCTATGTTCACGAAATTAAATCGAAATAGAACATATTTTACTTCAACACTGTTTCAACACAGTCCCATTTTACTTGAAAACGGGACTGCAAGACTTTAACGAATGAATTGACAGAGTTCCTAACAAAGTATCAGTTAAAAGCAAATGTTTTATAAGTACGGCGCACAGTGGGCTGAAAATCGCCTTTCACAGACATAGAGACTTGAATTTTCAAGGGTATTTTTTTTTGGCTAGAAATGGATTATGCTGATCATTATAATGCTATAAAATTTCATATGAAGCAATTGCGTGTACAAATTAAGGAGTTATCATTTTTTTAAGAAAAAATTGTACGGCACTGACATTAAAAATGAGGCTATCTTTGGAATCATGAGGTTGGCCATTATATCCTTACACACAGATAAACTACTATTTATTTGTATTTTTTTGACATACTTCGTATTGTGGCGCAATTTGCGCTTTTTTTTTTTTAAATCCTCAAATTTGAAAAAAAACTTTTTATGTTGATGATTCATTTTAATGCTTAAATGCTTTACATATGAGTATGCTTTGTCTAGTTTACAACATTTTATTGACACTATAAGCCAAAACAGTCTAAGAAATAACAAAAGTTTTTTTACCAATGTGGCGAGATATATGCTATTCATAGTAGGTATTCAGAACTTTTAATTGTATTGGATTGTATGATTAAAAAACAGTTAAAAAATAAAATCAGTAACTAAATAAAACTAAAGAACAAATTTTAAATACAGAACTAGTAGAAAAAAGGAAAAAATACAATATTTAAGAATCAATAAACAATAAAAGTTAAACTTATTTTAAACTTCTTCGTCACAACCAGAATCAGGCTCTACAATTGACATTACATCTAAGAACTCTATCGGAGCTTCCTTACCCTGAAGTTTAAGAAGGTCTAAAGTTTCCTTTAAGTATGTCTGCCTCTTATGGATTACTTGCAGAACTTGAAAATAACTTATTATTATTAAATTTAATTTTAATTCAATTTAAAAAAAATAAATAGTGTTCTAAGAATTAAACACAAAAACAATAAATAAAAAAAACTAACTTTTGTGATTTCTTAAACTGTTTTGGCTTGCAGTGTAAATAAAATATTGTAAACTAGACAAAGCATACTCATATGTAAAGCATTTAAGCATTAAAATGAATTTAAAAGTTGAAAAAAAAGTTTTTTTTTCAACTTTGAGGATTTAAAAAAAAAGCGCAAGATGTGCCACAATACAAAGTATGTCAAAAAAATACAAATAAATAGTAGTATATCTGTGTGTAAGGAAATAATGGCCAACCTTATGATTCCAAAGATAGCCTCATTTTTAATGTCAGTTCTATACAAATTTTTCTTAAAAAAATGATAAATCCTTCATTTGTACACGCAATTGCTTCAAACGAAATTTTATACCATAATAATGATCAGCAAAATCCATTTCTAGCCAAAAAATACCCTTGAAAATTCAAGTCTCTTTGTCTATGAAAGGCGATTTTCAGCCCACCGTGCGGGGAACAAATAATAATATTCTCACATTTTTATTAGGAAAATAACGCGTGCATTTATTGCGTAAATTTATTCTATATGACTAATATTTTATCAGTAAATTGGCATGCTATCTCTTTTTTAAAAGGATACATTTTGTCCGTGCAACATCAACTGTGAGCGGGTGTTACGCTCGTGTCCCAAATTCAATAACCTTATAGTCCTACTCGCTAGCTTTTTATCTTATGTTCATAACTGTAATGGTAAAGTAACCGTAACGTAACCAGTAGCTTGACGGGTGATCAAATGATCAAAACGATTTTTTTTGATTAATGGTTAAGAATTTAGAGAATGTAGATAATCATATGCAAGGGTTTACGTATCTACGGAATTAAATCTATTAAGACTTACAAAGCGCAATTTTTAACAAAAGAGCAAAGCGACCAACTTCCTATTTATATGTATATTAATTTATAAAGAAAGTTTAATCTCTCTGCAAATTTAAATGACTTTTTACGTTGTTTCTAGTTTGCAAAATAGATTTTTGAAGCCTTCGTCATCTCGCCGTAATAACTCTCGCTTTCCACTTTCTCCGTTATTTATTATTATTTTTGTATTTTTAAAATAAACACTAATTTATTATACTTTGCGTATAATGTCAAACAGTCATCCGAACTATTCAGATAAAAAATATTATATTTTTTATGATGAAAAATGGGTATGTACTGTATTTGGTTTATGTTTAACTTCCAGGTTTTGACATATTATGTAGAAATTCACAAAATGGTCAAATTAGAATGGTCCGAAGCTCTGTAGGGAAGCCGCTTGCACAGCGCGGATGTAAGCTGTGCGCCTTAAAGTTTTAGACTCAAGGAAATCAATCAACTTTTGTGTGAAAACACTATGAAACAATACATGTACTAACGTCCGACAGTTATTTGATTTATTTATTTATGTAATATTCACATTTTTAATTTTCCATTTTTAGTCATTTTATTAATACGTTGAAAAGTCAATGAAATTTAATTTCGACATGTGTATTTATTAAACAAATTTCCCACAAAATTATCACGAGTAAAAGCTAGAAGTGATAGTAACAAATATTTGTTCTGACGAATGATTTCACCAATCTATAACTGAGTGACTGGTCTGTTAAGTGTCTCCTGCTGGTAGACGTAGCATTACTTACTCATCTCGATTTTGTCACCATTTTTCGACGTGGCCGGCGTACAATAATATTTGTTTGATTTGGTAAAATTATTTAATTACGTATCATTTGATTCTGTTTTGAAAGCCCTATATGAGAATATTTACTAAAATAATCTATTCTATTAATCGAGTCTATTGTTTTATACGCTGCAAACCGTACAACCTAGCGATTAATTTCGTAATTCTACGACCAGTACCTAACTATTTGTATAGAAAAATAATAGGTATAAAGACCTTCGATTCACGTCACGCCACTTAACTAATTATTATAATTATTGCTTGGAAACACCTTTTGATCAATTCAAAGTTATTAAATAATGAATTTCACTTTCTCCGGAATCTTAATTACATGTTTAGAGTTTTTTTGTTCATGTGTGACGTTTTTTTCACTATTTTATGAAATTTAATTGGATAGTTCTAATCATAAAATATTTTAAGCAAATCTATTTTTAAATCCTGAAACTTATTTAATGATTTTTTTTCTTATTTATTTTAATTTTAAGAAGTAAGCGAACGAAGTGAAGCTGCAGTATAAACCATATGAAATAAAAAAAACTTATTTAAACCGTGCACTTAACGATTTATATTGAAAACCCATTTACTTCGGTGCATCACTTTTTTGTGTGCCTTATTTGATGAAAAAAAGATTTTTAACGTAATAATTTAATTACCTGATAATTTCTCAATTCCATAATATCGCAGAATAGTGTTTGACAGCATGTACAACAAATTATCTTAAAGAAGTGAATTAGTGACAATACAGTTGTAACTCTTCTTCTGTAGCGGAAACATCAGGGGTTTCACAAGGAACACACCCGAACCTTCACTATTATTTATCTTCATTAATCATTTAAAATTTGGAATTTACTGCAAATCATTACTTTACGCTGACGATTTGAAACTATTCAAACAAGGAAAATGTAAAAAATATACAAAATGTCCTTGACACTGACTTTTTTGAGGAAAATACATGATAAAATAATCAGCTTAGGTTATGATTTTTTATTCATTTAAAAATCGTTTGCATTATCTTTAAAAAAAAAATATTTATCTATTTGCACAGCCCTGATTTGTGCCGCCCCTGGAATCCCTGACACTGACTTGTTTCGGTCAACCTCCACTCCATCTATCACCTACCTGCGCCACAACATCTCAGTTCTTACGACATCACCATTGTTCGCGAGGCATTCAATGGATCTTACCGAACATGGGGCAGTTCTTGGAGCGTAGTTTGTTAAAAAACGATATAACCGCAACAGATCATGACAATGTATGCAATTTTTTGGGAAAATACCAAAAATATCTATTTATAAAAATGACGCCAACGCAAAAATTATTTCCATACAGCGCAAAAACCTTTTACTTCTGAGCTGAAACCTTTTTTCCGATTAGCGATTGAGAAAATATTATTATATGATTAGTTTTACGTCGTAGAGCAATATTTGAAAATGTCCTACTTTCACCACATTAAGCAGAACATTTTGTTTGTGTTATGATGGAAGACTTAGTCAGACGAGGAATTAAACACAATGAATGGAATCCAAACGAGATGCCCACTCAGCAACTCACCGGTCGAAATATAACGAAGATTTAAAAACGTACGAAAAATCATCCAAAAATACTGAAATACTCTCCGTGATCTGCTGTTGTCTGTCAAAACTTACGATTTTGTAAGTTACTATTTTAAAAAATCTTTGAAAACAGGCTTTATGTAAAAAAAAATAATACAGTTTAGTTTGGGTAAGTAGGTAAATGGTTTTGATTGAGTCATTTTTATTACTTACTGTCTTATTTCTGAGATATTTTGAGTGCTTATAATTCGGTGTACGCGTGAATGCCATTATCAATGATTAGACATATTTTCTTAAGACCAAACAAAATAATATTACATTCCTGTGTATTTTTCTTTCCGCATTAAACTCGACTATCATTTAAAAACGAAGCCAGCACTTTCATTTGTTGACTTACCTCCAGTGGAATGGAGAAATCCTCTGTCTCAGCTCCGTCTTCTAATCGTCTCTGCTTTCCTCCTCTGATTCGTCACACTTTTGTGAGAATGCACAGCGCGGCAGAGACGGAGAGATCAGCCTCAGTTATTACTTTTTTTTCAAATCAGAACCACGATTTTCTATGTTCTATTGTTTTCACTGAAAAAGAAAAATAAGAAAATATGAGCATAAGTTTATGAAAGATTGGTTTTATACGATTTTATTTTGCTATATTATATTTAAACGAATTTCACATGGCATTTGACTACATTATTAATTATTGATTTATTATCATAATTATATTTACTTCACAAACCCTTATTATACTTATTATTGTAGATTTTAAAACCATTTTTTCTTTAAAATATTTTTTTATTGTTCTTGAACTTAAATTTACTTATTGAGTTAAATGAATAAAGAAGATATCTTTTATTCTTGACAGGAACGGATGTCTCATAACTCATTAGTTCATAATGGAAATTACATTTCGAACACAGAGCAATAATAAACTAAATTGTCACGGCTTAAATTCCACGCCGCCAAAATTGTGAGAGTTTTCTCTTTTTCATGTGAACAGATTTTCTCTAGTATTTTTTACTTTTTCAAATTATTTTGACATGTTTTTAAATTATAATTTTAATAAGTGAATTTCGGCAGCATTTAAAATCACGTCTTTTTCAATGAGTTTATTAATCAGAAATGTTTAGCAGGGTGGTTTAATGTTGACCTTGACACGAGTAGAATTCTGTTTGTTTGATAAGTAAGGATGTTATAACGTCGCCTGTCATTATGTCTTTCTTGGACTAATTAGCCAAAGTGTCAATTGAATTTTAATAAGCTGTTTATTAAATCAGAAGCACTCACAAAAAATAATTGATTATCTTCAGTGGCCTTAACCGTTTGAATTTTTTACAATATCTATAAATTTTTGGTTTGATTTAAGCCATAAAACAAACAAAAAAATTTTAAATTTTTTTTTTAAATGTTCCCAAACTTTCATAAACTTGTAAATATATATATATACTTGTATGCCATGAAGACAATAGTGTGGTTTGTGGCTTTTGAAAGACATTTTGTTAACCCACAAGTAGATGAAAGAGGTCGGGAATGTCCCATAAAGACATGACACGATCAATTCAGTTTCTCGCGACACCGAATCTGTTTTATACGGAAAAAGCAATAAATTTGAACGATCACATAGATGTGTTCCGTTGCATTCTTTCTGCTTACTCTTGCCCAAAAATTGCGTGACGGTTTGATACTTGATAAAAAAAATAAAATTAAAAAAATCATAATGTTTTGTAAGTATTTAACACATATTATTTGTTTGCGTTTCGATAAACCATTTTAAAAAGCAAACATTTCCATTACAGCAGTTATTTTAAAAGCATGCCATCACTGCATTCTTCACAAATGCAGCTGAATACAAATAGTGTTTATCTACAAATAGTTTACCTAAGCAGTGATAACATATAACGTAGAATAATACTAAAGTGTTTTTTAAAATTTTTATTTTAAAGTATCACCGTCAAGTGTATTTTTAGAGTTGTTTTTTATCTGAGGGCATTTTCCACAGAAGATATTGTATAATCTTCACCCAAAATACATTAACTTGCATTGTAAATCACGAAAGATTGTTTAACGTTTATGTCAAAAAATAGTAGATACCACTCGTCTTTATTTATTTGTTTTTTTTTTTTTTAAATGCAAATATCTCGCACGAAACCAGCGGTCTGTGGTATCCCTAAATGGAATATTTTGTGTGAAGAAGAAAAGATGATGTTGAAGAGGAAGGTTGAAAATCATCTGACTATTAGGATCTGGTTACTAGACACGGTTAAAGCCATTTCAGGCATTGTTTCAAATCTGAACAGTGATCGCTATAAACCTACCGCTCTGAAAACAATTATCGACAAATACAGAACAAATATAACATTATTTTTCACTATTAAAATGACATTCGTATTTTAAAAGCCCAATATCTCACTACATAATTTTATTTCCAGATGATATTAAAAAAATCCGTAAAAGGGTGGCGACATACAAATAGTCTGCTTTATCTAAGATTATGTAGTTCCTACATATTATGTAAGATTCATAGGTAGAAATATGCAGTTAAATCTATTAAATGTATGGTCGATCAAATTTTACGAAACGATATACACATTTTGTGGTTCAAGCAGTTTAATTCAACCGGTGAAGAAATTTGTGTGTCCGATCGGAGCTAATCGGAGTCTATTACCTAAAATGTACTTGCACTTGTTCGAACGCAGATGAAGAAAGTATGTGTTCTAATAGCTAGTAGTTATGGAAGTGTGCGGATATGAAAAGTTTAATAAATTAAATATGATAAATACATGGTGTTCGGAAATTCGTAGTACAAAAAATTTACGACTCGATTTACTTGGAAACCTCAAAATCAAAAAGCTACACAGCAAAATCGACTCGATTGTGTAGATTGACCAATATTAAGCCTGTATTACAGGTTTTTGGACACCATTAACAGCCTGTAAAAATGATGTAAAATTATTATGAAATCTGTGATTCAATCGATTTTCTAAGATATAAATCTATGTAGTTCTACTAACCTAAAATAAAAACCATTTTGTGTCGGTGTATATAAGAGAGCGTCAAGCCTTTAAATTCTTTTAAATAAACAAGTTTATGTGAACAAACAATTAGAAAATGTCTACTCCCTAAAATTTCCTATCACTCTATATTCATAGAGCTTAGTTTGTTGTTTTCCGCCCAGAGACGAGGAATTCTTGAACCTATTGAAAACAGTTGTTTGAAGATTTTTTTTTTTTTTAAAGGCTGTTCATTTGAAATTGCTGTAAAATTCTTATTTTATTTTTAAATTGCCTGTTTGTGCTTTAAATATGCAGCTGTAGACTGATTGTACCTACCTGTGACGTCCATTCTTTATTTAAAAAAAAATCAAATATACGATATCGGTTCAAAAAAAAAATCAAATATACGATATCGGTTCAAAAAAAAATCAAATATACGATATCGGTTCAAAAAAAAAATCAAATATACGATATCGATTCAACAAAAAATCAAATTTACGATATCGGTTCAACGAAAAAATCAAATATACGATATCGATTCAACAAAAAATCAAATATACGATATCGGTTCAACGAAAAAATATTTGGGATTTTTTTAAATGTTTTGCAGACTCCACACTGCTCTGGATTTTTACTGCGGAATTTTTATATTTTGGGCGGACGAAATACGAATTCATTGATAGGGCCGGCAGATTACGCTATACGTACCATGGCTTGGCATATTTCAGCATATCGCTCGCCACACAATCCCAACGGGAATGCACATCGAGCGATAAGCTGAAATAAACCAAGCCACGATAATATAGCAAGCTTATAGCGTGGTCTGCCACAGGCTTCAAACAAATATTCTGTGGATAGCACCGCATTAACCGAATATTGTGACATTCTATCCTTATGCAAATCTATATGGGTTTAAAAGCCCTTGTGAAATATAAGTCGAAGATTTTGAGTGTTATAGCGGACCTACTGCTCTTATGATGAATTATTTTTAGGGTCAAAACACACGAATCTTCACAAATTAATTTCCTTATTCAATTAGGTTGGGCTATTTGAACCGCCGGCTGTCACATTTGATTGACTTTTAAATCGGCGATTAATCTCATTTTGAATTTATGTCGTTACACATACATAAAATATATGTTTATATATTCATATAAAAAAAACAATAAATTTAAGGTCCCCGTTAACCGCCGTTTTTCCGCCCGTCAGCTATTGTTCAAATATGAATCATCCTTCAAGCATATTAGCATGACCGTTATGCTTGATAGCTGATAAAAAAATGATCAAATGCTGATACAGGCCAAGAATTGGCGGTTCAAACCACCCACTTTAAACGTATGTCAATAACAAATAATTATTTTAACATTTTCCCTTTCAAAATTATCTGGCAAGCAAATTTTTATTTATCAAAAATGCCATTTATAATACCTGTACTAGGGATAACAGGTTAAGATTTTATAATTATATAATTTAACAATCTGTTAAAACTTATTATTACAGTTCACTGTTCAATCATCACGGCAGGTAATTACAACACTTTTGAGAATTTTTGCCGTATCTTCAGGTCTTAATTATGTATTAGAACAAAGAAAGGCTTGACTTATCTCCTGTAACGTTACTTTCTTTGTAGGAAGGTATACAATGGGAACTCACACCCTAGCGCGGTGTTAATTTTCTTTGAGATCCAAAATAAATTGTTATTTAACATGTTGGTTCTGACAAAGCCTTATAATGAATTAACGATATGTGTATTTTAAGAAGATGTTCAGATATTTATTTATATCAGTTTATTAATCGGATAATGTTCTTGGCAGGTGGTTACCAAAAACGTGGAATATAACAAGTGCAGATAACAATATCCTAAAATCACTCATTAAACTAAAAAAAGCCATAATGTAAATTATTCTGAAAGTTCCTGTAAGAACTAGCTAGCTCAACAAAAATCATGTCACTTAATCAACTCTATTCTAAAACAATACTCCTCTACATTCATAAATACATAAACAAATATATTAGAAACACTAGATCTCTGGATCAAAAACATATCCAACAAGCAACCACAAATAATGCAATACTGCATTTGGGCAAAAAAGCTTCCTATACTATGGTACTAAACTCTACAACAAAATCCTACTCTCATTCAAAACTCACAACATTATTTTAACATTTAAATCTCAAATAAAAAGCTTGATACAAAACATAAGGAGACCAGAAATAGATAATATACTGACTCCAAATACAAACTGAAACCACTCAACTGAACCAAAAAATACAATGTAATATATTTAAAATTATTTCAGAAAAAACAGTTTTCAATATATTTATAATCACTTTATATTATACACACTACTAAATTAAAATCACATGTAAATGAAATCCTCAGCATGGGAGATCCCAGTGAGGATATCATAATATCTATTTCATAAAAAAAATAAAAACACTTATTATTATATTATTTTTTTTATATAACAGTTCATGATCAGTATTAGATATTTTAGTACGAACTGCCAATAATTTTCTGAGGTATCTGATATCAAGCTTTAGTTACCTATATGTATTTCTGGATTCCGTATAATACAGAAAGTGTTACGTAATTTATTTTTTTATTGAATACGGATTTAGAATCTTCTGTGATATAAGCTTTCCATGACTTTGATATTATATAATTAAAAACCGTAATTAATTTCTATTTTCATTTTATCCGTAACAAACTAATTGTTTACTATTTTGTGCAAGTCAATATATTGAACCAGGCTTTGATTTTTATGTATAACCATATATTTTATACTGTAAATTGATTTGGTAAGGAATCTTAATTTTTTCTTGACCTTTTTGATGTTTGATTTTGGTCTAAGAGTTAAAATTGTCTCCAACCTTAAAAATATTTTGAGGGGTTTACGCTGAATAACAAGTTCTTCAACAGTTGTAAAATTACTTTGTGTCGTCATTTTGATTATATATAAATTGAATACTTTATACGCCATTTTTCAAAAAGTGGCTTAAACAAATTATTTTATTTACATATAATTTAATAATATTTTTAATAACACATGAATTAAAGTGAATTTGAGGCTGTTTGTTTTTATTTGATTCCCAATATTCTAGAGTGAAATTATTTTATTTTTATATCAACCAATTCATTTGCTACCCACCATTATTATCCTTGCTTAGTGGTGAATTTACCTAACAACAATACACCGATAACATTTAAAAAATTAATTATACCTAAGCAATTCAAGCATACCTTTAATATAATAAACACAAATTTTAATCGAATAACCTTTTAACACTTTTTTCAAAACACACTTGTATAATCAATTCACAAAAGTCATTATTAAAAAACTTTTTTAAAATTCGAACACAAAACACGATTTCGGGGATTCCCGATAAAAAAATGAAATTAGAACTTCTGAATTCAGAATTTTGGAATTTATTGGCGGGACAATCGATTTCAAAATTCGAACGAAAATTCTTTATTGTCTTCTATGGCCACCGGCTGTCGACAATGAACGATGGACTATCGTTCAATCGTGGTTGTAGAGGACTGTCGGCTCTGAGAGCGCAGAATAGCAAGATGTGGAGAGAGGAAATAACACTAGGAATGACGGCGGGGAGAACTGTGCTTCTACGGTAACTTCTTAGATTGTTGAATAGACACTTGGTAAGGATACAGCGTAAAGATGACAATCATTTCGCAGAATGAAGGCAACCAACAAAATATTTTTTTGAGATTGTATTTTATTTTGTCATATTTTTTCTAAAAAAGCAAGACCAATGCCGAAGAAGTCAGAGAAGCCCCAGGAATGCGTGGCACAATCTAGTGAACCAACTACTTGAGTCGGGCCATGTCAAAAGTCAGAATAACAGATGAGTATGTATGAGACAGAGTATGAAAGTGAATGAGGCAAGGAGACGTGCCAATACCGAGTTGTTTGGCGGTCCATCCTCTCTGCCCATCGTTGCGGGGACAATGCGTGTTAGTTAATTAGTAAGCCAGACCCAATATAAAATTTTATTCAAAGCGAATATTTACACTGATTTATTTTATATATTCAAATACAAACGGAACAACATGTGCTATTAACATAAATATAAAGTTAAAAAGCATTATGTATAAAGTAAACAGCATAAAGTTTAAAGTATAATATACTGTATAAAGTGTAAATTTTAAGTGTAAGGTTAAATATAAAGTTGAGTTATGTATAAATAATAAAAAAAAGTACAAAAGGTAAGAATTTTTTGTTGTTGTTAATAATGACGTAGAAGAATTATTTGCCAGCTATGCCAAACATAAAAGATTTTCAATAATCAAGGTAACGATAATGTAATCAATAATGTATGCTTAGTTACTTATCTATTTATACTTGCGGACAAAAAAAAATTATGCATATTTTATATGATAACAGACTTTCGTGATCAATTTAAGAGTATTTATTACCTAAACTATGCAAGCGATATATTATTACTGATGGTGAAATGCGTTGAATAGAGGTAATTTCTTTAGTCATTGGTGAAATGGACTATTGTTTTTTGTATTTAGAACGACAGCCAGCCACTCAAACATACTTTAATATAAACAAAATATAAGAAATATACTTACTTATGTTTAGTGCAATTGTTTTACGTGGAAGTAAAAAAAATGATAATGAAATATTTTTTATACTTTTCTGGAAGTTATTTTCAGAAATATGTTTTAAAACTTCATCTTATTAAATTTTTTTACAAATTTTCACGTCTCCCTCATCTTGTATTATTAAGATTAATACAGAAATATTTATAAAAAATAAAAAGTTATGGTCATTTTTATTTTATTTTATTTATGACAGACGAACGTCCGCAAGCAATATTATTTACCTTTTCTACACTCCACAGTTTCTCGTATTATTCCATCTTTCTTCTTTTTAAAATATTTTTTTCAAAAATCAAACTTTGATACTTAAGGTAATATTCTTTAATTTTAAAAATACTCGTATGTAACAGAATTTGGCTATCATCGGGAAGTCGTCACAAGTTACGCCAGCGGTAATGACATCAAGCTGATTTAAAATTATTTTATTTACTAATCAGCAAATTAATATTCTTACTAAATTATTGTCAAATGTGACATGTTCTCGTTAATTATTTCTGAAAAGTTACTTCCTAAGTTAAAAGTTGTGCGGGCGAAGTTGCAAGTCGTTGTTGCAAAATAAGTAGTTGCTGTAAATATACCAGATTAGAGTCGCCAGTAGATTATATGGCGAGAGCAGAACAGGTTGGCATTAGTTGGTAATAGATATATAGGCGAACTATTGCAGAACGTCGGCGACTTGTGAATGGCTGTTGGAAGGCTCGTGAGCGGAAGCAGCAGTGTGAGTGGCGGTCTATCCTCTGTCAGTAACGTGATGATATTATGTTATATTGTGATCTACACTTGCCGTACACACACTCTCCACGTGCTAGCTACAAATCGTAGAGCTGTAATTCATAATTTTAATGGAGAACTGTTGAAGTTCTGGGTAGGTATCGTTTTCTTCTTTTAGTGGCGGACACCAGGCGGGTGGCGAGAATTTGTTTTTTTGACCTTCAACACAAAAGGAAGGTTACTATTGCTATTAGATTTCGAAAGACTCCGCGTAAAGCCCGGGCAATGCCAGGAACTTCAGCTTGTTCTCTATAGAACTTCAGATTGGTAGACGCTCTAATCGCCTTGGTTACAAATAACCACTCAGAATCAAAACATTGAAAAGACTTTATCAGTGTTTAGTGACCAGATTTGAATAGAGAGGTACTTCTCAGCCGCACTTTGATTTATGTCCCCTCTTTTAATAACAGTAATGATTGGATAGTTTGTACAGTGCCATTTTTGTGAAAAAATCACCTCGAGGGCGCGCATCATAACATAACCCGTATGTGGATGCCATATGGGTATCGTGATATTCAAGTAAAGATTTTTTTTAAATTCATCTCACTTGAATCCACAACTGTTTAGATTAAATTAGAATTAATGGTAGTTGTACATCAAATTCAAAGCAATTAAAAAATGCCATGCTAAAACAGACATCAGAATCAAGATTTTGCTCTTAACTAATGAGCTATTGGACCTTCAATAGCTCATTAGTTAAGAGAAATTCATATCATTAATCTGATAGGATTTGAGATTTTCACGGCCAAAAGTGTTAGAGTGATTTATTTTGAGAGTATTATGCCGTGTTACGCTACCTCCTTTTGCCAACGTTTCGGACAGCATTACAGAGTCCAACATCAGGGAAGATGTGTAAATCATCGGGGCAGATGTGTACACATTGACACATTTGCCCTGATGATGGTATGCTGTCCGAAACGCTGGCTAACGAAGGAGGTAGCGCAACGTACGACAAAATCTGTCTGATTTCATGTAGGTTTTTTTACAAGTACTTAAAATATATGAAACAATCCAATTAATTATAACAAAAATGACAAAAAATAAAAATTTTCTTTAAAAAACCAATAAATCTGCTGTTTTATTTTGTAAACAACGCATTTTTTTTACAACTCAACCCTCTGAACCTAAATTATTATCTGTGTTGATAATAACTATAAAATGTTCTTAGGAAAGATAAAAAACAGAAGAGCAATTGATTGTTGTGTCTGCACAGAGTAAAATGAGTATTGTTGATTTATTAAAACACGTGATCATGCACCTGCGTTTGTCTTAAAAATAAATAAATACGAAATGCGAAATTAGTACGATTTTTTTGAACACTTGTTCCAACATTTATTGACAATTCATTAATATTATGGTAAAATTTTATCAGGAAACCTGTAAATTCATTCGTTGATGGCTTGCAATCCCGTTTTTAACCGGATAACCAATAATTTGAAGAGATTCTTAGTAAAGTAGTAATAAAAAAATATTTAATATTTATCAGTAAGTTTTCTCCGTGAATAATATAGACTATAGACTGATATTCTTTGCAGAAGTGTATAGATATAGCATTAGGCTAATGCTATCTTACTAACAATGTGAATAACAGTCCATGTAAGTCAGTGTTTCAAGACAACACAGGGAGCCAAAACGTTACATAAAAAAAGTTATTACGTAATATTGTTTCCGTTGAATCGAAGTCGAATATTTCAAACCTCGAATTCTAAATTCAAATGTTCATTAGAAATGAGTTGTGTTATAAAACAAACGACAGGTGAGAGAGGGTTAAGCACAAGCATTCGTTACGAAATAAATTCTATGTTATTCATTGTGTTTACCTACTGACTAGCTGCCGGCTGAGTAGAAATAAAGCAGATATTTAAATTTCAGCAGAAAGTAAAAAAAAGAGTTAATTAATATTTTACGTTCTCAGTGCCGTAACCTAGATTTTGTAGAATGTTATTTGTACATATAATTTTACTACACTTTTACAAACTGCTTTTGTTATGATTCCCGATGAAGGTTTTGAGAGAAAGTTAATTTAATCTGAACAAAAAAACTATGTGGGTTTATGGCATTTGTTGAAGTGTAATTGTTTTCCAATATTAAATATGGGATGCACAATCAATTTTACTGAACTAATAGATGTATTTAAATATTTAATATAAAATGAAATGTAGTTTTATTTCAAATTATGAAACAGATATATAACACGGTGGAATTACAATTTAATATGAGTTTTTTGTTAAAAAAAAACCATTACGACTTTTTAAACTTTTTGTTCTACCCTGCGACAGGATAGTTGAAAAGTAAACTCTTATTGAATCAGGTTAAGTAATTTATCTGGATCCCATAAATACCATAAATTTATTTAAAATTGTACCGTAAAGATTTTTTTATAATTAATTGGTAGCCAGATCTGAATAAACAGCTACTTACAAGTCATGTTCTGCCTCATCTCCTTCTCTTCCTCTCTCGCAGTAGCCTCACGACATTCCATAGTTACACCGGTTCCGGAGAGTTGGGAGTTTTCTCCAATTTTCACACTTATAAATGAACACATGGAAGAGAAAAACAGACAGAAAAAAGACAGATCTATGTAAATAGTCAGTCATAATTTTTTTTTTGTTATTTCTCGAAGAAAGGGGAAATACAACAGGTAACTTTAAGGAAACATAAAAATTTTTCCACAACTACTGGACTTAATAAATACTAAATTCTCTTGCAAATTACCCTGGTGAAATTACCAATACCACGCTGTGATGATTCAGCATCCCTAGGAATACAGTGTTCTGTTCGTTGGACCGTTGACTCGTGTCCATTTTGATTAACTGAGACAACAATCTCATGCACATGTTTGTAGATATCTATAATGACATTTTCAAGTGCGATGGGCGAAGGCCTTACAAATCCGTTTAGGTAATAACGTCATCAGCTGATGCTTGAGGTGGATATATCGATTAGAGGAGCAGCAATAATTCGCATACCTTCTGAATTCAAAGTAATCTGGAAACTCAAATTTGTAATGTCATTTGTGAAACCGAGCGGAGTTCATGAAATCCAAAGATATTGGAAGATCTAATATCTTTGATGAAATCGGTCAACCATTTTATCTTCTTAGCAGGCGTAATATCGTTGGTAAACTGGTTAAAATCGCTGTTCAACCAACGCTCAATCAACTTAAACATTTTTATCAAATTCAGTTGCGGTTTGTGTTAATATAAAAAAATAACATAATGATGTTTGTTCATTTAAAATATCTTTTTCACTTAATGTTTGTTTAAATTTTTATTACAAATGGGTGGTTATTCAATTATTTTCAAAATGTTAGCAATTAGTTTGATGATTTTGTCCCGGGAAAAATCATCAAATTACTAAGGGACTTTTGTCCGTCCGGAATTCGTTTCAAATGTGTTTCTTCACTTTATTTTCAATGCACTACATATTTGTACTACATCAGCTATAAAAAAATATATTTCACTAAAACCGTCAAAAAAAAAAGCAAAAATACCATAATATGGATGGTTGTATAATAAAATTCTCATTGTTTTTAACGGCCCTCCACAAGTTTTGGTGGAGTGTGAAAGTGTGAAAAGATTCAATTTTAACAATTAATCAGTAAAAAAAATAACGAAAGCTGAAACAAGTTTTTTTTCTATCAAATAAAATGTTAGTAATTAGAATCAAAGAGAATATTTTTTTAAACAATTTATCCGAAACTTACTGACATTTATAACATAAGCGTAAAAAGTTGGGTGGCATCCACTCCTAATGCTCATAATTGCTAATGTTCTAATATACGAGTAGCTATGGCTAGTCATACTCGGCTAAACACAAGGAAAGTTTTTAAAAGTATAATTTGTTCTTTAGCTAAGTAAATAGGTTCTCATTATAATGCTAAATTATAATGCTCAGGTTTTTGACCCACACGGTGTATGCACGCGAGCCAGGAAATGGTTCGGTTCATTTTTATTCAAGGTGCACTTATGTACGTATTAGGGTAATAATATTAATTATCGTGTTATGGACATGCTTTGAGGATTCACGATGGAAAGTGGGAGCCATTTTTATTTTTCATTTATACTAATCTCTTTCTACAGAATTGTTTTTAAGTTGTGAGTAATGGCAATTAACGTGCCTGAAATTGCGAAAGATTAAAAAGGTTGCTTGCGTCATGAAATACATAATTACAATCATACAATAAATAGTCAGTTATTTGTAACCAAGTGAGAAGTTTTACAATATGGAAGATGGGCTTGGGTACCGCCGCCCCGGGAACAATTTGTTGGATAAACAACACCTCTGTCATAGGTCACCCCAAGTGGTTCGCTACGGTGATTTAGCAGGGGTGCCCGGGTTAATCGGGTGAGGTGTGATCAGGACGCACATGCCGGATCGGGAAAGGCTGGTTTGATGTCTCCTTTAATTCGCAAGATTTCACGTTGTTGATTTCATCAATTTTCCGTGGTAAGAAATTCGACAGACTGCAGAATATCTTTGAATTTATCAATGATGTTTTATTCCATCTGTTAAAACTTTTCGTTGAACTACATAAATAAGTGCTATGCACAAAGGTCACCTAAAAACCTCTGCCGCTGCGCATATCGCCTAGAAATGTTAAAAATCTGGTCGCCTAGAAATGTTTCAGATGCTTTAAATAAATACTGCGAGTATAATACATCTTGGCCTTTGAAATAATCGATGATTTTTTACATAACTCTTTTCATAAGCCCAGAAAAAAAAATTATAAGGCCTATGATAACTGCTTTAAAGTTCAAAATTTCCTACTTACGAACCCATTTTCGGTTATGGTTTTATTGTATAATGTGGCAAATTAAGTAATTTATAAAATGATCGGAAAAAAATTAAATATTTATCCACAAAATAATATCCAGAAAAATAACCACAAAATAAAATAAAAGGCACTTTTTGGCCATGTTTTATTCTCGCCTAAATCAAAACAGCTGGATGGTGTTAAGCGGGAATTTAAGCCTTATCGCCATCTACGTAAGGAGTGTTATTGATGGCGGCTCGATTCAAAATATTACACGACGTAGTGCATCGCCTTAAGACCGACTTTGATGTAAACAATGTTGCACGTCCTTTTAAAGCATATTCCCACGGTCAAATAAAATGAACTTGAAAACAAAATTTTGAAAACAATTTTTTTTTTTGCAAGAATGTCATCATTATTGACCAAATTTTTGGAGATAGTAAAAAAGTTTTGGTTCACATTACTTTTGGTTCATTTAAAAGAAGTTCATTTTTGGAAGTAATTTTCTAATAAACGATTTAGTTTAAGAGATATAATGGCTTTAGTAGAACCCTACAATTACAATATTTGGGGGGGCACAGGGGAGGAAGCAAGCGGAGGAGTAGGGACTTTTGCAAAATACTCCCTGCGGAAGGTACTATTCACCTGCGAAAATTCAGTTTTCCCCTAAATTGTTCCATTTCAATGCGTTCATTCACTGGGCTATAAGAATAATAAACTTTCACTACATATTACGATGTATAAGATTTTTAATAATAACCAAAATATGAGTATGTAACACTTTACTACATGCAATTTTATCAGCTTTGAAACAATTTTAATTACTTGGGTAACCTTAGTTTAGTTCAGTAAGTTCAAGAAATTAGTACAGTAACGCAAGGAACTTACAACCACCAGACGAGGTAGTCAGAACATGAGACGTAGCAGTATTTTGGCGGTCACAATGCGGATTTTAACCACTTTTAGTTTTTTTTTAATATGGTGCATTCGTATTTGTATCTCGTTTTGGCGTTATTTTAAGGGTGTGATTATTTAATCTACGACAATAGTAATAAGTTTTTTTTATCATCTTCCTTTTTTGATAACCAATACAGATAATGATATCCTCACAGGGATCTCCCGTGGTGAGGATTTATTTTAAATATTATTCAAATTTAGTAGTATGGATTTTATAATATAACTATTACTATTAATACAAAAATAAGTGGATTATAAAACAAGGCACTTCAAAAAAAAAATTCCAGAAAAATACAAAAAATGATTTATGAAAAAATTCTGTATGTATCTGCGAGTGGAATCAATTCTGTATGTATCTATAAGTGTTCTGCGAGTGGAATAAATTCTGTTTGTATCTATAGTTGTTCTGCGAGTGGAATAAAATACCAAAATCCCAATAACAAGAAAAAAATTCCATCACAAATTACGATTTTAAATCTTCGCATCGTAAATTTTCAATGGAAAATTGCAACTGAACCTAGAAAAGTAGGTTTTATTTTGCAAAATTAATCCTTTTTAATGTAGAATTATTTTAATTATTATCACCAGTACAACCTTTGGAGATTCATGACCGCTTCTTTGACAATCCTTCACTGCCTATAATAATATTAATAGATAACTAATGACTAAACGACCTTTGCAAATATTGTGCAGTTCTAATTTCATTTCCTACTGTTCCTCCCTTGAAAGGAAGCCATATCCAAACTATAAGTCGTAAATAGTTCGGTTCTTGTACACGGAGAAGTAGTCGATGAACAATTTAAAGAATAATATTGATATTGACATTGAAAATTCATTATTTTTTATCAAACATACCTACGCAGATATGAACAGAATACAGGGTGATTATTTTAAAAATTGCCAGTTTCATTATAAAAAACATTATATCTCAACATCTTAAGCAAATCGTAATATATTATTTTCCGAATTTGATGGAATAATCAACGATTCTATTATTTTTTTGTAATTATTGCCGGCTTATCTTCATTATCGGTCTTTGACATCCCCAATTGGACATTTTGTAAGGCTAGATAGAAGAAGTGGAGATGTGAAGAAATGGGGAAAAGGAAATGGAAAAATTACTTACCTCTGCAGATCTGGTCACCAAATATGCCAATATCATTTCAGGTGATGCTGATTTCCTATTTTTCTCTCTTCAGTGGTGTTACCATGGAGATAAACCACCATTATAGAGAGTATATTAGTGAACAGTGAGCGGAAATAATGCACGTGCATAAAACAAAAACAAAAAAAATTCTCCACGCAGGGATTCGAACTCTATGGATCCAGAGTCAAGGACTTTTTATCAGCCCATCTTTTATTTTTTTATTCTGATGTTCATTTCTAGTGTTATTTTTATTTTTATATTTAATTTGATTTTTAACTGATTTTTTTTGTTTAAATTACACTGTTAATACCTTATTATCTTTTTAACGTGCAAGGAATATGTGACCCAAATGAACTTGCTTGCATAATTTATTTTTTAATTTTCTGATGTTTTTTTTATTTAAACATAACAGTTAAGGCGATGCACTACGTCGTGTAATATTTTAAATTAAGCCGATATAAATAACAACCCTTACGTAGATGGCGATAAGGTTTAAATTCCCGCTTAACACCATCCGCCTGTTTTGATTTATGCAAGAAAAAAATATGGCCAAAAAGTGCCTTTTGTTTTATTTTGTGGATGTTCAGGCAAAAATATTTAATTTTTTCCATCATTTTATAAATAACTTAATTTTCCACATAATACAATAAAATCATAACCGAAAATGGGTTCGTAAGTAGGAGATTTTGTACCATAAAGCAGTTTTCATAGGCCTTTACATTATTTTTTTCTGGGCTTCTTTATGACTTATCTAAAAAATACTCGATTATTTCAAAGGCCAAGATGTATTCTACTTGCAGTATTTAATTAAAGCATCTGAAAAATTTCTAGGCGACCAAATTTTCAAACCAAAAACACATGATTTTGCATTACTACGTATGGCATCGCCTTAATCATATAATAGACCGAAAATGAAGAGATCTTCCAGTTCCACGAAGGATGGCGGCAGTCTGCAATTCTTACGGCAGGAAAATATTAAATACACCTTGTAGACGAATTCCTCATAAATTTTCCATAATTTCGCCATCAACAACATATACGCAACATTTAAATAGCTAAGTCCGCTATTAATTTATCTAATATCCCATTGTATTTTCCTGTATTAATTAGTCAATTAAGCATGTCCGTTTGATAGTAAGGGGAAACGTACAGACGGTATAAACCAATCAAGGTTTATTAGTGGCTAATGGACAATGTGTCAATTAAACCGGTTGCGTTTTTCAAACACTCATGACAGCCGATATATTATAGTTTAATTAATATTTTCGTGTAATGAATTCAATGCGTATTCAGGACATCGAATGGACCTGGGAAATCATTTACAGCTTGCCAATAATCAGTTAAAAATGCGTGGGTATGTGTTTTTTAATTTATAAAATTTGAACATTTACCTTATAAAGTTTTTTTTTGTTCGAAAGGGTTCGTCCGAAAACGGTTGATTTTTTAATAAATTTTAAATCAGTATTTTGAAATTTTGATGGGTTAAGAAATCACTCCATCACTTAAAATCTTTTATTAACCAGCCTTATACCCTTAAAATTATTGCATTTTATGAACGTGAACCAACTCAATTAGTATTTACTTCAAGGGTTATTATGTTGGGAAAATAAAAAAAATAAAACCATTCAATATTTAAATATTTGAACTTACAGCAAAATAAGTAAACAAGAAATGATTTATTTATAATGTGTTGGTAATATTATACTAATTATTATATAAACACTAATGTTCGGAATAAAAGGGAAACATCCAAGGAACATTTGCAGTGTTGCTTGTGCATCGATGATGTAGAATCAAGGTTATTTATTAGCGCTTTGTATATATATTGCATTTGATGAGATTCGTTTAGCAAACTATCATGTCAAGGATATGACAAGGAAACTGTAGAGAATAATTATATTTATACAAATAGTCGCAGGTACTCTCAACATCGACTTGGTGAAAGTCGTGAAAGATCACCATTCGGAATCGAAGCATTGCTTGAAATGGCTTTAGACGTATTTGGTAACCACTTGTGAATAGCAAGGTATTTCCCCCTTCCTCTTCCTCATTTCCTTACCCTCCCTATACCGAAATTTATGAAACTATTTTCATGACAGCAATAAGGAATAATAATAATAATATTTGGCTAATTTACATAGCGCCGTTTTCGTGAAAAATCACCTCAAGGGCGCTTAACAATTTATTTATATAAAAAAAACTAAATTAGGTGTACCGAAATAAGCGAAATTTCAACATGGATAAAGATACTGGTATTTTTTTAACGTCTGCTCCACAAAGGAAAATAGATTCCTCAGGGCCTATGTCATATTTGGTGATGCTGTGCGGAGGGTCTTTTTGAGAAGACGAGTCTTAAAGAGACAAATGTTGTGAGAGGGAGGAAACACGAAAATCTCTCTACATCTATACTGTTTATTTTCTTCTTTTTGAAAATACAGATACAGACCGTAAAAAACATTAATTGGAAAACTCGTCCGCATCCTAACTATATGAAAAACTGTTAAAAGAAGATTAATAATAAGCCTTTAAGCCAAATATTTTTCACACAAATTTAAGAGAAAAAAAAATGTAAATATGAAAATTGTCTTATGTGACAAATGGGTTAAAGTACACAATATCCATTCATTAATGTTTACAAATGATTTTTAGAGCATAGAGGGAAAATAATCAATTAATTCCAAAAGGTCGTGATACATGAGACAGAAACATGAGAAACTTCAGACATAATGTTTGAAAGAAGTATGTCGTTTTTCATAGAGAAAATTTCAATTATCTACTGAAAGTACTGCATGGATCAAAAAATAGGTCCAAATCCTTCAGGTTTCGATTTTGATTAAACATTTCGCACATTTTTCTGATTGGATCCCTGACACCACCACTTGTGCGCGACCGGCTAATGTGGAATAAGTCGCGAAACATAGTTGTTATGGGTGGTATTTTAAAGTTAATTACTTTGAGTAAGCCAGGACAGTCGATAACGTTATTGCAGACATTATATAGGATCATGATATCAAGGTACGTTTGTCGGTTAGAGAGAGTGGAGACGTTATATTTCGATAGCACACTTATGTATCCCCGTTTAGGTGCGCTCATTTTGATATTGAGGCACTGCAGAAATTTCTTTTGGATGCTTTCAATATTGTCTTTATTAATACCGTAAAATGGAGTCCACACTGGGAGGAGCAATATTCAAGTTGAAAACCAACCAACGTGTAGTAAAGGAGAAGGTAGGTTTCAGGGTTTCGAAATACACGCCCGTTTCCGATAACAAAGCCTAGCATGCAGTAAGCTTTATTCACAATATTCTCAATGTGCTCAATGAAATGAAGTTTGGAATTGCCTAGCAATTCCAAACTGAAAAGCATGCCTAGGTCTCTTATACAGTATATGCGTTGATGTGAATAGTTTCCACCAAAATTATTGTGTGTGACAGCATTGTGATTTTTAGTAAAGCTTATTTGTTTACATTTGTTGTAATTCAAATAACTTTCTTTTTCATTTCAAAATGCTTCAAACCTTACTAAATCTCTTTGGATGAAATATTTTTATATCATCAGTGTACAAGAGAAACAAACAGTGCGTGAAACATTTAGTGACCGATTGAAATAATAAATAACAGCGGACCTAGGATTGATTTCCAGAACGAGTCGTAGAAACGATCTGTTCTTCATTCACCGGTGCTGAATGGATGAATGATACTGCTTGATAATGATAATGATAATGATGAATCTACTTAAGTGTGTGGAAAGATATAGCAAGAAAATATTTTTAATAGCTGACTGATGTACCCGGCGTTGCTCAGGTTATGAATGGTATAGTGTTAGAGTAAAGTTTTGAGGTTGTGAATTCTAGTGTAGTTAAGGAAGAAATACATATTTATTGTTTTAGTGTATAATTCATACAACTCCATTTAATTATTTTTTAAATTAATGTAATCAAATTTAATAATATTATTATTAAGTTCTGCAAGTATGTTTTGGTCTTCGTTAGTGTTACAGCTATGCCGGCCATATTTTCAAACAGTGGTTATAACCACGTTTAGACGACTTATTTGTATGATTTTATTTTACGTCCTCCCAATTTAAAATGATTTATTACCGGTTCCACCGATTTACTGATAAAATAATTGTGACAATAGATTTCATAATCTGTGGGGGCATTTTGTGTTTTGAAGTCTGTTTTCCCCACATTAATGTCATCTTAATTGTTTAATAACGATGTGGCTGCTATTAATTTATTTAAATGTGTTATATTATTTAGGTTATGTGAACATACTTAGAAGCGGGGAATAAATAATTTTCCTTACTTATTTATTTAATGTTATACAATGGTCATTGTTTCTTTTATTTATTTCCAATTGTTCAAGTAAATTTTATGTATATCCTTTCGTCTCTGTATATTATTTCGGTGCAAAGATAATGCGTAAAGTCTCCCTCGGGCGTCCTCGACATCTTCTATACTCTAAACCACATTGTAATATACTGTTAAAAACTATCTTATATATTCTCTGTATAACATTTCGGTGCTAATTTTTTGCTCAAACGTAAAATAATATTACACCGCCTATTAACTCTCTCTTTGGTGGTTTGAGTAATAAAAAAATTTATAATTGTGAGAAGTTTTACAAAAAAATGAAGTATGATATTTAATAATATGAATACATAAAAATAAATTATAAAAACAATATATGTAATACATTCAATACTTAATTAAAAACACATTTAACCAAAATGTATTTTGAACACTGACGATGATTTATAACTTCAAAATTAATACAGAATGCTACAAGGAACTAACACAGCATTGCTTAATTTATCTTTCAATTTTCCTAACTATTTTTTCATGATATAAGCCACTTATCAAAAACATTTTATTTGCAAGGGTTTAATAAACTCATATTATATTTCACCAACTAATTTAACAACTTTTTTTTTGCATCTCGAAAACGACTTCTTTTGGAGGGGTTTTTATAATATTCTCTACGCATTATGATATGTATTAACATTTCATGTTCATTTTTTTTCGATTGATCTTCCACTTCTGGACCTCTAGAGCCGCCTCTAGATGTCCAGAAGGAAATTTTATTGGTTATTAATTGCCCTAAATGTTAAAAATTCCAATTATCCGAAAGCTATTTTGATAAATAAAGAGCTGGTGAAGTCTAATATTCGACTGGACAAGAAAGAATTTTCGGTCAAACACCAACTATTTATTACGATGATTGACGGGAAGGTTGCCCAAGTTTTAACAGACACACCATCTTATGTCTTGCAAAGCCCAAAGAAATGAATGATTTTGAATGTGTAAGGCAAAGAGTTGACCGAGAGGATACTTACAGATTTGGTTTAACTACGTTGCATGCTTGGATTCGCTGTATGGAATTGATACTCTACATATCATATAATTGATCATTTATGAAGTGGTCCGCCACAAATGAACAAAACAAGAGAGAAAAGGCTAACAAAGAACACATTTTGAAGAACGATTTCGCAAAGAGCTCGGTTTGATTATAGATAAACCAAGACGATATTTTGCTAACCCTATTCGTACTGCTGATATAACTGGAGTAGACGAAAAGATAATTCGAAGGTTTTCAATACAACTGGTATTCCATGCCAGCTTCGGCGAATAAAATATTATTGCACGGAGAAAATATTATTAAGTTTATTTCAATTTTACAACTTGGACAGTTATATGAAGATGCTCAGGAATCTAGAAATAAGAACTACAAAATGCATAGGTTACACCATGCTAGAAAGTGCTCAAGGTCTGCAACAAACGAAGATGTTCTGCATTATTTGCTCCATTCATTTCTAGCATACGAAATGCTCGCTACGAAAAAGAGCTATGGTGACGAGGATAAAGACCTTTTAAAATAATAAAGGTTACACAATATAATTTTTTTTTTTTTTTTTACTTTTTATAGAAAAATCATTATTTTTTTTTTTTAAAGAAATACAAACATTCCCGGGTTACGAATAACCTGACAATATTTGAAAATCTCCTACTACCACCACAGTAAGCTGAAAATGTTGCTTGTGTTGTGATGGAGGACTTAGCCAGCCGAGGAATTGAATACACTACGCCTGGGTGGGGCCCAAACGCGATGTCAACTCGGCCACCGACCGGTCAATATTATCAATTATTATAATTACAAGTTTTTGTTTTTGCTTTTCAGACTGAATATATTAAGAATGCTTATAACAATTCACTGAATAAAAATATTAAATATAAAGATTGTTTAGTTTTTAATTAGCACACCAAATTTTATTTTTTTTATGATAAGAAACAAAGAAGTTACAGATTTATCAGACGATAATGAGCATTTGCTTACTAAATAAATCACTAGCGCCTTTAGCGGCTTGGGTTGTTGTTATTGCCACTATTTCACTGGAGTTGGACGTAATATTAATATTATAGGGTATTTGCTGTTGGGAATGTTATTTAAACCGTTCTTAGTTATGTTACAGCTTAGTTCCAAATATGAAGTTTGGGCTAAAAATTGAAATAACTCGGCGAAAGTCACGATCTATATTTTAAATAAAGGATGGGTTGTTTCAAGAAATTTCAAGTTCTGTGAAGGTTCTATTTTTCTGTTATTATATCATAACTGGCCACAAAACAAAACTTAAACAATAACAAAACTTGAATATAACCTTCACAGAACTTGAAAATCAACTTTTAAATTTGAGGTATTGTTCAAATTTTGTGAAACAACCCGTCCTAAATCGCTGAACGAAATATTCTTTCCATTTTAAAGAAGGTCTTAAAAAATAATTAAAGCCATTTTTAATCGGACATTATCCCTAGAACCTTTTATCTTGTCTGATATAAAAATCTTTTCATGATTGCTAGGTTATGGTACCCGGAATCGAACCTGGTTATTAAATTGGCTAAGCTCAGATAAAATGGTAGAGCAGGCGACTCGTGTACAATCAGGGGTGGGCAGTTCTTTGATCAGCAGCTCGTCCATCGGTCAGGAGGTTGGAAAAGGACATCACAATAATAACACATAAGTAAGGGCACAAGGTATATTAAATGTCTCGAGAAATACAGGTATACATTGGATCTCCCTACTAACTCTCTCTACTAATTTATGACGACCAGATAAAGCGTGGATTCTACATGAAATTTACGAGAATTGAACACAAGAAAAAGGGGGAAGGTTGAAAGCTTACGAATCGTCTCGATGTGGTAAGGGGCATCAGGTTGAGCCAGAGGTACCCGCGCTCACAGGCGGCGGGTCAGTTGAGGCGGTGAAGTGCACTCGGGATTTTTCACGGGAACGGGACTCCATTGAGTTAGCCCGAACCGTAATAATAAACATGATTGTAAATTCGATAGTGATTAATTAAGAAACTGGAACGAGATTCCGTCTGTTCGCGTAATTATGCAAGTCATTGCGAGTAGATTGTTTCCGCGAGCGACCATCAAGGCCGAGGTCGGAGCTAGACTGGCGAGGCGATTAGCTTGTGCCGCGGCGCTGCGTGAGGTCTGTGCCGGTCACGTGGCGGCTAGCTGCGTTTTGTCACGTACACCGCGACTAGCTGCGAGGGGAGAGTGAGGCTAGTGTGCCCCCTTTTTATAGGGTGAATTGTATTACGTAACACATTCCCCCTCCGCCAGTAAAAGGCGACGTGGTAATGAAGCTTTAGGCGCTAAAAATCCTCTTCATCTTGTCGTGAGGTGAGTAGAGAGAGAAAAAAAACAGTGTTGATTTACAAAAAAACAAAGAAAAAATACATGGTTATGCAATGGTGAAAAGACAACATACAAGGTTATGCAGTGATGAAAAGAACAAACATACAAGGTTATGCAGTGGTGAAAAGAACAACATACAAGGTTATGCAGTGATGGAAAGACAAACATACAAGGTTATGCAGTGGTGACAAGAACAACATACAAGTTTATGCAGTGATGAAAAGACAACATACAAGGTTATGCAGTGATGAAAAGATAACATACAAGGTTATGCAGTGATGAAAAGAACAACATACAAGGTTATGCAGTGATGAAAAGACAACATACAAGGTTATGCAGTGATGAAAAGAACAACATACAAGGTTATGCAGTGATGAAAAGAACAAAAAGGACTCTAAAATTTCATTGGTCTGTAAGCTAAGTTTGAAGAGCGTAGTGTTTTCGTAGAGTACCAAGTAGACGTAATTTCACTGAAGTTATAAAGTTACATTTTCACTGTAACTTGACCCATTTGAGATTGCACTCAAGTATCACTAGGGCCATAGAAATTGAACTGTGCTTCTTGGTTGTGGTTGAGGGATGGTGATGCGGAGGGCCAGAAGTATCCGGGTTTTTGTTGTTGTACCAGCGTGAATTCCATTATGCTGATGCGGTGGAGCAGTGGTTGTCAAGGTGAAATGAAGTTGGTAATAACATGGAGTAATACCAATAAGTTGATTGATGGTTGATGCGTGTAATGGTTATTATGTTGAGTTTGCGCATCGGCAAGTGGTTGGTTTGTACAAATGGCAAGTGGTTGATTTGTATGACTGCCAGTAGTTGATTTGCACAAACGGCAAGTGGTTGATTGCACAACGGCAAGTGGTTGATTGCACAACGGCAAGTGGTTGATTTGCACAAACGGCAAGTGGTTGATTTGCACAAACGGCAGGTGGTTGATTTGCACAAACGGCAAGTGGTTGATTTGCACAAACGGCAAGTGGTTGATTTGCACAAACGGCAAGTGGTTGATTGCAGGAACATAATTAACCTTGAGCTGGCATGCTCTGAGGTTGGTTCTTTTGAATGTGGTTTGAATGATGAGACAACTTGATTTGCAACTGCACGCACGACTCACACCTAATTTGGGTGCGGTCGGGTGTTTTTGGTACGCAGAGATTGGAGGGATGTGAGTGATGGAAGTGAAGGCGGCAAAGAAGAGAAGCTCAGCTTGCAGGTGATGAGAAGGGCTGCTGGTCTTCTTTTTAATCCAGGGACAGGTTATTATTAGAGCCAAAATTCTTGAAGTTTACCTGCCTAGTAGACCAATGATGCAAAACGTTTGGAGAAAAACAAATTGTGTTCAAGAGAAAAGACAAAAAAACAAAAAAACGTCGTTGGTTAGAGAGAGTAGAGAGAGTAGGGAGAGATCCAATATGCTGACTATACTATGAGTATCCCGAGATTGGGGAGACAAAAAACTATCACGACTGGCGTGAGGTTACCTATTTGATATACAAGGTATAGGTAGGTGGTTGTACAGTAGTAACACCAAGTTTCTGAAAGAAGTTGGCCTTCCATGGCCGGTGTTAGCGCTTGAGCGATAACAACTTACGACTTTCAAAATTACAAGAAATGTGTTGATTACCTAGGTATGGGGTGAAAAGGAGAGATTTGAAGCAAATTTCATGGATAAAGATTGTCTTATAGACAGACGATACGCTATGTGCGTAGGGTACACCTTCCAGATTCATGAAATTAACCTCAAGGATAATGAGGGATGAGAAAAAAAATGGCGATGAGCGAGAAGGTCTGCTGGTGATGGAGCTGATTCTCCGTTCGATCTCTTTCAGAGAACGAAATGTGGTCAACCAGCAGGTTTCCTAGCTTTTTACAAATGTACGTGAGTTTGATGGAAGGGTGAAGGATGGAGGGTTGAGTAGCGAAAATTGATAGTGACTGAGCTAATTCTCAATTCGATCTCTATGTGAGGACGAAATATATCAACCAGCAAATTTCCTAACTCTTTACACAAATATACATGAATTTGATGAAAAGGTGAAGGAGAATACACAGTAATAACAATCTAATCTTTCACGTGTATTTGGTGAAAGATTAGGGGTCGTATTTAATCTTCTACAGTTTGTGAGAACATGACAGACCCTTGCTCAAGTTTCACAAACCTGGGAGTTTTTCTTATTCGTCTCCCAGACAACGAGTTAGGTGGTTTTGTGTCACTGTCTCAATTAACTCCCACGACACGATACCTCATAACCAACAGTGAAGCTGATGGCTAGTCCATGGTCAATGGATAGTGGATGGTTCTTGGGTCCGCTGACAAGAAGTCCACAGGTATCAGTTAGCGTAAAAAAATTGCTGAATGCACAGCTTCAAGTTTGTTTGAAGAGAACAAAAAAATTCTCACTACAGTGAAAGACATTTCCCTCAGTGTCATGAGTTATACAAAAAGGTTCCCAATTAAGGGTGACAAGTCAGGGTAAAATGATCTACGTCCGGTAGAACAAGTACATAGTGTCAACTTATTTAAAGAAAACAACAACAAGATATTGTATCGTTCGCACGAATCATGGTAAGTATTATAACGTCTTCACGTCTCATGTAGAACAAGTACATATTGTCAACTTATTTAAAGAAAACAACAACAAGATATTGTATCGTTCGCACGAATCATGGTAAGTATTATAACGTCTCCACGTCTCATGTAGAAATTGAACGAATTACGAAAGAACCCTAGTATTGAAAGGAAAGGTACAACATAGATATTTATAACCATTTAATGGGACAAATTATCTCTTTGGCCACAGTGTATGTAAGCCAGTAAAAAGTAATTATAACGAACTTCTCGTATCATGGTAGATATTATAACATTCTCATGTATAGTGTTAGATTTTATAACGATCCCTCGTCTCATGGTGGATATTGTAACATTCTCATGTATCATGAAAATAACATATCAACGTTCAATAATAAAAAAAGTACCATTTCAATACCGGAAAAAAGATACATACACAATGTCAACAACAATCAAGTAGTGGCTATTGGTATTATCAAAAAATGACGACGGCATAACCTTTGGTTGGGTTTATGCGTTAAGTTGGCAATAATACAAGACATATGCCAACAAGGATGTCTTAAACAAGACACAAATATAGCAAAAGAGACCTATTTGGTTTTACTAACTCTTTGCTTACAAAATGTTGTGATGGCATAACCTTTGGTTGGGTTTATGCTTTAAGTTGGCAATAATACAAAACATATGCCTACAAGGATGTCTTAAACAAGACACAAATATAGCAAAAGAGACCTATTTGGTTTTACTAACTCTTTGCTTACAAAAAAGGTTTGTAGTGGTTTATTTAAGACCTTTTTAGGGTTTTACTTACTTAAAATGACCAAACAAAAACAAGGAAACACACTTGGTGTTGCCAAAATTGCCACAAACACGAATGTTGTGAACTTTATGTTACAAATTTGATACAGAGGGCACCTAGAGACACAGGATGACTTAACATGAGTGACCTGGCTCGGTGTGTTTGACAAGGCAAATAAATGCTTATTTAAGTCAAAATATAGTACATAATATAACAAATTGGGGTCAGGAAGTTGAGATCTTAAGATTTTACAAACTCAATGTGACCGAAAGGTGTTATGTATTATACAATGTTATTGATGAGGAGGACAAATCGGTGTTTGTTCTCCTTTACAACAACCTTTTTCAGAATTGACGTGTCAATATCAAATTCTGAAAAAACAACAAATTAGAGCAAATGGGAATGTTGAGCGCCATTCAATTTTTTTAGAAAAAACTGAAAAAACTTTAAAACAAAGTAATTGTAACTTTTTACTTGTTACACCTATGTAAACTTGAATCAAATGACGATACCAAACTGGAATTTACACACGCATTATGATTACAAGTTACAGGGGTAGAATATTCACCTCAATTGGGTGTATGTTGCAAAAGGGCCATTGTTTAATGTACGATGGAACCCATTGGAACAAATGTGAAGAACAAATGTGAAAGAACAATGTAAAGAACAATGTGAAGAACAAAGTGAAAGAACAATGTGAAGAACAAAGAACAGAAAAATATTTACAAAACAATGTTGTACGTGACTTTTGTGGTATTTAAGACAAAAAATAGTTATGTATTTAGTGTCGTAAGTGTCAGAATGGTAACGACTAACAAATGATGTCCAGGGTCATGACTCCGGGAGCATAAATTGTTTTGGGAGGCGGAAAAAGTCTCTTGACTAGAATGATCAGTTCCAGAGAAGATACGTACAAAATATGAGTACAATTTATATACATTACACGGTGAGGTGTGACAAAGAAACAAAAATAACAAAGGGTTTATACAAAAGAGCATAGTAGTACATGTATTGGTGAGAAATGATTTAAAACCACAGTTGACACTTCTGTGTTTTTAGAAAAATGAGAAGGTTACCTTGCAGAGGTCGAAATGCGAGTTTTTATATGAAACTAACGCGATAAGACATGCTGTTTGTCTGCACGAGGGCCAAATCTCGTGGGACAAAGGTAGAGCCAAAATTTTGTTAGCTATGTGTGTGTGACCTAGTGAAGGTGGTGTCCATTGTGTCCACGCTTCCTAGTTTGACAATATCTTTCACGTGGTAGTTACCGATGTGTTTACCAGAGGCATCCGATAGGGTGTATACTACATCGGAGATTTTTCTCAGGACTTTTGCTTTAACAAAGCGAGGAGCTAGTTTTGCAGAGAAATACAGAGCACCTTGTGAGAGTGTGTTGTTGCGTCTCCAAACTATGTCGTTTTCCTTAAAGGTAACATGTTTCCTGCGTAAATTGTGTCTGTTTGTGACAGAGATTATACTGCCGGGTTGAAATTGCAGCCCTTTTATGTATTTCCTGTTGTAAAATGTTGCGTGTTTGATCAGGACGTTTTTGGTTTTGTTGAAAGGAGAAATATTCCTGTCTTTCAATTCCTTTTCTAAACTTTGCGTACTTCGAGAGCAGATGTTGGTTATTATGCCTAAGGTGTTGTTTTGAGGATTCATTTTGTGGCTAGTTGAGTTAGACATTGTGAAAAGAAAAAAGAATTGTCAGAGTGTTGTGGCTTAGTTTTTTCAAAAAAAGATGAGCTTGTGATGATGGGTGAAGAATTTTGTGAAAAATTTTTTGAAGTCCCAATATGGAAAAAAAAAATGGCCAGCGGTTTCCTTGTGTTTTTGATGGAAAAGTTTCTGAGATGTGCGTTTTGAAAAATTTCTCGAAAAATTTCAAAGTCCTAGATGAGTGAAGGAAATTTTTTTGAAAAATTTCCAAGTCTTTGATTTGAGAAAAAAAACGGCCAGGGGTCTCCTTGCAATTTTAGTGGAAAAGTCCCTGAGATTGTGCGTTTTGAAAAAAATTTTCGAAAAATTTCAAAGTCCTAGATGAGTGAAGGAAATTTTTTGAAAAATTTCCAAGTCTTTGATTTGAAAAAAAAAAACGGCCAGGGGTCTCCTTGCAATTTTAGTGGAAAAGTCCCTGAGATTGTGCGTTTTGAAAAAAAATTTTCGAAAAATTTCAAAGTCCTAGATGAGTGAAGGAAATTTTTTGAAAAATTTCCAAGTCTTTGATTTGAAAAAAAAACGGCCAGGGGTTGTCCTGGGATTTTGATGGAAAAGTCCCTGAGATTGTGCGTTTTTGAAAAATTTCCGAAAAAACCAAATTTCCGAAAAATTTTCAAAGTCCTTGATTTTTTGAAAAAAAACGGCCAGGGGTTGTCCTGGGATTTTGATGGAAAAGTCCCTGAGATTGTGCGTTTTTGAAAAATTTCCGAAAAAACCAAATTTCCGAAAAAATTTTCAAAATTCCGAAAAATTTTCAAAGTCCTTGATTTTTGAAAAAAACGGCCAGGGGTTGTCCTGGGATTTTGATGGAAAAGTCCCTGAGATTGTGCGTTTTTGAAAAATTTCCGAAAAAACCAAATGTCCGAAAAAATTAAATTTCTCGAAAGAAAAAAAAAAAATTTCAAAATTCCGAAAAATTTCCGAATACAGATTTCGAGGAAGTATTGTTTTTTCTTTCAACAATTAATGGAGGGTTGTTTGTGATTCGTGACCAATTGTCTGAATTTAGGCAGAACCAGCTTTTGGTTATTTACACGCAAGCATCCCTTTCCCTGGACACGACAGGCTCGAGGCGGAGAAGGGCCGAGAGTCGGGGATTTACGTCAATCGCGAATCTCAATTATATGTAAAGGGTAAGTCGGCTTTCAAGACTTTTCTTTCAAAAAGGATACTCTACCCACCTTTATTACATATAAAGCGAAATTATCAGATGACAGAAGGGCGTTAGTTTTCCTTGTCTATGAATTTTGCAGAACGATGCTGGCTTATGGCTCCACTAACAAGGAATTTATTTTGTATCATGTACAAGATTTGAAATTGTTGAATTGTAGTTTAATGTAGCTCGTTTCCTCTAATAGTTGTACTCGGAAAGTAAACCTTCATGGTTAAAGATCACTATGTGATGTTTGAGATGTCCGAAAAGAAGTAAATGTTGGTTGCGCACCTTGTGATAGAATACCGGTAATTAAATTTTGTCGAGTGACGATTCGTAGAACTTGTAATTTAACACAGAATAGTTTTAATGTGACACGGTTGTTTTAGATTTGACGCGATGGTTTGTAGAACAGCTATGATTTATTGGAAGAAAACATAGTTATTCAATTGTTAATACAAAGCAAGACATAAAACACAGTGAAAGAGTTCAAGATTATTTCCAATTTGACCTCCCGATGGACGATTAATAATCAGAGAAAAAACCACGTTTGCGCCAGTGCTAGGTTATGGTACCCGGAATCGAACCTGGTTATTAAATTGGCTAAGCTCAGATAAAATGGTAGAGCAGGCGACTCGTGTACAATCAGGGGTGGGCAGTTCTTTGATCAGCAGCTCGTCCATCGGTCAGGAGGTTGGAAAAGGACATCACAATAATAACACATAAGTAAGGGCACAAGGTATATTAAATGTCTCGAGAAATACAGGTATACATTGGATCTCCCTACTAACTCTCTCTACTAATTTATGACGACCAGATAAAGCGTGGATTCTACATGAAATTTACGAGAATTGAACACAAGAAAAAGGGGGAAGGTTGAAAGCTTACGAATCGTCTCGATGTGGTAAGGGGCATCAGGTTGAGCCAGAGGTACCCGCGCTCACAGGCGGCGGGTCAGTTGAGGCGGTGAAGTGCACTCGGGATTTTTCACGGGAACGGGACTCCATTGAGTTAGCCCGAACCGTAATAATAAACATGATTGTAAATTCGATAGTGATTAATTAAGAAACTGGAACGAGATTCCGTCTGTTCGCGTAATTATGCAAGTCATTGCGAGTAGATTGTTTCCGCGAGCGACCATCAAGGCCGAGGTCGGAGCTAGACTGGCGAGGCGATTAGCTTGTGCCGCGGCGCTGCGTGAGGTCTGTGCCGGTCACGTGGCGGCTAGCTGCGTTTTGTCACGTACACCGCGACTAGCTGCGAGGGGAGAGTGAGGCTAGTGTGCCCCCTTTTTATAGGGTGAATTGTATTACGTAACATGATATAGAAATGAAAGAACCTTTGTTTATAATCGATTTCAGGATATGTAGGTACTTACTTTATACAGTTTTAGAAGAATTATTTCCTTTGTCACGTTTCTTTGTTTTTAATCTCTTTTCAGGAAATTCATATGAAGCAAGCACTCACGTTTTTGTGTTTGGCGTTGAGACATTTCATGCGAAATCCTGAAGTATTTTATTAAAATAGGATTAAAAAAAAATATTTTCTTGAAGGATTACATAAGGTTGTGTAAGTGTAATTTTCTCTTTGATATTATAGTCCTTTGCTTGATTCCTGAGTGTACTTACCTTGATTCGTGTTAGGTATTACGTTGTATCAAAGGTTTGTAAATTTAAGGTAAACATTTTAATTTCTATCTTCATCGGAAGTAATTGTATTGTGATGTAGATACAAATACAACGCCTTTGTCAACAACTGAGTACATATTATATAAATATAATATATTATATAAATAAAATTTATTGTTAACTGAGTATTATAGTGGCTTCATACACTATATTTCCTTATAAAGTTATCTCCGGAATCAAGGCATCTTTTTTGAAATTATACTTTTTTTTTTTAAAAAGATATACAAACATTCCGGGTTACGAATAACCTGACAATATTTGATAATCTCCTACCACAACTACAATAGAATGCGGAAAATTTTGCTTGTTGTGATGAAGGACTTAGCCATTCGAGGAATTGAATACACTACGCCTGGGTGGGGCCCAAACGCGATGTCAACTCGGCCACCGACCGCTCGTTATAAATTTCGTTAGCCTGTCAGGGGCCTAGGAGTTGTCCATTGTGAATAGATGATTGATTTTTCTTTCCAATCGGCATAAATCTATCTTCTGGATTAACGGTCTTACTAAAAACGTGTTCAAAATTTTATTCTATTTATAAACGACCGTGTTTGTGAAAACCTTACTAATTAAAACATAAAATAGTTCATGGAAAGATACATAAGATATATACACTGCTTATCCAGTCAAAGTGGATTGTTTATCTGTTGTGTCATTGTATATTAGAATTATTTCAAGGTTTTTTTAAATGTTCTATATTTTTTATTCATTTTAAAGATTTCGTAAAAACTAAAAATATTTTTAAAACTAAATAAAATTATCATTTATTTTTTGTATTTGAAATATCATTTCATTTTTAGATAGTCCTATTTTTTAATTTCGATCATAAAAAGATGAAAAAAATGCTATCACAAACATCAAAACGTCGAAAATTTTCGCAGAATTCAAAATTTATAATACACAGACCTATTATTTAAAAAAAATTGCAAGCATATTGTCATTTCACTTTTTATCTCATTAAATGATTAAACATTATAATAATAACCAAAATTATCAGTATATATTTAAAAAAATTATATTTACATACATCATTTGTGTTATTAAAAACATTATTTTCATGGAAGTAATATAAAAATAACGAGGTAAAAGTCAAATAATATGTACGGAATAACCTCTCTTTTTTGATAACATAAAACTATGTTCACAGTTTGACATTATTAATGGATTAAAACTGACGAAAAATAACACAAAATAATAGTAAATGTATTGAATTATACTAATTTAATAGTGACTGGTCGGTGGCTGAGTTGACATCGCGTTTAAGTCCCACCCAGGTGTAGTGTGTTCAATTCCTTGATTGGCTAAGTCCTCCATCACGACACAAGCAACATTTTCCGCTTACTGTTGTGGTAGTAGGAGATTATCAAATATTATCTGGTAGGTGAAATATCACAAAAAACCTCATGTACTCTCTAATCATGTATCAATAAAAATAATAAAAATTGTTAGTTTTCTGATCTTATGCAGCCACTAGAATTTTTTTATTGGTGATAATTCGAATTAGAAATTGTACAGTGTAAAAAAAAACACCGGTTAACGGTTGTGAAGTGATTTTTTATTAGTAAGGCTGATACTGTTCAGTGATGTAAGTTTTCCTGCCATACGACAATAGAATTAACACATATTTACGGAACCATCTGATAATAGTTATTTTTTTTTATTTTGTACAATATTTTTTACATTTCAAAGTTTTCCAGTAAAGTTGGCCTCACTGGGTGGCTTGCCCGTGCTGAGGCCTTCATTTTATAATATGAAAATGTAATCTATTGTTATTAGATTGTTCCGTATTTACAGTAAACCATTATTTTGAGAAAAATATCTATTATTCGTTTATTATTCGGGATCTCTGACCACGCTCAAAACAATTTTATTTAAATTAAACATTTTCATGTTAGTTACTGTACAAGGACATATTTGGGAAATTTTTAAATTTAACTTTTTAATTTTCAATTAATTAAAATGAATATTCACTGTCGTTGAATGGGATGACAGCCATTTATAAGCGTTGCCAGAGATCCCGAATAATTACCAAAATATTAGTTCGGCGTTTTATCTTCCTTCCTGTTACTGAATTTACACTATTAAATTCACACCTGGCCTCCAACTAATCTCCAACTTTCGTGAACCAAAATTTGTTTCACCAATAATTGAGAGATTTGTGAAGCTGAAAGTTATCTTAAGAACACATCAGAACAAGGTCAATTACCTTCTTTCTTTAAGTGATATGCGTCAATAACACTCCTTCCAGTTTCCTTTACCCATATCTAGTATAGTTAGATTTCAAAAAAATATCATTATTACCCATATACTTACTCTATAATATTTACTGTTCAAACATTTTGCTGTTTGAAAACGACTAACAAACTTTTTTCGTTTTTGAAAATGTTTAAACATCTCTCTTTCATCTCGGAGTATTGGAAGTTCTTGTGTAACTTTCTACAAAGCGTACAACATTTGAAGCAAATGAATCATAATAAAAAACAAACCTTTATTTCAACACAATTTTTATTAAAATTCTTTTATATCTACAATAACGAATAAACATTTTATCATAAATATTCTGAAATCCATTAGTCAAGAACATTATTAATATCTAAATGAAATATATTTTTTATTGTTATTTATATATAAAAATATCGCCCTTTGCTGATACACTAGTGGATAATATATGAATATATATTTTTCTAAATAACACAGACATCATAATAATGTAAAGACCTAGATAATATGTTTTAAAACAAACTTTTTTTAATTCGTGTATTCCAGAGTCCAGTATTTATAATACTATATTACATAAACTAAGTTAATCTGTTAAGCTCTTTAATAACAAAAATATTTTGCTCAATTAAATAACTTTCTACATTGAATTGGTTAAAATGGTAATTAATACTACAACAGAATAATTTCTAAAACAAACATTTTTTTATTTCACAAGAAGATTGCGCCATTCAATAAATTAAATAATCTAATTTTAAATAATATTTAAATAATTTATTGTTTACTAAAATAAACGTTCCATGTATCGGTCATGTAATGCAATACAACGTATCTTCATTTCTCATATTTTGAGAAAACGGAGTCAGATTATTCGACGAATTTTCAAATATTTGTTTAAAATTCGAATTTCTTTAAGCAGTGTAGAAAAATCTTCTGTAAAAAAATATTAAATTAAAAATCTAATAATATCCAATAATAACAATGAAATTTCAAAAGTGGTAGAAGGTTTTTTTTATACACTACAAAGTTAATTGAATGCACGTATATTTCTGCATTTTTAACTCAAAATCGCGTTTTCGCGTTGTAACATGTGAAATAAATGAGTGATAACATTACGTTACTACTGAAGCCTTGCCAATAATTTTATGCGAATGATGTAATAAAATTTACGGGTTGTATGCAGGTACATTAACTAAGTCTACCTATTGTAATTTTTAAAGAGAATTTTAATATTATAATTTTAATATTTTTTATTGGAGTAAACTTTCATATGTTATAGATATGCTTATAAATAATATGCAGGTAGATTTTTTTTTTTTTTATAGTGAATACCTCACAAGAGTCCCAACTGCTCCCGTCTGGAGCCAGTGAGACTATGGCATCCCCAATTGGGGGATGTTGTGAGGCTGAAGGTAAGTGGGGAAGGGAAAGAGGAAGGTGGGGAAGTACCTGGCTATTCAGATCTAGTCACTAAACACGGCTAAAGCCATTTGGAGCAACGTTTCAATTCTGAATGGTGGTCTTACACCAGGGCGATACTGGTAGTATCTTCCACTCTGGAACGTGCCGCAAATATACTATATATTATTTTTAATTAATTAATTGTGAAATAACACAAATTAATCAAATAAAATTTATTTGCGCACGCCGGGTTCGAACCCGCGACCTTCGGAATGGCAGTCCAATGCGTTACCACTGGACTATGCCGGCCGTCAAAGATTGAGGAAAACTCAATGTATTATTTTTTAAATTCTTAAATAGGTACTAAACTAAATAATTTAGACACATCGGTACACTTATAAATGTTAATATTTTATTACAGATACACGCTTTGAGGATAATATATTTATCCCTTTTGGAAACATGTCCTAAATAAAAAACTATTTAAATAAATAAAAACTATTTATTCTTGTTATCTATCTATTCTTGTTTGCGAATCAAAAACGACAAAGCACGCTTCTAGCAGATTCCACCGTCCTTCGGTTTTGCAATCTTGCCTCACGAGACAATATGTTTATTTGTGTAATTAAAAATGCAAATCTGTTTTACAATACGTGTTTAAAATATAAACTCCGAGTAAGCAATATTTAAAAAAAAAACCATTGTTTATTTTCCCCTTTTTTATTACAAAAAATATTTGAACAAACTTTGTTAACGAATACATTTTCTGCAACGATAGAAAATGTGCCATTTTCAATTTGTCTCAAAAATGGACATGTTAGTTTTTATTCGTGGATTAGGCGGTGATCACGTAACACTGGGTGAATGACGTTGGTGATAGCGTCGTACTTATTAATTTTCGGGAAATCGACAGTTTGCATTTATTTCAGTTTGTACATAAGTATTATACAGCCAAAATAAAACCAATTATGGATTTCCTCCTTGTGACTTTACTTATACTGAGACAGAATAATGAGGAATAAGTAAATTTAATTTGTAAAAAAGGAATATGAATTCAAAAATTTATACAAAACAAAAGATTATATAAAACGAAAAATTACAAAACAAAACATTTATCAATAAAATTATTTTACAAGCAATAATTATTCGCCTGAAACACTCATCCACATTGAAAAATCTCCTGATAAAAGATACATGACGCCAACGGGACTCGAACCCGTGTCCTTTCGATTTCCGGTCGACAGCTCTGACCACTGAGCTATGGCGGCTTATCTCTTATCCGCGAAATAATTCAATATATACTAGTGTTTCATTCAACAATTACTACGTGTTACATTTTTTCACCTGAAAAGAACCAACTTTATTTTATATGAGAAAGGCATCGTAAGTGCTAACTCTCTCACTAGATGGCGGATAAGAGATAAGCCGCCATAGCTCAGTGGTCAGAGCTGTCGACCGGAAATCGAAGGGACACGGGTTCGAGTCCCGTTGGCGTCATGTATCTTTTATCAGGAGATTTTTCAATGTGGATGAGTGTTTCAGGCGAATAATTATTGCTTGTAAAATAATTGTTACCCTTTGAGCTATGCATAAAAAATCTTGTCTTAAACATTAGTTTACCAAAAAATAATAATTTATCAATACATTTATAGCCACGGAGAAAGGTCGTAAATATAAATCAAATCATAATAGAAATCTAAACAATAGAGACATAACATTGTTCACAAACCACCAGAGAAATATTCTTTTATGGACCTCTTGTATTTGGTAAGTTCACAACTGAAAATATCCACCTTGGATAATACGCTATTGCAATTATTGCACAGTCTGTTAAGGCAAGAATTCTGCTTAGAGTTCGCCTATGTCTTAATAGACATTGGCGGTTTCTATGTCATAATGACGTTATCCTTTCTGAATGTGAGGTTTAAGTTTTTTTAAATCAATAATTATGAATGAAAATATTAATATTACATATTCGTAGTACGATAATCGAACACAGAAAAATAAACTTTTAATCTTCCACACATTTTTAACGGTATTTGTAGTTCGTGAAAATAGCGCCGTTTTCGTGGGAAACTCGCCTCAAGGGAGCTTGTATTTCAAATTTGGCCTTATGAACATGTGCTATATTGTTAAACTTATACAAAAGGGTGATATTTTTTGTTGTTCCAGGTGAGCCCAGTTTTCATAAATATTACATAGTTGAACATCTGAAGTTTTACGGTGATAGATGAACGACCATCATGCAACAAACCTCGGCGCTCAAATTATTCTCTCTCCGATCTCTAATGTGATAAAACCTATATCAACCTTTTATTTTGTCAATAAATTCTCTCATAAACCTATATCAACCTTTTATTTGGTCAATAAATTCTCTCATAAACTCAAGTTATGTAGGTTATATTATGATAATCAATTTATGATTTAATATTTTTTATTCATTCGACAGATGTAAAAATATATATGTTTCTATTGTTACATAAACACATTTATCTAATATGCATACAAAATCATGCAAATATACTTGGAAGAATAACTCGAAGAATTTAATTATTGCGTTCGCAAGAGCTCAACGCCGTGTTTCGGAAGCAATAGGATTATCGTATATTGAAAGCACAAGCTCAATAAATGGAATATTAAGTGCAGGAATGGAAGGAATTCGAGTTTTCTAAGAAGTTGGATTCAATTACTTTTTGAATGGAGAAGAGATAGTACCCGATCAAGAAAACCGCTTTCTGGCTTGCATTTTTTTATAAAAAGTTATAATCTGTTATTTGAATATGTAATTTTCTGCCTACAGAGAAATAAAAGTTTTTTTAAAAATGATCAGATGATATGTTTGGCATAGTAACCGGATAAATCGTCACAATGATAATTCATCAGATCTTTAAAAAGTTATATAAAGTCATGGAAAGTAATGAAACAAAAACTTTATTAACTGGGTTATGTAGGTTAGGTTAAAAAAAAAATTTTTCCATCATTTCTAATTACTTTATATCACTTTTTAAAAGTGTGTTGAATTGTCACTGTGTTGAGTTATCATGGAACCGTTTGGCATCATTCAACGGTTCCGCGAAATTTCAAGGAAAATGTGTAAACATCTCGGAAGATTTTCGAAGTTTACCTACACTTTAGAGTTTTTTGTCGTAAAAATACGATGAAAATAATTGAAATCAGAAATTCTTCCGAAGGTTCCTAAATGTACATATTTTACATTACAAAACCATTTATTTGTAAAAACATATTACAATAACGGTAGGTAGGTGCCTATTATGTTGAAATTGATCTGTTGCGCCCGGAAAAATACTTATAATATAATAGATAATACAACACATAAACAAATGTGTTGTATTATTTATCATAAAAGGAGTTTGACGCCTACATGTTAAATCTACTACTTGTTCTTAACTCATTCGTGTTGATACGGTTGCGTGAAGTATTTTTCCGGGCGCAACAGATCGATTTCAACATAATAGGCACCTAAACAAGTAGTAGATTTAACATGTAGGCGTCAAATTCCTTTTATGATAAATAATACAACAGCGTGTGTTCGTCGTTCATAACCAAAGTTCCCGATTTCGTTAAATCTCGTTTAAATTGGGGTCGTTATCTAAATATCTAATATTAAATATTTTGAGGTATACCGGGGCATAATCGCCAAAGTTTATAGATGTTTTAATCACCTTTAAACGCAGAAAATTTACTGACAATATAATATACTGAAATAGGTTCCATGATAACTCAACACAGTGACAATTCAACACACTTTTAAAAAGTGATATAAAATCATTAGAAACGATGAAAAAAATATTTTTTTTAACCTAACCTAACCTAACCTACATAACCCAGTTAATAAAGTTTTTTTTTCATCACTTTCCATGTCTTTTTAAAGATGTAATGCATTATCATTGTGGTGATTTATCCGGTTACCATTGAAATAATATTAATTTATTAAAAATCTGCTTAAATTGTTTGTTTTCCTGTTAAAATGGGCTGGAGGACTATAACGAATGAGTTGACAAATTTCATAACAAACCATGTGTAAAACGGTTCCATGATAACTCAACACAGTGACAATTCAACACACTTTTAAAAAGTGATATAAAATCATTAGAAACGATGAAAAAAATATTTGTTTTAACCTAACCTAACCTAACCTACATAACCCAGTTAATAAAGTTTTTTTTTCATCACTTTCCATGTCTTTTTAAAGATGTAATGCATTATCATTGTGGTGATTTATCCGGTTACCATTGAAATAATATTAATTTATTAAAAATCTGCTTAAATTGTTTGTTTTCCTGTTAAAATGGGCTGGAGGACTATAACGAATGAGTTGACAAATTTCATAACAAACCATGTGTAAAACGGTTCCATGATAACTCAACACAGTGACAATTCAACACACTTTTAAAAAGTGATATAAAATCATTAGAAACGATGAAAAAAATATTTGTTTTAACCTAACCTAACCTAACCTACATAACCCAGTTAATAAAGTTTTTTTTTCATCACTTTCCATGTCTTTTTAAAGATGTGATGCATTATCATTGTGGTGATTTATCCGGTTACCATTGAAATAATATTAATTTATTAAAAATCTGCTTAAATTGTTTGTTTTCCTGTTAAAATGGGCTGGAGGACTATAACGAATGAGTTGACAAATTTCATAACAAACCATGTGTAAAACGGTTCCATGATAACTCAACACAGTGACAATTCAACACACTTTTAAAAAATGATATAAAGTCATTAGAAAGGATGAAAAATTATTATTTTTAACCTAACCTACTTAACCCAGTTAATAAAGTTTTTGTTTCATCACTTTCCATGACTTTATATAACTTTTTAAAGTTAAATTTTTAATGTGATGAATTATCATTGTGATGATTTATCCGGTCACCGAGTAAAACACGAATATGTTATGAGTAAGTCCGAACATGTTTTCTTCAAAATAATGATAGTTTTGCATCTCGTCTATTATATTTGTTCCGACAAATGCACCTGCGTGAACACGTGCTCAGATATATCCTGAATTAATTTTATTAGGAAATGATCATGCAGTCCCATTTTAAACAGTATCTTGATAAAAAAAGCCGTTCTCATTTTGTGGAATGTGTTTGAATTTCTCCATGTAGCATACACGGAGAAATTCAAACACATTCCATTCCGTTACTGTTACGTATTATTTTTAAGTTTTCACCAATGCCGGATTACCAGAAGTCGTGATTTTTTCTGGGACTAACTACCATAATATATTCTTATCATTACCCAGAATCCTAATGGAGGGTTATAATATGGATTATTCAGTATTAAACATGATTTATTTTAATGTTTATCGAAAGTTACTTAAAAATTATATATTATCTAGAAATATATTATATATATGGTAAAGAAATTATCATATTAATCTTCCACGTCTAAAATTAATTACGAAATAAAACTTTGTTTCATAGAAAATAGAAATTAAATGGTAAAAACACACTAAAATAAATTACGAAATAAGACTTTGTTTCGTAGAAAATAGAGATAAAATGGTAAAAATATACAATATTTTGATCTAAATAATTAGTAAAAATATGAAGAGGTTCGAAAATTGTATTAAGCTGACTAAATAAAGTAAATTACATGTTAAAAATATGTAATATTACATAACACGTAACTGTGAAAAAGCCAATCTGAATCGTGTGACTAGACAAAAACGCAATGTACGCACTTTGACGAAAATGCCTACCTACCTAATTTGCCCTTGTTTCGTTCCTTTCCAATAAGTGTGGTTCAGCTCAACAGTTCGGGTCGCGTGTGTATACGCAGCGTATCTATAGTTAAATACACTGTCTACAATCAACGTGCATAAAATATGATAAACTAGTCCCAGCGAGTTCGTCCTCTTCCTTCTTCCGCGTCTTGTTCGAAAACGAAAACAACTAAAAATACTAGAACGATGGCGTCACGTATAATCTCTCGCTGGGAGTAGTTTATAGAATATAAAATAGTTACCTTCCTATTAGGTACCCTCACGCCGAGACTTATCAGTTTCTATTATAATAATCAGTGGTATTTTACGATAGAAACATTTCACAAATATATTTAAACTTAAATAACATAGCATTATCTTGCATAGTAGGTAAACATTATTTTTAATATTTTATTAAAGTCAACTAATTTCAGTTCGAGTTTACTAGTTATCATATAATGTTGAATGTAAAAAGCATATGTAATATGCATGATCTGTGGCTAAAAAGTTCCAAAAATATCCCTACCTGCAATAATATGTATCAAATACCCTTTATTACAAATAACACCTCCAACATCCAACATTTCCCATATATTCTGATGGCACCATGCTACATCAGCTCCTCCTAGCGACGTGAGTTGTGCGCCTCGGTTTTCTTTCATACATTTTATTTGATTTTGTGTTAATACATATTTTTTTAAAATTTAACGTTATTTAATTATATAATACGAAAAAATATTCAACCTTTATACGACCTTACTGCTTTTTTGTTGATACAAAAATATATATTAAAACGGCTATTAACTCTGTATTTGATGGTTTAGAAACGTAATAAAATACTCACATATTCATCATAATTGTGAGAATTTTTTTTTAATCTTATTTGTGGATTTCACCTTTTTGCTTATTGATTCTGTGGATGTGCGCTTTAATGGACTTAAAGAACGTTAAAGTCAATATGCTACACTTGCGCCTCTAGCGGCCAGCGTTGGACGTATTATTAATATTAGGGTATTGTATATGTATGTGTGCATAATAAAGGAAATCATAAAAAAAACTGGCACTGGTGTATTCAAAACTAAATGTCTTTTAAATCATGTAGTATAAAGACGCGTACTTATTGTAAATGTTCCTCCACCCTTAGTTAATATATTTTAGTAACTATCTTTCGCAATTCGGATGAAATGGACAGATCTCAAAATAAAATGTACAAGATTGCATAATTTTACATCGAAATTAGTGTAAAGAATGTAATTTTAGATAAAGACCATGCCCTGAAATATGTTTTCAATTAGGTACGGAAAAGGCAGTATAAATTTGATAGGTTTTCGTTTTAGCCTCTCACTTGTAAGAGTTTTCATATTACGTTGAAAATTCTGGGTGATGCGGAGATCGAAGAGTGTCTGGCTATTAACTAGTTAATTAAGGAAAGAAGAAACCATTTCAGGTCAAATATAAATTACGCACAGTGTTCTTTTACCTGGACAATATCATACAACACATTTTTAATTTTTTTTTACATATACAAATAACATAAATCAAATAAATCTAAAATAATAATTTGGGTTGAGCGATTGTGTGAAAAATCCAGACGAACAATTAGGTACCTACCTTTTATATTGTATTTTTAACATAATTTAAAAAAATATTACTTACATAAATTCTAATTATTTGCACAAGTAAGCACGTTAAGTGGTCGAAACGGTTTACCGCGCCAACAGCTTGCACGGAAGTTAATTTGCGCAAACTAAATTAGCTCTACTTTGGACAAGAAAGCTAATACTAAGGATGGGATGGGTAATACAAAGTTGATTTTCAAGCTCGGTGAAGGTTCAATTCATTTTCTATTATTATATATTTATTGGCCAGTTGCTTCATAAAACTGAAATAATATCAGAACTTGGATAGAACCTTCACAGAACTTGATAATCAACTTGTGAAACAACCCGTCCTAAGACGGAAAAACTGAATAATGCACATGCCCTTCATACACTTAATAACTGCGACTTTTGCACAAACTGTTTGGCCATGCAAGTCGCTTTCGTATGGATGCCGCACAGTGTATCGTATTTTTGCGCCAAATTTTGCACAATCTGTTTGCCAATGCAAATCGCTACGTGCTACCTTAAGAGTCATTTTCAAAATTGGAGCTGATCAATGGTATGTTGGCTATTTACTAATAATAAGGTATGTATATGTTCAACTATGGACCTTACGATAACTTTATCGTCATTTTTTTATCGTTTTCTTTTATTTCAATTACGTGCAAATATTTAATGGTCTATTTGAAGTTAAAAAAAAACAATTTATTTATTACGAAATGTGGAGAGATTAGTTCGATCCCACACATTCCAAGTATAATTAGATAAGAAAGTACAAAGAAAACAAAATCAAACAAACATTTGAGATTGATTGGGCCAATAATTTTCATTGTTTTAATTAATCAACCATTTAACTAAGTATTCCTACATTATTCCCAAAATATAATTAAGATTAAATAATATAAATATAACACAGTAATTTTTAAGAGAGTACGGGATTATATATTTAAATTTGTACCTTACGGAATACCAAATATAAATTAATTGGTATAAACTAACTTAACTATAACAACAAATTTTATTTCGAAAATTAATAAAGGACATACTCGTACCTTAATTTATAAATGAATTAATGGCAAATAATCAAAAACGTGATAAAAGTATAATAATACAGCATGAACATTAGACCAGAATATTATGAACAAATGAACCTATTATCCAGAGCACTTGTGAATGTTGTCTTTGTTGCTTTGAGTGTTGAATTACTATCGAAAACATTGTATTACTTAAATTATCAATTTATTTTAAAAACTAGGTTTACCCCGCCACGCGTTGCTGTGGCGCAATCTGTCTGTGCAGATGGAGATAAAGTAGCGCGTGTTGCTTTTATGACCAACAGATGGTGCTGTTTAAAAAAAAAACATATTTTACAAGTCACAGGTGAAATCTACATTTAAAAACACATGAGTATTCGTATGCAACGTTGTGTCAAAATTTCAAAGTAATTATGAAGAACTTTCGGAGACTTAAGTTTTTGAACAAACGAACATTTATATTTTTATTTTTATAGAAGATGGAACATTTCGTAGACATGAGTCGAAATCATTTTTAGTTACTTAATCATTAATTTTGTAATATTTGGTATGATTTTTGTAATATTAAATGTATTTGACTATTTTAATGTGAATACCGTACAAGAGTTCCAACTCTGGAGCCAGTGAGACTACGGCATCCCTAATTGGGGTATGTTGTGAGAATGAAGGTAGCGGGGAGGAGAAGGAGCTGAGGAAGAAAAAGGTGGGGGGGGGAGTACCTTGCTGTTCAGATCTGGTCACCAAACACGGCTAAAGCCATTTAAAGCAACGTTTCAACACTGAATGGTGGTCTTACACCAGGGCGATATGGAGAGAGTATCTTTGGCTATTTTATTCTAATCTCACAAGTCACAATATTACATTTGTATTTATTGACACAAAAATACACATTTATTTAATCCTATTAAAAGCATCCATAAAATATTGAACTTTATTAAAATATTTGGAACAGCAAGCATACTACGACTCAAACAAAATATTTTTACATAATAACAAACTTATTATATCTTTATAAGCTATTGTAACGAATTACAGAAGTCTGTTTTCATCACAGATTTCGTGTGTTCAAAATACCTTCCAATATCATTTAAAAAATAATCTAGTAATAAACTGTTAATACTTTAGATAATAATTTATATTTTTTGAGTGCGCAAAAGAAACTAACGATATTTGGCAGGACTCATGTGTCGGACAATGGGCCAACGATTAACGATGAACAGTGAACACGTCTCCGAACGATCAATATTATTCAAACAAGAAACCTTTTTTTGCATTAATCTTAAAGGTATTTTCCGTAATCCTAGGAACCCCTAAATTACAATGAGCAACTTTATTTAGTTTTCTAAAATTGACCTGAAAATACATCTAGAATATTGAATAGTTGGACATGCATAAAATTTACATCATTTGTTCCCCTTGTAAACCCTTGTTTTCCTGAAAATTGACTTTCTGCTCTTCAAAGCACATCAGTTTTGACCGCTCCCTCTCATCCACCATCAGTCTTGTTACAATGTTCCCTCTGGTATCATGTAGAGCAGCCGATAGCTTCCTTGTATGGCCTGACAGAATTCCACTCGAAGAAGATTTACGTCTTCCAGATCCTAATTTAACCCTCTTCATATCAAAATCCGGCTTGCATCTCACTTGAGTACTGGCTACGGATTGTCTTCTCAATGGAGTGGGGCTTTCATGCTGTTTGAAGTAGTTCTCAGGTTTGAAACTCCCGTGGAATTGTTTGGGATCATTTGTTGATGATTCATCCCAAAAACTCATGGCTTTGTTGGTTGTACCACGAGATTCATTGTATTCCGACCCAATCAGCATATCGTCACTATTAAAACCATCTATTTGCCCTGATGAACTGTTTTCAGATATTTTCCCCCCGTAATCAAGAAGCTGTTCTCTTGTTCTAACCATTTTGTTGCTTGGCTTAGTTGTAATGGTGATATTTGTGTCCGAATCTGGCGGAGAAGAATTCTCAGCCGAATCTTCATCGCATATTTGATACGTTATTTCCTTCACAGTTTTAGCATCGGGTACTTGTTGAAGGGTGGGGATATTTTTGGAGTGTTTGTTAGAACAGACGTGCGGTAATTTATATCTTTCTCTTGCATAGGATTCTGTTGATAGCTCTGTAGATTCATCTAGAAAAGATTTATCGGTAAGAGTTATTTTCTTTTTGTTCTTGTCCAATTTATTTTTTTTGTCCATTTGACCCTCTTCGCTGCTTCTACCGTCGTATTCATCGTCTTGGTATATTGTTACTGCGACCATTGTGTTATTGTTGGGATTTAAATATTGCAGTTTAATATTGTTTTCGCTGAAATGGGAGACTGCTTTGGTAGGTGACATCAGAGTGTTATCCATTCCTCGCTCGTGCATAGAGTCCTCCTTCTCTCCAAAACCAAATATTTGCTTTACGGAGGATCGGAACTGAAACATGAAAGTACTCAGTGAATTATAAATGACAAGTCAGTTTTCATACGGTTTCCTGGTATCTATTACGACTTCGAATCTATTAGGCAAGTTTATTCTCAATGTAATATCAACGCAATTATCAGTTAGTATTTGCCATTAAATAGGAATCAGAAATCGCGTTGTAAGAAAATTAATTTTGATTTCAACTAGTCTAACAGTATTTAGCCAAGTTTGAAGTTATACGTTTTCCATTAAATAATTGTTAGAATATCGCTTATGCATAGTTTTAAAGATACTGAGACTTAGAATTAGAGACAAATTATACTTGAAAACTGAAAAAAAAACTTGCTCTTTCATTACTAAATCTTTATAAGCATTATAGAAACAGGTACTGTAAAATTCTAAAATTTGCAAGAGGTAACTACTATATACATCATATTCAAAACTGTAATAAAATCCTAAGCTTGTTTGAAAATAATTAAGGAAATGACTTACAATAACCACAATAAAAGCAGTAAAATATCCGAACTTGATACGCCAAAGCAAAATTAAATATGAAAGAGAATCCAAAGAAAATCGTTCAATTTGTGAACTAATATTTATCGAACCTAGGTTAAATATTCGTTATAATTCTAATTTTGCTAAAAAATCATTAAAACTCTTTGAACTGATAATGAGAATAACAACGAACTTCCTAGTAATATCACAATTAAATACAATCTCGGCAGATGACATTAAAAGTATTATAGATTCAATGAAATCAACACTCACTTCAGGATCAGATGGTATTTCAATGAAAATAATTAAATCAACCAGGAATGAACTACTCCAACCACATCTCTACCTTGTGAACAGATGTAACAAGGATGGTATTTTTCCTGCAACGCTTGAAATGGGTAATGTTATACCAATCTTTAAAAACGGCAATAAAGCAGATATAAATAACTATAGACCAATAACAATATTGAAGAATCTTTTAAAAATAGTAGAGTTATTAGAGTTTAGAAGTTATTAAGAAATAAATAAACAATACTCGCTCCGCATCGAAGGAGTACAGTCGCGTAATTTTGTGACAAGTAAATCAAGTAATATAGTTTACATTAATAACTCGCCCACCTGGGCGATCCATTCCATCCAATATGGAAACTCAAGAAATTATTAAAAACATTAAAGACTTAATAAACAAGATCACTTCAGTGAAGGACTCAAAAATAAAATTAACACTGGAACAGAACATTATATCACTGGAAGAAAAAATTCAACATGAACTAATAAACCTACAAAAAAAGATTATAGAATTACAAGAAACTAATATTAAAAACAATCATCACTACGCACAGAAACTAGAAGAAATTCATAATAATAACAAAAGGACATATGCAAATGTATTAGGTGACAATAAAAACTTTGTGAATACAAGTGCACACATCCCAGAACAGAAGCACGCCATCATAATTACATCTAAAAACACCTTGAAGGCCGAAGATATAAAAATAAAAATTCAAAAAAACATTAATTTAACTAAAATAAAAGTTGGAGTAAATGGAGTAAAAAAAATCGGAGAACAAAAATTACTGATCTCATGTCAAAAAAAAGAAGATGCAGAAAAGTTAACCGAAGAAATTAATAAGGTAATTGGAAAAGAAATACTGGCCGAAGAAATAAAAAAAAAGAAACCGTGTTTAATGTTGAAAAGGCTGCAATGCCAATTGACTGAAGAGGAAATTATAGATGGGATTGTACAACAAAATGAAGGATTAACCCTGGAAGACAAAAACAATATCAAGCTTATCAAAGAATTAAAAAACAAATACAATGAAGGAAAAGAAAACGACACCACTAACTACATTATTGAAACAACCGGTAAATTAAGAAAAACGCTACTAGAAAAAAACAAAATAAACATCAAATTCCAAAGAGTATACATAGAAGACTGTAACCCGCTTACTCAATGCTACCACTGCCTTAAGTTCGGCCACACAGCGCAAAGATGTCTCGCCAGGACGCAGCCCCCCATTTGCCCTCATTGCACAAAGGAGCACATTCTGTCTAAATGTGAAAATAAAGAACAACCTCCAACATGCAACAATTGCTGTGCTCAAAACAAAAGATTTAATATGAATTATTCTACAGAACACAGAGTTGATAGCATGAAATGTCTCTATCGGCAAAAAATGCTTCAACTAGCTAGAGAGCGCATCGACTATGAATAATACGGTAAATTTCATTTCTTTAAACTCTAATCTAAAACTTAAAAAATGAATGATTTTTTATTTAACGCATTAGATAAAAAAATGTATATTGAAGAAAAATTATGTCAATCTATGAAAGATTTTAACTTAATTTGCACTGAAAAAGGATTTACCCTATTTCATGTCAATATTAGAAGTTTAGAACGAAATATGGATGAATTAGTTATAACATTAAAAGAATTAAATTTTTTCCCGGGCCTGATTGTCTTAACAGAGACACACTCTGCAGGCGAAATCAATTACACTATTCCAGGCTACACATACCATGCGACAATAAACAAAATAAACAAAAACTCAGGTATCGGATTATTTATTTCTAACCAGTATAATGTTCTCAATATTAAAGAAATAATTAATGTTAGTAATGTTAACATATTAAATATAGAATTTAAAGACGTAAATAAATATTATAACATTATTGCTATTTATCGTACGCATACATCGATAGTACCTCAATTTATAGATGAATTAAAAAATATTCTGTTAAATTTTAGAAATAAAAATACTATTATTGTTGGAGATATGAATTTAAATATTGCAAATGACTATTCTAGTAAAGATAAAGACACATATCTAAATATGTTAGCAGAACTCAATTATTTATCGTGCATAAATTCTTATACTAGAAATGTCAAAGGTCAACGCCCCTCATGCTTAGATCACATTTTTACAAATATTCCTGATATCCAAAATATAAAATCAGCTGTCATTCATACAACTATCACTGATCATTATTCATGTATTTTTAACTATAAATTAAGCAATCCAACTTTGCCATTATTTAAACAAAATAATTACTCAAAAAAAGTACTTAATATGGATACATTAAAACACCAATTAGAATCAGAAAATTGGAATAAATTATTACAATGTAATGATGTCAATATATGTTGTAAAATGTTTGAAGAAAAAATATCTAAATGCATAAATGACTCGACAAATAATAATATAATAACCAAATCCAAAGTGTCGAACTTGAAACCTATAAAACCATGGATTACTCATGGTTTAGTAGTATCTGTACGACATAAGCAAGCTCTTTACAAATTAACTACTCAACAACCAAATAATAAAAATTTACTAAATCATTTTAAAGCATATAAAAACAAACTTTCATATATTATAAAAAATACAAAACAAAAGTATTATAAACAAAAATTGAATCAGGCTGAAAATGATAGTAAAAGAGTGTGGACAGTTATAAATGAAATAATTGACAAGAAAAAAAACAAGAATAACGACATCGCTACTATATCTCATGACAACATGAAAACATGTTGTAAAGAAAATCCCTCAAAAGCTGCAAACATATTTAACACCTTCTTTGCGAACGTAGGGGAAAATCTTGCCAATCTCATTCACACTGATCCAAATATAACATTTCCAGACTGTAGTATTGATACTGACAGTAATATATCAACATTCCAAGTCACCACAGAGAACGAAATAATATCAATTATAAACGGTATGCAAGGAGGTTCTGCCCCGGGTTTTGATGGAATAACAGTTAATATTTTAAAAAATATTAAAAATCAAATTTCTAAACCGTTAAAACACATAATAAATGTAAGTTTCCAAAGCGGAGTGTTTCCATCAATCTACAAACAAACTACCATTACTCCAATATTTAAATCTGGTAACCCAGAAGAAGTTAGCAATTACCGACCCATATCAGTAATCTCGAACATAGCAAAAATTTTTGAAAAGATAGTTAAAAAAAGGATAAACCAATTTGTAAAATGTAATAAATTAATTAATGAAAATCAGTACGGTTTTATGGAAGGTAGAAGCACTCAGGATGCAATTGCAAAATTAACTAGTCTTGTTCATAATTCATTAGATAAATCATTAAAATGCATTGGAATTTTCATAGATCTTAAAAAAGCTTTTGATAGCATATCACACGACAAACTTATAAGTAAATTAAGAAACATTGGATTAAGTGGTACAGCTATAGAATGGATAAAAAGCTACCTTTTCAAACGCCCTCAAGTCGTAAAAATCAACGATGTACTTAGTCAACAAAAAACAAGTCACTTCGGCATACCTCAAGGTACAGTCCTGGGACCGTTACTGTTTATCATTTATGTAAATGACATATTCAATCAAAGATTAAATGGAAAAATAATATCTTATGCTGATGACACTGTCATAATAATTGAAGGTACTGATTGGAATAATGTTAATAACTTAGCAAATACTGATATTAATATACTGAAAAATTGGTTCGATAAAAACCTCCTCTCATTAAATACTGAAAAAACAAAATGTATCCCATTCTCTATCAACAAATTTAAATTAATACCAGAATTAAAAATTATAATACATCAACTTAAATGTAACAGAACTAATTGCAATCAAGAATGTTCTATACTTAGTCTAACTTCGGAAATTAAATATCTTGGTATATATATAGATCAACATTTTAAATGGAAAAAACAAATTTGTGAACTTGTCAAAAGAATTAGAAAATGTATTTATATATTTATAAGACTTAGAAATATTCTTAGACTAGAAAACCTAAAAAGTGTGTACTATGCAATTGTACAATCTATATTACAATATGGTATTATTGGCTGGGGAGGAACTTATAACAATATATTAAATCCACTTAAAATAGTTCAAAGATTGATAATTAAAGTAATATTGAAAAAACCATCCAAATTTTCTACTGAGATTCTCTTTTCAATATTCAATGTACCCACAATAGACAATATATATAAAAAATATTCAATTCTACAAATTTATAAAGAAATACAGTTAAATAACTTACAATTCAATTCATCAGCAAGATATCAAAAAACTATCAAAATCCCAAAACTTAATACAAAGCACACACAAAATACCTATCTCTATCTAGGTATAACATATTTCAACATCCTTCCATTATATCTAAAAAATATTGAAGATATTCAGGAATTTAAAATTAAATTAAAAAATTACCTAAAACTACTATAAAAATCCATATCTTACTCTTATTATTATTTCCTTCAAATCTTGAAACTGTATTATTGATAAATCTTGCCTATTTCTTACTTATCCCTTTGGTTTTGCAAATATATATTTTACTTACTTACATGATTACATATAATTGAGCTAGGATTCACTCACCAAACACAAGAGCCTCGTCTCTTTATGGTGAGGAAAAGCTATTATTATTTACCTTTATAACACTGTATAATATGTATAAATTGTATATTTATTGTAAAAAACATACAAATATTAAATAAATTTAAAAAAAAAAAAAAAAAAAAAAAAAAAAAAAACTAACTCAATATTTCGAAACAAACCTTATACATTCGGAAAATATCGGCCTTAGAAAACATATGGGTACTTCTGATACCATCGCCTCTGCTGTAAATAGTATAAAACGTAGTCTCGATAACGGGAATAAGTGTATCGGCATATTTTTAGATCTATCTAAGGCCTTTGATACAATTGATTACACATATCTTATGGAACAGTTAAAAAAAGTTTGGAATCTTAGGACGTGAACTGGATTTTTTAAAAAGCTATATGTCAGAGAGGTCACAATTAGTCTGGATTCAAAATGTAATAAGTCAACCAATACAAATCCAATACGGTGTTCCACAAGTCAGTGTCTAAGGCCCGATTTTGTTGATGATATATATTAATGATTAAGTTTCGCAGATGACACAGTCCTTCTCTTCCACGGAAAGTCGTGGGAGACTGTATTCGAAAAAGCTGAAGTAGAGATGAATAGGGTAAAACAATGGCTTGATTAAAATTTACAAATCTTAAATGACATAAAAAATAAATATATTAAATTAAAAATTCATAATAAGCAAATACATAACTTCAATTCAAATTTAAACATAAAAATTGTTTAAACGTGAATCAAGAAGATCCTTGCAACTGCCCAAAATTGAATGAAATACAAATGATAAAGTACCTACCTAGGAAAAATTATTGATAAAAATCTAAATTGGAACTCCCAAGTTGAAAATATAAGCAACAAATTAAAAGCTAACCTATTTTTTCAAAACCATAAGAAAATTTTTAGATAAATAACAACTAATTAAAATTTATTACGACTTATGCCAATCTCATCTACAATATAGTCTTATCGGATGGGGAAGTTCATGCGATTAAATTCTAATTAAGTCCTCACAGCACAAAAGTCAATTTCGAAAATTCTACTCGTCGAGTCCCCATCAGAACTCCTACAGAATATGTTTTTAATTCCCTGAATGTAATGTCTCTGAAACAATTATATTCAAAAGATATTTTAATTTATGCATTTATGAATCCCACAAGGTACGGTACTGGGTCCAATATTATTCGTCTTATATATAAACGGGATATTTTCTCAACCACTTCATGGTATTATAACCTCTTATGCTGATAAAACCGTAATCATTGAAAGTGACAATACATTAAAATTAGTAAAACGAAAAGCACAGAAGACATAAATACTCTTAAATACTGGTTTGACATAAGCTCACTATCTCTAAATATCGAAAAAAATATATCATACCATTTGCAATAAAATCAAATGACGTTCCAAAAATTTTTACATAATTATACATGACAATTTAAAAAAAAAAACATAATACAAATTACTGTACAATAAAATTTTCCACATTGAAAATTACAAATAAAATGAAATACTTAGAAATAATAATAAACAAAAATCTAACCTGGAAAGATCAAATCAACCTTACCGTTAATAAAATAAGAAAATTAATTTATATATTTTCGAAAATTCGAAATTTTCTCTCATTGGAAAATCTAACATCGGTTAACCACGCTATAGTACAATCAAAAATCCAATACGCTGTAGTCAGCTGAGAAGCTGTATACAAAACAAACATGTTGTAAAAATTGCACAACGTCTAACTATAAAAATAATATTGAAAAAAACAAGAGATTATCCAACACACCAAATTTTTGAAGAATTTAAACTATTAAAATTTAATGTTCTTGTCCGAAAAAACATAATAATTCGAATAATAAAAGAAAAACAAAATCACAGGTTCTTAACTGAAAGTCGTACACATTAAAAATAATTATTTTCAACACAAAAATGTAACACCGATTTTGCTCAACATCATTACATATTTCTAGGGAAAAAAATACTTCAACAGCCTACCCGAAAATATCAGAACAATTGAAAACGATAAACACCTACTAAAAGCGATTAAAGAGATATTCAATGTAAACAAAATACCAAAATGATGAAACTTTCTTCTTTATTGATAATAATTTTAATTTGTTTAATTACATATAATTTTTTTAATATTCACATTTCCTTAAATCATAATTAGAAACACTAAGGATGGGTTGTTTCACAGAATTTGAACAATTCTTCAAATTTCAAAGTTAATTTTCAAGTTCTGTGAAAGATTTTTTCAAGTTATGTTATTATTTCAGTTCTATCAAGCAAATAGCCTATAGTGATATAATAACAGAACTTGAATAGGACTTTCGCAGAACCCGAAAATGTTCAAATTCTCCGAAACAACCCGTCTTTAATATTCCCCATCTTGATGCTCCCCATTCTGTTAAACACAAGCACCAGCTTCTACAGAAGAAAAACGTAAAAAAAATCAAAAGCTGTGAAAACTAATTTTGTGAATTATTTTTCTTAAAATAAATAATTTTACTCTGTAAATTGAATAATTATTAAATAAAAATTCAAAAACCAGGATAACTTTGCACACACAAACTCGAATCGATTCACAAGATCTTCATTACAACATACATTTCACCAACCCACAACTAAAACTACTTTTGGGCAAAGAAGTTTGCAATATTTCTCTATAAAACTATTTAATATCCTCCCACTTGCAATAAAAAAACTATTAAAAAAGACTTCAAAAGTATTAATGGATTATGGACACGAGAATGAAGAATATAGATAAAATGTTGCAACTTAACAAAGATTAAGTTTTTCTTCCGTAAGTTGTACCACTATACATTTTTCTAGTGTAATGTTATGTTTTTATTCTATTATATCGCTTTATAATTTACAGCTTGTATATTTTGAACACTTACAAAAATTACTTTAAAAAAAAAAAATAAAAAACTTGTCCAAATTTACAATTTATGATTCACACATAATACAATGTGACCAAAGAACGGGGTACCCCAGTAAGGTCACATTCTTTTCAACAAATGTAAAAAAAATGCATGCGAAGTTTAATCTTATCACAATAATTTAATTTGATTTTAATCTGGAAAACTTTTGAGTAAAAAATTCTTACCTGAGTGTTCATTCCAACGTAAATGATGGGATTATAGCAGATGGAGCTCTTGGCAACCAACGCTGGGACGACTCCCAAACCAGGTGACACCTGTGGAATACATGAAAAGATTTTTTAACTATCAGCTCCAAAACACGAAGTATTAATGGGGCTATATAATAATAATTTTAGATCACTCACAATAATGGTTGCTAAATCAATTGAATAAGTGTGCTATTGTATTTTTGAGAAAAATGATTAATATATACATATATATATATATATATTTTTTTTTTAAATTCTTTTATTTTTTAAACCATTTTAAACGTGTCGTTTTACAGACAACATAAAATTAAATCTTTTCGGTTTTCGTTTTGTTAGTAAAATTTTTCAAATTCTCACATAAGCATCGTTTTAACCTTGAATATTCAGAAAGGTTTATTTATTTGCTTTACCGACATTGCACCGATATATAGGACTATAAACGAACTTGGTAAATGATATATTGATATTGATGCTACCTAACTATTGAGTGTTCGTATTTTTATATAATTGTAGGTACGTTATAATACTATAAATAAACTTTGTAGATAGCTGCCTCAACACAGGCTAAGCCTAGTGAGGCGGGCTATGATAAACCTTAACATATAACTACATTAAAAATTCTATTATTTACATTTATTTTACCTACTGTTTATATATTCCTTTCCGTGGATAAAATTATATACTCATCTAATTTATAAACCAATGTACACAAAACATTCTTTCATGTATTCATCATGTATAGTTATAGTTTGAAAATTTGTCACAATAAAGATATTATATTGAGTAAGCTTGTGTTTTTTCGAAGCTTTTGACTGGAAATAGTGCCACGCTTATATAGGTCGCTTGGGGTAATATGTAAGTGAATGAATGAAGAGCTGTAGTGCCACGCTATTCGCTACGCGCTGCGTATGAGAACCATTAACGGCGAACAAATAATGTGGCAAGCCACATGCCATTTACTTAAACTATGGTGTTACACGATTCAATGTGAAACTTCGATTTAAATACATTTTTTCAAGCAAATTTGACTTGTGTAATAAGTATTTTGGTACCTAATGCATCACATTATTTAAAGTTATCTAACTTTTCTCTTTAATGTAGGGTACCAGTTTGTCTTATTGTTATAATTAATGATTGTCATTTGAGGAGCAATTGTGTAGAATTATGGGATTAAAAAACCTTAAAATAATCTTACCATATCGTATGGGGCGAATTGTTCAATTAGAGCGAGAATGGCGTAGGGTGTCCATGATACCATGAATGTTACGATCATGATCAGTACCATCATAGTCACCCGGGACTCGGCTTTGGTCACCCTACCCATCCTGATGGCGTTCTGAAACCAAATGAATATGAATAATTTTTAAAGAAATGCAGAAATCATGCATCAAGATCGGAAATAATTAATGAAAATACAAAAAAAAAATCCATTGAAAAAAAAATGAGAGATTGAAGAAAATTACGAAATTCAAAAATCGTCGGCATCGAAATCAATTTGTGAAATCGGTAGTCACATGGAAAAAGGGGCCATCTGTGTTTTTGTCGTTTTCAAGGTTTCTACCACAAATGTTTTAAAATGATGTTATCTAGGTTGTCGTATAAGGATACCCTACAATGAAATTTAGAAAAAGTGCCATCTGCAATTGACTGAATTATAAATGTGGCAGAAAAACCAAGTGCAGATTCCAACTTCTGCCATCGAAATAGATTATTTTTTTTTTTTCTAAAAGTTTACTTGTGCTACGAGTAGATGGTCTTTTTTGCCATAGAAAATAAATTACAATGCCGTATAGTTCAGATCTCTAACTACTATCTCCAAATTTTTCAGGATAGTTTCTGATTGAAATTAAAGGAATCGACCAAAACAACCAAAAATTATTTTAGATTTTCTGATGATGAATGAAGTTACGATGATATAGAATATTTTTTGTCGTCTGATGCAGGAACCACCACCAATAAGTTGTCCAGATCTTCCATATGCACGATTTGCTGGTGCAGACTTTGTAAATGATATATTTTTTGAAAAGGAATTTGAACATATAGATCTTGAATTCTAATATTTCTGATTCATTGAAATCTATTTTGGTCAGTTTTAATAACTCTACCGGCGATGAAAATTCTCAACCAGCAATTCTACATCAAGGCGAGAATGTAGGTCGTGCCTCCACAGTAAGAGGCAATCTAATAAAAAAATTCAAAGACTTGGTAAAAATATAAAGAATCATTGGAAATAGCCGTATTTGTAAATTAAAATTTTATTTTATTTGATCAGAGACAAACAAAATTTGAAAAGATTTAAAATTGGGCAGTTACCATACTGGAATGCAGTACGAGTATATTGTCTCTCTAACTGACTCGAGATCGGTTATAAAACGACGGGATACAAAGGGAAGAAAAATATAAGTAGAGTTTTTAATTGTTTTCAAGATAAAGTTCGCGTTTGCCGTATTTTTTTTTGGCCACATTTGGTATTAGTAGGAAAATAATAGATGGTGTAATATATATAATATCGTATCGACATGGGGATTTATGGATCGGCATAAAATTATCGGTAGTTACGCTTATCGATTCGACATTGTAAAGTTATCGATTTCACTGTGCCAGACCCCCAGGTACAATTAATACAATGAGTACTTGTGGAAAGCATACTCCAAAAAATAAGACAAATAATATTATATCTTAGATCATATTAGAAGGTTTCCTCAGTATGAAATTAGTGTTGAATTAGGACGTCCAAAAACTTCATCAACCAGATTTAAATGTGACGAAAATTTTTGAGGCTTATTGTGATAAGTGCATTGTAGATAATGTTGTCCCTGTGCTGTATGATATATACAATAATATGTTTCTCACTGAAAATTTGTATTTTAAATACCCGTACAGTGAATGACACATGTAATACTTGTGACAGGTTTGATATTCAGTGGATTAGAAAAGAGGAGATGAATGTTCTCAAGGCTGAACAAAAATATGCATTATGAGAAGTTCAGTGCTGCCTATAAATTATAAAAATGAAGGACAAGCAAGATTCCTGTGAGAGTCAAGGAAAATTGGGCGTTAAAAATTTTGATATGCAAAAAGTTATCGATACAAATCAGTTATCAACGTAAAATTTACTGTTCATGATTTGGGTACAAATGATCAAAGCTATTATAATGGTAAATATTAGGTGGTCGGAAATTGATGGTGGACGTGATTCCGCTTAAATTTCGTAGATAATAGAAGTTAGAGGATTTTAGCGAAAAACTCATTTCATATTCTGACAACTGTTCTTGAAAAAAACCATTATTTTACGATGACGGTTTTGAAAAAAAAAAACCATTACTTCGGGAAACTCAAAATGAGATTTCATGAACCTGGGCACACACGGATAGAGTGTGATTTTGATCATGCTCAAATAGAAAAATCGAAATTTAATACTAGATAATTTTTATACAACGCGTTTGGTAGGTATAATTTAGACAGAACTGTGTCATATAATATAAATTTCTTTTCTTCAACTTTAATCTGTTTCCCGAAATATACATATAATGAAGAAATAATATAATAAATAAATCTTGAAGAAAACGTGTGAAGGTTAATATTATTCAATGACTAACCAGTGGAGTGGGCCAAAACTAGATTGATCTCTATTACTTCTGGTAGCAGAGTAATAAATTTATCACTGACACTCAAAAATGTACACCTTAGTGAACGGGACTTCATAAGATCAAAAAGATTTACTGACATGCCAATTATTAGCATTAAGAAAAAATATAATAATTTCCTTCCAATAGATAAAAAAAAATAATGATTTACTTTCCCAGTTACAATTTGTTCCACTCGAGTATCATAATTTTTAATAACAACTTCCACATATTTCTCGTTTCATTTAGGTACATCCTCACATTATTATCTCGGATGAAGAAAACTAATACATTTAAAATATTTTTATTTTTATTTTAGGTGTAAAAATGCCTTTTCAGATGTCAAAGGTAAAATGATACAAAAGAGCCCATTTGCAATATTTTTATCAAAAATCTCCACTATTTTTAAAAATAACTACTTTATTTGGAACCTTATGAAAAATATTTCTCCTTAGGGGCTACATAAATTAGTTTAAAACGATAAAATTAGCCTAATGTGTCGGTTAGAAGACTTGATCGGAATTTTATTTTTTCTCCTTTTAAATTTTTGAAATTAACAGATGGCCCCTTTTGCCATATGACTACCGAAATATTTTGTTGATATTATTAAAAGATTATTTGATACCGTTTTGAACCTTACCTTTTTCATAGTCCTGATAATACTCATGTAACTGAACGTGATAATCGCAACTGGCAGGACCAAGCCAAGCCCAAACAGGAACAGGATGTAAGTCAGTGTGTTAAATGTCTGTTCCTCCCAGTTCACGGAACAGCTTATAGAACAAAACAAAAATATTTTTATAACATATTTCATAGTCCATGTCCACGGTGATTTATTTTATTGAATCTGAAAAGTTAGTATCTTATAGGTACTATCATTGTTTGGTTCTCAGTTTTTCCGCCAGGACAGCCATAGTGCAGTAGCGTTGTTTACAAAGCTGGTGGTAAAAAGGAGAACTCGTCACCATGTACTGTCGGGAAAAAAGAGGACTTTATTAACATAACTACAGTCAAAAATATTCATAACCCCGAGCAATGCTGGGTACACGAAGGCTAATTAATCTAGTTAATGTTATTTTTGAGAAAAAAAAACATTTTTTTGTTTATTCGTCTCTTCGTGCAATGATGGACATTCAAACACGTACACGGATAAAACTTCCTGATATAAAATATTGTTAATTTTTTAAAAATCTGGACAAATTATTTGTTTTCCTGTTAAAAACGGGACTGCAGGTCTTTAATGAATGATTTGATAAATTTCGTAACCAAAAATCAGTAAAACACCAATATGTTATGAGGAAGTCGAACACGTGTTCTTAAAAATTATAATGTTTTCGCATTTCGTCAATTATGTTTTTATTGCAACAAGGCCACCTGCATGAACACGTGTTCAGATATATTCTGAATGACCAATATTTGATCTGGAAATGGGCATGCAGACACATTTTGAACATTATTTTGTTAAATCATCTGTACTAAAATTTCTCCGTGTACGTCAGAAGGTTCGATTAAGTAATATCATCCGCAATTGAAGCGTAATTCAAAACTAATTATTTGTCACTTCCTACAGGCCAAGGTGAACTCTAAGGGCAGATTGTTCACAGAATTTGATCAATTCATTAAATTACAAAGCCGATTTTCAAGTTCTGTGAAGGTTCTCTTCAAGATCCGTCATTATTTCAGTTTTGTGAAATAACTGGCCAATAATGATATAATAACAGAACTCGAATAGAGCCTTCAACAGAACTTGAAAATCAACTTTGAAATTTGATGAATTGTTCAAATTCCATGAAACAACCCATCCTTGCAAAGACTGCTTGCGACTGAGATGTCAAAATCACGAAATTGAAGAATTGGTTCAGGTTAATTCCAACGAAACTTTGCAATAAACTATTTAATTGCAATAGAAACATTTTAAGGGCAGTTATTTCACAGAATTTGATGAATTCATCATTTTTCAAAGTATTCAATTTGGATTCTTTATATCACCATGAGTTATTATTTCACGGAACTGAAATAATAACAAAACTTGAATAGTACTTTCACAAAACTTTAAAATTAACTTTTGATGAATTGTTTAAATAATGTCAAACAACCCGTTCTTAGATCATATAGCTACAATTAGAGGTGCTACTGCGGACTAATATTTGTTCCACTATTGGAACGCGATAAACGGTGCGCGTAGTCCGGATTTGGTAGTTTTAGTAAGAGCGTTGGGAAAGTTGAAGGTCAGTTGGAAGTAAAAAAGCGGAACCTAGTTTTTCGCTTCATATCTCATGTAAATATAATTAATACATCAATGCCTAAAAATTTGATGTTACTTTGACAGTAGTTCGTTCATATTATACATCTCGCAAGGAAAAATTCCAACGACAATATTATAGGCAAATCGATCGGCTATGATTAAGGTTCGTAGAAAACATATTTAACAAGGTTAGCTCATCGAGGGGGTAGAGCGGTGATTGGCTTGAAAGCCGTGACGTAGATATAAGCCTATTTTCTACTAGGCGATTTAATAATAATAATAATACGAGTTTATTTCAGTATGTACGCAGGGGTAGTGAATGCAATACCATATTTTAAAATAACAGCCATTCTCGTGAGATAGTTAATGTCAGCCAAAAAGTTAACCAAACCGATAATGTCAACTAAATTCAAGGGTTTTTTAAAGTATTTTGGGTTCCAGACCAGAGGTGACTGCCAAATTAAACAGTGGTTAAAAGTATGTAATGGTGATGTATTTAAAATATGTTAATGCATGGAAAGATATACCGAAAATTATCTTTAATAGCTAACGTCTACCCGGCGTTGCGCAGGGTTACGAAGGGTATAGTGATAGAGTAAAGTTTTGAGGTGATGAATTCTAGTGTACCTGAACACTGGGTGTAGTTAAGGTGGACATAAATAATATTATTATTAAGATTTAAAAAAGTTTTTGTTCCACTTGATGGCGCCATGTTTTCTCTGCCTTTCACTAATGTACACCATATTGTTACTGATAAGAAATATTATATCGACTTTGTTTCGACATGCCATTCCAGTGCAGAAGTAATGCGGTAAGCCTTCATTCGGCGTCTCCGACCTTTTCTACCATTCACTAGTGATTATAACTAATCCGACTCTTGTATGTACAAACATAAGTGCGCTGTAATTATACTAGATTTACCAAAAAAATAATAAAATAAACCCAGTGAAAAGTGAAAGAGATCTCCGTTTCATATTCCAACTGGTATTCGAGTTATGTCACGTGCTCGCGAGCGGTCCGATGCGTTTTTTTCCGAATAGTGCTGGTTTGCCGGCCAACCTTGTTAAATAATTTTCTACGAACCATAGACTATGCTATATTATTACGCTTTCATCCGCTTTAGATTTCACGAATATAATATGGTTCTTGATACCAATCATGGCTTTGCGAAGTATTATAATATTATTGGAACATTTTTCAAAGTGTTAATAATTATTTTATGCTTTTTATTCGCTTGTAAATTTGAAAGAAACCGAAAAAAAAAATTGCTACGGGTGTGAATTGTATCTAGATGTGTAATAAATTGGTGATCGATAATTGCATTACAAGTGCTGTTTGTGGTTTCATATCACTCGTAAAAGATTATTTTGCCTTGGGGTATTAAATTCATTAGCCCTTTGACACTGTTTTTGACTTTAAATAACGTACTTTTTAATAAAAATAAGTATATATACCTAGTACAAGAGTCCCAACAGCTCAATACTGTCTGGAACCAGTAAGACTATGGCATCTCCAATGGGGGTATGTTTTGAGGCTGAATGTAGTGGGGTGGGGGAGGATATGAGTTAAAGGAAGGTGGGGAATTTTTAAACATAAAGTCAGAATAAAGTATAGTCTATGTAATCCAAACCTGCAGTAATCTAAATCACCTGATGACGGGGGCGTAGTGCGTGGTTGGAAAATACAAGACGTTAACCATAGAAGAAAAAAGATTGTTTTTAGCGGTTGAATAATACACTTAATAATAATAATAATACAAAACTTCAGCAAAATTATTTGCAGTTAGTATTCTGGCATATAGTACAATTCTAATTGAAGTGGGGAACTCTATCAAAAATCAACCCGTAAAGTAAATCCACATAAAAATTATCTGCATTTGTTGATTGCTGTGACAATTGTTTGGTTCTGAACAGAAAAAATAAACGGCTTCCGCCATTACAATCACAGACAGAACGAATAATATTGGTGATCAACGTGCTTCAAAAATAATATACGGTCAAAAGCAACTGAAATAGTGGGGAGGGTCGTACGAAGTTCGCTAGGGAATAAAATATGTTACATTGGTAAATCCACAGTATCTGGTTTGAAAGGTAAAAATAATACAAATTTTGACTTTGTAGTATCTAAGTTAAAAGGTTCCGGAAAACGTCAAATGATCAGAAAATCCAACTATTTATTAACCCCTCCAGCGTTTTAGGGTCATAGGGATCATTTATAAAAGTGTTTTTTCAATTTTTTTTTTCTATCATACGGAAATACGTAATTTTTTTAACATTAGAAAGAGAAATAATAATTCTTTCCAGTTTATACTGGATGCCATTAATAATATCTTCAAAATAGCCATAATGAATAATTCATATTTTGCGTCGCCATCGTAACAATTGGTTTATATTTTATTATACGAACGAGATAAAAGAATAAAATAATCCCACCAAAAAACGAACGTGTTTTCGAAATATTGAATTCTCTTAAATTTTCTACGATTGGAGTAAAAACATAAGTATAAATGTGGTTAGCATTTTTGACAACATTTTTCACGTTTGATACTAAAATTTTATTATTTAGTAATAGTAATGTTTATTTTAAATGCGTACACCGGAAAGATAATTTTATCTAGATTCTTTCAAAAGTTTTTGCTCTAAGGGAAAAAAAAGTGTTGCAAGTATTGAAGGGTGAATGGTTTCAATTATCAGATAATTATTTAAACCGAACTTGCTCGGTTTTTCAATAGATCATATTGTATGAAAGCCTCAGCGCGGGCAAGCCACCCAGTGAGACCAACATTACTGGAAAACTTTGAAATGTAAAAAATATTCTACCAAATAAAAAAATAAAAAAAAGATCATACCTCTCAAAACTCACCAATGAAAAGTTCTAGTGATGTTGAAAATCTGGATAAATTCTCTCGATTCTTCTCGATTGAAAAACATCGGACGTGGATCGACCATCTTTTTACTTTGCTTTGTTTCCAAAAGTAATATTTTGATGGACCTTCTACTCTCTAGCGTGGATTATAAAAACTGTTTCTTCGTAATACAGCATTATTACGACTTTCTAGGAGAACAAGAAATACCAAGAGATAGATGTATAAAACCATTTACATTATTATCGTTGATTTATCTCCTAACAAAATATTATTTACAATGATAATAATTTCCATTCGTAATGTGTTCGGCCAGCAAGATATCACATTTCAATTAAGGTTTGATTCTCCGCTATGATGATTTAGATCTTATTACTTTTAGGTTCGTTTTCGTAAATTTTGGTTGTAAGCTGAGATTATACCATTATATCTAACTAGCGCAAACTCGTGAAAATCACAGAATGTTATAATTGTAAGATTTGTGAAGCTAAAAGTATTTATACAATATTTGCCTCGAGATCACTGCCATCAAAAAAATAATTAGAGACGATCAGAAATTTACCATTCGAATGAACACCGTAAGTAAATTTAAAAATCTTTATTCTAAATATTTAACAGGTTTTTTATTTTCATTTCTTCTTAATTTCATTTACTAACTTTGCACTATTGTGTATTTTTTTTCTTATTTTAACTTATATAATGGGGAGCGGAAAACGCCCAATGCTCAAATGATTTAGAAAGATAGACTTTTGAGATAGACATTTTTTGGTCAAAGCTCGGTGAATTCAAGATTAAGTATTAAGAATAAGTATTTTTAACACGAGGCAGCATCTTAGCACATGTAATTAATGTATATAAGTGAGTCATCTACTTGGGAGAGTGGCGGCACGTGGCTTTTGGGCTTAGAGTGCTAATATTAAATAAAATTGCATTATTGATGTTGTTGCAAGCTGAAAAGTTTTTTCGAAAATTCTCAAGAAATTTCAGAAATTTCCTGAAAATCTTCATACAAAAAAATAAAATCGAATTTAAGAAAAAAATAAAAAACGTTTTTGGCTACAACAATATCAATCATGCCATTTTATTTTCATATAAGCACTCTATTACTCACAAAATTCACGAGCTGCCACTGATTGGGATGCGTGTGTAAATGTTGTGAAATGTTACAGGAATCACTGTTTATCAATACATAAATAAATACTTACATAAATAAAATTTGTTGAAAGAGTACACATGTAAGATAAAACGTACATTTAAGATTAAAAAATTGCGTCAAAGGCAAGAGGTTAAGCAGGTGTATTAATTTTGTAGGGTGTTATTTTGACTCATTTCCGTTTCGAATACATTTGCACATAGAAAACTTACTAATCTGAAATTATTCGTTTTCCTGTTGAAAACGGGACTGATGGCGAATGATTTGAAAAAGTTCCTCAAAGTATCAGTCAAAAAAATGTTTTATGAGGACAATTAGTATTTTCATACAAAAACTGATATTGATATTGACATACTGATATTGTCACATTAAGTCATGATATCTATTAGAAAAAGAACACCTGTTCTCGATATATTCTGAATGACTCATATTTTATCAGGAAGTTGGCATGCTGCCACTTTTTAACTTGATCATTTTTATCTGTATACAGCAGGAATCCAAGTTAAAATTCTACGAATGCAAAAAAAAAAACTCTACGCATGTCTTACTTTAGAATATTTTCTACCTATATTAATAAATCTTTATGATTTGCCTGAAATGTCGCAATCCAGTCATTAAATGTAAAATTGATATAATTATTCAAAGACCGGCATAATCATCAAACGAATAATGGAGTGGAATTAAACATTCACAAGTGATTTAAAATAATATTATCATCAATAATTAATACCTTTCGAGAGATTTCTCCTGGGAAATCGACAATCGTGTTTAAGCTATCGCTTGTTTCGTTTTTACTTTGAATTATTAATCAATGATTTGTGTAGTAAAATAACAAATCAAATTAATTAAATGCTTATACATTATGTTATAAATCATTTAAAAACAATTTTATTTTTCCTGTATTTCTGTAATATTTCAGTTTATTTATGAATACCCGGTAGTATGTTTTTAGAAATTTGAAATATTACTTTATCTAAATAATCTTCTTATATTAATCTCTCTTTCAATGGTAGGTACCTTAAGCATGAATACTGTTAACTGTCGTCTTTTTAATAATTTGTTACTTTATAATAATCACACATGACTGTCTGACTGACTGACTATTTTTGACTGTCCAATGAATATTTTCCATTTAAGAATAGTAAGATTATTATTATAGTTAATTTTATGTTAACGTCCGCCAAACTTCCTACTATTTACTATACTTCCTAGTGTTTGAATAATTGTTGATGCTCTTTTTTTTCCAGATTTATGTACGATTTAATCAAAAAAGACAAATTTTGTTTGTATGTTGTTAATGTTGAAATCTGGTTCAATGAGTTCTTATTTTACTTCGTATTTAAGTGAAATTTTCAAATTAGAGCTGGTTGTGTGAAGAATTTGGACAAGCGAGAAAGTAGGTACCTACCTACAATAAAATATTTTTATAACACTTTTTCAATTTTGGAACTTATTAGTCAAGATTTAAAAGCCTGATTTTTCACAGGTCCAGTAAATAATATTTCCCCTGGACAGGTAAGATGATTTTCCACCAATCGTTATATTCAAAAGTAAATTAACCATTTCTATTTACGAATAAGTTGTGTTCTGGGAAATAGTACTCAGGCATTACATCTCATGTTTTACGATTTCTCAAAAAAATTCCCGGAAGTAGTATTCTACGTAAGACTTTTATATTCAATTCGTAAAACAAATCGCGTAATGCTTAGACTTTTAAATCATATTGTGAGAAAAGAGAATTAAGTTTTTATTTTGCCTCTAATAATAAACTAAAAATAATCCAAAAACAAATATTTTTCTGTCTTATGTTAAAAAAGGCATAGTGTTGTGCCTTGAGAACTTTTCTCCCCCTGATATCTTTCTCATGTCACTTTCTGTACTCTTTTTGTTGTAATTGTTTTTTGTGAATAATGGACGAGGATTATGCTGAAAAATTCCCTCCTGGACCCCCTGCAAAGCCTCCATATTCCCCCTGACCCCCCAGATGGTGAAAAAACATAAATTTTAGATAGTGAAACTGTCGTTGTAACTTCATAAAACTCGACTCGCCTTCGCCTTCACAGTCCCCACCAGCACTTCTTCAACCTCCTCCAACAACGATTTCGACGGCCGGCATAGTCCAGTGGTAACGCATTGGACTGCCATTCCGAAGGTCGCGGGTTCAAACCCGGCGTGCGCAAATAAATTTTATTTGATTAATTTGTGTTATTTCACAATTAATTAATTAAAATAATATATAGTACATTTGCGGCACGTTCCAGAGTGGAAGATACTACCAGTATCGCCCTGGTGTAAGACCACCATTCAGAATTGAAACGTTGCTCCAAATGGCTTTAGCCGTGTTTAGTGACTAGATCTGAATAGCCAGGTACTTCCCCACCTTCCTCTTTCCCTTCCCCACTTACCTTCAGCCTCACAACATCCCCCAATTGGGGATGCCATAGTCTCACTGGCTCCAGACGGGAGCAGTTGGGACTCTTGTGAGGTATTCACTATAAAAAAAAAAAAAAAACAAAATTTTATTCTTCTCATTCCCGTGGCCTGTACATATATAGTATACTCTCGAAAAACCAAGCGATGTCAAACTATTTACCCGCTTGAATTTGGTCAATTCCAAGGTGTAAAAGCCGAGGGTGAATTCCAAATCTCCGTAGAATTCCTCAAGGGGTCAGCTGCCAACAACTGGCTATGTTCCTTTTCTCCTCAATCCTCCCTCATCTGTCGTCATCACCTTTGAAGGACAACATCTTCCCTCTCATATTTACTTATTCTTCAACACATTAGCGGTTGAAATGTACACTTTTCCCACCACCGATTCAATTGTTGCTGTTTTGGACATATCATAGCTGCATGCAAATCCTCAACCAAATGTTTTAAATTTGGAGAAAACCACCCAGCTCACCAATGTCCTACCTCCCCACCTAAATGTTTCAACTGCTAGGGTTCTTATTCCGCCGTCAATTCCTCTTGCCCAGAACAATCTTGTATTTTCATCTGTCAAATGCCACAAATGGGTGCGCAAACAATTATTATCAACCTTTCTGGAAAACTTTTCCAAGACAATTCTTCATTTATCAATAACTTTATTGTGCTTCTACTTGACCTAATTGCTTCTATTTTTTCCACATTACAATCATTTATTCAAAATGACTGTCATAATACTTTAGTGGAATAGCCGAAATTCTTATTCTAACAAATTTAACCTCTTAACCAATTAATTTCAAACCTTGTTTATGTGGCTGCTATCTCGGAAAAATGGTTTACTCTATCCAACCACTTTAATGTGGGATGGTACTCCTGTCTCCCCGATTACAGCCAGTTGTGCTGCCCTTTTTATTAAAAAATCCCTACACTTTCCCAATAAATAACATCAAACCCACGAATGCTGTCTTCCAAATGGTTGAAGCTAAAATAAAGGACACATCCTTTATTTGAGTTTATGTACCCTCCACAGTCTACTTTAATAAACAGAGTAGCAAATTGTTCGTCAACTAGGCCCTCCTTTCTTCATATTGGGTGATTTTAATGCCCATTTCCCAGTTTGGGGTTCTGCTTTCTTTGACCGAGATGGTCGAAGTGTGATGGACTTTCTAGATGAATCCGTCCTTTTACTTTTTGGATAACGGATCTCCCAATACGATTTCACGCCCCAACATGAATCCCAGCGCAGAGGATCTCTCCACATGCTCTCCTAGTCAGGCCTCTATCTCCTCGTGGGTGGTGTCCTCCGACCCTTAGCAAACTTCTTTCCAATAAGTCCCATATTTCGACTAAGATTAAAACAAAACACACCAAATGGGAGGAATCTAATTCGTATGTGGACAAATTTGTACTAAATTTACCCGTCACCGATTAATTATTAGCAAATCCTAAAATCAAACTAATCCATCCAAATCAATTAAAAACTGGTTCGAATTTTTTGTCGAGTGTAAACAGCTTCTCTCTCCATCTCAATTTGGTTTAAGAAAAAAATATATACTCAAGATACCTTGCCATCATCAGCACTTATATTAATTTATCCTTTTTTAACCAGGAAGTATGTCTTGCAGTCTTTATAGACAGAAAAGGTGCCTTTGACAATGTCTCCATTCCAATTCTGAAAATAAAACTTTTAGGAATAGGCCTACCCCCCAATTGTTTTTTTTTTTTAGTTATTTATTAAGTTAAAAGAAATACATATTTCGCTTTGTTAACTTAAGTGTACATTGATTAAAAACAAAAATAATATTTATATAAATAATTATGGTTTACTACCTAAGTAACATATTTTTCTTAAGTAAGAGCATTTTGGTTTTGCTCATTGATCTTGAGGGCAAACAGTTTTTTCTTAAATATATTTATTCTATTTACGGTTGTCAGGCTATCAGGAAGGAGATTATATATGTGTACACCCTCATGGCCTATGTTTCTTTTACCACACTCTGTCTTTGCTGAATTTGTGTATAATTTATTGTGTTGTCTTGTGTGGTGGTCATGTACTTGTGATGTTTTCATAAATGAAGTATTTGTGTGTATGAGGCCATTTTGGATTTTGTGAATTAATAGGCATATGTTGTATTCGTACAGTTTTCTAATTTTAAGTAAGTTAGTTTCTTGGTATACTCTTTTGGTGGGGGTATCTGGTCTATAGTTAAAAAGTTTTTTTATAACTTTGTTTTGTATTATTTGAATTTCGTTTAGATATATTTTTCAAAAAAATATCAACTTAACGAAACTAAAAGTCGGAGTTAATGGAGTAAAAAAGATTGGTGATCAAAAAATACTAATCTCATGCCCAAAAAAAGAAGATGCAGAAAAATTAACCATAGAAATTAACAAGGTAGTTGGCAAAGATGTATTGGCCGAAGAAATAAAAAAAAAGAAACCATTTCTTATGTTGAAAAGACTCCAATGCCAATTGACGGAAGAAGAAATTATAGACGGAATCACACAACAAAATGAAGGAATAAATCAAGAAGATAGAAATGATATTAAACTTATCAAGGAAATAAAAAACAAACACAATGAAGGAAAAGAAAACGACACCACTAACTACATAATCGAAACAACCGGAAAATTGAGAAAAACGCTAATAGACAAAAAAAAAATTAACATCAAATTTCAAAGAATATACATCGAAGACTGTAATCCCATTACACAATGCTTTCACTGCCTGAAGTTTGGCCACACAGCGATAAGATGTCTCGCCAGGACGGAGCCCCCCATTTGCCCTCATTGCGCTAAGGAACACATACTATCCAAATGTGACAACAAAGAACAAGAACCAATCTGCAACAATTGCTGTGTCCAAAACAAAAGGTACAATATGAAGTTTTCCATCGACCACACAGCCAATAGCACTAAATGTCTCTATCGGCAAAAAATGCTGCAAATCGCTAGAGAGCGCATTGACTACGAATAAATATGCTAAATTTCACTTATTTAAACTTAAAACTTTAAAATGGATGATTTTTTATGTAACGCTCTAGATAAAAAAATGTATATAGAAGAAAAATTATGTCAATCCATAAAAGATTTCAATTTAACCTGCCCTGAAAAGGGATTTAGTCTATTTCATGTTAACATTAGAAGCATAGAAAAAAACATAGAAGAATTAATAATATCATTAAAAGATTTAAATTATTCTCCGGGATGCATAGTGTTAACAGAAGTGTTAACAGAAACGCACTCAGTCGGGGAATTGAATTATACTATTCCGGGGTATTCATATCATACAACAATAACAAAATTAAACAAAAACTCTGGTGTCGGAATATTCATATCCAACCAGTACAATGTACTCAATATTAAAGAAATTAAAAGTGTTAGAAATGTTAACATTTTGAATATTGAATTTAAAGACATAAATACACATTATAACGTTATTGCTATTTATCGTACGCATATGTCGATAATATCACAATTTATAGATGAATTAAAAAATATTTTATCCAATTTTAGAAACAAAAATAATGTTATTGTTGGGGATATCAATTTAAATATCGCAAACGGATACTCTAGTATGGATAAAGATAAGTACCTCAATATGTTAGCGGAACTCAACTATTTATCGTGCGTAAATTCATATACTAGGAACGTTCCAGGTCAACGACCTGCATGTTTAGATCATATTTTTACAAATATTCCTGATATCCACAATATAAACAGCTAATCAGCTGTCATTCATACTAATATTACTGATCATTACTCATGTATGTTTATCCATAAATTTAGCAATCCAATATTGCCATCATTTAAACAAAATAATACCTCAAAAAAGGTACTCGATATGGATACATTAAAAAATAAATTAGAATCGGAAAATTGGATAGAATTATTTCAATGTAATGATGTCAATGTTTGTTGTAAAATATTTGAAGAAAAAATTTCCAAATACATAAATGACTCATCAAATAATATAATACCCAAATCCAAACTATCTAAATTCAAACCTATAAAACCATGGATTACTCACGGTTTAATAGTATCTGTACGACATAAGCAAGCTCTATACAAATTGACTACTCAACAACCAAATAATAAAAATTTACTCAATCATTTTAAAGCATATAAAAACAAACTTTCTTATATTATAAAACATACAAAAGAAAGTTATTATACACATAAGTTGGATCAGGCTGAAAATGATAGTAAAAGAGTATGGACGGTGATAAATGAAATAATTGACAAAAAAAAATACAGGAATAATGAAATCAGTGCTATTAATCATGATAACTCGAAAACATGTTGTAAAGAAAACCCATTAAAAGCTGCAAATATATTTAACACCTATTTTGCAAACGTAGGGAAAAATCTAGCCAATCTTATACATATTGACCCAAATATAACATCTCCAGACTGTAATATTAATGCTGAAAAAAAAATGGCAATTTTTGAAATCACCACAGAGGACGAAATAGTTTCTATTATAACTGATATGAAAGGAGGTTCTGCTCCGGGCTTTGATGCAATTACAGTTGATATTTTAAAAAACATCAAAAAACTAATTTCCAAACCATTAATGCATATAATAAATACAAGTTTTCAAAGCGGAGAATTCCCATCAGTTTACAAACAAACTACCATTACTCCAATATTTAAATCAGGTAATCCAGAAGAAGTAAACAATTACCGACCCATATCAGTCATCTCAAATATAGCAAAAATTTTTGAAAAAATAGTTAAAAAAAGAATGAGCCAATTTATAAAATGCAATGATATAATTAATGAAAACCAGTTCGGTTTTATGGAAGGGAGAAGCACACAGGATGCAATTGCAAAATTGAGTAGCCTAGTATATAATTCTTTAGATAAATCACTAAAATGCCTTGGAATTTTCATAGATCTCAAAAAAGCATTTGATAGCATATCACATGACAAACTTATAAATAAATTAAGAAACATTGGATTAAATGGTACAGCTCTAGAATGGGTAAAAAGTTACCTTTCCAAACGACCTCAAGTCGTAAAAATTAACAATGTGTTTAGCTTGCCAAAAACGAGTCAATTCGGCATACCGCAAGGTACAGTTCTGGGTCCGTTACTGTTTATCATCTATGTTAATGACATATTCATACAAAAACTAAACGGGAAAATAATATCGTATGCTGATGACACTGTCATAATAATCGAAGGTACGGATTGGAATACTGTTAATTACTTGGCAAATGCTGATATTAATATACTGAAAATTTGGTTCGATAAAAATCTTCTCTCCTTAAACACAGAAAAAACAAAATTTATCCCATTTTCAATCAATAAATTTAAATCAGAACCAGAATTAAACATTATAATACACCAACACAAATGTGGCAGAACTAACTGCAATCAAACTTGTCCTATCCTTAGTCCAACATCCAAAATCAAATATCTTGGTGTATATATAGATCAATATTTTAAATGGAAAACACACATTTGTGAACTCGTCAAAAGGATTAGGAAATGTATTTATATATTTATAAGACTTAGAAATATTCTTAGACTAGAAAACCTAAAAAGAGTGTACTATGCGATTGTTCAATCTATATTACAATATGGTATTATTGGTTGGGGAGGAACATATAATAAAATTTTGAACCCACTTAAAGTAGTTCAAAGATTGGTAATCAAAGTAATTTTGAAAAAACCGTCAAAATTTTCTACCGAAATTCTTTTTACAATTTTTAAAGTACCTACAGTAGACAAAATGTATCAAAAATATTCAATACTTCAAATTTACAAAGAAATACAGTCAAATACTCATAACTTGCAATTCAATACATCAGCAAGATACCAGAAAACTATTAAAATCCCAAAATTTAACACTAAGCTCATTCAAAATACCTATCTATATCTAGGCATAATTTATTTTAATAACCTTCCATTAAATTTAAAAAATATCGAAAATATTCAGGAATTTCACCTTAAATTAAAAAATTACCTTAAACTATTATAAGTCCAAAATACTTTCACTACTTACATCTAGAAGTAATATTGTTTAAATCTTGTGTTGTTTCTTAATAATTTATTTACCTTAATACTAACATGTACATAATTGAACTAGAATTCCCTCACCAAACACAAGAGCATTGTCTCTTTATGGTGAGGAAAGGCTACTTTAATTTCTATTGTTTTATATCTTGTTTATATCCTGTATACTTATCTATGTAAAAATATATACTTTTTCAAATATTAAATAAAAACAAAAAAAAAAAAGTGATGTTTGTGTTTCCCCATATTTCTATGAGATAATTTAGGTGGGATTGAATTAAACTAAAGTATAATCCCCTCTTTACTTGTATTGGTAGAAGATGGGCTATTAATTAGTGGGATAATTTTTTCTTTTACTTTTTGTATGTGGTGTTTAAAAGATAAGTGTTTATCGATATGAAGTCCCAGGTATTTTTCACTATCTGAAATTTGTAGGTTTTTTCCTTCTATTTGCAAAGGTTTATGAGACGGCGTTTTTCTTTTTTGTGAACTTAAGATCATGTAATTTGTTTTTTTAGTGTTAATAGTTAATATATTTTTAATTAGCCAGTTATTTAATTTATTAAGATCCAGTTGGGCTTTTTCAAGTAAGTTTTCTAAGTTTTTACCCAAGTAAAATATAGCAGTATCATCCGCGTATAAAAAAATTTCCCCATTTAAGTTTAACTGACAGATATCGTTAATATATATTTGAAGCAAGAGAGGCCCTAATATGGATCCTTGAGGTACACCATAATTTATATTATTGTGTTGACTGTTTTTGTTATCTAAGCTGACATATTGCATTCTGTTATTTAAATACGATTTAATGAGTTGGAGAGCAGGGCCGGTTACACCTATTTTTTCAATTTTTTTTAGTAGTATCACATGACTCACGGTATCGAATGCTTTTTGGAGATCTACGAGGATTGCTATAGCGTAATTTCCATTGTCTATGCTGGTTCTTAGTTTGTTTATTAGATCATTAGTTGCCGAAAGAGTATTTGATTTTTTTCTGAAACCGTATTGTTTATTATATAGCAGTGATTTGTTTAGTAGAAATTTGTTTAATCTTTCATAAATTACATGTTCGAAAATTTTTGATAGAATTGGTAAAATTGAGATTGGCCGATAATTTGACGTATCCGTTTTTGATCCAGATTTGTATATTGGTATTACCTTCGCAATTTTAAAGCAATCTGGAAAAGTCCCCTCTGTAATGCATTGGTTAATTAGTTTTGAAATAGGGGGAGCCAATAGTTCGGACAGGTTAAGTATTGTTTTACATTTTATTGTGTCATAGCCAGCACTTGCATTTGGTTTAAGTGATTTAATAATTCTGTTTATTTCAACCTCCGTGGTACGTTGAAGATATAGTGATTGATTACTATTATGCTCTAACGTTATTTCGTTAGCTGTATTGTGTGCGGGCTTATTTTTTATGTTATCAGCTAATGAGGACCCAATGTTGCAAAAGTAGTCGTTAAAATGTTTACATATATCATTTTTATTTGAGATTATTTCATTATTGATTATTATCTTGTTACAAGATTTGTTGAGAGTTTTTGACTTGTTTGTTAGTATGGTATTAATTAGATTCCATGTTTTCTTCGAATCATTTTCGCAATTTTTAAAGAGGGTGGTGTAGTGTTTTTGTTTTAAAGTTTTTTTTTTTTTAGTAATATTATTACGTATATTTATGAATTCTGTTTTTAATGGTACGCTTCCCGGTTGTTTTTTTAGTTTAAGGTGTAATTTATTTCTTTTATTAATTAGTTTTAAAAGGTCTTTGGTTATCCAATCCGGGTGACATTTATTTTTTGTTTTTTTTTGTGTACTATTGGAGTTTATTTTATTTTTGAGGTAGTTTACAAAGTTGTTAAAATTTGATATCGAATCCTCATTTACGTTGAAGTGAAAGGGATTCTGAAGTATATCCTTTTTTAGGTTATCTAAGTTAATACGTTTATATTCATACGAAGACGTTTTGGATGAAGTGTTACTGTATGTGTGAAGGACATCCAGGAGTAGTATATTATGATCGGATATTGCATTATCGCAGTTTGTTAGTGAGTACGAAAGTGTGATGTCGGAAAGTACATGATCTATGATTGTGTTAGTATTATCTGTAATGCGTGTCGCGTATTTGTTGTTTATTTTGTTCAGGATGCTATAATTATTTAATCTAATTGTGTCTGTGTACTTACGTGTTTGAGTATTTGTTGAGTCAAGTAGATTTATATTAAAATCTCCAAAAATAATACATCTTTTGTGTGCTTCAAGTTGGGGGCTAAGTTTATCCAAAAAATCTTGATAATTAGTACTAGGCTTTTTATACACTACACCTATGTTTAAATTAAGTTTGTTCATATGTATCCACAGGAAGTTGTTGTCAGAGTCGTACACGTTGTTGATTACATTAAAGTCCATGGTATCTTTGATAAATATTGACACTCCACCTCCAGCTCCTTGTGGGCGGCAGGATGCTTCATGCCGGTAACCTTCTAGATTTACGTACTTTACTTCCCCTTCTTTCAGCCATGTCTCACTCATCAGAATAATATTGAAACTGGAATTTGTGGATTTAAGTAGACATTCTATATCTTCAATTTTACCTTTTAAACTTCTTACATTAAAGTACAATTGATGAATCTATTATTGACATATTTCTTGATAGAAAAAATTTCATTGAGCCATCAGATAATAATCCTCAAAGTAAATGTATTTGGAAGGATCAACCCTAGGGCGATGTATTAACTCCCTTACAGTATAATATATACATGTACGATAAGCATTTTACTATTCACCCTCAAGTAAAACTTATTGAGTTCGCAGATGATATAGCTCTCTTCCTATCATCCAGAACATCTAACCCGCTATCAAATATTTTAACGAAGCCATGAATGCCCTTTGCATATGGCTCACTTTAAATGGTCTTGAACTTTCAGTCCAGAAGCGACAGTATGCCACTTTCTCAAACCGCCATATAAATACGCCCTTAGAAACTATCCAATCCCCAGCGCCTCTGAAGTTTAATTGTTTCCGAATAATAACTGGAGCGATGCAATCGTCGCCCATCAATTCTCTTCAGGTAGAATGTTCTGATCCCTCTCTTTATTTAAGGCGGCAACTATTTGCTGACAATTTTTTTCTTCAATGTTTAAATTCTAAATGTTATCAGGTCCCAGAGTCTCGTTATTCAGCAACCAACACATCCATCTTTTACAATCAGAGCTCAAACTTAACCTCTATCTGCTATATGTATAAAAAATCAGCCTCTTTCAGATCTTCAAATTATCCAAAATGATCTTCTTCCCTTATACAAATTAAAATATTGTTAGGTCACCCTATCCCAAAAAATTTAGAAGGCATCGGCATCCTTAAAAGCCATTCTAATCTCCCCACCTGTACTGTCAATAATATGTTCAATGACATTATTTCATCTAAATGGACCAACTCCTCTCTTTTATTTACTGATGGTCACAAATCTCCAGACTCTCCTAACTGTGGTATAGGTGTTAAAGTTTACCACAATAATTCTAATAACAGAATATTTTTTTCGATTTCAAACTTTTCAGCCAAGTGCATTGCAATAATTGAATTTCTCAAATGTGTAATCTTTTTCAGTTCTCAATTCAAGTTCATATCAGTTCCCTCTTACTCTCTCAGTTCCCCCCAAAAACTGAAATCCAGTACTCTTCTTCATCCTGATGATTACTTTGTATGCCTTATTAGAGTGATGATAGCCTTCACTCATGGCTCTCTTTAAACCGTAACTCTGATTTGGATTCCTGGACACATCAGCATTGTGAATATTACGGATTCCTTGGCAAAACAAGTAGCTTCCAACACTACTTTTACCTTCGTAAACCATATTCCCCTATCCGACATTTTTTTCCAGCCTCAAAGATAAATCTCGCAATGTTTGAGTATTGGCATATTGCTAGTCAATCTAAGGTAGCTTGCCATGCCTAAATACAAAGGACTATCCAATCAAAATAGTGGTTTCGAAAATTCCCCTATTTCTCCTAAAAGGATTTTCCCTCTTTCGAATGTGGATTGGGCATTGTTCCGTTCCTTCTCATATTTTTAAAATTCTTGTGTTTGACTGATCAGATACACTGTGGTCTCGAAGTGGAAACTTTAGATCACATATTTTTTGGTTGTCCCTCTCTAAACAAATATCCTCTCTTCTATCAAGCCCTACCTAAAATTGCCTCCCCTCCATTCAACATCTCATCTCTTCTAAATCTGAATTCGATTCATATATATCATGTAATTTTGAAATTTACCCATTTAACCCAAATTGATATATAATTTCACCTTCGCTCTCTCCATAATTTGAAATGATGGCCCGTGAAGGGTGAAAGCCAGAAACAATCGAAAAAAAGTTTTTTATTGTATCTTTAAATAGTATAAAATAAAGTCGCTATCCGCGTCTGTCTTTTTGTGAGCTTAGTTCTTCTAAATTACGCAACGGATTTTCATAGGTTTTTCACTATCATTTAGAAAATTTCTTCCGGAAGGTTTATATATATGATACATGCATGTTGTATTGATAGAAAATAGAGAAAAGTTGATGTTTTATAATCAAGTCGAAAAATTATATTTTAGGGCACTACATTGCTAACGCTGGCTAAACCTTATGAGGTACATCAAAATAATGTACTACGGAATTGTATATCTTAAAAAAGCCTACAGAAAAATCTGAGATAGTGTATGTCTATCACTTAAGAATAACCCACAGCAATGCCGGGTACACGCAGTAGCTAGTTCCTGATATTTAAAGATAAGATATTCTTTGTGGTTCTGTTTTTATAGCATCATTTTTCACCTAACGATAATTAACACTCTGTTTTTCTACGGTAACCATTTGAAAAAAGATTGTTTTTCTTTATCGCAGTTAAACGAAAAAATGATTTTTAGCAATCTAAAATTAACATAATTTATTTTTCAACTTGAAATCCAGTTTCTTTTACGTATGATGTAATATGTGTCACTACAGAGTACACTACCTGGAAGAAAATATTACTTAACTTTAATCCGTCTTTTTTCTGTTGGTAATTTGTCACGAATGCGATATAATTTTTTCTTCATGGTAATAAAGTTCTTAGTGAAAGCAGTAAATAACCCGAAAGAGTCTTGTCCTCGTGATGCCGCAGTTTGCATCGAAAATGCATATAAAAAGTATGCATTTTTAAGGCAAATGCTACTGTTTAACTTGAATTTTTTTGAGAATAATTGCCAGCTTTCTCTAATACATAAATAAATCAGAGCATATATTATCAAAAACTTCAACAACAAAAAAGTAATAATTTTAAGCGCGCAGTTCAACGAAAAAAAAATTTCTCTTACCTTTTAGAACCTATACAAAGGCCGCAGGTTAATATAGCATCTATCATCAACAGTCATCCAAGGTCTATCTCTAAAGACCGAGTGAATTTATTAAGGGCCCGAATAGCAGCCTGATGACTGTGGACTGAGGACTAGGAAGGAGAAGGGCCAGATGAAGAAGATGATAAAGGAGGCTCCACGCATGCTTAGGCGGCGTGAACCCATCAGCTGGTACACTATCATGTAGAGCCCAAAGTAAAGCATGGTCAGGAAGGTTATACCTTCAACAATACGTGCAGTTACCTGATGTTAGTAGCCTTGTTGACGTAGCTGCCCTACCCGAAGAGCGGCGGACTGCTGATCAGTAAGGAGTAGGACCAGATGAAGAAGATGCTGAGGGAGGCAATGAGCATGCCTAAGCAGCGTGAACTCATCGGCCGGGACACCGTCATGTAAAGCTCAAAGTATAGCATCGTCAAGGTTTTGTTGAAGGTATTGTTGAAGGTAACAACACGTGCAGTTACCTAATGTTAGCAGCCTCGTTAACGTAGCTGCCCCAGCCAAAGAGCGGCGGAATGCTGACCATCAAGGAGTAGGACCAGATGAAGAAGATGCTGAGGGAGGCACCGCGCATGCTAAGATGGCGCGATACCAACGGCCGGGACACCATCATGTAGCGCTCGAAAGACAGCACTGTCAAAGTGGTGATGGAGGTTATACCTGAAACAATACAATACACGCGATTACTCGATATGAAAATGTAATGGAAAGAGTGCTAGTAATTTAAAACTATTTTTTTATTAAAATATGCAGCCAGTGGATGAGTTTATGTATTTATAAATATGTTTATCATTGATGGAAAAGCTGATTAAAATATTTGTTCATAGATTTATTGACGCCCTTTTGTGATTTTACGATATGCAATAGTTTTTACAAATAATAACAATAATGTTTCTTCTATAATTGAAAAAAATACTGTGCGGCATGCTGAAATATAATTGACCAACTTTGTTTACACCACCATTTTCAATAAAAATTATCAATTTGTTAAATAAAAAAAATTCTCATCATGATACAAGGTTAACAGAAAATTAAGATATATTATAAAAATAGACAAAATAGCACGTATTAACAAAAATATTTAAAAATATATATTATATTGATTAACGAGTTATTATTATAAAAAATAAATAAAATTTCTTATTATCCAAATAATATAAATAAAAAACATAGAGAAATATTATTGTGACAAGTTGTGTATGAATACCTCTCCTAGATAAAATACTCAAACTGAAGTAAATACCTTACAACAACTGGGTTATTAATTCGTTCAGTTCAAATAAATCACAGGTTAATATTCTCCTTATAACTCATATAAACTGGGCTTATTAATGCGTTGAATATAAACATTTAAAATCAAATTCAATGATCATAGATAAAGAATCTGTGCAATCTGTGGACTTTTTTTAACAAAGCACGCACTACAAATAATAGTAAAAATGGACTGCTATAGTTGCAACAACATCATTAGTCCCAACAATATCTCAACGTGCAGCAGATGTTACAATACATTTCATTACACATGTATTAATAGCATTGCAGAAAAATAAAAAATAAAATCAAAAATACTCAAGAGACAACTGGAAATGCAAAAATTCAAATCCCAGGATCCGAGAACGCAATCGCAGTCAGTCTGCTACCCTTTTCAAGAAAACACGGTCTACAAATCAAACACACTCAAAATATATTGGGGATTCAGAAAATCTTAAATACGCAGTAAATAAAATTGATAAAAAAAAAATTAGAAATAATTAACAAAAAATGGATACAACAGACAAACAAATTTCAGAAATGAGAGCTACAGAGGAACCAGAGCAAAAATACAATGAATTCAAAAGCATCATAGTGAAAACACCGGACATGAAACAGGCAAAACTGGAAAAATATATAGAAATTCCAGGCATCCAAGATCATAATGCTAACATGACACTAAAATGATTCAACAAATAACTACTGCATGTGGTATTCAAACCGAAGATGCAGAAATATTGAACATAAATCGCATCTGGTATAGTCGACCACACCACCCACTAATAGTAACATTTGAAATAAACGATAAAACCAAAATCAATGCCCCAATATCTTTAAAAAAAGGTCGAACCACTAATTTAATTCACAAGCCCGGAAAGAAAAAAAAAATATTGGTGAAGTAATGACGCCGTACTATAAGAAGCTTATGTGGAAACCAAAAAAAACATGAAAAAATAATTAACTACAAATTTGTATGGTTCCGTGGAGGCCAACTACTAACTAGGAAGACCCCAGAGACAAAATCGTCCAAACCAGACATTCTGGTGACGTGAATAAACTGACATAAGCACAATTACTGACATTAACATGGCTGACTACATGAAACATAGAGACTCAGACAACCAACATTACTGTGTAAGTACAAATGACTAGTAACACAAAAGAAAAGAAAAATGATTCATAATATTATCCCGAAACATTGGATCGATTAATAAAAACTTTTATGAATTTATGATATACCGTTAAAAGTTATACACCTCAGTAATGAAATTAACATGATCATTCAAGAAATAACAAACACCATACACGGCAACTGCATAAAAATTAAATACGATGAAGAAACAAATACTCTAGTTATGTTAGTATCTCCTTCCAAAAACAACATTACAAATTTCTCAGCTGCACTCGATATTACATCAAATGTTGTGTATTATCTTAACAAAAACAAAAATATAATCATATTAGGAGACTTTAACATAAACACTTTACAATATGACATACACAAAGCATACAATACCCAACAATACTAGCGCAGCACTGGAGGCCGCGATGAATGTCCCACCACGAGTTACATAATACACTAAAAGCTGTATAGACGATACAATGATTAAGACCAAACTAAAACCCAAAATATTAGTAGTTGAAAGCACAATCACAGATCACTACATGAATATGATAGTAAAAGACACCGAAAACGCAAAATCTGACCAACATAAAATTTTGACAAAAAAAAATTAAAACACCTAAAGAACCTTATTATAACACAAAGATACTTTCCTAGTATTCTTAAACAAGGATCCGTGTTGCCTATTTATAGAGAAGGAGACAAAATGGATATAATTCACTGCATGGCGATATATTTAGATTCAATAAAATAAAATAAAATACTTTTTGTTTTAAAACCACGAGTTTTTAATAATTTTTAGAACCGACCGGTTTCGCTTTACCCAAGCATCTTCAGGGTACAAATTATTACTTGACAAGAAGTACAAAGTGTGAGCTTATATATAAAAAAAAATTGAGGGAGACAACATGATATAAATATAACAAACACAGAGAAATCATACAATACATTTACACAGGTACAAAAGACATGAGAAAAACCAAAAGATAATTATGTAGACTAATGGTAAACACTACCTTTGGACAAAGACACCATAAATACCACGCTATTAAAGCATTCAACAGTCTTCCACTTGAAACAAAAATTGAGGAAAATAAAAATAAATTCAAACACAAAATAAAAAAATGGATTAAAGAACAAAAAGACAATATTACCAAAATTCTATAACATAAAAGAATAAAACATATACACGCAACACAAAAAAATATATAAAACACGCAACACGCACAAACACATAAATCATTATAAATGCCGATTTACATTCTCTTTTAATATTCTTCTTTTAGTGTGATAATTATATTTTAATTTTTAATCTTTATTTTCAGTTTAAATTTATCTTTATTTTAATGTTGTTTTTCTTTTTTTTTTAAATGTATAAACTCTTATATTATAAAATGGGGGCCTCAGCACGGGTAAACAACCCAATGAGGCCAACATTACTGAATTAAAATATGAAATAATTGTAAAATAATGTATCAACAATAAAAAAAAAAAAAAAAATAGTAATATATATGGAGAAACAAAGCATCAACTGACATGGTGATAAGGAGAACTTGGACATTTTTTGAGGGTTTATTGGAAACAAATTTAATATTGGACTACTTGATATATCTAATTGATTATTAAGAATAGGATTTTTGGTTTTTACAGCTTTTTTTATTTCCAGTGCTTCTAGATTATTGAGTCTGTTACCATGCCTGTTTGTATGTAAAATATTAGCGCCTGTGTTATGACAGAAAGTACGTTCTTTACTTATCAGATGATTGGCAAATTCAGAGAAACCGTCATTATTGAGACAACGGAGATGCTCTTTAATCCTAATATTAACATTACGTGTTGTCTTACCGATATAAAATGCCGCACAATTATTACAATTTAATTTATAAATGCCTGAATGGCTTAGTTTGTCGTCTTTATATTTTGAATTGTTTAGGAATTTACCTATATTATTATTGGTATGAAAGGCCGGTCTGACTTTAGAAAGATTCGTTTAGATTGATTCGATCTACTACAAAATTCTACTAAAATAAATATAATACATCGGTAACAAAGGCAAGGAACTCCAACTAATGAAAAGTTTTTTGATTAACAGAACACAACAAGTCAGATAAGTCAATTCCGATTACATATGGAGTTTCACAAGAAAGCATACTAGGGCCTATTCTATTCAATATTCCCATAAATGATATATGCATCATGAAAATAGAGGGAGAAATTGTTAGCTAGGCGGACGATATAGTTTTACTATTTAAATCTGCAGTTAGGACTAAGGTGTACAATATAGCGGAATCAAGAATCAAGCAAGTAAAAAGGTGGTTTGACATAAACTTACTTACACTAATATATTGATAAAAAATCACAACGTACCGTGTACCAGAGAATAGCCAAAAAATAAAACAAATAGCATAAAAACACAATAATGCATAGACACCAACATCTGCAATTGCCCTACTCTAGAAAACAACTGACCAAATAAAATATATGGGAATCATAAAACCATAATCTCAGATGAACACATCATATCAAACACATCACATATAAACTCCTCAAAATAATACACATTTTCCTGAACATTAGAAACATAAATAAATTAAAACAATTGAAAACAATATATTATGCACTTTGCCAACCCATTATAGAATACAATATAATTGCTTGGCGAGGAGCAATAAACTCAGCTATCGGTCACATGGAAATTACACGGAAAACTATCATGAAAATAATACTTAAAAAAAATAGAATGAACGGCACTTACCAAGTATTCAAATGTACACAAAACACTACTAATGTACATTTTTCAAAAAAAAAATGATTCAAACTAACATTAATAGACCAGTTAGACAAGCGTACATAGAACACATAAAAACACAAGCTTTGGACAAAGACACCACAAATACCAGGCAATAAAAGCATTAAAATATTACAATCGACACAAAAAATGAAGGAAACAAAAAATAATATGCAATTCCAAAAAACAAAATTAAGATAAGGATTAAATACCAAAAAAGGCAATGTTAAAAAAAAATCTTAAAATAATAAAAAATATTCCTATATAGTTCACTTATTATACACAACCAGATCAATAATTATTTTATTTTTTTATTACAAGATAATACATTACAAAATGATAACAAAGTAATAATGTATTATTCCCAGTGAGTTTATAAAACTCATTTCGGGAAAAAAAACATTAGATTAAGGACAAGACAAATAAATTAAATACATTAAAATAAATAAACGCAGATGTTATTATGGAGTTCTAGAGAAAGATTGTGTTAGTCATTAATGAAACTGCCGAGGAAATAGCTTTTAAGAGCTTTTGCCAATGTTTTTTTGTTCGTTGCCGGAAGTTTTAAATTACTAGGTAATGCGTTATATTATTTAAGTGCAATATATTGTAAGGAGTTAATTCCAAATTTGGTCATGTAAGTAGATGACGACAATACATACATATTGCTTAGTTTTTATAACTGCCTTAATTATCTTATTACTTTATTTTATTTCTTAATTTTTATTTAAAATCGATTAATTTAACAAAATTTAAATACAGTATATCTTATATAAATACATAATTGTTCACATAAAATTGTAGAAGGGGGGCCTTAGCACCCAATAGCTCACATTACCAAATAATATTCAATTATTATATATATATATATTTTTTTTTTTTTTTAAATCGTCTCCCCCTCCGTCGCCAAAATAATCGAATCATTTGATCTCTTGTCTCACTGCTACGCTGACGATCAGCAAGTTTATTTTTACTGTGCTCCAAATGAAATCAATAGTCTCAAAATCCGTATAACTGAATGTCTAGAAGCAATAACTCGTTGGATGTCTTCAAACAAGCTGAAGCTCCATCCATCTAAGACTGAGTTTCTCTGGGCAGCCACAAACAAACGTCAACATTTCATAGACAATTCACCTATTACTATTTCCGGCAGCGATATCATCCCAAAAAAAACAGTCAAACTTCTCGGTGTCAATTTAGATTCAGACTTTTCGTTTAAAAGTCAAATAAATAGGACTGTAAGCACCGGTTTTTTTCACCTAAGACAACTCAAGTCTGTCCGAAGAAACCTTCCTACAGAAGCAACAAAACTACTTATCAACTCCTACGTAGTCTCACGTCTCGATTACTGCAACGGCATTTATGCCAGCCTTCCAAAATATCAAATTGACAAACTTCAATCGGTGTTTAATGCAGCAGCACGGCTCATAACCGGGGTTTCAAGATATTCGCACATTAGAACACCTTCGTAACCTTCACTGGCTCAAGTGCCCTGAAAGAATCCAGTACAAACTGTGCTGGATGGTGTTTAAATCCATCAATGAAATGGCCCCACCCTACATCTCTGAACTATGCGTCCCGGTAACACTGGTCTGAGGCAGTCAACTCTTAGATCAGCAACATCATCAGCTGTAGGCAGACTGATAGAACCTATGCGCAAGCCAAATACTAAGTTTGGTGATCGCGCTTTCGGTGTATCTGGGCCGAAGGCTTGGAATAAACTCCCTCCGGAACTAAGATCCATAACAAGTCCAACAGAATTCAGGTCTAAACTAAAAACTTACCTTTTTAAGCTGTCGTACCCTTAGATTAAATATACCATTCCTAAGAGAAAGTCCAGTTATATTCTATTTTTCAATTAAGTCCTAAATTTCGCCAATAAACAATAAGAAAATGTTAATTAAGTGTTAATCTCAAGTGACCAACCAGGTAAGCATTGTACTGTATATTTTCTCCATAAATAGTTAAGTAATAACATAGATCACTGTAGAAATGTATTATAAGTTTGTACAGCGCCCTTGAGGTGATTTTGCACAAAAACGGCGCTATACAAGTCATCCAATTATTATTAATAGATAGGTGATACCGGGACTGTTACCCTGTCCTGGTAAGAATAAAGAGGACTTGGATTCGAGTTTTCCGGGTGTGGCGGTGACCTTTTTTATTCACTGTGTCTCCCTGTTTTATGTTTTCAATGAGAGTTGTTGACGATATTAGCTTTTAAACATTTTTTCCCATTTTGGAGTTCTGAGTGTTTTTTTTCGTTTGTTAAAAATTACAACATGGGAATATGCTGTATATTTAAAGCATTTCTTAAATTTAATTACGAGATGTCATAAAAAAACGTTCAACTAATCAACTATCTGCCAATATAATGCTAATTTCACATTTATTTAGTACAAATGACGTAGTTTATTTCTCCCGGCTTAAAACAGTAAGCAATATCTAAAACACACATTGAATTTGGGAGTGTAATTTTGTCTAACAGGAACAAATTACATTTGAATAACATGATATTTCAGAATATCTAATGTTCAGTAGCTACTTATTCACAGTCGGTGATCTCATGGGTATGCGATAAATGGAAAATAAAAATATTCTGAACATTCATCCTTTACAACAAGAAATGGTAAATAAAAATAAAAATTCTGAAAGTCGAATTCACCATAGTGGAACATTTAACTCAATGGTTCCGTCCGGATGAACAACGCAAAACCCGTGGAGACATGACAACTAGCAAAAAATTAAAAATGAACAAGTACTAGAACATTGATGGGAAGGTCCCTACACTTTATTTTGCTCTTTTGCTAGTCGGTAGCGGCTCAGCGCGTTGTGTGTTGATCAATTGGAAGAAAGAAGAAACAAATGGTGGATAGCTACCGTGTTTGATCGGAGGCGAATTTTTCATCTCTAACCACAACTTCAAGACTTATTGGGACAGATGAATAACAGTATATTTGTACAGTGCTCGCCGTATGTTTTTAAAAAAGAAAAGTTTTATTTAATGAAGTCAATAATCTAAAATCCCATCGCATTGGAAGCTTAATTTCTGACATTCCTTCTACCCGTGGCTCTATCCTACTGATTTTCTCTCTGAATGTGAATTAACCATCTACGGATCAGAAATTAATTTTTTGGTTTTTAGAATTCCAAAATCTATTTTTTTTTTAAATCATCAACCGCGACAAAAACACTTCATTTTATTAACCTGTGATGACATCTTCAGGACAAAGATCAATTAAAGTCACTTTTATTTTTATTATTTATGGTAGCACGTGTTCGTCTATTGTTTCTCCTTCTTAAAACTCTTTCTAGTGACTCAATTTGTTTTAGGCCCTGTATAACAGTCGGTCCGTATCCATGCGGTGTGTCACATTCCTCACTCAAATTTAAGCGGGATAAATCGGCCGCTTTAGCCTTGGTAAGCCGCAGAATAGTTTAGACGTCGAGGCGCTAGCATTAATAAATGTCAAATATGACATTTACGTGATTGATTACGTCTTATCAAAATACACGTAAATTGCCTGATTTTATCAGTATGTACTATTATAATCATCGAGCGATAAGAGATGTTGATGTTATTAATTGCAAATTAATTTGAAATAGCCAATAGTCCTGTAAGGTATTGAAAGGGGTTTTTCAACTTTCTGACGGTGTTTTCAGCAGTGTGTTATATTTTCACGAATAGCATCAACTCCACCAAACAAATACTATATAAAAAATCAATCAGCATCATGCTGATTGAAGTGAGGAACTTTATAAAAAAGTCAACTCTAAAAATTAAGCATATTTCTCTATTAAAATCAAAGAAAACACATGTAATATTACTGATATCCAGGCTTCCGAACTGTGTACGGATTATGTTCCAAACCACGCCAAGTTTGACATTCCAACCAAGCTTAGCGTAAAATCAACCGATATACCGGGCCTTAGACGCGAAGCGCATGAAATTCACAATCACTCCCGCGAAACGTGTGGCGGTAACATGCTGTATTTAACTGTTTTGGTTCTCCAAATGCAAAACACGTCTATTTTTTTCTTGTGTTAGTCATTTTTCAATGAATAATTCTGGCGTCAAGAAATCAGAGAGAAAAAATAGTCGAACACGTTCCACCACAAATAATAATTATAAAAGTTACTTAAATTGCGCTGTGTACTGAGGTCTAGTGACATGTAAATAGTTTTTTGTTAATTTAAAGTTAAACTCGCCACCTGAAGATGTCATCAGGGGGTCAATTTTTTTTTTGCTCGTATAATATGGGATCAATGATTCAACATATTGGGATATTGAAATTCAAAAAATACAACTATAATTACTCACAATGATTTGGTAAAAATAAGTAAATTCCTCTATTAAAATCAAAGACAACACGTGTAATATTACTGATATCTAGGATTCCGACCTATATACGGATTTTGATCCAAGCCGCGCTAAGCTCACTATTCTAATTGGCTTTTAATCAGCCGATATACCGGGCCTATGTTCCCAATTGTTATCTCCGTCGCCGACAGCATATTATACGATTTATCCCTGGTCTGTAGGACTATCTTGCCGTTATTATGTCGGTGGCAATTGGGAGGGCTATTATCTTGTTGGATAGAATCACTCCGGTTATTCACATATTTAACATCAATGAAATTGAGTTTCATCGGCAAGCTTTATTGCGGCTTATAAACAGCCTACTTTTTATATGTCTGTTTATTTCAATTTTTCTTACGCTGATTATTGCTTGATAAAGCGATATTATCTTTAAGCACGAATACAAATTGTAATATTTTTTTTTAATTAAATTATTGTAGTAAATTGAATTGAAGGCTGAGGTAATTGACGATACTTCTTCCAACTGTACCGTAATAAAAAAAATATTTGATAGATTATAAAAATCTCTTTTTTTTTTTAAATCGATTATACGTCAAATAAATTGAATCAGATCGCAAGTCGACCGTTAAAAAAAAGATTTTCATATATTTTTTTAAAAATTTATTATTTAATAAATGTTTACATGTTACATTTTTTGACATTTTTTTTAACTACCATACTAGGCTAATGCCCGTGTTGTGGTAGTTATACATGAAATAATGATAAAAATAACATAAAAGAACTAAAAAATACCATTTTATAGAAACATAAGTATGCAAATATGAATCATACATGAAATAATATTAAATTATAAAGAAAATCAACGGTATTCACGCTCCGGAAAGAGACAAAGATATGTGAATCATATAAAATAATGGAATCTTAAAACCGTGATTAATCCTTTTTGAAAAATTTATCTTAATGTTCACTTTGACAAATAAAAAGCTCGGTGAAAGAAGGAAGACCCGTTTCAGTTTGGTTCATTCGATTACAAAAATGTGTTGAAAGAGCTCCGAAAAGAGCAAGCCTTTAGGAAATAAATATTCCATGAATAATGTTTTACGTTTTCTGAGAATGTTTTAGAGTAGGACGCTTTATTCGTGGGGCAGAAATTCTCAGAAATCGTAAGGCTAGCCAAATTTTGCCTCTTTAAATATTTAACGGTAACTTATAATAAACAAACATTATTACGTGTGCCTATTATGCAAGTTTTCATGGTAAAAATATAAACTGGTTGGCCATGACTATAATATGCGTAATAATATTGTAGCGTCCTTCATAGCAGCAGAACGCGTCCTCGCGTCCTCCAATCGCTTTGTGTTTTTTTTTTAATATTTTCAAGGGAAATGAGGCAACAACACTTTGAAGTTATTTTTAAAATCAGTCAATCAACATTTTAAATTAACTTAACAATTAGTAATCAGAACTTTATAGTAATGTGATTAGAGTGCAGTGTGTTAAAAATGAATAATCGAAAATTCTGCTAAAAAATATTCGAAATTCGCTGAAGTTGATCAGTAACTGTAGGTACGCCAGGTGTTTTCAACTGAATTCTTGGAAACTCTGTAGGCCCTAACAAGTGTTTCGTTAAGCTCAGGGTAATTTATTATACCGACCGTCGCCTTTTATTGCGGGCACAATGCACCACTTACACAATCACCAGGAACAAGATTACATGGAGATTAATGATGGAATTGCCTAACGTCACAGAGGTGCTGCCAAGGTCTGTAACAGATCTATGTGAGGATATTGTGTCAGCGCTCTATTAGCAGCAGACACATACCTGGACGGATGACGAACCTCGTGCTGGCACTGTTGGTGGACGCGATGCACTCTTTTGCTGCAGCAGCTGGTCCAGTTTCCTCACCACCTAGGATTCTTGCTGCAGAGTCTCAATATCCAATCTTTGTGTCACCTGTTCCTGTACTTCATCACCTGTTCCTGTACTTCATTTTATCTACCTTAATTTCACTTTATTTTGGTAATATTTATATTTTTTGTAATACCTGCATCAACTGTAAAGCGCCCCTGAGGTGATATCTAGCAAAAGCGGCGCCATACAAATTGTCCAATAAATAAATATAAAAATAATAAATTCGGACGTCATTAATATTCCCACATCTTAAAAATGTCCCGTTAGAATCTAGTTCACTTCAAGTCGTTTAACAGAATGGCTCCAGATTACTTATCGAAAATGTGTATTCCGGTAAATTACAATTCATAACAGATAACCCGCGTCATCAGTTGACGGAAGGTTTAAAGGAACCAAAGCGCACACCAGATACCCTGGAATGAACTGCCACACGATTTATTTTAAAATGAAATTACAGCTTAACTAAAAGTTCATCTTATAAGTCAATCTTATCCGTAGTCAGAAATATCCCACCTTCATAGTCCGCGACTTTATAAATAACTAAATATTTAAAAGAATGTAAACAACTAAGTAATTTCATAAAAATCTTCCATTCCTAGAGTCCTGAATTCTCCAGTCTTTTAAAGTAAACATCAATTCTTCTTTTGCCACTTATATTCTGATAAATGTAATATTACTAGTTATGCTCCAATAAATTAATGTCCAGTGTTTTTAATAAAGTGCCCTCTGCGTGTCCCGCCCGAAAAATATGTTTACTGTATCTATTTATGAATAAGTCGAAAAAAGCGAATTAAATTATGCGGTAAAACGTTTCTGGGAAGTCAAGGAGATTTATAACTAAATAATTCAAAATAAGGAAGATAATGAATGCGAACACATATTCCAACAGTTAACCGGGAAATGCCGTAGTACGTTGTGGCAATAACTGTGTCGGAACACGAGTTCATGTATCTGCGTATATCCTAACAAATATATAAACGAAATGCGAAAAATAAAAATATGAACACGCGCTCTGACATTCCCACAACACATGCGTATTTTTTTCTGATAGTTTGTTAGGAAATCTGTCGATTCATTCGTAAAAGGCCTGCAGTCCCGTTTCGACTGGGATACTGGGTTTTAATAATGTTTTTTTAATAAATTAGCTACATTTTGCTCTGTGTAGCCCAGAATTTGCTTGCATTGATAAGCTACAAGGGTACGCACATATTTGCGAACTGAAACGCGAGCCGTACCACGAATTACGGGAAAGGAACGAATCAACTGCAAGCGGCGTTTTGCACCATTTGCGGTTGCTTCCTTTCTTTTCCATAAGTTGAGGTTTAGTTCGGCAGTTCGGCTTGCGGATGTATACGTAGCATTACATTCCACTACCTTATACTAAAAGCCGGGATTTATTTCAGTTCAGTAATTCTAGGACTATTCACTATATGTATTCCTATCTGCCCAGAATACAAATGGAGGGATATAATCAAACAGTAATTTACAATCCATCACTAAATAAATAAAAAATGTTGTTACTGAAACAATTTAGTTATGTGTAATTATAAGCAGTATTAACTTTGCATAATTTGTAATTACTATTAATATGTAAAATCCCCCAAAAGGACGTTAATAAATAAATAAATTAATCGAATCATTAAAAAAGTAAATATCGTGTAAATATAGGGGAGCACATACGGAACATCACTTAGATTCTGTAAAGTATGTGGTTAAATACAAAATTAGCAGAACATTATTGTAAAAATTTCAAGAAAATTTTAGAGCAAGGTTTCATATCAATAATTTCCAAATCGTCTGAGATACGTAATACGTATTACATTTCACATCATTCGGTTGTGCAAACATTTAGCAACTATATTAAAATTCAGAGAGTATTTGATGCTTCTTGTAAATCTGATATTTCATTACACGATTGTTGTAAATATTATTCACTAGGGATATTCAAAAAATGTTTTTGCAATTTCGAATCAGAGAAGAGAACATTGATTTTCAAAGGATGTTTTTGTATTTTCTCCTTTAAAACCAGTAGGGCAATATATATTTGGCATGGTCACGTTTGTAGTGATTTTTTCACCCTATTTGGAAAATTAGGACTTTGCAACACATAGTGAAAAATGAAATTCCAAATATTGAAAAATTAATACCGTGTTTGGCAGCCCAACATCGAATGAATAAATAAATTCTGGAAATGTAATGGTTCGCATTACTGAACTAACTGTGAGGAATATCTTTTATTAAATTTAGGCAGCAGGAGAGAATTCGTAAAAAGGAAAAGGTTATGTTTCAAATGCTTGAATCCACACCTCAATAAAAATTGCCGATTTAAATTTAGATGTAGATAATGCAACAGAATGCACAATACACTGTTACATAGTTATGAAAGGTTCCTGCCATCGAGCAACCTTACTACGGAAACCGAGGATAAGGTAACGTGCAATTTTGCTTACGGAACGAAAAGGTGTTTGATATTACCTACCGCGCAGGCTGAATTCCTCGACGATTCGGGACGCGTTCGGGCGATTATTTTAACTGATACGGGAAGTAAAATATCGTTCATGAAAAATTATATTATATATTGGGATCAGAGTCGAAAAAATAATATTGGAGGGGACCCACCCTTTCCAACGGCTCTGAGATGGATTTGATTGTTTACCCTCCTTAGCAGCACACGTCAGGACTCTTTTCGTTGTTTTTTTTCGTAAAAAGAAGATACATTTATTTTTAAAATATTCTAGACCAGTGGTTCTTAACCTGGGTTCGATCGAACCCCAGGGGTTCGGTGAGTCAGTCTCGGGGGTTCGGTGGAGGTCAAGACCCCCGACTTATATGATTCGTGGTGACACGCCCCGCTTATCCATCATTGGCTGCAGGTGATCACGCAGCGGTAGAGCTTGCGATTACCGGTCAAGATGGCCGCCCGAAAATGACCATAGACATTTTACGTGTAAAATTACTTGAATTTCTGAATTGGTTTCTGAAAGGCAACAGCAGAAGTCACACTGATTTAAAGTAAATGACAATTAATATGTTTCATGTTTTGATTTAACTATTAAAATTTAATGTTTTGATCTTTGTTTTTTATTTTCTTTTTTTATAGTACACCTATATATAAATATATACCATGTTTTGAATTTGTAAAAATCTAATTTTATTTTTCAAATTAGGAGGGGTTCGGTGAATGCGCATATGTAACTGGTGGGGTTCGGTACCTCCAAAAAGGTTAAGAACCACTGTTCTAGACCCTCCAATGTCCCTGAATGCATGATTGTTAGTACGAAATAATGTAACTTATATTAATAGTAACTCAAAATAAGGACATATCAGAGATGTGTTCGCCTGATGGTTTGGCATCTAAAGTGAAATAATAAAGAAAAGAAAAGAATATTTACAGGTGTAAGTATGATAAAACATGAAAATTTACAAGCCGCTTATCAATGGCAGTTTACCCCACTATCACGGGGCAGTCCCGGCAAGAATGAGCGTGGCGAGTCACCTAGCCACAACGAATATTGAGAGGTAGGTAATATTAGAGGTGTCTATGACGCTATGGTTGTCTATCTTCAAAGTCAAGCATCTTGTAAAATATATACAATTCATAATAATTCTGTTGTATCAGGGCAAGCGAAAGAAAAAAAAGGTTTTTTAAATTTAATTAATTATTTAACTCCAGTTGTTTTCAAAAGTTACATTTTTCTATTGATCACGAGAATTTACTCCGCGTTGGCAGGCGGCTTCGCATTTCCCGTTTGAGTTTTAGAACGAAATTTCCAAAAATCCTTGCGAAAAACAGTAAATTTGTTGGACTTCTCATATTTTATTACAATAAGGTTATTTATTCCGACTATGGCACGAATTACGTCGGGGCTGAACGCCATTTAATAGGTACGCAAAAATTCTTAAATATTTGTCCTGAACTTCTAATGTGTACATGTTTACAAAAGGGAATATTTTGAATCTTAATCCTAATTTCAGTACCCATTTCTGGGAACTATGTGAAGGGAACATTAGCATAAAATGACGCAATATATTCGGCAGCACTGGAATATTTACATTATAGTTATTTGCTATACGTTATTTGGTATTAAACTATTTGTAACCTTCAAGTAAATGACTTGGTAGTCATCAAGTCATCGTCCATTAAAAAGGCCGAACAATAGGATTAAGTATAGGAAGTGAAACCAGGTACTGACGGGGTCGTGAGAGTAGCCTCCGTTCAAAATAGCGACGATGTCTGTATGCATCCTGCCACAAAGATTTGCCTGTTATCTATAAAATAGAGGGTAACTAACGTTTTCGTTTTTTTGCCTCGTTTCAAATCACGTTCTTATATTTTTGTTTTGTTTTTCATTCATTCAATGCATTCGTAGTTTACTTGTGATTCAGTCATCTATAGATTTTATTTAATTTTTCCGGGTTTTTTGTTCTTGTTTTGGACGTGTAATCTATAATTTATTTCATATGCACCTCATTTGTACGGATTATATTTAACGTTAGGGATAGGTTTTAGAATCGACCAGTTTTGTTGGGTGTTGGAAAATTATTCATTTTGGCGGGCGGTATATGTTCCGACATATAGACGATTTTTATTTACGATTCAGTTTAATCCTTACCCACCCCTTACACCCGTCCGATCTTTTGTCACAAGGAGAGGGAAAGTACCAGTCAGTACCTTTTCTGTCGCATAACCGACCACAGGTTCCGAGTTTCCGTTAGTTCCGTGTTTCTTGGTATTCGCCATGGAGTTTTTTTGTTTTTCGAAGGGATAAGGCTTTTCAAAATTCTAGTGGCATCCTCTCGCAAAACCATTACCGTTCCCTTTTATCATTTATTTCGTCCACAAGAAACTCGCGGCCCCAGTCAACAATTTCCAAGATTTATCAAAACAATTCTAAAAGTACAAAGATCTAGTAGTATATCTATGTGTGAAATTATCGTGCAAAATGGACGCGGCGGACATTAGACATTGTCTTATTATTGTCTGTCGAGTATCATACTTCATATACATATATATATTTTAAGTTTTAATAATTTAATGTTTTAATTGACCGTAGCTACGTATGGTAATTTTTATAAATTTCGTACCTAAAAGTTACCATCCATCATTCCACAACAGAAAAAGGTTACTGAAATATCGCTTCGTCGCAATCGTGTTCCATGATTGTGCCATGTCTTACTTGGAATTCATTCCTGGGTTCTTATATTAGGGTTGTTATCAGAAATTTCTTGTGTACGGCTACCATTTGAATTTCTTTATTTGTCATCACTTCATTCATTTTTCCACGTTTTGTATTGCCTGCATTCACACCTACCTAGTGAATATTGTGGATTATATGTTTTAAAATACACAATGCTTTTATTCTACCTTCAGTTGCATTGTGTCGTACATGCCTAATGCACAACTTCCCTGGTTTTCTTTGTTACACTCTTTTCCTGTGCGAATCTAATATGGAGGTACTTCTATCTAGGACATTAAAAGTCCACGCAGAGAGATGCAAATACTTAGATGTAATTTGCATTCCATTAGTCGTAGTTGCACTATTTGGAGACGAGATGTTTGTTCAAGATGGGAATAGCAGTAAAGTAACGATGCTCCATTACACATATTTAAAAAAAATGTTAACATCCCTAGTAAAATCTTTCGGAAAAAATAAAAAAATTTTATGCACTTTATATCAGTAAGGGTAACCGGATAAATCATCACAATGATACTTCATCACATCTTTGTGTATGGATTTTAACCAGAATACGTAGTTTACTTTGTCACAAGAAATTAGAATAAAACACTTTTATATTATTATAGAAAGCAATCACTTTGTGGTTTGTCATATTTATTTTAATTAAAACGACTTTTTTCGATACCACAATTATTTTTAAATGATTTGACCAGGTATTCATTTAGAGGATTACATTATTTTCAAACATAGAAATGTCGGTATACTGTAAAAAAGAGAAAAAAATAGGCACTTTATAATATGATAGTACCAACTTGGTACATTAAGTACCGCTGTATTACAGATATTATTTGTACTGGGACGTATTAATATTTTATGGAAATCGTTTGTTTGTTAGAGAAGAATTGTCCTACTTCTGAATAATACAGAACGAAAATGCATATTTCTCTAGAGACAACATGGCGGCTGTTGTTGCGAAAAATTAGGAGAATAAAACATTTATGTAGAATGTGTGCAAGTCAAATGCGGAAAATATGTAATTTTTGTAAATTTAAATAAAGTTAATTCAGAAACCAATAATAGATTGTTTTAACTTATATATATATTTGAATTTATGATTTTTCTAATTATTATTAGTTTTATTAGCTTATTATCATTAACTTGTATTATTTTCATACCTCCAAATTTGCTATTCTGTTGTACATAATTGAATTCCTACTAAATACGCATCGGGAATCTTATTATTATTTTGTTTGCTTTTAAATAAATAAAAATTAAAGTTGATACATTTGTGTATAACTTGGCGTATCTTTAATTCAGAACAGTTTAAAAATGGATCACAATAAAGTGTGGAATGTTCCTACATCAATTGAAACTCTAAATTCATCTCGGATACCGAAGATATACAAAACGGTATCTCTTACGGATATCAGAGGGAATATTGTAAAAGGGTTCGGGAGGGGAAAAGGTTATACCGGATATCATGATAGAAATATGCCAAAACGTGAAATATGGACTTTTAGAGTGCATGGGCGAATTGTCTGGAGACCAGATGTCTTTAGAAACATAATACATTAGGAAAGAAGAAAATGGAAGAATTGGGGAACACCTGCTTATGATATTGAAATTTTCCAATCATCTTAAAAATAAATAGAAATAATTCTCGTAATCTGTTTGTGAAGAGTGTGAAGTAACAAAAAATCGATCCCAAGCTTTTGAGTGATGTTATTTTTAAGGATTAGGTAGGACAAAGGTAGCCTTACTTAAGGTAGCCCACACTTAAGTGTATCTATTCTCAACAATAGTAGAAAATCGATGGAATCCCACATCATTTACATGACTTTCTTAGTCAGGAAAGAGAAACCTGATGTCACCTACAGATGTTGTCATAGGCTAAAATCTGAAAGAAAACCGCGAAAAATCGAACAAAACGTTAATAATTTTGATTTAATCGATTAATATTTGAAATTACAGTGACAAAAATAAACTTTAAGCCGCTCTCCTCGACAATTGGGATTTTCAAGATAAGATAGTTAAGGTGGGAGGGGTTGATGGTCGATTTAGGTACATTTGGCGTCACCTTTCGGGTGCAAAACTATCCAACATTTCATTTTGGAACCAACGATACACATTAAAAAAAATCATTGAAATTGATTAGGCGGTTTCGGAGAGGTTAGTGAGTACGAACACTGTGACACGTGATTTTTATACATTAAGCAAATAATATTATAATATTTTTAATGTTTCACTATTTTAATTCAAATCTCCAGATTACTGCCTATCAAACTAGGAAACTTTGTGTTGTTGTTTTAAAGTTGTTAAAAATTTAATTGGATTTATTAAAGTTTTACTAATAATTGTTAAAACCATCTAAAAAATGTGGAAATAATATAAATGACATTTCGCCGTTTTGTAAAGCCAAACAAATGTTTTCCTTTCGATAGTTAGTATTTCAAAGCTTGGAAATTTTTATTTTTAACTAGAAGAATTGTTATATAAATTGTTCTGAATACACGAAAAAGCACCAAGTTAATAATCCCAGCACTCGTCGATTGAGAGTTCTGCTGCTTTCTCGTATTGTTTTTAAGTTAAGATTTTTTAACAGAACCCCTGAGGTGACCATTCTCTAAAGTAACACTTTATAAATATATATTTTAGTAATTATATATCATTTTTAATTACAAAAATATGATAATCACTTTTAAAAATAAATTACAAGATTCCTTAATTTGGTTTTCTTATACAAAATGTGTCTAAAAAAATAATGTTTTTATTATTTAAATTCATGGTTTTTAATTAAAATCCAACAAAAAATTTTGGGTGAAATATTAAATCAATACTAAAACAAGCCTTAAGATGATAATTACACTTATTCGCGGTATATTTACATTTTTTACAATAATTTTTGAATTTTTTAAACAGCATTGTTTTGAGCGTGGTCGGTAATAAATAAAATAAAATCTTTTGAAATGAGAGTTGTGAAAAAAAAATAAGTCCTTACTCGAAATATATATTTTTCTGGTTGGTCCTATAATAAATATAGAAGAATTTTTCTTTCTACCTATGTAATATTCCAAGAGGTTCGTTTCATAAATTTGCATTTAATTATTTAAACAAATTAAGTGCCATTTTTAATAAAGTTTTGTTAAATCCACCGGTGTAATTAATATCTACTTATTATACCCAACGGTTTCTATTCTGTTGCATGCTGAAGTTCCCGGCGTTACCCAAGGACCGTTTTGAAGGTCAAGTGTGCAAAATTTCATCAGTGAGTAAAACTGTAGACTTATATAAAAATCGAATCCACGCCGACCGCCCTCCAGCAACAGACGCTCTTCTTTACATAAATAAATAGATAAATTGAACAAGTAAAATAGTGGAAAGTGGTGGGTGTATAAGTATGAAAAATAAATGCATGACTATAAAATGTATGTAAAGGAGTTCCTACTTTTAAATGTCAAGATTTAGATACGTAAATATGTAGTAGATATCTTCATGGGCAAAATGACGAAGTCGTTTAGTAAAGTACATCGTTAATTACGAAAAAAACCGGAAGAGTATCTGTATATATTACGCCGCGCACTTGAGGTATATTGCACTTAAATTGCGCTTCAAAAGAGATATTTCACTTATTGAATTTGTGAAATTCCGATTTTAATTTCTATTTTCAGTTAATGTCTGATTTAAATTTTGTTATTTTTTTCTAACTTGATACTGACAATTCGTGGTGGAATTCCATATTAATAATTTATTAAAGCAATTTAAAAGATTAAATTGTTTTTATAAATCATTCTAATTATTTTGTATCTGAATTTTTGAGAAGTAAAGTGGGGTTTTTAAAATGCGTATTAATGCTATGTTATTATTATAACTTTTTTCTTCCCAGAACTTCCCCCCCTTCCTTTCCTAAAAATTCCATTCACATAGTATCCCCAAAGATGACATAGTCTCTGAGGTGAATTATTTTTCTCAGGGCCTCCTGCATGGAAAATAGACGGTTCGGAAACGACTAAGACCACATAAAATCGGACACGATAATCGGACGTGTATTTGGTTCAACCGATCCGATCAGACAATCTGAAAGCAAAATCAGACATGTATTCCCGGCCTCATGCAGCAAAATTCTTAGAACGGTTCGCTTTAGTATCAAAAAAATTGCTTTGCTGTCTGGAACTTATAGGTTAAGGTAACTATTTTCATTTTTTAATACAATTTCCGTCAAAACTGGAAATATCAATTTATGTGTCGAAAATAATTATATATATATATTATGACATATTTTTACCCAAATCTCGGACGAAGCAGGGTTAAGCCTAAAATGCAATATTTTAATAGTCCTAAATTAGAGGGACACACCCGACCGAACTGAGCCACGCCGAGCCAGGCCATTTTGATCTACACCACTATCGAGTGGATAACTCGATATGTGAACTAAAATGGTACATGGGTAAAGAAAAAAAGGTTATTTTTTCATAAATATTCAACAAAAGTATAAATAAAAATTAAGTAGGTACTAGGTTCTAAGAAATAATATAGGTACATACAATTTTTCAATCATCCAGAACAAAATCACATCCTTTTCAAGAGGCCGTACTTACGACTCGAGTTCTGAAAGTCTGAATTCATACCGAACGAATGTTGACTCGGGGATAGCGAACACACGGCAGTGCCGCGAGACATTATTATATTTTAATTATTATTATTTCATCAAAAAAATTACAGAATATATAATATATCATTAGTAAAATACCTATATGTAAGTTAGTAACAATGACATTGGCTCGGGGATTTGCCACATACCTACGGCCGAGCCGAGAAACGGCTATTTTGAAGACTGCCGAGCCTTGTCATCTGAATTTCCCCTCACACGTTGGCTCTGCCGTGTGTCCAGTTTAAGATACCCACTTCCCACGAAAATCCCATCGTGTCGGTACCGGCGGGGCGGCCGCGGCGGTTGGAACATATCTTCAAAGGCAAAACTATTATTAAACCAAAATTATATACATATTTTCTTTAAGTTTTGAAGGTTATACCCATCAATGTAATATATCATTGAAGAAGAAGAAGAAGACAAATATGACGTTTAATAACCACGACTCAACGACGCTGTCCCTGTAAGACAAGATATACTGGGTTCGATTCCTGGTACCGTTATCTTTTTATTTTTTGTGTGTTGTTCTGTTTCATGTTTCTTTTAGATTTGTTAATATAAACTTCTTCACCAAAATAATATCAGCAGGTTTTTATCAGACAGATATTCTATTACTTTCGGGCTACAATTCCAACAATTTAAAATTTTATCATCCGGTAGATATTGCTGTCGACACCCAGCATGCTTTAATACTGCGCTAAACTCGATTTTATTTATTGGTACCTACTCCGGAATCTGTAAAATACTTCAGAATTACTGTCAGCTGCTTATCTGACAGATGTAATTCCAGGCAATAATAATTCATACTACGTCGAAGTCTTTCACCATTAACGCATGCGTCAAGAAAAAACCACTTAATTGTCGGCTAATTACTCCGCTATATTTCAATATTTCCGTATTTTTTTAGTTATTAAACTTTATTATATAATAGAAATCGTCTATAAAAACCTAAATGACTGTCGAGAACAATAAGCACCAATAAATTAAGGGTCTTACTCATTAATATCCATTATGACAATGAAATGTCTTTAGTTTAGTCTCAGATTATTTTCTATGAAAAACGTTTTTCAAAATCAGCGGAAATGTTGGTTATTAAGGAACAAAGTCCAGGCTTTCAGAAAGTATTAATTAAATAACTGAAATCACTAAAATGTTAAATACCCACTTTAAAATTTATAAACATTGATCTTTGATTTTATAGAAAGATGTCAGAGCAAAATAACAATATTTTATGCAAAAATCATTATTACCGAAAGCAAAGGGGATAAAAGAGGGCCGTTCGTCATATTCGATAAAACTTAGAATTATATTTATTTAATTATTGAAGACAAAATTAGCGACTCCTAAACGAAAATTTGAAACAGAAAAATCAGAAAAAGATAGTTCACATATAGGACTTGAACCCAGGACCCATGCCTTATCGGAACAACGCTCTACCAACTTAGCTAATGGGACCCTATCTCCTTCGGTCATATTTAACTGTATCATACCTCACATTTTTATTGGCTGCTATCTTTATGTATGATCGCAAGATTCAATCCGATCTAAATGCAATCTAGACAGTGTTTTAGATAAATATACGTATATCTTATTTTTATTTTAATGTGCGACATCTATTGACTTTTTCTGCAAGTCTTGGATGAATATTTTATTTTTGGAATAACTTAGTGAGTAAAACCTAAAATTTTAATATTTTATTATTGAAGACAATATAAGCGAATCTTGCGGGTTGAATCTTATCTTTATGTATGACCGTATCTTTTTCTTATTTTTCTGTTTCAAATTTTCGTTTTGGAATCGCTAATATTGTCTTCAATGAATAAATATTACTATTTGAAATTTTACTCATTGAGCTCTTCCAAAAATCAAAATAAATTATATTTATCCTTATTTTATTTAAATAGCTCCAACTTACATTTTAAAACATGGCAGTTTTGGTTATAATTATTTAATATTGAAAACATTTTAAAATTCTTACTAAGAGGGTCAATAGACAGATGATGAGAGTTCTTTATTTATTTATTTACAAAGAAATTGCCAATATGGCATTTTCTTCCTACCAATCTTCATTCTTAAGAATAGTTGGGAAATCGTTTGACATTATGTTCTAACGTTTTCCATTAGGTTTACACGTTATAAGAAGTTAATATAGATACGAAAATATTATGGAGTGCTATAAAAATGTATTACACGGAAAAGGGGCGGATTAAAAGATAGAATGAAGGTGATTAAAAAAGAAAGCAATCATCGGAATATATAACCTACCTAATTTACGTTTTGAAAGTAATATTTATGAGTAAATCATCAGCCAGATGCTCGATACCTAAATTACGAATGAATTTGTAAACAGTTTAGACTCGTTAGGATTTCTAGGCAATTAGATTCCGCATAATTAGGATAGATAGTAAACTAATCGAAATTTCGATGAGCCACAAATATCCTACCAATAATAATTACCCGTTACAAAGCGCATCAATATGTTTAAAGTATACAAACAAAAATTCAGTCTATTAGAATATTTGAAGCAAATCTATAATTTTTTTGATGTGCACCATTTATCTTTATATTACTAATGCCCGGTATACAGGTTGATTTAAAGTAAAGGTGGAACTTAGGCCGGCTTGTAACATAATCCGGGTGTAGGTCGGAAGCCTAGATATCAGAAATATTACTCGTATTGTCTATGATTTTATTAGAGGAAAGTACTTGATTTTCCATGCTGCGTGAGTGGTATATCTATGCTCCCACGTCATCGGGAGATCGAGAGCTTTCAAAATGTCAAATGTTTTAGGCGGGCTAATTTACGTGTTGATTTTTTGATAAAGTTCCCCACTTCAATCAGCATGGTATACACGAGGATACAAGATTTTAAACAGTATATGTTTAGCTGTAGTCAATGCACTTTTCACGAAACTTTGACAAAAAACCGCTGAAAACACGGTCTTATTAAACTAGTTGTCTATTTTTGATTGATTATCAATGAATAACATTAACATTCCACATCGTTCGATGAATGTAACAGTCCATGCTGATAAAATAACGCAATTTATTTATATTTCGGTGAGATTGGAATACATAATTACTCACGTAAATGTCATATTTGACATTTGTTACTGCTGGTGTCTAAAAAGGGGTTCCATTCTACGGCTTACCAACGGTTTAAGCGGCCGATTTAGCCCGCTCAAAATTGCGCGATGAATGTCGCATATAGCGAGGATACGGACTGACTGATATACCGGGCATATGTTCTGTAAAATATGAGATATGATCGTTGAAAAAGGGCATCGTAAGTCGCTAGTAACATTTAATATTCGTTGGAATGTTATACTATACAGGTAATCAAATATTTAATATTACAACTTACCAAGTAAAGTCATGAAGAATCCGTAGAGCACGCACATGGTCTTCCCGAAGACCCAGCGGTGAGACAGCGCGGAGATGAGGGTGAAGGGATTGCCCAGGACGGACACGGAGAAGTCGGAGCACACAAGGTTGAAGAGAATCAGGTTCAGGGGAGTCCACAACTAAGGAAATAAATAAATAATTAATAATATTTCATATAATAAAAACACATAAATTTGTTTTTGACCACGATAGTTTTATTTTCACTCTACCGGTTTCGGAAGATCCCTTCCTTCGTCAGGAGAATATTTAAAACTAATCTACTACACAAAATATTGACACATAAATACAAAAATGTTAAGTGTTTGAGGGAGATGTCGACAAAGTGGAAGGGGTAATTACGGGAATTCCAGGAAGAACAGAGCGGTTAACTGGAAATATGTCAAGAATAGGACTATAAGACAGATTAATTTGGTTATTTATTATACTGGAGTTATTATTGATGGATTTTCTGATTTCAAGTGCTTCTAAATTATCTAATTTTTTGCCTTTATTACTACGGTGAAGAATTTTAACCCCTGTATCTTTATTAAAAGTATGATCGGTGGAAATGAGATGATTGGCAAACTCCGAAAAATTATTGTTATTTAAACATCTTAAATGTTCGGTGATTCTAATATTTATATTTCTAGTTGTCTTACCTATGTAGAACGATTGACAATCATTGCAACATAGTTGGTAAATGCCTGAGTGGCTAAATTTGTGATCTTTATCTTTAGTATTTTTAAGTAATTTTCCCAAGTTGTTATCAGTATAGAACGCGGGTTTAATGTGGGTAGGCAAATTTTTTGTACTAAGTGAAGAAAAATTGGATATATATAAGATTTTACGCCATTGAAAGGGATTTATGATTTTATTATTAGTTTCAGGTGTACCAAATAAAAATGTATTCGTCGAAATGAGTTTAAGTTTCTTATTCAGGATTTTATCAATTAAATGTGTCGAGTAACCATTATTTAGAGCAATTTGTTTTATTTTTGACAGTTCAATTTCGAAATTAACAGCTGATAGTGGGATTTTTACTAAGCGGTGTACCATTGAATGATAGGCAGAATGTTTGTGTGATATCGGGTGGTTTGACGTGTTATGTATAGTTATATCCGTGAATGTCGGTTTACGATAGATGTTAAATTCAATTGCATTATTTATTGAAGTTAGTGTTAAATCTAGAAAATTAATCGATGCATTACTGCCTACCTCTACAGTGAATTGAATTTTTTTATGAAATGAATTTATAAGAAGAAGGAATTTAGTTAGTTGCCGCTCTGTTCCCGTCCAGATACAAAATATATCGTCTACATATCGTTTCCAAGTGAGAACATTATTTAAGAGTGATGACTTACAATTAAAAATCTTATTTTCTAAGTTATTCATAAACATATCTGCCAACAGTGGGCTAGTAGGAGCTCCCATAGGTAGCCCTTGGCTCTGTTGGAAGACGCAGTTGTTATACTGGAAATAATTTTGATTAAGGCACATATTGAATAAACGAGACAGGTCATCAATCATATCTTTATCTAAATTAGAGGATTTTAACATATCTACAATTATTTGTTTGCAATCAGTAGTTGGAACATTTGGAAATAAGTTAATTACATCAAACGAAATTAGCTTAGCATTATTGGGAATGAACAAGTCCTTAACTGAATTTATTAAATCAAATGAGTTTTTAATGGTATATTTGGGTGAAAACACATTAAAATTGTTGAAGACATTAGTGATATGAGAAGCTATTATGAAATTCGGGGAAGCACAGCATGACACGACAGGACGAATAGGTTCATTGATTTTATGTATTTTTAAAAACCCGTACAACTTGGGAATTTTAGGATTAGACTGCAAGAATTTATTCTGGTTAGGATAATCATCTTTAAAGATTTGAGATTTGCATGCATTTATTGAATTTTTTATATCTATTTGAAATTTATTAGTCGGATCTTTTTTTATAATAACGAAGTCGTCACTTTTTACGAAGTCTTCCATTTTTTCGTGGTAGGCCATTTTGTTCATTATGATCACAGTGTTTCCTTTGTCTGCCCTAGTAAGCACTAAATCATTTTCAGCCAACGTTTTGCGAATTTTATTAGTGCATAAAATTTCTGGATGGATGACCTTTTTAATTTTATCTTTTGTTATTAGACTTTTAATTGTCTCAGCACTTTTGTAAAGAAACGGTCTAGGTTGGTACGATAGAGCCGTTTCAATGTCCACTGCCACATTTTCAATAGCACTTTGTATGTTATTTTTATTGTAATTTAAATTATATTTTAGTCCTTTAGATAGTAAATTCATCTCTTCCGGGAGGAACACGTGGGAAGAGAGATTCTTCACTCGATCAAAAAATGTATGTTCTGGTTTATCTGGACACTGGTTACTGATGTTAGTTTTACAAAGATTTTGTAGTTTTTTATTTAATTTCACTTGTTTTTTGAACGCCTTTTCCGAGGTATACATCCTTATTTTATCGTCGAATAAAACCCACTCGACTGGATGTAAATCGTGTACTAGTTCAGTGTGTAGTAACATGATTTTAAGTTTAATTTCGTTTCTCTGTTTAAAAGCACCTTTCAAATCTTCTTTTAACCAAGCAACTTTAGCTCGGTAAGCAGAACTATTTGTAGTTGGGGAAGGAACGCACATTTTATTGAATTTATTATTAATATAATTCGGAAACACTTTACACTTTATACATCGCTGGTAGAAATATATGTCTAAACTCAGCATTCTGTATTTAATAGAAAAGTTTTTAAATAATTTTGCTTTGTTGGCCGTACTTGCCGATATTACGTAATTGTAAAAAGCATTCACTTTGTGGCTCATCATAATTTATAATAAAAACACATAAATTTGTTTTTGACCACGATAGTTTTATTTTCACTCTACCGGTTTCGGAAGATCCCTTCCTTCGTCAGGAGAATATTTAAAACTAATCTACTACACAAAATATTGACACATAAATACAAAAATGTTAAGTGTTTGAGGGAGATGTCGACAAAGTGGAAGGGGTAATTACGGGAATTCCAGGAAGAACAGAGCGGTTAACTGGAAATATGTCAAGAATAGGACTATAAGACAGATTAATTTGGTTATTTATTATACTGGAGTTATTATTGATGGATTTTCTGATTTCAAGTGCTTCTAAATTATCTAATTTTTTGCCTTTATTACTACGGTGAAGAATTTTAACCCCTGTATCTTTATTAAAAGTATGATCGGTGGAAATGAGATGATTGGCAAACTCCGAAAAATTATTGTTATTTAAACATCTTAAATGTTCGGTGATTCTAATATTTATATTTCTAGTTGTCTTACCTATGTAGAACGATTGACAATCATTGCAACATAGTTGGTAAATGCCTGAGTGGCTAAATTTGTGATCTTTATCTTTAGTATTTTTAAGTAATTTTCCCAAGTTGTTATCAGTATAGAACGCGGGTTTAATGTGGGTAGGCAAATTTTTTGTACTAAGTGAAGAAAAATTGGATATATATAAGATTTTACGCCATTGAAAGGGATTTATGATTTTATTATTAGTTTCAGGTGTACCAAATAAAAATGTATTCGTCGAAATGAGTTTAAGTTTCTTATTCAGGATTTTATCAATTAAATGTGTCGAGTAACCATTATTTAGAGCAATTTGTTTTATTTTTGACAGTTCAATTTCGAAATTAACAGCTGATAGTGGGATTTTTACTAAGCGGTGTACCATTGAATGATAGGCAGAATGTTTGTGTGATATCGGGTGGTTTGACGTGTTATGTATAGTTATATCCGTGAATGTCGGTTTACGATAGATGTTAAATTCAATTGCATTATTTATTGAAGTTAGTGTTAAATCTAGAAAATTAATCGATGCATTACTGCCTACCTCTACAGTGAATTGAATTTTTTTATGAAATGAATTTATAAGAAGAAGGAATTTAGTTAGTTGCCGCTCTGTTCCCGTCCAGATACAAAATATATCGTCTACATATCGTTTCCAAGTGAGAACATTATTTAAGAGTGATGACTTACAATTAAAAATCTTATTTTCTAAGTTATTCATAAACATATCTGCCAACAGTGGGCTAGTAGGAGCTCCCATAGGTAGCCCTTGGCTCTGTTGGAAGACGCAGTTGTTATACTGGAAATAATTTTGAATAATTCCTACTAGCTACAATAATTCCTACTAGCCCACTGTTGGCAGATATGTTTATGAATAACTTAGAAAATAAGATTTTTAATTGTAAGTCATCACTCTTAAATAATGTTCTCACTTGGAAACGATATGTAGACGATATATTTTGTATCTGGACGGGAACAGAGCGGCAACTAACTAAATTCCTTCTTCTTATAAATTCATTTCATAAAAAAATTCAATTCACTGTAGAGGTAGGCAGTAATGCATCGATTAATTTTCTAGATTTAACACTAACTTCAATAAATAATGCAATTGAATTTAACATCTATCGTAAACCGACATTCACGGATATAACTATACATAACACGTCAAACCACCCGATATCACACAAACATTCTGCCTATCATTCAATGGTACACCGCTTAGTAAAAATCCCACTATCAGCTGTTAATTTCGAAATTGAACTGTCAAAAATAAAACAAATTGCTCTAAATAATGGTTACTCGACACATTTAATTGATAAAATCCTGAATAAGAAACTTAAACTCATTTCGACGAATACATTTTTATTTGGTACACCTGAAACTAATAATAAAATCATAAATCCCTTTCAATGGCGTAAAATCTTATATATATCCAATTTTTCTTCACTTAGTACAAAAAATTTGCCTACCCACATTAAACCCGCGTTCTATACTGATAACAACTTGGGAAAATTACTTAAAAATACTAAAGATAAAGATCACAAATTTAGCCACTCAGGCATTTACCAACTATGTTGCAATGATTGTCAATCGTTCTACATAGGTAAGACAACTAGAAATATAAATATTAGAATCACCGAACATTTAAGATGTTTAAATAACAATAATTTTTCGGAGTTTGCCAATCATCTCATTTCCACCGATCATACTTTTAATAAAGATACAGGGGTTAAAATTCTTCACCGTAGTAATAAAGGCAAAAAATTAGATAATTTAGAAGCACTTGAAATCAGAAAATCCATCAATAATAACTCCAGTATAATAAATAACCAAATTAATCTGTCTTATAGTCCTATTCTTGACATATTTCCAGTTAACCGCTCTGTTCTTCCTGGAATTCCCGTAATTACCCCTTCCACTTTGTCGACATCTCCCTCAAACACTTAACATTTTTGTATTTATGTGTCAATATTTTGTGTAGTAGATTAGTTTTAAATATTCTCCTGACGAAGGAAGGGATCTTCCGAAACCGGTAGAGTGAAAATAAAACTATCGTGGTCAAAAACAAATTTATGTGTTTTTATTATAAATTATGATGAGCCACAAAGTGAATGCTTTTTACAATTACGTAATATCGGCAAGTACGGCCAACAAAGCAAAATTATTTAAAAACTTTTCTATTAAATACAGAATGCTGAGTTTAGACATATATTTCTACCAGCGATGTATAAAGTGTAAAGTGTTTCCGAATTATATTAATAATAAATTCAATAAAATGTGCGTTCCTTCCCCAACTACAAATAGTTCTGCTTACCGAGCTAAAGTTGCTTGGTTAAAAGAAGATTTGAAAGGTGCTTTTAAACAGAGAAACGAAATTAAACTTAAAATCATGTTACTACACACTGAACTAGTACACGATTTACATCCAGTCGAGTGGGTTTTATTCGACGATAAAATAAGGATGTATACCTCGGAAAAGGCGTTCAAAAAACAAGTGAAATTAAATAAAAAACTACAAAATCTTTGTAAAACTAACATCAGTAACCAGTGTCCAGATAAACCAGAACATACATTTTTTGATCGAGTGAAGAATCTCTCTTCCCACGTGTTCCTCCCGGAAGAGATGAATTTACTATCTAAAGGACTAAAATATAATTTAAATTACAATAAAAATAACATACAAAGTGCTATTGAAAATGTGGCAGTGGACATTGAAACGGCTCTATCGTACCAACCTAGACCGTTTCTTTACAAAAGTGCTGAGACAATTAAAAGTCTAATAACAAAAGATAAAATTAAAAAGGTCATCCATCCAGAAATTTTATGCACTAATAAAATTCGCAAAACGTTGGCTGAAAATGATTTAGTGCTTACTAGGGCAGACAAAGGAAACACTGTGATCATAATGAACAAAATGGCCTACCACGAAAAAATGGAAGACTTCGTAAAAAGTGACGACTTCGTTATTATAAAAAAAGATCCGACTAATAAATTTCAAATAGATATAAAAAATTCAATAAATGCATGCAAATCTCAAATCTTTAAAGATGATTATCCTAACCAGAATAAATTCTTGCAGTCTAATCCTAAAATTCCCAAGTTGTACGGGTTTTTAAAAATACATAAAATCAATGAACCTATTCGTCCTGTCGTGTCATGCTGTGCTTCCCCGAATTTCATAATAGCTTCTCATATCACTAATGTCTTCAACAATTTTAATGTGTTTTCACCCAAATATACCATTAAAAACTCATTTGATTTAATAAATTCAGTTAAGGACTTGTTCATTCCCAATAATGCTAAGCTAATTTCGTTTGATGTAATTAACTTATTTCCAAATGTTCCAACTACTGATTGCAAACAAATAATTGTAGATATGTTAAAATCCTCTAATTTAGATAAAGATATGATTGATGACCTGTCTCGTTTATTCAATATGTGCCTTAATCAAAATTATTTCCAGTATAACAACTGCGTCTTCCAACAGAGCCAAGGGCTACCTATGGGAGCTCCTACTAGCCCACTGTTGGCAGATATGTTTATGAATAACTTAGAAAATAAGATTTTTAATTGTAAGTCATCACTCTTAAATAATGTTCTCACTTGGAAACGATATGTAGACGATATATTTTGTATCTGGACGGGAACAGAGCGGCAACTAACTAAATTCCTTCTTCTTATAAATTCATTTCATAAAAAAATTCAATTCACTGTAGAGGTAGGCAGTAATGCATCGATTAATTTTCTAGATTTAACACTAACTTCAATAAATAATGCAATTGAATTTAACATCTATCGTAAACCGACATTCACGGATATAACTATACATAACACGTCAAACCACCCGATATCACACAAACATTCTGCCTATCATTCAATGGTACACCGCTTAGTAAAAATCCCACTATCAGCTGTTAATTTCGAAATTGAACTGTCAAAAATAAAACAAATTGCTCTAAATAATGGTTACTCGACACATTTAATTGATAAAATCCTGAATAAGAAACTTAAACTCATTTCGACGAATACATTTTTATTTGGTACACCTGAAACTAATAATAAAATCATAAATCCCTTTCAATGGCGTAAAATCTTATATATATCCAATTTTTCTTCACTTAGTACAAAAAATTTGCCTACCCACATTAAACCCGCGTTCTATACTGATAACAACTTGGGAAAATTACTTAAAAATACTAAAGATAAAGATCACAAATTTAGCCACTCAGGCATTTACCAACTATGTTGCAATGATTGTCAATCGTTCTACATAGGTAAGACAACTAGAAATATAAATATTAGAATCACCGAACATTTAAGATGTTTAAATAACAATAATTTTTCGGAGTTTGCCAATCATCTCATTTCCACCGATCATACTTTTAATAAAGATACAGGGGTTAAAATTCTTCACCGTAGTAATAAAGGCAAAAAATTAGATAATTTAGAAGCACTTGAAATCAGAAAATCCATCAATAATAACTCCAGTATAATAAATAACCAAATTAATCTGTCTTATAGTCCTATTCTTGACATATTTCCAGTTAACCGCTCTGTTCTTCCTGGAATTCCCGTAATTACCCCTTCCACTTTGTCGACATCTCCCTCAAACACTTAACATTTTTGTATTTATGTGTCAATATTTTGTGTAGTAGATTAGTTTTAAATATTCTCCTGACGAAGGAAGGGATCTTCCGAAACCGGTAGAGTGAAAATAAAACTATCGTGGTCAAAAACAAATTTATGTGTTTTTATTATAAATTATGATGAGCCACAAAGTGAATGCTTTTTACAATTACGTAATATTTCATAAATTGAGTCATAAAACAAGAGCAATCAGGTACTTCCCCCATTTCTAATACTCCATTTTGGGATGACATCGTCTCACCGCCTCCAGAAGTTTGTTAGCAATTGGGACTCTTAATATTGTTACTTACTCTTGTAAACTCTGGTTAAGATGAGACAATACCCTAAAATAATTTAGGAATCTTAACGGAGTACCTAAGTGAAGAAGACACGCACAGAAATATGCGACGCGCGGCTCTGGTGTATTGGACAGACCTACGGTTGAATTAGCCTTAGCAAATCTCTAAAATAAAGTGGAATCTTAACGATATAAGTGATAATGTAAAAACAATATTCGGCGTAATGGACGGACATACGGTCGACTTTGCCCTAGCAGGCCTAGAAAATTGATCTTTCGGATGGGTTTATTTTAATTATTTCTATTGGATGTATCACTAAAACCTCATGTTTCTAAAAGGATCCTTTGAGAAGTTACTAGTTAATCGTATAGACTCTAGATTTTATTCCTCTATATTATAGAGGAATAAAATTTGGTGCTTACCGCTAATTTTATAGTTGAAAGCGTTTTATAAAATTTTCAAACCGTTTACCATAAAATATTTTAATGGTAAGGTGCTGTTTTAATTAATCTTAAATACAAATAATTTATTGAAGAAAGCAACCACTTTGTGATTTGACATATTTAATAAAATAAATTACTTTTTGTTTTAAAATCACGAGTTATTAATAATTTTTAGAACCGAGCGGTTTCGCTTTACTCAAGCATCTTCAGGGTACAAATTATTACTAAATTTTATTACTAAATTATTATTACTAGTAATAATTTGTACGCTCTAACAAAAATATATACTATCGTTACGAATTCGTAGGAATTAATTAAAATGTGAGCATTGAGCGAACCCCCGTTATAACCATTAATGTGATTCCGTTTTTAATATAGTCAAACTATTTAGAGTTCGTTACTGTACATTTTTATTTATTTTTTAATTCAAAAAGAAAGACAAACATTCCGGGGTTACGAATAACCTGACAATGTTTGAAAACCTCCTACTACCACTACAGTAAGCATAAGATGTTGCTCGTGTTGTGACGGAGGACTTAGCCAACCGAGGAATTGAACATACTACGCCTGGGTGGGACCCAAACGCGATGTCAACTCAGCCACCGACCGGACTTTAAACATGCCGAACTTTCAGAATGCGCTACCGATCACTTGGTTCTGTTTTTTTATGGTACGTCGGATCAGTAATCCATTTACAGTACCATATTTTCATTCTGACGCTCTTAACATCTGAGAAGATAATTATAAAAAAAAGTCTTAAGGGTTCTTAAAGAGGAATTTAATACAATCACTGTTTAAGAATTATCATTTTACAGCACCATTCCTCGTGTCATGCTATACTGAGCCAGAACATCTATTTTGAACTAGTCACGGCGACGACTATGGCTGAACTATTTTGAACTAGTCACGGCGATGACTATAGCTGAACTATTTTGAACTAGTCACGGCGACGACTATGGCTGAACTATTTTGAACTAGTCACGGCGACGACTATGGCTGAACTTTTCTGACACGTATATGCCATAGCATTCCGACAGGACTATCGAATGGGCTATCGAGTTATGAATTAAATTAAAAGTAAATATTTGTATATCGTCTGGTTTCTAGACTTAATCTATTTTTTTTTTCATTCTTCTGTTATGAATTATATTTATTGAATAATTATTAATCAATTTAGAGAGTAGAACTAATAATGTTAACTAAAATAATTCATACAATTAGTTTTCACTGCTTTTGATTTTTTAATGTTCCTCTTCTATAGAAGCTGGCGCTTGTGTCTAGAAGAGTGGTGAGCATCAAGATGAAGAATATTTAGTGTTTGCAATTATGAATTTTAAAATTTATTATTAATTAAAAAGATAGTTTCATCATTTTGGTATTTTTACATTGAACTTCTCTTTAATTGCTTTTAGTAGGTGTTTATCGTCTTCTATTTTCCTGATATTTTCGGGTAGGCTGTTGAAGTATTTTTTCCTTAGATATATGTAATGATGTTGAGCAAAAGTGGTGTTACATTTTTGAGCTGGAAATTTTTGATGAATGTGACTTTCAGTTAAAGAGTTGTAATTTTGTTTTTCTTTTATTATTTGAGTTATTATGTTTTTTTGGACAAGATCATTAAATTTTAATACTTTAAATTCTTCAAAAAATAGATGTGTTGGATAATCTCTTGGTTTTTTCAATATTATTGTTATAATTAGACGTTGTACAATTTCAACAGGAAGTAGTTTTGTATGCAGCTCCCAAGCTGATTACAGCGTATTCGAGATTTGATTGTACTAAGGCGTTGTTTCCTCAGGTAAGTCTATATGGTGTATGAACCTCGGATAGGTTCCCTGAGTCCGCATATAGCCGTACCTTTTAGGATGTTTTCTTAATTCGTTCCAGCATATTGATTTCGGAGCATCTGGGCCGAAGGCTTGAAATAAACTTCCTCCGGAACTAAGATTTATAACAAGTCCACCAGAATTCAGACCTAAACTAAAAACTTACCTTTTTAAGTTGTCATACCCTTAAATTAAATATACCATTCCCGAGAGAAAGTCCAATTATATCCAATTTTCCAATTATGTCCTATATCCAGTATCTAAATTTCGCTAATAAACAATTAGTTAATGTTAATTAATTGTTAATCTTAAGTGACCTACCAGGTAAGTATGGTACTGTATATTATCTCCATATCTAGATAGTAATAACATAAATAATTGTAGAAATATATTTTATATTTGTACAACGCCGTTGAGGTGATTTTGCATAAAAACGGCGATATAAAAATCATCCAAATATTATTATTATTTATATTTACAGATTTAGATTCAACATACCGCTTGCATCCTCTAGCTTACTTCTCATAATGCCATCAAACAAATTTTAAACAAATTAAATTATTAGTGTCAATTTTCGTATGTTCTGTCCTCAATCGGAAGCAAAAGGATAGGGAATTCGCAAAAAAACTCCATCACTCTATGACTTCACCAAAAAACTATTGATTCTGATGAAAAGACAGTACCTAATTTTTATCAGATCTGTTGACTATTCTCTATATTCATTACATTCCTCTATTCTTTAGGTGACAATTAGATATATCTTTTGAAAAAACTACATATTTCAATCCATTTGGATCGTAAGTTTCGCTTGCTGTGTATGCTAATAAGGCTTTTAAAAAGTATGTGTACCTAAATAGATTCGGGGAGGATGTAACATTCGCATGCGTGAAATAACTTTTCCTGTATTTGTTTTCTTAGATTTTTTTCATGGTAACGTATTACCGGTATATATGGATTTTATTGTTGGTATTTTATTGTTGTATTGCGACAGTGGCATTATTTTGAACACATTTCTTTTGTTGTTCAAAGAGATCTTTGTAAAATAACTTTTGACGATTTTACTCTGCAATGTTAAAATGACATTTTCCGTGGTTAAAATGTATTTTATTACATGTTGTGTTCTGTGGAATTGTAAAAAGAGCTTTGGAGAGAACAAAGTGTGCGCAGCACTGGTTTAGTGACAGAAAAAACCGCAAAAACTCAGACAATCAGTCAATTAGAGCCGTAAAAAAGTAATGCATATTTGTAATGTCTTGCAGCTTCAAAAACAAGAACAAAAATAGAAAATTTATAAGCTTTCGACCACATTGTTATTTGAACGTAAATATGGGTTAATTTGGAAGGTTTTCGGCAATTTGCCATACAGTTTGGGAAGAGGCGAAGGATTACAAATTAATTCTCAGAAAACAAACTTTTAATAACCAGCCTGAAAACTTTCGGGTCCATGTAAGAAATTCCTATTTAATTTGAATACTTTAAAACTGTCCCGAGATTCAGCCATGCTTTGAATTTCTTTTAATAATTTATTATCATTTTAAACGAATTTATGAATTTCATTGCATCTATTATTACCTACTAGAACTTTGTCAAACTTTGGGTTAAAGTAAAAAGCTTAGGGGTTTTTAATCGTATATTTGTCTGTTGGTTGATATGTACCGGAAAAATCCTTTATAATTAGCTTTCGTAGCTAAGTAATTACATTAAACCTTACATCGAGGCCTCTCTCTCAGCTGGCACTACAGGTAGCTAAATTTCATTAAAATTGCACGAATTTCCAGTTTTTAAGATGCGTATTCAAAAGATGTCATACCCTCCACAATTCGTACTGCGAAATTAGTTGCTTATAAAAAAATAGTTGACGTGTACCCGGCGTTACTCGCTTTTTTTCTACTTTCTATAAATATATATATATATTTTTTATTTCTAATTACACGCCCGGCTGGGCTTTTACATGTTTTACTACAAAATCAAAGCAATAACAAGAAAAAAGCAAAGCAAAATTAAAAAAAAAAACAAAATCAAAAAGAAAAATAGAAGACAAAATAAACAACAACCTCTAAAATAAAAACAAAGTCAAATACGAAATATGTAAACCTTGCGAAAGAAATTCTTTAAATGATAGAGAAATCTTTCTAAACATCCGATGCATAATAAAGAACTAAACGCATAAACAGACAGACGCGGATTGAGAATTGGTTTTATACTATAAGATAACAATAAACGTAGTGCAAGTTAATGACATGTCTCCACGAGTACATTTTAATATATAACTTTCTTTATGGTCTTATGAATCGCTATTGAAGTGATATTTAACAAAAATTGCAATTTAACAAATGTAAATTATCCGCGTAGATAATTTTTCTACTATTACTATCTCGGGTGAATTTATTCTTCAGAACTTTTCCCACTGCCGGTTTTACATGGGATAAACAAAAAAAATTATATTATTCAAACCATAAAACACCCACTTTTTGAAGATATTCATAAATTATTGTAAACATAAGTTTTATATATAAACAGCACATCTGGAAAACATAACAAAGGAAGAAAATATTATAAAATAGAAAATACTGAACTCAAACGATGAATGCATACAAATACTGTGTAGTTTGTAAAACAATTGAAACATTTACCCAGGAAATGATAAATAAGAAAAATTAATCTGAATTTGAATGCTGCTTCCAACAGGCCTGAAGCCAATTGGTTTAATTACAAAGCTGCCACTAAAACTGGGTCAAAAGTGCAAAGGCACAAAAAAACGCACGTACAAAAGAATCACGATGGAGTTACAGCATCCTTTTTTCTATCCAGATAAGTATATCGTGATATTGTCATACTGCAGTTCGTTGGCGTGTAGTATGTAGATCCACAATATTTATTTATTTTCGGGAAATCGACAGTTTATATTTTTTTCAGTTTGCATATGTGTAGTACAGCCACATAATAAAACCAATTATTAATTTCCTCCTTGTGTCTGTACCTCTATTAAGACAACATAATAAGAGTAAAAAAATAAATTTATGACAATATATTGCTCGTGAAAATTAAGAAAAAATATTGATTTTATGGAGCTTATTATATGTGTAATATTAGGACATAATATCACATTATAATATAAAACGGGATATAATACTAACTTAGTTGAATACAGAATTACATAAAACTACAACAACAAAGAATAATTCGTGATAATAATAGTTCAGAAAACATTTTTTTCAATTTGCATTATTATGGTCACGGTTTTCATTTATTGGTAACCGTAAGAAGATTGGATTTATGTAAAACAAATTAAATTCTAAGCAGAATTATAAATATAAATAGCAAAAAAGTTACGTACTCATGAAATATCAGAGTATTACTATTTTATGGACTTTTTATACTTGAAAAGATCGCAAATGAAAATGTCCACTTTTAATATTACGTTTTAATAATTATTACATAGTCTGTTCAAGCAAGATTTTTTATTGTTTATTTCGCATCGATGTACTTTGAACAGTACAGAAGAGCGTGTGGAGCGTGCTGGTACATTAAATTGAATCTTATTTAGCATCTCTGTGCATTGAATAGAATTGTTAAGGTGACATGAGACTCTAATAACAGGGGTTTGCTCGACGCTCACATTTTAATTATTCCTGATGAACGTATTTTTAAAATCTCCAATGTTTCTAGAAGGATGCCTACGGATTAAGTTATATATTTAAAATTAATAAAAACAGGACCTTACCATTAAAATATTAAATCCAAATTTTATTAATCGTTTTTTAAGTATAAAATTAGCAGTAAGCACTAGATTTTATTTATATAGATGTTGAATTAGTAACTTTCTGAGGGATTCCTCAATAAACAGTAGAGATTTTAGTAATACGTTCATCGGAAATAATTAAAATAAACCCCACGAAAAGATCGATTTTAACCGCCTGCTTAGGGCAACGTCGACCGTAGGTCCATCCCTTACGCCGGGCCGCGCGCCAAATATTGTTTTTACATAACTTCATAATTTATTTCGTCTTCATTGTAAGATTTCCACTTCATTGTAGAGATTTGATAGGGCAAATTCAATCGCAGGTCTGTCCAATACACCAGGGCCGCGTCGTATATTTTTGTACACGGCTGCTTAACTTACGTCGTTAATATTCTTGCTTTATTTTAGAGTATTGCCTCGTCAGGAATAATATATCTATGTGACGCCTTCGCACGCTTAATGAATCAATTTTAAAGTATGAAGTTGCCTCTGCATAGTGATTAAATCTTACAAATGACCTGTTACAGAGATATTTTAAGAATTCGTTTTGAATTTCTTCGATTTTGTTAAAGTGAAATTTATAAAATGGATTTGTTAACAGGTTAGTAACTATCACACACCCACAAACAATAACTAAATTAACCCCGACATTAGCAGAGTAATGATACCCAGAATTTAATAATGAATATGTCAAAACTTTGTGCAAACTTCAATATAGTACATGATGCTCATTATACTGGTATACGGAAAGCTCTAGTGAAGTGAAGAGGAACTTTTCTAACCGGAGGGGAAATCAATTTTTATTTTATTCGTGGGGCGCATGGGGTACAGTATATAACTACTGCTTTTATTTTATTATTTTCATTTTCCAAAACTGGCGTATTTTTAACATACAAATAATTCGCCGCTGGCGAAAGGATTTTTTCTCAAAGGCCAATCAAATTAGCTTTTTTAATTAAATTTTGATCGTTCAGGAAAATACAAATTTTTATCAAGAAAGCTTTTGGTATTTCATGAAACGTAAAACGTTTAAATGCATCAAAAATAGAGAGAACTCATAAAAAAAACGCTGTATTCCGAAGTTGAAATTTTTTCTACAATTAAGGTCGAAACAAATACTTTGAGCGATTGATTCATAATTTAAAAGGCAGACTAAAACCCTTTACAAAACAGACGACAAAAATATAATAATTACTACCGCAATTTTATTGACATTTATTATGTTTTAAAAGGTTTTGTTGGCCGTGTGTTGCTCACAACTGCTCCAGTTGATTTGTCTTGTTTCACGAACCTATAACACAAAACATACACCATGAAGATGATGTCTGAACAAGGATTGATATAGGAACCATAAGTTTTGTTACATTACAGATCTGATAGTGGTAAGGCTATATACAAAAGTATTATCATATTTATCTTTAGAATTGTTTTGATGTTGTAACGTTATTGTTTAGTCCATACCAATTATGGATAGCATTATGCTACATCTCAGGTTATGGAACTCACCACGGATTGATAGGTTGAAAAGTATAAAAATCTGTAAATTTTATTTATTTATTTGCTTAGTACAGCAATACATACATATTGTACATTTGTAAAATGTTTTGACTCTCCAACTAGGAGAAATTCCTACTTTAGGACAGTCAAAATTTGAAGGAATAAGCAAAAGTATTTTGAAAAAATAAATTCTCAACAACTTTGATGTAATATTATGAAGAAGGATTATCTAATAATAATCATTAGGCTATCTTTTGAGAGTGACAGGACTTACTTTAGGTTATTTTTCTTATTTATATTAAAAATATGCTTTCGCCCACCTACTGCGTGGTGGGCCGGATCGGGTGAGACTGTTTGAGAGAGACCTTTTTGACTTCTCCAGCCGGACTATTTCAACCCATCACCTTTCACCGCAATGGGAGGGATGGATACATTGATTCCTAGATTCCTTCCCCTTCCCTCACACCTTTTTTCTCCCAGAACTTCCTCTTCTTTATTTCCTCCACGCAGCATCTCTAAAGATAACATATCATAATAAGGGTTTTTTCCCCTCAAGGTCTCCTGTGGGGAACTAATGCAAAAATAAATCGTCGTCATTTTAAACAAAGCAAGCCCGTCGCGTAGAAAAGGTTGTGGAGTTCCAATTCAAAATCCAGCAAACTTTAAATACCACAAGAACATAGACCACTAGCCCCGAGAAAGGCATTTTCATAATCAACACAATGTAAAATGGCAATGAAATAAGTTTTTTTTTCAGCAAACGGTTTCGGTTTTATGTTTGTCGCACAATTAATTGAGTTTTCCGATGGGAACGATAAAATTGAGTTCCTTGCGTGCGTTCAGGTTTTTAATTAGTACAACAGTAGAAAAATATTCAGAAGCGTGGGACTTTTAATGTTTTTACTGAAGTTTCTCAGTAACATTAATAGAAGTATATTAATTTTACAACGTATTATCCGAGAAAACAAGTTCGTTTTAAATTATAGAGCGACTATTATAATATTTGAAAAAAAAACAGGTGTGTTTAACTATGTTTAAAAAATTACGACGAAAGCTTTTATCCTCTACCCCATAGTTAGTAAAACGTGAACAAGTTGGTGAATATTAATGTTAAATAAATATCGCAATATAATAACTAACGCAATTTTTTACCACAGTATAAAATTCAAAAATATTTTTGGGTAAACAACATTTTTGGTTGAAAGAGAACTTATATGTGCCTAACAAGTGTACTCGTGGAAAATCCCATGCACTTTTTTATACTAAGGGAAAAGGTTGTTGCTACGTATACATTGGTAAAACCAACATAATATTTGAAGAATACCTTTTGATATTTTGATTTTTACATAAAATAATATACCTTGTCTAGTTATTTAATAGGCAATAGCCTAATGTCAGAATTAAACTAATTTCTAAATACAATTATCTGGTGTGCTGTTGTACCCTTTGGGCGATCTTTTACTTTGATGGTGTGGTCTTGACATTCGCCTTTCACAGCAATATAATTTCTTGCTCTGTACCGAGTATACAGCCCTTTGTACTAGAGGAAAGTACAAAATAAATCGCTTTGCTTCTGATCAACTCGCCGCAGCAAAGTTTCATAAATGTTTTTCGGCTTTTGAACAAATGGTAATAACAATCAATTTTGACAGGTCTCGGCATTTAGAAGTTAATTTTAGATAATCGAGAGAGAAGATGTTAATGCTTTGTATAATAAAGCTCCCCGAAGGACTGATAATTTAAACTTCAAGTAAAGTTCCCATTTGCTTTTTTCAGAATGTTTCTTGGAGTGTTTAAGTACCTACTCTGACAAATAAATAAATAAAAAATTCCAATAATGATACTGATTTTCTATCATACAAAAGTACCTAAGAACCGTTATAAAAAGTTCTAACTTTAACAAACTATTTCACATACGAAAACGTGGCATTTTTGTAATTATTATTTGTAATTGGTAAATATTAATCCCTCCAGCGGTTGAGGGTCATATATGACCGGGCGTCCATATTTTATAAAAGTATTTATTTAGTAAGAAAAATTATCATTCTTTCCAATTTGTATCAAAGATTTATACCGTAATCCATAAATAAAATCCTAAAAATAGCCAAAATGAATCATTCAGTTTTCGCGTTGCTATCGTAACAATCGGCTTAACTTTAAAAATTATTTTTTTATTATATGAACGAAATAAAATCGAATGAACAGTTTTCTTACAAATTCGCCAAACAAAACGAACGTGTTTTCGGAATATTGAGTTCTCTCAATTTTTCTATGATCGGAGTAAAAATTTAAATGTGTTAGCGATTTTGACAATATTTTTCGCGTTTGATATTAAAATTTTGTTATTTAGAAATAGTAATGTTTATTTAAAAAGCATACAATGGAATGGTAATTTTATCTAGTTTCTAAGACAGTATTTGTTTTTATGGAAAATTAATAAATTAGATGTATATAGAGCATTTGAAATACACAGAAAACATTGCAAATTGTACAAAAATGATGAAAGTACTAAAGGGTTCAATGAAAGAATAATTTCGCCGTAATTCTTCTGTATAACTAATGGAACTCACCTGTTTATCCTTGAACATCAGCACGATGACCATCAGATTCAGGAAGAAGCCGAAAAAGCCTATCAGGAAAAGGACGAAGGCTGAAGCGGCAAAACCCCACGTCGGCATCAGCTCCACATAATCCTCGTGTATGGAGTAGATGTACACGGAGGAAGAGTGATTCATTGCCTGCGTTAGAGACATCGCGGCTACCGGGCATTCAAGGTACGAATATTACTATCCAGAGTGAAGGATATGGATTCATTTCACTTTGTATTTATTGTAGTTTGGATTTGCTCCAGGTTATGGCCCTTTTAAATGTATTTTAGTGCACTTAAATGAAATGTGTTTGGGATATTTTCAGGTATTTTTCAAGGTCCACATGGATATTTTTGAGCCTCATTAGTTATTAAGGAAAACAGTATTAGAAAAATAGAAAATTATTTTTTTTTTCTAAGAAATCAAAAACTTTGCTTTAAACTTATATCGTCAAAATGGCTCGGAACGATTTTTTAAGAATTTAACCAACTAATATAAACGAATCACTTTTTCATTAAAATCTCAGAAACCTGAATTGCCTACGCTGCGTACAAATGGAATAGCAATCAAATTAAACATCGCTGTCTCCTTCTGTTCTACTTGTATCTCTCCCTGTCTATTATCTTCACAAATATGACTGTATGTAATTTGAAAATTAGCTGATAATATATGAATGATGAAGCTGATGCTAAGCGAAACTCGGTCGGCTGTCTTTATATTTTGTCGTAAGTTTAGAAATGATATTGATTTAAAATATGTTACCCAAACATTTGGTTGACATTATATTGTCAGTTTAGTGTAAAATCAGATTTTTAGTTGAGCGGTGCCCGCGTGCCAATGGTTGAAAAATAACCGTTTAATCTATAATACATACTAGATTTTACATCCCCAATTTCCTGGTCGAGAATGTGTTACCGAATATTACCGAAAATTAATGAAAACAAAACTTATTTGGTGAGTTGATACATGACGTACGGGAAATAAAATAATTATAACCAAGAATTTCCGATTTTACCCAATTTAGTAGGAAAACCACACCCCTATTAGTTTTAATAGTTTCAGTCGATCAGCTCCAATTATTCATAGAACGTTATGAAATAGGTCAATTTTAAGATTAAACCTCACAAAGGGTTCTATCTAATGAATTATTAATTTTGATGTTCTCCATTATCTGAAACAAAAAGAAAACACATCATTAGAAATCTGGGACGAATTGGTAAAATACTAAGGTTTTATTATTATGAAATTCTCAACCCGAAATTCGCTCTCTTCTATGAAAAATATTGTACTTATTTTGGAAAACACACGTTCTAAGCACTTATTATAAACGAACTTCAGTCGCTCGTCGCAATTCAGCGAAACGATGTCAGCCATCTTAGGGCCAGCAGTTAAAAATGACCCTAAACATCACTCTGTGTAAGCTAACTCAACTAGAACAATACTACAAATGATATTGGTGAGTGTCTGATTTCGGCTGTGATCAGTGACTGTATATTGCAATTCGATCGGGGTACCCTCCTAAATAAAAACTTCGATTTAGATGCTAGGAGTATACTGAGTACAAATCTCAAGTACTTATAAGCTTGGGAGACACTTTGGGATGTAGCCCCAAAATTCCTGATAAACCCACTTGATTCTGTGCGAAGGAGAGCGTGTCGTCTGATTGACAATTCATTGCTAACAGACTGATTGCCATCTCTAATGTACACAGTGGGTAGTATTTCTCTTCTAATAACAATATGAAAGAAATCTAAAGTTTGTGTTTTTATTTCAGGTGTAATAATATGTGCCTTGGCATTGGGTGATCTAATATACATCAATTTAGTTTTGTTTGAATTTATGATTATACCGTGAGACCATTTCAGAAATTGAATGTAATCTTTTTGTGAGTGGTCAATACATAATTGAACTGTGAGAAATCACCAACGTAGTATCATCCGCATACACGAAGTTTTTTACATGGTTAAAAATGTACTTAATGAAGAATACACAATACATAATATATAAAATTGGACCTGATATGGAATCTTGAGGAACGCCTGCTAAGATTTTTCTTTTTTACTTAAGGTGTTCAATAGCTTTATTTTCAGGCTCCGGTTGTTCAAGTAATTTTCAAAGAGTTTTAGAAGTTTCGCTCGTATTCCCATGATTTCTAGTATTTTCAGTAGTTTTCTGTTAAGTGTCAAATAATTTATGAAAGAAAGCGTCGGTGTCACAGCTAATATTTATTTTCAAATATAACATTCCAACCGAATGCTGGTGTTCGTAATATAACAATTTATTATAAATTTGTTTTATTAATTGATACACGGGGGCTTAAAAAACCCAGGGGCCTATCAACAAAAACTGGTGTTTGAGTTAAACTGGGTTTCGGTAATGCCATGATCATATTTATTAGTGACTCGTAGCTCTCGGATCTCGTACATACAGCCAAGAGATGCACAGTTGGTTATATCAGTTGGGCATACACTTGGGCATATAAGCATTCCAATCTTTATTTGCGTTTATTTCAAAATCATGCTTTTGTAGATAGGACATACTTTGTCATTTTAAGTAGATATGAACATAAAAAAGTAATGGAACATTTTCTAAGTCCCAGAGGGTTGATTAATTGTGTTCTAGTAAAATCAATAACGAATAAATAAATAAATGTGATGTAAATTTGTCTTGTTTGCCAGCAATAAGTTCAATTTTCTTTTACTTCTAGCATAGAGCTACAATTAGAGGTGCTACTGCGTACGAATTACTCATCGAAACTTGTTACACTATTAGAACGCGGTAAGCGGTGCTCGTATAACATGTTTGTTCTTATTATATAATGTACTTATATCGGTTTCTTTTTACGTTTACGATGCTGGATACGAAGAAAATGATCAAATAATGAATCGAATTTGTGTTAGTCAAATCACAGAATGTTAACGTTTGCACAACTTGAAGCGTAAAGGGATCAGGAGTTAAATTTTAAGCGTTCATACTAATTATACTACTGCGGTAATGGACTGCTAATCCAAAATATCAACAGTATCAAACTAGCACTTGGCAGTGAGTTGTAAAAACATGTTAACCTTCCACTTCTACCTTCCCGGTAAATCTGCATGTTTCGTCAACCAAATCTAATTAAGCTTGTAAAAGAGTAAAGTGTTTATAGAACAATAGTGTAACCATACGAATCACGAACCTAATTGCGAATCTGTTTTATATTTTAAGAGTCGGTTGCAGGTAGCTTTGAGGTGAAACATGCAATTTAGCTGAATACTGTGTTTGACTTCTGAAATTCATTTCACAGAGTATTTATTACATGAAATCAAATCCTTTCATTTCAGATGGAAACGGTTCTGATAGAATGGGTGCTAATGAAATTCGAAATTCAATTAATATTTTAGTGTTCTAATGTGTGGTGTTGTAACATGGTATTTGGTAAGCGACTTGTACCAATTGTATTGAGGGGTAAGTTAATTACAGAAATTCGCAAAAAGAGGTTAGTATTGCATTAACCTCGTGTTCGTTGACATTTTAACATTTGACCGGTGACCGGGTATCTCATCAAAATGACATTTCAACACACCAACCAAAAGTGATATAAAGTCATGAAAAATAGGTTACATAGGTAACTATTAAACCTTTCATCACTTTGAATGACTCTATAACACTTTTTAAAGTGTGTTGAATTTTCATTTTACTACCGATGATTTCATATCAATTTCCCAAGCACGGTCGCGCTGTTGATAGCCAGGCCGATATTTATAATGCAATGGTGTATCTGTTAAAAATACTAATAAATTGACAGTTTAGAATTAAATCATCAACTCTAATTTACATTGGCAGTCTGCATAAACTTTGCGACACAAAAGGGCCGTTAATTAGTTAATGAGATCTTTAGTCATAAGTCATAATTCATAACTCACCACTTTGGTTTATTCAAGCTGAAGCGGAATCAATTGATCGCGTCTTAGATGAATTAATTAGGTCTGGGATTATTATGGTTAATGTTATGGGCGGATATATGATTTCTGTCAATTCTAAGAGCCCTGTTAGTTCACCGTCATTCATTAATGAGCTATTTATTTTGAATAACGAACGACATTGTTCAAAAGTCGTGTATATTTACAGCTCAATCGACACCTTGGAGGCCGCGCTAAAAGCAGCGGCTTATGTCTACCGACTGACAGAATCATATTCTGACCGTGCTCACAAAAGTGTTATTTTTTACCGTTTTGACAGCCAGATTAATTTTAAAAATTGTGGCCATTTTGTTACAATTATTGTCATTTAACAACTGCTATCGTAGTAACTTATTTTTTTATCAAATAATTCCAAACAGAATGCCCCGAGAAAAATAATTTCCTTCAATAATGTCATCTTTTGCGATGCTGTGTGGGGTTTTTTTGACGAGAGGAAGGATTGAACATGTTTCTTGAAGAGACCCATGTTGTAGGAGGAAGAAAACACCGAGGCCGGAAATTCACTGTAAATCATGCACAAGTATTGGGCGCACGTTTTATATGGTTCCCGATTATGCACCGATGCTGAAGGGATAAATGGCGCTAGTCCCTCGAAGCATATTCTATTGAAATACCGGTAAAGCAAGGACAGCATTCCCACCCGACGTCCGTGCTCTTAAGATAGCAATCCGCTTTTTTTTTACGTTGCTCCACACAGGAGGCTCTGAGAAAAATTACTTTTCTTAGGGCCCATGTCATCTAGGGGGGGTGCTACGTGAAAGGTTTTGGAAGGAGAGGAGCACTTGGGAAGGAAAAAGGTGTGGGGGTTAGGTTTTTTTAATTTTTTACATTAACCACACACAGGAGGCACTGAGGAAAATAATTTCGCTCAGGGCCTATGTCATCTTTAGGGATGCTGTGTGGGTTCTCTTTTAAGGAAAGGAAGTAGAAGAAGTTCAGGGAAGAAAAAAGGTATGAGTGCTGGAAGAAATCTAGGGATCAGTATGTACAGGAGTGACGAATGTTTGAATTAATACCCCCACTGCGGTGTAAGGTCAAGAGTCCTGCTGGAGAGGTAAAAAGATCTTCCTCAATCAGTCTCTCCAAATCCAGCCCGCCACACAGTCATTTCAATCTCTTTTAGGCGTAATCAGAAATGATTGGGTCTACGGAACATTATATTCGACGAGGTTATTTTGACCTTATATCAGGCGTGGGAAATGTATTCCGCAAACTAGATTTTTATATTTATACACGGAACGTGAAGATGATTTTATATTCATTTAACTATCTTAAATATGTGTCACCGTGTATCTGGCATCTGACACGCAGTGAAAGGAAACCGTTTTCACGTTCTGAACGATTTTTTTCGTTCATAATTTTTTTGCGGTAGTTTCGCAACTAACCATTTTTCTTTTCTGAATATCTTTTCATTTATGTACCGTTTCTATAAATTTATCTTTTTAAATTCCTACTGTTTGTATAATAATTAAAAATTAAATGCTTTAATTTTACAGTTTTAGTATATTTTTAAAGCATATGTATATACTACGCAATTTGATAGCATGTTCGTATTCTCAGAAGAAAAATTTACTGATGTGATGTTTTGTGTTTTAGGCATGATTTTTTTTTAAATCCTTTCACGAGTCTCATTGAAATTGTACTGATGGTTTATATTCACTGGTTTAAATTTAAAAAAACACATATTGTCTCTTACAAAATATTTATTTTAACCTTCTGGGAAATTTCTAACAAAACTCGTTTATTTTCGACCCACAGTTTGGTAGAATAATAAACTACAGGGTGTTCTCCCACCACGTACTACTCGTACGTGAGTTTTCAGGTACTAATTATAATTATTGCGATTTCGGAAAGCTGGCAGTTGCATACGAAATAGCGGAACTGTTGAAATTTCAACGTTCCTAACAAAAACAGTGTTGTTAAATTTATTCGTTTATCAAAACAGCATTATTATTAAATTTGTTTGCTCATCAAAGTAGTGTTTGTTTTTGTATTGAAGTGGCGTTATTCAGAAAGATGTTTTTATAAAAGGGGAATTCAGTTAAAAATATAAGGATAGTGAAAGTTTTTTTCTTTTTGTCTTAAACTCGCACTAAACATTTAAAAAAATTATATATCTTTGTTAGTAATAATGTATTTTATAAACGATCTAAGGTCACAAATTTCAAAACAGGACGTATTAGGCTGTTGGTATCTAGACTTAGGTAATGCTAACGGCTACTGGAGTGGAACCGCCTCAAAACTGACTGACTTGACATTTTTAAACAAATGAAATGAAAATACTTGGCTTTAGGTCACTTTATTGATAAATTTTACTGTCTACCGGTTTCGGTACCTCCTCAAGTATGGAGTATTGTAGCGGGTGAAGGTAGTACAATAATAATATTCTTAGGTGATCTATGTACTGATAATTATTGGGGAGTTGCTTGTAACAAAAGAGGGACAATCCTTGAATGCATCGCCTTTTATAGCATCTCGCAAGAATGCTATCTCGCTTGCACTTACACACATTCATACAGACATCACACTGACGATGGTACGGAAGTACCCAAACCAGTAGACAATATCAATAAATCAATAAAGTAACCTAAAACCTAGTATTTTCATTTCATTTATTTTAAAATATCAAGTCACCGTGTGTTTGCTTCTTTTGAAAAATTAATCATTTATTCTCCATTGGGTACATAAATGGATACAATTGTAATATATAATATAAAAATGATTTAAATATACCTTTGCTTTTGTAGTGGTGTACTGGATGGATAAAAAATAATTTAATTTATTAATTATTTTGTTTTTACCAGGAAGCTAACAATCTAAACAAACAACTTAAAAATAATATTGTCTAATTGAATCACTAGTAGAAATTTAAACGACTTGATAAACGTCGCTACACCCCAGTATGTGTGGGTATTTAAGGGGTAAGAGGGTACTACGGGCGGGTGTTCCAAACGAGTTTTGAAAAACATTTAGAAAAATCCATTCAAACCGATTGACTTTAAAATGATTTGCATGGTGTTTTCATTAGGCATCAATAAACATCTTCATACACTTTCATGAATTTTGCGTTTGACAATTTATCCGTTTGGGTTTCAAAAAGCTATTTCTAACGGCAAAGTGACGAAGTCAGAAACAAGCCGGAAGCTTTTGATCTATTATTTTTAAATGAATTTTCAAAATCGAATTACTAGTTTTGCGACTACACACCGTACAATAAAACTCATATATTCAGAATCTAAGTTTGATGATTCATGTGAAAATATATTTTGAAAGTCATAATAACTATAAGTGAAAATTCTAATTGGAAATATCCAGCCCGCCATTCCGATAATTCACAATCTCTTGTTGCAGGCTTGGTTACGCGTGTCATTAATGGCTACTAAAAAGCAATTTGAACAACCCGTTCCATTGTACTTGAAATGACTCTAACTAGGTGACAGACTTTAATTAATGTAATTCCTAGTTTGGAAGTGAAATGATGGGATATTATTTTCGCTTGCATTGTTACCTGAAATTTGTAACCTAATTAAATATTTTAATTAATCATTTATTTTTCTAGTTTTTGTGGCTTTCACCCTCCAAGGGTGTTCTAGGCGATCACTTCATATTATGGAGGGATATAAAGTTTTCATTATGTCAATTTAATTGAAATGGGCACATTTCATAATTATGTGGAAGATTGAAGTCGAGTTCAGACTAAGAAGAAATAGTCCAGTGCAATTAGCGATCGTAATTATTCCGGTAGTCCCAATTTTTTTGTTTTATAAACTGGTCCCCTGATGTAAAATCTGAGTTTCCGACCTTGGCTCACCTGTGCTCGCGCCACCATTTTGAAAAAAGCGGCCAAAATTACGCCAAAATCTAGAGAGCTTGGATACGTAATAGAGATAAAAAACATAAAATATATACCTATTTCTTTTATGAAATTTTATTTTCTACAAAATTAGTATTCATAATTTTTTCACAAAATTGTACCGGAAACGAGGTATTTACAAAAAACCAAACCTAATCGCGCAAAAAACTTGTTTTTCAAAAAATATACGCACCTTTACGACTTTTACCTCGGTACCCATTAGAGATAAAAGAAAATTATTTATTTAAAAGTTGTAGATAATTTTATGTTCTATTATACTTGTTAAGCTACTTTAGCCAAAATTTGCATTGGAAATGAGATTTTTGGGAAAAACTAGATTTTGGCCGGTTTTTTCAAAATGGCGGAGCGAGCACAGGTGCACCAAGGTCGGAAATTCAGATTTTACATCAGGGGATCAGTTTATAAAACATATACAAAAATTGGGACTACCGGAATAATTACGATCGCGACCCCCTTTTTGGCGCTAATTGCATTAGACAGTCTCTCGTGTCTAGGATGAACGAAGTATGCGTGAAGAATGAGTTAATGATGAATGTAAGTAAGTCTAAAGTAATGGTGTTTGAAAGAGAGATTACGAAAACAGTGTGCAATAAAGCTGTGAATGAGGAATACTTGGAGCAGGTGGATGAGTTTGTGTATTTAGGAAGCATGTTTACGAGAGATGGGAAGGCTGACAGAGATATTGAAAAAAGAGTAAATGCAGGTAACTCCATTAATGGAGGACTGAACGCAGTTGGCGCTAACAAAAAATTGTCCAAAGAAGCGAAGTTAGCAGTCCACAATGGAGTGATGGTACCTACCCTGATGTATCGAAGTGAGGCATGGAACTGGCAAAGAAAGGATGAAAGTAGATTGAATGCTGTTAAAATGAGATCCCTGAGGCGTATGTGTGGTAAAACCATGTATGATCGTGTGAGGAATGTGGATATCCGCAAAGAGTGCAAGGCTGATGTAAGCGTAATGAGTAAGATCAATAAAGGGACGCTTAGATGGTTTGGGCATGTAGAGCGAATGAGCGAAGAAAGGAGTGTAAGGAGAATATACGATGCAAATGTGAATGGTAGCAGAAGTCGGGGACGCCCGAGGAAGACATGGCACGACCAAGTGAATCAGATACTTGAGTCGGGCCATGTCAAGAGTCAGAACAATAGAAGAGTATGTATGAGACGATGTATGAATGTGAATGAGGCAAGGAGTGTGTGCCAAGACCGAGTTGTTTGGCGGTCCGTCCTCTCTGCCTACCCCTGCGGGGAAACGGCGTGATGGTTGGTTAGTTAGTTAGTTAGTTAGTTATATTACAAAATACCATTATTTAAAAAATATAAAAAGGGTTATTTTTTATGTAGTTTACGTTATTCCGATTCAGATTGGCTATGGTAACGATTTTTAATCGTTATGCCTTCAAAATTTGGAAACTTGACCAAGCATTGACACAAAAAAATAAAATATTTTTGTCACATGCTCGGGACAGAAAATATGATAAAAAATTGAAACTCTTCATGGAGTAGAAGAAAAACTTTAAAAAATTACTAGGTATAAAAAAATCATGACATATGGCTGAGTACTTCTCTGTAGGTAGCCAAAAGACGAACTAAAGATCAAACAAAGTTTATTTAAAAAAAAGTTTACAAGGTTTTTTTTAATATACAACTGAATGTGTTACATGTTGGTTTTGGGTAGTTTGTTTGTTATAATATATATCAAGTTTAATGTATATTATTTCTGAAACCATGCCAGGGTATACACGTTGCTTGCGTAGTTTGTTTGTTCTAATTTATATCACGTCATTATTAAACAAATAAAAAAACATGGCCATTTAATGTAAGGAAAACAGATTTCAAAATACCCCACAGAATAGAAAATCTATTGTCACCAATACCTTCTACATAAATCGGTTTCACCGGTAATAAATCTTTAATGATATCATAAAAAATTAACTTAAAATAGAATAATATAAATAAGTCATCTCAACGTGGCCTAACCAAAGTTTGAAAATGGCCTTGAAGGCAGAAACAGCTGTCACAATAATAAAAACTGATGTACTGTGAAAATAAAAACTTATTAATAGCATCAGTAAATTTTTATAAAAATCACCCGCTTAATTTGGGGACACCGAGTATGCCCGCTTTAGGCTGCTTCAAAGAATACTGAATCCACAAAATTATATTCGACTAACTAACATACTAACCGTCACACCCCGTTTCTCCGCAGGGGTAGTGCAGAGAGGACGGACCGCCAAAAAACTCGGTCTTGACACACACTTCTTGCCTCATTGACATTCATACTTCGTCTCATACATACTCTTCTATTATTTTGACTCTTGACGTGGCCCGACTCAAGTATCTGATTCACTTGGTGGTGCCTCAGGTCTTCCTCGGGCGTCACACATTAATCAGTCCCTTCCGATATATCAATTTTTACACTTAAATAATATTCTGCGGTCTCCATTATATCAAACATGCGTCCGTCCCGTCCGAAATCTCCATTTACACTTAAATAATATTCCGCGGTCTCCATAATATCAAGCACGCGTCCGTCCCGTTCGAGATCTCCATTTACACTTAAAAATTATCCACGGTCTCCATTATATCACAAGTCAGTCTGTCCTATCCAAAGAATTAATTTACACTGCTTTATTTTTGCAATCGCTTAATGAGTAAAACTTCAAATTGTAATATTTAATAATTGAAGACAATTTTAGCGATTCCTAAACGAAAATTTAAAACAGAAAAAGATACGGTCGCATCTAGGACTCGAATCCAGGACCCTTGCCTTGCCGGGGCACCGCTCTACCAACTGAGCTAATGGGATCCTATCTCCTTCGGTCATATAAAATGAAGGCCTCAGCACGGGCAAGCCACTCAGTGAGGCCTACATTACTGGAAAACATAAATTGTAACAAAATAATGTACCAAATAAAATAAAATAAATAAATAAATATTTAACTGTTTCATACTTTGAATACGAACTGCCAACATTGTCTTCATTTTTCTCACCGCACATTTTTATTGGCTGCTATCTTTATGTATGATCGCAAGATTCAACTCGAACTAAATGCAATCTAGACAGTGTCTTAGATAAATATCTTATTTTAATTTTAATGTGGGACATCTATTCACTTTTCTGCAAGAATAGGATGAATATTTTATTTTTGGAATAACTTAATGAGTAAAACCTCAAATTGTAATATTTAATTATTGAACTCAGATAGCCGAGCCGCCAGACTCCTCCTATCTGGACTGCCCGGGCTTTACCCTTGCAAGCAAGTTCCGACTCAAAGGAGGAGTCTGCCTCTATAGTCGAGCTGACGTCAACTGTGTACGACTATTGAGTCTGGAAAACTCCAGATTCGACGTAATGTGGGTGCGCGTCAATCTTGCCAGTACGGAAAGATTCTACGCATGTCTATACCGCTCACCGAACCATAGCGAATCAGACACTTCCGAACTCCTCAAACATTTGAGCGATACTATTGATGATCTCTTGCCCCGCTACCCTTCGGCCGAGTTTATTGTTCTGGGGGACTTCAATGTTCATAAAGAACCATCGTTGAAGTTCTCAGGCCCAACGGACTCGGCTGGCCGAAAGGCGGAATCCTTTGCCATTTGCTACGGATTAGAGCAACTGGTTCAGGAGCCTACAAGGGTTCCTGATGTCCAGACTCACCGCTCCAATCTGTTAGACCTATTCTTAACTACTGTGCCACACGGTTATAAGATTGACGTCACAGCGCCTCTGGAATCATCCGACCACTGCCTAGTGACGACATCAATCTCCGTTAACCTCAGACCAACCAATGAGAGGCTGAGGAGAAAAGTGTGGCACTATAGGTCAGCAGATTGGTTCGGTATGCGGGCCCATGTCAACGCTTTTCCATGGTCAGCTGTTTGTTTTCGGACTTCGGACCATTCAAAATGTGCCCAGGAGATTGGTGAAGTCATCAAATCGGCGATGGATGGCTTCATACAATCGACTACTAAAGAAACTGGTGTGGGCTCAAAGCCGTGGTTCAGTCGACAATGCTCTGAAGCAGTTCGACGAAAAATCGCGGCTTACCGAGCCTACAACACATCTCGTACGCCCGAAAGCAGATCAGCATACAACAAATCGGCAAAGGAATGAAATTGAGAATCATTAATAGGTCAAAATTCGAACACGACCTGCAGATCAGCAAAAAGCTGGATGCCTGCCCGCATGGCAGCATTCTGGTCGCTTGCGGGCTCAATAGGTCGAAATTTTTGCAAACCCAGTTTGCCACCTCTTACCAGACCTGACGGCTTACTAGCAAACACCGCCACCGAAAAGGCTAACCTATTAGGAAAATGTTTGCGGAAAACTCGACCCTCGATGACGGAGGTGCTGTTCCGCCGTCGGTTCCTCACTGCGGCTTCTATATGAAAAAGCTAAGGATCCGGCATCGGGATGTACTCCTCGTTATACGGGGGCTCGATGTTAACAAAGCTAGTGGACCTGATGGAATACCTGCCCTGGTATTGCAGAGGTGTGCTGCGGAAATAGTTCCAGTTTTGACAAAGCTCTTCAAAATGTCCCTGAAGTGTGGCACTGTGCCCTCTGGTTGGAAAAAAGCGGTCATTCACCCTATTCCCAAGAAAGGTGACCGCTCCACCCGGCCAACTACCGCCCCATAGCGATCACATCAGTTCTGTCCAAAGTGATGGAACGTGTGATCAACGACAAACTGCTCACATACCTCGCGAAGAACAAAATTATCAACGACCGTCAATACGGATTCCGGCGGAACCGCTCGTGGTTTCGTGGCTCTCTGGTCCGGACCCCCTAAATACCTGAAAAAACCCTTGACTCTGTGCAAAAACGGGCGGTCCGTTTGATAGATTCCCCAATCTTAACAAACGGACTGCAATCTTTAGAGCACAGGCGTCAGGTAGGTATGCTGTCCTTGTTCTATCGGTATTACAATGGAAGATGCTCCGAGGAACTAGCGTCATTGATCCCTTCGGCACCGGTGCGTAGTCGGGATACACGCCAAACGCGCGCCCAACATTTGTACACGGTTGACATTTGTCACATGAGAACGGGTCGCTTCTACGATTCGTTCTTAAGTTCAACAGCTCGGCTGTGGAACGAGCTACCGGCTTCTGTGTTTCTTCCCTCCAACAACATGGGAGTCTTCAAGACCCATGTTCACTCCTTCCTCTCCACAAAAAGACCCTCCACACAGCATCCCCAAAGATGACATAGGCCCCGAGGGAAATTATTTTCTTCCTGTATGGAGTTAATATAAAAATAATAAAAAATTGAAGATTATTACTATATTAGCGATTCCTAAACGAAAATTTGAATTTTGATTAAAGGAGAATCAAGAAAGGTGGAGAAGATGCAAGACGAGTCGAGGCGAGCCATGAAAAGCCAAGAAGAGTTTTGGAGAACTCTGTTATATGTCATGTTGTCAATGGGTTCATTGTTGCATCGGCCATTCTTATTTTTTATGTTTAAAGTAACCTCGCATCGATCTATCACTATACCAATTATTATTGGCTTCAGATATTTTTTAATTTTCTTGGAAGTTCCTCCTATAATGAAGAAACTTATTTTTAATAGATTTTTTGGTCAAATGAAGGTATTTGAAGATTGACAAGTAGAATAATTACGCCAAAGAACATCAGTTTCACCCGCTTTCATTGTCAAATTTGACGGGAGGCAGCACTCGACGTTAATCAGATAACGAATCTGATTCACAATTCATTCATGTACTAATTGAATACGTTACCATGAAAAACTGACTAACTTTTTATAAAGTCGATAAAATGAAAAATGGAAAAAAATTAATTTTAAAAATTTGTGTTTAAAGTATTTTGAGCAGCTGGAGCTGTGATCGAGACTGATTATTAAGGTTTTTATGATTTATGTTTTTTTTTTATTTTGCACGTATCTCATGCTTTGTAATGAACAATTTAACTTCAAATGCTACATGGTAAAGGAATGCAAATACTACTATGTCTGTGCAACGCGTGGGTAATATTATAAAATATCAAAGGAACTGAATTAACTGAAATTGAATAAAGCGATCAGAATGATATAAAAAAGTATTAATTTCCTACCGCAAAAATAAAACAATAATTTTAAAATGATGACCTGTTTTCTCTCTGATTTTCCATTTTCTTTTAGATAGCTATATTTTTGTACGTTTTTCCCTAGTAAAGGTTACAAATGGCGTTACAGTATGACCATTTTCCAAATTCCCGATGCACAAAGGGGTCGATTTACAAACGAACGAGTCGAAAAAAACGGAACTGCCTACACCGAGTCTGTTCTAAATATGTTTTTGTAGTGACCTGACAAAGTCGAGGACCGGGGATTTCAGCTTATTATTAATAAAAAATGTGTTCATCGATTAAGTTTTTCAAAAAAACTGCGATGTGAGTAAAATTATTCTTTAACTGTGTCAAAAGTATAAACATACTATGTAATATAGAAAAATAACTGAATTATTGGTAAACTGGACCCCAATCGTAACCAAAAAGGTTCCATTATAACTCAACACATTGACAATTCAACACACTTTTAAAAACTGATATAAAGTCATTAGAAACGATGAAAAAAAATTTAAACCTAACCTAACCTAACCTTACATAACCTACTTAACCCAGTTGATAAAGTTTTTGTTACATCACTTTCCATGACTTTATATAACTTTTTAAAGATGTGATGAATTATCATTTTGATGATTTATCAGGTCACCAACTGACAGATATGTTCGCTTAGCTGTACATAGTACACCGATACTTTTTCTCCAGTAATACATATTGAAAACGGTCATCCATTTTGGTTTATTGTAATATATTATAGTTAAGTAGAAACTTAAAACCACAGACAAAAAACTTTTCTTGAAAACCTTATTGATATTCGAGCCCGGATGTTTAAAAATGAAGGAGAACTGTTTGTACGCAAAGAGGAAGAGTAAAAAAATACTTATTTTGTAATAAATTTGACCTTATTTAGTATCCGGCCTCTCCCCGAGGCTTTTTGATTTTTCTAATAAAGGAGTACCTGTCTGTGGGGAAGGGTAGTATTTTTCCAACTATGTTCAAAATATTTCAATTTTGAAATACAGAAGGTCCTTTCAAAAGATATCGAGCACATATTTTTCGTCCTTTTAACCGGGTAAGAATATGTTAATCGGGCAAACTACCATTACCAATAGTTTTTTAAGAATAAATACTGTAAAAGGTTTGGAAACACAAAATATTATTATAATTGAGTCAGATCATTTTTCTTCAACCCTTAGGCTTTTGTGTAAAAGCTAAGTCGAGCTATCTCATCAATATTTATAACGATATGCCGCCCACTTTATGAATATTTACTTGAAACGCTACGTACTCTGGGGATAAAGAAGCCGTCCTTTTGAATCAATAGTTTTTTAATAAACATAGATATTATTTATGAACACTTTTTAAAACGAATTATTTAAAGAAGTACCTTTATTATTTTTTTTTAATTTACATCAGTTAAATAACTCTTTTTTTAAATAAGACCCATCGTATGAATTATGAGGACAATAACTACGAAACATAAACACATAAATTAAGGTATTGCAAATAATAATATGATTGAAGTATTGCTCGTATACTTAGCATGTTTATATATGTATTTTTTTAAATAATAAATAATAAAAAAAAATTGTTGTTTGTTTTTGAGGTGTTATGCCGTGTTGCGCTAACTCCTTCTTTAGCCGACGTTTCGGACATCGTTGCAGTGTCCATCATCAGGGCAGATCCGGTAGATCCGAAGATGTGTCGGATCGGTCGATCTACCGGATCTGCCCTGATGATGGACACTGCAACGATGTCCGAAACGTCGGCTAAATAAGGAGTTAGCGCAACACGGCATAACACCCCAAAAACAAACAACAAAAATGCTTTTGGCCGTGAAAATCTAAAAACTTACCATAGTTTTATCCGTTTGAAATCCGACGACGAACGCAAAAACATGTAAATCATTCCAAAAACGAGCATTTGAGCACAAGAACGAGTCCTTCAAACATTACACTTAAGGTTACGCAATATGTCAATGGATAGTTTATTGAAAAATTGCTTTGGACATGTTCTTAGAAACATCACATTGGACGAGGTTATTTTTACCCAAGAGGAAACTCTCTCGAAGTAACCATCAATTTTCCACTTCAAAGCTGTACGAGCCATTGAGTGTTTCTGTCTCTTGGGGACTTGCCAAACAAAAAACTATCATTGAGAAAAAGAACTGTACTATTATCCGCGTAGTAATGTGTTATTAGTTCAAGCAATTAAAGGTCATTAAGTGCATACTCATTAATTAGTTACAAATTTACTAACGTGGTTATTACACCTACTATATTTAAAAATACCTCTGTGGCCGAAAAGTTAACACCTTAGGCTCTGAATCCAGAGATCGCAGGTTCGAAACCCAATGTGAGCATTTTAAAATTATTATTCATATTGTTACAAAATAATTAATATTAGGTCTGCTGCACATTCTAGAATTTATTTATTATTAAAAATTTTATATAGAAAATTATAAGTTACCGAATTAAGCCCAGTAATGTAGAAATGGATATAAAATAATACGATAAGTACGATACGTCGAGGTTAACCTGTAGTACAGGTGATTTTAACTAGGCATTGCCTGTTCTAAGAAACTAATCAGATATACTCAGTATCGACCCGATAAAAAAACATTCCCAATCAAACCTTGCTAATGACTTCAGCCGTATTTAGTGACGATATGAATACTAACATAGGTAATCAGAGAATTCTTCAGTTTACGTCCTCTCCCACTCCCTACCACTTTTGGCTTCACACATAGCCGGATTGGAGTGATATAGTCACTGTGAATCCGGGCTGAAAGGATACAAATGTGGGAACATGGACGAGTTGCGTTGGAATTGATTTCAATTAAAATATCGTGAATTTTTAGATGCAACCTACGTGTTAAAAAGTTACCTCCTTATTTATATAAAGCACCGCCCCATCAAAGTTTTTCGTTAATAATGTATACAGATGTATCGCATCGTTTGATAGGAATGCACAATTTCCTTGCATAATCATTTTTGAGTCCTTTCTTTTGTAAAATTAAAGTTTTGTTGAAAAATTCTTATTGTAAAATTAAAGATTATATCAGGCACATCTTTTTAACACACATACTACCACTGCAAAGAGATTTCATCGTGATTACCCTGATTTACGGAGATTATGTTTTTAATTAAATTTTGTTCTTTCGCCCCTTTGCTAGCAAGTACAATATGCTCCTACTTCTTTGTGGATACAGTGCCGGAAAAAAATATGCTCATCGTTTTAAAATAATTTTGTGAGATTTAGATGCAAAATTAACAGATGCATTACGTGCCTACGTAATTCAACTATTGGAAAGCTAATTGATCGTAAGTATGCAGAAATCCGTCAGTCCACAAAAAGAAAAAGAAAAACACGAGTCATTGTGCTCATCATAACTATTTATGATAATTAATTTAGTTAGATATAAATGCGCATTTAAATTATGACTCATCGCGAAATCAGCCATTTACAATCTTAAATTTAATTTTTAATACATTGGATTTAATCGTAGTTTTGCAGAAAACAGCCAGTCCACACCAAACAAGTTCAGAAAAATACTTAAATTCTACTTAAAACAGCCAGCCTAAAGCACAAATCTGTCAACTAATTGCTATGAAAGTACAAGAAGCTACAGAAACGGGCGGTCCGTTTGATAGATTTCCCCAGCATAACAGACGGATTGCTATCTATAGAGAACCTGTGCTACACCAGCTGGGAATGCTCTACTGGTTGTTTATATGACTCGTTCCTGAGTTCAACAATTTGGTTGTAGAACAATTTGCATCTGTGTTTCCTACCTCCTACAATGTGACTCTCTTCAAGTCCCATGTTCCCTCCTTATTCTACTCCGACAGCTACCCCAAATACGACATAAGCCCTGAGTGAAATTATTTTCTTCAGGGCATCGTATAAGGAGTTAATGTAAAAAAATAATAGAATATAGTACGGCTCTCAAGTGGGTGGAAGAATAAGTAGGAAATGCCCCGGGGAAGACAAGTGAATTAAATACTTGTGTTTCAATATCAGACTACGATTAGAAGACGTACGAACACGGGTGAAGTTCTAGGTAAATTCTGGTATTTATAATAGAGAGGTGTCACATATCTATGCCATAAAGACGAATGCTACTATTCTCAGAAGAGCTCCTAAAAATTTTCCCAATTCCTAGAGTAAGGTTATTCTGCAAACTACAAGGAGAAATGTTTATTTAAAAAACGTAAGAGATAATATTTTAAAAGGTTAAGTCGGCAGAGTCGGAAAAAATGTTAAGCGGGTAGGAGAATATCTTAAATGATGAGACTTCTCAATTTTCACACGATAGATGTATAAAGTAGATCTCCCTCTATTTTAATTTCGTCAAACAGTATTCAGAAAAAATATAACGTTACAACTAATTAGCGTTAATATTTTTTTCTGATCTAAGGTATGCTTGTATATTAATCTAAATATCCTGAGGCCAGTGGAGCCAAGGTTACGCTGGCATCGTTCATTTTGAAATGATTTGTTTCTAAATAATAAGTTAATGCATAGCAAATAATATTTGTAAAACGATCTTGGGTTATTTTTCACAAAAACGAAAGTAAAAATACTCAAGTATTGTCAACATCAACATAAAGCGATATAATATTCACTAGCAGTTAAAAACCCGCTCCGCGGGTTTTTGCCCTAGGCCCTGCGGGCGGCACTTGGTTGGGCTTCGCCCAGTTTCCTAACAACAGTTACATTTAATAAGTAGATATTAGATCAATTGGTAGATATAAAATATTAAGACGTTATGTAGTAGCCCGAGCGCGGACAATGGGAGGAACACCCTTCACCCCAACATAAATCTCGTCAATGAGAAAAATGTTTCCTCTCCCATACCACCGAAATGATTTCATTTTTAAATCGAAGTTAAATTGAAAAAAAATAAATATATATATGTAATTCGGAAATAAAAAAATATCAACATATTACAATATTACATATAACTTTGCTGAAATAATAAACTCTTACCAAAAGATTGACAAAGTAAATAATTTTTTTTTAAATATATTAAGGATTATTTTATTGGGATAATTCCTAAAAATCTACACATTTGGGTGAAAAAGTATTACGATCTTACCAAAAGATTGTCAAAGTAAATACTCATACAACAAAATTCTCTTAAAAATTTTTCAAAGAAAAAATTCTTAGGCGGAAAAACCTTACATGTGGGATGAATTGACCTGAAAAACCAAACTATTGTAAGCAAGTACCTACAATTTATTATACTTTTATTTTTTACAATTTACAACATAATATTATATAATTTCATTAGGAAAAAATCTCTTTATAAACAATATTGTCCGTATACCAATCAGTCAGAATTTGCCCTTGTCTGGAACCGTTAATAATCTGTATAAATAACGATGACTGCGTTCGTACTCTGGAACAGGCAACGTACAACTTGTCCATGAGAAAATACTGGTTCAGGAAGTAACAGTCCAACCCGTTCAAAAGTTTGTCCTTCAGATTTATTGATGGTCATTGCATAAGCTAATTTGACTGGAAACTGTTTCCTGCACATATTGAATTGTATTGTAACATCAGACAAAGTGTTTAAGCAAATTCTAGGAATGAAATGTACTGTACCTTTTCTGTTCCCCGTAATGATTTCGGCTTGAATTAAGTTACAGCTGAAATTTTTAATAACCATTCTTGTTCCATTGCAAAGGCCATCACCAACAGATAAATTTCTAAGTAACATAATGATGGCACCAATTTTAAGATTTAATATGTGTGGTGGAAAGACATTTGGGTTTATAGAATTTAAATATTCAACAGGAAAGTTAGCCTGCTCGTTATAATCTAAATTTCCTTCTTCATTAATGATGGTATCAACAGAATGAAAAATCTTCATTTGTCCTTCTAATCGTTGAAGTACATCCTCATTGATTGCACAAACATGACTATTTTTGGGGCACAAAATGGTACGTTGACTCATCAATAAGGCATCAGCAGTTGCATGTGTCTCACCATATATACATTGAATAATATCTTGGCAAATATTTACATTGGGAATAAGCACAGATGACTCTAATGTTCCTTCTACGGGAGGAAGTTTTCCATCTCCCAAGTCCAAAAGCCATTTAGAAAATATGTTTTCACTTTCTAAAGCTCTGACATTTGTTTTTAATTGAAAAGTTTTGAAATGGTACCAAAGTGTGCTGCTTTTTATGCAAGCGGCAATTAATTGTCCTCGTGAAGCACGTCGACACACTGGAAGGATCTGACGAAAGTCTCCGCCCAAAACAATAACTTTGTTACCAAAGACAGAATCACTTCCCATGATATCACGTATAGTACGCTCAATTACTTCTAAAGCTACACCTGGGGCTATCGGTGCTTCATCCCATATTATAATATCTGCTTCTGTTATAATTTTCCGGTTCTTTGATGTGACCTTACATGTTGTATTGTCCTGTTAACTGAGGGGTAAATTAAAAGCAGTATGACACGTTACCCCACCTGGAAGCAAGATAGCTGCAATGCCTGTCCAAGCGACTGATAAAACTTTTTTACCTTTCCCTCTTAGAGTGTGAATTAAAGTTTCGTAAAGGTATGTTTTCCCTGTTCCTCCTGGGCCATCAATGAAGAAACATTTATTGTCATCATTTTCATCTGAAAAAAACTTATTCAAAATAGAATTATATGCTTGAAGTTGTTCGTCATTGAGTTTGGCAGCCATCAATTCACCTAAAGTGTTTTCGCTGTCCACTTTTTACCAGCTGAAAAGACATAATTATTTGGTAGATCTTGATACAGAATAGAGCGTCCCTCAATATCTTGAAGATTCAATTGGAACCACGCTGTTAAAGAGGTGTTCCTTGTAGATGCTTCCCTGAGAGCCTGTTCCTGCCGCCCCTCTACAAAATACACAGATTGGCTGTCGGGTAAATGTAAAGCCAGAAGTAAAATTGAGTGAGATTGATCATGTATAGGATTTTCCATAATTTTCCAGACAGCTTCAGGGGCACTTACATATCGACAGTTGATATATTGCTTAATTTCATCATATTGAATAACCGCACTCTCCAAATTTCCAGCTTCTTGTCTTATTTCGATTCTAGCACAATCAAAACCTTTAGATATATATTTATGAATATATTTAATACTGGCCACAGGGGAACAAATTTCAACATTAATATGAGCATCATATTTTTTGCTAAGGTATGCATTATATGGAACAACAAATCGATTGTCGATACGTTTATCCCGAACAACGTGATTTTCAGAAAAATTATCACGTCTCCTGTACTCTGGGTAGCCTGCGGAATTATTATCAGTAGAATCTTTAAATGATTTGGGGAATTTTTTAGAGCACTTACCGTCTACCATGCAGACTGACCTAGGATTAAGTACGCCACATGGTCCATGAATGTTCTTTTTTAAAATAATACGGTACAAAGCCGAATTCTTCGGATGGGGTAGTTCTGCAGATACGGCATTATCAATATCAGAAGCTGTATACAACTTATATTGGCTGCAAAGTGTAAACACGCCATGTAGATGAGGGAGTCCTCTTTTTTGCTATTCAATTGTATAAACCCAACAAATTACCTTTCCAAAAACATGTTTCTCAGTCATATCATGAATAAATTCCTTGACTTTTAGATGGAAAACCTTGGCTACTATATCAGGCATGTCCGCGGCCGATTGATAATGTTCCAATTCGGTTTGTATTTCTGGCCAATTGGGATTGCATGTAAACGTTATTAATAGATCAGGACTACCAAATTTACGTACCATTGCCATTGAATCTTGATAAAGTTTATTCATATGGCGTGGTCCACCAGTAAATGAAGATGGAAGAATGACTTTATTACCTGAACGTACTCTTCTATCAGTGGCTAAATTTCTTACATGGTCTTGCAAACCTTGGTAGCATTCCACTCTGAGGTGTCGTTGGTTTTTCCTAATGTAATCTAGGCCACCAGATTCATAAATAATGTAAGCACGAATTAAATACTGTTGAAAAAGTTTACCCGCATAATGGATTGGATTAAATATGTTTCTTCGCACTGCTAATTTACTTGCATAAAACTGCATAGCAGTTACAGTATGACGTTGAGTAGTACAGAAATCAGCATGATGCTGAAAGCCTGGGGTCCAACCACATTCACCTGATGGAAATAGTAGTGGGAAAACCATAGGATCTAAATGCTTTGATAAAGTTGCCACCCTTTGAAGTCCTTCAACATTTTTAGGATAAACAGCGATATCTATACCCGATGGTAAATTCCCGTCTCTGTCTGCTACATATACCATGGCGATATCGTGAGAACTGGTTGGAGCATTGTACCTCCGTTGATCATCAGCGATGAACGTGTAAATAATAGACGTATATCTCTCACCTGCCCACCGTCAGCCGCAATGCGTAATTCTTCTTCCTCGACAGCTTCTTTTAGTTTCTTATACTGATGAGCATAAGGGCTTATTGGCGTATTTCGCTATCAATTATTTGCATTATATTTTGATAGCAATTGGCATTAGATGGATGACTCAAACGCACTCTAACAGCCTCATCAGGATCATATACATAAAGTTGAGAATAGGAAGGTATTTCACCTTCAACATGTATACTTCTGGAAGTCAGGTGATAAACCTCACCAGAAATTTTTAAACAATATGGACCATTACCTGGGATATTAGCTATTTGCGCTCCAAATGAGGCAAATCCATTAGCACTGTTATATTGACGAATAAAATTCCTAAAGTTTTTAGATTGACTACAATCTCCTGTCAATAATGCGTTAAGTGTTGGAGGATAAGCTAAAATTTGTGGTATTATTTTTCCATTATGACAGCAAGAATGTAACAGTTTACCTTTTTCAACTTCAAAATGAAGGGCCTTGCAATGTTTGATTGTACATTCTTTTGACATGACGCCGAAATAATTCTGTTCTGGAAGCACATAATTTGGATTATTGATTAAAGCACACTTCAAGAATACATTACATCTATTTGCTGTGGAAAACCGCCTTCTGGAATTATTGTGTTCAATTTGATTATCAGTCATATATTCTATTCGTCTTCGGGCACTTCGATCGCTTGGTAAATATCCCTCTCTCATTCGAACATTCCGAAATTCGGCCAATTCTGGTAAAATGTTGTCCACATTCCTTTTAGCCATAGTTATTAAATTGAAATAATGATCTGAAAACAAAATATTTCTTTTTAGCGACTCACAGGAACTTTTTAAAACAAATTTCTAGGTTAGCACGTCAATAATTCTGTAATTACCTAGATATTAAACATGATAGCGCATGGGGTCGGTGTTGTAATATCAAAAAATAATTAATTACGTATTTAAGTATCGAGTGGAACTGGTTATTTTTGCAGCCGGCTTTATAATGGTGGATTTATAATTATATATTATATTTATTATTTATAATTATAATATATCTCACATTAAATAATCACACTGACATTGTACATTGCTTGACACTAACTGGCTATAAAAGTTTTTTACATTGATTGGAAATCCATATACGCTGGCAACACTGAAGAATCTGTCTTTCGCGTGAATATTGATAAACGTCTAATTTTAATACGTAATTGTGGATAATTTTTACTGTAATGTAATGAATCCAATGGATTGTTAACTTTCTAAAACATATTTTCTTCGATATTATCCAAAAATTATATGAGCAGAAACGATGTTTTTGAAGAAATCTGGTGATCCTATTTTAGTATGAAATCGTGTCTAATTTTCAAGTTATCGGAATTTAACCGAAACAGACAATTTAAATTTGACCAATCAGAGGGCCTACATCGTCCAGACGCAAGAGTATTAATACTATCAGATTATTTAATTATTTATATCATCATTATTACGATGTATATTATTTGTACATAATATATCGTACTAATATAATATTACTGCACACGTAGAAAAATTAACGAATGATAGGTTTTCTAATACACTTTTAGTAAAATACGAATGTATTATCAAGATGTCGGAACATATCTTCATACAATTTCTAACATTTTCGCATTTTGTCATTGTATATATTATCAAGAAAAATGCAGATACATGAACAGGTGTTCCGATATATTACAATTTTACTAAAAGCTTATCAGATAACAGCCTGCAATTCTGTTTTAACCGAATTACTAAAATATTGAAGAGATTTTTGATGAATTTGCAATATTACTTTTTCTCCGCGTACTTATATTGTTTTTAACTTACACACCAAACTCAAGAGCTGAATCACATTCAATAAGCGATGAACAATGGTTGGGAAGAACCAAGTGGTTCAGATTTGGTCCAAACAATATAAGCAACGTGTTATTTTGTAGAGAATTTCAAAGCAAGTTGCAGGGGGACAAACGAAGAGGTTTTAAAAATCATTGACAGTCTTAACACCACTCATTCTAAAGGTCCTGACAATCTAAACACATTTATACTTAAAATCATTAAACACAATGTAGCAACGCCTCTATCAAACATTATCAATAAAAGCTTTTCCTCGGTGATTTTCCCCGATAATCTTAAAAAATCTATAGTAGTACCAATCCACAAAAGTGGACCCAAAAACCAAGTTAACAATTATAGACCAATATCCTTGTTGAGCGCTATCTCAAACATTATTGAAAAAATCTTTAAAAATAGATTAAGTAATTACATAGAGAACAAAAAACTTATAAGCAAAAATCAGTTCGGCTTTTGATCGGGGAGAGGTACGGACGATTCTATAGCACAACTCACAGAACATATTTCCAATAATATAGATCGTGGAAAGAAAAAAATCGCAATATTCTTAGACCTAGCCAAGGCTTTTGACACAATTTCTCATAAAATACTCCTCAAAAGATTACAAAAATATTGGAATTGTAGAGTTACATAGCAGGTAAAAGCCAGCAACTCAAAACTGGTAAAACTTTGAGTAACTCACTAGGCACTAACTTTAGTGTACCACAAGGAAGCACACTTGGACCCCTTCTATTTATAATCTATATCAATGAGTTGTGCGAGCTACCAATTGGTGGAAAAATTATTACATTCGCAGACGATACGGTAGCTATCTTTGAAGGAGATGACTAAACTGACACACACAAACTTGCTGAAAGTGGAATTAATGTGATAAAAAAATGGCTTAACAAAAATCTACTAACACTGAACAATTCTAAAACCAAATACATGAGATTCAGCTTAACTATAAAGGGACAACCTAGTACAACACACACAATAAAAACACATAATCATGGCTGTAACTCCTATAATACTGAACCTAACTGCAATTGTGAAGATCTTGAATGTGTGAAAAACATCAGGTACCTAGATGTTATAATAGACAATCATCTTAAGTGGAATTATCACATTGACAGTCTTACAACTAGGGTAAGAAAACTCACTCATATTTTCTTTGCAGTGCGAAACATAATTAGACAAGTAGATCTAAGAAAAATATATTTCGGACTGTGCAACCCCCTCTTAATGTATGGTTGCATTGGCTGGGGAGCATCAGGAAGATCAATTCTAGATCCGCTTATGAAGGCCCAGAAATCAAAAATTAAAGTCATAATGCGCAAACCATATAGGTTCTCTAGCGATGAGCTATTTAAACAATTTAATGTACTTGATGTTCGTCAAAACTATATAAAAAAGGTTATTATCCATGTACATAAAAATCTAGATAATATTAATAAAATTGACCATATACATATCACAAGAAGCCACACCAGAAATGACCTTATGATCCCAACGAGCAATACGGCAAAGTATCAAAAGACACACACATACTTGGGACCTAAACTGTACAACAAAATCCCCCCTAAATTAAACATAAAATCTTGTAATATTTCCTACATAGGCCCAATAATAACTAAATGGTTGATTGAACTGGGTAGAAGAGAATCTGAAAAAAATGTTGAAAAACGTCACATAATAAATAGACATAGACTAATCACACACTATATGTATCTTCCACTATTCTAATTATTGCTCATACACAATTGAAACACACACAACAGCTCAAGTTCGATTCTATCATAAGATTGTAACGTTTAAACATCACAGATTAAAACATTAATGAGATATATTATATACATAGACAAATCACACACTTACTTTCACATATTTTGGTTCCTTGGAACGGGCAATTTGCCTAGTTAGGAACCAATAATTTCGACCTGATAAAGTACAATAATCTATAATCACTAAAAATATTTTAATTATATCTTGTATCATATTGTACTGTGTGTAAATCTAAAGGAATAAAATAAACTAGCTTTTTTCCCGTTGCAGGCAACTAATGGGTAAAAATTATTCGAGTAAAAATGGAATTAGAAACGGATGTAAAAAATAAAATTTGTATGTATTTTAGTGTTGAATGCGGATGAAGCAAAGAGTGTGTTTCGACACTTTTGCTTTTTGCCCGAAACGAATGGGTTAATATTTGGTGCGTGGTGTAATGTTTGAATGTGAATAAAGCCAGGAGTGTGGTACTACAAAATTTTAAAAAAGAAATGTATATTTGGAGAAAAAATGGTGCCAAGGAGCTTATTGATCATTTTTTTACCGAGCCGTTCGGGTTGTGTATGTACGGTTTTTGTCACCGACACTCTTGAAAAGACCCAGCGTGTTTTATTTTGGAAAAAGCATCAATAATGCTCAATGCTCAATAAACACACAAAATTTTAAAACTTTTAAATAAAAAAATGTTTATATATGTAATATGTATGTTTGCATATGAATGAAACAATGAGTGTGTGACCACAAATGTATTAAAATATGTGTTTGTTTAAAAAGAAATGAATATTTTGAGAAAAAAAAAGTGCCTAGGAGCTTACTGATCATTTTTTCTGAGTCATTCGGATTCTGTAAGTCGAGACGCGTAATTTGGTACCCATATCGTATGTACGGTTTTTGTCACCGACATTCTTCAAAAGTCCCAGCGAGTTTTATTTTGGAAAAAGAATTGCTCAATTAACACGCAAAATGTAAAAACTTTTATTGGAAAAAATTATATTAAAAAAAAACAATTCAATAATCCGTTTTTAATAGTAAATAACTTTCCCAAACTTCTGTGCTCCTGGTAGATTACAGCGTCCTCGAGGTAATTTTTGGCAGAAATGGCTTTATAAGAATTATCATTATGGAGGAATTTGTCATTTCAAACTTAATTTAATTAATAAAAAATATTTTCGCAATAAACAATAATATAACGCAATTAGGTACCTACTCGTTAAAAAATAAAGAGATAAAAACTTTAAATATGAATGTCTCCCAGGCTAACCTTACCCAACTTCTGCGCTCCAGGTATAATTATAAATTTGCGTGACGCTATTGATGTAGTTTTTCACTACGGGTGACGATACCCGTCCCAAATTATTTTTATCAACTTTATTTTATTTCGCTCAAAAGCATTATCGATTTTAAAAAGATAAACTGCCAAAGTAAGTACCTGAACAGATTTGATCGTTATTTTTAAATTTTAAATCCATACGTTATATAACAACACTACGGACCTAACCTAGAAAACGGGCTAAAACACGCTCTCAGTACCTGCCTACCTAGGACCTCTACCCCGTACCATCTGTGTAGGTACCTGCACCTACTTTTAAAAATTTACCGGAAAAAATATATACATAACGCAATTAGGTACCTACACGTTAAAAAATAAAGAGATAAAAACTTTAAATATGAATGGCTCCCAGGCTAACCTTACCCAACTTCTGCGCTGCGGGTACAATTTATAATTTTGCGTGACACTATTGATGTAGTTTTTCACTACGGGACGACGGTACCCGTGCTAAATTATTTTTAAAAAACTTCATTTTATTTCGTTCAAAAGCATTATCGATTTTAAAAAGATAAACTGCCCAAGTAAGTACCTAGACAGATTTTATCGTTTTTTGAATTCACAACATTAAAATTATATCACAACCCTACCGTGCTAGTCTATGATTGGCTGATTTCTGATTGGCCAAAAGCCCGACTGTTTTCTTTAATAAATTGGCATTATTGAAGAAAATAGCTAATGTCAAAAGTTTAGCCGGTTATTGTGAGACATTTCGAACCGAGCGCCATATGTAGGATGGCCGATTAACGTTCCTAAACCTTCGGAGGACGATTTTTTGCGAAAACTTTAACAGCAGACTACGCGTTTAAGACGGAATTCAATCATCAGGTTGACCATGTAGATTTTGATAAACAAAGCGTACCACGTGGTTTGGTGATCACGTGACAACTCACTTGAGCCAATGATACCACTATGCAAAGAAAAACATTTCCACTTAAATTAAACCACTTTACCTAAAAAAGGGGAAATTTCGTTAAACTTTTTGTGAAATTTAAAAAAAAAAAAAAGTTAGAGTAATGCGAAAAACGAAACATTTTCGAGCAAAAGAGGCGCACGAAAAAAAATTTAATCATTTCGCGTTCGGGGTGCGTTTGAAATTGAATAAAAATATAAACGGTGAAGGAGAAAAAGTTTTGCAGATCGATGGCGATCGATGAAAACGAAACATTGAGAAAATGCATCGAAATTTAGCCGTTTCGAATCCGTGCGTGTGGCAACACTTTGTCGATTTGTCGCCGGGAAGCTGTTCCAATTAAACGGCGAAAAATTAACGTTTCGCGAATGTGGCCATACCAGCGGGCGAAAAGCGTACTGCTTCGCTTTTGTATGGCGCGCCTCGAGCGCTTCCAGTTTCCGCCGCCAGAGTTTCCTCAAATTTTTGTCGACATCGAGCCCCGAACGAATCCGGTCGAGTTAGTCGGGGAATAATTTCCATACAAACTCCAACTGACTCGCTTTTGTACCGGATTTTACCTTAATTTAGTCGAAATTTTGGCAGGCCGAATTGAACCTCGGGTTCTATACCGACAGAGAGGCGTCTCGGTCGCTTTTCGCCTACGCTGAAACAAATGAAAGGCAACTTTTATCTCACACGCCAAAACGAACCTCGAGTCGTATCGAATTAAGGGGGAGAGCGGTCGCTTTTCGCCTAAATGCCCCCCGAAAAAAAAAACAGAGAAACTGAGTATTAATATATGTATAATAATAAAGGGACAGTCAAAGTTTCTACTGATGGATGGAATCGCCAAAAATAAATTTCTCCCTCGTCAATAATGCAGGGCTCTAAGTGAAAAACTTAGAGCCTGTAGAGATTACTCAATTCTCAATAAATCTTTCGCGCAAGCAAGAAATATGTGAGCGTCTACATGCTGCGAGTGTGGTCTGCGGACCAACTCCAGTTGGGGAATTTTAGTAGATATATGGGGAAAATTTTTACAGTTTGGTATTGTAGTAAAAATTCTCAAAAACCGGTCTGGGTAAATTTCTAAAAACTTTTAAATATTCTAAAACAATAAACATACATTTTTATTATTTTTGACAGAATCACCAGCAGTAAATACACTGTAATAAGGTCCTCCCAATACCTCCGATTTAAAATACTATTTGATAATCTGACGATTCCACATCCCATACTTTTTTTTCAATCTCATCATGGAATAATTCCTTGTTAAACTCTAACAGCCATTGATACGTTCATCACACGCTCGATCGTTAACGACTGGTGTTTTCAGTATATTTTTTTCAAAATGGGGTGTGACAATTTTAACAAAGAATTATTCATACGGAAATCTCTAATTATTCAAACAGCAATTTAAAAAGAAGAGTCGGGATGTGATTATTTTTTCGAACTGATTATTCTGTCGAAAATAAAATAAAAAACTGTAGGTAAATAAAAAAAACTACATGGGAAAAAATCTTCCCCGATTAGTTCAAGCAAGTCATCAAATGATCTTATTGACATCATTAGGTATTTGAAGAATTTTCGGATAATACTCCCTAACTTTACATAGATATTGTGAGTAGCTCAATCAGTAAGAATTAAATGCACTCTATACTATATTGTCTTGATCATTGTTTACGTCGTTTCCATTGACGGTACGCAAGCCAGAAAACAACTGCCTCGTCGCTCTCCATGTTAAATCATTGTTCGTTGAAGAGCAACAGACTCAGCTATTCGTCTATGGAAATCGCACAGAAAACCATCGTAAAGGTAATAATTCAACAGCATAGAATGACTAACATAGACCAAATATTTAACATGTTTGCTACTAGTTATACGGCAATTATACATAAAACAACACTACTAAACTACACTTTTTGCCAAAAAACAAATATCTAAAAACACAAACACAAACACAAAAACAATTAAATAAGCGTGAAAACCATAAAAACTCCGACGGTAAACACAAGCTTTGGACAAAGACACCACAAATAAAAAGTGAGGAAAACAAAAAACATTTCGGATACAAAATTAAAAGATGTATTACTGAACTAAAAGTCAATATTACCAAAATTTTATAACGTAAAATAATAAAACATATATCCGCAATACACAATGCCATTACAATACACACATTATGTACAACCGTACCTCACAGAAGGTACTGTAATTAATGATTAAAAATAAAAATAAATCATTAGACAATGACAATTAAGATAATATTAAATAATCTTTTTATTAAATATGAGCACGGATAAAGCACTCAGTGGGGCTCACATCATCAAATAAAGTTTTAAAATATGTAAAATTGTTGTGCTTAATATCTTTTTTTTAAATGAAGACTCGGTCCGCAGCATGTAGACGCTCATACATTTCTTACTGGCGCTTAAAACACAACGAGCATCACGTAATTTGGGTGGGGCATCACGGAGAAATTCAACTTTAATTTTTGGGGAATGGAAAACTCTGTCCATAACCAATAACCAGATAACCAATCTTCTTTTGTTGTTGTTCTCGAGACAATATTTTTAAAAATCATTTTCGCGTAATATGAATAACATGAAAAGAGTTCTTCAGCTTTATTTTATTTATATTCTATTTCATATTAACGTTCCCGCAGTTTGCCATACGAGCGTGCAAACAAGTTTTTACATAAAATTATAAGGTTCTAGTCACACTTAAAAAAACAACTGCATTCATTATATAGGGCGAGAAATGCAAGATTCACAAGGCATAATAATGCAGGGTGCATATTGATGATGCATACAAGATTATACGGGGGGAAAATCAAACACTTACATTTCAGGTCATGGGATATTAAGCTCAGATTTTAGTAGAAACTAGGTGAAAAATAGCAGGGTCTTGTTTAAATACTTCCAACATATTGTTATTTATTTTAAAAGCATTAACTAACTAAGCAACACCCTATTTTTTCCCACAGGGGCAGGCAGAGGGGACGGACTACCAAACAACTCGGTCTTGCACACACGTCTTGCCTCATCCACATTCATACACACTCTCCTATTATTCTGGCTCTTGACATGGCCAGATTCAAGTATTTAGTTTACTTGATCGTGCCATGTCTTCTTCGGGCGTCCGAGTCTTCTTCCACCATTGGTATTTGGGTCATATATTCAACTTACACTCTGTTACGTCACGACGTTTGTTATTTTTGTAGTTACGTCACATTAATAGCTTCATTATGGTTCTGCCAATCAAAGAGCAGGATTCAATAGTATATGTTGAATTCACGCTTGATTCTTGTACGAAAAGAACCCAGCCCCAATTCATCGATCAACTTCCGTCGCCTCTACACGTGAATAGAAATACTACCGTTGAAAATTGAAAAATCGAAAAATGCCGTCTAATACGACGTATTGGGAAGTACCGAGTACCTACTAACCTAAATCCGCCAGAGACTGCCGTTAAACATAATTATTTGCAACAAGGGAACGCCAAATGTGTGTGCATTTATTAATGTTTGTAAAGTAATTTGTGATTATTAATTATCGATCATTGATAATACGGGCCCCACTTGACTTTCAACATACCATCATACAGAAGAATCATCAAGCCTCTTAAGTGCAGAAATCTGGCGTTATTTACTCTGTGTGTTAGTCGGGGCATTGCGATCCTATCGAATAACAAGTCTCCACACTCACTCCTTTCTTTGGTAATACACTCCACATGCCCAAAAAGTCTTTACGTTTCTAGTTCACTTGGGTCTTTCAATTGAATAAATTTTGATCGTTTTGCAGTTTCAAGGTTTTTGTTTATCAATAGAGCAAACTTTTATAGTACCGAGGCAAATAATAAACTAGTTCTGGGTTGCGTAACGTAAGCCCATTGAAATTCTGAGTCGTATTTTATAATGTGATGTTGGTTTTTATGTTTTTAGAGAGCGTATCTTAAATCAAATTTTCTTCGAACTTCTTAAGCGTACACATAGAAAATATCTCAGCCAATGTATATTTAAATGCCATTTTTATTTTCCTCAGTGGCAAAAGTAAACCAGAGAATTTAATCAGAATAAATACAGTTTTTTAATCTTAAGAAAACGTTTGTTGTTGGTAATATTGTTTCAAAGAATTTGAACGATTCCTCAAATTTCAACGTTCATTTGCGAGTTCTGTGAATGTCCTCTTCAAGTTCTGTTATTGTATCATTATAGGCCAATTATTTGAAAAAACTGAAATAATAACAGAACTTGAAAAGAACTTTCACAGAAAATTAACTTTTAAATTTGAAGAATTGTTCAAATTGTGATATCTTCTATTTTCAAAGGCTTCAAAAATTTCACAAATATTCCAGGTGTTATGATGTTCTACTCCCAAGAGGCATGAGACTATTATGTACTTGGGTCTTAATCCCAGCAGTTCTTACTTAACTTATTGGTAAATATAATATTACGTTTCGTACCATGCTATCAATATTTTTCAGACTGGATTAATTAAAATATTTTTTAAATTCCGACTCTTCGGGAATCACGCAAACTTGAATAGCAAGTCTAGCTATTATGTCTTTCAAAATTTGGAACAATTCTATCGATAGCCCATTTCTCTTGAGATGCTATGATTTATATGAACCAGACCACTACAACCGAAGTCGATACCATGACCCATTCAGAGTATCAAAAGGCAAAACCGACGTCCTGGCAAAGCAAAGCGTGACAAGGGGAGTGGTGCTGTTTTAAAAGAATTGAAGAATTGTAAAGAATTTAGATGTAAGTGACTGTTCTCTAAATGACTTAAAACAATTATTCAAGAGTAGCCTTGCTAAATTCTGATATTACTATGTAAAATTGTAATGTAATTGGAATAAATATTCTGTTGTAAAATAATAAAAAAAAACACGCAACATCAAAAAGGTGCTAGAAAAAATAAAGTGGGTATTAAATGACGTATTTATTTTATTTTATTTCAGAAATCAGGTTGTTTTCTCCTTTATTACTTTATTTTTTAATTTGCTGTAGCAAAATTATGTATCTTCTACCTCTCCAATATAGTAGGTATTTTCCTGGTTATGGCTTTACACTTTACGGTCTTCGATACTATATCCTTCACATATATAACCGTTTTCAGATTATTGTGAATTTCACAATTTTATTTTATTTAAGTACATAAAACAGGCATGATGCCCAACAAAAATAATTAGTTAAATATGCAAAAGTAAATGACAAACCAGAATGGGTAAAAGGTAGAATTCAAATATGTCTGTAAACATTTTACTATTGTCACCTGTATGAGTACAGGTGAGGATAATAAATCACCTGTACTTCATCACAATATCAGCTATGCGGTAGTATACTGTTAGCAGCGCATTCAAATACTGCCGCCACAGTGTTTAGTTCACCAATCGGCCGCCAGAGGCGCTACTCTCATCACTGTCAGCCAATCAGGCATCTACACTTCGCGAGTGGTTCACAGTATGGCCGGCAGAGGCGCTGCTGGTTGAAGGCGGGAGCGACTCCACCGCCACCTACCGGCCACCCGCGGGACGAGCAAGGATTGCAAGCGATTAATAGATTAGCACAGCGAGCGGCTGATACTTGGAACTGCGCAATGCGCGATATAACCTTACTGAATATTGGATGTTATTATTGTAATAGACCGTGAAGACAATATAATATTTCATCATAACCATTTACTTAGCGTTTTATTATTGCTAACAATACTTTCTATTGTAACAGGCTTTACATGATATATTTACTATTGTCACCTGTACTAATGAGACACTGATTTGGTAGGTACAATTTTGCCTGTCTTTAAATAAAGGGCTTCATCACAATATCAGCTATGCGGTAATATACTTTCTATTGTAGCAGGCTTTACATAATATATTTACTATTGTCACATGTCCTCCGTGGACTCCTCCGACGAGGAGGAAGTTGCCCTCCATGAGCTTTCAAGGGAGGAAGTTATTAAAATAGCGCAGGCAAGAGGGAAGGAGATATCCTCACAAAGGAGACGACCTTCTCCCAGATCCTATGTGCTCATGGAGAGTATTCAAGCCCACAAGGAGCCTGGTAGTCCTAGACGGCCCACTTCACCGTTTACCAGTATCCATGGCAGCTTACTCCGTGAAGAGGGAGCAGCATCAATTTTGGCCGCCCCGAAGGATGTAGCGAACGCTCCTTCTGAAATTATTTCCACTGGTACTGGTGACGTGGCCAAAAACCCGTCGCCTAACCCACCAAAAAAGAAGCGTGGCAGAATTGAGGAACAGTTAATTTCAGGTGACAACTACGATATGCCAGTCGAGGAGGATTATCTCGCCCCATTTTGGAGCCCTCTTTCGACGATCTCTGCAAAGGTAAATGAGATGAAAAATAAAATGAAAAAGGAGGACCGCTCAGTTATAGAGGTAAGTATAGATCTAATTCGTAATGAGCTCGCGAACCTGGCAAATACCTGTGCCGCCGCCAACGCGAGAGCTGGCGCCTTTGCCGAGGTTATTAAATCACAGAAGGGATTATCGGAAAAAATAGATTTACTCATTAAACGTCCGTCCCATGTGCCACCAGTCATTGAAAAAGTGGTAGGTAAAAAAACATATGCGGGTGCAGCTTCCGGAGCGCCTCCCAGTGGTTCCATCTTATTCGAGGGACAGGAGCGTGAGCTGCCTTCTCTGAGGCCCACTATTCTATTCTACCCCACTGCCCCTGAAGGCAAAACATCTGAGGAGACCCAGAATGTACTTACATCGGTTCTGGATCCCAAAACCGACGGTTTTAAAGTGGTTAGGACACGTAAGATCAAGGGTGGAGGCGTTCTTCTGCAAACTGATAGCCCGGGGGGTGTCAAAAACATTCAGAAGGCGGCGGAAAAATTAACCCTCAAAGGTTTGAAAATGGTTAACCCACAGGGACGACTACCCAAGATAGTCATTTATGACGTCCCCAGAGGAGACGCAGCTGCTGACACGGCTCTTTTCAAGGAAATTTTTGATAATAACGTCGCAGAAAAATCAACTCTCTCCAGGGAAGACCATTTAAGGACAATGCGGAGGGTATCCCTCTTTGGGAAACGTGAAGGCGGGACTATGAATATGATTGTCACGTGTCATCCGGATTGCCGGAAGGTACTAATAGATAGCGGTCTTTGCTACCTTGGGTGGAATGCCTGTGGGGTTCGTGACTACCTGGGAGCTACCCGTTGCTTCAAATGCCACATGTACGGCCATGTAAGCAAATCTTGTACTCAGGAGTTTATTTCTTGCCGCCACTGCGCCGCAGCCGGTCATGATTTTGAGGAGTGCCCCAAGAAGGCACAGGCCGCTATCTGCGCAACTTGTACCAAGTTTCAGAAACCAGCCGATCATTGTACTGGTGACCGAGCCTGCCCCGCAAACAGAGCTGCGATCGAGGCTCAAGTTCGCATGACCGATTATGGCCGTCGCTAATCCCCTCTCCATAGGCCAGATCAACCTGCAGCGGTCTCGGATAGCCACCCTTGAGGCCCAGCGGGTCATGACCGACCTTGGGATCGACATTCTGCTCATTCAGGAACAATACGTTTGGCAAGGGAAAACACCTGGTATCATTAGTCCAGGGGTGGTACTTGAAGTAGGCAGCTCTCCCGGGGCGGGTGTTCTGGTCAATACTTCGTTGATTAGCCCCCTCCTTCTCGAGGGACTGTCGAACGAATACCAAACCTGTGTTTCCTTTAAATTTGGCGATACTGAGATCATCGTGATATCAGTATATTTTAAATATGGTAATTTAGTTGAACCGCATATTTTGAGCCTCACGCGTGCCTTGCATAAATTAAAAGGCCGAAACATAATTATTGGAGGTGACTTCAATGCGCGCTCGCCTCTCTGGTTTGACTTTAACGGAAATCGAACGGAAAGATCCTATGCCGTCGAAGATCTTATCTCAGCGCAAGGTCTGTTCATCCTCAATGAACCAGGTACGTTTTCAACATTTTCAGGAACTGGTGGCGAAAGCAACATTGATCTCACTCTCTGCTCTGGATCTGTTGCGTCAAAAATATCAAAGTGGACGGTTCATGAGTGTGCGATAGTTTCTGATCATAGATTGATAACTTTTTCAGTGGGAATTACAAAGACAGAAGCTCCACAATCATCTTGGAACTTCAGAACCACTAGGGCGAATTGGGATAGCTTTGGGGATGCGCTGCGTCAATCTTTAAGGGGTTTTCATGACGTAGCCGCTAGGGAACCGGAAAACTTGGGGAATTTCTTCAACGCGGCGGTGGTATCAGCCGCTGAAACTTCTTTGGGCAGATCAAACCCAAAGAAGTTAATTAGGACGCCGTGGTGGACACAAGAGCTGACTTTGCTGAAATCGGCCTACAAAAGAGCCTATAGGGGCCTGGTAGTGGTTAGGCGGAGTATATGCTCGCCTGAAGAAGCGGCTGCACTTCAGGCCCGTTTTAGGGCTTCCCGTGGCGCCTATCGTTCGGCCGTCCTCTCAGCAAAACGAGCTGCATGGCATAATTGGGTAGATGAAGTGGGTAACGCCAACCCGTGGGAAATCCACAGCGCTCTTGAAAACTCGGGAAAAGGATCAGAACGATACTTATCGAGCGTTGTGCTCGGTAATAGCGAAGGGAACGCAGAGAGTGTTGACATAGTCTCCACTCTTGAGACACTTCTGGGCAAGTTAGTTCCTCTAGACTCAGTTAATGGGGAAAGTGTTCACCATCAACAGGTTAGAAACCTGTCACGGCTTCCACCTAGAGACCTCGCCCAGGGGGACGGCGTACCACCATTAAGTCGAGCAGAGGTTGAAATCATAATTAAGGGTTTGGGTCCGAAGAAGGCACCGGGATTTGACAGATTGAACGGCATAATAGCGAAGAATGTTTGGATCCACGCTAAAGAGGAGCTTTATCAAGTGTTGGAAACGTGCTTGCGTAGAGGAATATTCCCTACAGAATGGAAGAAAGGCGTGCTCCGGATTATACCAAAGGGGAACAACAAGCCGAGAACAGATATCGGAGCCTACAGACCCATCACTTTACTTCCAATCTTAGGTAAAATACTGGAAAAAATCATCAAACATAGGCTACGTCTCACCCTGTCTCCACCCTGCGACCGCCAATTTGGGTTCGTCCCCGGTAAGTCCACTGAGCACGCCATTAAGTATGCGCTTGAATGGGTGAGGGTTTGTACTAAGAAGTATGTAATTGGAATATTTTTGGACATCTCGGGTGCCTTCGATCATGCGTGGTGGCCGATGATTTTAACTAAGTTGAAAAGTCGTAATTGCCCGCCTTTACTGTTCAATATTATTAGTGATTATTTACGTAACAGAAAGGTTATTGTGATGTATGGTGATTTTTTCATCATACGTGACGTTAACATGGGCTGTCCACAAGGGTCAGTCCTCGGGCCTGACCTGTGGAACATCCTTTTTGACGACTCCTCTAGGTTACCCTTGCCTGAAGGATGCATATCGGTCGACTACGCAGATGATAAGTTTCTTTTGGTCTCAGGGGACAGCAGAAAGGAAGTGGAGAGTAAAGCAGAAGAGGGTCTGCGTGAAATTCTTGAATGGGGTAAGAGAAACAGGCTGAACTTCGCTCCCCATAAGACCGTGGGACTCTTGATGAAGGGTATGCTCAGTCGTGCCAGAAACCCTACCATCAGAATGGGAGGCTCCACTATTCGATTCGTTGAAAGCACCAGGTATTTAGGCGTCACTTTAGATAGATCTTCTTCGTTCCTAGCGCACGTCAAGAGCGTTTCTAGCAGGGCCCAGGCCCTATTCTTGAAATTGAGAAGGCTCTCAACGGCTGAGTGGGGATTGCGGACTCCGGCACTTCGCCTCATATATAGGGGTGTTTACGTGACGCATGTCTCGTATGCAGCTTCTGTGTGGGAGCACCGGCTGGATAATGCATTGATCCACTTGGCCCTCAAGCGGGGCCAACGGACTCCCCTGTTGGCTCTTTCGGGCGCATATAGAACTGTGGCTAATGATGCATTACCGGTTCTGGCTGGTACACTGCCGATTGACTTGGAAATTAGGGAAGTTTTGACAAAAAAGGCATTGACAAGAGGTAAGGCCGCTGTCCACCTGGGAGTCGAACTGACACCCGGTGGAGCGGTGTCCCTTCCTGGCTTATTGAAAGCCATGCGAGATAGAACGCTGAGTGTATGGCAAGAGCGATGGGATAGGTCGACGAAGGGTAGATTGACTTTCTCTTTCTTCCCTTCAGTTAAAAGCAGAATGGAAGGGGCGCACATAAAACTGGATCACTATATGACGCAATTGGTGTCCGGTCATGGGGAGCTCAGGGGGCGGTTACATAGTCTCGCCTTGTCTCCTCATCCGAACTGTTCATGTGGTGACACTAACCAGACAGCCGAGCACATTCTGTGGCACTGCGAGTTGATGAAGGATGCCCGAGAGGAAATGTTGGATGGCTTGAGAGGGATTACAAGACCGGCATGGAATGCCGATCTCGTGTTGAACAGAGAGAATTTTGAATGCTTCAAAAAGTTTGTAAAGTCCTGGGTAGAGAGATGGCCTGTGCTTAGAGTCGCTGATTTAGATTAAAATCATCCTTGTTTCAGGTGCCAAGCGTATTGTTCCTGTCACTCCACGGTTACTCCTCTATAACAACTTTAATATTGTTTATGCGCGATTGCTTTATGTTTTATTTTTATATACTCATTGGTTTTACTTTCTTTGTCTTATGGCATGATCGCTATGCATTTATTATTTTATTTGTTTGTTTTATTATTTCTTATTCATTTATTGTGTATATTGGCTTTTTACACCGTTTTTGCCAGTTCTTTACACTGTTTTTATTTTTTATGCACATTCTTCCTTTTACTTTTGAATTTGGGCCTTATTTATTAGGAACGCGTTGATAATGATAATACTGTTTCTTTTTGTGTTTTAGCTCTTTAATACTATGTTAATCTTTTGTTTTCCCTTCTTTTTTTTCTATTATGAACAGTCAATTTGTTGTTGATCACAACTTATTTTCTACGTTTGTTATTTGCCGTTTTATTTGTTACTAACAAATTGGTTTATGAATAGGTTGTCGAACTGAACTCTATCGTACTGTATTGTTCATTTCCCCACCACGGGGGCGGATAGACCCTGTTCCTGCATCCAGTAAGGTGACATTAATCCGGGGCGGCTGTCCCACGAACCACGGGTGCCTCCCCCGGCATCATGAGCGGGCCTGGGGAATGTTTGCGCGGGCCCGGTCCCCTTCCGTCCTGCCTCCGGTGACCTGAGGCTCACTTCATTCCCTAGGGTCTTTGGGAGTATCTCCCCCCCCCTCCCCCCATTTACATTTCTTCGAGGGTACTCTCGGAAAACTGGCTAAGGGACGCGGGTGCTTGGGATCGTTGTGGCCAGGCCGCTTGCCACGCTCATTCTTGCCGGGACCGCCCCGTGATAGTGGGGTAAACTGCCCTCGATACGCGGCTTGTATATTTTTATGTTTCAATCATACTTCCACTTATAAAATTTGTGCTCCTTATTTATTATTTAATTTTAGATGCCAAACCACCAGGCGAACACATTTCATATGTGTTCTTATTTTGTGTTACTATTAATGTAAGTATGCATACATTATTTCGTACTAACAATCATGCATGCAGGGACATTGGAGGGTCTAGAATCGTTTTAAAATAAATGTAGCTTCTTTTCACAAAAAAAAATTAGAGTCCTGACGTGTGCGGCTAAGGAGGTTAAACAATCAGTTTCCTCACACAGCCGTCGGGAAAGGGTGGGTCCCCTCCAATATTGTCACATGAACTGATGAGACACTGATTTTTTAGGTACAAAATTGCCTGTCTTTAAATTTTTTTTATTTATTTTTTTTTTATTGGCAATTTTTTTGATGGACACAGGTACATATGAAATTATACAAAACATAAGACAGTATCAAAAAAATCCCACGAAGGCGAAGCCTGTGCGTGGGCATTATATGTTATGAATTCAAAAAAGTGGTGGTTACATTATCTATGGCTTAAAGTTTAAATGAAAAAAGAAATATGAATAAGAAAAAAAATATATGGTCCATATAGTAAGATTATTATGATTTTTACTGAAGTTTTTGCGTATTTAATCAAAAACAGTTTAAAAGAAGTTAACCTTTTTTTAAATGTAGATGGTAATGGCATATTTTAGGTATCATATTCGTAGTATAAATTATTGAAAAAATCTCTCACTTCCAGATACTTTTTTACGCAGCTTTTGACATTTATTTTTTACGAGTTTTGGTTTTGGCACACCTTGATGGAACTCGGCAAGGAATTGAACAATTGTAGGCCAATATAATTAATGTGTCTTTGGGCTAGCCTAGTTTTGCAGTGAGAAACTGTGTACACGCATATGTTGTGTCTCTGGCTAGAACGATTTGGATTTTTACAGAAATTATAAGGACGAGTCTATATAAATTTAAAACGTTGGACACATTAGATACGCCTTAGTTCCATAATGTCAGTTTCCTGAAACAATTGATCGGTGTGATATGTCTTGGTCTTCTGGTGCATTATCATTGATGATAGACTTCTGAATAATTTTTAGAAGTTTAACATGGTTATTGTATGTTCCTCCCCAGGCAATTATTCCGTAGGAAATAGATGAAAGTACCAATGCATCATAAAAAAGCCTCACGGTTCTTATATTAACGATATTTCTCATGCGTTTGAATATGTCATGTAAAGCCCTTGAATATATCATGTAAATCCTGTTACAATAGAAAGTATACTACCGCATAGCTGATATTGTGAAGAAGCCCTTTATTTAAAGACAGGCAATATTGTACCTACCAAATCATTAGGTGCCTCAGTTTATTGACAGTTTTTTCTATGTGATAAGTCCATTTGAGTTGACAGTCAATAGTTACACCTAAGTATTTGATACAATTTCTTAATTTTACATCTTCGCAGTTTGAGCAATTTGCAGGGTTACAATTAACATTATGGACTTCAGGTTAGGATTATTTTTAGGATTTATAGAAGGGAATAAAAACGATTTTATCATATCTTAGACTAAGAAAATTTCTGTCTAGCCAATCTTTGACTATTGCAATGCATTTGTTGGCCTTACTTATTGTATCTTCCCATGTTTTACCTTGTACTGTTATTGCAGTATCATCGGCAAAATAGAGAATTTTACCTTGTATTACTATGTTGCATAGGTCATTGATGTAGATTAGAAAGAGTAGTGGTCCTAAGACAGTTGCTTGTGGAACACCATGTTTCACTAGATCATAAGTTGATCCAATTTTTGTGGATTGTTGGCGATTTGATATGTAGCTTTTGAATAAGCATGAGACTTTTGTTTTTGATACCAACGTTAGAGATTTTGTTCAATAGAATTTTATGGTTGACCGTGTCAAACGCTTTCTTTAAGTCTAAGAAAATCGTTAGGGTCTAGGTTAGAGTATATGTTTTTGGTTAAACTAAAGATGGCGTCGTCGGTGCAGAGGTTTGTTCTAAAGACATATTAATTAGCAGAAAAGATTGAATTAGATTCTAGAAAATTCATAATTTGTTGTTTTAAACACTTTTCGAAGATCTCGGATAGTTGTGAAGTTAGAGTGATTAGTCTGTAGTTATCTGTTTTGCATTGTGATCCGGATTTATGTATTGGAATGATGTGGGAGAGTTTAAAATTGTCGGGGAAATGCTATGTCTGATGCTACTATTAAAGATGTGATGTAATGGGATGATTATGTGTTTTTTAATTGATTTAATTGTGGTATTGCTTAAGTTATCCCGGCCATTTGCAGACTTCTCTTTAAGGTTATCAATTTGTTTTAAGATTTCAGATTTTTTTATTTCTCTGAAATTAAAAAACTCAGAGGTAGTATTTTTAGTATCTTTAAGGCAGGGGAGAGTTTGTTTTGAGTGAATACTAAGATTGGGATTATTATCCATAAAGGTTGAGGCGACGTTTGTAAAGAAGTGATTGAAATTGTTGGAAATGCTCTCGGCGTCTTCGATGGTTTCGTTACTGTCAGTAACATTTTTTTGAGGAATTTTGTGGACCTGTTGATTTCTATTAAGGGCTTCATCACAATATCAGCTTGATATGATTAAGGGTGAGGCCAAATGAGCGTAATTTTGTCAGTTGTTAGTTGCATTTTCATCACGTAATTACATGCGTGGGTCGGCGGATAACTCATTTTGCATCGCCGTTTGGCAAAAACCGGACATTTATGAAACTGAATGCAACGTAAATTATGCTACCTAAAAAAACGCGACTCATTACTCAAAAAAAATACGCTCGTTTGGCCCGAGCCTAATGGTAAAACCATATTTTACAGTGTTCAAATTGGTCATTAAAAAAGTCAATTTCATTATTAGAGCAGTGTGGAGTGTTAGTGCTAATTTTCTTTGTATGAATCATCTTTGTACGATCATTTTTTTGTTAGTAATCTGAAACATTTTATTATTATGTAATTGTATAAACTAACCTTGTAAATATTAATAAAATTTTAAATATAAAAATATTAAAGGCAAACTTGTAGTTTGGCTAAAACTGGACCTTTGATTTCTAAAGCGGTGTGAAATACGTGTGTATGTGTGCCTTGCAATTCAACGTCCCGATTGTTGAATTTATTTTTTTCTTCTTAAAATGTATTGTAAATAATTTTATGTTTGATCTGGTTTGGAGAATCAATCCACTTTTGATATTTACTTTCAATAAAATTAGTAGGACTTATAATAGAATATAATCGCAACTTATTTTTTATGGAACCAGTAAGCCTGAATATGAGTAGGAAGAAAGAAAAAAACAAGCGTAGGGTGAATTTTTTTTTAAATAACATAAATATTCAATGATTATTTTCTTCTATTGCTAATAATATTATTTTTTGAAATCTTCCTCTTAACGTAAACGTGAAATTAAATTTTAATGGAATTACAATTCATTTGGCAGGCAAAGGCATTGAACAGAAAAACCTTAGAAATGAGATCTATACCGATTTGAAATAAAAATGTCGATATCAAGTAGAAAAAGACTTTTCAACTTTGAGCTCACGGGGAATTTTTTTATTGCCAAGAAAACGTTTCGACGTAAACAGAACAGTTTTGCAAAACAAAGCTTTGTGAATAATTTTAAGACGTAACAAATAATATTTAAAAATAAGAAAGGTATTTACGATAAAATGCACTGTAGATTTTCATACGTTTGGTTTTGAATTCGCCCGCGTTCACAAAAAAATCATACCTCCGAATATTGATACAAAAACAGATAAACTGTTAACTGTCATTTAAAGCCATTAAATTCACCCATATTTCATAAATGATCTAAGTTTGTGAGTTTGGTAAAATAATTTTTTTAAATCATTAAATTCACAAGCGCGTGAATTTCGTCTGATTGTTGACAAAAATGCTACTTAATACAGGAAAGTTTGTGAACAAATATTTAAAGTTCAATAAAATTAAACGTATTATCTTTTAATTTAATTGCGTACAAAACAATTTAATAGTTTTTCTTTTTGAAATGTTAAACGGCCAACAAAGTTCAGAATTTAAATGTGAAAGCATTGAACATAAACACAAACATAATCACTTTACAAGACTTTTCGTAAGAAGTCAAAATCATTGAAATATCGACCAATTTACATCAATAAATAAAAATCATTACAAACGTAGTGTTTGAGGATGCAAGCGAAAATATTTATGATGTGTCATGTTTTATGACAAAAAAAATAATATGTCCGAAATCTTGAAATATCCCTACCTGTAATTGATTTATCTGAAGAATTTTTGATTTTATTTATAAAATACATGTTTCTTTAATTTTTTTTTGGAAAATTAACAGTTTGATACCATTTGAGATATTAAAAATAGATTACAACTCAATGAACAACGTTAACATCATGCAAAAATAATTTAATACAATAATAGAATATAAAACAAATACGAGGGTTGTCCAAAAATTTATGTTTTAAAAATCAGTAAAATTTTATTCCTACAAAATTTGTATATGCCATTGTTCGTACATGCCTACACTTTTTTGTCTGCGTAATACACGGCAAGTTTAACGCACTTCTTGAGAAGGGGAACAAGGTCAATGATCCCTTTGTCATAAAAATCTCCGGGCACGGACAGCAATCAGCTTGACACCTCTTCCAGGACTTTCTCGTCGGTCGTAAAGCGTTTTCTCGAAGGAAGATATGAAAATCACTGAACGCTAAATAAGGGCTATAAGCCGAATGGCTAAGGACATCCCACTTTAAAGATTGGAGGAGCACGGTGGCTACAGCTGCTGTACGGGGGCGGGCGTTGTCATGCAATAAACAAACGCCCTTGCTCAACTTCCCTCTTCACTTGTTTTGTATGGCTCTAAGAAGTTTTTTTAATGTATCACAATAACGATCAGCGTGGATTGGGCTCCCTTTTGGCAAAAAAATCAACTTTCAACTGGGGGGACCTTCTCGAAAGTGAATAACAGAGCTTTCACATTTAGCGGGAGACGGCAGCGGAGCATCCAACTCTTATGCTACGTATACCTACGCGAGCCGAACTGCCGAACTGAACCTCAACTTATGGGAAAGGAACGTAGCAACCGCAAATGGCGCGAAACGCCGCTTGCAGTTCCTTCGTTCCTTTCCCGTAATTCGTGTATCGGTTCTCGTTTAAGTTCGCAAGTGTATACGTACCATAACAGCAGCCACACCACAGCCAGATTGGATAAACTACTAAAACTACTACCCGTTGTGGAGGGGGAATTACGAACTACAAGCTAGTGAAATATTTCGTCCGTACCACCGCAAATGACAAAGGATCGTTAATTCTTGGACAACTCTCGTATTACATTCCTGCGCTTATTAAAAAAATATGTCACAACAATGACATCACAATACACGTCATTACTTAACAATATTATTTATCTAATTATGTTCCATTTTTGTATTTTTCCTCTCTTTTTAATTTGTTTTCATTTGAGAGATTTTTTAAAATATAATCTGTTTAGTGATTATTTGACTGCAAGGGGAATTTTAAACCAACCAAACCAGTTTGAGCCACTGTCCTTGTGTACAAATAGATTAAAACGTTTGCTCTTCAAAACGATCTGCCTGCTTTTCTCGTTTGGAAAATTCTCGTTATTTTCTGATACTTTGAATCTTTAGTTGAGCCCTTTCAACTAAACATGATACGTCAGATTATTTCAAAGCCCTTTTCAACAACCTAAAAGCGTTCATATCACAGGCTAGAAGCCTTTAGTGACAAAATGATATGAGTTTATTCGTCGGAATCCAACAGAAATCTATCATTGTTTTGTTGAGGACGCTCTTGCTAGGGATTCCGAAATTCGGGTAGTTTTCTGATATACAGTTTCCAGGAATAACATTTTATAATCTTGTACATGTAATTTATTCGTATTTTGTTCCCAGGGTTGTTCTGAATAATTTTATTCGGTGGTGGTTTTTGTTTGTAAATTATGTTTTACTATGATCGAGGCCTTGTTACCGTCTTTAAAGAATTATAATTTTTTAAAGGTTAATTCTACCATAATACCACCTAATGGAGGCTGTCTTATGTCGAATCATTGTCCGTCATACAGTGTTCAGAAGTTAAAGCTCCGTAATAAGAAAGAAAAAAAATCCGTAAAAATCAAAAAATCAAAGATTACTAAGATTGCTTGAAAGGGTGATATGTAAATACAAATGTCAAAGAGAGCGCGCTAATAAAAAACATCGATTATAATTAATAGGTGTAAGCGACTGCTGCCAAAACATTTAAATACGAATGATTTAGAATAGAACAAAAAATATAAATTATAATAATCAACAAATAATGTCTTACGTAGCATATAAAGAAGCACTGAGAATTTTTCCATACTTATAACACGTTAAATAACAAATCCAGAAATGTTTTTATAATTTTCAGAGCATAATTTGTGATTTTTTTTAGTATAGATGGAATTTCATATACATAATTAGCCGGCTAATGTACAGATGTAATCTTAAAAAAAAAATTTATGCGCTTAAAACTTAAAGTGTTCAAGGGAAGTATGTTACGTTTCAAAAGTGGCTCGTTATTTGTTAACTGTAACGGTTTCACGCATATCTAAATTACTAGATGTAGTACCTAGTTGCTACTGGATTCTAGGAATTCAATACATGCAACGCGCATCACATTGGAACCTACGAGTAAGACGGCGAATTTACACTGCATCTACCTATCTAGAATAATAGCGAAACCGCCAGCCTACCTACTTACGGCCTGAAAGGTTCTAGACTTCACTAGGCGCGTGTGACTACTATATAAATACCCCATGGCGGTACCTAGAGGGCAGTCAAATAAGCAGCTACTGAGCGACCGTTCCATTTTGTGCCCCGCGTCTACGCCGTGCACCCCGCTCTTACCTCACCGCGTCAACATGGGCCACCAATCTACTACGCCCGGCGAGAGGTTTTAAATAATTATCAGCTCCGCGGGATTACAATAGCGCCTTGGCCTTGTGACATCTTTCCTGGCCACAATATACTTCACACAAGAGCACCAGGAAGACTCAATGTCTTCACCAGTAAGGAACACCACGCAGATGCATCCCATCTTGATGTACATCAACTGAAGACATTGTCGTTAGTCGTCAGCAAGTCCGGTCTCCACCAACGCGGTGTCGAGACACCAACTTCATCGCTGTGATCATATTCCACCGTGACGTGACATACATTAATCACTTCGTGATGCACATCAACTACTATGACGATATCGTCGTACGTCATCAGCAACATCTGTGACTACTCTGGCCACTCTGTCTGAACTGTTTAATTCGACTACCTTAATAAACCCGCTGCTAGGATACCACACACATCTTTCATTCATTCTCGTCTCATTACCACATCCCCATGTATAGTTAAAAAATTATGTATATTAGAGTAAGCTTTTATGATCGAGTATGTTTCTGTTATTACTTGCCCGGATAAAATATGCGTATATAAGAAGATCACTAAACGAGTGGCAATGCAAATGCACTATTACTACATTTGTAGATCTACCGAATTCATCGAAATTAAGAAGCAATATGTTGATTTATAAAATTCACTTAGTGACGACGGCGGTTGCCTGGATGGGGGAATTTTCCACGATAGCTGGCGGAGCGATCGAGTTCATCAGAGGGCGATGGTGCTTGTACTAGATTCTATGAAACGTTCAATGGAGAACAAAATTTAAACGAATACTTTGCTGAATACTTATTCTGACATCAGTACCCGTCTAGTCACTAACCGCGTTGGCCCTTCCGAGTAGTAGAGAAATGACAATACGTCAACTACGTAGAGTGTATTGATAGAAAAATATCAACTAATTAACTGCTGAATTACAAAAATTATTCCTTAGTAAAAATCTTTCATCCAATATTATACATATCTCTGCCTTCTATAAAGAAAAAAATATAAACCTTACAACCATTTAATATTATAAATTTATTTTGATAACGTTAGAAATTATTTATATTTTTTGACATTTCTGGAACCATTATAAATAATAATTATTAATATTGACAATCGTTTGCTAAGTTATTGGAATATTATAATCATTGACATTTTTATGTTCATCAATGACAAGCTAACCCCACAAAGTCGACAAAAGCTTTGGGAAACAAATATGTATGGACGAAGGACGGACAAATTTTTCTAAGAAAGCGCGAAGACTCCCCTATAAGGCTGGCCGCATACATACGTTTTCCGTATTCGATTTCCGAATTCGTTTTCCGTATTCGGACAACCGAATGCACGGAATCAGTAGAAAATACATTAACTGCCGCACACGTTCGTTTTAGTTCCGAACGGAACAAATTCCTTACGCACGTTCCGAATGCAAGCCGGAGCGTTCGGAGAAACCGAATGGAAAAAACCTAATGACGTCATGTGGAACGCAGCTCTTGCATACATTTTGTTTGTGCCGACGCAAACGTTCGGAAATTTCCGTTCAGTAATTCAGTGTTGCCAACGGATCTTGACTTAATATCGCCGTTTCTCATACATAAGGTAGCGTAAAGTAGCCGAATTTGCTGTTAGGTGGGACATGTTTAAAATTGATGTTTTTACGTGAAAATAAAAATTTCGTGGGGGGGGGTGGCTAGAGAATATCAAAAAAATATAATTTGTCCCCAGAAAATAAAAAAAAATCATGGAGATCAATAAGATAAAAATCAAAAAAGAATTTCAAGAAAATATAAAATTTGTCCCCAGAAAAATAAATTTCATGGGTGGGGGGGGGGTGGCTAGAGAATTTGGGGACAATGTTTAAAATTGATGTTTTTGAAGTTGCTTAATTGGCGACCAGTTAGATTTTTTTGGCCTAAATGGCGATATATCGCCCTTGTTGGCAACACTGGTACTGACGTTTATACATTCCAAATGAAGAAAAACGAACGTTTGCGCTAGTCTCACGGAATTCCGAATACGGAAAACGAATTTGGAAATCGAATACGGAAAACGTATGTATGCGGCCAGCCTAAAAAGCGTGTACTGGGACATGAGGAAGAAATCTAATCACCATGACTATTAATAATGAATGCACAACAAAAAACAAAAAAAATGGAAGACATAGCAGACCTTATAGATAACACAACACCAATCCCATGTACATTTACTAATGATTCCGAAATAGTGTTCAACTTTGGATATTTGAAAGGGGGCGCGAATTCTTTAAAGAATTTCAAAAGACTTTCTAAAACTATTTAAAAAAATTAATTAAAAAATATGTAAATTGTATCTTCACCTTTATATTATTTTAACATTTTTTGTATTATTATTTTATTTTATTCACATTGTAAAATTTGTATGTTTACCATAACACGAGCATTAGCCTAGTGTTAATGTTTATAAATCTATAAAATAAAATAAATTTTAAAAAAATTAATGGCTGTGTACAGATTGGCATCATTGGGAAATAATTATATTATGTTATTGGGATGATTATTGTAGTTTCATATTATCATTATTATTATATTACAGATTATTTTATATTATTATTACTAACGTAATTATTAATAATACTTTTTTGTACTTATACTTATATTTTTAATCTTACTATTTATGTTAATAGCAAATGCTGTGGTGTTAATATTGAAATAAATACATATAATACAGCACCATACATATGATATTTCTCATTAAGTAATACCCATTTGACTTGTAGATGTTCACTAAAATTAACCAAAACAAAGTAATTATCTCGTCAAATCAAATAATTAAAGTTAAATAGCACTTTCCCAAGTCACAAAGACAAAGAAAAACAAATAAAGTTGTGGTAAAGTGTCTTCTTTGACAAATTAATTACTAAATAAGATTTATTACATTGAAGAAGAAGATAATACTGACATATCTAAACGAAACATGAAATAGAAAATAGGAATCGAACCCAGGTTCTCTTGTCTTACCGGGACAGTGTCTTAACCACTTAACTACTAGGTTCCAATAAAAAAAATAATATTCACATAGACTTTTATAAAAGGTGAAAGGTATCTCAGAAAAATAAAAATCGGAAATGTCTAGCCGAATTCATTGCAAATTTGTGATCATTTAAAAAGGTAGCTGCCAAAATCATGAAAAAAATTAGCTGCAAGATAATATTTTTGATTCATAATTTGAAATATGACGTATAATAACTAGGTCTTTGGGAGATACTTTGGGTAAATAACCATATTGAAGTTATTCACCCAACATAAATATTAGATTACTGTACTCAAGAAATAAATAACAAACTAAGTTTATATTAAGCTCACATTACCAACCCTCTTACATATTATAACACCGGTTAAGGGTTGGAGAAACAAGTATCATATTTATCACTTTAAAACAGAGGAAGGCGCCCATTTCGTCATACCCCGCGCACTGGAATGGCATTCACAAGCATCGCGTTAACATGTTAAATCAAAAGATTGAGTTTCTTGTCAATAATAATTTTTAACCATTGTTTACAATAGTTTTGTTTTAAAACTTTAAAAAGATGCCATACTTCAACCACCCATATGAACAATATTTTTGTGGCGTATGAAAGTCAAAATATAATAATAATGTAAAAAATTGAATAAAAATCCTCATATGTCGAGTGGTTAAGACGCTGTCCCGATAAGACAAGAGATCCTGGGTTCAATTCCCAGTTGTGACCGTTATCTTTTTTTTCTGGGTCGTGTTCTGTTTTTTCTAAGCTGTTAATTTCACCTCCCTAATTGAGAATAACTCGTGTTTAGTGAGGGAGTGTCATTTTAGGATTATAACAATAGTTCAACTTTAAAATTATACAGAATAACAGATGTCTATACTATATACGCCACATATTGCAAAAATAAATAGAATACTGTACAGAAAAAAAAACATATTTATTTAAATTCCCATATATACGTGTACAAATATTTTTATCGCTGACTTTTTTTACAATAATATACCAAAAAACAAATAAGTCTGAGGCAAAGTGTATTATAAAGTTAATTCTTGAAATTTTCATAATTTTTTTCTGCTTGTATTATATTTTCTTTAAGGAGTTAGTTATTTAATGGCTGAGTAATGGTGTTGTGCCGTTGTTGTATTGAGTTTAGGGATGATTATTTGTCTCGTGGTTCTCGGTCTGATGCTCAATGACTCTATCATTAGTTAATCTTTGTTGATTTGAAGTAATGCATCTTTTCGATAGATTCTGTTTATTTTTTAAATCTGACGTTTTTTTAAAATTTATTTTATTTATTTACTTCCAGTGGGGCTAAGTTAGTTTTAGATGCTCCTCCCCAGCCTATTATTCGGTATTGGAGAATTGATTGGGCTAGCGCATAGTAAACCTTCTGTAGCATAGGTTTTTGAAGGATATTTCTCAATTTAAGGAAATTGTAGTAAAGTTTACGTATTCTTTTAATATTTTGTACTGCATGTTCTGTCAATTTAATGTGTTGATCTATTAGTATGCCTTAATTTTTAATGAAATTCTTTTTTGTTAGTATTGAGCATTTGGTGAGTTGCAATTGTCAGAATAATTTTTACAAGAATTATGAATAGTATTTTTTTAATTTACTGTTGAAAAGTTTTTGTCCGTTAGTGTAAATGTTATGTAGTAAGATTTGTCCAAGTTTAACGATAGGAAATTGTCATCCAACCATTGTTTCAACCTCTTTATTTCCTCATTTGCGCTTTGATATTCTTCTTCCCAGGTTTTTTGTATGATCAAGTCTGTGTCGTCGGTGAAAGATATTTTTTTTCCAGTTTTCGAAATCGATAGCATTTCATTTACATAAATGATACATAGTAAATATTTTCAAAAATAGTTTCATGTATCGTTTAGATTTGTTAGAATTATTTTCTTATTAAATGATATATTTGATTGATGGGTATATGTTTTAAAAGTTAAAGAAAAGTTAATAAAAATTGAAGATTTATTATGTTTAAAAGCCAACAAAGAAAAAATACTTAAAATACCTAAATTTTGTTGATCTACAGATTTAAAAATATTTATTGCTGAATATATTACTGTCGAATTAAGTTAACATTTTGCCCTAGAAAGTGTCAGATCTTTATATCACTTCAGACATCTTATGCATTGGGGATGCTTAGTAGCTGACATGTTTTGGCAGTCTTTTGACTCGTTTATGGCAACGGGTTCTTTGTCTTTCTATCGCCAACTAGAGAGCAGCCCCTGGCACTTCACCACACCGATTTACCTGACGGGCCTGATACGTGTGAAGGCCATCTGGCCTCGCACTATGACATCCAGTACTTCAAATCGCCCGGCTTAGCTAGATTAGAACATTAATTTTGTAAGCAGTATTATTGTATTACAATATACTTATAACTCGATAAATGTCGCCCAGTGTTCTAACTGGACTTCAATCACCCTCCTAGAAATATGATGCAACAGTGCCCTCACCTTGACATGGAATCTCGTGCTTTACTACTGAAGGTCCAATCCTTATCAAGATTGGTGGCAGCCTATTTCAGTACCTTAAATTTTAATTTTCTAAGCTTTTAGACTTATTCAACTGTTTGGGGCCTATGAGATATGATACGACACATGTATCAAATAACTTCTATTCACCTAATCTACCCATTTATCAAGTAGCGCCCATCCACATATCAGAAAGTTCTAAGGCATCATGTCTCATCATTTGGTAAGAGAACTAAAGTTTTTGTTTTATAAAAATATACCCATATAATATAAGTTTATTAGATTATTTATGTAGTGCTAGAGAATAATGCTCTTAATTTTATGGACTGGCAGGCGCAGTAATCAATAAATTCTGGAAAAGCTAGGCACTACCAACAACTGTCTACTTAGAACGATACTTTGGACGTGTTGCTCGCCAAACTAAGAACTGAAACTCATGCTCACTGGTGAAGCGGATATCAGCAAGAGTAAAGGAAAATCGCTGTTGCGTTGTAATGAGCAAGTATCACAGCTGTCCGAAACGTCGCACTTCGGGTGGACTATTTATAGAAATTAAAGTCAAAGATAACTACTTAGCAGCAATTCAAAGGATAAACCATTCCAGAAATATTCTCATCATAGAATCCCGTCTGACTTCAGGATCGAGCATTGAAGACCATTGGAGAAAGATACTTGCTCCCACAATCTTAGATCCGATGGATTTCTGTGCTTCTTTGCTTTAAGGGCCCGCTTTCCGCGTAAAGAATTTAGATTTGGGCAACACCTACAAAATTTAGTGTTAAAAGAATCCGACAGAGGTGTCTGAATTCGTATTAGGAATAATTTTGGGGATTATGAAATTAAATTACCGACATCTATTGCAATTTTAGAAAAACAGAACCATTTTTAGTTAGCACCGACCTTAGAGTAATAATGCACCGACCAAATGAGAACGAAGTCGATATGAAGATGGTTCTCAAAATATGGGTTTTATTACGGATTTAATTAAAAATTTTTTTTTAATTTTACAAAAAACATTTACGAAAGTTATTTGTATAGGTATAAAAATTACTTTACTTTACTAAAATACTATTCTCACTTTTATAAAAGTAATTTATAACTTTTATAAAATCAATAAATATATTTTTACATCAATAAGGTTTTAAACTTTTTTACTCGAAAACTATCTTAAAACGTTGGAATTCCAAAAAAAGTTTTTTTTTCTTTTTTACTTGTACTATCAATTAGAATCACCTCCCGAAGTTTGTGCACTTTACCCCCGACATCTTGTATAATATGCGCAATATAATATTTATACAAGTGTAATATCTACTTTTGTACATTTATATAAATTATATACACGTTTACATTTTTATGCTCATCAAATTTATTATATTATAAAGATAGATAGAAAGATCCTTAGTGCTTCCTGAGGACTTACAAATCAGAAGACTTTTTTGTAATTATTTATTTATTCATTTAAACAATTCAATAATTATAAAGAGTAATAAAACATGTAAGCAACATAAAATTACATTCTAAAATGTGAAAGGGGCTCTATTTATTTACATTTTTATGAAATTACTACTTTTAATAGTTTAAGCTTTCAGTGAACTTTCAATTTTATTTTTAACTTCTCTAAATATTATTTGTTTAAATTGTCAAATATAATTTAATCACAAACACAAGATTCACTCAAAATGAAAGATTGGTGGTTCTGAAATGTTCCCATAAATACGGTGAAAGAACCCTAAACTATGAACTTATTGCCCTAAACATGCTTCGAGCGAAATGCGGATCTGGAAACCTTATCGTCAATCTGAGCAAAACATACCATGAACGTCAATATAGCAACAGCCTTTGTTCTGCTGCAGTTTCATTAAATGCCGAGAGATCCGTTTACAGTCTCCAAAAAGCAATACTGGGGCACAACCCTAGAAGCCAAGCTAAATGATTTGAATACAGAAAGATAAAAACACACCATTGTCAAAAACATCTTGGCCGTAAATGATTAAATAAAATTAGATTTATTCAGGAAGGCAAGCATTACGGTGATCGATGTTAAAAATCTAACATAGCCCTAGAATAACTCCAGTATCTTTAAGAAACCTTTCTCTTAAAGCTCAGAAAAAAACTTTCCATGACAGTTAGATATACCACTCTACAACAAGGCCGCGTACGGTAAAACTGTAAAAAAAAATAAAGTAATAAATAACAAAATAAATATTTCACAACACAATAATTTCATCGAAAATCTTAAATCCGTTTCACCTTTCTACATTTTCTATATTCTCCTTAAGAGTATAATCCTTAGATAATGCCTTTTCAAATTATTCGTGGAAGCTAGAAAAAAAATAAAATCATTGATTATAACTGCACTTCAAGTGACCTTTTAAATAACAGTAAAGGGCTCAAATGATTTTATTGTTACGTCCGTGCCTTTGCATCTTTACAAGACTTGGGCAAAACATTCTGTAGCAGAGTATAGATTTCACATCTGAAACATAATTAAAGAGTTTATTGAAAATAGAACACCAAGGTACGGTTAGTCAAAAAACGTACAATAAAGTTAATTCTGGGAAGAAATTGTACAGTTGACATTCAGGACAGGTTCACTCCCTCCTCCTCAAAAAAGACCCTCTATACAGCATTCTCAAAGATGACACAGGCTCTGAGAGAAATTATTTTCTTCAGGGCCTCCTTCCGACATAAAAAATAACATCACTGAACTAAATTATATTATTGTAGAAAGCAATCACTTTGTGGTTTGACATATTTAATAAAATAAAATACTTTTTTGTTTTAAAACCACGATATTTATTAATTTAAGAACCGACCGGTTTCGCTTTACTTAAGCATCATCAGGGTACAAATTAATACTAAACAAGAAGTACATAATGTGTGCATATATATAACAAAATATAGAGGGAGACAACATGATACAAATATATTATAGAGGGAGACAACATGATACAAATATAAGCAACACAAAGACGGTCATAAAATACATTAACATAAGTGTACAAGTAATGGAAAACCGCTAGATAATTATGTAGACTAATGGGTTATACGAATAAATCGGGAAAAACAAAACATCAATAAAACCTCAATAATAACGGTTTTTCCGAATTTGCAAATCATTTGATCGATAAAGATCATACATTCTGTCATAGAACCGGTGCTAACATCTTACATAAAAACGGGCATGGTAACAGACTAAACAATTTAGAGGCACTAGAAATTAAAAAAGCTGTAAAAACCAAAAGTCAGATACTTAATAATCAATTAGACATATCAAGTAGTCCAATATTAAGTCTGTTTCCAATAAACCCATAAAAAATTCCCAGTTCTCCTTACCTCCTTACCACCTTGCCAGTTGATGTTTTGTTTCTCCCGATTTATTCGTATAACCCATTAGTCTACATAATTATCTAGCGGTTTTTCCATTACTTGTGCACTTATGTTAATGTATTTTATGACCGTCTTTGTGTTGCTTATATTTGTATCATGTTGTCTCCCTCTATATTTTGTTATATATATGCACACATTATGTACTTTTTGTTTAGTATTAATTTGTACCCTGATGATGCTTAAGTAAAGCGAAACCGGTCGGTTCTTAAATTAATAAATATCGTGGTTTTAAAACAAAAAAGTATTTTATTTTATTTAATTATATTCCCCACAGTTTCAGAACTTTCGATAGCTTTTTTCGCTGGCCCGTTCATTATTTTTCTGGATTCCAAGTTCGAGTATTGTTATTTGAAACAGGTGGCCCATATTATTATTACATATTATATTATATTTCGGACATCGTTGCATTGTGAATCATTAGAGCAGATCTTAGAGTAATATTACTCTAAGGAGCAGATGTAAAGTGACGTGTGTATTTGTGTACGTAGAAAGTTAATTCGCAAATAAATCACGATCGTATAGGAACAAGAAAAGAGACAAGACAACAAGAAAATTAAATTAATAAAAATTTACCCCGTAATTTCTAATGCATTGGAATTAGTTTTATTTCCCAAAGTACCTATTCTGAAAAAAAAATAATAACTTTTTACTACACAATACATAAATAAAAATATGAATTATTAATTTTTATAGTAAATTATCGTTTATAATAAATATAAGCTTATAAATCAAAAATTGTATTTTTTTCTTCTCACCTATTAGATAGGATATAATTTTATGAGATAACATTTTTTCTTTGAAATACGGGATATCTTTCGTGTATTTCCCATCTTTGAAAAAACAATATTTATTAACTCATAAACTTTACACGCGTAAAAATTATCTTTATAAATTCAAATATTTGCACGTAATCGCACGTCTGTAGATCATAGAACGATGAACGACACGTCTGCCCCCAAAGCCCTCGAGTTGGCGAATGAACTTCTCAAAGAAAGATAGTTTAATCTGCAAGTCGGAGCGAGCGCGCTATAATAAATATGATTTAAAAGCAATAGGCGTAAGCGACAGTTGTGAAAATGTTTAATAAATCACGGCGTATTTCAAAAATAGCAAAAATTACTTATGGGGTCTATTGAGTAGCATTAAAAGAAGCATTGTGATTTTTTTCATACATATAACTTGTAAAATAACAGAAATAAACGTGTTAATAATATTTTTCGGAGCATACTTTGCGATTTATTTCTATCGAGGGAATTTCAAATAATTACCGTTTCGGCTTTTGGAACAAATAGATACTATCTTAAAGAATAACATATATTTTTTTAAGAGCTTAAAAACTTCAAAATTTTAAGGAAAGTATGTCGGAAATTGGATGAAATTCGAATAGTGGGCCCTTAATCTCATTTTAATTTTAATTTTAATCTTTTTTAAAAAAAAATTTATTTCTATTTTATTATTTTTTTAGTTTCATATTTACCAGTTACGTTCAGTTATATACTTATACTCTCTATGGGATGTGTGGGGTTGCAATCACCTCCCCACATCCTGGAAAGATATTATTATTATTAATTCATCAAAAGCAATTAGTGCACTGGGTAATTAATGAGAGCTCATTAAACATTATTTAAGTAGGTATTATCAGTTGAATCACACTCTCAGTCGGAATTTCCACTTACATATATCTGGAAACATTATGTTTCAAGAAATTAGTTATAAAGAAATTTCTTCGTGTGAATATTAAATTTCCAGTTAAATATTATTTATATAATTGACATGTTTAATGAGCTTCGTTCTTAATATACAAGGAAATATTTTATTTTAGATTATTAGGTTTCTATTAAGCAAAACGAACCTTGCGCTATTTATTTTTTTTTGTTTTTTTTAGTAACCATCTCGGTTTCGAGAAAATGATTCATTCAACTATACAATATAAGACTGAAGAGTAAGAGTGGTAACAAATAATGGTAGCCAAAAGTGAAAAAAATAAAATATAAGCAATCGGTTCAAAAGGAGACATGTTAACAAAATTCAGACTTAATTTTTTTAACCGAAGTAAAATATAATGAGTTAAAAAAGAAATTGATAAAATCGCAATTATTTTTAAAATTTCACACATTCTCACTTATTATTTCCTAGAATCAGTATTTCTCTACTAAATTAACCATTCTCAATTAATAATCCGGACCCTTTAGGTATTTATATTTATTATCCCGAAATTAATGTTCTATTGTTCTACCATTTAAAAAAAACGATGAAAATGTACTTTTGATGTAAATTGGGATGTCATAATGGAAAGTAAATATTCAACTGCATGTTTAAAATGTAAACGTTTCATATAGATAAAATCGCATTTCAAAAATCACACCAGGTTTGCCCTCTGGTCGGCGAGAGAATGAAATTAATTGGGACTGGAAGCCTTTGAAAGAAGAAATCTACAAATTTTAAATAATATTATTTTCAGCGATATAAATAAATTTTTATTGTATCTTTCCTAAATCAGAAGTATTATGTTTTCAAGGCCCATTTACAATAAGTAATTATAATTTTATTCACGTTGATTTCAGGAAGAAAATTTTTAAAAATACATTATAGTTACTTTTATAAACAGAACCACAAATTTAATTGCAAATAGGTATGTAATTTAGATATCCCAGAAAATGCCTGAAACAGTTTTTTGCATTAGATTTAAAACATTAAAATCGCAATTCGCAAGTACAGGCGTATAAGCTGAAATAATGTCGGTATTATAGGAAACGTTTGGTCCGAGCTATCAGAAATTATCTCACAATTTTTACAGTAAGTTAAACGAGTAAAAATTTTATGTGGTAATGATCTCATAAAAGCTTTTTTCTATTTGCAATAAGACCAGAAAAAGATGGCAGCGTGCTTTTGTTTTGCATTTATTTTAAAATCTATTTAAAATCCTTGAATATTACAGTGCATACACTTGTTACTGAGTTATAAAATCTTGAAACCTTCAACTTATTGCTTTAAGATACGACTATTTTCACAATAAAATTTACGTCAGCTCATATTTTCTTTCGACATAATGGAAGTCTTGTATTCAAATTCCTATTTCGTGAATGTAGACGTACAGCGATCCCTATTGCTTACATACGCTACATAGAAATACGAATTTATACTGTACTTGAATACCTACGAGCATATAAATATTATTATGAACTAGCGCAAGCCCGTGAAAAATGACGGAATATTAAAATTGTAGGATTTGCGAAGTATTTAGAAAAAATATTTATCTGGGATTATTGCCTTCCAAAAGACGATCAGAAATTTACCTCGTAGATGAACAACGATAGTAAACTTTTACTAAAAATACGACATCTGTCAAAAAATTAAGTGAAAGAAATATTTTTTTCAAATATCGAATTATTAATTCATAAATTTATTTTGGTACCTGAATCGTTTCGAAAATTAGTTTCATTTTTGAAAATCAAATCAAGGTCATTGAACAGGATTTCAAGGACACACCATTGAAATTATTATGTTTAATAATAATGGTGTTGAATGTCGGTGATGTGGGCAAATTTCAAACATTTACATGCCTATTTTGCAAAATTTAGAGAGATGCGTGTGAGATCCGGTGCTGGCAGCATATCAAGTGCTGCTATTGGTCAAGATGTGTCTTTTACCTTGCAACATGGGCCTCTTCAAGTCGCCTTCCTCTCTTAAAAACGACTCTACTTACAGCATCCCCAAAGACAGGAAAAAGGAAAATAATTTCTCTCGGGGCCGCAGCGATAAAAAGAGCAAAATAATTTAGATGTAAGGATTTGAAGTGAAGAGGGAAACTCTATGGTCCACAGGACTACAGGTAAGCAAGTACAAATGCAACTTCTAACCAGTAAGTTTGTTAAAGCTAAAATTTGCACATCAAACAATCGCAATATGTTTATGTTTGTATGTCAATGGTTCAAACGGTTTTATCTATTGGAAGGTTGTCAAAGCTTTGCTTTGTAAATCCCACCAAATGGAATATTGTAGAGCTTTTGATTCGTTTGAAACCGTATTGAAATTTCCCACGTTGTGATTTGTTGAATTTGTTCTCGTGTAGATTTAGTTTTGATATAAAAATCCTATTTGCACTCGGTTAAATCCCTTCAAATACATATGAAGCTCACAAATTAAATCAAAGAGGTGTACATGTAGTAGTACAATCAAGTACTTCAACTCACTTATTTGACCCATATAGAAAAATAAATTTATATATATGGTATAATTGCTTATAACACAATCGAATGGAAAGATTTTATATAAATATCAGGCCTGGTAAAACTTCCGATGGGATATAACGAAAACATTCATATTATGTTACGTATACATTTGCAAACCTGAACGCGAACCGAGCCTCAAATTACGGGAAAGGAACGAAGCAACTGCGTGCGGCGTTTTGCGCCTTTTGCGGTTGCTTTGTTCTTTTCCCATAAATTAAGGTTCAGTTCGGCAGTTCGGCTCGCGTATGTATAAGTAGCATTACAATGCATCTTCATAATCTGAAAAAAAAACGTTACAGCAATATTTATTTCTTTAAATTTTATTTGGTAAATTACTTTCAATGTCTTCTATGAGGGGCAAAGTGGAAAATTAACTTCAGTTTACAATTTTATTATAATCAGGAATACCCATTTTTGGTATTTGAAAAAAAATAATGACAAACGAAAACAGTTTTGATAGTAGGGACTAATTTTTGAATTGAAATTACTCATCCACGTACAACGCCACAGCTGTACAAACCTCCAGGGACACAAGGAAGGCTAGTTCCTTACTGAAAGTGAGCGCAGCGGTGAATTTTCCACTTTGCCCACCCCTTCCACTTTGCCCTCCTTTAAAAACCAGAACCAGTATTTTTACATGAGATCAAACAAAAATACAAACTGCTTAGTTAGAACCAGTGGGATTATGGTATCGCCTATTAGGAATGGGTGTAGGGCTGAAAGGTGTAGGGAGGGGAAGGAGACCGGGCAAATAATTTAAAATGCTGTAAGAGGATAGAGTTCTATCCCAAGCTTGTGATTAAAATGCCCTATGGCTAGTTCAAACATCGTTGCCGCTCAATGACTGTCCCTCGCCAAGAACCATGCGTACTTACATTCCAATCTGGAATAATATGCATTTAAAAAAAAAAAAAAAAATTTTTTTGTGCTTAAAATCCTCGACAATTTCAATAAAATAATCCTTGCCTATTCCAGTTTTAGAGCTCACTTGGAAGATCAAGGAAACAACGTATTTTTAGTGTTTTTTTTAGATTTCAGAGAGATTTTTTCTTTATAACTGTTTATTTGTAAAAATAAACTCGTTCCATGTAATTCGTATCTAGAATAGATTATTTTCTAATAATAGGTAGCTTAATAATCGTGTGTACGTTTTAAATCTCATGAAAGAGGTATTTACCGAGACTTTCCTAACACAGTATTTAATAAAAGCATAATAATGTACTGAACGTAATCTAAAAAAAATATTATTTACATCAAATACATATTTTCAAAGCTACGTGTTAAGTAATTTGATACATACGAGTATGTAATGATTGTTTAATGGAACTACCACAAAACCGTCAAGTCTGGGTATTATGTCAAATTAATGAAACTTATTTTAAAAAGCAACAAACCCACCAAAACGTTCCAATTTTTCCAACTTATATTTCCAATTTTCGAAATTCCGAAACTGAGAAAAAAACTGCGGAAAACTCCGAATTGCAATCAGCTAAGCCGAGGAATGCTCCTTTTGCCAAAAGATTAAAAAATATATTTAGCTTTATTTATTATGTTGATTAGTAATGATTGCTTTCTTATGTTGACGTGCACATAAAAAATCCGAACTTTTCCACAGTGTTTTATATAAGGGGAGGTTAATAAGTTCGAGGAATTAGGGGAACTATTCACCCCCGGGAAAAATGTTAAAATACTTTTTTCTGTTTTTCTGTTTTAGTTGGTATAAATTGCTTCCTTCAAAGAATCGTAATCTGATTTTTTTCCACGAAGGTGTTTCTTCAAATTCGGATATTGAAATTTATCACTTGGACTATAAGGTTGGTAATGAATTTTCTGGAGTCTGAATGAATTAATAGCAGCTATTTTTTTCAATACGTTTATAGTGAGCAATGTCACGAAAAGGGTAAACACCTTTGATTAGCTTTAAACTCCGGAAGAATTTTATACCCAAAATCAGAATATCGGCGTAGTAATTTGCCTTTATACCGTCAAAATCAATGATAACGATTGCTTTCAAATTCCATAAACGCAATAGTCATGAACTTTCTAGTTGATTTTATTACTTAAAATTTCTTGAGAGCCTTTTAATGGGGATCATTTTTTTGAAGTGGTGAGCATTATTGGAACCGATCTCGCTCTCAGTTTTGGCATACAAAGATGAGTGTTATAAATTAGGGTCCTTTTAATTAAACTCCGTTATTGAGAGCAAAATGAATCACTTTATTTGGCAATAAATATACACTATCGCATGATATGACTAGTCACTTTTTACAGTAAATACTCAGATACAGGCTAGTTCCTGTGGTTCTTTAGGAAGGGTGAAACCTTTGGTTGTTTTTGAGCAAGAGCGAGTTTTTAAGGAAGCCCAACCTTTTATATGAAAAGACTGTTGACATACTTCAAATTCAAAAAGCCGAAAAACAGGAATCGGCTTTGCCGACGCGACTTAATTACAAACAAATAGCAGAGGCGAGAACCTTTCATAAATACTATCACCTAACCTTCATAGGTGTCACTAGTGGTACATAATTACACAATGAGCATATCGAATTTTCAAAACCTTTTCAAAGTCTTTTAAGGACTTTCGACCATAGTTGAATAGCGTAGATATTTTTTTGGTAAAAATATGAACCTCGAAGATAGCTGTCGTTTATTGAATGATTGCTATGGGTTTTTTTCCTTGTTTCGCTAGAAATTTTATAACTGCTCTAATTCATTTTTGTTTGATCATTTCGACTTTAGAGGAAGCTACAAGCCATAAATATGTATATTCTTAGTATACCTTATATTGTTGGTAATAGGCATAAACATCGCTTGACAAACGGAGTCTAGAAACGTTCGATTTCAAGCACAAAACTGGTTTTTATTTATTTTGTAAATAAGGAAGCAAAAAAGTTAATCAAGTGAAACTGTCACAGATAATCTTAGCTATAATATTGATTTTTTTAAAGTTGTTTCCTTTATGCGTTCATACATTTCTATAGAAAAAAAATTTTTTAGTAGTTTACATTTATATATTTTTTATTGAGAAATTTATTTTTTTATTTGTATTCTACTCAAGCGAAACGATAGTAAAACCTTCATTTTATCTAAAGCACATTTTTTGGTATTCTTAATGTACACCAATTCGTTATAAAGATTAAACAAAATAGTGATTTAGCATTAAGCTTCGCCATCCTATTTAGAATTTTTTTTCGAATCAATTCACATGTTATTTTGTAATTTTTAACATACCTACTAGTTTATTTCTCTTTTATTGCAATAAATTAACTCTACCTTAAATTATCTATTCACCTACTTACCTTTCATATTATGTTTACTTTTATTTTTATTTTCATAGTTTACCTTTTTCCATTTAAAAATGTTTCTGTATATTATGTTATGTAAAAGCTTGTTATGTAAAAAACTTGTTATGTAAAAGCCCACCAGGGCGTTGAAATTAATAAATAAATAAAATAAATAAATTAACTTCAATTGAAACTGAAAGAAACGAAACCGAACAATTGTTGTTTACTACTAGACTAATGAATTCTAACTTGATTTCTTGATCCCTTTCCGAAAGTTGTGATTTATTTTTTTGTTTGAAAGGATTTTTTATCCTCCAATTAAAATAAAATCCATCTTACTTTTTTGATACCCGATAAGCCTTTCCTTTAAACACGCTATAAACCTCAACCGTTTTCTATATAACTTTCCTTAAGTTTTGTGATAAAAATAATCCGTGGTACGTTAGGGGATGAGGCTAAAATAATTAAATAAATTGATAATGCTCAGAATTTTTCTAGAAATATTCCGTAGGTTGTCAGAAATCAGAAATAAAGATTAAAATCCTGCTGTATTCGTCTTAACCAGCGGACGAGAATTCAAATTTCGTTAAATGACGGTCTCGCGATCGGACGATTTTTTGGAACGAGACAGAAATACCGAATTCATTCCACTGCGAGCCGTACACTCGCGCGGCTGACAAAAACTACAGCATGGTTCCGATGAAATAACAATTATTGTTGTTGAATTCTCGGTTGTAGCTTTCTTCCAATAAGTAGTTACATACATATTTGTAAATTATACTTCGGAGTGCGTAAACATAAATAAATACAAATGCAGTTTGTTGACATGGTAGATATAAAATATGTAGGTATATGAATACACATTTAAAAAAAAATTCAAATATTTGTTTAATTTGTTTTTTTTTAAATATTTTACATGAGTTTTCCAAAGGTGAGTAAAAATCTTTTGTTTTACTTATTTATTCGTTTGTCCGAAAGGTATTACCGGTACGTTTTATTTCTAATACTTATCTTTAAAGTATTACTTGATTTGATATGTATGACATTTTTTTTATTTTTTTTTTTTATTTCTATATAATATTTACAGTGTTCACATAATTATTTATATTTTTACATGATATATTTCAAACTTATAACTATAATATGTTGTGTGTAAGGTAGGTTTGAGAAGGTAAAACTGTATGTGAGTAAATTTTTTTTTTTTTTTTTATGCTGGGTGTGAGGTAGGTTTGAGTAGGTGACACTGTGGTGGGTAATGTTATATGTTTCGTGAACACCTCACTAGGAGAACTTGTACTGAGGTGTTTACGTGGTTATGATTAAATGGTACATGCATTTATGTGTATTGGTTAAATTTTCTTATATAAATTGTGAATTGTGATTTTAAAATTTTTTTTTTTTTAATGGTTATTGTACATTGTTATTTAAAGAAAAAGGAAAAATATTTATTTATGTGCACATATATACATACACCCATGTTGTGATAGTTTGAATACTCAGATAAATAAACAAACCATAAAACGAAACGAACGTGCTCCAAAAAATTTTTTGGTTGAGATAAGAACATAAGATTTATTGACAGGCAGGTTTTATGAGTAAACACGTTCCCACGGGAAGGTGGAAAGAAGAGATCGCTGGGACAGTCGGTTTTTGAACTCGGATACGTTGACAGCTCCGAGAAATCGATACAAATCAGAAGGGTTGTGTGAAATTACAGTTAATTACTGAATTCAGATGGTGTTAGAAAGCTTTCTTGAATATTGAATTAAAGTGAAATATTATTGAACCGGTGTTTGTGTGAAGTGAAAGTGGTTGTACTCAATGAGGATACAAATAATTGGATAATTTGTAGAGCGCCGTTTTGTGAAAAACCCACCTCAGGGGCGCAAGATGTTGTGCGATCGCGATTGTGTTGATTTAAGCGTGATTTCGTATACAGTTTGAACTAGATTGCTTGCCTTAAAAACATGGAAATAATAATGATAATGATTGCGTTTAAAACAGAGTGAACGTATTTAAAGGAAGGAAGTGTTTGATCGGATTAGGGAGGAATTAATGATTGTCGAGATGGCTTTCTATCCACGGAGACCGTAAACCAGAGAATCCAAACAAATCATAAAACTCGGGTTCGAATCCTGACAGAGATTAGGTTAAATTAGGGAGGGACAATTTTATTTACAGAGTTATTTAATTACCCTTTTATAGGCGTAGGGAGGAGACCGTAAAACTAAACTGATTTAGCTATTTAGTGTGTAACCAGGTAGACTTCACGCTGAGAGTGGGAGATGGCTAACTGGGTGAGTTTTTTATATTATTTATTAAATTTCAGAGGACCCTTAAGGACGGATGCAACAGAACAACAGAAACAAAGTTTATAGCCCCTGCCGCCCAAGTAATGTTTCAAAAGGGAATGTGTCAATCAGATTATCTATCAGCTGTGAGCGTGGGGACGGGCCAATGACCTTTTCATATGTAGGCCGATAATATTTGTTTTAGGGGAATAATAATAAAAGTGGTAATTGGATGACTTGTATGGCGCCGTTTTTGTGCAAAATCACCTCAAGGGCGCTTCGGACCGAGGGGCATATTGAGAATTTATCTACGGCCGTTCTGTTATTCTTTTAAAAAACTTTACGAATCAAACCGTGGCGTTGTCCCTGTGATAGGTATTGAATAGTCGACGAAAACATTAAATACTTATTACAAATTAAGCCATCCAATATAAACTCGCAGTATAAAAAAAACACCTACCTACAGAGTACCTATCAAAACACTGGCGTACCATTTAAAACGGCGATCACCACCAGCCAAGAACAGGGCGCGGTGTACAGTCAGTAAAAGGGGAGTTTTGCTAGCGTATGTCCGCCCGAATAGAAAGCGATCGGATGCAACCAGACAGAACAAAATGAATACTTTTCTTCTGTTATTTGACTTTCTAATTTAATACTTTTCATCTATTGTTTGACTTTCTAAGTTACGAATTGGGATGCACAAAAACAAATCTAGAGTCAAAAGAGGGAGATGGTAATCTCCGAAATAGAACTACCATCCGAACAACTTTTCTCAACAGGTACCTTTCGAGAGGTAGGCAGCCTCTTTAAATTAATTGCAAAAATCAAACCAATTATCCGTTTATACCTACCTGAGAGGATAGGTATTCAGTAGAAGTTACCCATACCTAATACACGAGGATGCTAGTAACCTCATAAAATAATTACTGGAACCAAATATTAAAATACAGACAGTCCTCATCCTAAATTTGGCATTTCGAGTAAACCTTACATATATCTCACATGATAATTGGCTGAATGGGTAGGCACACAACCTACCGATAGAAGCGGGCTAAATGCCGACAAGATCGTCGTGTGTTATCTATGTTATTGACCTAGAAAGGGATGTGAATTCCCGACGACGAGGAAGTTACAGCGTTTTCTAGAGGTGGCATGTAACTTACGATTTGTAAGGACCTTACGTGTCACATTTTCGCGACTAGATTCGTGACAAGGGATGTCATGGTTTTCCCCTTCTACACTCAGTAAAGTATATTTTCCTGGAGGTGCATGAGGTTGGGGCAATTCTGAAATTGGTGAGGAGACCTGGTTTTCTTTATTCTGGCGTGACGGTTGCCGATTTGGAACAAGGGGAGACCCGGCCGGTTGTGATATCCAGACACGCAGATATCGATCGTCTTGCTCAAATTATCATCCATCGGTTTTGTTTGGTAAAGAGGAGGAGCCAATCTTAGCTTGAACAAATTCATTTCCTTTCCTCTCCTTCCCCTCCCAAAATATATACATGGATGGCGCCGACAACTAACACCATAAATTTATCGTATCTTTATCACACATATAAAATCTAACACTTTATTATACTCACATAACCCTATGACAGGTAGAATCACGTAGCTAGTTTGAAGAGCAGGCGACTCAGAAAAATAAGGTTTATGAAATGGCTTTAAAACACAGCGGTAATGGATTCAACTCACTCTATCTCAAAAGAACCGAGGGGTACCACACACATACAAAGATAACTAGGTTACTATACCGAGAAACAAAAAAGCCAACACAACGTTCGGTGAAACCTTTTTATACTGAACCGTCACGTGAAATGAGTACGTTCAAGGTCGTACGTCACGTGGACAAACTAGGATGTACATACTTGAAGGGGTGTGTAATAAAGAGAGGAGCAAAGGCTTGTAGAGACGGCAGGGAGGATATTCCTACCCCGGATATACAGGGTGTCCGGTGGTAAAGTGCAGTAACTTCGGGAGGTGATTCTACGTGATCGTAGGAGTAAAAAAGATAAATAACTTTTTCTGAAATTCCAACTTTTAGATGTACTTTTAAGCTAATAACGAAAAATTTCTCCGACGTGCCTAGACGGCATTATTTTTTTCGTCGTTGCCAAATCTACATCCCGCGCCCCCCCCCCGGTAACTAATCCCCGCTACCCCCGGCACCCGAATTCAGTCGGTCAGCTGGTAAACTGTCCCCCGCACCCCCTCCTGCACCCCCCGCTATTAGTAAATCGTGCTTTGAATGTAATGTGTCACAAAATTTGACGGGCGGAGTAAACAACTTTGAAAATTTAATTTATCTTAGAATTTTTGAATTCGTTCACTAGATTTATTGTTTGTTCTCTGCGAACTTTTCATTTGGTTTGAATTTTTGACAGATGTGAAGAGAACCCCGTACAATTTAGATGTCGGTACGTGTTTTAGAGGTATAATGGTTATGGTGCTGATTTTATCAAAATCAAATTTTATAATATTCTTATTATTATTATAATTTACAAGTACAAGTATATTACATTGGATTTATTAATATAGACGTTGTACATTATAATGATTTTTGATCAATAAGATGGATCAAGGAAAAAAATATTTATGAGATGTAATATTTTTGGTATGCCTCGTTATTCTGCTGTGTCATTCGTGTGGAAAACGTTCGTTTTTTTTATATGATTTTCGGCTATGTAATCATTGTTTTTTCTCACCTATAAAATTATGTCCCGTCTTTCCGGTTTATAAAAAAAGGTCTGATTTTTCGGATTGAAATTTTCAAAAAATCCCCAGGGTTTCAAAAATACGATTAAAAAAATAATAATAATACAGAATGTCTTAGAATATTTTCCATAACCGGAAAAAAAAATTAAAAAATATGATGCAAGTGGCCTATTAGTAAAAAGCGATGAAATTAGTTAAGTGTTCAATGAGTTATTAATATTTTTATAATAAAAAATGTAACGTGATTTAAGTGCAGTTCTCTTTTTGAATTTGGTAAAATATCAAAACATACGGCGAACTCTGTGTTGTTATTGTTTACAATTCACATGCGGTTTCCATGGATACGCGCCACTCACAAATATGCAACGTTGCCACGTTCACACTTGCGAATTTATCGGGTAAGTTTGCACCTACACTATGGCTTTTTAGCAGGTATGTCTTTTCGTATGAAAAATAAAAAATTGGAATTTCGGAAAAAGTTATTTATCTTTTTTACTCCTACGATCATGTAGAATCCCCCCACGAAGTTACTGCACTTTACCCCCGGAAACCCTGTATACATAACCAAAGCCTTACGGAAAAGTTACCTATGGGACTTAAAGAAAATTTATCGTAGAAAGAAGAGAAGGAAAAGTTTGAAAAGGGCAGATCATTACAATGTATATACATACATACATAAATAAACATATATACATGCATACACACATATAAGTAAACACATGTATACATACATACATACACATTCATCCATGATTATGTTTGGTTTGGTGTTATAATGTTTTGTATAAAATGGATATCTTGTTTTTTGATCCAGGCTGTGATCAGTTTTTTGTGAATGTTTGTGTATGTATTTCCCATTAGTAGTAGTTTCAGAGTGGTGGGCATACAATTAAAAAGTTTTGTAGCGTAATACTGGAAGTGTCTTTGTCCACTACATTGAAAATAGGGTTTATTCCTTACAACTGAAGTAGAATATATATATATATATATATATATATATATATATATATATATTAAAACTAGGTTTTATTTCCAACTATTTTCTACGGACCTACCTACATATTTTTTTTTTTTTTTTTTTTTTTAATTTTTATTCCAGATCTCGGGGAGGGTGGTGCAATCCCACGAGCTCCATATTATACATAGAATATATATAAAGTAAATATAAAGAAATATTGTAAGATAATATATACACAATAAACGAAAACAAAAGACCATAATAATAATGCAAAAAAAACATAATGAGATTAAAGTTTTTTTTTTTTTTTTTAAAGGAAAAATCTAACATCAGGATTTGGCTCCATCGCTTGTAAATAGGTCCCTGCCAGAAGTGCAGTGCTGCCATCACAAGACCGTTTTCGCTCGCGGCTAGTCGTGTTCGAAAGCTGGTGATCCGTTTTTTCATTAGTGCTCGGAATCCGGGAGCACGCCCTTCTACAAACATCTCAGTGGCACTGCAGTACCAGGACAGCCCAAAAAGTATTCGGTAGGAATTGTTGTACTGTACTTCCATTCTTTTTAGAGATGCTTTGTTGAAGTTGGTCCACAGCTCCGAGGTATATAGGCTCGTGCAGTATGTGTTAAAAAGTTGCCTTTTTGCTTTCGGGCCACACTTGTTAAATCGTCGAGAAATCATATTTGCTCTGATGCACAGTGATCTTCTCTGTCGCTCAATATCCATATCATCATTGAGCTCCGCTGTTACGATGTGTCCTAAGTATTTGACCTCCGGTTTTTCAGTTATTTTTGTGCCGTTTAGGCTGACGGGTAGTACTTTTGTAGGGCCTGCGCCCGTTTTAAATACTAGTAACACAGATTTAGTTGGGTTGTAGACCAAGTTATGTTCAGCGGCATATTCTTCGCATATCTTTAATAGCTTTCTCAATGCTTTAATGCTTGGAGACAAAATAACCATGTCATCTGCGTACGCAATGTTATTTACGCAAATGTTTCCCAGGTAACAACCTACATTCGCCGATGTGAGTTTATTGCTTAAATCATTCATATAGACGTTAAATAGGATTGGTGATAAGCTTCCCCCTTGTCTGACGCCGCATTTCGTATTTACTGGTACTGACATTTTATTTTTCCAGATAACTTGGTTCTCTTGTTGATGATGCCAGATCGCCAGAATGTTAATTATTGAACTGGGTACATTCCTTTCTTTTAGTTTTTTCCAAAGCAGTGCATGAGATACTCGGTCGAAAGCTTCACTTAGGTCTAGAAAGCAAGCATACACTGTTGTTTTTCTTGCCTTATAATATTCGATACTTTGTTTCAAACTGAATATTGCCATATCCTTTGACAATTTAGGTTTAAAACCAAATTGGTTGTCGGACGTAAATAGTTTGGCTTCTATGTAAGTTTGTAAAACCCTTTCAAATATTCTGGATATTATTGTGGCTAGAGATATCGGCCTATAGTTGGAAGCACTGGATATGTCTTCTTGTCTGGATTTAACTAACGGTACTATGATTGTACGTTAGAAGTTTCTTGGCATATGCTTATGTTGAAGTATCTGTGTGAATAGCGTTGCTAGAAGCGTGTATATTTTTTCACCTGCATTTCTAACATGTTCAATGCTCAGGCTATCATAACCGGGCGATTTTCCAGCTTTCATTCGTTTTACAGCTGTTTTGACCATATCTTTCGTAACGATTATGTTTTCGTCCTCATCTTCGCATGGTTTTTCTAAGATGGTGGATTCGTTTCTTTCCGATATTTTTGAAAAGTTGGTTATGAAAATATTAGCAATCTTTTCTGCGTCCGATTCTCCTTCAATATGAGTGGATATCTGTGCTTTAGCTTTTAAAACGTTGCCTGTTTTTTGCCAAAATTCTTTAAAGTCTTTGTTCTCAATTGCACCTGATATTTTGTCCATTTTTATTTGTTCCGCTGTTTTTTGACATTTTCTTAATTCATATTTAAATTTTCTTTTCAGTATTTTTCTATTTTCTGTCAAGGGACCCGACCGGGGTTTTCCATTTTCAATCCATTTCATAAGTGCATTTCGTGATGCTTCATAATGAATCGATACATTGTCGTTCCATCCAGGAATATGTTTGGATGTGGTACTATTATGTTTGCGCCCACTTTCAAAGACGTTTTTAGCGGCAGTACTTAGTGACTACAATCCTCCCATATAGTTCGTCTATGGCATCTTTATGAAACTTATTTTTACATCCTGACTTTTTACAGAGTTCGACCCCGCTCCTGCATTTAATTCGGTTTGTTAAAAATGATGCAGTTGCAGAATAGGACATGATCTGCGAAGTATTATGTGCTCTCCATTTTACTGGATCTAAAGCCATCGGGGAAATTTCCTCCGTTGCGGTTATACCTGTTGTTTCTAAACAAATTGACATGGGCCGGTGATCTGTCCAGTCAACATCGTACTTTACCGAAATATTTTTTGTCATCTTTTGAATTGTGGCCGTCCCTATACAGTGATCTAACCAGCTTGTTGTGTTATGTGCATCACTAACATATGTGTAAGAATTTTCAGGCATTTTTTCAATATCGATGCAGTTATATTTGTTTTCTTTGCAGAATGATAATAAATCTTTCCCAAATAATGTTCTTGGATCGGCATTAAAATCACCCATAATAAGGCAGTTCGTATATTGTTTATTTTCAATAAGTGAATGCAGGTTTGCCAGGCATCTTGAAAATTCGGGTATGTTATTGTTTTATTCTATTTAATGTGGATGACTTTATATTAAAACACTGATTGTATTTTATGAGATAGACTTTTATTCTTGTGACGGTTATACAGAGAGCTTGTTAGCGTGACCACAGACGACAATACAATGTGTTACAATCACCTCTAGCACTAGTGATGTGCGACACCAATAGTGATGTTACATCCCCTTTCTTTATTTATAAAAACAATAAAAATTCAAATACATTGATATTAGACATTATGCTTACATACAATACAATAAAATCTTAAATACACTGACATTAGACATTATACCTATCGGGTTGTTTGACCACTCTACCATATCTGGTAATGTAAGGGTTGTTCAAATTATTATATTCTCCCACCTGTCCCTCATCTCCAGCTTCTGCCTCTTCAAGTGCCGGATCAGATCGCATGGACAGATGGTCATTATTAACATTTGTATTATATCTCATTTTTAAGTGAATTCTATTTCGTCTGTACGTGTTACCATAATAATCTTCAACAATATAAGACCTGTTACATTTTAATTTTTCCTTGACCACAGCTGGTAACCAATTACTTTTAGGGTTTTTCTTAAAATACACATAATCTCCTGTTTTAAATATAGACATAGGTTTTGCATTGACATTATAATATTTAGAATTTTTTGAATTATTTTTTTCAACGCAGTTTTTGTAATCTGAGAATCTTACAACCTTTGGTTTTAATTTAATTTGAGTTGAAGGAATATTCATTCTTAAAGTTCTAGACATTAATAATTGAGCAGGTGACGGTAAATTGGCTTTAGGTGTGTTTCTATAATGTAATAGAGCTATATAAGGATCTGTATTTGTTTCTTTTGACTTTTTTAGAATATTTTTTATAATTTTAACAGAACTTTCTGCCTGACCATTAGATTGAGAATGATATGGACTAGTAACTACATGTTCTATATCCCAATCGTATAAAAATGATTTGAATTCAATAGCTTGAAAAGGCGGACCTCCATCAGAGACTAAAGACATTGGTATACCATGACGTGCAAAAATAGATTTTAAGTGAATTATGACATTTTTTGCAGTAGAATTATTATTTAGGAAAGCAGTTTCAATAAACTTTGAATAGTAATCTGTTACAATGAGGTACGTTTGATTATCAAAATACATTAAATCAATACCTACTTGTTGCCATGGAAACTTATTAATTTCATAATTTATCAGTGGTTCCTTCTGATTAGAAACTTTAAATTTATTACATATTTGACATTGCTCAATTAAATTTTTTATATCTACAGTGATACTAGGCCAATATAAAGTATCTCTAGCTAATCTTAGACATTTGTTTATTCCTTGATGTCCTTCATGTATTTTGTTTAACATTTCTTTTCTCATAGTTTGAGGTACTAGCAATTTATTACCCTTAAATATTAACTCATTAATGACATGAATTTCGTCTTGAATATTATAATAACATTTTAAAGTGTAATGAACTTTATCTTTGCTATTCGGCCAACCTTCATAATAATATTTTTTTAATATTTGCATAGTTTCATCCAAAGCAGTAGCATTACTCAATTTTTTACGATATTCCTCACTAATAGCTAAGTTCATATATATTGAATTTACATGACAATGTAGATCAGACTCATAATCGGGTATATAATGATCTTTTAAAGCTGCTCTAGATAAAGTATCTGATATATACATTTCTTTACCTGGGACATGTATAACATTTAAATCATAAGATTGAAGAGCTAACATCATACGTTGCAATCTAGCTGGTACATCATGTAAAGGTTTTTTAAATAAATAGACTAAAGGTTTGTGATCAGTTTGTACTGTCACTTTGTTACCATAAATATACTGATGAAACTTATTACAACCAAATTGTATGGCAAATAATTCTTTTTCAATTTGAGCATAATTTTCCTGCGACTGTGTCATTGTTTTTGAACTAAATGCAATTGGACGGTTATTTTGCATAATAACTGCTCCTATAGCTGATTTTGATGCATCGACTGATAAAGTTAGTGGTATTTTTGGATCATAATGACTTAAAACTGTTGCATTTGAAATAGCCTCTTTCAAAGTTTTAAAACATTTTTCACAATTTTCATCCCATGACCATATAACATTATTTTTTAATAAATTTCTCAAAATTTGTGACTTATTTGATAAGTTTTCAATGAATGGGCCCAAATAATTTACCATTCCTAAAAATCTTTGTAAATCTTTGACATTTTTAGGAGACGGCAACTCTAAAATAGCTTTGACTTTCTCTTTGTCAACTTTTACTCCTTCCTTACTAAAAATATAACCTAGGAAACATACTTCCTTGACTAAAAATTTACATTTCGACTTATTTAATTTTAAGTTGACTTCTCTAGCCCTTTCCAAGACTTTTCTTAACCTAAAATTATGAATTTCTTCAGTTTCTCCATAAATTAAAAAATCGTCGACAAAAATTAATATACCTTCCAGATCTCCAAACAAATCTACCATAATCCTATAAAAAATTTCCGTTGCTGCGTTTATTCCAAACGGTAGTCTTAAATACCTGTACCTTCCAAATGGAGTTTGAAAAGTACATAAATCACTACTTTCTTCATCTAACTTCAATGACCAAAATCCAGAATAAGCATCTAGATGTGAAAAATATGCAGCACCTATAAGTTTTGATCTAATTTCATCGATGTTTTTTAATGGAAAATATTCTCTCATTATGCAGTTATTTAATTTTCTAGGATCAAGACAAATTCTTAATTTACCTGACTCCTTGACAGTTATGACAACAGAATTTACCCAAGAAGTAGGTTTAGTAACCTTTTCAATGACCTTCATCTTGTCCATGCGATCTAATTCCTCACGAAGTCTGTTTTGTAAGGCAAATGGGACTTTCCTCGGAGGATCAACGCACGGAACGGCATCTTGACGAAGTTTGAGATGAACGACAGGTGGTAAACATCCGAGACCCTGAAAAATGTCATTATATTCAGTAAATAAGGTGTTATGATCATATTGAACATTAAATATTCTTTTTATAATTCCAAATTTCTGAATAGTTGGAAGACCTAAGACTGATTGACATTCTATATTTGTGACAAAAAATATTATTTTACTTATGACATTTCCATTGATTTGACATACAATATCACAATGACCAATAATAGGTATTTTATTACCTCCAAATCCTGACACTTTTGTAAAAACTTTTTGTAAAATTGTATTACATAAATTTAACTTTTTAAAGTTTGTCAATGACATTACATTTATATCAGCTCCTGTATCCAAGATACAGTCTAATGTTTTATTATTAATTATTATATCTATGTGCCATGCTTGACTTGAATAATTGTTATTATTAATATTTCTGATTGTTGCAATAAAATGACCCTCAGTGAAATTAGCACTGTCATCATTGGGTTTTGATGACTCTAAGTTTAAATTTCTGACTTTATTGTGACAATTATTTTTAAAACAATATTTAGCAAAATGACCAAAAGAATTACATGACCTGCATTTGACATTGACTGCTGGGCACTTGTAGCGATGATGCTGACCACATCTTCCACATGGATTGATATGACCACTTGACCTTGGCTGTGATGATGATGATGGTGACCCATGACGACTTGAAGATCCAAACTGACTTGATCTTCTTGAAGTTGACCCTCTTAGACTTGACTGACATGATGCTCTCGACTGTCTTGAAGTATTTTTATTATGACTGATTTGAAGAATATTTTCTGTGTGTGTTTGTTGGTTAATTTTCTCTGCATTGCTTTGTGACAATAAGATGGTTTTTGCAATTTCAATCGTTTTTTGTAATGACAATGTAGAATCTTGTAATAAGCGTTGACGGATATGATTTAAATTTGCACACATATTTGCAATAAATATGTCTCTTACCAGAGATTCTCTTAAATTTCCAAATTCACAATCCAAACTTAAATTTTCCAAGTCCAATAGAAAATTATTGATGTCTTCTGAATTATTTTGTTTTCGTGTAAAAAATGAATTTCTTATCATTGTTAAGTTTTTGTGAGGTGCAAAATATTCATCAAACTTTTTCTTGACTTGTCGTAGCGTGCTTGATTCCATGTTCATGTTAAATGATTTGAAAATTTCCATACCTTTGGAGCCAATTGAATGAAGCAGAATTGCGATTTTTCTTTGTTCTGTAGCTTCTTCCAAACCTGACGCTACCAGGTATATTTCGTAGTCTTGCCACCAATTTTTCCATTTTGAATCATTATTCATATTATTTGACAACACTTGCAGATTTGACAGGGCATGAAAATCATGTTGTATGTGTGACTTTTGCGCGTCCTTCGCCATTTTAAATTATACTTAATATTTTTCAATTTATGTTATTAACATCCAACTTCCAGTATTATTATATTATTATTGAGATCCCACTTCTGACACCATGTTTTATTCTATTTAATGTGGATGACTTTATATTAAAACACTGATTGTATTTTATGAGATAGACTTTTATTCTTGTGACGGTTATACAGAGAGCTTGTTAGCGTGACCACAGACGACAATACAATGTGTTACAATCACCTCTAGCACTAGTGATGTGCGACACCAATAGTGATGTTACAGTTATCATTGCAGAAAGTTGGCATGTAAACTGTGAGAATGCACAACAATCCTTTATCCAGCTTTATTTCTATTCCCGATAACCTATTGTCATTGCAGTCGATAGCCTTGGCCCTTATTGCGCTCCGCCACAATACGCCCGTTCCACCGTAAGGACGCCCTCTAAGTATGCCGGTAGATGTATCTATGGCAGATGTGCCCAAGCTTGAAAATTTTGGGTGTATTTCTGAAAGATAATTTATGTCAGTGGGTAATAGCCATGTTTCTTGTAATAAAATGACATCATATTCTTCACATATTTCGTGAATAAATTTCACTGTCCTTCTCACTGATCTGCAATTGATACTAATAATTTTAAGAGGATCCATTGTTTAGGTATTGTTTGAACTTTTGTCTGAGCTGTTCTTTCTTTGTAGATTCGATACACTATTCCTTCGGGCCAAAAATCTTTTTCCATAAAAACACTGATTTTCTGCGCGAGGATTGTTATTTTAAATGTTTTGAACGGGGTCGGTTTGAATGGTTTGAGCCATTCTACGTCTATAAAAGATTGGTTCTTAGAAGTAACATAGTTTTTTAGGTCATCAGCACTCGTTTCTGTTGCAAATCTTTAGGCATAGATTGCCGTTCTTAGAGGAGCTGCCTTGATCATAGATATGGGCCCTGTTCCCTTGTGATTTTTATTAATTTTTCGTTTTTTCACCATTGTAAAACCTGTATTATCGTTGTTTTGATAATTCCGAAATGTCTTTGTATCGGACCGCGGGCCGTTGTCTAACGGTTTCTGGGTTCCTACGTTTGATTTATTAGATAGTGCATTAGAGTACGTCTTTTGTTTGGTGTGCGTACTAATACTGTCTTGCTCCGTGACCTTGACATTGACCAAGGGCATTTCTTCGATACATTTAGGATTATCATTTTGATTATTGACATTTATTGATTTCAACTCGGTCCTCAAAAGGGTCATCTGCTCTCGTAGCTCATCTACATCATTTTGTTTGCACATTTGTGCCTTTATGGTAAAGAGCTCAGTTTTTAAAGACACAATATCTTTTAAAAGTGAGGTTATGTAACTGAATCAAAACAAACTGGAGGTAATTTATGCAGGTTTTTAGCCACAAAAGTTGGCATATCTGTTGGCTCGGTTTCTTTTATAATTTTGATCATATCATAAAGGTTCTTTACCTTTTTTCCATCGCCCTTCCTGGTAATTCTTCTGTCGTCAACCTCTGAGTACAGGAGATCTTTCGATAGTTCCACCTCGTCTTCACTGAAGTGCGTGGAACAAATTTGTACGATTGACACTTCATCTAGCACATCTACTTTATTGAATAAAAACGTAAGAAGTTCATTAATAACGATTTTTTCACTTTTTCCGTGATCGTGACGTTAAAACTGAACCGTCCGTGATTGTTGTTGTTAACGTAATGTAGTTATGCGATTGCATAATATTGTATCGCTTTCATGTATTTGTTTTCATAGTTAACGGAGCGACCTGACTCGTCTACTGACGTCTAATGTCGAAATGGTATTAAATTCACGAGGTAATTTTCGATTGAAAGATCATAGGTTAGTATGTCAAAAATAACCTCGTGTTTTTTCCTAAAACAAGAAGCTCAATTCACAATATGACATTATGAAACTGACAAAAAGTAACACAAACAATATTAAATATGTGGAATTATATCAATGTAATAGTGAATTGGACAATTAAATAGAAATTATGAACAATAAAATGATTTGAATCGCACATCACGAATCAAAATTCATTTAGTTCGTGGCACTTTTTGACCACCAATCACAAACAGTTTCACGTACTTTGGCATAAGTTTTAACATTTATACATGAAATATCGATGTCAGACATAAACTCCTGATAGTCCATAGTTGATTCTTTTCCCTGGAAATTAAACAACACAAAATTATCGACAAATGTTATAAAAAAAATATGTGCTTATTCTGACTAATTCTTTCGAACGACAACATTGTAAGTACGTACAATGTACACGGATAATTAAATATCACTAACCTTTGTTTTTTCTGAAAATATATCTCCCACGTACGTTTTTGATGTCGTTATTTGTGTTTTCTAATAAAACTTTTTTCCAAGGGTATTTTCCTCCCCATTTTTAAGCGAGGAATTTTTTTTAAATGTCATTAACTAAACTGGCGTGGACTAGACGTCCGCTCACCGCCCAGTCGCGGCGGATACTGTTAAAATTTTGTCTTGTACCGAGTTAATAAAAATGCACAAACGCGAATCGAAATTAATTACTATTATATACTTTAAGAATATATTTTTTGGTCATAAATTATTTCTAATGTTTCAATAATGTCTTGGTAAATTATTTTTGTAAAAAAATCTGAACTATACCAATTTGTAAGACCATAAATAAATAGTCCAATTGAGGGATTTTCGTCACAAAACGCGTGCTCGGATTTATTTATTAGTAATTTTATTTGAAATAAAAACAAAATTCAAAATTATATATATATATTATATATATATATATATAAATATATGACATGCTTATGCAAATAAGAAAAATGATGAGCAACGCCGGGTACACGCCAACTAGTTTATAATAAAGATTTCTCCAAGAAAATTATTATTTTAGAAATATCAGTAATTCGAAAGTATGAAAAGATACGGATTAATTTTAGTAGCATCGATCCAGAGCCGCTGGGTACTCTCAGCTCGGAGATTGTTGTAAGGTGGCTAGAATCGGGGTTTGTGAGGGAGTAGAGGAAATACTTGGCTATTGGCGGTTTTCAAAAATAATAGTTATATCCATTTAAAGCAACATTTCTATTCTGATTACCGTCTGGTCTCTCGCCAAGGGTATTCTAGTGGGATCGTTTGCGACTCTGGAATGAGGTGCACCTTCTTTTGTAAGTCTTTTGGCACGGTTCCAAAAAATTACGGTAAACAAAAATGAACCAAAAGCTCACAACTTTAGCGGAAATCTGTGTAACCAAAAAATAAACCACGAAACCTTTTCCACATATTCATGGTATATTTATTTACTCTAGAACTTTTCTTTTTAAAAACCAAACCAGGCTGTGCTTTAATTTTCGTTACATCGTTGGGTGATATTATCTAATTTTATCAGTAACCAATCTGCTGATATTAATAATCTGAATTGCTAACCAATTTTTTTTTGCGAAAAATTCCTAGCTTGTTTACCCCCACAAAACAGAAGGCGTAATAAATTTCCACTGTAAGAGATTTTTGTGCGATATCTAAGTTGTTTTTACATTAAGTAATTAAGATTATTATTAGAAAATGTTATTCTGTTACTATTTTTTAAGACATTAAATAATAAGGCGACCTTGGTCGAGAGGTAAGGCTACTAGCAAGCCGTAGGTCGCGTGCACAAATCCCGGTGCAAGTAAATTATATTTGGTTAATTTGTGTTATTTCACATATTACTTATTAAAAAAAATAATATATAGTATTATTGCAGCAACTTTCAGAGTGGAAGATACTCTCAGTATCGCCCTGGTGTAAGACCATCATTCAGAATTGAAACGTTGCTTTAAATGGCTTTGGCTGTGTTTGGTGACCAGATCTGAATAGCCAGGTACTTCCCCACCTTTCTCTTTCCCATCTTCTTCCCTTCACCCTTACAATATATCACAATGGAGGATGCCATAGTCTCACTGGCTCCAGACAGTTGGGAAATTTCGTTGTGTTGGTATGAATTTAAATGAAAGACTTTGAACGCTGGCACGAATTATAAAATTCTGATTGATTTGAAAATGCCCACAAATAACGGTTAGAGAAGCATTTGTCGATGAAATGTTTTCATTTTGAAGGGTTTCAAAGCTCGTTTGAGGAATTAAAAGCATTGTTGTTTTCATCAATAATTACGTAATCAACCTTGTTGTTGTATAAATAAATACTTGAAGATTTAAAGCTAAATTTAAATACCATATTTTCACTTAAGGCAAAATAGGTAGACTTGACCTGAAATTCGGCATTTTTGAGGCCACTTTTAGACGTATGGACACTTTTCTAGAAAAAAACACAAATTGATTTCGAAAGATCGTTATTTTATCTAGTAAAGTAAGATGTTAAATTTTGAAAAATAATATTATTTTCATATCATATATAACCTTTCCGAAGAACTTTTCTAAATGACTTTCGTCGCTAAGTAATTACATTAAACGTTACATAGTAGTCTCTCTTACCGAAAGTCGGAAATCGTCACCTTGTTCATTCAGCGGGCTCTACAGTTCACTAAATTTTATTAAAATGGCACATTTATCCAGTTTTTAAGATGTTTATTCAAAAGATGTCATTCCTACACAATCCGTACTGAGAAATTATTTACTTATAAAAAACTAGTTGATGTGTACTCTGCGTTACTCAACTTTTCTCTACTTTCTATAAATATAATATGAATGTATTATAAATGTAAACCTTTCGAAAGAAATTTTCTAAATTATAGTGAATCTTTCATCAAAATCCTTTGCGTAGTTTAGAAGATATGAGCACACAAACAGACAGACGCTGATAGCGACTCTATTATAGTATTGTCGAGAATATCAAAAACTCAGTCCGCTTCACTTTTCATGTTTTAAAAATTAAAACAAAATTAGTCGATAAATTCATCCAATTTAATATTTTTACTGAATTCGTTAACGAGGGAAGTTCGGTAAAAAATTACTTCCTTTACAGGGAATCGACTTTTTTGTCTGACGATTGGTCTGTTTCTTCTGATGTTGTCGTCAATTAAAAAAATACTTCATCATTTACAGTTCACATAACATTTTAAATCATTGGTAATAATAAAACTCGACATAATATCAATACGCTTTTGATTTATTATCGCCCTGAAGGATTTTAAACACTTGAGTGGTTAAATACTGCACCCCACACTTCCGGGTGGTAAGAGATGAGAAGTGCAAGATGAGGCAAGTACCCTTTAGGTTCGGGAGGATACGTCTTCAGATTTCATGCAAACTCTTTAGAAATATGTGAATTTCTGGAATGAGACAGAAGACTAATTATCGTGCCTACAGGTGTGAAATAATATAGGTTGTTATGTGGAATTGTCTTCACCCCCTCCTTTACTCCGTATGGTCGGTAATAAAGCCCGTTTTTGTTTCTGATCTAGTTACATAATTTATTTATTGGTAAAGGTAAGAGACAAACAGCTTATACATAAAAAATAAATATAAATATATACATGTTAAATACAGTCAAGCCAAAAAAGTTTCCTATATTAAAATTAGTTGGAGATGGAGTTTTATTGCATAAAAAAATATATATATATATTTTAGGTGAGGAGGGGAGGAATAGGAATTTAGGATGAGGATAGGAGATGCTCTGGATACATTCCACACTATTGTATTAATTTTCGATCGTACGAGTTACTTCTAATCGATATTTGTGAAGTGTATTGCTAAAAATGTCTATGTTTTGAAATTTAGTATTATATTGGGCACATATACGTGGAATTGGTGAATTTTTTCTAAAGTTAGTTCTACATGTAGGTAAATGAAACAAATGGGATTGCCGTGTTGATCTTGTTGGAATATGAATATTTATTAAATTCATTAGCTCTGGTGAGTCGAGGCCATTGTTAAGAATTTTAAATAATAAGATTTGGTCAAAAATCAAACGTCGCGTATGAAGTGAGTTGAAGTTGTGGTAATTAATAGAATCGGCGTAATTTGAGAAATGTAAGTTTTTTTTATAATTAATGTGTTTAAAAAATTTTTTTTGAATTCTTTCGATTCTTTCAATGTGAGCTTGGTAAAAAGGAGTCCAGATCGGTGTGCAGTGTTCTAGGTGGGGACGGATGAACGCTGTGTAAAGGGAATATAGAGTCTTAAGGTTGCGGAAAGGTTTCGTTAAACGTATTATAAATCCTAGCATTTTGTTGGCTTTGTTGATGATTGCATCAGTGTGTTGAATGAAGTTTAATTTCACATCCAGTATTACCCCAAGGTCTCTGATAAAATCTACTTCTTTGATTTGTGTCCCGTTTAATGTATAATCAAAGGAAATTTTATTTTTGTTACGTGTAAATGATAATTTATTGCACTTTGAGGTATTTACTACAAGTTTATTTGATTCACAGTAGTTAAAAAGACGATTGAGATCCTCTTGAAGTTTAATGCAATCTTCGATTGATTTGATAACTAAGTAGATTTTTTTATCGTCTGCATATGCTAGGTAATTGGCGTGTAAAAAACATTTGTGAATATCATAAATATACACATTAAATAATAATGGCCCTAAATGAGAACCTTGAGGTACACCGGAGGGCACGGAAAAGAAACTGGACTTAGTTCCCGCAACTGATACACATTGAAGTCTGCTCTGAAGGTATGAAGTGAGCCACCGAAGTAAGTCACCATGGATGCCTATTTGACTTAATTTTTTAATTAAAATGAAATGGTTTACTTTATCGAAGGCCTTAGAGTAATCAGCGTAGATTACATCTACTTGGTTTCTATTGTCCATATTGCTCGTTAAATATTCCGTGAAATTTACCAAATTTGTTAGTACCGATCTTTTTTTGTAGAAATCCGTGTTGTTGGTTTTGTATATTGCGAACAATTGTTGTATAAATTTGATCGTAGACAATTTTTTCAAAGAGTTTACTAAATACAGTTAAAATTGAGATTGGGCGGTAGTTTACAATGTTGCTTTTAGAACCTGTTTTATGAATAGGGATTATAGTTGCTTCTTTAAACTTTGTAGGAAATTTTCCTGCTTTTAGTGACATTCTAAATATATTAGTTAGGGGGTATGAAAGATTTTTTGCACATTTTGAAACAAAGAATGGCGATATACCATCACTGCCTGCACCCTTACTAATGTCTAAATTCTTCAGGTATTTATTGATCAAAAAATTGTTTATTTGTACGTACCCAATCGGGTTATGATTATTCATATAGGTAAAACTATCGACTATACTGGGATCATTCGTGTCCTTATCATTAACATAGGTGGACTGAAAGTGTTTAGAGAATAGTTGACACACTTGTTGAGCACCGGTGCCTGACTCATCTTTAAGGTGCATGATTTGTGGGATGCCATTTGTTTTACTTTTGCTTTTAGCATAGTTCCAAAGTTGTTTATTATTTATAAGAATATTAGATTCAACTGAACTTATGTACTGAATAAAGCAATGCTTCTGTAAGTTTTTTTGTTGGGTACGTTTGATTGAAAACTCTATGTAGTCTACTGGATTATTATTGGATTTCCATTTTTTATGGAGTTTTTGTTTATCTTTAATGATTTTAATTATAGAAGCTGAATACCAGTTTGGAAATTTTCTCTTTTTGATGATACGTTTAGGGACAAACCGGTTGATGGTACTGTTTAAAATGTTGTAGAAAGAATCGACTACTACGTCAATATCCAAATTTTCCTGAGTAAATGACCAGTCTGTCATTGACAGATGTTGGTTTTTTTTTTTATTTTTTATTTTTTTTTTTTATAGTGAAAACCTCACAAGAGTCCCAACTGCTCCCGTCTGGAGCCAGTGAGACTATGGCATCCCCAATTGGGGGATGTTGTGAGGCTGAAGGTAAGTGGGGAAGGGAAAGAGGAAGGTGGGGAAGTACCTGGCTATTCAGATCTAGTCACTAAACACGGCTAAAGCCATTTGGAGCAACGTTTCAATTCTGAATGGTGGTCTTACACCAGGGCGATAAGTAGGTTGATTAACTCGTAATTGGCTTTTGTAAACTGATAAATTTCTTTAGGTGGGACGTGAATAATAGGAAGTATATCGATTTTGAGCATAATTTTGAGTGATGGGTGGTGCGAGTCTTCGCTGACAAGAGGATCGCATGCACGAGATACTTGGCATTCCTCATTATAGATAACTAAATCCAGGATTCTGTTATTTGCATTTTTTATGTAATTATATTGTTTTAATTCAGAATAATGGATTGTGTCAGCAAGTGAGGAACTAATTGTGTTCAAGTTTTCAGGTGTCAAGTGTGAATCATTGTTATGTATATTCCATGTTACGGTGGGCATATTAAAATCTCCAATTACAAGTAAAATGTCATCGGGATGTTGATCTTTTACGTTAGCAAGTAAGCAAAGGAATGAATTGAGTGCAGTTTCATACCCTTGTCCCTGTGGGAGATAAACACAGGCTACATGGATAGTACGTTTGGAGGTATAGTTAGAAGGAGGAATAGTTACCCAGATACATTCAGCATTGCAGACCAATTCTTCGCGAGGATAAGCGTTAAGATTGTTATGTGTTATGATCATCACTCCACCACCTCGACGAGAATCTTCTTGGTTGTTTATGCTATTAATTGTAATGTTATTTGATCTATCCCGTCTGAAAACGCTGTAAAATTCTGTTGGTGCCAGTTCCGGATCTAAGATAGAATTAATTAGCCAAGTTTCAGAAATACCGAATATGTAACAATCGTCATTCAATAAAATATTATTGTGAAATATGTCTGTTTTAGTGCGTAGTCCTCTACAGTTTTGATACATAATAGTAATCATCGTGAGTTATGTAAGTTTTTCTATAAGTGTAAATAATTTTGGTAAAGATAAGAGATAAAAAAAAATAATCATAATAAATGCAGAGTTTTATGAAGGACGCGCATGATGTTATACTATACTGGTGAAATAGTGAAATATAAATGTGAGCAGCAAGTACGGAGAGCATGTTAGGAAAGAGGGGGGGATTGAGAGTGGAATGGGGGAATGGTGTAAGGTTGTGGATAAATAATACGTCGATTACTCGACGAATTATAGACTTACAAAACATATGATTATAAACAATATAAGAGGATAACAATATATAAGGAAATAGAAAAAACTAATTAAAAAAAAAAAACATATAAATTACTATATTCAACGGAAGGTTAAATAAAAATAAAAATGATAAAAATGCAAGAAGTGCGCGATGATCTTAGTAGTACGGTTGTAAATTTAAAGAAATATTTTTAGCATAAACAAAATATTAATTTATAAGATATGTACGATATATAATCATGTCTAAAATTACATCATAGATACCTAAGTGAATTGTTGGTATATGTGAGTCGTGAGTTACTTGTGAAATACACGTAAATATTATACATATACATACACATACACACATATGTATATATATTTTTTAATCATTGGTGAAATATAATAATATTTTTAATATACGCAATGTTCAATACGTCATATACCTACATACATTTTTCAAATCAATTACAAATAACAACGACATCTATGAAGTAATAGAAGGTGACAATATGATTAAAAAAATTCTAATGGTACAGGTATATAAAACTTCAAATCAAAAAAAAAGTTAGAGCAAATAAAGCAAACTAAATTTATCAATAAAAACTGTTTACGTGCGTAAAATAGAGTTGAAAGATAGACTTACATTTATATAATAACATCATAATATGAAAAATAGAGTAAAATAGAGTAGAAAGATAGACTTACATTCATATAATAATATCACAATACGAATGTAAATCTTTATAATATCATATTGTAAACGAAATGTAGGTACCGAGACGCTAAGAAGTCTGTGTGTATAGTTCGCGGTGTAGTTCACTTATTAATAAAAGTAGATAAATTAATATAGGCTTTGTGTCTCTGTTGCGCAGAGTAAATAATAAACAGGTAAGAGATACGTACATACTACATATACATATATTTATGAACATATTTTTAAAATTATTTTTTATTTTTATGGATAGTGAAATATAATAATATTTCTGGTATGTGCAATGTTCAATACGTCACATACCTATTTAAATTTTTCAAAGCAATTACAAATTAATAATATGAACAGCTTGATTATAGCTTGTAAGTATACGAATAAAATAAAGTAGAGACCGTATCAATAGTATAAGGATTATTGTTAGTAGGCATTCTTGAAATATAGACAATATCTATTTGTAGCATTGTAGATAGATATGTACATGAGAGATATACAATGTTAACATAATAAAACATAAACTCGAATGAAAGCATGCATGTGATTATTTCGTCCGATTCTTGAATAATTAATTTAAATCGATTTTAAAATAATGACAAACTTTGTGTTTAGCATTGTGATTACTGTTACTTTATCGTCGCCATGTTTGGGTTTTAGATTTAATCCCTTTATGTATTTAAATTATTTGAACAAGAAAGCCCAAAAAATGTTTAAACACATTTTATTCCACTAAACTCTAACAGCCTTACTAAAAATAAACATTTCACAACCGTTAAACGGTATTTTGTTACACATCAATTATTAAGTAATCACTAATTATTCTGATAAAGCAAATAGAAATAATGAAAACGGGTTGTTTCAGAAAATTCGAAGAATTCATCAAATTTCCAAGTTAATTTCGAAGTTTTGTGATATTCCTATTGAAGTTCTGTTATCATATCAAAATGGGCTAGTTGCTTCAAAGCACTGAAATAATAATTGAACTTTAATAGAACATTCGCAGTCCTTAAAAATTAGTTGTGAAACAACTTACAAATAATCTGATTGTATGTAGTTGGTGTCGATACGTGTTATAGCGCGTATACACGTTCGCCTAATGCGTTGTGCCAACGCGCTGGCCCAACATAAGACTATTGTCGGTTTTCATGTACACATCGAAGGATCTTGCGGCCAACCCACAAAGAGCGTTGACATGTTGGCGCGGTCCTCAGTTCATAATACGCGTGCAGCGAAGGCGATTATGTTGATTAATGCGTGAATAATTATTCACATTTAGAATTAAGATAATTTAAAATTAACGTGCTATACAAATAAATTGATGCGGCTGCGATAATTTCCACATCCATCTAGATTTGACGGCCTCTGTGGTCGATGGGTAAGGCTCTCGACTAGCAATCCGTAATAGTGATATTTCACAATCCAAGACCACCATTCAGAATTATAATGTTGTTTGTAATAGCTTTAGCTGTGTTTAGTGACTATATCTAGCTAGGTACTCCCACCTCCTTACTCTTCCCCTCTCCACTACTTTCAGTCTAACAATATACCCCAATTAAGGATGTCATAGTCTCACTGGCTCCAGACGGTTGGGAGCAGTTGGGACTCTTGTGCGGTATTCACATAAAAAGTAGGTCAAATGGCCAACGCAGAAGAGGGTATTTTTATTGTTTTTTTATTAACTAATTCATTTTCCATAGCGTTACATAATGTTCCATTTTCGGTATGCCGCCTAAATGACATGACCTATTTTGATCGGCCAACGTTGGCCCGAACGTTGACTCCCAACGTTGGCGACAATGTTTACACGTTAGCGAGTTGGCTCCACTTCGCCAACGCGTGGACTTGGGGCTTTACAGAATGAGTGTAATTTCAACTGCCATAAACGATTTTTTTTGTAAACGTAAAGTGTAAAGATGTTTCATCTTCTTAGGGCGATGGTAAAATGTGGCCAAACATATTATCTATTAATACTAGCTCTTGAGACATAAAAGGGTATTTTCATTTTCAATGTTTGTTAATCTTGAAAACAATCATGATAAAAATTACCATAAATAAAAATTATAATGATCAAAACGACATGTTCGTTTTTATTCGTGAATTCGTTGGCGACAGTCGTATTACTAGACATTTGCGTTTCCTATTTCATAATGACGTTGTAGCTAGTTAGAACCGTTTCGGCTTGCGCAGTTTTAGATCGTTTTTCAAATCAATAATCATTATTGTAGTTACTTTTAATACGATAATAATGATCAGACAATTAAACTGTAAGTCTTCCGAACATTTTAACGGTGCGTGTGTTTTTCTCATTATATTGGTTCCGTCTACACGACACCCTTCCAACGTTCGTTAGTAAGTTTAATTAAAATAAAACCGAAATTACCCATAACCGTCCCAGTAGTTAAAAATTTTAAAAAATGGGAAATTGTTGTGATAATTTTTAAAATGTGAGATTAGTTTAACTGATTTCTTTGAAAACTCGAATATTTAATCAAGGAAATTCAAACTATTTAGGAATGAGGTTGATTGTTTATTTTCCTGTCAAAAACATGCTAAAGAAATTGCTTAGCGAGATTAGTCCAATATTTGTACGATACTTCTCCAAGAAATTTAAATCTATGTGATATTTAATTATGGGGGCCAAACAATTTATCATATTTGGAATATTTAAAAAATATTATAAAACCATTTTCACTCGCGCTATGATTTTTGTGTACGTGATATCTCACGTCAATCCCAACTGCTCAAAACTATTTAAATTTCGAATATTTTGAAATGTTTACAGGGTGAAAGAATTGTTGAGGGTAGAGATGAAGATGGGGAAGGGGACAGTAAGTATTCCGTCACGCCGATTGCTTCTGACAGGCCGTGTGCTAACCAATAATATCGTCAGAATTTAAACTGTATAGTTTAAATTTCGCACATGTCAGCTATAACCACGGAGGGCCGTGGGCCGAGCAGTCGCACATAAACCATTCGTCCTGTCAAATCTCGATCGCCGCGCCTGTTATCTATCGGAATAATCATAATACGTATTTTTTATCGCAATTTAATTTAAAATCCAGTGCTGACAGATGAGGCTCACTATGCAGATTTCATCATCGCCACCCGGTAAGTTGATTGTGAATTAACGTTACGCATTGTGTTTTCGCATTCGCCTGTCACAAGCCATAGAATTCATTTATTCGTTATCTGTGTGGAATAGCCCTTTAGTCGGCTATTCCAACCCTCGTTCGTTCCTCGAACAGTAAGATTGGTAGCTCGCTTACTCTTTAGATCTGATTAAATCTGTAACAGTTGTTAAATTATGCTTTGATAATGTGGCATGCAGCCATTTCAAGCAAAACATTTTTACTTAATTTAAACTCTTACAAAGAATCACCCTGATCATTTAACATGTCTTGTTAATTTTTGTTGAGAGATATAAATTAATTTAATACTAATTAGCTACATACGCTTATTAATAGTTTAGTCAATGACAATTCGTGAAAATCTAAACATTATTAATTTCACGGTTTCAGATCGTCTCTCCACACACTGTCTAATTAAATGTATATTTAGATTTGCTAATTTGCGAATTTTGAACATAATATTATATAATTTCCCATAATTCGGGGCTCAAATTCGGTTCGCGTATGTATACGGAGCATGAGATTAAATCTATTCTCATACCAGACGAAATTACTAGGATATTGAATAAACATACGTAATAATATATAATTTTTTTTATATTTCTTTTTTTTTTAAATTTTACTGTAACTGTAAAATTCACCCGCCATAACACAGGGTCATCCCTAGCATGGAGGGTGAAATCAAATGTACTGTCTAAATCATGTATCAATAAAATAAATAAATATTTGTAAAATATAATATAGCTACTTTTTTTGAGGCCCAACTGCTTTCAACCGTCCAGTGCAAGTGATACCATGGCATCCTCAATTGAGGTATGTTGCGAGGCTGAGGGTGGTGGGAAGGGGAAGGAGATGGCAGATACCATGCTCTTCTGCTTGGGTCACCAAACACGGCTAAAGCCATTTCAAGCAACGTTTCAATTATGAATGGTGGTCTTGCCACTTGGTCTTAAATGTATTATATATTTGTACAGTGTCCTTGAAGTGATTTTGCACAAAAACGGCACCATACAAATCATCCAATTATTCTTTGCACCAGGGCGATACTGAAAGTATTTTCCACTTATAATGAAATGTACCGCGTTTGTCTAAATAAATAAAATAAAAATCTTTTACTCTGCAAAGAAGTGCACAGCGAAGTCTATGTATAACGCCATTTATTTAAATCTATTTATTTATTTTAACTGTAATCACCATCTAATTAAATACTTGAAAATAATTGATCTAACATACGAACATGTAGATATATTTGGCATCCGAAAAGTCAACATTATTTATTTCATGGAATGAAAATTTATTCCGTAATGATAAGCAATCAGAGATAATTATTCAAACATTGATTTATGTGTTTCAGTTTATTTGATAGTAAAGCTCTCAGCCAGTAGTATTTCACCAATCCCACTATTCCAAACAGATTCCTAGCACAATTCCAGTGTGAATGAAAACAAAGGTAATTAAAATAATTTCCGGCTTTGCTAAAATATATGTTAATCATCGGGCGCTAATAGTTTTCAGCAAAGAGTAAATAATTAGCTCATTCTTGGTGCCATTCATTATTATCTATTTATATATTATAACCACTTTGGGAAGAGTGGTAAGATATGGTCGCATTGTTTCAGATTATGTTTACGTTTCAGACATAGTAGACCCCACTTATCTACTAAAAAAAAATTTTGTGATTTTTCTTTTAGTACTATAATTGAATTTTTACCTAGGTATTACTTACGTTAAAAAGAACAAACCAAAACAATCTTTATATATTTACGAAATGAAAAATATGACTTTTAATTATTACACAAATTCATCTACGTAAAAATTCTACTTTAAGGGTGGGTTAAGGGGAAGCAGTCGTTTGTCTCGCGGGTATCTTTTGTAGATTTCAGAGCCAAAATTTTATGTTCGAAATTTTTAAAGAACCGAAAAGTATATAATTTTTCCAAGTTTAAAATCGTTCCAGGACTTTTAAAAAAATATTGTGTGATCTTTTGCAGCCAGCCTGCCTATACTTCGAATTTCGAACATAAAATTTTATATAAAATGCTAGGATAGATAAAACTTGCTGGTCGTCGGGCTACGGTGAATATCTGCGAATTCGATGACCACTTTTTCCTGAACAAAATCATAATATTGACAAAGTTGAGAAAACTCGAGTTATTAAATGCATCAAAACAATTGTTACGATACCATTCGAGACAAATTGACGTTGTTTACCACCGAAATAAGATTGTTGTCACCTAAATTGACAGCTGCATGTAGAAAAACAACAACGTTTATTTGCAAGCTGACGTTAACGTCATCACACGGAATACCTGCAGAGGTACTAACGGATATCCAAAACTATTTGTGTTTTTGAATATTTAAAACTGGTCTAGAAACACTCAACGACCGCGATCATTTTATAACTTGACCGTCTCTGATTCTCAACTGAAAGCTGCATTACCCTCCACAGCCACCTGGACATCTGAACCGGACAGCCCGATGTGCGACGAGCTACTTACTGCCAGAACTCCAACAAGCTGATAAAGCGAAGGCATCTTTATCAATACACTACAACAGTCGGACGTCTCCGTGTGCCAGCCCATATTGAAAGCTGTGTCACATGCCACCGCCACCGCTGACGTCATAAACAGCTGATCCGGGTGCACCTCTATCAAGATATTACAATAGTGTGGTGTATCCGTGTGCCAGCCCTTATAAACAAATTAATATTTTTCCACTGACATCCTATGACTACAGACTGCTAGCCACCGCCACTGACCACCTAGTGGTGGCCAAATTTTGCTGGCTACCGCTATTATAGTTGTACCAATCGAAATTATAGTCGGACCTAGCGATCGAATAAAATCATCATAAACTGGTTGGAAATATTACAGAGGCTTAGTTATTGATCCTTTGATCTTATGCAAATAAACAAGAAGTAATAAATAAGCATCCACAAGATAACGTAGAAGGTCGTATTTCGTCTCCAAAATTAGATTCCTTTCGGAAAACCGGTCTTCCGACAACGTGAATAAGTAATAACGATTTACATATTTTATTCCGATTGATCTCTGATCAAAGAAAACTGAAGTGCTGACGTGATTCGAGGACATTTTAGACAAGAAACGTTAACATTAAAGAGTTTAACGCATTAGCTTATTAATAAGTTTTTTAAGTAGATATAATGTCAATTATCAGATTATTTTTTAAAAAGAGTTTAAATGGGAGGCGGGTAGGGATACCACCGTCCAGGAACCATTTATTGGATAACCAATACCTCTTCCATATGTGACCCCTGGTGGTTCGCTACGTTTACCACTTAGCCCGGGTTCGCGGGGTGAGGTTTGTCCGGGTCTTGGCAAAATATAGGTCTGCCCACTAACTAACATAAATACATAAATATGCTCTCGGGTACATAAATATGCTCTCGAGTTATAACGTCTCCACTCTATCTAACCGGCGAACATACCTTGATCTCATGACTCTGTATGAAATCTGTAACAACGTTATTGTCCGTCCCGACTTACTGAAATTAATAAACTTAAAAGTACCACCCAGAGTAACAAGGCTTAACAACTCATTCCACATTAGCAGGACGCGTACAAATGCTGGTGTCAGGGATCCAATCAGAAGAATGTGCGAATCACTTAATCAGAATCAAAACCTCAATGACTATGACTTATTTTTTGATACACGCACTACTTTTAGTAGAAAAATGAAGACTGTTTTCCTACAAAGTTCAAAGTAAACAACTTAGACATACTTCGTTTAAATATATATATTTTTTAAATTTCTGTTTAACATTGTTTATCTATTTATATATATATATTTTTGTTTTACCCTCTAAATTTTTTCAAAAATAATTTGTAAATTCTTATAAGGATATTGCGCATTTCTTTCATATCTCTATTTGTAAAATAATATTCTTATGTATATATTTTTCCCCTATTTATAAGTCAAAATATTTGTAAATGTTTTTAAATGATGTTTAAGTCAATTCGTGAGAAATAGTTTGGATGCAGGTGAATTCTCTAGTTGATGTTTTGTATATTCTTGTCAATTGATATCTGTATCTGTTTTTTCTCCTAAATAATAAAAAAAATCAATAAATAAATAAAAAAAAATAAAAAAACTGCATGCAGGCCAGATCGGGAGAGACTGTCGAGGTTGAGGGAGATTTTTGACATCTTCTGAGGGATGGATTCATACGTCCGTTGCTCCAGGACACACTGCCCCCAGATTCATACTCTCCCTTCTTACCGTTTTACTTCCCATAACTTCCTCTCTTTCCTTTCCTTAAGAGACCACCCACACAGTATTCCTAAAGATGACATATGAGGGGAAATATTTTCTTCAGGGCTTCCTGCGTGGAGCTTTAGTAGTGGAGTAGTTTTAGGATTCGATATCGGAATTTTTTATTAAAAAAATGTTTTGGTTTCCTTTTCTTAAAGCACACATCAAGAAAGAACTAATTTAATTACCTGTTAGAAGACAGGAACTGATAATTATTCCAAAAAAGATCTTAGATAAAAAGTCCAACCAAATATGGATTACGATGCCTGCCAATTAATATTTATTTAGTTTCTTGGTTTTTGATGTTCATTGCGTTTCTTTATTTGGTTTAATTTTTTCTCGTGACTGTGCCAAAAAGAGTAGGTACTTAGCTACCTAAATTTGTTGGTATATTTTTATTACCTGACGCTCAAACCAATAAGCGATCACTAAACTAAAAAGTATTTTATTTTAACTGGTATCACCATTGCGTATTGAATGATTTTTAACTTTATATATTATTTTCAGATTATTATAGCCATCTTCAGACTGGTGGTGGCTATAATAAAGTGAAACCGGTAATGTTCGAAATATAAAATAAGTGAAAAAAGTTTTAAATTGTCTCAATGTATCGTTATAATGGAATTCCACCACGAACTGTCGATTTCAAAAATAAAAATCCAATAAGTGTTTTTTCTAATTTTAATTGCGCTTTAATATTTATTATTGTTTTGTTGAAAATCATAATATGTACAAAAATTATAATTTTAAAAAGAAGCGTTAATCAAACCGTGCTTCTAAAATGCTTTGGTCCGATCATAGCAATCTAGTGGTCCAACCAAGGCGACAGTGGTTTAAATTAGGCAACCCATTTTTTTTTGTTTTTATCTCTTTTGTCGTGTAAATGATAAATTCTAAAATTTTGCGACTTATCCTTTTGTTATATGAATAACCGGTGCTTTTAATAAAAAGTTGATTTAATTATATGTATCAAGACTAAGGAGCTAGAAGTGTACAAAGTTAGGTAGTCACAATCTTCCCGTAAATATCTTATCATGTTTTATTTTTTTACCTTGGTTTCTATCTTTTCCACGTATTAAGGTACTTTTTGGGGTTAGAGACAAGCTTAAAAGCGGCACATTTCTACGGTGGATTTATTGCTTGTACTATTTTCGTTTTCGTCTTTTTTTATCGTTTATGTTTTGTAAATTCCTCCGTCCAAAAATGACTTTTATGACTCATCCGGATTGCTTTTCAACAAGAAATAGGATAATTTAAAAAAATAATTCTAAATAAATAAAAGCCATCATGTATGAAAACCCAACAAAATCCAATAATCATGAATGTAATAAAATGTAATGAATTTCTGCCTAAATGTATGAAAGAGCACGATTAGACCTAGATTAGATGGGTAAGTCTCCTATTGTTTCTTGTCTTTTTACCAGTATCTCCCTTCGATGTAACGTGTATCAGTAGAGTATACTAGTATACAGCAGATCATCCACGATAGAAGAAGATGAGAAAAATCACACTAAGTATAATAAAAGAGGAACCAGTCCATTGATAAGTAACCCAGTCAATAGTCGCCACAATTAACAAAATAAAAAAAAGATTTTTCGTCAAACTTTCTGAATTTTTAAAATGCAGTTACATTTAACTGGCATCAAATAAACTAAACGGTTTTTTTTATTTTTTTTTTTATAGTAATACCGCACAAGAGTCCCAACTGCTCCCGTCTGGAGCCAGTGAGACTATGGCATCCCCGATTGGGGTATGTTGTGAGGCTGAGGGTATTGGGGAGGGGAGGGAGATGGGGAAGAGGAAGGTGGGGAAGTACCTGGCTATTCAGATCTGGTCACCAAACACGGCTAAAGACATTTCAAGCAACGTTTCAATTCTGAATGGTGGTCTTACACCAGGGCGATACTGAGAGTATCTTCCACTCTGGAACGTGCCGCAAATGTACTATATATTATTTTAAATTAATTAATTGTGAAATAACACAAATTAATGTATATGTATTTAAAAAGTAATTGTTAAAAGAACCCGTTGACAAACTGATATCAATCAGTTTAACGGGACTTAATTGTAAAAAATGTATTTTTGAAAGTTAATAAATAAAAAAAAAAAATTAAAAAAAAAAAAAATCAAATAAAATTTATTTGCGCACGCCGGGTTCGAACCCGCGACCTTCGGATCTGTAGTCAAAAGCGTATACCACTAGACCACGCCGGCCGTCAACCCAATATTCACAGAATTTCGTTTTCCAAATTCGTACATTCAATTTGGGCTTATCTGCGGGATGTTTTTTTAAGCGCGAATCCTTTCGGTTGAAATGTATTTCCCATTCTTTCATAAATCCTTTTTATCCCACGTTCGAATGCCATGATTGCACACGCAAAATACCTAGTACCTAGATCAAATGTTCGTATTAGCTTTCCTATTCTTCTCAAAAATTATTCATCTCTCCAGATTAGTGAACTCGTGAAGGCCTTTTATTTGTTAAGGGATGTTTTATGATATTCATGCTCTGTTATAACGGTTAAATTCCAAATCTGTTTCGGAAAATTTGCTCTGGAATATTTTTTTCCACATTTAAAAAAAAATAAATGGTAAGCATTATTTTTCAGATATTCATTTTGTTTGAGGGCCTGTAAACAAGGTCACATTTAGAAATAGATAAGCGCAAATGTTTGCTCGTTTGTGGTCTACTTGTCGATATGTGATGTTGTCAACTTAGGCATTGATGTCACTAATTTTCCAATAATAACTAACTAAATAACCATCACGCCAATTCTCCGTAGGGTTAGGAAGAGGATACGTACCACCAAACAACTCGGTCTTGGCATACACTCCTTGCTTCGTTCACATTCATGCATGTTCGGAATCTTGTGCATTTATTCTAAAAGTTTATTTTTAGTTCTTCTATAAGTTCATATTTGTTTGTGGTAAACTTTTAGAATTCTTTGTAAGAAAAATAATGATAATTCTTATCGACGTTTCGTCCTCAAAGGACATTGAAATTCCCGTGTTTGCTTGAGTCCCAGTATACATTTCTGATCGATATGTTCTTGAAAAGTAGCTGGTTTTCCGGAATTTCGAGTCCTTTTCCTTTCTAACCAACTTAAGCTTGAGCTTAATGTACCTAATCTGTTAATCTAACATCCATACCAGATAATATAAGACGTAGTTTATATGAAAGCGTGTTTAAGATTCATTTTTAATCTCCTTTAGGAAAATGAAAATAGTGGACAGTATAAAAGAAAGTAGGAAAGAAAGAGACCAGTGAAGAGGTTACAAAATAGGCAACAATGAGCTGTATAAATAAAAATAACGAGGGATAAGAGAATAGGGCAGAGATTAGATACAAGTATAGTGATGTTTTGATTTCACATATACTTCTTCTATAATTCTAACTCTCGACATGACCCAACTAAATTAACTGCAACTTCTTCTAGCATTCACATTCGCACCTAATATTTCTCTTTCACTCCATTCTTCGTTCATTTGCTCTACATGCCCTAACCATCTAAGCATCACTTTATTACTCATTGCGCTTACATCAGCATTACATTCTTTGCAGATTTCCACATGACTCTATCATTCATGGTTTCACCGCACATACCTCAGGGCTCAGGAATCTCATGTCTACAGCTTACTTGCATCCTTCCTGTGCCAGTTTTATGTTTCACCGCCATACATCAGGGAAGGTACCAACACGCTATCTGCGATAGCGTGTAAGTACAAATAAGTGGTACAAAATAGGTACAAATAAAAAGTCTAAATAAGTGAAGCTACTGTTAGTTTATTAACGTCTATGTATATAATTTTATATTCAATCCATTTAGAACTCACATTCATATCATTGTATCATAACGATTACATCATCCTTCTTACAGTACCGTTAATTTCTATTTTTACTGATATCTACATTGATTATGTTTATATATTATTGTTTGCATTTATACATTATACTATACAATTAATAGTTGCGCTTGAGGTTTTAAAATTGAATAGCCTTAAATGTGTACCCTTCACCCCCCTTTGCCACTTGTCCCCTTTCCTTGATCCGGGCCCAGAGACAAGGAGTATTGTTCAGTGTTATCGTTGCATCTTACCCGCGAACATTTCGTGTCATCTTGAAACCCGCATATGTTTGAACTCGGGTGTGACTATTTTGGAGCACACATCGTCCAGTGAAACATTTTTACCCGCAGCAGTGGATTTCACTGTGTTTTGTTTGTGTTAATGATCGAATGTTAATTGTGTGAAAACTGATAAGAGAAAAACCAGCGGCTTATGGAGGACGAGACCAGGGTAAGTTTTTGGCCTTTCCCAATCATTTCCTCTTGCAAACACTAAGGCAATTCAATTCGGTTTTGTTTGGCTTAGTCTATATCGCATCCGCACCGCACCCGCAACCCCCCGCACAATTGCGTACGAAAGATTTCCGCACAACCAATTAAATAATTCTAAGAAAATGTCTCAAAATCTGTAGTGTTGTTAAAATGTCAACTAAACATGAAATTTTCTCATTTATAAAAAAAGGTAAAGCATTTTTTGCTTGTTTTTCAGGGTTTTTTTTACTAACTCTCCTGTTAGTCACATGCTATTGAGTAAAACATGCTCTCATCCTCCAGTGTAATCAATTTGAGAGCGTTACTGCAAACATAAAAATACTAAATTTTACAGTCGAGGATTTCTTTCCATTATAACATATTTTTTCATATCCCTACTCAAATACCCACGTTATAGGCAAGAATAATTTGCAGTAAAATGTGAATTTTCTTAGGTTAAGTTTTGCGAGTATTTAGTTTACAATGAAACTTGTTTTTTTTAGCATTTTTAAAAATTCAAAGTTTATTAGCATTTCTAAAGTGTGGAAAGCCTTGAATAATTATAAAGCTTTTTCAAACTGATCAACTTTCACATTAAAAACACATAACTTTCTGAAAGTCTTACCTGTCCAAAGAATTACGCTGATTATATCTTTAACGAGCTTTTTGCTTTAAATTTCAAACTAAAGACCACTAATTAATTCATCTTCTTCATGAATTATTTTTGACATCAATCTGAAGAGGGTTTCCTGGATCTACATATTTAAATTTTCGACACCTAGAAAGTACATTAATTTTTGGACACTATAGAAAATAGTTTCCAATTTATTTAGTTGAAAATTTCATTAATGACAAGGATTTTTTTAACCCTAGAGAGTTCGCGCTATTAGCATTTCGCCGCCCTGTACAGATAAATGTTATAATTTTGTATTTACACTTGTCGAGGTCAAGCGTCCTGCTTGGCTAGTAGCTGCTACCCCTTCCCGTTCATAATATACGTGTATTGTAAGTTTGAGTACAGTAATACCGCGGACGACCGCGGGATGAAAGGGTCGTTACTTGCAAGTCGCGCGCGGCGGCAAATTGCTCACTGCGCATATGAATAATTGATGTTTTCAAATAAATTATAGCAGTGATCCATTTATAAATACGTACACAAAAATTAGAATGTTTACATGTTTTGATTTTTCATTGTGCATGCGTTGGTTTTGGTGTAGATATAATTTGTTGTTATGATTATTTCGTATGTTGTAATTTATTATTTTTCTAGACCAAAAAAGGGTGAAATGTGTGCGCAAAGTTACTGTGCAACGAACACTGTATGTACATACAATACATGTGTCAATACTGTTATGCTGAAAGAAATGAAGGAGATAATAAAAGCATATAAATAAATTTGTGTTAATTATTAGCTATTTATTTAATTGTACGTAGGTAGAGGTAAAAATGATCCTAATAGTAAGAAATTTTTCTCAAAGTTGATTAAAAAACAAAATTTTCAGAGTAATTACTTATGTTACTTGAAAAAATGTCTTTGTGTCGTTTTGATCCTTGTTTACACATTTATAAGGTTTTTTTAACTACAAATGTCGTGAAGTCCAAATAATAATAAGTAGGTAATAGAATATTATTTTACTAGTTTTAGAATAGGTTTGTACCTACTATATAAAAAAAAAACTATTAAAAGTATGGGTTGTTTAACAGAATTTGAAATTTTTTTTCAAATTTCTAACCAATTTTAGAATTCTATGAAAGACCTTATTTATTGTTTTTGTGTTTAATTCGTAGAACTCCATTTAATTTTTATAAATTTAATTTAGATTAAATTTGATAATATTATTATTAAGTTCTGGAAGTGTTTTAGTTTTTTATTATTGTGACAGCTGTTTCGGCTTACAAGGCCATTTTCAAACTGTGGTTAGTCCACATTGAGACGACGTATTTATACTATTTCAAATGTAAATTTTGAAGGTGTATACATTGATTTATTACTGGTTAAACCGATGACATGATCTATTGTTGGTTAAAACCAGTCTATGTTTTCCCCTCAGTAAATGGTAATGAGTTCTTAATTATTTACTAATGACTTTATTGCTATGAATTATTTGGGTGCATTATACTGCTTGGGTTTTGTGAAAATACTGAGAAGTGGTGAGTAAATTATTTTCCGTACTTTATTAATTAGTGTTAAATTTGGGTCATTCGTTCGTTTCACGACGAATGACCCATTCGTTCGTTTCACGACGTTTGTGTTACATGTTTTACAAATAAGATTATGTTTCAAAGATTAGATGCGTCTGTCAATTTTCCTTGGATGTGGATAAATAGAGCTCTAAACTAATGTTCAGATTTACAGTGGTGCATTAGTTCCATGGTGCGTTTGCTTGAAGGGAAGCTACTTACCGAATACAAATAATTATCAACTTTCGGCAGCTGGAGGATTCAACAGCAGTTGACAGCTTGTAAAAGTTAAGGGAATACTTCATTAGACTGGATGAATAACGAACACCTTTATTGAAGTTTTCACAACACTGATTTATAATATTAGGTACTCGTACCTACTTAGAGTAAAATTGTAGTAGAATATGGAAAACATATTTTTTCCATTGAAATTATTATTTTTGTATGTATATTATATTTGTAATTTCTTTTGTGTTTTTTTTTAATTTTGTTTGTTTAATTTTATGCGTTGTCATTTATGCATTGAATAATTATGAGATTAGTGTGTACGAAAACAACTTTTTTTTTATTTTTGCAATCATAAAAAATACACTAATATCTATATGTGATTTAGATACCTGCCGAAATAGCGACTTAAAGTAATAAATTAATATTTTTCAAATGCAAATATTTATTTATCCTATTTACAAAATTTAAAAGCGTTGAATTTTAATGTTTCCAATTTTATTTTGTGTGTTTAAATACAAAATTATGTTTTATTGTGATATTTTTATTTTTCGTTGCTGCGAATATTTTCAATTTCCCGAAGCCAATTGAAAAATCACGGAATCCCTGTCTGAGGGATGTTTCGGCGTTGTGTTAAGTAGGTTTTGGTCTCAGAAGAGCATAAAACAGAGGAGTAGGTTCTCTACCATACTTCACTATTAGTTATAGGTACACATATTTTGTTACATAAACTTTGTTCAATTAGAACGCGCCAATCTAGGTAGTAACAAATTTCTACAATGTTTATGCACAAATAAACTCAGGGGTGAAAGTTCGCAACCAGGTCGTGTGTCAGTATCATGATAGTTTTTTTTTTAGGATGGTATCTCAATGTACATAAATAAAAGGCGGTGCATGGATTGATATTACATGTATTGGAAACCTTTTGGACATTTTGATGATGAACCCTAGCTCAACAGATTAACAGAATTATATAATTTTGACTTACCCCAAAGACCGACCAGTTTTTAGCTATCTGTATCTAAACTACGGGAGCTGAACATCGCGTTTTCTAATGCCGAACACTGCTTTTCTTGATGGGAGAAGCGACGGAACGTCCCGCACACCCATTCGGCGGCTGACGTAACTCCGTAGAAGCGTGATCCGTCTTCTGGAAAGGTGGATATACTCCTCCTGGCCACATCCATAAACTCCAGCTATCTATAAGCGCGTAGCCATTCCTGGGGATGCTGCAACCCATACAAAGGGCTCTTTCTCGGCCCGTCGAACACGTGCGATGTCGGGATTCAAACTCCAAAAATCAAGAAGAACGAAGTTCCCGCTTGACAGCCATGCATGGCACGAAATATTAATTGTGTATGATCCAATCCTACGCAGGATTGACCGTTACTTTACGGATTCCCGTTCAATCGTATAACGCCGGTCGCGTGGTTCGACCGTAACAACTTCCGTCCAGAGTTATCACTACTACCCACTTTGGGAATGGTTATTTTTCGGTCACAAAACGTTTACCGCCGTGCCCGTAAGCAAAATCGCACTCTTGGGCGACAAAAAAAGGAATTACATTCCGTACAATTTATTATTCAAAAACTAAAAGCACTGCGACCATCATCTGTACAGTCCACGAACCCACACGTTGCCCGTCCAGACAAGAAGTGGTTTCATATTTCCGCCCGGTTCAGATGTCGCTCTCAGCGACCATACGCGAAATTTAACCAAAAACAATACCAGCGACAATCGCCCAGTTCCTAACTAGGTTAGAGAATCGGCGAGGATAAATGTGATGATGCAGAACAAATTAATGAATAAAATACTAAAACAAAAGGAATCTAGCCCTGCATCATAACAGTTGAAGGACATGATTGGGAAAAGATGAAGAAACATCAAGTTTTACCGGGCTATTCAGAACTGGCCACTAAACACAACTAAAGCCATTTCAATCAAAGTTTCGATTCTATAACGAGGATGGGATAACGAGAGTTGTTTCAAAACAAGGAGCAAATTTACATTTTATTTTATTAAGAAAGAAAATTTTCCAAGTTGGATTTTGAACCCGTGACCTCAGAAGCCAGAGAAAGTTTCAAACAACTTTGCTGTGCTGGAAGCTTGGTAAAATATAGTAATCCTAAATACACGTTGCGTTAAATCAAAGATTAATTGTTTATGTTTAATGTAATTATTATAACCGTGCTCAGATTTTTCAGTTGGAAGTTCATACATAAAAAATCAAAGAAAGGAAGTTTTAGTAGGTACATTAAAAGACGAAAGAAACAAAAATAATTCGTTTGAGTATACATTATGAATTGGAAAAAAATCCTTTACGCGTTTAATCGTTTACGTTTAAATTCTAAACATTTAGGTAAATTTTATTAAATGTGGCCTCCCAAGTATTGCCTTTCTTTACGTGTCAAAATATTTATGTTCACAATATTGAATGAACAGAGTATTCTGACACAGTTATGAAAATAATATTTATGTTCACAATATTGAATTAACAGAGTATTCTGAGAGAGTTACGAAAATAATATTTATGTTCACAATGTTGAATGAACAGAGTATTCTGAGACAGTTATGAAACTAATATTTATGTTCACAATATTGAATGAACAGAGTGCAAATAATAACAATGCAAAAAGCCTCTATAATGCGATAATCTTGAATATTTTTCGACTTAACATATAATTATATTAACAAGAATGTCTTATAGCACGAGTGCTATTGATTGTTGTGTTAATTTTAAATAAATCAGATTGTTGCTCCCTAAAGAACGATTGATAAATTAATATTATGTTATGGGCCAACATAGAAGGTCACCTTCAAAACATGAGGAAAATTCCTGCCGCAATTATTTACATGAAAACCAGAACAATCATTGTTTTTATTTCTGTTATATTTTATAACTGAGGCTAGAGGCAGGTTGAGGTTGCTCGGGAGTAAAAATCTTCTTTTAATATTTCCTTTATCATGTTTTTCGTTGTGTAGATTTAGGCTCCCCGGTGAGAATCTATAGTTTTAGTGATTACCCAGAATACGGGTAGGTGATATGATGGAAGGGGACGTTCTAAAAGATAAAGGATGAATAGAAGGACTTGACTTTTGTGGCTTTCTGGCTTATGTTCAAATCCACCAAAATATCTCTTTCTTCTGTTAGCTGGGAGATTAGTAGAAAAGGTCTATGTATCCAGAAAAATATGTTTACCTACATTGGAAGCAATATAACTCTGTGGTTGAAAATTCAATGGCCTGCGAAATTTGATAGACCGTTCTTAGTACACAAAATCTTTTAATAACAGACAACCGCAACCTTGATTTTCTTCATTTTCTTCATTATGTGCTTGAAGTTTACACAGTATATTTTAATTAACCTTCTGTTTTTTTAAGGTTTACCTTCATTATTCCATAAAATCTTCCCTTTGTCTTTTATAAGAGCTTTCTAAAAACATGACTTCATTCTAGTACGACTTCATTTTTGACGGCCGGCATAGTCCAGTGGTAACGCATTGGACTGCCATTCCGAAGGTGCCGGGTTCGAACCCGGCGTGCGCAAATAAATTTTGTTTGACTAATTTGTGTTATTTCACAATTAATTAATTAAAATAATATATAGTATATTTGCGGCACGTTCCAGAGTGGAAGATACTACCAGTATCGCCCTGGTGTAAGACCACCATTCAGAATTGAAACGTTGCTCAAAATGGCTTTAGCCGTGTTTAGTGACTAGATCTGAATAGCCAGGTACTTCCCCACCTTCCTCTTTCCCTTCCCCACTTACCTTCAGCCTCACAACATCCCCCAATTGGGGATGCCATAGTCTCACTGGCTCCAGACGGGAGCAGTTGGGACTCTTGTGAGGTATTCACTATAAAAAAAAAGTACTTTCATGTAAAAAGGGTTGTGGAGATGAAAGTATAAATTCGTCTCTGTAATATCAAATAAAGTTTTAATCGGTTAGTAGCTGATAGATAAATACGTCAGGTTACCAGCCAGGCATCATGGAACTGATTTAGCTAAATTTAATTCTTGCTTCATTGTGCAAGCAACAGTTTCCGTATATAATAATAATAATAGTAGGAGTTTTTCAAACATTACCAGGTTTAAAATCCTAAAAAAAAAGTATCTTGGAAATATTAAAAAAAAAAAATCTTTGATGCTTTTCAAAACACGACTGAGTTCTCTTCTTACTGGGAATAAAATAATCGTGATTTTGGGCCGTTTGAACAGTAATCTATAGCACAATTTGACTCTAGTTCCAGTTACTCCGAGCCAGTGGAATTAAGATATCCCTTTTTGGGACTTCCCGATTAGGGGAAGAGAAAGAGGTGCAGAAAAGGTAAGGTTAAGTACCACCAGTAAAATTTCTGCACCGCCTCTGTTAGGTTGCAATTCCGGGTTAAGTCAAGTTTTTTTACGTGCTGGCAGATAGATTTCAAAAGAGCATTTGAAACGATAGAAAGGAAAAAACTTTTGGAAAAATTAGAAGATATAGGTCTTTTTGAAGTAGTTCTAAATCTTTTCAAAGAATACCTCCACGAAAGAAAACAGGTAACAAAAGTTGAAAGCTCAGAATCAGAACCAATAGAAAACATCCTCAGTGTTCCGCAAGGGTCGGTATTAGGTCCAATTCTATTCATTATTTACATTATTTACTGCTGCCAGCGGTGTCCCCTAAGGGTCACATTTGGGACCAATCTTATTTTTGATGTAAACAAAACCAGAAATGTAAATAGAATTAGATTGCCACATATGAAGAAATCAAAATCACAGAACTGCCTAATGTACAAAGGACTAAAGATGTGTGATGAAATGCCTGAAAGTGTGAAGAATGGATGTATTTAAAAAGAAATGTTATGTTTATTGTAAAAAATATTTAAAATTTCAAAATGAAATATTTTCTTGTTTATATTAGTTTATATTCAAATTTTGTATAAACTAACTCAATAAACAATAAAAAATAACAATAAAAATAAAAAGAGAACGTTGAGGATGCCAGGACCCAAGGTAGGACTTTCATTATTCTGGCGGCATCCTCTCATAGTTCCACTTCGTTCCCCTTTCGATATTCTATAATAAAAAAAAACGTATAATAGACATTCAATGCCTGGAACGATCGGTCAACTCCTTTCTTATTTACTGTGCGTTTAAAAATTATAAAATAACCACAATAATATCAGATACCGATATTACACAGTTACATAAACAAATATACTATTTTGGTATCATTTTTAATAATGTTCAAGGGAACCTCATAAGTACCTAATCTTTTAAATTACGTACAATTTTAGTAAGACGGGTTATAAAGACGAATAAATTATTAAAATTTTTGGTAAACGTGACAAAATTACATTAATGAAGAGTTTTGCGAACTGGCATAAAATACTCTAGGTTTACCATAAATGAGCAAAAAATTACCTCGTTTTTCTACTTACCATATTATTTTGAAAAATATGTAAGGGTTCAAGAAATATGTAAAAAAAACAGTTTTCTAGTAATAACTCTTTGAATTTCCAGTAGAAAGGATTGGTATCTCAATACTTTAAATATTGCAAAGGCAGTGCCATTTATATTTCCAGTCAGAAAACCTTCCGCCATATAAAAGAAATTTTATTTACCATGTAAATAATAAAAAACATTAAACAACGCATAATTTTTTTCTGACAGATTTCTTACCATATTTGTTGCCATCATTCCTGCCCATTATATTTGACCTAAGTGGGCCTAATGTCATTCAAAAAAAAAAAAAATTTCGATTAGGCTAAACGTTTTCCTTTGTTTATAATCCTGAAATAGAACTGTAGTATTTTGTATAGTTTTTTCTTACACTTCATAATTATCAGTCTCTAGAAACAAAAATAATGAAACTCTAGGTTCCGGGTCAACTTTGTACACATGACATTTTATCAAGGTTTTTTATACCGATAAACGATATGGTGATGGAGAGTACACCGAGCGCATTAGTTGTTGGTCAAGGTTTATGTATATATATTATTTTTAATTAAAGAAGTCAAGGTTTATGTATATATATTATTTTTATCTAAAGAAATCTATCCATGTACAAAGTATTTATGGACGTCGAATAATCTAGCAAAATTACAGCTTGCGTCTGTAAAAACTGCCAACACTGATCATTATCTTTGCATAGGCTTAGTGTTTTTTTTTCTAATCTTACATTTAAAAGAATAAAATTCTATTGTTTGTAGTTTTTTGCTCTAGTATTTCTTGCTAGTGCAATCCCGGTGGATTACAAAACTCATTTTGGGACAAGAGGAAATTACAGTAAGGTGGGAGTTAATAGGTACAATTTTGGATCGGTATTTTGATATAAAAAACAGTACAAAAATAGAAAAATAGGAGGTTAAGTAGAACAAACACAAAAAACAAAACCACATACACACACACAGGCATATATATACACATAAGCACGAAGCCAAGGTAGGAATTTTCAAAAAGTTCCTAATCCACTACGACATTGGTAACAACAGATTATGGTCGATTACAAATACATTATTAACAAATTTACCGTTCGAGGCGATATCATATTGTGGTGCGGCAGTTTTATATCTTAACGTTTTATTTACAAATTTCTCAATTTTCGGCAGTTTTATCACCACCTTAATATTTTCAAAAAATCGTAATATAGTTTTTTTGGCTAGATTAGTTTTCTATACTTTTAAGATATTTTAAAAGTTTAACCATTTCAAAATTCAATTGATAGAAATTAAGTTATAGCAATTAGAATTAAGCGCCAAAGAGTAGGCCCGAAACTCAGGTAGCGATCAGATGAATATCTATAGTCAACACGAGAGCCCAACATGAGACTAAAGAGGTCAGGAAATTGAATAAAGCTGTTCAAAAGGAATCGGAGGTACAACACGGTAACAATGGATAACCTCATGTACGGTCCAGAAATCGCAGGAGGTAATATTTGGTTTTAAGATGCTAACGCCGCGCCGTACTGTTTTTCTTCGACACAATTTTTTTTTAAATCGGTGTATAAGATATCTCAAGATCTACTTAACCGATTTCGTTAAAATATACAACACATATTTTTTATGATATTATTATATAACTTATAATTTTTTTAACTCAAAATTTCGATAAAAATCAGTTTTCAAATTTCAAATTTAATTTTCCCTCCGCCACATCTTAGCTATTACCTTTCTTAAAAAGAAAAAAAAAATTATGTTTTTTTTTCTGACGTTGCCTGGCAGAGAAAACAAGTTCACCAACACCTACTTGATGACTCACCATTGTTAAAAAAAAAATCCGTACTTTTACAAATTATTCATAAAATCACAATGTATGTGTATAAAATATATTTTTTTTAATGTTCAATAACTACGTCAATTTATTTTATTTGTTTAATACCTATTTTTCCGAGGATCAAGATATTGTAACCCCCTAGACACTTATTATTGTAATTTAATGAATTTTTATTTCAAGACGAAATCATATTTTAGTTTGGCTGTTTTATTGTGTACTATCGTAGACTCATTAAAAATAACAGTGGCGCTATTGCGTAATAATATCTCCATGGAAAGGTTGTACTTTTGGGTGGGCAAAAATAAGTGGGTCTCCGACGACAAATTATGCGGCTACATAAGGGGCAGAAGACTCCCTCCCGGCCAAGTGGAATCATACGATGCACAGGTGAGGCCTTAGTGTGATGCCAGCGTAATGACGGGGGCTTGGTCGAGGCTTGCATTTTAATTAATTCCAACGAATTCGTAACTACTATGACTTTTTTAGACCGATACCCATAGATGTAAGTTATTTATATTTAAGATTAATAAAAAACAGTAACTGCCATTGAAATATTCAAACGTTTTTCAACTATAAAATTAGCGGTTAGCACAAGATTTTATTTTTATGGACGATGAATTAGTAACTTACTGAGATTTAATTTACCTTCATCAGGAATAATTAAAATAAATCCCTCGAAAAGATTAATTTTCGAGGCCTGCAAGGACAAATTCAAAAAAATATTTATTGCACAAAAAGAGTACAAAGGGTATAACTTATGGGTAACATCCTATTTCTTCCAGCTAACCCAACAAATACACATTATATCACATAACCCAACAATTACATGTTAACAAATAAATAACAGTAAATAAAAAATAAAAAGACAGAGGTATTTAATTCATGTAAGGTATTCATTCAAGGTGTAGTGACATTTGTTTAAAAGAAATGTTTTTAGTGTTGATTTAAATTTAAGTGTGTCGGTTATTTGTTTGATGCTACGTGGAAGGTTGTTATATATTTTAATGGCCATGTAGTGTGGTCCTTTTTGAAAAATAGTTTTGTTTGCTTTTGGGATTAATAGGTTTTCTGTGATCCTTGTAGCTTGTTTATGTGTTGAGTTTTTTTGTGGGAACTTTTCTGGAGATGATCGTACTAACAGGCATAACTCCATTATATATATGTCCGTCACTGTCAGAAGTATAAGATTTTTAAAAATTGGTCTACATGAATCCCGGTGATCAGAGTTTGTAATTTTTAAATTCGATCGTAGCCACGCGCCGAATATTTTTGTATCGACTTTTTTCACTTACGTCGTTACGATTCCCATTTGCTAGGCCAAATTTGACCGTAGGTCACCAATACACCGCGCCCGCCCATCGCATATTTTGATAGACGCCTTCTTCACTTACGTCATTATGATTTCGACTTTATTTTAGGTTATTATGCCGTCTTAAAGAGAGCTGCATACCACCATTTGGGCCAACGAATGCCCGCTCCATTAATTCCCCGGCGGGATTGGTGATGTCCACAGGCCGACGCGACGCCTGTGGCCCTAGACTGGCTCATAGATATAGTTGGCCCCCTCTGACCCCCCCACTATAAGAAAGAATAAGAATCACGAGTAACAGTGCGCGGGGACACGGGGATGAAAATGAAGCTTAAAAACTTAAAGCAAAAATTGTGTAGTTCCTTGAACAACATTATACAAGACAGAGGCACAACCGAAATTTGTAATTGTCTATTTAAATTGTGAAAACAACTGTGAAAATAATAAATTAATTTAAATTATTTAAACAATAGTAGTTAATAAAAAGTTTTAAAAGTCTACAATACTACGAATAAGAAAATCTCAGATTAATAAATTATGGGACTCTAGAATCTAAATAGAATCTAAAACAACATTATTTTATACTCTAATATCAAATTTTATTTTACTCAAACCGTATCTTCGTACACATAACTTTCTGTACACTTTGGAAATCTTTACAAATTTAATAATGAGAGCCGTGTTTATACAGCAGAAGTTCAAGCTGTAAGATTTACTTTTAGTGTTTCGCAATTTCATTGAATATTTTCATGTTGCTAATTTTTACCTGGTCATGTCTTTGTTAAAAAAAAAATGGAAAAACAAAACTTTACAAACAAAAACAAAAACAGGACAGTGGTTAATTAAATTGAATATCCGCGTATATTCTTCTCTAAACATTCTTCTCGTAAATTTTTTTCTACGAAATCAATAAATAGTACACACTGATTCACATATTTATTTCATTACGGTAAATACAAAAAAAACAAGACCTAAAAAACATATACTACTTACTTACGGTTGCATTGGGTGGGGAGGTACAGGAAGAACAACATTAAACCCGTTATTGAAGGCACAGAAATCTATTTTACGTGTTATTATGAAGAAACCTTTCAGATATTCGATCGACGCTCTCTTCAAGGAAGTTAATGTACTAGAAGTAAAACAGAGTTATATAAAAAAGTAATTCATGTTCATAAAAATAAAAACAAAATAAAATAGCCGAACATAAACATCAAACCAAAAATAAGGAAATAAATGACCTGTCCGTTCCAACAAGCAACAGAGCGGCTTATCAAAAACTGTTCTCATATCTCGGTCTTAAAATATATAACAAAATCCCCTCACAGCTGAAACTGTGTGAATTTTCATCCTTTGGCCAAAAATAACAATATGGTTATTAGATCTAGGCAGGAATGATTTCGAAATATTACTAAAAAATGTAATCTGAAAATTGTTTATCACGAACGTCTAGTTGAATCTTCGCTTTTACATACTTATTTTCTCTATTCTTAAGAGGAAACTACAAGCTAAAAATGTGTATATTTTTGGTATACCTTATAACGTAGGTAATGAGCATTAAAATCGCTTGTCAAACCGAGTCTAGAAACGTTCGATTTCAAGCAAAAAACTGTTTTATATTTATTTTGTGAATAATTTTATAATAAAGTTAAGAAGTTAATCAATTGAAACTGTCACATATAATCTTAGCTATAATACTGTATTTTTAAAAGTTGTTTCCTTTATGCGTTTATACATTTCTATTGAAAAAAAAATTTTTTTAGTAGTTTACATTCATATTTTTTATTGAGTAATTTATTTATTTATTTGTATTCTACTGAAGCGAAGCGATAGGAAAAGCTTCAATTTATATAAAGCATATTTTGTGGTATTCATAATATACACCAATTCGTTATAGAGATTAATCAAAATAGTGATTTGTCACTAAGCTTCGCCTTAAATCCTGTATTCCTCTAGGATAATTTGAAACCTGTTAATTTGACTGTTCTAAAACGGGAAACCTTCCTAGTTGGACAGTCAAAAGCTTCCTTGCAAATAATGTAATGAATATTATAAGAAAATAATAAATATACCAGGCAGATACCGGTTATGTTTTATGTTTTCCTTTGCGTTTTACTTTGATTAAGTTCTTATTGATTCAGAAAATCACAAAGTAATAATGAACTCTTTTACAAACTAAGTTTTGATTTCTGTTCATACCACTGTAGATACTGTAGGTACTTCTGTGTAATAATCCCCAACAAGTATGGGGGTGCTATTGATTGATTTATTGAATCCATTTATAGAATTAAGAATAATCTATACCAACACTTTGTCGAATCCTATAAATTAGAGTATCGTTGGGAAATTAGTTTTAATGTTTTGTCTTATATGTAGTGTTGTTATCATTTCTTTTTTACTTTATGTTACTCTATGTTTTACTAATATTGCTTCATATTTGGTTTTTTTAAAACATTATTTCTTAATATTATTAATATTATTTTGTACATTGCATCATATTTCACTTTTATGTAAAAGCCTTTTTAGGCGTATATATAAATAAATCATAATCATAATAAGGAGGTATAGCAAGTGGAACGGTTTCGCGGGATTTTTCATACAAAAATTAAATTTCGTTTTCAGGCCAAAATACCCAACCAAACAGAAAAACGATTTTTAATTCAATAGATATTGTAAGTATCTAGTACTGAAATATGCTATTTAATTTATTTGTATTTCAAATTATAAAATATGGGCCATTAACGAGTTTTTCGATTTTTCGCGATTTTAGAGTTTGGCAATTATTTGTGTTTTAATGGTAAGTACGTAAAAAATAATTTTACCTTTTCAACTATGCAAATGTAATGAAAAATTAAATTAAAATAATATAATTTGTTAAAAAATATTTTTGTGGGTTTAAATTTAATTTTCAAACGACTGATTTACGTTGCAACACAAATTATTCGTATGTAAATGTTAAATTCTGAGACGAAAAAACGCATTTTTACGGTATTTATTTATAAAATTATAATTACGTAATAATTACCATAAACTCACAAAAAAATGTCAAAATTGCCTCTAAAACCATAAACAATTGAATTCTTTAATGGCTAATATTTTATAATTTAAAACACAAATAAAGAAAGCAGCACATATCCGTACTAGATATTTGCCATACCTTTTGACTACGAAAATAATTATTCAGTTTGGTCTAGTATTTTGGTCACAAATCGAAAATTAAATTTTGCATGAAGAAGGCCGCGCTGCCGTTCCTCTTAAACCCCCTACAAACCAATCAATTTGGATGGTTCTACCGTTGCGTGTCAACCGCTGAGTGTTGCGAACTGACGACGCGATGGTTGGTTCAATTTCTTTGGTTGTTACTCTTGGGAAAACAAGTGGTGTCGTGTTTATATTGGGTTTTACGAATCTTTGGAGCTAGATAGCCAGGTGACAAAATATTAGATCCATGTCATTGTTTTTATACCATGTTAACGTGAAATTTGAAACAGTGTTTGATATAATATTTGACATATCCTTGATTCTAAACCCTTGAAAGTTGGAAATGATACAAATATCACGTTTTGTTTTTAGTAATAACTTTATCTGTTTTCCAGAGGTGACAGCGATGTGAATTTATCTTTCTCCCACACATGATTCATTTTCTTCCTTTTTTTCTTATTCCAAACACGATCAGGCATAATGTTGATCGCTCTGTCAATTCTCGAATAAAGCTTGTAGACTGTGTTTTGCCCTTTGCTGAAAGTTACGAGTGGCTTTGGTAATACATAAGTAGCAACGTGTTTCAGCTTCTTTAGTATTTACCGTTGCTATATGTAAACCAAAACTTTCATGTGAAATAAAAAGGTCAGATGGTCATTATTTCATCTTCACAGAGATTTAATCATAAATTTGACAGCCTCCGTGGTTGAGGGGTAAGGGTCTCCACTAGTAAGATTACTAGTGATTACTAAGATTACACATCCAGATATGTCACGGGTTCAAATGTGCGTGATATGTGCGCAAATAAATTTAATTTTATAAATATGTTTTATTTCACAAATTGCTTATTTAAAATAATAAATAGTATATTTGGGGAAAGTTCCAGAGTGGAAAATACTCTCAGTATCGCCCTGGTGTAATATAGGCTTTAGTGTGTGTACGCGATGTCCATCGTCTGCGGCAGCTGTGTAGAGCCAATTTTGCCAGTATGTGCTACGATTCATAGTTTCGGTTACGGTTACAGTTATGTATAAGTAATACAAATAAAGCACTTCTGAAGTACCAGGGGGTGAATCAAGTGCGCTCTTGTAAAATAAAAAAGGCATTAAAAACACAAAATGTGGAAATATTTTATATAGCTCAATAAGCATAATGTTTGTTTGACAGATCGATGATTTTTTTAGACGATACCGAAATTCGTAAGCCGAAAAGGTATTATGTCTATAATTTTACATAACTTTTTACATTAAAGTAATATTGTTCTAATATTTTAAAGGTCTTTGTGAAATTTGTTTTTTTTTTGGAACTTATAAAAAAATATTTTTTATTTATTTATTGATCAAAATATTTAAAATTACATGAAAGCTTACATATTTCATCGATAAATATATTCAAAAGCATTTTGTGTTCATGAAAATCCTCAAATGGATAAGTTTTTTATGTATTTGCAAAACGACCACAATAGTATTCTCCAATGAAAACCTTTGTCGTATTATTCACAGCAACGACAACATAAAGCGCAGATTATTATTCAAAGGTTTGTTTTTTTATGCAATATATAAAAATGCGAATGATTAATACACTTGATATTAAATATTTAACGATATTGTTAAGAGGAGTAAAGTCTTTCGTAGCAGTTAAAAAATAAGATTGTTATTGAATTTTTAAGTAATGAGTCAAAATTCGTGTGGCCTTGAATAGACCTTGAATAACACGAATAGAATAATAAATATAACACGAATAGAATATTGAATAGACCTTGAATAAGCCAAAAAAACGTTCAAAATTCCTAAATGGTAGGGAATTTCTAAAATGTATTTTTTTATTTTTTATTCAATGTGTGTAGTTGTCCCATAATTTATCATTTTCCACCTGTCCCTCAAGGGCGCTAGCAATAATATTTATTTATTTATTTAAGGAGAAAACACAGATACAGACAGTAATTAAAAGATAATTTTGTAAAACAATAACTTGAGAATTCGCCTGCATCCTAACTATTTCTCACTGATTTACTGGTATAATATTGAAGTCCATTCCATTCATTCCATTCCCCAACAAACACAAAATATCACTAATAGACCGGTCAGAAAAGCGTATAAAAAAAACATAAAAACTCCGACGGTAAACATTACCTTTGGACAAAGACACCATAAATACCACGCTATTAAAGCATTCAACAGTCTTCCACTTGAAACAAAAATTGATGAAAATAAAAATAAATTCAAACACAAAATAAAAAAATGGATTAAATGACATACATTCGTTTCAGGCGAACGTCCCGTTTGCCTTTCTCATATAAAATAAAGTTGGTTGTTTTCAGGTGAAAAAATGTAACAAGCAGTAATTGTTGAATGAAACACTAGTATATATTGAATCATTTCGCGGGTAAGAGATAAGCCGCCGTAGCTCAGTGGTCAGAGCTGTCGACCGGAAATCGAAGGGACACGGGTTCGCGTCCCGTTGGCGTCATGTATCTTTTATCAGGAGATTTTTCAATGTGGATGAGTGTTTCAGGCGAATAATTATTGCTTGTAAAATAATTGTTACCCTTTGTGCTATGCATAAAAAATCTTGTCTTAAACATTAGTTTACCAAAAAAATAATAATTAATATTTTTAATTATTACAACATTTTTTTGATCTTGTTATTATATATTGATACTCATTTGAATTCAGTCCTAAAGATTATTACATTTAGTTAACTCCTCAGACCTCAGGCCTATTCTGTCGGGAGTATTTCATTTCTGTGATGAAATCCAAATAAACAGAATATTTCTGAACGGATCCGAAATAGTTTTTGAAAGGTGATGAGATGCGCTTTTTATTAGAAATAAACAGACATTTTTTTGAAATATTAATATTTTGAAGACAAAAATAACGAAAATTACTGATAATAAAAAAATATTTAAAACACACATTTGAAGCACTATTAGAAAAATACATTACAAAAGTTAAAGTCACTTCACGTTTTTGTCGTTTCATGTAAAAATAAATAATAAAAAAACTCACAAAGTATCATATTTTTATCAAATTGCGGTCGGAACCTTTGGTTTCATAAAGAGCACATATTCATTCATCTGTGGTAAACTTCTAGATTTGAGTATAAAGCATGGGGTTTTCTCTTTCTAACAATTGTTTAAATCATATTTCTCGCCACGACAGCAACGATTTCTGTGAGACTATATGATTTGTTCCCAAAATCGAACAAATTAGCATGAAGAGTTAAAGGCCTTGCTTAAGTAAATATACTTATAGACAGCGGCTAATGATGACATATTTATCTATGAAATATGCGCAGTCCTTGCTATTATCACTTTTAAAATAAACTCTATTTTGATAACCTTCAGTATTTTAATAACAATGATATAAAACAACATTAGGCATGCGTAATAATCATTAATTGTTTTTTTTATATAAAAGCCTAAAGCGAAACATACTGTACGTAAGTTTTGCATCTGTGTGAGTACTGTGATGAAGTCCAATAAGGTTAATATAATTATAATACCCCTTAAGGGACTTGTAGTGTTTTACCCCATTCAGTCTTCCTTCGTCTGTCTTCCAGTTCCATACTGCATTGCGAAATTTGGTTTTACAAATAATCAAGCATGTCAAGATAAGTATAAAGATGTTTTTCTTAGTCCGCCTTACTAGGGGGTCCTGTACTGAGGCGGACTAAAATTATTTAATTTCATTTTATTAGGAGCGTCTTCCACGTAGCTTTTAGTTTTGTTTTAAGGTTGTTTCATTGTCCTCCTTCGGCCAGACTTTAATAATTCTTGTTGTGTACTCATTCTCTATTCGTGTTATATGTTGTAGAGTTTTGTAGAATATACTAAAATATATCTAATTTTCTTTTTCCGTTTGTGATTTTAAACTTATCATTTTGATATTATCTAATGTGATGGATACGCGGACTAGTAAAGGGTTCTGTATTTTTGAATAGCTTCAATAATATATTTTTGGAATAAATTTGTTGTACATTTGGTACATCAAAACTTTTGAAAACTTTAGAACTTGATTGACTGCTAACGACCCTTCATAAGAAAACTTTTTATTTGCGACTATTGTAATTTGTCCTCCATTCATTGAAGTATCTGCATTTATCGTCCTTATCATCATCATTTTACTTAATAGAAAACCAGGTGTGAAATATCAATATTATATCATCTATTGAAGTTTACGATATATCTATTCTGTTTTGTATAGGTTAGTTAACATCATATCTTGTTAATTAAAGTTTTCATCTAGTTTTATTATAATTTGTTAATTATTATGTACTTCAATTAATAAAAAAATAAAATACCTTATAACTTTGGCGCCACTCCCCAAATCAAACATCATAAATAATTTCTCCGTTGAATATTGTTTAAAAAACTCTTTTTCGCAATTAGCCTCGAAGTTCTATATTCGTAAATCTATTATAATTTCAAATTTTAATTAAAATATGCCAGTAAAAATACTTAGAATTAATATTATTTTCGGGAACGCTATAACCCTAGAAAAACTAAATAGCTCCACCAACTCAAATATAATAGAAGTTTTCTGTTATCTTTGATCCAACTATTCCACTATCAAAAAGTTCTAACTACACTCAACAATCGTACTTAATGACGATGTATATTTTTAATCGTTATTTTATAGTGTTTCTCAGAAACTACAAAGGTGAAGTTCATAAATTTGTTTTTCTTAATTACACTTTTAATATTTTATTTTCTTTCATTACTTACATTTTTCATATTTATGTTAAAATTATTATTAAGTAGGTATAACGGAAACTTCACTGGTTAATGTAATACAATAAAAAAACGTTATGTCAATAATATTTATTAATTTGTACATTTTCCTGAATTAAAAATAATTATAATCGCATTACCGTATAGCTATCAAAAAAAAATTATTAAGTATTTAGGTACAGTATTCGGACATCGAACATGGTAAGTAACTCAATTCATAAAGGAAAGAAAAGGTGAAGGGCACGGCAATGAAAAGGTTTTTTCATAACATGGAAATGCTATCCAGGACAAGAAACAAACATGAAAAATATAAGACGATTTCATGAATAAATTTTCCGTGCCGTCTTTTCATATGAATAATAGTGCAGATATTTCTGTGTACGACGCACTTATTGTTCTGACATTGCCTTTTTTCTAGACTCTTTAGAATTTTTCTAAGAAACTAATATCTTCGAAATAATCATTGCTATATTTTTCAAGGAAGTTTTCTATGATTTCTAAGAAACTTTTATATGAAATTATGGTGATTTTAAATTCAACAATGTTATTATTTGATATAAAAAACTGTTCATTTATAAAAAAACTGCCGTATAATTATTATTCCGAAGGCATTATCGAACTGAGGTTATTTTGGACATTTTAGGTATTGTCATTGATCGGCTTGTCACCATTTATCTAAAAACTGATGACCCTATGTGGCTGAGCGATCTTTAATAAATTCTTAAAGCACTTAAATTAGTATGAATTACTTATTGAAGTGCCTTTGATCAGTGGCTATATCTAAATAGTGAGAATTTTTCATTTGCCATTATTTTTTTCGTGCATTGTCATATAAATAGAACAACGGATACTATTTTTCATTATATTGTACAAAACAGAAAGATGTAGCTTTAACCTGTGCCTCTTTAAGAGAGCTCCATTGTATTCACTCTTTTAGAGAGGAACGCGTTGCAATGAAACTATCAACGGTACGCCTTTATGAAGGAAGACTCTGCTTTTAAGTATGCTACGTGATGGGGGAGTTAAAATCTTCTTACACAATTTGAACCCGACAGGCTAAGTGAAATGTCATGTAGGTGACAACCTTCAAAGTGTTGGAGCATTTGAAACTCAATAAATTATAACCAAATCACTGGGCATCGTCATTTCAATAAACTGAAATAAAAATAGCCAACTCTCAAATTTATTTTCACAATTATTTACAAAATTTAAGCTTAGGTGTAATTAAACAAATTTTGCTTATTATTTGATGAATTTGCCAATGGTGCTAGGAACTACAAATCCAAAATAATCTATTTTTAAGTCTAAAACTGTATTTTGACATTTATTTGTGGTAATGACCAAAAAATATGGAAAGAAATAATTTTAAAAAAACCATATAAACTTATACATGCATGTGGGTTCAAAGAAACAAATTTTTATCAACTTGCAATTTTGATGTTCGAGAAAAAGTTTTTTCAATACATCCTTCCACACATTTTTCGTAGCCATGAGGCTACCTTTATTGTGTTTCCCCTGGATAATCATTTCGGTAAATTTTCTAGATATCTTAAATTCACAAGTATCTCAATAAACACGTGAGAAAATCCAAGTAATTTTATTTTTAAATTTTTTAACTCATCCGAGTCAATGATAATGGCGTAAGATATCGGGAAATAAAATTTGACCAAGGTAATACACGTCAGCAAGAATTAGAAAAAAAGACTTTCGTATTTCATTACTAAACCGAATAAAGTCACACTTTAAAGCTTCAAGAGTGGTAGGATTAAATTCTTGATGTTAGCACCGTATATAGTGCACAGTGTACAATGTACATGGTAAGTGGAAAATTTATATGCAAAGCTTTCAACACGATATGTTCCTGACGCGAGTCGTTAACTTACTGAAATAAACGAAGATGTGACAAACCCCTGAAGAACATTTCGAAATAAACTGAAATGCTTAATTTGTACTTTTTGTTAACCTGGAATAAAGTTATTTTGATGGATCTAGGTTATTTATAACTGCAATTCCTGTTTGGTTTTTTGTTTTGTTTTTCGATTTATCTTTCAAACGACATGTTTGGAAAGGTTGGCATGGCCTAGAGCATATTTTAGCTCGACTCATGCACTAATTATAGCACTCTAGACTGGCGACAAATTGAAAAATTTACTAGCCAACGAGAAGATATATAATACGACTATTTACATATTTTGCTTATAAATAGGATTATTTTTTGCACTATTTTTTATGTATTTCAAAAAAAATTATTATAACCAATAATTATTAGCCTGAAACATCCACACAAATTTAACCTACGATAAAAAATAAATGTCGCCGACGGGAATCGAAACCGCAGCCTTCTGCTTGCCGGTCAGGTGCTCTAGCCACTAAGCTACTTCGGCTTATTGTTAAACCGCCAAATTATTATTATTATTTATTTTTATTTATTATAAAATCTTTTTTTAAAATTTTATTTATTATAAAATCTTTTTTTAAAATTTTATTTATTATTATTATTCAATTTCTATGGGTGTCTCAGACTAATAACTATTGCGTATAATAATTTGTTATCCTTTGTGCTTTGCATAAAAACCTTGTCTTGTAAGTTTATCTTTAAAAAATAATCTATTTTTGTTATATTGGTAACAAGGGAATTCATAAAAGGTGGAAAGAAAGTATTGTTTTTTTTTTGTATAGGAATTATACGCAAAGTTGTTAATTTACACCAAGTTACACACCAATTAATTCTTGGTGTTTAACTTAGAAGTTTTAAGAAACTTCGTGTTAGAATGAGTGCTCTACATCAGAAACACTTGCATGGGAGCCTAGAAAAGCAATATCTTTGTGGCTTGACATTATAATTTATATGAAATTTTTTTTAGTTTCAAACCACCTTATTAAAGTCACATTATTACAGTCCCGAGAAAAGTTAGTCATAATGAAACTAGTTTACTACTATTTGTAAAATTGTGTAATAAAATGGTATAAAACTAAAGTTTAAAGTATAATAACAATCATATTGTTATTATACTGTCACATAAATATTTTGTGACAAGTGTAGTTCTTGCCTAATTGGGGTTATTTTGTCTATGGTGTTTTTTTGAAGTTTGGCAATATTTTTGAGGAAGGAAGATGAGTTTGGTTTATGGTCACTTCACCCCGGTCTGCTTGGCCAGCGGTTCGGCGGATCCAGTCACTCGCCATTTAAGGTGTTTTAATCTGAGTTAATCATGTGATTAGAAGTTATTCTTTTCTTTTAAAAAGGCGCGGGGTGTTTTTCCTATCACGAATAGTTCGTGTTGGTTATTATTTTTGAGTGGAGGTCATGGAATCCCGCTTTTTTATCCAGTGTTGGCCGGTGGTCATATTTGTAGTACTCGTGTTTCGGATTTGAAACCGCAAATAGTTTGGTCCTAGCTGTGGCTAGAAGTTGATGGCTGAGTATCCCCGCCTCGCAATGGTACGGATTGCTGTTCCCGAAGTCCTTAAGAAGAGTCTGATTGGTTACCACGTGCTGCGGACTTGATGTTCCTACAGGCGCGCGTTGAAGGAGTTGCGCCCTCCCGTTTCCACTAAGTGAAGGATGTCCTGCCTCCTTAAGAAGAGTCTGATTGGTTACCACGTGCTGCGGACTTGAAGTTCCTACAGGCGCGCGTTGAAGGAGTTGCGCCCTCCCGTTTCCACTGAGTGAAGGATGTCCTGGATTCCGTCACGGGTCCGTTCCCCGCTACCGGAGACAAGTTTTCGTTCGCCACCCGTTGTTATTCCTTCCTTCCTCGGCCACGTAGAGTTAGCTTAGTTTGGTTCAGGAGTCCATCTGGTATGTGCCTACTTTTATTCCTATGTTTTCATTGGTATTTTTTGTATTCCCTTGTTGTAACTTTTGATGGTTTCAATATAATTTCGATTAAGTATTTACTCTTATTATTTCTGATTTCCCACCTTACTTGACAGAAAATTAACCCCACAATCATGAGATCGAGTTCTTTGCTCTACCGTATTTGTACCCTATAATTGATCCTGTAGATCTCACTATAACATGTAAACATGGAATGTTCCTACTTTACATCTACACCGTTACATTTGGCGCCCCAACATTCTACACCGTTACAATACTTTTAATTACTTAGGACGGGTTGTTGTTTGTTAATTTTCAAGTTCTGTGAAAGATATTTTTAAGTTTTGTTTTTATTTCAGTTCTGTCAAGCAACTAGCCTATAATGATATAATAATAAAATTTGAATAGGACTTTCACAGAACCCGTAAATGGAGGTTGAAATTTGATGAATTGTTAAAATTCTCCGAAACAACCCGTTCTTAGATACATTCCCGAAATGAGTTTTGTAAACTCACTGGGAATAATACATTATAAATTTGTTATCATTTTGTATTGTATTATATTGTAATAAAAAAATAAAAAATATTATCATTTTTATTTACATGTAATTGTTATACATATATCTCATGTATTATAGCATATTTATTATTGCACCACCCACCTTAGTACTAGTGGAACAAGAGTTTAAGGTGAAGCTTTCAGTGAAATCAATATTTTTGGATATGCTTTACTAAGAGTCGGTTTTTGTTATGAATACCAATGAAATATGCTTTAAATGAATTAATGATTTTCCAGTCGTTTCGCTTGTTATTTATGATAGTTGATTAACTTTTTTTTCTTATCTATTTTCTTATTCACAAAATATATTATTTAAAAACACACATCAACTAGAATCAATCTAGACATTTGCTAAGCGATTTTTACACCATATTCGTGGTGATGTAAGACTGAAACCAAGAATGGACATTTTCGATATGAAACATTTTTTTTGGCGCGTAGTCGTGGAAAGACGGGATAACGCTCTTGCACGGAAACATGACGACGCTTCATTCGGCCAGCCTTGTGACTCGTCGTCTCTTTCTGCCCGGCCGCCAAAACTCTGTGCGGTATATTTTGCTTTTATTATCACTAAAATCGCAAGTGGATTTATTCTTAATTAAGTAGAATTTTGAATTAGTTATGTAGTCGAGTACATTTTAATAAAAATAAAATATTTGTTTATTATCAAAAATATTAAAAAAAAACTTCTCTATTTTCTTTTCAATAAAAAATATTATATATGTGATAATATAATAATAAGTTATCATATCTGACAGGTGTCCAGTGACGGCCATTTTTTTTTTAATTGTGTATTCATCTTAAATGAATAAATGATAGAATACATCAATTTATTTTACTTGGTGTTGCATAAGTTCTGGATTATAGTGGACTCTTAATTGGCTAGCATGTTCTATTCACTCCAAGACAAACGCTTTAGTTTTGCCCAACAAAAGATGATTAGTCACTATTCATCAGTGTGCTATCAAAGGGACGTGTAACGGGGCCATAAACAATATATTATTAAATGGTTCAATTGTCCTGATTTGCCTGGAATTAATCACGTGCATTCTACAGTGCTTGCCTGCCTTATCGCCAGTTCACACGGCACCGTTTATTTTTTGGATAGTGAAATCGTTCCCGCTATCTCCCGATTCAAAGTTAAATGAGTAGATCACTCCGCTGTGAAGTCCAGAACATTCGAATGCGCAACTTTTGCACAAGTTTTACGGCCCACCCTAGTGTACAACAAGATGAACTGTGCTTTCCGACGATTTAGAAACTTCATGGGGTGGGCAAGTTGTTGTATTTTTATTGTTTGCTTTCCTTTGTATTTCTTGTTTATTTTCAGAATTAACTCAGGCATTTTGACAAAATAATAAAGAGAAGCCACATTGACTTTAAAAATCTTACATTCGAATTCCTGGTAAACAACATTTTAAATGCTAACAGAAAAGCTATGTAAATCCCCACTTGAACAATTGTATTTTTAACGCACACATTTTCAAAATCCTGAATTATTTTGAAATTCGATAATCGATGTCAACTTTTTGAACTTAGGGGAAACTCCTCCAGTGGCGGACACCTAAGGTTTAAAAAAAATAAAAATAAAGACCACTTTGAGAAAATTCACTTTATTTATGAAATAATTAACTCAACTAAGTATAAAATCAAAATGAATCAATGAAAATGCAACCTCTGCATAAACTATTTTATAAAACTAAATTAAAATTTGATGATAAAAAATGCAATTTTTGTAAGTAGCACATACTACCGGACGGACTTAAGTTCGAACTCCCAGCTCCGGACACTTTCAAAACAATCTGCATCGATCACAAATGTAGGCATCTGCACATTCAGGGATGTCTGCACATGCTTCATGTGCCCACCCATTGCAGCTAGAGCACTGTATCCAGTCTTTGTTGTAGTCCTCTAAGCAAACTACGCAAGTCTTTTTTTCTGTGTCAGGTTCAGGCATTGGAGTTAAAAGTTTCTTTTCTATTCCACTTTTTACTTTGACCATCAATCCCTTGGTTTGTTTTCCCTTATCGGCCATTGTAGTTTTGAACATTTATTATAAAAAGTGTACATACTGAGAAAAAAAAACTTGTTCCTTGTCCGGTGTTAAGGGACACCTTTATGTTCTTTACTAGGGGACAAGGAATCACCAAAATTACCTGTTTAGTATCAAAACTGGTTTGGAAATCAGCAAAAACTTTCACAATCTACAAATAATAATGGACTACTATCTTCACTAACTTGGATCTTAAGTGACACACCGTTCTCCCGCCAAAAACAGCAATCGCCAGCTCTCACCGCGGCCTTTCGCGTCACTGGCCAGCCGTATCCCGTGACCCTATATTGTTGCGCTCCACCGCACCCCTGTCGCCATCTTTGAATTGCACGCGTTGTAACTTACCGAGATAGATAGTGTCCGGCGCTAGGTACCGTACGGCGTTACGGGACTTCCCCCTACTTCAATGTTTTTTTATGGTATTAGCTGTAATTGATTCTTCGTTTTCTAATAGCATAGTCCAGTGGTAACGCATTGGACTGCCATTCCGAAGGTCGCGGGTTCGAACCCGGCGTGCGCAAATAAATTTTATTTGATTAATTTGTGTTATTTCACAATTAATTAATTAAAATAATATATAGTATATTTGCGGCACGTTCCAGAGTGGAAGATACTACCAGTATCGCCCTGGTGTAAGACCACCATTCAGAATTGAAACGTTGCTCCAAATGGCTTTAGCCGTGTTTAGTGACTAGATCTGAATAGCCAGGTACTTCCCCACCTTCCTCTTTCCCTTCCCCACTTACCTTCAGCCTCACAACATCCCCCAATTGGGGATGCCATAGTCTCACTGGCTCCAGCCGGGAGCAGTTGGGACTCTTGTGAGGTATTCACTATAAAAAAAAAAAAAAAAAAAAAATCTATTTTCTTTCTTTTGTAAACAATGATTTGTATTTATTGGATACTTCACTGGTTAGAACAACAGTTAAAAAATGTATTATAAATTTTGTTTTCATATAGAGACGACAAAAAAATCTGTAAAAATCCAAAACCTTTCCGGAATTCGGAATTCTCTTTTGGACTCCATCATTATGAAACATATTTATTCACAATTTTCCTAAAAATGCGTAATAACTCCTCTATCCGAAAACTTCTGTTCGTTATGAGAAAATGCGAATAACGAAAGAGGGTGGGTTTGTATAATGTAGATTTTTGCCCACAGGTGGAATTACTATGGAGAAGAAATAAAAAATTCCTTCGAATTTAAAAAGTGATTTTTGCTTATTGATCTGTTTTCAACATAATGAAGTGAAAAATACCTTTGAATAGCAAACATAAAATATTGAATTTTTCATATAGGTGTTTCAAATCTTGAATAGTTCGAAGATTTACGATGAAAACTCTAGGTTCATGTATGTTCAATGTATGAATAGTAACAAATTATTATTAGCAATAATTAGTCACCAAATTGAGGTTCAATTCCCGTCGGCGGAATTTATTTTTACTCGGGAGATATTTTCAATTTGTATGGATATTTCAGGCGACTTATTATTGCTTATAATTATTTGTTATCCTTTGTGCTATGCATAAAAAACCTTGTCTTATAAACATTAGTTTATCATTCAAAAATAGTATAATTGTACTAACAGTGACTGAGTGAGCCTGATTCTGGCAAGAAGTAGGACTAGCGATTAATGAGAATGACAACTCCTTATTTTATTTGCATATCATCTTTGTCTCTATCTAAAACCCCGGTTCAATTAACTCTAGTACTTTAAAAGTGCTTCATTTTCAACAGACAAGCGATAGAGATGGAATGAAAATGACAACTCCTAATTTTATTTGCATATCATCTTTGTCTCTATCTAAAACCCCGGTTCAATTAACTCTAGTACTTTAAAAGTGCTTCATTTTCAACAGACAAGCGATAGAGATGGAATGAAAATGACAACTCCTAATTTTATTTGCATATCATCTTTGTCTCTATCTAAAACCCCGGTTCAATTAACTCTAGTACTTTAAAAGTGCTTCATTTTCAACAGACAAGCGATAGAGATGGAATGAAAATACATATTTTTTAAATTTATATATATTAAAGTATTTTTCTTTGATTAAATTGTTGACAGATGTCGTAATTTTTCAAGCTTATTAAAGGTGTGCGTTTCAAAGGTAAATTTCTGATCGATTCTAAAATTGACTTTGTTTGTTTTTAAAATGCGATGTACGTGAGGCAAATATTTTTCTTATAGGTACTTTTAGCTCGTAATATAAATGTGGTTATCGTGGTGTATTAATTAAAAGATCTCACACTCAGTATAGCGTTTATTGATAGATTGTCAGCTGTTTTTACAATCACAATATTTCACGTTTGTTACGTACAAAGGAATGCGCGCGAAACTAAATCGTAGTAAATCGTAGGTAGGTGCAGTCTAGCCGTAGCGTACAACGATAGTAATTACTGAACACTGATAATATGCTCGCTGCGTCGGGCCTATTTATACTAGACGGCCGACGGTAGCAGTGGGTAGATGGATGGCAACTAAATCGAAGACACTCGCTCGATCTGGATCATTCGCGAACTTTCGACGGCTTGGCAATTATGCCTAGGCCGTAGGCTCGAACCTTCTGGCGAGTTCTCGTAGTATTCGAGACGGACTGCGGTGTTATTGTCATCAATAGGCAGGTCGGTACTTGAAGTACGTAGATTACTTTGTTTACGATTTAACGATGCAAGTACATAATTCGGGAGTAGATACTAAGTAGGTCGAACGGTTTATTATTAATTATTCAATGGATTAATATCGACGCTACAGACACCCCCTTCCCAGCAGCTTTGCTGAGGGCTGCGATAGAAGAAATAGCTCGGAGACGAATGTCTTTTAAACTGTGACACTTCATAAAAAAAAAATTTTGCAAAACACAAGTACACAACACAGGCTGATGATACACTCAGATAACAATGGTGGCACTATTATCCGCGCTTGTGCGGAGATGGACGGGTGCATGATGCTCCGTGGTGCCTTAACTGATCACTACAGCACTCCTCGTCATCAAAAAGCGTAGGATAGCGTTTTGGGTTGAACATGCCTTTAGGCGTTAAAGTAGTCCGGGAAACGAACACGCCTACCGGAATATGTGGTCGTATGAGTGCGATCCGGGTTGGTAGCGGGCAAAAGAAGGGTTGAACTTATTCCTTGCGTAGTTTCCTTCGTTTCCTGGGCAATGTACGCAGGTTTGAGGCGGTCTATAGTCACCGTTACCTCTTTGCCTCTGTTTAAAATGGTGAACGTTCTTTCGTTCCGGCGTACCACTTGGTGAGGGCCAGTGTAGGGTTGCTGAAGCGGGCTTTTTGCGGTGTCGTCCCTTAGAAACACATGGGTAGCTGCGGGAAGGTCTTTAAAAATGAAGCATTTTCTTCCGCCATGTCGGGAACCTTCAACCGGTCTTAGGGTGTTAAAATATTGCCTCAGCTCTTTGAGGAAATCGCTGGTGCTGACGTCGTTTGCTGGCCGAGCAACGAGGAATTCTCCAGGTAGGCGGAGTGGCTCTCCGTACACCAATTCGGCCGAAGTGGCAGCGAGGTCATCCCTCCAAGCTGCCCTGATTCCCATTAAAACTGTGGGAAGCGCCTCAGTCCAGCGGTCATTTTGATGGCATTTAATCGCTGCCTTAAGCTGGCGGTGTAGCCTCTCAACCATGCCGTTAGCCGCAGGGTGGTAAGCCGTGGTACGTATTTGAGTCGTACCTGCCAGGCAGTTTAACTCCCTGAACAGCCTTGACTCAAACTGTCTTCCTTGATCAGTTGTAATTCGGAGCGGAGTACCGAACCTGGTAATCCACCCCTGGTAGAAAGCGCGCGCCACAGTTGCTGCTTCCTGGTCCCTAATTGGGAAAGCCTCTGGCCATCTTGTAAACCTGTCTACGCAGGTGAGGCAGTATCGGCATCCTTCAGATGAGGGCATGATGATGATATCTATGTGCACATGCTCGAATCTGGCCGATGGTCTGGGAAAAGTTCCTAAGGGTGCTGACACGTGACGTGACACCTTACTGCGTTGGCACTGTAGGCAGTTGCGTGCGAATTTACCCGCGTCCGCCTTGATGGCCGGCCAGACATAACGTTCAGTTATGAGCTTAACCGTTGTTTTGACGCCTGGGTGAGCCAGCTGATGGACTGCATTAAATGCTGCAAGCCGAAACTTTTTGGTGACGAAAGGTCTCGCTGTATTTGTAGACATATCGCAGTACAAGTCCGTGTTGATGCCGGGAATGCGCACTTTCTTAAGTTGTAGGCTAGAACTTCCCTTTAAGCATTGCTCTAGTTCCGTGTCGTTCACCTGATCAGCTGCCAGTGCTGCATAGTCCAGGGGAGCGTCGACTGACTCGACCCTGGAGAGGGCATCTGCGACGATATTATCCTTGCCCGCTACGTGGCGGATATCCGTGGTGAACTGGCTAATGAAGTCAAGGTGTCGGAACTGCCTTGGGGAGCATTTATCAGCCTTCTGGTGAAAGGCGAAAGTGATGGGTTTGTGATCCGTAAATATGGTGAACGTCCTGCCCTCCACCATGTGTCTGAAGTGTTTCACAGCGAGGTAGATGGCCAGGAGTTCTCTGTCATAAGCGCCGTATTTTCTTTCAGCCGCGCTAAATTTCTTTGAAAAGAAACCCAGCGGTTCCCAGTGACCTGCGATGAGCTGCTGGAGTGCGGCGCCAGCTGTGGTGTCAGAAGCGTCGCTGACTATGGATAGTGGGGCTTCACACTTTGGGTGAGCTAGCAAGGTCGCCTGAGCAAGGGCTTCCTTGCACTTGTCAAAGGCTTCCAAGGTCGCTGCTGTCCAGGAAATGGGCTGCTTGCCTTTCTGTTTTCCAGTGAGAAAATCATTGAGCGGTGCTTGCGTCTCTGCTGCATTGGGGAGAAACCTCCTATAAAAGTTGAGAGCTCCCAGAAAGCGTCGTAGATCCTTCACCGTTTCAGGCCGACTGTAATTTTTTATTGCGTCGACTTTCTCTGGCAGGGGTGTAGTGCCTTCACCAGACACCAGGTACCCCAAGAATTTTACTTCAGGCAATCCAAAATGGCATTTGCTGGCGTTGACGACCACCCCATATTCCTGCAGGCGCTGGAACAAGGTCTTGAGGTGGTTCACGTGTTCCTCTTCTGATGATGAGGCAATGAGGATGTCGTCGATGTATGCGTAGCAAAAGTCCAATCCTCTGGTGACCTCATCGATAAAACGTTGAAACGTCTGGGCTGCGTTACGTAGGCCGAAGGACATCACTGGAAACTCGAAGAGTCCGAACGGCGTGGATATTGCCGTCTTCGGGATGTCTTCAGGAGCTACTGGAATCTGGTTGTAAGCTCGTACCAGGTCTATTGTGGAGAATATCTTGGTATCCCTCAGCGACTGGGCGAAATCTTGGATGTGTCGGACTGGGTACCGGTCAGGTATAGTTCTGGCGTTCAATCCGCGGTAATCACCGCATGGTCGCCATTGGTCGTCCTTCTTAGGGACCATGTGAAGTGGGGATGCCCAACAGCTCTCAGAAGGCCGGGCAATTCCTAATCGGACCATGGTCTCAAACTCCTTCTTGGCCCGTTTGAGCTTGTCAGGGGCGAGGCGGCGAGGACGTTCTGCGACTGGAGGACCTGGGGTAGTCCTAATGTGGTGAAGGGTAGTATGGCGAACTTCCTTCATGGCGCCGTCAGGGCGCGTAAGGTCCGGATACTGTTGTAAAAGTTTGTTGTAGGGGGATGTCCCTGTGACAGTCTTGATGGAAGCGGTCATGTTGTTACTGCGCCTGCCTGTAGTTGTCAGGTTCGTCACCTGATCCAGCAGTCGTCTGTTGTGGACATCAACTAGGAGCTTGAAACGTGCTAAGAAATCCGCTCCTATGATGGGCCTGGAGACGTCAGCAATGACGAAACTCCAAGTAAAATCACGACGTAGGTCTAGGTCCAGGTTGAGCGTCAGGCTTCCGTACGTCGCGATGGTGCTTCCATTTGCGGCCGCCAATTCGTAGGACTGCTTGGCCGGACGGCCTTGGACTAGGCGTCGTGGGTAAACGCAGAGATCCGCGCCGGTGTCCACGAGAAACTGGATGCGAGTTGCCCGGTCAGTTACGAAGAGGCGACTTAATTGTGCCGGGCTGCTGGTGCTGGTCGCCATCAGTGTGAGCCCATGGCGTTTCCCTCAAAATTGCAGGGTTTGATGCAGGAGCGCGCCTTGGTACCGAACTTCCAGTGGTACCAGCATTTTCCTTCTATATGACGACCCCTGGAACGACTGCGCGAACGATGTTGCCGCCAACGAGGACTGGTACTCCTGGATGGGCGTTCCTGAGAGCGCAGCGTCGAAATTTCCCGTCGTAGGGTGGCTATTTCGTCATGGAGCGGCAGCATCATCTTCTGCATCCTATCTATCAGGCAGTCTTCGTCAGGAGCCCGGGGAGAGACTTCACTGACCCCTGGCCTGCCAGCATAGTCGTCTATGGCGTCCGCGAGATCCGCCATCTTGTCCAGCGGGGTGCCTTGTTGTGTCGCCAGAACCACTTGCATACTTCGCGGAAGTCTGCCCATCCAAAGTGTCTTCAGCACCTCATCAGGCACTGCGCTGCCCGCAAGGGTGCGTAGGTGACGAAGAAACTGTGAAGGTTTTTGGTCACCCCTCTCCTCATGCTCCAGGAGTCTCCTTGTCTTCTGCTCCTGGGTAGAGCTCAAGCGCTTCGTGAGTTCCCTTTTGAGCAGGGTGTACGCTCCGACTTCAGGGGGGTTGATAATAATGTCCCGGACCTCTTGGGCGTACGTGGGATCTAGGGCCCCAAGGATGAAACCGAACTTCGTCGACTCCACCGTCACTGCTGCAGCTTCAAAACTCCTTTCAACCATAGCAAACCACAGCTCTGGATCGTTAGGACAGAACGGGGGAATCCTCACAGCTACGCGGTTGACTTCCGGCGGCGAAACTGACTTCGTCGAGTCGGTCGGGAGAGACATTTCAAAAAATAAACGTAGCACACGATAACACTTACAAATTAACTCACGTCGTAGGTCACCACTGTGGTTATCGTGGTGTATTAATTAAAAGATCTCTCACTCAGTATAGCGTTTATTGATAGATTGTCAGCTGTTTTTACAATCACAATATTTCACGTTTGTTACGTACAAAGGAATGCGCGCGAAACTAAATCGTAGTAAATCGTAGGTAGGTGCAGTCTAGCCGTAGCGTACAACGATAGTAATTACTGAACACTGATAATATGCTCGCTGCGTCGGGCCTATTTATACTAGACGGCCGACGGTAGCAGTGGGTAGATGGATGGCAACTAAATCGAAGACACTCGCTCGATCTGGATCATTCGCGAACTTTCGACGGCTTGGCAATTATGCCTAGGCCGTAGGCTCGAACCTTCTGGCGAGTTCTCGTAGTATTCGAGACGGACTGCGGTGTTATTGTCATCAATAGGCAGGTCGGTACTTGAAGTACGTAGATTACTTTGTTTACGATTTAACGATGCAAGTACATAATTCGGGAGTAGATACTAAGTAGGTCGAACGGTTTATTATTAATTATTCAATGGATTAATATCGACGCTACATAAATATACCGTGATTTTTCAAGGGTCTGTCTGTCACTAGGTAAGATTTTTATTGCATTTATTTTTTTCTCTGTTAATGGACACTGCGAGACTGTCCAAAATATTTCGACAAGCTTCACCTTAATATAAGTATAATCCAAGTTTTGATCAACTTTCAACTTCAACTTTTTAAAAGTCATTAACAAGACTACGACGTCCGTAGGCAGTCCTTATGTGAATGTTATTATTTATACCTTAAGAAGATTACATTCGGCATACATTTCCCAAAATAACATCAAATATAAATCTGGCTTAAGGTAAGCACCTAGTCGACGTGTTACGTGTAAAAGCCATCAACAGAACATATAAGGTGGTGTAATATCATACATATTCATTCTGAACACCCAAGAGAGGTCAGAAAACTTCAATGATTTGACTCGAAATGGCACTGATGTAATTAAATAGGTGTAAATGAAAGGAATCATGGTTTATGTTGAGTATGGTTATTCACACTCCTTTACTAGGTTGCTGCAATCTGATAATAATTATTATTCCTGCAGTAAATTGTTGCGAAAGCGAAATATGTTAACTTTACAAATGTCCACGCCATTAGTGCATCCTTTGAGAACTTCCGCTTAATTATCTTAAACTAAACTCATTTGTACCGTAATACCTAGGCATGCGATTCGTGAATGCATTTAAGCGTAGCCTCTCTCGGTAATTTCAGAAATGCACGCCTCATATTTCACAGATCATCGGAACTTGACTAATCTTTGCGTGAGGGACGACCTTGTTCATAGGCTTAATATTTTAAAGAATTTTAAATATTGCAGTTTAAGAATATTGAATTCAGTGAATAGCTTAGAAATATTCCTAATCACCTGTATTGATTTTAAATATTAATCATTTGTATTAAGAAAGTCAGCGTTGAGTGCTATTTTGACTATACTTTTAAATTTTAATTGTGAAGTTCGTGGCAAGCTCAAAAGAAATTTCGAGGTATTAAGTTCTTCAAAGAGCCTTGTCCTTAGTGAAAAATAACATTTATTTAAAATGACTCAAAATTTTAATTTTGCGCTATGCCAGAAAGTTGAAATAAGCAAAAAAAAAGTCTTGCAGTTTTTATAGCTCATGCCGAAAATAATTTATTAAAAAATAATAGGTACTTAAGCCGAAGGTTTTTTTCTAGACTTTTTTTACGACTTAAAAAAAGCTATGGAATAATTTTACAACATTTCGTGCCATTGAGATTGAGGTATTTTTGTTTAAATGTTCTGTTCATTTTCGTTTGTTGAAATCGTCGACTATCGGATAAAGGGATTCTATTGTGGGTATTGATATAATTTGGTCGATCATTGTGGGAGTTTACTAGTTTCATCAAATTTAGAAGAGTACATTTAGTTTCAGAATGGGTTTGTATGGGGCACACCATTCAGCTGAAGATTCCTTTAGTGATCCCCTCTAATGACTTTTAAATGTATCTACCTAAGACCTGCATGATATGTATGGAGAAAACTAGACTGGATAATTTCTCACCAACAATTTTTATTGTAATTCTGTTGTTAATATGCTTATATAAACACCATTTCAATTCATTTCTGTCAAAATTAATTTTCATGATTTATGAAAAACAAACTAGCTTCCATATTAATATGGTCAATTTTTGTGAATGTAGTTACGAAGATTATATATTCTTCCGTTACAGAAATAAATATTAACACGTCAGTACATCATGTTCCACTCTGGATCCATTTATGTGGACCATCGAACATTTTCTTACTAGAAGACCAATAAAAGTATTAAATTATTTTTTTAAACTTTATTGCTTTTCTTTATTTCTTTCTGACCATCAGTTTCAGACAATCACGTCCATCTTTAGAATGGTACATTTTTGCTTGAAACTATCGTATTTAATATTTATACTTCATTTTTACTAGCATTATTATCTAATAATGACTCTTTACATTTTAGGTTTGTTAACTATTAAAACTGATAATAACATAAATTATATTTTAATGTAGTCTCCCCATAATAGTATGCATCGCTCTTTATTATTAGGTTTCCAAGTATTGTTAATTTTTTTTATATATTTTGTGTATATGGGAAAGAAATAAAAGTGGAATGAAGTTTAATAATTGGTATTATTGTACTTTATTAATGCCATGGAGTATTTACAGTTGAATAATATACATTCCTGTAAAAGTTCTACTTTTCAACGAATGTTTGACAGCTGACATTGTTTTGTTTCTACCGAAGAAGGAGATAACATTTGCAATACTGACAGTCCAATAAAACGAATAACTGTTTGGAAAACTAAATAACCTACGTTTTTTTGGTGGTCCCAGAATTCGGTTTAGTTTTTTACATGATCGCTTCAAGTTTGATTTAAAAACTAAAAAAAAAATAATATTTGGATTAATGTCTCGAAGTTTCATTGCGGTATGAATTAGCAATAAATTATTATACTCTGAGAATTAACTCATTTATCATAATTGTCTTCGCCTGCAATGGCGCTATCCTTAATGTAAACGACAATTAAACAATGCTTAAATTAATCGTCACTCCCGACAGTCATCATCATCAGTACCTCGTTAACGACAATAGCCACAAAGCGACTAACTTAAAAGGTTGAGAAATAAAGACCTGAGATTAAATAAGGCCTAAGCTACAGAATGTAAAAGATACAAACGTTTAAAGAAATTCTCGTCTCTTTTAAGTTTGCAAAATTAAGTACTATGTGTACATAAATACCATCAAATATGACGACCGTTACCAGACATTGGATATGGCAAATATTTTTTGGTGCTATGAACCTAATTTAGGTTTTTGGCATAGACATGTAGAACATGTTCACAAGCAATATTTTTTTCGGTCCTTATGCCCTATTTTACTACGGATTTTTAAATGATGATGATGTTATTAGAATATGGCGGCATGACCAAATTATGAAGAAAATACATGTACAAAATGAAAACAAACACTTAGTTTTAAACCACTTTATTTTGAAATATATTTGTCGACGGGTTTCGATTGGATTTCAACGAAATAATCATTGAAATTAATAATACACAAACAATATCAATATGAAAAACATACCGAAGAAGTTAGTTTGCGACCGAGACTCGAACACGTAACGTTCCTCTTGATGGGAAGATGTTCTTGACAGTTGCGCTAACGAAACCCATTAATTTCTGTACTGCGTTTTTATCAGTCTCATATTTATCAATTTATTTTTCCTTAATTGGCATCCATCATTCGTAAGTGGATATTCTAACGTAACTAAACCGCAAACAAGAAAGAAGTCTTAAATAAACTTTTTTTAATTCATTATTGGAGGTTCCTAATCTTCATGTTCTTTTCTGTTTGTTTTTCTAATTAATTTAACAATATAATTTCGATAAACACTTTCCTCCATGTGTAAACGCATTTCCTTCAAGTTTAAACGTAACATTCCAAAATGAGTAAGTAACATTCTAAAATATAAAAAGACATAATTTAATGAACTTATGCGTCAGTCCAAGCGGTTGATAGGGGTTCGATTCTCAGCCGTGGCATTTTATTTTTATTTAAAAAAATGTAATTATTAAAAATTTATTATTTTTTGTTTTCTTTTTTACATGTCTGGTTCATAGTAATTTTGTTTACTTAATTATTATTACCACGATATGAGCGTAAAACTTTGAAAAGTTAAATTTAATTTGAAAATTAGTACTCTGCACCACGCGGGTAGTTGCAATTATGCTCAAAATTTAACCAAGTTTATCAAATAAATATGATAGTTGCATAGTCAAGATTGTTCAACATAATATTGTATAATATGAAGGCCGTGGAATGACAAAGTTTGTTTCAAACAATCTCTTCTTCTATCAATTTGGTTCTGATGTTCCAAGAACAACGCTATACTGTGTAGTCTGTCAAGAATGTCTAACGTTGACGGTATCACAAATAAACTATATAACTATTCATACGTTAATTAACTCGACCCAAATAAGATGAATAATCAATAAAATATAATACAATAATAAGCAAGTCTAACTTCCCGCATTCGTATACTTTCTTATGAATTACGATCTGTTATTAATATACTTACTACCACAATATTTAAAATAGTATATACCATGCCCTTTCCAATCCCTATTAGTGTACAGTATTATTATTTGGGGTGGCTGTGCTCACACTTTTGTTGAACCTCTACAAAAAATCCCAATAAATGGTTAAATGCGTTTTCGACACATTTATTTAAATAAAAATGTGACAAAAAAAACTAACATACACCACAATTACACCACCAGAACTAAAACTAACTGAAATTACAAAGTACTTAAACTACATACTACGTCAGCAAAAAGACAATTCACCTACCTATATAACTCCTAAAATCTTGATCCTTTTCTACCTGATAACTTAAAAACTGAAATCCAACTCCATTATTGCAAAACACAAATTACGCTTTAGATCCTCAATGTACGGGTATGAACGATAAAATTGAGCATACCATTAAATATGATTTAAGATTTTCACGGCCAAAAGTATTTTTGTTATTTGTTTTCGGGGTGTTATGCCGTGTTGCGCTAACTCCTTCTTTAGCCAACGTTTCGGACAACATTGCAGCGTCCATCATCAGGGCAGATGTGTTATTGTTATTGTTATTAACAATAACACATCTGCCCTGATGATGGACACTGTAATTCTGTCCGAAACGTTGGCTAAAGAAGGAGTTAACACGGCATAACACCCCAAAAACTAATAACAAAAAAGAGCATACCATTATCTGCAACACAGATTTTATCATAATACCCATACATTCTACACTCTAACCACTTAAACACCCTTCATACGTGTCTCAATTTTATCATTATATAAATTCTATGCTCTAACTACTAAAACACACTTCATACAATATTATTAGTACTATATTATTGAGACATCTCCATTTTATCATCATACCCATACATTGTACATTTTAACCTCTTAAACACTCTTCATACATGTCTCAATTTTATCATAATACCTATTATTCTACATTCTAACCACTTAAACACCCTTCATATATTTCTCAATTTTATCATAATACCTATTATTCTACATTCTAACCACTTAAACACCCTTCATATATTTCTCAATTTTATCATAATACCTATTATTCTACATTCTAACCACTTAAACACCCTTCATATATTTCTCAATTTTATCATAATACCCATACATTCTACACTCTAACGACTTAAACGCCCTTCATACATGTCTCAATTTTACTATTTTATTTACATGTTAACTATTTGTTATTGTTAATTTACTATTGTTAATTATTTTGTATCAATTATATTGCAAATTTACCTGCCACAACACACATAATATTAAACAAATGTATTTGTTGTACTAATTTTTATTGCATGAAATAAAAAATAGGTATAATTTTAATGAGTTAGTTGGCGGGACAATTGATTTGAATTTATTGTTCAAAATATGTTTACAGCTTGAAATCAAAAGCCGTGTAAGATTTTCTTTAACTAGTTTTAATAATAACAATTTCGCACGGAAATATATTTTTGAAATAATTTGTATTTTTTAATGTTTTTTTGGTACAATAAGTATTTCCACAGTTCATGATGACAGTTAAAATTGCTTTATATTTTTCGAAAACATTTTTGTAAAGAATGAGTAGAACGAACGGCTGTCTGAACATACGAGTGGTTGAAATTTCATTGCATCAGAGTTCGCCGGTCTGTTTTTGCTGTTATAGCATTTCTGCTGTGTGTAAATTTAAGTTGTAATCCCGTTATGTGATTTTTTGGTAAAAATAAATTACATTTTAATCTTCTATTAGCGTCCACTCAATTGATCCGAATGGAAATTTGTGTTAGACAATTGCAATTGATTTAATACGCAAATTTTCACTCAGAGCGATATTACAACTATTAGTCCCGTTGATGAAATCTCAACGAAATGTGGTGTGTTTGAATGCAAACCTTAACGAAAATGCAGCCTTAACTCATATTTTTATTAACCTAACCATTTGCCCAACCTGCATAATCCCAACACTAATAAAACTTCTTAGTAAACTTGTAAACTCTTAACGGAAAGATCTTCTAGAAAAGTTCTACGAAGCTTTTTGTTAGTCTTCTTTTCACAGGGAAATTTCTGATAGTTTAAGTCAATTAGGAGAATAACCGATTAAAGTTTATGATTGATTTATTATGGGCATGTGCCCGAAATAAGCTATTAAACTTACAGACTTCGGTGTTTGAGTTACGTGATTTGAAACTGTATTCCTGCGTAATGTGTAATACTTATGTAACGGGTATACGCTAGTTTTCTTTCAAATCTTTTTCATTCTTTGGGATTATCTGTATAGTATCCAAAATAAATAATTTATTTATTTTTAAATGAAACTTCCTGCTCTTGATTCTTGATAGGATTACTGACGCTCGTTTTACGGAGCACTTTCTATTAAAATACCAGTATAAAATAAATAACATCCCCACCTGACACCCCTAAAGACGGACGGATAATCTGTTCACTAAGAGACCGTAGTAAGCTTTCGAAAATAAGAAGTTCGTTTGAAAGGGAGATATATAAATAAGAATGTTAGAGGGAACGCGCTAATATAAAAAACAATCATTATTAATAGGCGTAAGGGAAAATAATGAATATAGGATGTCTTATTTAAAATGGAGTAAAAATCTTATGACAAATGTTTAAAGTAGCATTTAAAGAAACACTGTTATTTTTTTCATACCTATCACAAATTAAATAACAAAAAAAATTTTTTTTAATCATTTTTGCTGCGATTTTTTTCTCTGGATGGAACTTCATATAATTTCCGTTTAGACTCGGAAAATGTATAAATATCAACTTCAAAAATATATAATACGTAATTTTTTAAGAGCTTAAAAACGAGTGTACAAAGGAAATATATCCAAGTTACAAGCATCCAGAGCTTCAACGTCCACATTATTTGCGGTTTGGAACAGTGAGAAAAGGCAGTACCCTCCGATGAGCCATTGATATTGGATTCACGTTCCTCAGCAATAAACGACCGAGTAGATGACTTAGTATGATACTTTGTACTAGACCCGTTAGAGATCTCATCTCACTGAAAGCGGGCCTTGGGATTTACTTCTTCTACTATACCAATCAACCTAAGTAGTGAGGTTTTATTAGCAGCTATTAAAAGCCTGTAGAGAATTCGCTAAATTCCTTACGAAACTACTAAAAAAACTTTTATTTGATTTAGGAAATCAGTTGTGTAAATAATAATCCGATACAAAATCAATTTCACATTCCAACAAGATTCCACTCGCCGTTTTTTGGAACTTGGAGCTAGGAATTCGACAAAATCCAAACCAGAATTTCGTGAGGATATAACTTGCCATGCCGCATGAGAATGAACTATATTTTTCGTGATATTTTTCAGAATATTATGGAATTGCAATTTTTCAGCTGGTAAGGAAATGAGTTTTTCTGAAAAAAACTCAATTCTGAAGGCAAAACGATGAAATATTTTTATTTAGTTTTGTACGAAAATGAAAAATAAAATAAAGTAATACGTACATTTTTTTTACATTTAGTTTTGTACGAAAATGAAAAATAAAGTAAGATTCGTACATTTTTTTAGATTTAGTTTTGTACAAAAATGAAAAAAAAGTAAAATACGTACATTTAGATATGTACGAAAATGAAAAAAAAAGTGAAGTACGTACATTTTTTAACAAATAAAACATCACTAAATGGCCTAAAGTAGAAAAGTAGTAAAGTGGCCTAAATCACTAAAGTAAACTTTAACTTCTTGCAATAATTTTATAGTTGGGGTGTTGTGAGTACTTTGTAAAAAAAACTCTCAAATTTATGTTTTATTTTCAACGATATTGCTGTACAAAACAAAATCCATTTTCTCGGATGGGATCCTTGTTTTCGCCCACATGAATTGTGTTAATTTAATTTGCCAACCAACTGGTTTCAAAAGAACCCTTCCTTTATCGGGTAATAAAACCTTTTCATCAAAAGTACAACTAACCACGAAATTATTAGAAATTACTGAAATTAATTATCTTGAAATGAAAAAATTAATTTAAATAATTAGATTGCAGAAGTAATTATTATTAAAACAGTTTACAACTGACTAGCTGTTGTGCCATTTCCCCGTAGAAGTGGGAATTAATGTACCACAATACAAAATTATCTTGGCACACATTATTCTTGCTTCATTTACCATCATGCACACTCTTATCGTATTCCGACTCATGATTAATACCTATATCTTTATCTGGGTATTTAAAGGTTATTTATTTCTACCCTTATTTACATGTTTGTTACCGACGTTGGTTTGCTTTTGCCAAAATGTCACGTGATGTACATTGTATTCAAATTTTAAGCAAATTGGATATCACCAACATTAATAATTTAGTCTGACAACCATCAGCTGCTAGAGGCAGTGCAAAATATTATATTTTATACACATACTTGCGTCTAGGATGCAGTCTAACGATAAACATACAACATGACATTAATAATTTTGCGGGTAGCTGGAAATTACATTAAAAATGTGAAAACTTTTTTTTTATGTGTGTGTCTAATTAGCGTTTTCGTGGTTTGTATAATATTTTTATTTAATATTGCTTTCGTATTCTATTATAGTCACTATTTTACTGATGCCGCCATTATCCGTTATATAATTAAATCATCCTAAAAGATGCTAGAAGGACATACAGAGCTCTTGCTTGAGATTTTCCTAGAGACCAACAACCCGGTGCCTCGTGATGAAGGCAAAGCATTCAATTCGGTTTATTACACTGCCGATAAAGGATAAACAGTTTATGCAGCCTTGGTAAAATAATGAGATTAGTAACCGGATAAATCTGTTAAACAATTTTTCCGTTCTCTAATCTAAGTTAGTTTGAAGTATAACATTAGAGCCAATGCTGTTGTTTGAGAATAGAAATTTCAACCCACGTATTCTGCTTGCATTTTCAAAGTTCTGATGTCAAAATGAATTTCCTTGGCTGCTCATAAAAGGAAGCAACAAAAACATTCAATGCGAAGAGAGTATGAAATACGAAGCGAATATTCTAAATACATGTATTACGTAATTGCACACATTTCTTTTATAATGTACACTATTAATAAGATCATTCGAAATAAAGTTTTAGATGTCGTTGGATAGTTTATTTATTATTGATAATAACCATTAGGCCTAAGATATCAAAATTCAGTATATATATAACAAAACAGGAAAGCATTATTCCAGTTTTTTAAAACACATAGTTTCATCTATTAAAGGTGTTTTCCACTATTGGTGCCATGGAAGAAAGTTTGACTGGTATGAAACCATTTAAATTTATGAAATCAAAAAAAGGATTGGAAAATAGTGATTAAAAATTAAAAATAATTAGTCTGTTCAGATGGAGAAACAATAGCGCGTATTGCTTTTTAGTCAAACAGATTGCGCTGTTTCTATAAAAATGCATGTTTATACAACAGATGGCGCTGTTTTTAACAAAAAAATTACATCTATATAATATACATATTTAAAAACACACGCGTATTCGAATGCAACGTTGTGTCAAAGTTTAAAAGCAATTGGTTAAGAACATTAGGAGGTTTAAGATTTTGAAGAAACGAACGTTTAAATTTGTATTTATATATGGTTAGATAGTTAAATAAATGAAAAAAAGTTCTTTGTTTAAAACCACTTAACTAAAGTTGGTTTTAAACTATTTTCATTTGTATAATGTCAAGCCGCAAAGTGGTTACTTTTATCGATAATGTATATTATATGTGGTGTACTATTGTGAAAAAGTGAAACATAAAAGTTTCATGACTGAATTTTAATTTTAATACAACATCAATTGAGTTTGTATAGGTAGAATGTAAATTTGGAAGTCAAGAAGTTTGTAAAGTTGAAATATATTACATTCACAATATAAACATTTCATCAAGTTATGCTTCCCTAATATAACTATCCCAGGTATACTCACCCACTGGCATTACCTTTGTGGGATTTTTTGTTTATTAAATTTTAATTTTTTGTTTTTGTTCATTTCAATCTCTCCATAGTACGTGCGTTTTGATTATTTCTCTTGCCGTTTGTAGACAAGGTTTGTATCATAATTTTTTTGTATTCTATGAGGAAATATACAAATATTTATTTATTAATAAAACTAATATAAAAAATATGACTCATTATGCATAGCCATGTACTTGTTACCTTGCACTTTTTAAATTTAATTTTTCACCACTAATTGACTAGTATGTATTTATGTTCAAAAAAGTCTGTTTCTAATTTTCGCTTGCAATTTCCTCTGAAAGCATTAGATTTTTATGTATTTTCATACTTAAATATTTAACTTCCTACGTAATAAATAATTATAAACCATAAATATGTTACGGTTTTTTTTTATTTCACATAGTGAATTAAAAAAATGTATCCTTGACAAATATTCATAATTTTCTTTAGGTCGGTCAGTACCATAATAATGATTTTTCCGATTTTACAGCTCGTAGTAGGAACCACGATCATGTGAACTCTGGCAAAAAAATACATCACGGCCACCATCTTGAACCGGAACCGGAACGTAAAAAAGGATTTTAAAGACTTTTTTTCCATGTTGGGTAGTATTATTTCTAATTACATAATATTACTTGATTTCGCATAGTTCATTTTTTTGGCTTAAGAATCTGATCAGATTCTTTCCTGATGTTAGTTGGCGATTGAGTTTAATAAAAGGAATGCTCGTTAACATAAGAGCGAAAGAAAAACTGTACTTACAGTGATATGATCAACATAGAAACGATAAGTATATAGAGACATGAATAACAATTTGAAAAATTAAAATTAAATAATAAAAAGTAAATTTATTATAAACACCATTAATATGCATGATATAATATCATTATATATATTGTTTACAATATATTGTATCAGTGCATGAGATATAATTAATCATTGTTTATATTAACACAACATTTGAACAAAGTATCGTATACATTTAACATATCTGTTACAGCCAAAATAATAAATCCGGATATTATATATACTATCCAGCCATTATTTATAATGTTTACCCAATTTAGACAAAATGATAATTGACACAGAATTAATCACATAAACTAGTAATTTTATATAATATCTTCGAAGACTTGGATAAAGTAATAAAACAAGTAGGTAAAGATTTTATAATGATATTTCAATTTGCCATTAATTTATAAAGACCAACTACCAACAGCCTACCTACCTACAAGTCGACTGTCAAACGCTCTACATAAAAATCTAAAAAAACATCACCAAAATCACTGTAATAAAACCAAAAAAGTGTCAAACTCTACTCACAGTGTCATCGCTGCGTTTCGCGTTGCAAATATAAATGTGATAAACAAATTAAGCATAAAATAATCGAAATAGTCAAGTGATAAAATAGTGAAAGTAAAACTGCAATCGTGTGTAATACGGTGAAACCTAACGGTCTAAAAATTACTCTGTGGCTACCCATATTGATAAGTGAAAAGTGAACACCTATTTAAGTTTTAAGATTGTATCTAAGTGAAATTTAGGAGCATCTTATCAGTGTCCATAATTACTTTGACATTAAACAAAATTCAAAACAATATACCTATCTCGCTATTGGTCAAGAGTTAGGTCGCTTCGTGCTAAAATTTTGCGGAAAACTATTATTTAGGAGTTGAGGATTATTAACCACAATGTTTAACTGTGAAGGTTGCCTCAACCCAATAAATAAAGATGAGTATATGTTCACGTGTACCAAGTGCAAAATAACATTTCACAATAATTGCCTCAACATCTCTGATTCCAAATACAAAAAATGGCAGAAAAAAATAAAACTTCTTGGAAATGTCCAAAATGCCTAATCAGACCGGGATCACCGTCTACATCCTCGGCTGCAAATACCGATGATGATGATATTCTCTTTATTCGTCTGACCAAACATTTTGACCAAAAGGTCACTGAACTTAAAAAAATGTTCGAAGACGAAATTAAGGAACTGAAGAGAAGCAACGAATTTATAAGTAATCAATATGAAGATCTGTTATCAAATTTTAAAGTACTACAAGACCTACAAAAAGATACACAATCCTTCCATGAAATAAATATAAAGAATGACTCAAGAATTTCAAGCCTGGAAACCAGACTAGCCACTATGGAACAAAATAATCTCTGCGACTGTGTGGAAATGGCGGGTGTTGAATTGCGGCCGGGAGAACAACCAGCTGAAGCCGTTCTTCGGGTAGCCAATTCCCTTGGTATGCCATTGTTGCAGCAGGATCTACGCCTTGTGACCAGGACCCAGGACCGCAGAACTAACGCCCCCGATAAACTGCAAGTTAATTTCTACAACCAGAAAACGAGAGATATGGTCTTATCTTTCAAAAATACAGCCAAAATACTTAACCCAAAATCACCTATTTATATTAGTGAAGTGCTTACGCCTTATTATAAGGAATTGCTGTGGAAAGCAAAACAAAAGGCTAAAGAAACAAAATTCGAATTTGTGTGGTTTAAAGCCAATAAATTACTTGTTCGTAAGGGTCCGGGGGAAAAAATCATTCAAATCAAACATGAAAGTGACATTAAAAAAATGGTATTGTAGATTTTTAATTCTAGAGAAAACCCTTATTGTAATGGATATTATTAAAAATGGACTGTATTACCAATTATAGGACGTCAAATCCTAAATTCTGTAAAAATGTACTACAAACACACTCATCCTCTCTTCAAATCTTACAGCAAAATATTAGATCAATTTCCAAGAATTTTGACGAATTCTTGCTACAACTTGATAATATTGGAACCTCTTTTCATATAATTATTCTTACTGAATGCTGAATACCAAAAAATTATGCTCCTAAAATCTTGAAAGGGTATGATCATTACAGCACTTCAATACATACTAAACAAAATGATGGAGTTGTTGTCTATACCAGAACTGACCTGATTGGTTCATCTGTCAAGGAAATCCAAGTCAGCGGTGCAAACTGTTTGCAAATAACTCTCAATAATGACACATGTATCTTAGCAATATACCGTTCTCCATCCTCTTATAATATTTCACCATTCCTAAAATCAATTAATAACTGTTTAACTGAATTATGTAATATTAAAAATTTTATTATTGCTGGTGACCTCAACATAAATATTCTGCCCACAAACGAACATTCTCAGTGCCAAGAATACTTAAATACGCTCACATACCATGGATTCCAAAGCACCATAAACACTCCTACACGTGCTACATTAGACTCCATTTCATGCATTGACCACATCATGGTCAAATCCAACTGCCCAGTAATATCTATTGTATATGAATCTACACTTACCGACCACTACACCACTATTCTTTCCATACAAACATGCAACAGAAAAGACAAACATAAAAACACAACAAACAAGAAAAAAATCATTCAAATCAATTATGATTGTGTTCGTCAATCTCTGATGAGTAAATCGTGGTCAGAATTACTTAACATCATAAATCCAGAAGACGCCTGGACGTACTTTATCAATCACTTACAGACTACCATTAACGAACATACAACCATAATTATAAAACATATACCAAATAATATTTTACCAATTAAGCCATGGATTAACCACACTATTATTAAATCTATCCGTAAACGTAACAAACTCCACAAAAACGTTATTAACAATCCTTATGATATACAACTTCGAAACTTTTATAAAAGATATAGAAACATTTGTACCCAAATAATAAGAAAGGCTAAAGAGATATATTACAAACAGAAAATAGAAAACTGTAATAATGATCCTAAAAAACTTTGGAAAACACTTAAAGAAGCCACCCACTCTCAACCTAATCCTACGAATGACTTAAAACAACTAAAAGTAAATGATAAAATATTTAGTTTTTCTAGTAATCCCGATATTATTGTTAATCATGCAAATAAATACTTCTCAAAAATAGGTGAACAACTCGCAAAAAATATCAATGTAAACCATACCAACTCCAGTTCACTAAGCTGTAATACAAATTTGCCCAACAACTTGCATTTTAGTCTAAAACAAATTTCAAATGAAGATACTAGATTGATCATAAACTCATTAAAAAACTCGTCTTCAACTGGCTTGGACGATATATCAAATATTGCCTTAAAAAAACTTGTATCAGAAATAACCACTCCCTTAACATATCTTATTAACCTAAGCATCCTAAAAGGCCGATTCCCTGACAAACTAAAACACGGAATCATAATCCCCATACATAAAGGAGGCTCTAGAGCGGACATAACTAACTATCGTCCAATTACATTACTAAATTCACTATCTAAAGTCTTTGAAAAAACTATTAATAATCAACTAATCGAATACCTTGAACAAAATAACATACTATCACTCAACCAGTTTGGATTCAGGAAAAATAAAGGCACCTCCGAAGCCCTGGCAACAGTTACCGATTTTCTAAATGAAAACTTAGACAAGGGATCAAAATGCATATCAATATTCTTAGACCTGTGCAAAGCATTCGATACTATCTCTCACTCTAAACTTTTACAAAAACTATCTAATATTGGTATAAATGGTGATGAACTTACTATTATTAGCGATTACCTGTCAAACCGAAAGCAAAGTGTGAAAATCAACAACTGCAATAGCAATCAATTACCAATTAGCTACGGCGTGCCTCAAGGAAGTGTTTTAGGTCCTACCCTGTTCTTAATATACATAAATGAATTATGTAATCTTCAAATAGATGCCAAAATTGTAAGTTTCGCTGATGATACGATTCTCCTATTCAAATCAAGCAATTGGAATGATGTATACATAAAAGCTAACAAGGGCATAACTGTGGTTAAAAGATGGTTAAACAATAATACACTAACAATGAATGTGACCAAAACTAAATACATTGAATTTAGTATTAATCCTTCCTTAAGAAACCCAGAAAATCAAATTAAAATATGTGCTTGCAACCTGACAAATACGATAATATGTGATTGCCCTTATTTAGAACAGGTAAATAAAATTAAATACTTAGGTATTATTTTTGACAGCAATTTAAAGTGGAAACAACATATTACCAGTACAGCAAACAAACTTAGAAAATTCATTTACTTTTTTAGACAAACTCGCAACTTTCTCAACCTAAGCCAGCTCAAAACAATCTACTATGCACTTTGTCAATCTTTAATAGAATATGGTATCATAGCATGGGGAGGAGCAAACGCTGCCGCCATTGATCCAATATCTAAAGCTCAGAAACTTATAATAAAGATTATCCTCAAACTACCAATCACAAGCAGTTCGGATGAAATCTTTAGGAAAATCTGTGTTATGGACATTAGGCAACTTTATGCCAAAAACATACTAACATACCTCTTCAAACACAAAACTACTTTTGACAATATCCAAACTGCTCGTGATACTAGAACCAAAGGACATAATTTCTTACAAATCCCTTTCGCTAAAACAACTTTTGGCCAGAGAAATTTTAGATACTTTGCAACAAGGCTATATAATGCTCTCCCACTAGCCATTAGACTGAACGAATTTTTTTTAAAATATAAAACAGACATCAAGTCTTGGATCATCAGCCAAGACAGATCCATGATCAAAAATTTTATAAAAATCCCTACATAAGTATGTACTCCAACTAGATGCTGATTAACAAATTTATCATTTATTATTATTAATTATTATTTTTTATCTTTTTTACAATGTCATTGAATGTAATGAAATATTTTATGTATCAAAAAATATGTAAACATTAATTCATGTATCAAATACGTCTGTCTCGACACAGGTTTATCCTAGTGAGACAGACATCGAAAAAAAAAACCTGTAAAAAAACTTTATATTGATAATAAAAAAAAAAAAAAAAAAAAAAAGTAAATATAAACTAGGTTGGGTTATTATAGCTTAGGTTAGGTTAGGTTGGGTTATGATAGGTTAGGTTAGGTTGGGTTAGGTTGGGTTAGGTTAGGTTAGGTTAGGATAGGTTAGGTTAGGTTGGGTTATGATAGGTTACGTTAGGTTAGGTTGGGTTATTGTAGGTAAGCTTAGGATAGGGGGGGAAACAAGTCAGCTGGACCGTATTTATTACTCTGGCTAACTTTGACCCGATATTATGAATAATATCCGGATAAAGTCATTAATTTATCACTTTTTTTTATTAATTGCCGGAAAACCAGCCGTTTATTGCAATAACACAATCAAAATTACAAACATGAAAGCAACCCGCCTCACTAGAAGATTTCTGTTCTGAGGCGGGTACTGTCTAAACAATTTTGATATTATATATCAAAATGGTAAAATGGCAAAATCCAGTAATTATGTGTAACAGCTATTTAATCACTATTTCTGTAACATATAGATTAAACATAAGAATATAAAAATGTAATTTTATGGAATGAATTTGGCTGGGTGTTGAATTTAAACTTTTTTTTTTAAGTTTCGTAAATTTTCTGCTTGTAGGTCCGTAGGAAGATTATTGAATAGTTGTATTTCCCTATACAAAAATGATGTTGGGCTGCCGTTGTATTTAACCGTGACATGAAATGTCAATGGTCGAGTTAAAACAGGACTTTGCTACGATCAGTCATTAATTAACTGTTATTATTATTATTTTTAACACCTGCTTCATTTACCAACGTTGTTAACCAGTTTTTTAATAAAACCTAGTCCGTCTCAGCACAGGAACCGTTAGAGAGGAAGACTAAGAACAAGTTGTTTCACAGAATTTGAAAATTTCATCAAATTGAAAGTCGATTTTCAAGTTCTGTAAAGGAGCTATTCAAGTTCTGGTACTGTATAATTATTGGCCAGTTGTTTCACAAATTTGAAATAATGAGAGAACTTAAACAGAACCTTTACAGAATTTGAAAATCAACTTCTAAATTTGATGAATTGAAAAACATTCTGAAAGACCTTTATACCTTATAATTTTATTATACAAGAAAAAAATGTACCGAAACTAAATTTTATTGCAATTTTTCATCAATTTAAGATTAACCAATATTTTTTGTCAACCATTTATTTTTGGTAATATAATAATTATTATTTGATTAAATAGCTCGATGGTTGGTTAAATTACAAATAATTTATATTAAACAGCTCAATGGTTGGATAAACCAAAAATAATTTATATTAAGCAGCTCGATGGCTGGTTAAATTACAAATAATTTATAATAAACACCTTGATGGTTGGTTAAAATACAAATAATTTATAATAACCCCGGGCCAACCGCTCAGTTTGTATAAACGTTCGCTACGCGCTATTAAGTTTTGATATGCACCCGAAACTCCGTTATTTCTCATCTATTGAAAAAACATTTTTATGTTATTTTACCATGCTCCTGTTTACTTTGAATTATTCCTTCAACAATATTTTATAATTATTAGCTGACTAACAAATTCCTAAAGCTTTGTTCAAATTCATTCATATTATACCAAATTTAGTGGTTCAGTGACTTTGAAAATACATTGGTGTAATTTTATTCGTTTTTGTTTATTAAAAATCCCCACCATGCAAGCTAAATTTAATAATTATTATAAAATATTAAACAATAATATACTATTATGTCTGTACAGATGAACATGGAGAGTCTAAGACCCCAAAAAACAAAAGCAGTTATTCCTAGGCAGCGTATGAAATGGACGAACGATGTCAATATGTTCATTGTTTGTTGATATTTTTATGTAACTAAACTAGAAACAGATATTTGTTAGACAGGAAAAAATAACATTTACTTTTCTCACAAAATAATCCGATTGCCCAAGTAAACGAACAAAGATTAGCAGACCAAAAGCGAGCAATTTTCAAAAATAATTTAATTCCTGTAGAAAAATTAGATAAGATAAAAAAGAGGTAGCAGATAGATTGCAAATGGGGAATAATTTAGAACAAATTAATACAAGTAATAATGTTATATCAGATGCATTGAACGTGGATAGTTTAGATTATATTTTAGTCGAAATGTTCAATGATATTACAGTAGATTAACAATTAATAACTTAGACGTTTTTTAAAATCTTAGGGAAATCAACATTGCAAAATTTAAACTTAGTAGATGATAATGTTGAATAAGCTAACTTACTTCATAATAATATAAACAGATATATAGATGTAGAGCCCACAGTTAGACCAAAATTACCAAAATTGCTTACGTCAAAGAAATCTAAATTAATTTTTTAGTTAAATAATATAATTTTTCCAAAAATATTATACTACGACATTGGTTTTTTAGACCTTTATACAATAGTATATGCTAGTGCTATCACTATATGTAATAAGTTAGGAATTAAATTAGCGTCCTCTGATGATAGATCATATAGTTATAGTAAACCAGAATGGCAGATTAGATTAGAAAATGATGTAGTATTTTTAAGAAGTAACATAGCTAGAATAGTAGAATATAAAATGGAAATAGAAGTAGAAATATTTTTAGATATGTAGATGAAATTGAGAGAAAATATAGTTTTAGCATTGATACTAATAATAATGAAAATGTAATCAATGAATTATTGGATTTAAAAAAAATAGGAATAAAAGCTTGTAGATTAAAAATATATAATTAAATATATTATATTAAATATAACATATAAAAAAATATAATAATAAATTATTCCAGAATTGGACGAAAAACAAAATATTATTTCGAGTATTAATATTTCGTTGCCATCTGAATCAGATATGGGCGATTTTTGGACTAAAATTTGGAGTAAAGATATAAAACATAAGGAGTCAAATCCGTGGATAGAAAATGAAGAACTCAATTTTTCAGACATTGAACAAATGAGTTATTGTAATATATTGGTTGAATTGTTAGCCAAAATTATTACTATTACTCATAATTTTAAAGCCACGGGTTGCGATTGGATACGTGATTTTTGGTACAAACGTCTGACTACTTTACATCCTCTTTTGGCAAAAATCTTTCAAAATTTGTCAGTCAACCCCAAAATTTTCCAAATTTTCTAACTAAGGGCATTACTTATATATTGCCTCAAAGCGAAAATATTAATAATCCTTCTCATTACAGACCCATTACATGTTTACCGACAATATACAAAATTTTAACATGCTTGACAGATTTAATATATACTCATTTAGATGAAAAAAATATTATATCTGAACAGCAAAAAAGTTGTCGCAGAAAACATATAGGATGTAAAGAACAATTAGTTATTGATTCTGTAATTCTAAAACAGATTCAAACTCGAAAGCGTAATTTATATACTTGCTATATAGACTACCAAAAGGCTTTCGATAGTGTCCCGCACTCGTGGCTGATCAAAGTATTAAATATAATAATAATAAAATAATAATACTTGAAAGACTTGTATAGCGCCGTTTTTGTTCAAAAACACCTCAAGGGCGCTGTATATAAAATTAACCCCATTATTATTAGCTTTTTGGAATACCAATTTACTTATCAATTTAAAGGGTAAGAAAATAAAAGTACTGGGCATTTCAATTAAAAGATGGATTTTTCAACTCATTGGGTCTTTTTTGGTTTTGCTTAGCATTGAAACTTCTATCTAAAATGTGAATTAAAAGCAAGTTTGAAACAAAAATTAAAGGTAATACAAGGGAGATTAGTACAATTTCGCATTCATTATTTATGTATGATATAAAATTATTTTCGAATTCTGAAAAAAATTTAGAGAAAATGATCAAGGTAGTTAAAAATTTTTCAGATGATATTAAAATGACTTTTGGTTTAGATAAATGTAGAACGATCCATATAGAGAAAGGCTAAATTTTAGATAGGGAGTATATTTAGAAATTTACAAATTACTATTATGAAAAGGGATGAGGTTTATAAATATTTAGGATACCCACAATCAAATAGATTAGACCAAGGCTGCCCAACCTTTTTAACAGTTGGGCGAAATTGACGATTTTGAATCACTGGCGGGCCACTGAATACCTGACGGTTCCTATTTCCATGAGGGGGGGGGGTTGTTACGGAACTTCGCTGAGAAAAAATTCCGCGCACCCAAAAACATCATATGTGATTCCCCACAACAATTTTTAGAATTCCATGGGGGGGGGGGTGGCTACAAGATTCCATTTCGGACGCAAAAAATATTATATCAAAAACCTGTGTATTTTTGTTTAAAAAGTAAGTTCAACAGGTTGGATTTTTTCGTCGCTGATTCTCGTTCTGAGTAGCCTAAATAGCGATAAATCGCCTTCGTTGGCAACACTGGTGACCGCGCGCAAGCTGCATTGTTTGTTTTACCGCGCACCCGCGACACTTTTTCAAATCGGCGGATTGTCGGGTTTTTTGAAAATAATACGGCAATACCTCAAATAAACGTACTTATTTTCCATAGTTAAGTGGTCCAATACAGATTTAGATAACTTACAACGATTAATTAGAGCTACACTAACAAATTTTAATTGCCATCATCCAAATTCAGCTATAGAACGAATTGATTTATCTAGAAATTTATGAGGTAGAGGTATGTATAGTCAAAATAACTTCTTTGAAACACAATCAGGTAGAAATTCTAAGAACTTTTTTCCATAGGAAAGCTCATAGCTCAGAAATGCACAAAATAATTTGCAAGGCAGATAGAAACATTACACCTTTAAATTTATACGACGAGAATTCTGGTCAAATAAAATTAGAGACTCCTGGTCAAATAAAATTTTTCACGCAAAACTCTTCAATTATCTCAACCAAACGTATGTTGACAAACTTTCGTCAAACAAATGGTTGAGTATTGGAGGGTTGAGCGTAGAAATAGAAGGATTTATGCTTACCATTCAGGATAGAGTCATCACTGTGCATCAGAGAAGATCACTGTGCATCAGAGCAAATATGATCTCCCGACGATTTAACAAGAATAGCCCAAAAGCAAAAAGGCAAATTTTTAACACATACTGCACGAGCCTATATACCTCGGAGCTATGGACCAACTTCAACACAGCATCTCTAAAAAGAATGGAAGTACAGTACAACAATTCCTACCGAATACTTTTTGGGCTGTCCTGGTACTGCAGTGCCACTGAGATGTTTGTAGAAGGGCGTTCTCCCGGATTCCGAGCACTAATGAAAAAACGGATCACCAGCTTTCGAACGCGACTAGCCACGAGCGAAAACGGTCTTGTGATGGCAGCACTGCACATCTGGCAGCGACCTATTTACAAGCGATTGTGCTAAATCCTGATGTCATAGATAAAAAAATTATATATTTATATTTTTTCTTTTTAAAAAACTTTAGTCTCATTATGTTTTTTGTATTATTATTATTGTGTTTTGTTTTCGTTTACTGTGTTTGTATTATTTTACAATATTTTTTTATATTTAATTTATATATTCTATGTATAATATGGAGCTCGTGGGATTGCACCACCCTCCCCGAGATCAGGAATAAACAAGAAAAAATAAAAAAAATAAAAAAATTATACTAAAAATTATAGGAAGCATATAACTTGATTGACTGCCGTAATATAGAACCATATTATGAATATGAACCAAATTCATTTTCATAAAATATTATGATAAAACTATACTAACAGAAGGATTAGTCATAATAGTAGGATTGATCGGTCCAGTTAGGAGTTCTACCGAGCCAAACCTTCTGATATGAAAATATCTGGAGTCGGTGAATTATTTTCCCATTTGATCTCTGGTGAGTTGACGTGTTGTCCTTGTATTGTTTTGTATTTATTTTGCTTATATAATGCACTTGCATAGTGTTGATTGACTAAATGATCATTTGTGGAAAAGTGTGTGGAAGGGTTTAGTTTTTCCTATGGTGAAGATTTAACCCGCACATAAAGTAAAAAAAAAAGCTATTTAATGCATTCCTGCGATTAAATTAAAATAAACCACATTAAAGTTACAATTTAAAATAAATAAATACTTAGGTCCAAAATAGCTTAATGAATGATTAATTTATGCAGGACGGAATCAGAAAAAATGTTAAAAAATGTCATCTAATTTTTGCGAGTAAATAAGTTTCTCTTCTCTTATTTATTTATTTATACTGGGTTTTTACAGATGATCTCACTTACGTGGGAACAATCCAGTTATACTTATATTCTCTCTTACTTTTTTTCATTTTTTTATCAACTGTTGGTATTAATAAATTAATTCAGATAAAAATATTCATAATTTAATTTTTTTCGAGTAACAAAAATTATAACAATATACATATGAGTAAACTGTAATTTCTCATTATTAGTTTCTTAGAACAGGAACTCCACAGATAGAAACTAACGGTGACTGGGCAGTAAGGTATTCAAAACTGTATTAAAGCTTAGTACTAATAATACCATAATAAATCTAAACGAAACATGAAACCGAACAAGACACAGGAAATACAAAGGTAACGATCTCGACTGGGAATCGAACCACGGTTCTCTGACTTATCTGGGCCCCATTTGGCCCTATTTTTTGTCCATCTCATTATTCAAAAACAAAAGATTGCCAAAATTGGAAAAGGTAGTTGAAGACATTTGTTAGTTTAGTTATTGAAATTATCAACCTTCAAAATTTTTAAAAAGTAAAAATTTCTATAAAATTTAATAATTATACTTGGATGATCTGTACAAATGGCACTGTAAAAATATAAATATATATTTATATATATGAAACATTTTAACTTGATTTGAACCATTATATATTTTTTTATTTAATAAACCCCGATCGGTTTTTGAACAACCGCTCCTTCCAATATATATATATTATAAGTAATACTAAATAATAATATATACTGTCAAAAATCTGCTAATGAAAAAAATAAGAAAATACACAGATTTAGGAAATGAAATAAAAAGAATTTGGCATTCTCAGACTATAAAAATATTACCATTCGTTATTTCGGCTACTGGCATTATACCTAGCTCTCTCATTAAAAATTTAGGCGTATTAGATCTATCAAAAAATTTATATATAAAGATGCAAAAGTCGGTCATTTTGAATACATGTAGGATAACGAAAGATTTTTTAAATATTTATGTTGAGGGATCAGTAGGATTTATAGGCCCTGTTAGAAGTTCTACCGAGCCGAACCCTCTGATATGAAATATCAGAGGGTTGGTTTGGAGTCGGTGAATTATTTTCCCATTTGATCTCTGGTGAGTTGACGTGTTGTTCTTGTATTGTTTTGTATTTATTTTGCTTATATAATGCACTTGCATAGTGTTGATTGACTAGATGATCATTTGTGGAAAAGTGAGTGGAAGGGTTTAGTTTTTCCTATGGGGAAGATTTAACTCGGACAAAAAAAACGGAAGCATAAAATATATATTTTGCCCTGAGGAAAGAAAGGTTGTTCCGAAACCGGTCGGCATTAATTGAAAAAAACAAACAAACCAAGTTAAATGGTTTCATCTATTTATAATGGATAAACACAAACCATATTTCTATAACTTTAGACTAGACAAACAACTAATAGATTGCAACAACCGAATCATCGATCACAAATACAAAATCATGTGTCATGTCATCTTTTGACGACTGAAAGTGATATTGCGTTAAAATATACATATGTTATTGTTTGTTTATATTATGTATAGTTGTACAGGCAGATAATATACTGGACCAAACTTACCTAGCAGGTCACTTGAGATTATCACTGTTTATTGTTTATTAGAGAAATTTAAATACATTAGCACGTAGAGGACATAATTTAAAACACGTATGATTGAAAATGGTAATATTAATTCTGGTTTTTATATTAAAAATTGAAATGTATGTTAATGAGCGTGTTTCAAAACACAGTAATGATTATTTCAGCCCGGCAAAAAACTGACCGGACAGTTTAATACGTACCGGAGGTTAATACAAAGAAAATTTAAAAAATGGCGTCTTAACTTTTCGATTATGGACGGGTTGTTTCAGAGAAATTGAATATTTCTTCAAATTTCAAAGTTAGTTTTCAAGTTCTGTGAAAGTTCTTTTCAAGTTTCGTTATGTATTCAATTCTGTCAAGTAACTGGCCCATAGTAATATACTAACAGAACTTGAATATGACATCCACAGAACTTGGAAATGAACGTTGAAATTTAGTGAATTGTTCACATTCACTGAATCTAAAATATTTACCGAAAAATGCACGCTGTCTCATTGATCTGTATATATTTTAACTTAGCAATAATTCATTTAAAATAGTTAAACATATACGATTTGTCAAATTAATTTAATATTATGTTTTGTTGTTATTTTTTCGATTCGATAATTTGAAATTAATGTTTTTAAAGACATGATGATTGAAGAAGAAATTATGTAATAATCAAAAATTTTAACACAGACAAATTAAAATATTAAATAGGGTTTTATGAACCTACTTCTTATTCCCGATTAGTATAGATTTTATAAAGACATCCTCCAAAACGGTGCACAACAAAATTTTATAAAACTCAGTCAATAAATCAGATGAATACTTAAAACATTATACCACTTACCTTTATCCTTGATCCATTTAACATGTGCATAATTGTTTTGACAAAGGAACGAACATTCCATGAAAATTAATTACCGTTACTTTTTTAAATTCATATAGTCATCCTAATATATGAAGTTTTCAAATTTTTCTTTGTTCACTAAAATTCTTTCACATGACACTGAAACACTTCGTTTATAATATTCGTCAAACAAAACACGACCGCGTTCCAAACTCAAATTCAGAAAATCAACGATGCGACCCTCTCACGTCGGAGATCGGAAAATACTAACTGGAAATTTCAAAATCCCGCTCCTTATATAGCCTCATCTCTCATCCCATGTTTTCCAACCGCTACTCTCGACACCACGTGCTGTACGATTCCGTAAAATAACCCAAAATCATTTCACTACTCTGCAGTAAAATCACCCTTACGGTAAGGGTGGGTAGAACCAAATTTATTCGAAGCTTCGTTTGTAATACGCAATGCTGGAAATTTGATATCGCGCTTGCGTGGTCTTATTGTTTTATATGCAACATGTAGAAAATTGTTTCTGAAGTTAACGCTCAGCGGGGCACAAATACGAGATCCGATGAAAGCGAAGAGTCTCCTGCTTTGGAGTTTTGGAAGCACTGCGCTATTCATACAATTTTATACATTGCAATTAAGTGGAACATTCTATCAACTTTTTGAAGCTTGCTTTTGAATTTTTTTTTTCTTTCCATGTTTAGTATTTATGCATGTCAAATGAAGAAAACCAAAAAACATTTTTTATCGTTTATCAATTTGTCATGGAACTTTACAGAAATATTTATATTTGTTTCTTTGATTTATGTTAAAATTTTGTTAGAAGATAAAAAAAATATTTTTTCTGCTGTTTCTTTAATTTTGAAGAGATCTGAATTATTTTTTAGGGTATATAAAAAAATTTACTAAAGACAAAAAATTATTTATTCGAGAATCAACAGTAGCAATACAATGTTTTAAGAAAACTTAATACCCACTAGCCACAAAGTTTTTGTGAAATCATTATGAAATTAATTATGAAATCCGAGATTTAATCGATATTGAGTAGTATTTTTATCAGGTACATATTTTACATGAAATAACAGTTATTAATATTATTGTATAATAATATAATAACATAGCATTTACGCAGTTTAGTGTCATTTCACTTCAAGTGGGCTTTACTATAACAAACTTAAAAACGGTAATTTAGTATTATTGGTCAATTTCTTAAAATTATTCCTACTGTGCACCTTACCCAATACATATCTAATAATATAACACTAAATGTACAGTTTATACAAAGCAATGATAAAATAAATAATAACAATAACAGTTCTCATATAGCACAGGATAAAACAAGAACATTAAAACTAACTCAACTCAACTCGGCCACCGGTCGGTGGCCGAGTTGACATCGCGTTTGGGTCCCACCCATGCGTAGTGTATTCAATTCCTCGGCTGGCTAAGTCCTCCATCACAACACAAGCAACATTTTCAGCTTACTGTGGTGGTAGTAGGAGATTTTTAAATATTGTCAGGTTATTGGTAACCCAGGAATGTTTGTCTTTCTTTTTAAATAAAAAAAAAAAACAAAAACAAAATATGAAATAGGAGGCAGTTTGTGGTCAGAAATGAGAATATTCTGAGTAGACGTTTAAAAAAGATACAGTAAGGAGGTAACCGAAACCAAACAATTACCGGAAGTTTGAGAATATGGCTTATTATAAAACATTGAAAAAAAGTTAAGATTTGTGAATGGTAGGAAATAATTTTGTTTTTAAAGCCCGTTTAAATTCAGCTAAATTCTGGAGATTAGTAAAAGCTGAGGGAAGTTTATTCCAAATGAGCGGGCCCGTTACACGTAAAGAGCGATCATAGTAAACGATTTTCTGACGTACGCTGGTGCATGCGCCTACGAAAAGAGTGCTCGTTAATATAAATATATATATTTTTTAAACTAAGCTTTGATTACAAATATAAAAGGGAAATAAATATCAAGAAGGAAAGACATATAATATTATATTAAAACATGAATAACAATTTTAAAAATACTAAAGTACGTAAATAGCGTTGTACATAATACATAATATTATTTCATGACCATTAAGACACATCTTGAAAGAAATCTTATGTGCATAGTTTTAAGACCGGCTATAAATTGTAGTGACTTCATATGTAGGCAGGTACCTAGTTGTATTTCTGTTTGTTATAACGTAGAAGTAGGTACTTTGCTATGTAAGGAATAAAATAAGTGATCATTAGTCCTTTTGCTGTTCTAATACCGTCAATTAAAAATAATTAATTCTCCATACTACTTTATGCCACCGATTGGATACATGTTGGATGAGAGTTTGAATATGTTAGTTATATTATTTGATTATAAATTTAGTATCCATTTAAAATTAGAATTAGAATTTAGAAGCCATTTATTGAATTTACTTGGGATTTTTTTTAAAAAAATAAGTGCGTGTGATGTCAGTTCCTGCTGGATGTTTAAGGACGGGTTTTTTCATAGAATTTGAACACTTCATTAAATTTCGAAATTAATTTTCAAGATCTACCAAAGTTTTATTCTTGTAAGTAATAATGCTTTTATTTGTGCGGCGTTCACGGCAGAAAGAGTGTCAATAATTGTCATAATTTCATTTTTAAGTTTTTCATATTTTTAAGGTTTGATCCGAGTTAACCATCCGAATCACCACATATATATAATAATAATAATAATAATAATAATACTTGGATGACTTGTATAGCGCCGTTTTTGTGCAAAAACACCTCAAGGGCGCTGTACAAACTTATAATACATTTGTACAGTGGTCTATGTTATTACTTAACTATTTATGGAGAAAATATACAGTTCAATACTTACCTGATAGGTCACTTGAGATTAACACTTAATTAACATTATCTAATTGTTTATTGGCGAAATTTAGATACAGGATTTAGGACTTAATTGAAAAATTGAATATAACTGGACTTTCTCTTAGGATTGGTATATTTAATTTAAGGATACGACAGCTTAAAAAGGTAAGTTTTTAATTTAGACCTGAATTCTGTTGGACTTGTTATGGATCTTAGTTCCGGAGGGAGTTTATTCCAAGCCTTCGGCCCAGATACTCCGAAAGCGCGATCACCAAACTTAGTATTTGGCTTGCGCATAGGTTCTATCAGTCTGCCTACAGCTGCTGATGTTGCTGATCTAAGCGTTGACTGCCTCAGACCAGTGTTTTCCGGGAAGCATAGTTCAGAGATGTAGGGTGGGGCCATTTCATTGATGGATTTAAACACCATCCAGCACAGTTTGTACTGGATTCTTTCAGGGCACTTGAGCCAGTGAAGGTTACGAAGGTGTTCTGAAATGTGCGAATATTTTGAAACCCCGGTTATGAGCCGTGCTGCTGCATTAAACACTGATTGAAGTTTGTCAATTTGATATTTTGGAAGGCTGGCATAAATGCCGTTGCAGTAATCGAGACGTGAGACTACGTAAGAGTTGATAAGTAGTTTTGTTGCTTCTGAAGGAAGGTTTCTTCGGACAGACTTGAGTTGTCTTAGGTGAAAAAAACCGGTGCTCACAGTCCTATTTATTTGACTTTTAAACGAAAAGTCTGAATCTAAATTGACACCGAGAAGTTTGACTGTTGTTTTTGGGATTATATCGCTGCCGGAAATAGTAATAGGTGAATTGTCTATGAAATGTTGACGTTTGTTTGTGGCTACCCAGAGAAACTCAGTCTTAGATGGATTGAGCTTCAGCTTGTTTGAAGACATCCAACGAGTTATTGCTTCTAGACATTCAGTTATACGGATTTTGAGACTATTGATATCATTTGGAGCGCAGTAAAAATAAACTTGCTGATCGTCAGCGTAGCAGTGAGACAAGAGATCAAATGACTCGATTATTTTGGCGACATCATTTGTAAAAAGGATGAAGAGAAGTGGACCCAAAACGGATCCCTGGGGTACCCCTGAAGATAGTGTTGCGAAGTTGGACAATTTATTTCCAACCCTCACGGCTTGTAAGCGATTGGATAAATAGGATACCAGCCAATTTTTTATGTCGGAATTCAAACCAAATGTTTCCTCTAATCTCCTAATGAGGAATTCATGATCAATCGTGTCAAACGCTGCACTCATGTCTAGGAGTGAGATAAGTGATAACTTACCTGACTCTACGGCCAGAGTTATGTCTGATAGCATACGAAGTAGTCCGGTTTCAGTTGAGTGGAACTTTCTGTACGCAGATTGACGTTTTGCGAATAATTTATTTGAATTCAAGTGACTGGTTATTTGTGCGGCAGCAATTTTCTCCAGGATTTTTGAAATAAATGGTAAGTTTGAAACGGGCCGATAATTACCTAAGTTATCGGCGTCTAGTTTTGAATTTTTCAGGATTGGTGTAACTACAGCTGACTTGAGTGGTTCAGGAAAGTCACCCGTGCTAAGTGATTTATTAAAAACGTGAACTAGGAATGGAGCTAAAACAGTAGAACATTGTTTTAATAACCATGTCGGTATGGGATCAAGACTGCACTGTTTATTAGGCGAGCTTGAAATAATTTTTATTACTTCTTCCAGCGTTGTGGGTTTGAAGGAAGACAAAATTCCTTTAGAATTTAAAGTGAATATTGGCGGAGAGGCGTGAGATGCGGAAGCACGAATGGATTCAATTTTTTCCCGAAAAAAAATTGAGAAAGCTTCCGGAGTAATATCTATTTTCGTTGGAACAGTGACTTCGGAAATTACTGTCTTTATTGAGTTCCAAAGACGTCGCGGGTCGGTTCGCTCAGAGTTAATCTTTTCTTTCCAATAGTCTGATCTTTTGGAATTAATTTTACACGTATACTGTTTTTGAGAAAGGATCCACTCGTCTCTTGTAGTTACAGAAGAGATATATGTTGTCATTCAAATCAGTGGAGAGCTCCACAGGACAAATAAAAAAATTAAGTTCGTTCATTTTATTACAAACAAAATTAAAACGTTTAATATTTAGAAGAATTTTTTTTAATATGCCAAAGATTAAATTTTTTTAAAGGAATTATAAAAATGATACGAATAGCTTCGGTTTACCTTCAGTTGAGAAAAAATAATAATGATGTTAAGGCGTAAGTAGTTAACTATGTATGTATGTATTTATGTATGTATGTATGTATGTATATATGTATGTATGTATGTATGTATGTATGTATGCTGTAAGTCGAGCTATGAACAGCGAAAATCATTAGTTTAGAAGATGGATGATATTGTAGAGAGACCAGAAACAATAATGAAGTTATCTATATGTATGTATGATGTAAGTCGAGCTATGAACAGCGAAAATCATTAGCTTAGAAGATGGGAAACATTAAAGATATATATATATATATATATATATATTTCTACCGTATATATACCGTTTCTTTAATATATATATATATATAATGAAGTTTATTTATTAATTGGACAATTGTTTTGTGAGATATTACCTCAGGGGCCCTTTACAGTTGATGAAGGTATTACAAAAAATGTTAATATTACAAAAATAAAGTGAATTTAAGTTAAATAAAATGAAGTACAGGAGCAGGTGATCAAGTCCAGGAACTGGTGACACGAAGATTGAAGATGGAGACTCTACAGCAAGAATCCTAGGTGGTGAAGAAACTAGACCAGCTGCTGCAGCAAAAGAGTGCACCGCGTCCACCAACAGTGCCAGCACGAGGTACGTCATCCATCCAGGTATATGTCTGCTGCTAATTAAGCGCTGACACAATTATCCTAACATAAATAACAGACCTTGGCAGCACCGCTGTGACCTTCGGCGAGTCCATCATTCCTCTCCATGTAATCTTGTTCCTGGTGATTGTTTTAGATAGTGGTGGATTATGCACGCAATAAAAAGCGATGGTCGGGATAGTAAATTATCTTGGGCTTAGCGAAACACTTGTTAGGGCCTTCAGAGTTTCCGAGAATTCCGTTGAAAATATCTGGCGTACCCACAGTTACCGATCCTCGTCCCAAGTTCAGCAAATTTCGAATATTTTTCAGCAGAATTTTCGATTATTCACTTTTAACACACTGCATTCTAATCACATTACTATAAAGTTCTGATTACTGGTTGTTAAGTTAATTTAAAACGTTGATTGACTGATTTTAAAAATAATTTCAAAGGGTTGTTGCCTCATTTCCTTTGAAAATACTAAAAAAAAACACAAAGCGGCTGGAGGACGCGAGGACGCGTCCGGCTGCCACGAAGGGCGCTAAGACGTAAGTAGTTATCTATATGTATGTATGTTGTAAGTCGAGTTATGAACAGCGAAATTTATTAGTTTAGAAGAGGGATGATATTTATTTATTTATTTATTTATTATTTTATTTACGCCCTAATGGGCTTTTACATGAAAATATACATTTACATTGATTACAATAATTGAACATAAGAAGATAAATGGAGTTAATTGTAAGAAAGCAACACATATAATAAAATTTTGTGCAAATTAGCAAAACACTAATAAGATGGATTCAATATAAAATATACCCAAGCATGAAATAGTAAGTAAAAGAAAGTTCAACATAAAAAGTAAGTAAGTGGGTGTGTTTAAACCCAGTATTAATTGTGTGTTTAACAAATCGATAAACCAATATAAATTAGAGTGTAACTTACTCGTGAGGTAAAGAACATTATAACAGAGATTTTAAAAAAAAATAACAAAATAAGAGTTGCACCTGTAAAAAGCAAAAACTAATAGAATTTAGCAATATCGACATGAATAAGAAATAATAAGATCTGAGATGGAACATAGTGTTATGTATAAAAAGTAGTTAGTAGGTATAAGCATACAATTATAGTAGTTAGTAGGTATAAGCATACAATTATATTGTAACGAGATAAGAATCAAAAATGAAGTTAAGACGTAAATAATTATCTACATGTATGCATGTTGTAACTCAAGCTATGAACAGCGAAAAGCATTAGTTTAGAAGATGGATGATATTGGAGAGAAACCATAAATAATAATAATATTTGGATGATTTGAAAAGCGCCATATTCGGGAAAATCACTTCAAGGGGCCGCACAAAAGTCAAAGCCTCTATCCTACTGAAGATTTTAGATAGAACATCGTTCATATTCTTACATGATAGAAATCCTTCCTTGAACTTGTTTGTGGTAATGACATAACCTGTATCAAGTTCTAAGACAAAACCGCAAGTGCATATAATATCGGGCTATTGTTACTTAAGCAGTGGTTTCTATAAAATACCTACATTGTCCCTGTCTATTTTATAAAAAAAGAATTTATTTTCCTACCTTTCCAATTTAATTTCTATAAACATCCCAGAATACTTAATTGTATTTGTTTTTTTTTTATGATGGTCATATTAAATTAGAATTATTTTGCAATTAAGTATATACCAAACATAGAAGTGAACAAAAGTAGCAGAAAGTCATTTTCAACTTGGGATAAATGTTTTTTTTTGTTAAAGAATAAAATGGCCTAAATGATTCACGAGCTGAAAATCTAGACCAGAAATATATCAATATTTTTATTTTCACCATACTGAATTTTGAAATATGAAAACAACTAGTTGCTTTTATTTATCAACATTATAAGCGAAAAATGTTACTTGTGCATTGATGGAGGACTTAGCTGGCAGAAGAAATTAACTCACGACGCCTGTGTGGTATCCCGATGCATTTGTTGACTCAGCTACTAACTACTTTAGTTTTTTCTATGAATACCGAACAAGAGTCCGGACTGCTCCCAACTGTCTGGACTATGAAATTCTGGCATCCCCATAATCGGGGTTTGCTATGAGGCTTAGGGGAAGGAGATGGGGAAGAGGAAGATGTGGGAGTACCTGGCTATTCAGATCTGGTCACCAAATTTCAAGCAACGTTTCAAGTCTGCATGATGGTCCTATGCAAGGGCGATACTGATAGTATCTTATACGCAAAATTTATTTATTCGAACAAATTGTGAAATAAGAAAAATTGATAGTTAAAATTTATTTGCCCTGGCCGGAATTTGAACCTGTGACCTCCAGAATTCTAGTCAGAAGCTTTACCCTTAACCACGTAAGCCCACGCTTTACATCCTTTTTTGCTTAAATAATATTGTCTAAGCCTTAAAATCATCCTTAAAATACTTATTGACTAGCAGTCCTACTAAAAAATGTGGTGAAATTTTTATTCAATTGATAAACGACTGTGTTTGTAAAAACGTTACTAATTGAAACATAAAATAGAAACTGACATAAAATAGTTCATGGAAAGATCGCTTATCCAGTCACATGGGGTTAATAATCTGGCGTATAAACTGGAAATAATAATAAGGTTTTTTAAATGTTCTATATATTTGGTTTTTATTATACTTCAATTTGAAGATGTTGTAAAAACAAGTACCATTTTATAAAATTACCTAATAAATTTTTGTATTTGAAATATACATAAATATTTTTTTTAAAGTACAACATTTTATTTTCAAACATGAAAATAGTTGAAAAAAAGATTTCCACAGACATTTTTGATCAAAACGTCGCAAAATTTCAGTAAAAACAACAAAAAAAAACACAATAGTTTTATTTAAGGAGTTTGCAAGAAAACTGTCACCTCACTTTTCTTCTCGTAAAAATATAGGATGTCCGGGGTGAAAGTGCAGTAACTTCGGGAGGTGATTCTACATGATCGTAGAAGTAAAAAAGAATAATTAACTTTTTTTGAAATTTTAACTTTTTGATGTACTTTTCAGCTACAAACGAAAAATTGCGCCTGCGCGGTGTGCGTACTGCATTATTATTGCTTTTGGATCATTTTAAATCCATCCAACCATGTAGAATCACCTCCCGTAGTTACTGCACTTTGACCCCGGACACCCTGTATATGCTTAAAACATTATGTATTTCCTGAAAACAACTACAAAAAAACTGAAATGTTTAACAAATTGCTTGCACATTTTAAAACCTTTGTTTCTTTAATACATGGTTACCAACACTTGCATTGGGCATTTATGTTATAAAAATCACTTTGAAGAAGTTCTTGTAAAATTAGATTACTGACATAACCGTTTGACCTAACTTTAGGAGATAACACGAAAGACGATTTTACAAATGCTATTGGTATATAATTACTTGTCTTAAACTGACGAAAAATAGCACAAATATGTTGTAAATATATTAAATTATACGAATATAATAGTAAATTGACAATTTTATGAACGAAACACGATTTGTGAAGATATTTCAAGGATTCACAAAAACAGCTGTCAACCGCGGCTTCCGCGCTTAAAGAATATGTAATGCGCAAGCGTGAAGTCAATCCTAGAACCAAAAAACATTTATTGCCTAGTAAAAAAAAAAATTAAAGATATTTATTTATTAGTACCAACTCGAATCTTAACATTCTTATTCTTTATACAATGTGTCACAAGAAGTGGGTTTTCTTTAGTAAGGCTGTAGGTGCGTAGGGCCTTATTTCTAAGCTTTTCTACAATTCTTGCTCTATTTTTATCCAAACCAACAGAAAGCCACATAAACGTCTCTCAACTAATCTTAGTCTCTCAACCCAATATATAAATTCATGGTCACCACCTCAGTTGTCGACTAAACTTTGATACCTGCTGGCAGCTGTATGTAGGTACCTTATGTGTGGTATTATTTGACATGACCTTTAATTTATAATATTCACGTGCTGTGTTACCACATAAGAGGGTTTTGGTGTTCCCGGCTACGCAGCCATCACAAGAATAAATATTGTAAATAAATAATCGCTTGACTGGGAACAGGGCGCAAGGGAAATGGCAGGTGTTTTGTTTTCGATAAATTATCGGCAATGAATACATTTTGTTACCGTTCTGCGAATACTTTAACACCGCAAAGTTGGGTTTCAAAATGACGAATAATTGCTTTCTATTCAACCATCCGTGGAAACGCAAAAATCAGATAAACTGATCATTATTTATCAAAGATATTAAAAAAAAACATTGCACATCTGCCTCCAGTCCTTAGTCTTTCCCGTCTTTTTTACATTAACTCCACACAGGAGGCCCTGAATGTAAAAAAATAATCTTGATCTTAATATTTGGAGATATTGTGTGTAGGGCTTTTTTGAGGAAAGGAAGTTATAGTAAGGGAAAAGTTATGAGGTGTGGGTACGATACGCGATTGGTCATTGATCAAACTATAGTCGTCTCATTCTCACTATTGTGTTCAGGCTTCACACGCTATCTGAGTGTGGGAGTCAAAAAAAGCATAACAAGTTGGGCTCGGACTCTCGACGGGGGTTTTGATTTGTTGCTTGACATGTTGAGGTACGAATTGGTTTTATATTGTCACAGAATCATTATTCTCATATAATTACTTCATCTTCCACATGTTTGCCTTTGAGCTATAATTTTTTTTAAATGGTACGTGAATAACCTGTGTGCTCGCTCTCGCTATGTATGTCATTTTAATTCATTAAAATCAGATCACTTGCATTTGATCATGAGAAATGTGCGGAAAAAATATACCGGTTGGAACTGATTGCAAAAATAAATTCCTAGCCATGCGCCCGGCACTTGGCACTTGTCAAGCAATAAATCAAAACCCCCATCGGGAGTCCGATGTCTAATAACTAGAAAGATTGATTTTTTTTAAATAAATTTAAAATAAATCAAATTTAATAATGTTATACTAATTATTAAGTTCTGCAAATATTTCTGTTATTTTTACAGTTTTTAAATTAAACACCAAAACAATAAAAAAGAGAAAGATTGATGACGAGAATTTCACAAAATAAAATATAAATATGATAAATTTACGATAACAATTTTCTTATTGTTGTATGAATACCAAACTCCATGTTAAATGATTTTTAATTACATAATTAATTTAATAAAGGTTTTAAATTTTTTGTAGAACTAACCATACCTAGGAGTTGGTTGTTGTAATATTTCTATTTTGGCCTGCTCAGTTGTTAGATCATATCTTTAACATTATCCCCCATCCACTTCAGGGGTAAGAAGCCACTTCATTTGCCCCCCTGGCACCGACTGTCCTATTCCACATGCGACGATAAGCCTTGTTATCCACTGGAGCGACCACGCGAAATAAATAATTTTGCCTCGATTGCTCGAGATACCCAGGCGATATTTATTTAATTTTTCGCCAACACTAAAAAAAACATAACTTAGAATTTTAACATAGAGTCATACAAACTTTTTATAGTGCTATATAGCAAATGAGTTAACCTGTTTGTTTCATTTTTGTAGGATTTGAGATCACGAGAAAATTTACAATTTTTTTCAATAAAGCAATCGGAGGCATTTAAATTGGCGCATTTATATTACCAAAGCAATCCAGTGGTTATGAGTTTTATCCCTAATCTTCTGAATTAAAAACAACAATTTCTTCAAATAAAAGGATTAAGAATTATTCAACATTGGGTACGAAAAATATTTTTCCATATCAATCATCAAAACTTCAATCATCAAATTCAGAAGATGACAACTTCCCTCGCAACTTATCCGATATTTTAAATGGTTTTCTTTTACTTATTTTGTTTGCATTTGTAGCGTTTTTTATCCACACTGTGGATCAATAATGATCACAAAAATCACAGGTGGATGAAAACGTAAATTGAATTGGCTGGGGTGGTACAATCGTATCGTTGTATGAATACCAAAATCCAAAACATAGAAAGCTGAATATTTCATTTTGGACATCAAAAAATCTTCAATATGGCCTCTTGACCATGGGCCGGAGGCTGGTCATACCTGATCTCATAAATTAATCAACAGCTCTTTTCCTCACGATAACAATTACGAAACATGCTAAAAAAGAGTCGCCTTAAATTTAAAAATCCAAACAGAAAAGTTGTGCAAATTTAATGACGCCAGGACTCACCGTTAGAGTTTTGTTTTCTGCAAATACCATGTACTTTTTTTAAAATAGGAAGTTTCAACAATATTAGATACATGAAAAGGGTAGGTACCTACTCAAGTAATTTTTATGTTTTACCTACAGGATACTGGGATGAATAAAAATGTTGGACGGGCTGCCTTTAAAATTTTAAGTAAGTGTATTTTTTGAGAGGAAAATATCTTTCTATTATTCAGATATCAAGATAAATGAGTTTGCCACCATTTTTTTCATTGTTCCTTATCGGCTGTCATTTCGCGTCTTAATGTTATCAAAGAATTCTTGATTAGTCAATCTTCACAAATATTTGTTTTAAAATAATAAATTGCTTTAATTAATTAGGTACCTATCCATTACGTGAGCACAAATTAGTGGGTTATTATAACGAAATACAGTTAGTTCTGTTACTGAAGTTCCCAGTGTACACTGTATACTAGGAGGTATATCAGAGGAGAAAGGGAAAAAAAGATACACATATCCATACTTCCAAACATAGCACAAGCCTTAAAGTTAGTTAAATTTAAATATTACCAGCTTACATGTTTGTGTGTTCACTAGGACTGGTTGTCTGTAGGCAGTCTGATAGAACCTAAGCGCAAGCCAAACACTAAGTGGTGATCACGCTTTCGGAGTATCTGGCCGAAGTCTTGGAATAAACTCCTTCCGGAACTAAGATCCATAACAAGTCCAACAGAATTCAGATCTAAACAAAAAACTTACATTTTTAAGCTGTCATACCCTGTATATTATCTCCATAAATAGTTAGTAATAACATAGATCATTGTAGAAATGTATTATATATTTGTACAGCGCCCTTGAGGTGATTTTGCACAAAAACGCCGCCTTACAAATCATCCAAATATTATTATTAATATGTTACTCATCATACCGGCCGGCCGCTTGTGGCTTTCAACGCAGCACAAATGTACGCTGTACGAAGTGAGGCAGAAGTTCAACCAGCCTCCGAGAACCGCTGATTTCATGTAGGCGAAGGCGAAGGATGCGGAAGTCCCATGGAATCGAAATGAAACAAGCTGACATGGTCACGTGTTCACAACACTTCCGAAGTATGTAACACCGATCATTTACGATTTAAAAATGTGTATTTTTATTGAATTCATAGCTTATTATTAGATTGTTTTCGATTTTTCTACCACCATAGCAATTGTCCATGTTGTAGTGGTCGGATTACCTTGCATTTGATTAAATCACCGATTCTTTTGTAGCCATGGAATTTCAATGCCTTGATTTAATCTTTCGCTAAAGGGGTATGAATATTTAAGTATATATAATATATACACAGTGCCTCCCGACTTTTCAACCCCACACAATTTAGAAGTGCAGCTGCGGGACGTGTCTCTTCGTTTTTTTCTTTAAATTATTTATTTAAAATTAACCTTTTTATAATTACATGCTCGTTGAGTAAACGCCTTTTACAACACTGGTACCTAGACATATCTAGGTAATATTTCTCCTAATGTTGTTTAAGAAAAATATATCTGAATATGACAAAAGAGCTCTTTATAAGAGGGCTAAACGAAAACATTCTCTAGAAATCATAACCTTCTTACAAAGAAATTACATTTCACAATTTTGTGAAATTTCTTTATAAAATGAAAGGTTTTTCTTGTATTAATTAATTATTACAATATTTTCAATGATTTCATCGGATATATGTTTTCTATGTGACTTAACCATTAACGTCACTAGTGGGTTAGGTTACTACCCCACGAGGTGTGAATAAGGTTATGTGATGTGATGTAAACTTCTCTTTAATCTTGAATGGTCACGAGAACTCAAAGTTGCCCTTGGGGCAGCAGTGCAAACATACATCGAAACTGTATTTAATTTAGTTACGTCACCTGGATTAGCTGTGATTTTGTTTGTTTTGTTCGTGATACACTGTACGGTTAAATTCTCAAAGCAATATGTTCCCGACCATGACCATATTTATACGTAAAAAGGATAATATTACAGTGACTGTTTAGTCAGACTGTATTTAAATTTGCAGGTAATGACACAAAGAGAATATGAGAACAGCGAAGTGAACACAATTATTTAGATAATTAATGGCATTGTTGTTTCTATTTTTCTAAGGAAGAAAATGTCTTGTTTTTCGTTTTTTTTTGACATTACTTTGTACCAATTATTTTATTTCAATTCAATAATATCATTTCATAAATCGTTACTTTTTGTTATATCACAGTGGTAAAAAGTCGCCCGAATGAATTGCGGATTAAAAACGTAGCTTTTTTCAGATTTTATAAAAAAAAATCACATATAGAATAAATACACGTTTCATTTTTCAAAATTATCCTTTGCTAATTGGAGAATAATGTTAAGTATTCATTATTTATGGAAGGTAACCTTTATACGTATACTTCAGGGTGATCTTATTGAAAAATACAAGAAAAGTTTTTGACATCATGTAATCATTATTTTTTGTAATTGGGAACGATGTTGACAGTTTGTGGAAGATTTGAAAATTTTGTTACCCTGTAGTTATAACAATTTAGGTTTGGTATATTTTACCGGATAAATTGGAAAATAACCAAAAAAGTAAATTTGTTAACTTATTTTTTATCAAGCTTTTACTCATATGATCTATTCAGTCTCTCCGCATTACATTTAAACACATTTTTCACAAAAAAATGCTCAATTTATATGCTCTTAAGTAGTCTGCAATGCTTTTGAAGACAAGTTATTATAATTTCGGTGTATCTATTTATTGATGTTGATTTGTAAATGATCTGAAATAATGTGGAAATCTCGATTGTTTCTGGCAGAGCTGTTTCTAGTTTCTAGTAGGTACTACCATAGATGCGGATTTTTTTATTTGTTTTTCGGTTTGTTTTTTTCTTCGTTTTTTTTTTAATACCCCGAACTAGGCAAACGTTGTTAACATAGAATGTTGTTAAAATATATATATTTGTGTGTTTTGTGTTCTTATTTGTAATATAATTTTATAATAACAATATATAAATGACTTGTATAGCGCCATTTTGATGCAAAATCACCTCAAGGGCGCTACATATGTATGTGTGTATATAATGATGTGCATTTGTGTAGTAAAATTAATAATATAAAAACAATAATAATTATGATGTATGGTAATAAGTTGAGTATTTCAGCGATAGATGGCGCTAGTTATAAAGCTTACTCCAGAGTCCGTCAGATGTCGCTAGAGTGTAACAGATGCTTGAAAGGTTATAGTGACAGGGAACAAGCTTCTTGAATCAGATAATTACCAACCCTCGGGTAATGAACAGTGTAGCTAAATCTAGTCCTATTATTTGTAACGTAAATAAACACAATTATAAGTAGAACCTTTTACTTTTCAACAAAGAGTTCCCAACCCTTAAATCTGCTAAGTAAGAACAGATATAACAATAATATTATAAAAAAATAAACAATAATAATAATAATGTGAACAAAATTAATGTAAATAACAAAAATAACGGATTTGGGTGCCTCCGGAGACGTCATGTTTCATAACAGCAGACTCTAAATCTGCTTCTCCAGTCTTTGAATCCAGTCCTGTCTAGTCGAGTCATCAGTCTAGTCCAGTCAATGCAGTCAGACCATGATTTTATTCAGGAAGTTTTACGATTCTGTTCTGCCACTTTCTATCAGCCATACTGTAATTTAAGAGGGTCCATTTTATATTTCTGTTGCTGTTTGAATCCATTATATACCTTAGAAGCTAGAAATATATGAAGTCTGATCTTAGTCTTGTTGTGTAACTATGATCTACAAGACTGTGAAGCTTGGGATTGTTCGTATAGTACAATATAAGTGCATGTGTAGATCTGCCTTATATTCGATAGTTTTGTTTTCTTGAATAAGGCTGTTGATGGATACTTGTAAGGTTTTTTACCCATCACTCTTACAACAGCTTTTTGTGCCTTAGCTAATGGATCTAGAATGGTTTTTGATTACGTCTATCGATTTAGATTAATTAATTTGAAATAGTGACATCTGACTCACATGATTATATGATGTAAGCAAGTATGTAACATTATTATGTAATGTTTAAGGACACTTTAGATATTTCAAAAGCTAATTTTTAACGATCATTTTTAATACATCGTTAGAACTTTCCACGAGTTTTAACAATCAGTTAGTTCGTGATCATGCCATTCAAAATGAAAGCTTTGACACTGAAAATAATTTTAATCCGATTTAAGCGGATTATTATGTATCTGATTGCCTCATGTGACATTGAAATGAGCTGAAAAAGGTGTTACGCTATTCATGAGGGAACTTTTAGCGACTCAAACTAGAATTTTCCAATACCCCACATCCCGTACCTACTCCACACCCTTCATTATATTACGTAAACTTTTCGCGGGTTACAAAATGCACCAATACAAATTCTGACATTACGTAATACGACAAATTTCTGATAAAACATATTTATCTATGAATGGGGTAAGGAACCTGTTCGCCCATTTATTCTGTTGGTCACAACATTCAGTGACAGTAAAATGGTCATTTTCAGATATTAAATGTATAATTCTTATCCGAACTTGAAAAACCACACTCAGCTTAAACTAAAAAAACATGCCGAGATGTTGTGAGCTATGGAAGGGTCTGGATTTGCTTACGGGTGACATTTTTATCAAAGCCGCGGACAATAGATTAGGCCTTGACACGTGACGGATATCAAGGATCAAGTCAGTGCCATCGAGTAGACAGCAAATGGCGGCGAAACTCGATACTACCGCTGATTTATGTATTGTTTTACCGCAAGCATATTAAATAAACGAAGTGATTAAGCTATATTAAGCAGTGACGTTTATTCAGTCACAGCACTAACTTCCAAATTTAGTATTCGTAGGTATTTTATTTATTTTATTTTATATAACTATTGAAATACTATAAGGTATTTCAACTAAGTGGAACAATACGCATATAATATAATATGTGTATTGTTTTTTATCAACATATTATACCTTATCAGTCTTACAAATGCGCATTTCATTCCGCTATCTCGGGTACGATAATAAATTATATGAAAATCAATATGTTCCCCAGATTACGGTTCTTGTGGTACCTAAACTAAAAAAATGTGATGTCAAAGCTAGACTCTGGTCTGAAAAGTGTTGTGTCTAGTGTTTACGCTGTAAATAGAAATGAAATCGCGCCTTTGAGGTGATTTTCGGCGCTATACAAATAATCGTTTAGTTAAATATTTTTTTAATTGTGTTTGGTAAATCATTGATAATCTTTGCGAAAGGGTGAAGTGTTTAAATATAGTGAATTATACTATGGATAACAAATCACCGAGATAAGTGAATGTGTTTTTTAGTTTAGTAGTCAGGTGAATATTATGATACATCTAACATTATATTATCAGATAAGATTGAAAAGTGTTTTGAAATTTGGCATGTGAATTATAACATTAAATTTATAATTCTCGTAAACTAATATATACAACATGTTTTTACTAGAACGTATAAGACTGTGGATATACGTTTAACACGATAAATGTGATTTTAGATTTCATTTTTGCGAAACCTTTGTAATTAACTCAATACTGTATTCCGGAAATCACGGTAAAACTTTACTTTAAATGGTTTAAAGCGAAACCACAAAGTGCTGTCATTTTAATAATCTTGTTCCAATATCAAACTTATATATACTGTATATTTTGTTCCAATGTCAAACCTATAAATTCGGTATATTTTTATCACGCGGAAAGCCAATTTCCAAAGACTAAATATTCACAAATTATTTATTATTCTTAAAAATTAAATATTTAAAATTTACCAAACGCAGTTCCAAAATTGGACTGAATGCGAAATTTTTCTACATTGAGGTCAAACCAGAAAATGTTTTTGTTTTTATCATTCTAAAATTTAAAGAACATAAAGCGTGTAATTCTGGGCTTACGAATTTTAACATTTAAGAACACACTGCAGAATGCGCTACAAGCCAAAATTTAGCGTTTTTTGCATTTCTTCTCCTCGGTTAAACCAATTGTCGATTTTTATTACTTGGAAGGGAAAAAATGTTTAATTGACAAACATGTATTTATTAAAACGGAAACATCATCAATCGTAGATCTCCAGAAAACCGCCTCAAAATACTGGCATTTCATACAGAAATATTGAATGTTGATTTAAATCCAACGTCAAATGAAAGAAAAGAAAAAAAACAATTTTCAAACAATATTTGGTCCTGAAATATTTGAGTCTTATTTAAAACGGATATCTTTAAAGCATGCAAAACCTAGCGGCCAAAAAAAAAGCGCCGAAGATTAATTTTTTATCACATCGCGATTGAACCACAAAACGATGTCGTTTTTATTCAGTAATTTTCCTTTGTTTCCTTTGTACTGATAAAGTGGTTTTTTCTCTTGCAGACAGTGACTTTAATCTTATTTTGATGGTCAAGTGCGCGAAATTTCATAAATCTTGGAATAAAACTGTATTGATTGGTCTTAGAATTAGATTTTATGTCTGACAGCTGAATTAGTAGATTTGGTAAACCGTCGCGGATCCTTTGTGACCGCTCAGAACCAACTTTGGGAACCGCTGGGGTAGATGACAAACTCGTCACAGCACAAATTATCATTAATAAACAATATAATATGAGAACTCTAGAAACCTGGCGTGAACAAATTGATTGTATGTGTTATTTCACAAAATATTAATAGATATTCATTATAATTGGGGCACATTTCAGAAACGTGGGTGCTCTCACTACCGCTCTTGTGACTTTCCTCGTTCTCAACTCCTTATCCTACCTACCCCCAATCAGCTTCTCAACGTAGGTACTACCCCAATTCGGGATACCGTAGTTCCACTGTAATATAGGTTTACCCCAATTCGGGATACCGTAGTCCCACTGTAATCTATGTTTACCCCTATTCGGGATACCGTAGTCCCACTATACCATAGCTTTACCCCAATTCGGGATATCGTATTCCCACTGTAATATATGTGTACTCTCATTCAAGATACCATAATTCCACTGTAATATATGTGTACCCTCATTCAAGATACCATAATTCCACTGTAATTAAGTTATTTTCCCGATTCGGGATACCAACAACCAAACATGGCATTGTTCAACATTAATTTGTGAGGAAAACGCGTTTAAACGTATTTCTCCTTTATTTTCAGATATTTTGGGAAAATGGTTTCATGTTTGAAACTTCCAAAAGTGCGCCAATGTTGCTGCGGGTGTACTTTGGAAAGGGGAACCTTCATCATTGGATGGATAGAAATCGTAAGTCCAAATCTTTTACCCCACTAGTGACATTCATTCCATTTTAGCTGGTGTTAAATTGAAAAGGAATGGTATCTTAATTTACAAGGCATTATAAATTACATTATGTAACATACAAGATTTGTATGTACAGACATGTCATTTTCTCGATATAAAGTTTTTAGATTTCACTATTCTTAAGGTTTTGATGGGAGACATTGTGAAATATGTGAAAAAATTGTGAAGTTTATCTTTTTTCGTGTGCATAATGGATTCCCAGCCGAAGGAAATGATAATGCACGAGATAATCCTGGCTATTCAGATAACGTCACTGAGCATGGATTAAACCGCTTCAAGCAATGTAATGATAAATTAAAAATATATGTTCTTCACTCTGCAATATTCTGCGATTTTTATTTTTTTTAATTCGTTGAGAAATAACTCACTAAACATACATGTGAATTTACTTGTATTGCCAACGTTCGATTAAAAACCCACAGACACTCCGCTTACAAATCCAAAAATTACCGCTTTTTCATGGAGGTCTTAGAATGTTCATTTTAACGTTGTATCCTAGAAAAACACTTTCTTATAACTAACTACATATTTATCTAACCATCACGCTGTTTACTACAGGGGTAGGCAGAGAGGAGGAACCGCCAAACAACTCGATCATGGCACACGCACCTTGTTTCATTCTCATCTTACAGTATCTCATACATACTCTTCTGATATTCTGACTCTTGACATAGCTCAACTCACCAATTCTGTTCACTTGATCGTACCATACCTAACTTCTTCTATCATTCACATCCGCTTCATAAATACACCTAACACGTCCTATTTAGTAGATGCCTAACAATCCTTTCGTCATCCATTCGCTCCACATACCCAAACCGTCTAATTTTCCCTTTCTTAATCTTACTCATTACTCATACATCAACCTTAGAATACTGTTTAAAGAAATTAAAGCCAGAAAATTAAACAAATTGTAGTTCTATCATGTAACATTACAAATTTAAAAAGATAATATTCTAAATAAAAATGCCCCGTTTAAAAATAATAGATTACTCAGACAAATGTCAATACTTCGAAATGTAAAAAAAACAATTGGACAAAGCAGCCATAAATATCTTGGAGTATTTTATTTTTAATTCACTACCAGAAATAAATATAAAAACAAATGTTTTAAACTTCACGTTAAATAACCCACTGAAAATATAAACTAAATAATTTGGCATATTAGGTACTTAAAACACAACGAACAAAATGACACATTCCCCATACACATAAGCCTAACTTTACTATGGCGGTACATCTTATGTTTAAAATTAGGTTAAATAATTACAATATTTTCTGTAAATTTGGTAAAATTATTTTTTTGGGATAAATATTTATAAAAAAATCAACCTTGCATTCTTTATGAATCTCCATAATTCTCATTCTTTACCACAGATTCACCACACTAAAAATATTAACAATATAAATTTTTTTTATTTGAGAAACCAACATAACGTTTTAAGATAAAGTTCCCACGGCACAATTTTTTTGTGGACGTATCTTTAAATCTGAGATTCTTTGTAGAAATATTATGAAATCTGAGATTCTTTCTTGAAGTATTATGAAATCTGAGATTCTTTGTTGAGTTATTATGAAATGTGAGATTCTTTGTGGAAGTATTATGAAATCTGAGATTCAATCTAAAATCTAAACAGATATCGAAAATCTAATCAATCATTAAACAGAAATCGAAAATGCTGCTCTGTACTCTTAAAAACAATCACGGTTTCGTTTGCGTCATCGCTCCTTTCTTCGTTAATTCTATCTACATGCACAAACCATCAAATCGTCCCTTTCAATTTTTCTTTTTAATTTTACTCATTGCGCTTACATCAGCCTCTTCCTCGGCATTCTTTGCGAATCTCTACATTTCTCACACGGCCATACATGGTTTTACCTTTTACCTCACATAAGCTTCAGGGATTTCATTTCTACATAGCAATCCTTATAATAATCTGCCATATATCTACAAACTTTGTAAATGCTATGGTATTGTTTCGTCACCTCCATGCTATAGTTGTTAATTTGCAAAAAGTCTAGTTTTCAGGAGAGCAAAAAACATGTTTATTAAAATATTTGATTGTATTTTATATGTCAGATTCGCAAGTCGTTTGTACTACTTTTTTGTAAATTTCCCATGGGTCGATTCCAATTACACGCAATATAATTAAGTTTCGCCAATATGATGAGTTGGATACCACCGTAACCGCTGGAGATAGAATTAAGTTGATTTGCAACAGTGCATATCATCAATAAGTCATTTTGACGAAAATGGCGGATTCTCAACTTTAGCACGGAGGTGACGGTATCGTGTGTTGCATTTCATAAGACTAAACTTAACCTTCAGGGCGCACAGTTTACAGCCGCGCTGTGCAAGCGGGTTCCCTTGCACAGCGAGTACCGGAGTACCCGTGGGAGTACAAGGACCATGAATATTAAAACACACTTGTTTAATTGTTTCAGGGTAGCGGTCTGCTGACGATATTTGCATCAATTTTGTCTCTACTATCGCAGAATAAAGATGCCACTTCCGATGAGGTGCTGATCAGTACTGGAATCATTGGAACTTACATTTTGGCCGGACTGACACAAATAACACTTGGAGTCGTCCTTATTATAAGTGTTTTCAGGGTAAATATAATTATTACTAGTTAATAATAATTCATAAATAAAATATGTACATATACTATAACTTCTGTTAACAGTTAGTAGTCATAGCTTTCAAAAAGGTTTGTTTCTAATTTTCTCTATATTTAATAAATCAAAACCAATAATTTCATCTGAATGCATAAGATTTTTAAGAAGGTACTTAAATACCTTCAATTTCTCTTATTTTCAATCAGGAATTATACCATTTATTCAAATAAACATCACTGTCTAACACCCCCTTCTTGAATCAGGAATTCACTATCTTCAGCGGAAAGATATTATGAAAATTGTCTTAACGTGCTGAATCTGAATACATATGTCCGATTGCTGAAGAAATTAGATGTTAAAAATGTGAACGACGTGGACATAATGCAACACTAAAGAAAGCGTAATGAGCAAGATTAAAAAAGGTACTCTTAGATGATTTTAACATGTGGAGTGGATAAATGAAGAAAGGAATGTATGGAGAATATAAAGTGAATGGTAGAAATTGTTATGCCCGAGAAAGACATGGTGCAGAGTGCATCAAATACTTGGGTCGGGTTATGTCAAAAGTAGGTGCCTAAAATACGATCTATGAATTTAAATATGAATGAAGGAAGGAGCGTGTGCCTAGACAGAGTTGAGAGATGGTCTTTCCCAGAGGTTCCCAAAGTGGTCTATATAGACCCACAGGGGTCGATATCGACTTGCTGGGGGTCTATGTCAGCGAGAAAAAAATATGGGGGTCCACAAGATTCAAATGGGGGTACATACAAGTGGACCGTCATTTACCTAATCTCAATATTTAGGAGTCCCGTAAATGACACAATACACCTAACACAAATAACACAGTTTACGTAATACTAATAATAGACTGAGAAATTACTTATTTGATATTTGTATGTTTATATATCGTAAAGTTGTTTATTGAGGTATATAAATAGAGTCTACGTTCCTTTTCTCGTCAGAATTAATATATTGAACCAATACATTGCACATTGGAAGCCGCGAATTTTTCTAGTTCCCCAACTTGTTTTTGAAAAACGTCCAGGGTAATAATGACGTTCAACAATTAGATGTACTTCACACAGAGTTTAAAACTAAGTTTGAGGACATTTTGACTGTGGAAATGGAATATTGAAGAATCGGATATCATATGACAAGAATAACTGATCGGAATAAGCGCTAACAAAGAACTTAAGGGGCAGTTCTGTAGGGCCAGCCACAGAAAGAAATTCCCGTTGCTTATCCTGCTCCATTTTCATTTGGTGTAATACCTCACAAAGGCGTCCCTGTCTGCACAATGTAAACACAGAGGAACTATGCCGTCACCCGATTGTAGGGCAGGAAAGGGAAGGGAATCTTTTTACGAAAAAAATAAATGATTATCACATGGGACGTTAATAGTTTTAGGAAAATTCAATAAGTCGCAGGCAGGGGGTCTACGAAAAAAAAAATTTGGCAAGTGGTCTACGGGGCAAAAAAGTTTGGGAACCTCTGGTCTATCCTCTCTGCTTCTTAGATTATTTTATTTGTTGATTTATCGATTTTATCAAAATGTGGCTTGAAATGGTTTTATCCATGTTCGGTGTCCAGATCTGAATAATAAGGTACTGCCCAACCTTCCTCTCCGCATATCCATCCCTTCTCCACTCTCTTATGTCTGGCAAAATACCCCTATTGTGTACGCCGTACAGGCCCCGTTCACTCTTTTTACATTTAGCAGAAACTTGAATGCATTCAACATAATGTAAAGACCAAGTGAATATCTTATCGCTTTCTTCTAACTACATGGTTAAATTTTTAAATATATTTAGGAAATCATTAGGGGGGCAGTTCCGCTGCTGTGATTTCTTTTGAAAAACAACTATTAAAGATTTATTAAGGGGGTGGACAATTAAATTTTTGTCTTCTATATGTTTCAGGGCCTTCTAAATTTCATACTCACATGGGTGACCATATCGATAACTATACTATTCCTCTACAGTGGAGTATTGATAACTGAGACCGGACTGTTGATCTACCAAGGAGTTACGGATATCGCTTGTTTAATTTTATTTTTTGGATCAATTGCGATAGGTAAAGATGACAAAAGATTTATAAATATTTATTATATTTTTTAATTATTATTAATCTCCCTGATTTTGGGTTATTTCCTCAATCGCACCGTTATCCGATTGTTAATGCGATACGAGTGACATCTGTTGTCAAACTTATTAATTTTTATCTCACCGTGACGTTTCGATCATAGTTTCGTAGATGTCTCTAAACTCACTTCTATCGAAATTTCATTACTTTTTATGAATATATAAAATAATTATAATTATCAAAAATTTGTTTCCAGCAAGAGACCTGCTTGGTCCTAATATCCAAATAATGCAATAATAATCTCCTTCAAGCTTAAAAAATGCAATAATGAATGTGTGTGAAGTAGACAACAATTAACTTATTTTTTCTTATTTTTTAGCTGTCAATCTTTATTTAATCATCGTGGTGTCCAGCTATCGAAAGGAAAAAGTTGCCGAATCAGAAGAAATCGAAAACAATATATCCCAGGATCACCACAATATTTGGACAACTTGAAAAATGAACAACTCACTAGAAATAAAAAAAATATATATATAGAACTTGATATCTAAAGGCTGACATTGATTATGTACATCAGACAGCTCCAGTGGTTAACATATCAAGGGCGTCACTAATAAACGCGTTTTAATTTTTTTAAACTTCTAAACAACCATTTTTATTCAAATATAAAACGCGTTTATTAGTAAGGGGGTAGTCACTATTTGATTATGAGGGGTAATTTTAAAGATTATAACCAAATGTGTATGCAATATTAACATTGCTTTTAGCTTTATTTATTTTTATCTTACTTTAAAAATGAGGCCGAAATTAAGGTATCCTTATTTTTTTATTTTTTGTAAGTATATTTATATTTATTTTTTCAATAAATTTCACCGTGGGTTCGAGTGATTTGTGCTAAGAGAGGCTTATTTTCCCAGATTGTGTCTAAATTAACAATGCTTGATATAAACATCATATAATTTGTTGATTCAACTTTATAGATTATGGTTCCTACCTCAATAATAAGTCGGGTAGGTACCTACCTATGCTACATCTATGGAGTACAGCTATGCGAAGAAATAATTGCTAGCATTTAATCCGAGTCATTATTTAGCCAGGCTTGCCATAACAAAAAAATAGCACCGAAATATATTCGTCTGGGTCTGGGCTTTAGACTAGACCTGATATAATAACTGTGAAGCATTCAGCACAGTGATGAAATCGAAGGCTGTTAATCCATCCCCTCCCAACCTAACCTAACCCATCCCAAACGAAGTTATTTTGATTGAAACTGACCACAGCAACTGAATCAATTTATTTATTTTGTAAAAATGCCAAAACTTTTTGTATTGTATTTATTTAGTTCAATTTTATTTTTGATACAATTTTTTCTTTAATTTAAAAAAAAACATAGCCGATGACAATGCATTCTACTATTTACGTAAAAAAATTGACCAGAGGCATAAATAGTAAGGCCTTCTAAGGTAACCCTTAAATCAATAGATTATGTACTTAGGCTATATAATAAAGGTTAATATTATTAATTTTGTATGGTTAATTTTGTAATAAAAATGTGCAAATATCGAAATGGATTGGAAAAAGTTACAAACGTTTCCCTCCATCTTATTGCCATTTCAGTTGTTTTGTAATTTAATTTAATTTATTTATTGGACAATTTTTATAGCGCCGCTTTTGTGATTTATCACCTCAGGGGCGCTTTACAGTTGATGCAGGTATTACAAAAAATATAAATATTACAAAAATAAAGTGAAGTCAAGTTAAGTAAAATGAAGTACAGGAACAGGTGACACGAAGATAGAAGATGGAGACTCTGCAAGCAAGAATCCTAGGTGGTGAAGAAACTGGACCAGCTGCTGCAACGAAAGAGTCCACCCCGTCCACCAACAGTGCCAGCACGAGGCACGAGAGAATGTGAATATCCATCTGCTCAGAGGATGTGGTACTACGGAATTCTCAAATGATTTACGTTGTGCGTAGTAAAGTAATAGTAGATGTTGAAGATTATGCTTGGGAAGTACCTGGTAATTAGAAAATATAATAATAAAACGTTCGACAGACGTGGTTACCTTAGTTCCACATGCTCCATCTCAGTTTCCCAATGGAACGTCTTCTGAGCTGACAGAAGTGACTCCCGATGCCTTCGACTGGCTGAATAACTTTGGAATTCCACTATGACCTCAACCAACTACTATCGCCTACCATACTCTGTTAAACGTGAATTCGGCGGCGTTGACGTCACACCGGGTGACATCCGTTTTCATATCATAATGATATCCTGCATTCAGTTTGAACTTTTACTTTTTGAATTTAATAATTATGAATGAAAATATTTAATTACATATTTCTAGGATAATCATAATCAGAAATATAAACTTTAAATCTTCCACGCTTTTCAACGGTATTCATAATTTGTGAAAATACCCAATTATGTTTTTTTGTTTTGAAAAGGTACAACACATCTTCTCTTTCATCAGTTGAAAAAACATGTTTGTTGTTGGTTTGTAATATGTGGGTAGGTAGGTTTATCTACCTAAATAATAGTGACATCACTTCGCTTCTATCTGTTGCAACATCGGAATATATAATATTGCGTCATTCAGTTCATAGGCGCCATTATATGCGCGGTGGCATGTTAAAACTATTGGATTTTATTTTTTATTTTCTAGATTCTTCTGTGCCATGAAGTAGGAATCATTTATATTTATTGAATTTAACTCTACCTATTATTGATTTAAATAGAACGGAATTCTTTGCGCCCCACATTTTTTATCTCAAATGGGTACATAATATATTACCCAGCTATTAGAGACTGAGCTCCAAAAGGGGCGCGGATCCACCTAAGAAAATATTATAAGTCGCTAGTTTGACCATCCTGTAGTTGGTAATAAGATAGATCATTGTAGAATTTTATTATATAATTGTACAGCGTCCTTGAGGAAATTTTTCAGTACCGCTGACCTGAACAATAACCCGTCATTAAAATTGTCTGTATTGGTGCATGAGAAAAGTCACTGAGAGTCATACCGTTGACTCGCTTTCGACTCAACATTCGCTGCGATACCTATACATAATAATAATATTTGGCTGATTTATATAGCACCGTTTTCGTGAAAAATTAAATAGTAATAATAATAAGAGTATCATTTGTATTGCGCCTTTTTGTGTCTAATGATTACAAGTATACAGTACCAACGCATTAAAGTAAATATTCGGTTTTAATAATAATAATAGTTGGGTAGTAAATGTAATAGCGCCATTTTTGTGAAAAATTTCCTCAAGGGCGATTCTGTATTATTCTCTTACGTACATACATGTGGTTAATAAATATATCCTAAAACAATATTCGGTGATCTTATCATAGGGCCTTCAAGAACTAATTATGTGAGTAGTTAGTGTGAAAAATTTTAACTTATTAATTACTGTTAATCTCCACCGAATTTCAAGGCAATACAGAACGTATTGTCGGGAGTTGTAATCTTGTTTAGGTCACCAGTCTGACGATTGCTGACATGAGCTGAAAGTTTATTTCGGGCAATGACACCTAAAAAACGTATATATATATATTTTGTATATCAGTTGCTGTTATATTGCATATCAGTTTTTAAAGTAAAGTAAATTAATCCAATATTCAAAGTTTTGTGATTTATTTTTTGTGATATTATGCCGTGTTGCTTACAGGAAGATGAATCCTGATCAAAACCTTGTACTGTTGTACAGCTAATTAAATTAAATTAATTAAATTTACTTTTCATCTCATCATAAACACGCTCATTAAAGAACATACATTTATATTATTAAATAAATAACGGAATAATTAATGGAATTTCCAAATACATGTGGTACAATTATGTGCGTGCGAACCTTAAAAATAATAATAATTGGATGACTTGTATAGCTCCGTGTTTGTGCAAATTCACCTCAAGGGTGCTGAACAAATTTATAATACATTTCTACAGTGATCTATGTTATTACTAACTATTTACGGAGATAATATACAGTACAATACTTACCTAGTAGGTCACTTGAGATTAACACTTAATTAACATTATCTAATTGTTTATTAGCAAAATTTAGATACAGGATTTAGGACATAATTGGGAAATTGAATATAACTGGACTTTCTCTGAGGAATGGTATATTTAATTTAAGGGTATGACAGCTTAAAAAGGTAAGTTTTTAGTTTAGGCCAGAATACTGTTGGACTTCTTATGGATCTTAGTTCCGGAGGGAGTTTATTACAAGCCTTCGGCCCAGATACTCCAAAAGCGCGATCACCAAACTTAGTATTTGGCTTGCGCTTAGGTTTTATCAGTCTGCCTACAGCTGACTAAATTTCTCTAACAAACAATAAACAGTGTTAATCTCAAGTTTTCCTGTACAAAATATAAATTAATAATAATAATATGTGTGCATTGTAGCATCCCGTTGATTAACCAAATGCATTGTTGATATAGTTTGTATTAGAGATTGACAAACCGGTGGATGCAATCGGTTAACCATACGTTGATAATAGTTTGACTATTCTATGGTTAGCGATAAGATATCATTGTAGAGCGCCCTTGAGGTAATTTTGCACAAAAACGGCGCTATGCAAATCATCCAAATATTATTATTATTGTTCTACCTCCTTTTATAGTTAACATTTCGGACTGCATTACGGTGGCATTCATCAGGGTTAATGATGGACATGGATGGATGGTTTTGTGAAAATGGTAATTTGAATTTGAATTTGATTTAATTCAATTTGGTTTTTGATTTTATTTTAATTATATGTATAATACATTTTGCTGAAAACCAGCAGCAATTCAGGTCTGGAATGAACAGCTGAGCACTGAGCACTCACATTTTTAATTATTGAAGACAATATTAGCGATTTCTAAACGAAAATCTGAAACAGAAAAATCAGAAAAGGATCTAGGACTCGAACCCATGACCCTTGCTCACATTTTTGTTAATATAATGAAACCGAGTGTGCTTTAAAAATTTGTGTTTACACATCTACCCTTATGATGAACACTGTGTGCTGTCTGAGACGTTGGCTAAAGAAGGATGCAGCGCAACACTGCATAATACCCCAAAAATAAACCACTATAATTCTTTTTTGACGGTGAAAATCTCAAATTATATGTGTAACAAACTAATAATTGACAAATAAATGTTTATTATTATTATTATTTCACAGTGAATTTCCCGACTATCTGTGAAATCCTTGAAGATTGAATGATTGAAAGATTGAATGAAGATTAAATGAATAAATAAATAAATAAATAAAATTGGACCCACTTAGGTGAAGAAAAGTACTTCGTAATTTATAGAAGAATATCTAATATGGTTTGTTTTGCATAATTTATAGATGAATATCTAGATGTGGTTTATTTTTCATAATTTATAGATGAATATCTAATTGTGGCTTGTTTTTCGTAATTTATAGATGGATATCTAATTGTGGTTTGTTTTTCCTAATTTATAGATAGATATCTAATTGTGGTTTGTTTTTCCTAATTTATAGATAGATATCTAATTGTGGTTTATTTTTCCTAATTTATAGATAGATATCTAATTGTGGTTAGTTTTTCCTAATTTATAGATAGATATCTAATTGTGGTTTGTTTTTCCCAATTTATAGATATATATCTAATTGTGGTTTGTTTTTCCTAATTTATAGATAGATATCTAATTGTGGTTAGTTTTTCGTAATTTATAGATGGATATCTAATTATAGTTTGTTTTTCATAAGCTAACATTAAGATGGTTTATATGTATTTGGAAGATTAGTGTTCTTGTGCATTGAAAGTAGGCAATAAAAATCAAATAGTATGGGTAACATAATTATACTTGGAACAGGTGGATGAGTTTGTATATTTAGGAAGTATGTTTACGAGAGATGGGAAGGCTGACAGAGATATTGAAAAAAGGGTAAATGCAGGTAACTCCATTAATGGAGGACTGAACGCAGTTGGCGCTAACAAAAAAATGTCCAAAAAAGTGAAGCTAGCAGTCCACAATAGAGTGCTGGTACCTACCCTGATGTACGGAAGGCATAGAACTGGCAGAGAAAGGATGAAAGTATTGAGTAAAGTATAAAGACTGAATGCTGTAGAAATGAGATCCCTGAGGCGTATGTGTGGTAAAACCATGTATGATCGTGTGAGGAATGTGGAGATCCGCAAAGAGTGCAAGGCTGATGTAAGTTTAAGAGTAAGATCAAGAAAGGGACGCTTAGATGGTTTGGGCATGTAGAGCGAATGAGCGAAGAAAGGAGTGTAAGGAGAATATACGATCCAAATGTGAATGGTAGCAGAAGTCGGGGACGGCCGAGAAAGACATGGCACGACCAAGCGAATCAGGTACTTGAGTCGGGCCATGTAAATAGTCAGAATAATAGAAGAGTATGTATGAGACTTACGATCCTTCTCCTCTGCCTAACCCTGCGGAGAATCAGCGTGATGCTTAGTTAGTTAGTTAGTGCAAACGCTGTTAAATTTTTATTTTTTTTTATATATTCTGTGGCCCAGAAGAACTGGAATGCTGCATGTTTTTACTAAAATTCATTTGTCTGAATATATATAATATTTGATAGTGGAAATTGACAATCTCAAGAGATTTATCAATCGCTGTTCCTAATTTATGTGATGGGTACCAAGAAACTGAAACCCAACAGCCCATGGTCCCAGTCTGTTTATCTCGGTTATAAGGATCTACCAGCGATCTCTCTCTCTCTCTCTCTCTCTCTTATCGCCTTTTATGGCACTATATTTACCATAGATACACCAGGATATTGTAGTATATAATTATATTGAAACGGTGGCCAAACCCTTGAAGGATGATAGCCAGAAACATTACAACCAAAAAATCCATTCGTTTTATTAAATCCACAAATATTTGGCGAATTACCATAAGAAATAAAATTCGAAGAACACGTAAACAAATTTAAACTTAAATTATGAAAATATGTGATTCCATGTGCATAGGGATTGTGTTAAGACATAGATAACTGTGTAAATTTTTATTTTATTATTTCAAATACCCAAAACCTAGGCAAATGAATCATGGTGTAATACAAATAAGAATATTTTATTGTACATTAATACAATGATGTGCATATATGTAATAAAACCTATAATAATATGAAAATAATAACAATAAAGTATTTTTTTCGGCATACTTAAAATACCACAAATAAATAATATATTTTTTAATGAAATAAATGTTAATATCCCTAACGCGACGTTTTTCATACAATACTTAAATTTGGATTTGAGGCCAAAATACCCAACAAGCCGAATATTGTTTTTAATCAAAATATATAAAATATCTAGTACGGATATATGCTACTTTGTATATGTTTCAAATTATAAATAATCGATTTTTCACTATTTTTTCGAGGCAAGTTTGGCAAGTATTCGCGACTTAATGATAATTATCAAAAAATAATCTTGCCTTTTCAAACATGAAAAAAAATTGAAATGCAAAATTTAAGAAACGAATTATTAAAACAAACTATTTTAATGGGCTTAAATTGATTTTTTTTTACCGTTTACGTAGGAACACAAATTGCAGTCTTGCAGTTTTTCGTACGTTATGTCGTTATTAGGTGAAGTCCAAATTTTAGTGCGTAGTTAATAGATTGTTATTATAATAGTTTTAGAACAGATATTTACTAGGTATAGAATATTAAAGTTTTACGGAAAAATAAAATATAAGTACAAAAAATACATCCCATTTGAATTCAATCGAAATAATAATTATACAACAGTTGATCGCTCAGATGGCTTAGGGTGATGTCATTTTAACAAGTTTGTAAGTATTACGTCAGAATCTGAAATAACTCGTTTTATATGTATGTCACTGAGCAAGGTCAATATAGAAGGAGATATCAGTAGCATAATTCATGCTTACGAACTCTGAATAATTATACAAAAACCGTTATAGTTATTCTAAAGTATAAAAGAAAATTTAGTGTACGGTAGGGTCATCTCGCCGAGACATTTAGCAAGACTTCCAAGACAAGGGAGGCCGAGTATTACCTCTTCATTTTTACAATCTTGTAATTATAGGTTTTTTTTTACCATGTTACGTACAATCGCAGGCGACATTTAAATATAATGTCCCCATACGGATTGACTTTATATCCATAGTTTGTAAAAATACCCCAACATACAACACAAGCTTCAAAATCCAGGGGTACGTGGTACCCCTAATTTTGGGAATATCACATTCAAGGTTCTGCTCCATTCAAGGTCCTCCTATTCAAATGTTTTTTGTTTAATGCCAGAGACAGATATAGGATGTAGGTTGGTATTTTATTACATATCTCCATGGATTATATGACTTTACACATTTTCGTTGTCTTTTTTGGATTGTACAAAACTTTACAATTTTCCTTTATTATTAAGGCGAGATAATGAAATAAAGCCAGAATCTTAGCGACGTAAGTGAAGCAGTCATGCACAAAAATATGCGACGCGCGGCTCTAGTGTATTGGACAGATCTGCGGATGAATTTGCCCTTTCAAATCTCTAAAATAAAGTGGGAATCTTAACGGCATAATTGATGAAGTCGTGTAAAAACAATATCGTCTTTGCCCTAGCAGGCCTAGAAAATTGATCTTCCTTGGGGTTTATTTGAATTATTTTTGATGAACGTATTATTAAAATATCAAATGTTTCTAGAGAGATCCTTCGGGAAGTTACTGATTTATTGCCTAAACAAATAAAATCTGGTGCTTACTACTATTTTTTTAAACGATTACTTAAAACATTTTTAAAATTTAGAAAACCTTTTTCGTAAGAAAATTTAACTGTAATGTCCTGTTTTTATTAATCTTAAACATATATAACTTTCATTCGTAGAGATCCCTCTAGAAACATTTGAGATCTCAGTAGTACGTTCTTCAGAAATAATGAATATGTCATCGTCAAACAAACCCCCGTTATTAGAGTTGTATGTCCCTTAGAGCCCATCAATATTTCGCACCAAGTGTGACCCTGACAAGGGCTTAATTACTTAAATACTTGAAAACAGATTGGTCGAGTGTATTCACTCCATTCCATCCAAGCCAAGGTCAGTATTTTCATAGCCCGACGCGGAATGCTGTCTGCGTGGAAAAATGTATCTTATTTTTTTTTATTATTTAACTTTATCTTGGAAACAAATAGTGTTAAGCGCATATTTTATTTGATGTACATCTCTACTGGATTGCACAAACGAGTGTTATTCTAATATAAATACATTTTACTTGTATAAATGAAAAAGTAAATCATAATTTTGGTAGATGTGCTAACTTGAAGATCCAACAGCAGCGAGTTCGTAATTAACCTTGCGATTCAATTTTTTCTAAAGGCATTTGCGAACCGAAACGCGAACCGAGCCTCTAATTATAGGAAAGGAACGAAGCAACAGCAAAGATTGCTTCGTTTCATTCCCATAATTCGGGGCTTGTGTAAAGGTGTATACGCAGCATAATATGCATTTGGTAAATTGACCCGATATCAGGGTTTGAAAAGATGTTATTGTATTTTGGGTATGTTCTTCTGAAAAATAAATGCTGTGTTTAGGTAGGTTGTGAGTGTGGAACATGAAATCAAAATAATAAATGGAAAAATTCTATAGCGCCGTTTTTGTAAAAATCATCTCAAAGACGCTGAATAGTTGATTTAACCGTGTGTTTCGTACTAGACAGTGGAAATGAATGTTTTCTAGAAGGTAGTTATTGTCAACAGCGAATAGGTACAGTGAATAGGTTTTGTTTCTTATCGTGTTGAGGCAAAGGGTATTAAAAATGTAAGGTAAGTAATATTTATACAGAAAATCGCTACATTACAATAATATCACCCAATTGTTAGGTTTTTTGCTGGATCACAATTTTTTTTAAACTTTAGCTACACACAAGAGACCCCGAGGAAAAAAAGATGACAGAGGCCCTCAGGGCCTTTGTCATCTTTGGGGATGCTGTATGGAAAGTCTTTTAAGGGAAAGAAAAGAGTGGAAGTTCCGGGAAGGAAAAATATATGAGGGGTGGTTAGGAATCTGGTGTTCAATGTCTTCAGGAGTGACGGACGAATGAATCCATCACTTCCACTGCGGTACAAGGCGATAGGTCAAGAGAGTCCGGCTGGAGTGGTTAAAAGGTCTCCCCCAACCAATCAGTCCTGATCCGGCCCGCCACGCAGCAGGTCGCAAACGCATTCGCCGCCAAGACCATGACAAACCTCACCCCACGAACCCGGACACCCCAAGTCGCCAAACGTAGAAAATCACTTGGGGTGACTTATAGCAGGGGTGTTGGTTATCCAATAAATGGTTCTCGGAGCGGTGGTATCCAAACCCTCCTCCCAAAATGGCCAACCCCTGGAAAACCGTTCGTGCACCAGTGACAAGAATTTTTTCCCGACGACAAACTATTCATGCGCTGCTGGCATTGGAATTTCGCCCTAGCAGGATTTTTTGATTTGCGATTTAAACCTTTATGTCACGAGAAAGTGCATAACATTTTTTAACAGAATCGCTTGCACTTGAAAACACTTGAGAGTTCATTTTAGATTAAATTTTTGATTTCCCTCAAAAAGGGTCTGGTGTTCCAAATGTTACTTCATTTTGTGGTCTGCTAACTCAATAAATACTACAAATGATTTATATGTATATTTTATACGGGTTTTTATGAACATGCATAAGGTCTCCAATGGTAAAAATCTTCAAACAGTTTGGACTCTTTTGCGGTAGGTATTCACATTTAGATATGCTTAATGTACCTACACAGTTTTGTGAAAAACTTATTTAACTGTATTGTTTTAAATCACGCACAATTCCAAATACAAGACTAAAATCATCAATAATGATTGATGCAATGGACCTTCAAAAAAAGTTTTTTTTTTCTTAATGTTAATTAATATCTCCCTAATTTCTCAAAAGTGAGTGAAGTTGTTCCAGACGACAAATATTGCCTTGATGATAGTAACCCAATGGACAATGGACAATATCGGTTGGCAGATGAATCATTTAAAAGCGTTAAAGATCGACGATTAATTTCATTAATTCATTTAAGACATATTTCCAGCTAATAATAAAAACTAATTTTATAAACACCCTTATATAAAAGAACTTCTTCCTTCTTCTGGCGCTCGTAAAATTAGATTGTTAATGAAAATTTTAGTTATATGTTTCTACATATGTAAATATATATTTTATTAAGATAGTAGTTATAGGCCTTAGTCGTAAGTCTCTAGATATAAGTCTCAGACGAAATTCACTAGTTTTAAGTCAGTAGTTCAAGCGTTAACTATTTAAGAAATATATTTGTACAGCGCCCTTGAGGTGACTTTTCACGAAAACGGTGCTATATAAATTAGCCCAATATTATTATTATTATTAACGGATGCAGAACCTAATTCTAAAATGTATACCATCAACTTACTCAGCGGAGATTCTAAGAAAAGATTTTTGCTTTGACACCCTATTATTTCATCATATTTATTATTCCAATATGTATGAAGGACACGACAAAAGTTCAGAAACAAAATAAATAAAAAAGACACGACAGGAAAAAAATCTTTCTAATAAACTAAATAAGCACTCAACAGGTTCAGACACCCCTCTTGAAACCACCCTAAAATATACCTACTTCAATCAATCATTTAGCCTATTATATATTATTGAATCTTGAAGGCTAAAGTCGGGTTATTTACCCTCACGACAATTATTCAAGTCGAGGAGATGTTAAAATGTCAATGTCGGGTAAGGACCCGATGATTAATAATGTTGGGTAAAAAGGTTTATGACAAACAGACAGTAATTTAAACTTTACGCTTTTGAATTTCTTTGAAACATAACAAACGTAAATAAAATATCCCATACGAGTACATGTGCATTGTGCATCGCAGTCAATACCGGACCCCCAATTGTTGATTTATTACTTCTTGGCAAACTGACATTACGTCACTTTTTTAGTCATCTAATAAAAGCTATAAAACATCTTTTAACTGTAGTTCGATTACCAAATAATACATTAATAGATTCTTCGCCACGGTTCAAGTTGGCGAGATGAGCTTGGTAGAATGAAATAGATAACTAACTAAATAACCATCACGCCGTTTCCCCGCGGGGGTAGATGTCTTCCTCGACTTTTTCTTACACTCCTTTCTTTGTTCATTCGCTCCATATACCCTCTAAGTGTCCCTTTCCTAATCTTTCTCATTACGTTTACATCAGCCTTGCATTCTTTGCGGATCTCCACATTTCTTAAACGATCATACATGGTTTTAACACACATACGACTCAGGGATCTCATTTCTACAGCATTCAGTCTACTTTCATCCTTCCATGCCTCACTGCCATACATCATTTAGCATTTATTTTCTTTATGACCAAAACGTTTAACCTTAAATAAGATTAAAAAATAAAACTATTTAAACTATGGTAATTTGACAATTATTCATATCTAACAACAAACAGTATTTTTTATTCAATAATTCTTACCGAGAACGAATCCTGGTTCAAGTTGACTTCAAGATCCTAAAGATGAAAGGCAAAATGTTAAAGATATATAGATTCTATTAAAACGAATAATTTAAAGGTTTTCTCGAATAATTAATTCAATATAAAATTACGGAAACTCAAATCTTCTTTGTTAAAAAACAACATTCACAAAAGTATAGCCAGATGTGAATCATTTATCAAAAAGAATTTAAGTTTTCAGTGAATGACCAGCAGATGATACCGTTTAGTATTAATTACATAAATGAGAAACGTTACAAAATTGAAAATAAATTGTTTCGAAATATCTACACCCACGGTCCTAAAATGCTTAAGAGCATCATATGACATTTTTTTCCTAAAAAAACACTAATAATATTGAGATTTATTCCGCCTACTTCCAAGAAAAACTGTGGCAATGAACTCCTAAAGCTCAGCATGCATCTTCCATGAAACCTTATCAAATTTCTTGAGTTACTTTGTTGAGAAGGTCTTAAATAATGACGTAAGTATAACACACGGTTTACCTGAAAAATGTTGGCCCCTTCTAGGCCCCTATCAATAACATGTAAGGTTATTTTTAAGTTAAGTCTTTTGTTGGGTAGCTACCTACCACCCACGAGTTGGAAATAGTAGTAAAGTTATCCGAAGGTTAGCCTGGTTATCCGACGATAGCTTAGCCAGAAGCATGTAGTTATGGTACTAAAAACGAGTACCAACGAATATAGTCAAGACAACATTAATTGGTTGAATATGGCTCAGTGCTCATTAACTACATCAAATACGTAGCCAAACAGTCCATATTTAATGGTAAATTGAGTAATAGACAACGAGTAGGTACAAAAATCCGTTGAGCCACCATAATAAGATGTTTTGACGCGATGATATTTAGTCATTCTATATTGATAGTGGTCTGTTTGTAACTACCTAACCGTCACGCTGTTTACCGTGGGGATAGGCAGATAGGCGGGAACCGCCATTCAACTCAGTCTTGGCGCACACTCCACATCGTCTCACACGTTCTCGTCTGCTATTCTAACACTTGATATGGCATGCCTCAATTATTTGACTCACTTGATCGTGTCATGTCTTCCTCGACCTCTTCTAATATAAACATTGTTTATGCAAGCTTAATGAGTAAGATTAAGAACGTCACGTTTGGATGGTTTGGAAACGTAGAGAGGATGAACTAAGAAAAGATAATATAAAGATGATGATTAATTTCATTTATTCATTTCATTCATTTACTATATATATCCATCTAATCCATTGGGTGCATTTGCACCCGTGTTCCAAAATTAATGATAAAAACACCCTAATATCATAGAACTTCCTCCTTCATTAGTTGTTTGTTTCAACATTTGTAAATATATATGCATTGATGTATTATATATGAAATTGAGATTATTTAAGAGTATTTATAGGTCTTAGTCGTAAGTCACTAGTTTTAAGTCAGTGGTTCTATTATTAATTATTTAAAAGATATATTTGTACAACGCCCTTGAGATGATTTTTCACGAAAACGGCGCTATATAAATTAGCCAAATATTATTTTATTATTATTATGACGCGAAAGAGAATGGTTGAAGAAGTCGTGGTCGCCAGAGGAACACATGGCACTATGAGACGATGTATGAATGCAAATGAAGCGCCAATGAAGAGAGTATGCGCCAAGAACGAGTTGTTAGACCGGAGAAACGACGCGGTTACTGAGTAAGTTATATTGGATGTTTCTGTTTCTATTTCTTCATGTTATATTTAATTATTTTAGTAAAAGTCTTTATGTAATATAAAATTAAATATTATATCTACATACTTATGACTACAGATGTAGAATTGCAAGAAGCCTTAAAGTGAAGGCTTCAGAAACTGCGTGACTGGATCTGAGCTGAAGATTATTTCCCTGATGATTTTGCAAATCCCGCAACTTATTCAAATTCCGCGGGGCTTGCCGGATTTCAAAATTATTAAATTGAAATGATGGCAACATTTTTTATAATTATTTGATATCAATTTATGTTTTTGACGCTAATATAATGAAACGGTAACATAGTAAGTCATTTAATAGGTCTTTCGTATCAATCATCTTTAGTACTGGTAATATTACAAAAATATATTGAAAAGGTAACATAGTAAGTCATTTAAGAGGTATTTTGTATCAATCATCTATTGATACGAAAGACCTATTAAATGAACTAGTAATATTACAAAAAAATATTGAAAAAGTTACATAATAATATTTTTAGAATACAGTTGTCGCAATACTTCGCAGACTTCTGGGCATTCTGACGCTCGCATATATCGCATATATGATACGTAATAATATATATTATACGTAAGAGCAAGCACGTGCAAATCGTGAGCTTTTGGTATAAAATTTTTTTTTTTCAACCCCGCCATAAAAATTCAAAAATCGGCAGAATTAAATATGACTAAAATCCCGCGGATTTGTAGGACAGCAAATCCTACTGATGATAGCCAACCATCGATATGAGAGGTCGCCAATAGAAGAAAAGGTGCAATAATTTGTGCACTCGGTGTAAATATTGTTAGATTTACGATGTAGGTCGATAGAAAATAGTGGCATTAGCACCGTCGCATAATTGATAGATACCAAATAGTACTTCGTCAGCTTTGTCCTATATCTAAATTTGGGCAGACTGAATACAATGGGTAGTGCGCGGTTTTACACATCCCTATTTGGCTGTTCAATGCGCCGATTTCGTCACTTCCGTCTGATAATACCGCTGCACTATACAGATTAAATAACAGCAACAAATAAATACATAATAAAATGTCCTCCACAACACAGCAGAAATCCTAGCGCGGAAGACAACATACCTACATCAATGTATATTAAATATTTTAAAATTCAGTTATGTTTGCGCTCGCAACACTCGAAAAGTAGTTGACCGATATCGCTGAAAATGTCACAGTTTGTTCTTATTAGTGCCAGGAGTGTTTAGATAATGGTTTGAATGGTAGAAGAAGTCATGGACGCCCGAGGTAAACATAACATAATATCTCTGCACCGTAATAAGACACGGAGTGAATTAAAGTTGATGTAGTGTTGTTTTTAATAGTAACATTGTGGTTTACGGAAGTGAATATTGGAAGAAGTCGGATATGCCCGAGAAAAACATTCAATAGAGAAACTTTGCGGGATCCACTAGTTATAAAAACGTGCCATAATGAATTAAAGAAATTATTATGGGAAAAATAAAATTGTTTAATTAAATAAACGAGATATATGCGGTAAATCAACAGAACTCATGCAGAACAAATCAAATCATTTTAATAATCATAAAAAAGAAAATAATAATTCAAAATAATAAGTGTGTACAATCAATCAATGTAATATACAATTACATTTTTACAGCATAACATCCCTTTACTACTTTTTTTTCTTGCAAATCATCGATCTTTTACCATGTTCACCAATTCATTACTACGCGGATGACAAAACAGTTCATGATAGATTTTTGTTTGACAAGCCCCCGAAGGGCACGAGGGAAGAGTTTTTTTTATTAAATCTATTTTTTTAATTGTTTTATCTACCTATTCTTAATCAAGGTGTCAGATGTTTGTTTAAATAAGCAGAGCTTGGTATGTTTATTTAATTTTTAAATTTGTTTTAAACACTCGAGAATTTTTTGGCATACAAATATGGCGTGTTTGCAAAACATCTTAGTAGTACTACTAGGTACTACCTAGAGTACTTATAGAACCTGAAAATATAGACGAGCCAATTTTGTAGAAAAAACTCCAAGTTAGGACAAATAACGGTAAAAGGTCTGCGAATGTTTTTTTTTCATGACCAGATTTTTTCATTATTACTTCGACGGTCTCCGTGGTCGAGGGGTAAGGCTCTCGACAAGCAATCCGAAGGACGCGGGTTCAAATTCCGGCATGTGCAAATAAATTTTATTTGATTATTTGGTGTTATTTCACAATTTAATTAAATATAATATATAGAATATTTGCGGCACGTTCCATAGTGCAAGATACTCTCAGTATCGCCCTGGTGTAACACCACCATTCAGAATATTAAGCTAGCTTGGAATGGCTTTAGCCGTGTTTGGTGACCAGAACTGAATATCCTGGTACTTCCCCACCTTCCTCTTCCTCGTCTCATTCCCCTCACCTACCTTCAGTCTCACAACATTCTCCAATTGGGGATAGGCCATAGTCTCACTGACTCCAGACGGGAGCGATTGAGACTCTTGTGTGGTATTCAATTCAAAAATGTACTGCTAGACGTAAAAAGTAGAAGAAAAAAATTATATATCTGGAAGTGGGTGTACAAGCGTGTCTCCTGGGCCACGGAAAAAATATCATTGTGGTCCTGCCCCATGGTTGACCTTGGTTAATCTCGGTAAACCATGGTTATCGTAATAAATATTTAGAAAAAAAAAATCTACTTATTTAGCCCTGAGGGGTTTTACATGTAGGTAGTACAATTTTAACATCATTATTTAAATTTAGACTGCAGAACGGGTATTATTTATTGACTAAGTGAATCTACCTGGCTATTCAGATTTGGTCACCAAACACGGCTAAAGCCATTTCAAGCAACGTTTCAATTCTGAATGGTGGTCTTACACCAGGCGATACTGAGAGTATCTTTCACTATGGAACGTACCGCGAATATACCATCCGTATTCGATCCCGCAAACTTCGAGTCGAGAGTTTTACAGTATAGTGTACAGAATAGCATAACCTAAGCCAGTGGCAGTGGCCGTTTGGCTTGAATAACTGAAACCGATTTATACGTTGAATATTGGCTTATGGACATGGGAAGAGTCGAGAGCGAACTCATGCTAACACAAACTCCCATACCTAATAGGTTAGATTTTTTTTTCTCTTTTTCTTTTTGTACTTATTTAAGTACTTTGATATAAAAAAAAAACAAATTCCTGTAATATCGAAAGATCTGTTTTTGAAAAAATAATAAAATACACAGATTTGGGAAATGAGTTCAAAAGAATTTGGCATTCTCACTATAAAAATATTACCATTTGTAATTTCGGCTACTGGCATTATACCTAGCTCTCTTATAAAAAATTTAGGCGTATTAGATCTATCAAAAAATTTATATATAAAAATGCAAAAGTCAGTCATTTTAAATACATGTAGGATTACAAAATATTATCATATTATTAATATTTAATTTTTAAAAATATGGTATAATATCATATAATTTAATAATAATAATATTTTAATATATTTTAATTATAATATATATTTTAATAATTATCATATAATTTAATAAATAATAACTTAATAATATAATCGGTTTGAAAAATAAACAATAACCAAGACTCCGACCATGATAGCGCCATCTGTTGGGATATTTAAAAGAAGCTTTTAGTTAGATGTTCTACCGTATTAAAATTTTCAAATAGGCGCCACCAGACGGCCTATTTTCAAAGTAATTTAAAAAGCTAAGTGTTCTTTCTTAAATTATAGTATAAAAAATTTTAAATTAACTTTAAAAAATGGAAAAATATAATACCAATAATTTATCGTTTAGTTTTGTTAAATAAACGTATCCAAAGTTTTATAATCTGCATTTTAAAAACAAGAACAATTAGTGTTTATGAAAAAATTAAACTACGAACCTATTTTATTTATTTTTTAGTTTTTTTTTTCGTACGTTTAAAGAAAACCCCTTCAGGTATTTTTTGACGATATTCAGCCTTTAATAGTATTTTTTAAAACGCACGTATTACGGTCTGAAAAAGGTCATATTTTCGATTTGATTTTGATAATTACTAAGCCTATGTTAATTTTAAAAATGTATAAAAATTTTTTTACTTGTTGAAAACACTATCATTATCGATTTGCTTAATAATATTATCATTATTTTAAATTAATAAAAAACTACACTCGGCCTTAATACACGTTTTTTTACAACTGTTGAAAAAATTGTGACTTTGCTGAGTTACCCCGTTCTAAGGTCACCCTGTAAATGGTTATTTGTATTAAATTTGGAGTATTTGGAGTATTTTCAGTATGCTTTTGTAAGCGTGTCAAAATATAACAAGAGGTAAAATTATAATGCGAAATTATATCAGAAAAACATAACATTATACGTTTAAGAAAAATATTTAGTGAAAAACGTAACGTTAATCTTAATGTTAGGTTGCAACATTTTTATTTATTTCTATATTCTTCCTTCCTGTATACATAATCCGTATTTAAATACTTCTCTTGAAAGGAGTAAACACACAGGAGCATTAAAAACGCGTCTGCTGCGATGGGGATCCACACACATCTCTCTAAACATCTCCTCAACTGTATAATGTGACAATTTTATTTATTTTTAAAACTGTGAATTGTAAAAAATTATCAAAAAAGTTTTTTTACTATAATAGATCTATTTTCGAATGTCTTTTAAAAAGAAAAAAGTTTCCACTGGGAATTGAACTTTCCTACGCAAGAAGTGAAGTTGAAAACTCTACCGACAGAGCCAAATCCCGATTGTCCGCCTTTGTGTATGTAATTGCCATCGTTTGGGCCGGCTAGTAGCCAATTTCAAAGAATAACATTTATTGACTAGGGATTGAACCTTCCTGCCCAGGGACTGGCTCTTACACTGCTGCGACTTAAAACTAAATATTTATTGCACAAAAAGAGTACAAAGGGTATAGCTTATAGGTTAGATCCTATTTTTTGCCCTTTTTATGACCACTTATTCCGACATCGCCATAACACATTCGTGTTTTACTGATAGCTTATTAGGAAATCTGTCAATTCATTCGTTAAAGGCCTGGTGTCCCGTCTTTAACAGGAATACGAATAATTTGAAGAGACTTTCAATAAATCAACAATATTTTATATCACTCAGTTTTCTCCGTGTGATATGTAAATTTAAAATTTAGGTGCGTAAAAAGCATGTGCATTAAACATCTTACATCAGTGACATGATGATCGTTAAATGTGAACAGTGAATCCGAATATGTCGGGAATATTTATATCATTTACAAAATTTCGTCACAATAAGTCACAGCTCATAATATTACACATACTATGGAATAAAAAGGGAACGAACACGATAACGAAAAAAAACCTCAAACCACACAGATAAACAAAATAGCATATACGTTAAAAATGTTTGGTAAGGACCACACACAAGACTTTTGCTATAGTGAACTCGGTTCCATGATAAATCAACACATCGACAATTAAACACACATTTAAAAAATGATATATAGTCATTAGAAACGATGAATATTTTTTTTAAACCTAACTTAACCTAACCTAACCTACTTAACCCAGTTAATAAAGTTTTTGTTTCATCACTTTCCATGATTTTAAATAACTTTTTAAAGATGTGATGAATTATCATTTTGATGATTTATCCGGTCACCGGTGAACTCAATAATATAAGCCAGGAACTAGGAACTAAATATTTTAGTACATAATAGTCTGAAAATAAACCACAGTTACAAAAAGTGAGGAAAAGAGTGTTTCATACCTACCTATATTGTCGATGGGTAACACCTAGTACTGTAGCATCTTCCATACATTCTGATGGCAGTATGCTACACTAGCGCATCGTAGCGGAACGAGTTATGAGGCTTGGTTTTGTTTCATAAATTTTAATAGATTTCACTATGATAATGCCATTACAACCTAATCTAACGCCTCTAGCGGTCAGAGTTGCCAGCCGACACGAATAAATGCTGCCAATATTTTACTGGAGTTATACTGGACGTATTATAAATATTCTTGGCTTCCTATTTGGTAACACAAACCCATTATGTGGTTGAACATACATACTTGTTCAAATCATAACATATTTATCATTAAATAACATCAGCAACAAGAAGGAAAGAAAAACAAAAAGAAAGAAACAAAATAAAATGTTTTTTTAACTTTAATTCATCTATTTTCAATTTTCTACCTAGTTTCGCCATCTCTTGGACCGGCTAGTATCCAATTTCAAAGAGAACAAAATGACTGAGAATTGAATCTTCCTCCACAGCGCCTGGATTTTAAACTATTGGGAACTGTTAAAAATATTACAAACTAAAATAAAAAAATAGGATTTAGCTGAAATAGGCCAAGCCACGAAAATATAACTGTGAATATAAATATCGTGGTCTGTAACAAGCATTACAGTGTCATCGGCGAATGTTACAATTTTGCCATCTGTAATTATTTAGAAGTAGATAAGGAACATTTATAGGGGACCTAGAACACTATTCAAGCAACGTTTCGATTCTGATTGCTGGTATTTCTCCAGGGCAATGCTGAAAGTATACGTTTGAAAGTGTAATAATTTGGTAATTATTGTTTCTTTTTTGTGAAATAACACAACGTAGTTGCACGGCGCCCTTAAGGTGATTTTTCACAAAAACAGCGCTATCAAAATCAGACAAATATTATAATGTTAATTAATATAAATATATTTACTTACGCCGGGTTTTGAATCCGTAAATCGCATGTTGTTTATTTTCAACTGAATTGTTTGAATAGATATTATTAATATCAAAATGAATCGTTTATCTATTAAAATATAAGTCATTTTCAGTGAAATATGTTTTTCTTTCCCTATGATTTAAATTCATATTAATTTATAGGTACTTTGCACCTGGGTAAACCCGGACTAACAATCATTTCCGGTAATGATTTGCGTGCGAAATTTCGTTATCAATGAGTGTGAGTAACGGTGGTACATATAGTGCAATAATACTTTCTAGTTGTTGATTTAAACTATTTGAACTAGATTCATGTGTCAACAAATATACTAAGCGCGTAGGTTTTGGTACCGATAAAGTTTTATTAGCATGATATCTTTTTTCAGAAACAAATAGAGATAAAAATAATATTTATTCCTCTTGATATAAATGTCATCAAAGAAATGTTAAAGCAAAAATTGATTCACTTGCTGGATTTAATATAATTTGATGTCCGTTATCGGTCTAGATTGGATCTATCAATATTTCTGATATTTGAAGTTCAGAAGGTCATTGAAATATATTATAATTTTGAACTAAACAATTCCCGCTTTAATCATGTTCATTCATTTGCTGGTATAATATCCAATGCCAGCGTAGGTTCATGAATAGATTCATTGTCCATATTGCGATCAAAACTCTCGTTTTTTGTTCAATCTCTCATTAGCATCAATGGTATACTATAATACTACTTGAATATTATCAGATCTGAACTACAGTCAGTGGCGGCTGGTGATTTAAGTTCCTGTATAGGGTTCAAAAGAATCAAAATTTATTTTGGTTAACGATTTATTAACTCCATTCTATAATCATTTTTTGGTATCAAGTAGGTACTGCGCTCTAAATTTGCAAAGACTTCACAAATAAAAAAAAACTAGCTATAAAAAAAAACGTATTAATTTGTAAACAATCTGCAGTCGTGCTCGATGCAGTACGAGGATGAGTTAACGGAATTGGATTATTGTTACGAGAGAATCGTTTCTCCAATCCAGGTCGCTCGCAATCACCGTCGAAAGTACATACATTGGTCGACATTCTGTTGCTGAGGCCGGCGTTGATGGGGTTATCCTTAAGGCAAGACCAAACCGCCGCGATCATTTTGCGTCCGCGATGGCGTGCACGGTGAGCGTCCCGTGTGCGTGCAGAACCGTTCACACCAAACTAGCGATCAACTAGCGATCAGCTGGCGTCCGTGGCACACGTACATTCGTGTCGGTTGTGTGGTAGGTATAGCTCGGAGCGGGAACCATTTAAATAATCATAATCATGTTTGGAGACGAATCTGAAGAAGAATTATTACTTCTAGCGGCTATTGCAGATGATGAAGATAGTAGCTTATCTACCCTAATAACGAATATTTTCGATTTACGGTTTATTTATTTATTAAGTTGGAGTTTATAATTCGGTAATCGAACCTATGTATAGTGGCTATATATTGGATAAGTTGGCCGATTTTTTTAACCACTGCAAGTATTTTATTTTAATTTTAATAATATTCGTTATTAGGGTAGATAAGCTATTGGGAAGATGGTGAAAAAGCCCCTGAAAAGTGTAAATTTACTTAAAATACGGTTTGGTAAGATAAATAATTTCGACGGGTTGGTAGGATAAAATGAAACCCATAATGCAAGTTTGTTAGAATTTATGTATATTTGAATAAACTATTTTTTAATGAATTTTAATTACAAGAGTTTCTTTCGATTTCAATATTTTAAATATCAGATTAATGGGGACAAAATTCTTAAGAATGGTTTACACTTACATAAAACAAATTAATCGAACACATATATAATAATTACATCTTCTTTTGTACAAAATATAAACATAGAACTGTGCTAAAAAAATACACGCGTTCCGGTGTGTGATGGTTTGAATACTCAGATAAATAAACAAACGATAAAACGAAACGAACGTGCTCCAAAAATTTTTTTGTTTGAGATAAGAACATAATATTTATTGACAGGCAGGTTTTATGAGTAAACACGTTCCCACGGGAAGGTGGAAAGAAGAGATCGCTGGGACAGTCGGTTTTTGAACTTGGGTACGTTGACAGCTCCGAGAAATCGATACAAATCAGAAGTGTTGTGTGAAATTACAGTTAATTAGTGAATTCAGATGGTGTTGGAAAGCTTTGTTGAATATTGAATTAAAGTGAAAAATTATTGAACCGGTGAAGTGAAAAAGTGATTGGACTCAGTGAGAATTCAATTAATAATAATAATAATTGGATAATTTGTAGAGCGCCGTTTTGTGAAAAATCACCTCAGGGGAGCTAGGTGTTGTGCGATCGCGATTGTGTTATAAAGTTGTGTTGATTTAAGCGTGATTTCATATACAGTTCGGACTAGATTGCTTGTCTTAAAAACATGGAAATAATAATGATAATGATTGCGTTTAAAACAGAGTGAACGTATTTAAAGGCAGGAAGTGTTTGATCGGATTAAGGAAGAATTAACGATTGGCGAGATGGCGTTCTAACCACGGAGACAGTAAACCAGAGAATCAAACAAATCATAAACTGTGGGTTCGAATCCTGACTGATTAGGGAGGTACAATTTTATTTACAGAATTATTTAATTACCCTTTTAAAGGCGTAGGGAGGGGAATAAGGCTTGGAATAAACTTCCTATGGAATTGAGATGTATAACCAGCCCAACAGAATTTAGATCCAAACTAAAAACTCACTTTTTCAGACACTCATTTCCATAAATCCGTGATTCTAAATGACGGATTTAGAATGACTATAATATTTCTTTTTTTTTCATTTTTTTATACCGTAATTGTTACATTATCTAGCGATTCCGTTCATTCAATTTTGCTATTGACTCTCCTACCAATGGACAATATCAGCGGGAACACAACAAGTCAATTGGATTATTTGTTGGCAGATGAATCATCTAGATGCGTTTAAGATTGACGATTGATTTTATTCATTAATTTCATTCATTTAACATATATATCCAGCTAACAATAAAAACACCCTAATATAATAGAACTTCTTCTTCTGGCGTTAGTAAGATTAGATTGTTAATATTAATTTTAGTTTTAAGTTGTTAAATATGTAAATACTCGTATATATGTCATTAAGATAGTAGTTATAGGTCTTAGTCGTAAGTCACTAGATATAAGTCTTAGAGATAAGTCAGTAGTTCTAGTATTAACTATTTAAGAAATATATTTGTACAGCGCCCTTGAGGTGATTTCTCACGAAAACGGCGCTATATAAATTAGCCAAATATTATTATTATTATTATGGGTTTTGCCGTTTGTATTTAAAATACTATTAATACAATCATTACTATCTATTAAAAGTTTCTTTATCCTTGGAAGTCATATTTGCATTATTATTGTCTCCCTCTTACAAAATTCACATTAATAACATTGAGCGAATACAAAAAAAAATCTATGTTTTATAAATTTTAAATTAAATATCCCACTAGAAGACTTACACTATCATTTCTTATTAAATACTCTAAAAATACACACATTGGAAGACAGGCGTAAAATAAACGACTTAACTTTTTTATTCAAGATTCTAAACTCTAAATTCGACTGTTGCGAACTTCTGCAACTCATAAACTTACGAATACCTACAATAACAACACGACAAAACACACTATTCCACTGCAACACACATAAGCGCAATTACATTGCGAACTCCCCAATACAACGGTTTCACAGTATGGGAAACAAATACGTAGGTGATGTCGATATATTTAATATTAACTTTGCGAATTTTGTGGATCACGTAAAATATTATTATTATTATTATTATTTCAACACTATTCCTAATTGGAAGTTATATTTTTGTAAACCAGTCAAATCGCTGTATTTTTTAATTTATGTTCTTGTTATTTTTAATTTTGTTTCTTGCATAAATTATTTTTAATTTAATTTTATTTTTATTATTTCTTTCTCATGTTTCAAAACTGTCTGTCATTAAAATTGTACCACCTACATGTAAAAGCCTTCTTGGCGTTAAATAAATAAATTATCATGTCCCTTGCTTGCAAAACTGTATGAGCAATAAGTAACCTACTCAAGAAGCAGTTACCAAAAGCGGCATTTAACCATTGAGGGTTATATGTATACCTCGATTTATTTTACTTGAAAATCTTTCCAGCCGCCTCTGTCAGCAACCTCCCACTACCAGACGGCATACCTTTGTTTGTGTGAACGTTTCTGTATGCCAAGGACACTTGGCTCACGATGGAAGAATGAAGCATGGTATAATACAGCCGGCCGCGGCTGGCGGCTCCTTACGCAACATCGAATCCAACATCTGCATTACATTCTAATAAAACATCTCTTTAGGAGGATCTGGACGCAGCAGAACTTTGGATTAAAATTGAAATTCAATTTGACCTGATAAACAATATTTTGTTTTGAAGGTGAATGAACTGATTAAGCTTTCCGGTTAAATTGATTTTTTCGTTTTATTTTGCACATGAATATGTCCTCAATACATATATTTTAATTGGCTTGAAGAATGGCTGCCCTCTATTTTGCATACGGAATTTAAATTTGGATTTGTATTGGCTGCACTGTTCATAAAGGCGAAGCGCTATATCACTATTTTGATTAATCTTTGTAACGAATTGGTGTACATTCTTTTTGGAAAATATGCTTTAGATAAATTGAAGGTTATACTATCGCTTCGCTTGAGTAGAATACAAATAATAAAATAAATTACTCAATAAAAAATATATATGTAAACTACTAAAAAAAAACATTTTTTCAATAGAAATGTATGAATGCGTAAAGGAAACAATTTAAAAAAATACACCATTATAGTTAGGTTTTTTTGTGACAGTTTCACTTGATTAAATTTTTTGCTTTCTCACAAAATTATTTACAAAATAAATAAAAACGAGTTTTTGGCTTGAAATAAAGCTTTTCTAGACTGCGTTTGTCAAGCGATTTTAATGCCTATTACCTACAATATAAGGTATACCAAGAATTTACACATTTTTGGCTTATAGCTTCCTCTTAATTCATGTTCGTATAATGTTTTTTTCTTGTAATAACATTCCATCACGTTCCCTGATCTGATGTATTCTTCAAAAATAAGATTGACATATTTAAGATTTTTCGTATTTAGTTAGTGGATTACGTATCATTAGGTATTGTTTATTTATATATTGTAATACTATTAATCAAATATTTTTGATATCGAAATAGATGTGAAAAATATAAAGAACAGGCCATTTCCAAGCTGTGCGTATACGAAAACTAGCGGGACTCCTTTCAAACAATTAATACTTGATTATTTTTTTAAAATTTTAACAAAAATATATGCAGTTCTAAAATATTAACAAAAGATGAATTATTAGGGTGGAGATTGAGAGACAAAAACGGCGCTACAAAATTCATCCAAATATTATTATCATTATATATTAGGTACTGAGAAAACGCGCGTGGTTTCACTGAACTAGTTCCAGTGGACATACTTTAACAGTCCTTCGAATGGCTTCCATTCATAAGCGGGTTGCGTTTTTTGTTCAATTAGTATGAAACTAACGTGTCTAGTGTTTTTATAATGTCATTGGAAAGAACCTCAAAGTATTTGATGCGGTTATTAATTTATTACGTCGACTTTAGAAGTACTATATGAAACATAACATAGACCATCTTTTAAACTAAATATATTTTTGCACTTCGATCAGGAGAAAATATATAGCATGTTTGAAATGGCTTCAGCTGGATTTTACCGTTTTACTATATCAAAAGAAGTGGTTCGGCACTGTCTTACCTGTATGTTACCCTTTCTTTCATTTAGAAATGTACACAAACCCACAATAATGTTATCAACGGTTGATACTGTCCCCATGCAGAAAGACACAAAAAATAGATAGGTTTCCACGAACGAAAAAGGAATCAAACCTCCACTTTATGATAGTAAATTAAGCTGAAAGGTGTTTCATTAGTGACTCACTAGGTCTGTGATAATATCGAATTGCACGGAAATTACATTATCAGAAGTGTTTATATAATCACGATAAATCCTTGCATTGGTCGAAGCAAATATTTCAAAATGGTTGCATTTCACGTTACGCTTCATAAATTTCTGACAAGTATATTTTTTTGCTTTTCCTATTTTTCAAGAGAAACTTGTTTTATGTTCATCATTCACGTCGATCACGTGGTTATGACCTGTCCTCCATAAATAGTTCTTTCTCAAGTATTCTGCTTCCCGTCCTTCTCCAATTATCTTCCACAAACATCTGTAGAGTCAGGTGGGGCAACCGTACTCAATTTTTTTTCATTCGGATGTTTGTATTAAAAAGCTTCAGATATTATGGTCCAATTTATTTATTTATTAATATGATTTATTATTAAAGTTAATTAATCTCAACCAAACACAAAACCTCATACGGTTAGTAGGTCATAGTATTGTATTGAAAAGTTCACGTGCATGTCCATTGCAGACACTTGATACATAAGCGGGGTACGTATTTACTTCATTACAGTTAAACGGGATGCATTGAGACATTACATTACATTATAGTATTAGTATTAGTATTAATTTTGATATGTTTGTACCATGTGTACTACACACAGTGCACCAATAATACTAACACTTAGGCTAAAACCGAAATCAAATAATAATAACCGATATAGTCAATACAACAAAGCACAATACATATAAGTCCACACATGCATACAATTATTCATGTTTGTTACAAACCAGTAAAACAGAAATCATGAAAATAATTTACTCGGTAGGTATTTATTAGTATATTGTTTTGTGACGCTGAATTATTTTAACGTATTTTCCTCTCCAACCAATAAGGAGGCTGGGATTCAAATTTTACTGGTTTGAATCTGCGCAGTGTTGCTTTGAGTGGAATCGAGCCGCCCGCGCCATAGCGAAAACGTCATCTAATGACAGTTGACAAAAACACCGTACCGAGAAAACAACCCATGAGTCAATTTGGTTTTTAGCCGGAGTTATAATTAGTTCAATCTTATACGAGTGCCTGTGAATTCCTCCACCATGCGAGCGCTACCAAAAGAACCATATCATCGAACATCATAACCAACTCTTCCGTAAGTCACATTTGCGAATACCTATCTTTTTGGTTCAGCGAACGGAGCGTTAATTTACATAGGCACATACCTGCCTAGATTATAACCATTATTATCTAACCCATGTGTCGATAGTCTACGCCAAGGCTGCCCAACCCCAGGCCCGCGGGCCACAATGTGGCCCGTGAACGAATTATAAGTGGCCCGCGTGAACCATTTTCAAAAAACCCGCCAATCCGCCAATTTGAAAAAGTGTCGCGGGTCCGCGGTAAAACAAATAATGCAGCTTGCGCGCGGTCACCAGGGTTGCCAACGAAGGCGATTTATCTCTATTTAGGCTACTCAGAACGAGAATCAGCGACGAAAAAATCTAACCTGTTGAACTTACTTTTTAAACAAAAATACACTGGTTTTTGATATAATATTTTTTGCGTCCGAAATGGAAACTTGTAGCCACCCCTTCCCCCCATGGAATTCGAAACCATTTGGATTTCAAATATTTTTTTGTGGGGAATTATATGCTTTATAGAAATTCTCTAACAACCCCCACCCCCATGGAAATAGGAACCGTCAGGTATTCAGTGGCCCGCCAGCGATTCAAAATCGTGAATTTCGCCCAACTGTTAAAAAGGTTGGGCAGCCTTGGTCTACGCGATTGTCATGAACCACGCCGTTCAGACACAATTGGTTACACAATAGCACCCATTGGTTACAGAGGCGAAACAAATTATCATGGACCACACCCTTCTGACACAATTGGTTACACAATAGCACCCATTGGTTACAGAGGCGAAACAAATAAAAAAAAACATAAAAAAAGTAATTCACCGGTTGATTTTTATTTTTTTCTTAGGGCTCACTGAACACATGGTCGGATTCAAGGCGACCTGCAGAATTGAGGAATAGGAGGAATAGTAGTTGAATCATATTAATAATAATAATACTTGGATGACTTGTATAGCGCCGTTTTTGTGCAAAAACACCTCAAGGGCGCTGTACAAACTTATAATACATTTCTACAGTGATCTATGTTATTACTTAACTATTTATGGAGAAAATATACAGTACAATACTTACCTGGTAGGTCACTTGAGATAAACACTTAATTAACATTATCTAATTGTTTATTGGCGAAATTTAGATACAGGATTTAGGACTTAATTGAAAAATTGAATATGACTGGACTTTTTCTTAGGATTGGTATATTTAATTTAAGGGTACGACAGCTTAAAAAGGTAAGTTTTTAGTTTAGACCTGAATTCTGTTGGACTTGTTATGGATCTTAGTTCCGGAGGGAGTTTATTCCAAGCCTCCGGCCCAGATACTCCGAAAGCGCGATCACCAAACTTAGTATTTGGCTTGCGCATAGGTTCTATCAGTCTGCCTACAGCTGCTGATGTTGCTGATCTAAGCGTTGACTGCCTCAGACCAGTGTTTTCCGGGAAGCATAGTTCAGAGATGTAGGGTGGGGCCATTTCATTGATGGATTTAAACACCATCCAGCACAGTTTGTACTGGATTCTTTCAGGGCACTTGAGCCAGTGAAGGTTACAAAGGTGTTCTGAAATGTGCGAATATTTTGAAACTCCGGTTATGAGCCGTGGCGCTGCATTAAACACTGATTGAAGTTTGTCAATTTGATATTTTGGAAGGCTGGCATAAATGCCGTTGCAGTAATCGAGACGTGAGACTACGTAAAAGTTGATAAGTAGTTTTGTTGCTTCTGAAGGAAGGCTTCTTCGGACAGACTTGAGTTGTCTTAGGTGAAAAAAACCGGTGCTTACAGTCCTATTTATTTGACTTTTAAACGAAAAGTCTAAATCTAAATTGACACCGAGAAGTTTGACTGTTGTTTTTCGGATGATATCGCTGCCGGAAATAGTAATAGGTGAATTGTCTATGAAATGTTGACGTTTGTTTGTGGCTGCCCAGAGAAACTCAGTCTTAGATGGATTGAGCTTCAGCTTGTTTGAAGACATCCAACGAGTTATTGCTTCTAAACATTCAGTTATACGGATCTTGAGACTATTGATTTCATTTGGAGCGCAGTAAAAATAAACTTTCTGATCGTCAGCGTAGCAGTGAGACAAGAGATCAAATGACTCGATTATTTTGGCGACATCATTTGTAAAAAGGATGAAGAGAAGTGGACCCAAAACGGATCCCTGGGGTACCCCTGAAGAAAGTGTTGCGAAGTTGGACAATTTATTTCCAACCCTCACGGCTTGTAAGCGATTGGATAAATAGGATACCAGCCAATTTTTTATGTCGGAATTCAAACCAAATGTTTCCTCTAATCTCCTAATGAGGAATTCATGATCAATCGTGTCAAACGCTGCACTCATGTCTAGGAGTGAGATAAGTGATAACTTACCTGACTCTACAGCCAGAGTTAAGTCTGATAGCATACGAAGTAGTCCGGTTTCAGTTGAGTGGAACTTTCTGTACGCAGATTGACGTTTTGCGAATAATTTATTTGAATTCAAGTGACTGGTTATTTGTGCGGCAGCAATTTTCTCCAGGATTTTTGAAATAAATGGTATGTTTGAAACGGGTCGATAATTACCTAAGTTATCAGCGTCTAGTTGTGTATTTTTCAGGATCAGTGTTAGTTACTACAGCTGACTTGAGTGGTTCAGGAAAGTCACCCGTGCTAAGTGATTTATTGAAAACGTGAACTAGTAATGGAGTTATAACATTAGAACATTGTTTTAATAACCATGTCGGTATAGGATCAAGACTGCACAGTTTATTAGGCGAGCTTGAAATAATTTTTATTACTTCTTCCAGCATTGTGGGTTTGAAGGAAGACAAAGTTCCTTTAGAATTTAAAGTGAATATTGGCGGAGGGGCGTGAGATGCGGAAGCACGAATGGATTCAATTTTTCCCCGAAAAAAAATTGAGAAGGCTTCCGGGGTAATATCTATTTTCGTTGGAACAGTGACTTCGGAAATTACAGTCTTTATTGAGTTCCAAAGACGTCGCGGGTTGGTTCGCTCAGAGTTAATCTTTTCTTTCCAATACTCTGTTCTTTTGGAATTTATTTTACTCGTATACTATTTTTGAGCAAGGATCCACTCGTCTCTTGTAGTTACAGAAGAGTTTTTCCTATAGGTCCTCTCTAATTTCCGCATAAGTCTCTTCTGGTTTCGACATTCATCGTCAAACCAGCCGTCAGACTTTCGAACTTTCCGTGTTTTTGATGATGTCGGGGCATATTTATTTAACAGACATGAAAGTGTTTTATTATATGTCTTGACAAGTTCGGTAGGGGTCTTTGTTTCCCAAACATTGGGTGTACATAAGAGAGAGGTCTGTAACTCTTCCAGAAAATCACTAAAGCTAAATTTACGCCATTCCCTTGATACAATCATGTACGATTTATTCGCAATACTCGCCATGTACCCTTTCCCACTGCGTACGGTTACCCCACGTGATTCTACACCTCAGTTAACCTCACTATTTGGCATTCTTTCCACATGGCTATCCCATCACAATCAATGAAAATAATCAAGATGATTTCATGCCCGATTAGATTCTAGAGTTAATGAGTTCATTCGTATTCCTGGTAAAAAAAGGGTCTGTAACTTTGGAACTTTGGTTGGAACTTTGGTGTTAACCTCTAAAAAGTTAAATACATATGTTGAAAATTAGTGTAAACCAGATCGTAAAAAAATGAGAAAGAACACTTCACCAAGCAAATATATTGGAAGAATCAAAAAATAATAAATAATAAAATTGCATCTCAATAAGACCCCAGCCAATGCTCCTCCACCATTAAAAAAAGAAGTAAGATCTACGACAGCATTTATCGATTGATTTCCTACGGACCGGTTATTCCAGGACTTTACACATCCATTGTAGCTCTTTCGTGCTTTTACGCGCCAAGGTTACCAACATGCTATTTCAGATCTACACAAATTTAAAACGGTTTTTTTAATCGCTTTTTTGTTGTTGTTGATGAACATAATACAACAAACTAAGCGCTTATTTACAAAATCAATATTAGCTGGCGCGTAAGAATCGAAAACACTTTTCGGCAATCGGAAAGGTGCGGCTTCAATTCCCGTCAACGGCATTTATTGTTTCTCGGAAGATTTTTTGTGTTTCAGGCTAATAGTTATACTTTGTGCTTTGCATAAAAACCTTATCTTGTAAACATAATAAAACAAAAAATTAAAACATTTTTATTTGAAAATTATTTTATCATTATGTTTGACGTGGAAACTTTGTTATTAGTTATTACAATTGTGTTGTATAGAAATAATACATAAATGTTGTGTTGTGATTTGTGATGTAAATATCGACGAAGTACATCGATGGATTTATTGTAATCCGTTGGGTGGGCTTTCTTTACGTGAAAGTACCTAGTAAGTAAGAATTTGATTAGTATTAAAAACTATCAAGACAGGATTGAATATTTAAAAGAAATTTAACATTGTCTAATGTACCTACATTGGCTTGATTAATCAACATAGTATTTTATCTAAATTATGAAAGCAGGCTTTGAACTAATTCTATGTAATTATTGAAAATTTTGAAACAGTTTGTCCCTTTATGATATAAAAATATTTGGGTACAGTAATTTACTTGTTTCTGTGAAAAATCATCTTAAGGGCGCTGTACAATCTTTACATATATTATTATGTACAAACGATACAGTAACGTACTTAAAATTAAATTAACAATAATTATTTACATTTACATTATGACAAGTCAAATCATTTTTAAATCACGTGGAAATTTATTCCAGAGTTTAAGGCCTGATACTCCGGCACTCACTGAACTTCGTTCTTGTGTGCATTATTATTGGACAAGTTTTTATTGTTGACTTTGTTTTAGAAGTATTTACAATTTATTGGTATTGCTGTTCAGCCAATGATAAAACGTAATGTTTATTTTCAAGCACATGCAGTATTATCTCTCCTGTGCCTGCACAGGATAATTAAATTTCTCCGAACGATGGTAAATGTAGTACACTGAACTTAGTTCTTGTGTGCGTTAGTATTGGAAAAGTTTTTATTGTTGCGTTTGTTTTAGAAGTAGGTATAATTTATGGATATTTCTGTTCAGCCAATGATAAAACGTAATGTTCAATTTCAAGTACCTGCAGTACTATCTCTTCTGTGCCTGCACAGGAAAATCAAATGAAATTAAATTTCTCCGAACGATGATAGTAAATGTATTAAGGTGTACGGAATGAAAAAGTTTTAAAAGGGGTTGGTACATTATTTATAGGAAACAATATTCATAGTGTTAAATAAACGGAATGAAATATTTATAATCAGATAATGTTGACTAGATTACTATAGTATCTTCCTAGATAAATAATAATTTATTAATCAAACTTACGTACCTATACATTTCAATATTATTTTTGTCACTAATCCTAATAATTTATCTCCTCACATCATATAAATGTGTAAGATGGTATTAGGTAAAGATATTGTCTCAATTTATTTTCTATTTGTACCTAATAATATGAAATGGACTCGTCAATGTGAGTCTCAATATTAGTTCCACGCAGAAAACTTATTGATATAAAATATTTTAATTTATATAAATCTCTTCAATTTATTCGTATTACTGTTAAATCATTCAAAGCAGAACTTGAAAAACTTAAATGTACGAAGTGAATATGCACTGCATCTACCTACACGAAATCGAAACGTTTTAAAAACAAATCATGGAAGATTCTTAACTGACACTCTATTAGAAACTCATTAGGCCTGCAATCCCGTTTTTAAAGGGAAAACTAATAATTTGACTATAATCAAATCACCGTTCCCCAATCACCTATCGCTGCATATATATTATATCAAATATTTTTCTATGTCATTATTTATTTTGTGTTTTCGATAGTCAAAATAAAAATATATATAATAAATACAAACGGGACTGCAGGCCTTTGCAGACTCGATAACACACGAATAACGTAACACGTGTTCATAAAAAAATAATATTTTTGTATTTCTTCATTATATAATAACAGGATAAACACGTGTTCCGATATATTATGAAAGTACTAATAGTTTATTTGGAAATGGATTGCATTCACGTTTTTAACAGTATTTAAATAAAATTGCCATACACATTTTCTCCGTGCGTCACCTACCTACCTATATATATATACAGATGTTGTGATCTTGAAGAAGCATGGATTATATATAAAAAAAAATCGGAGAAAAAAAATCAAATCACCCAAGCGAAAACACTTGGGAAAATGTTTTATCTCGTATATTTATGTCGCATGTCATGCCATGAAATGAATAAAAAGACAAATTTATTGTTCTCTCACATCGGGTTTGATTTCATTTCAACCTATCATCCAGTATTTAAATGTTAAATGGAACTCAAAATACATATAGAAAAATGCATATGTAGCGGAAAAATAATGCATGCTTTTTTTCTTATCACAGCAACTAAATCATGCTATGCAGTAAATGGAGTGCTGTCACCTTTTTAACAGGATTTTTAATATAGCGCAGTTTAGTGTCATTTCATTTAAAGTTTTCTTTGCCTTTTTATCGCCTTATCGAGTATCATGAAAAATATGCTATATAAAGTAACCAATATTTATTATAACTATTTTTTGCAAATGTGTGGTGTTTAATCCTACTTGCCACCGTGGAGAAAATGTGTGAATGTTTGTCAGTTAATTAATTCTTTTAATATTATGAAAAGGAAAAATCACAGTTATGAGGTCAAAATTTTAAGCGTATTTAAGAAATCAATTAGCAAGGGGAAAATTCCTACATCTTTATAATATTAATTAAAACTGTAATTAATTAATTCATAACTACCTACTCCATCATGTTTTCAGAACTTTATTCAAATCTGCTTCATTATGTATTGTGGTTCGCTACGTTTGGTGACTTAGCAGGGGTGCCCAGGTTCATGGGGTGAGGCTGTTCGGGTCTTGGCGACAGATGCGTCTGCCGACCAACTGGATCGGTAGAGACTGGTTGAGGGAGACCTTATGAACTCTCCAGCAGGACTCTCAGAACCATCGCCTTGCACCGCAGTGGGAGGGATAGATTCATACATCCGTCACTCCTGGACACACTGACCCCCAGATTCCTACCCAACCCTCATCCCAGAACTTCCTACCCTTCTTCCTAAAAATACCCGCCACACAGCATCCCCAAAGATGATACAGGCTCCTGTGTGGATATAATTTTATAAAAATTAAAAAAATGTGCAAATAAACTCGCAGAAAGGTGAATACCAATATAATTCATACACCTATTGATTGCTAAGTGCCATGTATAATGAAAACCTAGACCGTCACCAACTTTGCACAGTACCTCAGAACCACTTTGTCAAAAGAATCAAATATGAATATAGGCTGGAACTTTTTGATAAATTCAATTTATTTTGTGCGCCTTAATGTACTTCCGTGCTTGTTTGGCCGGCCATGGGTTTGCCCGAAAGATTTTAGTTAAGCTTTTGTCAGTTTTAAACATATATCGGTAGTGTGAAGAGTGTGTGCGGTGCCCTAAGAGAATTTTAAATTCGGATCTATAAAGCCAGTTTCATACTAAACAGTGAGTACTTACATTGAATAAATTATGCTATTTTTAAAATATATTGGGCGTGCCTATTGAAGAATAGTACCATAGATATAGACAACAATAGATAATTATGCTATTGTTTAACTCTCATATCAAGGTTTTTTTTCAAAACAGGAGCGCTTGGTAATCGTGGTATTTTTTATTATTACAATAATATGTTCACCTCAAAATATTTTTTTGCACACCTAAGTAAATTAATTTATTGTGAATTTAAATGAATAAATAATATTATATATATTTTTAATGAATAAACTTTTGTATACACAATTCTGGTTTTACAATTGGATATTTTATATCTCACGGTTTATACTACTTTTCCATTAGATGCTTTTGCTTTTGGTTAGAAGGGGAGTGCACATAAAAGCAAAAAAAAGAACATTTTAACTAAATGTATAGTGCAATTTTCAGAAGTAGTAAGTACATTTTTTCTGTTCGAGTTAAGAATTTAAAAAAAAAAGTATTCGCTTACCATGTATAGTAAATATATTTATTTGATTAGCTGCACAGCTATTTCACTATCAACCTTTACCTACCTTTTATGTTTTCATGATAAAATTTATTATATTTCTTTATCAACAAACAAATACCTGACAAGTGTTAAGATGACTAAAAACATACTATTTTCTCCATTTTCGTATTTAATTCTACCGTTCTGTTCGGTATTTATTTATTTAGGTGGAATTTATAAATGATCCAAATATACTTATTTTTAAAGTTGTTTTTGTGTGAACACCAATCTATTTATATGTTAATATATATATATTTTTATTAGGTACACATAATTTCACTTGAAACATTGTTGTCCCAGTCAATAACAATGATGTCATGAAATGTTATTTCGTAAACAAAACATTCTCTACATGTTTGTTGACATTCCCCACACATATCAAAATTATTTGGACCGGTTTCATTTATATTAGCTGGAAATCGTCGTGAAACGAAATATGTCTTTGAGTAAATGTAAAATGGGTCAGTAAATATGAAATGAGAGCAATCCTTCTGTCTCCAAATAAATGCTTTTAAAAATGAGTTTTTAATCGATTCCGTTTAATTTGGTGTGGACGTCGACGGGTCATTTGCCAAAGATATGCATTTCGTTTGAAAACGTTTCGACTATGTTTTTCTGAATTTGTTTATAATAAAAATAGAAAGAGCCTAGGAACTGGTAATAAATTATAATAATACTTGTTAATTTTCGATTTTATGTCCGGGTTAAATCTTCCCCATAGGAAAAACTAAACTTTTCCACAAATGATCATCTAGTCAATCAACATTATGCAAGTGCATTATATAAGCAAAATAAATACAAAACAATACAAGAACAACACGTCAACTCACCAGAGATTAAATGGGAAAATAATTCACCGACTCCAGATATTTTCATATCAGAGGGTTCGGCTCGGTAGAACTTCTAACAGGGCCCATAAATCCTACTGATCCCTCAGTATAAATATTTAAAAAAATATATAATATACTATATACTATCTACAATTATCCACATTATTATTATTACTATAGGTACCTGCGTAAGATGATTTTTTTTTTTAAAGAAAGACAAACATTCCCGGGTTACGAATAACCTGACAATATTTGAAAATCTCTTACTACCACCACAGTAAAATGTTGCTTGTGTTGTTATGGAAGACTCGGCCACCGACCGGTTAAAATTAAAAATCATTCTACTATAAAAAAATAATGTTAATATTATTTTATATTTGTTCATATGAAGCAGATACTTTGAGACCTGACATTACAATTTAAAATAAAACATCACTATTATTTATTTATACTCATGCCGACCGGGTTTCGCAACAAGTTTCGGTGACTACAAAAGTGAAACATAAATAGTTTTAGTTTTATTGCTTTTCGTATTTTGTATAGCTTTAATTTGTTTATTTACGTATAAGCACTTACAACATATCCAGATAGGCATAATTTAGCCAGAACACGAACGAATACGTTATTTATGAAGTAACATATAGCATTTAGATGACAAATATACATTACGTATTGCAGACATGTTACTGTTATCATTATTATATTATCATGAACTCCCTCCTATTCCTTTGCTATTTGGAAGACTTTGCTGTATCATCGAAAATTGTAAGGCACATTTGATTAAATGCACGGAATAAACCTACTGATAAAAAATATTGCTTATTTATTGAATATTTCAAATTATTCATTACCCGGTTAAAAACGGGATTGCAGGCCATTAATGAATGAATTATTGAAAAATACCACTGTTTTTTGACAACATCGGAACACGTGTTCATAAAAATCCTAAAATTTTAGCATTTCGTCATTATATATTATTAAGACCAACGCAGGTGCATTAACACGTGTTCCTATATCATTACGAATTAACTAAAAGTTTATCAGGAAGCGCCTGCAGTACCGTGTTTACCGGATAACCAATAATTTGAAGTGTTTTATTCTCTGATACTCTTTTTTTCCGTGTGTATATGCGTTTACAATTCAGTAGGTACAGCTTTATAATTTATTTGTCAAACGTTAGCGTTTTTTTCCCTCCTTCATAATAATCCGTGTCTCTTCAAGACCCGCATTAATAAACCCCTTTCTACAGCTTCTACCTTAACCCGCCTCATAACGCTGCCTCACTGGTTGGCGACATAGTTCCGCTGTCTTTAGACTGTACAGACAGGGGCGCTCTTGTGAAGTGACTCGTAAAAAAAACTTTTATATACTCACTTGGTACGTTGATGTCTCAAACTCTCCAGTACGTATAATTGTGTAAATAAAATATGCACGTTTTATATACGTAGAGCGAACCACTCTCAGGAAAATTTAATTCAACAACCTATGTACATTTGGCTAGATTACCTTCTAAGAAAATACATATTTTTATGTACGGGCTATGAGTTATGATATTGTAGCAAAACACAAAGTATTGTGGTCGGATACCAGTAAATATTCCAGTGATGAAAGACCGCGGAGAGATAAACGAGTAATTCTAATTTATTACGAATCTCTTCAAATTGTTGGTAATCCGATTAAAAACGGGCCTTTAACATTTTCCTAACTTTTAGTACATTTCGAATACATTATCACGATGTTGGAACACGTGTTTGAACACAAAAAAAAACAGTTTGTCAGGAACACAAAAGTCTACTAGGACACCCGTTAATTCATTTGTTAAAGGTCTGCATTTCCGATTTTAATTTTAAGAGATTAAAAAAAAAACAAAAAAAAAAACAGTTTGTCAGGAACACAAAAGTCTACTAGGACACCCGTTAATTCATTTGTTAAAGGTCTGCATTTCCGATTTTAATTTTAAGAGATTAAAAAAAAAACAAAAAAAAAAACAGTTTGTCAGGAACACAAAAGTCTACTAGGACACCCGTTAATTCATTTGTTAAAGGTCTGCATTTCCGATTTTAATTTTAAGAGATTCAATTAGCAATAGCTACTTAACTCATTTTTCACGGAGCATCGTAATTCAGAATCTTTACGCTGCTTGAAATGGCTTTGGCCGTGTCTGATGGTACTTCAGGTACTTCAGGTACTTCCCATCTTCCCCTCCATACTACCATTAGCCTCACAATATACCCCAATGACATAGTCTCACTGGCAACGAGCGACGGTTTAGGACTCTAGTGCAGTACTCATACAAATATATTAAATTAGGCTAAAATCCTAACGTCTTGTTCTCAATATTAATGAAATGGCTTTGGCCATGTCTGATGGTACTTCAGGTACTTCCCATCTTCCTCTTCTTCCCCTCCATACTACCATTAGCCTCACAATATACGCCAATGACATAGTCTCACTGGCAACGAGCGACGGTTTAGGACTCTAGTGCAGTACTCATACAAATATATTAAATTAGGCTAAAATCCTAACGTCTTGTTCTCAATATTAATGGATTTTATTTTGGTTGTATTATCAGGTAGGGAGCAATACTTAGTTTGAAAACATATTGTGGTGTAAACTTTGCGGTTTTGTGTTTAACAAAAAATCAAGCCGTAATTAATACATCCATTTTTAGTAATACATGTAATATGTCATTTTCGGTTTAATTGAGGATTGAACCTTCTGTCCAGGGACTGGAGTTAACCCCGCTATCAACTGAGCCAAAACCCGATAGGGTAGAACCGATATTTATGTCGTGACCTTTATGCTGTAACCTCAACCAATTTCAGAGAAAAGCGTAATCCGCGTGGGTATGCATGATTGCACTGTAGAGTGTCAAATGCTTGATATACAAAGAATGTTGAATTATTGTAATCTTACAATAATAATAAAATAACAATACCGTATCAATATTTAATGTAATTTTTTTTAATATTTAATGATAAATTAAAATATAAAAACGTATAATTTTATAAATATAATATGTCAATTACCCGCCTCGTAACAGACCTCGTCTAGTGAGGCGGGTAAAAGAGACCATAATAATATTTGGAAGATTTGAATAGCGCCGTTCTTGTCAAAATCGCCTCAAAGGCGCTGTACATATACAAGGATCACACTGAAATAGACCCTTTGATCTTTAAAGGTAAACGTAACGCACGTTATAATCTACGCGTTTATAGACACTTTTTAAATATTAAGACGAATTATTTGTATTCGCCTGTTCATACGCAATATTATACTAATGGTTTTCGTGCTAAATTATTATAATTATATCACATGTTTGTAAAAGCCACTATGGGCGTGTAATATAAATTAAAAAAAAAAATAAAAATCGATTCGATTTCGTTCGACTTCGACAACTGTAATATGTAGTGTACAACTGCTGACCCTGTACCAATCGCAAGTCACTTGAATTAGTAGTCACCCATGATCTTGTGCCCCAAAATAATTTGAAAATCCTGACTCAATGCTGTGCAGAAATGGGTGGCCTTTTGGAAGACTAGATTTTAGATTACAGGCGTCATGTGGAAATGCCATACTTGTTCTACTGGTAAGGAATTAGCATCATTAATCCCTTCGGCACCGGTGCATAGTCGGGAAACAAAACAATATATTATTTTTTCTTATCCAAAAGTATCATAAAATCTTTGACAGCCCTGTTTTACTAAAGCCAAATTGCGATACTTGCCCAGCTATTCCAAGTAGTATTAATTTTGAAGGCAACAATAAACTCACTACTAATTACTCTATTATAATATTTTGCTAGATTATGCATGTGAAAAAGTCGCTTTTTTAAACATATTAATATTCTGTTCAAATAAAATATTCTCTGTTATTATAACATTCTAGGCCTTAATAGAATTTACCTTATATTAATTACTATTCATTATCATAAACACCTCATACCTCGATTTATGTCAGGTCTTATACACACCTAGTATTCATTCAACTATTACTACACTAGTAGATATATCTTTTAATTATGTATTGTTTAACTGCACTTCTATTAACAACTTTATCACTAAAAGTTAATATTTAATAGCAATAATATTTTTGTGTACACTTTACTTGTTCTGTAATCACTCTATTGTATCACTCTATTGTAAAAGCCATTTTATGGCGTTTAAATAAATAAAAATGAATAAATAGTTTTGTGCGTATACGAACTTCACTATTTTAAGAAAGGCATACAAATATTAAACTGGATTGAATCACCGATACAACATTGTGTTTGTATGCCTTGTAAAGGTGGGTCTTGTGAGTATTTTTCGTACTTTTCCCCACATTTTCCTACTAAAAATACCTTTAAAAAATACCTATTCAAAATATCCATTAAAAGTACCCATTAAAAATACCTGTAAGTAATAAATACTCAGTCCCAGTATAAAATACTTACTACAAGTGAAAAGTATCGCATGAAAATACACGGTACTTTTACTGGGTATGATAAATACGCCTCTCCTGTAATGTGCGGGTGTAAACAAATAATTTGTCTTAATATTGTAAAGCAATACCGTGCAAAAAGCGTATTTTAATAAAATAATTTAATTAACGCCATCTATGAACGAGTAATACGGACTTTATGTTTAACCTTAACGATCTCGCTCGGTTGTTCAGTCTATGTACATAATTGCCGTGGTGTTGTCAATTACCTCTAGTGCTGGAATGACCGTAATCGCTGTGGAATTCATAGTTTTCTGAAGTATTATTGTTTGCCAGGAGATGACCAATGTTATTAAGATCACACTAAAATGGTTGCCGGCATTAAAATTTAAAATTAAAAGTAATACAGTACAGAACACATTCCTCTACTCTACAATTGCCAAGGTGCCAATGCTTTGATAATACCTCTCCTAACACCCTTATCTTGAGATTATTTTTCATAAAAGCTGTAGGTACATGTACATACTTATGTAATTAAAATTCTTTCGGCCATGTGTTTTCTATGAGCCTATAAATATGTGCCCTTCCCATGGTTCATGTTAAATGTGATATATATTATTTTTACGAACATCTGCGACCTTCGATTTATTTACTTCTGGTTAACTGTTGTGAATGGTGACATCACCTTTTCGTGTGAATACGATTATTTTTGGATTATTTATTAATTATGCGGTATATATTTACTACTTAAGATTAATTAATTTCTTACAGCCATTCATTTAGCAAATATTGCATCGTAAAAATCTGAACAAACATATCAGTTCATTTAAAATTTGTCCGACTTTATTTATTATTTGATGTTGCGTCAAAGATATAGTATAAATATACGTATGAATCATTTCCTTCCACTCCATTGAAAGACGAAAGATTATGAAAGTTCTGCTGTATAGGTCAAAAGGTTTCCTTCAACCAATGTCTCCCGACCGGACCTGCCACGCAGTAGGTAAACTAGACAAACTTCACCCCATGATAGCGAGCATCCCTGCTAAGTCATCCAACGTTGCGAACCACTAGGGGCGACCAATGAAAGAGGTGTCAGTTATTCAATAAATGGTTCTCCGGGCGACTGTACCCCCTACCAGTAACAAGTAGAAAATGCTGCATCACTGGTACATTTCCTTTACCGTTCAATCCTATGATGAAATTGCTATATGAGTGTAATAATTTTACAAACTACAGAGTTCATTTAACATACTTTTACAAAATAGCTGTAGCTTAGTACGATCTGAAGTGGTTCAATGAGATCATGGGTGTAGCACTGTAGCATCCTTCAAGGCTATCTCTCTCCGCGTCATCTCTAGTCTCGTCGTTGTCTGACTTCAAATGGTTCGAGTGGCCTTAAAGTACTCATTTACCAACTAAGTAATAACCACTTATTAAGCTGCTTGTACACATTGGTCCAACATTTACTGCCAACTTAAAGTAGTACATTTAAGAGAAGGGCCACGGCTGAAGTAGATTTTTATTCTATAGGTTGGAACGATCAACTATCCAAGTCAGAGGTAGCCAAACTTTTTTGTCCCGTAGACCTATGTTTTCTCGAAATCATCTAGGATTCTAATAAAATAATGTAGGTTTCCAAAAAATGGTGTGAACTGTCGGCTGTCTAAATGTAATGGTGATATGTTATCTGCAATAATGGGTTCCATGAGTTGTTGTCGTCACAATGTATAGTATAAACAATGTTACTTCGGTACTTGAAATTTATTTGTTATTTTTCTTCCCCAGAATAAGCAAAGATGGCGAAACTCCCCGTAGTGAAACAATGTTGTTGCGGCTGCTCGCTGGAGGTTGGCTCCAAGATCATCGCCTGGCTGCAAATCGTAATACATAATCCTTATTTTATTATGTAGTTGTGAATGATGAATACTTGGAGCAATTGGATAATTTTGTGTATTTGGGAAATATGTTTACGAGAAATGAGAAGGCTGGTAAAGATATTGAAAAAATGGTAAATGCAGGTAACTCCATTAATGGTGGACTGAACGAGTTTGGCACTAACGAAAATTGTCAAAAGAAGCGAAGCTAGCTGTCTACAAGGTACCTACCCTGATGTATGACAGTGAGGCATGGAACTGGTAGACGGAGAATGAAAGTAGACTGAATGCTGTGTAAATGAGATCCCTGAGGAGCATGTGTGATAAGATCATGTAATTAAGATTAGATTAAGAAAGGGACGCTCAGATGGTTTGCGTATGTAGATCGAATGAACGAAGAAAGGATTTTAAAAGTAATTTATGATGCAACTGTGAATGGTAGAAGAAGTCGGGGACGCTCGAGGAAGATGTGGAACGATTAAGTGAACCAGATTCTCGAGTCCGGTCGTGTAAAGAGTCAAAATAATAGAAGAGTATGCATGAATGTGAATGGGGCAAGGATTGGGTGCCAAGACCGAGTTCTTTGGCGGTCCATCCTATCTACCTACCCCTGAGGGAAAGCGGCGTGATGGATAGTTAGTTACCAGTACAACAAACACTTTCACAGCTTTCCCGCTTGCGTTTATATTCAAAAGCTTTGAAATGATTGCATCCAATCATTCACGACGATGGACGACCTCCAATATTGCAAATAGTTTCCTACAGGCAGACTCAGTATCTCTTTCCTGGATCAACGTATAATATATTATGCTGTACAGTAAAGTTACATACGAATGATAGCAATGTATCAATGCTAAACGTTGCTCTGAGAGTGAAAGTACCCAATCGCTTGGAGAAAAAATATATTGAAATGGACTATAATAATATTGGCTTTCGCGATAAACGGGTATGTATCGCTGCAATTTTTGCTTAGACCCTCCGTAATACGAGCTTGTCAATCAAGAAGGAGAAAATACCCCAGACCACCATTGAATCCACCAGTGAAAGACAACCAGTGAAAGACCACCATTCTAAATCGGAACATTGTTTAAAATGGCTTTAACTGTGTTTGGTGATCAGATATTAATGGCGAGGAGATAGACTCCAGGCAGCGGAGAGTAGTTGTGACCCCTGTGCGGTATTCACATTTAAATGCAATCGAATCCAAGTAACAAGGCGCCATCTCTTAATCTATATAATGTGACTTTGCAGGTTGGGGGAGCACTCATACTAATCTCTGGCATCGTTTCGGCAGTAGGAGGCGATGGTAGCCCTGAGCACCCCAGCGGACGCGGTGGACCCGTCTCCCAAATCCTCAGCGGAATCCTGAGCACCGTATTTGGAGTCGTTCTGCTGATGGGCATCCAGAAGGTAAGAGACTCTTGTCAAATACTGATAACTGTGATGCAAGTTGGAGCTACGGAACATAGGTGGCTCTAGTGTATATAGATCATAGAGGTCATAGAGTTTGGAATAACTGGGCTAGGGCTGCATCATTTTCTTACGCGCCACGTTCCATATTTACAGCCTACGTGCTCTATTATCAGCATACATAATTGAAAAGCTAGGAATATCCCTAATAGACTAATAATAGAAATAATAGAATAGAAAATATAGGTATATGAAAATATTTTGTAAAAGGTTATTTTAAAAATTGATTTTTTCTCTTTATTATTTAATTGCAAAGAATTTAATGATTTCGTTGGAAAATTCAGTACAAACTGTTGTTTTAGGAACTAAACGAAAAAAAAGGTCTTATTTTATTTAGAAGTTAATCGTCAGATTCATTACTCTATTTGACCCTACAAGTATTTCTACCGACATATAACTAAACTTTTATTATACCCAAGTTTTGAAGCTTTTAAAATGTATGTTATTTTTGAAGATAATCTCTATTCAGCTAAGTTGAAAAGTAATCATATTTTGAAATTCCCTTGATAGAAATGTATTGCAAAATATACTCCGAAAAGTATGAAAAACACGAATATTTCTATTTTTTTTAATGATAAACTAATTTTTATAAGACAAGGTTTTTTATGCATAGCAAAAAGGATAACAAATTATTATTTAATAAAAAAAATGTAATAATTTGTTTTCCTCTATAAACATTAGTTGAGCGTTAAAAAAAAAAAATAATTGACAAATCAAAATATTTCACCAACAAATATAGATTTATTATGTCTCGACGCCATCTAGTGGAAAATTTAGCACTAACAAAGCCTTTCCTACAAAATAAAGTTCGTTGTGTACAGGAGAAAATATAATAAACAGTAATTTTTGATTGAAGTACTAATAATTATTTGGCGTGTTGGAAATAAGCCGAAGTAGTTTAGTGATCTCAGAGCACCTGACCGGACATCAGAAGGTGCGGGTTCAATTCCCGTCGGCGGTATTTATTTTTACTCGGGAGATATTTTCAAATGTATGGATATTTCAAGCGAATAATTATTGCTTATAATACGAATAGTTCTATTTCTAATGATGGTGCTGAAGACGATTAGGTCATAGTAAGATATCACAAATATATCATGACGAATAACCCAGTGGGATTTTTTGCTCAGCAGTTTGTCAAGGATGTGTCATATCACAGCAATTTGATAACCATTGCCACATAGACGCATTACACACACGTAGACATATTTTGCATAACACGAGGGTGTTAAGGGACGCACATGACTTACTTTAAAAAGTAATTCCTTACATTATTTTAAATAAAAAATGTTAATTAAATTTTAGTCTCCGGTGACTTTTGTATCTTAGCTGAGTAGGCATCGCAAATTAGCATTAAGAAGCATGCAGAATAATATTTTCATTCATGACATTGATTATTGTGTATGTGGTATGTTATTATAGCTTTCTTATAACTATATTCCGTGAAGTTGAACACATCAAGTTTAAAGTAAGTCAAGTACGTTCCTTAAGGTTTTAAGGAACGTATTTGACTTACTATACAGGGTGCTATAAAATATATATGCTTCAGTAAAAATGAATTTATCACCGGAATAGACGCGTTCACCATGATTGGTGATAAGTACTTATTAAGCTGCGTATAGACATAAGGAAAAACGCGCGAGTCGAGCCACGAATAACAGGAAAGGAACGAAGCAACCGTAAGCGACATTTAGCGACATTTGCGTTTGCTTCGTTCCTTTCCCTCGTGGTTCAGCTCGGTACTTCGGTTCGCGTGTTTATACACACCCTTACGTACAAGTATTGACTTGTTAATGTAAAAGGATAAAAAAATATGTCTAAAAAAATATGGCAGATAGACTCGTTGTCGATATCAGCGTATTGTCGCGGAAATATACACATTTCTGTGAAATTGGATGAAATTACTGCAATTAATATGCGAAATAATTGTCGGTCCTACCCAATCGGAATTTGGCGTCGAATCGGAATTTGGCGTCAGTTGTCGAGATTGCAGTTCCTTGGTAGGAAAGTTCAATACTCAGTCAAATCAAAAAATTAATTAAGTTTTAAGGAACATTTTTAAATTCACGTAATAAGGTAGGATTTTTTTTTTAAGTGTCGATTATTATCGACATTTTCAGTATAAAACAAACAATTAAGTAAAACAAATACAGATAACAAATGTAAAATAATGCCCTCCATCTTAAATTAGACGTAAAAATGCATCTTGTAAAATGCCCCTAACCGTGGTTTCTCTTTGTTATCTAGGCACGCAAAGTAATTGGCTAACTGAAATTTAAATTTAATCTAAAGATAAATGTTGCATTAACACGAAAATATCTGAATAGCTCCAGACTATTTGACCATTGAGTAATTAACTAATTCAATACCCATTACGTAATGTATGTTGATCGGAGATCTTTGTGCGTTGTGTACGAACCAACAGGTGTAAGTACTAGGTACCTAACCTAACTACTGCTAATAGCTCCGACGTAACCTCTCCCTCTTTCTCACGAGCAACGCATGTTACAGACAGTTATTTTACAAAGGAGTTTATGTGTAGGATAAGTTCATGTTATAGTCGAGGACACGCTGACACACCCCTATTTGGTTTTTTCCGACACTCCCTAAGCACATAAACCACGTTTACCGCGACTTTTCGTTCACTTTTATTGATTGGCTAGCTGGCTTTATGTCAGGTTCCTAGCAATTATCGACCTTTGACTATTTACTTCAGATATCTTATAGTGTTAGTTAACATATGTATTATTTTATTAAAAAATATTATTTCTTATCCATAAGTTTCATTGAATCGCTGACAGCCCTGAATTGTTAATGCCAAGTTGCGATGCTTACTCACCTATTCCAAGTACAATTAATTTTGTGAGTAACAATAAACTCACTACTGAATATTATCATAGACACCTCATACTTCGACTTACGACAGGTCTTATACAAACCTAGTATAAATTAGTTCAACTATTGTTACACTGGTATATTTTTCTTTTTAATTATGCATTGTCTTACTGCACTTATATTAATAACTGCATCACTTTTTTTACTATCCTGTTTACCACTGTACGCTTGCAAGTCGATTATCCCTGTATTGTAAAAGCCATTTTAAGGCGTTTGAATAAATACATAAATAATTAAATAATAGATATTAACGATAAGTAATGGTAAAGTTTCCACATTATCTTACACTAGCTGAATACCCCGCTCTAAATTGATATTTTGAAATCAGATATAGACAGTCATTTTCCTCTTATATGTAACATTAAGTGTGCAAAATTTCATTTCAATCTCGTAATAAATCTGTAGATTTTTTTATAAAAAAACAAAGCCGATCCGCTCACCCCCATCCCGCCCGCCCGCTGCAGACACCTTTCTTTAAAATGATATACAAGATATTACTATCTGCCGCCATTCTGGTCCCACATTTTCAGATCAAAAAATAATTTTAAGGGTCATAAATACTTATATTTTCATAGCGCTGACAAGCAGTGTTGCCGTTTAAAAAATATAAGTATCTCTCCAGCCCAGGGCCGGCCCAATGCGGGCGCAATTGGAGCAGTCCACTCCGGGCGCCGAATCGCCAAGGCGATACTTAACACATCGCCTGGGCGGATCGCCCTTGAGATTATTTTTCATAAAAAAATAACTGCACGAAAACACAAATCATCCAAATATGATTGATTACAATGATCTCCTATCTAGGGTCGAGGCGTCTACTGGTTTTGTACAAGGGAGGGATGCCAACATTTTACTTGCGCCAGGTGACGTTTGGCTCAGGGCCTGCCCTGCTTTAGCCGATAGGTAGATCTTCCCTAAAAACATATATGCCATAATGATATGTATTATTATTTCTCTGGTACTTAAAAATAAGTCGCTTGAAAACTGCTTGTAATTTTTAAGCAAAGCAAAATATTGAAAATGGCCTTGAAAGCCGAAACAGCTGAAAATAATAATAAACAATAACAAAAAAGAAAAAATTCTTGCAGAACGTAATACTTATATTATATGATATCCTCTAACATTTTTTTCATAAATAACTTCGATATATAAAAAAAAAACACAAACGTTATTTGTGAATCAACCATTCTATATCACAGACTTTGAAAAAAAAACGGCTCAAGGTACGAACCTCTCCATAATCATGGCTTCGAAGGCAAATCTACTGGAAAATTGGTGTAACTTTTGAAAAGTTCGTTATATGTGATGGAAAAATAGCGCATAAAATGATTTTGTTGCTGCATTTTGCTGTGGTATGAAAAAAGGATGCATCTTTTTTCCGCGATACAAATGTGTACATTATCTATGTATTATCTTACCATTTAGATACTGTTTGCAATGTTAAAATACAATAATCCCCATGTAAGAAAACAATTTTTCCTTCTAACTTTTCATGACTCGACATGTGACATAAATATGTCAGAAAAATCATCTTTCCAAGTGTTTTCATTTAGGAGATTTGTCGTAAATTCCCCGAATTCTTTTAAATACAATATACACAATCCACGCTTCTTCAAGATCACAACATTTGTATATATGTGATGTCATCTATTTATTTCAAGATATTTTGCCGCACATTTTTATTTATTTATTTCATTTATACGCCCATAGGGCTTTTACATACAATGCAATTATTTTTTTTAAATATAATAAAAATAAAGAGTTTACATAATATATAAAAATATACAGATTACATAAAATATAAAATTAAACAATGAGTAGGTTAACAAAATATGGGTAGCATGAAACATAAGAGTTTACAAAACGTAGGTAACATGGAATTTAAGTAAATAAAATAAAAATAGATGATCTGCCAATATCCTCCAAATCAATTGAATAAAAAAGTATGAAATTGTGGTTCACATTAGCCTATAAACAATGTAACTTTAATTAACAATCTCTATTACGCAAGATTAGGATAAGAATCGACAAAATGTCTAATAGAAAAACATTTATATATAATGTAAACATTCCATTAAACTGAGTTTAAATTTTGACACGGATTTTATTCGAATTAAGTCACATGGTGCCTGCGGCACATGGTTTGGCGAGTATAGTGTGTATATTAAACTACCGAGTTGTTGATACGACTCTTGCGCCACTGTTTTGCTGCTGTCAGTTATATCTGAACCTCGACAGAAATAATTGTTTACATCTCTTGTAACACAGATTTTCAATAAAATTCCAAGATATCTGGAGTGATGCCAACTGGAGTTTACATTACGAGCAGGAACAAGTTACAACCCGCATTCGGCCTCATTTAAATGCAATCTAGGGAAAGACATGAACTAACAAATAGTATAGAGATATCTACACTTCGTGAAGAGATAAGATGATGTAGGTAGGTAATACTAAAAAGATGTTATGTTTGTATGAGTATATCACCGACCGGAAAGTTATGTTTATAAATATTCTGTCAATTTCATATAGTTTGCAGATATACCTAATGATCGAACCTAACCTAACCTAACACCTATTGAATCCTCTCAATGTGCTGTTGATTAACCTACTAGTGGTCAATATGAGTAGGAGCCTAACACCTACTGAATCGTCTCAATGTGCTATTGATTAACCTAGTAGTGGTCAATGTCACCTACTAACACCTACTGAATCGTCTCAATGTACTATTGATTAACCTACTAGTGGTCAATGTCAGTGAGAACCTAACACCTACTGAATCATCTCAATGTGCTATTGATTAACCTACTAGTGGTCAATGTCAGTGGGAGCCTAACACCCACTGAATCGTCTCAATGTGCTATTGATTAACCTACCAGTGGTCAATGTCAGTGGGAGCCTAACACCCACTGAATCGTCTCAATGCGCTAAAGATTGACGATTAATTCATTAAATAAATTCAGTTCATTTCATTTCATTCCCTTAAGATATTTGTACTTGGATAGATTCTACAATTCTCTATTAATCCAGATAACCCAAAACATGTGTAAATGTAATTATGTCTGTTGTAAGTCTCTTACTTTAAGGCACATTTGTAAATATGCATGACATTTTAACTTACTAGTTGCCAGTAGTTAGTCGGAAATCACTAATTAAATTAGAATTCTTAGTTGTTATATTAATTTGCCAATTATATTAATTTTAAATGAAAATAAAACAATTACTTTGTTTATAACCACGAAAATTTATTTATTTATTTGCTTTGACCTACCGATTTCGCTTATCTCAAGCGTCTTCAGAGAACAAAATAAAATTTTAATTTTGTAACAGTTTAATTTTGTACCATGAAGTTACTTGTGATAAGCGAACCCGGTAGGTAATAAGTAATAACAAATTGAATAAATACAAAAATTTGGTCATAGACAAAGTAATGGTTTTATTTTCATTAATATGTCAAACCACAACACAAGGCACAACACAGTTTTCTACCAAAAAATAATATTTTCATGTATTTATTTGTACAGCGCCATTGATGTGATTTTTCACAAAAACGGGGCTATAAAATTATTATAACTTTCTTACGCCAAATATTATTATTACTTTAAAAAAATACAGGGGTTTTTGTTCGAGTGTTGTGTTTTCAAAATCAATCGAAGTAACATAATAATTATTGTATGTATTCATCTTCGTCTCCTTCAATGGTGTTGACTAATTTATTACAGCTTAAATTCTCCTTTATTCTAATGCTTTTGTTTCTTTATTGATATCCCTTTCTTAATCTCTGTTAATCCTTATCTGTTTTACTAAAGCAGTTTGTTTTAATTTTCAGAAACGTCCTGACTACATCAACGCTTGGGTTATCATCAACCTGATTGGAATTGCTCTATACATCATCGGAGCCATTATTTCTGCAATCTCCCTTATGGCGGCGGGAGGCATCCTTGCTGGAGTGATAGTCATAATCATCTGTGCCATTCAGATCGGTAAGTACACAATTGTTTGATGATACCAGACAAAATCCACCAACGGATGGATTATTAACTCATTCCCTACTTTTTTCCACCTTTATCGGAATGAGTCATTCTCTTCACATAGTTCCAAATATCACGATCAAAAAAACTATGGTTTTTGGATTTCATTCTTCGTTCATTTCCTTGTATCTTATTGTAATCAAACCCGAGCCAAACAAAACCGCCACAAACAATGAGGAAACAAAAATTAGCCAAAATAAGCCAGGATCCGAATCAGTAAGCGGTCCTCGACTAATTCTCCACACCAGGGATCAAATTCTTGTAAAAGTTATCTAATATTAAATCAAAGATCTAACTTATAAATGGCAAAACATATTGGAAATTTAGTCTGCTACACTACTTATTAATTTTGATATCTAAATCACTAAATACATTATAACTAGGGAATGCAATCCCGCAAGAAAATGTCAATCCAGGTATTTGCGGGACTGAACAATCTTAGTCCCGCTGGATCCAGGTATTTGCGGGATCCAGCAGAGTGGACTTAGATATCTAATCAATCGTATAATAAAGACCTACTACCTCGATCTACCAACCTTGTTTTTAGACTTTAAAATTTATACCTATAATAAAACAAGTTCTTTGGGACATTTTAAATGATTTATTAATAGGTATACCTTTAGTTAGACATAGGTAAAGTTTAAGTCATAAATTGGCAAAGAATAAGATAAGACATAAATTTACATAACATACCCGCCTCGGAACAGACTTTGTCTAGTGAGGTGGGTAAAAGAAATCTATGTACCTACACAAATGAAAATAAAATAAACGTCCGATTGCTGGCACTGAAACTGAACTGAAACTTAAATTTAAATAATAACGTTCACATGATAAACAATATTCTTGTACAATGAACATCATAAGTTTAATTAAACATTATTTTGGAAATAGCTTCGTAAAAAAGTTAAAGTATTAATTGTGTCATCTGATAAACGGCTTCTGATATTGGACACAAGGTAGCCTGCAGCGGCTGAAAAAGCTCGTTCAGCTTCCACGCTGGTTGGCACAATAGTAATTAGCGCATTGTAAGTGAATTGAAGGTATGTGCCTTTTAATCCACCGGACTCGAAGTAATTCAGAGTAAGTGAGGGTAAATCTGTAGTTGCTCTCTTTCAGCTTTAAAAGATCTTGAATAACTATCATTTTTAGTATCTTGCCGTAATTCATAACCATTAATTTGATTGAATTAGACGATGTTGGTAAGTTAAAACCCCCGGCTTTAAAAAGATCTCGCAAATCCGACGAGGTACAGAAAACTCGGAATGGTAAACCATATTTAGACACCATTCGTGATACCCTCTTTTCGACGGTATTGTTTTCGCTTGAAAAATGGTCAGTGATTTTATGCTTCTTTGCCAAAGTTGATGGTTGAGGTTCACAATGAGCCGATGTGGAAGAACTGGACGTCGATGCAGTTGTAGAAGCTTCCGCAAAATTTTCGACCGAGATTAGTCCCGCAAAATGTCTGCGGGATCTCGGTATTTCGGGATCCCGGTATACCGGGATTGCATTCCCTAATTATAACCCTTGACATGCCAAGATGCCAAACAAAACGTCTGTAACCAAGTGGGTCTTACGACGACCCCACGATTTTTCTGTCTTATGGGCCTTTGAACTATAGAAATTCCAATTATTCAGTAATTTATGAATGGTAACTTATGTATTTGCGCAGGAATACATAAAATACGAAAATGATATGTCAAGTATTTATTCTAGTATAGGAAGGATAGTAATGTTGGGTACTATCTACTCCCCCACTTGGCTGCGGGATATTTAATAAATACTACAATTCTGTCGGCACTCGAGCATGTAAATTAGATTAGAAGTCATGAAAATTACTTAAAATATCTTTTTATAAGGGTTTAGGAATAGAATTTTTGATTTTATGCAAATGGTTATGATTTTAGATTGAATTTTAGAACTCGCAACACTTTTGCAAGAATTTTATCGCTGGTTTAGAGCCATTAAATAAATTGATTAGTTTATAAAATGTTGTTTCCTTTTTCTTTCAGCTCTGACCTTCTACTTCCTCGTGGTGGTGTCCAGCCATCGCAAAGAACTAGTGGCAGCAGGAAACATTGGAGTGTAAATATCCAAATGAGGTCAAGCTCTTTCGGGAGTGTGCCGTTTCTCGTTATTTTTAAGCCTCATATATATATATGGCGATAAATTGAATGTCCGCTATAAATGTATTTTTAATTTTATTTTATAGACATAAATAAATTTATTTTTTTATACACGGATAAGTTTAATTTTACATACATGGATTTGATTTTATAATTTAACTCGTACACTGAGCTTTGTTTGATTTAAATTGATATTTTTTAATATTAATGTTGTGTGCATATTTTTAATAAATTTATTAAGTCATCTTGTGTTACCGTTACAGTTTATAGAAGTGTCATTAATGGCAGTAATAACGAAAAAATTATATAGATATTTTTTTATGAATGTTTTATGACCAGATGTATTTTTTAAAAAATAATGAAAAAATAAATTATCGGTGTGGTGGATTATAATATTCTTTGAAGATATGAGACCATTATTGAATTAATACTAATATAGACTTATAAATAGGGGAGCTGGATACAAAAACAATTTAAACACGCCAAATCTGTTTTTGATTCCACTGCCTTTTTTATGTCTACACAACCTTTTTATATGCAGTGTAAATATTACTAATAATATGTAGATTTTACACAGACGGAGCAAGTTTATAAGTGAACATTATGTATTTCAAAAAAAAATTTGAACCATTTTTAAGCCTGTGACAGACCATGCTATATTTTCGTGGCTTAGCCTATTTCAGCATTACGCTTGCCATGTATTCCCATTGGTAGTGTATGGCGAGCGATATGCTGAAATAGGCCAAGCCATTATGCGTATAGAGCAATGTGTCGCCTACCTTAATCAAAACATCAATTGTCATCACAAGTTGTTGTTGCATCCAGCTGCAAAATCTACTTTTAAAATTGAACTTTTATATCAAAACGATCAATCCATGACTGTCAATTATTAATAGATTTATTTTTTAATAATATGTTTAGTAAATGCCTACAAATATTGTTTTGATAATAATGATTATTAAAATAAATTGACTTGATGTACAGTACGAAATTTTTAGAGATTCAGTATAATCGGAATTTGTTCTTGAAAAATAATATTTTTAAGGTGTAGCAGATTTTACACATACATGGTTAAACTTTTACCGATTTTTTAAAAATATTAAAACTTAACAGATAAATAAATGTATTTGTCAGAAACAACTATTAAATAATGTATTATAAATTCGATGATGTAAACGTAACTCAAAACCCACATAATGCTTGATTTACACAGAAACCAAATATAGTACCTGCAGAATAAGCCTTCGTTATTTTTTAATTGTGTGCTTGTTGTACAACTATTTGCATTTATGTTACACCAAATAATATTAATAAAGCATAAAATTTTTAATTTATTTTTATACACCTTCTTCCCATCCCCAACTCTCCGTTCCATCTTGCTTCAACAAGTGAATGGAACAAAGAGATTAGACCAATCTATAAATAAATTTTAAGATTTGATAATAAATTTTAACATTTTTGGTGGTCTACAAATACCTCCCTTACTCTAATTTTCAAATTTATTTAGCTGATTTAACAATATTATAAATTTGCCTAACTTATACAGTCTTACTTATAAAGATTCCTTAATACGCCGCAGCAGCCTTGGTATAGCTATATGGTGAAGATGGCTGTACGCTGCTCGGGTTAAAATCTTTACTCATAATAATATTCAATCAAGATTTTTTTAGACTAGCTTCACTTTGTTCCAATCCTCAAAAACACGGTAATTTTCACATTTCGCGTTTAGTTGCTGAATTCTTCTTACGTTTCTTCAGATTAAATTTGCGGTGTCATTGATCCAGTCTGTTTTGAACTGTTTCGAAATTCTGCCAAAACGATTATACATTCCGTATTTCCTTTGGGAAATCGATATTTCGATTTAAATTGTATCTCTGATAGTGCTGCTAAGAGTTATTTCTGATTTTAACTTTTTAATTGCGCGACCGATATAAATTTGTCAAATAAACCAGAAGAAAGTCTGCGATCTCCGTCTTAGGACGAGACAATACCCTAAAATAAAGCCAAAAATATGCGACGCGCGGCCCTGATGTATTGGATATAATTTTCCCTATCAAACCCTAAAATAAAGTGGGAATCTTAATGACGTAAGTGATGAAGTCGTGTAAAACAATATTCGGCGGGCGGCCCGGCGCAATGGACGGACCTACGATCGACTTTTTGCCCTAGAAGGCCTAGAAAATCAATTTTTCCGTGGGGTTCATTTTAATTATTTTTGATGAACGTGTTACTAAAACCTCAAATGGTTTTAGAGGTATCCCTCAGGAAGTTACAAATATATCGTTTAAAGAAATACCGCAACTTTATAGATGAAAATTTTTTATAAAATTCTCAATCCGTTGTATATAAAATGTTTTAATGGTAAGGTCCTGTTTTTATTGATCTCAAATATAAATAGCTTAAATCTGTAGGGTTTCCTCTAGAAACATTTGAGAATTCAGTAATACCTTCATCAGAAATAATTGAAGAGCAAACCTCCGTTATTAGAGTCTTATATCGCCTTAAAACGATCGTAAAAAGTTTCCATGTCTGGGGGTCGGGCGGTTTAAAAATCTGTCAACTTCTAATACTTTCGTATTACGACCGGTATACGCAGTACGCATGCGCGTGATTATGAGTAACATTTTTTACTAACGCGTTCTTATACCCCCTTATTTTTTTTATGAGTAAGACAGATTGTGTTAGGAACTTCCTACGTTCGTCGTAGTTCCTACCCAACATGTTTTTACCAAATAACGGTATTTTTTTGCAGTTCGCGACATTGTAAATAATCAAATGAAAATTTAAATGATTATTGATTTTTTTGAATTAGTAATTTCAGGTGCAGTATGTTTCTGTATTTGTTTTTTTTTAAAGATCTAATATAAGAAAAAAAGTTTTAAAAATTGCTCACCATACCGCTTTTCATCTAAACACTGAACTTAAATTACTGACAACCAAAAAAACATATTTTATTTGACAAATTTATTACAAATATTATAGCTCCCTCACTTTTTGTCGTTAAATATCAAAAATTTCAAAAGGAAAAATAATTTTTTCTCAAATTGCGGTCAGAACCTTTGTTTTCTAAGGACGGGTTGTTTCACAGAATTTGAACTATTCATCAAATTTCAAAGTAAATTTTCAAGTTCTATTCAAATTCTGTTATTATTTCAGTTTTGTGTAACAACTTGCCAATAGTGATATAATGCTAAACAGAACTTTAATAGAACCTTCACAGAACTTGAAAATATACTTGATACTAATTTAATGAATTCTTCGAATTCTGTGAAGAATCCCGTCCTGGTGTACATTTTAATTATTGTATGATTATCTTCCGTAGCTGTGTATTTTCATATTTCTAACTATGACGGTAAGAAGAAGGGAGACAACCATGAAACCATGTGACCTGTTCCGAAAAGGGAACAAATTGACTCTACGTGTAATAGCTTTTTGTTCCCAAAACGGAACAAATTAGCCTGAAGATTTAAACAATTAACTTATGCTGACACCATCAAAGTCATACAAATAATTAGATAATAAGATTGTAAATGTATATTATATAGCATACCCAATACCCGTTGAACCTACCTAAAGTTAGACATTTTAGTTTTGCCCACGAGTTCGAACCATTTCACTTACCTACATGAATCAAAATAGTAACGGAAAATTGACAGTAAATGATATTTGTGAAGCTTATTATTATTGAACAATTTCATTTTTAAATTCAACTACAGGTCGCCATCAACTTTGAAAATAATTAATTAATCAATAAATAAATACAGTAAATTAGCCTACGTGTACATTAATCATAAATATTATTTGAATAACTTATTACTTATTTTCGTAAGACTATAATCACGAAGATTCTTAAGATTTGATGAAATGATATAAGATAAGATCAATGATAGATAGATTTTCATTTGAAATGCGAATAAAAAATATAGTTTGCCGTTAGTTTGGTATCGTTTTATAAACGATTAATCCGCGTGATTAGTAATATGCACAGATTAAATGCAAACAAGTATTTTTAGAACAAATGACGAGCAAGTCGATGGAAGAATTAGACAGAAACGCTCCAGTATTCGAGCATTAAAATATTATCAATTTTATTAGGGATAGATTATTGAAGCTTATAAATCTCTTTGTAATATTTAAATCATGACGAAGATAATATCAAAAACTACTCTCGTTGAAAAAAAACTACTCTCGTTGAAAATATGAATCGGAGAGACATAGAAAATAAAAAAGTTAACTATCGCAACTAGTTAATAATTTAATAAAATGTTAGTAATTCAAAGTGAAAGAATGAGATTGATACAAATGACGGAATGTAATGAGATGGCATTAGCTCAGTTGGTTGAGTGTCAGTCCCGGTAATTCTGGAGGACCTTAGTTCGATATCTGTCTCGGTGGTACCTGTTCCAGTCCCAATTGCGACTGTTCCCTTTTTATTTTCTGTGTCTGTCCTTTCCATAATAATATTTTTAAGATTTTTATATCGCCGTTTCTGGAAAAAATCACCTCAAGGTGGCCGGGTTGCTTATATATCGTTTTATAATATATTCGTTTATACTTTTGTACACATATAGCCTTACCATCATCTGGTCTGCAATGTAACTAAAAAAAATTATTCCGTGTTTGTGAGTGCGTCGTTTGTTGATACTTACTATTCCCGTCTGCCATTTTTATTATATATTGTTTTATTACAGAGTCCGTAAACAAATACATTAATTAATCAAATTAAAAGAACATGGCGTGGGTCGATGTGTTAAAAAATCGATTTTATTAATTTGTTCTTACGAGGTATGATTTTTGATAAAGCAAACAGTGTATATAGTGCCTGTCTACATCAGTAGAGAAGCAATGTTCCCAACATGCCTTCAATATAAGTGATCAGATCAAGCTCGGGGGCTCCATCGTAGCCATGTTAGCCGTTTCAACTGGGCGTACTGTACAGGGTCCGAGGATAATTTAATAGTACACAACTGGTGACACTGTACAAATCTTAAGTGCGCCTCTTAAAACTTAAAAATATTCTTGAGTCTGACAGATTTTCTTATCTTAACAAACGGATTGCAATCTTTAGGGCACAGGCGTTAAGTAGGTAAGCAGTCCTTGTTCTACCGGTATTACTTCCTACGAGGAACTAGTCATTTATCCCTTCGTATAATACGTGTACACGGTTGAAATTTGTCACATAAGAATAAGTTGCTTCTTCGATTCGTTCTTGAGATCAACAGCCCTATGTTTCCTCCCTCCTACACTACATATGTAGGTTTGTATCATTTATGGAGTTAATGTTTAAAATAAGAGGTTTTAGTTCGATAGCGTAATATTAACACTAAAAAAATTAAAATATGATATTTATTAATTAAAAATTAAATTAAACTATAAAAATATTACCATTTGTTATTTTGGCTACTGGCATTATACCTAACTCTTTCATTAAAAATTTAGGCGTATTAGATCTATCAAAATATTTATAAATAAAGAGTCAAAAGTCGGTCATTTTGAATACATGTAGGATAACGAAAGATTTTTTGAATATTTATGTTGAGGGATCAGTAGGATTTATAGGCCCTGTTAGGAGTTCTACCGAGCCGAACCCTCTGATATGAAAATATCTGGAGTCGGTAAATTATTTTCCCATTTGATCTCTGGTGAGTTGACGTGCTGTTCTTGTATTGTTTTGTATTTATTTTGCTAATATAATGCACTTGGATAATGTTGATTGACTTGATGATCATTTGTAAAAAAGTGTGTGGAAGGGTTTAGTTTTTCCTATGGGGAAGATTTAACACGGACATAAAATCGGAAGTATTACACTAGAGCGTATTAAGTATTTGTGAAAAGATTATTTTTGGCATAGTTTTGGTTATTTTTAGCCTTGTTAATCGCCTTTGGGGAAAAATTTCCCAAAATCACCTTGAAAATATTTAATTATCCAAGAAGTATTATTATTGTTGTTAGAGATCTGCCTTCCTCTGCGGGGATATAGTGTGTTTATTTGTTGGTTGTTATGTACCATAGTTTATTTTAATAAAGAAAATCAGAGTTTTTTCGTAGTAGATACTATGCCCATGACGAAAATACCTACGATGAAATTTAAGCGTTTTGTATAAGAAATCAAAAGCAACAACTCCAAATCAAAATCGTGACAACTTCTTTTAGGAAATCTGAAAATATTTATTGTATTTTATAACCCTACCCTACTTCCCTTCATGTTTTCCGAAATAAACACAAATCTTCTGAATTCTTACTTCGTAGCATTAAATGTATTTAGCCGTGTTTGGTGACCAGATCAGCCAGTTTCTTCCCAACTTTTCTCTCCTCCATCTCCTTCTCCCCCCACTGCATTCGGATTGAACTCTTATGCAGTATCCGCATAAAAGAAATCTGCGTCAATAAGTTAAAATAATCTCGTACCCCAACACAGAACAGTGACTATAATAATAACTTAAACACACCTATCGATTCCCAAAATAATGCTTACGTGCCAGGTTCAATGAAAATCTAGACAGTACCTCGGAACCACTTTATCAAAAGACTCAATCAAAAGTCTGCTGTGACTCGTTTTAATGAAGATTTTTTCAGTTTCTTTGCGTTTATTGACTTTTTCCATACACGATTTTAGTTGATTTTGCCAGTTGTAAAAATATATCGGTTGTGCGAAGAGTGTGTGCAGCGCGCAGTGCCCCGGGAAAATTTTAAGTTCGTACAAATAAAATCAAATAGTGTAGCAGGGCACACGATGTTCTCAACATTTTTTGTGTTTGCCATTCAAAGTTGGCGAAACCTTCCCATAAGAAGTTGTGCTTATGGGAGGGAAAATGTCAGTTTTTCATGAAACCTGGGGAAATGATGTGATGGTCAGATAGTTTTATTTAGTTAGCGATTGCGCCTCATAATCTTTTAATTTCTAAAAAGGACTTTTCTGCTTTCGGGGGCCAAGATCACACTACAAAATCGTTTTTTAAATATTAAAAAATGCTAAAAAGAGCAAATTCCACAAAAGCCTCGTGCAATTTAAAAAAACTGATGTTAGCCGATATTGACGTTTTTCCTTAATTTCTATATTTAAATTTTTCCCTATAATTTATCCAATAGTTGAATAAACAATAGAACTTTCTCTCCTTTCTTTCCCTAAAAAGACCCCTCCTACTATTTCAATGTCGATTGCAAGAAGAAAATTAAACAAAATCAATAAATTATTGCATATTAAATTATAGCATAGAAAACTTATATTATGTTAACAGTTTAAGAACAGATGGCTTAATTTCACATTTCGTAAAATTTGAGTTTAGAGGTAAATTAACACTAAAATTTATGTGTATAAACATCAATTAATAATTGAGCAATTAAATCTCAAAAAGTTAACGAAGCTCTAAATAAATTTGTTTTTTTTTCTAAATAAAAATGAAAATTAAACGTCTAGTAATTTAATTTACTTATAAACTAATATTTATTTATTTATTGACGCCCTATTGGGCTTTTAAGTACATAACAATTACAAATTTCATTTTTAACAACAGTATAAAACAAAAAATAGAAAATCGAAATAAAATATAATGATTTCTCATACATTATTTACATTTAAAAATTGGTGGACTAATTTGGCTTTAAATGTATTGAAGTTTAAATTAAATATGTCAGCGACATCACTTATTTCATTGCCCAACCTATGTATTCTTTCTAACACAGAATTCGTAGCGAAGTTATTGTTGTAGAATAAAATATTCCGTCTAGTATATTTTGGAGGTATATGTAAATTTATAGTGTCAGGGCAGTCCAAACTTGAATGAACAATTTCATATAATAATTTTATATCCTAAATATCCCCGGAAAAAATATGTAAATGTAAGAATAATTACATTTTCCATAAAAACTGGGAATTATTCTATCGAGTACACGCAAATAACACCTGCGCGAGAACGTTCGCGCTAGGCTTTGAGGAATGTCTGGAGTAGCAATATTATAGCGCATCGCCATTTGTCTAGTATCAAGTTTAGTGAAACTAGGGCTACCACAAAATGAAAAACAAAAAAATAAGATAAATGTGTTTATTAATAAATGCCTAGTAAATGTTTTTTACAGTCAGTAGATACAGTAAAAAGATTATGTTACACAATATTGTTAAAAAAACACACAATTTACGAGGTACCTACTCAAAATATCTTAAACTCTTATTTTGCAACCGTGTAATCGATCTACAATTATTATTACATGCCAAGGATCGTGGGATGGATTTTTTCTTCATAAATAGGAAAAAGGTAGATATTATTTTTTACGCTACTATGTAGTTATGAAAAAAGGATCTTAATTGTGGGATAAACTGAAATAATGCACATTAACTTTAGGTGGATGCATCAAATTATAAATGGACAAAATTAATACACTGTTCTTTATTACTGATAAAGTGTTTTTTTTCCTTTAACCAGTTTTACAGTTATAAGTGTTAGTACATAGTTATTAGACGTCATACTCTATTTTGGCTATTGACACCCTTGTACGACGGGCAGTCCTCGGTAACTGGTGGTTGACGGGCTTGGTCTCAACAGGTGGCGCAACCCTGCTCGGTTCGAGAAAAAGAGAGAGAGGATACTCGTAGTACTATAGGTTCATACAACGTAAACAAACATAAACCATAAACAAACAATCGCATTCGTAAACAGGCAATCTGCCTAGCTGGGAACTGATATCGACCTGACAAGGAACAATAACACTTGGAACAAATTTAAATTCAAATAAAATAAAACATTGTGCACGATATTGAAAAATTCTTGCTTTGGAATGAAAGATTACAAAGATTAATTTACTCAGAATGACAAACATTGCTTTCTGCCAATCATTAATACAGTATTGCATTATAGGATGGGGTGGAATTTACAAAAAAAAACACACAACCGCTTTATATAGCACAAAAATTAATATTAAAAACAATTCTATTTAAACCATGTACTTATTCATCAGAACTTCTTTATAAAGAATTTTAAGTCAGAAAGTAAATACATTATACTTCTATCATGCAACATTACAAATTTACAAAGATAAAATTCAAAATAAAAATGCACCTTTTAAAAACAATAGATTACTCAGACAAACGTCAATACTCCAACAATGGGTCATTTCAACTAAAAATATTTTGAAATAATATTTTTTTAATCCATTACCAAAAGTTTCTGAAATATTTATAACAACAGAGATTTTAAATGTCACGTTAAAAAACGCGCTTAAAATATAAACTAAATACTTTGGCATATTACATAAAAAAATAACGAATAAAATGACACATCTCACATACACACAAGCCTAGCTATATCATGGTGGTACATCTTATCCATAAAATTAGGTGAAATAATTACTATATTTTCTGTAAATTATGTACCATTGTTTTATTGTGAATAAAATTATATATACATTAAATCGGGGCTGAATACAATGAAACTAGAAAAACTTATGATATTGCCTGAGTCCTGTATTTCATTAAAACAATGTTCACAAATCGCAATATTACCGCCCTGCTTTTGGTGACCCGATGCTGACTTTTATCCCTAGGGTCTTCAGGTTCTTTCCCCCTTAATCCCAATACATTCTTCGCGGGCTTATTCGGGAAGCTGGTCTCGCTTCCGGCTGGTCTTATCGCTCCGCTTATTCTCGGTAGAACTGCCAGACGACTGCAACATAGCTGCTTTGGTCAAATCACAACCTCATCTTAATATTTCTCTTATAATTATTGTTACTTTTTTTAAAAACTTAATATTTTTTCCAACAACACCAGTTGTCGGAGACGATATATAATCCAGTAATAAACATTGTCAAGTTTGTCAGTTTGATAATGCCTTCAGAGGGCGAAACAGTTGTCACGCGTAATAATAATTACACAGCAGAACTTGTTAAAAAATAAACTGTTTTTATAAACCCAATAACAATATTATTGAATATATAAAAAATAAAAATTAGGATACGAATCGACAAAAGGTCTAATAGAAAAACATTTATATCTAATGTAAACATCCAGCAGTAAACATCGATTGAACTATACTTATTTCCAAGGCTGTGTAATCTTTAACTAGACGAGTTTACGAAATAATTGTTAGCAGATTTTGGAACATTATACAGGGCATTCAGTCGAGTGTTCCGTGTAGGTACTCGAAACGAAATAACGCTTGTTAAATCTATGGCGTCCATCCTGCCATTGGATATTTTGAATAGACATAGACATACCATATTAGTCATTGTGCGCCTTGATGATAAGTCGGTTAAGTTTAGCAAGTTCATTAAGCAAGTATAATTAATATCTTCGGTTGGAATTCCCAATTTAAAATTAATGAATATCAGGAACTTATGCTGGACTCTCTCAATTTTTAGTTGGTGAATCTTATAAAATGGATCCCTGATTGTTGAATTATACTCTAGATTAATTCTCACCAAACCAGTGAATAGCAATTTAAAGAAGTTGATTAATTTTAAAACTTTCACCGTTCTCAAGCATTTCATGGATTTGTTAGTTATGTCATTTATATGAGGAATCAAAGATAATGTACTATCAAAAATAATAGGTCCTTAATTTATTCTACTCTTTTTAGAAAAATGCTGTTAATGTTAATGTTAATTAATGCAATATGGGATTTTTGATCCGGGCAAAAGATATTTTTTGACATTTTTCGATGTTAAGAAACAGTTTATTACGGATTCATTCTACCGAGGATCTGCAACTCAGTATTTTTGGGATTCATCGCCAACTATGAGCTATGAGAAGATTTAGATTTTTGCAATAATTGAATACACTGTTGCACTATTTAGTTTTAACAACACTTAATTTACAAATGTGTTACTTACAATTTACCAACCTCACCACTCACTTCAATATGCCAGGCGGTTAGTTTTTCAACGAACATTCAGATCCTGCACAGAAAAGTCCCACTAAGGACTCCACTGCAAACCTTTTGGCTTTTTACTTTTCAGCGCAGGGTATGTAGGAAAAAATCCTCAGGGCTTATGTCATCTTGGGAATGTTGTGTGGAGGGTCGTTTTAGGGAAGGGAGGGAGACAAAGTTCTGGGAGGGAAAAAGGTATGAGGGGCTGGTAAAAATCTGGGGGTCAATTTGTTCAGGAGTGACGGACGTATGAATAAACACCTCCCACAGCGGTGCAATGCGATGGGGCAAGAGTATTTTTTTATTTTTTTTTATTTATTTTTATTTAGGAAGCAAACAGTATACAATTATAACAATAAACATTCATATGTTCTAGACCAATTAAGTTCCATTGAATTAAATGTAGATTTAGTATTTTTTACCTACACAACATATTAAATGGCAAAAAAATAAACATAATAAAGAAATACATAAAATTAAAAACAAAAAGAAAAAATACAACTTTTCGCATAGCTGTACTATTCACTACGGGTGATAATAATGTAATTTTCACAACAAAAAAATCGAATAAAATAAAAGTATTTTAATTTATTAAGCTGAATTTTATATGATATTAAGTTATGGTTGAAAATGTCTACATCTCGTAAGGCATTGTGAGTTTCACAGATACGTACTATTACAGAGTTTTGCGCGTATTTGGATTTACAATGTGGTATTCTAAATAAATCGTTCGATCTGGTGTTTTGCTTGGGGCAACGAAATGCAATCCTTTCTAATGATATGATGAATCAACTAGGCAGTTCACGATTTTGTGTAAGAATAATGCATCAGAGATTTTTCTGCGTTTATATAAAGTGACAGGGACAAATCGATGGTCACTAAAACGATACGATAGGTGTTTCATAAATTTGTTCTGAATATTTTCAATGCGATCAATATATGTTTGATATTGAGGATTCCAAATTACTGAGGCGAATTCTAGTTGTGACCGTACATATGACATATATAACAGAATTAGGGTGTGTGCTACCGTAAAAGGCTTTGTAATTCGAATAATGAAACCCAATTGCTTATAAGCTTTTTTTAGAATATTTTCAATATGATCCCTAAATAACATTTTAGAATCTAGTATTACCCCAAGATCTCTTATTGTATCTACTCGTTGTAGGGGTACATGGTTTAGTTTGTAAGTATAATAAATTGAATGTTTTTTTCGTGTAAAAGTAATAACATTACATTTATCTATGTTTAGATATAGTTGATTGTTTTTGCAATATTCCTCAATTTTACCAAGGTCTTCTTGTAATTGGTTGCAATCATTTATGGAGCTAATACATTTATATAATTTCATGTCATCAGCGTAAAATAGGAAACAAGAATTACTAATAACACAATTCATGTCGTTTATATATAAAATAAACAAGAGAGGCCCTAGATGGGAGCCTTGCGGTACCCCTGAGGGAATAATTATAATTTGTGACATGTAACTTTTTAAAGCAACAGCTTGACTTCTATTTTTAACATATGAAGAGAACCATCTCAGAAGATTTCCACATATACCAATCTTCGAGAGCTTGTTTAACAGTATGTCGTGATTTACTTTGTCAAAAGCCTTAGAAAAATCTGTGTAGATGGAATCTACCTGTTTCCCATTATCCATAGAGTTAAGAACAAAATCAGTAAACTGTCCTAGGTTCGAATCAACAGATCTGCCTTGAAAAAAACCATGTTGATGGGGGCTAATAATAGTATTTTTGCATGAGTCAAAAAGTTGGTATTATATATTTCAACCATCGTACTTGCTAGAAATAAACCTATCCAAATTGTACCTGACATATTTTAACCAACCCAACAACTGTATTACTTTTTAAAATGATGTTATCTTTTCTGTACAGGTACCTGTATAAATATAATAGCGTAAGGTAACTTAACGAAATTAAACTAATATTTAATAAAATAAAATACTTTTTTGTTTTAAAACCACGATATTTATTAATTTAAGAACCTACCGGTTTCGCTTTACTTAAGCATCATCAGGGTACAAATTAATACTAAACAAGAAGTAAATAATGTGTGCATATATATAACAAAATATAGAGGGAGACAACATGATACAAATATAAGCAACACAAAGACGGTCATAAAATACATTAACATAAGTGCACAAGTAATGGAAAACAGCCAGATAATTATGTAGACTTATGGGTTATACCAGTAAAGCGAAACCGGTCGGTTCTTAAATTAATAAATATCGTGGTTTTAAAACAAAAAAGTATTTTATTTTATTAAATATGTCAAACCACAAAGTGATTGCTTTCTACAATAAACTAATATTGTTTTTTTTACAGATTTTTCCAAGCGACTGCGATCTTGACGAGACATTTCACGAAAGGGACGCTACATTTATGTAAATCTATACATTATCATTTATAATTCCTTCCAGTTTACCCGCTGAAAAGAGTTAGGTACATATGAATTGTAATATAAATATTTTTACCGAAATCCAATGAAATCACTGCCGTACAATGTTACTTGATATTATTAATAAAATGATATGATTTTCTTTAACAGAATCAGCAAAGATGGCCTTCCCCGTAGTGAAACAGTGTTGTTGCGGCTGCTCGCTGGAGAAAGGCTCCTTGGCCATCGCCTGGCTGCAAATCGTAAAGAATATTTCATTAATACTAGGGAATACCAGTACCTACTCCCATTTGAAAATTATTTTCTTAGTTTTATATAATTAGTGTATTATTGTAATTTTAATAATTTCGCATAATTAGCGATGTACACTTGGAAAATATTCCCGGGGAAAATATCCAACCTAATATAAATTTTCAAAAGTTGGGAATTTAATTATTTTATTAAGCAATTTAATCTCAATGAGATATATTTAAATAGTTAATAAAGACAATAAAATTTAGTTCCATATCTCCAAAAAGACGATATTATGAGCTTTCAAAGGCTCATTATCCTCTGAACTATTCAGTATTTTCCAAAAATTCCAAGAGTTCTGTCCTCAACATGCTCTAATAATTAATATGAAAAATGTTAATGATAAGAAATTTCGCTGTAGGAGACCACCTCATGGGGATTTCACCAATAATATGAATATTCTTGAAATATTCTTGATTCGGGAATATTCCCAAAAATTTATATCCGGGAATTTATCCATCACTACATTATATTATGCGAGTACAATACCCAATTATTTATATCTTCTGGCTCTAATGCACTCCGCGTCAAGAGTTTTTAAGGTTAGTAGTAGACCAGGACAGATTTATTCACATAAGTGAATCTATTCAGTCTGATTCCCTATCCTTGTGAATTGAGTCTTTTTAGTCATTCCTTTCATTCATTTAATTCACACAAAAGTTGCATCGTAAATTGTGCAAGGTCAAATAAAGTAAGCTTGTAAATGACTGATAAAATCCTTAAATTAAACTAAACTACTACTTAGATAATAAATATTATGAAAAATCAACATACACCTAAATGTAACAAAATTTTAAAAAAACTAGCTTTAATACCATTATCGCACTTTTAATATATCCGGGCTAGTTTTTGCTATTTGTTGTTGGGGTGTTATGCCGTGTCGTGCTAACTCATTCTTTAGCCAACGTTTCGGACAGAATTGCAGTGTTTTGCTGCTGATGATGGACACTGCAATGCTGTCCGAAACGTTGGCTAAAGAAGGAGTTAGCGCAACACGGCATAACACCCCAAAAACAAATAGCAAAAATACTTTTGGCCGTGAAAATCTTAAATCATATCTGGGCCAGTCTTTATTTTAAAATAATGAGACTGCTGCACGTGAATATTTTGTCATAGTATTATTGCTGTTATTTCATCTTTCGTAGGTCAGGTTATTTAGTGCAAAACGAGGTAAACCTTAATAAAGCTGCGCTCTATAAATTCATTATTACTATTTGTTTATTAATGACGATTTAAAAAATTATCCTATTAATTCCTGTTCACCTTGATAACTTCCCCGCTTTTAACAGAGGCTGACTATGGGTAGTGGTGTTGGTGTTACATCATGGTTTCCTAAACTTCACGTTTGTTGACAATGTTTGTTAATTTCCTCATCTACATGTTTGGTGACTATATTTATTGTTCAGATCTCCATGTTTGTTATCTGTAGATTGTGTTAATGTTACTTCGTAATTTTTATCATTTCATCTTCATGCTTACTTAGCAATATTTTGTTTTTAAACTTGTTCATCTCCGTGGTGTTTTTAATTTCATTTGAAAGGACTTTATATAATTTTGTAGTCTGGAAATTGTGGTTTTTCCGTAAATTTCAGATTATTGTCCTTGTAGTGCAGATGCGTTGGTCAGTACCTAAGATACTCAGTTTTTCCTTTAAATTAAGTAAGTCAAGTATGTCCCTTTTGTCCCTGTATAATGTGACTGTTTTTCAGTTATTGGGAGCACTCTTGTTAATCGCTGGTATTGGAATTGGCGGTGATGTTTCGTTGCTCTTCGCCGGAATACTGAACATCATCTTCGGTACCGTTCTGCTCAATGGCGTCCGAAAGGTAATTCACTCGTTCCATAATGCTAGTCTAAATCATTGTGTCGTATTACAGGTAGGTACGACGTTCTGGGTGTCTGAACAACTTACAAAACAAGAATACGGTGTTCAAGCAAATGCGTTGGAAAGATTTTGAGATTCGTTCTGAATTTATTGAGTCTAACTGGTAAAGTATTTCCAGCACGTTTTCATGATCTTTATGGTTGAAATTCAATAGAACTTTTAAAAAAATGTTCTTTACTGGACTTTTGGGCAATTCATCAGTGACAATTACATCCACTTAAGTGTAAGGATCATTGGCCCCATTTTCTTGTAAATGAAGTCGGTGTTTCAGTAATTATCAATGTATCTTAATACCGGATGATGTTGAAAACCTAAAATTTTGCGAAACGTGATGGAAAATGTGTTGGGAAGAGCATGAATATGCGAAGCAGAAAAAGGCCACCATTGAGGCGTAATCTATGACAGTTAGATTAATAAAATTCTCTACTTGTATACTTTACTACTAATTTGCTCTGAAATTTATAAAAAGTTTTATAATATTACACAAGTCACATTTAATGGGCTTTTTACATTAACTTCACAAATGAGGACCTGGGGAAAGGCCTGTGTCATATTTGGAGACACTGTATGGGAGGTTTTTTTAGGTAAAGGAAAGAGAGGAAGTTCTGGAAAGGAAAAAAAGGTTTAAGGGGTGGGTAGGAATCTGAGGTCAGTGTGTCTAAGAGTGACGTATTAATCCATCCCTCCCACTGCAGTGCAAGGTATTTGGGTCGAGGGAGTCCGAATGAAGAGGTTAGATTAGGTCAGGTCTCCTTCAACCGACCTCTCGCTATACGACATTCGCCACCAAAAACTTGACAAACCTTACCTCATGAACCCGGGCACCCCTTAGTGTACCTACTATGTCACCAAACGCAATAAGACACTCGGGGTGACCTATGGCAGGGGGGTTGGTTATCCAATAAATAGTTACCGGGGCGGCGGTACCCACAACCGCCTCCCTAATTATTTCACTATATGTTAAATATATACATTTTACCTGTTGCGTAATTTTCAGTTCGTTTTCCATGATGTTTTTTGTAAACTCTAATCGATTTACCAATAAACGTGTTACAAATTTTACAGATCTGATAAACAACCGCTTACCATACATGAATGGTTGTTTAACAGTTATGTAAAATTTAAAAACGTTTAATAGTAAGGGGGTTATTAGAACACACCCATAAGTTTCCTTGATTTTTATAAATGACGTTTTATTTTTCCCAGTGGATTTCAATGAAACTTTTTAGATTTAATATATTTAAATATCCGTAATGTGTGAACTAGAAAATGCTTTTCTTTCAAAAAAATAACTTTAATATCCTTGACATTAGTTTATGAGCTTAGCCATGAATGGCACTAGATTAGTGTGTTAGGTTAGCCACAGATGGAGTTAGTTGTCGAGTATATTAGGAGAATAAATAAGGTGACACCCTCAAGGTCGAGCTCCAGATTATTCCAACCGCCTGCTAGTTAAAATTACAGAGGCGATTGTACACATATCTATGACAGTAAAGTCCAAAGTGTTTTGTAAAGTCCGGAGATTTTATAAGAGTTTGAAATATTCCCGGAGATTAGCACAAAAATAAAAGATACGTTATATACCGATATATATATATATATACTGATCGAACAAAAAATGAACACTGTTCATGAAAAAAAGCCTTTCAAAGAACACGTTTTCTATGGATGAATTATATTTCCTACTAATCATCTTCTTTTCCTTCAATAGTGGTGACTAGTTTATTATAGCATAAAGTCTTAATAATTTTTGTTTCTTTGTTTATATACATCTCCTAAATTCTGTTTATCATTATTTGTTAGAAGCCTTATTTAGTAATGATTTTTTTTAATTTTCAGAAACAGTCCGACATCATCAACGCTTGGGTCATCATCACCCTGATTGGAATTTTCCTGTACATCATATGCCTCATTATTTTTGTATTCATGTTTTTTGGGGGATACTCAGTAAATAATTCCTTAATATTAGCCATCATCATGGTCTACGCCATTCATATCGGTAATTATGTGATTGTTAATTTTACCAGTCATAATATAATCCATCAATTAATGGATTAACTCCTCCACTTGCTTCTTCCACATTTTTCGGAATGATCCATTCTCTTCAGATACTTCCGGATGCCAGGATCGTTGAGATTTTTTTTTTGCTTGCACGCACAACCTACATTTAATTCTTCATTCATTCTCTTTATGTTGTATTCATATTCCTTTATATTCACCAGAACCAAAATTCAGTAATGGATTTGATAGCAAAATAATTAACGACAAAACGGTGGCAAATAATGAGGAAAGAGAAACAAATATTTTAAGACGAAAAAATTGCGTTAAGTGACTAAATTCTCCATACTTGGGGGTCTAGCATAGTGAAATCGATAACTTGTTGAATGTCGGATCGATGGGCGCAACTATCGATGATTTTACACCGATCCATATAGCCCTATGACAATACGATATTATTATTAGTCAAAATATGATTCCGATAGTCTGTAGACTGCTTTGTCTGCCGCTGCTTTTAGCGAGGCCTCCAAGGTTTCGGATAAGCTGTCAATATGCACGACTTTTTGGTTAATGTCGTTCGTTATGCAAAATAATTGGCTAATTAATGAATGGAGATGAACTAACTAAGTCCTTGAGTTTAAAGAAATTGTATACACAATCAATGGACGATCGAAACGCGATCAATTTATTCCGTTCCAACTTGGAGGAACAAAAGTCAGGTACAATACAATAATGAGTGTATATAATACAGCAGGTACAATACTAGTTTACGTTGAGAGTTGTTGAACATTCAAGTAATAATTGTTCAATAAATAAACAAACCTTTATAATGCCAGATTGGGTATTATACAGAAAATAGCTTAACATTAGTTTAGGAATAAACAAGAATGGTTTGTTGTTAAGCAAATTTATAATCAACAAACATTTATTACGCCCGATTGAGTGTTTTATATAACAAAATTATATATAGATAAAGTGTGCATGTAAGGAAATAGACATTTTATGGATCGTCTACAAACATTCTAATATGTTGTTTTTTTAGTTTGTTCACTGAGTGGTGGCGATAAACATCCATTTATTTATTATGTGCATCTATATAAAAAGGTTTACATATATTTTTTTGGCTTTGGCTGTCTCACTAGGAAATCCTGTGTCGAGACAGAATAGTTTACAAATATTTTATAATATTAAAGTAAAACATCCTAAATCTGTATAAGTTCGGAATTGGCGAATTTTAGAAATAATTATTAGCAGCCTTTAGAAAATTATAGAGAACAGTCTGTCTTGTATTACGCGTCGGTACATACAAAGTAATAAGGTTCGTTAAATCCATGGCGTCCAAACTGCCATTCGCTATTTTGAAAGAACAAACTAAATCAGTCATTATGCGCCCTGATGATAATTCGGTCGAGTTTAGTAAGTCCATCAAAAAGGTGTAATTAAGATCTTCCGATTGGAATTCCTAATTTATAATTAATAAATTTTAGAAATTTTTGCTGCACTCTCTCGATTTTTGGTTGGTGAATCTTATACAATGGACCCCAGATTGTTGAATTATACTCTAGAATGCTTCTCACCTACCCAGTAAATAGTAGTTTTAATTAATTCATTCATTTAAAATCTTTCAACGTCCTCAAAATGATCCCCATACACATCTCCCTTGCGATTATTTTTTTGTAAAAACGGCGCTACTATATTATTATTTTAAAACAGTGATCCCTAGGCGTCTACAGGTTTTGACAAGTGGCGCCGAAATTTTTCCCGAGCTAGGCGCCGTTTGGGCCTGCATTAATCCAAAATGTAAAAAAATTCGGCCATGCCACACTAATATTAATTGATTTTTCTTTCTACTTCCATGTTTGATTATATGTATTAACTCAATAACTATTTAAGAAATATATTTGTACAGCGCCCTTGAGGTGATTTCTCACGAAAACGGCGCTATATAAATTAGACAAATATTATTATTATTATTATTATGTCAGATATAAGCCTTAGGTATAATAATTTACCATAATTCAAACCACACTTCGAAGCAGACGGGAATTTTTTCATATTTAATAATTTTATTTGTAATTTATTTTTTTCAATCATTTATTTTTAAACAAGTTATCATTACGCATGACAGCTGTTGTGCCTTCCGAACACATTATCAAGCTGAGTGAGCAATTTATTTAATTTTTTGAAAATGTTTAAATTTTACTGTGATCTGTGTTTCTTGTGTTTTTTATTTCATGTGGGAACTTTTTTTTCTATTGTAATTATATTTTTATTATTTCTTTATCTTGTTCATCATGCCAAAATTAGACCACATATACTTACGTAAAAGCCCTACTGGGATAAAATGGATTACATAAATAACATATTATATTATATGAGGAATTGATAAATCTTCTTTTAAAAACGATTAAAACCGTAAGAGATGCACTTTGTAATTGACCGGTGGGTTCAGACAGACTTTCACCGCTACCTCACGCGTCAGACTACCGTGTGCATTAGATGCGAACAATTTTGCACAAAGTTGCGCTGCGTAGCTCGCTCTCGGTTTACTACTGCGTAAACATTATTTCATAAAAATTCATGTTTTTGTTTTTAATATTTTTAAACATTTAAATTGGGTTTGTTGATTTCATGCCGACCGGGTACGTATGACGTCACGCGTATTGCGTTAGATTTCGGTCGTTTTGGTGGGTTTGGAAAAATACAAACTTTGAAAAATATTTTATGAATGTAATTGACATTTAAAAAAACAATAATTTCTGGTTATCTTTCTCAATATATATTTTTTTTAACTGTTTTTTTCTCATTATAAAAGGCCGTAAAGCACAATGATCAGTAAATATTTTATTTGTTTTATTTCTTTCAGTACTTATCGTCTACCAAGTCGTGGTGGTGTCCAGCCTTCGCAAAGAAATAATAACAGCAAGAAACATTGTAGTCATTCTAGTGTAAATATCCATAACATATTAATCTGTTTTGGGAGTTTCCCATTTATCGTTACTTTTAAGCTTCATTTAACTAACTAACCAACACTCCGCAGGGGTAAATCGGTCTTGGCACACGCTCCTTGCCTCATTCACATTCATACATCGTCTCATAAATATTCTTCTATTATTCTGACTCTTGACACGGCCCGACTCGAGTATCTGATTCACTTGATCGTGCCATGTCTTCCTCGGGCGTCCCCGACTTCTGCTACCATTAGCATTTGCATCATATATCCTCCTTACACTCCTTTCTTCGCTCATTTGCTCTATGCCCAAACCATCTAAGCGTCCCTTTCTTAATCTTACTCATTATGCTTACATCCGCCTTCACTCACTCTTTGCGGATCTCCACATTCCTCACACTATCATACATGTTTTTACCACACATACGCCTCAGGGATCTCATTTGAACATCATTCCGTCTACTTTCATCCTTTCTTTGCCAGCTCCATGCCTCACTTCCATATATCAACATACAACTTCGCTTTTTTGGACAATTTTTTGTTAGCGCCAACTGCATTCAATACTTCATTAATGGAGTTACCTGCATTTAACCTTCTTTCAATATCTCTGTCAGCCTTCCCATCTCTCGTAAACATACTTCATAAATACACAAACTCATCCACCTACTCCAAGTATTCCTCATTCACAGCTATATTGCACACTTTTTTCGTACTCTCTCTTTCAAACACCATTACTTTAGACTTACTTACATTCATCATTAACTCATTCTTTATGCATACTTCGTTCATCCTAGACACGAGAAACTGTAGATCATCCAAACTATTAGCAATCAGCACCGTATCATCAGCATACAACAGGAAACATACTTTCAGATTACTCAAATTCGTGCCCAATCCCACCTCTTTCAATTCTTGCATACAATTATCCACGTATAGATTGAATAACCACGGTGACATTACGCAGCCTTGTTTAACACCTTTTGTGATATCAAACCACTCCGTAAAACCACCGTTCACCCTAACACATGCAACGCTTTTCTCATACAGAGTCAGATTCGTATTCACTCTATACTTAGACAACACCTTCCATAGCTTTTGCCTGTCGACCCGGTCGTATGCTTTTTGTAGATTTACAAAGGCACAGAAAAGTTTCTGGTTTTTTGCCAGAAACTTCTCAGTGAGCATACGCACACACACAGCTTCATTTAAAGTATATAAAATATTTTTGTCGAGAAATTGAATGACTGCAATCAATATTTTTGTATTGTAAGCTTAAACGCTTTTATGTTTAATTAGAGTAAGTTTATGAATTTTAGTTCTTTTTTGGATAAATTGTAATTTTAATGTTTTTATATCATTGTTACATCCAGGTTTCATTTAAATTTATTGTTATTTGTACCATAAGTGTAAATTTTATTTATTGTCATTGCATTTTAAAATATACCCGTCATTCCTGAAAACCTACTATTTTATTTATATCTATGGTACCAACCGACCCAAAGAATGTTTGAAAAGCGATTTGTAATTGAAAGAGGAAATTTAGATTTATTAAGTAAGAGAATATTAGAAACATACTTTTTGGAGGCTAGATCACAGAATTGTAAGTAAATATTATGTAAGAGAAAACTGGTAGGAGCATTTTAGTAGAATGATAATATGGCTTAAAAAGCATATAAAAAACTTATATCGTTGTCGTTCGTAATTCTCCTTTTTAATGTTTTGAACATTGTTATATAGGTATACCGAAACAATAAGAAATCCGCATTATTTAAAAAAAATATATTGATATCTAAGACCTTCTAAAATAAGCACTACGCCCTATTGAGGGAAGACAATTATCACTTTAGTTAGTTCCACTACTAGCCGCTAGGGTCGCACCTGCGATAGGGAGGGGGGGGGGGTGAGTAAGCGAGGTGGCGGAGACGGGGATTCTGTTGACTATATTAGCCTTTATTTAGCAATGTCGATCATCATTCGTAATTGATATTACTTATAAGAACTGTTTAAAACTTTATCATCGCCCTTATCCTGAATATAAAAGTTTTTATAAATATTTGTAATTCGTAAAATTTTGTGAAATAGTTAAATAAATTGACAGAAAATAATAGTAATTTTATGACCACATATTCAAACTCTATTGTAAAACTTTGTGAAATAGTAGAATAAAGCGAGAGTAAATAATCTAAATTCTTCCAAATCAAAAATGGATCATCACATCAGCCTGGGCATAGTAACATCTAACCATTATTGGGCCCGCCTGAGCATGGATTGGGAACCTCATTCAATCGTCATTCTGGACGAGATCGTGCACTGTTAAATCCTTGACAGCTATGTAAACCAAAAAACTCTGGTCAAATACTAGAAACAACGGAGGGACAGAGCCGCACGTTCAAATATTTGTGTCCGAGGGAAATATGTCAGCATCCATCCAAGCGTGTCTCAAGAAAACAGGAGAAAGATATTTTTGGAGATGGTTAATGGGCTACCGTCATTCAGGTCCTTACATCATTCTACCAAAAAGGGTGAGACTGCGACACTTCCATCTTAAGATTCAACTGGGACTTCCGATTTCTTCAACACCACCTGCGAAGCCTTGGAGGACTGCCTTATGCAACATTCTGTTAGATTGGTCAGCGTCGGCGTCGGCAAAAAGAAAGTATACGACTCTAAAAATTAACTTCTAGTATTTGAAGAAACTGAGGCAACAGCAAACGCCGATGGGGATAGGACTGAAAAAGTGGAAACACGCCTGGCCATGTGTTTGGAACCAAATTTTATACTCGATAGTTACCCAAATAGAAATGCGTGTAAACGTATTTTAAAAACTTCCGTAACCACACAAAAAACCACCCAGATTTCAACCACGTGTCTCTTGGTAATGGAGTAGACCAGAGTACGGGGCACCGTACGGACTTATATTTTGAAATCCATTAGAATTATGGTCGGAATTGAAATCCATTAGAAAATCTGAATAAAGTACAAATTTTGGAAAAATCATCATTTTTCGGGCCATTTTGAAAGACTTGGGTTCGGATTTTAAAAAAAGATTTCACAGATTTCTTGGCACTAAACGGACGCAAATTTTGAAATCCTACTGAGAATTATAGTCGGAATTGAAATTCATTAGAAAATCTGAATAAAGTACAAATTTTGGAAACATCATCATTTCTACGGGCCATATTGCAAAACTAGAGTTGGGTTTTTTAAACCCGATTTCGCAGACTCTATGGCACTAAACAGACATAGATTTTGTAATCCTATTAAGAATTATGGTAAGAATTGATATCCAATAGAAAATATGCATAAAGTACAAAAATTAGAAAATTCATCATTTCACGGGCCATTTTGCAAGACTTGGGTTCGGATTCTAAAACCCGATTTCACAGATTTCATGGCACTAAAAAAACTCAAATTTCGGAATTATACTGATAATTATGGTCTGAATTAAAATCCATTAGAAAATCTGAATAAAGTACAAAATTTGAAAAAAAAATCATTTAACTGGAGATTTTACAGGACTTGGGTTCGGATTTTAAATCCCAATTTCTCAGACTCTATGGCACTAAACGGACTTATATTTTGGAATCCTACTAAGAATAGGTGTCTGGATTGATATTCATTAGAAAATATGCATATAGTACCCTTTTTGGAAAAATCATAATTTTTATGGGCCTAATTTCAAGCTTGGGTTCGGTTTTGAAAAGCTGTTTTCTAAGACTCTATGGCACTAAACGGAATCAGATTTTGGAATCCAACAAAGAATTATGGTCGGAATTGAAATCCATTGGAAAATCTGAATAAAGTACGAATTTTGGAAAAATCATCATTTTTCTCGGCATTTTGCAAGACTTTGGTTCGGATTTTAATTCCAGATTACTCAGACTCAAAGATATTAGAAGAACGAGATGTGCTATGAGCAGTTCATACTATGTGGAATTGCTTTGCCGAGTGTCGCCGGTTTTGTTCACCAATACTACTGCACACCTTCGCTTACGCTAAGGCATCGCTAAGGTATCCGCACTAATACATAGAACAGATTTCTGTGCGTACACGTCCCGATACCGTTCAAAGTACCCTAATTAGTTAGTACTCCGCCTACGGTCCGGCGGCCAACATAGCATATCTCGTTCTTCTAATATCTTTGCTCAGACTCTATGGTCCTAAACGGACTGAAATTTTGGAATCCTACTAAGAATAGGTGTCTGGATTCATTCATTAGAAAATATGCATAAAGTACCAATTTTGGAAAAATCATCATTAATATGGGCCTAATTTCAAGCTTGGGTTCGGTTTTGAAAAGCTGTTCTCTTAGACTCTATGGCACTTAATGGACTCCGATTTCGGAATTATGTCCGGAATTATGTCCGGAATTCAAATCCATTGGAATATCTGCATAAACTACTATTTTTGCAGATATCATCATTTTTATGGGCCTTATTTCGAGCTTGGGTTCGGTTTTGAAAAGCTGTTCTCTTAGACTCTATGGCACTAAATGGACTCAGATTTTGGAATCCAACTAAGAATTATGTCCGGAATTGAAATCCATTGTAAAATTTGCATAAAGAATAAATTTTGGAAAAATCATCATTTTACTCGCCATTTTGCAAGACTTGGGTACGGATTTTAAATCCCGATTACTCAGACTCTATGGTCCTAAACGGACTCTTATTTTTAAATCCTACTAAAAATAGAGTTCTGGATTGAAATTCATTGGAAAATATGCATAATGTACCATTTTTGAAAAAATCATCATTTTTATTTTGTCTTATTTCAATCTTGGGTTCGGTTTTGAAAAGCTATTCTCTTAGACTCTATGGGACTTAATGGACTCAGATTTTGGAATCCAACTGAGAATTATGTCCGGAATCGAAATTCATTGTAAAATCTGCATAAAGTACAAATTTTGGAAAAATCATCATTTCATTTGCCATTTTGCAAGACTTGGGTCCGGATTTTAAATCCCGATAACTCAGACTCTATGGTCCTAAACGGACTTAAATTTCGGAATCCTACTAAGAATAGTTGTCTGGATTGAAATTCATAAAAAAATATGCATAAAGTACCATTTTCGGAAAAATCATCATTTTTATGGGCCTAATTTCAAGCTTGGGTTCGGTTTTGAAAAGCTGTTCTCTTAGACTCTATGGCACTTAATGGACTCCGATTTCGGAATTATGTCCGGAATTATGTCCGGAATTCAAATCCATTGGAATATCTGCATAAACTACTATTTTTGCAGATATCATCATTTTTATGGGCCTTATTTCGAGCTTGGGTTCGGTTTTGAAAAGCTGTTCTCTTAGACTCTATGGCACTAAATGGACTCAGATTTTGGAATCCAACTAAGAATTATGTCCGGAATTGAAATCCATTGTAAAATTTGCATAAAGAATAAATTTTGGAAAAATCATCATTTTACTCGCCATTTTGCAAGACTTGGGTACGGATTTTAAATCCCGATTACTCAGACTCTATGGTCCTAAACGGACTCTTATTTTTAAATCCTACTAAAAATAGAGTTCTGGATTGAAATTCATTGGAAAATATGCATAATGTACCATTTTTGAAAAAATCATCATTTTTATTTTGTCTTATTTCAATCTTGGGTTCGGTTTTGAAAAGCTATTCTCTTAGACTCTATGGGACTTAATGGACTCAGATTTTGGAATCCAACTGAGAATTATGTCCGGAATCGAAATTCATTGTAAAATCTGCATAAAGTACAAATTTTGGAAAAATCATCATTTCATTTGCCATTTTGCAAGACTTGGGTCCGGATTTTAAATCCCGATAACTCAGACTCTATGGTCCTAAACGGACTTAAATTTCGGAATCCTACTAAGAATAGTTGTCTGGATTGAAATTCATAAAAAAATATGCATAAAGTACCATTTTCGGAAAAATCATCATTTTTATGGGCCTAATTTCAAGCTTGGGTTCGGTTTTGAAAAGCTGTTTTCTAAGACTCTATGGCACTAAACGGACTCAGATTTTGGAATCCAACTCAGAATTATGAATTGAAATCTTTTGTAAAATCTGCATATAGTACAAATTTTTGAAAAATCATCATTTTACTGGGCATTTCGCAAGACTTAAATTAGTTTTTTAAATACTGTTTTCTAGGATTCCATGGCACTGAACTGAATTAAAATTCGGAATCTTACTTAGAATTATGGTCGGTATTGAAATACATTGGAAAATCTGCATGAAGAAAATATTTTGGAAAAAATATCATTTTACTGGCCATTTTGCAAGACTTGGGTTCGGATTTTAAATCCCGATTTATGGTACTAAACGGACTCAAATTTCGGAATCCTACTAAGGACGGGTTGTTTTGGAGAATTTGAACCATTCATCAAATTTCAACGTTCGTTTTCGGGTTCTGTGAAAGTCCTATTCAAGTTCTGTTATTATATCATTATATGCCAGTTGCTTGATAAACCTGAAATAAAACAGAACTTGAAAAAATCTTTCACATAACTTGAAAATGAACGTTGAAATTTGATGAATTGTTCAAATTCTCCGAAACAACCCGTCCTTAGAATTTTGGTCTGAATTGAAATTTATTAGAAAATATCCATTTATACATTTTTTGTACTTTAGTACAAATTTTGAAAAAATCATTATTTTTATGATGAATTTCAAGCTAGGGTTCGGTTTTTGCTGTTTTCTAGGACTTTATGGCCCCGAACGGACTTTAATTTTGGAATCCTTCTGAGATTTATGGTCTGAATTAAAATTTATTAGAAAATATTCATTTATACATTTTTTGTACTTTAGTACAAATTTTGAAAAAATCATTATTTTTATGATGAATTTCAAGCTAGGGTTCGGTTTTTGCTGTTTTCTAGGACTTTATGGCCCCGAACGGACTTTAATTTTGGAATCCTTCTGAGATTTATGGTCTGAATTAAAATCCATTAGAAAATATAATTTTTATGCGCCTAATTTCAACCTTCTGTTCGGTTTTTAAAAGCTGTTTTTAGGACTCTATGGCCCCAAACGGACTTTTATTTTTGTTACCTTCTAATAATTGTGTTCTGAATCAAAATCTTTCAGGAAATATTCATAAAGTGCCATTTTTGGAAAAATAATTCTTTATATTGCCCTAATTACAAGCTTAGTTCGGTTTTTTAAAGCTGTTTTCTATGACTTTATGGCACCGAACGGACCTTTAGCCACACCCAATAACTTTTCATTATTTTAAATTTTGTTCATCAGTGAATTCATTTTTCTTTTATGTATTATTAAATTAGGGATAAAAATGTATTGCTTACAAAAATGACTGAAAAAAATTTATTGTTTTTTTTAATGTTTATCTTTTAATGATTTGTCCATTAATTTTTTTATACCTTTTAAAGAATATAGAAACTGTTTAGTGATGTCATTAACACACAGTGTCTATTTAACACAAAATGAGACTTGGATGTGATAACGTGGAGACGGAGATTTACTTTTAAAGTTGAATTTTGTGCCAAAAATGTCAATCCATGACTGTCATATTATGTGCTAGTGGACTTAATTGAATTGTTTTCACCCATTTACAGTAAGCTTTCTATTGCTATTTTTATAATTATATTTGTAACATAAGATATTTATGTTGTGTATATGAATACCATAGCTTTTGGAATAATTGTACCAGTCTGAAGATGGCTATATTAAGTTAACGGTTAGAAAATAAAATTGGTGGAAAAAGTTTTTAAATGCTTCATCATATTAACATAATTGCATAAATGTGGAATTATCTTTTCAAAACATATGTTTTTTGAGTCTGAAACTTGCAAGAATTTTTTTTTTATTTTAATTTAAAAATATATTAGTCTCAGGGGCAGTTTCTTAAATGGTTTGGAAGCTATTTAGAAAATCGAAGCCAAAGAGTTAATATTAGTGACACTTTAGATCCAGCCAATATCGAATTTGGTATTCCACAGGGAAGTACTTTAGGACCGATATTGTATATATATATATATATATATATATATATATATATATATATATATATAATATATATATATATATATATATCTGTCAATTTAGATAAAAACAATAAAATTAACTATGGGGTTCCTCAAGGATCCATATTAAGGACACTCCTTTTTTAAAAAAATATATAAATGATATATGTCAATTAAACCTAAATGGCGAAATTTTCTTATACGCAGATGATACTGCTATATTTTACTTGGGCAACAACTGAGAAAACTTATTAGAAAAATCATATCTTGATATTAACATAAAACAACTGGCTAATTAAAAATATATAAACAATTAATATTAAATTTGTGCACGATTTTAAGCTCACCAAAAAGAAAAACGCCATCTCATAAATCATTGCAAATAGAAGGAAAAACTTACAAATTTCAGATAGTGAAAAATATCTGGAACTAAATACCGATAAAAACTTATCATTTAAGCAGCACATACAAAAAAAATTCCCACTAATTGGTTCATTAGATAGAAAACTCCATCTTCTACGAACACAAGTAAAGAGGGGATTATACTTAAGTTTATTCCAGTCCCATCTAAATAATTTAATTAAAATATAGGAAAATCTACCTAAAAATAATACAGAATAAAGTTTTAACAAACTCTTTAATAATAACCCAGATACTCCCACCAAAAAAGTACACCAATAAACGAAATTACTGAAAATCAGAAAACTGTACGAATATAATACATATATCAATCTACAAAATCTAAAATGGATTTATGCAAACGAACACATTTATAAAAAAACATCACAAGTATATGAATACTACACAAGACAACATAATAAACTATACACACATTCAGCAAAGACTGAAAGTGGTAAAAGAAACAGGTCACGAGGGTGTACACATATACAATCTCTTTCTCAATAGCCTGACATCAGTAAATAAAATTATTTGTTTAAGAAAAAACTGTTTGCTCTTAAGATCAGCGAGCTAAATTAAAACGTATGATGTAAGCTACATTTAGTTAAGAAGAGGTAGTAAACAAAAATATTTTGATATTTTTATTTATTTTTAATGTGTAATTTTAAGTTAGGAAAGTGAAATGTATATATTTATTTATTTTAACTTAAAATATAAAAATGTTTAAGGATTTCAGTTTGTGAAAATTACGATCTCATTTGATATAAAATGACAGTATAGGTAGCAATAGTTCCAATGAAGCTGTATATGAGGGTGGCGTCTATCGGGAAAATTTTCCAAGCTGTGAGCACCATGGGACAGTATCTTATCTGCTGCTTGAAAGTGGAAAGACACTTTTGGCTTGATTCATCTAAAATTATTGGAACAGCTTATTTATATAAAATCCTATTCTGGGGGTAAAATGTCAACTGAAAAAAGTAATAACGGGAAAAATATTTATGAATAAACTTGCCAATAAATTTGTATATTTGAAGTTTGCTTATTACGACGACGGTGTTGTTGTGTCCAGTCTTCAGCAATTCTGCCATCACCACATAGGAACATAGGAGAATGATGGTATATACGAACCAGTTGAAAAAACTGAGAGCCGAGGCGAAATTCTGCAAATAAGCTATTTTATTATTGGTATAACTAAATGTTAGGGTTAGTCGTTTCACATCTTGATCTTGAAAAATTCATCAAATTTCAAAGTTAATATTCAAGTTATAAAAAAGTTCTGCTATTATTAAAAAACTGTAAAAAAAACTAATGAAAAATTATCTTTGGTGAATTGTTCAAGTTCCGTGAAACAAGTGCCCCTTCTAGTCGTGTTAGTATTATAATATATTTTAAACTGGTATTGCTCAGTACTTGTATCATTTTAATTTTAAAATAACAACCACGTTACTTACACTTTCCATTTTTTCCATTGCAATCAGTACAACACAATTCCAGATAGTCAAAAGGGAAATGAAACAAGAGAGCGTTATGAGAGTTATCTGAAATATTAAGCAAATAACTTAGCATAATTTTTTTAAATAATAATGTAAAAAGTTTTCTAAAATGTGTTTGCTAATTCTTTACCTGTATCCCATATGTAGAATTAATTAAAACAACATTATGAACCAGTTTATCGTAAACAGACATCAATCTTATTATACAGTTTTCAACATTTTCATGTGCAAACATTTTACTTTGAACGTTTTCAACTGATGTTTTTTATGAAGATAATCTATTTCAATGACTATATCTTGTCGAATAATCGGCTGAACCAAGTCGACCAATTGAGCACTAAGCATTTTTAAGCCATTAACTACGATCCACACATCTAATAAGTATTGGAAAACAATCACGTCTCTACTTAATAATATAATGCATATAATGTAAATGCGGAAAATGATAAACGTTCCCAATACCACGTAATCACAAATGATAATAATATATGTATAAAGTACGCTGTACAAGAAACATGTAATTATTACACGGTATCTGACATTTTTGTACCACTCTGAAGGAATTTTCAATATATCATCCAAATACTTGATGTTTTGTGAGAGTTTGAAATTGATACGAGATTTTTTGATAACGGAAGAAAAAATTGATGAAGCCAAAATCAATACCAATAATACGAATACAACGAGTGAACCCCCAGCCACGGATATTTCCTGTTCCAGCAGATCAAAATTGTGAAAATTACTACAGAAATACACTGAAAAGAGAAGCAACCAATAAATGAGCGGGTATATTTTAGCTGTATTTGTCAGAGGTATAATATTGTTTCCTTCAAAAGATATCTTTTGCACACCAAGTATTACAGAAATTGTTTGAATAGTTTTGAAAACGTGTCCAATGTCGTGTGATGGTTTTTGGGAATATTTCCGCTCTGTTTTTTCTTTTGATCCTTTTTCGGTTCTGAAATTATTTATATTTTTCGGACTTTGAACAATCATTTTAACAATGTGACTTTGTACATACAACGCGATAATGTCAATACGTATTATTCACTGTTCTGTATGCGTGTAGCGCTTAATTATATATATATTTTTTTTTTTACAGTAATACCGCACAAGAGTCCCAACTGCTCCCGTCTGGAGCCAGTGAGACTATGGCATCCCCAATTGGGGTATGTTGTGAGGCTGAGGGTATTGGGGAGGGGAGGGAGATGGGGAAGAGGAAGGTGGGGAAGAGGAAGGTGGGGAAGTACCTGGCTATTCAGATCTGGTCACCAAACATGGCTAAAGCCATTTCAAGCAACGTTTCAATTCTGAATGGTGGTCTTACACCAGGGCGATACTGAGAGTATCTTCCACTCTGGAAATAATTAGTATATTTAATGAATGATATGTTTTCAAAACATGACTCAGGTAATATATTCATTACTGCTTCACGGTAATGCGTCACTTTGTTAACATGGAATATTTTTAGTGACTCAACTTTTATGAAATTTTTATTGACATTTGATATTAATTATAAAGGTTCTACTAGCAAAATTCGCAATTAGTCCCTATGTGGTTAGGGAAACAGAAATATTGCAGAGAATTGTGAAAATTTTGACTGTGTTAATCCTGTGTTAACTCGACCGTTTTGCATTTCGTCAGTCTGTAATTTTATTTGTAGGATCCGTTTCGGGATCAAGATGGTGGCCGTTTTAAAGGTTCATTTTTAAAATTTGAAATCATCGTGTTTGTTTGGACTTTATTGTTCGCATTTAGAACTCGCAACTGCAACAATTCGGAGGGCTTTGAAGCAGAAAATGGACCTCAATGGCAATTTTTTCTTAATTATTTAATAATGACATGACTGCTATTTATTTAAATGCATTATATTGTTTAGGTCTTGTGAACATACTGAGAAATGGAGAATAAATAAGTTTACTTTTAATAAAATAAAAATCATATCATATACGCTAACAAAGTTTAATTGCCATCATTCAAATTCAGCTATGGAACGAATTAATTTACCTAGAAATTTAGGAGGTAGAGGTATAGTCAAAATAACTTTTTTGAAACATAATCAGGTATAAATGCTAAGAACTTTTTTCCATATTAAAGCTAATAGCTCAGAAATGAACAATATAATTTTCAAGGCAGATAGAAACATTACACCTTTAAATTTATGCGACGAGAATGCCAACATTTTTATAAATCCCAACCAGGAATTATTAGATTCCCGGTCAAATAAAATTTTACACGCAAAACACTTCAATTATTTCAAACAAACGTATATTGACAAATTTTCGTCAAACAAATGGTGGTCGAGTATTGGACAGTTAAGCACAGAAATAGAAGGATTTATGCTTGCCATTCAGGATAGAGTCATTAATACTAAAAATTGTAGGAAGCATATAATCAAAGATACAAATCAAATTGATGATTTATGTAGAAAATGTTTGGCTTTTCCGGAAACTATAGAACATATTATATCGGGATGTTCTATATTACCGCCGTCCAAGTATACATTTAGGCATAATAATTCACCAAAGTTTGGTAATTAAACATAACTTGATTGACTGCCGTAATAAAGTACCATTTTATGAATACGAACCAAATTCATTTTTAGAAAATGAATTTTATAAAATATATTATGATAAAACTATACTAACAGACCCATAGACATATGAATATTAATATACGAGAACTTAAAGGTGAGGGGTCAAACCATCAGTTGGGAAAAGTTGACTGTGATTCGTCAATAAATCAATCTGACAGTATATAGGCATCTCGCATAATAATATCACCATTTAGTTCTTAAAAGTAAAATCTGCTTTTGAATGAATAGACATTTTTACATGGGAGCGCAAATTACTCGCCACGTTATGAACAAATTTGCCAATTCGGCAAAGTAAATTTCTTCTATTTTCAGAATCGAATATTTTGTTACCGCGTTTAGTTAAGACACTTTTATAAATGTTTCATAATTTACTTCCCAGTATACAACGATGAGCACACTTGAGAATCGCTACATTCAACAATGTTGGAGGGTTGTCACAGCCGCTCTGTTCCTATTAATAATAAAATAATGAAATCTTTAAGAAAATATATAACATTTTTCATATCAAGTACCGACATCTACGACAACGGTCACGTCTTTACTTCGCTCCCGTAAAAAAATAACCAAACTGCCTAAAACATCAACATTAATCATAAATTAGTGATATTTAATATTAAGCAGTAGAAACTTGTTGTTTTTAGTGACGTTGCACAAGTGAATTCTGTCGTTCATAGTGAATATTAAACAAAAACAGTTACAACAAAGCGTATCAATATTTTTTGTTATTCTACCCACGTAAATAATATTTTTCTAAAGACATTTAAAAATACAGTGAAATTATAAATAAATATTGATAAAATAAATACTCGTGTCTAGTGCTTAAACCAAATCTGTTAAATAAATAAAAGCACTACATTATTAATTTATTTACTTTTTACGATTATTTAACGCCATCTCTGTCTGCATGCAAATAACATTATTACCAAAACAAAATACTGCAGATCTGTTAGTGAATTCACCACATAGAGGTCGCATTTTGAAATAATATTGAAATAAATAAATACTTAATATAATAATAAATAAATATACCAAAAAAATCAAAATACATAAACGATGAATTGCCAAGCCTGTTCTGAGCCTACCCTCTCAGACGAGTCCGTTTTTATATGTACACTTTGTAAAGGAACATATCATTTACTCTGTGGTGGGGTAACAGAAAGCTCATACCGTCGCCTCAGCAAGGAGCGACGCACACAGTTAAAATGTTCTAAATGCTTATGTACTGTGCCCACTATCAAAGCAAGTGGTAGTGCCCTTGTGGACACTGAACTACTTTCTAAGTTGCTCGAGCAAAATACCCAAATTCTCGCCACCTTGGCAACTATGAGTAAACAGTATGAGGACATCTTACATCGTGTCCACGATCTAGAAGCCAAAAACAGTTTACTTGAAAAAAGGAACACTGAGCTGGAAACGAGAATCGACGTCCTAGAAAACCAAATGGAACAAATTGACAGGCAAAATAAGTCAAAAAATGTTGAAATTAGGGGGATCCCCGAAATTAATGGGGAAAACTTAAATAACTATATTTTTAACATTAAAAAAATAACCAAATCCAATAACGAATCCAATAACATCGACGCAGCTTACCGTATCAACCAAAAGTCCAAAAAAGATCAACGCAGGCCAATCGTAGTGAAATTCAAAACCAGCGTCGACCGTGATGATTTCCTGAGAGACATTAAAAACTACAACAAACAAGCCCCGAACCGTGAGGACAAACTTAACACCGCCCTTATCGGAATGGCAGGACCAATTTCGCAAATTTACATTTCGGAACACCTGACTTTTCGCGCAAAACAATTATGGTTTCTCGCGAGAAAAGCTACACACGAAAATTGGTTTAAGTTCGCATGGACAAAGGGAGGACAAGTTTATGTACGCAACGACAACGGAACACCTGCTATTATTATTAACGAAACAATCAAAAACATTTTGTCTCCCTCAATCAATAACCAATAAACAAAGCTCGTTTAGATATACTCATATAACTTACTCTCATATGTTTATACTTTTTCAGATAAATCTCTATGTAAAACACAGAAACAAGAAGTATATGTTGTGTTTTAACATACTCATGCTCTATATTCTTTATATGCTTATGTTATATATTCGCAACAACTATATATATACTCTGTATACTTATGAATTTGTTATATATACTTTATATCGTTATGTAAAACATTCACAACAACCAGATCCTTATATCTGTAGTATACTTTACATGCTTATGTTTTCGTTTCATATTCTTTATATGCTTATGTTTTATAATCTTTATAGGCTCATGTTTTACTTGCTTAATATGGTTATACTAACCTATATCTCTTATGTACTTTATATGCTTATGTTTTGGTTTCTTATTCTTTACACACTTATGTTTTATAATCTTTATAAGCTCATGTTTTACTTTCTTAATATGATTATTCTTCACATTCTTTACATGCTTAGGTCTTATATTTTCAACAATTATATTTACACTTTATATACCTATTCTTATGCCATATATATTGTATATGCTTATGTTAAATATTGGCACCAACTAAACACTTATATCTCTCGTTTATCTTATATGCTAAAGCTTACGTTTTACATTCTTTATATGCTTATGTTTTATCTTCTTTATAACATTATGTCTTATATTACTTATATACCTAAATTCTACATACGTTTTATGCTTATGTTATATATTATTTATAAGCTTATGCTATATATTCACAACAACTCTTATATAAGACACACGTTTTCAAATTCTGATGAATAATATTATCACGGATGAACTAGATAGCACTTATAATATAACAGAAAAAGTATGTAATAATGTTGATGAATGTAACCTTGTTTTCAAAAATATGACAAACTCATTAGTAATTATGCACTTAAATATTAGGAGCATTTACAAAAACATTAATGAATTATTATGCACCCTTAGTCTTTTAAAAACTGAACTCGACTGTATTGTTTTGACAGAGGCCCACCTTAATACAGTAAATATAGATAATATACCACAATTACCGAACTTTACATGTATTTCGACGAAAACACATATTAACAAGAATAGTGGCATAGTAATTTACGTTAACCAAAAACACCAAGATATATCTTATAAAGAAATAAACATGACCCTCACGAACTGTGTAGCATTACAATTTAAAGTAAATAATCAGATTTATCAAGTTATTGCTGTTTACCGAACCCACGGATCAAAAACTCAACAATTTATAGAGAACCTCAAAGATGTAATAAACAAAACAAAATGTCAAAATACTATAGTGACGGGTGACTTCAATATAAATATAGGTCTAAATTCAAACAGCGTCGAAAAAAATGATTTACTTAATACGATGGCTGAGCTTAACTTCATTTCATGTATAAACGATTACACTAGAGTTGTGCCCCTACAAAACCCATCATGTATTGATCATATCTGGTCTAAGGCTGACACAACTACACAATTAACACCTGTCATTTGGAAAACAAACATTACCGATCACTACACGTGTTTTTTAATTCTTCATTTAAAAAAAAATATTTCCTTTACCAAAACTGCATTAAAACAGTATAACATAAAAACCTTAAACATACAACTTCTTGAACAAAAATTGAAATTGGAAAAATGGGAAGAAACATTAAACACCGAAGATGCCGAAAAATCTTCAATAATATTCGAAAAAACACTTCGCGAACACATAATAAATGCAACTATACATAAAAACGTTAAACCTAAATCAAAACATAGAAAAATTAAGCCCTGGATCACCCATGGAATAGTTACCTCAATTAGGAATAAAGAAAAATTATTTTATCAAACCCGAAAACAACCTAATGACTTAACTTTATTAGAATTATATAAAAAATACAGAAACAATCTTACAAATTTAATTAAAAAAACAAAAGAAAATTACTTCAAGGTAAAAATTGAAGATAGTGGTAAAGATAACAAAAAAGTCTGGGCTACAATTAATAACATTATCGGCAACGGTAATAAAAATAAACAAATAAATAAAATAACTTATGACAACGAAACAATAGACTCAATAAAAGAACCAACTAAAATTGCAAATATTTTCAACAACTACTTCGCTAAAGTCGGAGAGAAACTTGGCAAAAAAAACGACTCGTTCCAACCTAAAAATACTACCAATACATCCACACAAACTTGCCAAAATATTTTCGAAAAATTTGAAAAATGCACTCAAATAGAAATAGAAAAAATTATAATGAACCTACGAGTGTCCGCGAGCCCTGGTTTTGATAATATCACAGTAAATATATTAAAACAAATGAGACAATTAATATCCAAACCAATTGCACATATCATTAATAACAGCATACAGCAAGGAATTTACCCAAAAATATATAAAAATACAATAATAACCCCGATCTTCAAATCAGGAATTACATCTGACGTCTCGAACTACCGTCCCATATCTATTATATCTAACGTAGCAAAAATATTTGAAAAAGTCGTAAAGTCAAAATTAACTAAACATATCACTTCAAATAAAATCATTAATGATAACCAATTCGGCTTCAGATAAAATTTAGGTACGCAAGATGCAATCGCAAAAATAACCTCTATAATATATAATGCTCTTGACTCGGGAAATAAATGTTTAAGTATATTCATCGATCTAAGAAAAGCCTTTGACAGTATAAGCCACAAGAAGCTAATAAAATAATTAGAAAATATTGGAATTCAAGGAACAGTTAAAGAATGGTTTAAAAGTTATCTTCATAAAAGACACCAACACGTAAAAATTAACAATATATTGAGTGAACCCACCTATTCCGAATTTGGAATTCCTCAAGGGACAGTTCTAGGCCCAATATTGTTTATCATTTACGTGAATGAAATGCTTACAGTACCAAAAAATGGAAAAATCATATCTTTCGCCGACGACACAGTTTTAATCATAGACAAAAAAACTTGGGAAGAAGCCTATCAAACTGCGAACGTAGAAATAAACAACTTAAAACAATGGTTGGATGACAACTACCTCTCCTTAAACTCTGACAAAACCTATTTCATGACTTTCACATTATCAGACAAAATGCACCCAACAATAAATTCCAATATAACTATCCATAACTCTTGTAATAATTATACTGACAACTGCAATTCACCTAAATGCTCAAAAATCTCCAAAAAAAGTAATATTAAATATTTAGGCATAATTATAGACCAACATATTAAATGGACTGAACATATTGCGCAAACTGTAAATAGAATACGTAAACTTTATTACGTATTCCTCAAACTAAGAAATATATTACATAAATCTTTGCTACTAAAGGTTTACTATGCATTAGCCCAATCAGTTCTGCAATACGGAATAATAGGATGGGGAGGAGCATATAAAACCAACTTAACCCCACTTGAAATAGTACATAGAAGACTCATCAAAATAATTCTAAAGAAACAATTAGACTATTCAACCCAAAAATTATTCGATGAATTCAAAGTATTACCAATAAATAAAATTTATCAAAAAACCGCATTACTACAAATCCATAAAGACAAACTAACAATAAAATCATTTAGCACCAGACCGAGAACCTGAGGACAAATAATAATCCCTAAACTTAATACTACAACAGCCCAACATCATTACACATACTCAGCAATAAAATACTTTAACGAACTCCCTATAGAAATACAATCCGAGAGGAATTATGAAATTTTTAAACGAAAACTCAAAAAACATTTTACCATTAAATAATTTTTAAGAATGTCTTACGATGTGCCATCCTATATTTCCATTATGTTCAAAACAAATGCCATCTTATAATTTTCATTATGTATAAAAGTAATTTTTCATTATGTAGAAAAAAAAATTGCAACTTATATTTTCATTATATATAAAAAAGTAGTCCTTCATGCATCCAAATAGCAACAACTGATAAGTATGTATAGTACTGTCAATTTGATAGTGCTCCCTCCCTAAACACGAGAATTTCTCAATTAGGGAGGTTAAAAAAAAAAAAAAAAAATTTCACTTTTAAGAAGATAATAGAAAAGGAAAAAAACTAAAAAAACAAATAAAATTATATACACCAGCGATTCCTAAGAGTATTTGGAGTAAAAATTTGGACATCATTTTGCCGTCCGATGACACTTTTTCAATTAAAAACAAAAAACATGTTTTTCTATCACACATCGCCACTCGGTATAACTTAGCGCATTATGTGATATGCTCTCCATCTCGTTCCAGCAGTACCGTATATACGAAACAACGCGCGTACCTAACACGTGGTCCGTTGCGATGTGTGATAGTATGATCAAAAGATAATATATGATCGGTGGCGACGTGCGATAGAAAAATATATAATATTTTTAATTTTAATATGCTCGGGCCAGTTATAATTGTTGCATAGTATTTGGTTCGGTTGTTTTCCCGCCCGCGTCCCGCGGCTTTTACCTACATCACTTCAGTTGTGTTTAAGTTACCGCGCCGCAAGTACAACCGCTTTCCGCATAACCTATCTTGAGTTATTAAAACCACCGCGCCGCGCTGTAAACGGCAAATGTTATACCGCAAAAGAACGCCGTGAAAAAGTGCATAAAAATAGCAATCTCTAACGCATTGACCATTTCGCAAAACCATATATCACCATTTCCCTTTCCTGACCTCTGTTCCAATACTAACAATTACCCTACCGGTGATTACCGCAGAGCAAAGTGGAAGGTGCCGACAGCTTGGAGATATTGGTAAGTCAAATCAAACAAATGCACAATATATCCCAAATTACAGTCCATTCACGCCGCATCATAATAGATAAAAAATATCATCGGACAGCAAAATGACACATACATTTTTCATTCCAAACATGCTCACTGTATCTACATTTTACTTCCAAACATACCAATTTTTCACAATTGATAACCAACCATTTATCGTATATTAAGTTTCAGTTGTTTCGGAGAATTTGAACAATTCATCACATTTCAACTTTCATTTTCAAGTTCTGTGAATGATTTTTTCAAGTTGTGTTTTTATTTCAGTTTTGTCAAGCAACTAGCCTACAATGATATAATAACAGAACTTGAATAGGACTTTCACAGAACCAGAAAATGTATTGTTTATGAGTTATGTAAAATTCAAAACTCGTTTAGTAATAACGCCGTTAAAGTGGAATAAATTTAAAAATGATTGGTTTATTATCCTTTATTAATAAGACGGAGTTCCAGCAAGATATAACAGATGAAAAAATAGACGTTCCAAATGATACGATTATGTATTTCATCAAAGCGCAAAAGGCGAAGGCACATCCCTGATTCTTATGCAAACGGCTTTATATTTTGCGTCCAGATGTATCTCGATGTGATAGTATATGTTTCTACACTGATCCATATTAAACGATATGAATAAGCTTAAAATGAAGTAAAATAATGCTTACATATGGAATATAATACGACAATTGGGTTTATTCTCTTTTTCACATATATTTTTACAAGTTTTCATAGCACAAGCCACCATTTTGCCGTGTTATTTCGTAAAATGAACCGATGATGCTCTACCATAGCTCAACGCTAGTTTGCACAAGAATGATGACGTCACATTTTTTAGATTCACGGGAGGCCATACGCGAGCCCAGCCGGCTCCAATGGAACCGATATGGGGAGTGGGGAATAATACGCTTTTATCACTTAGGGCAGGTCTACTAATATTTATATGTCTATGAACAGACCGAAAGATTAGTCATAATAGACCAAATATTGTTTTACACGACAAAATTGAAAAAAAATAACCTATATCATTGATGTCGCTATTCCAAATTCCTGTAATATTCAAAAATCTTTTTCTGAAAAAATAAGAAAATATTTAAATTTAGTAAATGAAATCAAAAGAATTTGGCATTCTCAGACTATAAAAATATTACCATTTGTTATTTCGACTACTGGCATTATACTTAGCTCTCTCTCATTCAAAATTTAGACGTATTAGATCTGTCGAAGAATTTATACATAAAAATGCAAAAATTAGTAATTTTAAATACATGTAGGATTACGAAAGATTTTTTAAATATTTATGTTGAGGGATCAGTAGGATTTACAGGTCCAATTAGAAGTTAGTCCAATTAGTCAGAACCCTCTGATATGAAAATATCTAGAGTCGGTGAATTATTTTCCCATTTGATCACTGGTGATTTGACGTGTTGTTTTTGTATTATTTTGTATTTATCATGCTTATATAATGCACTTGCATAATGTGGATTGACTAAATGATCATGTGTGGAAAAGTGTGTGGAAGGGTTTAGTTTTCCTGTGGGGAAGATTTTACCCGGCCATAAAGTCGGAAAAAAATTATAATATACTATAAACAACGTTTCATTACATATAGCATTTTCAATTTAGGAGGCAAGTTCCGGTTTCGCCGCGCTGAGTACCATTTATTGGATTACCCCAAGTGGTTCGCAATGTTTCGTGATTTTGTGATGCCCGGGTTTATCGGGTAAGGCGTGTTCAGGATGCGCTTGCCCACCAGTTGCGTGGCGTGGTACATCGAGAGAGGTTGATTTGGGGAGACCCTTTTACCTCTCCAACCGGTCTCTCGACCCATCGCCTTGCGCCGCAGGGGGAGGGATATATTCATATGTCCGTCACTCCTGGTCACACTGATCCCTAGGTTCCTACCCAACCCTCATACCTTTTATTTTCCCATAACTTCCTCTCCGTCCTTTCCTTTGAAAAGATCCTCTACACAACATCCCAAAAGATTCCTGTGTGGGGTTAATGTAAAAAAAAAAGATTATGTATAATAAATACGTGGTGTAAAGTGAGAATAATGTGAACGGGATATGATTTATATACTAACCCCTTAATTAACTAATAAATTAGTTTTAAATTTTACACAACTGATAAATAACAACTTATATATGGTGAAAGGTTGTTTGTCAGTTGTGAAAAAAATTATAAAAAGTTTATCAGTAAGGCACGAATACGACGTGTTTCATGTTCTCACTAGGAGAACCTATAAAAAGTTTATCAGTAAGGCACGAATACGACGTGTTTCATGTTCTCACTAGGAGAACCTATAAAAATTTTACCAGTAAGGCACGAATACGACGTGTTTCATGTTCTCACTAGGAGAACCAAAGATATTAGAAGAACGAGATATGCTATGTTGGCCGCCGGACCGTAGCCGGAGTACTACCTAATTAGGGTACTTTGAACGGTATCGGGACGTGTACGCACAGAAATCTGTTCTATGTATTAGTGCGGATACCTTAGCGATGCCTTAGCGTAAGCAAAGGTGTGCAGTAGTATTGGTGAACAAAACCGGCGACACTCGGCAAAACAATTCCACTCAGTACGAACTGCGCATAGCACATCTCGTTCTTCTAATATCTTTGAGGAGAACCTATAAAAAGTTTTTCAGTAAGGCACGAATACGACGTGTTTCATGTTCTCACTAGGAGAACCTATTTTTTTCTAAAATTGATTTATGGTATGAAAACTGATTTAAACTTTAAAAAAAATTATTTTTTTTAAAACTTATATTTGCAATACCTCATTCCCTTTTTGAGGGTTTTGTTTATTTAAGGCAGTCATGATCAACCTTTTCAACCGAACGTCCAATTTATCAATTTCCAATAGGTTTCAAATATGTACATACCGACAAGAAAAAAATATTACCTATACCTATTTGAAAATTTTAAATCCGTGATTTTGTAATAAAACAATTATAGTACGGAAAAACAAAGCGCCGCAAAATTGTATAACTCCAATACCAAACCAATAAACGCTTTCAATTTTGATTTTAGAATATTAATGAACATAATGGAAGATACTTTCAATTTTTAGCAGCTTATTTAAAAGTCGGGGACGCCCGAGGAAGACATGGCATGATCAAGTGAATCAGATACTCGAGTTGGGCCATGTCAAGAGTCAGAATAATAGAAGAGTGTATATGAGACAATGCATGAATACGAATGAGGCAAGAAGTGTGTGCCAAGACAGAGTTATTTGGCGGTCCGTCCCCTCTGCGTCTACCCTGCGGGAAAACGACATAATGGTTATTGGAGGGGACCCACCCTTTCCCGACGGCTGTGTGAGGAAACTGATTGTTTAACCTCCTTAGCCGCACACGTCAGGACTCTAATTTTTTTTTGTAAAAAGAAGCTACATTTATTTTAAAACGATTCTAGACCCTCCAATGTCCCTGCATGCATGATTGTTAGTACGAAATAATGTATGCATACTTACATTAATAGTAACACAAAATAAGAACACATATGAAATGTGTTCGCCTGGTGGTTTGGCATCTAAAATTAAATAATAAATAAGGAGCACAAATTTTATAAGTGGAAGTATGATTGAAACATAAAAATATACAAGCCGCGTATCGAGGGCAGTTTACCCCACTATCACGGGGCGGTCCCGGCAAGAATGAGCGTGGCAAGCGGCCTGGCCACAACGATCCCAAGCACCCGCGTCCCTTAGCCAGTTTTCCGAGAGTACCCTCGAAGAAATGTAAATGGGGGGAGGGGGGGGGGAGATACTCCCAAAGACCCTAGGGAATGAAGTGAGCCTCAGGTCACCGGAGGCAGGACGGAAGGGGACCGGGCCCGCGCAAACATTCCCCAGGCCCGCTCATGATGCCGGGGGAGGCACCCGTGGTTCGTGGGACAGCCGCCCCGGATTAATGTCACCTTACTGGATGCAGGAACAGGGTCTATCCGCCCCCGTGGTGGGGAAATGAACAATACAGTACGATAGAGTTCAGTTCGACAACCTATTCATAAACCAATTTGTTAGTAACAAATAAAAAGGCAAATAACAAACGTAGAAAATAAGTTGTGATCAACAACAAATTGACTGTTCATAATAGAAAAAAAAGAAGGGAAAACAAAAGATTAACATAGTATTAAAGAGCTAAAACACAAAAAGAAACAGTATTATCATTATCAACGCGTTCCTAATAAATAAGGCCCAAATTCAAAAGTAAAAGGAAGAATGTGCATAAAAAATAAAAACAGTGTAAAGAACTGGCAAAAACGGTGTAAAAAGCCAATATACACAATAAATGAATAAGAAATAATAAAACAAACAAATAAAATAATAAATGCATTGCGATCATGCCATAAGACAAAGAAAGTAAAACCAATGAGTATATAAAAATAAAACATAAAGCAATCGCGCATAAACAATATTAAAGTTGTTATAGAGGAGTAACCGTGGAGTGACAGGAACAATACGCTTGGCACCTGAAACAAGGATGATTTTAATCTAAATCAGCGACTCTAAGCACAGGCCATCTCTCTACCCAGGACTTTACAAACTTTTTGAAGCATTCAAAATTCTCTCTGTTCAACACGAGATCGGCATTCCATGCCGGTCTTGTAATCCCTCTCAAGCCATCCAACATTTCCTCTCGGGCATCCTTCATCAACTCGCAGTGCCACAGAATCAGAATGTGCTCGGCTGTCTGGTTAGTGTCACCACATGAACAGTTCGGATGAGGAGACAAGGCGAGACTATGTAACCGCCCCCTGAGCTCCCCATGACCGGACACCAATTGCGTCATATAGTGATCCAGTTTTATGTGCGCCCCTTCCATTCTGCTTTTAACTGAAGGGAAGAAAGAGAAAGTCAATCTACCCTTCGTCGACCTATCCCATCGCTCTTGCCATACACTCAGCGTTCTATCTCGCATGGCTTTCAATAAGCCAGGAAGGGACACCGCTCCACCGGGTGTCAGTTCGACTCCCAGGTGGACAGCGGCCTTACCTCTTGTCAATGCCTTTTTTTTTTTTTTTTTTTTTTTTTAATGTATATTTTATTTAGTTATAAGAGTTTACATCTTATACCTAATATATTATTTTCTGTGACTACTACAATATTATTTACTTTTTACATACTAAAATTTAGATTTCACAACATTGAGACATAATCCACGAAAAACTGCAAGACTTTTAGCTTCCTTAACAATTACCGGGAGTTCATTGAACATTTTAAAACCTTTATAATAAATATTATTTTGTGTTTCTGATAAGTGTGTTTTAGGAAGCCTAAAATCGTTGCAGTTTCTCGTAGGATATAAATGAACTGCACTATTAATTCTAACATTCTTAGACATATAGTCAGGTAACATTTTATTTTTTAGCTTATAAATAAACACTAAGGTATTATAAACTAATCGTTGCCACACACTTAAAATATTTAGTTGACGTTGCATGGTTTTTATTCTGGTGTACCTGCTACAACACAGTATTGACCTCATGCCTCTGTTCTGGATTACTTCCATTCTCTTAATTTGGCTTTTGTTACTTAGAAATATTACACTTGTACAATAATTTAGATGGGATGCTACAGTGGTATTGTAGACCAATATCCTTGTTTTAATGTCCAATTTTCCTTTTATCCTACTTAAGAAATTAACCTTTTTCGCCATTTTTTTATTTAAAATTTCAAAGTTAGTGTTAAATTTTAACTTGTTATCTATTATGATTCCCAGGTATTTAATTTCTTTTACTTCTTCCATACTTTGATTGTCTATATTTAGGACAGTAGGTACGTTTAGTTTTTTCCCCATGAATTTACTTTTAGTTACATTCAATTTCAATTTATTTATGTTTAACCACTTAGATAATTCATTAAGTTCATTTTGTATTTTTGACAACGCATCTTCAATATTATTTGCTATAATATATAAAAGTGTGTCATCTGCAAAAAGTTTGATGGAACAGTACTTTAAGCACTTCACTATATCATTAATATATAAAATAAATAGGAGCGGTCCCAAAACAGATCCTTGAGGAACTCCAATGTTGATTTCTTGTTCTTCAGAGATAGTATCTCCAATTTTGGTTTTTTGTTTTCTATTTTTTAAGTAATCAATAAACCACTGCAATTCATTAGCACGGATTCCCATGTCCTTCAATTTCATTATTAGTCTTTCTCTGTCTATTGTTTCAAAAGCACGTCTAAAATCCAAGAACACTGCTATTGTGATTTTCTTCTGATCCATAGCTGTTTTCCATTCATTTATCACATAATTTATTGCTGTTTCACAGGAATATTTATTTCTAAACCCAGATTGTTCTTTTACTAAGATGTTATTTTTTTCTATAAATTTACTCATCTGTTCTTTTACAATGCACTCTAGTAATTGTTCATATTTAGGCAATCCATTTATTGGTCTGAAGTCTTCGAAATTTTTAGCATTTATTATTTTGGGCACTGGTGTTATTATGGAGGTTTTCCATGACTGCGGAAAAATTCCCTTAGTCAGAGATTCATTTATTAGTGCAACTAATCTGTCTCCTATAGCTGGCAGTGCATCTTTGATTATGCTTATAGTAATTCCATCCGGCGATGATTTTGGTTTCATTTTTTTAATGATTTTCATTAAATACTCATTGTCAATTTTATTAAACCTGAAAATATTTTTATTCTCTCTTTTTTCCGATGATTGAGAAGAGGTATCTGCGACTAATGGAATACTCTTATTTATGTTTTCGACACTAAGTACAAAATTTGTGTTAAATTTTTGGGCTATTTTAAGTGTATCATCTTCAACTCCATCTGGAAACCGAACTTCCTTAATGTTTTCCCTCTGTTTGCCGCTTATAATTTCTTTAAGTGTAGTCCACATTTTTCTTGAGTCACTTTGAGAGGTAATTATTTTTTGCCTGATATACGAATTTTTGGTATGTTTTATTTCTGTACTATACATGTTTCTAAGTTTCTTATAAGTTTCCCACCTTTCTTCAGTGAATTGTATTTTACAGGCTTTATAGGCTGTATCCCCTTTTTGTCAAAACTTCCCTAATTTCCAAGTCAATCGGCAGTGTACCAGCCAGAACCGGTAATGCATCATTAGCCACAGTTCTATATGCGCCCGAAAGAGCCAACAGGGGAGTCCGTTGGCCCCGCTTGAGGGCCAAGTGGATCAATGCATTATCCAGCCGGTGCTCCCACACAGAAGCTGCATACGAGACATGCGTCACGTAAACACCCCTATATATGAGGCGAAGTGCCGGAGTCCGCAATCCCCACTCAGCCGTTGAGAGCCTTCTCAATTTCAAGAATAGGGCCTGGGCCCTGCTAGAAACGCTATTGACGTGCGCTAGGAACGAAGAAGATCTATCTAAAGTGACGCCTAAATACCTGGTGCTTTCAACGAATCGAATAGTGGAGCCTCCCATTCTGATGGTAGGGTTTCTGGCACGACTGAGCATACCCTTCATCAAGAGTCCCACGGTCTTATGGGGAGCGAAGTTCAGCCTGTTTCTCTTACCCCATTCAAGAATTTCACGCAGACCCTCTTCTGCTTTACTCTCCACTTCCTTTCTGCTGTCCCCTGAGACCAAAAGAAACTTATCATCTGCGTAGTCGACCGATATGCATCCTTCAGGCAAGGGTAACCTAGAGGAGTCGTCAAAAAGGATGTTCCACAGGTCAGGCCCGAGGACTGACCCTTGTGGACAGCCCATGTTAACGTCACGTATGATGAAAAAATCACCATACATCACAATAACCTTTCTGTTACGTAAATAATCACTAATAATATTGAACAGTAAAGGCGGGCAATTACGACTTTTCAACTTAGTTAAAATCATCGGCCACCACGCATGATCGAAGGCACCCGAGATGTCCAAAAATATTCCAATTACATACTTCTTAGTACAAACCCTCACCCATTCAAGCGCATACTTAATGGCGTGCTCAGTGGACTTACCGGGGACGAACCCAAATTGGCGGTCGCAGGGTGGAGACAGGGTGAGACGTAGCCTATGTTTGATGATTTTTTCCAGTATTTTACCTAAGATTGGAAGTAAAGTGATGGGTCTGTAGGCTCCGATATCTGTTCTCGGCTTGTTGTTCCCCTTTGGTATAATCCGGAGCACGCCTTTCTTCCATTCTGTAGGGAATACTCCTCTACGCAAGCACGTTTCCAACACTTGATAAAGCTCCTCTTTAGCGTGGATCCAAACATTCTTCGCTATTATGCCGTTCAATCTGTCAAATCCCGGTGCCTTCTTCGGACCCAAACCCTTAATTATGATTTCAACCTCTGCTCGACTTAATGGTGGTACGCCGTCCCCCTGGGCGAGGTCTCTAGGTGGAAGCCGTGACAGGTTTCTAACCTGTTGATGGTGAACACTTTCCCCATTAACTGAGTCTAGAGGAACTAACTTGCCCAGAAGTGTCTCAAGAGTGGAGACTATGTCAACACTCTCTGCGTTCCCTTCGCTATTACCGAGCACAACGCTCGATAAGTATCGTTCTGATCCTTTTCCCGAGTTTTCAAGAGCGCTGTGGATTTCCCACGGGTTGGCGTTACCCACTTCATCTACCCAATTATGCCATGCAGCTCGTTTTGCTGAGAGGACGGCCGAACGATAGGCGCCACGGGAAGCCCTAAAACGGGCCTGAAGTGCAGCCGCTTCTTCAGGCGAGCATATACTCCGCCTAACCACTACCAGGCCCCTATAGGCTCTTTTGTAGGCCCCTTTCAGCAAAGTCAGCTCTTGTGTCCACCACGGCGTCCTAATTAACTTCTTTGGGTTTGATCTGCCCAAAGAAGTTTCAGCGGCTGATACCACCGCCGCGTTGAAGAAATTCCCCAAGTTGTCCGGTTCCCTAGCGGCTACGTCATGAAAACCCCTTAAAGATTGACGCAGCGCATCCCCAAAGCTATCCCAATTCGCCCTAGTGGTTCTGAAGTTCCAAGATGATTGTGGAGCTTCTGTCTTTGTAATTCCCACTGAAAAAGTTATCAATCTATGATCAGAAACTATCGCACACTCATGAACCGTCCACTTTGATATTTTTGACGCAACAGATCCAGAGCAGAGAGTGAGATCAATGTTGCTTTCGCCACCAGTTCCTGAAAATGTTGAAAACGTACCTGGTTCATTGAGGATGAACAGACCTTGCGCTGAGATAAGATCTTCGACGGCATAGGATCTTTCCGTTCGATTTCCGTTAAAGTCAAACCAGAGAGGCGAGCGCGCATTGAAGTCACCTCCAATAATTATGTTTCGGCCTTTTAATTTATGCAAGGCACGCGTGAGGCTCAAAATATGCGGTTCAACTAAATTACCATATTTAAAATATACTGATATCACGATGATCTCAGTATCGCCAAATTTAAAGGAAACACAGGTTTGGTATTCGTTCGACAGTCCCTCGAGAAGGAGGGGGCTAATCAACGAAGTATTGACCAGAACACCCGCCCCGGGAGAGCTGCCTACTTCAAGTACCACCCCTGGACTAATGATACCAGGTGTTTTCCCTTGCCAAACGTATTGTTCCTGAATGAGCAGAATGTCGATCCCAAGGTCGGTCATGACCCGCTGGGCCTCAAGGGTGGCTATCCGAGACCGCTGCAGGTTGATCTGGCCTATGGAGAGGGGATTAGCGACGGCCATAATCGGTCATGCGAACTTGAGCCTCGATCGCAGCTCTGTTTGCGGGGCAGGCTCGGTCACCAGTACAATGATCGGCTGGTTTCTGAAACTTGGTACAAGTTGCGCAGATAGCGGCCTGTGCCTTCTTGGGGCACTCCTCAAAATCATGACCGGCTGCGGCGCAGTGGCGGCAAGAAATAAACTCCTGAGTACAAGATTTGCTTACATGGCCGTACATGTGGCATTTGAAGCAACGGGTAGCTCCCAGGTAGTCACGAACCCGACAGGCATTCCACCCAAGGTAGCAAAGACCGCTATCTATTAGTACCTTCCGGCAATCCGGATGACACGTGACAATCATATTCATAGTCCCGCCTTCACGTTTCCCAAAGAGGGATACCCTCCGCATTGTCCTTAAATGGTCTTCCCTGGAGAGAGTTGATTTTTCTGCGACGTTATTATCAAAAATTTCCTTGAAAAGAGCCGTGTCAGCAGCTGCGTCTCCTCTGGGGACGTCATAAATGACTATCTTGGGTAGTCGTCCCTGTGGGTTAACCATTTTCAAACCTTTGAGGGTTAATTTTTCCGCCGCCTTCTGAATGTTTTTGACACCCCCCGGGCTATCAGTTTGCAGAAGAACGCCTCCACCCTTGATCTTACGTGTCCTAACCACTTTAAAACCGTCGGTTTTGGGATCCAGAACCGATGTAAGTACATTCTGGGTCTCCTCAGATGTTTTGCCTTCAGGGGCAGTGGGGTAGAATAGAATAGTGGGCCTCAGAGAAGGCAGCTCACGCTCCTGTCCCTCGAATAAGATGGAACCACTGGGAGGCGCTCCGGAAGCTGCACCCGCATATGTTTTTTTACCTACCACTTTTTCAATAACTGGTGGCACATGGGACGGACGTTTAATGAGTAAATCTATTTTTTCCGATAATCCCTTCTGTGATTTAATAACCTCGGCAAAGGCGCCAGCTCTCGCGTTGGCGGCGGCACAGGTATTTGCCAGGTTCGCGAGCTCATTACGAATTAGATCTATACTTACCTCTATAACTGAGCGGTCCTCCTTTTTCATTTTATTTTTCATCTCATTTACCTTTGCAGAGATCGTCGAAAGAGGGCTCCAAAATGGGGCGAGATAATCCTCCTCGACTGGCATATCGTAGTTGTCACCTGAAATTAACTGTTCCTCAATTCTGCCACGCTTCTTTTTTGCTGGGTTAGGCGACGGGTTTTTGGCCACGTCACCAGTACCAGTGGAAATAATTTCAGAAGGAGCGTTCGCTACATCCTTCGGGGCGGCCAAAATTGATGCTGCTCCCTCTTCACGGAGTAAGCTGCCATGGATACTGGTAAACGGTGAAGTGGGCCGTCTAGGACTACCAGGCTCCTTGTGGGCTTGAATACTCTCCATGAGCACATAGGATCTGGGAGAAGGTCGTCTCCTTTGTGAGGATATCTCCTTCCCTCTTGCCTGCGCTATTTTAATAACTTCCTCCTTTGAAAGCTCATGGAGGGCAACTTCCTCCTCGTCGGAGGAGTCCACGGAGGACATATTACATATAATAAAAATAAATTAAAAAGAAACCAACCTAAAAATTAACAAAAATAAAAAATCCAGACAAAATGCTGGAACTTACCGCTGTGGGTAGAATGCAAATACAGATGTTATTTACAAAATCTGCAAACTCACCAGAATTTAAAAAATCCGAATTTAATTATGTAATTGAAGATTAACACAGTACTGATAATAGTTTCTGCTGTGTTTATACAATTCAGATTAACTCAAAACACATTTAAACGTCACTACAATTTTCGGTAATCCGACCCGAAAATTAACTAAAAAAAAACTATTTTTAACACTTATTATGTACTATTTTATTGCTGAAGAATAGAAATACAGTAAATAACCGCCAGAAATGCGATTAAATGTGATTATAATTAAGATTAACACCGTTTCGTTTCAAAAGTAAACAAACCGGCGCACGAAGGTAGGTATATCAACTGCCCGGTTCGGCCGGGCGAACTGAACTGACATAATGGTTAGTCGGCTACGAAACCCTTTCGTATTTTGTAATATAGACTTTGAAAGCGTAAAACATCTGATCATTATACCAATGCCTTAAAAAGAGCTGCGCTGCGAAGGTCAACTTTTTTCTGCATTTAAGGTCTAACCACGAAATTCTGTCTTTTTAAGAATATGTAAAAAAGGCTTATTATTTTGAGCAGTTAATACAAAATTTTGGTGAATGATTAAAGTTTTCCTCACAACCCTTTTAGAAAACACAGAAAACGTTGAATTTTTTTTGATATTTTATTTAGAAAAGTGAGCCTTATGGAAAAGCATCTGGATCGCATGAAATGGGCACGCAGGCCGCGTGATGCTCATATTTTTAATAATCAACATTTTTGTAAGTGTTAAGACTGTTAAGTAGAAACTGGTCTGGGGGGCTTAGTACGGGTAAAGCACCCATTGAGTGCCATATTATCAAATAATGTTTTAAAATATGTAAAGTTATTGTATGTAATAAAAAATTACGATATTAAAAAATATGCTACATTTTGTCGGATATGGTTAAAAGATTTTATAGTAAGTATCTACACGCGGCAATAGAATGGATTTAAAATGGAATTTAGTTTGTAAAATTAGAATATTTCTCGGTGTGCCTAAGAACATTATGATCTCATTTGATATAGAATAACAGTATATGTGGCAATGGTCCCAATGAAGCTGAAAATGAGAGTGGCGTCTATCGGGAAAAGTTTACAAGCTGTGAGCACCATGGGACGGGAACTTATCTGCAGCTCGAAGGTGGACAGACGCTTTCGGCATGATTCATCTGAAATTATAGAAGCATTTTGGTATCAAATCGTCTTATTTACCTTATTTTCCTTTACTCCTTTGGTCCACAGATAGAGATAGATAGATGGGAAATACTAAAGTAAAATAAGCAAAGTTCTCACACCTATACATACCAAAATTGCAGTACCTAATTACCTACGGTTGCAAAATGTGGTGCCGAACCATGAACGCAAAATACTACTTGTTTGTTGTCAGAGGTATAATATTTTTTCCTTCAAAATATATCTTTTGCACACCAAGTACTATAGAAATTGTTTGAACACTTTTAAAAACGTATCCAATATCATTTACTGGTTTAAGGGATATTTCTGAACTCTCTGAACTTTCCTTTGATCTTTTTTTTGTCTCGTAATTATTCATGATTTTAAGACGTTTTCCTATTGTTACTCACACCGCAAGCCAACCTATTGAAATATTGTTTTGTACATATTCTTTACTGGATTTTATTATACATCATATTAACAGCGCTTGATTGAAATGCGAATTAATCATAGACTTAAAAATTAATAGACTTGCCCTATCATGAAATCTGGGAATCATTTCAATGAGCTTGAGTAAAAACATGCGATCGTATATTTGGCAACAGGAGGTTCGAGAATGCTTTGAAAAGCTATAACATCAGTCGTACATTGTCCACCAAAAAGCGCACGGTGTAAACAGACCATGCGCCGAAAAGTAAAGATCGCTAAAATAAGGCTGACTGAATAATAGCTGACCTGCAGGTGGTCTAAAACCGAGCTCTCAGAAATGTTCTTGGTCTCTGATGGGACACACATGTCAAGGACATCTATTCAATTTCCGGTATCCTTCCGATCACAGTCCTTCCCAAACATGAAATCACGACCACCATCCTAGAAATTACCCAACAATCAACCCATACTAACATCAAGCTACTTTACAATCAAGACATCCACAACCACAATACTCTGAATAACAATAAAATCCGCATTCCTCTAACACAAACTACGAAATATGGAATAATTTCTCTTGACTATATTGCCTACACACTCTATAACTCTCTTCCAGATATGTATAAAAACACCCAGCATAATCCAAAAATTCAAAGTAAGGTTTTAAAAGAATATTTTTTAAAAACATAAAAAAAAACGAAATAACGTAATTCTGGTCGTGTTGCACTTTGTTTTGTTTCTTTCTCTCTCCTTTTCTATATCTCGTATTTGTAATCGAGCATAATCTATTTTTACCGATGTATTAGTGGGTGAGTACCTTCTTCTAAATTCCTACCTTGGCTCTGTGCTTATGTATATATCCCTGTCTGTTTCCTTTTTTGTTTCTTCTTGTTTGTTCTACATAATTAACCCAACTTTTTCTATTTTGTACTGTTTCGTACGTGAAACTTATAATTTTTACATCAAAATATTAATGATAAATAGAACCTATTAACTCCCATCTACATACACATATATATTGTAAGTTCCTCTCGTCCTACAGTTTTGTAACTTATAAACAATAAAAATAATAAAATAAAAAATAAATAAAAAAGGCAAAGGTTTGCAGCGCTATTTATTCAGGATCTGAATAATCGTTCTTAAACGAATCGCAGGGCGTAGCGATTCTAAAATAAAGTGCGGTAACAAAATATTAAATTTTGAAACAAATCCGAACATTTGTTTACCCGATTTGGGATTATGTAGATAAGTGTTTATACGCAGCCAGAAATTTGTTCGCCATTATAAAAAGGAGTAGTAATTCGAAATCAGATTTTATTGTCGAGTACCGAACGGTGATATTTGCGAGTGGCCTGTATCCTATTAGATTCATTTATTGACATATCTTCGAAAATGAGACAGTCACGCCGCCTCCCACGCTCCGCTCAATTTTGTTTGTTACCGTCTCACTGATTTGCTCTTCTATTAGTTTGGATGTCTATGGAGTTAATGGATGAAAATATTTTCTTATGATACTAAGATAATAAGTAATTAGGCCCTGTGTGCGGCTTTTAAATTGTATGTACAGCACATACAATTCACTGGACGAATGAAAACTAATTAGTGAATGCCTACGTAATATATGTATTTCGTATAACATCGCTCATTTGAATTCACTGGACGAATGATAATTGATTTCTACTAGTAACAAAATCCCATCGACTAAGAAATTTACTGCAAAGAAACTGAACTCAAGAACGCCGCCGAAATTGTGTATTTTCACATATTATTACGGTACCTTAAATTACAGTTTAAACCATACTAATAAAATTCAAATTAACTAAAATTAACAGTGAGGAAAACTCTTTGCTTTGGAAAACAGAATGAAAAATGAGAGCTTTTTTCAAAATATATATCGACCGCTGGTGGCTGGGTTGGCATCGCGTCTGGGTTCTGGCGTCGTGAGTTCAATTCTTCGTCTGGTTAAGTCCTCGAACACAATGAAGCAAAATTTAATGGTAAAAGGAAATTTTCAAATTATTGTGAGGTTATTCGTAACCCGGGGTTTTTCTTTAAAAAATAAAATTAAGTTTATAAATTATTTTTTTATTTTTATTAAAAAAAAAAAGTTTCTTGTTTGATTTCTCATACTCTATTAAGAACTTACAATGCTATTAAATACTACAGAATTCGTATTCAAGACGTTTCTTAGTGAAGGCACATAAACACATAGATTCTTTAAAACATGTTATGCTGCGTACAGACCCGAGAAAAAAAGCGCGACCCGAGCCACGAATTACGGAAAAGGAACGTTTAACATGATTTCAGTTGATATAAAATGACAGAATAGGTGGCAATAGTTCCAATCAAGCTATATATGAGGGTGGCGTCTGTCGGAAAAAGCCTGCAAGAGCTCCTATCTACTGCTCGAAGGTGGGAAGGTGATTTCGGCTTGATTCATCTGAAATGATCGTCAAAATAGCAGTTTGATTCAAAGCAAAAATGTAGTTTATTTTTCTCAAATTTTATTGATATATCAACTCTAGCATATCTAGAGTGGATATATCAAGGGAATTTAAGGAATATATGGAGAAGACATTTATGGCGCAACTTACAAATTTGGTCGAATAATTCGGCCAACCAATGGGTATTTTTATAAGCAAACTTCCCATCTGATTTCGTCGCCTCGCTTCGAAAGCATTATATTCTGGGAGACTTAAAAAGGCAGAATCAATGCTTTTTTCCATCTTTTTACTGCGAAATAATGCATTTTCTCTTTAGAAATATTTTCATAACCCATTGTTTGGAACGAATAGTATTGGTTTCGGTGTCATTTTTAACATCATTTTTACATTTTAACAGCCCTGTCTAGACTTTATTTGTCGATGTCAATTTTCTTTAAAAAGATTTGGTATGTAACTCTTATATTACTAAAATAAATAATATGTAGCGGTAAGCTACTAGAATGTTCGGAAACATTTATTCGTGTTATCCGAATCGCCTTAGAACATACTAGCGAAAAATCGTAAGTACTGCCCATCTAACTACTTGCGATTGCACGGATTATTCTTGAATGCATTTTCAGCTATATAAACGGCATGTTCAAGGTACTTGGTCAGTCAGTCAAAGGTCAGAGTTACAAGTCAGTGCTCAGCGAGGGCCCGTCGCGCCCCGTTTTCTATCTTACCGCGACACCATAAGACGCGGACCCATTACGGCCGGCGTTGCATGAACCTTAAAGGAGAGGCTACGGATAATCATCAACTCCGCAGAATTACATAAGTGCCTTGGCCCTGAATATCATCCCTGCCCTGCGTTCGCCACGCACCTAAGTCCAGCGATATCTTCGCTGGTCTCCGCCTTGGCCGTGCGACATCTCTTCCGGCCTGCATCTCCCGCGTATCTGCCGACAAGGTCAATCATACCTTCCTCTCTCTTATTTTACACTGGAGTACCAGGAAGACTCAACGTCTTCTCCAGTGCTGAACACATCTACAAGTCCGGTATCCACCAATGCTTGTGAGCCAACGACTTTATACCCTCGACCACTCCATCAACGTCATCGCCGCTTACTTCTGGCGGCGATCTTCGACATGGAGGATTCGCCGCTGATTACATCCACCAACGCGGTGTCGATTTTCAGCCCGGTGAATTCACCGTCGATCTACGTCCATCAACTGCGTGAACATCGGTTCAGAGTTATTTCACAACTGCACTGACCCAATAAACGGTGTGACATCGTAACCTACCTCTTTCATTTGTCTCCTTACAACATCCCCAAAAATACAATGTAGATGTAACCTTAAATTATCATAATATGAACATCAGTGGTAAATATAAAATAATGTGGAGAAGGTTTTGAAAATACCTTTCTGTGAGTGACCGGATAAATCATAACAATGATAATTCATCACATCTTTAAAAAGTTATATAATGTCATGGAAAGTGATGAAACAAAAACTTTATTAACTGGGTTAAGTAGGTTAGGTTAGGTTAAAAAAAACTTTTTTCATCGTTTCTAATGACTTTATATCACTTTTTAAAAGTCTGTTGAATTGTCACTGTGTTGAGTTTTATGGAACCCTTTCTGTGATGATTGTTGCCAAATTGATAATAAGGAACTCCAATGAAAAATATTATGGGTTTAAATAGATGTATACATCCAGGTCAAGCCTCTTTTGAGTGCGGTAGACATACATGTTGCAAACTAGTAGCTAAAATTTCGTAATTATCGGTTTCGTAGTTCTGGAGAAAAATCAACGAAGCAAGAAAAAAGTGTTTTTGAGAAAAAAGCGTTTAGGTTTTTTTTTACTGAAAAATCTGTTGGCTAATTAGAGATGCGAGCATCATAAAAAATACCTTTCACTTGTTCAAACAGTTCATTTTCTTCTAGTCTGGTATCTCTTCGGTTCATTCTAACTGTTTGTGTATATACTCGTAAAGCCGAAAGTCTTAAGGGCAGAGCAGCTAGGCTAACATGTACATTACTGTACATGCTCGCTGAACATAAAAGCATTCCGGGAGCGCCCTCAAATGAACCCGAAAAAATAATACTTAGGAAGCTTTGATCTTTATGAAATTTAAACACAATATTATTGAAGTAGTTTCTTTTCGAAATCTAATATTCGAAATAATGTATGGTGTAACTTGGTCTGTTAATAGTCTCTTATGAAAAATATCATTAAATTATTTATTATGGTAAAAGGACCTTTAAATAGTCAGAATAAACTATTACAACTAAAATTATAAGTAAAAAATTACAACCAATTTATATAGTTTAAACCATACTAATATTATTCAAATAACTAAACTTATCAATAATGTTTTGGAAAACAGAATGTAAGCTAATATTTTTTTTCAAAATATATATCGAGCGGTTAGTGGCTGAGTTGGCATCGCGTCTGAGTCCCACCCAAGCGTCGTGAGATCAATTCATTGGCTTGTTAAATTCTCCAACACGACACATGCAATATTTTCCGCTTACCGTGTTGGTAGTAGGAATTTTCAAATTATTGTCAGGTTATTCATGACCCGGGAATGGTTCTTTCTTTAAAAAAATAATAAAAAAACAACTTGTTTCTTAGTTGATTTCTCATACGTTATTAACAACTTACCATGTTACTAAACGCACGAGCCGAGCCAAGAATTACGGAGAAAGAAGCAACCGCAATCGGCGTTTTGCGCCATTTCGTTCCTTTCCCAAATGTCATGGTTTAGCTCGGCAATTTTGCTCGCATGTTTATACCACCTTTAGGCAGTAAGATAATAATTTACATGTTTCAACAGGATTTCAGTTGATATAAAATGACAGTATAGGTTGCAATGGTTCCAACGAAGCTGCAGATGAGGGGGGCGTCTATCGGAAAGAGCCTGCAAGCTGTGAGCACCATGGGACGGGAACGTATCTGTTGCTCGAAGGTGGAAAGACGGTTTCGGCTTGAATTATCTGAAATGATTGTCGAAATAGCAGTTTGATTCAATACATAAATGTTCCTCAAATGTGAAATTCCCATAAAAAAATTATATTTTTTGTAACTCTCTACTGATATAAATAAAACAATGTAGATCCAATCTATTATAACAGATAAATTAAAGTCAGTGGAACAAATAGTGTAATGTGGAGAAGGTTTGAAAATAAATGCTTTCAAATTGATAATAAAAACTCCAGTGAAAAATATTATAAATATTATTATCATACCATTGTAGAGCTGGGTCAATTGATCGTTTTAGACGACCCGGGTAGCTCACGACCCACTAGCGTCATGAGCGGGTTAATTAACAAGATTAACAAGACCCGAAACCCAAAACCCATTACCCATCACCCCGCTACTTTCACTTTCGTTTGACCTAAGTAGGTGACATATTCATAATATGAATATATATATATATATATTATTAATCAAACCTATTACATCGGGATCCGGTTCCAAAAGTGTCTGGATGAAGAAGAGGTTCTATGTTCTATCTAGATCTCCGTTGACTAGAAACTGGAACACAATGATAGGTCGGCGAGAGTGGGTCGCAAGACCAGGGTATTGACGAAAAAATAACACGTTTTCTTTTTGGAAGCTCGTTGGTGGGTTTCAATGAGCGGGTCATTCACTATCAACCCAGGACTTACCCCAGGTTTGTCTCTTTCATACATTTAGAAATACTTTCCTTAAACTAGCATTTCTGTTTTGGTTACTTAGATTAAATGCGTATTTGTTGAATGTATTGCTTCTGGACTAAGTTACCGATGAATTTGAAGATTTGAAGTTTGTTGATGGTGATCACGGTATTGTTGTGTCCACTATTTAGCAGTTCTGCTATCACCACGTAGGAACATAAGAGGGAGATGCAACGGATGATCCAGTTAAATAACCCAATAATTATGAAGAAATTCTGAAAACATATATATTATTATTTTATTTTTTTTAGTGTAAATATCGCATTTAAAAGTTCCACCTGCTCCCAACCGTCTGGTGCTGGTGAGACTACGGCACTCCCAATGAGGTTGAAGGTAGTGGAGAGGGAACGAGACGGGAAAGAGAAAAGTGGGAAAGTAACTGGCTATTCAGATCTTCAATTCCAAATCGTGGTCTTACACCATGGTGATATTAAGAGTATCTTCAACATTCAGCTGAGCTGCATACCATTTCGAAAGCGCAAATTAATATAAACGTATCGCAAATTTCATAATCATCTAGACGTCGCCTTTGAAGTGGTTTGACTGCTCCTATTTCTATCTCCTATCCCATCTCTGAAATAAAGTAGTTCACAAAAAATACAGCACCAGTCCAAAAAAATCATCAAAATTTTCACCGACGAATTGAAATTTTTAGACAGCAATATATTCACTAGCACGGGGTACTGGGCTCATACGATGGTAATAAACGTTACTTACAAATTTAATTTCTCCGGTTAAAATTAGCATGACACAATTCCAGAGAGTCATACTGGCCATAAAACAATAGACGGTTCTAAAAATCATCTGAAATATAAAGTAAACATATTTGTATAGGCTTAGTAGCGTTTGTTGATGCGTGTGGATTACTCACATAGATGCATTGCTTGCAAGCAGCACGTTTCAAAGTCGTAACTCGACTACAGGGAAGAAAATTAAAGTGAAAAAAGGTAATTTTTAAGATCACTGAGTAAAAACAAATTCAAATTTGATCGACGAATAGGCAAAGACAAGCAAGACAAAAAGCAGTATCTCATGGCATAAAAACTGTGAAAACACATTTTCTATTATTAAATTTTTTTTTTTTTATTTCCTTTCCATTTACATTTTGGTAAAGCAATATCTCCCAATATTACGTAATGGCTCCTGGTCTGGAATAAGCGGTTACTAAAATAATACTTGTTTTCTTACCTGTATCCCATACTCAGTATTAATCATAGCAATATTGTCAGCCGGCTTGTCGTAAACGGACATCAATCTCACTAGACCGTTCTCAAAATTTTCGTTTGCAAATATTTTCTTACATATTATTTTTTGGTTTATAGACAAATCGTAGACTGTGTCGATGTCGACATTATCCTCTCGAAGAATTTGCTGAACCAATTCAACCATTTGAGAATTGAGCACTTTTAAGCGTTGAACTACTATCCAGACATAAAATAAGTATAGAAAAACTACCATGTCTTCGGTTAACATTGTAATATATATGAGCATCAGGCGAATATTTTGAAATGTTTTCCAAACAACAATATCCCAAGAAATTATGTATGCATAAAAAATAACATATAAGATAAATGTTATTTTTAACATAAATCTTGTATTTACATACCAACGCGAGGGAATATTTAATTTATCATCAACATACTTAATGTTTTGTGCTAGTTTGAAATGAACGTGAGAATTTTTGACAATTGAAGGAAAAATCGATGAAGCGATCATCATTAAGGAATTTACAACCATTATGTGTGAACTTCCTGACAGAGTTTTCTCTGCAATCTCTCCATACTTTAAAGAGTAAAAAATATTAAAGATATACACGAAAAGAAGAAGACACCAGTACACAAGTGGATATATTTTAGCTCTATCTTTCAGAGGTGTAATTTTGTTTCCATCAAATGATATATTTTGCAGACCAAGTACCATAATGATTGGTTGCAAACTTTTGAAAATGTGTCCAATATTGTGTAATTGTTCTTGACAATCTCTTGAACTCGCTTTTCGCTTCTTTAATCTATGTAATACATGGTAGTAATTTACATTCGTTAAGCTTTTGTCATCCATTTTTTCTATAAATACTTTGCACTCTGAACGCGAGTAAATCAGTGAATTGGTACAGTTTTTGAGTTACACATTTTACGCCTTGTTGATTTATGATAAGTATATTATGATTGATTACCCAGTTGATTTATGCTAAGTATATTATTCTTTACACTACATTTCATTTGAAAGTAAAAATAATTTGTTTGTATTCTTAAAATAATATAAAGTTTGTTTTGCAATTCGACTGTTCGTAATAATATTGTTAAACATGGAGTTTAATTTATAAATTACAATAGTGTTTGTCTTTTACCTTTCATGGGAGTTTTATTAGCAAATTAATATTATTTTAAGATGCTTCAAAGTTAATATTTTTAAATTATGATTGAGGGAATGTTATTTTTAAGAAATCCTACAAAAAATAAAAATATTTGATCGGAAAAGAACATTACTTAACTGGTGTCTTGCTACTTAATGAGGTCGAAATGGAATATACTTAACTAAAACTAAATAACTAGTCCTCCCGCCGTTTCTCCGCAGGGGTATGCAGAGAGGACGGACCGCCAAACAACTCGGTCTTGGCACGCCTTATTCACATTCATACATCTTCTTATACATACTCCTTTATTGTTGACTCTGGCGTCCCTGGATTCTTCAACCATTCAAATTTACGTGGAAAATTGTCCTTACCACGCCTTTTTTCTCACACGATCATACATAGTTTCACCACACATACGCCTTAGGTATCTCATTTCTATAGCTCTCAGTCTACTTTCATCCTTCTTTTGCCAGTTCCGTGCCTCACTGCCGTACATCAGGGTAGGAACCAGAACTCAATTGTGGACTGTTAGCTTCCCTTCTCTGTACAGTTTATTTTTTAGCGCCAACCGCGTTCAGTCCTCCATTGATGGAGTTACCCGCATTTACCCTTATTCCAATATCTCTATCAGCCTTCCCATCTCACGTATTTTTTATTACACTATCTCCGCATAGGAGGCCGCGAGGAAATTAATTTTCCCCAGGGCCAATTTCATCTTTTGGGATACTGTGTGGATGGTCTTTTTAATGAAAGGAAGGAGATGAAGTTCTGGGATGGTACAATATATGCGGGTAGGGTAGGAATCTAGGGATCAGTGTGTAGTAGGAGTAACGGACATATAGATATATCCCTACAACAACGATGCAAGGTGCAATGGATCGAGAAACAAAGGGTTTCCCAAAGCTGGTGGGCAGGCTGTGATGGACCAAGGTCTTTCCCAAGGTAAATGGTATAAACTGTCATAGTAGAGACATCTATCGGAACAGGAGCGCATGAATTAAAGGGATTAATGGGTAGGAATATTCTATCAGGGATTATCAGAAGAATTGAATTGCCCAATCGGATTACAGAGAGAAAAAAGGAGGTACGACTTTTGACAGGACAAAGGATATCTTAAGAGAGGGTGTGGTTGAGCTTTGATTTATATGACATCGACCTTGAAAATATTCCCACCAAATGATCAGGTTAACGCACTAGCTGAAGCCACTCAGAATTCAAGGTTGATTAACTTGACATTTTGAGGGGTTCACAACCCCTTTTAAACGCGTAGCGTCACATGGGACGATGCAAGATAGGGTTGCAACAGATCTGTTACTCGAGAAAAAAGGTTTCCGATTTCTTTAAAATTTAAGGAAAGATTTAACAGATTTTTTGTCTAAAGTACCCACTAGACTTTACATGGAGGATATAGGAGGAAGAAATTCCATTAAAATTAATGACCAGAGATAAAATAAATTTATAGCTTTTTTGTTAACATTTTCAAGTGATGTTTGGCACATTATAACTTATTTATGTCTTTTTCGTGAATGAAAGAGACAAAAAAAAGGTACACCCCCGAATAAATGAAAAAACACGCACAAAAGAAGGAGCGTACTAGAATATTTGGCAATAAAATTACGTACAATCAGGAAAAAAAGTTAGAGACAAAAAATCGCGGAAAAGTGATGGGTTCACATAGGAAAGGGAGGGGAAAGTGAGTCATTGAAATATACCATTCCTAAGTTCATTCCAGTTATATTCAATTTTCCAATCATGTCCTAAATCCTGTATCTAAATTTCGCTAATAAGCAATTATATAATGTTAATAAGTGCTAATCTCAAGTGACCTACCAGGTAAATATTGTACTGTATATTGTCTCCATAAATAGTTAAGTAATGACGTAGATCACTGTAGAGATGTATTATAAGTTTGTACAGCGCCCTTGAGGTGATGTTGCACAGGAACGGCGCTATGCAAGTCATCCAATTATTGTTATTATTTTATTATTATCCGAGGCAAATTGAAGATGATCAAAGCTGTAGTCTTGATAAATAATAGATGGTGATCTTTAATAACCTGTAATCGACCAGCTAGGTCTTTTACACAGACTGAAATAAAGGGGGCCGGTCAGTCCGTAGTTAGCCGCTAGGTCCGGGTATAAATCTGCTTTACCCTTGCTCGGGTCGGTAAAGGAATCTACTTTTATCCTTGCTCCGCTCGGTACAGGAATCTGCTTTTATCCTTGCTCCGGTCGGTACAGGAATCTTCTTTATCCTTGCTCAGTTCGGGGCCGGAATCTGCTTTATCCTCGGTGCGGGAGGAGGCAGGCAGGGGCAGAAATCCAGGGGGGAGCCAAGTGAAAGAAGTATCCAAGTTCAGATCCAGAGAGAAGTGGTCGGGAAGAGCAGAGTAGAGTAGCTGGTGGCGGTCCAAGGCAGAGAGAGAGAGCTGAAGGCTGGCGCGCCGTATTTATTGTGCAATCCCCCTCTCCCGACTTTGGGGAGGGCGGGGTCGACGCGCTACCTTCATTCGCGGGTTGTTGATGATCCGCGGGCTGTGACGTCCGCTAAGATTTAATTAGCGGAGGTCACAACCTTTAGAACTACTCTACTCTTTATGCTCTTTTAATCAATCCTAACCACTCCTCCCTAGCATTTTTATTTATTAATCAGTTGTACATAATTCATTCAGTGTGGGGGTCCCCGGCCCAACATATTCAGGGGAAATGGTAATTAATTTTCTTATATTTAATTTTACACAAATTCTTATTATCTAGTTATGCTAAGGAGAGTCCGGCTGTTTTATCAATGTCTTTTATTTCGTAATATCTACGGCCGAACTCTCTCAAATTTAGTCTAAATATTTCAATACATAGTCAATTCAAACTATTTCCCCGTACAGCGTTGCTTAGGAGCGCGTTGATTGGTCCTGGGCGGTCGCCTGGGCTGGCCGGGCGCTTGCGGTGAGGAGAAGCGATGCGGGGGCGAGCGGAACTCGAGGTATCGAAGCCCCACGTAAGTTCTAAAACCAAGCTCCCGGTCGGTGCTTCGACCATTATGAAATAGCGGCCGCCGCGAGCGGTACACACCGTCCGGTACATAACCAAAAAAACGTTTATTGTAACAGAGCACACACATTACAGCCATTACAGAGACTTATACTTTTGACACCTACTTCCTGTGCATGTAGTATTACCAACTGAATGTTATTTCATTGCCATATTACAACATCCTCCCTCAATGTAATAACATTCCAATAAATCGTACAAATAACTCTTTACTCAATGAATTAGTGAGAATATCCGCTGGTTGTTCGCTAGTTTTTGTGTATTTTATATTTATTTTATTATTTTTCACTAGATCTTTGACAAAGTGAAAATGAATATCTACGTGCTTCAAACGTTTAATAGATTCTGTAGCTGCAGTTAAGATTGCTGACTGATTATCACAAAAAAATTTTACCGGACAAACATTTTGAAAACCAAAATCATTCAATAAGTTTATCCACCAGCAAACCTCACCAGCAGCCATACTCATAGCCACATACTCAGACTCAGTTGACGACAGGCTCACAGATGCTTGTTTCTTAGAACTCCATAATATTAAACATTTTGAGAAAAAGAACATATAACCAGAAGTGGACTTTCTATCATTTATATTACCACCCCAATCTGCATCGCAAAAACCCTCTAAACCTACTTTTGTGTATCGTGCCCAGCGTAGATTTCGGCGATAGCTCAGATGTAGAGAATAGAGAGTCCAAGTCCTTCAGGTTTGGGTCAGCCAACAGGCTTTTACACGGGAAACAATGTCAAGTAGACCACTCTGTATTCGTCAAAATGAAACGCAAATAGGAGTATGAAAGTATATTCACAAGCACAAATACATTGCAGTTACACAAATGAGAGGTATAATTAACATCCTAAATAAATTCCTGACTGTTAGTTAGAACAATCTCCCTAGTAAAAGATTCTGGCTGGCAAGCTTGGACATTGACACAATTCATGTAATAAAGGCACATGTAGAGGAATGATAATTAAACAGCTTACATGATTTGCAGGATGATGCAACACGTGCGTGTTGAATCACTGATGAGACGGGATATCTTCCGTATTGTACGCGCAGAGCGCGTGCAATTCTCAATTGTAAATCGGCACATAATTAAATATCGATTTTAAAAGTATTACGCACAAAATTGTCGTTAAAATCGGGCGCGCTTCGAGAGCGTCCCTGTAAATGGGAAAACACACATGTTGTCAAGGCCGAGGTCAGATTTTAAGTGTGACCGTTGATGATTTCATCAGCGTGCGTGTGGGCGAGTGCATTGTACAGTGTTGACAACTTAACCGCGCGCAATGCGTAACGCATGCGCGCAGCTAACAATGGTATCAACTGACAGATAGTTAATTTGGTTTCGCGGGTCTTTTTTAAAAGTGTTGATTTATTACGTGACACTACATCTGTGCATCTGTAAATCAACTTATAATGTAATGTATACTTAACATAGCGCAATACCCTTTTTAGAGCAGCTAACAATATATTATTTGCACAATATTGATACCTACTTAGCATTGAAACAGCAAAACATAAGTCTGGTCTTGTACCTTGTACAGCATACATTAAACTTCCTATTATCTGCCTACATAATTTTTCAATATTTTTATCTACCTTTTGATTTTGAAAGATTTTTAAATTAAAATTTTTATCCATCGGTGTAGCCACCGGTTTACAATTTTCCATTTGAAATTTTACAAGAATATTTTCTAAGTAACTTTACTGACTTAGTTCAGTTGTAACAGATTTTAAGTTCTGACTCTCATTAATACCTAGAAAATCAGATATACATCCCAAATCCTTCATTTTAAATTCACTATTCAAAGCCTTTTTAAGCTGTTTAACTTCACAGTTATTTGTTTAAAGTTAAAATTTATCATTTCCATTATACCTTTTGTATAAACACGAATCACAGCTTGATCTTAGAAAACCTTCTCTAGTCATGGCATCATTGAACTTATTATTTCAAGACTTAGGAGACAGTTTTAAACCATACAGTAATTTGTTTAATTTTACAATATTTTCATTATTAGAATAAGCTCCTTCAGGTAACTGAATTTATATCCCATCTTGGATTTCTCCATACAAAAATGCACCGGTAACATCCATTTGATAGATTTGCAAGTTTAATTTACTAGCAATAGCAACAAAAAGTCTAAAAGTGGATAATTTTGCTACTGGAGCATAAATGTCTTGATAACTAAACAAATTATCTTGTTCAAACCCACTAGCAACCAACCGGGCTTTATATTGATTTGGAACTTTAATTTTAAACACCCATTTGCTACTAAAAACCTTACTTGGATCTACTGGCTCATTGTACACTTCCCACGTATTGTTTTCTCTCAGTGTTTGCAGCTCTCTCTCAATGGCTTCCTGCCACTTGGAAGCATCAACGTTTTTTTTTTTCTCACAGCGTCTTTGTATGTCATCGGATCAGGATCAAAATTAATTTGTACATTGTTGCATTTATAGAAAGAAGTTTGTTTCCTTGTTCTTTTTGATCTCTCACAGTAGGGTGCTAGTGGATTATCTTCACTCACTGACTCATTTGAACTCAACTCATCAACACATGGTTCATAATCACTTTTTCAGTAGAGATTTTCATACAACCTCCATCTTCCAATGTTCTAATTTCTTAATTGTTTCAGTCATCTGTGATGGTTTGTCTTCTAAAGATATTATCTCAATTGATTCCTGGAGTTTATTTTCATTTTCTAAGAAAATTACATCCCTTTTTGTTTCTATGGTATTCTTATGTGAAAAATATATCCTGTACCCTTTTACATCTTCGCTGTAACCAACCATTAGTCCTTTCTCACCCTTTTTGTCCCATTTTCTTCTTCTTTCTTTGGGAATGTACGCATATACAGGTGTACCAAACACTTTCAATTGACGGATGTCAAAGTTTCTGTTTGTCCATACTTCAAAGGGAGATTTTCCGTTTACTTTGCTTTTTCCAGTCCTATTAAGTACAAAAACTGCAGTATTTACAGCTTCTGTCCATATTTTTTTGGTAAACTTTTTGCATGTAGCATTGTTCTTGCAGCCTCCACTAGAGTCCTATTTTCTCTTTCAGCCTTTCCATTTTGCTCTAGAGTATATGGAACAGTCGTTTGATGGGTTATACCACGCTTTGAGAACATTTCTTTGTTTATAAATTCCAGTCCATTGTCACTTCGAAAGATTTTAACCTTATTTCCAGTTATATTTTCAGTTTTATTTAGAAAGTCTTCAATACAATTCTTGATGTCGTATTTATTTTTAACAAAATAAACATATCTAAAATTTGAGTAGTCATCTTTAAACAGAACAAAGTACTTCGACCCTCCTAATGACATTTCTTCCATTGGGCCACACGTCTCCGCGTGAATTACTTCACATGTCTTCTTGCTGGTGTAATTACTTTTTGCAAACGGCAATCGGTGAATTTTTCCTTGTAAACAACTTTCACATTTCGGAACTAATGTTTGTTGTGAATCGATGTTGTTTTTCTGTAAAACTTCCTTGACATACTCAAAGTTTTGATGAGCTAATTTTTCGTGCCACAAACTAAAATCATTCAGTTCTGATTTTGCCATAATTGCAGTATTGCATTTAAAAGGTAAATCCATATAATAAGCGCTTCCGTCTCGTTTTGCTACGGCACAAATATCTCCATCCTTGTAAAATTTGCAAGACTTGTCATCTGTCATCATAACATAACCTTTTTTAACAGCGCGATTGACAGAGAACAGATTAACTTTCAAATCTGGTAAGAATAACACGTTGTCTATGGTAGTGTCAATCCATTCCATATTGTTTTGCACCTGTACCGTCATCTGGCCATAGCCCAACACACTAATTGACTCGCCATTACCGACTATCACTCATTTATTCAAAATGTCCGTTAAATTTGTAAATAAGGCTTTATCACAACACATATGTTCATCCGTACCGGTGTCTACGAGCCACTTAGAATCTTGATAATTGTCGTAAATTTTATTTGAGGAAGTTTTATGTTGCGGGAGTCGTGGTTCGCCAGGATACTTACTCGGAGCTGCGGGGTCATTGATTCGGAGTAATGAAAGAAACTTCCACGTTTAATAATTTATTAATCAGAAGGTTACGAATAACATTTTAGAACGAAAGTGATTTGAATGGATAACAACGTGTTGGTTATACGACGCTCAAGAACAGAATGGCGCTTCGGTCGCCGGCGTGTCCGCTGGGACCCTCGGGGACTCGAACGGCCGGTGTTGTCATTTTATAACGGGTGACCATCTTCTGAACAATTAGCAATATATTGGGGTGCTTTACTAGATCACGACAGCCTCTCCTCCAGCGTCCACGACATACTACAGGAGTTGATATATATATATATCAATGAACTTTGTAACAGTAACCTTGCCGATCATATCATCACTTTTGCTGATGATACGGTCTTCATATTTGAGGCAAAAAACTGGTACAAAACGCATAGAAAAGTCGAAATTGGGATAATCAATGTCAAACATTGGCTAGATAATAATCTCCTTACTCTCAACACGGATAAGACAAAATATATACATTTTAGTGCAACACAAGCGGGACAACCCAAGGAAATACTGAATATTACTATTCACATTTGTAATGAACCAAATACTTGTACTTGCAATAACCTAGAATCCGTGGATAGTTAAAATCGATAAAATATTTAGGAATCACCATAGGCAAATATCTGAGATGGGAAGAACACATTAACTCAACTGCCTCAAAAGTCAGAAAACTTACCCACCTTTTTAGGACCATCAGAAATATTCTCTCTGTAAAAGATATGAAATCAATATACTATTCCATGTGTAAATCTTTACTCGAATATGCATCCCTAGGTTGGGGTGGCTGTGCCAAAACAATATTAGATTCCCTGGTTAAAGCACAGAAATCACTACTAAGAGTCATCCTCAAAAATATTAAGGAATAAATATTTAGGAATCACCATAGGCAAATATCTGAGATGGGAAGAACACATTAACTCAACTGCCTCAAAAGTCAGAAAACTTACCCACCTTTTTAGGACCATCAGAAATATTCTCTCTGTAAAAGATATGAAATCAATATACCTACTATTCCATGTGTAAATCTTTACTCGAATATGCATCCCTAGGTTGGGGTGGCTGTGCCAAAACAATATTAGATTCCCTGGTTAAAGCACAGAAATCACTACTAAGAGTCATCCTCAAAAAACCATTCAGGTACCTCAGAGATGCATTATTCACGGAAATAAAAGTTCTCGATGTGAGACTGTATATTAGAAAGATTACATTACTTGCACAAAAACAACGTCAGCACTTCACTTCCATCGACCACCTTCACGACACCCGATTTTCAAGGAATAATCCAATAGTCCCTATAAAAACCTCGACGTCCCTTGGGCAATGGCAATTCTCGTACTTAGGACCTAAATTATTTAATATTATTCCTAATGCTTGGAAAACGAAAAGTACAAATGTTTTGCGCAAATTGGCCAACGGCTGGCACCTTGATTTAGGGAAGGTAAAAAGTGAAAATATTTTGATCAATAGATAATCTCATTATAAAAAATAATAAAAAAAATATATGTACATTATTGTCAAAACTCTCATACATAATTTTGTAAAGTCCATATAATGCAAAAACACATATTTATCACCTTTGAACACAATTATCTATTCTGTATTAATCTATACTTTATTTATCAATGCCATCGATTATTTTCTTTTATTAAATATATTTAAACTTAAACACTACCTTTCCCATTTTTCTACCTTACAACTCCTGCGGTGATCTGTCTTTTTATTACTACTATCTGCCTGTTATTTACTTAACCGGTTTTGTTATATTAAGTGCTAAATTATGATATGAACTAAACTTGTCAACTTGACTGGCCTTAAACAGGATCCATTCCTAGTTGGCTAGTCAAAGTTTCCGCATGTTTTATTGTATGATTTTTGTGTGAAATAAATTTATTATTATTATTACTATATAAACGTTAACAGCTAGTTATGGATTCAATTATTGAAGATAATATTAGCGATTTCTCTACGAAAATCTGAAACAGAAAAATCAGAAAAGGATACGTTCACATCTAGGACTCGAAACAAGGACCCTTGCCTTTCCGAGGCACCTCTCTACCACTGAGCTAATGGGACCCTATCCCTTCGGTCACATTTAACTGTATCATACTTTGAATAAGAACTATCAACATTGTCTTCATTTTTCACCGCACATTTTTTATTGACAACTATCTTTATGAATGATCGCAAGATTCAACCCGAACTAAATGCAATCTAGACAGCGTCTTTTAGATAAACCTATCTTATTTATTTTAATGTGTGACATCTTTTGACTTTTTTGCAAGTCTAGGATGAATATTTATTTTTTGGAATAATTTTATTGATTAAACCCTCAAATTGTAATATATAATTATTGAAGACAATATTAGCGATTTCTAAACAAATATCAGAAACAGAAAAATCAGAAAAGGATACGGTCACATCTAGGACTCAAACCCAGGACCCTTGCCTTTCCGGGGAACCGCTCTACCACTGAGCTAATGGGACCCTATCCCCTTCGGTCACATTTAACTGAAAAAGAACTACCAACATTGTCTTCATTTTTCACAGGACATTTTTTTTATTTTTTATTTATCTTTATGCATAATCGCAAGATTCAACCCAAACTAAATGCAATCTTGATAAGTAAATAAATAATTATATAAGTTATATAATTATTTTTTGGCTGGGTTTCAAATCAGAATTTGCCAAACTTCCTATGTTAGGAACTAAGTTCCTATCAAACACTGTTTCGCATAACTTTCATATTTTGAAATTGCATTTTATTCCAAAACACATTGTTTTTAAATATAAATTTTGACGTTTAATTCTTTTAGTAATAAATAAAAAAGATGTACATTATTTAAATACAAATTGGCTGTCATGTGTAATCTGAGTCTTCCGGTGGTGAAAGAATGTTGTTGTTGCTGTTCCCTGGAATCTGGAGCTTCGAGCATCGCCTGCTCGCAAATCGTAAAGTTTCCATATGTTTGAAAAAACAAACCAGTTTACCAACAACTTGGCAATATTTAATTTTACTTAAGAAATGATGTAGGGCTTGGCTAAGCGGGATATTTAACGTTCAAACAGATAACACTAAATTATTAAAGCTTGACGATAATAGATTCGATATTATATTTGAATGTGTCGAATTTCGCTGCACTTCAAATTACGTAAACCCCCGACTTGAGTAGTTGTCTCTGTACGGGACGTGTTTGCCTGCACAAGAAAAGACTGTAAATAATAAGCACCGGCACACATCAGTCCTCAACCTGGGTAATGATTTAAGTAAAACACCGTGAGGTGTTTTATCCAAACCATCATAAAAGAAAGACGATTCGAATCAAAATTCACATTTTAATTGCAAGTATTGTACTAGTATACAGAAAGTACAAAGGGGTGTAGCTTATAGGTATTTACTATTTTTTACAGCCAACCCAATTCACAAGAAATAGTTATATGTATTTCAATACAACTGGGATTTAAAACACAGATAGAAAACTGATACAATCGGAATCTTTTCAGCGATAATTTCAGATTGGAGCACATTGTGCATCATCGCGCCATACGATACAGCAAATGGCGTAGGCGACTGCTGAAGCAGTGGCCAGTTCAATTGGTAGCCAGCAGGAATCGGCCAGCCTCTAGGTTTCAGCATTAATGGCTAATTCAGTCGGTAGCCATGAAGAATTGGCCAGCCTCTAGGTTTTCAGCATCAATGGCTTATTCAGTTGGTAGCCAGAAAGAATTGTCCGGCTTCTAGGTTTTCAGCATCAATGGCTAATTCAGTTGGTAGCCAGGAAGAATTGGCCGGCTTCTAGGTTTTCAGCATCAATGGCTAATTCAGTTGGTAGCCAGGAAGAATTGGTCGGCTTCCAGGTTTTCAGCATCAATGGCTAATTCAGTTGGTAGCCAGGAAGAATTGGCCGGCTTCTAGGTTTTCAGCATCAATGGCTAATTCAGTTGGTAGCCAGGAAGAATTGGCCGGCTTCCAGGTTTTCAGCATCAATGGCTAATTCAGTTGGTAGCCAGGAAGAATTGGCCGGCTTCCAGGTTTTCAGCATCAATGGCTAATTCAGTCGGTAGCCAGGAAGAATTGTCCGGCTTCTAGGTTTTCAGCATCAATGGCTAATTCAGTTGGTAGCCAGGAAGAATTGGCCGGCTTCCAGGTTTTCAGCATCAATGGCTAATTCAGTTGGTAGCCAGGAAGGATTGGCCGGCTTCCAGGTTTTCAGCATCAATGGCTAATTCAGTTGGTAGCCAGGAAGAATTGGCCGGCTTCCAGGTTTTCAGCATCAATGGCTAATTCAGTTGGTAGCCAGGAAGAATTGGCCGGCTTCCAGGTTTTCAGCATCAATGGCTAATTCAGTTGGTAGCCAGGAAGAATTGGCCGGCTTCCAGGTTTTCAGCATCAATGGCTAATTCAGTTGGTAGCCAGGAAGAATTGGCCGGCTTCCAAGTTTTCAGCATCAATGGCTAATTCAGTCGGTAGCCAGGAAGAATTAATTAGCCTCTAGTTTGTCAGCATCAATGCAGCAGGGATTGGCCAGCCTCTAGGTGATCACCGGCAGTGGGCAGTTCAGTCGGTTGTCAGCAGGTATTCGTCAGCCTTTAGGTTTTCAGCATCTGTGTCTGGTTCCGTCGGTAGCCAGGAGGAATTGATTAGCCTCTAGGTTGTCAGCATCAATGCAGCAGGGATTGGCCAGCCTTTAGGTGATCACTGGCAGTGGGCAGTTTAGTCGGTTGATTATAAGAGCCGGCACACGGAGACGCCCCATTATTTTAATGATGACAGGTGCGTCTGACTCAGCTGATAAAGTGCCGGCCGTAAAGAGCTCGTTAGAAATAGTTGTAATCTTTAAAATGATTGTGCCGTGATGGAGGAACAGAAGCGACTACAGATTTCAGTTGACACTCAGGAATTTATAATTATAATTAACAGGTCGCTTTTTAGGTGTTCCGTCCACTCGTGTTGATTTTTGAAATTTGACTGCCCCAATATTTAGTTTTGACTGGGTATTTATAATGTCTCTAGCAAGCCCTCTTGTGACGTCAATATCGTTACCACAACTTGTTTTCGTTTCAGACGCAGGTGTTTTTAGGTGAGAATAATAATTTCGCACAGCGACTGGTTTGTCAATATTTTGATTTTTCTCCGGCCCGATTCGCTTAGTAACCGATAATTGTGGTGCATTTTTCAACTCGTAAAAATTATTTCTTGGAAAAAGGGGTCATCAAACTTGCCAGGTGTTCAACCTTAGTTGCAATAGAGTCAAATGCAATAAATCTTGTTTTCACGTTCGATACAGTCTCCTTATATATTTGAGTTGAAATCAAGGGTAAATATTCGGAATCGCTGGACAAGGATTATATGAAATATTTTTAAATAAAACCTTCTGATTTACCTTAATTACTATAAAAGGAATCTGACTGCATTTGGGATATTTTTAATTTTAGCATTTTAATTTTTAATTACGTAAATCGAAAATTCACTTTCGTTGTATGGGATGACAGCTGGAATGATTTCTGTTGATGACATTTTCTCTGGTTGGTATTCCTGATACGAGTAGCTAGAATTTGAATCATTTCAGAAGGCAAATTCTAGTTAGGTACTGTTTTGGCCAAACTCGAAAAATAAAATATTTTTATGTTACTTAAAAAACTTAAATTATTTATATTTAGGTATTATTATAATTATTGTTTTATTTAACCTAAATTATAGTAACGTAACCTATAATAATCGAACCTAACCTACAATAATCCAACCTAACCTAACCTAACCTAAATCTTAATAATAATCCTACCTAACCTATAAATCCAACCTAACCTAACCTAACCTATATCCTAATAATAATCCAACCTAACCTAACCTAACCTATATCCTAATAACAATCCAACCTAACCTAACCTAACCTATATCCTAATAATAATCCAACCTAACCTAACCTAACCTATATCCTAATAATAATCCTACATATCCTATAATAATCCAACCTAACCCATAATATCCAATCTATCTTAACCTAACCTAAATCCTAATAATAAACCAACCTAACCTATAATAATCCAACCTAACCTATAATAACCTCACCATTTTTAATTTTTCTATTTTATAAAACATACCTAAATATCTTTATTTTATTTTTCGAGTTTGGCTAAAATAGTACCTACCTAGTATTTGAACATGGTAAAAAATATAGCCACTCGTATCAGGAATACCAACAAAAGAAAATTTTATCAACAGAAACCATTCCAGCTGTCATCCCATACAACGAGAGTGAATTTTCGATTTACGTAATTAAAAATTAAAATGCTAAAATTAAAAATATCCCAAATGAAGTCAGATTCCTTTTATAGTAATAAAGGTAAATCAGAAGGTTTTATTTAAAAATATTTCATATAATCCTTGTCCAGCGATTCCGAATAATTACCAAATCAAGTGTTGTCTCTTTAAAGAGCCTTTTGAATACACCGGAATTCGACAGGTTCACCGATGCTGGGAATTTGAAGATAATAAGTTGACTCCAATTCACCTATAATACCAATGTCCCGCTTTGTTGGTAACAAGGCTCAGATACCTGGAAAGACACATTATGGAACCAGAAGAGATAGCCAATAGCCACATATCCAATGACAACCCTGATAAACTTTATCACTGGGTCTAACGGCATAAAATTGGAGATAACACTTTGGGCCAATGGCCTAAGTGCTCACGGGAACTATACGTAAACCGTTTCCTCTCTATTTTTCTTTTCCGACTTTAAGTCCGGGTTAAATCTTCCCCACAGGAAAAACTAAACCCTTCCACACACTTTTCAACAAATGATCATCTAGTCAATCCACGTTATGCAAGTCCATTATATAAGCATAATAAATACAAAACAATACATGAACAACACGTCAAATCACGAGAGATCAAATGCGAAAATAATTCACCGACTCCAGATATTTTCATATCAGAGGGTTCTAAATAAATACCTATAAATCCTACTGATCCCTCAATATAAATATTTAAAAAATCTTTCGTAATCCTACATGTATTTAAAATGACTGATTTTTGCATTTTCATATATAAATTCTTTGACAGATCTAATACGCCTAAATTTTTAATGAGATAGCTGGGTATAATGCCAGTAGCTGAAATAACAAATGGTAATATTTTTATAGTCTGAGAATGCTAAATTCTTTTAATCTCATTAATAATATTACGGTTTAAATACATAATTACATTGAAGTTTGCATTTCAGTGCAAGCCCGTTGCACCTACCATAAGACAATAAATAATGCATTTATTCAGTCTGTTTATCCTATAAGTTCTAAACTTTTCATCTTATGTGAAACTGTAAAGAAGAATTATTCGTTAGTTTCATAAACCCCCTTTTAATGTTAGTCCATTTTGGACTTAATGATGTTGAGGTAATTTTCACTATTTAATTATTGAAGACAATAATAGCGATTCCTAAATGAAAATTTGAAACAAAAAAATCAGAAAAAGATACGGTCACAACTAGGACTCGAACCCAGAACCCTTGTCTTGCTGGGGCAAGGGTCATGGGTTTGAGTCCTGGATGTGACCGTATCTTTTTCTGATTTTTCTGTTTCAAATTTTCGTTTAGGAATCGCTAATATTGTCTTCAACAATTAAATATTACAATTTGAGGTTTTAAAAATATTTAAATAATTTTATAGTTCACTGCTTTAGTGTAGAGTTTTTTTTTCTTTGTAAATCATCTATGGGGTGATAAAATGATGTAATAAGTAGTCAAGTATTATTTAATTGTTCAGTCACTGATTGATAATGACTAAAGTTTTGACATAAAATGCACCCTCGTCTATTTTAAATAAGCCCTGATGTTTTTAATTTATTTAATATCAACGGTATACATATACCATAAACAATAATAACATGTCACAGTTAATATCGTAGAAATATTAAAAAAAAAAATAATTACAAATATATGTGGCATTTGATTGTGAAATGACATTAGAGAGTAAGTAAGTAAGTAAACAAGAGATACAAGTACATAAATTTCTATAGTGCAAATAAGGTAGAATTAGATTAAATCAATATTGATTGAAAAGATTTGATAGCATAGCCCTCTTGTACCTACCTTGCGTGCAGTTAAATAGATCTGCCACATCTGCGTATCTATTACTAACTTCATGCAACCTAGGTACAAGCGAGTGTTTGGAATACTCAGTCCTGATATTGTTGCATTTAAACAAAATTTTAGAACGAGTAGCTCTCGTGGGTATTTGAAATTCAATGAGGTTAATTAAATCAGGACTGTCTATACTACCATTTACAATTTTGAACATAAATATTAAGTCGGATATAATTCTTCGATCTGAGAGTTTTAATAAATTTAGATTTTTCATCAAGTAATTATAATTTATATTTTCAATGGGAATACCGAGTTTAAAATTAATGTGTCTTAGGAATTTATGTTGAATTTTTTCGATTGAATCTGAATGTAATTTGTAGTGGGGGGACCAGATTGAGGAGTTATATTCGACTTGACTACGAACCAGGGATGTACTTATGATGGTTTTACTTAAGACTAACGTTATCTTTGGGGATGCTGTGAGTAGGGTATTTTAGTTTATCTATCTGAAAAGGGGTGTGGCAGTGGTGAACGTCATTATTTTATGTGTCGCTAAGAAAATGGTCCTAGTTGAGAAACCCTAGAACCTAGAATCAATATTATGCAAAACTATCCTAACTCATCTGTACACAAATATACATAATAACTACGATAAAAGTTCAAATACACGATGTACTCGAAGCAACAACAAAAACTTACTACAAATACCGATAACGCATACAACTTTTGGTCAACGAAACTTTAAATACTTTGTGACAATACTATACAACATTTTTACAGACAATTTAAAACAAAATGATGCACAAAAAAAAATTCAAAGACAATGTCAAAATTTGGATAAAAAATAAGGGTAAATATTCGGAATCGCTGGACACGGACAATACGAAATATTTTTAAATAAAACCTTCTGATTAACCTTAATTACTATAAAAGGAGTCTGACTGCATTTGTGAAATTTTTAATTTTAGCATTTTAATTTTAAATTACGTAAAATGAAAATTCACTTTCGTTGTATGGGATGACAGCTGGAATGGTTTCTGTTGATAACATTTTCTTTTGTTGGTATTCCTGATACGAGTGGCAAGATTTTTTACTACATGCAAATACTAGGTAGGTACTGTTTTGGCCAAACTCGAAAAATAAAATAAAGATATTTAGGTATGTTTTATAAAATAGAAAAATTTAAAAAAAGGTGAGGTTATTATAGATTAGGTTAGGTTAGGTCGGATTATTAAAGGTTAGGTTGGTTTATTATAAGAATTTAGGTTAGGTTAGGTTAGGTTGGATTATTATAGGTTAGGTTAGGGTAGGTTGGATTATTATAGGTTAGGTTATGTTAGGTTCAAATAGGTTTTAGGTTTAAAATTCTGCCTCAACACAGGCTGGCCTAGTGAGGCGGTATTTGAGAAACCTCAATAACTGTACTTTTATTTTCTTTTTTACCTTCATCATATTATTTTTCTGTTAATTTTATAACCTTAAAGTAAAAAAATACTAATCAATGTACAATATACATCATAAAATGCATTTTTAGTTGTAATGTGCAAATTTTCTTAAATAAAGATATATATTATTATAGAATAGAGATGGAGTAGATTAATGAGTTTTTCAGGTAAACCATTTAAACTATAACAAGAAGATCTTATTTCCAGATGATGGGATCGTTCAGCATCTTAGAAGGGGTCCTGACGCTCGCTCTCAACGACGACGATACCCCGAAGGACATAAGAAACGATAGAAACTTGATAGCTGTTATGGATTTTGCAACAGGAATTTTCGCTATTGTATTAGGGGTATTACTGTTGGTGGGAATACATAAGGTGAGGACACACACATGACACCATCATCGGTTAAATCGCCGAATTTCGTATTCTCACAAATAATCAATTATACAATGAAGCGTAAAGCATAAGCAGCTTAATTTAAATATTTTGTCGAATTTGTTACATTATGACCTAATCATTGGCGCTGGAAGTGCGTCGTTTTTGCAACTTTTTTAGTTTTTCAATAAAACTCATTTTTAGAGACGTCAAGAGTACCTTCAAGTCTGGATAATAATAAGCATTATTTGTATAATCATCGGCATTATTGGAATTTCTATATACATCACAATGTTTTTCATACATGGAGCCACTCTGATGGAAGCATTGTATATTCTCCTGAGTATTGCTTATACTGGTAAATGACATATTCTTTTTAATTTTTATATAAAAATAATTATTTAATTAATATCATACATCAAATTTACCATGGTAAAAATCCATAAATAGTATTATCACATTTGTTTATTTTAGGATCATTTTAGTTATTTGTACCGGTAAACCGAACACTCGTCATAACCTGTGCGTTCAAAGATTGCTCTAATTTATTTATTTTGGGACAAAACACTTTTTAAAAGCCATGCTTTTAAAAAATGTTGTGTTTGTCTGTAATTAGTGATAGTATCAACCAAGTTTAATTAATGTAATTGTATTTCGAGAGCTTTGATATGAATCACTGTTGACAAACCTAAGAAAAAAAAATGGTTTAAAAAGAAGATGAATTGTTTGTTTGCGCATGTATATGCGGTATGTGTATAAAAGGTAAACACAGTTTTTGCACGTTATGATTTAAAATACTAAGACAAATTATTTATTTTCGCCCGTACATACGTAATATGAAAATGAATAAATATAGTAAACAGTTTTACCCACAAGAAAGGCATTAAAATACAATATTGCACCGGTTATTCAATCCAATATTGTATTTGTGTGCCTTTCTTGATAGAATTGAGTTTGTATCCGCACAAAACTATTTATTCATTTTCATATTGCGTGTGTACGGACGCAAACAATAATTCGTCTTGATATTTTTAAGAAGGGGTGGGGAACCTCCGGCCCGCGAGGACTTTCGGTGCGGCTTTGATGACCACAAAAAACAAGTAAAAAAAAACTTTCAAACGCGAAAAAAAAAAACAAAAAAGGTTTAGCACAGCTGATTGGTAATTACGTATGCGCCTGTGTTACTAGAGAACATATTAGACACAAATAAATTAGCGATCCTACATACATTTTTTGATTTAATTTTAATTTCTTATTATGTTACTAATATGAAATTGAATGTGTAGGAAAAAATAGCGTAATGCCATTTAAACAGTGACTTGATAAAAGTATGGTTGTGGATTCATCAGTAGAATCAGTAGAGTCTGAATTACCATTTTTTTAAAGAGTAGTTAAGCGCACTTGAAGTGAAATGACACTAAACTGCGCTATATAAATTCCATGTTATTATTATTATTATTAGACGCATCTAAGAAGGAAATGATTCCCATGTTTAAGATGCAGTTATAAAATTATAATAATAATAATATTTCCCTAATTTATATAGCGCCGTTTCCGTGAGAAATCACCTCAAGGGCGCTGTACAAATATATTTCTTAAAACTAGTGACTTACGACATGTAGAAACTTATAACTAAAATTAAAATTAACAATCTAATTTTACAAGCGCCAGAAGAAGGAGAAAGTTCTATTATATAAATTAATCAGATGAAGATCTATTATTAGCTGGAAATATATCTTAATTGAATGAATGAAATTAATCGTCGATCTTTAACGCATTTAAATGATTCATCTGCCAAAAATTAAACCGATTGACGTGTTATGTTCCCGCTGATATTGTCCATGTCCAATGGTAGGCAAGTCAGTAGCATTTTGACTTTATCATAAGTAGTTGAACGAAATCGCTAGAGAATGTATGTGTGTGAATAATCAATTACTGCATAACAAAAGGAAATATGCAATATTAGGACAGAATGACGGATTTATGGAAATGAGTGTTTGAAAAAGTGAGTTTTTAATGTGCTGCAAAAATCTGAGGAAACCATTTTCGTGTTCTGGGTGTAGTGTTAATTAAAGTTGGGAACCCGCACAAGGATTAACTCTCAAGTTAAAACTAGCTTTGATTTTTGGAAACCATTTTCAAGTGCTTGGTGTAGTTTGAATTAAAGCTCGAGACTCACGAAAATATTCAATCTTAGTTAAAAGCAGTTTTGTGTTCGAATGATCTGTTAAAATTCTAGTTGCGGATTCATCTGCTGACGCATTTCGAAGGAAACCGTTCTCATGTTCCGAGTTTTGAGTGGAGTTTAAATCATTGTTTCACATTAATATGCTGCAAAATTCCGAGGAAAACCATTTGCTTGGTCCGCATGTATAGATTATTTAACTTGCAGAGAATTATTCTTAAGTTTAAACCAGTCTTGTGTTTTGAACGCATCGTATAATTTGATTTGCGGACTCATCTGTAGACGCATATCGAAGGAAACCATTCTCATGTTTTTTAAATTCATAAATTTCTAGAACTCATTTGTGAGCATGATCTTTGGTCCCGCATTTAATTTTAATTCGAAGAATTCTCGTTAGGTGTGATAAAAAATAAATAAAATCCTTACTTTTGGTCAAATATACTGATAATAGTATATCGAGGATTCTGACCTCCCCCTTCTTCCACGCCAACAAATTCCGTGATACTACAAACATTCAAATAGCCCCTGACCACGAAAAGGTTCCCCATCCCTGTCTTAAAGCATAACTTGCAAAAACTGTATTTTCACAAAATAGTTAAATTAACGCTATGAACGCGGAGATTAAAATGTACGTTACGTTTACCCTTAATGTGATTCTTACCCTTTATTTTGAATTTATCAATCGGTGTGGTTTTTATTATAATATTACGGCATTATAATATTTCATCCCTTTGTATAAAAAAGATACATAATTTTGTATCTGACTTAATTCACCTAAGTAATCTACTAAGGACGGGTTGTTTCACAGAATTTGAACAATTCATCAAATTTCAGCGTACATTTGCAAGTTCTGTGAAGGTTCTATTAATGTTCTGTCATTAAATCAGTTTTTTGAAACAACTGGCTAATAATGACATTATGACATAACTTGAATACAAACCTCACAGAATCTATTTTAAAATTTTATGATAAAAAGTGATTCAATGAACACCTATTCAATAGAAGTAATCTTTTATGTGACTGTTATTCACTAGTGTTGTAGTAACCTACTTTTTCGAGCTTTAGATTTGAAATTTTTTTAATAATAATTTTGGGTAATACTTTCTTTCAGCCCTGTGCATGTATTTCATCATTGTGGTGTCGAGCCTCCGAAAAGAAATGTTCGCATTGTGGGATTTTGGTGCGTAAAGACAAGAACACAGCCCTTTTTATATCTTTGCTTTACTGCCACCTGTTGGCAATTAATTTAAACAATTAATTTAAAAATTCGAAGTAATGTTTGTTAATGAAGACACACAAATAAGAAGTTTCATTACATCCATATTTTGTCAAGTTAAATTTAGCTGTCGAGAAAATGTGAACATAATAAATTTGACAATGCGTTCAGTTATTCAAATTGCTTCTATTACACGTCATGTTTTTAGTAAACTTAATTTGATAAAACACTTTTCATCACTTTTTTTAAATAAACTTAACTTTTTGACACACTTTTTATCACTTGTGATTAAGGCGATGCCATACGTAGTAATGCAAAATCATGTGTTTTTGGTTTGAAAATTTGGTCGCCTAGAAATGTTTCAGATGCTTTAATTAAATACTGCGAGTAGAATACATCTTGGCCTTTGAAATAATCGAGTATTTTTTAGATAAGTCTTTTTATAAGCCCAGAAAAAAATAATGTATAAGGCCTATGAAAACGCTTTAAAGTTCAAAATCTCTTACTTACGAACCCATTTTCGGTTATGATTTTATTGTATAGCGTGGCAAATTAAGTTATTTACAAAATGATCGAAAAAAAGAAAAATATTTATGCCTGAACATACACAAAATAAAATAAATGGCACTTTTTGGCCATCTTTTTTTCTTGCATAAATCAAAACAGGCGGATGGTGTTAAGCGGGAATTTAAACCTTATCGCCATCTACGTAAGGGTTGTTATTGATAGCGGCTCAATTTAAAATATTACACGACGTAGTGCATCGCCTTAAAAACTGTGCTAACTAATTTAAATAAATCATTCTTCATCGGAGAAAATAATATGAAAATAAATATACCTATACCTAGGTACGTACCTACTTACCTATATAAAGTGAAATGTCTTTGGGTTTTTTAAATCCTAGCAAGTAATATTTGCATACAATTACTATTATTATGGTTGACCACATCGGAATATCCAGGTACTTCCCAGCTCTCCTCTTAAACTAAACATCCCCCCCCTACATATCTCTTCAAAAACTATCATTCCCTAAAAGAGAATTTCAGTACTTGGAACTATTAACTCAATAGTCCCACTGGCTCCGGACTCTTGTGCTCTAACGTCATAATAATATTAATATTTTGACAGTTTATATAGCGTCGCTTTTGTGCCAAATCACCTCAAGGGCGCTGTACAAATATATAATACATTTCCACAATTATCTGTCTTAGTAGTAACTATAGACTAGTCATTATTTATTTAATGATAAACTAATTTTTATAAGACAAGGTTTTTTATGCATAGCACAAATTATTATAAACAATGACTGCTTATCATATTTTTTTCACCTGTAAACAACCAACTTTATTTCGTAGGAAAGGCTTTGTTAGTGCTAAATTTCCCACTAGATGGCGTCGAGGCATATTATATCTACATTTGTTGTTGAAATATTTTGAATGGTCAAATATTATTATTTTTTTTAATGATAAACTAATGTTTATAAGACAAGGTTTTTTGTGCATAGCACAAAGGATAACAAATTATTATTAACAATCATTAGTCTTAGTAGATTGAAGTACTAGTACATATTGAATTATTTGGCTTGTTGGAAATAAGCTGACGTAGCTCAGTTGTCTCAGAGCACCTGACCAATTTGAAATTGGAATCTGTCAATTCCCGTCGGCGGCATTTATTTTTACTCGGGAGATATTTTCAATTTGTATGGATATTGCAAGCGACTAATTATTGCTTATAATAATTTGATAGACCAGTCAAACCATTATCAACTTATTGCTAACAGATTGCATCCACCTGTTCGTCGAACACTAATACAAAGCTATATGTACAATGCATTTGATTGATGAACGTGATGCTAGAATGTAAATATGTTATTATTATTATTTATTTATAATTTGTAATTTTTACAGGCAGATAATATACAGTACCATACTTACCTGGTAGGTCACTTGAGATTTACACTGTTTATTGTTTATTAAAGAAATTTAGACACGGTTCGCACGGACAGGACACAATTGGAAAATTGTACGTAATCGGACTTTCCGGTATTTATTGTAATAATGTGTATATAAGTTCTTTGATGAGCGTGTTTAGGGAAGGAAAAGTTTTTTTGCTGGGTTTTGATCAGAATTCATCTTCCTAAATGTGATTCGTTCCTCAGTATAAGACAGACTTCGAATAATGTAAATCCATTGAGAAAAGTGTGATTATTATGCTTAGGCAATACAATAATGCTATTTATATTGATATAATTTAAGAAAGATATTTAATCCAAGGCGAAGCTTAATGCTAAATCACTATTTTGATTAATCTTTATAACGAATTGGTGTTCATTATGAATACCAAAAAATATGCTTTAAATAAATTGAAGGTTTTCCTATCGTTTCCCTTGAGTAAAACACAAATAAATATTCAATAAACTACAAAAAAAAAAAAATTTCAGTAGAAATATGTGAACGCGTAAAGGAAACAGCTTTTAAATTAAATTTTAATACAGTATTATACCTAAGATTATCTGTGACAGTTTCCCTTGATAATTTTTTTTTTATTTCTTATAAAATTATTTACAAAATGAATAAAAACCACTTTTGTGCTTGAAATTGAACGTTTCTAGACTGTGTAAAGTGATTTTAATTCCTATTACCTACATTCGTGACAATATAAGGCATACCAAGAATATACACATTTTTTGCTTGTAGCTATTGTAGGTATAAGAGCTTACAATGGTAAGTAGACCTGAGTTCTGTTGGACTTGTTATGGAACTTAGTTTGGGAGGGAGTTTATTCCAAGCCTTCGGCCCAGATGCTCCGAAAGCGTGATCACCAAACTTAGTTTTTGGCTTGCGCTTAGCTTCCATCAGTCTGCCTATAACTAATGATGTTGCTGATCTAAGAGTTGACTGCCTCAGACCAGTGTTTTCCGGGACGCATCGTTCAGAGATGTATGGTAGGGCCACTTCATTGATGGATTGGATTGGATGGATTTAGACACCATCCAGCACAATTCTTTCAGGCCAGTGATGGTTTCAGCGGTGTTCTGAAATATGCGAATATCATGTAAGTAAATTAATAATTTTTAATTCAGGTATGTTAATTATCAATAATGTGGGCATTTTAATGATTAATAAATAATGTAGCCATATTAATAATTAATAAAGTGGACATTTTAAAAATTAATAATGTAGGTATGTTAATGATTATTAATTTAGGTGTATTAATAATTAATAATGCAGGTATATTAATAATACCAAATTATTTATCAAACTTTTTGTGCGGAAACTAAGTTCCTACCAAACAACGTATTGGTATAACTTTTTCATTTTAAAATAGGAATGTTTTTCCAAAACTCATCGTTTTTAATATAAATTCTGACGTTTAATTTGTGTTTTATATTTTAAGATCATTTTAATATTTTAAAATCTGTGATCATGGGTCAAATGCAACTTCCGGTGGTGGAAAAGTGCTGTTGTTGCTGTTCATTGGAAACTGGAGCAACGACCATCGCCTGCTTGCAAATCGTAAAGTTTAAAAAAAATAACAGTTTTACATGAATTCATCCTACTGACCTCATAATATGCGGAAAATTTGGAGCAATATTGGAGGGCACAAGATTTAACATTCTCATATAATATGTGATGTTAGGTATACATAGTTAGATATAAGATTTAAAACTCTCATATTATATGTGATGTTAGGTACACTTAGCTTGGCACAGGAATTAACATTCTCATACTACCTGAGATGTTAGGTACACGATTTTCACATGTTACCATAACTGCGTGTATCCCTATTAGAAGACAGAATGGAGAGGGAGTGGATTAAAACTTTATGTTTCCTGGAGGGCGATTCCGGTTCTACTCAAGGATAAGGAATTGTCCTTAACATTAAAATTAACGACTTTTTTGCTTTTGATCCGAGAGAATCACAGTTTATGAAAAAGTCCTCAATAAGCTAATAATAATAATAATAAGTTTACCCGCCTCAGAACAGAAATCTTCTTGTGAGGCAGGTTACTTTCATGTTTGTTATATTGATCATGTTATTACAATAAACGCCCGGGATGCCGGCAATTAAAAAAAAAGAAAGAAAGCTTAAGGTTAAGGATAATTCTTTATCGAGTAGAACCGACATCACCACTTAGGTAGATAATTGAAGGATTATGTTTCCAGATGATGGGATTATTTAGCATCCTCTCGGGGGTCCTGACTCTCGTCGCTGATGATGACGACAACACTCCGAAGAGCGAAAAGAACGTTGGAAAAATGATGGCTGTAACCGAATTGGCAACAGGAATCTGTGCCATCGTGTTAGGGGTTATACTGCTGGTGGGAGCACATAATGTAAGGACTCATAATATTGTAGGATTTAAAGACGTCGTCCCCATCAAGGCGAAAAAACTAAAATTAAACTCACCACTCCGGTCCTCAGTCAGTCCATCTCGACCTCGGTCTGTTTCTGGCTGACTTCCTAGTAGAATCCGCTACTACATACGCGGATTTTGTGTATTTATACGCTACGACATATTACGCTATACGCATCAAAGCGTAGACTGTATCACCACCTGGGAGGCAGGTATAGGTACCACCGCCCCAGATAACTAATACCATAACTCACCGCAAGTTTTGTAACTTAGTAGCGGTGCTCGGGTTCATGAGGTGAGTTTTGTCCGGGTCTTCGTGGCGGATGCGTCCGCCCGCCAACTGCGTGACATGCCAGATCGCAAGAGACTGGTTGAAGGAGATCTTTTAAACCACTCCAGCAGGACTTTCTTGGAAAATCGCCTTGCCCCGCAGTGTTAGGATTCATGCGTCAGTCACTCCTGGACACACTAACCCCCAGATTCCTATCCACCCTTAATGTCTTTTTTCTTCCCTGAACTACCTCTCCTTCTTTCCCTATAAAGACCCTCCACGCAACATCCCCAAAGATAACCTACGCTATGAGAGGAATTATTTTTCTCAGGGCATCTGTGTGGTGTGTAAAAAAAGTCTTAATTAACAAAAATCCCATCGATCACAAAATTTGGGTTTGTTGTGAGGTGGAAGGAAGTTAGGAGAGGAAGTATATGGATTGCTATATTATAGATTGGATAACCAACACCTCTGCCATAAGTCATACCAAGTGGTACGCTTGGTAAGTTTGTTTGGTGAATTAGCAGGGATGCCCGGGTTCATCGGGTGAGGTGTGTTCAAGATGCGCCTGGCCACCAGCTGCGTGGCGTGACAGACCGAAAGCGGTTGGTTTGGGAAGACCCTTTGACTTCTCTAACTGGTCTCTCGACCCATTGCCTTGCGCCGCAGCGGCAGAAATATGCAGTGTGAGGGCAGGATTCATGCATCCTTCACACCTGGACATACTGATCAATAGATTCCTACCGTTCGGCCAACTACCCACTCATAGCGATTAGATCAGTTCTGTACAGTGAGTGATTAATGACAAACTGCTCACAAAGGTACCTTGGGAGTGGTGCCTGAAATGTTTTGTTGAGACCCAAACGGTTACACTGTACATGTCCAAGGTCTTTGACCGGGTTTGACACAGAGGAGTTTGCAAATAATTGGATGCATGGATTTCCTTGACCTTCCTTGCACAAGTGGATTGCCGATTTCTTGAGGGAGAGGGCGTTTAAGACGGTTGCTGACAGTTTCACCTCTTTCTGCTTCTGTATTTCCTTCCTAACAATATTACTCCTTTCATCGAAAAATTTTCGACATGGTATCCCAAAGATGACATGACACCTCCCGTGTGGAGTTTTATTTTTTTTTAGTTTTCTTTATTCAATGGTTTTTTTTGGTCACTCTACAATTTTTGGGTGTGTTAAGACCACCAAACTAGGCACCTGCCCGTGATGTGGTTAAGTGCAGTTAATGTAAATGTGCTAATAATAAGTCTAAATAAAAATAAAATATATTTTTTGGAATAACTTAATGAGTAAAACCTCCTATTGTAACATTTAATTGTTAAAGATAATATTAGCGATTTTTAAACAGCAAAATTTTTAAAAAATCCGCTTGCATCTTAGACTTGAACCCAGGACATTCTTCTTGCCAGGACGGTGCTCTACCAACTGCGCTAAACACTATCTAGATTGCATTTAGTTCGAGTTGAATCTTGCGATCATACATAAAGATAGCAGCCAATAAAAATATGCGTTAAGAAAATGTAGATAAAGTTGCTGGTTCTTATTCGAAGTTAAAATTAGTGCAGTTGGTAGAGCACCGTCCCAGCAACAAAACGGTCCTGAGTTCAAGTCCCAGATGCGCCCGGATTTTTTCAGATTTTTCAGTTTGAGAATTGCTAATGTTATCTTTAATAATTAAAAAATATATAGTATGTACCTAATCATTTACGCGAGAAGTAGAAAAAGTAGCCTACAAAAAAGGCTAGTGCGTCCTGTTAAAACTTTCTTTATTTTGCGTTTTTCAGGAAAGGCAAGAGTGCCTTCAAGTCTGGGTAATAATTAGTATTATTTGTACCATCACCAGCGTAATTGGATATTTTTTAATTACCCTAGTGTTGGTAATGAATGGGGCTGTTCTGGTAGGAGCAATGTTTATTGTCTTCTTCGTTCTTTTAACTGGTAAATCAATTTCATACTTTTTCTTATTTTTTAAATATTCCATCAAAATTTTCATTTCATTATTACTAAACAATATAAATTATTATAAAAAATTTATATAAAAAAATTATAGTTTTTATATTTTCAGTCCACGAAATATGAATTTACGTCTCTGTTTTTACAATAGTTGATGGTGTTAATGGTCACAATTTTTTTGTTTGTTTTGTTTTATATCCCACGATTTTTTACGGGTACTAGTAAATTTATAGTGTCGTACATCCATGTAACTATATTATCAGCTCGTATAGCGGGTTTAGACGTTTCAATTTTAGTTGATCATTCTTCTGTTTAATGACACTTTAATGCCATAAAAAGTCATCGTTCGAGTTTTATACCGAATTGACACGTGTAAAAACATGTTTTAACTTGTTTGCGATTTTTAGTTCACTGCGGAAGAAAATAGACGTTAGACGTACCTACCATCATGGCATCTTCTTTAATTAAATAATGTCTGAAATGAAAATATCATCAAGTCGGACGATATTATGAAGTTTAAATTTATTGGTTCATAATCTATACCAAAGCCATCCCTGTCTTTGAGATCAAAATCAACAATTGTACAATAATGGAAATGTCCGTGACACTGCATAAAATGATATTATTTTCGAAATGGGTGATGTGGGACTGACTCCAATAGGTATACAAATAAAATAAATACAATTAGAACCATTTACAAGAAGGAATTACGAAAATTACCTAATGAAATAAAAAAAATAGTGGAGACTTGAAAATGAATCCCCCGTTGCCAGATATCTCAATTATTCGCAATTTTGTTTTTGCCAGGATGGCTGTTTGCATAACTACATCCTTTTTTTTAAATTTATGTTAATAGTAGATAGCTTTTTCTTCCAAAATTCGTAGATCTAATATTCTAATGCCATCTCTCTCAAAATAATATTAGGTGTTTTAGGTGCCCATTTTCTTACCAAAATACGCCGTTTTGGTGCTTTTTTAACAACTTACCTATTTGCTAATTTTTTCTACAAAATGTCACAAATTATAATAATCTTATTAAATTTTTTCCATTCAATAAAAGTTGATCAACTAAAAATAAAACGTCAGAACGAGGCAATACAAAATCTAACTGGAAGTGCGTTTGTACTAATTATAAATTCCCTCTGTGAAGAATACAGAAACGCGATGCAAAAAAGGCAATTGCTTTGCACGATGATGTCGTATGTCACCATGCATGCTGCTTAAATTCCCAAAAACCCTTCTGGGTGAGAGGAGAGAGGATCATCTGATTACTTCTCACTCCAGAAAATAGGTGGAAACTTGAGTGGCAATCGACCGACGGAAGAAATGCCCATCTCGTGCAAGACCCCACTAAGAGACAACCTGGATTCTCACTGCCTCGTAAACTCTGGTCCGCCATCAATTTGATAAGATCCTTCCACGGCCAATATGCCTACATGATGCACAGGTGGGGCCTTAACTTGTGGCAGAACACTGAACATGTGGTCGAAAAATGCCAGCTGCATTCATTTACCTGAGATCCTAGACTGGCTCACTGACCTAGATGTTATAGACCCCACCAAACGAAAGAAGTCTAAATAGAAAGAAAACTGTCGCCATATAATTTATATCACCTTCCACACGGTGCTCTATAAAGGGCAATTTAAATATAATCTCCTCAGGAAATAATTTCGATATTTGAAAATTTTAGACCGATTTCAACAGGAGTATACAAAATTTAGTTTACTTCATGCTCTCAATACAATAACTTCAATAATAATTATTGATTTATACCTTCATTTTCATTAATGTATTTAATTGTAGTTAACCCACCTTTAAACGTTAAAACTCCCATTTTCTTTATTTCATTCTGTGCAATTCTTCCTTTCAGTCCTTTACGTACATTGCATCATTGTGGTATCGAGCCTTAGAAAAGAAATTGTCGCTTCATCATTTTAGGATGTTAGAGCTTACAATCAACGGCGGAGCTCCTTTTGATGTCTTTCACACTTATATCGCCATCTATTGGCAATACATTAAAACAAATAATTACAAATGTTGACATAATATTTGCCAATAGACACTGTAGATGCAAAGTTTCCTTACAAAATGATTTTTTATATATATTTGGTTGCTGTCTGAAAAATGTGCACAAAATAAATCTGACATTTTTATACTGTTCTTTATTTTTTTTATTTGTGTGGAGTTATTCGAATTGGTTTTACAAGTAATTTTTATGAAACATTAAATTGCTTTATTTTAATTTCGGAAAGAAGGTATTTAGGTTAGTACGTTGTGGTGACAAACTTTATCGCTGTCTTAACAAATTATTTACGTGCTAACTAATTAAACAAAATCGTTACTAATTGGATAGAGCATTGGAAAAAAAATTAACAGCGTGTTCATCGCAGCAAGAATATGATAATAAATATACCTACCTACAAAAAAATTAACGGCCTTACCCGTATTTGGTGACCAGATCGGAATAATCAGGTGTAGGTATTGCAGTGAGAGTTGGATGTAATAAAAAAGTTAAGCATCGAATGTATTTGTATATCGGTATATGCAAAGATATTAGCTTCTAATATCTTTGGGTATATGCTTCCACCGGCGAGGAATAGCTTGTTAAGAGGAAGCTACAAGTCAAAAATGTGTATATTATTGGTATGCCTTGTAGGTATATTAGGTATGCATTAAGCTCGCTTGACAAACGGAGTCTAGAAACGTTCGATTTCAAGCACAAAACTGTTTTTTTATTTATTTTGTAAATAATTTTATAATAAAGCAAAAAAGTTAATCAAGTGAAACTGTCACAGATAATCTTAGCTATAATACTGTATTTTTTAAAGTTGTCTCCTTCACGCTTTCATACATTTCTATTGAAAAAAAAAAATTTTTTTAGTAGTTTACATAAATTTTTTTTTTTTTGTAATTTTTTTATTTTTTTTTATTCTAATCAAGCGAAACGATAGGAAAACCATCAATTTATCTAAAGCATATTTTTTGTATTTATAATGTGCACCAATTCGTTATAAAGATTAATCAAAATAGTGATAGCTTCGCCTTAACGCCTAATTATTATCACTAGCGGAAGAGGGACAGCAAGTGTAAATTATGCTTGTAAAGGAATATTGTTAGGAAGCTTAGTTATTCCAAGTGAAATAATCTCAGTTTTCATATTTTTATGTTTGCATCGTTGTTAACCGATTTATTTACTTCAGTTTTTCTGCTTTTGTTTTTTTTTATTTTTTAGTTCATTTATTCATTTAACTGCGTATACTACTGATAAATATAGGATATGGCCGATGCTGATAGTACATGTACATATCTATTAATATAAATATGTTTTCCATTAACTTATTGATTAAAAAATATGTCTTAATTTCCCAATACAGTTGTGTGCAATAACATTTGTCTCATCGATGTCTACTTATTGTAACTAGCGGAAAGGGACAGCAATTTTAAATGTTCATTTGGTTTTAAAAAATCTAAGTGCGCATACCGCCTTGTCATTGTTTATTATTCATTTGAATTCAGTCCTAAAGATAACGTTTTTATCTCTGAAATGTTTAATAATAATTCATTGTTTTTGGTTTTATTAAATTCTAAAAACCTGTGTGAGTACTGTGATGAAGTCGACTAAGGTTGATAGACATATGTTTCTTAACTCTCAGCTTACCCACTCACCTTTTTTTCATTACTTATCTCTTCAGGTACACAGCATTCCTTAAATGATATGGCTCCGGACACGACGCTAACTTCGCGACGCTAAAGACTTTGCGAAGCAAAAAATTCGTCTAAATATTGTAAAGCACAACTTACAAAAAGCGTATTTTAATAAAAATAATTTAATTAACGCCATTTATAAATACGCACATTATGACAAGTGTCGTCTTAAACCTTAACTACAGCTTTAACAACATAAAAATAAATTAATTTGTTTGACTTCTTGTGTGGGAACTTAGTTCCTACCAAACATTGTTTTGGTATAACTCTCCTATTTTGAAATACGAATATTTTTCCAAAACACATTTTTTATAGAATTTCTGACATTTTTTATTTTTTATAAAAAAATTTAGCAATCATTTTTACTTGCCTTAAATTTATTTGTAATTTTACTATACGCAAGTCTTTTATATCACTGTTTGCGGCATTCAATATTTTGTTAATGGGTCATCATGAGTCAATTGCAACTACCGATGCTAGACGAGGGATGTAATTGCTATTATCTGGAATATGGAGCAACGTCAATTGCCTCCTTACAAAAAGTAAAGTTATTTTTTAAATTAACAAACCAGCTTACAAATAACTTGATAGTATTTGAATCCTCCTATTAATATCATAATAACTTGATAGTATTTGAATCCTCCTATTAACGTCATAATAACATGATAGTATTTGAATCCTCCTATTGTCGTCATAATAACTTGATAGTATTTGAATCCTCCTATTAACGTCATAATAACATAATAGTATTTGAATCCTCCTATTGTCGTCATAATAACTTGATAGTATTTGAATCCTCCTATTAACGTCATAATAACTTGATAGTATTTGAATCCTCCTATTGTCGTCATAATAACTTGATAGTATTTGAATCCTCCTATTAACGTCATAATAACTTGGGTAATTATTTACCTACGACTACCGTTTGAGAAAATATTTCGTACGACACGCACTATTTTGACACACCGAGTTCTCGCATACTTCGCGTTTGTTTGTGTAGTGGCAGTGTAGGAAACATGAAAGGCATAATCGGCATAATAGACAATTTTTCGAGATCGCTCGACAGGCACCCGTTAATTGTTAGGCGATCAACTTTGATACCAAACATCAGATGAATTTAGTTTCTTGATATTTAAAGGTTAACTACGATTTTTTTTAAATAAAACGTTTTCATTTTAGGTAAGGTTGGGTTATTATAGGTTATTACAGGTTAGATTAGGTTATGTTGGATTATTATATGTTAGATTAGGATAGGTTAGGTTGGATTATTATATGTTAGATTAGGATAGATTAGGTTAGGTTAGGTTGGATTATTATAGGTTAGATTAGGATAGGTTAGGTTAGGTTAGGTTGGATTATTATAGGTTAGATTAGGATAGGTTAGGTTAGGTTAGGTTGGGTTATTATAGGATAGTTTGGGTTGGATTATTATAGGATAGGTTAGGTTAGGTTAGGTTGGATTAGGTAGAATTAATTCACAAACCAGTCTATACAAACCTAGCGTAGCCCACAAACTACTTGAAAACTGGGATATAACTCTAAAGGGGACGCGAGCAGGCGTTATTAAAGGTTCCCCAACATTTATAGTAACTTTTAGTAATAATTTAATAATTTAACTAAATTCAAGTATTAATTCAAAGTAAACATTCCATATTTACCGTGAAGCGGAAATTTGTAACCTTTACCAAAAAACCTTCCCTTAATACGTTAATTTTAATAAATAAGGGGTTTTTTATTTACAATATTTTTTATGTATAAATAAATGTTTTTCATTGTCTATGATATAAAAAACCGTTTTGCCATATAAATTTTAAAAACTATCCGATTGTGTTTTTTAATTGTTATGTTGGCAGTGCCCTACACTACGTAATAACAAACGCGAAGTATGCGAGAACTCGGTGTGTCAAAATGGTGTGTCGTACGGAAAATTTTCTTGTAAATTATTATTTACGTAAATAATATTAAATATCAATATTTTTCAAAATCATAAATGCAAAAAGTTGTCGTTTATTGTCATTAAGATGAATCAAATGATTGTTTATTTTTAAATGCGTGTATAAATGCGTGTAAAAACCGGTAGTCGTAGGTAAATATTTACCATAACTTGATAGTATTTGAATCCTCCTATTGTCGTCATAATAACTTGAGAGTATTTGAATCCTCCTATTAACGTCATAATAACTTGATAGTATTTGAATCCTCCTATTAACGTCATAATAACTTGATAGTATTTGAATCCTCCTATTAACGTCATAATACCTGAATAAGATTGCTCAAGCAACGATGGAGTGGGGGGGGGGGGCTTAGCTAGTCATGATAACGATACTTGTTACAAGTTATGTTTGAGTTATATAATATTATGCAACAATAATTTTATGAGACAAAAACAAATAACAAGGCGTATAGATAGCAATGTATAAGGGAAATTGTACGATAAATTTTAGGGAATACAATTGCTTCTTCTGTGCCAATATCTGATGTTTAGTGGCAGTCTACACAGGCCTGATGAATAATAATAATCAGCACCGAAAAACTACAGCCTACTTTTGGTCAAGGAGCAAAGGACGCCAGTGCTTGTTACCAATTTCCATTTCACAGGTGAAAATTTTAAATTAAAAATATCAAGTTGTTACACCCATGGTATAAAATGAAGTTTAAAACTTGAATGTGAAGAAAATTTTCAAAATGAAAATGGGTAGTTTTCTGTTGCCATCCACTCAAAAGTCAACCCCAAAAACATTTTTCTTACAATTACTTTTAAAATTAAAATTAAAAAATGGTTTGACTTAGGATTGTACCTTAATTGCCATGGACTGAAGTTGACAGCTCTACAAACCTCGCCAAATGCTGATCGGTAAGGACCAATATTAATGTCGTCTATTAAATTCCAGAGAAATGAATATATATATATATAATATATACCTTTGTATGAATATGTATGCATCTATATGTATATATGTGTATGTATGTATGTATACATATATATTTGTATATATTTGTATACCTTTGTATGAATATTTATGCATCTATAAATATGAATAAGTGTGTGTGTGGATGTATGCGTGTACACGCGTATTTACGCGCTCATACATGCATGTACACTTATACAACCAGAAAAGAGAGTTATGTATTTGATCTTTTCCTGCATAATAGCATGTCTTAGACTTCTAAATTTTTTATTTTTTTTTTGTATTTCTTTTATTTTTATTTCTTCTTTATTATTTTTATTTTTCTTTTTTTTGTCTTCTACTTTCTACTTTAACATTTATATATTTTCTATTTCCATTATAATTCATTCTAATATAATCTTTCATACTTTAAACATGTATAAATATTTAATTCATATGTTAACACTAGACCTCACATACTAACTATATACCATTGGTTGCCACGAGACAGGCAGTCGCCTAGTGTGGTAATTTAATGTATCACATGTAAGAAAATGTATTATTGTATTATCATGTATTCTATAAATAAATAAAAATAAATAAATATCAGCCTGACTGCCACCAAGAGTTTGAGGAATGCATTGTCACCGACAACCAGTCTATCTACCGAGTTTCAGCTCGATCTTATGTTCGGAAGTGAGTTAATTTGCATTAATTCATTCCACAAAACAAAAGTGAAATTCAAATAGAAATATTAAAAAAATACTGCCAGTTATTTAATATTTCAATATAGCCAATATTTCTAGAATATTATTATTATTATTCGATCAAATAGTTATTTTTTTAAATTACCACACTAGGCGACTGCCTGTCTCGTGGCAACCAATGGTATATAGTTAGTATGTGAGGTCTAGTGTTAACATATGAATTAAATATTTATACATGTTTAAAGTATGAAAGATTATATTAGAATGAATTATAATGGAAATAGAAAATATATAAATGTTAAAGTAGAAAGTAGAAGACAAAAAAAAGAAAAATAAAAATAATAAAGAAGAAATAAAAATATGTTTCATGAAAATGTGATAAAAGTAATAGCACCCAATGATAAAATTATAATGTTAAAACTGGTAATATGTAACGCTATTTACAATATCATTTGTGCATATGCACCACAAATGGGATGTGATAGAGAAGAAAGAGACAGTTTTTGGGACAAGCTGGAAGAATTAATCCAAAACATTCCAGAAAATGAAGCTATCATGATGGGGGCAGATATGAATGGGCATGTGGGGATGTCAAATAGTGGCCATGATACTAGCCATGGCGGCTTTGGATATGGAGCACGAAACGAACTAGGAGATGAGCTACTAAATTTCTCAGATGCATACGGTTTCACTATCGTGAACACATTCTACCAAAAGAAACCAGAACATCTCATAACCTACAAAAGTGGAAATGCTGCAACACAAATAGATTATTGGTTATGTAGAAACGAAATGAGAAAAATGCTCAGAGACTGTAAAGTTATCCCTGGTGAACCCCTTGCAACACAACATCGCCTACTATTGCTGGAATTACATGTAACTAGACATAAATTGTATAAGGACAAGATAAAACCAACAACCAAAATTAAGTGGTTCAATATCTCAAAAGAAAACGGAAAACAATTAACGTCAAAACTCCAAAACTGGATGCTTGAAAATCTCCAAAATGAAGAGACACAAAACCCAACTGAAATGTGGAAAGCATTTGAACAGGTATGTTTACAGGAAGCCAAACAACATCTGGGAGTCTCCAAAGGTAAACTGAAAATAAAGAAGGAATCATGGTGGTGGACAAACGAGGTGCAAAAATGTGTAAAAGAGAAGAAAACTGCTTTCAGAAACTGGTCACAATGTAAGTGCGATAACGAGAAAGAGCAACTCCGGATAGTGTATAAGCAAATCAAAAAGACAGTAAAGAAAATAGTTGCCTCTGCACAACATGAGGCATTGAGAGAGCTGTATGATGACCTAGAAACACCCAACGGAGTGCAAAGAATATACAAAATCGCAGCACACAGGAGAGAAAGGGCCAAATCTATTAGAACACCCAAATACATAGAAAACACTGACGGTGAGTTGATCACAGACGAAATCAAAATATGTGAAAGATGGAAAGATTATTATTCTACATTACTGAACGAAGAATTTCCAAGAACAATTCACGTGTCAGAGAAACCAGTGCTGGGGCCAGTTGAAGAAATCACTCCGACAGAAGTTAAAGTAGCCATATCACAAATGAAAAAGGGGAAAGCAGTGGGGCCAGACAATATTCCAGCCGAATTATGGAAAGAGTGTGGGGAAGTGGGACATAAATGGCTGTGCAACCTGTATAATAAAGTACTGACCGGAGAACCAATGCCAGAAAGCTTTAGGAAAAGCTATCTTCTTCCATTTTACAAAAATAAGGGAGACTCTAGGAAGTGCGACAATTATAGAGGGATAAAGCTTATATCTCACACCATGAAAATATATGAGAGGATTATAAACACACGAATTAGGAATATTGTAAAAATACACGACGATCAATGCGGCTTTGTATCGGGGAAATCAACAATAGATGCTATTCAAACAGTCAGAATCATAGTTGAAAAATATCGAGATGCAAAAAAAGATTTACACATGGTATTTATAGACTTGGAAAAAGCATTTGACAGGGTACCCCGAAGCCTGATATGGGCGGCATTGAGATCTCATAACGTACCAGAAGGATATGTGCTCTCCATACAAGATATGTATACAGACGTAGAAACACGAGTAAGATGCACATCAGGGATGTCACCAACATTTCCAATTAAAGTGGGGGTACACCAAGGATCTGTCCTCAGCCCATTGCTATTCATAATGGTCATGAATTACCTAACGAGTCAAGAAATGAACAGTATTCTCAAGACTATGCTTTTTGCAGATGATGTAGTACTGATAGAAGAAAATCATTGTGATCTACAAAATAGCCTGGAAAGGTGGAGAAAGATCCTGGAGGATAATGGACTAAAAATTAGCAGGAAAAAGACGGAATATTTGTATTTACCATTTGAAGACCCAAATGCTGTAACTCCTTCGATGCAATTGGATGGAGTAACATTAGCCAACTGTGACTCATTTAAGTATCTGGGCTCACTCATCCACAGAGACGGAGGATGTGCAGCGGATGTCAACCATAGGATAGGAGTGGGATGGATGAAATTTAGATCCGTAACTGGAATTTTGTGCGACACGAAAATGCCAATAAAACTTAAAGGAAAGACATACCAGACTATTGTTAGACCCGCGATAATGTATGGCTCCGAATGCTGGACTATGTACAACTCCTACTCTAGGCAACTCGAATCAGCAGAAATGCGAATGCTTAGATGGACGGCAGGAGTATCATTAAAAGATAAAATTAAAAGCTCACGCATTCGTGGTAGCCTGGGTGTCACTGACATAAACAGTAAGCTAGAGGAACGACAGTTAAGATGGTATGGGCACATAAGACGGAGACCACCAGACCACACAGTGAAGCAGGCAATGTCTATAGAGCTTCAAAGACAGTCATCCAGAGGTAGACCAAAGAACTCCTGGATGACCCAATGCTCCAAAATCCTACAAAGAAACGGCCTAGATGAAAGCGACACTCAGAACCGAAGAAGCTATAACCTGAGAACGAGAAGAGCCGACCCCAACAGCCTACCTAGGCAATGAGTTGGGATAGTGCTAGGAAGAAGAAGAAGATGAAGATCAAATAGTTATGTTAAACTTGTAAAATAACTTTTAAAATGTAATTAAAATTGGTAATTATTATTAAAAAAAAAAACAATTATTTCAGAGGTTAGTATTCAGGGACACGCAGTGACTCTTTTAGAAGTCATCAGGCCAAAATTAAACACTTTTATCAGTTCCGTCCACAGAAAATAGTTGTGATATCAAATCATAAAGGTCTATTATTATATATACTGGTTTGATGTATGAATGTGAATGAATCAAGAAAAATTATGTGGCGGCCTGTCCTCTCCGCCAACATCTCTAAGAAAAAGCGTGAAAGTTAGAAACATAACATTGGGTGAAAAAAAAATATTATTAAGTGTTCGACATTATTACTAAACCGCACTGGTTAAGTACTTACTGCAAAATATTTCTGGAATGCTTATTTCTGTTTAAATGTTTACATATTACATGCGTGTTTTCTTCACTGGAAGATTTTCAAAGGCAAAACGATAAAAGCGAAATAAAGTTCTTTAAATGGTTTACTATCGCACGCCATAATTCAAAGTGGGACTCATTTTGATACTACATTCTAAGCGGAAATTACATAAATATGAACGTAGGTGTGTGGGATTATTAAATGGTGTTTGCTTCGGAGTATATTTTCTCAATGATGTCGCGATAAATGTTTTCCCCACATTTAGGGAAAATTTTATCAAGTAAACGTGTTACTTCGTTCTCGTTCATCTTTACCTTGAATTACTACTAGTAGTTCTGTAAATAAAACCTTGCGTCCAAAAAAGTATGCTTCAAATATTTTCTTACTTAATAAATCAAAAACCAAAATTTACTCTGAAATCATTATACAATTTGATAATAGGTACTTAAATACCCTCCTACTTAATTATAAGCCTATTTATATTTTACGTAACTCTTATTTATTTCAAATAAGAAATAAAGTAATGTGGCCAAAAAACTATCTCATTGAAAAATCTTTTTTTTAACTTTCTTCAGGCGGGTAGGTACCATAGGTAATATTGACTATTCCGATTTGACAGCTCTTAGAAGGATCCACGCTCTTGCCAAATTTGGCGGGATAAAAAGGCAGTATCCAACACGACTATCATCTTGAAACGGAAATGGAACGTACAAAAAAAAATTACAGATAGACGAAATGCCAAAATATAAAATAGGACTCCGCTACACTCAAAAGAAAACAGTACCTAGATGGCAAATTTAAAATTGCCTATCCCCAATTTTTGTTTAAGCTGTTTTTTTAATAGCTTTTTGAATAACTTCAGTTAGTCAGCATAAATACAAATTCGAAATTTAGTTGTTTTATTTCACAATTTAATCATTTAAAATAATGTAAGCTATATTTGCGGCATCCAGTGTGGAAGGTACTCTCAGTATCGCCCTGGTGTAAGACCACCATTCGAAAGTGAAACGGATTTACCGTGTTTGCAACCAGATGTGAATAGCAAGGTACTTTCTCACTTCCTCTTCCCCACCCCTTTCCTCTCCCCACTTAAGCCTCACAACATACCCCAACGACTCCACGCGAAAAAAATAATATATTAATAATATCTAAAATGGCTTTCAAATATTACAACTCCGTGGAAAAAATAAATGATCAAAAGATCTAAATATATAATCAAAAGATCCAAGTACGAGTATAATATTAAAACCATACGACACAATTTATAAGTAAAATGAATTTTAATTACATTTAGGCTGAACAAAAATACGATTGCATTACTTTTCCTTCAAATGTTACCTTGATCGCAGAACGGTTAATAAATTGTAACGATTAGGAAATTGTGTAATTAATTGAATAATAATTTATAGGTGTAATAAATATGATTGTTGCGTAATGTTTTAAGTGGGTACCTAAAAAAATCTAGGGAAATAGTTCATTAATGTTCAACGTTCCCCATCATTTTAATTTTCAAATACTGGCAACACATAGTTTTTCCCAAGTCAAGTGACAGCTGACATTTCAACGCGGAAAGGTTGCGGTAATACTATTGTTTTTATGCTTCCATTAGCACTTTTCTCGTAATGCCTGCATTTAGTAACATTACAGTTATCTTTAGTGTTTTATTTTTAACAAAATAACTGATATATTCGCTGTCTTTAGAGCTTATGCCGTTTATTCACATTTGTTTACCGATGTAGACCTTGACATGATAGCAAAAACACGAGAAAATTACATATTAAAGTAGAAATCAATAAAATGTAATATGCATAGTATTGTTTAAGTACGTATCTAGGCGTACTTACTTTTTATTTAGCTCTTATTAGAAGGAAGACAAAGTGTGGGAATAAGAAAATGAATGGTTTTTGTTTTTATATTTATTAAAAATACAAATAACTTTGTTTACATCACTTTTATTTATATACAATTTCTACATGTTTCGTGAACGATGTTCACATCATCAGGATTTAATGAACAAATGTACAGTGTACATTTAATCCTAATGTTGTGAACATCATTCACGAAACATGTAGAAGGTGTATATAAATAAAAGTGATGTAAACAAAGTTATTTGCGTAATTGTAAAAAGCATTCACTTTGTGACTCATCATAATTTATAATAAAAACAAATTTATGTGTTTTTATTATAAAGTTATTTGCATTTTTAATAAATAAACAATGACATCACAATGTTATAAGCTTAATGAGAGTTCTTCTTCCAAAAAAAAAAAAAAAAATTTATGCTTTACCTTCAAGGCATTTTTTAAAATACACTGTTTTTAGTATTTTTTTTACATGAGTTTTAAGGCTCCGTACGGAGAGTAAGCGTTCAAAGAGAAGAAGAACATGGATTGCAAGGGAGATATGTAAATAAGAATGTTAGAGGGACCGCGCTTTTATTAAAAAACGATAATAATAAAGTAAAAATTGTGAAAATATTTCATAAAAAACGACTCGTTTAAAATAGAGCAAAAATCTCTGGACAAATGCCTACTTGCATTTAAAGATACACTGTCAATTTTATCATACCATTTTTTTCATGGCATTTCAAATAACAGGACAAAATATATTTTAATAATTTTTGGAGCATAATTTGCGATTTTTTTTTATTGATGAAATTCCATATAACAAAACATTTCGGCTCTACATTGTATAGATATTATATTTAAAACATCATATATTTTAAGAACCTAAAAACTTCTTCTTAAGAAAAATGTTGTAAATTGGTAAAGATTCGAAATGCGGGGGCTTAATTTTATTTTTTCTATATATTCTTTATATATATTTATATTACACAAATGAAAGAATATCTTTGTTTTAAACCACTTTATTACATTTATATACGTCGACCGGTTTCGGTTGAACTCAACCTTCATCAGGACAGTACAAATATAAACTAAAATATAATACAGAGGAAGATTATTAAGTAAACAATAAAGAAAGAGAAAGTATATAAATGTGAGGGAGAGAGCAACAGGGCAGCGGAGTAGGTAGTGGGGTCGTGGAGGGGTGGGGATTACCCAGGGAGAAAGGAAACATCTTTAAAATAGGGCTTTTAGTAAGTTCTATCTGTTTGTTTAAAATTGGGTAATATGTTTACATGTGTAGTATACTATTTATAATACAATAAACCCATGAACCACACGATATAAGATACATATATAAAAGCATATTTCACTTCATTTAGGTATTCCACAGTAGGCATATTATATATATCGTACAGTAGGTGTAAGTTTATATATTGCACAGTGGGTATATTTATATATCGTATTTACGACGCCTTCTAGGGTGAAAATGTGTCGTCGTGGTAAGTGATGGTAGTTCGAATTCAAATCGTTGGCGTTGTTTGAAATTGTCATACTTCCACTTAGCGTCCACATCTGATGAGGCAGTTACTTCCCAAAATCTTATCCTTTTCCCGTCTCCTTATGTGAACTTTACAACATTTGCCCAAATCAAAGATGCCATATCTCACTGTTTTTCGCGGAAATCTAATTTTGAAAAATTCCGTAGTTATTTTTTGCGCATGCATTCAGGGATCTTATGTTTTTTTTGGTCAGCGTTTATGTTTACATTATACCTATGTTTTTCAGGAGCTGTAGCTCGAAGCAAAAAGCAAGATGCGATTCCCAGACGCGAGGTCCTTCTGCTGTTGCTTCTCTGTGGAAAAAGGAGCTAAAATCATCGCTTGGATTCAACTGGTAATATCCTCAAAACATTTATATTATTACTTTTGGTACCATAACAAATAAAACAGAAATCAGAACTGTGAAAAAATAGATCAGCGATACAACGAAACAGTCGAGGGCATCCATCACTTTCCCAAACCGTTTTAATAAGGAGGGGGTCTTTTTTGCAAGAATACCGCACAGAAGTCCCAACTGCTCCCAACCATCTGGAGCCAAGTGAGACTATGGCATCCCCAATTAGGGTATGTTGTAAGGCTGAAGGTTGTGGAGAGATGGAAAAGAGGAAGGTGGACATGGAACAAGGCTAAAGCCATTTGAAGCAAAGTTTCAATTCTGAATGGTGGTTCTTCACCAGGGCGATATTGCGAGTATCCAAGAAGCCGCGTTAGGCGGGCTTTTTCGTCTATCGTTACCGAGCTCGCGATTATTGCTAACTGACCATAGATAACGAATTCACTCAATATCTTTTTAACATAGGGCTTTATAAGATGAACATAAGATATTTTTCGCATACATAAATTGAGAAAATGTTAACCTGATTTTTTTTTGGTTTCAGATATTTGGAATGGGGCTTTGTGTGGTTTTTTTTGAATCCACAATCGAATTAGTGCTAAATTACCATCACGACGAATCGGCTGACACGATATTAATCACAATTTTAGTATCCCTTTGTCTATATCCTCTAGTGCAGGGGACATTACTTATGATTGGAATTAAAAAGGTATGATTTTTTTTCTATTGTTCTAATTCAAAATCATTTTATAATAATTTAGGTATTCTTACATTTATTTCTGCGTTATGAAAAATTTTCTTTTTATTTGTGCCCCCTCCAGCCGCTGAACAGACAATACCTAGAAATATAATCTTTTCCGATTTTAATGAAAACAGACCTAAGCTCCAAAAATGAAATAAAGAATAACACAAGAAGTGCCTTGTGGGCGTGCTTTGCAATAATGTGTTTTGTGATCCAAATATAATCCGGATCGGGCCTATATTTCCGTATGAAACTGATTATTTGTTCAAGAAATAAATACGAAGTTTGAAAATGATCGATTAATAATTATTTTAAGTAAGGAAAAATTGACCTTACGCCGGGTAAACAGGCACGTTCACAACACACTTTTATATGTTTACCTCTAGTGGCGCCTCCTGCGACTGTTTCCAAAAACATTACTTCAAACATTACCAAAAACAAGAGCACGAACATTCGAAATGGGGGCGTTCCCGTCCACATTTGTTCGAAATTGTTCGAAAACGAGAAGCTTCTGTTTTCCGTGGCCAATGGAAAACATTCTCAGGGCGGGTCAAACGATGAAGCCAGGGGAAGGGATTATTTCATTTTTTGACAACCACCGCGGTGCGGTCAGTCCCGGAGGATAATCAATTATTTACATAGGGCTTAATAACAAATGAATAACAAAAACAAATTATTAACAAATTATTATCTTTAACACTTCATCCAAAACGTCTTCGTATGAATATAAACGTATTAACTTAGATAACCTAAAAAAGGATATACTTCAGAATCCCTTTCACTTCAACGTAAATGAGGATTCGATATCAAATTTTAACAACTTTGTAAACTACCTCAAAAATAAAATAAACTTCAATAGTACACAAAAAAAAACTAAAAATAATTGTCACCCGGATTGGATAACCAAAGACCTTTTAAAACTAATTAATAAAAGAAATAAATTACACCTTAAACTAAAAAAAACAACCGGGAAGCGTACCATTAAAAACAGAATTCATAAATATACGTAATAATATTACTAAAAAAAAAAAAACTTTAAAACAAAAACACTACACCACCCTCTTTAAAAATTGCGAAAATGATTCGAAGAAAACATGGAATCTAATTAATACCATACTAACAAACAAGTCAAAAACTCTCAACAAATCTTGTAACAAGATAATAATCAATAATGAAATAATCTCAAATAAAAATGATATATTTAAACATTTTAACGACTACTTTTGCAACATTGGGTCCTTATTAGCTGATAACATAAAAAATAAGCCCACACACAATACAGCTAACGAAATAACGTTAGAGCATAATAGTAATCAATCACTATATCTTCAACCTACCACGGAGGTTGAAATAAACAGAATTATTAAATCACTTAAACCAAATGCAAGTGCTGGCTATGACACAATAAAATGTAAAACAATACTTAATCTGTCCGAACTATTGGCTCCCCCTATTTCAAAACTAATTAACCAATGCATTACAGAGGGGACTTTTCCAGATTGCTTTAAAATTGCGAAGGTAATACCAATATACAAATCTGGATCAAAAACGGATACGTCAAATTATCGGCCAATCTCAATTTTACCAATTCTATCAAAAATTTTCGAACATGTAATTTATGAAAGATTAAACAAATTTCTACTAAACAAATCAATGCTATATAATAAACAATACGGTTTCAGAAAAAAATCAAATACTCTTTCGGCAACTAATGATCTAATAAACAAACTAAGAACCAGCATAGACAATGGAAATTACGCTATAGCAATCCTCGTAGATCTCCAAAAAGCATTCGATACCGTGAGTCATGTGATACTACTAAAAAAAATTGAAAAAATAGGTGTAACCGGCCCTGCTCTCCAACTCATTAAATCGTATTTAAATAACAGAATGCAATATGTCAGCTTAGATAACAAAAACAGTCAACACAATAATATAAATTATGGTGTACCTCAAGGATCCATATTAGGGCCTCTCTTGTTTCAAATATATATTAACGATATCTGTCAGTTAAACTTAAATGGGGAAATTTTTTTATACGCGGATGATACTGCTATATTTTACTTTGGTAAAAACTTAGAAAACTTACTTGAAAAAGCCCAACTGGATCTTAATAAATTAAATAACTGGCTAATTAAAAATATATTAACTATTAACACTAAAAAAACAAATAACATGATCTTAAGTTCACAAAAAAGAAAAACGCCGTCTCATAAACCTTTGCAAATAGAAGGAAAAAACCTACAAATTTCAGATAGTGAAAAATACCTGGGACTTCATATCGATAAACACTTATCTTTTAAACACCACATACAAAAAGTAAAAGAAAAAATTATCCCACTAATTGGTGTATTTGGTAGAATAGTCCATCTTCTACCAATACAAGTAAAGAGGGGATTATACTTTAGTTTAATTCAATCCCACCTAAATTATCTCATAGAAATATGGGGAAACACAAACATCACATATCTAAACGAAATTCAAATAATACAAAACAAAGTTATAAAAAAACTTTTTAACTATAGACCAGATACCCCCACCAAAAGAGTATACCAAGAAACTAACTTACTTAAAATTAGAAAACTGTACGAATACAACATATGCCTATTAATTCACAAAATCCAAAATGGCCTTATACACACAAATACTTCATTTATGAAAACATCACAAGTACATGACCACCACACAAGACAACACAATAAATTATACACAAATTCAGCAAAGACAGAGTGTGGTAAAAGAAACATAGGCCATGAGGGTGTACACATATATGATCTCCTTCCTGATAGCCTGACAACCGTAAATAGAATAAATATATTTAAGAAAAAACTGTTTGCCCTCAAGATCAATGAGCAAAACCAAAATGCTCTTAATTAAGAAAAATATGTTACTTAGGTAGTAAACCATAATTATTTATATAAATATTATTTTTGTTTTTAATCAATGTACACTTAAGTTAACAAAGCGAAATATGTATTTCTTTTAACTTAATAAATAACTAAAAAAAAAGAAAAGAAACATATAGATATCAAACGTCAATTGTCAGGTCTGTAGATACGGACCATAAACCGCATGAATTTTTGAGGTTATATGCATTGAGCGAGTTTAATAATTTTGAGTTTCATAAATTGTAAATAAATAATGTAATGGATGAATGTTTCTATCTTGAAGTCGGCTTTAAATAAAGTTCTTTAAGTATATTAATCGTATTTTTTTAAAACTTAAATTGTACATTTAGCCCGTGCACGAAATCGTAATGACAATTACGATTTCGTGTACGTAAACGTAAAACTTTAATTTTATTTAAACTTTTAATTTTACGTAAACGTAAAACTTCAAGTGTCTTTACCACAGACCACTAAGGACGGGTTGTTTCGGAGTATATGAACAATTCATCAAATTTCAACGTTCTTTTCTGGGATCTGTGAAAGTCCAATTCAAGTTCTGTTATTATATCATTATAGGCTAGTTGCTTGACAAAACTGAAATAAAAACAGAACTTGAAAAAATCATTCACAAAACTTGAAAATGAACGTTGAAATTTTATGAATTGTTCAAATACTCCGAAACAACCCGTCCTAAATATAATGTGAGCGGCCACACTCACCGCGCACCAATGTTTCAAAAGGAGACGGAATGTAGACGAAAACAATAATGTTTGCGCAAATTTTTGTGGTAATGTTTGAGGTTATGTTTGTGGAGACTGTGGTTGGGGACTAACTAAAATAACTAATCTATGCTACAAGTATTTAAAAAATCTATATTTATTTATTTATTTTCGGGAAATCGACAGCTTACATTTAATCAGTTTGTACATAAGTATTATATAGTGAAATAAAACCGATTATGAATTTCCTCTTTGTGACTTTAACTGAGACAGCATAATATGGAAAAAGTTATTTAAATTTGTGAGAAAGGAATATGAATTAAAAAATTTATACAGAACAAAATTATATAAAACGAAAAATTTACAAAACAATACATTTATAGCCACGGAGAGAGGTTGTAGATATAAATCAAATCATAATAGAGATATAAACAATAGAGACATAAACATTATTCACAAACCATCAGAGAAATATTCTTTTATGGACCTCTTGTATTTGGTAAGTTCGCAACTGAAAATATCAACCTTAGATAAAACGCTATTGTAATTATTGCATAGTCTGTTCAGGCAAGAATTCTGCTTAGAGTTCGTTTTGCTTTGATCAACCCTGAACAGGACACAAGAGCGTGTTGAACGTGCAGGTACATTGAATGGTATCTTGTTTAGCAACTCTGGGCATTGAATATTATTATTAACTACTTTATACAGGAATAGTGCATCCATATGATGCCTCCGTACACTCAGTGAATCAATTTTAAAGTATGAAGCTTCCTCTGCATAATTATTAAATTATATTAAAATTATTAGGGCCTACTTGTTTGAATTCCACCATAATGAGTTCAAAGAAACCAATTGAAAACTTTATTCCACTTGCTTATCGGAATGAGCCAAATTTTATATATATGCTTTCTGGAAGAATGTTGAAAATTCTTCTTGCAAGGTACCCAAAGTTTCTTTGACCAAAAGTAATATGTAATAATGTGTTCTCTGTTTGATTTCAGAAAAAGTCTCAGTACCTTCTGACATGGATGGTTCTAGCGTTCATAGTAGAGATTTGTGTTACCAGCTGCGTGATAATTTATGTTGCCATTATCTTGACTTATTTGGAAATGTTTTATTGGATGACGGTGGCCGTTTATTGTCACGCAATTCAAATAGGTAAATATAAAACTATAGATTTCATCAATAATATATTTTGAAAGTAATTTATTGCACTTTTTACTTAAATAATTATATATCACTTAGGACGGGTTGTTATCATATTATTTCATCATGGGCCAGCTTGTTTCACAGTACTTGAATAGGACTTCAACTGCTCCTTAACATTTACTTTGTTCTAATTGTTCAAATTCTCCGAAACAACCCGTCCTTAGGTTCATGGTTCCCGCTGTAACCTTTAACAGTTTCCAGTGATCATGTTCTCACGAGGAATACTGTTATATATTAGGGTTCTTTTAAATTAAACTCCATTATTTTTGAGATCAAACTGAATTATTTTAATCATAAATGAATATACACTTTCACATGATATTATAATAATATTTTTTACAGTAAAATACTCTAGATACAGGCCAGTTCCTGAGATTGTTTAGAAAAGGTGAAACCTTTGGTTGTTTTTGAGCAATGGAGCGTTTTTAATGAAACCTAACCTTTTATATGACAAAAGACAGTTGACAAACTTCAATTCAAAAGGCCGCAATACAGGAATAGTCCTTGCCGACGCGATTTAAATACAAACAAATAGCAGAGGCGAGAACCTTTCATAAATACTATAACCTAATAAAATAATAAAATAAAACGATAAAACTATAACCTAACCTTCACAGGTGGCACTAATGGTATTTAATTGATCCAAAAATAATACAAATACATTGTGCAAGAAAAATTCTTGCGCTGAACCTAATAATTTTACAAGCCTTTGTATGCATTTTTAATACCTACCCATTACTTTTATTTGTAATAACAACAAGTGATTAAGACTAGACAATACCCTCAAATAACGTCGGAATCTTAACGACGTAAGCGAAGAAGCAAAGCACAAGAATATGCGACGCTCGTCCTTATGTATTGTACAGGGCTACCGTTGAATTTGCCCTAGCAAATCTCTAAAATAAAACCGAAATCTTAACGACATAAGTGACGGAGTGGTGTAAAAACAATATTCGGTGCGTGCCAGTCTAATAGCAGCTTAATAGTAGAGTTTGATCTAGCAGGCCTAGAAAGTTAATCTTTCTGTAAGGTTGATTTTTATTATTTCTGATGAACGTATAGCTAATAATCTCAGATGTTTCTAGAGGGATCCCTTGGGAAGTTACTAATTCATTTTCTAGAAAAATAGAATCTGATGTTTACCGCTCATTTTATACATAGTTGAAAAACGTTTTACATGAAATATTTTAATGGTAAGGTACTGTTTTTATTAATCTTAATTATAAATAATGGTTACGCCAATATAAATTATACGTTAAGGCGATGCACTACGTCGTGTAAAATTTTAAATTGAGCCGCTATCAATAACAACCCTTACGTAGATGGCGATTAGGTTTAAATTCCCGCTTAGCACCATCCGCCTGTTTTGATTTATGCAAGAAAAAAACATTGCCAAAAAGTGCCTTTTATTTTATTTTGTGGATGTTCAGGCATAAATATTTTTTTTTCACTCATTTTATAAATAACTTAATTTGCCACATTATACAATAAAATTATAACCGAAGATGGGTTCGTAAGTAGGAGATTTTGAACTTTAAAGCAGTTTTCATAGTCCTTATACATTATTTTTTCTGGGCTTATAAAAAGACTTATCTAAAAAATACTCGATTATTTCAAAGGCCAAGATGTATTCTACTCGCAATATTTAATTAAAGCATCTGAAACATTTCTAGGTGACCAAATTTTCAAACCGAAAACACATGATTTTGCATTACTACGTATGGCATCGCCTTAATTTACACACACATATCTCATGCAAACATATTTACATACATGCGACCACAATTTAATTTTACTTTACCGCTGATTAATTTATTAATAAATAAATAAATTAATTAATTAATACAATAGCATCGCATATTAACATTTTTCTCACCTTTTTACAAAATTAATCTTATTTTAGCACTTGTCACTACAATTTTGTTCGTTTTAACGTTAAAGCGTACTGGCCCTTTTATCGTTTATGGAAGTGGATTATTTCATCCCCTTCCAGGCGGGAGGGGGAACGGATGGTTACGGTAATTTACATACACACATCTCATGTATGCATATGTATAGGTCTCGCAAGTTAAGTTGGCTTCATCACAGTACTCACACAGATGCAAAACTTACATACAGCGTGTTTCGATTTAAGATTGAAAAAAAAAACAATTGATGATTATTTCACAATTGAGAACTCTAAGCCAAAGCGTGTTGAAGTCGGTCACATAAAACTTATTTTGTTTTACGACATCGTTATTGAAATATTGAAGTTTATCATTTTTTTTTCTAAACTAATGTGATAATTTTCAGGATTGAATTCAAATGGGTAGGTATTCTTAAAAAAGACAATGGTATTGCTAACAATTCTTAGTCATTTATGTAAGAATGCTGTACATAACAAACTTCCATCGATAATGACCCTAATTAACGGAAATTACGGCAATTGGAATTTATACCTAATTGTTTTTCGGGGAATAATTATTATTCTGACCAGAAATATTTATTTTACAAAGCATGTTTAATGTTAATTTGATATATTTCCTAGAAGTATAATTAACCCACATTTCCAAAATTTTATCGTTTCCTAGAATATTTATTTATCTATTTTAACGAAGGGATGGTTTCTTTATTTCTTTGAAAGAATCGCAAAGATGTGATTTTTTTTACAGGGTCATTTCGGAAAACATCAATAATTGCATTCAGAGTGAATAGTGGTTTCTTCAGTGAGATCATAAGTAGGAGATTCTTTCCATACCATTTTTTAGAGAACATTTATAATTGTATAATTAGAATGTACACATTTATAAACCAATATATTTATGACATATGAGTTCCCAATGTTTATATGACTAGATATTTAATTTTAAATAAAGTACTATAATTTTTAGAATTTCTTAAGTAGTAGATTTTACACATTTATAAACCAAGTATATGACAAATGATTTTTTTTCAAGCTCGTTTTGGAGAACATTAATTTGTTAGTTGTTTCTTTATTTATTTTGTTTTGCGCCCAGAGGGCTTTTACATAAATAATGAAGGCAGTACATATTAACATGATAAAATACTTTAACATGAGAAAAAAATAGTATAAATAAAGTTATGATGGAGATAAAAAGTATATAAATGAAATGAAAATATAAGCAACAAAATTTTTAAGAACAGTGAGATAATATCAATAATTTAAGATAAAAACTATTTTTTTTTTTTTTTAAATTTATTTATTTCATCAAAAAATTACAGAATATATATAATATATCATTAGTAAGTTGTATAATTATATGTCAGTTAGAAACAATAAAATTGTTGAAAGAATAATGTTACAATAATACGGCAGTTTCTAATATAAGAAAAAATATATATGAATGTAAGAGTGTTATATAGAAATGGCATAATATATTATATTTTAGGTTGTGCATAACCTGCCTCACTAGGCGAACCTGTATTGAGGCAGAATTTTTAGTTAATTATTTCTCCATTTTGTCTATGGTTTGCTAATATGTAAATGTTTAATATGGGTTCCCATACAGCAATCCATTATTTTAGGTTACATTATTGTTTACATATTGAAGATACAGATAGAATAAGTTTAAACACAATACATACTATAATAACTCACTGTATAACTATCCCACTGGACCTTTAGCACATTAGTCAGAATCATCTAAAAGTTCACCTATACCACTTATTTCCCCACTGATTGAAGATCCCAAAGATGATCCAACGGAGGTATCTTCATCTGATTCCCCAAGATGTATTGTGAATTCATCAGTGTAAGTATCGATCTTGGGTTCTAATTTTTGGTATTTATCCTCTTTTTCCTTGACCTTTCTAAAAATGTCTTTGAATGTCTGGGCATTAATTGCGACAACTTCTTCTCCACGTAAAGTCTGGACGGAATCCATCGTAAAAGTAACATTCCTGACAGCTACGCGTCCTTTTATTATTCCCCAACAGAGTTCGATTGGGTTCAGCTCCGGGTGGTATGGTGGCAGACGCAATACTGAGTGACCATGCTTTTCCAGCAATTGGTCCAGAATGTATTTCTTGACTCGTATCTTGTGGAGCTTAATAATATCATACAATATTGGTATTGTGTTTTTAATCGGATACGGTATTCCATGCTTTTCCAACCAGGTCAGCATAACTCCTTTTCTTGAACTTGATATCGGGATCCTTTCGCATTCTTCATTGTGGTATGACGCATTGTCTATAACAAGCACAGATTTTGGTTCCAGATTTGGCAAAACCTTTTCCGTGATCCATTTTCTGTAATTGGCAGAATTCATAGCACCATGGTAGTCGCCAGTCCTCTGATCAGATTTAAATGTTAACAGTGCGTTGGGTACAAAACCATTTTCACTGCATGCATGAAGTATTATTAGACGTTTGCCTTTAGACACAGGAACTTTAGCTCCTTTATTGGAGTTGTCAGTCCACGCACGCGGTGTTGTATGTGTACTATGAATGTACGTTTCATCAGAATACACAATTGGACGTCCGTCATTCCTATATTCTTCTAATTTAGTGAGATATGTGGTACGTTTAAGTCGGATATCATTTTTTTCAATAAGCAACTTTCGGTTTGTTTCTGTTTTTCTCCATCGAAAACCCAAATTGTGAACAACTTTCCTTAACGTAGTTATACACCCTGCGTAGTCGATGTCCCCTTTCAGAACTCTATGAATCTTTTTCATCGTTGGCAAAGACTTATGAACTAAATGAAAATCATACACACATCTTCTAATAACTTCCTTATCGAAATCATCTACATCTGATTTGGTTGATAGTCTGCGTCGTTTCTTCCCTGGTGTGCTGAAGGTTGGTCGTTGAGTTGACGATGATGACGGTTGTGTTTCTGCTTCCTTTGCCACTCCAGTTACGATACGTCGAATACTAGTCTGCGATACTCCAGTTGCCTTAGACGTCAAATCATATAAGTCAGTCATGCTTAAAAATTGACCACCGTTTTTTTTTATATTATGCATAAAATAATTAAACACGCGGAATAAAATTTCACGACTTTGTCCATTCAGTGATTTGCCACGTCCCGTTTTGTAACGGGACTCCATGATGTCGTAATAAATATTCACTTGCACACTTTAAAAACACTCTGTAAATCTACTAATTCGAATTAAAAATGATGAAAACTATTTATTATTTCAAATTCAAAAATTGGTAATTATTTCACTTGCGATATGTAGGTGCACGTATGTTTAAATCAAATTACGAACTGAATGAATAGGACACCCCGTAAGTATACCCCGTAACGGTATTGTTAAAACTTGCCTCTCTTCTAACTAGTTACAATAAGTGAGCGTAAGCAAGACAGAGAGCCTTATCGCGTTAGTGGGCGGCGCTTGACGTTCACACAGATAGACCAATACATCAATTCTAAGCATTTTTATTGCTTCCTTCTTTCGTTGCGTTACCTATACATACATACGACCACTGTACTGAGATAATATTGTTGTGCATTGTCCTACCTTCCTCGATTTCTCGAAAAGGAGTGCCCTTTTTCCTAATGGTTAGTCCTTCCTTATCCATACAACATATTATTGAATTATGTGCAGTAGTAATTACACTAACATTCAAGGTCCTTCGACAAACATTTTTTACATTCCGTAACACCTTTTACACACCATAGTTAGTCTAAACGAGCCTGTTGGTCCAAATAACCCATACGAGTGTTATTGCGTTTTACATACCTGCGTAATCAATTAATTATTACCCCATTTTATTTCTGGATAAACCTATCCCACATTACTGGGTGGTTTGAATGGAAATAACATATTTACCCGCAAATAGAATAGATATGATACAGGCCAATATCGCTTGTTAATATCTAATTCTAATAATATACTGATATTGTTAAATCAACCGCATTTAAAATTAACCGCATTTCCTTATAAATAATTCGATTATTGTAATACATCCCTGTATTGGATAGATTATGCATAAACAGAATAATACGTTAAAAAAACGTAAAATTAACAAATTTGTTCTACCCTCATTATCGATACTTAACCCTTTACGGCGCCCGCGCTGATTTAACTCTACGGGCACCAAAGGTAATTTATTGAATAAAAATTTAATATCAAATAATTTAATTTCGTTTAAATATTATTATTATTATGTAAATAATAATCAATTTAATTTCGTATAAATATTATGATTATAATATTTTTACCGCATAATTATTTAGATAGGTTCATATTCAATAAAATATCCGGAATTAGAAAATGGTTACAAGCACGTCCGGGTCGTCTCGTGACGAAATACTTCTGAAACGTTTGAATGCTAAACTGGCGGCTAGTTTTGCATGTAGACATGCAATCGGTCTTCAACAAGATGAAGAAGGCTTCTGAAAGCGTTAGCAATTGGGAATTTTCCTTATCAGGCGCATTTACCGTAAAAAGAATTTGGTCCGAATTTATATATATATTTATATATACATTATTGTTTTCGTCCACATTCCGTCTCCTTTTGAAACATTGGTGCGGGGTGGATGTGGCCGCATACATTATATTTAGTGGTCTGTGGTAAAGACAATTGAAGTTTTACGTCTACGTAAATAATAATTATAATTGGCGTTACATTACAATTTTGTGCACGAGCTAAATGAACTATTTAAGTTTAAAAAAAATACAATTAATATACTTCTTCTTCTTCTTTGTGTGCCGTGTCAGGTCCCCCCGACGTTGGCGATCACTCTGAAAAATGTCTCTTTGTCTTGCGCTGCCCGGAATAGCTCCTCCACACTTCTAATGCCGGTCCACTCTCGTATATTTCGCAGCCAAGACATTTGTCTCCTACCAGGCCCTCTGCGACCCTCTATCTTGCCTTTCAATATTAACTGGAGCAAGTGATAATTCTCCCCTCGAAGTACATGACCCAAATATGAAATTTTCCTGATTTTTATTAATCTAAGCAGTTCTCTCTCTGCTCTAGCCCGCCTGAGAATTTCTGTGTTGGTGATCATGTCGGTCCATGGGACTTTGAGTATTCTCCGGTGAAGCCACATTTCAAAAGCCTCTAACCTGTTCATGGTATTTACTTTCAAGGTCCATGTTTCACATCCATACAACAAGACCGACCACACATAACATTTTAGCATTCTCTGCCTTAGTTTTAAGCTGATATTATCATTGCAGAAGAGGGATTTCATTTTAATGAACGCAGTTCTTGCTGTTTCAATTCTGCACCTAACCTCTACATCTGGGTCAAGAGTCTCCGTGAGAATACTGCCGAGGTATTTAAATCTTTCGACCTTTTCGACATTGCAACCATTTAACTGTATCACTGATTCAGAGTGATCTAGTCGTCCAAATGTCATCCATTTTGTTTTATTGACGTTGATTGTTAGGCCCAGTTGCTCACCAGCATTATTAACAAGATTTAATAGGTCTTGGAGGTCATCGATACAGTCAGCTAGTAATACAGTATCATCTGCTTATCTTATGTTATTAATGACAACTCCGTTGATCTTAAGACCCTTTTCAGTATTACTTAGGGCTCTTTTAAAGACATAATTGGAATAGAGATTAAACAATAGTGGCGACAGGATACAGCCTTGTCGTACTCCACGCTGAATGACAATTGCATTAGATCTCTCATTCCCATGTCTTATTTCTGCTGTTTGGAACCAATACAGGTTTTGAAGTGAAACTTCTTTAGGCGCGTAATGAATTTTCGGGGACGGAGTAAAACCGACTCATGACCGAAACGAAAATGCGGGACCACCGATTAAAGTTCATTTGATCTAGTCAAAGTTTTGAAGTAACATATAAATGCTTCTTAGCTCATCTCGACAACTGGCGTTGGTGGTGTAATGGTCAGCATAGTTGCCTTCCAAGCAGTTGATCCGAGTTCGATTCTCGGCCATCGCACATTATTTTTTTGTTTTTAACGCCTTTTTCATTCAATATCTTATTTTTTAGTAGGTCAGAACATTTTTTAAAAGAAAATAATATTGCAAAATAATAAAAACACTTATCTCACTGTGATAAAACATTACTCCGCTAGAGCGCGCTTTGCGTTATTGTGTTGGATTAAAATTATTATCTAATCCGTATATTATGATAATTGTATTACATTTATTTAATTAATTTATTTATTTTGATAATATGTAATAATTTACAGAAAAAAAAAATTAAAACTATCTCCCTCTGATAAAATATCCGTTCGCTAGAGCGCACTACGCGATCTTGTGTGGGATTCTATTTCTGTACATTGTACATTATTTTTAAAAATATATTATATTTTGGGTGTGATGTAGGTAACATTATAAAACATAACAAGCTCTCATATTTTCAGAACCTACATAATATAATCAATTTATGCGGCTTTGCTTACAGTTGGTGCTCAGCGTGGTTGGCTTTCAATCAGTTAAGCGAGGTTCGATTCTCGGCTGTGGCATTTTTGAAGTGAAACCTTGTTGAGGTGGGGGAGCCGCTCACGAACGTTCTAATTAATTGTGGTTCATACGGTTTGGTACAGAATTTCAGTGTTAAAAATGAGTAGTGACGAGATAGAGGTGATGAACACATCAGTGGCACAAGAGGAAATATCCCCTGAGAATCACCAAAGAAGAGGAGAGTCTGATTCACACAGTGATGACATTAACATAAGGTAAATATAACCTATAAGAGTTAAGTGGAATAAAGTTTTTGAAGTGAAACTTCTTTAGGCGCGTAATGTTCGGGGACGGAGTAAAACCGAGTCAGGATCGACACGAAAATGCGGGTACCCCCACCACCGCTCACCGTTCACTGTCCCTCTCTCACCATATGCGCTTGTTGAGGTGGGGGAGCCGCTCACGAACGTTCTCTCCCGACACGGGACAACAATCGATGCAGTTTTTGCACGATTCATTAAGGATTTAAGTGCTCATGTATATATCTCGCACTTTAGTTACCATAACCCAATTATCACGACATTAGGAAATGATATTCATGAAATTGACAATGAAAATGGCACATGATTGGTAAATTGTCATTGTAATTTCTTTGTAATTTTTAATTGTAATATTGTTATTTATGTAATATTGTATACTTGTGAATAAATTGAAAATTTTTGGAACTATACATTAATCGAACGTCATTCATCTATAAGAAAATATTAGAAAAAGCAAATCCATGCTTCGTCGTTGAATTATTTAACCTCTAATTTTCAAACTAACCTAAGAGAGAAAATAGAGATGATGAAATGAAAATAGAGAGAGAGGAATACTAGAAGTTTCACTTCTGTCTTGCGTAGGCTTGACACACCCACTTTTTTTTATGAAATTCTGGTCTTTGGTGTCAACGTTACAATCCGCAAGCATTTTCATTAGGTCAGCATGTTTTACCCTGTCAAATGACTTTTCGTAGTCAATAAAACAGGCAAAAACTTCCTTTCTTTGGTCACGACACTTTTGCAATAGTACATCGATAGACAATAATGCCTCACGCGTTCCAAACGCATTTCTGAAACCAAACTGAGTGTCATCCAAGTCCTGCTCGCACTTATTGCGTATCCTGGCATGTATTATTTTAAGGAATAATTTAAGGACATGACTCATCAGGCTTATTAATCGATAGTCACTGCACTTCTTAGGGTATTGTTTTTTAGGCAATGTCACGAAGGTGGATTTTAGCCAATCTTGGGGTATATTCCCTGTATCGTATATAGAATTAAATAACCTCAACAGGTAGTCAACATTTTCATCATTAAAGATCTTCAACACCTCAACTGGAATATCGTCTGGTCCGCACGCTTTTCTATTGTCTGAAGTCTTTATCGCATGAAGAATTTCTGATTTTAAAATCGACGGTCCATGCAATTGATCATTGGGAATATTAATGCCAGGCCTAATATCTTTGAATGTATCATGAATATACTTTTCCCATGTTTGTAAAATATCTTTTTCATCCAATATTAATTTATTGGAATCGTCAACTAAACATGATGGAGTAATTCTTCTAGAAGTGCCTGTAATTTCCTTTAATTTTTTGTGAAGTTTGAATGCATTGTGACTACGACTGTACGACTCTAGTTCTTCACACTGTGACTTCATCCATTCTTCTTTGGCTTTTTTAATTTCACGTCTAATCGTTCTTTGTAAGTTTTTATATTGTGTCTCATTATGTTTGTGTTTACGTCTCTCATCCATTAAGTTCAAAATGTGGTCAGTCATCCAATTCTTTTTGCTAATTTGCTTATCAGCTTTCAAATTTGCATCACAGGTTTCACGTATAACTGACTTAAGGTTATCCCATTGTGTTTGTATTTCTATCGATGGATCACAAGGGAGTAGCCTAATATTATCGTTCAAAGTCTGAGATACCCTATTTCTGACCACTTCTTCATGGAGTTTAGAGATATCCATTTTAATTTTGGTTTTGGGCTTTTTTATTTGTTTTAAGCGTAAAACAATATCGGCAGTTAACAAAACATGGTCAGAACCAATGTCCGCACCAGGGTACGTAGTGACTCTCTTTACGGAGTTCCTGAATCTATGGTCTACTAACACATAGTCAATTTGGTTCCTGACAATATCATAGATTGTTCCATCCTGAGGTGATCTCCACGTATAAAGCCTTCTTTTCGGGAGTTTAAACCATGTATTTAATACAACCATATTTTTATCCTGGCAGAATTCATATAGTCTATCACCTCTTTAATTGCTTATGCCTAAGCCATATTCACCAACTATATGCGAGCGGCGACCTTCACCAATTTTGGCATTTAAGTCTCCAATGACAAAATTGACTTCTCCTCCTTTCAAACTTTGCAATTTACTGGCTAGTGAGTCATAAAAAGATTCCACATCACCATCATATCTCACTTCCGCTGTTGGTGCATACACTTGAATAATATTAATGTTGATGGGTTGACAGTGTAATTGTAATAATATTATTCTGTCCGAGATGGGTACAAAATTCTTAACAAATTTTACATACTTCTCCATGACAATTACAGCAACTCCGTTTCGACGGTTTCTGTCCTGTGGGTCACTTCCTGAGTAGTATAGATTTCCCTTCTCATGTTGGTGTATGTCGCTGCCAGTCCATCTCAGTTCACTAATTCCAAGAATATCTACTTTTAATCTTTCCATTTCCTGTATTGCATTATCCAATTTACCGATGTATAAACTTCTTACATTCCATGTTCCTAGTCTTATTTTTGAATTCACTATTTTGAGCCGGGAGATTCTTCGCACCCCTGGCCCATTTAAGGGCCGACCGGGACTCGGGGCCATTGGTTGGTTTCTCTCCATAGTGATATGCTGGGAAAAGATACTGGAGTGGTTTCCCATTGCCTTCTCCAGGGATTTTTCTGTAGGGGTTACCTTCCCTTAGCTGAGCTGATCCGGTTTTATGGCGCCGGAAACTCGCCATTCGCCCTCTCCTTATCAGCTACGACCATGATGTTAGGGTCAGTGGTCATATTGCCCGGGACTCGCGGGATCATAAAGACCACTCTAGGACGCTAAGGAGTAGGACTTACTGGAAATGTTGCTGATGTTATTGCAAGATGGCGTATCACGGTATTTTATAGGCTCACATCCCCCAGCAGGAAAATGTTCCACCGTGGCCTTTCCAGTCATTGAGCCCCATAATATACTTAAAAAACTTTATTTAAAGGCGACTTCAAGATAGAAACATTCAAAACACTCAAAAAGTCATGCCATTTATGGTCCGTATCTACACACCTTACAATTGACGTTTGATGTCTATGTAAATAATTACTAATTACTCATCAAATCAAATCAAATCAAATCAAAAATTATTTATTGTAAAATAAAAATTACAAAAGGTGTAGCTTATGGGTAGACCCCATTTCTTCCAGCTAACCACATTTATTTAATTACAATATATAATATTATTTGTTTTACTGTAATAATTACAATGTTTATACAGATAAAATAACAATATACCAATGAAAAAATAAAAAAATACAAATATATATACCAATAAAAATAGGCGTTTCATTTACGTGAGGTATTCATTCAACGTGTAGTGACATTTATTAACAAGGAAAGTGTTTAGTAACGATTTTAATTTGTGTGTATCTTGTATTTGTTTAATGTTATGTGGAAGGTTGTTATATACTTTAATGGCCATGTAGTATGGTCCTTTTTGGAATATTGTTTTGTTTGCTTTTGGTATTAGTAAGTTTTCTGTGAGCCTTGTAGCGTATTTATGTGTTGAGTTTTTTAGTGGGAACTTGTTTGTAGATGATCGCACTAACATGCATAACTCCATTATATATAATATATCTGTGACTGTCAGCATTTTCAGATTTTTAAACATAGGTATAAAAATATAATAAGTTTTAAACATACATCATCCTACGTGACTGACCGCCCCGCGCGGTGGTTTATTTTTTTTACTATATTTCAGAACAGTAACTGGCGCCTATCAATTATATTCGTTTTATAATAATACATATCTACCTTTAAAGTCATCTCCAGTAATCTTTTTCTTCTTTTTGAACTCTCATAACGTAGCCATAATATAAATTTTAATGTTGAAAACTTAAAAAAGAGTGATATTTTTTATAGAAACTAACACAATCTTTCTAATGTTTTGTTTTCAGGTATATCGTTTTATCTCATCGTGGTCGTCTCCACCTACCGCAAAGAAATGATAAGAAAGATCTTATCAAGTGGTGGTTTATATACCATTAACTACACAGTATAATATGTTATTATTAATTAATATAAACCTCAGTGTAACTGACACCGAATGAGTTAAAAACCAAAAGTTTGAAAAATCCCTTCAACGAAATCATGAACATTTGATTGTGAAATAGTGCCTTGCTCTAATAATGTTTTACTATATTATATGTTATCTTTGTGAAAATTAAAATGATATAATTTTTTTCTCGGTATCACCAACGTTAAAAAGATATATTTTTCGCTCAAATGCAATGTAAAAGATAATGTAAAAGAATAAATAATAAATAAAAAAAAAAGTGGGTGTGTCAAGCCTACGCAAGACAGAAGTGAAACTTCTAGTATTCCTCTCTCTCTATTTTCATTTCATCATCTCTATTTTCTCTCTTAGGTTAGTTTGAAAATTAGAGGTTAAATAATTCAACGACGAAGCATGGATTTGCTTTTTCTAATATTTTCTTATAGATGAATGACGTTCGATTAATGTATAGTTCCAAAAATTTTCAATTTATTCACAAGTATACAATATTACATAAATAACAATATTACAATTAAAAATTACAAAGAAATTACAATGACAATTTACCAATCATGTGCCATTTTCATTGTCAATTTCATGAATATCATTTCCTAATGTCGTGATAATTGGGTTATGGTAACTAAAGTGCGAGATATATACATGAGCACTTAAATCCTTAATGAATCGTGCAAAAACTGCATCGATTGTTGTCCCGTGTCGGGAGAGAACGTTCGTGAGCGGCTCCCCCACCTCAACAAGCGCATATGGTGAGAGAGGGACAGTGAACGGTGAGCGGTGGTGGGGGTACCCGCATTTTCGTGTCGATCCTGACTCGGTTTTACTCCGTCCCCGAACATTACGCGCCTAAAGAAGTTTCACTTCAAAAACTTTATTCCACTTAACTCTTATAGGTTATATTTACCTTATGTTAATGTCATCACTGTGTGAATCAGACTCTCCTCTTCTTTGGTGATTCTCAGGGGATATTTCCTCTTGTGCCACTGATGTGTTCATCACCTCTATCTCGTCACTACTCATTTTTAACACTGAAATTCTGTACCAAACCGTATGAACCACAATTAATTAGAACGTTCGTGAGCGGCTCCCCCACCTCAACAAGGTTTCACTTCAAAAATGCCACAGCCGAGAATCGAACCTCGCTTAACTGATTGAAAGCCAACCACGCTGAGCACCAACTGTAAGCAAAGCCGCATAAATTGATTATATTATGTAGGTTCTGAAAATATGAGAGCTTGTTATGTTTTATAATGTTACCTACATCACACCCAAAATATAATATATTTTTAAAAATAATGTACAATGTACAGAAATAGAATCCCACACAAGATCGCGTAGTGCGCTCTAGCGAACGGATATTTTATCAGAGGGAGATAGTTTTAATTTTTTTTTTCTGTAAATTATTACATATTATCAAAATAAATAAATTAATTAAATAAATGTAATACAATTATCATAATATACGGATTAGATAATAATTTTAATCCAACACAATAACGCAAAGCGCGCTCTAGCGGAGTAATGTTTTATCACAGTGAGATAAGTGTTTTTATTATTTTGCAATATTATTTTCTTTTAAAAAATGTTCTGACCTACTAAAAAATAAGATATTGAATGAAAAAGGCGTTAAAAACAAAAAAATAATGTGCGATGGCCGAGAATCGAACTCGGATCAACTGCTTGGAAGGCAACTATGCTGACCATTACACCACCAACGCCAGTTGTCGAGATGAGCTAAGAAGCATTTATATGTTACTTCAAAACTTTGACTAGATCAAATGAACTTTAATCGGTGGTCCCGCATTTTCGTTTCGGTCATGAGTCGGTTTTACTCCGTCCCCGAAAATTCATTACGCGCCTAAAGAAGTTTCACTTCAAAAATATGTAAAAGATTACTCTCAATAAGAAAAAGATGTATTTTATGATTTTTAAAATATTTCAAAGTTTCACTATCGTGATTTATTTAATTATCATTTGCCGTATTAGGTGAACCGAATGTTCAGTAAAAAAAATTTCCAGTATACTTTTATTTTTTTATGCTTTGCATTCGCTATTATGATTGGTGATAGCTCCTGGAAGTGTCAGTCCAAGCCTCCTTTCTTAAGAATGAATTGGAGAAATAGCGTCATGCAGACGAAATTTGACAAGTGGACGAAAATAAATGCTTGCTTACAAAATACCCTAATAAATAATGGAATACTTCAATAATCTCACGAAATAACGAAATAATCTCTTATTACCGTGTTTTACAATGATTTTGCTCTTAATATAATATAACCATTGTGATATTTTGTTAGCAATTTATTCAAAACATAATTAATAATTCGTAGTTATATTTAACAAAATGTTTTTTTTTAAATAAAGTTTTTAAATTTATTTATATTTTTTTTATTGAAATCGTTTATTGTGGTTATAATACTTAAATAACATGAAAACGTCTCCGTGATATTGTGGTTATAAGACTTAAATAACATGATAACGTGTCCGTGGTATTGTGGTTATAAGACTTAAATAACATGGTAACGTGTCCGTGGTATTGCGGTTATAAGATTTAAATAACATGATAACGTGTCCGTGATAAATAAATAATAACATGTCCAAAAAAATCCGTCACTAAAAATATTATGCTACAATTTAATTTTTACATTTCCTGACAAAATAATTGGAGTAAAAATATAGGTAAAGAGATTATATTTTCTGTGTAAAAGGGTAATTTAAATAATGACTTTCCGACAAGGAAACAAATTATCATTTTTCGGTTGCTAGAGATGGACGTGTTGGATTTATATTTGAAAAATATTATTTCACACCGAAAAGTAGTCTTATGTACGTTTTAATCAATTATGCATTTGAAAAATAAAACCAGGTCCCCTTGGAATGGTTCTGGAACAATTACCCCCTAGAATGAAACAAATCCCCCATATAAAAATCATAAAAACCTTTACAAACAAGGTAATGCAACTGAATCTAACCTAACCTCCGAGAGGATATGGTCCTGTTACCCCTTGAAATAAAATACGTCTTCACGGAAAAGACGTTGGTTCAAATTCGATACACTATTTTCTCGTCTGAAGATATTATAGATGTTAATAGAAATTGTAAAATAATAATGACGTTGACATAAAGAAATCATCAGCTTTTAAACTGTTTGATGACGTAAATAAAATTGGTGGGTTTCTTCGTTGTAATGGGAAGTTAAATTAATTTAAAAATATCATGGCGATTCTACGTGTGGCCATTTAACGGCAGATATACACAATTTATATTGCATTGTAAGTATTTACCAAACGGATAATGCGTGTGTTATTTTAGTCCATAATACATTGATAATTATTACCAAATAATTTTACTAGATTTTCAATATAATAGGAATTACAGTTTATAATAACACGGTTACAGATAAACTTGTCAGTCGCGGGTTTACCGGTAAAGAAAGAAATAAAAATAATTAAAACTTTAAATTGAGCTTCATCTCGTATCGTGATTGAGCATAAACAATTGATTCGAGAAAGTTTGCATTACTGGCAGTTCGATCAAACCAAAAAGGCGTTACAAACTCGGAATTCAAAAGAGAAAGCTTCAAACCTGAAGAACTAAGACTGAAGGTACTGTCTCGTCAAGCTAAGGTAAGACTGGAGGTACTGTCTTGTTAAAGAACTAAGGTAAGACTGGAGTTACTGTCTCGTTAAACTAAGATAAGACTGGAGATACTGTCTCGTTAAACTAAGGTAAGACTGAAGGTACTGTCTTGTTAAAGAACTAAGGTAAGACTGGAGGTACTGTCTCGTTAAGCTATGGTAAGACTGGAATTACTGTCTTGTTAAAGAACTAAGGTAAGACTGGAGGTACTGTCTTGTTAAACAATCGATACAACTATGTATGAATCTGTATCAGACAGAAATGAGATACACAAGACTGAATGTGCCGGTGATCCCAATCCGTGGAGGCGGAAGATGTTGTCCTTCAGTGGCGTGGGTGAGTAGAATGAGCCGTCTCTGTAGCCGTTGTAGAGCTGGTCCGATTGCTGCTTCTCGTCCTTGTCGCTGAGTCCGGGTCTGGTCCGTAGAGGCAGGGAGGTCCGTAGTCGGGGGTGAGGCGAGGGGAAGAAGTAAATAAGGCGAGTAGAAGCAGAAGTCGGAGCGAGATAGAAGGCAGAGCAGAGAAAGTGCTGTAGAGCTGGTGATGGTTGCTGGCTATCTGCCTTTCTCGGTATCCTATTGTAAATTTTCGAGGTTCGGGGAAATCAATCTCCATATCTCGTCAACTGAGGGGTGATAAGTACCTGTGGGATGGTTTTTTTCTACCCGATGAGTGGGCTGCCTATAGCAACTTTTAGGGCTGAAATACTGTTTTTTTTGTTTTTTTTTTTTTGACTGTAGGTATTATTGACGGCCGGCATAGTCCAGTGGTAACGCATTGGACTGCCATTCCGAAGGTCGCGGGTTCGAACCCGGCGTGCGCAAATAAATTTTATTTGATTAATTTGTGTTATTTCACAATTAATTAATTAAAATAATATATAGTATATTTGCGGCACGTTCCAGAGTGGAAGATACTACCAGTATCGCCCTGGTGTAAGACCACCATTCAGAATTGAAACGTTGCTCCAAATGGCTTTAGCCGTGTTTAGTGACTAGATCTGAATAGCCAGGTACTTCCCCACCTTCCTCTTTCCCTTCCCCATTTACCTCCAGCCTCACAACATCCCCCAATTGGGGATGCCATAGTCTCACTGGTCCAGACAAGGAGCAGTTGGAACTCTTCTGAGGTATTCACTATAAAAAATAAAAAATAAATATTTATTTATATATATTTTTTTTGTAAATTTTTTTTTTTTTACAATTGTTATTATTTTTTTTGATTAAGGTGTTTGTAAATTTATACTATATTTTTTTGTATATTTGGTTGCAATGTAATTTTTTCGATCACGGCCGAGCCCGGAGCAGTACGTCCGTTACAGAATCCTTCACCATTTTTGGGATGTTCATATTTTGTCCATTGAGGACCTAATTATTAGTGATGTTACCAGTGTTGATAAATCCGCTCCTGCTTATCGTTTATATCAGATATTATATATATATAATGCAAGTTGTTAGTCTGGTAATTCATTTCCTCTCAATTCCAGACTAAAATAATAAACGTTACCATACTGTCCGGTCGTTCTCTGAGGTCACCACGTACGAATCAAATTATAACAACTGTGCTCAAATTTAATCATTTTTATTTTAGTTTCATCTATGTACCTATATTATTATTATAAATTCTTTGCGTGCGCAAACAACGCATTTTTGTTCATTTATTCGTGGAAAATTTTTGATTAAACTATTTTTTCCCATGTTTATGATGTGATAATTTATTATGTATTTGTCTATAATTTGGTGAAGGTTTTTGTCTCCTCTTTGACAATAAAATCAAAAATTAACTTTTTCATCTTGTTAGGTTTTTGTTTAAAGTGAATTCATGTGATTATTCACGCCAAGATTTTTAAATGAACGAAAAGCTATAAATCGGAAATCATCAGATCAAATCACTGCAAAGGAAAGGGTAATTTTTATTCTATGTTTCAATTCTAACGTTAAACCAGCATTTTATTTACTCTTTATAGGTTGGTAGGTACCTACTTAGATTACAAGAAAACGTATCGTAAATTTATGCATTTTGCATGTGATTAATTACGAAGTACACATCAGTATTTCAAAGACAAGAAAAACAAGTGTGTCTGTCTTATTGTGATCTTTCCCGGGGGCGATTTTGAAGGTATCTTCAACTCCTAGAAACTAGTAATCTATATATCTATCTTTATAAATCTATTTAAATAAAAATGTAATTGTTCGTTTGTTCAAGATCTTAAATCTACGAAAGTTCTCCTCCGGTTGCTTTATTGTTTTTACACAACGTTGCATTCGAATACGCGTGTGTTTTTATATACCTATACTATACAAATTTCATCTGTGACAGGTAAAAATATTTATTTTTTAAAACAGCGCCATCTGTTGGACGTAAAAGCAAAACGCTCTATTGTTGCTATCTCTGCAGAGAGATACTGAGCCACAGCAACGCATGGCGGGGTACAGTTAATTAAAATATAAAAAAATGAACTAAAGGTTATCGGTGTTGATCCTTCTTTGAGTGATAGTGATATAAAATATAATGTAACTGTCTTTATCGTATCTTGTTAATTTTGAGATATCTAAATATAATTTCATAATTTAGTCGAGTTTAAAAATATTAGTATGTATACAGGATGTATCGGCACGTACCCGATAAATTTTAACCAGCGATTCCTGAGCATATATGGAGTAAAAAATGTTATGGCCACTTTTCTGTTCGGTGACATTTTTTTTTAATAAAAAAATTAATACTCATATTTTCACCACATGTCGTAACTGTTTTGTTGTTGTATGAAAGAGCGAAGACGCTTTTCGACATACTTGCTAATAACAGCTGTGGAACATGATAATCAATGCCAACGACAGTGACGGAGTATGGAATTTTTTTATGTTTTTAATTGAAAAAAAAATGTTACCGGACAACAAAGTGCAGATAACATTTTTACTCAGAATCTGCTAAGGAGCTGGTTAAAGTTTGTCCGGTACGTGCTGATACACCCTGTATATAACGTTGCAGTTTAAATACAGTGCCAAAATTGTCACATTTATATTTTTCTGGGCTTACCGCCAGCTAAATTATTATTAAATGAAAATTTCTTGATTTCTGAGAGTTTTTGCAGTATTGCTCTTCAATGTATAACACAATTTTTAGGTGCTGAAACATTTAAAATAAAATATGCTAGGAATACCCGACGTGAGGTCGTGTTGCGGTTGCTGTTCCGTGGAATTAGGAACTAAAATAATCGCTTGGATTCAACTGGTAATATTTTCTTGACTGACTGACAAATACTCTCTTAAAAGGACACGATCAATAGAAATGTGTTTGCGAAGAAAAATAGTAACCAATACGAGTGATCATAAGTTTTTTTTTTTTTTTTTTAATAATAAGCTGATCTTTATTGAATGAAATTTTTTACATTTTTTTTTTTTTTTTAGACAATGTATAGATAGTCCCACGAAGCTGCCACATGGCTGCTTGTCTGCAGGTTCTATCTCAGTATACAGTTATAATACAATAAATAAAATAAATAACAGACTCTTACATACAATCGTCCCAAGTACACTAACACTTTGAATGACAATACGATAACATACATTCAAAAATACAAGACAATATAGCACATAGATAACACACATTCAAAGTAAGACATATACGATAACACAATGTAATAGAATTAACATAACACAAATAAAAAGCTTGCTAGTGAACAAAAAAAAAAAAAAAAAACTACATTCATTTATATTAGAATTTAAACTTTCAATTAATGTCTTTCCTTTTCTTATTTGTTTGCTCTATTTTTTATAGATATACAGATTTTTCATTTATAAGCCACATCTTTACAGTTTTCATGCTTAAACTCTTATTTTCTGAAAAAACAAATTTATTTTTGAGCTTATTAAAAATCACTGGTACACAGTACTCCAGCGTTCGGCTTCCATACTTATTTGTTATTTTAGGTATTTTCAGCCCTTTGTTTTCTGTAAGACGTGTGCTGTGACTATGTACCAGTGGTTTTTTATAAGTACTATCGCCCCAGTTATCTTTAATGGTAAGGAACCAAAATAAACCTTTTATTGGGAGCAGGCCCTCAGCACAATATAAGAGTTGCACATTGTGTCTTTGTCTATACATATTAGGTGATACAATTTTTTTAATGATAGAGGTTTGCAAATTTTGTACATACTTAATATATGTCATGCTTGTATTTCCCCAGCTTCTAATTCCATATCTAAGAATAGATTCTACTAATGAGAAATATACTAGTTTGAGTGTGCTATGAGGCAAGACAAATTTTAATTTATAGAAACTGTTTGCTAGAGCTCTTAGCTGGTTACATATTTTAGTAACTTGCTTATCCCATTTAAATGTGTTATCTACTTTTAATCCCAGATAAGTATACTCGTTGACAAAATCAATTTTCTCACATTGGCAGTTGGATATTATTTTTCTATGGATGCATTCAAAGTTATGTGCGGTTAGTTTGGGGATATTCCACATTTTCAAACTTGGTGATCTGATATACATGCATTTTGTTTTCTTTACATTTATAACCAATCCTACATCGTGTGCCCATTTTAGCAGTTCATCAAAGTCGGTTTGCAATTCTTGAATCGCTATTTGAGGATTTTCATGAGATACTACAAGTGCGGTGTCATCTGCGAAAATGAATCTGCGCGCCTTTCTAAATAGTTTCGACATAGCTATAACATATATAATATATAATTTTGGGCCCAAAATTGACCCCTGTGGGACACCAGACCTTACAAATTTAGATTTACTCATCTCATTTAATATTTTTACCCTCATTTTTCTATTTGATAAGTAGTTATTAAAAAAAGTTAGCAGTTTACCACGGATTCCAATAATTTGTAGAAATTTTATTATTTGTTTATGGCATAGTGTATCAAAGGCTTTAGAGAAATCAATAAAGAGTACAAGTACATGTTTTTGAGAGTTGAGCTGGGTGTTTATGAAATTAGAAAAATTATTAAGTAGTGCGTCACAGCTTTTTTTTTTCTGGAACCCGTACTGACATTTGTCAATGATACCAAATTTATTTAAATATCCATCTAGGTATATTGCTATATATTTTTCGAGAATTTTTTCCAAGGCAGGTAATAGGGAAATAGGTCTGTAATTATTTATAATTGAATGATCACCGCCTTTAAAAATAGGTCTAACAATACTAGTTTTTAATTCTTCAGGTATTTGGCAAGTATCAATTATTGTGTTTATAAAATGAGTAATTACTGGGCTCAGTATTTTTACATGTTTTTTTATATCATACATACGTATTTGGTCCAATCCTGGTGTTTTTGAGTTTTTCAATATTCCGATAATAGATTCGATTTGTTTTACGCTAGCTCTGGGTAGGTACATAGAATGCGGTAAATCGTCTAGCTGGCACGGAGACGCACGGACATCACATTTGTGTAGTAACTCATTTACTCCCTCATCAAAGAAGTTAGCAAAATTTTCTGCAACTTCATCCGTCGGTTTGGTCTTCAAGAAGAATTTAGATATAACTGCGTCACAACTGGATTTGTTTTTTCTTCCTAATATTTTGTTTATTTCGTTCCACGTTTTTTTTATATCCTTAAAACAATTATTGAATTTGTTATTGAAGTACGTTTTTTTTGCATCTAATATTTGCTTATTTAGATTATTTCTGTATTTTTTGTAGTCTTTTTCATAATTCTTGTTTGTTGGCATGTTTTTCCATTTTCTCCATAATTTATCCCTCGTTTGTATATTTTCTATGAGAATATCGTTCATCCAACTTTTTTGATTATGGCGATACGTATTTTTTACTAATTTTGTGATACTGCTTTTTTCGTAGATTTTTTTAAAGTGTGATTTAATGTCTTGATATATGATATCCGGATCAGTGTGAATTTGAATTGAGTTCCAATCAGTTTTTGTAATCATTTCTCCAACTTTTTTTTCAGATAGTACAGTGTTGTATTCATGGTGCGATATTTTGCTTTTGTCCTTAGTGTAAAGGTATACTACAGACACGGCAGTTATATAATGATCTGCTATCCTTGTTTCGCATACGCATGAGTTAATTTCACACTTTTCTTTTTCTCTAATATATATGTGATCCAGACACGTCGCAGTTGTGTAGGTATTTACCACCGCTTCTCTCGTAATGTCATATATACATTTCACTAGACCGTAATTAGCCATTAAATTTTCGTATTGCAGAATTATTGAGTCGTGTTTATTTAATAGGTTTAAATTAATGTCTCCAAGTATCAAGATGGTTTCCTTAATATCAATGTTTCGTATTATATTTTCGAGCTGTTGTAGGAAGGTTTTTTTGTTCGTGTTCGGGGGTCGATATAATGCAAATAGATGTATACGTTTGTGTTTGTTTACGGAGAAGGTTCCATAGACGCACTCGAATGTAGTAGCTATTATATCTTTTTTTTCGAATGTATGGTTTTCTTTAATATAAATCATAATCCCGCCTCCCGATCTTTTTGTTCGGCAATAATAGAACGAGTTAAATCCTGATATTTTGTATAGATTTACACTGTTTTCGTCTATCGAGGTTTCACAGAGTATTATAATATCAATTTTATTTAGTTGACTATAAATACTTAGTAGGAATGTATTCCAGTACTTGGAGATAGACCTAATGTTCAAATTAACGACATTTATTGCTTTATCGCCTGTTTCATGTTTGAATTGGGTCCAGTTTTCGAACTTTTGAATCCGTTCGTATTCTATATCTGAGGTCTCAAAATCAATATTAGACGCCATAGTCAATTTTAGCTAAGTCCTTTTGAAGGGCTGCCTTGTAAGCCGGACAGTCCCTATCTCCGGACGGGTGGTTTGCGGGCTTGTGAAATCTCGTGCATGTCGCGCAGACTGGCTCCGTAGTATCAGAAGGGCATGTCTCACGGGTATGTCCTTCCCGGGCACAGTGCCCACATCTCGTCGTCTCCTTGCAGAACTTGTAGGAATGTCCTATCATCTGACACTTTGAGCACACAGTTAATCCAATAAAATCACGAACACCGCAAACTGTCCAATCAACAAATACGCGTCCTTGCTTGACCAGTGCATGTCTCAGGTATGTGGGGACCACGTAGATTCTATGGCATGCAGGTCCAGTTCGAGGGCCAGCTAGATGACTAAGCTTACATTTCTTTATGGTTTCATTTGTCTCCTCGATATTTTGTATTCCATTTAGGGCACACTCAAGAAAAGCTTCATCAGACAACTCCCTTGGAACGTTAAAGAAAATGACCCTTGGTAGCCTCTTTGTTGGGGGTCGGGCGCTCAGAGTCGCAGATTCGGTTACTATTTCCGACCTTAGTAATTTCTCTTGTTCCGCAGCACTAGCCGTATGGATGATTACTCCTTTGTTTCGTATATTTTTTACTCCGGTAATTCTTACTCCTAGCTGGGATGGCTTCAGTGCTTCCCTGATTATTTTCTTTGTTTCTTCGCTATCTTCCACTGATGGTAATTTTGGAAAGAAACAGACGGATGGCCTCGGTTTTCCTATGGGGACGTCCAAACGCGATAATGGTGGAGGTAAGTTAACTTTTTTACTTGCAACCTCTGCAAAAGAGAGACTCGCTTCCGTAGCATCTGCCACTCTTTTCATCACTGGTCCTAGGTCTAATTCTAGCTGAATAATTTTGGATTGGAGTTGCTTATTTTCCTGTTTTACCACCATTTTTTCTGCTAGCATTACTTTATTTTGCGCTTTTGCTAAGGCGAGTTCACCTCGGAGAGTTTCTCTCTCCAAAATTAGTTGCCCAACAGATCCCAGGACGCAGGCTATATTACTGGCAATCTTCAGCTGTTGCTCCTTTGAAACCTTTGTATTTCCCAAGGTATCTTGTAAAGTTTTGAGGGCATTTTGAGTTTCTTTTAAAATTCCTTGTGAGTTCAAGGGGATAAGGTCATTCTCATCATCAGAAGCTTCAGATTGCGACATTGTTTTTGAATTTATATTGACAGTTTCGATTGTAAACAATAGGTATCACAGATTTGCAGCACAATCGCAACCAATAGGAGCCTTGAGAAGTGAGCTCATAATTAATCGTCCAATCCGCGCACTTGATACGTTGTACACAACACTTCGGTTTGGTAAACAGTGAGATCAATTATTTATAATATTAAAATATCAATGGTTAAATGTTAAAAAAACACGGGAGAACACTACCACGTGATAAACTTAAATTGTTTTTTACTACGATATAGTTTTTTCTTCCGGCGGAATTATTAAAAATTGTTTTCCATGTATAAAACGATAGCTTGACAGAGCGCGACGCTTTGTAGGTACGACGTGAATTGTTACGAGAGACGTCGGAGAAGTCGGAGAGACATTCATCGCGGAATCGATGCAAACGATCGATGACAATGTTTTTTGTGTCCTAGTAAGAAAGGCTGTTAATAATATATAAGCCAACTACCTTTTATTGAAACTTAGCAATAATTAGATTGAAGCCGAAATCCGACGGCACACAGTGGGCTGAAAATCACCTTTCATAGACATAGAGACTTGAATTTACAAGGGTATTTTTTTGGCTAGAAATGGATTCTGCTGATCATTACTATGCTATAAAATTTCTTATGAAGCAATTGCGTGACAAATGAAGGAGTTATCATTATTTTAAGAAAAAATTGTATGGCACTGACATTAAAAATGAGGCTATCTCTGGAATCATAAGGTTAGCCATTATATCCTTACACACAGATATACTGCTATTTATTTGTATTTTTTTTACATACTTGGTATTGTGGCGCAACTTGCGCTTTTTTTTTTAAATCCTCAAAGTTGAAAAAAACTTTTTTATGTTGATTCATTTTAATGCTTAAATGCTTTACATAATTGTCTAGTTTATAATATTTTATTTACACTGCAAGCCAAAACAGTTTAAGAAATCACAAAACTTAGTATTATTATTTATTGTTTTTGTGTTTAATTCTTAGAACACCAAGTCTCTATGTCTATGAAAGGCGATTTTCATCCAGCTGTGCGGCAGTTAAAAGGGGATTCCGTTTCAAGTCTGAAATAAGGCCGTGCACTATTTTCTCTCATCTGATTGCGGCTTCATCAAATTACATTAAAAACACATCTAACTTAAATATACTAATCTGCTGATTTTTTTATGCAAAATTCAAAGTTAAAGTTCGTGAGGTATGATACAAATTAATCATTTTGCGGTTTGATATAATATTTAAAAAAACCGAAGACTTAGCATTGATCTTTAATGTACATATGTATATATTTATATCCTATATCGGTGTTCCTTGTACCTAAGATTCATCAGTGTAGTATTTGTATTAAAAATGTAACTTTTAAAATAAACTACTATACAAATTATGTAAATGAAACCATTTTTTGTAACTCTTTGGGATGAATTTTATATGTTAAAACGGAGTTCAAAATATAAAATTTTCATTTAATGTATTTTGAAGTAAACGAAGCTTAAAATGAAAAACAACCAAGCCTTAGAAAGCAAATCGATTTCTGAATTTTCCTCAATAATTGACTGGAACTCATAATTATTTATTCTCTGGAATCGGTTGTGTAATTTAATATAACTTTTAGATAAAACTCGGCAGATAATCGACCATTATTCAGTAGGTAAACAATAATGTTGATTATTTTGCTTTCAGATAACTGCGGCACTACTTTTTGCAGACAATATTAAAACTCTCGTAGGTATTCTACGCGTCTTGGAGCATCTTGGGCATATTTTCGCCTTCATCTATATACAAATGACGTTAAGATTTACATGTTGTTGCTATCTAATAGTACAGGGAACGTTACTTATGGTTGGGATGAAAAAGGTAACTGTTTTTTTTCCAAATTAATCAATTTATTTATTGGCATTGCAATTTTAATCTCATTGTTGAATACTGTGATGATTCAAGAAACTAAATGTTACTAACTAAGTCGATGCATAATTACTGTATATGCATTTATTTATTCTTCAATAAATAACTGCATATACAATGTCTCGCCTTATTTTTAGTGACTTGAATTTTTTTTTTAGACTATGAATTTTATTAATTTATAAATATTCAGAATAATATGCAATCTTCTGTCTTCGTAATAATGAATTGTAATGCTTTGAGTTAAAATTCAAACGTATTTTGTTATTATCGTTGTTTGATTTCAGAAAAAGACTGGCATCCTCTTAGCTTGGTTAATTCTCTCCTTTGTGTTTGAGATTTTCACAACCAGTTCTCTAACAGTGTTTTTCTTCATTTCGTATATGGTGGCCTATGGGAATATTTATGGATTTGTTTCAATCTACATAACCGGAATTCAAATCGGTAAACTTCGCTCACTTCGTATTAATCCAGTGCTCAAATTATTAACAATTTTATTAGAATCTACATATTTTTCTCACAATGTTGATAACAAAGTGGTGCTACTCGTAAAACAAACACAACAATAAAAAAATCGGCTGTTAAATTTTTTTTTTTGCCATTTGCACTCTACCACAAAATATTACGAGCCGCCACCGAAGAGGTGGGAGAACGTACAGTATGAACATGTCAGTTATAGTTTTGTCATTTTGATTTTACACTTACACTTAAAATGACTTTTCGGTCGAAAAAATATCCAGAAGGTACGGAACTTTTATTTTTTTTAATCAACTTTCTTACAAATCAGATTTTTTTAAATTTTCATAGTTTGATTTTTCAAGGGCAAGTATAACGCATAAATTTTTGTGATTCTCTCAACTACCATACTAGACTCATGCCCGTGTTATGATAGTCGAACATAATTTAGATTTTGATGCAAGAACTGGGAAAATAATATATTTTTAGAAACAAATAATCATACAAAAGGGAAAAATATATGAAATATCAAAATACATATTATAATGGGCATTAAACCCGTTATTGAAGGCACAGAAATCTATTTTAGGTGTTATTATGAAGAAACCTTTCAAATATTCGAGCTACAAACATCAAACCAGAAGTAAAGGAAGAAATGACCTTTCCGTTCCAACAAGCAACAGAGCGGCTTATCAAAAAATATTCTCATATCTCGGTGCTAAAATATATAATAAAATCCCCTCTCAGCTGAAACTGTGTGAATTGTCACCCTTCGGTCCAAGAGTAACAAAATGGTTGTTGGATCTAGGAAAAAATGTAATTTGATAATTAATTATCACGAACACCTCTATGTATCTTTTTTTATGTATCATTTTATAATCTTCTATGTATCTTCGTTTTAACATACTTATTTTATCTAGTCTTAAATCCTGTATTCGTCTAGGATAACTTGAAACCTGTAAATTTGACTGTCCTAAAACGGGAATCCTTCCTAGTTGGACAGTCAAAAGCAAAAATGTAATCAATATTAAAAAATACAAACAAAAATGTTTGAAAATCTCCTACTACCACCACAGTAAGCCAAAAATATTGCTTGTGTTCTGATGGAGGACTTAGCCAGCCGAGGAATTGAACACACTACTCCTGGGTGTATCCAACTCAGCCACCGACCGGACAAATTAAAAATAAATACGCTGGTTAACCATAGTAGGTACCTATCTAGAAGAATACGTGTGTATTATGGTCACATCGCAAACATAAGAATTTAGTGATAAGAAAAAAATATGGAATGATGGAGTTATTTTTTTCTTTCAAGTGTTGGGATCTCATTTAATATATTTTTTAAAAGTCTCGTCCTTTTTTAAAAACCAATGTTGAACACGGATCGTAAAGAGGGATAGAGAACTATTTGATTTTATATCGGTTCTCAATACATTCTATATTTTAGGAGCGATGAACCAGAATTATCGTTGTAGGGATCACGCGTCCCAGGTGGGTGTGTGCTAATCTATGGTGTGTCGGATATGACACAGGTCACATCGACCATATTTTATATCGGTTCTCAATACATTCTATATTTTAGGAGCGATGAACCAGAATTATCGTTGTAGGGATCACGCGTCCCAGGTGGGTGTGTGCTAATCTATGGTGTGTCGGATATGACACAGGTCACATCGACTATATTTTATATCGGTTCTCAATACATTCTATATTTTAGGAGCGATGAACCAGAATTATCGTTGTAGGGATCACGCGTCCCAGGTGGGTGTGTGCTAATCTATGGTGTGTCGGATATGACACAGGTCACATCGACCATATTTTATATCGGTTCTCAATACATTCTATATTTTAGGAGCGATGAACCAGAATTATCGTTGTAGGGATCACGCGTCCCAGGTGGGTGTGTGCTAATCTATGGTGTGTCGGATATGACACAGGTCACATCGACCATATTTTATATCGGTTCTCAATACATTCTATATTTTAGGAGCGATGAACCAGAATTATCGTTGTAGGGATCACGCGTCCCAGGTGGGTGTGTGCTAATCTATGGTGTGTCAGATATGACACAGGTCGCATCGACCATATTTTATATCGGTTCTCAATACATTCTATATTTTAGGAGCGATGAACCAGAATTATCGTTGTAGGGATCACGCGTCCCAGGTGGGTGTGTGCTAATCTATGGTGTGTCGGATATGACACAGGTCACATCGACCATATTTTATATCGGTTCTCAATACATTCTATATTTTAGGAGCGATGAACCAGAATTATCGTTGTAGGGATCACGCGTCCCAGGTGGGTGTGTGCTAATCTATGGTGTGTCGGATATGACACAGGTCACATCGACCATAGTTTATATCGGTTCTCAATACATTCTATATTTTAGGAGCGATGAACCAGAATTATCGTTGTAGGGATCACGCGTCCCAGGTGGGTGTGTGCTAATCTATGGTGTGTCAGATATGACACAGGTCGCATCGACCATATTTTATATCGGTTCTCAATACATTCTATATTTTAGGAGCGATGAACCAGAATTATCGTTGTAGGGATCACGCGTCCCAGGTGGGTGTGTGCTAATCTATGATATGTCGGATATGACGTCACATCGACCATATTTTTGACCGATAGAGTCAGAGTTTCGATACGATTTATCATTTTAACGTATTTTGTATTGAGAAACGGCCTTTGTTGGTGTAAAATAAAATGCTTCCGTGTGTATGGACATATATGTTTTTGTAAGCCATAATATTTTTCACTGGAATTCCTAATTGTAGGTTTTTTTTCAGGAATTTCATTTTTCTTTATAATGATCGTCTCAACCTGCCGTAAAAATATGCTCCGCCAGAATGCGCTGTACGACTTTGGGGTGCTTTATACCCCAGAAGTAGTGGAAATTCTTACCCCTGAACGACTTCCTGGACTAATTCCTACGATTCCAGAATTTGATCATGCTTCTTTGGATCCACCGGAAGATAAACTAGAAGAAGTGGTTGTAACATAACAAAAAAATATCCTATCAAAATTTATTTTTAACCCCTTAGATCTCTGACATATCGACCTTTGTATCTCTTTAAGACGCTGTCAAAATGTTACAGAATTTTTATATTAAAATCCAAAAAAATGGCTGTTTTTTAATGTTTCCGAAACTAAACACTGTATTTGAAAGGCGATGGAATACGCTTTCAAATTTTGTTATTAGAAATAAACGTATAATTTTTGACTTAATAATATTTGGATGATTTGTATAGCGCCTTTTTTCAGTAAAATCACCTTAAGGGCGCAGTAAATACTAAATCAGTACATATTATAGTTAGAGATGGCAAAATTTCGTTTTAACTAAAAACGCGAAAAAATATTTATGGTTCGAAAATAGGGCATTTATAAGTTTTCTTTGCGTTTCAAGGCATTTAAAAATGTTTCCAGTGATTTCTATTTCGCGAATTAACGCGAAAAACGTGATTTTGGCCGTATTTCAGCTAAATTATTCTATTTAGCGAAATAGGCGCCATAGATGACTATGATGACTACGATGACGCCTATGACGGCCGGCATAGTCCAGTGGTAACGCATTGGACTACCATTCCGAAGGTCGCGGGTTCGAACCCGGCGTGCGCAAATAAATTTTATTTGATTAATTTGTGTTATTTCACAATTAATTTCACAATTAATTAATTAAAATAATATATAGTATATTTGCGGCACGTTCCAGAGTGGAAGATACTACCAGTATCGCCCTGGTGTAAGACCACCATTCAGAATTGAAACGTTGCTCCAAATGGCTTTAGCCGTGTTTAGTGACTAGATCTGAATAGCCAGGTACTTCCCCACCTTCCTCTTTCCCTTCCCCACTTGCCTTCAGCCTCACAACATCCCCCAATTGGGGATGCCATAGTCTCACTGGCTCCAGACGGGAGCAGTTGGGACTCTTGTGAGGTACTCACTATAAAAAATTTTTAAAAAAGGCGCAAATTTCCCGAAAATACCGGGTATTAAAATAATATGTGAGAATTTCTCTTCTTCTTTATTTCATTTTTGGAAGCCTTTCCTACGATTTTTTATAATTTTGTTACTATTTTATGTGTAAATATTTGATATTTTTGTACTGTAGGCTAAAATTGCTTTTTGACATTACACAAATTGTGCGAAATAAATTACGCCTATTGATGTTAATCGCAATCTGCATTTGTTGTGTTTGTGTTCGACCCGTAGTTAGAGTTTCCTTCCTTATTCATTTTATATTAAAATTAATTATTTATAATCTTTCACATGGAAATACTTGCAAATGAAGGTTAAACATATATTTTACCAAAAATACTTAAAATATACGCTAAAAACATTCAGAAAATACATTTTTTTCTATTTTGCTACAAAACGCTAAATTATACCTCAAAATGCTATAAAACGCTAAATTTCCAATTGTTAATGCTAAAAAATCTGAAAATTAATGCTTAATTTTGCCATCTCTAATTATAGTGTATAGAACATGAAACATGATTTATTGCATTTAATTTTAATTGCGACTAAAGTTGAACACCTGCAAGTTTGATGACCCCTTTTCTAAATCGTAATATTTACCAGTTGAAAAATCCTGTTACCAGGCGGCAAATAGTCTGAATCTTACATGAAACAGTTCGATAACCCTATTTTCTAAAACAAAATCAAAATATTGACAAACCAGATGCCGGGTGAAATTATTATTCTCAACTAAAAACACCTGCGTCTGAAACATAAACAAGTTGTGGTAAAGATATTGACGTCACAAGAAGGCTTGCTAGAAAAATTATAAATAGCTAAAAACACCACAATATTCGGCACTCAAAATTCAAAAATTAACACGAGTGGACGAAAAACCTCCAGTTAAAACGCGAGTGTCAACTGAAATCTGTAGTCGCTTCTGTTCCTCCATCACGGCAAAATCATTATAAAGATTAACTATTTGCAAGAGCTGTTTACGGCCGGCACTCTATCAGCTATGAGCCAGACGCATCTGTCATCATTACAATAATGGGGCGTCTCCGTGTGCCGGCTCTTATAATTAAATGAACTGCCCACTGCCGCTGATCACCTAGAGGCTGGCCAATCCCTGCTGCATTGATGCTGACAACCTAGAGGCTGGTGAATTCCTCCTGGCTACCGACTGAACCAGCCACATATGCTGACAACCTAAAGGCTGACGAATACCTGCTGGCTACCGACTGAATTAGCCATTGATGCTGAAAACCTAGAAGCCGGCAAATTCTTCCTGGCTACCAACTGAATTAGCCATTGATGCTGAAGCCTAGAGGCTGGCCGATTCCTGCTGGCTACCAATTGAACTGGCCACTGCTCCAGCAGTCGCCTACGCCATTTGCTGTATCATATAGCGCGATGATGCACAATGTGCTCCAATCTGAAATTATCGCTGAAAGGATTCCGATTGTATTAGTTTTCTATTTGTGTTTAAAATCTCAGTTGTATTGAAATACATATTACTATTTCTTGTAAAATGGGTTGGCTGTAAAAAATAGGAAGCACCTATAAGCTACACCCCTTTGTACGTTCTGTATACTAGTACAATACTTGCAATTAAAATGTGAAATTTGATTCGAATCGTCTTTCTTTTATAATGGTTTGGATAAAACACCCCACGGTGTTTTACTTAAATCATTACCCAGGTTGAGGACTGATGTGTGCCGGTGCTTATTATTTACAGTATTTTTTTGTGCAGGCAAACACGTCCCGTACATATAGTTTTTAATGTAAATGTAAAAAAATTAAAATGGCTCACCTTATGTATTTTCGTCTGAAACACTGAATTAAAATTACTGAAAAATAATAGAAACATTTCTGTTACCTCAATTTCATCTATTTTTTCTCAAATTTCGGACGGAACCTTGGGTTTCATAGAGGTATACATTTCAATTATTTTTTGGTTAACTTCTAGATTTGAATTTAGTAGATTATACATTTGCCCTGATGATGGACACTGCAATGCATTCCGAAACGTTGGCTAAAGAAGGGGGTATCGCAACACCACATAATACCCCAAAAATAAATCACTATAAAAAAGGGGGGTGTTTTTTTATCTACCACCGTTTAAATATTATTTTACACCGTGAAATTAAAGGAAACAAAACGATTTATCTACACCCCATGAGCAGTTCCAAATAAATCAGAATAAATTTCGCCGACACAATCCAAGTCCTTTTTTTAAATGTGTTAGTATGAATTTTCCCAACATATGATTATTTAATATTAGTCAAATAGGTACACTTTCAAATAATTTTGGAAAATTGGAATGAAGTAGAATATTCATATTATGACGTAGAATATAGACATATATATTCATATTAGACATATGAAGTAGAATATTCATATTATAACGTTGAAAGGCGGGTTCAATTTTAAATAAGACTTGAGATAAAATTGAATATTTAATTATTTTTTACAGAGGGACCATATGAAAAGTGTGATTGTCTAAGTTATTACTTCTTATACTGTACACACAGAAAAATTACTAATATCGAATATTGCTAATTTATTGAGAATATCATAAAATTATTCGTAATCCGGTTAAAAATGAGATTGGAGGCCCTTAACGCATGAATTGTTAGGTTTCCTAAAAAACTTTTTGTAAAATACGAACACGTGTTTTTAAAAAATCCAAATGTTTCCGCATTTCGTCGTTGTATGTTATCAAGGCAGGTACATGAACACGTGTTCCAATGTATTGGGAATTCACTAAAAGTTTTCAGGAATTGGCATATAATTTATATAATTTGAAAAGAAAAAAAAATGCAATACAATGTTTTTTTCATCAAGGAGTAGTACAAACTGGGGATTCAAGCATGTGACTTGGTACAGTGAGAAGATACAGAACAATGTCCAATTCTCATTTGAACGAGTTGGAAAGTTTCTCTTTTTTGTTAGATCTGGGAAATGATTTAACCATATGGTTTGACATAATAGATTTTTTTGTATCGAAGCATAGAGGGTTCGTCTAGATTTAGTCCTTCCTTTTTTGCTAGTAAATCCTCAATATCGTTTCCTTAGACACCAAACGTCCACGAATCCTGTTTAATTTTATAGATTATCGGTTGTTGCACCTTAAATCAGAATTGTTGAATAACAAAGAATTGCTTCGCTACGCGTTTTGGCATTGTTTAATATGTGCGCGACATTGAACAGTTTTTTATTGGTCACCTCACAGCTCATGTAAGTTGTGCAAAAAGGCCTTCTCCAAAACAAATTGTAAAAAAACTGTTATGGAATGACGTTTTACTAGTCCTTTTAAAATATTGTTAGGAATATCATAGTATTTAATATGTTTTATGGGGGTCCTTACATATGACCCACCGAACCCGATAAAATCGCCCCTGCGTATTAAACCAGTTACCTAATAATAATGCTATTATTAAGTCTGGCAACATCGTTTCCTGGCAATTCCTGACTAAATATAAACTGTACGTAAATGTATCTCTGACGTCACCCCAGCTGACTTAGAACTCGGAACTAGGGTTGCCATTGCACATGTTCTAAAATACCCAAAATAGATGTTTAAATTCCCCACAAGTTCTTTTACCGCCAAAATGTAACAACATTTTTTTGATATTAGCTCTTATTTTTTATTATCAAGTCATTTACGGACTTTCTCTTTCGTTCAGTCTTTAAAAATACACATTTTATATAGCATGTGCTATATTTGAATATGGCACGTTCTCACAATAATTGTAAATATTTTTTCCAACATAGTTGGATAAGAAATGCCCAGACTCTCCACAATTTTCACACAAAGGTTCTCCCCTCAAAATACCCAATTCTTGAAAAATCTTATAAATTACCCGCAGTTTAGGGAATTCTTCACGAATTGGCAATAACATCTGTGAACTGTGCTGTTATCCAAACGATTTCGTTGCTAATATCACTGTTGTGAAAAAATCTTGTTTGCGGCGAGCAAAGTTTTGATCTCGCATTGTATTTGAGTTAATATTCGCAAAAATGAGTTGAAAAATAGTTTTATCCTAAACTTCAATGATAAATAATTGAACATTCGTTTATTATCCGCTGTGCGTATATCATGTGTTTTCCTTTATGAGTCATATTTATTATCATCTAACTTTATTCTCGTAAAGTTTTTGTTTCAAGTGAACATACACGGAGAGGTTTATAAACAACAATTGAAGTTAATGGAATATTTTCTTTGAAAACAATTTTATCATATCACACGAAAGTCACGGTGATAAGATGACCAATTTCACTTCTGGTATTTTTGTTGTTGTTTTCCAAAGTTATCGGACAACTCAACACAATGAAAATGCGACAAACGTTTGAAAAGTAATGAAAATAAAACTAGGTTAAATAGGTTACATAGGTTAGGGTTTGTAGATGAGTTTTTTTGTCATTGATTTTTGTAAATTAGTAACAATTTTTAAAGGTGTGTTGTATTGTCATTATGTTGAGTTATCATGGAACCTTTTATTGGTGGATTTTTTAATAATGTGTTTATCTCCAAACTAAAAAATAAAATACCATATTTGCTATTATATGTCGAAGTTATATTCAACTTCTTGTGTATAAATAATGCGTATCAAAGGTTATCAGTTAACATTTCTTAATTAGATAGTTAAAAGTAAACATTTTGAATAATTCGTTTTTTTATGTCGCTTCATCTCAATTGAAAATCAATATTTGTTTTTAGTTAAAATACTAAGCAGTTAAAGTTTTATTTTGAATTGCTGTTCTTTCAACTAGTCAGTATTGTTTTCTGGTATTTTATTCTCTAATCTCTAATCTCCGATTTAATTTTTAGTATTTAGTTCCTGAAATATATAAAATACAAAATGATGGGATTACCTGATGTGAGGACCTGCTGTGGATGCTGTTCTGTCGAATTAGGAGCGAAAATCATCGCTTGGATTCAACTGGTAAAAATTTCCGAAGTAACACATCCATTGTATATCACCTGTATTTTTATAAAGCAACAAAAAAAATATTGCCGTTTGGATTTTGTTACAGGACATCGAAAATACATATATATGAATATAATATAACCTTAATTAGATCCATTGAGCTCTAAAACCCCATTTAAATGCTTTTTCGTTTTTAACCAATAAAAGATCTTACAACTCTACTGACAATCTACAACTAACCATGTGTTTTTTTTACTTTCAGATAGTTGGAGTGCTGGCTTTCTTTTACAACATCTATTATTTTGTTGTCTTGTATCTATCGATACATGGTAGAGAGAGAATCTTTCTTTACTTACTTATGTCGTTAAGATTTGTAATTGGTTTCTATCCAATATTGCAGGGAACATTACTTTTGGTTGGAATCAAAAAGGTACATATTTTTTAACTGCATTAATCTCTATACTAGTTATTTATGTGATGATAATCGAGACACGTCTGCTTACATCCTGTAACTCAGGCTATAGAGTGCTGTAGACCCATTATGCTATCTACCATGTTTCCCCTTATTCCGTTGAGCGGTGCTCACCTTTAGGTTCCTCAGGTTCAATCAGGTACACTTGTTTCAATCAGGTCCGCCAGTTTCACCAGGTTCAATTAGGTTCACAGTTTCAAAAGGTTCAATCAGTTTCACCAGGTTCAATCAAATATGATTTAAGATTTTCACGGCCAATAGTATTTTTGTTATTTGTTTTTGGGGTGTTATGCCGTGTTGAGCTAACTCCTTCTTTAGACAACGTTTCGGACAACATTGCAGTGTCCATCATCAGGGCAGATGTGTTATTTGAGGTTGTGTAAAAATGTGAGTTTACGTATAAGGTTGTGATACCGTGTTGCCAGCTCCAACCCTCTGAGCTAACATTAACGTATCATTTTTTATTTAAAGTGGTTTTCTTCGTTTAGCTCTGGTGTATCCGTCAATTACCGGATACCAAGAACTATTGAGCTTAGCTCCATCGTCTCTATTAATGTTTACAGGATTTTTATGAATTTCAATGGCTTCCGTAATCAGCCGTGCTCTATAAGTTTTGGGTCTCCCCAGGATTTCAGGAACAAATCCAAAGTAATGCCCGGTGTCAATCAAATGCTCGGCAATTGCCGATTTGTCAGGGTGGCCGAGTTTACAAGCTCTGAAGTGTTCTGAAATCCTTTTGGAGATAGTCCGCTCTGTCTGGCCTACATAGACCTTGTCACATCTGGAACAGCTGAGTTTATACACTCCATCTGTTTCCAGAGGAAACTTAGTTTTCGCATCACCTCCACATCTAGAAAAGGCAGGATTTTATCTTCGTTTTCCAGTTCCATTGTGAATTTTATTTTGCTGTGGAGAGAATTAAGATGGTCTAGGAATTCGTTAAGTTTCTCCGTTCCATAAGGCCAAATGGCGAAGACATCGTCGACGTAGCGCCACCATACTTTGGGGAGAGCCGAAGCTGTGTCGAGTGCCACTTCTTCAAACTTCTCCATAAAAAAGTTGGCTAGTACTGGCGACAACGGACTGCCCATCGCAACTCCCTCCAATCGCTCAAACAGTTCACCCTGAAACGCAAAGTATCCCGTTTTGAGGCAGTGTTCAAAAAGTTTGCAAATGTCTTCCTCATATATCTCCCTGAGCATTGTCATGGAGTCTTCTAGAGGCACATTTGTGAAAAGAGACACGACGTCAAAGCTGACCAGAATATCTCCTTCCTCAGTCTTAACTTTCTTGAGCTTACTTATCAGATCTGTTGAATCATTAATCCACGATTCGCTTTTTCCAGTTTGCATCTGCAGTAATCTCGAGAGGTATTGGGAAAGTTTGTATGTAGGAGCACCAATAGCGCTGACAATCTGTCTCATTGGGATTTCCTTTTTATGTATTTTTGGGAGACCGTACAGGGCAGGAGTTCTAGAGGCTTTTACAAAAAGCTTAGACCAATCCTCTTTCCTGATGCTAGAAGCTTTCACTAGTTCCCTTGTCTTTATGTCAATCTTGTTGGTGGGGTTGTTTTTAATCTTCTTATAGGTGCCGGAATCGCAAAAGAGGTCTTCCATCTTCTTTGTGTAGTCTACCGTATTAATCACGACAGTGGCATTTCCTTTATCGGCTGGCAGAACCAAGATATCCTCATTGGCGCGTAATTCTTTTAGGGCCGCAAACTCTCCTTTCGTGATATTGGGGCGGGATATTTCAGCCCTTTTCAAAATATGGCAAGTCTCTTGCCGGATGTCCTCTGCTTGCACCTCTGACATTTTGTGTACTTTCATCATTGTATGTAGTGCAGTCTCTACGCCACATACGATGGATTCCACAGGTATCTTTTTGGGGGCAACTGCAAAGTTCATCCCCTTTGCCAGCACAGAAGTTGCGTCTGGGCTCAACGCAAGGGTCGAAATGTTGATGACAACTTTATTTTTATCGAGTTGTTTTCGATCACCTTTTTTGTCTCGGTTGAGCCTTTCAAACTTTTGTTTCTGTCTCACATCTGTTGACTGTTTAGATCTTACTGCTTGTTGGTAAGTCATGTGGTCAACTTTTCTCCAGTCTTCTTCGGTAAGGGTTGCACTTAGGTGCAGATGTAGAGCAAAAAGGTCCCGAGATACTCCATCCAGCTCGCTTCGCACATTGTGGATCCTCTCCCTTAATAGCGCAGCCTCCGCTCTTTGGAATACTCTACTTACACGCTGATTCGCACCACCACCCAGCGCAGAAGAGAGGACTTATCCATACATTGGTGACCCGAGCGACCAGAATATGTGAAGAACATAAAATCGGAGCAGAACTTACGAAGCTGACCGATGCACTGGAGCGTAACGGTTACCCAGCAAGTCAGACAAGGCAAATCATAAGAGCCAAATCTGCACCAAACGAAGACAGAATTGAACAAGAGTCGAAAGGCTGTGCCTTCCTGCCTCATGTGCACAATGTAACAGACAGAATTGAGAAAGGAAAGTATCAAGACTGTTTTCGGAACAACAACAAAGATACAGGACTTACTGAGGTCTGCAAAGACTAAGTTTCCTCTGGAAACAGATGGAGTGTATAAACTCAGCTGTTCCGGATGTGACAAAGTCTATGTAGGCCAGACAGAGCGGACTATCTCCAAAAGGATTTCAGAACACTTCAGAGCTTGTAAGCTCGGCCACCCTGACAAATCGGCAATTGCCGAGCATTTGATTGACACCGGGCATTACTTTGGATTTGTTCCTGAAATCCTGGGGAGACCCAAAACTTATAGAGCACGGCTGATTACGGAAGCCATTGAAATTCATAAAAATCCTGTAAACATTAATAGAGACGATGGAGCTAAGCTCAATAGTTCTTGGTATCCGGTAATTGACGGATACACCAGAGCTAAACGAAGAAAACCACTTTAAATAAAAAATGATACGTTAATGTTAGCTCAGAGGGTTGGAGCTGGCAACACGGTATCACAACCTCATACGTAAGCTCACATTTTTACACAACCTCAAATAACACATCTGCCCTGATGATGGACACTGCAATGTTGTCCGAAACGTTGGCTAAAGAAGGAGTTAGCGCAACACGGCATAGCACCCCAAAAACAAATAACAAAAAAAAAAAAGGTTCAATCAAGTTTACCAGGTTCAACCAGGTTCACCAGGGGTCATTGAGTATTTGGCAGTCTTCTGGTTAATTGTGTATCTGTGCCTTCTTTCCACCAAGAAAGGACATTCGAAATACATTTTTTGTTGGTACTTTATATTTTTAGTGTATTTGGGAAACAAACAGTTTTAAAATTTTATATAAATAATTACACTTTACATGTCGCATTAACCAGTTAAGTTTTCATATAAAATTCATGTTACCTACTAAAAAAAACATAAATAAACAGAAAACCACAAAAACACCTTAATGAAAATAACTGAGAAATACTGAACTAAGACAAATGGAAAATGTTGGCGTCTGAAAATATATTATCGTATTTTGTGCATGTCCTTCTGAAAAATTAATTTTGTGTGCAGTAAGTTTTTGGGTGTGGGACGTAATCTTTCCTCTCCCAACAGCAGCACATGTCTTTTGAGGTGATAGTATTGTGTTATTATTAAATAATAATAATGACCAGTTGCGTGGTTTAAAAACTTCAACAGTTCGATTTGAAAATAACAGAAGTCGCCACTTCCGTTTACAACAATCCTAAACTGTAAAAAAAAAAACATGTAAAACAATATGATATTTTTTATGATTTATATAACGTAGTTTTTGAGAAACCTTTTATTTATATAATGCTCTATCTTATTACTAACTATAAACTAGAAAAACAAATTAACAGATTGCATCCACCAGTTCGTCGATTACTAATGCAAATCTATATGTACAATGCATTTGACTAATGAACGTAATGCTGAATTAAAAGGTACATGTATTAACATTTATTTATTTTCTGTACAGGCATATAATATACATGACCATACTTTTATGGTTTATTAGAGAAATGTAGATACAGTTCGCACGCACAGTGTATCACGTGTTTTTGAATAATCGATTGTTAACAATCCTTGTATTTATTTTATTAGTATATATGTTCTTTATTGAACCTGTATCCTACCGGAACCCTTTGTGAGTTTCCATTTTCCATCCATGTTTATGAAAGCCCCCGTAAAATAAAACCCTGATTCAATAAACTTTCGATTCCCCTAAAGTTATTTGTTGTTTCAATGCAGTTTTTGTGTGTATGTTGATTACTCATTATAAAAATCCTGTAAAACGTGGCTTCACAACTACAGGGTTTTCCAATAAGAGGTGTTATTTTGAATAGCCCGCTATTTCGGTAGATGTTACTTTTGAAGCTGTCATTTTTTGACATTTGACAAGTAGAAACTATGCCATTAATAAAAATGGAACGATACACGTTTCAACAACGCATTAAAATTATTAAAATTCACTTGAGTGAATCAAATGCAAATCATTTTGAGTGATGGTGCCCATTTCCACCTCGGTGGCTTCGTCAACAAGCAAAATTGTCGCATCTAGGGCTCGGAAAACCCAAGAGTTATTGTTGAAAAGCCTCTTTATCCTCAACGTGTGACTGTTTGGTGCGCTTTATGGTCCGGCGGATTCATTGGACCTTACTTTTTCGAAAATGAGGCTGAAGCAACAGTTACGGTGAATGGATTGCGCTATCGAGAGATGATTAATGATTTTTCATAACCAAAATTGGATGGTATTGATTTGAACAACGTTCACTTTCAACAAGACGGCGCTACGTGCCATACAAGCAAAGAAACCATTGATCTTTTACGATTGAATATCAAAATAACACCTCTTATTGGAAAATCCTCTATATAGAGACGTCTCTAATTAAGATGTACTTAAGCCCAAATGAAACTTCAGACAATATTAATTCATATGATCAAGATGTTTCTTGACAATTTTCAATAAAGAGGCTAAGGAATGCAAAGCTCATAAGGTTGTGAAATTATATTTAGGTACTTAACACATGCGACATGTTTTAATCAGTTGATTGCAAATGTACTTATTTGTTTGAGTTGAGTTGATGTTGTTTCTATGTATTTTGTTTGATTTCAGAAAAAGGCTAGCTTCCTCTTAGTATGGTTGATTCTCACCTTTACATTCGAGATGTTTTTAAGCTCCTGTTTCCTACTTTACGTGGCCTTTATTTACACGGTATTGACAGGACACCTCTACGGAGTTGCCATGCTTTACATAAGCGGAATTCAAACAGGTATTTTTTTATAAATTATTAAAGTAATAATAATATTAGCTCTTTATCAAGGTAATAAATACAATAACATTGTACTCGCGGCCGGTCCAGTAAGACCGTTCTGAGCGCCGACGTGCCAAGGCGCCAAGGAGCGAAGAAGCCAAGACTCTGATAATAACCTAACACCCAACTTAGCGCCATATGTGCTACAGCGATATGTTCATTATATGCATATTTTGAATTTGAATAAGAATTTATTAATGCATACAAATCGTCTAAGTTTATTTATAATGGGGTGGACATCTGCTTATTGTTTTTGCGATTTGTGTTACATACATTTCGTAATAATACTATAATAATAATGTATGAATTTAAACATCTGACAACTGAATCTTAACATGTGTTTCTCCAAATAATTTAAAACTTTATTTTAAAAATCAACTTTCAACACAAACCTGTAATAACATTTAAAAAATCTTAGCTCATAAATCAAGGCAGGTATTACGGTAAAGTGGTGTGAAAGTGTTCATTTTGAAAACGTTTAACAATCCTTAAATTGGCTTTTCTTTTTTCCAGGAATATCATTTTTCTTCATAGTGATCGTCTCAACCTGCCGTAAAAACATTCTACGCGGGAATGCTCTGTTTGATCATGGGGTGATTTATACCCCAGACGCAGTGGAAATCTTAACCCCTAAACGACCTACAGAATCACCAATCCACAATTTGACTACGTGACTCTGAACTCACCAGAAGATACGAAGAGACAAATAGATTTATTTGTAAGATGACACAAAAAAATCGTATAGATGTTTTTAATGTTAATTTGTAATATTTATAAGAATTAATTTCATAATGACAAGCAAACCACTGAAATAATGTTCATTTCCATATTTAAAAATAATGCAATTTTGAAATAAGTACATTTAAAAACAAAATACATTTCCTAAAAGCAAAGTACGAGTAGTTTATGCAACAGACAAAGATCGCCAAAAAAATGTTAACAAAAATATATTATCGGTAGGTACTGAATCTATATCGCATTAGAGGAATCAAATATTATCTACGGGGAAACGGTGGTCTAATTTACAAAAACGTAGGCAAGTACTTAAATAAAATTGGACAAATACAACTCCGTTTTTTAAAATTGATATCATAAAAAATTAAGAAAACAAATCATGTGAAATTTTCATTTTGTAACATGATTCTACTGCCTAGCAGCTTAGACTAAGAGCAGGGTCTCCAAATTACGGCAGCCCGCGGGCCAACACCGGCCCGCCATAGTTTATTTCGTTTACATTCTAAGGCTTGGTATTTCAGTCGATCCGTATCCTCGCTATATTATATTCCTCACTCAAATTGAAGCGGACTAAATCGGCCGTTTAAGCCTTAGTGAGCCACAGAATAGTTCCAATTTTAGACGCCGATGCGCTAGCAGTAACAAATATCAAATATGACGTTTACGTGTTTAATTACGTACTTCCACCTCACCAAATTATACGTATATTGCCTGATTTTATCAGTATGGACTATTATATTAATTGCGCAATGAGGTATGTTGATGTTATTAATTAATATTCAATCTAAAATAGACAAATAGTCTGATATATGAGCGTGTCTGATTTCGGTAAAGAGGGAGATCAATGACTGTCTGGTGCAATTTGATGGGAGCACTCTCCCCAATAAAGACTCCATTGAAATGCTTGGAGTTACTATATCAGACCAGCTCAAGTATCGGGGATCCATAGAAGCCCGAGTAAATCAGGCCTCCAAAAAGTTGGGCGTCTTGTACAGGGCTAGGAGATTCTTCAACAGTGACCAGCTGCTGACCCTGTACAAGTCTCAAGTCCGCCCAACTATTGAATTTGGGAGCCACCTTTGGGATGGTGCCCCAAAATACTTGATAAACCTGCTTGAATCTGTGCAAAGGAGAGCGATCCGTCTGATTGACAATCCGTTGTTAACAGACCGATTGCCTTCTCTAATGCATAGACGCAATGTAGGCATGCTGTGTCTGTTCTACAGGTATTTCAATGGAGCCTGCTCCAAGGAGCTAGCAGCATTGATTCCTGATGCACCGGTGCACGTGCGCGAAACTCGACGGTCACGAACTGAACACCCGTTCACGGTTGACGTTGGCTTCATGAGAACGGGCCGTTTTTACGACTCGTTTTTGTGTAAGTCGGCTCGTATGTGGAACGAGCTACCGGCATCTGTTTTTCCTCCCTCCTATAATCCGAGCCTCTTCAAGGCCCGCATTAACAAATCCCTTCCCACAGCCCCTACCTTACTCCGCCTCACAACGCCGCCCAACCGGGTGGTGACATAGTTCCCCTGTCTGTGCACTCCACAGGCAGGGACACTCTTGTGAGGTGTCACATAAAAAAAAAAATTAAAAAAAAATATATATATATATAGTTTTATAAGAAAAAAATTTCACCGTCCTTACAGTGTTTTCAGCGGTTTGTTCGTAATTATTTGATGAATAGTTCATTGACTCCACCAAAACAAATACTATTTAAAAATTCAATCAGCACCATGCTGATATATTAACCCCGCCGAAATATTTCACATTTTGAATGCTCTGGATCTCCAGATGATAGTAGAGAGCACAGATATACCAATCACGTAGACAGTAATTTGGTTTTACATAGAAAAATGAAGCACCATAGACAATAGTGTAATATTACCGACATCCAACCTACGAGTATGTACGATTTATTTTACAAGCCGCGCTAAGCTCGACACTCCAAGCCAAGCTTTAAATCAGCTGATATACCGGGTCAAAGATTGACAATGAGATGTTTTTATTTAAGAACCAATTAAGAAACACAATAACTGACATAATGAAGTTGATCAATTTAACTGTAATTAATGATTATTAGATTTATCATAAAAACTTACAATAATTGAAATACGTAGGCAATTCACACAATGAAAGTAAGCATTATAATTATGATTAATAAGATTTATGTGGCTGTAACTTTTGACTGACAAATTGTTTGCAGTTGTGGATCTAGTTTACTAGTGGAAATTATCAGCAGCGTCTTCAAATGCTCATCAGTTAATTTGGTTCAGTAGGTTCAGAAGTAGATTGGTGACAAAAATCAGCAGGTCGCCAAAATATTTATAGGTGCTAGATTGGTAGCTGTTAGTTGCTGAGGAATCCGCAATATCGTTTGCTAAGATGTAAACATTTCCAGGAATTAAAATTATTAATGTTACCGTTTTTCCAGACCTTTCTTTAGGTTAAGAGACTTTCAGAACTCAAATAAAACACTTGAAGTGATCATTAGAATAAATAAGAGGGAGTGATTTATATTTTTGAATGGTGAGTCAGAAAAGAGAAGGAAATGTTCCGCTACTGTTTCATGATGTAATTTGAGAGATTCAATTATTACAAAGCTCTTGGATGAAATTGTTAAAAAATAGTTTGAAATTGAATAGAATATTTCAAAATTCTGTGGTAGTAATACACTGACGTCTCTCGTGCACACACGAAGAAAAATGAAGGGATTCGGTTAAAAACGGGATGCATGCCGTTTCCTTATAAAATTTTAGACAATTCCAAATATATCGTTACACGCATTCATTTACCTACATTTGCCTTAATAATACATAATGACGAAATTCGAAAATATTAGGATTTTTATGAACACGTGTTCCGACATGTGATAATACAATCGTATTTTACAAAAGTTTATCAGGAAAGGACCTGATATCCCGTTTTTAACCGGATTACCAATAATTTGAAGAGATTCTTAATAAATTAGCAATACTCATTTTTCTCCGTGCACTTACTCCACGTGCTAGCAACAAATAGAAGTGCTGCCATCTGTAAATTTCTGAACGGAACTGTCCAAGTTTTCATAGAATATATTTTAGTAGGTGCACGTTAGGTTCCCGCCAATCAAACCGCTTTATATCTATTTATGTACCTACTTCAATATCGACAATTTTCACAAACTTTCAACAGTATAAAATAATCTACATTATAAAATTATCATTTTATCGGCAAACCTACCATCGTAGTTTCCAATCCGCTATCATGATTATACGACACGATACGATTGTACTACCGTAGACGGGAGCACTCCTATCCCGGTGCGACCGGTACACTGATTGGTTCGAGCGATTTGTTAAGCGAGTTCTTTTTCAGATATCAAGGTTTCTTCTCCCAGTGTAACGTCAACCATTACACGGCTTCGTGAATTACCTACATAAACAAATAAAAACCTAACCTAACCTAATCTAAATAAGAATAATGACATGAGTACATTCAAAAGCATTGTACGTATAGCTTTGTATTAGTGATCGACGAACCGGTTGAAGAAATTTGTAAATTGATAATAGTTTGGCTAGTCTATAATTAAAACACAGATCATTGTTGAGATGTATTATATATTGTACAGCGCCCTTGAGGTGCTATAAATCATCCAAATATTATTATTGTTATGAGCACGTGTAGGTAAGGTTTACCTCTTTCAATAGTATGATTATTGTCCATTTTGTTGAACATAAAATGAGGTTAGGTATGAGTTGAACCAAAGATACTTCAAGCCAGGCAGGAACTCTGATTCAAATCGGCTTTCTTGTAATTATAGAATTATAAAATCGGTATAGAGTAACTTACAAAATACGATAAATTTGGCACGGATTTATTTCAAAATCTAAAATGATGTCCATAAATAGTCAAAGTCCAAATGGACAACGTCAAAATTGATTTGAAAAATATCAATAAAACATATTGTTGACATTAATGTTTGTAGTTAATAATTCCCAATAATTCACCACTGCATAAAAGTAGTTTTTAGTCCGGCAACATCTTTCCTAGCAATTGGCAGTCGACCTCTGACGTCACCACAGCTGACTTGGAACATAACAACTCTGCTACCATAAATAAACCACTCGCTGTGCTACTATCAAATCATTTCATTACAACTACACTGTTATTGAAATTCCTTGTTCGCTGCGGACACAGTTTTGTTGTTGTGATTAGCTAGTATTCCCAGAAATGAGTTGATAAAACACTTTTATTCTGTATTCTATGTATGTTTTAATGATAAAGTATTGTGTATTGGTCTGTAATCCGCTGTACGTAAGTCGTGTTTCTATCGTTTATGATTGAAACGTTTATTTCTCGTGGAGTTTTTCTTACAAATGAATTAAGCGTGCCAAGTACAAGGAGAGGATTTAAAAGCTGACCCTTTTACAGAAGGTAAAAGAATACTATTTTTATCATAGCATTTTAATCAAGCAAGTTTTAACTAGAATTAAATAATTAATTAATAATTAATTAATTAATTTTAACATTGTTTACAATTGCTTAAAATATTGATAAAATGTTTAATTTTATGTGGTATTTATTGTTTATTATATTTTTGCCATAAATAAATAAATCTTAAGACTGTGACAGACCACGCCGCAAGCGAGCTATACTTGTTAAGTGGCTTGACCTATTTCTGCATTTCGCTCCCCATACATTCCCATTGGTAGTATATGGCGAGCGATGTGCTGAAATAGGCCAAGCCATGATGCGTATAGCGTAATGTGTCACCTACCTTAAATGCGTCGCTAAAATGTCCAAAAATCTAAGATAGTTTGTCTAGACATCGTATCGCTAACCTGGAATCAGTGTAATTTTAACATCCGCGAGTTTCGTATATTTATTTTGTAAGCCCGATGTATTTATCAAAACAACACGAACCAAAGGTTATCAGGGTCAACATTTTTCAGAGAGGTATAAAGATAACAGCCAAAAGTGTGCGGGTAGTTCGTTAAATAAATAATACAGTTAAATATGGCCGACGTTGATATACCTAGGCTACTTGCAAACAAATTCAATTCACTGTAGAAATAGGTACAAACTTAACCTTGAATTTTCTAGACCTAACTTTAAGTATAATTAACAATAAATTTTAATTTAATATCTATCGTAAGCTCACGTATACTGATATTACAATTCACAATTCATCCAACAATCCTATATCCCACAAACATTCAGCATTTCACTCCATGATTCATAGATTGGTTACCGTACCATTGAATAATAATAATTTTTGCAACGAATTATCCATCATTAAACAAATCGCTTTAAACAACGGGTATGATACAAAACTAATAGACAATATTCGTAATAAAAAATTGAAATAAATAGCATCAAATAAATTCCTATTTAACAAATCTTATAACCCTAATAATATAAACATAAATCAAACATTCCAATGGCGTAGAGTTCTGTATACAAATAACTTTTCTTCTTTAAGCGTTAAAAAATTCCCATCTGAAATAAAACCCGCTTTTTACACTAATAATAATTTAGGTAAATATTTAATTAATACTAAAGATAAAGACGACAAACTAAGCCACTCGGGCATATATAAACTTAATTGTAATGATTGTTCTGCTTTTTATATCGGAAAAACGGCCCGGAATGTCAACTTAAGAGTAAAAGAACATATACGATGTTTAAACAATAATGCCTTTTCAGAATTCGCGAATCATTTAATAGAATCTAATCATTCATTCGATAAAATCTCTGGAACTAAAATATTGCATAAAAATGGATCTGGAATTAGATTAAACAACTTAGAAGCCCTTGAAATAAAAAAGCAGTCAATAATAATTTAAATATAATAAATAACCAAATTAATTTATCTGATAGTCCCATATTAAATTTATTCCGCCGCTGAAACTGTTATTTCCTCCCCCCCCCCCCCCCTCCCTCCTCATCATCCTTAATAATTTGTCTCCACCTTTTCTATTTGCATCTCCCTCTATCTGTTTTGTATCTCTTTCACTCATTGTTTTCATTTACCTATATATATATGTGCCTGTATCTAATTAGCTTTAGTTGATATTTAGCCCTGATGAAGCTTGGGACAAGCGAAACCCGGTTGGCTATCGTTATTGATTCAAAAATAAAGTGGTGTCTTACTAAGTGTATGTTTTTTCATTCAAAAAAATGTTAACTTACGAAGGATTTTCTTAATTTAGAGGTTAAGGAACTTGTGGGGATTTGTATTGGGGTATCTTAGAATATATGCATTGACATCCCTGGTTATAATATTTGTCAAATTTCTATGCGTTTTTACGACTTATAACTTATAATATAATGCCTTCAAATAATAACGAACGTTAGGAAATACGCACAAATCATTAAAATAACCCAAACAAAACCATATTTTGTGCATGTTTACTTAAACCTCCGACATAAATAGTTATCACCGTTAGAAATCCAGAGTTTGTTTTTAAAGAGCCTTTGTAAGCAGCGTAATTCGACAAGTTTACCTCAATGGCGAAATTACGTTTTATCAACTTGTTATTATAACTACTTACATATATAAAAAGTAAAAAACCTTATGGCGTTCATAAATGACTATCCTTTTGATGTAATGTAAGTTAAATGCAATGACATTCGCAAGTTTGTCCTCGACTGACGCGACAGCTGGTTACAAAGGTTTGGCGGTAAATGCCGTATTGCCGTGTCATCTCTGAACGATCAAATCATCTAATTTATGCCATTTTTCAAATCATAAGTAATTTTTCAAAACAACGCTTGCACAAGTGAAGTAAATAAGGTCCACATAAATAAACCACTTACATGTAATGTAATGTCAAATGTCAAATATAAAATAAGAATATCAATTAAGTACGCAGGGACCAGAAAAAAAATTGCGTATTCATAAGAATGAATGTTACAAAAATATACATAACACACAGCGGAGATAGGAAATGCATAGTTAATTTGTTGTCTTGATTTGAGATTTTAGAACGGCGTGTGAATTGCATTTATTATATTTAGTGCACCTTCTTTGAAAATTAATGTTTCTTTTAAATGCGAAAACCGCGCAAGAGTCCAAGAAGTCATTGAGACCATGGTATCCTTAGTAAAGTATAAAGGAAAGAGGAAGGTGGGGAAGTAACTAGCTATTCAGATCTGGTCACCAAACATGACTGAAGCCATTTCAAGCAAGTTTTCGATTATGGGTGTGGTATTTCATAACGATGAAACTGGGAGTATCTTTTACTGTGGTTGTGTGTGATTCATTTATTTAATGTGGGATGTGGTTTTGTGGGTGCATTTCCTAAACAAAGATAAGAAAATACACTGAACTAACATAAGCCAAACATAATTATGAGCACATAAATATGGACACTATTAAAAATACATTTATTATACCTATAATACAAGATCAAATAAAACAGAAGCTAAAAAAGGGAACTCCGTTCAAAGTAGTAGAGTAATGAGCAATTTAAATTAGATGTAGAAGTTGCATAAACGACGTGCAAATATTACTGTTTGTGTGCGAATCAGATAAATAACAACATTATATATATTTGCAGCTAATTTTTATTATATTATTTTCCATACAAACTGTACATAAACAAAATGAGAGTAAACAGTTCACAAGGTTTTATAAATATTTACAAAGGATGTTACCAATGACATGATACGTCTCTATGAAATATCTGGAATGATTATATGCATTATGGGTGATGTGGTGTATAATTACATATTGTGTTCATGTGAATCTGAATTATTTTAATTAGTGGAGTGTTGTGAGTGCACATCACCATCTTGGCGCTCGGAAAAATAGGTATAAAATGAAATTAATTTTGACGTAGCTATTAAACATAAAAAATATTTTTTATTTTATACATATATATTTACTAGTTTTCTGAATAATTTGAAATAATATGGAATTAAAAAATAACCGAGATATAAGTCATCAAGTAGGACCTTCTTTTGAAAATCTTTGCTAATAGTGTATTTATTTTCTCTTTGAGGCAACGTCTGAAAAATAAAAAAAATTATATTTTTTTCTTATTAAATAAGTAAAAACTAATATTTGGCGGGGATAAATTTTTAAAAAATGTAGAAATTTCAGCTGTTTGATAAAAAAAAATATCGAAATTTTGAGTTTGTAAATGTTATAACTTATGAACGTAGAATCCAATCATAAAAAAGCCTATTCGTCATCTTAGATAATATTATAAAGAATAGATGTTGTAAATTTTGACAAAATCGGTTAAGTAGATCTTGAGATATCTTGTACACCAGTTTGAAAAAAGTAATTTTGAATAAAACGCAAAAGAAAAATAAACAGTACAGCGTCAGCTTCCTGGACCGTACATGATGTCATCCATTGTTGCCGTGATGTCTTCCGACTCGTTTTGAGCATCTTTATTCAATTTTCTGGCATATTTATTCTCGTGTTGGGCTCATGTTGACTACAGAAATTCGTCCGATCCCTACCTAAGTTTTGGGCCAACTCTTCAACACTTGCTATAACTTCGGGAATAATATTGAAATGATTAAACGTTTAAAATATTCTTAAAAGTATGGTCAATTTATCTAAATAAAACAAAAAATTCGATTTATTGAAAATCTCAAGGTGGTGTCACCCCTTAAATTACCAGTAATATTTTTTTAATGACGACATGGAGAAATAAATAGCATTTATAAAGTAGGTTTAGATTTATTGAGTAATTATGTGGCATTCATTAACTGTGTGCTATTTGTTATGAGAATGTTTGGCTCGTGGATACATAAAAAATTACGTGACACCTCGCTAAAACATGTTTATTTTAGGAATACACAATTTTGATTAAATTAAAAATAAATCACTTTAACCGTAATGAGTAACTTCAAAGAGTAATGAGGTTTATCGATGTGTTTATTCAGACTGTCAACCATTTTGGAAAGTACCCTTCCTTCGTCAGTTAAAGCAACCACTAGTTATACGTCATTTTACGTTAGTGTTATATTAAGGGGAAAATGGGATAAGAGAGAGATGAAGGCCTTGAAGGAAAGACAATTAAATGATCAGAACGGAATTACGCGTAAATTGTAATTGATAGAAGAACGAAGCAATAATACTTTAGGATTTCCTGATTTCTGAAGATTTTTATTTCGCCCTCTGATGTGTGTTTTTTTTAGTATTTAGTTTCTGAAACTTCTAAAATACAAGATGATGGGATTACCCGACGTGAGATCCTGCTGCGGGTGCTTTTCTGTTGAAGTGGGAGCTCAAATCATCGCTTGGGTTCAACTGGTAATGTCCTTCACCAATAGACCATCAAATTATATTTCAGTCCGACACAATCAATGGAAATGCTTGGCAATGAAAAAGTTGAAACCAATATGAGTAACAATACCCGAGAATCTGAGAGAGGTTATCATCGAACAATGGATGAAAGTGGTCGACTATGATGATCTTTCGTACACTACTAGTACAAAAGGCAGTGAATTATCAACGACCTATCTTTTTTTAGACAATTGCAATCAATTAATTTTCAGTCATGTGCAGACAAGTGTAAAACATTCAGTAGAGATGTCAATTATCGAATATGTAGCAATTTTTTCAAAAGGTTTTTAACGGAAAGCAATCCCTTTATAGGAACCAACTATTTCAAAAAAATTGTCTTCTTTAGCATTCTTATTAACTGCCAAAAGCTGCATAACTTTGTGCAACAACCACTCTTCAGTTGCTCCCAACTAGCAAGTATGTAAGTCAAATTCTTGAACATTGATGGGAAGGCCCGAATACTCTATTTTAGTCACATTTTGTTCATACTCTTCATTTGGTTTTTTGAGTGTTTAATTATTTATTTCTTGTGAGCGTCTCATGTGCCTTGAGCGGCTCATTAATTAAATGGATTGGATTAATTGGGATTATTTGGAATCCGTTATTATTTTCTGTGGTTCTTTGGGATGTAACTCTTCTGAAAATCGACCACTAATCATGGCCTTGTTGCTTTCAGATAACTGGTGGACTGATTTTTGCTTACAGCATTGAAACTCTTATTTATGTTCTACTCTCGGCGTATCTTGATAGAACCTATATCCAATTACACACAATTCTTTTTTTGACAATATGTTTATACCCAATAGTACAGGGAACAATACTTTTGGTTGGAATTAAAAAGGTACTTATTTTCTACCCACATAATATACTTTATTTAACTGTGGCTTGCTTCTAAAAAGGCCAATGTCAGTTTTCGATACTATCTCAGATATTATATTAATCAATTACCTACATTCGCGACCAAATTAATTCATTTTTTATTTGTGGGATATGGTGAATTACCAATTCTGATATTTGCTCATCGTCACCATGGTGCTATGTTCCAAGGCCTCCTCCGCAAACGCTTTCCACCGGTTGTATCCTCTCTCCATCTTCGTCCTGCTTGGTCTGCTCTAATCTCTACTTGGTCTGCTTTTGGGTTGCTTCCACTTGATCATTATTGTTACTGGAAGTATGAGGTCGTCAGATTATGAATTAAGTGCTTGTCTTTGAGAGTTGATTATAAAATTAGTGACCTCTATTGAGTTGATGTTAAGTGTATTTTGTTTGATTTCAGAAAAGAGCTAGCATCCTCTTGATTTGGTTAATTCTCGCCTTTATATTTGAGATAATTTTAACCAGTGTTCTGATATTTATTTACGCACTCCTTCTTATGATCTTCGGTGGGCTCCTATATGCAGCTTCCATAATCTACATTGGCGGAATTCAAACAGGTAAACTTCTCACAATTACTTCTAATGATTTTCAGTCGAATGGTAGAAAGAATTTTAACGCAACGACGACGTTGCGAAATTTCTTTTCGAATATTAAAAAAATCAGTTACCATTTACGATAAACAAGTAATTTTCCAACGTAGAACTTTAGTACGACTGTTTTTTAGAAATGGATGAATGAACAAATCCATATTATCTGAAGTTGTGGGTTGTGTAGTTGTAATAATTTCTGTGATGATCTAACATTAATATTGTACACAGTATTGGGATGGCGAAATGGTAGTCAAATGACTATAATGAACCCAATGTACCTACATATTTATTATCTCAAGTATCAAACAGGTGATGAAAGAGACATAGGACAACCTTTCACAATATTTATTTATTACTTACTAGCTGGACCCCGCCACGCATTGTTGTGGCTCAGTCTGTCTGTGCAGATGGACCTCTTGCTTCTACATCCAACAGAGTGCGCTGTTTTTCAAAAAAGCATGCTCTTACCGTCACATGTGATATCTGTATAATATAGTTACATAAAAATTCAAATGCAACGTTGTGCCAAAATTTTAAAGCAATCGGTGAAGAACTTTCAGAGATTTAAGATTTTGAACAAACGAACATTTACATTTTAAGCCGTATTTAGTCTATGATACAGATAGATAGAATGAGAATATTAAACTTCAAATAATTCCACTTCAAGTGGTCTTACGCATATTTTGCTTAATTCTAATATTTATTAAATTCATGATTTGTATATGTTTCTTTAAATAATACAGTCAATCTAGGAACATTTTTAATTTTACTAGAAACTAAGCTATACATTTGCCTTTAGGCAGTTGACTGTTTACATTTTGCTTGTTAACATTTTTTTGTGTGTATATATTGTATTTGTATCTTTAATGGTATGTTCGTCTCGCTCTCTCATACTGTGTCTTTCATACTAGATGTCAGTCGAACGGTCGTTATAATTTCGAAACAGTTTATTACATTACATTATTTATTACATTACATTACATTACCTTTTTTAATTGTAAGACCAGGGGTTCCCCTTAGTCACTCCTGGACACACTCTAGATTCCTACCCACCCTCATACCTTTTTCTTTCATTCCTAACTTCTTTTCCTTAAAAAAAACCCTCCAAACAGCATCCCAGAAGATGAATTTAGCCCTGAGGGAAATTATATTCTTCAGGACCTCTGTGCGGAGTAATATAAAAAAAAACCCTGTATTAATTTTAGAAACTTTTTTTACAGGAGTATCATTTTTCCTTATAGTAATCGTCTCAACCTGCCGTAAAAACATCCTTCGCAGGAATGCACTTTTTGACTACGGGGTGCTTTATACCCCGGACGCAGTGGAAATCTTAACCCCTAAACGACGGAAAGGACTCGTTCCCACGAATCCACAATTTGACTACGCTGCATTGGATACACCAGAAGATACACCAGAAGAAGTGGTTGTGACATGACAAAGAAATATTTATTGGAGATTCTTTATATTTACAGAATTATCTTTTAGAGCACAGCCAGCCGTCATGTTACTTATGTATAGAAACATTATTTATTTTACTATTAAAAATCTATCTAATACATATCTATATAATGCTCGATAATTTAAACAATCATTTTCTTACATTTTACACTGCAGTAAGGTAGATATTTGCGTAGATCCCATTTTACTCCCCTGCTATTATTTTCAACAGGCGCGTGGAGCTTGAACCCTTTTGACTTCCGAGGAGACAACGTGGGATTGTTTTTTGTAAAAGCGAAAAATAGTCGGGCTGGGTTGCGTTGTTGGCTTGGGGAGGGTTGTGTTGGTCGGGTCAGGTAGGCTTGGGTCGGGAAATTATGGATGTTTATGAATATATATGGATATCTGATGATATTTATAAAAACTATAGATATACGAATATTTATAAAAACTATGGATGTACAAATATTTGTGGAATTTAATAGCCATCTTAAAAATTATGAGAAATTATTATCCGATCCAACCCGACCCAACCTGAACCGACCCAACCCTTCCCAACCCAAGAACGCAACCCGACCCAATTTTAATATAAATATCCATTAATCTCCCTAGATATCCGTCAGTATCTTTGACACTATTCAAATGGAAAATACTGTACTATATTTAGCATCTTGGAATTGTTCGATTTGACAAAGTTTGAGAACCGATTTAAGAATATCTTTTATAATGGAATTGGTTTGATAAGGAACAGTATAAATGGACAAATTGCCTTTCAATTTTTTTTTTATAAAAGCGTTGAAAAAATAGAGTGTAAATGATAGTGAAATAAAAATGCCTCTGCTTTCCAATTTTGTGATTATTAATTTTCTATCTGATTTTCAAGATAAAATTATACACTTTTTTGCACATTTCGAAGCAATACCAACCTCATCACCACTAGCACGATGTAAGGATATTTAGAGAGTACTTCATAAAAGTAATAACGATCGCCTGAAAAAAAGTGTCAGGCAAGAAAACAAGTCCCACAGCAAACAGATTTGGATCTTCACTAGAGTGGTATAACATGAACCTATGGTATGATCGTATCTTACCTACGATAGCCATAGTCACTAGTCGCCACCCACATATATTAATTATTAATAAATCGTTCGACCTTCTTAAAAGGAAAAAAATATTATGAAAATACATAATCTATTTCTAAGAAAAATCAATCTACAAGTTCCTACTCACCTTAACTTTTTCCTCTATACACCTTTACATCTGACCTTGCATAATGCACGGTGTATAGGTCTTGAATATTAATTAATGTTTTCTGACATACCGCTAGTGATGTGCGTAGGTTCATTTCGAATTAATTATAATCTTTCATTTTTAAACATAGTTTAATGAAATTCAATCGACACACATCGATTCTAAAAATATCCCTTTAAAAATCAACCAGTAAAAACACTGTTTTAAACTATAAATCATTTTATTTTTATTAATGTATGTCTTTTTAAATATAATTATAATATTTGGTTCGACTGAATATTGAACCCTCCTCCCCAGTAATTGGCTCTTAACTGCTGTGAATTTTTAAAACATAAAAAAAAAATTAAATGGTTTGACTGAGGATTGAACCATCCTCCACAGGAAGTAGTGTCAACCGCTCTAACAACTGTGCCAAATCCCGATTGGGTAGGACCGACACTTATATCGTATATTAATCAATTTTTCATCCAATTTCAGAGAATTACGTATATGTCCGCATGTGTATGCATGGTTGCCACCAACAGTTGATAAAATGAATAATAATAACAATGTTTGTATCATTTCTACAGCGCCGTTTTCCTGAAAAATATCTGCTGAGTTTCAGCTCGATCGGATGTCGGAAAGTGAGTTACTTTCCATTTCCAAGATTTGCATTCATTCAATCATTACAGAAAACAAAAGGGAAATTTAACTAAAAATAAATCTAAAAAAATTGAAAAATAAACTTTAAAATAGATTAAAGTTAAAACATTAGTAGGTACTCGAAGGACAGAATAAGTGGAAGCCGTTGTTTAGAGCAGTGCTCCGCAACCGGTGTGCCGTGGCACACTGGTGTGCCGTGAGCCGGACACAGGTGTGCCGCGGTCAAATTCAATGTATTTGACATTTTACAATATTTCATTATGTATTTAATACACAATGACAAAATATTTTTCATTGTCTGCAAATACTGTTAAAAGACGTATTCACAATATATTAGAATCACTGATTAGAAAACTGTTATTGGCTGAAAAATTTGCGCTTTAGATCAAAGAAACAACCGATATTAAAAATAAAGCATAGTTGATGGCTATTGTACTTTTCGTTGACGAGGACTTTATTAAAGAACATTATTTATTTTGTAAGGAGGTTCCAGAGCGACCTACCGGTGAAGAATTTTTTCAAGTAACCGATGTTTTCTTCAAAATATACAATATTAAATGGAGCAATTGCATTGCTGTTTGCACGGATGGCACTGCGGCAATGACGGGTAGTAAAAAGGGTTTTGTCTCTCGTGTAAAACAAAAAAATCCAACGTTACAATTTACACATTGCTGCATACATCAAGAAGCATCGATGGTCAAAAATTTACCGGAGGAACTTTTGAACACGATGAATGAATGCATTAAAATGGTAAACATAATTAAATCAAGAGCCCTAAACTCGCGAATCTTTGGAATACTCTGTCCAGAAATGGGAGCCGAATATGAATCCTTATTGTTTTAAACTGAAATTCGTTGGCTATCCCGAGGCAAAGTTTTGGCTAGATTGTTTGAGCTTCTTTTAAATCAAAATAAGAGGTGTGTGAGTTTCTTTTATATCAAAATATGCCCAAACTATATCAGCACCTCGATGATAATTACTGGATAGCCAAACTTGTATACAAGGCTGATATATTCGAGCATTTGAATGAACTTAATAACGAACTTTGGCAGAAAGAGTTGCAAAAAGGATGTTTGGAAATAAACCAAAGGATCGACCATAGTACAATTGAAAACAAACAATTAACTTTGGATCTGGCCCAACAACATTTAAGTATGCTTCAGCAGAAATTTGGTCGATATTTTTATTCCATTAATACGGAACAATACGATTGGATTCGAAATCCTTTTGCAACAATGCAATAAATTCTACGGAAGCATTGCCTCTGCAAATTCGAGTGGAATTTACAGATTTAAATAATGACATGACATTTAAACTTCACTTCTCCGAAGATCCATTAGATGTTTTCTGGATTTACGTTAAAAATGAATATCCTCACATTTCCGTCAAAGCATTCTTAACACTACTTCCATTTTCAACGACATATTTATTTTTTTATTTTTTTTTTTATTTATTTATTAGATACAAATAATTACATACATATTAAGGAAGCTTTGGCTGTCCAACTAGGAAATTTTCCCGTTTTAGTACAGCCAAATTGCCTGGTTTAGTTAACATTTGTAAACGCTGCTGTTATGAATTATATTTCCATACTTTACATTAATAGTTAAGCTAGTAATATATACTCTATATACATATATATTTTTCAAAGTAATCAAAATAAAAACTTTTTCAGACATATTTGTACACCCGAATATTAGTTTTTTTATGAAAACACCTTATAAATGTTATCAAGGTACATGTAATAATATGCATAATTAAGGACCACTGTATCAGGGTACATGATAACATATTGGATTAATTCAATTTATAGTTACAATATAAGAAAAATATTAGGTGGGTTTCTTAATTTGTTCGCTGTTACTATGCTGTGTATTAATTTACATAATCAAGGTACATATAATATAATATACATAATCAAGAAAAATGTAAACAAGGTACATGAAAACATATTGTATAAACATTATCAATCACAAAAATTATCAATCGCATTGTATCAATCAGATGCATGGTAAGAATTTTTTATTTAACTGCCAATAACAATGAATAAATGTGAGTACAGAACATTTTTGTTTATCTGTTGGTCATCATAAGTTCGCTTTCGACTCTTCCTAAGTCTAGAAGCCAAACATTAACTAGTTTACGCAGAATGCTTATGCTTTTCGATTTCCATAAATCGGGTAAGAGGTTGAATAATTTTGGACCAAGGTAATAGAATTGTCTTTGGGCTAAGGATGTCATAGTAGTAGGTGGAACAACTGGATTCCTCCTTGAATGTCTAGTGTCGTGATAATGATCAATGGAAGGGTAGTGGTGACGTTGTTTTTGAGTGTGAAGTATACTATTTTTTATGTATGTGAGCAAAGTTTTTCAACGCTTGTATTAATTAAAAATGATAAGCCATGCTTAAAAGGTCTCGACCAAGAACTTCGGGTTGCGCTATCAAAAATCGAGCCGAATATAAAACTTTTGTGTTCATTGAAACAAGCGCAGATTAATTTAACAATTAATCGCTCATTAATTTATTATTATTTTATAATAATTATTAAGATTGCTTAAAAATAAATATGTTAAAGTTATATGTATGTATGTATGCTTTTCAAATAAAAAACCAGAAATTATTGTAAAATTTGTGTATCAATGTAATATCTATATATTTTAGCTTTTGGTGTGCCCCGGAATTCCAGGAAGAAATTTGGTGTCGTAGGTGAGAAAAGGTTGCGTAGCACTGGTTTAGAGTATGCCCACTGCTACTTCCTTATTGTATGTAATTACTTATAATAATAACTACATCTAGTAAAGTAATTATTACTTATGTATGCACTTCTGTCAACTGAGTACATTCCCAACCTGTGGGTTGCGAGCCACTTGCGAAATCAACAAGTTATCGCTATACTACACGGAAGAAACTTCCTGATAAAAATATTGATAATTTATTAAGAATCTATTCGCATTCCTGTTCAAAACGGGATTGTGGGCCATTAACGAAGGAATTGATAGGTATTCTGATGTAAAATACCAATTTTTGTCAATATTTTCGTATTTAGTTATGATATTTTGTCAAACGCAGGTGTTTGAACACGTGTTCCGATATTATTTAGAATTTACTAACACTTTATCAGCAAGGGGCATACAGTCCCGTTTACCAATTATTGAAGAGATTTTTAACCTTTAAATATGCAAGTCCTTTTTTAATAACACTACTCTGGACGTGGAGTCTTACAGGCTCCTATATTCACATACGACTTTTTGAGGGAAAACGATTTCGAATCGCTTCTAAACTATATCTACATCAAGTTTTAGGTTTCTAGTAATAGAAAAATTCAACAAATCAACAAATATGTCATTCTTACAAGATAAACTTTTAATCCTTAATTCTAATATATGAGGGACATAAAAACATAATATCCACTTCTGTTAACAAAATAAATCTGGCGATGGATGTGCAGTCTGACAGACTCCAGAAATGATAATATTACTCACGTGTCATGCATCGACCAACGCAACGTCCTTCCTTGCGGGTCGTTTCGCTACTGACCCGCTCAGTCGAAGGGGGCGGGGGGAAGCATATGAGCCTGTGAGGCTCCACGTCCATACCTAAAGGTTAATAAATCAGTATTACTTATTTTACTACTACTCATTTTACTTTTATTTGAAAATCATACGTAAGTATTTTCGAAAATTAATATCACTAGTACCGTCATCAGATGTTGGTTTAGCGCCCCTCAAATTTATTCGGATTAAAACTAGAATTGCAATAGCGAAGAATGGGTCAGCAGCTCAGAAGAGGAAAATCGAGTTTTCATTGCTTGTTTCGTTTCCTTCACGGAAACTATTTGTTTAAAACGAGGTTATATTACTGCGTTTAACTAAACATTTCCAGAATCCATTAAATTCTCTTTCAGTGCGAAAAATCGTTTTCCGACGTTGTTGAATGTTTTTCCTGAGACAACTTTTACGGAATTCATCGTCATAATCAATGTTGTATAAAGATATCCTTGTTTCTCTGTGAAGTTGGAACAAAGTGTTACCGATTGTGGGTTCTGTTTAATGTGGATCTGCTGAGAAATTATGTGTCGTGGTGTATATTAAAAACAGCGTCGATACTAAATCACATCACTTTACCCGGTCTATCCCACTCGGTGTAAAGGTGTTTAGAGGTAGGTGGTTTGACATTGTATACAATAGAAGTGTTTTTTTTAAATTAATAATTGTGCATTTGCTAGTAATTCTGTGTATGTGAGAATGGTTTATTTATGGTATTCAGTTTTCGTAAGTAGTGAATATCGAAGCAAACTTATAAAATGTAGAACTAGGGAAAAGACGGTAATTTTACTTGCCAATTACCAACACACTGCCAGAATTACATAAGTGAGAAATTTTACCTTCACAAAATTACACACGCATAGAATTTTATTACACCTAATGGAATTAGGCACATAAATATGGAACATCTTTTTTTCATAGTTTTAAATTTTAAAGTGTTTTAAGTGTGCGCCAAATAAATTTCATATTTGAAATGACAATACAAAAAAAAAAAAAAAAAGTTTGGTGTTTTATTTATTTATGTATTTGGAATTACCGGCACAAGCGCCATTTACACAATGAAAGTTATAGTGCAATATAGAAAGGAAGGAAAATATTACATAAGTTAACAAGGAAAAATAATGCACATTAGTACAAAGTACAAAGGGCCATCCAGAAAGTAAGGTTACAAAGGCTCCCGAGGCCGGGGGAATTTTCCGTTTCGAATTGGTACATCTGGTATGTAAATTCTTCCGATGGAGAGGTCGTCACGCGCTCCCGCGACCTCCCGTCCATGCGAGATCCTCGTGAATTTTTGGGTCGCTTTGCACAGGAGGGAGAAGCTTTGCTGGACTTTGTCATGGCAAGGAATGAGACATGGATGTGTCACTACACCCCGGAATCAAACAGACAATCCCTTCAGTGGCGTCATTCATCTTCCTCAGCCACCAAAAAGTTCAAGACTACCAATTATGCCGGAAAAGTCATGACAACTGTTTTTTTGGGACCGTAAGGGTGTCCTTTTGGTGGATTTTATTCCTAAATGGACTACCGTTAAAGCAAAGGCTTGCTACAATACCCTGAAAACTCACAAAAACCATTCAGTAGCCCAGAAGGGGGATGCAGATCAGCCTCCTACATGACAAACCCAGGCCCCACACCGCGCGAGTTTCACAACAGCTGCTGACATCGTTTGTATGGAATATTGTCACCCACCCCCATTATTTACCTGACTTTGCTCCTTCGGACTAAATCTTTTTCACTAAATTAAATGAGTTTCTGGGTGGGAAAAGTTTTTCCAACGATCAGCAGGTCGAGGAAGCTGCGAAGAAGTGGCTGAAAGAGCTGGCAGCGAAGGCCTATAACACTGGCATACAAAAGCCCGTGCCCCGACTGCATAAATGTATCGATCTCTATATTAATATAATATATTTGTGAAGTATCCTGTGAATTTTAATTAAATACAAGCATTTTTCGATCCTACGTAAATGTTGTAACCTTACTTTCTGTACAAGAAATAAAATAGAAACAGAAACAGAAACAAAAAACCTATTATGCTTTGATCTCGTTAAAATAAGCACTGCTAAAATGTTTAGTATTTATATTTCGATAGGGGCATATTAAAACGTTCAGCTAACATTGTACACGAATTACTGGTGGTGTGTAATCTATTTAAGGGGCCGCATTCCAAATTTCTACCGATTTATAACAAGTTTCTCGTAACACTTTAAGTTTCTAAGTTCTTAAAAAAATATATGCTATTTTTCAAGATATTATCTGAATATGTGTAAGGCCGAAACGTTAATTACATAAAATTCCCTCGATAGAAAAAAATTGTAAAGTATGCTCCAAAAATTATTATTTACACATTTTTTTCTGTTATATTACAAGTTACAGGTATGAAAAAATTCAAATTGCTTCTTTAAATGCTACTTAAGATATTTCTAAAGAAATTTTTGCTGTATTGTTAATAAGTCATGTTTAATTAAATATTTTCACAACTGTCTCTTACGCTTATTGCTTTTAAATCACATTTATTATAGCGCGCTCGCTCCGACATGAAGATTAACCTATCTTTCATTGCAAAGCTCATTCGCCAACTCGAGGGCTTTGGGGGCAGACGTGTCGTTCAACGTTTTATGATATACAGACGTGCGATTACGTGCAAATATTTGAACCTATAAAGATAATTTTAAGCGTATATCAGTTCATAAATATTGTTTTTTCAAAGATGGGAAATAAGCGAAAGACATCTCGTATTCCAAAGAAAACAATATATCTCCAAAGGGTTCAACGCATGATAGGTGAGAAGAAAAAAGTACAATATTTGATTTACAAGCTTATATTTATTATAAACGATAATTTATTATAAACATTTGTAATTCATATTTTTATTTATGTATTGTGTAGTAAAAAGTTATAAAAATTATTATTTAATTTTTTTCAGAATACGATAAACGATAATTTATTATAAAAATTAATTATTATTTTTATTTATGTATTGTGTAGTAAAAAGTTATAAAAATTATTATTTTATTTTTTTCAGAATACGTACTTTGGGAAATAAAACTAATTCCAAAACATTAGAAATTACGGGGCAAGTTCTTATTAATTTAGTTTGCTTGTTGAGGATACTATATGATCGTGATTTATTTGTGAATTAACTTTCTACGTACACAAATACACACGTCACTTTACAATATTACTCTAAGATCTGCTCTGATGATTCACAATGCAACGATGTCCGAAATATAATATAATATGTAATAATAATATATGGGCCATCTGTTTCAAATAACAATACTCGAACGTGGAATCCAGAAAAATAATGAACGGGCGAGCGAAAAAAGCTATTGAAAGTTCTGAAACTGTGGGGAATATAATTTAATAAAATAAAATACTTTTTTGTTTTAAAACCACGATATTTATTAATTTAAGAACCGACCGGTTTCGCTTTACTTAAGCATCATCAGGGTACAAATTAATACTAAACAAGAAGTACATAATGTGTGCATATATATAACAAAATATAGAGGGATACAACATGATACAAATATAAGCAACACAAAGACGGTCATAAAATACATTAACATAAGTGCACAAGTAATGGAAAAACCGCTAGATAATTATGTAGACTAATGGGTTATACGAATAAATCGGGAGAAACAAAACATCAACTGGCAAGGTGGTAAGGAAGTAAGGAGAACTGGGAATTTTTTATGGGTTTATTGGAAACAGACTTAATATTGGACTACTTGATATGTCTAATTGATTATTAAGTATCTGACTTTTGGTTTTTACAGCTTTTTTAATTTCTAGTGCCTCTAAATTGTTTAGTCTGTTACCATGCCCGTTTTTATGTAAGATGTTAGCACCGGTGCTATGACAGAATGTATGATCTTTATCGATCAAATGATTTGCAAATTCGGAAAAACCGTTATGGGTGAAATGCAGATCACGCCAAACTCTGGGAATTGAATAAAAATGCACTTTCTAGATGAGAAAAGTGTGTAGAAATTCATTAAAAAAAGAATTAAGGCGCGGAAGAATAAATTGAGGGAGATACAGCCGATCAAAGTTTAATAAATTGCACTTCGCGATCTGAGGGTAAAATTCGGTTTATGGGAGTATAACCGAAATTGAACTTGATTTAGACTAATTTAGGGCTGGGGAATCCGAATCTGAAAGAATTAGGTGGGGGTCGGTACTATTAACTGAGTTATAGGGTTTTGAAACTTCGTACGCGATACATAGAAACTATGTTTTATTTATCAATTATGACTTAAGAAAATCAAATAAACAACTATTTACTTTTGAAACTTCAGTAGTGCCAACCAAAAAAAGAAAAGTGTTGCCATATAATAATAATATTTTTTTACAAAATAGGTTAGGTTTTTAGTTTGGGTTAGAGTAGGCAGAAGAACATGGGAAAAAGGTATTAGTATTAAATCACAAACCGTCTATACAAACCTAGCGTAGCCCACAAACTACTTGAAAACTGTGATAAAACTCTAAAGGGGACGCGAGCAGGCGTTATTAAAGAGTCATTTTTTTGTTATAGAAAATCGCAGTTAGGTTAGGTTATATATATACATAAATTAAGTATTTACAAGATTTTAAATAATAAACTACCAATCTGGCAAATGATATTTAATTTTCAGAATTTTCCATGCATTGATATTATTATATGGCAACACTTTTTATTTTTTGGATGGCACTACTGAAATTTCAAAAGTATTAAAAGTTTTTAATTTGATTTTCAGGACAAAATATGGCGGCGGACTGTCCGAATATGGTGATAATATCAGATCGCGAAGTGCAATTTATTTTTTATTTTATTTTATTTATTTTTTTTATTTGGTACATTATTTTGTTACAATTTATGTTTTCCAGTAATGTAGGCCTCACTACCCAGTGTTGAGGCCTTCATTTTATAATATTAAAATCTAATCTACATATTATATTTAAAGAGAAGATAGTAAATTTAAAAAGAAAATAATAAATTTAAAATTAAAAATAAAAATAGATGATAATACATTTAAAATTAAAAAAATAATACAATGAAAATAATCTTGTGTGTTTGTGAGTGATGTGTGTTTATGTTGGTTTTGTGTGTTACGTGTAGGTGTTATTTTTATTTTATGCTATGACATTTTGGTAATATTGTCTTTTTTGTTGTTTAATCCATTTTGTAATTTTGTGTGTGAATTTATTTTTATTTTCCTCAATTTTAATTTCAATATTTAGACTGTTGAAAGCTTTTATAGCATGGTATTGGTAGTGTCTTTGTCCAAAGGTTGAATTTACTGTTGGAGTTTTAATGTTTTCTTTGTACGCTTGTCTAACTGGTCTGTTAGTGTTATTTTGTGTATGTTGAAATTTATTTTTTTTGCTAAAAATGTAGTTTAGTAGTGTTTTAACGTATAATTGGCGTATATCTAGTACGTCACAGCTGTTGAATATTTGGTCTGTATCGGTCAGTCTATGTTTTTTTAGTATTACCTTTAAGATCGTTTTCTGTGCGGTTTCTATGTAATTGATAGCCGAGTTTGTTGCTCCTCCCCAAGCAATAATTCCATATTCTATTATTGATTGGCAGAGTGCAAAATATATTGTTTTCAATTGTTTTATTTTATATATGTTTCTTATGTTAAGGAAAATGTGTATTGTTTTGAGAAGTTTATTTGTGATTAGAAGTTTATTTATTAAACTTTGATCGGCTGTATCTCCCTCAATTTATTCTTCCGCGCCTTTATTCTTTTTTTAATGAATTTCTACACACTTTTCTCATCTAGAAAGTGCATTTTTATTCAATTCCCAGAGTTTGGCGTGATCTGCATTCCTCCCACCGTTATTATTGAGGTTTTATTGATGTTTTGTTTCTCCCGATTTATTCGTATAACCCATTAGTCTACATAATTATCTAGCGGTTTTCCATTACTTGTGCACTTATGTTAATGTATTTTATGACCGTCTTTGTGTTGCTTATATTTGTATCATGTTGTCTCCCTCTATAATATATTTGTATCATGTTGTCTCCCTCTATATTTTGTTATATATATGCACACATTATGTACTTCTTGTATAGTATTAATTTGTACCCTGATGATGCTTAAGTAAAGCGAAACCGGTCGGTTCTTAAATTAATAAATATCGTGGTTTTAAAACAAAAAAGTATTTTATTTTATTAAATATGTCAAACCACAAAGTGATTGCTTTCTACAATAATACAATAATATAATTTAGTTCAGTGATGTTATTTTTTATGTCGGAAGGAGGCCCTGAAGAAAATAATTTAATGAAACTGCAGCAGAACAAAGGCTGTTGCTATATTGACGTTCATGGTATGTATTGCTCAGATTGACGATAAGGTTTCCAGATCCGCATTTCGCTCGAAGCATGTTTAGGGTAATAAGTTTATAGTTTAGGGTTCTTTCACCGTATTTATGGGAACATTTTAGAACCACCAATCTTTCATTTTGAGTGAATCTTGTGTTTGTGATTAAATTATATTTGACAATTTGAACAAATAATATTTAGAGAAGTTAAAAATAAAATTGAAAGTTCACTGAAAGCTTAAACTATTAAAAGTAGTAATTTCATAAAAATGTAAATAAATAGAGCCCCTTTCACATTTTAGAATGTAATTTTATGTTGCTTACATGTTTTATTACTCTTTATAATTATTTAATTGTTTAAATGAATAAATAAATAATTACAAAAAAGTCTTCTGATTTTTAAGTCCTCAGGAAGCACTAAGGATCTTTCTATCTATCTTTATAATATAATAAATTTGATGAGCATAAAAATGTAAACGTGTATATAATTTATATAAATGTACAAAAGTAGATATTACACGTGTATAAATATTATATTGCGCATATTATACAAGATGTCGGGGGTAAAGTGCACAACTTCGGGAGGTGATTCTAATTGATAGTACAAGTAAAAAAGAAAAAAACTTTTTTTGGAATTCCAACGTTTTAAGATAGTTTTCGAGTAAAAAAGTTTAATTTTTTGTATAGAAAAAAAAAACAATTTCTTCTACGGAAAATAAATTTTTGTGGAAAAAATTTGGAAATTCGAATAATTTCCATTTCATTTTTACTTCTTCTAGCATTTAGAATAACCTCCTGAAGTTTGAGCACTTTACCCCCGGACACCCTATAAAGATAACCATATAAGAAAAACCTTATTGATGTAAAAATATATTTATTGATTTTATAAAAGTTATAAATTACTTTTATAAAAGTGATAATAGTATTTTAGTAAAGTAAAGTAATTTTTATACCTATACAAATAACTTTCGTAAATGTTTTTTGTAAAATTAAAAAAAAAAATAATTAATTAAATCCGTAATAAAACCCATATTTTGAGAACCATCTTCATTTCGACTTCGTTCTAATTTGCTCAGTGCTAACTAAAAATGGTTCTGTTTTTCTAAAATTGCAATAGATGTCGGTAATTTAATTCCGTTATTTAAATTATTAAATAATCCCCAAAATTATTCCTAATACGAATTCAGACACCTCTGTCGGATTCTTTTAACACTAAATATTGTTTTTTTTGTGGGTGTTGCCCAAATCTAAATTCTTTACGCGGAAAGCGGGCCCTTAAAACAGAATCGTAGCCTGAAACCGTATTAAGATTGTTAACATAATACATACTAGGGAACCTTGATATAATAGTAGGAACATGGAAGTTAATAAAACATTTCAATAAATGCAATGAAAACTGATAACTGATAATTAAATAGGATTCAAAAATAAATCACAACATATCGTCTATTGTATTGTCATTTGTTTCATAAATAATATCTATCATATAGGCTAAGAAAATAGACCAAAAAAAATATATAGTCTTCTATGTAGAAGACGATAATAACCGATTTGAGGTCTTGCTGCGTTTACTGCTCTGTGGAGCTTATTATATCGCTGTAAATACCTAATGGTTGTGCGCAAATCTTTCGTTCGTGATTGTGCGGGGGGTTGCGGATGCGGATGCGATATAGACTAAGACAAACAAAGACGAATTGAATTGCCTTAGTGTTTTGCAAGAGGAAAATGAGTAGGAAAGGCCAAAGACTTACCCTGGTCTCGTTCTCCTTAAGCCGCTAGTTCTTTACACTTATCTGCTTGCATACAATTAAGGGGCAATTCCCCTTTTTTAACATTAACACTTAACACAAAAACAAAAAAACACAGTGACATTCACTGCGGCGGGTAAAAACGTTTCACTGGACGATTGTGCTCCAAAATAATCCCAGCCGAGTTCAACATATGCGGGTTTCAAGATGACACGAAATGTTCGCGGGTAAGATGCAACGATAACACTGATTAACAATACTCCTTGTCTTTGGCCCGGATCACGGAAAGGGGACAAGGGGCAAAGGGGGGTGAAGGGTACACATTTAAGGCTATTCAATTTTAAAACCTCACGCGCAACTATCCCCCCCGCCTTGAAAGGGTGCGAAATCACCCCTTTTAAAACCGCATTGTCATGGCATTTATCATATAAACAAATTAACATAACCTACAGTTATCCTAAATTTCCTAACTTACATTGACTAAACCTAATGTTACTAGACTACTATTGAGTTGGCAAAGGGTATAGCCGTATTACTGGGCGAATATAAGATCCCAGCACTGTTCTGACACGAGCAACACGAATTACTCCATCCCTTGCGGGGAAAACTTCATCAATAACACCCAACGGCCAATGTAATGGTGGGGCGTTTTCAGTTCCCACTATTACTACTAAGCCAACCTTTACTGGATTAGTAGGAGTATTCCATTTTGGACGTACTTGCAAAGTATGCAAGTAATCTAATCTCCATCGCTTCCAGAATGATTGAATTAATTTATCGAGTAAATCATGACGCGATAGAAGGTTTAAATTATCCTTCTCGATTTCCATGGCGGGCAGGTGTTTTAAGGGAGTTGTCGTCAAGAAGTGAGCTGGCGTTAACGCAAGGGGCTCGGAGGGGTCTGAAGAGAGCGTTCTACACAATGGCCTCGTATTCAGAATGGTTTCTACTTGTGCAAGTACTGTAGTTGCCTCTTCAAACGATAAAATCTGATCTCCTATTACCCGGAAAAGATGAGTCTTCATACTTTTAATATTGGATTCCCAATTTCCTCCAAAGTGGGGTGCTATTGGCGCATTCAAATGCCAGCTTATTCTATTATTGGCCAAAATACTTGCGAATTCTTCACCAAAATGTGAAGATGACGAAAATGCGTGCAATTCATTCAATTTTCTCTTGGCTCCTACAAAGTTAGTTCCGTTGTCTGAGTATAAATTTGACACAGGACCACGCCTAGAAAGAAATCGTTTGAATGCGTTCAGAAAACATTCGGTGCTCAAACTTGACGCCAATTCAAGGTGTATAGCTCTTGTTGTCAAACACACAAATAAGCAAATATACGCCTTTTGAGAACGAATTCCACGTCCACGTGATACGGTTACCCTTAAAGGCCCGGCAAAGTCTATACCCACATGCGTAAATGGTTTTATAGACTGAATTACACGACAATCTCTATGATCCGCCATTAAAGGTGCAATTGTTTTAGGGCGTAGCCGAAAACACGAATTGCATTTATGTACTCGATTTCGAATTAAACTACGGGCTGACAGTATCCAATATTTTTGCCTCAAAATAGACATTAATAATGCGGGACCCGAGTGACAATGAATTTTATGATAATGATCAACCAACAAATTTAAAACGTGATCCTTTCGCGGGAGAACTATGGGGTGCTTTTGATCATAATTTAAATCCGAATTAACTAAACGACCTCCCAACCTTATGATTCCGTCATTCAAGAACGGTCTCAAACGTTGAAATACGGGTTTACACGTTTTTCCTTGTTGTAGATTTATCAATTCCCCGGGAAAGTACGCTCGTTGTATTTCGCGCAATATTTTAAGCTCAACGAACTCTAAATCTGACCCACTTATATATTTTCGATATGGCAACACCTTAAGAAAACGAAATACGTAAACCAAACATCGTAATAATTTATTCCACGAGGAAAAGCGCTTTGACAGGGTTAGAATATCATATTCTTCTAAACCAGAAGTCATTACTAACGAAATAGACTTCTGTTCGGGTGGTTCTATCACCATCGTAACATCAAATGTGGTAATGGGCCACCGATCAGGCCTAAATTTCATCCATGGTGGGCCATGAAACCATAGCGGGTGATCTAAAATTTGATTGGGGGTAAGCCCTCGTGACAGACAATCAGCGGGATTATCTGTGCCTGCGATATGATTAAAACAGGTAGCCGATAATTCAGATTGAATTTTAGCAACTCTATTAGCCACGAATGTCCCCCAACGGTGCGGAGAAGACTGAATCCAACAAAGTGCTACAGTGGAATCAGTAAATGCGTATATATTTTCAATTTTCAAGCGTTTTTCTAAGGTTTCTACTACGTTATGCATTAATTTTGCAAGTATTAATGCAGCGCAAAGCTCTAATCGTGCGAGAGAAACAATTTTCACAGGAGAAACCTTTGATTTTGCACAAGCAACATGTACTGAAATTGCTTCATGATTTTGGACATGGAAATACACTATACCTCCATATGCCTTTTCGCTGGCATCTGCGAAACCAACAATGGTTACGATGCTACTGGACGTGATGCCAGTATGGCGCGGAATTTGTATTCTATTTAGTGAGGAAAGTTCCTCACAGAATTGCGTCCATATCCTTACAATATCGTCGGGAGGCTCATCATCCCAATCGCATTTGTGTAGCCACAATTGTTTAATTAAAAGCTTGGCATATAAAACGACAGGCGCGATGAAGCCCATAATATCCCATATTTTTGCGACACAAGACAATATATTTCGTTTTGTACAACCTGTTTTAGGTGTAGAAGTGACGAACGAAAATAAATCGGAATTTGGTGACCAGTATAAGCCCAATATTTTATGCATGCTTACTTCATCAAATTCCTTTATCGCTGATAAGCGATGCGAATCTGGAATAGATTCCAGAACATCTTGCGAATTGCTGGTCCACTTGACAAGGTCAAATTGGCCAGTCTTCAATAATGCGATTAACTGAGAGGACGTTTCCTTTGCACCCTCTTCAGTTTCCATACTATATACAAAGTCATCCATATATAAAAATTCTTCAATAATTTTCTTAGCCTCAGGAAAAGCTTCTCCTTCATCGGAGGCCAATTGCCTGATAGTGCGTAAAGCTTGAAATGGGCTGGATGTAAGACCAAAACAAACGCGGTTAAACTCATAAGTTTTAATATCTTCGCTGGGCGAGAAGCGATATAAGATTCGTTGATATCTCTGATCACTATCTTTCACTCCTATACACAAAAACATTTTGCGTATATCAGCTGAGAGAGCTATTGGGAATACACGAAAATTCATTATTATATTAAATAAATTTCCCTGTAAATTTTCCCCACTATATAAAATATTATTCAATGACACGGAAGTGCTTGTTTTTGCGCTAGCGTCCAGGACTATTCTCAAACTGGTCGTGATTTTATCCTCTCGTACAACTCCATGGTGCGGAATTATGTATGAAGGCATCTCATTTCCTTCATTTGAAGTGCTGAGAGTCAAATAATCCTTCTCTAAATATTCATTGATAATATTATTATAAGCTTCTCTTAATTTTGGAGAGGCTTCCAATTTACGTTCAAGACATAAAAAACGTTTCTTTGCCATTGCAAATGAATCCCCAAGGGTTGAAACATCCCCTTTAAATGGCAAAGTTACTATATATCTTCCATTTTCAGGATCTCTTGTGGTTGTTCTTTGATATATTTCCTCACATTCACGATCTTCAGGACTTTTAATAGACGGTACGTTTACCTCTTCTAATTCCCAAAATCTTTTGAGACAAATATCATCTGGTTCTTCTAGCATGGCACAACAAGATACGCTAACATTATCCTCAACCCGAGTTGGTGCTGATCCCAAAATAACGTATCCTAGAACTGTTTCTAAAGCATGCAGATTATGCCTCTGAAAAGGGTTTTGAACCCTTTTTGACAACAGGAGATGCGGGAAGAGCTGGGCTCCTAGCAACATGTCAATTTCTCCTGGTTCTCCATATGACTCATCCGCCAACGGTAAGTCATTCAAATATGACAATGAAGGTACATCAACTTTGGCGGTAGGTAAGCGCTCTGTAACTTTATTCACAATCAATGAAGTAATGTTATAATTTATTGCTCGATTGAAACGAGAGTAAATTTCGGTCTGTATAGAGCCTGTAATGGGCTTAGACGATCCTCCAATACCCTTAACGGTGGAACAAGACGGGCGTTGATATTCAAAAAATCCTAATTTTCTACAACAATCCCGAGTAATAAAATTGCTCTGAGATGCGCTGTCCAATAAACACCTAACGAGATGTTCATTTCCCTGTGCGTCTATTATTCCCACTCGTGCGGTAGCCAGCAATACAGTACAATGAATCTTTAGATTATGAGATCGAACAGTTGAAAAAGTACACAAAGCTACATCAGAATCGGAGCAGCCCGGTTTTGGATCATTCAATTGATCAGCTTTCTGGTTTTCAAATCTTTGGGCATTTTGAGAGTCTGACTGCCCCTTGTGTGATGCACCCTGTTCTTCAAAATGTAACATTGTATGATGAAACTTGTCATTACACTTATGACAATTTTGATTTGAATTGCAAGCCCTAGCCTTATGTCTATCACTAAGGCATCTAAAACAGAATCCCTTGCTTTTGATAAAATTGAACCGTTCCCTTACATTCAATTTTTTAAATTCTGAACATTTAAATGAATTTCCGTGCGATTGATTTTTGCAAAGTAAACATTTAATAGGCTGACGATTTTCCTCACTACCAGCGCTCATATAGGCTTGCGTCGATTTTTGTGACCGTTTTAACGTTTCACTTTTATTTTCCACCGATTTCCTTGAAGAACCGGTTCTTTGCAAGATCTTAACTTGTTCCCGCACAAATTTCACCAAGTCTTCAAACGAGGGAAATTCATTTTCCCGATTGTATGTTTCGAATCCTTTCACCGAGTCCATATCCAGTTTTTTCAATGCAATGTGTAAGAAAATAAAGTCACACAAATTATCTAAATTTACATTTTTAACGGCTGCCACAGCAGACGCAAAATGATCAATGAAGGATTCCAGATTATTAATATTTGCAACAGCAAAGGATTTAAAATCCAAAATTTGATCGATGTATGCAGAAGATATTACTCTTTTGTCGTTATATTTATCGATCAACGAGTTAAAAATAATTTCGTAATTTTCCGGCGATAAAATGATCCCGGCGAACGTTGATTTAACACGGTTACTAATTTTTCCCAACAAATAATATAACTTTTCTGAATTCGAAAGTGTATCGTTATTGTGTACGGTGTTAATAAAACTTGAATAAAATATGGGCCAATTTTTTATTTCCCCATCGAAATATGCCAATTCAATCGGTGGGAGTTTTACACTACATTTTTTCGGTTCTTTAACCACCCGTGAAGTGTTTTCCCGATTTAATGATATTTTTCTTTTGATATGTCCGTACATATCGTCGAACTTGAACCATCTTTCAAAATCAGGTTCAAAGTTTGAATCGATTTCCAAATTTAATATATTTATTTGTTGAGATATGTCCTCATACTTACTTCTAGTCAAGTCTAGAGTTTCAACTAACGAAAGAAACTCTTCTAGAATACTAAGGTCGGAAATTTTATTTGATAGTTCAAATAACTTAGTAAGACGTGCATCTAACGCATCTCGTTGAGCCGTCAATAGTTTCAACTTTTTTTCTTTAGTAGCCATTATGTATTTAGCAATAAATAATTAACCCAAATAATTAATTATAATTTAAATAACGCTATAATTTAATTAACGCTAGCGTAATTGATTAAAGTAAACAATTCTTCTGATAAGTGTTTCCAAATTAAACTCAATAACAACTGAATTATTATTAACGGTCGTTAATACATACCTACGTACTTAACGCTAGCGAAGTATGTACTCGTATTATTAGAATTCAGTATTAAATACAAGTACCTACTTAGAGAATACGATTCCTTGCGTTAAACCAGGTACCTACATACACGATTAAATTATTGTCAACCTATAATTTGCAACGAGGAATGAAATGTAATTCGTTTTTAATATAGCTATTTGACGGACTAAATTTTAACCCATTTATAATGCAAATGCCATGATTTTGGTACAAATAATGATTATAGATTGCAATTGCGAACGAAAGTAATACAATATAATCCGGTTCGAAATTGGACCAATTTGATGGTTGTGCGCAAATCTTTCGTTCGCGATTGTGCGGGGGGTTGCGGATGCGGATGCGATATAGACTAAGACAAACAAAGACGAATTGAATTGCCTTAGTGTTTTGCAAGAGGAAAATGAGTAGGAAAGGCCAAAGACTTACCCTGGTCTCGTTCTCCTTAAGCCGCTGGTTCTTTACACTTATCTGCTTGCATACAATTAAGGGGCAATTCCCCTTTTTTAACATTAACACTTAACACAAAAACAAAAAAACACAGTGACATTCACTGCGGCGGGTAAAAACGTTTCACTGGACGATTGTGCTCCAAAATAATCACAGCCGAGTTCAACATATGCGGGTTTCAAGATGACACGAAATGTTCGCGGGTAAGATGCAACGATAACACTGATTAACAATACTCCTTGTCTTTGGCCCGGATCACGGAAAGGGGACAAGGGGCAAAGGGGGGTGAAGGGTACACATTTAAGGCTATTCAATTTTAAAACCTCACGCGCAACTACCTAATATTCGTTATTCTTTATCATTTGGTAGTTTTATCGTAATAAAAAAATTCATTAATTAACATTCTTCATTATTTTTACAAACCAATGGTTTCTTTCATTAAATCGTGTTCAATTAATCTTTATCACAAATTCAAAGATTCAGTTGATTTGGTACCTTATAGGCCCCTTTCCAAGCAAAACGCACATTCGGGAAATATAGTGAATGCGGTCTGTGTAAATGCCAATATGTTTAGAAAAGCCTCGGATCGTACCAGTGAAGTTTACACATTGTTTATTATTGTTGTAAATCGATGATTTTTTTCATTGAATCGTTTTCAATCATTGACAGGCTGAGAGAATGGCGTTATGGCTCAAAAAAGTCCGGTATTTAAACATATTGTAATCTGAACAACCAACCCCGGGCATGCTCCATCGATTCACAGGAAGTGTTCGGGCATAACGCTAATAAATTATAATTATTTTATTACCTACATCCTATTGTTCCCACCTTGCCATCGGGAGATAGGGATTTTGTCTGACCGGCGCGTGCCAGTACAATTTCTACCACCTACCAATACGCGTCTCGGGTCATACATTTCAATGGACATTTCTTTCGTGGTCGATATCTAGTGACGGAAATAGATTAATACTGTGTGAGTTTGGTGCTACCACGGAAGCTGTAAGGAGATACCAGTACAAGGTAGGACTTTCCCTTAATTCTGGTGGCATCCTCAAATTCCTATTCCCGTTCCCGTATATCGATCAATTTGCACCCGACACAGACGCTAAAGTTTTTCAAGAGCTATCGAAACATTGGTCTTCAGCCGGATAAGATTAGTTTAATGCGTGAAATTGTATTCAAATAGTTTAAATGGTTCAATAATCGTACGATTAAAAGATTATTTCAAGTAGTTATTATTTCTTACCGCGCGCCGCGGTTGCATTTCATAGGTGGGTAGTAATTTCAGTACATGTTTCAAAATGGACAAGAATGAAACTAAGATTGCTTCTTTAAAGTTAAAAAGGCAAAGATTATTTGGGCGTATACAAGCCGCATATGATCTTATTAAAGATTTAAGTATAAGTGCAAAGTTATGTCAATTTAAGGCTAGAATGGATAAAATCGAGTCGACATATGAGGAATTTCAAAGCATACAATGCGAACTGTCGGACCTGGTTTCACTTCCCGAATTTGAGTCAAAAAATGATATTTTGGAAGTTTCCCGTGTGTTTGATGAACTGTACTTCGAGGTCACGTCGGCGCGTGACACTCTCGAGGCGAATAAGAATGGTCATAATGACTCATCAGGCGAGGAATTGCAGCGCCCGGGTCGAAGTTTTCTGGCCCCAGAAATAAAAATACCATCTTTCAGTGGACACATTAGAGATTGGCCTCCGTTTTTTAATTTATTTAGGAGTCTCGTTCACGAAAATACAGTTAACACTAATATTGAAAGTTTCACTACCTACTAAGTTCTTTGAAGGGCACAGCGTTATCCCTGGTTATAACAATTCCAATAATACGAGAAAACTATGAATTAGCCTGGGAAACATTATTAAATCAATTTTCGGAGTCGAGAGCATTATTTATACACTATGCAAACTCTATTTTAAATTGCGATTTCACTAGCAATGTGGAAATATTAAATGGATTACGTGAAAATCTTTCCGGTCTATACGAACTAAAACGACACAAATTATTCGAGGAATTTATTTGCCATTTTTTTTTACAAAAAATAGATTTGAATACGCGGCGGTCCTTTGAATCTAGAATTGAAAAGGATGAAATTCCGAATGTCGAAAAATTAATTGATTTCTTGGCAACGCAAAACCGCGTAAATATGCTTTCAGATTTAAAAGAAAATCGTAAGTCTAAACGGGTTCTATTTGTTAAAAACGATTACACGAAGAAAATTATTTGCAGTCATTGCAAAGGTGGTCACCACATTACAAAATGTGAAATATTTCTGGGATTACAAGTAGACAGTAGGAGGGACTTCGTCAAAAGAGAAAGATTATGTTTCAATTGTTTAAATCCACATCTAATTAAAAATTGCCGATCTAAATTCCGATGTAGAAGTTGTAACAAGTCACACAATACCCTTTTACATAGTGACGAAAGGTCACCTTCACCGAACCGCGATTCTGAAAACGATAATTCAGCAAACTGTAATGCTGCATACACAATGACAAAACGCTCTATTTTACCTACCGCGCTGGCAGAATTCCTTGACATTTCAGGACGCAGAAAACGCGCCAGAATATTAATTGATTCTGGCAGTGAAATTTCGTTCGTGTCTGAAAAATTATATAATGCTTTGGGATTAAAATCGAAGAAATGGTTAGGTACTGTCACTGGGGTCAATAATGCAATAGTCAACAATATGCAAGGTTTAGTTACTTGTAAAATATATTCCATTCAGAATCATTCTTTTGTGTCAGGACAAGCGATAGTTATTTCAAATATTACGTCCAAGCTTCCGCCCGTTAATATGCATGAACCGTTTGAAGAATTCAAACAGTTAAAGCTGGCGGATTCAGATTTTCAATTCCCAGGCGATATCGACTTCTTAGTGGGGACTGACTTGATATCAAAAATATGGAAACCAGGATGTATTTCAAGCCGTAAATGTAATTTGCTGGCCGTGAATACAATATTCGGATATGTAGTCATGGGTTCATGTGTAGCACAAATGAATGATGAAACACAGGCTTTTGTGACGTCAGCTTTAACTGCAGTCGAAAACAACGACTTAAATTACGCGGTAAGACGTTTCTGGGAAGTCGAAGAGATTTCTAACGAAATTATTCATAATAAAGATGATAGTGAATGCGAAAAGATATTTCAGGCAACGGTTAAACGGGATATTTGTGGCAGATATGTAGTAGCGCTACCTTTTAAAAATAAATCGGAAGTAAATTTAGGAAGTACATATGATATCGCTCTTAAGAGATTATATAATTTGGAAAAACGTTTGTCGTTAAATCCAACCTTAGCGGAACATTATCGTAAATATATGAAGGATTTTATAGAGCAAGGCTTCATGTCAAGAGTTACCCAATCGACTGAGATACGGAATACCAATTACCAACATACCGGATTGAATTTTCGAAAAAAAAAATAACAAAATAGTATCGGACAACATCAATAATGTTGAATTTTTTAAACTTTAGCACTCTATCACACTCAAAAGTCACGAGCCGCCACTGGATGAGGTTTGTTAGTGGACGAGGAGGAAGTAGCATAGAAACAATCTTCAGGCGCAATAAGAGAAATGGATAATAATTTCTTGTTTTGCAAATCGAAATCGCATTCCAGGTTGTTACGCTCCTTAACAATTTATAAGTGTGTAACTTTATTTGAATAAACGTTAAAATTAATAGAATTTTTTTGGTATGGAAAGCATTATAGTATTTTACAATGATTTATATGGGAAAAATAGTTTCGCTTAACGAGTGTTTCACATAACAAGTAAGATCCTGGAACGAATTAAGCTCGTTATGAGAGGTTCAACTGTATATCGGACGCTTGTTCATTATAATTTAAGAATGACTTTATATTGTTTTTGTTTACATCTTTCGCTACTATTTACTACTATAAGAAATAAATAAATATTGTTTGCGTATAATGTTAATCCGTGGATGTGACATTAATAAACTATTTTGAAATTGTCCACATTCACGGAACTCTGCATTGTGTACCTAGCTTTAAGATTGTCAAATTCCTTGAAATGTAAAAAATGTAACTTGTAAAAAAATAAACAATAAACAATTGGCCGGCGGGTAGCAAATTAGAAAGTGTGGGGTCCAAGGCTGGCTGGTACGCTCCAACGGCTATAGAAATCCGACCAATGAGAAGCCATAAACGGTCCGCTGGACCTTGGCTGACCTTTTTTTATGTGCCGTTGCCGAGTCGCAACTTTGACAAAAAGCAGCATTTTTAAATTCTAAAGCCTCTTTCTCCATTGGATCACCCTCGCCTCGGACCTCCGCATCTACGAGCTACCTGCCGCTGCCCCTTTCTGCCAAGTTCTGAGAATTTTATTGGCCTTTCTCCTTCAACTGAAGAATCCTGCATCGACAAGATTCCGGCGGGCACCACGTGGCTTAAGAAGCTGACATACTTAACTGCCTTTTTAAAGGCAATCTTTCATTTATTTGCATTTGCACAAAGTCGTCTATATACCAGAAACGTCCTTTTCAGGACGAGGTTCAATTGATTTGCATTTTGCACAAAGTCGTGTATATTCCAGAAACGTCCTTTTCAGGACGAGGTTCAATTGATTGGCATTTACAAAGTCGTTTGAGTCGTGTAACTAACCCCTATTTTTTCAGTCTGTATGCACACGACATTTAGTCGGGTACATAATTGGTCCTTCGTAACCGGGTTCAACACGACTTCACGCCTTCTGGTAACCGGATTCAACACGCCTACACGCCTTCAGGTCATCAGGTCTACACGCCTACACGCCTTCAGGTCATCAGGTCTGCACGCCTACACGCCTTCAGGCCTTCAGGTCCACACGCCTACACGCCTTCAGGTCATCAGGTCCACACGCCTACACGCCTTCAGGCCTTCAGGTCCACACGCCTACACGCCTTCAGGTCATCAGGTCCACACGCCTACACGCCTTCAGGTCATCAGGTCCACACGCCTACACGCCTACACGCCTTCAGGCCTTCAGGTCCACACGCCTACACGCCTTCAGGTCATCAGGTCCACACGCCTACACGCCTACACGCCTTCAGGCCTTCAGGTCCACACGCCTACACGCCTTCAGGTCATCAGGTCTACACGCCTACACGCCTTCAGGTCATCAGGTCCACACGCCTACACGCCTACACGCCTTCAGGTCATCAGGTCCACACGCCTACACGCCTTCAGGCCTTCAGGTCCACACGCCTACACGCCTTCAGGTCATCAGGTCCACACGCCTACACGCCTTCAGGTCATCAGGTCCACACGCCTACACGCCTACACGCCTTCAGGTCCACACGCCTACACGCCTTCAGGTCATCAGGTCCACACGCCTACACGCCTACACGCCTTCAGGTCATCACGCCTTCACGCCTTCTTGAAGGATGTCACCTACTCTACGCAGCGGGCGCGGCGTTTCGAGCTCCTCAGAGACATCCCAGCCCGCCCCCGCTGTCCCCGCTGCTCCAGATGGGCCTTCGCCACCTCTAGACTTGGGCCCACTTACCTCGGGCTCTTCTGAGCACGCTGTCGCCAACCGAGGTCTCGATGTTGCCGCGCCCGCGGTCCCGGCCCTCCTTGCCACGGGCCCCGCTGTCCCGGCCCCCCTTGCCACGGGCCCCGCTATCCCGGCCCCCCTGGCCCCGAGCCACGCATCTATCTGCTCCGATGATGTCGCTTCGCCTGGGCTTACGTCAACCGATGACACCGTCCAGAAGTTACGTCGAGAAATGCGTGCCATGCAACAACAGCACGCCCAGCAGATCGCAGACCTGCTGGCGGCCCTGAGGCCTGTGCAACCAACCACCGCGCCGGTGATCGTCCCGGCCACGGTGTCCTACGGAGTAACCACGCCGGTGATCGTCCCGGCTGCGGCGTCTCATGAAATAACTACGCCGGTGAACATCCCGGCCCCTACCCCGGCATTCGTCGGAATGCAGCCGGTAGCTTGTGTCGGCCACACGGTATCGAAGCCTACCGTAGTCGAGCGACCCGTGTCTCACGGGGGTACAATGCCAGCCTACAACTCGGCCCCAATCATTACGCCCGTTTACGGCTATACCGACGGCATGCAACCGGCACCTGAAGTCGGCCACACGGTATTGCAGCCTGCCATAGTTGAACGACCTGTATCTCACATCGGTCACCCACAGCATGCGCCTCCACTATTTGCGCCGGGCCCTGATCTACAGACACACCTTGCCGCATCGTACAGTGAGCCGCGGCCTGTCAACCTGCACAATGGGCAGCCTGCCAGTCTGCCCCATGCGGATATACCTACTCAGCCAGGGTATAATGTGCACCTCAATCGGCAGCTCCATCCTGGTTACCAGCATCAAACCTCCTCCAGCCAGGAGTTCTCACCAATCTTTCCACCACCACCTACTGCCGATGAGACTTCTAGACACACAAGTGAGTGGGCACACCAAGGCGCGGACTCCGTGGCGCAACTTGCTTCTGCAATTACAAATGCAATTCGCGCCTCGCGATCCGAGGATAGCCCCCGTCCCTCCGTAGAGGATGACATAAGAATGGCTGCCCTAATAGCCAGGCAATCTACCGCCAAGGACCTACCTTCCTTCTCGGGGGACCCGCTCGAGTGGCCTACGTGGATGGCCCAATATTCACAATCCACGGCCACCTGCAAGATGACTTTGAGCGAGAATCTCATTCGGTTGCAGCGTGCACTGAAGGGCAAAGCCCGAGAGGCCGTCGGCCCCCTGCTGATGGATCCAACGCAAGTCCCCGAGATAATTGCCGTCCTTGAGCAGCGATACGGCGGCTCGGGTTCAATTGCTGCCTTGATGCTGGAGAAGGTGAAAAAACTGTCGCATCTCACCGCCGAAGCATCACTTGAAGACCTGGCAGATTTTTCTGGAACAATCCAGAACCTCGTGGCGTCGTTGCGAATCTTGCGGACCGACGGGTACCTCACTAATCCTGCCTTGCTGTCTGACGTCACATCTAAAATGCCGTGCACGTTGCGACTAGCCTGGTTGGCGGAAGTGCGCGGACAAACAGTTCCCGCCACCATAACTCAGTTCGCGGCATTTTTGAAAAGTTTTGCAAACGCGATCCCCTTAAGCGGAATGGTTGACCCCGCACGGTCTGCACGTGCCCCGCGCCGCGAACAAGTTCATGCAAATGTGCCCGCTAACTCAAGAGTGAACAATAAAAACAAAAACAATAGTGAAAACATTAATTGTGCGCAGTGTGGCGGGAACCATAAAACTCGTGAGTGCCCGGCATTCTTTGCGAAATCAGTTGATCTCCGCTGGGAAACAGTGCGCGCGAGTTCTTTGTGTCGCAAGTGCCTAGAAAAACACTATACCCGCGAGTGCACCTCTAAAGTGTGGTGTGGAGTAGGAGGCTGCCGCGCCCCTCACCACAGGCTGCTACACAACCCCGCACCCGCTTCCGCGCCAGTGAATACCGTCGTGAGTGGTGCCGTCAATCTATGACGCCAGAGTACGGATTGCCGTGTACTACTGAAGATCGTGCCAGTAGTACTGAGCACTTCGTATGAAAATGAAGCTTCAGTGTTCGCGCTTCTTGACGAAGGCTCCACGGTAACCCTCATTGATGCTGACACTGCGGCACAAATTGGCGCGAGCGGCCCAGTCCAGGGGCTAAAAATTCATGGAGCAAAGGGAATGTGCACATCTGACTTGCACTCCCGCCGGGTGAAAATAACCATAAGAGGTGCTGGTAGCAGTGATGAGTATCATATTACGGCTCACACAGTGACTGACCTCAGTCTACCGGAGCAGCGTGTCCCAGGAAGACGCGTCACCCCTCGGATACTGATCGGGCAAGACAATGCTCATTTGATAGTATCAAGAGACGTGCGGGAAGATTTCGGCACCACGCGAATAGTGTCGCGGACCGCACTAGGGTGGATTGCCCACGGTGGTACCGATCCTGGCAGCGACGGCCCAGCTACCACCCTGGCCCTGCAGATGGAGACAGCCGCAGACATCCGCCTGAGAGAGTTGGTGAAATCCAACTTTGCCGTCGACTCTCTCGGCGTAACATCTGCGGCCAGAGTCAATGCGAGTGAACTCAAAGCCAGAGCCCTGATGGAAAAGACCACCCGTCCTCTACCAAACGGCAGGTGGGAAACCGGGCTATTATGGCGAAACCCGGAAGTCACGTTGCCCGACAATTACCACTGTGCCCTGAAACGTTTACAGTCCCTCGAGAGAAAGCTGGCAGCAGATGCAAGCCTAGCAGCGGCCTATACTGACAAAATGGGTCAGCTGGTAGCTAAAGGTTACGCCAGGAAACTGTCTGATCGCGAGATGTCAACACCTGCCCCTCGGAAGTGGTATCTCCCACATTTTGCGGTGCTCAATCCAAACAAACCCGGAAAGATTAGAATAGTCTTTGATGCTGCCAGTCGATGCCGAGGGACTTCGCTAAATGACCAGCTGCTCACCGGTCCTGACCTGCTGTCTTCTCTTCTTGGGAACATCCTTCGCTTTAGAGAAGGGACTATTGCCATAGCAGCCGATATTCAGGAGATGTTCCTGCGCATCAAGATAAGGAGGGATGATCTGCAGTCACAACTGTACCTGTGGAAGTCACCAACATGTCGCGAACCTGACACATACCAGTTGACATCAATGATGTTCGGGGCCACATGCTCGCCGAGTAGCGCCCAGTACGTACGAGACAGGGTTGCCGGGGAATACGAACACGAGTACCCGGCCGCCGCGGCAGCCGTTCGTTCCAAATTTTATATGGACGACTATTTGGATGCGGTAGATACTGCTAGCGAGGCTGCCGCACTAGTACAAAGCGTGAGTGCCCTTCTTGCAAAGGGAGGGTTCCACTTGACGAACTGGGCCTCTAACAGTCCGGAAGCCATTGTTGACATTCCTTCCGGAGACCGGGCGAGCTCCACAGTTCACATCAGCAGCGGGGACAAAGAGATGGAGCGAGTACTAGGGCTAGTGTGGGACCCATCCACTGACTGCTTCCTTTACTCTTTTCAAAATGCAGTCAGCCCCGAAGAATCTGTACGGCCCACCAAGAGGCAGCTTCTCTCCATCGTAATGAAGATCTTCGACCCGGTTGGATTCGTCGCGTGCCTCACAATACGGTCAAAGATCTTGCTACAAGCTGTGTGGCGGTCGAGTGTTGGATGGGACGACTTGATCACCCTTGAGCACGCCGAGAGATGGAGAGATTGGCTAAGCTTGCTTCACGAGAGCAGCGTTTCGGTGCCAAGGCGCTCCCTCCGGCACAAGCAGAGCAGCGTCACCTTACACCTATTCTGCGATGCGTCCGAACAAGCTTGCTGCACCGTCGCATACTACACAGAAGACGTGCAGGGAGTTTTACACGCGACATTCCTAGCCAGCAAGTGTAAAGTGGCTCCACTAAAACCCCTCTCCATTCCCCGTCTTGAGTTGCAAGCCGCACTCATGGCGGCTAGATTAGCCAAGACCATCTTAAAAGAAAGCCAGGCTTTAATAAACCGGACTATCTTCTGGACAGACTCTTCAACCGTTCTGTGCTGGTTACGTACTGATCCACGCGCCTACTCTGCATTCGTGGCAAACAGATTGGGTGAAATAGATGAGATGACCAGCATACCTAACTGGAGGTGGGTGCCGACGAAGTTGAACCCCGCCGACATCGGAACACGTGACGCTGAAGTGCCTGATCTATCACCAAAAGGAAGATGGTTTTGCGGCCCTGCATTTCTTACTGCACCTGAAAGCGAGTGGCCAAAGGAGCGATCTCCCACCAAGAGACCCGACAACGACGTATTGGAGGTCAAGCCCCATTATGTAGGCCTAATAACCACTACAGGAGAGGCGTTCCCCTTAATCGAACGGTTCTCATCTTGGAACCGGCTAATTCGATCTACAGCATGGATACTCCGTTTTGTCAGGCGGTGCCGATTGGGGTCTCACAAACCCGCCGAGGGCACATTACGAGCAGAGGAACTGAAAGAAGCAGAGATCAGATGGGTCAGGAAATCCCAGGAAGACGCCTTCGCAGCTGATCTGCATACCATACGACATGGAAAGGCGCTACCTGCTGGCAGTCGTCTTAATTCCTTGACCCCCTTCCTCGGCCCAGATGATGTCTTGCGGATGAGTTCCCGATTACGAGCCCTGACAAAGACCACGAGCGTGGCCAAGACCCCCATCATATTGGATGGCAACGACCCGTACGCTCGGCTGCTGGTACGCCACTACCATGAGAAGGGAGACCACCCTAGCACCGAGAAGACAGTGGCGGAGATGCGCTGCAGTTTTTTCATTCTACGGCTCCGCACTATCAGCCGGAAAATAACACACGACTGCCCCACTTGCCGCATACGAAGAAGCAAGCCCTCTCCACCATTAATGGGGGCGCTACCATCTTACCGCCTGTTACATCATGTGCGTCCCTTTACTCACTGTGGGCTGGACTACTTCGGGCCAATGGAGGTCACAGTTGGCAGACACCGGGAGAAGCGCTATGGGGCAATTTTTACCTGCCTTTCCACCCGCGCTATTCACCTGGAACTTGCTGTTACGTTGACTGCCGACTCTGCCATTATGGCCTTGCAAAGAATGACCGCCCGAAGAGGTCAGCCCGAAGTTCTGTACTCGGACAACGGAACGAATTTCCATGGAGCAGACGCTGAGATCAGGGAAGCCTTGGATTCACTAAAACAAGATTCTAGAATTATGGACGCCATGGCTACCAAAGGGATTGAGTGGCGTTTCATACCGCCACTCAGTCCCCACATGGGGGGAGCCTGGGAAAGACTAGTACGGTCGGTGAAACGGGCCTTGAAAGCTACCTTAAAGGAAAGGGCGCCGAGGGAAGAGACCCTGCGCACAGCACTGGCAGAAGCTGAGTTTGTTGTCAACAACCGACCACTGACTCACGTCTCTGTTGACCCACGAGATGAAGAGCCCTTGACACCAAACCACTTCCTTCTGGGGTCAGCCGGAAAGCGCCCCCATTTGTCCCTGTATGACAAAAAAGAAGAAGAGGTATGTCTCCGCCGCCAATGGCGTATCGGGCAACAACTTGCAGATATGTTCTGGAGGCGCTGGCTCCGAGAGTACATCCCCACTATGGGCGCCCGACAGAAGTGGCACCACCCGGCCGAGCCCATCAAAAAGGATGACCTTGTGGTGATCATGGATCCTGCGCTACCCCGGAACAGTTGGCCGCGCGGCCGAGTCATCGATGCAAAACCCGCCGCTGATGGTCAAGTGAGGACCGCCCGCATTCAAACAGCTTCCGGGATATATGTGCGGCCAGCCGTTAAGATCGCCGTACTGCTGCCAGCCCCAAAATCCACCACTCCAGAACCATCTACAACACGGCCCGTCCAACTGCGAACCAGGGGTACCGGTCGTCCAGATCGTCGAAACACTTCACGTCCTCCCAAATAGCTTGGCGCAGAGGGCTGCACCGGGGGGAGTATATCGGACGCTTGTTCATTATAATTTAAGAATGACTTTATATTGTTTTTGTTTACATCTTTCGCTACTATTTACTACTATAAGAAATAAATAAATATTGTTTGCGTATAATGTTAATCCGTGGATGTGACATTAATAAACTATTTTGAAATTGTCCACATTCACGGAACTCTGCATTGTGTACCTAGCTTTAAGATTGTCAAATTCCTTGAAATGTAAAAAATGTAACTTGTAAAAAAATAAACAATAAACAATTGGCCGGCGGGTAGCAAATTAGAAAGTGTGGGGTCCAAGGCTGGCTGGTACGCTCCAACGGCTATAGAAATCCGACCAATGAGAAGCCATAAACGGTCCGCTGGACCTTGGCTGACCTTTTTTTATGTGCCGTTGCCGAGTCGCAACTTTGACAAAAAGCAGCATTTTTAAATTCTAAAGCCTCTTTCTCCATTGGATCACCCTCGCCTCGGACCTCCGCATCTACGAGCTACCTGCCGCTGCCCCTTTCTGCCAAGTTCTGAGAATTTTATTGGCCTTTCTCCTTCAACTGAAGAATCCTGCATCGACAAGATTCCGGCGGGCACCACGTGGCTTAAGAAGCTGACATACTTAACTGCCTTTTTAAAGGCAATCTTTCATTTATTTGCATTTGCACAAAGTCGTCTATATACCAGAAACGTCCTTTTCAGGACGAGGTTCAATTGATTTGCATTTTGCACAAAGTCGTGTATATTCCAGAAACGTCCTTTTCAGGACGAGGTTCAATTGATTGGCATTTACAAAGTCGTTTGAGTCGTGTAACTAACCCCTATTTTTTCAGTCTGTATGCACACGACATTTAGTCGGGTACAAACTGTATTCGCTTACTATTATTATTTTCCAAATCTTTTTTTGTTTTATTATACCTGTGTACTGTTATGATATATGTACTAATACTTTGATAATTTATCCTATTATACTTACATAAGTTAGCCAAATGTATAATTCCATGTAAAAACCCAAAAGGGCGTTGGTAAATAATATAATAAAAATAAGTGTTTTATTATTTTTTTTTTTAAACAAATAGGTATAATTATATCCTCAATGGGATCTCCCGTGCTGAGGATAAAAATAATAATTTTAATAAATTGATATTTTTCATTGAATCGTGTGGAGTTCATAATGATTATCATAAATCCAAAGATTCAGTTGATTTAGTCCCATAGAGGCTCAAAGAAATGTAAAATTGTTTTTTTTTTTTTTGCGTAGCCTATAATAATAATAATTATCACAGATTCAAAGATTCGGTTGAATTGGTACTATAAAGTCCGAGAAAACCTTAAACGCCTCCTAATACTCTAACAATAACCTTGCGTCTTTGTTAATTTTATACATTTTCATTATTGTTAAAATCGGAAATCTTTTATTGAATCTTTCGTTTTTCAGTCCTCAGTCGTCATCATTGTATCAAAGATTCAGTTGATTTGGTCAGCCTTAGAAATCGGCCCCTAATGTGCTACCGATAGCCTGGCATTTTTCATTATTGTTATAAGAACATTTGTTGCTACAATTTGTAAATCGAAGGTTTTTTCACTGAATCAAAGATCAAAAGTGAAATATAAAGATTAAGTTCATTTGGTCCAATACAGCCTCAGAAAACCGACCAAATTACCTGTTTCATCATTGCTACAAACATTATTGCAACGTACAGATGCCAAACAGCTACCGACAAAAACATAATCCGTATTATTTATTGGGCGAAGAACAACCTTCAAAATTTGCTAATTGAATCGTGTTCAGGTTCAGTGCACAATTATTATCACAAATCCAAAGATTCAGTAGATTGGTTCCATAGAGCCTCATAAAACGGCCCGGAAAATGTACTGAGAAAGGCCTGTAATCAAGTGACAAGTAGATATTGTAAATTTTAAATACTTTTCATTATATAAATGATGATTTTTTGATGAGTTATGTTCAGTCCACCAGTATTATCAAAAACTCATTCGATTTGGTCAGCCTGCGAAAATGCCCCCTCAATGTACTCAATAAAAGCATCGCATCGTACAAGTAAATTTTACGCATTTTAGATTATTTCCATAAATCTTAGATTTTTTGTTGAATCGTGTTCCATCATTAAGTCCATCATTATTAATACAAATCCAAAGATTCTGTTGTGTGCCATAAAGGTTGAAACTATAAAATTGATGTCTGAACCCAAGGTTTGTAGAATCCTGGAAAATACACTTCTTTTTCATAATTGTTACAAATTGCTATTTTTTCAATGAATCGTGTTCAATCCGATCCCAAATTTAATTTAGTGAAGTCGAAGATTTCAAATATTCAGCTAATTTAGTAACGATTTAGTTGATTGTTGAGCCCGTGAAAACATCCCTTACAAAAACAAAATCCTGGCATCTTACTAGTAAATTTAATATACTTTTTACCATTTTTACATTTCTTAAATTTTGTTCTTTGATTCGTTTTCAGAACATCGCAAATCGAAAGATTCAAATGAGTTCATGGGTGAGCGTGAGAAATAAATTCGCCCCTGATGTACTTATTAATTGGCTTTAAACGATAGCATTCAAGTTTTAACGCAATTAGACAAAGTCTTGTCCATTTTCCATCATTTTTTCGATTCAGAATTGGGTTCAGTCCTTCATAATTACTACAAATACATAAATCCAGTTAATTCAGTCCCATAGAGCGTCAGAAAAGGACTCGTAATTTGCTAACAAAAGCCTCGAATCTTTTTATTAAATTTTATACATTTTTGATTATTTTTCAAATATATGATTTTTATTGATCGTATTCAGTCCATTATTATTATAACAAATCCAAAGTTTCAGTTGATTTGGTCCAATAGCAGCTGAGAGAATGATATTATTGTTTGATCGGAAGGCTCGAAAAAGCCAGATAAATTGGTATTTTTTCACAAATATTACAAATTGGTCATTTGAAATTGAATCGTTTTCAGATAATCTAGTTCATTTTGCTGTGCATGTAAAGATTACCGCCATAATTACAGATGGACGAAATAAGGCGCGGAGAGAATCAAACCTACTTAAACGTATCTACTAAAATTTCACCAGTCAAAACACCTTTTTAGTATGTTTAAAATTGAAATGTTGCGTGTGCTGAATAAATTTAATATTGAAAAAAACGAAAGTTAGGTTAGGTAAAGTTGTGGTTTTTTAGACTTGTGCAATTCTGGCAGCGTATTCGGTATGTGAAATTGAAGCCTGTGTAATTTCGACATTTAATTGTATAATACAAACCCTTTTTGAAAGTACTAATGAAAGTAATGAAAGTTTAACCGTATTAAAATCGTTTATCATATAATCATAATAAATTTGTTTTTTTATCATGTAATCATGACAAATTTCTTTGTTTATCGTGTAATCATGACAAATTTCTTTGTTTATCATATAATCATGATAAATTTGTTTGTTTATCATATAATCATGACAAATTTGAGGCCATTGTGGGGAATACCATAAATTAATTAATACTTGTTTGTTTGTTTTATAAATGATTGTGCATTACATGTTAATGTTTATACGAAAAATATTTTACGATTTTTTTTTTCTAATTTCTAGTATTGTATATTTTGTCTGTTTTGTAGTATTGTCATTTGTTTCATATATCCGCCACAAAGACTGAAAAAAAACACAACACGTAGAAGATGTTGAAAATACCCAATTTGAAGTCCTGCCTCGGTTACTGCTCTGTGGAGACAGGAGCTTATTGCATCGCTTTAATAAATCTGGTAGGTAATATTCGTTATTCTCCATCGTTACTTCGTCACCTCATTTGGACACGGTTCTAACTGACATTTTTTAAAAAATATCTTTTGTGTGCAAAACCATTTCGTTTGGTCATTTCTATGACCAAAATAATTTTCAGCGCCATCTGTGCTGTATTTACGAAGATTAGAATGGTGAAGTTCAAACTTTTAAAGCTTCCATTTAAGGTTCTAATATTTTATTTTATTTTGTTTGGTACAATATTTTTTACATTTTAAGTTTTCCAGTAATCTAGGCCTCACTGGGTGGCTTGCCCGTACTGAGGCCTTCATTTTATCATATGAAAATATAATCTACATAATACATTTAAAGAGAAAATAACACTTAATTATTATTTTTTTGGTAAACTAATGTTTAAGACAAGATTTTGTATGCATAGCACAAAGGGAAACAATTATTTTACAAGCAATAATTATTGTCCCGTCCCGTTGGCGTCATGTATCTTTTATCAGGAGATTTTTCAATGTGGATGAGTGTTTCAGTCTAATAATTATTGCTTGTAAAATAATAGAAAATAATACATTTAAAATTAAAAATACATAATAAAATATTTTAAATTAAAAAATAATACATTGAAAATAATCTTGTGTGTTTGTGAGTGATGTGTGTTTATATTGGTTTTGTGTGTTATGGGTAGGTTTTGTTTTTATTTTATGCTATGACATTTTGGTAATATTGTCTTTTTTGTTCTTTAATCCATTTTGTAATTTTGTGTGGGAATTTATTTTTATTTTCCTCAATTTTAATTTCAAATTTTACACTGTTGAAAGCTTTTATAGCATGGTATTGGTAGTGTCTTTGTCCAAAGCTTGAATTTATTGCCGGAGTTTTTATGTTTTCTTTGTACGCTAGTCTAACTGGTCTGTTAGTGTTATTTTGTATATGTTGAAATTTATTTTTTTTGTCAAAAATGTAGTTTAGTAGTGTTTTAACGTATAATTGGCGTATATCTAGTACGTCACAGCTGTTGAATATTTGGTCTGTATCAGTCAGTCTATGTTTTTTTAGTATTACCTTTAAGATCGTTTTCTGTGCGGTTTCTATGTAATTGATAGCCGAGTTTGTTGCTCCTCTCCAAGCAATAATTCCATATTCTATTATTGATTGGCAAAGTGCAAAATATATTGTTTTCAATTGTTTTATTTTATTTATGTTTCTTATGTTTAGGAAAATGTGTATTGTTTTGAGAAGTTTATTTGTGATTTGTTTGATGTGAGGTATCCATCTAAGGTTATGGTCAATTTCCTAGATTTATTTTTTTATTTTTTATTTATTTAATATTTGTATGTTTTTTACAATAAATATACAATTATACATATTATACAGTTTTATAAAGGTAAATAATAATAGCTTTTCCTCACCATAAAGAGACGAGGCTCTTGTGTTTGGTGAGTGAATCCTAGCTCAATTATATGGAATCATGTAAGTAAGTAAATAATATATTTGCAAAACCAAAGGGATAAGTAGGAAATAGGCAACATTTATCAATAATACAGTTTCAAGATTTGAAGGAAATAATAATAAGAGTAAGATATGGACTTTTATAGTAGTTTTAGGTAATTTTTTAATTTTATTTTAAATTCCTGAATATCTTCAATATTTTTTAGATATAATGGAAGGATGTTAAAATATGTTATACCTAGATAGAGATAGGTATTTTGTGTGTGCTTTGTATTAAGTTTTGGGATTTTGATAGTTTTTTGATATCTTGCTGATGAATTGAATTGTAAGTTATTTAACTGTATTTCTTTATAAATTTGTAGAATTGAATATTTTTTATATATATTGTCTATTGTGGGTACATTGAATATTGAAAAGAGAATCTCAGTAGAAAATTTGGATGGTTTTTTCAATATTACTTTAATTATCAATCTTTGAACTATTTTAAGTGGATTTAATATATTGTTATAAGTTCCTCCCCAGCCAATAATACCATATTGTAATATAGATTGTACAATTGCATAGTACACTCTTTTTAGGTTTTCTAGTCTAAGAATATTTCTAAGTCTTATAAATATATAAATACATTTTCTAATTCTTTTGACAAGTTCACAAATTTGTTTTTTCCATTTAAAATGTTGATCTATATATATACCAAGATATTTAATTTCAGAAGTTAGACTAAGTATAGAACATTCTTGATTGCAAGTAGTTCTGTTACATTTAAGTTGATGTATTATAATTTTTAATTCTGGAATTGATTTAAATTTGTTGATTGAGAATGGGATACATTTTGTTTTTTCAGTATTTAATGAGAGGAGGTTTTTATCGAACCAATTTTTCAGTATATTAATATCAGTATTTGCTAAGTTATTAACATTATTCCAATCAGTACCTTCAATTATTATGACAGTGTCATCAGCATAAGATATTATTTTTCCATTTAATCTTTGATTGAATATGTCATTTACATAAATGATAAACAGTAACGGTCCCAGGACTGTACCTTGAGGTATGCCGAAGTGACTTGTTTTTTGTTGACTAAGTACATCGTTGATTTTTACGACTTGAGGGCGTTTGAAAAGGTAGCTTTTTATCCATTCTATAGCTGTACCACTTAATCCAATGTTTCTTAATTTACTTATAAGTTTGTCGTGTGATATGCTATCAAAAGCTTTTTTAAGATCTATGAAAATTCCAATGCATTTTAATGATTTATCTAATGAATTATGAACAAGACTAGTTAATTTTGCAATTGCATCCTGAGTGCTTCTACCTTCCATAAAACCGAACTGATTTTCATTAATTAATTTATTACATTTTACAAATTGGTTTATCCTTTTTTTAACTATCTTTTCAAAAATTTTTGCTATGTTCGAGATTACTGATATGGGTCGGTAATTGCTAACTTCTTCTGGGTTACCAGATTTAAATATTGGAGTAATGGTAGTTTGTTTGTAGATTGATGGAAACACTCCGCTTTGGAAACTTACATTTATTATGTGTTTTAACGGTTTAGAAATTTGATTTTTAATATTTTTTAAAATATTAACTGTTATTCCATCAAAACCCGGGGCAGAACCTCCTTGCATACCGTTTATAATTGATATTATTTCGTTCTCTGTGGTGACTTGGAATGTTGCTATATTATTGTCAGTATCAATACTACAGTTTGGAAATGTTATATTCGGGTCAGTATGAATGAGATTGGCAAGATTTTCCCCTACGTTCGCAAAGAAGGTGTTAAATATGTTTGCAGCTTTTGTGGGATTTTCTTTACAACATGTTTTCATGTTGTCATGAAATATAGTAGCGATGTCGTTATTCTTGTTTTTTTTTCTTGTCAATTATTTCATTTATAACTGTCCACACTCTTTTACTATCATTTTCAGCCTGATTCAACTTTTGTTTATAATACTTTTGTTTTGTGTTTTTTATAATATATGAAAGTTTGTTTTTATATGCTTTAAAATGATTTAGTAAATTTTTATTATTTGGTTGTTGAGTAGTTAATTTGTAAAGAGCTTGCTTATGTCGTACAGATACTACTAAACCATGAGTAATCCATGGTTTTATAGGTTTCAAGTTCGACACTTTGGATTTGGTTATTATATTATTATTTGTCGAGTCATTTATGCATTTAGATATTTTTTCTTCAAACATTTTACAACATATATTGACATCATTACATTGTAATAATTTATTCCAATTTTCTGATTCTAATTGGTGTTTTAATCTATCCATATTAAGTACTTTTTTTGAGTAATTATTTTGTTTAAATAATGGCAAAGTTGGATTGCTTAATTTATAGTTAAAAATACATGAATAATGATCAGTGATAGTTGTATGAATAACAGCTGATTTTATATTTTGGATATCAGGAATATTTGTAAAAATGTGATCTAAGCATGAGGGGCGTTGACCTTTAACATTTCTAGTATAAGAATTTATGCACGATAAATAATTGAGTTCTGCTAACATATTTAGATATGTGTCTTTATCTTTACTAGAATAGTCGTTTGCGATATTTAAATTCATATCTCCAACAATAATAGTATTTTTATTTCTAAAATTTAACAAAATATTTTTTAATTCATCTATAAATTGAGGTACTATCGATGTATGCGTACGATAAATAGCAATAATGTTATAATATTTATTAACGTCTTTAAATTCTATATTTAATATGTTAACATTACTAACATTAATTATTTCTTTAATATTGAGAACATTATACTGGTTAGAAATAAATAATCCGATACCTGAGTTTTTGTTCATTTTGTTTATTGTCGCATGGTATGTGTAGCCTGGAATAGTGTAATTGATTTCGCCTGCAGAGTGTGTCTCTGTTAAGACAATCAGGCCCGGGAAAAAATTTAATTCTTTTAATGTTATAACTAATTCATCCATGTTTCGTTCTAAACTTCTAATATTTATATGAAATAGGGTAAATTCTTTTTCAGTGCAAATTAAGTTAAAATCTTTCATAGATTGACATAAATTTTCTTCAATATACATTTTTTTATCTAATGCGTTACATAAAAAATCATTCATTTTTTAAGTTTTAGATTAGAGTTTAAAGAAATGAAATTTACCGTATTATTCATAGTCGATGCGCTCTCTAGCTAGTTGAAGCATTTTTTGCCGATAGAGACATTTCATGCTATCAACTCTGTGTTCTGTAGAATAATTCATATTAAATCTTTTGTTTTGAACACAGCAATTGTTGCATGTTGGAGGTTGTTCTTTATTTTCACATTTAGACAGAATGTGCTCCTTTGTGCAATGAGGGCAAATGGGGGGCTGCGTCCTGGCGAGACATCTTTGCGCTGTGTGGCCGAACTTAAGGCAGTGGTAGCATTGAGTAAGCGGGTTACAGTCTTCTATGTATACTCTTTGGAATTTGATGTTTATTTTGTTTTTTTCTAGTAGCGTTTTTCTTAATTTACCGGTTGTTTCAATAATGTAATTAGTGGTGTCGTTTTCTTTTCCTTCATTGTATTTGTTTTTTAATTCCTTGATAAGCTTGATGTTGTTTTTGTCTTCCAGGGTTAATCCTTCATTTTGTTGTACAATCCCATCTATTATTTCCTCTTCAGTCAATTGGCATTGCAGTCTTTTCAACATTAAACACGGTTTCTTTTTTTTAATTTCTTCGGCCAATATTTCTTTTCCAATTACCTTATTAATTTCTTCGGTTAACTTTTCTGCATCTTCTTTTTTTTGACATGAAATCAGTAATTTTTGTTCTCCGATTTTTTTTACTCCATTTACTCCAACTTTTATTTTAGTTAAATTAATGTTTTTTTGAATTTTTATTTTTATATCTTCGGCCTTCAAGGTGTTTTTAGATGTAATTATGATGGCGTGCTTCTGTTCTGGAATGTGTGCACCTGTATTCACGAAGTTTTTATTGTCACCTAATACATTTGCATATGTCCTTTTGTTATTATTATGAATTTCTTCTAGTTTCTGTGCGTAGTGATGATTGTTTTTAATATTAGTTTCTTGTAATTCTATAATCTTTTTTTGTAGGTTTATTAGTTCATGTTGAATTTTTTCTTCCAGTGATATAATGTTCTGTTCCAGTGTTAATTTTATTTTTGAGTCCTTCACTGAAGTGATCTTGTTTATTAAATCTTTAATGTTTTTAATAATTTCTTGAGTTTCCATATTGGATGGAATGGTGCGCCCAGGTGGGCGAGTTATTAATGTAAACTATATTATTTGATTTACTTGTTACAAAATTACGCGACTGTACTCCTTCGATGCGGAGCATACTTTATTTGTTCTGTTTTTTCGAGAGGAGGGCAATCGCAGATGTTGGTGTTTAAACATTCGTGTATTTTTATGGTGTTTGTGTTGTTTTTTGGCTGTCCCGTGCTATTTATACTGTATGTTGTAAATTTTGTCTTTGATATGTTAAGTGTAAGTATGTTTGAGTCTAGCCATGTTTTCACTTGTGAGATTCCCAAATTCGCTATGTTATATACATTATTCCAATCCTTAGATTTGAAAAGTAAAACTGTGTCATCAGCATAGCTAACTATTTCACCGTCTATTTTCATGCTGCAAAGTTCATTTATGTAAATAGTAAAAAGAACGGGCCCTAGTATGCTTCCTTGTGGAACTCCATATGTAATCGGCAGTGGTTTACTAGTATGGTTGTTAATTTTGACTTGTTGTGTTCTGTTACTCTTATAACTTTTTAATAGTTGAAGTTCCTTGCCTTTGATACCCATGTTTTCTAATTTTTTTAAAAGTGAATTGTGGCAGATTGAGTCAAAGGCTTTAGCTAAATCTAGATATATCGCTATGCATTTTTACCTTTGATATAATATAATATAATATCACTTTGAACCTTATGTAATCGCGATATATTTTTTTTGTATTTGACAGTTTATTGTTGTTACGAGGCGCAGTGTTGGTCGTTACTTTGGTTAGATAGTGTTCTAACTTCGCCTTACCATGTTCTGTGGTGTCAAATTTTGCGAAGATGAATTCTCATAATTTATTTAACAATTTCCGATTTTGAGGTTCAATCAGGTAAACTATTTCAGTTTAACATATAAATATTTAAATAGAACGTGGTCCTATTTTAAATGGCATTGGGGAAATGTAGTTAGAACTTTGTTATGCCCTAGCTATTTGCATATGGTTCTAACTGCAGGTTCTACCTGCAAGTATACGTCCTATCTAAATATTACAAAAGATGTAACCTCAAAATAAAACATATAAAACCTTTACAAATAACTCAAAATTATATCATCAAAGTTATGTATAGTCGGAAAAGAACATTTTCAACAGATGAGTTATACAAAGAATCTAAATTATTCTGTCTCCGTAAACTATTTATTTTGCAAACTATGAAATACATCTTTAAAAACAAATATAAATTCGAAATAAATGAAAACAGAATCAACATTAGAAATAATAATGTACTTTATACTCCCCAAACGAACACAAAACAAATGCAAACACACTGCAGTTTCATTGGACCTCGTACTTTCAATCTTTTACCGAAAAATATTCAATTGATTACTAAACTTCCTCAATATTTAAAAGAGTTAAAATTATGGCTTTTCGATACGGCAGTTGAAACTTTTTTTATTTAATTTGTATCAATTTATGTTTTTCATAAAATATTCATCATATATTACACTAATCACTTATAACTTCACTATACACTATTGTAAACACTTTTTATACAAAAATTAATCTTATTTTTGTTTTATAAGCCCACAGTTTGTTTATTTCTTGGTACAATAATATAATAACTTAAATATATTACCCACGCACAGGCTGCGCCTTAGTGGGTTCCCATTATTCGTATTGATTTATATAATATTATATGTAATTAATGTAAAAATTGGGAAAAAAAAAATTTAAAAAAAAAAAAAAAAAAATCAGAAATTTGTAACTAGATAGAATGAAAAATCGTCTTTGCAAATTTTGACACCTCTTATCTCAGAACAAGGAAATTTAAAGTTAGAACCCCTATCCAACTGATTTTTTGGTTGTTGTATTATAATCAGAAAGTGATTAATCATTTATTTAACTAACTAACCATCCCGCTGTTTACTCCCAGGATTAGAAAGATAGGACGAACCGTCATAAAAACTCTAACTTGGCACATACTCCTTGCTTCATTCACATTCATACATCGTATCATAGTTAATGCTCGATGCTTATGCTTGACATGAACCCGTTTTTTTTATTCACTTAATCGTGCCATGTCTTTCTCGCGCTTCTTTTAACATACACTTTCGTGACATAAATTTTCCTTTCTTCGTTTATTCGCTTCATATATTCAAAATACCTAAGGGGCCCTTTTTTAATCAGCATACCCTCTGGACCACTACATTTCCAACTCGGTCATACATGGTTTTGTCACACATACGTCTCGGAGATCTCATTTCCACAGCATTCAGTCTACTTTCATCCTTCCACTACCAGTTCCATGCCTCACTGACATACACCAGGTTAGCTATCAGCACTTAATATCGGGCTGCGTAAGAAGCAATACATTTGTTGGCACCTGAAACGGAAGGTTTTTTTATAGTTATGTACAATTTTTTCGTAAATTTTATTAGTGAAATTTTTGCCATACTATCCCATTTTCGTCGTTTTGGTTTAGCGCTTGTAATTTGGCCATGAAAACCATTTTAAAATGATAATTTTATTTTTCCAGACAGCTGGACTGTGTAGTCTTATATATAATCTAGAATGCCTTTTTGGTGATGATAAGAGTATTTGCACTTTGGATGCATATTCAGGATTTGTACTCATACCACAAGGATTGTTACTCGTATTTGGAATTGCAAAGGTAAGATTTTCATAATAATACGAAGATATATAATAATGAGATATATAACAAAGTTTAATTGCCATCATCCAAATTCAGCTAAAGAACGAATTAATTAACCCAGAAATTTAGGAGGTAGAGGTAGAGTCAAAATAACTTCTTGGAAACACAATCAAGTAGAAATGCTAAGAACTTTTTTTCCATAGGAAAGCTAATAGCTCAGAAATGCACAAAATAATTTGCAAAGCAGATTGAAAGATTACATCTTTAAATTTATTTCTGGTCAAATAAAATACAACATGCAAAACACTTCAATTATCTCAACTATCCAAACGTATGCTGACAAATTTTCATCAAACAAATGGTTGAGTATTGGAGAGTTGAGCGCAGAAATAGAAGGATTTATTCTTGTCATTAATTATTTTTATTAATACTAAAAATTATAGGAAGCATAATGAAAGATACAAATGAAATTGATGATTTATGTAGAAATTTTTTGGCTTTTCCGGAAACTATAGAACATGTTATATCGGGATGTTCTGTATAAGCGCCGTCCAAGTATTCATACATTTAGGCACAATCAAGTTTTAAAAATAATTCACCAAAGTTAGGTAACTAAACATAACTTTATTGACTGCCGTAATATAATACTATATTATGAATACGAAACAAATTCATTTTTAGAAAATGAATTTTATAAAATATATTATGATGAAACTATACTAACAGACCGAACGATTAGTCATAATAGACCCGATATAGTTTTACATGACAAAATAAAAAAAAAAAACTTTTATCATTGATGTCGCTATTCCAAATTCCTGTAATATTCAAAAATCTGTTTCTGAAAAAATAATAAAGTACACAGATTTAGAAAATGAGATTAAAAGAATTTGGCATTCTCAAAAATATTACCATTTGTTATTTCGGCTACTGGCATTATACCTACCTCTCTCATTCAAAATTTAGGCGTATTGGATCTGTCAAAGAATTTATACATAAAAATGCAAAAATTGTTTTTAAATACATGTAGGATTAGGAAAGATTTTTTAAATATTTATATTGAGGGATCAGTGGGATTTATCGGTCCAGTTAGGAGTTCTACCGAGCCGAACCCTCTGATATGAAAATATCTGGAGTCGGCGAATTATTTTTCAATTTGATCTCTGGTGATTTCTTGCATTGTTTTGTATTTATTATGCTTATATAATGCACTTGCATAATGTGGATTGATTAGATGATCATTTTTGGAAAAGTGTGTGGAAGGGTTTAGTTTTTCCTGTGGGGAAGATTTAACCCGGACATATAGTCTAAAATATAAAATATAAGATATATAATAAAAAGATATAAAATAATTAGATATATAATAATAAGATATATAATAAAGAGATGTATAATAAAAACATTTATATAATAATTATAAATATTATAATAAGATATATAATAATACGGGGGCATTAGAAAGCTTGAAAATAGCTTTAGAAATTGCTGGCTTTAATTTGGATACAGCCGCCCCGGGAACCATTAATTGTATAATAAACACCTCGCCACAGGTCATCCCAAGTTAATCGCTAAGTTTCGTGACTAAGTAGGGATGCTCAGGTTTCGGGCAAAAAAGTCGTTAAATGTGTATACGGCTTCGAAGAGATTTTCTTTACAGGATTTTATTTAACTGTGGTGATTTCTGTTTTATTTTTGTAAGTTTTTTCGTCGAAAATTTCATAAATGATGGACTTAGTCCATTTTTGTATAATTTCCAGTTAGTTCTGGGTCTAATTTATATTAAGCATCTTTTTGATATTTATTTAAATATTTTAGATTACTTTTTAAATTAATTGATGACCTTACTCTTATTTTTCGTTTAAGCCTATGACAGACCACGCCAAAAGCGCGCTATATTCTCGTAGCTTGGCCTATTTCAGCATATCGCTGACCATATATTCCAATTGGTAGAGCATGGCGAGCGATATGGTGAAATATGCGATATGCTTGTAGCGTAATGTGTCGGACACCTTATGCATATGTGTTATTTGTTATTACGATTTAAATGTTCTTAATAAACTGTTGTTAATTAAGAGCTTCACAGATGCACTCATAGAGGACAGTACATATAGCTTGCGTGGAAGTCCGTAAGATGACAGCTAGTGGCCAGTAGTCGCCAGGGCCAGTCAGAATGCTCCCAGACACACTTACTGTTCTCAGATTCCATTTAGCCAGCTTCTAGTTAGGTCGACTATCGAGTCACCATTTTAATACGCGGAGTATTAATAAATCCCTAACTTATCACAAAGAACCATTTATTTGTAATCTCCTTCCACCACAATTTGGAGAACTGTTTGTGGGAACACAATATAAATGATTTAAATAATCATAATTTTAAGTTTCTTTTTATGTTTTATAATTTTTGTACCCCCAAATTGAGCTTTTACGAATAATATTTTTTATGAATAACGAACCAATTAATTTATTTATTTTTGTGATATCTCATTTCAGAAATGGACCTGTTTACTATCTGCCTGGATAGTATTGTATGTATTTGAAGTTGGCCTTTCCAGTTTAGTGCTGTTGTTGTTTGCTTTTCTTGCTGCGATTGTTGATGGATTATCCGCGTTGGCCATTTTGTCTATCGGTGGTGGAATCTTAATAAGTAAACTAAATTATATTAACAAGTTACCTTATGAAGTTCATTAATTTTTGTAAAGTACCTGCCTAATCCGTTCTTTATTTCTTTTTAGGTATATCGTTCTACATCATAGCGATCGTGTCAACATGTGCTGACAATATAATGCGCGAAAGTACTATTCCATTGTTTGAATCCAGAGTTATTGTAACCCACCCTGGATGTGGTCCAGACCTTAAACACCGAACGGAATGAAGAAGTTATCCCCACGATTTTATGCTCGGTGTGTTGGTACTACGAATAATATTATGGCCCGATCAGTCGGTCCATATCCTCGCCATGTGCGACATTTGGTTACTCAAGCCTTGGTAAGCCGCAGAACAGTTCCCTTTTTAGACGCCGAGGTGCTAGCAATAGCAAATGCCAAATATGACGTTTACGTGAGTAATTACGTACTTTCATCTCACTGAAATTTAAGTAAATTGCCTAATTTTATCAGTATGAACTATTATATTCATCGAGCTATGAGTCTCGAAAAAGTCTCGATCTCCCGATGACAGTAGAGAGCATGGATATACCACTCATGTAGACAGTGATTTGGTTTTACATAGAAAAAAGAAAACATCTAATAAAATAATTAATAATACGTGTAATATTGCTGATATTTAGTCATAGGATCTATATAAGGATTATGTTCCAAGCCGCGCTAAGCTCCACATTCCAACCAAGCCGAGCTTAAAATCAACTGACACACCGGGCCCATGTGTTGTGGTATAACTTATGAGAATAGCGAATTTTAAGTATCGTACAACGTACAAGTACAACTAAGATATTAAACTATTGTTTTGGCTGAGGAGCGCAAGTAAATAAGTTAAAAATAATCTATAAAAGGTTTTTTTTGTACTGTCCAAGTCTAAATAACCTGGCATCTGTTTTTCTTCCACTACACTCAATCAATTTACCCATAATACATATTTAAATTTAATGTGTTTAAATAATTTTAGTGTAGGTACTGCTCTAATAATTTCACTAATTTTTTTGTGAATATTAAAAAATCTTAATAAATGATTTTACCCATGAAAAATGTTCTCTACAATACATGTGAACTCCTAGCATGGAGATCAATAGGATAAAGGTTGTCTATATCGTAATAATAAATAAATATAATTATTTCAGTGAAATATGATTTAACTAATAAAATATTCTTAAGAATATAATATGAATAAAAAACAATTTGTATATACACGGTGTCCGGAAACTCGTAGTACAAGCGGGAAACTGGAGAATCTACACCACAAGGGGAACCCAAAAAAACATAAAGTTTTTTGATTTGAGCATTTTCAAAAAAAAAAAAAAAAACCAAAAAAAAATATTTTTCGGCTATTTTAGGGTTAAAGTTTTTTCTGGTGTTTAGGGTTGAATAACAGATGTTTTAACACCTCGTATGCCGGGACCGCATATGCGCGGCCCATACAACTTTAAAAAAAAAAAAAAAAAAAATTTATATGCGATTTTAACCCTTTTGTACTAAGAATTTGTATGGAGAACAAGGTCTTAATCGCTTGAGCTATTCTCGTTCTTTACGCATCATATTTCAGAAACACTTGAAGCTTCTTCCACATCTAAATTTAATTTTTTCTCTGGAATGCCACACAACAAAAAATAACGGTCAAAGTGAAACATCGCGGTCCTATTTGAAAGTGCCAAAACGAAGTAATTGATCAATAAAACGTAAGTAATGTTTTTTTTATACATAGTTTATTGTTCACGGCATGTGTTTCGGTAAATTTAAAATACGAAAACTCAAAATAACCGACAAAATATTACGTCAAAGTATACGCCATGTTTTCGTGATAAAAATGTTCGTTTTATTTCTAGCTACGTTGCATAATATATTGTGTGATTTGCTTTGTTTTGTATCTCATTTTGCAGATAAATCAATTGAGAACATATACTACAGCCTTCGATTTGTCCATATTTAGTTAATATTTTACAAAAAATAATATTCTAATGTCCCCCGCGCTAAAAAATTGTCCGAGAAATTTTTTGACGATTCTCCATCAATATTCACGTAAATATTGCCTAATCTTATAAAGATTGTACATTATTATGTAAAGAAAACTATTGAGATTGTGTATAAAAGCCCTAGTTTCGTCAATATTTAGTTAATATTTTTTAATTAAATAAATACGAGACATCGGAAACCTGCACAAATACACGTGAACTGTTTATATGTATGTGTGAGAGGCCATCTTGAAATCATATCCGCGCCTGCGTAAAACGCACTTCGATCTGCGCGCGCAGATATGAACGATTTTTACAAATTCAAATTTTGTATGGGAGCTACAGGGTTCTTACAAAATACATGATTTATTAGAAATATTTATTTCTAATAATATTTATTAGAAATATTATTTTTTATTTATAAAAATGGTAATAAATATCACAAAATTAGATCAGTTATATAGGGTGTGCAAAAAAGTACTAACAAACTTTTTTTTTGTTTAGGTATAAAATATTTATACGCGTATTGATGATTATATTATATAATGAAATACATGATTGTTTCTATTGTTATAGAATGGAGATTCCAAGACCGTCGACGGAGGAACAGACAACAGAAGAAAGATTTTCAGTAATTGCGACGGTATGTTGTGTATTAGTAGTAGTTCTATAGTGGTTGTACGCTTCATCCTATCCAAAATTGAAAGACATTCGTGTAACAATTAATGTTTACAGTTTCAGATTCCGGGATGGCAGGCTGACCCGAGACCATCAACCTCCTCTACGCATCGGGCTCCAAATACTCAGGTAATTATAATAACACTTGGCTAACTTTTACAGCGCCATTTTTGTCTTGTATAACCTCAAGGACGCTTTACATAGCTGTATATATATTTTTTTTCTTTTCTTTCTGTCTATAGGAAACCGACCACATCGTTGCGGAGTTCTACGGATTCACTGATAGCGAGGATGAATCCCTCGCCGGTGATGTAGAACTTCCGTCAATGGTGGATATGGATATTCCTGAGGATGAGTTGGAGCCTTTGGAGGAGGGGGAGGAGGAGAATCCAGAGGAGCAGACCTTCACCTGGTCCGAGGATTTCTCCACCTTCACGGGTCAGCGTGAGCATTTTGCCGTCCTTCAACCTGGCCCATCACCCGACGTGTTCCCTCCGACAGTCGCTACATCTCCATATGACGTCTTCTCCAAAATATGGGACTTGGAAACAATGTCCTATATCGTGGAGGAGACCAATAGGCATGCATGGAGCGCACTGGACGAGGTGAACACTGAGGATGGACTGTTGGATTTAACAACTTATTCCAGGCTGAAGGACTGGCAAGATGTTACAGTCGCTGAACTGTATGTATTCTTCGCGATGCTTATATACATGTCCATTTGTTACAGAGCTCAGTTATCAGAATACTGGACAACAGACATTTTAGAGATGCCTAAATTTAGGACTCTAATGTCGCGTAATAGGTTTCTTCTGATAATTCGGTTCCTACACTTTGTTGACAATAACACAATTTCTAAAGTCGGTTACCAAAACAAGCTTGCAAAAGTTAAACCACTATTGGATACAATGAATGAAAAGTTTTCCAGTCTGTATACTCCCCACGAAGATATTAGCATAGACGAGTCCCTGTTGCTCTGGAAGGGTCGCCTAAGTTTCAAGCAGTGCATCCGCACTAAGGCGGCTCGGTTCGGCATTAAAACCTATGAGCTGTGCGAATCGTCAACAGGGTACTTGTACCGCTTTATTATGTATGCGGGGATGAATACAGAAGTCGAAGAGAACCATCTTGGGTTTTCGGGTAAAACTTCAAAAGTTGTACTCAAACTCATGGAGGGGCTCTTTGACAAAGGGTACTGCCTCTACATGGACAATTTTTATAATAGCATGCCATTGACTAGGTACCTGAAACAAAGGAATACCGATCTTATCGGTACCCTCAATCGCCGCCGAAAGATGGTACCTCAAATCATTAAAAGCATGAAGAAGAGTGTGCCACGGCTTACCATCATTGGTAGACACTGTGGTGACATGTCAGTCGTTGCCTGTGTGGCGTCGAATTATCCAGATTAAATAATTAATAATAAACTGCTACTTGCTACTTAGGTACGTACTTGCTACTTGCATCGTTAAATCGTAAACAAAGTAATCTACGTACTACGGGACCTACCTGTTTCAAGTATCTACTCGCGACAATACTATCACGCTATCAGTCTTACACATTACGAGAACTCGCCAGAAGGAACGAGTCTGCCGCCTATGCATAATTGCCGCGCTATCGAAGGTTCCTGAAACATCCAGTCTGTGCGAGTGCCTAGAATTTAGTTGCCATCCACCTACCTACTGCCGCCGTCGGCCGTCTAGTATAAATAAGCCCGACGCAGCGAGCCAGTCAGTCAGTCATAATTTCGCCGTCAGTCTACAAGGCTCAACGAGTGATCACCCGCGCTCTTCTTACTAGCGCGAGGGACACGTACCCGGCTTCGCTCGTACCATCATGGACTCTATCGGGACATCATCATAGCGCCTCGGCCACGTCCGCGGCCAGCGCTACTCGGATTACAAGCGCCCTGGTTCCAGCGTCTCTGACCAGCGCTTCTTCCACGCAACCATGACCACCACGAGGACACGCAGCATCCTCACTGGTCACGCCGTTCCCGTTCAACTGCCCACAAGGTCCGTCGCACCTTCGGCCGTCTCGTCAGCACTGGAGTGCCTGAAGACCTACGTTCTTCGCCAGTGCCTGACCTACATCGAGTCCCGGTCACCAGCGCCCGGCGTCGACTCACTGACCCGCGCCTGACCTGCCAACACATCACAGCAGCAACCGGAGTATTCTACATCTGTCCTTCATCATCTCCTTGTCACGGCTACTGACTCACCAATAAACACATGTGACCTTCACAACTTTCTTTCATTTCGTGCCCCACCACCGATCCCCAAACCTGGAATGACATTAAAATTGTCACCATGGTGTCTACCTACCACAACAGCGACACGGTTGAGGGTAAAAGAGGGTTAGAGAAATACCAAATGCCTCTATCTGTGCTCCAGTACAATCGCTTCATGGGGGGAGTGGATACCAAAGATTCGCTGTTATCCACTTACCGCATGGAGAGAACGCGGGGTTACAAATGGTACATTAAGGTATTTCGTCGCCTGCTCAATGTCAGCATCCTGAATAGCATGGTGATATTTAGGCAGCTTCACCAAGAAGACCCAGGGAAGCCAATATTGCACCGCGCATTCAGGATGAAATTGGCATCTGAGCTTCTAGAGCGACACTATCCCTCTTTGGTTAAACCCGCACCGAGCGCTTCCATCGTCGGAGCCACTCTTAGGTTAAATCGTTCTCTTGATCATTTTCCAGATGAAACCCCAAAGATGGACAGTAAGAATCGACGCATTCGCAGAAGGTGCTTACTATGTTCACATCGTAAAATACGCAAGGATGTTTCTACGATTTGCGAGGCGTGCGATGTTTTCCTTTGCATTGGGGCGTGTTTTAAACAATACCACACTTTAGAACATTTATAATTTTTTTTTTCAAATCGTTTTTTTCAAATCTTTTTTTTCCATTTAGATTTTTTTTTTTATACAAAATTTTAAAATATTGCCATGAAGAGGAAATTCATCATACCTAATAGTGGCAGTCCCATAATTACAGTTCAGGAATTGTATCGCTATTTCTTGCATTAGTGTTGTTGTTTGTTATAATGTTATTGTTTGTTATAATGTTATTGTTTGTTATAATGTTATTGTTTGTTATAATGTTATTGTTCTTTGAATGTTGGTTGCGGTTGTTATTTGTTGAATGTGTGTTATCATTTGTTACTTGGATTTTGTTATCTGTGATTGTAATTTGGCACTGGTTGTTGTTATTTATGGTTTTAATTATTTATTGTATGGGTGTATTTGTGCATTATTTGAATAAAAATGTTTACTGAAACAAGTGCATTGTGCATCTTTGCATTGTTTGAATTTTCGTTTCCATTCATTGTATCTTCCACTTTTGAGGAGGACAGAAACAGTGTCTAAAAATTTGAATATTATAATAATAAATTTATGTATGTGAAAAATGATTTTTTTCGCAATCTCTCGACCAAAGATTAAAAAAACGTGTTTCATGTACCTGTTCTAAAACTGAAATAAATATGATGAAATTTTTTTCTTATTTATTTTTGAACCACACAGTATCTGAATTTAAAAAACGCATTTAAATAAATAAATAAATATTAATAAAAAAAATATTAGAAAATTTTATTTTTATTCCCCGAGTCATGATTTTTTTGTCACCCTGTTCTTTCAAACACATCTGTATACATGGGCTGGCCGCCATTGTCCGCAACCGAATTCAGAGCAACGCAAAAAGATCGCGAATTCTTCTAAGGTAAACTCTTACTTCTTTCATTATTTTTGATATAAATTGATTGTGGACATAATAGATTTGAGGTATCATCAAAAAGATAGTTTTATCTACATTATTTTGATGTAATTTTTATAATATTTCACCCAAGAAAAGTGATGAAAATTTACTTCGTAAGAAATGTCAAAATTTTTACGTCCTAATGAATAGTTTAATCGAATTTTATTACCGAAATCTGGAAGAATTGTTATCATATACTTATAAAATACGACACAAAAAAATTTTAAGTGGACACTTGACGTTTGATTTTTTTTTTGAATAAATGAAAATATTTTACATTTTCAAAGAAGTGTCAATGGCATTACTTCTTCGAAAAAACCTTTGGATTATTTTTTTTCACGAGGGGTGTCTATTCAGGTTTGTGTAGAAATAAAAAAATCAGTTAATTTTCTTATGAATATATTTTTTTTACATTTGTTTGCCGAATGGGAAAATTTTTACACATTTTTTTTGTTAAAGTTAGCTATTCTGGGAAAACTTGTAACAATATTATCATGTAATATATATGAATAATAAGATACATTATCTGATAAACAGAAAACAATCGCAAAATAAACAATTTCTTTGTTTTTAAACGGATGTTTGACCAAAAGGCAGGAGAGTAATTTGCGCGCGGTTTTTTTCAAAAAAGCTTGGAATTTCCGAGCATACAACAGGTTAACCCTGCAGAGCAGAAATATTTTATGATTACACCGGGTTAAATGAAGGGTGATTTCAAAATAATGCTTCAAATCCGAGTTTCTTCATTTGTTTTACTTTCAAATAGTTTTAATTAGTTGGGTACTTTGATTTTCAGTAATAATTTATAAGAATTTGATTAAAAAAAAAAAAAAAAAAAAAAAAAAAAATCAACATCAAACTCGATTTACTCGATAACGAAAGCTCAAAAAAAAAAAAGTATACTACAAAATCGACTCCAAATGTGACGTAGATTCACCAGTTTCCCGCTTGTACTACGAGTTTCCGGACACCCTGTATATAACCACGAAATTTTATTATTTTACGTATCGACCGATTTCGCTTAAGCGAAGATTCATCAGGATATAATAATATCTAAATACTAAGAAATATTTATCCACTAAATATAGATAGACAGACAGAAGTAGAAAGAATAATAAATACTATAAAAATAACAATAGTAGACAGACACAAAATATTTGAAAGAAACGCAAAATTTACAATTAATAGGGATTAAGTGGGAGGGAGATAACAATCCATATCTAATCATGTAATGGATTTATGATGAAAAGTTTAATCTCTGTTGTGTTTTACTTTGTAATAAAAATAAAAATAATCATATACATGTGTATAACAATAATCCAACATCTAAAAAGGCCAATATAACACATATATAATATCATAGTATTGGATGGATTGCAGGAAACAAGTGATAGCTGTAGGGTTTATTTTTTAATTTATTTTGTTGTTAAGGCGAAGCTTATTGCCAAATCACTATTTTGATTAATCTTTATAACAAATTCGTGTACATTATGAATACCAAAAAATATGCTTTAGATAAATTGATGGTTTTCCTATCGTTTCGCTTGAGTAGAATACAAATAAAAAAATAAATTACTCAATAAAAAATATAAATGTAAACTACTAAAAAAAAATTTTTTTCAATAGAAATGTATGATCGCATAAAGGAAACAACTTTAAAAAACACAGTATTATAGCTAAGATTATCTGTGACAGTTTCACTTGATAAACTTTTTTGCTTTATTATAAAATTATTTACAAAATAAATAAAAACCAGTTTTGTGCTTGAAATCGAACGTTTCTAGACTCCGTTTGTCAAGCGATTTTAATGCCTATTACGAGTACCTATAATATAAGGTATACCAAGAATATACACATTTTTGGCTTGCAGCTTCCTCTTACGTAAGTATTCAGCAATATTTCTATTTAAATAGTTTCTAATTTATATTGCTTCAAAAAATTTTCTTCCATTTTTATTTATAATACTAGTTTCTGTGATTTTATTAAAGCTATGATCTGAAGCGATTAAATAATTTCCATGTTCAGAAAAACCATCATCTAAACATCTAAATTGTTCTATATTTATTTATTTATACATGATTTATTTGTTTGTTTTTGTTTATTGAATACATGATTTAGAGAGTACATGTGGTTTTTTGTGATTTCACCCTCCATGCTAGGAATGACCCTGTGTTATGGCGGGTGAATTTTACAGTTTGCGGACATAGAATCTATACATTACTATAATATAAAAAAGAAAAATGATGTAAAGCTAGTTTGGGTTGCAAGAAGAGGATGGAGAAGTTAGAGAATTATAAGAAGATGAAAAATTATTAGTAAATAGATCACACTAATGTTATGTGCTGTTTTTCCTGTACAAAAGCTGGGCAATCATTGCAGCTAAGTTTATAAATACCCGAGTGGCTTAAATTATCTTTTTTGTCTTTAGTAGTGATTAAAAAAATTTCGAGAGTATTCTTCGTGTAGAAAGCTGGTTTGATGTCTAAAGGAAGATTCCTTGGGTTAGAAAAAATATCTATTTAAATAAAAAGTGGAAATCAAAATCTTAAATCTCAGAAAATTCTTCACCAATTGCTTTGAAATTTAGACACAACGTTGCATTCGAATACGCGTGTTTTTTATATACCTAGATTTTATAGATGTCACCTGTGGCAGCAAAAATTTGTCATTTTTAAAACAGCGCCATCTGTTGGACGTAAAAGCAACACGCGCTATTGTTTCTCTATTTGCACAGACAGACTGATCGACAGCAACGTTTTATTGTTTGTAGGAGTATTTTATAAGGGAATTTAATTGTGGATATCTGTTTTATTGCAGGCAGAAAATATACATAACCATACTTATCTGGGAAGTCACTTGAGATTAACACTGTTATTGTTTATTAGATAAATTTATATACTGTTCGCAATTGGAACACGTGTAATTGTAAATACCATTGTTAATTCTTATATTTATTTTAATAATATATATTTATTTTTTTAATGAGCATTTTTAGGAGACGAAAATCAAACTTTGTTGGGCGGTACTACAGCACAAGGATTTGATTAGAATTGATGTGATTCGTCCCTCAGTATGAGATTGATTGAGGTGTAAGGCTTCGAATAATGTAAATTAAATTTAATATATGTATAAAGATGAGTGTCGGTGGCGGGCGACATGGATTAGATTTTGATGCAGTTTTATTATTAGTTTAATTCCGAGAATGATGATATTTTGATCAAATGACCTTCAAAACAAGATGAAGGTCACTGTCTGAATCTGATTTCGATTAACTCTGTTTAAAGGCCGGGCAACGCCGGGGGCTTCCAGCTAGTCACAAATATATCGAAAACTATCACGATATTACAGTAATACCATATCACGGTTTATCCAACCTTCGACGTATGACAATATCTTGTAATAACAATAAATATATTTAGTTGAAATAAATAAAAATTTTAATAATTTAATAACAAAAAGTTGATTTTAGCAATAAGACTGGTTTGTAATATCTGCGTTTTAAAAATATTTTATTTAATTATATATTTTTTTACATCTTCACAACTGCATGAAATCTATGTAGGTAAAAGTGAAAATGGTACATAAGTGGCAAATATTAAATAGTAGGTACAAAAAGTTTGTTTTATTTTATGTCAAAATATTGTGTTAGTTTCACAACTTACTTGTAAATTTTTACAACTTTTGAATGTAGAATATAATCATGTATCATTGAAACAAAATGGAACGGGAAAAACATGTCTTTAATAAAACGTCTTTGTCATCGAAGTGCACCCCTGTCTAAGCTTTTTGTGATCGTATTTATGCCCCTGAGGTGATATCTCACAAAGGCGGCGCTATACAAATTGTCCAATAAATAAATAATAAAATAAATAGTTAGTAATAACATAGATCACTGTACAAATGTATTCCCTTTCGCTAAAACAACTTTTGGCCAGAGAAATTTTAGATACTTTGCAACAAGGCTATATAATGCTCTCCCACTAGCCATTAGACTGAACGAATTTTTTTTGAAATATAAAACAGACATCAAGTCTTGGATCATCAGCCAAGACAGATCCATGATCAAAAATTTTATAAAAATCCCTACATAAGTATGTACTCCAACTAGATGCTGATTAACAAATTTATCATTTATTATTATTAATTATTATTTTTTTATCTTTTTCACAATATCATTTAATGTAATGAAATATTTTATGTATCAAAAAATATGTAAACATTAATTCATGTATTAAATACGTCTGTCTCGACACAGGTTTATCCTAGTGAGACAGACATCGAAAAAAAAACCTGTAAAAAAACTTTATATTGATAATAAAAAAATTAAAAAAAAAAAAAAAAATTATAAATTTGTACAGCGCCCTTGAGGTGATTTTGTACAAAAACGGCGCTATACAAGTCATCCAATTATTATTATTATTATCGCCTATGGCGTCGGGTCTATTTCAAGCAACGTTTCAATTCTCAATGGTGGTCTTACATAAGGGCGATACTGAGAGTATATTTGACTCTGGAACGTGCCGCAACTATAATATATGATATTTTTAATTAATGAGTTACGAAATAACACAACTCACTCAAATAAAATTTACTTGCGCACTCCGGGATTTGAACCACCGACCTCAGAATTGCTAGTCGAGAGCTGATGATGCTACCCTAGACCACGGTAACCTTCTTATGACCAAATATATTGTTTTAGTCACAAATGATTTTAACATTTTATTTTATTATTTGGACGGCTTAATTATTTACTAATTGGGTATGTATGCTGTGCGTTGTACGGACTATCTGGACGAGGCTAATAAATGTTTTTTGAGTGTGTCAATAATCCATAGACATACCTACTTAAAATTTGCCCCAAAACATGTACCCATAAGTTATTGAATCTACAATTTAATTCTAAAATTAAACTCCAGGCCTGTCAGCTGTGAGCTTTAACAATCTAGAATATAATTTTCAAATAAATAAATGCTGAGAATTCTGAGCAGCATATATTTTGGTTTGATCTTTATTAATATGCGAACCAATAATGGCCTTGCCGCGAATACCTGAATTTTTGTGTAGACAGGATCTGCAGTTTGGAGCATACGTTGTTGCATATGGACAATTTGTAAGACAAGAAAATTTACTTGGATTTTTTACGTATTGCCTTATTTATAGCATTATTTTTCTCTTATTCCGCTTCACTCTTAATACGCAATATTTCACTTTCAAATAAATGGATTTAGCTTTATTAATTCAAAACACGATTTATTATTTCGGGGGAGATGGAAAAATACGCACTTTTAATTTTAATTTCGTTTATACTTACGCGATATGTCAGTTAGTATGCGGCGCCATTATAGTCGCAGCCGACGGCGACTATGTTCATATCAAGAGTTGGATTATATTCATAATATCGTATTAGAATTAAATCACAAACCAGTCTATACAAACCTAGCGTAGCCCACAAACTACTTGAAAACTGGGATATAACTCTAAAGGGGACGCGAGCAGGCGTTATTAAACATTCCATATTTACCGTGAAGCGTAATTCGTAACCTTTACCTTTATAGCTTATCCTCTTAAACTATCCTCTTAGACTTAAACTGTTGGAAGACTCGGTTATTCTGATTTTGACTAATGTGTTCCAGATATTTTCTGTAATATGGTTTGCTGTGATCATCTTTTCATTGGTAAGGCACATTGAATATGCAGATGAAATACCTCATACACAAATGTGGAATTCTCCAATGTGGAGTGCTGGAATTCATGTATTTTTATTACTGTGTTCACTGGTGTCACTAGTTGCATCAGTAATTCTGATTAAGAGCATCGACAAGGTATTTATTTATTTATTTTATTTTATTTTATTTTTATTTGAGACACAAACAGGACATTTAAAGTACATTCTTGTATAGTGTAAAATAAATTTACATACAAATATAAATGTCCCTAGACTAATGTGTCTCAGATATATATCTCATGAAACAAGTTATATTATTTACGAAAATATCTATGCAAGCATGTGTTTTAGCAATATCGTTGTATGATCAAGACATTCTAGACATAGGATTAAAACAACCAGTGTTATTGGTAAAAATTTCGGTCCAAAATATGTTAAGGTTTCTAGTGAAATTGGGCCTGGCGTAATTTGATTAGATGGACTATGTTACTATCTACTTGATTATTCACAATTTTGTAAAGCATTAAGAGGTCATTTATGTTTCGTCTTTTAACTAGACTCTCTAATTTGAAATATGTAAGTCTTTGTTCGTAACCGTCTAGTAGATGGTAGACACCTGATCTATATTACAAAATCCGTGTAAATTTTCTTTTGACAGATTCAAGTCTAGTGATATAATGTGGATTCCATACTGTTGACCCATACTCAAGAACACTGCGGATTAACGAATTTAATAGAATTATTAGGCTATTAGAATTCTTGAACAGTTTAGTTGATCTTACAACAAAACCAAGTAATTTATTTGTTTTACTTACAATGTATTCGATGTGTTGGTTGAACGTTAGTTTATATATATAATGTACAACAGTATTGCTGTTCGGCATGCAATACCCCGAATGTTAAATAGAATAAATTTGCAGGAGAGAGAAAAAGCCTCGACACTTATGTGTATATATTATTGTCATTGGAAGCGGTGTTTCATAAATTTATTGTCCAGAAAAATATAATTTTAAGAACATCCGGCGTAGATACCTACCTAATAATTACGAATCGAATGGCATTAAAATATAATTTTTGGAAAAACACATTGGCGGTAACGGATACCTCATAGCAGTACAAAATTTCTTTGACCGGATAAATCATCGAAATGAAAATTCAACACACCTTCAAAGAGTGGTATAAAGTCAAGAAAAGTAAGATTAAGTACAAACAATAATAAGATTATTTAATTTAAGTACATTTAGGTGTATATTTTAATTTTTTTGGTAAACTTGTCGTATTCCGCTGCATGCAAAGCCTTTTTAAAACACAACATTTGATTTCAACTTAAATATGCAATGTCGGGGGTTTAAGTAGATTTATGTTTAAAATAGGTTTTTACGGTGTTAGTTTTTGCGTATTTCCTAACCTTCGGACTCAACTTTGATTGAGAAAAATAGAGCTTTAATGCATATTTAAACATCTCCCTCGACGTAAATAGTTATTTCTTGTATTCATTAGGTTGAAACCAGGTACTATCTATATTTGTTTGCATATAAGGTAGGACACATTACGCTATACGCATCATGGCTTGGCCTATGATACGCTGAAATATGCTAAGCCAAAAATATAGCGCGCTCATAGGGAAGTCTGTCATCGCTGCGTGCAGCGGAATTCGACAAGTTTATCGTTTTTTCATGGATTTTAATGACATTTTTAAAGGTGTTATGAATCGTCATTGTATTGAGTTATCATGGAACCTTAAATCGCATCTTCGCACAGCCCCACCTTTGTTTCTACCTACAAATCAAACGCAACTTAAGCGCAAACAAATAACTTTCATTGGCTCCGCCGCCACGCCACTTTGATAGTCCATCCAGTTTGGTCGTAGCTCGGCGACTGTTGGCACGCTTCTATGCTATATCTCCGCTTCGTTCTCTCCATTGATGTTAAAAGTCTATGGTTCTCATAAACATATAACACGGACCTCTGAAGGAGAAGACCAACCTGACTTAATGAAACTTGAGCGGTGAACTGTTTATTTCTAGGAGAAACTACTGATAATGCAAGTCTGGGTATGGTTGTTTCTGTTCATACTGCTAATATTCTTCGTTTACTCGATAGCGGATTTGGTGTTTATGATTATGGAGGGGAATTATGTAGAAGCAATATTTTTCATGTTTTTTCACCATGCTTCTTCATGTAAGTACTCATTTAGATATTACCTACATTACGTATACCTGCATAAACATGTAAAAAATTGAGATTTTACTTGGACTTCAATATATTTTTTTAATCTCTCTCCCAATAAAATTTTCCATGTGTCGTCACTGACTCATTCCTTTGGTGTGCTTTAGCAAAATAATATTTCCAGATAAGTTATTTAAGCTTTCTGGAAAGCCCGATGGAGGCTGGAATTATCTACATATTTTGAAAACAGTTTTAATCATTTAGATTAGCCCTGTATAGTTAAATTCATTTTAAAAATAACGCCACGTAGCGTACGTCACAAATATGGTGATGAACTTAACAACCCAACTCTGTTTAAACTCCTTGTACAAGCGTTCAAACTCGTATTCGAAACCACGGAGAATTTGTTGTCAGAGGTGTTGTAATATGGACATAATTCAAATTTAAATATTTGGAACTCGGTTATTTTTGTGATTGAAAAAATGAACTTGCCCAGCATAGCTGAGAAGCAAAATAGACCAACAAAAGGTAAAACGCAATGCACAGTGCCCATTTCGCATTGCGACATAATGCGTGGGCTTTTTCATAAATGTGCATGTGAACCAAACCAAAATTGTGTTGGGGTTATTTTTAAATGAATATGCCGTGTCTAGTCTAATTTAGTCTACGGTTTTAATGTATGAAAATAAATGTGCATATTATTTTTTTTTTATATTTTGCACCCTTTTGGGAAAATGATGTGGTAAATAATCTCCCAAAGAGGTTACCTGTAAATTTATACAATACTAGAGGATCCCCCGCAATGCTTCGCTATTGCCAGTGGCTTTCTCGATCGCCTCTGACTTCTTCCATCATTCACTACTGTATAACATAATTTTACTGTTAAAATCTACATTACATCTACTTTAATTCGACTCCATATGTCATTACGGTGCAGAGATATTGGGTTCAATTCAATTCAATTCAATTTTGTTTATTCATTTCAAAAACATTACAAAATTGTTAATCTCAATGCGTTTCTAAAATATTTTTATAATAAGAATTCTTAGATTAATATTAACAATGTGTATATCAACCAGTGGCGGCTCGTGACTTTTAGGTTACAAGAGTGCTAATATTACAAAAATGGCATTATTGATGTTGTTGTAGCTGAAAACGATATTTATTTTTTTTCGAAAAATTGATTTTTTGTATGAAGATTTTCAGAAATTCCGTGCGGCGCACGGCTATACTGAAATTTCCTGAAAATCTTCATACAAAAAATCGATTTTCGAAAAAAAATAAAAAAATCGTTTTCAGCTATAACAACATCAGAAATGTAATTTTTTTTAAATATTAGCACTCTAGTACACCCAAAAGTCACGAGCCGCCACTGATATCAACTATACCAGTGATAATAGAGCTTGCCTTTCAAAGGAAGCTTCATTGATGCAAAAAATGTCGATATCCGAATTGATTCTGTTCAACAGCAAGATTGCTCTCCCCACAGGCATGACCATTGGCAAGTTAGTTCTGCAGGCCGGGAGATAAAATAGTCTATGTAGTCGGTGACGTAGATAACCATCGGGAACATAAAAATGAATGCTCTCCATGATGACCGAGTTTTCAAAAAATCCACGAATCAGTCTAAAGAAATGTGTAGCAATGCGCACATCTCTCCTAACCCGTAGATAGTTCATTCCGAGAATACCCAAAAGAAAGTCAGTGCCACGGGTAGTAGCCATACTCCCTCATGTAGAGAAATCTCAAGAATTTCTTCGGAACTCTCTCCAACATGAGAGAATACTTTACCTGGTGTGGACTCCAAATCACCGACCCACTTTCAAGTCTACTCCTTACTAAGGAATTAAATAAAACTATAAGCACCCGGTTATCTCTAAAATTCCTTGCAGTGCGTAGAACAAAGCCCAGAATTTTTAAGTATTCCTCGGGCGTCCCCGAATTCTTCTACCATTTAAACATCTCTAAACACTCTTGGCAATAATAACTTCAAACTTTGAATTTTTTTGCGGTATCGGTCGACTGCTTGTCGAGTTTTGCGAGCGCAAACATACGTAGGCTGAATTTGTTTATATTAAGATTAGAAACTAGTTAGAACTTAACTCCGCCATTTGGAATGCATTTTATAATATGAGACGTTGTCCTGCCACAGACCACCTGCTATGTAAGGTAGTTAAAATTCTATCATTCAAGCTGAAACCAACCATAGACATTCACAAAAGTTCACTGAAATCGGTTGGCCTGTTTCGGAGGTTACCGTGCACGAACACAGTGTCACGTGATTTTTACATATTATTAAGATTATAATAAAACGATAATCAACAAAAAAGAAATTTAGGTAATTAACTAACAAAATATTCATTAAACAGTATTTCCCGGTTTTTTCGCAGACATTTTGGACAAAACTTCCTTCAAAACACGACACACGCGACAAACTCACAAAACTCTCACGTGCAACTGACAGAGGAAAGAGTAACATTGACAGCTTTCACTCAATTTTTTTTTTTAAATAACGTTCACTTATGACTGTTGATAATATCTATGGTATGTAGCTGTACATTGTGATAATTTGTGAGAAAGATACTGCTTCAGCACGTTTGCAAATGATAAAAATATAACGGGGTAACTATTCTCCCACAGGCTTCCAAAGGGTCACAGTGTCAGATCAGGGCAGATATGTGAATAAATTCAAAAAAATCCTTTATCCACATTTGATTACGGTTTGTTTTTCAGTTTTCTTCATTTACTGTGTCCTCGTTGTGTCCAGTTACAGGAAAGAGTTAAAGGAAGACAATGCTGAAAACCTCAGAGTAAAAGAGTTAAATGCAAAAAAAATAAAGGAAGCAGATGCTAAAAATCGCAATACAGAAAAAACAAATGGTAAAAACCCCAATGTAAAAGAGTTAACGGAAGAAAATGCTGAAAACCGCAATGTACTGGTTTTAAACAAAGCAAATGTTAAAAACCAAAATGCAAAAGATTTAAAGGAAACAAAAGTCGAAAGCCGCAATGAAAAAGAGTTACAGAAATCAAATGCTGAGAACCGCAATGTACCGGTTTTAATCCAAGCAAATGTCGTAAATCGAAATGCAAAGGAGTCAAAGGATAAAAATGTTGAAAAACAAAATGTACCGGTTTTAAACCTAGCAAATGCTGAAAACCGCAATGTGGCAGTTTTAAACCAAGCAAATAATGTTAAAAACCGTAACGTCAAAGAGTTGAAGGAAGCAAAAGCTGAAAAACGCAATGTACCAGTTGTGAGCCAAGCAAATGCTGAAAACCATAATGCAGAAGAGTTTAACGAATTAATTGCCGCAAATAGTATGGAAGAAAATGTAATGGAAACAATGCTTAAAGGCGTTATCTATGACCTCCTATAAACGAAGCAAACGCCACAACAGTAATGAATCAAGTCAAAGAAAACAAATGCTGAACAACGCAGTGTTGAATGAGTGTCAAAGAAAGCAAATAAGAAGCAAGAACTCTCAATTTAACAGCAACAGATGTTGCATAATGTAATGGGACTATTTTTCGAACTAATATCATTCAAAACAAGAAGAACATTCTACATATCATACTTTTAGAAATATACACGGTGTCCTGAAACTCGTATGTACTACAATCGGGAAACTGGTGAATCTCATCACATCACATCTGGAGTCAATTTTATGGTATAACAATTTGAGTTTTCGTTCTCGAGTAAATCGAGTCCGAAGTTGGAATTTTTTTGACCAAATTTGGAAAAAATCGGTAGCTAGGGGGTTATTTTGAGCTATTTAATGTCTTGAAATGCGTTGAAGCCTAGACCTGACTCCAAAAGTATCATTGTGTATGTAAATATTTTGAAAACCTCCTCTATTCTAAACGAAGACTGTCTACTTCTGACGCCTGTGAAGGTTTTTTCTTGTTCACAGTGAATCACTTTGCTTATATTTTGACTTAGAGTAAGCCCGTCGTCACATCGACATAAACCAAATACTGTAAGACCCTGCGCAGAGCTTACTATGGCGAACTTAATTTTCTGCGCAGAGCTTACTATGGCACACTTAATTTATCTCTATATTATCAGACTCTCTGGTTGGGCTCAGCAGAATGTCATTCAAAGTAGTTTTTCAGAACATTTAGAAAAAGTCTGGATTGAGAACAACTCTGGCGGTAAAGCGATTACGAGATATTTCTAGTAGATATTCATCATCATCTGATGAGTCAGTGTCGTTGTCATCTAGCTCAAATCAGAAAATAAAAATTCTGTGTCATCATCAGAGTCATCCATTTCAATATCTTCATCTTCGATCTAATGATCTTCAATTTCAGGAGTTACAGGTCGTCTTGGAAGACTCACCTTACATTTACCAGCTTGGTAGCTCCCATTTATCTTCAGTATAACTAAAGATTCTTGTATTGAATATTTTTTCTCAAAAGTCATCAGTATTATAAATACACTTTTCCTACCTAAATAATTTTCAAAACTTGAATCTGTTTGAAATGAACAAATGAGAATAGTTGTGAAATTATACCTTTTACCCTTACACGTATCAATGGTAATCACAGAATCAATGGCTAATACCCACCGTCCCTGGGACTGGTATTAGAATCAGGTAATCCCTGTCTGTAGGATACCCATTGTTTTAAAAGAATGTGGTAAAAATAAAACTATCCTGTCTTTGAAGCAGAAAGAGCAACCAAAACACTTACCTAACCTTTCTAGCTGACAGCTAGGAGGGCACTGAGGCATACATAAACCACTCGCCACTGAGGCGTCAATGGAGGAATCCCTCCCTATCCCCTCCAAAGGTGCATTACCGGTTCCTGGGGCCGGGGTCCGGACTAAAGGTTAATATTATTTATGATTTGGTGAAAGAAGGAATGATCGATTATGGCCTTTTTGGTCTATCACCACATTTGCTTAGTGATGAAAGGAACCATCGATGAGAAAACAGCGTTCCCTGTATTTCTAATACATTTCTGGTTTGAGTTCCTCAAATCAGAAATACACTTTCGGTACCTCATAACGCTGGACATTTCGCTTATATATATATTGCTTATATGTTTATATAATTTTTGAATTATAACAATAGAATTACAACATTATATTATTATAACTGGTCAATGGCAATTATTTTCTTCTGTTAATTTGAAGCGAAATGTATATATTTTGTAAAACATCTGCTTTTCTTTTGAATTTATGTATCATTGTTTTTAAATTGCGATGATGTTAGAAGCACATTTGCAAACCAGATGTTCTGGAATGTATCATACTTTAAGTCCCAGATAACTTCCCCAGAGCTAGGCAGCATATGATTTTTATTTTTCCAAGAGGCAGGACCAACCTACAAGTGATTTTTCCTCTGAGGAAGATGACTACACTCTTAAACCACCTTTTTTCTGAGGTAGACATTTTTCAGGTAAACTTCAGTGACTTCAAAATTGCAATAAATCTATTTTTAACACAGGGCTGTGTCTCAACTGATGTAATATTATTAATTGTAAATTTTGTGAAATGTAATTGGATTCTCTGTTTTTCACAATAAATATGAAAAAAGATTTGTAAATCTTAAGATTTATAGTGCATACAAATATTTTCAGTAAGCAATAATTTGCGTTGAAAAGGAACTCCGCTGTTTGGTAGCATTATTTATTACTGTTGGAGGGTCCATTGAACCTTCAAGACTGTCAAGAGGTCATCAGAGGAATTGCATCAAATAAAACAAAGTGCAAAAGATGATCATACTGTATTAGATTAAGTGGTGGTGGTACAGAGTTCTAACGATTTGGTGTCCTATACATCGATTGATTCGCTAATTGATATAATTTTAATGTATTCACAACCAAAATGCATGTTGTATAAGTAAGCATACATCATTTCAGAATGCCCTCTTTGGTTACAAGCATATTAATAGAAGAAGAAGCATCGTACTGGACAATTATAACATTATCTCTCGATCGCTTAGAGTGCGCAAACATCTGAATTTTACCACTAACTTACAAAGGACCAGCAATCTTGATGTGTAGTAAACTTAACTTGTCAGTATTATAATATTTTGATTTTATAACAATATTTTTAAAAAAATGTTAATTGTTCCTAGATCAAAAAAATGTGAAGTTTACCTAAAATTGAGGTTAGGATTTTCCTTTTGGAACATTGAACTCCAGTTTCTAAGTATATATCTCGCTTGTGACAGTCGCATTTTGTCAATATAAATTCTTATTAAATTAATGGGGTGACAGATTACGCTATTCGCATCAAACCGATTTATAAAACTCCATATCGCTCTCCATACAATCCCATACAGACCTGTCACACCTGACAGAGATGTGTTATATATAAGTGTGGGCGTGATCTGCTAGCCAGGCTATATTTGAAATTATGTGACCTCCTACAGCAGGAGAGGGGGTCAGATCAATTTACGGAGCCCCGTGATCATGTGGCTATCATCTGTCAAGGTGACAGTTTCCATACAAAGAAATGATATTCCGCGACAGTTCTCCAGTTGCTCTGACCTCATATCCTGAGGAAGATTATAGCGTAGTGTGACACCTCAACTAATAATACGTACAGGCCATGCCCAAATAATGCGTTTTGCGTATAGCGTAATGTGCCTTAGGCTTTATCGTATTCATTATATTAAAATACAACAAATTATAAGTTAGTGTTTACAAAATCAGGCTTACTTGCACACTCTATGCACTCTATGAATAGTTTAACTGTGTTCTATTGAGGCTACTTATTGCTTCAGCTACATTTCTACAAAACTTTGCTCTTGATAACGCATACAAAAGTTAGTAATAATAGTAACAATAAACCTAATTATTAGTCCTACCGTATGATTATTATTGTTCGTTACACATCCTAAACACAGTAAGATAAAAAAGAAGTGTACCCTGCCTACAGTTAACTGTCAACTACAAAGTACCATGGACAACTAATGGATAAGTACAATATTACCTAACTCTTAGTCTAGTTTATTCTTCACTCGTGTTGGATAATTTAACATTAAGATATACAGATAACAGATATTGACTTGACAGACAATCTTCTGCTAATTAATTGCTCAGATTAATTGAAAGATCTATACAGCAGCTGTGCTTGCTCCTTTAAACAGATAAACCACTGATAGTTCTGTTGTAACCTCTCTATCTTTCTCATAACTGACTAGATAACAATTAGAAAGGTTACAACGGAGCTGCCAATTGTAGAATCGTAGCAACAAATTATCACATGTAATTATAACAATAAGAAAGGTTACAAAGGAGAACATACTTGACAAATTAAAATAAAATCATAAATGATAACATTCGTGATTCTTATATAGCACTAAATTTTACGGTTAAAATCAATTAGTTTCAGTTAGGTACAATCGTGCCTTGTTCATGGCAGATATTTATAATAACAACAGTTTCATTAACCTAAAATAGAGTGTTGAATAATAATAATACTTCCATTAAAATGTTACTAATTTGAAAAAAAAAAAGATTTTGTTCATTTCAATCTTTGGGAATTCATGTTCCCTTAATTACATATTTGAAGTAATTGTTATGTACGAAAACAGCCAACTTTGTTTGACATTATTGTGAACGATTTCATTGTTCATAAATTTTGGTTCTAATTTTCCATGTCTTTCACATCAAACTGAATCTAAAAAAATTACATACTCATCTTCAAGAATGCACAAAATAAGCATTTGAAGGGTACAGAGGAAAACTTGCAGTCACCTGAATCTATCTAAAGACATTTTTCAATACTTAAACTTTAACTTCAGTTGGTATTAAACTTGTTGATATTGAATAGTTAAAGGCTGGCAAAAAGTGTCAAATTTTTTTTATTTTTTTGTAATCAAACTGCTTTTTCATTTTGTGAGAGAAATTGAACAACGAAATTTCATCTTTCTTTTTCAATTTTTTTAATAAATTTAGGAGAGGCTTCCAGCGGTCAAAACTTGGAACAATAATATTCAGAAATTTTCAAAAAAAAAATCATAAGATCAATGAAGGATCGGAAGGTTGCCAAGATAACTCAGTGGATTAGAACAGCTGCCCAGTTATGGGAAGGTCCCATTGTTCAATTCCAGCACTGCACTTAATTAGATACTTAAATACTTGGATAATCGATTTCTGATCCGCAATCATTATGTGACAAAGCACATTTGACCTCTGTGCCCTTCTTTGTGACATGTTTCAGTACTCAAATGGAACAATATAATGATTTAATTGTTATTTCAATCCAGAAGCGCTGATCTCTTCAGGATTGAATTATCCGTCCATCAAATTCATTCAATGAGCAACTAGTTATTTCATACAATTATGTATGGGATCCCTTTTATTTTGTCAGGATTCTAAAAACTGTAATTTTAATTCTGTTCCTGAATAATGTAGCTTTTAGCAAAAAGTATTTCTCTAAAGCAGATTCAAATGTATGGCAGACATCGGTATCAACATGAAAATCAAAACAGTTAAATTGAGGCAATTTTATACATTGAAAAAAACTGATACATTTATATAAAAGATCTTAGAAATGGGAAGCAATAAATTTAAGGATAATGCTTTCATTTTGCCGTACAATTTTCAGCCTGCTTTTCTAAATTTATTTACAAACTATTATTGTATTGAGTTGGTCTGAATTGACGCAGAATTCAGTCTTAATTTGCAATGGCAGAGGTAGATTATTTACAGGGGGGGTAGCTCTTGATTGCAGTTATTTCATTTCTGATTTTCATCACGTTTCTAGAATATGTTTTAACAAGGCTTTCCTTTAAGTGATACGATACGATATGATTATACCAACCCAGCTAGGAGCACTCCTATCCCTGTGCGACTGGTACACCAGGAGGCACTGATTTGTCAGGACTTGGAAAACGTGCTCTGAGATTGGGAAGGAGATTGGAGTATCGATCTGTATGCATAGCAACCTAATAAGCCAATATTTGAATTTAGCAATAAAGGAATTAATTGAGCATTGTTCAAGGCTTTATTCATAAAGCAATGATAATTAAACGCACTGGAAGTTTAAATCATAGATACTATGTATACGACTCTAAGGCTTTGCACGGGAAATTTTTCAAAGCTACAAAATTTAGAATGATTACTTCTATGTGAGAATTCGAATACACACAATGTAAAAGTTATTTTACAAGAAACAAAGTTAAGCTGTAATATAATGCAAGAATCTCAATTGTTATATCACAAATAGTAAATAGGTACTGTTTTTTTTTAACTCGCCTTGGAGAGCAGAGTCGTAACAATACGTCTGTGTGTTTTAAATTATTAATTTTAATTAAATTTTGTATGAGAAAGAACCGAGTATACTAATAAATAAATTAAAACAATGGTGAAATTTAAAGATGAAATAACTGCGATGTGCTTTACACTTTTCGATGAAGAATATTTTGATGGAGTGATTTTTTCTGATAAAACAACAGCATAAAATGCAGAAATCTGCCATTTGTATTATTTTCTTTGTGTGACAAAGAAGTATTTGTCAATTTAACCATTAACAGTGTTTACACAATTACTCAATTTGTTATAAAAGCACGAGTTATGTTGGTGAGGTTAATCACATGTCTAAAAGCATTTCGGATCCGTTATTGTTACAAAACAGGGAAAATTGCAAATGTATCAAAAGGTTCATTATAAATACTTTTTAGGTTTACTCTTGATATGAATGCGTAGTGCACAATTAATGCATTATTATAGTAACACATTAAAACAAGTAGATATGACACCCTATACAAAAATCTTCCTTTTAAATGTTTAAAATACATACCATTAGACTTATAAATGTAATTTAACGCCCTTTAGAGTGATGGCACACTGGAGTGAAAGCTACAATGAATAATGTAATATAATTATGCCTAACTAAGCCTACAGTGATTCATTTATAAACTTAACTGTATAACATATTTGACTACAATAATATTATTTATTCCAGCTATAAGTTAACTAGCTGATCTCACCTCTCAATGAAGGCCATTTTGTCTAATCAAAACTGATACATTATTGTACTGCCGAAAATTGCACAAACTTCTGCATAAATTCACCAGGAGAAAAGGTGTGATGAATGTGAACTAATGTTTGTTTGTATGCAAGGTATAAGAAAGAAAGAGAGAGATATTAATTAGTAGGTATGTACTTTAAATCATGGGTACCGAAACAAATACATATATTATATACATGTGGAAGCAAGTGCTTCAGTAAGGATGAACACCAGATTTTTTGCCAGTATTCAAAATTCAAATTCTCACTATGTAATAATTAATGTGTCGACTGATAAAGCAAATAATTTACAGCCATAAAAGTTGTAGTGCTTCAACTCACTAGCAAACACAGAGTAGACAATATTCAATAAGTACTAAAGAAAAACTTAAGATTCATTTAAGTCAAGTTTTAAGTTCAAGTTTTTTTTAAGTTCTGAGAACCAGGGAAAAGAAGAAAACTATTGTCGTATGGGTACGTAAAATATTTATGCACATACATGATTCCCTTCAGAGAAAAGTGGGTTAGGGATAAACGCGACATACTTTTAATCTACGCGTTCGTAGATGGCATTAATTCAATTATTTTATTAAAATCACTCTGTGCAAGTTTTGCTTTAAAATACTAAGACAAATTAATTGTTTGCGCCTGTACATACTCAAAATGAATAAATAGTTTTTATACGGACAAAACTATTTATTCATTGTCATACTGCGGATGTGCAGGCGGAAACAAATAATTTGTTTTAATATAAGCATAATTAGCAAAAAGCGTGGTTTAATAAAATTATTAAATTAACGCCATCTACGTGTTCATAGATTGCGTTTTGCGAGTTCTTTAAAATATTAAGACAAATTATCTGTTTGCGCCCGTACATTCACAATATGAATATGAATAAACAATTTTGTTAGTTTAAAAACCCAATTCTTCCGAGAAAGGTATACAAATACAATATTGTGCAGATGATTCAATACAATATTGTATTTGTATGCCTTTCTCGTAATTTCAGTTCAGTTCAGTAATTTCTCATATGGGTATTACGTATGACTACTAAAATCATTTTCCTTTTTGAGGTAAAAAATATTTAAGTTTTGAAAATTGAGAGAGATACCTAAGCATATTTTTTTATGAACTAGTCAACAATTTTAAAAATGTCACTTAAGAGATGCCAGCGCAATAACAATATGTTGAGTAACCACTTTATCAACTTAGAAAGCTTTGTCCTAGAAGCAGTCAGCAGACCTGATGTCAAGTTTATTTATTTTGATTCTCCTCTTGAAATATTTATGCAGAAAGTTTGCGTAATTTATTTTTAGTCATATTATTATAAAAGTCGAAAACTAAAGTATATCAACTAAATTTTAGTCATCAAACATGGACAGTTTCAATCTGACGCGTCAAACAACAAGACGAAAAACATCTTACTCTACATCCGCTACTAAATATACAAAAAGATAGCTAAAATTGTCATTCCTAGAACAAAATACTTCGAATTATATGGGAATGCTTCTGACTAGAAAGTTATATGTACAATACAAAAAATTATCCTAAAGTATTAAAGATCAGGCATTGGTTCAATGAATTCCATTTCAATAAGATAACACAGTAAAACCCTCATACAAGGTTCTCATACAAGAAGGTTTCATGCTTAAGGAGTTTTGTTTATTCGGTCCCTTGACTGAAATAAAAATATGAGCTAATTTGGAAACTACATACAAGGTTTTATCACAATATATTTTACTCTCGTCATATAATAAACCTTATAATAGAATTTCACTGGTTACCTAAAGATTCATTGACAAAATAATAAATAAATTCTTAAAATAAATTGACACAAAAATTGTAATATTTACAAATAATGGGGCTGGGAACTTCGATTGTGATTCATACACATTTTGATATGAGATTTCATTCTATGAGTCAATATCATGCATAAATGTAAAATTTACCAGATTCGCCTTCCCATAGTTTAGTAACCAAAATAAAATAACCCAATATATAATAATAAAACAAATATGACACTTTTTTCCACTTTAATTATATTGACCGTTACCGGTTTCAGCTCGTTAAAGCCATTTCCAGTTTGAAGATGACTTTAACGAGCTGAAACCGGTTACGGTCAATAAAATTAAAGTGGAAAAAAGTTTCATATTTGTTTATTATTATATATTAGAATGGAATTCCACCATGAATTGTCAGTTTCAAAAATAGAAATACATATTAAAATAACCCAACTTCAAATAATCAGTAGTTCGTTTAGTTAATTTTCTTTGGTGTTTGTAATCTTTAATCTTTAAATATTATAAAACAAAGTCGCTATTTGAAAAATTCTTCCGGAAGGTTTATATACTTAATATATCTGTATTATATTTATAGAAAGTAGAGTAAAGTCATTGTTTTGTAATCAAGTCTTAAAAAAATATTTTCGGGCGCTTGCATTCCTAACGCCAGTTAAACCTTACGAGGTACATCAAAATAATGTACTAATGGATTGTATATCTTGAAAAAGCATCGCGACCTCAAAACTTCACCCCAAACCATTTATAAGTCCCCGAGCAATGCTGGGTACACATCAGCTAGTTAATTATAGAATCCAAAATATTTTTATAGTCTTGTAATAATTTAATCATAATGCCCTGAATTATTTTTTAATATTGCGTGACAGTAATTTCTTCTGTCTAAGCCATAGGTAGGCCAATTTTAGCTCTCGAAACTAGTCTTGTAAATTTCCAGAAACTTCATTATCTTTAAAACAATATAGTCTGGCATAAATACAGTTTTACTGATGGAAGGTAAGACTATGCTATATATTCTAATGATCGACACAACTATTATCAATATAACACAACATTTTCATATTGTTGCTGTTCCGAACTAAAAACTTTAAAATGTAAACATGCTAACCAGATAAGCGAACTAAGATAGTTTTTTTTCCATGTAGATTCTAAAAGAATCTCTTCTGAATCATCTGTAATTTTCTGTACATTGTCTTAATTTCAGACAGCCTAGTCTCAGGGCCGGCCATAAGCGGGTGCAATTGGAGCAGTCTGCTCCATGCGCCAAATCGCCAAAGCGCTGATAATATCTAACATCTAACAGCCCTTATACATTGCCTTTGAGATTATTTTTCATAAAAACCACGCTACACAAAAATACAAATCATCCAAATATTATTGAGTACAGTGATCATCTAAAATTTTGGTCGTGCCTGGTGTCGTTACGATTTAGTGAAGGCGAATCTTGAATTTTCTACATAAAGGATAAAATAATAATAACATTATCAATACAGAAATAATGAGCAAAATTTTATAACTATGGCAGTTATATAGTAAAGTTGCAAAAGCTAATGATAGATGGCAGTAGTGAATTAATTTAATTGTTTACGTTTTCATGCTTTGAAGACAGGAGGTGATTTTGCAACTCAAAATGTGAAATTGACAAAGGGTTATTCATTCTTTAGAATCTCATTTCTAGATACCAATTAAAATTATTATTGTACTTCATAGCTCTGGGGAAAGTTTAGGAACATGCATATTTTTCATAAACCGTATTATCATACACAAAACTTTGAAATAATCCGATATTATGACTTCATTCATTGAAGATAAATAATTGTTGGTGAACATTTGGGACCATTAATCGTTTGACTCTGATAAAATATAAAAAGTAATTTACAACTATTGGAGGCAACATATTTACCTAAATATCTGATCTATAAAAGTACAATGTGAAAATTATAAAAAAATGTTTTACAGAAATAAATGCCTTCTAAAAAGTTACAGAGATATTTGTTTAATGACAAAAATCCTGATTGTTATAATTATTTCGTTGATTAATTGGTTTTTTCACACACATAACATTACGACTGGCAACATCGGTAGAAAGATACAAATTAAGCAATAACAATCAAATACATAAATAATTAATTAAATTAGCTGCCAGTTTCCGGGCATTTACCACAACTCGTTTTCACTTTTTAAAAAGTTAAAGTTTTTTTGTTGTTGGATAACTGTCATATAACCTAAAAGTTGAACTCTTCACATGGACTCCATCTGTTCGGTGAGCTCGAGGATGGGACTCTCGCTGAGGGGCAGCATCCCGGCAGAGGGAGGGAGACTGTGTCCCTGCCATGTGGACTAGGAGAAACACCAAACATATTTTATTGATACAATCAAAGCAGCTTGTAAATGATTGCAACATTTACAGACTATTGTAACATTTACAAATGATTGCAAGATTTGCAGATTATTGCAACATTTTCAAATGATTGCAACATTTACAGATGATTGCAACATTTACAAATGATTGCAACATTTACAAGTGATTGCAACATTTACAAGTGATTGCAACATTTGCAAATGATTGCACCATTTACAGTTGATTGCAACATTTACAAATGATTGCAACATTAACGACAGCTTTCACAGATCAAAACTGAGCAAATACTAAGAAAAAATAATAGTAATAATGTGGGGTTTTTCAACCTCCGTCACATTTGAATGATGATCTAATCGGCGATCAGCGCTATTGAGAAATTTTGACATTTGAACGGTCCCCTTCATATGGCGAATCACGACTCGTTCAGCTTTCGATCAAGTTTTCAATCATGTTTCAAAATTGTCTGTCATCAAAATTGTACCACCTACATGTAAAAGCCCTCTGGGCGATAAATAAAATAAATAGAAAAGTGGTGATCAGCTGTCAAGTGTAATTGACATGCTGTCAACTCAAGCTTAGCATAAGAGTGATCAATTCTATTCGCCATAATTTTTTGATGCAATAGTAGTTGATAATTTTATTTTATTTCTATACCTACGTAAAACAGGCATAGTGCCCAGAGCTTAAGAGAAGAAAAAACTGAGTACCTGCAATATATTCAAAATTGTGTGAATAAACAGTATAAAGATACAATCTTGACGAGCAACTAAATTATGCTCATCTCACTTGACAATTCAGTCTTATTGGTGTAACTAAGAATGTGCGTTTAAACTGTATTTTAATTCAGTGATCGTTCAGTTTGATTAGTGGAAGTGGCTGTAAGAACTGATGATAGTTGAAGTTATTTCTATATTGAGAACTCACTGGTGGGTAATTTGTGATTAAATCCCTAACATGTCAAATTTTTTTGCAAAAATCGTGATTAATTTTTGGGTTATTATTGTCATTACTGAAATACGGGCCTTAATAGGATTATCGCGCTCAACACAGAATCACTTCTACATGTATAAATACACACTTCACCATAATCTACACATCTGCCACTGAATGAACATGCATGAAATCTGCCATGAAATTGAGACAGACATCGAAAAAAAAACCTGTAAAAAAACTTTATATTGATAATAAAAAAAAATAAAAAATAAAAAAAAACACTGTAACACTGTCCTAAACGTTGAATAAAGAAGAAAGAAGCCCAACACGGCAAAGTAACCCAAAAATTAATCACAATAAGGACGTGGAAATCTCAAATCATGTCCTGCTTTTTGTATAGTTGATCTCAATAACGGGAAAAAATTGTTTTTGAAAAAAAAAAACTTAATGAGAATGAACTTTTAGGACTTCTTTGACAAGCAATAGTGACTTTTAAAAACATAATCATCATTCAACATTTAAAAATTTCTCATCCTAAATTAACTACGATACGGTGTAGTGGATAAACCACTCTGATGTTATTATTGCAATAATTACTTATTAATTAACACCCTTTTTTGAGGCTTTTATGACATTTTATAGAAAATTTTCCACATCTAACTAGTTTTTTTTTTCTTTTGCGAGTTTTCTTTGTCTTCACTACAATTTTTTTTTCTATAATATGCCAGCAAACTAAACCTAATTAAAGAAATATAAAAAACTAAATAAAAATAATAGTGCCATAAATAAATAGTTACCTACTTACCAATCTTCAGTATGCATACCGTAAGTATCAATAATTATGATGCATAAAAGCCTATTGAAATGTATAAATTTTTTTTAGTCCAAATTCCAACATTGGAGAAATATTTGCAAGATGAAATTCAATCTGCGTTAAATTTCAAATTAAAAATTATAATACAGTACAAAATGAATGATAAAGCGAACTAAAAGTAATAATTAAATAAGAGTAAATGCAAAAAAAAAGGATGAAAATAAAAAGGCTTCACAAATGATTAATATTGTTTATTATTGGTGATTATAAATAATAAAAACATTTACTTATGTAGATAAAGCGTGATATAATAAATACATTGGTTACTATAACTTAATGAAAGAATAATTAGCACTCATATTGCATTGGACATTACAGCAACCAAAATCACTCACAAATAGGAACTGATATCTAAAGTAGGATATAAAAGTGTCTAAGTATAGATATGTCTGATTATCTTAACACAAAGCATTGGATGAAATTACTCAAATTACCGCAAGTGCATTATGATACGATTTAGCTTAATTATAATTAAAGTATAGACACCTACATGGATAATGTTAAAATTAATACAGACTTTTCAATAGAAAAACATGCATATTTGGCTACTATTTTTGGAATCTGTGAGGTAACCAATCTCATACACTTAGCACTGAATTCATCATTCAAAAACACGTGAAGTCTACTGAACTTCTGTGCACAGGTCCATTTAGTCTCTCGAAAATCACATACAAGCAAAAGAAACAAAATAAACCAAAAGTGGTTGCATTCAATTGATTTGGTGGTATACCTGAAAGCACTGGGGTGTTTGGAACAGATTGTTATTTGGCCAAGCAGCCGCACTGCTCCACAGGCTGCCAGAACTATGCACCGGTTCGTTCAGGGCTATCCCTGCCGCATTCTGGTTCAGCTGCTTCCCCGCCAGCTCACTGATCTGGCAAGCATTCTGCAGGCTCGACGGCAGGTTGGACCATGTCTCGTTGCCCGCCTCTCTCTTCTCTTTGTTCAGTATCGTTATTTCCATGGAGCCTTGATACGCCAACGGCAGGTTCACCGAGCCGTCTTCGTTGAGGCTCGGCTTTGGAGATTGGTTGGGTCCCTCCACGATCGCCTGGAAGGCTAGAAGATCCTCATTCTCACTTTCAGACAGCGGAAGAGGAAGAGGCGGTAAGATCTGCTGTTGTTGGGCTATCTTGTAGCTCTGCTGCCGGAGCATCTGCCTTCGACTCAACCCCATTTGTAGCGAGTGCAGGCTTGCATTGTCCGTCACACCGTTGGCGTTTGCTGGAACCATAGCCCCTTGCTTCTGTAGGATCTGTCTCTTCTGCTGCAACAATCTGTGCTGCATTAGCTGCTGTTGAAGGGGAGGTTTGATGTTTTGAAGAGCCGAATTACCAGCAGAACTAAGTGTCTGCTCTCCCATATCTGATGGTTGATGACACGGCGCGGACATTTTAGGACTTGGTGGAAGAGGTGGAGAGGTAGTGCTATAATTAAAGTTTTCTGGAAGACTTATTCGTTTCTGGGGCATGCATTTGGTTTCTATGAAATGTGGACTAAATGAAGCTGCAAATTGATTGTGTTGTATTTGTCTCTGGGTCATTTCTTCAACAGGAACGCTCGATTGATATTGAGTTTTTAGTTTCTGGGCTTCTTTCTGGACTAAATGCAGTTCAAGCACACCTTTAGCTTTGCACCCTTCATTGAGTCTCTGACTGTTGAAAGCCACGGTATTCTTCTGGGCTTCAGTAGACTGGGAAATTACTTGTTGGGCCACTAGCCCATCACTCGCTCTTCGTCCTTCCCGGAAGTCAACCGGGCTTCTTGTTGTACTCCTCGGACACCCTTTATTTCCCCCTTGATATGATAGAGGGTTATGTCTACTGAGAAAGCCACCGCACTGAGCTTTGTTATTCCCAGTGGACACATAGACACAGGGGTGCATGGGGCTCGTGTTGATCATAGAATTATTTTCATAAGAGAGTTTATCGTCAGTAGAGGTACAACTGGGAAGACTGCTAGCTAAGTCGCTGGAGCAGTCAGATAGTTGATAGTCCAGACTCTCAAACCCAGAAAAATTACTTTGTGATGAATCGCAGCTTAAGTTTTGGCTCAAACTTTTGGTATTGTAAAAGTTGACAACACCGCTACTAGAACTGGAGCTAGCGTAAGAGCCGAGGCGTTGGGGGGCGGGGGCCCCTGATAACTCTTCCATGTCCGTCTCACAACCTTCATCCGTGGACGAGGAGTATTGTTGTTGAAACTCTACAGTCTTGCCCGCGGAGTTTGTAGCGAGAGGTCCAAAATTCTGGTTGGGTATGTATCTATTAGTTCCTAACGAATATTTGCTGTCATTTCTGTACAAGCCGGGGGTGTAAATCTCCACATTCCCCGGCAAGGCATTCAACATGTCAGAAGTGTTGGGCAATGGAGGCAGGACCGTATTTTGAATATAAGAATAAGTTTGGATATGATTCATGTAATCTTTGAAGGGAGGAGTGCTGGTCTGCAAGCGAGACAGATCTTGCTGCTGAGCATTGGAAACCATTCTGCAATGATCGTAATTAGATATCTTATTGGGTTCCCCCGGAGGTAACGGAGACTGCTGAAGGGTATTCATCAATTTAGCGGCTTCCGAGCTCATTGTAAATGTAGTGGACGAATTCAACATCTTCAGCGGTTCAGAAGCGAAGCTAGACGCCGATGTGGAATTCTGCAAGGGATTCGATCCCATATTCAGACACGCCGGATCGATATTACCAAGCTTCGCCGAGTCGATAGCACATTTGGAATCGAAGCTCGACGAGGTTAATAATCTGCTGCCATCTGAATTAGTATGCCGATCCGGTCCGACGGTGGTAGACTGTTGCAGTAGCCTTCGGCAGTCTTCGCTGGATTGTTTCATGATCTTTTGATGTTGTTCTAGGGTGTTTGTGAGGAGGCGATGGGAAGAAGCGATGTTATCCAGGTTGGATTTGCCGATGAGCCGGGTGTCTGTGTCGAGGTTCCTCATGGACTGGAGACGGCCGGACTCGTCGCGGCCCAGGGCGTCCAGGGTGCCGGTGAGGAAGCTGCGATGTGTGTCGCCCAGCTCGAGGTTCCGCTGCAGGCGTTGCTCTGTCATGTTGACGTTGGCAAGGGACAGGAGGCGCTGCGTCTCCGAGGCCGGGTCGGGCGGCGCGCGGGTTATGTGCGTCTCTGGCGATCTGGATAACCTAGAATCATGACATTGAAAGTTATTAAAAAAAATAATAATGTGGTTTAGGTTAAAGAAAGGAAGCTGATGCAGTCATAGAATAATGCAGAAAAAATAATGCTTTGTGGACTTTCGTTATCTAAATATTTGCCCAATCAGGGCTTAAATTTCCAGTAAAAAACTGTGTTTAAACTATGTTACAGGTATTTCAATGGAGCCTGCTCCAAGGAGCTAGCAGCATTGATTCCTGATGCACCGGTGCATGTACGCGAAACTCGACGGACACGAACTGAACACCCGTTCACGGTTGACGTTGGCTTCATGAGAACGGGCCGTTTTTACGACTCGTTTTTGTGTAAGTCGGCTCGTATGTGGAACGAGCTACCGGCATCTGTTTTTCCTCCCTCCTATAATCCGAGCCTCTTCAAGGCGGTAAAAAAAAAGTTTACGAAATTCAAATAGGATGGAGATCAACAATGTCAGGCGAGTGTAAGTGAGACAGAGCACTGGACTATTGGGTTAAATAGAACATTTGTTTCCATTCAAATTTGTATGACAGGAACTTATTCTATGGATGCAGTACACTAGAATGAACTTCTTGAGATACAAATAATGAGGATGAGGAATGAAAATTTTGGACATAATCAATTTATAGTGGAACATAATAATTATGGTTCCATGATATTTTATCAAAATGAAAATTCAACACACCTTTAAAAAGTGATTTAGAGTCATTAAAAGTGATGAAACAAAAACTAGGTTTAAAAGTTACCTATGTAACCTAGTTTTTGTTTCATCACTTTTCGTGACTTTATACCACTTTTTGTAGGTGTGTTGAATTGTCATTTTGATGAGATACCCGGTCACCGGTTTAGTCGGTAGTTAAGGTTGGGTTATTGAAGATAGGGTTACGTTTCTTTTTATTTTTCAATTCAATTCAATTTATTATTTCAAAATTGTTCAATTTAATTAGTTTTAAAATGAAATTGTGAAGGAGAATTACATAATTATAAAAAGTAAGTATCGACTATTTATTTTACCAGTGGCAACTGAGCTTGCTTTTAAAGGCAACTTCATTGATGCCAAATATGTTGATATCCCAATTTATTCTGTTCAACAACAAGATTGCTCTCCTCACTGGCGTGACCATTGGCAAGTTAGTAGTGTAGGTTGGGAGATAGAACAGTGTATGCTGTCGGTGACAGAGTTAACCATCAGGAACATAAAAATTAATGCTATCCGTGATAGCCGAGTTTTCAAACCATACACAAATCAGTCTGAAGAAATGTGTAGCAATGTGACCACCCCTTCTGACAAGTAGATGATTCATTCTGAGCATACCCAAAAGAAAATTAGTAGGAAAGTCACGGGTAGTAGCCATACTCCCTCATGTAGAGAAATCTCAGAAATTTCTTCTGAACTCTCTCCAACGTGAGGGAAAACTTTACCTGGCGTGGACTACAAATTACCGACCCACTTTCAAGTATACTCCTTACCAAGGAACTGAATAAAATTATGATGACCCGGGTAACTCCAAAATTCTAGTTAGGTTGAGTTAGGTTGGGTTAGGTTGGGTAAGGTTGGGTAAGGTTAGGTTTGGTTAGGTAATGTTACATTGCGTTGGGTTTGGTTTCGTTATGTTAGGTTAAGTTATTGTTCCTCAGCTGTTAAATATAGTATCCCACCTGTGATTGGAATTCTCGCTGGCCCTCCTGGTGGGCTGGTCGGGCGGAGGCGGAGCACCGGGTTGTGCGGGGGCGGGGGCAGCGGCGGGCGCGCGGCGCTGTGACAGAGCGGTCTCCGCCACACTGGATGGGCGGCGGCGAGGCGCGGGGTCGGCGGCACGGTGCCGCAGCCGCTCAAGTAAGAGTAGGTAGATAGCCGCGTGGTGGTCGTAGCTGTTAGAGCGGAGACTCTGAAACGAGATGGGTAAGATGAGACTAGTGATGGCTGGAATTTGTATATCATTGCGTTACGTCTACATGCGACGATATTCGAATAGGATGATGACTACAGATAGGATGGGCTGACGGGTTACGAAGAACTAACTGTCAAATCTTTGCACGACGCAACTCAACTTCCCCGCCAATCATCATATCCAAGGAGGAAGATCTGAACAAGATGGAGGTCCAACGGAGTTTCTCTCCTCACCCTGGATCCAACGCTGGAGACCCTCGTCCCAGCCAACCATAAAATCAGCGAGACCTAAGCGAAAACTATTCTGTCTTTTTTTCTTTACTTTCATATATTTTTTATTTAAATATTTTTCATTCAAATACCTATCTCTTAAAATTCTATTTCTTAAAGATTACTATTATAAATGTTCCTACTTTGAATATTTTTCCTTCAAATATTTTCCTTTTGAATGTTCAACCTTTGTATACTTTTCATTTAATTTTTTTCCTTTTAAATATTTTTCTTTTGGATATTATGGTTCTCTTAAAGTTTTTATCTTTAAAGATTACTGTTTAAAATGTTTTTTCTTTAAATATTTTCTTTTTAGATGTTTTATTTCTGTATATTTTTCGCTTAAATGTTTTGATTTTAAATGTTTTTCTTTGAAATATTTTTTTATGAAATGTTTTTATTTGAAATATTTTTTTTTTATATATTTTTCTTTTAATTATTTTTCTTTTGGATATGTTTCTTTTGAATATTCTACTTCAAATTATTTTTCTCCCATATGTCCTCCGCACCTACTATGCACCTCTCCCTCAACCTTTCCTCACCTCCTACTCCCCCCTCTCATTACATGTTATGTACACACTACTACCTTACTAACCACTGTAAAAAAAAAGAGTATGAGTATTACAAATTACTTTAAAATCAATTTACAAATTACTTTAAAATCAACCTCCCATATGAAATCAGGCATAAAACTAGCTAACTATCTTACACCTAAATACAGATTAACACCACCCATAAAATGACATTAAATATATATTATCAAAACGTAAGAGGCTTACGTACAAAAACTGATACACTGATAAATGCTGTCAGATCCAACGAATACGATATTATCGCCTTAACTGAATCGTGGCTAACTGATGGCATCCGTAACGAAGAAATGTTCGACGATCGTTATGACGTGTTCCGCCGAGATCGAAATTACTGTGCAACTGGTCAACGCTTGGGCGGAGGTGTCTTGCTCGCTGTTCGACGCGAACTGGTAGCCCGCGGGCGTCCAGAGTGGCACTCAAAAGCGGAAGACTTATGGTTATCCTTACAAATTAAGAGTTCGTTGTGCAATACTTTAAACATATGTTGTGTTTACCTTCCCAAAGGTCCAGCGTATAATGAAAACATGGAAAGCTTTCTCAGCGAAATTTCAAGATTAACCTTACATTGTCCTTGTGAAAAATTTCTTATTTTAGGTGATTTCAACCTCACTGACATTCTGTGGAACAAAAGTCCAAACAACACTTCGTACACACCTACCAATCGTTTATCTCCTCTCAGCTCTGCATTTGTTGATTGCCTGCATTTTTCGGGTCTCTGTCAATATAATGGGATTTCAAACTCCAACGGCCATTTTCTAGACCTCGTCCTCTGTAACGATTGCGTTAAGGTATCAGCCTGTAATGACTCACTAATCGTAGAAGATATTCACCATACCTCCATAACGATAGATGTAGCATTCTCAGAACCCGTTGCATTGAGGGAGGAAATACGAAAGGTTCGCGTCTTTAAACGTGGTAATTACGAACTTATAAATTTTCTTCTTAATAAAGTAAACTGGCACGAGCTTCTCTCAGTTGGTGATATAAATTCAGCTTTACTAAACTTTTACTCACAAATAAACCAACTTATAGATGCTCACATTCCGCAAAAATCGAGTAAAAACTCAAAATATCCTCCATGGTATAACTCAGCTCTTATAAAGTTAACGAAGGAAAAATACAACTATTTCAAAAAGTTCAAAATTTACAAAAATCAATCTGACTACTCCATTTTTTCTCTCTTAAGATCACGCCATAAAAAACTACAACGAGAATGTCACAATCAATACCTAATTAATGTAATTCAGTAACAATTTGTCTATGATTTGACTCAATAGCCGTTTTTGACAGCACCGTAAATAATATCAATATAGTGTCAATAAAACAACCTAATAACATAACCCGCTTAAAAAAACAATATATAGTGATACGCTAGACAAAGTGGCAGTATTTGTGACGGTGGCAGTGAAATTAATCATTTGTAAATTGAAGTGCAAAAAGAGTATTGTCATTGTGACCCAAAATCAACTTTGGTGAAAACATACAATAACCATAGACAATACAAATCTATTTCGCCATAGACAATTTACATAAATTAATATATACTTAGGGGCATTTTTGTTCCAACATTAATAAAAATATAATTAATAAACCAAAAAAAAAAAAAAAAAGAAATAGAAAATGGCAAATACAAGAGGAAAGGGAGTTATAACGGAAACCGAAGAAAAATTTAACATTGATAAAATTATACAGATTATTGAAAAAAAATTTGAATCCATGAAAAAAGAAATTATATCAAAAATTGAAAAACAAACCCAGGACACTCAAAAAAGCATTGATTTTATGAGTAGTCAGTACGATGATCTAATAAAAAAACTAGAAATAACAATTCTACAAAATAAAAAAATTGAAAATGATTTTGAAAACATAAAAAAGGAACACCAGGAAAAGAATATCATTATTAAACAACTTGAAATAAAAATTTCAGACCTCGAATACAAATCTCGGTCTAATTTCTTAGAAATAGCGGGCATTCCTCAAAAAAATGGAGAGCAGCAGATGGAGATAGTAAAAAGAGTTGCGGCGGCGGCAGGAATGGAAATCCAGCACAATGATATAATTGATATAAAAAGGACACATGATAGAAGGAACAATGCGCCACCGAAACTGCTAGTGGAATTTGCGGAAAAAAAGACAAGAGACAATCTTCTTTCTAAAAGGAAAAATATTAATTATGCAGCTATAAAAGATATCTCCACCGAACCAATCTATATTGCAGAGGAATTGAGCCCATATCAAAGGGAACTGCTCTGGAAAACGAAAAAATCTGCCAATGAAAAAATGTACTCCTACGTTTGGTTCAAAGATGGAAAAATAATGACGCGAAGAATGCCAACCGAAAAAATAATTTATATAAAACATGTAGATGATATAAAAAATATTGTATAACAAAAGGGCACAAAAACGATTACGAAAAAAAGATAAAAATGGCTGACATTATATTAACCTCGGAACCAAGTGATCTATCGAATTTAAATAACAACTCTTTCAATATACTACACAAAAACATAAGAAGCATAAGAAAAAATTTTGATGAATTGCAAATTTTATTGAAATATTTAAAAGTTAATTTTCAAATAATAATACTTACTGAATGTTGGATAAATCATAAATACATGAAATTGGAAATTGCTGGATATACAACCTACTCAAGTTTGAATAACAAAAAACAAAACGATGGTGTAATTATATACATTAAAAACGAAATAAAAGCCGAAGTTGAAGAAATTATTATCACAAATGCCAATTGTTTAAAAATTAAAATCAGTAAAGAAAAAGCTATATTAGCAATCTATCGATCGCCCTCAACAAAAAACATCGACCCATTCCTTAAATCCGTAGACGAGGAACTCTGCCTTCTTAAAGAAACGAAAAACATATTTATTATTGGAGATGTAAATATAAATATTTTAGAAAATGGACACCCTAAGCGAATTCAATATCTGCAGATGCTAGCATCCCATGGACTGGAAAGCTTAATAAATGTTCCTACTCGAAAAGTGGACAACAGTGAAAGTTGCATAGACCATATAATGAGTAAAACAAAAGACATTACTCAAACTGTTGTATTTAATTCAACTATAACCGATCATTATACAACTATGCTTTCAATAAAAATAAACAAGTCAAATAAAATGAAGAAAAAACCATTAACAACAGAAAAAACAGAAATCAACTGGAATATCATTAAACATAATCTACAATGTACCGATTGGAAAAAACTGCAAAGTATGAACAATACAAATGATGCATGGAATTATTTCATAGAACTTCTTCAGAATAATATACTATCTAATACCACAAAAATTACTAAGAAAATCTCACACAAAAATGTACATATTAAACCATGGATTACACAGAATGTTATAAACTGCATAAGAAAAAGAGACGAGTTACACAAGAAACTTAAAAAAATTCCATACGATATACACATGTTAAGATACTACAAAAGATACAGAAACATTTGCAAAAAAGTTATTATGTGTACAAAAGAAACCTACTATAAGAAAAAAATTGTAGATTGTAAACAAAATCCCAGGAAAATGTGGCAAATAATAAATGAAATAACCAGTTCTAAATCTGCCAACGTTACATCAATTGACGTGCTGAATATAAACAATGTTCCCAGGACATACGCTGATAATCCTGACCAAATACTTGAATACGTCAATAATTTTTTCATAAATATAGGATCAAATCTAGCAAAGCAAGTTACAAAATGTAATGAAGATGTACAAATAAACGAACCACCTGAGCAAGGAAATCAGCTCAATTTTAAACAAATTACAGCTGACGATATCAAAAACACAATTTCTTCTTTAAAATCAAATATTTCTTCGGGGGAGGACACAATCTCAACCAACGCAATAAAATATCTCTGTAAAGAACTTATCGAACCACTTACATACTTAGTCAACATGTCTATAACGAATAGCATATTCCCTACAGCCCTCAAAAAAGCGATTGTTATACCAATATTTAAACAAGGATGTAAAAATGACATAAACAATTACCGACCAATAAGCCTACTAAATGCATTTTCAAAAATATTGGAAAGAATACTAAAAAAACAACTCTTATCCTACTTAGAAGACAATAAAAAATTATCAAAAACTCAGTATGGATTTAGAGAGAACTTAAGTACTAGTGACGCCATAGAAAAAATTACCGATATGATCACTAAAAGTTTAGACAGTGGAGAAAAAACTTTGGCAATCTTCATAGACTTACAAAAGGCTTTTGACACAATAGATCACAAAATACTTTTTTCAAAACTTTCAAAAATTGGTATGTCATGTACAACACTAAACTTACTAAAAAGCTATATGACAGAGCGTACACAGAGCGTCCAAATTAACAAGAGAAAAAGCAAACCTCTTCTTATCAACCATGGAGTACCACAAGGAAGCGTACTAGGTCCGATATTATTTTTAATATACATTAATGATATCTGTAACCTAGAAACAAGAGGAAAAATCATTAGTTTTGCTGATGACACAGTAATTTTATTTAAAGAAAAAGATTGGATAAATACCTACAAAGAAGCTGAACACGGACTTGGTCTCCTGCAAAACTGGCTTAAAAGAAACTCCCTGACGCTTAATGTCAATAAAACAAAATATCTGACATTTTCTAAAACAGCCAGAGGGCAGCCGTCAGAGGACCTTAATCTCAAATTACATTCATGCCAAGGAATTTATCAAAAAAATCAAGGCTTATCATGCCTCTGTCCTACTATAGCACACTCCAAAAGCATCAAATATCTTGGAATTGAAATTGATGATAATCTCCGTTGGAACTCACATATAGATGTAATTACAAAAAAACTAACCAGGTACATATACTTCTTTAGAAACATTCGCAATATCCTCAATATAAACGATATTAAAAAAGTATACTATGCTTTGTGTCAATCACAAATAGAGTACGGAATAACTGGATGGGGGTCTGCCTTGAGCACTCACACAGAGCGGCTCAATATAGCACAAAAAGGAGTATTAAAGACTATACTGAAAGTTCCGCTTAGGACTCCGACAGAAGAAATATTCAAAAACTTCAATGTTTACAATGTACAGAAACTATATTCAAAAAATATTTTATTTAAACTGAAAAAAAACATATCCGAATACTCCACTGCCCAACATAAATACACAACCAGGGCAAAAAGCGAAAATATCCTGATTACTCCCAGTTTGAACACATCCTTTGGACAGAGAAATAATAAATTCCATGCTATAAAATTGTTCAATGCTCTACCAAATGAAACCAAAAAAATAAACGAAATGAGTATATTTAAAACAAAAGTCAAAACATGGCTTAGAGATCAAAGTAATAATCAACTTACAAACATTATGAAGACAATGTAAAGACAATTCAAAACTAAATACAAAAATTTAAGAAAAACTACAGGCCGCCTCAGAACAGGAAACCCTAGTGAGGAGGACTGTGAAAAAAATACAAAAAATATACTTATATTATACTTTAAACCTACATAATGTACAAATTTTGCTATTGATATTAATAAAAAAAAAAAAAAAAAAAAAAAAAATGTTGAACACAAAATATCCTCTGATCCAAAAAATCTTTGGAATTATGTTAAATTAAACTCCAAATCACAAGGTGTGCCAAACACTGTATTCCTAAGGGATGAAAAAGCTGAGAACGGATCTGAGATTGTTAACTTATTCTCCCAATATTTCAGTTCTGTTTACACCAACGATGTTCAAACTTCTCAAAATATGCCAGAAAACTACAACATTCATAATTCTTCCACTATTCATTGTATTGAAGTTGACGAACGTCTGGTGCAGACATATCTGGAAAATTTAGAACCAAATAAAGGCGCAGGCCCAGATCAAATTCCCCCCTTCTTCATCCTGAAATGCGCAAGCAGTCTCTCTAAGCCGTTATCCATTATATTCAATCGTTCCTTAAAAGAGGGTGTGGTACCTAATACTTGGAAAACTGCCTTCATAACACCCGTTTTCAAAACTGGACAAAAATCTGATATTGAAAACTATCGTCCTATTTCAAAATTGTGTGTCTTCAGCAAGGTGTTTGAAAAAATAATATACGATCAGATGTTTCCCGCTTTGAAATCCTCACTCAATGTTAACCAACATGGGTTTATGAGTGGAAAATCAACAACAACCAATCTAATAGCATTCACGGAATTCTTGCAAGATTATATGGATCAACGTGTACAAGTAGACGCAATATACACGGATTATAGCAAAGCTTTTGACCTAGTGAATCACGACATATTATTACGCAAGCTTATGCAAATCGGAGTCCACGGTGATCTTCTCAGATGGCTCTCATCTTATGTATCAAACCGTAGTCAAGTCGTAGTTGTGGGTGGCTTTAAATCGGACTGGGTAACCGTCCCATCAGGTGTGCCTCAAGGATCTCTATTGGGACCGTTACTATTTAACATTTACATCAACGATATAGGTCAATGCTTCAAATACTCCAAAACATTACTTTACGCAGATGATATGAAGGTTTTTTATCCTATCAGATGTACTGCTGACTGTCAAAAAATGCAAGAGGACCTAAACCGTCTTAATATTTACTGTACACAGCATACCCTTAAAATTAATGTTAAAAAGTGTTTCGTTGTGAATTTCACGCGAAATAAAAATATCATTATCAATGAATATAATCTGAACGGCTCAATATTAATCAACAAAACAGAAATCAAAGATTTGGGAGTGACATTGGACTCTAAGCTTATTTTTGATGTTCAAATAGACTCAGTCACATCAAAAGCCTCTAAAATGTTAGGATTCATTCTTAGGACATGTAAAAAATTCAATAACCTTAGAACAATGAAAATCCTATATTTTGCTTATGTCCGCAGCTTACTATACGCGTCACAAGTTTGGAACCCGCAATACATATCGTATGTGGAAATTCTAGAACGTATTCAAAATCGTTTTCTACGATACTTGGATTTCCGCAGCTACCGCCCACATCTAAGTCACCAAGATTCAGCAGCGTACTTCAATATACCATCATTAGAAGTTCGAAGAAGCTCGGCCGATGTACTTTTTCTTCAAAAAATAGCCAGGTCCATTGTTGATTGCCCAGAACTCCTAGAACGAATACAGATACGAGTTCCTAACAAACGAACCAGATCAAACATGATTTTTAGCCTCCCTCGATGCAACACTAATTCTAAGCAGAATTCTTTCATCTATCGTGCGTCCAACACTTTTAACACACACTATTCACAATTTGACATATTTAACTCTGCACCACACTCCTTAAAATCCCACAGACACTCTCTCGATACCTTACAATAACAATAACTACAGATACCATCTAATACAACCACCACTTTATTAACTTCCTTTATACATACCTCAACCTAACCGATCCCTCCTCATCCTACCCCCTCCCTATTCCCCCCTAAATAACTTTTTTTCTTGAAATGTAATTTTCACTTGTATATAATACCTATGTGGAAACCTGTAAATGGTTTATTTACTGTAACTAAATTATAATTATACTGTTATTGATGTAAACTGTTGGTATCCCAAATAAAATAAAATAAAATAAAAATAAAAACTACGAATGGGTGAGAGCCGCCAAGATTCAGGAAAGTTTGCAATTTTAACGAAACGTCCAAAACAAGACGCCAAAATGCAAAAACGCTTATGCAAAAAAGGAGAGAGTTAATAAATTAACGCTGCTATATCTACCACCTTGGTCGATGATATCAAATGATATTTAAGTACTTCATACAAACTCATTCTAAAATCGTGTCTTATCCAGCACTAGCTTGCTGTTGGTGGGCACTTTATATTTAATATAGGATTATATTTAATGATACTTATTAATTTAATGATACTTATTTATTTAATGTTACAAAATTGAGATCTTATTTTCATTATTTCGAATTCGAAGGCGAAGCTTAATGCCGAATTACTATTTTTATTAATCTTTATAACGAATTGGTGTACATTACGAATACCAGAAAATATGCTTTAGATAAATTGAAGGTTTTCCTATCGTTTCGCTTGAGTAGAATACAAATAAAAAAATAAATTACTCTATAAAAAATATAAATGTAAACTACTAAAAAAATATTTTTTCAATAGAAATGTATCAACGCGTAAAGGAAACAACTTTTAAAAAATACAGTATTATAGCTAAGATTATCTGCGACAGTTGCACTTAATTAACTTTTTTGCTTTCTTATAAAATTATTTACAAAATAAATAAAAACAAGTTTTGTGCTTGAAATCGAACGTTTCTAGACTCCATATAAGGTATACCAAGAATATACACAAGTTTGGCTTGTAACTTCCTCTTAAAAAGCTTCAGGTTGCTGCCGGTTGACGGAATGGACGCCCGCCTACCGTTCGGAGGCACTCGATAGTATTCGACTGTCTCCGTAAAATAAACTAGCGCCATCTATCGGAATTCACCAACACTATAGGCACCAATCGGCAAAACTGGAGACATTTGAAGGAGACTTATGCATGGAAGGTTTACGCAGGAGAAATAGTGTCTAACGATATGTCTTACCTCTTTGGTCTTGGCCGGGTCAATTCCCAAGCTCTGCATCAGCCTCAGCACCTGGTCGTTGGGGTCCACGGCCCCTGGCCCCGCCCCCGCCCTGGCCGGGCTGCGCGGCGGCTCCGCTCTGCCGCCCGCCCCCGCCCCGGCGAGCCACCGGTGCCGCCTGATCTGCTCGATGGTGTATCGCTTCAGCGGGTCGAGCACTAGCATCTTGCGGATCAGCGACTCGCAGTCTGGAAGAGAGGGGAAAGATGAAGTTTATTTAAAGTTTTCAAAAATAACGATTTAAAAAGTCGTTGGAGGAAAAAACATTTCAGATATGTTTAAATACCTATCTAAGCACACTTTAAAGGTCAACAAACAGAAATACACACTTTGTAGTCTGTAAATTCTTAGACCGTAAGCTTTTAAGTTCCATATGAAATATAATAAATCAATGCTTTTGATTGGTTTTAAAATTGTACCTTTTATAGACATTTTGGTATGATGACATGTATTTTATAGAATTTAAAAGATTACAGATTAAAAAATTCTGATTTTTGTCAGATGCATAAAGAGCCGTTTAGTAAACAACAATGAAATTAATGGAAATATTTTTTAAAAATATTTATACCATGATAATCGTAGGAACTATCGAGGAACTAAAAATAACGAAAGCCTGGGAACCTAAGAAAAGTTTGTTAATTTGAAGGTATATTCCAAAAATATTATTTTACAACTTGCAAAATCGTAGATAATATCACAATTCACACATAGAACGTATTTTATTTGGTCATTGCGTAGAACTGGCTAGTAATATTGTTCGCAATTTGTTGCTACAAAAACGTGCCTTCATTGAAAATCTAAAGCGGCCGCTACACTACTCGCTGCGACGCTTCGACGAAGTTAGCCGAAGTTCGAAGTGCGTGCCCACACACTCGTGCAACTTCGCGAGTAACTCAGTCCAACTCAGTCAGTGATTGGTTTATTTATGCCGTGACGCTTCGAGTCCTTTGACTCGGGCGCATTTACCGACAACAATCGGAAGTCGGGCGAAGCGAAGCGAAGTTGCCCGAAGCGAAGCGAAGTTCGTGCCCACACTATCGTATTCGGTCAACTTCGATCAACTTCGCGAGTAGTGTAGCCGGGCTATAATGCTACGTATACATTCGCGAGCCGAACTGCCGAACTGAAACTCAAATTATGGGAAATAAACTAAGAAACCGCAAATGGCGCGAAACGCCGCTTGCAGCTGCTTCGTTCCTTTCCCGTAATTCGTGGCTCGGTTCGCGTTTCGGTTCGCAAATGTATACGTACCATTAGATCTTCACCTAAAGCTGCAAATTTAATAAATTTGATATACGTAATATAGTTAATGTTTCACGTGTATGAATCATATTATCAAAAACTTAAATTTTCTTCCCGTTTATTCTTACACTATAAAAGATATACATAACTGTTTCGTCACTAAAAAAATGTATAAATACCGTGTAAAACTTCCAAACACTTGTACATTTAAATTAAACACTCACTTTTGTTAGTGATTTCTTAGTTCCATACCATTTGAAAGGCGCAGAAGTCTGGCTGTTATTACTTAGAGACTTGTAGAAAGTAGCAGAGGCGAACCAAGAGAATAATGGATAATGCGAATAACACTTAGATTGAAGTAAGCAGTAAGCAATGAGTAGGAAGAAGGTAGAAGTATAGGTATCTAGAGCAGAAGTTCTTAACAAGTGGTTCTCGGACACGGACAGTAGGATTTCAGGATTTCCGTAATCTGCACGACGAAGAAAACTTACCGATATAAAATATTGCTAATTTATTAAAAATCTGTTCAAATTATTCGTTTTCCTTTTAAAAACAGGACTGCAGGTCTTTAACGAATGAATTGACAGATTTTCTACCAAACTATCAGTACAACACGACTGTTTTATGAGGATGACAGAACTCGTGATCATAAAAATTCTAATATCGTCGAATTTCATAACTACATTTATCAGGAAAAGCGCAACTGCATGAACACGTGTTACGATGTATTCTGACTAAAATTTTATTATAAAATGGCTTGCAATCACGTTTTTAACGGGATTAAAATAATTCAGCCATACTCATTTTTCTCCGTGTAGGTATTTCTGCTAATTTCTAACTGAAATTTAGGGTTGTGTTTTCTCGTTATCTTACGACAATCAACGGGGATATAAGCTCCGGATCCAAAAGCAGAGGTCGCATTTCAGATATTATAATTAAATTAATATAATATGTATTATATGATTTACACTTCGATCCAGAGTAGTAGAAACTCACAACATTACACTGATAAGAGACCACCATCCCGAATCTATTTCTCCTCGCCCTAGAATTGTCTGCAATGCCATTCATACAAAATAGTACTAATGCTCTGTTAAGGGCTTTTTAGGTTCATGCTGGCCCGGGGCAGATGGGACACATTGTGTGGTAAATACTTAAAAAAAATAAATGAAATGCTTGATATCAGTATGAAATCAGTTGAATTAAAAAAAAAAGTTGATTGTCTGCAAATTTCTCTTTCTCTCCAAGCTTTATTCGCGTGGACCACTGGTTTAAGAACCCTGGCCTCCAGGTACAGGGGTGGAAGGATATTCTCGTTTGAGATCTCATCTAAGTAACTGAGAGGAATATAAAATCCTAAATCCTGAAAAATAATTGCTCGCGGAGGGGAATAACAAATATGAATATTTTCACAAAAGAAAAAAATACCTCGTTTCTCCAACTTGGGAGGTTTTTCATTTCATTATTATTCTATACAGGTAAGCTTGTTTCATAAAGTAGGTACACGAGTTTGTGAATAAAAAAACAAGTTTTCAATGGCTTACATTTACAATACTATGGTACGTATACATTTGCAAACCTTAACGCGAACCGAGCCACGGATTACGGGAAAGGAACGAAGCATCTGCAAGCGGCGTTTCGCGCCCTTGCAGTTGCTTTGTTCCTTTCCCATAAGTTGAGGTTCAGTTCGACAGTTCGGATCGCGTATGTATACGTAGCATTAGATTTACCAAAATGCTTTTTCCGTCCTGCCTGGGAGGTCACACGGAGAAAACTAACTGATTTAAAACATTGCTAATTTATTAAGAATCTTTTTAAAAGATTCGTAATCCGGTTACAAACGGGACTGCAGACCCTTAACAAATGAATTGATAAGTTTCCTGTTAAACTTTTTGTAAAAAAATAATGTATTATATCGATGTAATGTACTAAAAGATTAACAGGATTTTAATAAAACAGGAATACCCATTTTTATCTGTGCATTGACTGAAAATGTGTGAATACATTTTTTTGAAGACTTTTGTGTGTACTATAGTGCTAATATTGCAAAACATTGCATTATGCGGCGCACGGCCAAACTGAAATTTCCTGAAAATCTTCATTAAAAAAATCGAATTTTCGAAAAAAAAAAAAAATCGATTTCAGCTACAACAACATCAATGATTCAATTATTTAATATTAGCACTCTAGTACAACCAAAAGTCACAAGCCAAAATTATATTCGAAAAGGGCTGAAAAATCGATTATACCAAAAATATACCCTTAAATATGAAAATATTGTAATTTATTATTTATGGAAATATTGTATATGGAAATAATCTGAAACCGGGATAGGTATAATTATAAGATAATGATATTATCAAATAAGGTAGCTCGGAAAGTTCACGAGTTAGACAGCGAGAAGGATAACTGGAAATTATTGGTAAATGAGGTAGACGATATATTACGCGGGCCACTTAAAATTATCAAGGAAAACTCAGGGCTGGCACTGCACATATGAAATTAAAATAAATAACGCAATTATGCTATAATATACATATTTTTTAAAATGTAATGTCTCTGCCCTTGGCAGAATGACCCTTTCATAACGAGGTTTCACTGTGATATATAAATAGTGAAATCAAAGTCAACGGACTCTAATTAAATAGTCTCTGATGACAGGCGACAACAAAGAGGTACCGGATAACCCTGAATATTCTTTATGTATCTACAGTTGTCTCGTTTTCGTGCTGTCTCTCTCATATAAGGCTTCAGAAACTAAAATAGGGAAATAAATAAAAAATAGGGTTTGGTTGAGATGATAACAGTTTTAAAAATATCAGATAGCAGTAGAAAATTACATCGTGATAGCGCAAACCCGTGAAAAATCACGGGATATTATATTTCCACTTTGCAAAAGACAAATTAATATTATATTATAAAAGTGTGCATACCTACTTTACGGCTTATCTGAATCCTTCAGACAATCACATTCAATTTTGAGAATGATACTTAAATTCAAAGCAAATCTTTCTAGATTCCATTGAACCAGAATTAAAGACAGACACACAACCTTAATTAGTATTTTTGATTTGATGATAAGACACTTATTAAAAATAGTATATTGTATTTAATAATATAAGAGAGAAAAAACATACGTTAAAATCAAATTTTCCAAGAGATTCAAATTCTCAACTTCGTTTATCTCGACATTGATATGTATAAGTACCGCTCGACACACTTAACTTTGGAGGCTAAACTATACAGGGTGTATCGGCACGTACCCGACAAACTTTAACCAGCTATTCCTTAGCACATTTGGAGTAAAAAAATTTATGGGCACTTTGCTGTCCGGTAACATTTTTTTTCAATTAAAAACAAAAAATGTTAAAAAAATCCACACTCCGTCACTGTCATTGGCATTGTTTCTCGTGTTCAACAGCTGTTATTAGCAAGTGTGTCAAAAAGCGTGTTCGCTCTTTCATACACACTAAATAATAATAGCTAAAAATGAGACGAATGGTGCCATTCCATTTCGTTGTGATCGTAAAAGCGCGCTAATGTAGGTACGTACGTATATTATTCAACGAAACTCGAATAAAATATTGCCAGGTGGGTTTTCAAACTTTGACAAAGGATAAAACAGTGGTGACATGTGGTGAAAATATGAATAGTAAATTTTTTATTAAAAAAAAATGTTACCGGACAGCAAAGTGACCATAACATTTTTTACTCCAAATGTGCTAAGGAATAGCTGGTTAAAGTTTGTCGGGTACGTGCCGATACACCCTGTATAAATCCGTAATGCACGAACTATTGTTTGAAATCCAAGGATTTGTATTACAAACATCTAATGAAGCGACGATTGCGACTTCATAATTAAATTTAATCGATCTATTCCGCATCTTTTACGAGTAAATTTGAATAATACGTATACAGGTTGTTAAGGGACGTCCTCCACTTACTTTGACCAGTGATTCCTGACATTATTTGGAGTTAAAATGTTAATGAAACTTTGGTCTCAAGTGACTCAAAACATTAAAAAATCTTTGGTATTGGACAGCTAGGATCGAGGTGAGGGGTGAGCGGTAACTGAGCTGAGTCACCGATGACGAAATGTGAAAGAATTTTTTTTATCTGGATTGGCTCAAGTGCATCAAAAAATAAAACTTAACAATAATCGACATAGTTCAAAATATTATGTTTAAAAATACAAAACTGAATAAATTTGCTATTTGTTATCATGTTTATTTGTTCAAACTTGAAAGAAAACAAATAATACAACCTTCAAATTCAAGCAAATTCGCATTAAAACATCAACCACGTTTCTCACAATAAGTAAGCTAGTTATGGCAGTGTTCACCGTAGTTAAATAATGCTAATAAAGCTCTAAACTTCTCACAGAAGGTGTACGGTGTGGAGGAGGCTAAATACATTAACGTCAAAACTCAGAATCGATAGTATGTGGCTAAAAAGGTAACGTACCATTAGTTTATTAGTGTTATTACTATAAAAACTGACCCAAATATATTATTTACCTGGGAAAAATATAGAACACTATGGATGTATATGATATGTGACTTTTTTATTTTAATCTATTTTCATTCTTTTCACTTTTACGAAAAAAATTTCGATTTTATAAAATTATATTAACGATATATTTCAAAACTCTACAGCCGATGTTGGGAGTTTATATTAATTATGCCATAAAAACAAAATCCTAAATAACTAAGCAAATTTTATGATGCCAGAGCGTTCGATGGTTTACACTACTAATTACACAAAGTTGTTTGGCAGAGCCAAGTTACACAACATTACAGATTATACTCCACGAAATTTGAAAAATGTATAAGAAAATTTGTCTATTCATCACAAGCGTCAACTTTCGATTCATGACATGTCAACAGTATCGAAAAGCGCCTAAAAATACGTAATATTATCATTGAATCATTATAGCTCGGACACAGTACAGCTTACATGTTACATGGACCTTCATACAACGGCATACAGCGTACTGTAATATTTTAATACTGTCAGGTCTACATTATTACAATATACACACAGCCTACTATGAGAGGCGTAAAGCAAAGGACGGCCGCACTCGATGACGCAAGAACTCGACTCTGACGTAAATGGGGAGTACCACCCACCCCACGCCACTCTCGGGGTTTAGCGCCTACCTCCCCAGCCCCTCCAGCCATCCTCCGAGGGTCTGAAACACCCCTCTCCTGTAATGCCTAAATCGCAGGGGCAGAATAAACCAGAAGGCTGAAAATTTCGCTAACGTATCCACAAAGGGCTGTTCGCGAACGACTTACTATGTATTCTATGGGTTTTGGAAATTTGCGAAAGGAAGAGCGTACAACAACAATCCATTATCTTGAAAACTTTTAGAAAGTTATTTAAACAGCTCTCAACAACGACCGCTTTCATCAATCCAACTGAGTGACCGATTACTTCAAATTTAACCACAGCCGTTATTGAGATTGAAATAGTCGTTGGTGCATTTTTTATTAAAATGTCAGCTCTTTATAATAACATGATATGAATTAAAACTCCTTGATTTAAAGAGTTGATCTTTCAGTGTGGTCACGTGATTAAAAAAGTTTACGGTATTAGTTTATGCATTCTAGAACGTAAAATAAAAACACGTGTGTAAAACAAGAATAAAAGTATTAATTTATGTTAATTAACCTATTAAATGTTTTGCTCACACAAATTTGTTAATGTCGATTGGAATTATTGCACAAATGCTCTCTTTAAAAACTACGGTGAAATGGAAATGATAAATCCTTTGCAAAATCATCAATTCTATTTTAATTTAACGAAACGTCCGTTCAGTTGTATTGTTGAAAGCGGACATACTAGAACTTGAGATGATGTCATATATAGCAATAACAAAAATAATCGTTGAAAAAACTGAGTATAGATTAGCGAACAATTTGAAGTAGTCGTTATTATTCCTGCTATTTAATACTAATGAAAATATAGAACCATAGTGAGACACTTGTAAAAGACAAAATAACATATTACACGAACCCACACGCAAATCTATATATTTCAGGAGAGATTCTGTTCTAGGAAGTCCCTGAAAATACAAACAGTTAGATTTAATTCACGTGAAAATCCGCCCTTATTATTTACACCGTGGGGGTTATGATATTTAAAACGAGAGCTTTCCCTTGAACGCACTTTTGAATTAAGAAATAATACAATATTTGAAAGTGGAACCACATCTATCTAACAAAGCGAGAAATGCCCTAAGTACTTACATAGGAGAAGGTACTATTTATAAGAGAGAAAATGTTTATGCGATTCGTTAAAACGTTGAATTTCTCAGTAAAGCATTTTATAAAAAATATTCCACGTTACGAAATATCAGAGGGTTGACCCAGGGCAATCTAATAATAGTTTTCCATGGGGAGGGACAGACGCAGGTGGCTTCGAACATCCAGTAATTGAGGAAACTTCAAGAAAATGTTTTTTTTAACAGATGAAAAATGACTCGAATGACGTACCTACCTACTTTAGGAAAAAAGAGCACATTTTGTGAATACAACACAAGATTCTCATTGTCCAGAGGGTGACCGGATAAAGCATCACAGTGATAATTCATCACATCTTTAAAAAGTTATATAAAGTCATGGAAAGTGATGAAACAAAAACTTTATTAACTGGGTTAAGTAGGTTAGGTTAAAAAAAATTTTCATCGTTTCTAATGACTTTATATCACTTTTTAAAAGTGTGTTGAATTGTCACTGTGTTGAGTTATCATGGAACCTGTCCAGAGCAGGTGGAAGTATTAACCCCCCAATTGGGGAATGTTTGAAGCGAAAGCAAATAAGAGAGGAGAATAAGAATGGAAAAAAAGGGACAAAATTGCCATGAATAACCCCATGGCAAAACTTTGCCAAGGTTCTGTTTTAAGCGTTAAAAAAGAAGTAGATACTAAATATGGTTTTAAAGGGAGATACACAAATACTAATGAAAAATCCCTCTTATAAGATATAAGATCCTTCGCACGTAAATATATTTAAAAAAACTATAATTAATAAGCGTTAGAGACTTGTCGTGAAAACATTAAATACCATTAAATCACTAAAATATAATTTCATATTCAGTATGAAAAAAAAACCGTAAAGATGTTTTTTTTATTGAAAATAAGTACACACAACATCTAAATCAAATAGATCTACTAATACATGTTAATGCATTTATTTTTATAAGAAATGAAAAAAAAAATTATAAACGTTTCCAGAGCATAATGTTCAATAACAATGGTTTATTAGTTTAAAATCTTCCATTCAGTGGTATTGGGACGTCATAGCAAGCCCTCCTAAGAACCAAAACGGACTAACGCCAGCCCCCACTACAAGACCCGATAGCTCTAGATACCAGGGCGGCAGATGGCGCAAGGAGCACGAGATGAGACTCAATTTCATTTAAGCTGGGTGATGGGGATGTAGTTAATTGAAAATAAACTACTATAATTACTGCGTACGAATTTTAGTGCTTGCCAGTTCCCTGGGAACTGAATAGAAAATACAATAGAATTTTATGCTGCGTATACAATTTTCCGATTCGAAACGCAAGCCGAGCCTCTAATTATGGGAAAGGAACGAACCAACCGCAAGCGCTTTGCTTCGTTACTTTCCCAAGGAACAAGTTACAATTCAAGGCTCGGCTCGCGTTTCGGCTCACAAATGTAACCGCGCCATGGCAAGGTGCGAATTCAAAACCTATGCGTTTATATATTTATATAAATTAAATATCCCGCTACATACATAGAAGATGGACGTAAAACAAACTATTAACTCTTTCGTTCCCGTTTCGAACTCCTGCAACTAATAAACCTATTCATATCCACAATAGAACAACTCGAGAAAATACACTATTCCACTGCAGCCTGTTTCACCACCATGGGGAACCAATACTTGTGAATATTGACATGTTTATCTCTGCTCTGTTGTATTTCTGTAAATCTATCTGATCACCGTATTCTTTTATTTTATGCATTTTTTGTAATTTTTAATTATTATTTATTTCTTATATTCAAAAACTATTGCCCATGTTAAACTTGAACTAACTATATATGTAGAAGCCCTCTGGGCGTTAAATAAATTAAATAAAAACGTTGGGTGGAGAAGGGCTAATAGTTGGGCAACAATTTACTATTAATTTGGTGCTCGGTTAAATACAAGCCCAAAATTTAATATCATGGGATGAAGGTTAAAAAGTAAGAACATTAATCTTTCCAGGTTTGTTCGCTCAATGAAATAGGGAAGATGGAAGGTAGCTGAAAAGTTAAATAATAACGAAAAAGGGTTTGCATTCTTTATACGTTTTCGTAACCAATACATTACAGTACCCATCCCCACCCAAAAAGGTTTTGTAGGCTCTATTTCCCTTATCTCACCCTTTCTGACCCACAAAGATTGACTTTAAAAATGCCTTTCTGATATGTGAAATTAATTAACCACTACTTCTCTTCTTCTCCTAGTGCAGGGGTGGGGAACCTTTTCGTCGCCGGGGGCCATTTGGATGATTGTAGTATCACCCGCGGGCCGCACCAAGATTTTAGCTGGCGGGAGGGAGGAGGTGCAGGAATTGTCGATATATATTATCCGCAACTGAATATAGATATAAATCTGCAACTGCACACAGTCTACATCTTCGATTTTATAACTACACTTCGAACACAATAATGTTTTCCTTCAAAATGTGTCAGCAGATGAATCCACGAATGAAAGTTTATCGTTATAATCTGAACGCAATACCGGTTTTAATACTCCTCGAGCGAGTTCCCAACTTTAATTAAAACTACAAACAGAATAAAAAATGCATGTTTTTTTTAAATTTGTGTAGATTATTTTTTTACCAAGATATAAAAAAAGACTTCCGACTATAATTGCTAATACTGCACATTAGTCCTAATTCCTCAATAATCTCGGAGCCCTATGGAATAAAGACATCCCCAACTGGAGTCAGTGACGAAAACAAAAATAAAGTGGGAGTGGGAGTATGAGAGGATTGGAAAAATAGTTACTGTTACAAGCGCATGTAAAAGCGCCGCAGGCGTAATTTTTTCCATGGTATCCCGTTGAGGTAGGTATGAGATGTGGGTGAAAGGAGTCGACTATGAATTGTTATTTTCACAAAAATAACCGCAGGCAAATTTTTTCTGTGGTATTTCCAATTGGGGCAGGCATGTGGTGTGGGTGAAGGGAGTAGAATATGAATTATTAAACTCATCAAGTCATAGAAAGCCGAAAAAAAATTCTAGGTCGAATCGCAATACATGTCGCTTTTGATTTTTATTTTTATTTTTCGGAAAGTCAGTATCCCAACAATATTTAGACGAAAAAACCTTTAAAACATATCAGCTTAACCGGCTAGTAGCCGGGTGGACAAATGTGTCGGATTCCCATCCAGGCGACGCGACTTCCAACCACTGCAGTCCTCCATTATTGCAACATTTTCCACTTGCACAAAAATGCGAAATCCTCAACGTGTATGATTTTGGAACCTATCCTGGGCCTCTCTGACGTTGGGGACCTATGGATAATTTGATACATTATTTTATGAGTCCTGTGTCCTCAATGTGTATCATGTTCACAGCATCCCCGTAGATGACACAGAAAGCCTTAAATTAAAAACATGAATCCATAACTGAAGTCCTCAGTTTAACAAGCATTAAACTTCTTATTTTTTATTACATATATAATTTCTTATTAGTAAAATAATTAGAAATTAAAAAGGGACATCGGATCGCCTATTTATTTGTGTCTAAACTTCTTTCTAGTGACGTAGGTGCATACGTTCCTGTCATCTATGTTATACCTTTTTTAGGGTTGTGCAATAATGTCTTAAAAATGTATCTGAAACACCGTGAAAGAAAACCGTTATCGAGTTCTAAAAGTTTATTATTTTTTTTTACAATTTGTTTTTGTTACTGAGAGCTCGCAAGCCACATCAAAAAGCGTCGCGATATTATTATCTAAGCCTTTGGCAACCGTATACATTTAAAGTCAATTAAAGAAATACCTACTTTTTAAAAATTAAAAATAATATTATTAAAGTCTGCAATTATTTTTGGTGTTTTTTATTATTTTTTTTACTATTTCTATTTTCAAACTCAGTTTGCAAATGGCTAAAAACATTAAAACATTGCCACAATAAAAAATTAAAAAAACTAACATGCTTGCAGAACTTAATATTATTACATTTTATAAAACCATATTTCTACTTAATTTTTGAGTCTGAAGGGTGAGCGGAAGGAAAGCAGATGGGGAATAAGGGGGTTAGAAAATAAGTAACTATTAAGATCTGTTCACCAAACACTACTTTTGAATTTGAATGGGAGTCTTTCACCAAGACGACATTATATATATATATATATCCATCTTATATGTATACACAAAACGCGTGTTATGTTGTCCACTGGTTATTTGAAAAAATAATAATTAGTGGACAAGATAACACGCGTTTCACAAACGCTAAAAGGAAGCTCAATATACTATTATTATACTTAACCAGTTAAAGTTACTACCTTGTAATACTTTTTTTTAACTGTAAGTACGCATATAATTTAAGGTGGTTTAATTAAAGTCACGAAATATTAAATGCCAACCGAAAATGAACACAAATAAGTCTTTGAAAGGCACAAATATTTGTCAAACTGTAAATAAACTCTTTGAATACCATAATTCCCAAAATAACTAGCTCGTGCGTCATCGGTACTTAAAATTATCGCCGCGTGCTTGAGACACTTTACTCACGTTATTTTATTTCACGTATTTATTTATGTTTACCTCCCCGAGCTTTATGGCCTCCTGGTACTGAGGCCCCGATAAGATTGTGTTCAAATCAAATACGTATCAGGAATGCAAGGTGTTTTGGTAAAGGGTAATGTAATTTATTGTTATTAAGTTTAATTTGTAGAACTCCATTTTATTTTTTATTTTTTTATATATTCAATAATATTATTATTGGGTTTATAAAAACAGTTTATTTTTAAACAAGTTCTGCTGTGTAATTATTATTACGCGTGACAGCTGTTTCGCCCTCTGAAGGCATTATCAAACTGTGGGTAGCCCACTTACAGACGATACATTTATATTATTTCTAGGTAGGTATTTTAAAATTGAAATTAAAATACCTACCTAGAAATAATATAAATGTATCGTCTGTAAGTGGGCTACCCACAGTTTGATAATGCCTTCAGAGGGCGAAACAGCTGTCACGCGTAATAATAATTACACAGCAGAACTTGTTTAAAAATAAACTGTTTTTATAAACCCAATAATAATATTATTGAATATATAAAAAAAAAAAAAAAAAAAAAAAAAAAAAAAAAAAAAAAAAGGGTAATGTAATCTTTATCTAAAAGCAAACATTTTATGAGTGCATCGACCTAATACGAGTAAGCACGTAAGAAGGTTAAATATCATTGATTAATTTTAATAAATTAATTCATTCGAAGATATTATATAACGATGATAATAAAATTTAGAGGCTGATTCATTGTAAAGGTTTTAAATAAACTCACTTTAAATTCAAGGGAAGCTAGTAAATAGTCTTGCAGTGTTTCGTGGGTTACATCCATTGACTAAAGATACATGCAGGAAATAGAATATTATTATGGTGGTTTTGGAATACATATATACTAGATAAGAAATATTAAAAAAAATATAGCTAAAGAAAATACTTAAAAGAAAAGAAAAATATCATGCCATTTTTATATAAACTAGTAGTCCTGTGAACATTAGACAGCTTGTAACGCTTGTGCGAACTCTGGCGGCGTAACAAGGTACTATCCAAAACGGCTACCATTTTGACCGGACATGTAAGGGTACGTATACATTTGCAAACTAAAACGCGAACCGTACCACGAATTAAACTTCCACGGGGAAGTAACGAATCAACAGCAAGCGGTGTTTCGCGCCATTTACGGTTGCTTCGTTTTTTTCCCATAAGTTGAGGTTCAGTTCGGCAGTTCGATGTATACGTAGCATAACACACAAACAAATTTACAGACAAACGAAATGCAAAGCGCTCGAGTAAAAACAGGACTTCGCTACGACAGGTCAAAAATAAACGTATGTGTCCACACAGATAACAAACTAGTATTATTTATAATAGGTACCATGAGATGTGCAGGCAATGAAAGGTTTCAAATATGTGGGATAAACTGTCGAGAAAAATATAGACACAGAAGAACCAAACTTGGAACAATAGGGAATACGAAAATAATAGAGAAAATAGGTACCTACTTTGAAATAAGTGTTTCAACTTTAATACTGAATTTCTTGGATTTTATTTTCTGAAGAGTTTTCAGTGTAAATGAAAAATGCAGAAATAAAAATCTACAAAACGACTGATCTTAAAATATTTATTTCGATGGGACTAAAACGAAAAAACTAATTTCACGTGAGAAGATTTTTATTTTTAATTTAAATAAAATACACAACTGTGTATATACCACTATTTAATCAAAAGGTTTCTACGTCAGGATAGACGTATAATGAAAATAGTTCATGAATAATTACTAAATTGAAATAATTAATGATAACAATTTTCATTGTACGTTTATCCCGACGAAGAAACCATTGATTATGAATCATTTAATTAAATAGTGGTGTATAAAAAGTTTATTAAAATAACGCGTTAAAGTGAAGTGCAATTATAAAAAGTTTTTTTATTTAATTTCGCTCTCGTGGGCGTTAAGATAGTGGAGTACACAGAGTTTAAACTTATTTTCTTTAAATTAAAATGACGGCACAAAGCAAAGTTGAATTATTGAAAAAGTTGTTATTTATTTTTGGTCTAATGGGCGTTAAGGTAGTGAAGTACACAAAGATCTTATTTTCTTTAAATTAAAATGACGGCACAAAGCAAAGTTGAATTATTGAAAAAGCTTTTATTTATTTTTGGTCTAATGGGCGTTAAGGTAGTGAAGTACACAAAGATCTTATTTTCTTTAAATTAAAATGACGGCACAAAGCAAAGTTGAATTATTGAAAAAGCTTTTATTAATTTTTGGTCTAATGGGCGTTAAGGTAGTGAAGTACACAAAGATCTTATTTTCTTTAAATTAAAATGACGGCACAAAGCAAAGTTGAATTATTGAAAAAGCTTTTATTTATTTTTGGTCTAATGGGCGTTAAGGTAGTGAAGTACACAAAGATCTTATTTTCTTTAAATTAAAATGACGGCACAAAGCAAAGTTGAATTATTGAAAAAGCTTTTATTTATTTTTGGTCTAATGGGCGTTAAGGTAGTGAAGTACACAAAGATCTTATTTTCTTTAAATTAAAATGACGGCACAAAGCAAAGTTGAATTATTGAAAAAGCTTTTATTTATTTTTGGTCTAATGGGCGTTAAGGTAGTGAAGTACACAAAGATCTTATTTTCTTTAAATTAAAATGACGGCACAAAGCAAAGTTGAATTATTGAAAAAGCTTTTATTTATTTTTGGTTTAATGGGCGTTAAGGTAGTGAAGTACACAAAGATCTTATTTTCTTTAAATTAAAATGATGTCACAAAGCAATGTTGAATTATTGAAAAAGCTTTTATTTATTTTTGTTCTAGTGGGCGTTAAGGTGGTGAAGTACACAAAGTTCTTATTTTCTTTAAATTAAAATGATGTCACAAAGCAAAGTTGAATTATTGAAAAAGCTTTTATTTATTTTTGGTCTAGTGGGCGTTAAGGTGGTGAAGTACACAAAGTTCTTATTTTCTTTAAATTAAAATGACGTCACAAAGCAAAGTTGCAATTATTAAAAAAGCTTTTTATTTATTTTCGCTCTAGTAGGCATTTAGATGAAAATAATGTAAGAAATATTTTTTTTACATTCCGTTCACACAGGAGGCTCTGAGGAAAATAATTCCCCTCGGGGCCTGTATCATCTTTGAGGATACTGTGTGGAGGGTGTTTTTAGAAAAGGAAGGGGAGGAAGTTCTAGGAAGGAAAAAGGTATGAGGGATGTGTATGAATCTGGGGTTTAGTGTGTCCAGGAGTGAAAGATGTATGAATACTCCCCCTCCACTGCAGTGGAAGGCGATGTTCTGAGAGTCCTGCTGGAGAGGTCATAAGGTCTCTCTCGACCAGTCTCTCCCGATCTGGCCTACGACCCAGTTAGTGGGCAGACGCATCTTTCGCCAACTATTCACAATACTAGTTGTCGACTAACTACGCGTATAGTTGTTCGCGGATAGGTTAAGGTCGCCAAATAAAACGTACAAAGTGAACAAAAATATACTCACATTGTGGGCTAGTTTTGATGCGAAATATTAATATTTATCCAAAACATTTTATCCTGTAACATCGCGAACGTATTTATGAAAAATAGATTTCCCTTAGGGCTTGAAGCATTTTTTGGGATTCTGTGAGGAGGGTCTCTTATATCATGAATGCAACTGACACCTTTAATAAAAAGCTTTATCCAATAGGGTCGGACCCTTCATCCTACAATTTATGTTAATTGTTTTTATTTTTAAAAACATTTTTCAAGCAGGTCAGAATTTCAATTTCACTATGCATTCCACATTTTCCAGTTCGTATTTCATTTTGGTTTGATAAATCATTATGAGGAACGTGGGGAATGTTGGCCCCAGCCGCTAAATTCTCTCTGGGCTTTTCCGACTGATCATTTGTCATCCCACATTCGTTAACATTCATAATAAATTTTCGAAAATTCTTCACCAGTAGTAGAAGTAGTATACAAAACTTAAAAAGAAAACAACGTATTTAGGGAAGACGCACCTACGAGTATTTACTATTTTTATATTAAATATCTGCCTGAGTAACTAAATATCGTAGTTTTGTAAAAAGGCTCACTTGATCGTGCCATGTCTTTCTCGGGCGTCCCCAACTTACTCTACCATTCACACTTGCGTCATATATTCTCTTTAGACTCCTTTTTTCGTTCATTCGCTCATCCGAACGTACCTTTCTTAATCTTACTCATTACGCTTACATCAGCATTCTATGCGGATCTCCACATTCTTCACACGATAATACATGGTTTTATCACACATACGCCTCAGGGATCTCATTTCTACATCAATACTTCCTAAAAATCCCTCAATATTTCGTAGAAATACATTTCAGGACCTACATTCTTCAATATTTCGTAGAAATACATTCCAGGACCTGCATCCCTCAATATTTCGTAGAAATGGATTCCAGGACCTGCATCCCTCAATATTTCGTAGAAACGCATTCCAGGACCTGCATCCCTCAATATTTCGTAGAAATGCATTCTAGGACCTGCATCCCTCAATATTTCGTATAAATGCATTCCAGGACCTGCATCCCTCAATATTTCGTAGAAATGCATTCCAGGACCTGCATCCCTCAATATATAGTATAGGAATAAATTTAGAGTTAAATCAAACCACCCAAACATGTATATTTTTGACATGACGTCACTTTATAACAGTGACGTCACTGAAACACAGCCTTTTGTCTTGCTAACGTCTATTTACTACTATTAACGAGAAAGGTACAGCTTTAAACGATCAGAAATAAAAATATTCGATTTACAATTAATAATTAAGAATTAAGGAAAATATTTATCGTCTTAAAATTTTGAATCAAATTAAATTTTAAAATAATGTAGAGAATGGGAATTTTTTTTTGTACCAATAACATTTTAAAGCTCCAAAGCCCTTTATGGAAATGATGTTGCGAGCTGAAAATGATTGTGTTGACCTAGAACTTTTTGACAGTGAAAGTTGTGAAAATTTCTAGAGTAGAACTCACTGTTGGAGAGTTTTTGCTGCTGATAACATACGCACGGATTAACAGTTCTATTAATAGCGAAATCATAATAAATCCAAGGAAAACTAAATCCAAATGAATTAATTCTGTGCTTGTTTGTTCAAATTCAGATAAGGTTAGGTAAATCTGTCCTTACACAGAATGCTTTTATAAGATTCTATTTGTTGAATGTCTTACCACTACTATAACAAAAGGATAGGAAGGGTTTGACGTTGTAAAGGTCAATACATTTAGATCTCGCTGAAAATTGCGTCTTTTAACAGTCAATGGTGTTTTAGCCAAGGATTCGAGTTACAGGAATTTCAACTATATATTTTATGTTAGAATATTTTTTTGTTAAGTAAACATAATAATAAACTTGTTTAGTTTCAAGGTTATTAATTTATAAGCAGCTGTAGAGCTTAAAAATACAGGCCAGACCGAGAAAAGTTTCTGCGAATAAATATGGTAACAAAAAAGAAATCTTTTTTTATAGAAAACGGGGGTGTAAAACTCAAAATGTATAAAATATTTTTAAGATTAAAAATAACTTTTAGCAATATTTAAAACAAATGTCATGGTCACATAATGAGAGACGAAAATTATAAGATAATCTAACTGACGATTATTTCAGGGAAAGACTGATATAGTATGTAACTCGTGGCTTTAAAACCTGTGTGACGGTACGAGTGCAGTTCCGTTGAGATGTTCCGGGTTGTAGCCTGCAGGGCGAAGATTAACACTAAGACCCTCCACACAGCATCCCCAAAGATGACATATGCACCCGTGCACAGTATGAAGACACTACCCTTGTAATAATACCTCTGGTAGAGGAATATTTAGAATTGAAAAGTAATTTTGAATCAAAACTTTACTTGAAATGGCTTTAGCAATGTTCAGTGACCTGATCTCAATAGCCAGGCACTTCCCAAGCTTCCTCTACTCGAACTCCGTTCCCAACACCCTTCAGCCTCACAACATACATCAGGTACCATAATTAAATACATTCGCGGAACGTTTTAAAGTGGAAGATTCTCTCAGTATCGCCCTGGTGCAAAACCACATTTAAAAATTGAAACGTCGCTAGAAATGGCTTTGGCCGTGTTTGGTGACCAGATGTAAATAGCCAGGTACTTCCCCTTCTCCATTTCCTTCCCTTCTCCACTACCTTCAGCCTCGCAACACACCCCATTTGGGGATGCCATAGTCTTACTGGCTCCAGACGGTTGGGATCAGTTGGGACTATTGTGCGGTATGCACACAGATAATGTTTCTTATCCCGGAATCTTCAAAACTGAAAGCAGAATTTGCGAGATGCCAATTTTGGCTCAGGATTAGGTTCTTTAAATATGATTATTAATTTACGTACGTCAGAAAAATAATACAAAATGGACGTCATTCGGAAGACGCCGACGCTTGTTCTGCTGAATTTCCTCGAGCTTTTTACAAAACGTACTGAATCAGCGAAGTGAAGGATGATTCGTATGCGAACAGGCACACGTGGAATAATTTATTGTTTTCGTTCATACCATATAATAAATGATACAATTTGGTGAGAAAAGTACAATATTTTATGACTGTGCGTGGTTGAATTTTTTTTATTGAATTCGTTTTCTTCTTACGCCACGCATTTGTAGTACTTATAAGAGAACATATCCAGATGATATTGCTTTAATGAGTAAACAAACGTAGTGGATACCTAAATAATATTACAATCGTTACGATACGTTTTTTATATATTCTTATTTATTTATTTTAATTACAATAAATTACATACTACATACAAGGAGAAATGTTATACTACAGGATATTAAAAAAATTAGAGCTATGACAAAAATAGGGCAAAAAAGCTATAAAAATAATGTGATGTCAAAACAGGAACAAGGTTTTGTGATTCTCATGACTTCTCCCATTATTATTTTTTTTTATTATATATTTATATCGAGCGCACGAACGAACGTACTAACTAAGGATTAATTTTGTATCCACAAATTCTGTACCGGCGATGCCACCGACTGCAAAGTTAACCGTGTCAAGCTGCATCACGCTCCGACACAGATGTCACTAAACCGTTTAAATTGGCGGAAAATCTGCAAGACATGAAACACGATAGCGAAATAAACACAAAAAAATGTAATTTTCATGGAAATCTAATTCACGGAGATTAAAATATTGTTATATTAACTTCAACAAACGGACCGAAAATTTTAATTTCTCGTAGGCCGATTATTTTTCACATTTTACACATCATATTTTGTATACACGCAAAGTTATTCGAATATAAAAGTGAGTTATTCGCCTCACGATGAGCGAGAAATTGCCCGTAGAAATTAGTTTACAGCCCCTAAGAGGAAATATATCGCCGGATGAATAACACATTACATGTACCATATGTACCTGGTGTCATTACCATAAGTTTTAGTGAACTAAACGAAATGCATCAAAACACTCAGATCTGGCAGGACAAACATTGAAAGGCTAAATATAATAGAATGCTCTATAAATATATTTTCTGCAAGGGGTGGTGATTAAATCAGCAACCTCCCTACTCAAAGTCAAATGCTGAGACCGCTTTTAGGGAGTCTGGAGATGATGCTGTGAATCAGTAGAAAAACACCATTTTCGAGAAATCGATAACATTTATTTATTTATTTATTTTTCATGTTCTCCGTAAAACGGTTATTCACCAATACATTATGGAGAAGATTACAAATTAGACAAAAAGTATAGCAAAACACATAAAAAGGTCAGTTTCACTACTTTGTGACATACGTCAAAAGATAATTGTTAAACTGCCTGTAGGTTACGTTAAAAATGTCGATGGTCAATGCAGACTCGTTGAGCAGTTCAGTCGCTCTGTTGACTGGGGCGTTCTGATAGGCAGAAGTCCTCGCTTTTGGAGCATAAAAAAGGGTATGGGACCTTCCACGAGTATACTTGTCTGGGACATATAAGTTGATCTCTTTCAAAATAGGTGGATTATGTATAGTTCCAGAGATTATCTTAAAAAAATGTTTTCCTAAAAATATTTTTCGGCGGGCTTCTAATGTATTAAGATCGAGCATTCCTGCTAAGAATAAGGATGGATACAGGAAAGGGTAGTACATATATTCCCTCATATATAGGTAACGCATGAATCTCTTTTGTACTTTTTCTATTTCGAGAATATGGTTTTGCTCAGAAGGGGCCCAAATAATGGAGCTACATTCCAAGATACTGCGAACAAGTGCTTCATACGTTCTTCGGATTGCGATTCCGTTGGTAAATGATCTTGAATTACGAAGAACAAATCCAAGCATTTTGTTGGCACGGGAGACAATATCAGATATATGGGATTTGAAAGAGAGATTTGCTTCAAAAATTACGCCAAGGTCTCGAATCTCATTTTTACGTGTTAATTCATGTTTATTAATGTGGTAGGGGAACAGGAATGTATCTTTGGACCTTGTAAATGTAACGATACTGCATTTCTGAATACTGAAGGGTAAGTTGTTCAGTTCCGACCATTTGAGAAACAACTAACATTTAACTAACTAACCATCATGCCGTTTCACCGGAGAGGAAGGCAGAAAGGACGGACCGCCAAACAACTCGGTCTTAGCACACATTTCTTGCCTCATTCACATTCATACATCGCCTCATACATATTCTTCTATTATTCTGACTCTTGACATGGCCTGACTCAAGTATCTGATTCACTTGATTGTGCCGTGTCTTCCTCGGGCGTCGCCGACCGTTGCGTCATATATTCTCCTTACACTACTTTATTCGCTCATTCGCTCTACATGCCCAAACCATTTAAACGTCCCTTTCTTAATCTTTCTCATTAAGCTTACATCAGCCTACCACTCTTTGCGGATCTCCACATTTCTCGCACGATCATACATGGTTTTACCAGACATACGTCTCAGAGATCTCATTTTTACAGCATTCAGTCTATAATCAAATTTAACTGGCCAAATGACAAAAATGTTAAAAATCCCTACCTGCATTAGTTACTAGCGATTTTGTCCTAAATTTCGACGAAAACTATGATAAAATTTATTATTTTATAAGCAATAATTATTAGCCTGAAACACTCATCCACATTGAAAAATCTCCTGATAAAAGATACATGACGCCAACGGGACTTGAACCCCTTTGACCGAAGTTGGCGTCATGTATCTTTTATCAGGAGATTTTTCAATGTGGATGAGTGTTTCAGGCTAATAATTATTGCTTATAAAATAATTGTTACCCTTTGTGCTATGCATAAAAAATCTTGTATTAAACATTAGTTTACCAAAAAAATAATAAATAAAATTTATGTTAGAATTTCCCACACTTAAAAGTATCATGACGCCAGAGCATTTTTCGAGAGTTTTTGCTGCTTCAGACAAACAAACAGATCATCGTTTTATAGTTAAGAATCAATTTATTTTCATAAATTTCTCGCAAAAAAAAAACTCAGAACTTATAAGCTGAGCAAATTGGTTGTCCAAGTGAAAAAAACATAAATTCTGTTATTTAATGTTCAACTGATGATATGGAAGGAAAACGGTTGATAACACAAGTAAGCAATAAGAAAAAATACTAGAGAGCTTTAATATACAGGGTTTTCCAATAAGAGGTGTTATTTTGATATTCAATCGTAAAAGATCAATGGTTTAGTTGCTTGTGTGGCACGTAGCGCCGTTTTGTTGAAAGTAAACGTTGTCCAGATCAATACCACCCAATTCCGGCCATAAAAAATCATTAATCATCTCTGGATAGCGCAATCCATTCACCGTAACTATTGCTCCAGCCTCATTTTCGAAAAAGTAAGGTCCAATGACTCCGCCGGACCATTAACCGCACCAAACAGTCACACGTTCAGGATAGAGAGGCTTTTCAACAATAACTCTTGGGTTTTCCGAACGCCAGATGCGACAATTTTGCTTGTTGACGAAGCTACCGAGGTGGAAATGGGACTCATCACTCAAGATGATTTGCATTTGATTCACTCAAGTGAATTTTAATAATTTCAATGCGATTTTAAGTTAATGACGTAGTTTCTACTTGTCAAATGTCAAAAAATGACAGCTTCAAAAGTAACATCTACCGAAATAGCGGGCTATTCAAAATAACACCTCTTATTGGAAAACCCTGTATAATATCGCCGGGATTTCTTCGGAGCAGCTTGCGACGCAGAGTAGGCGGCATTAAAGGTCATTAGGTAGACAAGAATAAAATTAACGAATATAACATAACGGTTTCCTTTCTCGGGCAGAGCCGGGTAATTAAAGCTGGCCATAAACAATCTGCCAAACGGTAGGTAAATGATTTACTGGAAAATTACGCCTCCCCCAGTACACTCTAATTTCCCCAGACAATATTAAATGTATTGTATATATCTTTATTTAATTACTACATTTCCTTTAATACAAAGTTAGGAAGAGAAGATAATTCAACAATATTGATTACATTTCTAGAAGCAAATATTATTATGTAATCGATAGTTTGATTATAAAAAGGAGAGATAATATCTTTCGCTAAGGTTATTTTTGAAACCAATATGAAACGAGGTGCAAATATAGTATATTTTGATTGTATAACGTCCATAAATTTTGTAAATCCAAGATTATCAAAATGAAAAGAAAGTTTTAAAGCTGTAAAACGAAATAGATAACATTGTTATGCAGCCGGGTGTTCCTGTTCAAAATTCCTTCACAAATAATCGTCTTGGATATTCATTATTTCCAGGTAGAATTTACACAAAAAAAAATTTATGCTGGCCAGAATAGGTGAGAAGATTCCTGATTTCCTGTGATGAGAAATAATTCATGAGCTACCCGGGCGACAGAAAAGAGCGGAGGTGTAGTGTGGGAGGACCGCTTAGTGCGGAAACAATGTATCAAGCCCGTATTCGGGAAAATATGGAACGTTTCGCATCTAATAAAATCCCTCGCGCAGGAACCGAGTACCTAGTACATAGTAGTTCTCCTGCGATTTATGTGCTCCCGATAACGTAATACGCAAACAGATCTGAAAGTACGCTCAGCGAGCGCGCTCAGGAAAGGAGGAAAAACGTATTTGTTTGGAAAATGGATACATTTACTGATAAAAAAATGAGGTAAGTTCTGAAATGAAATATTATGCGAGTTTGCAACTCACAACTCGACAAAATGTACTATTTTACCGTATTTCCAAATACAACTTGCGCACTTTCCCATTACTAAATTACAATTATTTTTATAATTGGTCAGTGAGACTATGGCATCCCATATAGAGGTATGTTTTGAGGCTGAAGGTTATGGGGAGGGGAAAAGGAAGGTGGGGAAGTAGGTACCTGTATATTCAGATTTGGTCACCAAACACGACTAAAGCCATTGCAAGCAACGTTTCTATTCTTAATGGTGATCTTTCACCAGGGCAATAAATAATAAGAGTACAACTCTGAAAACTACCAAATAATGAAAGAATGAAAAACTAAAACGAAATTTGGGAAATGTATTCAATGTGCACGTGGTTAAATTTAATGTGGATGTTGAAGGTTGTTCACGTTTAGTATTTCTTAGAAATAAAACAACTTTAACAACTTGTCCAGTACTCAAGATGTCGGTAAAGTTTTACGGTCCGGAGTTCACGAACCGGGAAATTCTAGATAAAAAATGAAGAAAAATATCATCAACTAGATTCTTTAAAAGTTGACGTTGGACAGGACAATTTCAGATTAGAAGTAATTGAAAAGTAAAAACAAATATATTTTCCAATTTAACTAATTTAGTAGGTTTCTTTTACCCAGTTAATTCGGAACGATATCACCGGGTAAGCGAATACTTACGATTCTCAACAAATAGTAAAAGTTGTATCGTCGATACTTTTGAGATTTTAGTTGTAGAGATTCGGGAATACTAACTAGATAGATTAGATCCCAGATCGGGTGACAATGTGTCACGCGCAGGTGAGAATACATTTCCATTATGTCCCAGTCATCGTTCACGTAGTCAAAGTTTATAAACATATCGTTTTAAATGTAAACGGTGTTGTCTACTCAAAAAAGTATGTGGGCGTGAATTTAGCTGTCAATCACCAGCGCTAAAAGTTTTGACAACTCTGACGTTTCGACAGTAGTTGGCTGGTAAATGGTATGCGGTATAAGAGAAAAAACTACGGCAGAACGATACGATATGTACCACCCCAGCCAGGAGCACTATTGTCTCGGTGCGACAAGAACGTCAGTGGGTTCTGATTTGAAGGGACTTGGAACAAGTGCTTTTAGGACCGGTATACATGGCAATCTAATAAAACGATGGGAATTTTGGATAGAAAAAAACAAATGAATTGATTGAACGTTGCTGTTGTTGTTTTTTTCTGTATTTTATCAATTGTTTTTCTTTTCTCTATGTCTTCTGCTTGCCTCGTATTGGCTCTTCTTGTCTTTTCTTGCCTTTTCTTGGCTATTATTGTCTCTTCTTGGCTCGTCTTTTCTTTTCTTTCTTTTTCTCAGTTCTTCTTTCTTCTTCGTGCTTCTTCTTAGCTTTCTTTGTCTTTTCCTGTATCTTCATGCTTTATCCTGCCCCCCTTGGCCTTTCTTTGATCTTCTAGTATAATATTTCCCTACATTGCCATTTTTGCTTCTTCTTATCTCGTCTTGGCTCTTGTCGCTTCTTACTTCTTTTGATATCTTCTCTAATGTCCGATTCAAATATGTTAGTTGCATATTTTCAAGGTACGCTGATTATATTAAAATTAAAAAAAACTAATATTAAATATTGTACTAGTCTTAGGTTAGGTAGGCTATCAAATCAGATAAGATTAAAGTTAACTAAGTGTAGTTAGCAGTTGACTATTTCGTTGCTAGTTTATATTATTATGACAGGAGCACGCTCAGCGCGGACACGAACGGTAACATCGTGTCTTCGCCAACTTCACCAACTTGTTAATGGGTTTACCTGCGAGATTAGGTGGCAGTGAAAACTAAACTTTGCCAAACTACAAGATTACTTCACCCGACAGCAGCATAAACAACTTTGATAAAATTGGACCCAGAAGACTTAAAGGTACAAATTACTAACTTGTATTAGCTTCGAAGGTAAAAATTAACTGTTGTAATTAAAAGTTGTAGAACTAAATAACTTTATTCTGATTGAAAAACTATATCTATTTCTCTGATTGAAAAAAGTACCTACTTGCCTGTACCAAAGTAAACTGTCTGCCTCCGTGGTTGAGGGGTAAGAGTCTACGAGGGTCTAAGAGGGACCAGATATGAATAGCCAGGTACTTCCCTACCGTAGTCTTCCCCCCATACTATATTTAGGCTCACAACATTTCCCAATTGGGGATGCCATATTCTGGAATAAATTCTATTATTATAAACCAGTTGTGCGGTATTCATATCATACGTTATTTTTTTAATAACCTGAGATATTAGGGATCTAATGAGATCGATATCAGAATACTCGACCTACAGTCAGAAACATTGAATTTAGTCATACAAGGGGGTACCTCTAATAAAACAACGTATATCTAGATAAATAGATCTGTAGATGGTTCATCGAATGGCCAAAAATGGGCAATTTGAAGACATAAATAGAAGAAAACTCAAATACCTTGGGTCACGTCATCAGGCGGAGAAAACTATAATCGACAAGTGATATATGACAGAGGGAGACATAACATCTCAAACTTGTTCGAGTGTAGTTTCGGCTGGCAAGACAAACATGCTCAAATGAGATAAGATAATGTCTGGATGTAAACATATGTTTTGTCGAGTTGATAGAAACATATGTGTGAGTAAGTCAGAAATAGATTCGACTACGGAGGTATATATAACTACGTGGATAATAAACGTAGTTTTTTTTAAATGTAGACGTAGAAATGTGTATTATCTATTGCTCATTTAATAACTCAACGCTGTATAATAAAAAGATACTCGTGCGTCATACAAAGCGATTAAAGATTTGTAGCTTAGACAGAAAAACTACAAAGAACGCGTCTTATTATCGTAAATGTAAGAAAATAATATTACGTCAAATTATTAGGTAATGAAAATTCGAAATAATTCAAACAAATTAATTATTATCATATTAATTAATTAAAATTAATTAATTAAATTAAAACACACAGAGCGGCTCAATATAGCACAAAAAGGAGTATTAAAGACTATACTGAAAGTTCCGCTTAGAACTCCGACAGAAGAAATATTCAAAAACTTCAATGTTTACAATGTACAGAAACTATATTCAAAAAATATTTTATTTAAACTGAAAAAAAACATATCCGAATACTCCACTGCCCAACATAAATACACAACCAGGGCAAAAAGCGAAAATATCCTGATTACTCCCAGTTTGAACACATCCTTTGGACAGAGAAATAATAAATTCCATGCTATAAAATTGTTCAATGCTCTACCAAATGAAACCAAAAAAATAAACGAAATGAGTATATTTAAAACAAAAGTCAAAACATGGCTTAGAGATCAAAGTAATAATCAACTTACAAACATTATGAAGACAATGTAAAGACAATTCAAAACTAAATACAAAAATTTAAGAAAAACTACAGGCCGCCTCAGAACAGGAAACCCTAGTGAGGAGGACTGTGAAAAAAATACAAAAAATATACTTATATTATACTTTAAACCTACATAATGTACAAATTTTGCTATTGATATTAATAAAAAAAAATATATATATATATGATAATAAGAGTAGATTGTTATAATTCGTGTAAACTCATTGTAATCAATGAGTAATATATAAAAACAAAAACCCTAACTTAATTATATATGTACTAGTCTGAAGATGGCCCTTAACAGGCTGAAATTGGTAAGGTCTAACAAAAAAGTATTATCATGTATTTATTGCCACCATTTACGTAAACTAACCTAACCTTACTTTCGCAAAAAATATAGTTTCACCAATTTCAGTTCTTTCCTGATACACCTTTTATTCAGTTATTACTTACAAACGAAAATAGTAAGAAATTATTTTTATTTTTAGTTTTAATAAGACTATGAAAGGAAAGGTTGTACGCGACACAAATCTTCCATTATTATGAAGTACCATAATTATTATTGATTAAAAACAAACTCTACAGGTGTATAATCTGTAATAATTATACGTAGATATTAATACTTATTTACTTAGGCTGATTTCACCGCAGTGTTAGGGTTGTAAATCACAAGTTTTATCCGACTTGTACGTTTAATAGCTTTTCTGTTTTCAAAATATTGTCAATTTGTAGAAATTTATAGTCACACCTAAAACATTGATCACTTAGTAAGTGTAAGAAATTTATACGAGGGAGATGGTAAGGATAAAGAGGTCGGAGATATCAACAGATAACAAAGAAAGAGCCAACGAACTATCTATTATTATTCTTAAGTATATGTAAATATTATTTATTTTTAGTCTGTGATAAGCTTGTTAAGAAGTTTTGCAAGAATCGCAAATGATTCCGCCGGTCTGTAGTAATCAGTGAGACTACAGCATCCTCAATAGGGGTATGTTGTGAGGCTGCTGGTAGTAGGGAGGGGAAGATGAAGGTGGGGAAGTACCTGGCTATTCAGATCTTATCACCAAATACGGCTAAGGCCAAGTCAAGCAACGTTTCGATTTCAAATAATGGTATTTCACCAAGGCGGCACTGAAAGTATTTACTACACAATAACTTACCCCGAATATACCAAACATTATTTTCGCGATACCTGTTACATTAGGTTGTCCCAAGGTTCCCACTTAAGACCGCTTTTATTTATTAATTTGCTTCACTGTAATTTTTTTCTTCACCGCTTCACATCTCAAATTATATTATCCCATTAAAAAAAACTAACGACTGTCTTATATTTCAGAGATCTTCGCATGCTCGTTGTAGGAGGGGAAGAACCTCTCAATATCTACAATAATCGAAACCTTGCTTCAAATTGACCGGTTTGACTCAGGCGTCGTGACTTCAATCCGCTGTTAACTAATTCCTCCACAATTGCACAAGTATAACTTTCCGCTCATTTAAATGCTGTCAGGGGGAATTTAAATATTGTCAGGTCATATGTAATGTTTGTCTTTCTTACGTAGAGCTATCATGATGATAGCCAGCCTCCGATAGCAATGGGAACGAGAAGAAGAAGCATACAATGAAGGAATTTTACATAGTGACTACATAGTTTTTTAATCTATCAAGGCGTGTATTAACGATAATTTTCAATTTTAGAGTCGTCTATATTGCTATCCATAGTATTAAATAATACTTTGATATACTGGGCATAGCTTATTTGACATTCTATTATCTCAGGCTGTATCGGAGCGTTGCTTTAGTGTAAATTATCCTTGAAAGGGAGAGGAAAATCTTTAAAGCACAAAAGGAAGCGAATATCTTTCATGCATTTAAATGCATTATTTCGGTAAGTGTTCCGCCGGAGTTCATTGCAAGTTTTGCCACTGTGTCTGAGTGCTTCTCACAAAGCCTGCAGAATAATGCAATATATAAGCAGAAAGCAAATGCTGGGCGAAAATCAATAAAGTCAAATGCAAGACTTGATAATTGGCGTTTGAAACGTACGCCTGATAATTTGAAAGTATCATTCCAAAGGATGTATAATTTTTTTAAAGGCTTGAAGAATTTTCTTTAATTGAATTTTTAACGCAAAATTAAAAGAAAACCCACCCGTAACCAAACCAACCGTGGTTTAATAATAAAATAAAGTTTTTGAATTGGCATTACGCGAAATATGTTTGAATAAAATACTTTTTAGGAGTAATTAAATAAAGCTTACCGAGTCATATTTTACATGATAAAGAATTGAGTAAAATAAATAAATGTTACCAGTAGATAATATATATATAATATCTCCCAAAAAGTTGCGGAAATAAATCACAATTAAGGCAAGTTTCAGAATGCTTACTTCGATTTTATTATGCTTAAAAAAAATCTATCGTAAGTAAGTTGCCATTTCATTTAACAACCTCAATGCGTTTTGTTTTCTTTAAATCGGCTTTTTTCGGCCAGAAATTTCTTGTACTTAATTACTTCGAACCGGCTTGAACCGCGGATAAACTTTTTAAATTTGATATTTTGTCACATATTTGCACTAATTGCGTACCGCCCTGTAATGGTATATTTTACAAAAACGAACCTTGCTATATTAAATTTCTGCCCCCAATTGTTGTGGAATAATTCGATAGTCAAATTAATCCAAATTGAGTAAAGTTTCTTGAGAGTGTATGTTTAATGTATCGGGGTACCAGGATTAGGAGTGGATGCAGCCGGGGAGGGGTGCGAGACGTTATAATCCCTAGGGTGAGTAATGACATCCAGACAACGTGATTGATTTATTTATTCGGTCTGGCGACCGTCTACGTTTGCCTTCATACGCCGCTACGAGTCCCGGGATGGCACACTTGGTGCCAGGAGTGCAGAATGTTGAGGAGAAAAATACAATTTTAGTAAAAATAATTTTTCTTAAGTATGTTCATACGAAGTTTTCGAAACATATAGCACCCTTGAGGTGATTTTGCACAAAAACGGCTGTACAAATCATCACAAATAATTATTATTATTATAGGTTGTAAAATGATAAATGTACAAGTACACATATAGATAATCTAGAAGTTTTAATTGTTCCTATTATTTGCCTATAGCATAATTGTATTCTATTTTTATTATAATTAGTGTATGTAACTCGCTCACCAAGCACATGAACCAGTTTCTTCATTGGTGAGATTGCGAAAATAAATATATTTTGTAAGGTTCCATGATAACTCAATACAGTGACAATTCAACACACTTTTAAAAAGTGATATAAAGTCATCGGAAACGATGAAAAAAAATTTTTTTTAACCTAACCTAACCTACTTAAACCAGTTGTTAAAGTGTTTGTTTCATCACTTCCCATGACTATATAAATTTTTAAATATGTGATGAATTAGCATTGTGATGATTTATCCGGTCACCATTTTGTAACCATATGTACTTATATAACATCCTGTTTAAAGCACATTTATAACATTAATATTATATTCCCTCATGATACAAATAATATATATATAAAACTGCGAAGCACATAATATTTGTTATTTTTGCGCATACCATGTTTTGTGATCAATGACGCAATACATGTTTAATATATACCTTATTATATGTGTTAAAACGAGGGTTACCTTTTATGCCGTTGCTCTGCGATTTGAAACGTCACTTTTTAATAAGTAGAATATGTTTGCTTACCTGGAACAAAAAGAAGAAAAATAATTAGTTTAGGGTTACTAAAGTATAGTACTATTATATTAGGATCGAATGGCAAACAACTCTTCCTGGCAAATACTTCTAACTTTATCTACGCATAAACACCAAAGGTCTCCACCAAACCAGCAATACAAATAAACCACTGAAAGATCCGTACTAATCTCACATAAACGACGCGTGAGAAAGATGCATTGCAACGGAGTTCCCAATTGCACGTTAATCTAGTTTAGTAGAATCAATTATAACAATTTACAAGTAACTTCCAACCTGACTAAGTCTCTTATTCCTTAATCATCAGCTCGGAAAATCTCATTAAGGTTGACAATGCAATAGAAAAAGTAAGGCATATTTTGACTTCAACTTATAGCGGCAATTATAGAGGGGAGACATCCAGTTGGCCTTCCAAAATAAGGTTGGTATGGAAACTGCACAGACTGCGCGAGAGGCGGGTCTGCAATGGACAGAGGCCGCCGAAGTAAACCAGGACAGGGAAGCTTGGAGGCGCCTTCTCGAAGCGACGGGTCCCCGACACGAATGGGACAAGATGAAGAAAATTGAATGATGATCCGACATTTTAAGAAAAAAAATGCAACAAAGTAATTGGCATAATCCATGTTGAATGTTGAGGAGCAAAGAAAAACCTTATAGGGTATTTGGTATAGGTAAAAACCAATCATTATCATCTTCTCGATCGATAATAGGCCATATGGCATGGACGCGTGCCGACAAACTGGACAGACTATCAACGTGATTATTCAATGAAAGTTATGCTTTTGGAAGGTAGGTACATGATTTGCAGTAGTATGGGTCAACGATGTTAGCGATACTTTTGCACGCCTCGTTTCATACTAATAATGGTTCATGGCCCATCTTTCTTCATTATATTATCTACGAACTACTCAAAATATTAAATCAGAAATCCTTGACGCGAAAACCAAAAAGAATCAAGAAAATGATTGGGTCCACTAATGTGGATTACAAAAGTCTGATTAAAAATGTTAAAATGAGAAATCGAGGGACAAAGTTTAGTTAGGATTGACTTGTAGGTGGGCGGACCCGACTTCCCAGCAGAACGGGAGAGCAGAAGGGCAGGAGAGTGGTCGGTTGTCGGGAACTTTATCAGAAGCGGCAACAGTAGAAAGCAGGGGCAACGAATAAACGAACCACTCAATATATTTTAATATCAAATCAAAGAGAATAAATTATGATTTTAAATTAAATTACAAAATTTATTAGGAGGATACAAGCACCTTCATCATTTAAAATTAAAATGTTAAATATGTTTCCAAAATACAATCAGTGATCAACCAATTTTTAAGATCCCAATTAAAACTATTTATTAGAATAAATTTACTTTAACCTGTGAATTTTGGCGTCAATATCACAGTTTAGCCTCAAAATTCTAGGTCAACGTTGCTATTTTCAGCTAGCAACGTAAATTCCATCAAGAAATTTAACAGTAACTGAATTGTTTAAAATTTTAAAAATCCTTTTTTCTATCCAAATAAGAATCCAATCGAGTTTTAAATTGGTTAATATTAGTAGCATCGATAACATGTTATGGAAGTTTGTTTCATGCATCCACGCATTCGCGAGAAAGTGTTTCCCAGGAATAGGACTGGATGCAAAATGTGTTTTCCCCTTTTCTCTTATTTCTTTAAACATTGATAATCTCAGTTCCTTGAGTCCTTCTTCATATTGCCGGTCTTGATAATTTTGTAAATCATCTCTATAGTCTCTCGGTTAGGTCTATACCCTTCGCTTGTGGACTTTGTATTTGGAAAGCATGTTCCAGAAAAGGATACACACTTTTGTATATTTTTGACATAGAGTCCGGCGTTAGGTCAAGGAAGGCTTTTTTTAACTTTATGTTGTATTATATTTGACAACACCTGCCGTCGCCACACAAATGCGACACTACAAGTTTACCAGGAGCTCCCGGAGCGCAGAGAACAGGAGAGGTATTCTAGCCGCAGGAGCGCGGAGTGGATTTCCTTACTTCAGCAAAATGACTAAGAAGACTGGAGAGGATCCGGCAAGCCAGACAATGTCGATTTTAATTAAAAATTTTAACCAATCTTCTTTTCGTAATTGCAGTTTTTTTTACAATGTTCTAGCGTTCACGTATGTTGTTCTTGGCCATCGTTTTAATAAACGTAGGTACTTAGAAAGGGAAGGTGAATTTATTTATTAAGACACTATTTAAAATTTCATTCCTGTATTTACCGACCCGATATTTAATCTACCAGACTGCACACAACTAATTGAAAATGTGAGAGAAGGCTTCTTTTTTTCGACAAATGCTTTAGTTGCATTTTAAGATACACTGTGATTTTTTTCACACCTATAACATATTAAATAACAGATATAAGATTTTAAAAATTTTCGGAGCAAACTTTGCTATTTTTTTTCTATCGAGGGAATTCCATTTACGAGTAACTACCGTTTCGCTTAACAAATATTTATAAAAATAACATATATTTTCTGAGGAACTTAAAAAATTTGGTTAAAAATTAAAATGTTATAAATCGGTAGAAATTCGGAATGTGGGGGCTTAATATTTAGGTGCCCATTAAGATAGTAACTAAAAAATAGCTGCTCAAAAATAATAATAATATGTAATGATTAATGATTTCTTAGGCGCCATAAAAATTTCGGCTCCGATTGGAATAAATCACCGAAGTCGGTAGCCGAAAACATCGCTGATGCAATCATAGCTTCTGTTCCGTGCAAAAGCAGTAAAATCGGTTACGCAATTGCATGTTGTAATAATGTATGTAATGGTTAATGTGTGTCATGGTAAGTGTATGTTATGGTAGGTGGGTGTAACGTGTAACGTGTATTGTGTACCTACCAACAGCTTGGTAATGGTAAAGCGAAGTTTCTCGCATGATGCGGACGGCATTGACGTATTATGAAACAATAATCATTGTTGAAAATTCAATTTATAAAGCAAATGTGCAAACGACACCGACAGAAGGTGGGTTATTAAGGGTTGCGTAAAAAAACATATTTTGATTCGATTGTAATTTGGTAAATACCTAAAAATTTCATACATAATGAGTGGTGCAGTGTATTTTTGGATTCGAATATAAGGGTGTTTTTACATTAAATGGTGTTTTTGTTACACATAGTGCAAAGACCGTGCAGTTTCTTTTTCGAATTATCTATCTATCTATACGAGTATATCTATATATTAAATAAATACGTTATTTTGTTCAAAATCTTAAATCTCCGAAAGTTCTCCACCGTTGCATTCAAATACGCGTGTGTTTTTATATACTGATATTATATAGATGACACCTGTGACAGGTAAAAATATGCTTTTTTTGTCACCTGTGATTGGTCAAAACATGCTTTTTAAAAAAACAGCGCCATCTGTTGGACGTAAAAGCAAAACGCGTTATTATTTCTCTATCTGCAAAGACCGACTGATCCACAGCAACGCGGGCTGGGTACAGATGTTTCCAATAAAAATGACTCGCTACGTGCTCCTTTGCGCGCATTCACGCAATGAATGTTAGTTTCCCCGCGAATGACCATGTGTATTTGTCACGTGTGATTAGAATCATGTTTTTAAAAATAATTGTATTCTAATAACCAATTCACTATTATATTAGGATAATTCAATATATGTACTATTATTTGTGTTATTTTTGTCAGTTTTAATCCATTAATAATGTCATATAATGAATAATATATTTTAAACTAACTAACTAACTAACCATCACGCCGTTTCCCCGCAGGGGTAGGCAGAGAGGACGGACCGCCAAACTTGGCCTTGGCACACACACCTCGGTCTTGGCACACACACACTCCAAGCCAAACTATTTCCTAATAATCGTTATTTAATTAACTTTTACTGTGAATTTAATAAAACTTCCATGAAAAAAATGTTGTTTAATAACATAAATGCCATATGCATTTGTAGGTAAATACAAAGTTTAATAATATTAATGAAAAAATGGATCCAAAATGTCTGATTTTTTGGTTATTCTCTGGGAATTGTTATTATAAGATGTAATGAGATAAACAGTGAAGTGACAGTTATCTTGCAAAATCTTTAAATAAAGGGACTGTGTTCTCTGAATTATTAATTCTGTGAAAATTTCGAAGTTTAGATAAAAAATGTTTTGTGATAGATTTTTTTCAACTTTTTACATTTTTAAAATGAATATATTGCAATTTTTTAAACATAAATAATATTGCAAATACCAAAAAATAAAAGGTAATTTACGTAGTTTCTAAAACAGTATTTGTTATTACGAATTCTTTATTATTAAGAAAAATATAGAACATTTAATATACCTTTGAAAACTTTCGAAACTCGAAAAGTAATTATTATTATTTGAAGTTTATACAACAGATAAACAACTACCCCCTTTGGCTGTATAAGCAACGTGTACATCTTATGTATCTTTCCATGAACTATTTTATGTAAGTTTCTATTTTACGTTTCAATTAGTAAGGTTTTCACATACACGTTCGTTTATCGATTGAATAAAATGTTCAAATAAAGTTTTTTAGTAAGACCGTTAATAATAGTATTACTGTATATGATTGATGGTTTCTTAAGAAAACGCAATCAGCATCGCTCTAGTGAAAGAACACCATTCAAAATCAAAACGATGCTCGTAATGACTTTAGCCGCGTTTAGTGACCATATCTAAAGAACAAGCGGTTCTGTCGAAGCAAGTCGATAGTGGTCATAAATTAAGTAGTTAAAAGCAATACTATTTTTTTGAATAAAATTTAAATGAAAAATATAAAAAATTCTTACATTAAATGTAACGGTTAATAACTACAAACTTACAAATGTAATATATATTAAATTTGTGCTAAGGAAGAAATCAATGTAAAAGTATTTCACGCATTTAATGGAGCTCCGACAAATACGCCAGACGATTATATCGATTAAAAATAATTTCCCTTCCAATGCATTACTTATCTACACGGAAAACCAATTTGCGATTTACATAAGCACGCGTTGGAAAATGCTGCGGATTCTCTCTCTTGCGTCACTAGTACGTACTTGTACTTACTGCTCGATAGACGTTGTTCTTGAAAGCTGCGCTGGAAAAACTCAGCCCTAAAGGTTACAGTGCTTTGACTCGGAAGTAATGAGCTACTTAGCTTTCTGTACTCCCGGGACACCCGAAAAGTAATATGCGTGCGACGTTGCATGTTTTACCAAAATGCGTAGAGGAAAGAAGGCAATGCCACCTCATTAACGTTCTGTGCTCCTGGTATAAAATCCTGAATAAAACGTTGCTCCCTGGTGATTTGCAATAAAATTGACCTTTACGAGGCATGCTACGGACGTTGACCTCTGACATTATAAATAAGGATAAATATTATTATAAAAACAGTGTTTATTTTGTTTTTACTACTTTCGCGTGTATTTAATATGTCACAAGTAAAGGAAAAATAAGTAGTATTTATTCATTCAACATTATTTATAAACACAATTTACAAAAATAAGTCCTTATAACGTTTCCAGAATCCATGGTAATGAACACAGTGGAAGTATGAATGACGGACTGGGATTAATTTCCTTTGTGGTTAAAAATAAATTCCTTTGAGGCCTAAAACAATTTCCTCACACTGTCGAAATATTTGGGTATCATAATATTATTCGTGATACTGTTAAACTAGTTATAACTTGTACAGTTTCAGATTTGTATAATAATATTTACTATATTTTTGATTACTTTAATAATATAAAAAACCATATTCTCTTTTGTTGGTGACGTATAAAAATGAGCAGAAATCATTTCTAACCATACATTTTTGCTAGTGTTTAGTACTTGTAGCGAATAATTTACCTGCGTATTTTGCTCAAATGGATGGATCCACATACTACATATAAAGAAGTACAAACTTTTTACATTACCGGCACATTCTGTTTTTTTTTTATATACCTAGAACGCAATAAAGTTCGACAGACGTAGACAGCGTGTTTCTCTTAATTGGACTAGACAAAAATATACCTACCGACTACGGGTCAGGTTTTTATATCCAAAAGAATAAACAAATTTCTTGTACATTATAATGTGATTCACTTATCCCCAAAGGAGCGAAAAATATTATAAATCAAATAAAGTCTGCCAGAGAAATATCTTCAAATATCACAATGTGTACTTGCAATAAATATGTCACATTTCGATACAACTCATAGAGAAACCGTAGAACCCGTCTACGTCTAGAAGGTTACTACGTTACAGCGGTGGTGCTTACGTTTCTTCTATCTACGTCAGTTCGGTCTACGAGAAAGGCACGTGTCTGGGGTATTGACGTAGAACGTAGAAGCTTAGAGTATGGGCTATGGCTATACATTAGTGATTTATATTTGGAATAGCAGTACATACTCAACAAGAGACTTGATGATGTGTTAAATTTTTTGCAATGGTACCTAAGTAAATTTATGTTTAAAATATAATTTGAAACATATTTTATTACAATTAAAAACTGATCAAATACAAGTTTTACAACTAAAGTGCATAAATATATTCCCGTATGACGAGTTTTGTGTATAATCTCGGCTATGGGAATGGTTCATAATTCAAAATTCAAAATTTCAAAATCTGGTAAATTGCAAAAACACATTTATTAAATGCAAATACTTTGATATTCTTCCCATAACATTTTACAAATTTAATAAAAAAAACGTACAAGCAGTATATTTAGTTCGAGTAACTTTAAATATCTTATGTTAGTTGCTAAAAACAGCTAAATAGCCAGGAAACTTACCCAGCATCTGTTTAACCTTTTCCTACCTTTGCCTACATTATTTAAATTCCTTCATTTGGGTTGTTATAGTATTCATAGGAATTTTTGAATATCCAAACATCAGAGACATTATATTTTTAATTGATTACGGACCCGTCCTTAGGACGGGTTGTTTCGGAGAATCTGAACAATTCATCAAATTTCAACGTTCATTTTCAAGTTCTGTGAAAGATTTTTTCAAGTTCTGTTTTTATTTCAGTTTTGTCAAGCAACTAGCCTACAATGATATAAAAACAGAACTTGAATAAGTCTTTCACAGAACCCGAAAATGAACGTTGAAATTTGATGAATTGTTCAAATTCTCCGAAACAACCCGTCCTTAGTATTTTAAAAACATTGAAAAATTTAAAAATTGAATTTATTGTAGAAAGTAGGAACTCCATATTTTTGACTGAGCGTAGTACTAAGTCCTGTTTCAACTTGGCCGTTTGGCATTTCATATGCCTGTAAACGTGTATGTAGTTTCCGTTTCCGGTTCAAGATGGTGGCAATGGTGGATACAACATTTTAACCCGTCAGAATTTTCAAGAGCGTGGACTTTACTATTACCTGTCAAATTGAAAAAATCAATATTATGATACCAACCTACAGAGGAAAATGTATGGTTTTGATTTATTAAACATTAAATAAGAGAATTTTTAAACACACTTTTTTGTAAGCGAGGTCTACTGTTCACAGAACTAACTAATAGTTTATCCACAACAAGTCCAGCGTAAAATATTTAGTAGGGAGGAAATACATTTTCTTTGTAACAAAATTGTTGACGTGATAAGTATAATATGACAAATGATATGCAAAAGGCGAAATCGAATAAAAAGTAAATCACCTCCTAAATAGGAGGATTTTTCTAACCCCCATACCAAAACTGTAGAAAAAACCACCCTTATTTTTTTTATAGCACAGCCGTCTGCTTTGGAATCCAGTTCCGAAGAGTCCGTCCATAAATTGTTGACGTAATTTGGGGTAAAAATATGGAGGTCCGAGCCTCCCGGGAAATACTGTTACGACGCCCCAAGTGAAATAGCTAACAGGGCGGGACGGGGAGGACCCTAAGCAACCCTAACTTAAGGGCACTTTAATGGGGAACTTGTTTGCTCACCGCAGATAACTTTAAAAACATCGCTAAGGTGAGTCGAGTTAAGGCATTATTCACGTCATTTTAAAACTGAAGTTTTCAAGCGGTCGGGAAATTTCACCATTGTTAGGTATTACAACATAAAATACTATAGGAATTGAAACTTTTCTTGAAAGAGCATTATGCGCACTTATTAATTTATTTAACTATTACTCTACAGATTAAAAAAAAAATGAAAATAAAATGTGTCCTTACCGGGGTAACTTGTTCTGATGCTACAGTGTACAACTTGTTGTTTTATTGTGAACATCATTCGACGATAATAAAAGTAACTTCCTCTCGGGAACGAGGTGAGTTTTCCTAAATTATACACAAAACTCAAAAGCATTTAATATTTCGTTATTCTGGGCCCTATTTCAAGGAGCTTACTGCTCTACTACGGAGGAAACCCATTTGATGTGGTTAGTGAGGTGATAAAAATACATTTTTCAGAGTCTGCTTATCCCACCACAGCAAAAACGTGGGCCATTGTTACTTATCACCATAGGTTTATACCTCGTTTCACTTCTCATGGGAAAACAAGTTCCTAGATGAGAAAAAAATTTAAGTCACCCAAATTTGGTCCTTAAAAATGTCTTCCACGTTAAGTATTAGTCCAGAAAGGTGATACACCTCTTTAACCTACAGTCCATTTTCCCTATCGAAATTTTATAGCATTCGTATTATTGTGTATTCGTATTATCATTCACTTTATTGTGTTTAATCTGGCATATTATACTCAGAAGTACGGTCCTTTTACATAATACCATGATCATTTCCTAGCCCTATGTTAACATTTTTTTTAAATCGGAGACGGTTTACACGTAGTTCCCGTGAGCACTTAGGCTATATGCCCATTGTGCTATCTCCCATTTTACCTCAATCCTTTAACAACCCGGTCAATTTAATAAAGTTCACCAGGGTTGTCATTGGGTATGTGGCTATGTCTTCTGGTTCTACTGTATGTCTCCCCAGGTATCTGAGCCTAGTTCCCACCAGGGCAGGACATTGGCACCATAGGTGAATTGGAGTCTCTTCATCCTCTTCACATTTAATGTTAATATTAGATGGGTTATTATAAGATTAGCGTGTTGACACCATCTTAAGAATGGTCTACTTCCTAATATGTTTAACTTTATGTTCGCTTATTTTTTACGTCTTTGTTTATAAGGTCTGCTGTTGAACCTTTTAAAAATGAGAGAGTTTGTAAATTTCAAAACGCAGATAAAAGAAAAGACGCTGGGAGCTTTAACCCTTCAGAACTTTCATCACATTTGTTCAGTTTGCAATGTTTTCTGTGTATTTCAAATGCGCTATATACATCTTATTTTTTAATTATTCCGTAAAAAATACGTATGTTATATAATAATTTAAATAATAATGTTTTAGAAACTAGATAAAATTATCTTTCCGGTGTATGCATTTAAAATAAACATAACAACTCTAAATAATAGAATTTTAATATCGAACGTGGAAAATGTTTTCACCACATGTTTTTCCAATCATAGAAAAATTGAGAGAACTGGATATTTCGAAAATACATTCCTTTTGTTTTGGAATTTGTAAGAAAACTGTACCTTCACTTTTATCTCGTTCATATAAAAAAATAAAAAAAAATTTGAAGTTAAACCGATTGTTACGATAGCGGCGCAAAATATGAATTATTCAATTTGGCTAATTTTAGGATTATATTAATGGATTCCAGTTTAAATATTTGAGGCAAACTGGAAAACATTATTATTTCTTTTTCTAACGTCAAAGAAATTATGTATGTTCGCATGATAGAAAAAAAGATAAAAATACTTTTATAAAATATGGACGCCCGGTCATATATGACCCTAAAATGCTGGAGGGGTTGAAATCCTTTCTTGCTATTAGTAATTAGTAGGTAGTATTTAGTATTTGCCTTAAGTCCAATAAGTATGTGGGCCGGAGTAATGCTCATATCTACAATCTGTCGAAAGAGAAATTTTCGAAAGATTTTCAACCATAAAATGTTTTTATGGTCACCACAGTGTCAGACAAAACATAGGTGAGTGACGCCAAAAAAAATCGAGCACGGGGGACCCCGTGGGAAAACTCCGCTTACTGTAGGAAAAACAAGTTGAAAAACTCGCCATCAAAGTCACTCGCGTGCAGAATTTCATTTTGAGAAGAAACCTCCACTGTGAAATAACCCCCACCATGAAATTTTATGCGGAGTAGACATGACACTTTTAGTTCAAGAACTTTTGCGAAATAGTAATCTTTTTGACCTAGTTAGGTGAACGCCAAAACACTCACAAACATAATAAAATGTAAGAGAAACTATAAATAAATCTGTCCACGGTAAACTGAACACTTTATCATATATTTATAAACTAGCGCAGACACGTAAAACATCACTGGCTATTATAATAATTGCAGGATTTGTGAAGCTGAAAGTATTTATAAAAAAAATATTTGCTTCGAAATTTAACTACCGAGTGTTAGCAAACTTGAAAAATTACGACATCAATCCAGTGACATTATAAAAATACAAGACACGTTATATTCTTACTAATCGAACAAACAATGAAACACCGCTTATGAAAATGTTAGCCACTCAAATAATATATTTTATTCACGTGAATATCGCAAAAGGGTCCCAACTCCAACCGTCTGGAGCCAGTGAGACTATGGCATCCCTAAATGGGTATGTTGTGAGGTTGAAAGTAGTGGGGAGGGGAACGAGACGAGGAAGAAGAAGGTGGGGGAGTAGCTGGATATTCAGATCTGGTCACCAAACACGGCTGAAGCCATTTCAAGCAACCTTTCAATTATGAATGGTGGCCTTACTCCAGGGCGATACTGATAGTATATTCCGCTCTGGAGCGTGCGGCAAGTACACTGTATATTATTTTGAATGATTAAATTGTGAAATAGCGCATATTCATCTATTAAAATTTACTTGCGCACTCCAGAATTTTAACCCGCGATCTTTGGATTGCTAGTATGTGAAGGGTCCGTTAAAGTATGTCCACTGGATCTAATTCAGTGAAAGCACACGCGCTGTCTTAGTATATAACATCTAAGCATCTGTTAAGCATTTGAACAAAATAAATTCGAATAAAGAATTATTAATTCATAAAATAATTTTAGTACTTACTTAATCACTTGTTTGATACGATAAGTAATTCTTATTTTGAAAAATGAATGTCATTGAACTTGAAAAATATTAGGCATCAAAGGAATATTTCACATTACTTAGATACCCATGCACCAACAACCGACATCAGAATGCTTAATAACTACACAATATCACATTCTTTCACTGAACCCAGCTTCACACTTTATGTGAAAAATGAAAATAATGAAAGACAAAAATGAAAATAATGTAAGACATTATTACTAAATGACTGTCCTATAAATAAGGTAATTTTAAAAGAAGATTTTTCCTCGTACATTTTTTTAATAAAATTAATTATCTGCCACGATTTTAATGCTAAAAAACTCTAGGGAATATAAAATTATAATAATATTAGGATGATTTGTACAGAACTGTTTTATGTGCAAAATCACCTCAAGGCAAGAAAATATTATCTAAACTCTAAACGACACTACCAAAACTAATTCAGCATTTAGACCTAAAGTCAATGAGATCCTTTCCGATCTTTCAAGTACAGATAACGAAATCCATACGATTAAATTAATGTATCTAGATTTATATTATATTAAAAAGATCATTTTGAAAATAAATGGCAGTAACTTCATTTAACGGTTTTCAGTCGCAAATCGATTCGCCATCTCCTACGGGGAATAAGTAAGATCGTAAATCTTTGTTTAAATCTCTACCATCACAGCGAATAAAAGCCGGGATGTTCACACGATTCGATTTATGTGGATAAACTATATTTATTTTTATTGTTTTTCTTGCGACAACTGTGGACCCGTTTCGCAAGGTCCATCAAACAGATTATAACAATCATTTTCCCCATACTGGAAGAGCTTAGCAATAAAATCAACTGCTTGGAACTAAATGTTGATAAATGCAAAATTGTCAATTTATGGAGCGAAGAAACTTATCATTTTTGATTATAAACTAAATGATCTTTGCTTATCTACTGTGCAGTCTATTAAGGACCTTGTTATCACTTTAGATTACAAGCTGTATTTTCGTGAACACATTAATAACGTCGTTAATACTTGGCTTCATCAATAAGATTATCTCAGACTTCAATAATATAATTACCCTAAAAACTCTTTACTGTTCGTTGGTTCACCCCAATCTAGAATACGAATGCGTTATTTGCTCTCCATTCTATGATATTTACATTAATCATATCGAATCCGTACAGAGGTTAGGACTAGAAAGAGGCGAATACTCATACATTTCATATTTAGAAAAAAAAACACAGGAAGGACTTCGGTGTCATCTCAATTTTCAAATTGATTAAAAGTATGATTGACTTTATTTTTTCATGAATTTATATTTAATTCCCCACCTTCCTTTCCCCCAGATCCTTCCCCTCCCCCACTACTTTCAGCTTCACAAAGTTACGTAATTGGGGATGCCATAGTCTCATAGCTCAAGAAGATTGGGAACAGTTGGGACTCTTGTGCAGTATAAACATAAAAAATTGAAATCTCCGTCAAAAACAATTATTTTGGTTGAATTAAATAAAGATGTATTTGTAATAAGCATTTACTTTGTGGCTCGTCATAATTTAAAATAAAAGATATAAATTTGTTTTAGACCACTTTAATTTTAATTGTACTCTATCGGTTTCGGAAGCATCCTTCCTTCGTCAGGAGAATATTAAAACTAGCCTATGATACAAAATATTGACAGATATATACACAAAAAAATATAATTTAGGTGTTTGAGTGGAAGGTTAACAAAGGGGGACGTGTAATTGCGGGAATTAATTAATTAACATTAACTACACCTCACTGTTGAAAGTCATGGGCCTAGCCACATTAAAAGAAAGAAGAATATGTTCTGATCTCTTTTTTCTTTATAAAATTGTTAATAACATGTTTGACTCCCCTGAACTCCTTAGGTTGATCGACTTTCATGTACCTAGTAGAACGGTTCGTCAGAAGGTACCTTACCATTGTAACATTGCAGGTACCTTAGCAGAAATAAATTCAGTAATGAACCGACTACACAGTGCAGGGAATAAATATTGCGTGAACACTAACGGTACTGAATGTCTATCAGCCTATAAACACATTATTATTAAATCTGTATGTCAAATATGAACTTGGCAAACATTAAACGGAGTATGTGCGAACTATTTCCACTACTCTACAAATTACGTTTAAATAAATAAATATTATAATACTTAGTTTAATATAACTTAATATTATGGTACTTTGTTTAATATTATAATACTTGACTGAATATTGTAATACTTAATTTAATATTATAATACTTGGTTTAATATTGTGGTACTTGACTTAATATTGTGATACTTGGTTTAATATTATAATACTTAACTAAATGTTTTTCTATTAGACTTTTTATCGTTTCTTATCCTAATCTTGCGTAATAGAGATTATTAATTAGAGTTACATAGTTTATAGGCTAATGTGAACAACAATTTCATCCTTTTTTATTCAATTGTTTTGGAGGATATTGGCAGATCATATATTTTTATTTCATTTACTTAAATTTCATGTTACCTACGTTTCGTAAACTCTTGTTTCATGTTACCTATATTTTGTTAACCTATGCATTGTTCAATCTTATATTTTATGTAATCTGTATATTCTTATATATTATGTAAACTCTTTATTGTTATTGTATTTAAAAAACATAATAGCATTGTATGTAAAAGCCCTATGGGCGTTTAAATAAAATAAATAAATAAATAAAATTCCAGCAATAACAGAGCGGTTTACTGAAAATATATCTAGAATGGGACTAAACGATAAATTAATATTAAATATACCTACTAGCGTTATTATTTAGGGATTTTTTGATTTCAAGAGCTTCTAAGCTATCCAATCTTTTGCTTTTATTATTACGGCGAAGAATTTTAACCCCTGTGTCCTTATTAAAAGTATGATTGGTGGAAATAAGATGATTGGCAAACTCTGAAAAATTATTGTTATTTAAACATCTTAAATGTTCCGTGATTCTAAATATAATAAACCTAAATTATATTTTTTGTGTATATATCTGTCAATATTTTGTATCATAGGTTAGTTTTAATATTCTACTGACGAAGGAAGGGTGCTTCCGAAACCGGTAGAGTACAATTAAAATTAAAGTGGTCTAAAACAAATTTATATCTTTTATTGTAAATAAAGATGTTTTGTGTGCTAATGCGTATAGGCTGAAATACCATTAGGTACAAAATAAACTGGTGTTAATTTTACACCACAAAAACTCAATCTAGTTGATGGGAACCAACAAAATGAACATTCAACAAATAAAAAGCAAGCTAACCCAATAAGCGCGTCATCATTCGTCACATTGGAGACAAGTCAAGTCATCTCCGGGGGCGACAGCGCTACGCCTGTCTCCTGCGTGATTTGCAGGAACCAAAATTAAAGTAGAGATAATAATAATACGTGAATGTCTGCCACGCGGTCCAGCAAGAAATGCGTGTTACGTATGCGCTGGCCGGAGGTTCAATGTCAGTTGGAAATAACCGCAAGATATAAGTAGTATTATCGTCAATTTATTATAATGTTTTGGTGTTTCGTTTCCGACTGACGTTAGTAAATAAATGCTCCGATAAAAGTAATAGCCAAAACTGGATTTATTATATTATTTACTATTTTATATATTTACACCTATGTCCTAATTTAAGCTTTGAATACATACAACTTATCAATATAAATTAATCACATATTTTCGTAACTTTAGAAAATCTGTTAATATTTTTCTGGTAATTCGCCAAAGATCTACATTGCTCCGTATATCAACGAATTGGATGGATTTAGATTCGGAGGGACATTCCAAGATGTCCGTAATCGATGTGGGATGATTATTGCTGACTTTAAATATACTACTATATCTTAACTAAAGACAAGATATCTATTTACTAAAATAGCAAAAGATCCAGGAAACTGTCGGAAAACTCAAACGTCATAAATCAGCAAAGCTTGAATTTCTAGGCGCACCTATTTTCAGGTAATTTTTATTATAAGGTATGGAATATATTTGTTGGTTCGTTTAACTAATTATAATTATGTGAGGGAGAAATTAACAGATCATATGAAGCGATAGTATATAAAATTTCTCATTCTAATCGTCTTCCCCTCCCTTCTTTTTTCAGCCTCCAGACTTGGGCATACCATATTATATACAGGGTTTTCCAATAAGAGGTGTTATTTTGATATTCAATCGTAAAAGATCAATGGTTTCGTTGCTTGTGTGGCACGTAGCGCCGTCTTGTTGAAAGTAAAGATCAGATCAATACCATCCAATTCCGGCCATAAAAAATCATTAATCATTTATCGATAGCGCAATCCATTCACCGTAACTATTGCTCCAGCCTCACTTCCGAAAAAGTAAGGTCCAATGACTCCGCCGGACCATAAACCGCACCAAACAGTCACACGTTAGGGATAGATAGGCTTTTCAACAATAACTCTTGGGTTTTCCGAGCCCCAGATACTACAATTTTGCTTGTTGACGAAGCCACCGAGGTGGAAATGGGCCTCATCACTCAAGATGATTTGCATTTGATTCACTCAAGTGAATTTTAATAACTTCAATGCGTTGTTGAAGCGTGTATCGTTCCATTTTTATTAATGGCGTAGTTTCTACTTGTCAAATGTCAAAAAATGACAGCTTCAAAAGTAACATCTACCGAAATAGCGGGCTATTCAAAGTAACACCTCTTATTAGAAAACCCTGTATATAACATGGTCCAAAACTTCAAATTTGAGGATACCATGGCTCCAAGTGATCAGTACACTTCGGCGCTATCACTTGTGAAACCAACACAAGGAAAAAAATTAAACAGATTAATTAAATTAAACAGTGGGATAAATATGCAAATTTTAAATTAACAATATTACTAGTACATAGCTGTAAGATACACGTACGCTGTAATTATATTGCTGCAGATACGTGATGTTTTTATTGTGAAATATGATTAATGAACAAGAACCACAAACTAGGCAGTTCGTTGTGAGGCAAAAATAAAAGTACCTCTGTCTTCCAAATGGAATTTATAATTAATATAAAAGTAGTGCTTCGCGGTAGCTCTTCAATTATCATGAAACGATAAGAGGGAATGTTATTGAAAACAATAACAATGAAAACAATATTGACTTTAAATCTGTGGGTGTCAGTTCTAACACAGACAGATCCGTATAAAATCACGCATTTGGAAGTTGTAAGAAATACAACGTAAAATTCCCCACACAATTTGCAATCGTAAAGGAGTAAGGTGACCATAAAAGCAGCAATCTCAGATAAAAATATCTGCGTTTCAAAGCGGCGTCAGGGTATGTTGGGCAAGGCGAAAAACATTGTAACAGATTCCAAAGTGTCCACTGCTTCGATTGCCGCGTCAAAGGAAGTCATTATACTTAAATAAAAAGTTGTTTTGTTTTTAACCACTTTATTAGAATTTATAAATTACATAGGTCAACAAGTTTAAGTAATATCCTAACCTTCTTCGGGGCATTTACATTATTAATTTTTTTTTTTCAAAGAAAGACAAATTTTCCCAGGTTACGAATAACCTGACAATATTTGAAAATCTCCTACTACCATCACAGTAAGTGGAAAGTTTTGCTTGTATCGTGATGGAGTACTGTAGCAAGTCAAGGAAATGTACGCACGACGCTTGGGTGGGACCCAAACGCGATGCCAATTCAGCCGCTACTTAAATTATATTATTTAAGGTTAAAATAAAGGTAGAGAAAGTATATTAGAGGACAGAGCCACATATTGGGGGTGGTAGGCGGATAATTCAAGGGTATTACAAGAGAAAGGGAACAAATATAAAATAGAACTTTGGTTACTTCTTTTTGTTTATTTAATATTAGTCAATTATTATTTTAGCTCGAATTCGTTATTTTTTAAGCTTCGTGGCTTATATCAAGTTTTACGCGAAAACAAAAAAACCTAAGCAAAGTAAAGGTCTAAGAATAATACAAAACTTATTTTGTCACGATTAAGCATTATGCAGACATTTATATAATAGTTTCACATAAAGTATATCAATTTAGCATGCTTTTAACATTTTTGTAATACTGTGCGTGTTTACGGCCCTTCATATGATGTATAAATAATAATAACCTAACCCATATTCTCTTTATATCCTATTCGGGATTTACTATCCTCAAATTACATTCATTACGTCATTCCACAACACATTACTCTAACCTATAACAATCTCAGAACTTTATTTATCTACTTACCCTTTTTTCTTACTTTCTTCTGTCATTCTGTTTTCCATCAATCTATTAACAGCACACCGTTACTATAATTCATCATATTTGAAAAATAGAAGCTTCAAACAATATTAATAAAAATGTAGTAGGTACATAATCAAAAAAATTGTTTTTAACATTATATTGTGTCAATAGAAGAAAAAAACGCGTTAAAATTTGGATTACGTAAAATATAAGCTTTCATACACAATCACTCGAACATTAGGTCCGCAGACCAAATGTCTGACGCTTTGAAATCTTACTCACTCAGCTCTGAAATCTCAAGCAGGTACCTGAGTTAGTATAGTTTGAACTTTTGGTACAGATATCAAAGGCCCAAGGAGTCAGCGAGCTTTCCACTGGGCTGAGCGTATAATAGGGATTTGCGAAGCCAAGACAAATTGATGAGAAATCGCTATTTGTATGTATGAGGTACATAATAATATTATATTATATTCGAAAAAATACAAATACAAACATTCTTTAATACGAAAAGCATTAAAAAAGGTCTTTGAAAAAATCTCGGGAGGCTTCTGACATTTTTCCCAATCATAATATATCAAAGATAATTATTAAATATTTTCATCTATGAGAAAATTATTTATTTATTAGTGGGATTAATAATTAATACTTTAATCTATCATAAAAATTTTATGTATTAATATAGAAAACCGTAGATTTTTTTTAAACATGTCAATCTCAATTATGTACTCATGGAAATGCAATGGTTTTTACCTGATTTTTATTCCGATTTATGCGTTACCTTGTTGGTATGTGTGCAATGTGCACGTAGGCAGTACTTTCTAAAGTTGGATCATGTGTTTACAAAGTATCAAATACGACTGAATATAAACGGAACGGACATGTCTTGAGATTGTCAGTTTTACAACCCACATTAATAATGATGATAAGCTGTCGACGATTTCCCCGCATCATCAAATTGAAATCAAGAACTCATAACATCGGAATTCTTCTGCCGAAAGATTTAGGTATCCGATATCATGTTCAACGAATCGAATATCGAATTTTCGTCTCTGCCATTTTGAAGGCCAGGTCAGGGTATCACATGTGTAAATGTATGATGCGCATATGACACCATGAAAAAATAACCAGTTTATTTCTACAGGCCACTTAAACAGGGATAGATATGCAAATTTTTAAACTAACAATATTAAACAGCTGTAGGATACCCCCTAAAATACAGCTGTGGGATACACCATCAAATATTATACAGCTGTAGGATACACCATCAAATATTTACAGCTGTAGGATACACCATGAAATATTATACAGCTGTAGGATACACCATCAAATGAGAATTTTCATAATATGTAAGTCTGAAAGTACGTAGTTTTTCCAACAAACAGTTAAACGGGAAATTTGAATACTTAAAGAAACCTTATTTTTTCATTTCCTAAAAGGGTAAATATAAACAACCCAACATATCCTTGGTGAATATTAAATGATAGGAGTATTAATGGATAAAACACTTTTCTTCGAATCAGTTCATCCGCTTGTATAAAAGATGGTTTAACGTTGTAAACGGAGGAGTTTTTTACGACTTCGAACGTTTATGTAAATACGGCGATATTTAATAAAGTCTTCAACCCTGTGGCTTCTAGGTTTATTTGTCAATAATAGATGGCGTTATATGGCGTTCATGGGAAACCGTAACAAAGTAAGTAAAGTTGATACTCGGAAACACTCGTGGTTTTTACATTGTTTTCATATGTGTTTTATTAATGGCTCTGTTAAGAGAGAGAGAGAGAGAGAGAGAGAGAGAGAGAGAGAGAGAGAGAGAGAGAGAGAGAAAGAGAGCAGACATGCAAATAAGACTGTTGTTGCCTTTTCACTTAAACATTTAAAAGGCTAAAGAACAAAGATTGTTTGACCTTTCGAGTCAACAGTAACACTAAAAAAGAAATTACATACACAATAAGTTCTATGATGAAAACTTGACTGCTTCCCATTTGCAAATAAAAGAATTTTTTTTAACCATTAACTAGTAACTTTTTGATTTCGCTCCCTCTCTTGTCAAAGGTTAGCTCATCATCGAGGCAATATTTATCATATTTTCTCCAGCCGAATTGCACTCGTATCTATCAAGTAGGTTTAGAAGCCACGAGGTACCGCGGCTTGCTCTACAACGTATCGTATCAATCTTTCACTGGAATATCAGTTAGTAATCTGGTATTAATATAATTTATCGACATCACGTTCTGCACTTCTGTGGGTATAAAAATAACTGAAAAATCACATGACAGCAGCATGCGTACTTTTGAGGGTAGAACAATGCAGCTTTAATCTCAAAACTCTACTGTCGAGACTAAATGAAAAACCGTAAATCCGATGCGATAAAGTGCCATTAGGCGGTGTCAGGTTTTGTAGGCCGTAGCGGTGTAGTACCGTAGCCGATCCCTTCCCAGTGTAGCCGCGTCGCCCTCCACATCGATCAGCTCTAGAGTAGGTTCGCAGGCCTGGTGGTTGAACGAGGCGCTACGAGGGTGAATGACCCGCCGTGGATGCGATGTTTCATGCCTCTCTGGAATATGTTATCCTGGTACTTTCACTGACAATTTCAGGGCAAAGTGAAGTATGCTTTCAAAGGGGTTTTGAACATGCATAGTTTAGGCTCGCTCCGTCCAATACAGTTTTCATATAAATAATATTATTCATTTATGAAAGCTTTATATGCACGCGATGCCCGGTGAGATATTAAATTCCAAGGTCATAATTATAATAATGCAATAATGGGTTACGAGATATCTTTAAACGGCGGATAACATTAGACTATGAGACCTCCTCTTTTATACGTATAACTCGTGTAATACTTATAATCAAAGTGAAGATGAACTTTGGAAATCTGGTCCTCCCTTGCGTGGTTCAAATCCAATAAACATAACCATACTTACTTATATTCGTGATTTACTTAAAACTTTAAATTATAAGAATTATTGTGAGATGTGTATCTACGCATCGTATTATACGGTTTAACAACTAAAAATGTCAATAATCTTTAGAACTATTGAACAATGATAATGATAGCTTTCGCTCTTACATATTTTAAGAATGCATATAACTGAACATTTAAAAAAAATCATCGAATTTCCGAGAAACAACATCTTTACCAGACCTTCTACTCTACCAATGAAACTAATCTGCCGTAAAAAGAAATGCAAAAACACCCGAAATGAAATAACGGAACAAATCACTTAAAAGTTTAACAAAAGTAATACAGAGTATTATTCCCGCAAAGCTTCAACAGTGAAAACATTGCAAAACCCTGAGAGCCTCTGAAAATGCAAATATTTGAGAATTTTCCACTAATCCCAATGGATTCCGAAAGTGTAGTTAGTTTGAACAGTGTTTAAACACAGGATCATCCCTGAGCCGTGAGGGGTAGCTCGTTCGTCAGCGGATGTTTAGTATTTAGCCGATGCAAGGCAACAAACACACAATCACAATTAGACTAGTCGTCTATTTGAGACGGTGTAAAATCTTTTTCGTAAAGCCTTGAAATGACTCTGAAATCGTCTTGGTAACATTTTGAAGACATTAATCTTTTATTTGATTGGTTATAAGTGGAAAACATAATATATTGTTAGACAACTCACACATTATGTATTTTTAACTACCGGTATTTTAAACAATGTTGTAAATCATTATAAATTTAAATTAGTATTTCGATATAAAAATATAATTTAAAATTAAACAATAACTTTGTAAACATCACTTATAGGTAAATACTAAGGACGGGTTGTTTCGGAAAATTTGAACAATTCATCAAATTTCAACGTTCATTTTCGGGTTCTGTGAAAGACTTATTCAAGTTCTGTTTTTATATCATTGTAGGCTAGTTGCTTGACAAAACTGAAATAAAAACAGAACTTGAAAAAATCTTTCACAGAACTTGAAAATGGACGTTGAAATTTGATGAATTGTTCAGATTCTCCGAAACAACCCGTCCTTAATGTCGACCGGGTTTCGCTACAACCGTAGCTTAAACAACCAAATAAACCTAAATAAAAGCCCTATACTCAGATTGTTCCCTATTGACAAAGAGCATTCGCATCTCAATCTCCCACCTATCCCTACCTCTTCCACTGTAGCTCAGACCGTCTACTTACCGTGATATCAACACATGTTAATTTATATTTTAGATGTTTAGGTTTAGTATTATACTGTTCTGATGAAGCTACGGTTGTAGCGAAACCCGGTCGACATTAAGTATTTACCTATGAGTGATGTTTACAAAGTTATTTTTTAATTTTAAATTATAATGTCACATCACAAAGTAACCGCTTCATATGAAGAAAAGATATAAAAATAATGTACTTTTAATTGTATAATGTTGCTGTGCAATCTTTCTGAAATAAAGTTTTATAAATAATATTTTTATTATTTTGTATCACTTTTTTTTTATTGGTTTTCAAGCTACAATCCCGTTAAACTGCAACAAAGCAGTTTGTCAACAGGATGTTAATGATCAATTACATACATACACACATAATATTATTACTATAACTATACAATTAACACACCTAAATTAATATAAACTATCTCTATTTAGTAACCATTGTTTCAGCATATATCTCAATCTATTTGTAGAATCACAATTTTTTATATTAATGGGTAACATGTTAAGCATTTTTGGCAAGTTAAATTCTAGGGTTAGGTTACTTAAATAAATAAATAAAAATTGTTTATGAATGACTATTTTTTTGTAAATAAAAAAATGTACAAATAAATTTGTTCGAATGAGATAATCACTATAATGTAATGGAAAAAAGATAATTGTAAAGGATTTGTGTACAAATGATCTACCAATTTTCATTCATATCTTTGTTTTATAAAAAAGTCTAATTTTTTCGCAAGCAATATAGGTTAACCAACACCTCTGCAATCTTTAATGTGATATTTGAATAGTATATATAATGTTATTTGCCAGACTGGGACTGCACTAGGATCTTCAAAATCCTGTAGTATAAAAAACTTTAAAAAAAAAATCTACACATATTTAGTATATAATATATTTAATATGTATATAGGTCCCGCAGATTCCTACCCACCCCTCATACCTTTTTCCTTCCCAGAAATTCCTATGCTTCCTTTCCTTAAAAAGATTTTCCACACATGAGTGAAATTATTTTCCTCAAGGACTCCTATGTGGACTTACTTTAAAAAAATATTTTTTTGAGTAGAAAGAAATAAGAAATGGAAAGAAAAGTCTAAAGGAACCTTGGGGAAACCTGGCTTTAGATATCTGGGCACGAAGCTTAGCTAAAAACGTAACATGGAACGTTTCAATTTGGAAAGCCGTCTCTTTCACCGGGGCCATTTTAGTATTTTCCAATTTGACATTGTTCAACATTAATTCTGAAAATCTACAGCTTTATTCCAATATTAATGAAATTTTGCACAGTCAACCTTCAAAATAAAAGGAATGTCTACATGAGATTTCGAGAAACCTGGGAACGCCCAGAATTTCATCTAGTTCACACATGAAATATGGAAATATGATTAACAACTAGTAATGTGCGTGCGAAATGATTTCAACGATGAGTCACGATAATTACCTACAATCTTTATAATACAGAATCGAATCAAAATGATTCGTCCTTAACCTAAAAGAAATTCCATATTATTTTATAGTTTAACCAAATTATTTTTCTTTGCACGATAAACGACAAAACGGTATCACTTTGTTTAACTGAGAACACGATTTACCGACTCATCCCTTTTCCTACAGCGCACAAAAAATATTTTATTTATTTATTTTTTTATAATATAATATTGATTACATTTTATGATTTTGACTGTCCAACTAGGAAGGATTCCCGTTTCAGGACAGTCAAATTTACAAGTTTCAAGTTATCCTAGACGAATACAGGATTTAAGACTAGCTAAAATAAGTATGTTAAAACGAAGATACATAAAAAGATACATAAAAAAGATACATAAAAAAGATACATAAAGATACATAAAGATATTACATACATATTATTTGATACATTGTTAGTGAATAGTAAACACGGCCACGCCAACACATACCTACACAGTGGTGAAATTTACCTACAGTATATATATTTTACAGTCCTATATATAAGACATTTAAACATATTTAAATGGTATCTTTAAATGCATTTTATCAAATTAAAAATAATAACTCTCATATGCATTACGTTTATAACTACTCTCTTAACCCCTCAAGCATATGCCATATATTTGTAGGGTGACCGGATAACTCATCACAATGATAATTCATCACATCTTTAAAATGTTAAAGTCATGGAAAGTGATGAAATAAAAACTTTATTAACTGAGTTAAGTAGGTTAGGATAGGTTAGGTGAAGATAAATTATTTTTTTCATCGTTTCTAATGACTTTATATCACTTTTTAAAAGTGTGTTGAATTGTCACTGTGTTGAGTTATCATGGAACCTATTTGTAGAAGGTCGGAGTATTTCCGCTTTGCAATAAAATCCAAATAAATGGAATATTTCTGAACGTATCCGAAAACTAAAAACAGCTTTTGAAAGGTGATAAATTACGCTTTCATTTTTTTAAAAAATAAATGAAAAAAATTATTTGACATATAAAAAATTTAAAATCGAACATAAAAAAATTACTTACCTTACATTTTTTGTAACTAGTATTTATTTATTTATTGAACGCCCGTAGGGCTTTTACAGATAATACAGTTAAAATAACGCAGAAATTTAATATCTAAGTACATAAAATAAATATCATTTGATCATTAGATACAATTTATTTATTTATTGCATCTCACTATACATAAAACACTTTTTTTTCACATAAAAATCAACCTCACTAGGACTAAGCCTGTATCGAGGTTAACAATTCACATTTGAGTGAAGCAAACATAAGAGTAATCACAAACATAAAGTAATTCTACATATAAACACAAAATATTTCAAAATTAAAGAAAAAATAAATATTAGATGTGCTACCAGATGGGTAATTTGACAGTATATTTTAACAATATTTGAACCATAACTAATCATCAATCATAATTATGTTCCCAAAAACGAACAAATTAGCCTGAAGGGTTAATCCTTTGTACTTCAAATATTTTTTTTTATATGGTATACCAGCTACTCCATAGAGTGTAATGTAAAATATGAGGAAAAATTACGATATTTTTAGAAAATTACAAAAAACAAATTTTCTGTAGTAAAATGATATAGCTATGTTAAGAAATATATATATTTATTATCCTATAAGATTGTTACTAAAAGGATCTTTTGCATATTCTAATCTTTATATTTTTTTAACGTGTGGTATTTTAGAAAGCAGTCGCCCAAATGCATGCGTGGTTTTTTAGGACACGTGACATTATGTCGCCGCAGCGGCGACATCGGAGTTGTTAGAATGTTTCCCTTGTCGCCGCCACGACGACAAAGGAGTACAAAGAGTTAATATGTTTATACTTCTAACTTATTAATTTCATGCTAAAACATATTGTTAAACTACTGATGTGTCGTATTAAAAATAATAATAATATTTACATCTCTGATACATACTGTGTTTATTTCATCTTCATAGTATTTTAGGTACCCATTATCATGCATATTATAAATGTAATGCACGGTACCCATTGTAACGTTAAATTATCATATACTAGTAGCTCTGTGAACAGGACCTTGCGTCCAAAAAAGTATTTTTCTAATAATTTATCTCTTATTTAATACAACAACAAAAAAAAATCCTTTGAAATTCCTCAAATGAGATTTGTAAGAAGGTTGGTTTATAATTAAAGTAAATACCCACTTAGTTCGTTTTATTTCAAATAAGGAATTATACAGTTTGTCAAAAGATACGTTGCTACTACAATTATTTTTTAAAACTTCATTTCTCACAGATTAAGATAGCTGATAAAAAATAATAATAAACATAAAAAATAAAAATAAACTTTTAAGAAAACGAAATAAATACATATGTACGTATGTACGTATATATTGTAAGAAAATTATCTAACATTAAAAATTTGAAAAAGTGCACAGTATCCATTGAATTTTATTAATTTTTGAGAATGGAAGGAAAAATAAATTAATTCGAAAATGTTGCTAAACAAAAAAATGAGAAGGTACATAATGTATAAAGGAAGTATATAAAATTTGTTTTTTATTATTATTTATAGGAAAACCGCTTTCAATTTTATACTAAAAATACTGCATGTATCAAAGAATATGTCGGAATCATTGATTTTGAATAATCAATTTTTGAATAAGCGATTTTGAATATTATTTATCAACAGAGTGCATGTCAAAAATTCGCTCCACTTAATAATACAAAATCTAAAGCCTACAAAACCTAATATCCATAAAATTTATCTATAAACATGTCCCCGAAGATCAGTGTAGAGAATAATCGAAGTTTGTGAAATCTTAACGCTCTAATTTTACAGAATTTACAAGTGTTTAATTCAAACTGTGAAGTGTCAGAGTGTTGTTGCCGAAATAATAACCTGTCATTCTAATCACTGTAAACATACCTGTGCGAAAATAAAAACAATTAATACGTATCATCAAAGTTTGTGAAATCTTAACGCTTTAATTAACCAGGTTTACAAGTGTTTAATTCAACTGTGAAGTATCATAGTGTTATTGCCGAAATAATATCCTTTTATTCTAATCGCTGTAAACATACCTGTGCGAAAACAATTTTATATTACTCTTAATTCCCGGTTAACCAAAAGCGGCCGCTAGCCCAGTGGTGAGCGAATCCGCATATAGATCCGAAGGTCCTCAGTTCGATTCCTACTAATACTAAGTTTTCTTCCTCGATTTTTTTTTTTTTTTTTCCTGCAATATTATTTAAATCATTGTGAAACAAGATATACGAGTTTAGCAGATCATCCAAATCAAGGCGCTGATTTAAAGTACGAATTATCATCAAGTACCCATAACTACTTACTGTGGCAAGTTAGCAATATTGCCTACATGTCAGCTGACAGGCGCAAATCATCGACTTATCAACTAAAGTGGTGAAGCGAATAAAAAAAAAAACACAAAAAAATACGAATTGTACAAAACCAATTACTTATATAAAAAAATCCATTGTTCAAAAAATGAACCGTCCTAAAAAAAGACATCTGAGCACAATGATGCCCCGGATTATTGGAGAAAATAGCGTCTCAATTGAGGATGCAAACGAAACCTCATCGATTGCGTCATCCAAAGGCTCGGATGATACCGAAGTAGAATATCCTTGCACCTCAGGGGTAGATGTGCTTAATGAAGCTCAAACACATCTGACAGCTCTACAAGATGTCTTGGCAGAGAAGCAGTCGAAGGTCTCAAAAGACCAGCAGCTGAGAATTGCCAGAAACGTGTCGGAAGTTTTTAGATCCGTATCTCAGCTGTTGTTGGAGCGCGAGACCATGCGTGCTGATCTGGCTACAGTGACTGCCCAACTGAGAATGACAGAAATCAAAGTACGACACGTGAAGAGCGAAAAAAGACAACTTGAACAAAAAATTATTCAACTAGAGTCTGATCTTGGACCTGTAATGCGGAGAGTAGCGGAGGCAACGGAGGCTAGCCTCTCATTTGCTGACATCGCCCGCAAACAGCCTAATGATGCTCACCAACCCCCTCCACTTACCCAATATGGACATCGTGTCGGAGCACCAAGACCAGGCGTATGCGTATTTCCAACAGATGCAGACGCCACCAAGGATAGCGATGGTACCAAAAAAATTATCCAGGACATGATTCGGCCATCTGAACTAGGCGTTCGGGTCACGGGAATAAAAAAGATAAGAAATAAAGGTATCTTGATAAACACGGCAACCGCAGGTGAGCAACAAAAACTATTAAATGCACCCTGTTTCGACAAATCAAGCACAATTAAGGCCCGACTGCCGACCAAGCGATCTCCGAGACTAATATTTTTTGGGGTACCGAGGGACCTGACTGACGAAGAATTTTTAAGGATCGCCTTAACTGGGGTTCCCAACATTCAAGACATTGAGGGAACTATAGCGTGCTGTAAATTAAGTCACTTAGCTGGTGCTCGCACAGGAAACACTTGTCATCGTATTTATGAAATGCCAGCTATCGTCCGTAAATTACTTATTGAACAGGAGAAAGTATTTGTGAACTGGACTGTTTGCCGCGTCAGAGATTTTATTGGCCTTACTGTCTGCACTAAATGTCATATGATTGGACACTCATACAAATATTGCAGAGATACTAAACCTACATGTGGACACTGTGCACAAGAAAAACACACCCGTGAGTCGTGCCCAAATGCAGCCATCAAACCAGTTTGCGCGACATGCACCAGATTTGGTAAGCCTGCTGACCATTCAACCGGAGATAGGGACAACTGCCCAGCTTACATAGCTGCCCTCAAGAAGGACCTAGCTACAATAGACTATGGAGTGTAATATACAAGAACACAAGTGCCTAACTATCGATGACTATACTCCCATGAAGAACTGTCTGCGAATAATGTATATGAACGCCAGAAGTATACGAAACAAGTTTGACGAAATTGAGGAAAAGGTCAGAAGATTATGCGATATTGTTCATGTTCTTGTCATCACTGAAACGTGGCTTGATGTCGGAGAAGAAAAGTTCTTTTGCTTAAATGGTTTTTACAGTGCTTTTTCTTCTCGCCCAAATGAAGGAGGAGGAGGTGTGGCCATATATGTTCTGGATTCTATGAAGTGCTCTATCATTGAAAATTTTTCCAACGAAAATTCATTTTTAGGTATTAGTGTTTGCAGCAGTAATAGGAAACCAGTCAACATTTATGCCATTTATCGAAAACCTAACCCAAACAACATGCACGATTTCCTAACACATTTTGAAAAAATACTGAACAAAAGCAGACAAGATACATTAATACTCGGAGATTTCAACATTGACACTTCCATAAACACACCTTCTTCTTTAAATTTTATCAACACCTTATTAACATACAATTTCTCAATACAAAATAAATCATATCCCACGAGAGTCACTGATACAAGCAGCACTATTATAGATCACGTTATATCAAACAGACAAAACATTTCAACAACCATATCGAATATAGATGACCCGCTTAGTGACCATAATATACTAATTGTTGACTTTAAGAATAATTTAAAAAAATGGTTTAATAATAGAACTAAACCACGCTTTACTAAACCTATCATCAACAGTATGGCGGTAAAATCTTATATTGCGACTAACAAATTTGCTATCAACTCAACCAAACCCGAAGACGGTTACAAAGATTTTAATGATTATGTCAAAAATGCATTAGAAGCAGGTAAAAATACATCGAACGTAAAAACCGGAAGGCGGCAACATCTAAATACACCTTGGTTTGATTCTAAACTGAATTTTCTAATCAAGGAACGAAACCAGCTTCACAAGCAGTGGAAACAAGACCCAGGTAATATTACTCTTGCAATACTTAAAAATAAACTCAGAAACATAATAACTAATTATAGGAGAAGTCTGAAAAACAAATATTACATCAATAGCTTTCAACAAAGCCTAACTAACCCAAGAAAAACTTGGAAAACCATTAACTCAATTCTGTCTAACCGTGTACATAAACCCACCAACACAATTGAATCTCTCATCGTAAATAATTGTGAAATTAGGGAACCCCGTGAAATAGCGTTGGCATTTAATGAGTTTTTCCTGTCAGTTGGAGAAAAATTGGCAGCTGCCATTCCATCATTCCCGGATGACTGTAATACAATATATGTAGAACCAAAGGCACGACAATCCTTATATATGACTAGGACGAATAAGGATGAGGTAATAAAGGTCATCTCGAAACTTAGGTCGAATGCAGCGGCAGGAATCGATGGAGTAACACCGTGCATTCTTAAAACCTGTAAAGAAGAACTAGCGGGGCACCTAACCCAACTTATCAACTTCTCCATAGGCTCGGGAATATTTCCAAACCAGTTAAAGCTAGCAAAAATTATACCAATTTTTAAAGAAGACTGCAAGAAGTGTATTTCTAACTACCGTCCAATATCGATTTTATCGGTATTTTCAAAGGTGTTTGAGTCAATTATCAAAGATAGACTGATAAAATACATCTCTAGCAATGATATCCTTACACCACAGCAATATGGCTTTCGGAAAAACTCCAATACCCAATGTGCCACTTTCGATTTCATTTCTAACATTCAGCAGTACATAGACCAGGGCGAATATGTGGCAGCTATATTTATAGATCTGAAAAAAGCCTTTGATACGGTAGATCATGAAATACTTCTACAGAAAATGGAACATTTGGGAATAGTAGGTAAATCTTTAAATTTGCTCCGAAGTTACCTAGCTGATAGATTTTGCCTTGTCGATATCGGAGGGAACCTAAGCGGCTTTGGAAAAATCACATGTGGAGTGCCACAGGGCTCTATTCTTGGACCTCTACTTTTCTTACTATACATCAATGATATAACTAAATGTGGCATCTCGGGAAAACTTCAACTTTACGCTGATGATACTGTGATTTACTACCATTGTAAAAATCTGAAGGAACTTGAAGCTCTAATGAATAAAGATCTCGCAAAGCTGGCAAAATGGCTTCGATTAAACAAATTAAGCCTCAATGTTAAAAAAACCCATTACCTTACTTTCGGTAAAAAAGATAACATGGGTATGAATATTATTCTTGGAAATGAAAAGCTACAACATGTTCAAGTAACGAAATATTTGGGGTTACTCATAGACTCTAACCTCTCGTGGAACTCCCATGTTGAGAATGTAAAATCCAAAATTTCCCCTATAACCGGTGTACTTTATCGACTCCAAGGTGTGCTCCCCACATCTTTACTGCGTGCAACTTATTATGCTATGATTCACTCCCACCTGAGTTATCTAGTTAGTATCTGGGGCACCATTACCAAAAAAAAAAAGTTCGGAAATACAAGTAATTCAAAATAGAGCCGTACGTAATATATATAATCTGCCATGGGATACACATGTCAAAGATATATACTCACAGACACAAATACTTCCCTTTACAGTCCTTCCAAAGTATAACATCACAACTGCCATTCTACAAATAATTCAACACTCCTCACACACCAACACTAAACCAGTTTTTAATTCTGACATACACCAGCACAAAACACGATCACAAAATCAAATACATTTATCGTCATCTACTTACACGACCAAATTTGGAATTAACTCCTTACAATACATTGCACATAAACAATATAACGCATTACCTAGTAATTTAAAACTTCCGGCAACAAACAAAAAAACACTGGCAAAAGCTCTTAAAAGCTATTTCCTTAACAGTTTCATTAATGACTAACACAATCTTTCTCTAGAACTCCATAATAACATCTGCGTTTATTTATTTTAATGTATTTATTTTAATGTATTTATTTTAATGTATTTTATTTATTTGCCTTGTCCTTTCTAATGTTGTCTTTCCCGAAATGAGTTTTATAAACTCATTGGGAATAATACATTATTACTTTGTTATCATTTTGTAATGTATTATCTTGTAATAAAAAAAAAAAAAAAAAAAAATTCGCAAATTCTTCTGATTCTATGAAATAGAAAGTACAAACAAATTTTGCAGACAGACGAAGTGCAAAACGGTCGAGTTAAACAGGACTTCGCTACGATCAATCAATAAACAGGTACCTGTCTATACCTTTACCTAGGCATTTACCTCAGTGTTGCCGCAAAGTGCAATAAAATTGGTAAGCAGCAAATAATTCCCCGCCCCAAAAGCGCAGTGTGAATGCGGCTTGAGTAATCTGCACCGCACTACCGGAAATAGATTGCGCGAACTGTCCGCCAAATTATTTACGACACGAATCCACGCGACCCACGCGCCACTGCGGCCGGGGAACTAACCTCTCGGAGACAGGTAGTGTTGGAAGTAATTCAATTAAATAAAACAACACACAGTTCTTTGTACTATGCCAAATTACCTATTTATACGACCACTTCGAAAACCACCGTTCCGAGTGCAAATACAACAATATTTAGCGAGGAAACTTGTATATATTTCTTTTGACTAGCTTTATATTTACGGTCAGTTGCTTGAAATGGCTTTGGCCGTGTTTTGTGACCAAATCTGAATAGCTGGGTACTTCTCCACCTTCCCCTCCACCATCTCCTTCACCCCCCCCACTACCTTCAGCCTCACAACATTTGAAATGCCATAGACTCACTGGCTTCAGACGTTTGGGATTATTAAGGACTCTTGTGCGGTTTCACGACATTGTTTTTTTTGTAATCCTGTTAAAAACGGGGACTGCAGGCCCTTAACGAATGAATTGATAGATTTCAGGTTAAACATTTTGGTAAAAAGGGAATTTATTAACGCAACGTCGGAAAACGTACACGTGTTCATAAAAATCTTTAAGTCATTATATATTGACAGGGCAAATGCAGGTGCCTGAACACATGTTCCGATACATTCTGAAAGCACTAAAATTTTACTAGAAAACGGCCTGCTGTCCCGCTTTTAACAAGATTTTAATAAAACTTTTTTTTCCAGGCTTGTATAAATTGATGAGCTTCTTCCGTCGACGTAACACACCATAAATCAATGGTTTCTTCTCGTAGTATACAATTTGATTTAAATATTTCACTTTGTCCCAGAGCCAAAACGATGTTCGTAAATGTGGTAGCTACTTTTATAGCTAAAATATGATTTGTCAGAAACGTACTTATTACCAACCTTCCTATCTTGTGCTCCCCTCTCTCCTTCTCTCAATTCGCTTCACAATATTCACCAATAATTAAGTGTCACATTTACAATGACTCCAGGCAGAGAGATTTTTTAAAATATCTCAACAAATATATTTATACAAAAAGAGATAGTAATAATTCATGATTGAGTATAATAATATACACGGTAACATTTCAGTTCCATAATTGTGTGCCTATATAATATTTTTATTCTAATGCTACGTATACATACGCGAGCCGAACTGCCGAACTTATGGGAAAAGAACGAAGAAACCGCAAATGGCGCGAAACGCAGCTTACAGTTGTTTCGGTCGTTTTCCGTAATTCGTGGCTCAGTTCGCATTTCGGCTGGCAAATGAATACGTACCATAAGATGTACATTGTACACCCATAAAAAGCTATGATTTTATTATGGGGGGTGTTATTGATTTAGTTACTAAAAGTTTTTTTTTTAGTTCAATTTTTCAGTACATATTTTATTTGTGTTATGAATTTTTTAAAGCTATTTATAAGGAGATATTAAATTTTTTAATAAATTTCTTTGTGGCTAGGTATTTGTAGTTGTGTTAACCCAAAGTTTTTTTAACATATCGGAATCGGCAACATGCATTTTTTGCCTAAGATTTGTTGTTTTGAATGGTGCGACATTGTTTAGATTATCTTCTTTATACACTTGTAAAGTTGAGTGGTATCGGATCAAAGTATTTATTTTTAACAGTTTTACATGTAATTTTCTCATATTTGTTTTCATTATTGAATGCTTATATTTATCCAGTCCACTACTCCTGTTAGTTTACGGGGTAACATATGGCACTTGTTTACCAGTCATTATTTTAAAATAAATATCGAGGGTGTAGTACAAACAAAATAGTAGAAAATACTCACATAGTTATGTACAAACATCGCATGCGTGTGAGTTTATGTGTAGGTACTGATGACTGAGAATTAATAAAGGGATGACAATGTATTCATTTATTTAAGCTAACAGCTAAAGAGCTTAAAGCTCACCCAAAGTGTTGAACAGTACATAAACTTAGGAATTTAATCAATATACTGAAATGCCGAATAACTCTTGAAACTTAAAAGTAGTTAAATAGGGTTCCAAATGCGTCATACTCAACACACTCATGTTGCTGTGCTACAGATACTCAAGTCATACTCAACACACTCTTGCTGCGCTACAGATACTCCCGTCATACTCAACACACTCATGTTGCTGTGCTACAGATACTCGCGTCATACTCAACACACTCATGTTGCTGTGCTACAGATACTTCCGTCATACTCAACACACTGACGTTGCTGTGCTACAGATACTCCCGCGGGGATATTATTTAGTGACTCTCTTGGTGGAATTTATATGTTACCACTAAAATCTATCTATATAAATAAAAATGTAAATGTTCCTTTGTTTAAAATCTCAAGTCTCCGAAAGATTTTCACACCGATTGCTTTGAAATTTTGACACAACGTTACATTCGAATACGCGTGTGTTTTTATATACCTATATTATATAAATGTCACCTGTGAAAGGTAAACACATGCTCTTTTTTAAAAACATCGCCATCTGTTGGACGTAAAAGCAGCACGCGCTATTTTTTCTCTATCTGCACAGACAGACTGAGCCATAGCAACGCGGGATACAGCTAGTATATAATAAATATCTAAGATCCTATTCACAGTGTCTCTTGGCGTCCTTGCATAGTTTAATAATTGATTCCAGGTTGTGGGTACACAAATTAGTTTTTGGATCTTGAATTATAATAGATAATAATAATATCTCAATCTGCAATACAACGATTATTGGTATTAATTAATTACTATTGAATTTGAGATAATTTATAATGTTGGATAAACAGAGTGGAAGAAAAATAGTTAACAGATTTCTAATCAAATTCTTAGGATACAAATTACACAAAGTGGGACGGTACCGCTGTTGTGGCAAGGATATGTATGAATACGGTATGTAGCAAGGATAGAAAACAGTCGACTATCAAAGAGACTTTGCCACAATAAATCTGCAGGACGAAGGACTGGTGGGAGATCTTAACTTTATTTATTACAAGATAAAAGTAATATACATATTTCACATTTTTCACATTAAAAAATCAAAGTATTATTGTTTACTACTAACTTACATAAGTACATTTTAATTTTGCTCAACATCTAAAGAACATACAGTTTTTTCTTAAATATAATCATTATTGTTGGAAAGTAAGAGCTTCGTAGATGCACGCACTGGTGGCAGTGCATAGAGCTTGCGTGGAAGTCCGCAAGATGGAGCCAGTGTCCAGTAGTCGCCAGGGCCAGTGGGAAGGCTCCCAGAGAAACTTACTGTTTCAGATTCCAATTAGCCAGCTTCTAGTTAGGTCGACTATCGAGTCACCATTATATTATGCGGAGTAATAATAAATCCCTGATTAATCTAAAAGAACCAATTATTTATAAACTCCTTCCAGTTGGAGACCTGTTTGTACGAACACAACAATTCTATTTACTGTTGTCAAGCTATCGGGAAGGAGATTGTATGTGTGCATTCATAGCCTATGTTTTTTTTACCACTTTTAGTCTTTACTAACTTAGGTGGCTAGACACAATCCAGACAGAACAAAGATGAACACAACATTATTTTTCTAGAGGCGATCAGGAGTCTTAGCGCCGATTATGGTGATCATTTGAAGATATAGCACCGAGTAAATAAAGACAATGAACCCAAAAGAGAAAGAAGCATAAAACGTTATAATTTAGTCTACATTAATCAGTATTTTTCTTGTGTTCATGTTATTGCTTAACAATTTGTGTAAAGATCTTCATCCAAAGGAAATTTAGACCATTCCAATTAAGAAAAATAAAGTTTAAAAAGACGGTTAAAGATAAACAAAGAATTAGATTTCCGCAGATGCAAATTTTGAGTAAATTTACTAAACGACCATTTTACCATTTATCACTGAATTTCACATTTACCACGAAGCTCATTTACTAAAAAAATTACATTGAATTCTATCCCAGACATTTAGCAAAGTGCCTTTTCTACCAGGGACGAACAGGGACTTCGTGAGAAAGGGGGAAAGTTCTATAGCGTATAGGGGTGACAAAAGATTTTTAATGATGCCTCGGTTTTAATAGCTCGGTAAAGGGCGCACTATTGTCGACAGCCATAATGTTGCCACTATTCAGAAAAAGAAAATAGTCCGAAACAAAAAATTGTAGGTAGGTATATATTATTTTTCAGGCAACACTGCGGGGAGCTTTGTAAGTTGAAAGTTTTTGTCACGCAAAGGTTAATAAACCTTCATTGAAAATGTATTCCCCCTAACAAATTATTATTTAATTTTTGGTGCGGATAAGCTTCGAGTATTTAACCGGCTAAGCGAAATAAAAAATACACCATCGGACATTCCAAAATCAGCCAAAAGGTTTTATCATTAATAAAACTGCAATGGATTGAAAAGAATCTCTTTTCACGCTGGATGTTTCAAATAGGACCTAAATTATTTACTTTGAATGAGTGATCAGAATCTTTATCAGAATTTCTAGAAATGCTATTTACGTACATAAGCTACACAAAATCAAAATTGAAATTTTTCAGACTTGATCCAAAAGGTAGAAAAACAGACTAAATATAAATTTATTATACAGGGTTTTCCAATAAGAGGTGTTATTTTGAATAGCCCGCTATTTCGGTAGATGTTACTTTTGAAGCTGTCATTTTTTGACATTTGACCAGTAGAAACTACGCCATTAGTAAAAATGGAACGATACACGCTTCAACAACGCATTGAAATTATTAAAATTCACTTGAGTGAATCAAATGCAAATCATCTTGAGTGATGAGGCCCATTTCCACCTCGGTGGCTTCGTCAACAAGCAAAATTGTCGCACCTGGGGCTCCGAAAATCCAAGAGTTATTGTTGAAAAGCCTATCTATCCCTAACGTGTGACTGTTTGGTGCGGTTTATGGTCCGGCGGAGTCATTGTACCTTACTTTTTCGAAAATGAGGCTGAAGCAATAGTTACGGTGAATGGATTGCGCTATCGAGAAATGATTAATGATTTTTTATGGCTGGAATTGGATGGTATTGATCTGGACAACGTTTACTTTCAACAAGACCGCGCTACGTGCCACACAAGCAACGAAACCATTGATCTTTTACGATTGAATATCAAAATAACACCTCTTATTGGAAAACCCTGTACTAGTGGATCCCGCAATGCTTCGATATTTTTATAGGTCTTTCTCGGGCGTCTACGACTTTTTCCACCATTCACTACTGTATACTACAATTTTACTGTTAAAAAACTACATTACATCGACTTTAATTTGACTCCGTATCTCGTTCCGATGCAGAGATGTCCCCGACTGCTTCTACCATTCAAACCATCTATCTAAACACTCCTGGCACTAATAAGAAGAAACATTAAAATTTTCAGCGATATCGGTTGACTACTTTTCGAGTTTTGCGAGCACTACGCAGGCTGAATATTATATCAGAAATTTACTTTAAAAAATGACTGAATTAAATTTTTCATATTAAAAACTAGACAGGTATTCAATATTTTAAAGCTTTCTACTTAAGGATTTTTCATTTGATGTGTATTACATATTTTATTTAAATTCATAATAAATAAAAAATTCTGCAAAAGCGAGCCAAAAGCACGTGCCAAGCGATTGCTAAATAAATCACTCTCATGACGATCTCCGAATCAAAAGTCCGAAAACTTAATACTTCAACATATCATCAGAGGAATCGGGGGAATAATATTTGTCTTGATACTAATTCGGATGGTACTAAGTCATACGCGTTGACGTATAAAAACGTCATGAGTCGGAAATAGTCCCTAGTGCCGTGCGAACTTCCCACCCACTGTTCTGTTATTATTATTTATAAAAAACGCGAAAACACAAACAGAATTTAAGAAAAAACGCAATATTGCGTCATACGGTGGGAAATGTGCTTTTGAAATGGATTAAAATCTAAAATAAACGATCTCTTTAATGTGGAATATGTTTGAGGAGGTGGCTGGGATGATGAAAGTAAAGTAGCCACAAACGATTTCACCAATCGAAACGAGCAGACTATTAAGTTACTAAAAAATTAACCCTTACCGGAAAGCTTAAGTGACAGGATTAATCAATTTCATTTCACGGCATTTCAATGCAACACCAACATTTGAGTCAAAGTAAAACCGTTTAATTTACATAAATTCATCTGGAACAAGTGAAGAACGTCCTAGGATGATATGGTATGATGATCAAGGGTGTCAAAATCTTGTGGCATGTCAATAATTGATTAATAGAAAAGAAGGTAAGTATAGGACTATAAAAGTGAACGAACCAAGGTATGTGTACTGGTGTAAGGTGTGTATTTGGTTTATTAAAAAAGAAAAATGCTACGAACTTACGCATCGATCAAATAAATATTATTTTTAGTTTAAATTCGGAATCTCGAATAGTGGGCTCATATGTTTTAGATGGTGTGAGAAACGGTACACATATTTACAGAAAAACGCTTTTCGATTTGCCTCCACGTCGCAGAGATAAACAATTTCCTGGTAGTCTTAATCCGTCTTTGAATACAACGTACTTCTTGATCTTTGCTCTAGTGATCTACATACATTTTTTTGAATGGCAGAATTCTATTTTTGAACGCATAGCGGTTAAAAATAGGCTTCACGAACGCATTTTTTCACTACTATTTTCTCAGTACACGTGTTGCGAAAAAGTACAGTGAAATAAGTTTAAATTCTCATATGGGATATTATGTAGCGAAAGAATAAACTTATTTTTAGATTGCATATTTTGGGATGAGCAAACAATTAAAATTTCTAAAGAAATAAAATGTATAATTGACCAAAAATATTCTTTATCTATTTACAAGTTTGGCACGCCGACGTTTTAGCAAATGACAAGGACTACCATTGTTACCACAAGTGTTGCTATTGGCACCAGACAAACGTTAATAATGAAGAAGCACTCTGGTCATATACTATAATATAAGGTGCCGAGATATCCTGCAGCACTAGAGAAAGATTGAAAGAACAAGCACAAAATTCTGGCTTCTTTTGGCACCAGGAAAACATACATCGAAGTAAACGTTATAAATGAGGCAACATAGAACCAAGTATCAAAGGCAAAATAAGGAACTTGACTTACCAGAACTCATGAAGTACGGTATTCTAAATCGGCCACTCAGCACCCTGTCCCTCAGGCTCTGGAGAGTTGAACCATCGAAGGGGAGAGCACCGCAAACTAGCACATACAGGACCACACCCAAACTCTGTGGAAATTGTAATAATCCATTTGAAACGATACAATTAAAGGATACATTTATTAATAGACAAATTTTTAAAATGGGTCACTTCAGTTTGGATGTCGAGTTATGCTATAATATGATAACACACAAAATGTAATAAGGAGTTCCACAAGGATCTCATTTAGAACCATAGTTAAAATAGTCACTCCTTGGGTATGTTCTCTCGTCTTATGCAATGTGTTACACAGTTCGCTATTTGTATGTCAAATAAAGCTAGAAGATGCATTTTCGTACGACTTGACAGTTTTTAAAATGTCATAAGAAGTTCCAGCGCATTTAGGACCAAAGCTAAGATATTTACTTATGGCTTGGTGAGTTGGTTTGTAGAATATCTAAGCAAGAAATCATTTTATATCTACAAACACAGCAACAAACATAGGAAATATTATTTTTATTGGAGATCGAACTTACCCAAATGTCAATTTCGGGTCCGGTATATTTTTTTCCCTCAAAGACTTCGGGAGCTGCATATGGAGGGGAACCACACCACGTGGCCAGGAGTTCTCCGGCCGCGTAGTAATTACTGAAGCCAAAGTCAGCTATTTTTATGTTCATGTTTGCATCCAAGAGGAGATTTTCAGCCTGAGAAAGGGAATCATCATGAATAAGATTTACCGAAGAAAAATATTTGCGGACAAGGAAATCTAAATCAAGAGATAGTAGTCACATAGTCACGGCAAGGAAACTAACGGAATCCGAGTTTTAAATCAGTCATTTGAAATTATATACTTAACTGCCTACGTTGAATGAGTTCATAGAAGATACTCAGCTCGGAGGAAACGAAAGAGACTGCAGATTTCAATAACTTGTACTCTCGTGACACGTGAAGAATCTAACCCATATTATAATATGTCCTGATAAGCTCGAATTTTACAATAAAGTCACATGGAAAATAAATACAACTTTATTGCTGGATTGTGTAGCGATTAGTAACGAATAATGTATTATTTTTATTGGGGCCAGACTTTGAGTAAGTAATGTTATTTTGTCGAGACCAAGGCGGTCTCTATACCAACGTCTGAAAACAAATAAATGTTCGTAAAACACGCAAATTACGCGGCAGATTTCTGAGAATAAAACACATTTTAAAGGTGTATACAACCAAACGGCTGTCCAATGTTTAAAACATTTATGTCTCAGAACGACGAATAAGAACGGAATTATAAACATGGTTTTCAATTAAATTTGTAACTCAAATATCGAATACCTGTTGAGGAAATTACCAATATTTGGTATATCAGTGTAGGAAAGAATGAACATACCCGAAATGTGTCAATAAGTAAATTATTAACACTAATACAGCAGTCAATTTGAGCAGAAATTTATTTAAGTTACCGTAGTTAACTATGTAGGCACCGATTTTAATGTCTAAATTATAAGTAACCTTTTCGACAGCTCTAGTTTTTTTATAATTCAATCAATTGTTTCACGAATGAGGTTTATTTTTCAGAATATCATCAACAACATCGTTATACCAAAGTTTAACTAATACAAGAAAAAAAATTGGAGAACTAGAAAAGGGATTCCACAGAGACGACTCCTAGAGCGTCAAGAATGCAAATATTTACACTTATTTGACAACAAAGATGGCCGACCTTAAGATCTCTATGTACTATTCTCCTGTCGTGGCAGTACTCCACAGCTGATAGTATCTGCCAGAACTTCCTGCGCGCCGCCTGCTCGGCCATCCGTCCATACCGAGCGATGTAATCTGCAACAAACAAACAAAGACGTCATTACAATCGCCAATCAGAAGACGGCAATATCAAAAACAAAAGAAAGCACACAATGGAACAATGGCGGCTGTTTTAACAAAGTGTGTTTAGTGTACGTATTCAAGAACAATACATAAAGACGGGGTGTTAAGGGACGTACTTGACTTATTTTAACCAGTGATTCCTGACGTTATTTGGAGTAAACATAAATTGACATGAAATTTGATGTTTTTGAAAAAAAAAATTTTCAACCTAGTTCCTAAAAAATAAGTAGGCATTGGACAGTTAGTACGGGGTGAGGGGTTGTTCAGTTACTAAACTGAGTTACCAGTAACGACCTGTGGTAGAAATTTTGTTTTTGTTTGGTTTTGGAACAAATTTGGTATAAAAGATACTTATACATTCTACACGATCAATGGTGATGTATGTGATATTATGTGAGTAGAACAATAATGATAATCAACTAAACCTTTACCTAACATAACCAAATCTGCGGGGGTTACTGTCCAATTAGAATCAATTGAATCAATCAATTCAATCCAATTCTTTAGATTTAGAACACAGGCGTCAGGTTGGAATGCTGTCCTCTTTCTACCGGTATTTCAATGGAAGATACTCCGAGCAACTAGCGTCATTGATCCCTTCGGAACTGGCGCTTAACAACATCAGGTAACACGCCAAACACGCGCCCAGGATTTGCACACGGTTGACATTTGTCACATGAGAACGGATTGTTTCTACGACTAGTCCTCGAGTTCAACTTCTCGGCTATGGAACAAAGTGTCATCCCTCCTGTAGCATTCTTTGCCTCTTTCTTTTCATTAAAAAACACTCTCCGCACAGCATCCCCAAAGATGATACGACGCCGGAAAGACAAAAGGGCATAAGCGACAACTTTGCCGAAAATGAGTTAATCACACCGTTTTGGTTAGAATTTTTGTCTAATCAAATCTGTATAAATTTTCATTTACGCCCTTTTGCCTTTCTGGCTTCGATATAGTGTTTTGCACCTCTTCTGTGGTTTATGTAAAAGGGGGAGGAAATTGTTTTATTATCGAAAACAGATCCGAGTTTTTTTAATAATATATATATTTCTGTTAATCTCAATTTTAGCAATTTATGTTAGTAAAAATCAACTGTTCGGACTCGAATATTATTCGATACTTTTGTCATCATAAATATGATGATTTGAGAGTGATAAGTAGAGACCGGATTATATGCAACAAAAATAGCCCAAAATATGCATGCAAATATGCAATAAAAATAGCTAAAATATGCACGAAAATCCATAAAAAGGGTCAAAATATGCAACATGAAATAATACAGGAAGTCGTATTTTTACATATTTTTTTTATTTTAGTAAGCTATTAGTTCTCAAGGATAACAATTATATTTTCGAAAATATCAATTATAAAATGTATTTAATAATAAAATTTAGAATTTATCTTTAAAAACGTATATGACTAAGTACTGTTCTAAATGTTGTGTAGACAAATTGTGTCTACGATCGCTTAATATATTTTTGTACGCGGAAAAGGAACGTTCTACGTCTACTGATGTGGCTGGACAGAATTTAAATTTGGGTGCGATTTTTGAACTTATTGTTCCGGGCAAAATTTCACCTGCCCCGTTGATGAAGTTATCAATTTGGCACAAAGGTTCAAACCCTGGGTTATTATTCAGTATGTTTTCAAATTTTTCTTTGAGTTTACTCGGGAATAGCTTTGGCAACGAGGAATTCATAAGGCGAATTTCCTTCATAACCTGAATAGATGCATTCAACGCCAATCCATGAGTTTCAAGCGTTTTTATACTTGCAGGTATGTAGGCGAAATGAGTGGTAATCATAGCTAGGTTTTTTTTATTACTGGCGTCGTCAAACGATTCTTTGCACTGGAAAACTGCCAAAGCCTCTGCACTATCGAAGTCATTGATAACACCCTTGATGGCTTCAAAATTTTCATGGTAAAACATCGCAGCTTCGATCCATGTACCCCAACGTGTTATTACTGGCTCAGGAGGTAAAGGGATATTTGGCAGTTTTTATTTGTAGGCCTTTATACGAGCAGGCGCCTTAAGAAACACTTTCTTTGCTGATGAAATCAGGTTATTTACATTCGCAAACGTGGATCTCACTTCTTCGGCGAGTCTGTGAATTCCGTGAGCAAAATACGTCACATGAATCAAATTGGGATAAAATACTTGGAGGGCTTTGCCTGCTTTGATCATATAGGGGGCAGCATCTGAGAGCAACACATACACATTTTCATCCGCAGAAGATTCAGGAAATATTTTTTTTATACCCTCATTCACAAATCTGGCGATCGTAGAATGATTTGCCTTTTCAAGTTCTCTGCAGGCCACCAAATAGAAAGGTGAAGGTTCAAGTTTTAATGCACCAACAATCAAATTTGCAATGTAACGGCTGCAAGTGTCGGTGGTTTCGTCAGCTGAAATCCATATGATGATATCCTTGAGTTCATTGCGTATTTCTTCCAGCACATGTAGATAAATTGATGGTATGTAATTTTTACGTAAAATAGATTCATCCGGTATATTTTGATTTATGCAATATTTTCTGAGAAAATCTTTCAAGGCAGGATTTGTCAGTTTGTATAGAGGGATATTGCTTGCAAGAAATGCTTTACATAGATCCATGCTAAAGTGATTTTGTTGTTTACCTTTGGAGGTAACTTCACTGTTACTGCTATTTGCCACTGTAAAAACTTGTTGTCGTGGGCCCTTCTTCTCCACTCCTGCGATATGAACACTGGTTTTGACATGCTGGTCTATTTGGAACTTTTTTGTGCTAGAAATGTTTTTCTCGCAAACTCGGCAGTATAAAACTTTTCCGTGGTATGTAAATATTCCAGGATATTCAGCTATCCACGCATGGGCACTTTTTTTATCAGGGGGCATGGTTCACTTTAGCAATGTACAACTTCGTGCAAACACTAGACGAAACTCTAAAGAACAGCGCGTGCGACCAGTCAAAAACAAAATTCGCAATTCACTGAATTAACATAAAAATATAACAAATCACCCCTCATACGAATTAATGAATTGTTTTCAGCAATTAGCCGAATTAAGCCGAGTAGGTGCGAGCGCAGGCGAGGATGAGAGAGGTTCCCCCCCGCTCCGGCCGCCGGCCGTAGCGATCATTAAGATCAGTTATCAGTTCTTCGCTCAGCTTCGCTGGCCACGCGCCTTGCTATCTGACGTCTATAGTGTCGCTATGTGAGGCATCTGAATGATATCAAGCGTAAATATGCAAGATCTCAAATTATTTGCTAAAATATGCAACTACCGCTGAAAAGGGTCTAAATATGCATTTGCATATGCAAATATGCAAATGCATATAATCCGATGTCTAGTGATAAGAGTAACGGTGACAAGAAAATTTGGAATTTAATATCAAAGACATTTATTGAGATGAAAAGTACCCATATTTTAGTTGATCGGAATGTAGATTTTATTGAAAAGATATAACAGCAGATTTGCTTGACTAGAAACAATGAGGCAATTATTAGAAATAAGCTTTCTCTCTTTATACAATACAGACTAAGTCTTCGAATGGAATAAACTAATTCTTCAATAATTGAAAAATTAAAATGTTGAGTCAATTTAATAATTAAAATAAATAATTTTGTTAACACCAGTATTTAATCAAAAAGGATCGACAGTGGTTTCTTCGTCAGGATATTATTTTTTTTAAATCTACTCACATTGAACTCATCACGAACCAGTAGATATTATTTTAACTTAAGGGAATATGTTTAGGCAAAATGGTGTGATTGGATAGAAAACACCAACCTAAAATCTGGTTAAACTACCTTTCGTATGCCGTTCCCAAACTTAATATTTTTTATTACCGAAGAATGGACTATTGTTTTTCACTCTACGGCCTTTTTTCGTAATTAATGTAAAGGTTCGACCATCTCTAAATAGTATGAAACAAAGTATCCATCCGCATCTCTGTTTGTACGGTTAGTTCTTCTAAACAACGGAACGGATTTTGAGGGTTTTCACTATCATTTAGAGCAGTGTTCCGCAAAGCGTGTGCCGTGGCACACTGGTGTACCGTGGTCATCAGTTGGTGTGCCGCGGAAAAAAATCAAGGTATTGTGAAGATAATAAGAAAGCTAAGGGGAGCAGATCATCAGTCACTTCTGTTCATACAGAAGTACGATGGCTTTCTCGCGAAAAAGTGCTATTTCGGATTTACTAGCTAAAAAATGAGTCCCAGACATTTTTAGAGGCCCAGGGTTCAGATTTTGCTTCTGAGTTTAAAAAAGAAGAATGGGGAGTAAAACTTGCTTATATAATGAGAACAGAAAAATGCAAGCCAAGAATTCTTATATTTTAACGTCTTCGGTCAAAATTGAAAGCTTTCGCGCTAAGTTGGTATTATGGATCAGCCACGCTGTCAATGGTAGTGATGAATTGTTTCCAAATGTCATGGCTGCCGATTCAGAAAAAAGTGTAGGCTTTGATAGTGAAACACATGGAGCTATTAGCAGAAAAAATTAACTGTTATTTTCTTAAGTGTGACCTACAACCTATGGACTGGGTACGAAATCCACTCTCGGATAACATTTCCCTTGGACACTTGCCGATAAACGAGCAGGAAGAATTCATGGAGTTAAAAACTGATCGGACATTAAAACTAAAATTTTCCAAAGTAGAGCTAGCACATTTTTGGCTGCATATAAAAAATGAGTATCTACTGCTTTCAAAGCGTGCTGTTGAAAATATGTTACCATTTGCCACAGCCTACTTATGCGAATTGGGATTTTCAACTCTCACTACTATTAAATCGAAAAAAAGAGAACGCCTGAGGACGATCAATGAAGAGATGAGAGCAGCCTTATCAACGATTGCTCCAAATTTTCATCGCCTGTGCTCAGTTAAACAGGCTCACATTTCTCACTAAACATCTTTTCATATTAGGTATATTGATTTTAGTAATAAATAAATATTGCTTTTTTCATTAGAGAATATCTTCAATATTTTAACTTAACCACGTTTCAATACGAAAGCGGTACAGTTTTAAAAAAGATATACTTTATAAATATGCGGCCAGCATTTTTATATTATTGTCTCGATCATAGACAAAATATCCAAGTAATAAATAAAACCCACATTTACAACTTCGATGTTTAGTTTATCGAATTAACAGACAGACAATATTTTTCATTAAAAATATGTAGATAATACACACATCTGCTGAATTACAGCCTCACATTATTAAGATATCTTTCGATATATACAATGATTTCAATACTCCGTTTGACACCGAAATTTCAACAATAGCGGAATCATTTCTTTGATCAATACCGTCCACAGTCCGCTGTGGGAATCGGCAGTTTTCGCAGATGGACAAAACGCAAAAATGTAATTAATTTAACAAAACATCTATAATTATGTAATGTAATGACAGAGTAATCTACTTTAACAATAATCTCAACAAACTTGTAACATTCGACCTGAGTGTATCATTGTGTGATTAAAGCCCGTGACAGACCACGCTATATTCTCATGGCTTGGTCTATTTGAGGATATCGCTCGCCATACATTCTCATTGGGATTGTATGACGAACGATATGCTGATATAGGTCAAGCCATGATGCGTATAGCGTAATATGTCAGCCCCATTATAATGTTTCACGCGGCCTAAAATATGTTTAGAATTGCATCCTTATCTAAATAATGAGATTTGACATTAATTATTGTCATTAGATATTAAAAACAAAACGTTTCACAGACAAAACAAAAAGATTAAGGATTAAAAAAGAAAAAGACAAGATTACAAAAACAACACAACGTAAAATAATAAAACATATTTACATAATACACATTATTATGTACAACCGTACCTCATAGAAGGTACCAGAATTAGGGATTTAATTTTTTTTTCTTCATTACCCCCTTGATTATGTGAATTTTATTTTATTTCAGCTCTGTTTAGTTTTATTTCCAATTAATTATTTAATTTCATGTCATCCTTTTATTAATCATATTTTAAACTGTAAAATGGGAGCCTCAGCAGGGGTAAAGCACCCAGTGATGCCCACATTAGTAATGAATTTATTGTACCAAATAAATAAAAATTTAAATGTGATTTGACAATAGCAAGTGAATGGTGAAACATTTATAAGAAACATTTATAAGAAGGTCAATGTAAATACGTTATCAAAATAGTAGGTTCTGCTAAATAAGTCATACTTGTTTAACTAAGTTGTTTATTTTACTTAATATTTACGATTTCCAATTGTGTACGTTCATTTCTGTAGTAACGCACGATGAACGAATGTTTGACGTTGTATTTTCATGAGTTAACGAATATACTACTACCGCCATCTCGTGACAAAAAATAAAGACGTTTTGACAGCCGAGGAATTCCGCTGGGCCAATTACATGCGCTTAATTTTTTTTTATTTAGCATAGAAATAATATTAGGAATTCCACAAACTGAGACGTGAAAACTCGAAGAACATTACAAAACAGAAATGTATATTTTTTTTACCCTTTTCCCATAACAGAGTAGTTTTAATATTAAAAAGCACAAACCGTCAAGAGGTGCTGCTTGTATTTGCTCTGAGACCATTTACTGAAGGCTGAGGTGAATATCTATCCACCCCGAGGCTGGAATTCGCTGGAAAACTAATTCTGAAGAAACTCAAAGATCAAAAGAACGAGAGAGAATATTTAAATAAAAGAAATGTAGGTAAAAAGCGAGAACAATTTTCTATGGTTGAGGTTGTTTATATCAATATAAACAACCTCTTAAAAAATTTTCTGTGGATAAAACTTCTATGAAAAACAAACTATTAAACATTTTCCGTGGATAACTCTTCTAGAAAAAACAACCTCTTAAGCATTTTTCTGTGGATAACTCTTCCAGAAAAAACAACCTCTAAAACACTTTTCTGTGGATAACTAACTTATCTAGGAAAAAAAACCTCTTAAAAATTTTTCACAAAAAATAAATGTATATTTTGAGGTAAAAAAATGCTTACTTCAATTATTAAAGGTTTTGTTAGATCCACGTATTCATCAAGCTCCTTAATAATCGTCAAGTATTGTCGTTCAAAAAATTATATATGCGAGTATATAGACGAGTAGTCATTTTTTTTTTTTTTTTTATAGTGATTACCTCACAAGAGTCCCAACTGCTCCCGTCTGGAGCCAGTGAGACTATGGCATCCCCAATTGGGGGATGTTGTGAGGCTGAAGGTAAGTGGGGAAGGGAAAGAGGAAGGTGGGGAAGTACCTGGCTATTCAGATCTAGTCACTAAACACGGCTAAAGCCATTTGGAGCAACGTTTCAATTCTGAATGGTGGTCTTACACCAGGGCGATACTGGTAGTATCTTCCAATCAAGGAATTGGTAGTTACCGATCATATGTATTTTACTAGCGCAGACTCGCGAGTACCACGGGATATAAAATAAAAATATATTTTTTTTTAAATAAAAGTAAAAATTAAAATGAACATATAAAGTTTCGTATTAAAAATAAAATCACAGAATTGAGCCCCGACAACTGCTTGGAAGACAACTATGCTAACCATTACTACACAACCAACTGTTGTAAGAACAGTGGCATATTATTGGAATTAATTTACATTAATATACCTGCTAGGCAAACTCGAAGCAGAAAAAAAAGATTCCCGGGTTACGAATAGCCTAACAACATTTGAAAATCTCCTACAACCATCACAGTAAGCAAGTAAACAAGAATTATGAAGTTTTGAATTTTAGAATATTACGTACACACATCACATCACAACTGAAATAGATTGTTTAATTTGGGACGTAATAGGCAACATTTATACGTATGTGTTTATCCACTAATTAGTAAGTCCGAGAGAGAACAAGAAAAAAATATTTTTAATGATAAACGTATGTGTAAGAGACAAGGCATTTTATGCATAGCGCAAAGGAAAACACATTATTTTTAAACAAAAATTATTATCCTGAAACACCTGAGAAAAAACATGTGCTGCCGGCAGGAATTCAAACCGCACCCTTCTGATTGCCGGTAGATAGATTTAGAGCACCTGACCGGCAATCTGCGGGTTTAATTCTCGGCGGCGGCATGTATTTTATCTCGGGTGATTTTTTTCAATTTTTATGTGTGTTTCAGACTAATAATTATTGCTTAAAAATAATATGTTATCATTTAATAAAACTTATCCCACCTAAATCGTAATAAATAAGTGCAAAAACAAAAAGCATTACATAAATAAAGTTTTCACAAATATCGCAATTACTTCAGGATAGAGGAGATGTGAATGACAAAAGCAATTCATGACTTGAAGGGTCACCCTTTATTAGTCTACGATTTACATTTATGAAGATACTGGGCAATTAGGCAATGAGTGTACTAATGAATCTCGATTGCCTCTTCACTTGCTTTGTTTTAAAAATTAATTTTCTAGAAAGACGTGGTTTTAAAATAAAGAGCGATTCTATTTTCTTTCGAGAACTTCTTTCAAAATCATTAATGAAATATTAAATTATCAAAAACTTGAACATATGCCAATGTTTTTTCATCGTATTTTACACGAGACTTCATCGTGATTTAGTTTTCAGAAAAAAATGTTTTGAACGAGGGAACAATGAAGTCATGAACGTTTTGTATTAAAGTTGTAAATCAAAATAGCTTTAATTAAACGAAATTCATATAGAACTACCTGCACTAGCAAATCGTTCATAAATGGTATGTTACTAACCCGTGAAAGATCACGGGATAGTTGAAATTCTTGAGAAATCAGTTCCGATTTTGAAAATTACAGTTAAGATAATTTTCTGTTCAAAATATTATAAAATGATTGAAATATTCACATAATCAGTTGCAATTTTGAAAATGACACTTAAATTCAAAACAAATCCCAGTTCCGTAGCTAATTGAACCCGAGTTACGCAGGACACGCGCAATCGAAATTAGATAGTATTTTTTATGATACGGTGCTTCATAGAATGAGAATAGCACATAAATAACAATATTATATTATTAACATCTGTATCGCTAAAAGCGTGGTTTAGATAATAGACGGATACATGATATATATTTTTATTTATCTCTGGGAATTGTAGTAAAGTAATAAATTTGTGAGACATACGATTTAAATTAAATAAGTCCAATAAAGCTCCTAAGTCAACCCATCCTAATCCATCTCAAGAAAATATATATGTAAAGACTTTTTTCAGAAATAGAACCACCTTTTACGATACAAGTAATTTTAACGTACATATTATCTAAGATAAAAATGACCATATTTTATTTCTGTTCAAGGTATAGAAAATTTGGCACGGAGAAATGTTGAAGTTTTGTGAATAATAACGAATGAATGAAAAATGTGGGTCTATGTATACGTAGGTCCCAATGTCGTTAGGTGTTTACAAAATGAAATCAAAAGCATTGTTTTATCTAAGCATGTTTGGAACTACATAATAAAATAGGCATAATACAATGAATGAAATATTTAAACCATAACTCAAAAATAACTGGTATTCTAAATAAGAAACGACATGACCCAAAAAAACACAATACCCTCATTATAGGTCAATAATTAATTACCCTTAATACTTCCACTGAAAAGTACATAGATATTTTTATTTGTTTTACGCGAGTACCCCACGAGAGTTCCAACTGCTTCCAACCGTCTGGAGCGGTGAGACTATGGCATCCCTAATTGGGGTATGTTGTAAGGCTGAAGAGGAAGGTGAGGAATTACCGCAATTTCCAAGATACTCATAAATTCACAGGGCTACGAATTCAATCGAAGTATAAACGTTGTTCAAATTTACAATGTACTTCAATTATATATTAAGTAGACCCACTTTACTCCGGGGTTATTTTTAGTAATGTGTCAACTTTTACGAAAATGTAAATCAATATGGAGGTGTTTGAAGAATACGATTCGGGGTAATCAATCATAGAACAAGTCGCTAGATACGACAGTACCATGACGCAGGAACAGCAATTTAACAGGGTTACCTCTACAAAACGTCATGATTTAAGTGGATATTGATTCCTTTTATTTGGCCATTACTCGTATGTGGGCGATGAGACATTATATGAGGCGTCACTACAATAATGTGGTTTTCATGATCAATTTAGAGAGCTGGAGTTCCTCGATACAGGAAAAATAATTGTTGATTCTGTGCAAGACACCAAGAAACGCGACCAAGTGAGAGAAGCGACCTAGAGGTAGAAGTGTCATCGTGATTTATTTTTAGGTTAATATGCCGTGTTACGGTACCTTATTTAGCAAACGTTTCAGACCGCGATACAGTATCAATCATCAGGAGGACGAGAAAGAATTAGATTGAAGCAGGATAGGTAGGCCTAAGGAAATGATAGAAAAAAAAACAAATTTCATGATCTGGTGTCGTGTAATTTTCTGTGTTTCGATTATTTAGTTAGTTTTAATTCTGTTAGTATATAGATTGTCTGCTTTGTGATAATGGTAATGTCGTGGAAGAATAATTATTGCGATTGAATTGAATGAAAGAAACCGCAAACAATGCAAAGAATATAACGGTTTCAAATGTGGTTTTCAATAATAAAAAACATGTTTTTAGAATAAAAAATGTAACTAACCATTTATTCTAAAATCTGTAAATTGACGTATTATTTTTAATTTAATATTTCTTATACACGGTGAAGGTCAATCCTTAGAAAATAACAGGATAGTGGTATTATTATCAAACATTTGATAAATCCGTTTCGAGGCATTCTTTATAAATTTAACAAAATATTATCATTTTGTGCGCAAGGTAGACAATACATAACAAACAATTCTAATATCTGAAAATTGATACAGAATTTTTTTTATAAGCGATTGAGTTTATTCCTTAACCTTAAACAGAATAATGGTTTTATTATCAAACATTAAATAAATACATTTATCTTGCATTCTTTACATATTATCAAAATATTTTCATTTTGTGCGAATGGTAGACGTTGACATAAAAAAAAAAAAATTATCAGTGGACGTGTTGTGTTTACGAGCACATCTTATAAACGTCTTCCCATAAGTTGTTGTTCGATACTGCGGCGTTATTCTCAGAATAAAAAGTAGTTTTAAGGCCTCATATTGTGAATTCAAAGCATTGTCTGCTTTAGTTTTCCCGTGCCCTTTTCGAGCTTTTATTAAAGGGTTTATTTGGTAAGTAGAAAAGTGGAAAAGGTATATTCACAGTTTAGAGAAAAATGTTAAAGTAAAAATGAATAAATTTGGGCTTAAGCGTTTTCCCGACTTAACTAAGAATATATTATGCATCGTACAGACATATTTTATAACTAAAAGAAAAATGATAGCTTTAGCGCATTGCGTAAGGAATATTTACAGAGGCGTAAATAAGAACGAATTAGAGTAAGGGAATGGGAAAACGCGAGAAGGGTGAGAAGTCTTTTACTGGTGATGATTGGCGGAAACGCGTATCAGAGTCAAGAGTTACATTGTACAGCAGTAAAAGTACTATTTAATTGAGAAATAATTCATACAATAAGGTCGATTTGAAACGCGGATCAGAGTCCGGAGTTACATTGTACAGCAAGCAGTAAAAGTACTATTCAATTGAGAAATAATTCAAGCGCATGTAGTGTTGAAAACATATATAAATTGAAATATTCAATTAAGTATCAATTCATTATCTGGTGTATAAATACATATAGGTAGATACCATAATAATATTTGTCTGCAACTTCGTGCTATGACTTAACTTCCGAAAAATCGAAACTTACTTACTATGGAAGGATTCTAGGCGAACTAAATACTTTTGAACGAAGTTTTATGGTTTTTGGATCTCTTACATGACAACTTTATACGACAAACTTTAAAATCAAACCAAATCAGTATTTATTTACTTACGGAACATAAGTACCTTCAAATATAGAATGAAATATTTTTTTACCAAAAAAAAATATTACAAAACCATTATTCAGTATAAACATACTAATGTGATTGAAAACAAAAAATATTTTCTACGTTATATGCTTTTTGGTAGTTCTTTCGGTGCTATTAAAAATAACTGCTACTTCTGGATAATGAAAGGATAAACGGTAAATATCTCAAATACTTACTGTATTTATTTAGTTAAAGTTCTTCCTTAGCTGCCTCAAAAAGGTTTAAAATACAAATACATTTTATTTTTTAAAAAGGCTACGTAATAAATAATCTATGCTAACACTGTCGAAGCATCATTTTCTCGATTTTTTATAAATACCGTATTTCCATAGATAGCCGTTGATCAAAGGAAATTAATATTTCAAAACGAGGCTTCAAATTTTAATTAAAAAATAAGATGTCACAAAGCCCCAAGTCCCGCAATCCCTTTAGTCTCATATTTCAAACAGTTCCAGAAAATCTTCACTGGAAAATATTTATATGAAAATTATATGGGATAGTAGAGAAGCGTCAAGTTAAGGCTGTGTTAGTGCAGTAGGTCGATAATGCAATTCGCCACATTACCCGCGGGAGACACGAGACACGTTCATACGTCGCGTCGGTACGTTGTAACGTCGCTACGATGTACCGTCGGTACGTTCTTACGTCAGGAGGGAGAGGCGTCGGTGATTGCGTTATTCCGCTCTATTGGTATAGAATCCACACCACAAGTGGCGTTGCGCAACATTATTTTCCGAGATACGCCATTTATTAATTATAGTATCCAATAATAATAGTTTTTGTTTTTTTTTTTTCAAATATATATTTTGGTGGGGAGTGTATTTATGACAGATGCGCGGAAGTGGATGGATGAATAAGTGGCGGACACCTCAGGAAGACTCTATTCACCGCGATTAAGCGATGCACCACGTCGTGTAACATTTGGAATCGGGCCGCTAACAATAACACTCCTTATGTTGATGGCGATAAGGTTTAAATTCCCGCTTAAAACCAGCCGCCTGCTTATATTATACAAGAAAAAAAAACGTTGCCAAAAAGTGTGTTTTATTTTATTTTGAGAACTTCAGGCACACATATTTAAAAGTTTTATGATAATTTTCTAAAGAATGAAATTTGCAACATTGTACGATAAAAACATAATCGAAAATAGTTTCGTCCAGGGCCTCGATTCTCGACGAAGTGATTCCCCTCGAACAACGAGTGGTTGGATTCACTCGTTCAGTGGAATCGTTCAGGTGGCACTCGTTCTGGTGGAATGACTTTTGACGTTTGGCGTATGTAATTATGTACTTTCGATGAGACTCAAGAAGAAGAATGTCGACCAATTTATGTACTTTCGAGCGGCCTGGATTGGAGAATCAATACCCAGCTCCATTCGTAAGTACGAGTTTTTGAACTTTAAAGTATTTTTTACAGGCCTGGTATTTTATTTATTCTGGGCTTATGAAATGCTCGATTTTTCCAAATTCCGAAATATGTTATACTCGCAGAATTTAATTATAATGCTTCGCATACAAATATTTGAGACGCCATATAAAAATCGTACCTATATAATATACGGCGAGAGAAGGGATTAAAACTAGAAGTTTGTGCAGAAGAATAGAGACAGTTAAAATTCCATTATTTGTATATGCATTGTTGTTTGATAAGTTAACTTTTTGCAAGGGTAAAGGTGCCCAGAGATATCTAGTATCAATCAACCAAAGGTCCACATCTAAGGGTCTCGCACATGTAAATTTAATAATTTTATATCATATTAATACCGATTTTAAGTGCTTTGTATGACTGGCGCTTAGTAGAAAGGCTTTATAATTAGATAGGATAAATAGTTTATATTTATATCTCTAGGCAAGTATTAATTAAATCAATAGTCAAATTCTATCCAGAACAGGACGAAGACTCACCAAGCTTCCCCCCTCCAGACGGGGTTGGCGTGTGTGAAAATCATAATACCAAACTAAAATCATAACATGTTCATATAATTTTTAATGTGCATCGTGCTTAAAGCTCATATCGCGAAGCTTCAGTGGGTGATTAGAATATAAATGAAAATCTGACTTTAAAAAAAAAACAGTACCCCGTTAAGCTGAAATCGTACAACAAAGCTAATGTAAGCACCAAATAAAACTTTAAATGGCCAAAATAAAATAACAATTTCGCTTATTAATATTTCGGCCAAAGTCAATATATGTCAAACTGGGATTAAGTTGTTACGCACGGGGTTATAGTATAATTTTTTTTTGGGAGAAGCCATACAATCCCATACAACCGTCGCAAATAATATAATATATTACCCGTCTGTGACGACCCTATAAAATTGTATAGCGAGCAATATCGTGAGCACAATAACAAGCTTAAAACTTTGAAGTTTTTCATCTTCACTATTTTTATGAATATATCCAACGTGAATCAAATAAAATTTACAATATAAAAGTATTGAGCATAATTCAAATATGTAACAACAAAAAGAACAACTAATGAGACTTATAAGTCCATTATCCAATTTTAACGATTATTTATTTTGACAGTTTAAACCAGGGGTATTTCAAAATCTTGGTTAATTTACTCCGTTTCTCTGACATCTGAAGTAACAGTGTTCTTTATACTAATGGTGTAAAAACTCGTGCGATGATCTCATTGTACGTTGCAAACTATGGTACTTGAAGCTTGCATGCATATTGCACATCGCAAATACTACACTTTGCAATTTCGACGTCTAGTGGGTTCGGTGGGGGGGTGCATTCGCCTGAAACTGGAAAATATCAAATTTCCACCTGAGACGTCGCGGCGCCCTCTACTGAATCGTTGGATAAACACGCGACGATTAAATCGGTTTGAAAATGGAATTTTTGATAATGCCAGCAGTGTTCCGCCAAAAGTGAAAATGATGGGATTATTTTGGGAGATAAGCAAAACAGTAGAAAGAAACCTAATTGTGGGTTATTGAAAATCTTCTAATTTTTGCAAACTATAGCTATGGCGTTGTCAGAACGAAAAGGTTGCAAATCAAAACACATCGTTCAAATCTGCCTAAACAAGCGTTAGTCAATAGTTAGTTCGTGCTTAGACAAACATAGCACAAATGTTTCCATTATTTACATAGGTACTAAAGTTTTGTTCGTCGTAAGATTTTGATGAACCAAATGTTGCAAATCTACGCATTTCATATTTTTCAAACGAAATAGTGTCACTTAACTCCATTTGTTTCCTTTCAAACTAGCCTACAAAGAAAGTAACGTAGCATATTAAAGTCACTTATTTTATCGTAAAAAAACTTAAGCCATTTGCTAACTTAGTTGGACCAATTAACCCTCCGATGGGCAATGTACATTTACCCCTTTGGATAGGCACTATGGCCTGGCCAGGCCATATAAGAGGTGAGGGCTATCAAACTAGTTTTAGATAAAGGCAGGCGTGGAAATAGTGCCTATGAACTTGTCAATATATTGTATATGCGTATATAAAGGCATAAACTCCATGTTTTCGCGTACAGTAACAACGAAGTACTTTTACGGTCAGAATTCTGTCCAAGTCGAGTGACGTAGAAAAGTGTTCGCAGTATACTATTCGGCCGGTAAACGAAAATTGTAACTAAATATAACACCACTCATGCACCCATATGCGATGGCCTGTTCAGGCTATGTGGTACAGTCCTTGAAGTTTTTGCCTTATTTATTCTACCAATTAAACGAAAACTGATCGGCAATAGTATCATTCGACGCAGCTCGCAGAGTTGTGTAGTATATTTATACCGCTTGCCAAAAAATCGTCGGAAAAAAATCACTTTGGAAAATCGAAATGGCCGGGCCAGGCCACATTGCCTGTCGGTGGGTAAACTTTATTTTTTGGTTCACACAGATTTTACGCGAGCAAAACCACAATTGTTTAATGTTATATATTTTATCTGACATAAGTACGTCCCATTACCGTAGTAAACAATGAGGTTTCGTCTATCTAGTGATAAACAAACCATATCAATTTTTTTTCATATTGATTTATTTCAATATAATTTTTTTAACATTGTTTTTTTTTTACAAATTTCCAATAAATCTCCGAAAAGGCACACTACTTCTCTTAAATTAAGCCATAATAAAAGTATATAAAAAGTCTTGAGAGTACATTTTCTAGTATGAATATTATGTAACGTGACGTCTTCAGCAGCACAATAGTCCTTGGAATAAATAAACTGACATGGGTTTTTCATTTAATGTTCTTTAACCTGACATTGAAATCTAAATAATAATATGACACACAAAAACTTGATTAAAACGCCCACTACGTTTATTTGTGGAGTACCTTTTAGCAAAAAGATTTTTAAATTGATACCTGGCCGTAAATAAACCCATCGAAAATACTTTTTCAAGTATTTTTCACCGTAGCTTCGTGAAAAAATATACCTAACAATATGCGAAATATGCAACGTTTTGAAATTTAAAAATACTGAATTTCTGAAGATAAAAGGAGGGCAGTCCGTCTGATTGACAATCCATTGTTAACAGACCGATTGCCATCTCTACTGCACAGACGCAATTTGGGAATTCTGAGTCTGTTCTACAGGTATTTTAATGGAGCCTGCTCATCCCCGGTGCACGTGCGTGAAACTCGACGTAGACGAGCGGAACACCCGTTCACAGTTGATGCTAGCTTCATGAAAACGGGCAGCTTTTTCGACTCGTTTTGGAACGAGTTACCGGAATCTGTTTTTCTCCTTCATATAATCTCTCTCTACAACCCCTACCTTAACCCGCCTCACAACGCTGCCCAAACGTGTGGCGACAAAGCTCCCTTGCCTTTAAACTGTACAGTAAGGGGCGCTCTTGTGAGGTATCACGTAAATAAAAACGTATTTCGGGTTTTTAGAGAACGCAAATGATAAATTATCTTTGGTCAAATAAATCAACTTTTAACATGCCGAATGAAAAGAAATATTTAACATATAAATTCTGGGATTTTCCTTGTCGTACAGGATTGTGGCCTCAACCAGTAAAAAAACATATTTAGAGTTGCGATCCAAACCGATTTGGGAGAAAACAGACGTCGCCAATTTACGACACCTTATGACGATTCAACTCCTAGGCCCCAAACTGGACAATTAAATCGATAATCTTTTCTTTTTTAATTCTTCGGTACTAAGAGGAACGGCTGGGCAATCTTTTTCATACAAAACTTAAATTTGGATTTGAGGCCCACATACCAACCAAACGGAATAATTATTTCTTAGTCAGAAGGTACATCAATTAAGTACGGATATGTATATGTAGTAGTTATAAAACATAGCCGTTCCTTTTAAAGCCCGCTAAACTACCAAAACAGTTTGTTAGCAAGCGAATTAAACAATAATTTTATTTAAAAAAATATATTTCTTGTGCATTACATTACGCAACAATTTCTAGACATTTTGTTTCGAAGATTTTTATGTTACGTGTAAATTTTTTATTTATTTGGTACCGGTTTTGACACATCATTCACTAGCAATCTTAAAACTAACTTCAAAATTATGTAAGTACAGAATGATTAGATTTTATTAGGTGAGGGTAGTGGGAGGGGGGGTGATTTTGGGGAAGAGGGGAGAGAGAAAGGTGGGGTGATTATTTCTCCTTCTAATTACACGATTGTGTCTAAACCGATAGCCAATAAATAAAAAAAATCAAATAACGAATGGACTTGTGAAATAAAACTCTTAAAAACAAAATGTTAATTTACTCGTACAACATAGAACATAGAGGTAGAAGAATGATTATTTATTTATTAATTTGTAAGAAACAAACAGCTTTTACATAACATACAATGATAGATATAAATATACAAGTTAACTGAAGTCAAGCCACAGAAGTTTCTTATGCTAAAGTTCATTGGAAATGAAGTTTTAATATCTTAAAATTAATTTGGTGTTAAAGGAAGGGGAGAGGAAGAGGAAAATAGGAAGAGAAAATAGGAAGATTGTACGCATTACTTCATATCGATATTTCTTTAGGTTATTACCAAAAATGTCAATGCTGTAAAATTTAGTATTATATTGTGCACTTAGTATTATCTAATTGGGGAATTTTTTCGAATGTTTGTTCTACACGAGGATAGATAAAATAACAAAATACAGTAGAGGATAGGCACACTACAAACAAACTAATAACGGGCATATACGTACTCAAATATACTCCTAGGAAAAAATCAGCAGAAACAAGGAAAAATAGAGCTCCGGGCACACGGACATGCCCACAGTAAACTTCCATCGGTTTATCACTTTTTTAATTGTAATGACGAAATTTTTTTATTTCTTGTTAGAATAATCCCGATGAGTTACAAAACTCATTGTAGGAAGGGAGAAACATCTACATTGACATCGTGATTCAGGCTTGAGCCTAGTTGGATGATATTTAGAAATAAATAAAAATATATATACAACATAATAAAAACAGATAATTAATAATTATTTTTTTTAATATTTAAAAAATAAATTACATTTAAGTGTCCGTGAAAGCTCGATATTTGACAAGCGGCCGATTGAATTATATCTAATCCCTGATGATGAAATGGCGGACGCACCTGTCCCCAGTCGTGATGCGGCACCCATTGTGTACGTGACGTCATCGCAGGTCGCTTAAGGGCGGCCACGTTAGCCACATTATTTTGTCACAAAAATGTGAGCTACGTATTTATACAAAACTGCAAAAAATGTGTTACAAACACGAGCCCATTAGAAGTTCACAGCGTTTAGATTGCCGCTGGAAAATGGGTTGTTTTTTTTAAATACATACAACTGCTCGATTGCGTGACCATAAAACGAATTGTTGTATTTTTAAATTTTTCGTCCCACAACACGTTTTTTCTAGTGGTATGAAACTTATTTCGTATTTCAATACTTCAATAAGAATCGATTTTTTTCGAACTTCTAAAATACTACATTTACAGTGACTCGATTAACTGCATCGTAATTGGTGGATTTATTGGGTCCTTTCTCTGTTATCAGCGACCGCAGGCATTTTTAACATTTATTTTACCTATCTAACGAATGAAACACCGCCGAACTCTCTTGGCACACTTGCAACATTACCTATCTAACGGATGTGACACCGCCGAACTCTCTTGGCACACACTTGCCACATTACCTATCTAACGGATGTAACATCGCCGAAATCTCTTGGCACACACTTGCCACATTACCTATCTAACGGATGTGACACCGCCGAACTCTCTTGGCACACTTGCAACATTACCTATCTAACGGAAGTAACACTGCCGAAATGTCTTGGCACACACTTGCCACATTACCTATCTAAGGAACGTAATACCGCCGAACTCTCTTAACACACTTGCCAGATTACCTATCTAACGGATGTAACACCGCCAAACTGTCTTGGCACACACTTGTCACATTACATATCTAACGGAAGTAACATCGCCGAAATCTCTTGGCACACACTTGCTACATTTTGATTCATACGTCATATCATACATACCTACACTACTGGCAATCTATACCACCCTTTACATTACTCTCTAGTATTTGATTAACTCGATCGTGTCGTGTCGTCTTGGGGTGTTCCCGACTTCTTTTCTCGACCACTTGCGCGCTGCACACATTCCCTAAACTAACACTACTTTATCCGTCCGGTCCTTTTAATGCCCCAAACATTACAGCGCCCCTTCTTAAGTTTATTAACTTTCCAATGCATTTAAAAAATAGTAAACCATTTTAACTAGATTCACTGACGATTCGTTGTCCAATTAAAAATAATATTATCTGCACAATAGTACGTGCTTAATAAAAAGTACATTAACGACATAGTAAAGCTGATGTACCTTGCCATAACGACGCTTTCGGTACACAAACCAAATGGAGGAAATAAATATAAATCATGGTGGATCACAGGTCAGCTCATATTAGCATCCTTTTGGCTTTGAGTAAAAGAGACGTCGGATTGGGTGGGGTGGGAGGGGGCGGAAGGGGGAAGGCAACGTCAAGGTTTCTGTTACTACGTCATTCGACGTCACGGGTACAGGGCTGCCACAACCATGAACTAGATAATATTATAATTATTTAATATTATGTGATATACCTTAAGGCAATGCACTACGTTGTGTAATATTTCGAATCGAGCCGCTATCAACACACCTTACGTAGATGGCGATAAGGCTTAAATTCCCGCTTCACACCATCCACCTGTTTTGATTTATGCAAGAAAAAATAATGGCCAAAAAGTGCCTTTTATTTTATTTTGTGGATGTTCAGGCACAAATATTTAAATTTTTTTCGATAATTTTATAAATAACTTAATTTGCCACATTATACAATAAAACCATAACCGAAAATGGGTTCGTAAGTAGGAGATTTTGAACTATAAAACAGTTTTCATAGGCCTATACATTTTTGACAAAATACTCGATTATTTCAAAGGCCAAGATGTATTCTACTCGCAGTATTTAATTAAAGCATCTGAAACATTTCTAGGCGACCAAATTTTTAAACCAAAAACACATGATTTTAAATTACTACGTAGTGCATCGCCTTAATCACTTGTTTGATGTATAAGTACTTAGACACGTTTTGTGAAAAGTTGTATGCATGTAATGTAATTTTAGTTAATAATTATAACTTTAAAAAAAAATCTCATTTTCGAAGTGGCAAAACGCTCCAGTGCGGCGTTTTGGAATTTTCAGCTGGCAACTAGCTTTAAATTTATCTGCTTAATGTGATAAAAAATAAAACGGGCTATTGTTTTAGTGTAATAAAACTACTTTTAAAAAAATAACGCGAGGTAGCAACTACCAGTAATAGATTGTTGTTTACAAAATGATTAGGCAGGTAGGTAATGTAGGTATATCGTAAGTTTTATTTTGTGCAGTGTCTTTAATTTCACAAGGAATTCAGCAATATTCAACTTAGAAGTATTATTTTCAACAAGAGGTCTAAGATTTAGTTATCATGCAAAGCTAGCTCGTTAAAAAAACCATTGCCTTATTTACACATTTATCATAAATATTATCACTATATTCGGAGCGTTTCTCGACGCTTTACGGCTAATTCCCTGTTTAGCGTATTTACACAGCCTTAACTTCCGATTGGAGCTTTTCCCGTTTCCCTTTCCGATCGCGGGTTGATCCGGGTTTCCCAATAAGGCTGCGCGGCTATGGCGGAAACTAAAGCCTTATTTGCCTGAGATCGGCCGGGATATACTAACGACATTTCCGCTCACAGGGAAATCGACAAACTCCGCATCTCTTAAATTTATATTATACGTATCTTTGATAAGTCTTTTAGGAATTCCTATACGTCAGAGCTTAGTCATAAGTAAATAATTCCTAGACCTTCAAATTTTGGCAGGATTTCTGTAACACGATAAATTGAGATACGGTTTGTATTTTTTCGTTCTTAAGAGTAAGTTAATCCCACGAACTGAATCCGACACGGCCAGTAACATAGAAAACAGTTAAATACACGTAGATACAAATTAAAATAACTTTCATGCCTAGTTAAGAGTGGTAAACACCGTAGTGAAAGTCCACCATACATAATAGAAACTCGGTTTTAGCTGTGTTTACTGACCTAATCTGAATAGCCGGGTACTTCCCGATCTTCCTCTTCTGTGTCTCCTTCCCTTCCCCACTCTCTTCGATCTCACAACGTGCCCCAAATGGGGATGCCAAAATGCCACTGACAAAAACACAATTATTGAAAATGCGTAATGTATGACAGTGGAAAAGCACTATGCACAACATAGTTGTATGGCGTTCCATCCCGACTAGCAACCCCCACGGAAAACTCCTGATGAGAAGTCAGTTATTCCGAAAATAAGATTCACGGCCAGTACAACAATATGAGAGCGTCATAAAACCGCAATTAAATAATTAAAGTGAAAATAACAGGCAATTTCCATCCCTTAACGGCCTTGCCCTGTGCGTGTTTAGGTTAATTCGAATTAACAGGGCGGACCGCCGCCATCAGAGCTACCTCTATCGCTTTAATATCATAAAGGGACCCTAATTATTATTATCAGAATGGCGCACTTGAACGGCCCGCCCGCCCTTGATCATTATTAAACAAATACGTCGGATTATAATATTGTTTCATAAAACGTCGGCTGAGCCGTCATTTATTACAGTATTATTAGTGCCCATTGATTGATTTTTTATATCGGAAAGTCAATGCATTTTATTTATTTATTTATTTATTAATCTTAAGTTAGCTCACATCTTCGTGTGTGCTAATAGTTTTATAAACATATAAACATGTACATTGTTTGGCAAACATAATCTTTCTTTAAATTTTTCAATAAAGTCACAAAAAAGAAACATTAATAATTGAGATAGACATATTTTCTTAATTCATTTTTGAACTTATTAATATTTTCTATCACAGCAATTTCCTTCGGGATTTTGTTTTAGAGTTGAACGGCCTGGTACATCAGAGATTTTTGGGTGCTTGTTTTTTTTCTTGTTGGCAATCTAATTTGCTTAGAATTTCTCGTCCCGTGTCCGTGTATCTCGTTATTGTAATTTATTTTTCTTTTCAGTTCCTTAGACATCATCCCTAAGTTAATTTTATGTATAAAAATAAGTACATTCAAATACACAGTTTGAAGGTTTGAAGTTTTTTTTGAAGTTTTTTTTCATTAAATAACAATACTCGTATTTTTGTGTAAATGATTTATTATTACATGTTTTTTAGTTAGGATTTTTTAAAAGGGCACAAAAGATACATTTTAAAAGGCAGCGTTTACAGAAGTCTACATCTTCCTATTTCCTCAGGGAGACATATTTTTTCTGCAACAGTTTAAATTTAAAAAAGTAAAAGCTTTTCGATTATAAAACTTCATATTTTTAATAAACATAGAAATTTTTCGTTCGTTTTTTTTAATATTTGTCCAAAAAAATATTTTGAAGCAATCTTTGGATAAAAATGACGAAGGGAACTTTTTTGCTATCAACATCAACAGGGTCCTCAAAGCATATCCCGACCGGGAGGCAATATTACAACCATATACGCATACAAGGTTGTAATATTGTATATAACTACAGGTATACTTCTAGATACGTACGTACCATGGCTAAGCCGTGTTAAAAATATATGTATATTGATATTAAATAATCGGTTTAAATTTGCATGTATTACATATTTCTTAAATTTAATATTTTTATTTACTTAATATTTTATTTAAAATACCTTTTTATCAATCAGTTTAATGTTCACTTTTATTTTCTATTATTTTTTCTATAATATCTATTTTTTATTTTTGTTTTACCATGATATGTCCTTTTCCCTTATATTTTATTATTTGGTCTACAAAATGTTATTTTGTTAGTTCTTACATAAATCATGTACGACTACCATAATACGGGCATGAGCCTAGTACGGTATTTGATAAAATCATCATTATTGTAATTTAAAACCAATAAAAATATAATATAATATTGTACGCAGTACAGATAAGGAGCTGTTCTGGTGACTCGAATCGAAGGTTTTGCAATCATCAGGCCAATCTTCACCATATAGTATGCAGTTCAGAGCAATTCTGCGGAGCTAGATATAACACTGAATTCAACGAGATTATAATTTTATTATGATTCTGTTTACAAAGTTTTCTTTATGGGCCACTTTTTTATACTCCGTACTGACGCGTATAATAATAATTTTGGAAAAAACCATTTCAGGGCGTTTGGCCGCTGTGTGTAGTAATTACCACGAAACACGCGAGTCGGGAATACTTTCATGAAAACAGAAGTAAACAAGCCAATCAATTATTATAATAGTGGCTGGCCTAAATAATTGATTTCATTTTCAAATTAATAGTCGTCCACATTTGGACAATCTAAATTGAACATCACGAGAGAAAGTTGTTGTAAGGTATACATTATAATAATATGGTCGGCTTCCTTTTACTCATAGGAATAGAACCAAATATACAAGTATTATTTGTAATATTATGGTTAATCTGTTACGATTGAGGACGTTGTTAAAAAAGAAAACCTACTTAATAATAAGGATACAACCAATCACGGATATTATAGAAATGTTCGCCTAATCATATTTGGAATATAAAATAGGAAACAATACTGATGAAGAGCTACAGTAAACAATGTTTTTACAGCGCGAAGATTTGTGTTATTATAATATTTTGAGATTGTTTCTTGTTGTATCTTTTTATTTTTTTATCATCGAAATTTCATAATTATTTTCAACTCCAATTTCCAAATCCAAAGTAAATGACATAAACTTTCTGCATTTATATTTAGAAGTATTGTATGTACCTACTTAATAATTGTCTATCCTTTCAAATATAAATTTATATTTTTCAATATTTATTCATCATTAATAATGTTACATAATTTACAGAAATATAGTAATTATATCACTTAATTTTATACATAAGATCTACCACCATAATAAAGCTATGCTTGTATGTATGGGGGATGTGTCATTGTGTTCGTTATTTTTTTATGTAGTATGTAAAAGTATTCAGTTTATATTTTCAGTGTGTTTTTAGCGTGAAGTTTAAAGTCTTTGTTGTTATTTATATTTCGGATACTTTCTGGTAATGAATTAAAAAATTACTCAAAGATATTTATAGTTGAATTGATCCATTGTTTGAGTATTGAAGTTTGACTGAGTAGCTTATTGTTTTTAAAATGTGCATTTTTATGTAGAATATTATCTTTTTAAATTTGTAAGGTTACATGATAGAAGTATAATATATTTTGTTTTCTGACTTTAAATTCTAATGCAGAAGTTCTAATGAATATGTATATGGTTCAAATAGAATTGTTTTTAATAATTAATTTTTGTACTATATAAAGCGGTTTTGTGTGTTTTTTATAAGTTCCACCCCATCCTATTATGTATTAGTGATTGGCAAAAAGCAAAGTATGTCATTCTGAGTAAATCTTTATTTAGTTTATGTCTTAGACATCTAAAGATATGTTAGTTTCCTCACTCAGTCTTTAGGTGTGTTTAAATTGTATAAATTGAATAAATGTTTATTTATTTAAAATAAATTAAAATATTTTTTTTATGTAAATCGTACCTACACATTTTTTTGTCAAAATAAAATAAAATATTTGTAAGCTAGCTTGTATCGACACAGTATATATCCAATGAGTCAGACACGGTAAGAAATTTGCGTAAATACCTACTACTAATTAAAAAAAATAATACACATTTTATTTTTTATTTATTGATTTTATTTTAGTAATTTGTACATTTAAGATTACAAATGACTAATTAATTATTACATTTAAATATACTATGTTTTTTTTTTCTTTCTTGATATGGCTCCTACACAACATCTTAAACTTTTCAATTGGGGCAGACTTAAGGTTTTCCGGCAGCGCGTTATAGTATTTCATCCCTTTATAAAATATACTATTCTGGGTATTCGCTTTGTCCTTCTTTGGTAGCCTGATTTCATTGCACGTCCTAGTTTTATGTTGGTGTATGTCCTTGTTGTATACAATTTGATTCGAAAAATATTTGGGTAGCAGGTTGTTTACTATTTTGTGTAAAAAAATTTCTAACTTACCAAATATTTCTCCTTGGCTGGCGTACTCGGAGACTATGTAGATCATGTTTTTTGTTTCCATGACCTGCGGAAAAAAAATAAACGTTAGAAAAAAATCATCACAAATGTCGATGACCTTTTCAAGACTTCGATCGTGTTTGGGGGTTAACATATAACAGATGTCCAAAATAACATAATTAAGAAAACAATAACTAGTTATATAAATGTAAGCAGTATTTTATTTAACCACGTTCGTGCATTTTCTATCATCCATAGAGCATCTCCACATATGACACAGCCTCCTGCGTGGAGTAAATATAAAATAATAACAAAATGAATATACCAAGATTTCAACACCCATTGAAAAACATCACTTTCAATATCGCACGACCTTGTCAATTTTGTCGATACTGAACAACAAAGCGTAATAAATAAATTATACCAAAAAAACACATTCGATTTGAATGAATGAATACATAACTCTAAAAGAATAATAATGTAGCCTTATTTTACGACGTCAATTTGAGTACAAGTCAGAATGTAAAAATCAAATCAATTAGGTATTTAAAAGTAGGTATTTGCACATTACCTTTCATAAAAACGCAATCTGGTTTTCACTTAAAGCAGTAATAAAAGAAATCTTATCAAAACTATATTGGACATTGGTATTTAGGTTATGTTAATAAATTCAAGAATTATATAAAATAAAGTGTCACAGAACGCGACAATGATTGGCCTCGTAAAGCTGTATAAAAAGATTTTGATACCATTTATATTTGAATTCTAACCGGAGCGCAGAGGTTGGAATAGGTTCACAATAAATCGAAGAAAATAATACGTAGGAAAGACGAAGATAACGATGACGGGGAATAAATCTAGTTATACACCCGGATAACAGCTTGCACGGGATTTTTGGTTGGGAAAACGCTTTATTATACAACATATTATAATAATTGGATGCCAGTTAGTAAGCTTTCTTCCCGACTGTTATTAAAACGGGATGATTATTAACTAAGCTGACATATTCATCACGCAATCAATCGAGGGTAAGCAAAGATGGTGGAATTTGTTCAAGATCAGCATTTTTTATATTTTTATAATTAGGTACGCATATAAAGGAAAAGCGAAAAATTATGTTGTTTCTACCATATAAAAGTGTTTTATCAAGAAATAACAACAAATACGTGCAAGAAATAAGCGAAAAAATCTAGAAAGTACGCCCTCAGACGAATGAATCAACTACAGTATTTCGATGAATCTTATGCTACGTATACATACGCGAGCCGAACTGCCGAACTGAAACTCAACTTATGGGAAAAGAACAAAGCAACCGCAAATGGCGCAAAATGCCGCTTGCAGTTGTTTGTGCCTTTCCCGTAATTCGAGGCTCGGTTCGCGTTTCGGTTCGCAAATGTATACGTACCATTAGAGAGGTATTATAGTTGCAGAGTAATTTCCCGGAAACCGAAATTCCGAAAGCAAACTTAAAAAAACCGATATCCCGAAAAATAAATACCATACATTTCTGTATAGTATTTATTTTATTTATTAGGAGTATTAAACCACACTATTTTGAGCGTAAAGAATATTCTTTTATATTTGATATTTTGGCTTTCAGGAAATTGATCGTTTGTGGATTTCGGCATACTTTTTCGGTACCCTGCGGTGGGAAAATTCGCATACAATTATCTAAACATACAGGTGGTCATATTATAACGGATTAAGGTCACTTGGACTTAAAATCGTCGCCTTTTCGTAGTAAAAATCCGTGGGAGAGCACCTAAACAAATATTGTCAGACACAATCATAATAATTATGATTCATTGCAGTAATTTCAAAAGATAACTACACAATACCTTTACAAACAGCCAAGAATAGCAGAGTTACGTTGTTTATGCCACTGTCTATATAATTACACGCTATTGAGGTCATGTTACTTTCAAACACAGTTTTCTGTTGAAACTAAATAAAATAAAATGCAATTCGAAGAACAATGGACGATCCCCCTATTGTTTTATTGTTAAATGCTCGGCCTTAATCAATATGCATGAACTTTTTCAGAAGCCGTGGATGATATAGTTGAATGGTTAGTTACGATATATGTATCGAAATAATATATAAAGTTGAATAACACGACCGGAACTCACATTATAGGTATGTAAGCCGTGGAAAATGCACTTTTCGGTCATGAATCAAAGCTCGTTCTTATATAGCGTTCTACGAAATGAAAAACAACTATCCGTTCGAGACAGAAAGAGAAATGAAATTTTCAGAAAGCGAGTTAAAAAAATATAAAAAAATTAACGTAAGAACGACAACTGAAGGTAAAACACATAGAAAAACAGGTGAGTGAGAGAGAGAGATATAAGAAGTACCTTGGAATAAAGAGAAGAAGAATGTAATAACCCAAAACAAAGACAAATAATTGTAAACCTGCATATTTTTCCTATTTAGCAATGTTGGTTAGTTGTCACTAAGACAGTAGTTAAAGGCTTTAGTTGTAAGTTACTAGACATGAATCTTAGATGTAAGTCAATAGTTACTATGAATCCTATTCGTAAGGTAGCTGTATTTATTATTCAATAAACATATTTGTACAGCGCCCTTGTGATTTTTCACGAAAACGGCACTATATAAATTAGCCAATTATTATTAATATCAGTATTTGTATGAACACGTATTCCGCCGTCTCAAAACATTTGCTTATGGCTGATATTTTGTTAGAAACTCTTTCCGCAGTCCCCATTTTAACAGAAAAACTAATATTACCAGATAATTAATAAATTAACAGTATTTCATATATCAGTAAGTTTTCTCCGTGTGAGATTAATTTTAATTTAGGTAGCTTTATTGCTTCCTGTGGGAGCACTTAATCAAATAGAACCAAGTTCTTAATTAACCTCTTGTACATAAATACAGTTCGTCTTATTCGATTAACCTTGTTATTCGGGTCTACGTGCTTTCAAGAGTCAACATCCATCCCTCAGATAAATACAATTTAATCAATTCTTATTTTCTCAGGTTGTTTTCCAACTCCTCGACATGACCCGCTAAGGCAGTGAACACACCCCGTTACAGAGGGCTTTATACGAAGGGATTCTGTCTGGAGAATAAACAGGACTGCACAGTATTTCTTCAACTTTCTTAAATAGTTAACTAACTAACTGACAAACGCCGTATTATCAGCATCATAGTAGCTTAAAATCAGTAACATTTTCATCGTCGTTAAAAATGAATAATTATTGGACATTACATGCTGCAACCTTTGAATATAAAGGTATACATACCTTACAAAAAATAAATTTAATATTGTCTGTCTAGATTTTTAGGGTAACAGCTAATTCGATGATACCGTAGAAGGTAGGATAAAAAATAACACAAGAAGTGCCTGGTGGGCGTGTTTCGTGATCCAAATATAAGCCCAATTTGGGGTTATATTTCCACGCAAAACTGTGTTTCACCGTGATTACGAAATTCAATTACGATGACGATATACAACTTCAGGAAAGTGTAAGAGAGACTCAATAGCACATTTGTTTCCATTCAAATTTGTATTAAAGGCACTTCTATTTTTCGGCTTCATCTATGGATGATACCTTAATTAAATAATGGTAAATAAGGTAAAGTTTTCTCTTCTGGAATAAGGTTTCCCGAGAATTATGTAAGGTATTCAAATTAAACATTAGATTGATTTGCAGTATTTTTATGACAAAAAATCTATGATAATCGTCAAAATCAGAGTAATCCAAAACACTTAGGACGGGTTGTTTCACAGAATTTGAACAATTCATCAAATTTCAAAGTTAATTTTCAAGTTCTGTAAAAGTTTAATTCAAGTTCTGTTAATTTCCATCATTTCAGTTTTGTTCAAAGATCAATTACTTTATTAGGTACTGTGTCAATAATTCGACAATCTTGAATGAAATGTAATCATAATTTCTCAGGAGTATCCCTCGAGATTCATGTCTAGAGATATCGAGCTAATCGGAAGGTAATGACTGTTTTTGACCCTTTCAACGCACGAAACGCTACACTATTGTTATTGCTACAGTGTTGCTGATATATTAAAAATCTCTTCAAATTATTGGTAATCCGGTTAAAAACGAGACTACAGGTGGCTTCCTGTAAAACTTTTAGTAAATTCGTAATAATATTGGAACAGGTGTTCATGCACCTGCGTTTATCTTAATAATATATAATGACGAAATGCGTAAACGTTAGGATTTTTATAAACACACGTTCCGACATCGTGACAACTCAATGGTATTTAACTAATGGTTTTTCAGGAAACCTATCAATTCATTCGTTAAGATAACAAATAATTTGAAAAAATTCTTAATAAATTAGCAATATTTTTTATCAGTAAGTTTTTTCCGTGTAATGACAATAGTGACAACATCAATCCAATAACAAAATAAATCTGTTTTCAAACTGTGTCCTTGAAAAAAAAACCCTCGATAATAATACAGGGGTTTCCAATAAGAGGTGTTATTTTGATATTCAATCGTAAAAGATCAATGGTTCCGTTGCTTGTGTGGCACGTAGCGCCGTCTTGTTAAAAGTAAACGTCGTTCAGATCAATACCATCCAATTCCGGCCATAAAAAATCATTAATCATCTCTCGATAGCGCAATGCATTCACCGTAACTGTTGCTCCAGCCTCATTTTCGAAAATGTAAGGTCCAACGACTCCGCCGGACCATAAACCGCACCAAACAGTCACACGTTGAGGATAGAGAGGATTTTCAACAATAACTCTTGGGTTTTCCGAGCCCCAGATGCGACAATTTTGCTTGTTGACGAAGCCACCGAGGTGGAAATGGGCCTCATCACTCAAGATGATTTGCATTTGATTCACTCAAGTGAATTTTAATAATTTCAATGCGTTGTTGAAGTGTGTATCCATTTTTATTAATGGCGTAGTTTCTACTTGTCAAATGTCAAAAAATGACAGCTTCAAAAGTACCATCTACCGAAATAGAGGGCTAATCAAAATAACACCTCTTATTGGAAAACCCTGTATAAGAAATTGTAACATTATACTATAACATTATACTATATGGCCTTATTCCGCAAATAAAAACAAGCGGAATGCTATCTGCGGACTGTGCATTCCAGCCCTCTTTTCAGACTGTACCAATATTCCTCTCTAAACCCTCAGCATTTCCCATAAAGCTTCCAGGGATCTGAATTTATGTATTTTAACTTTCCCCCTTTTCATTCTAGGTACATCTGCGCTCTTTCCCACAACATTTTTCTTTCAATGCGAAGGTACCTACTCCCATCGAAATGTGAAACTTGTTTGTAAATGTCACATATAGTGTTCGTATAATAAAAATAATCGGAGTGACGCGCAGCCTTACAAAAATAATTATTCATAAATAATTTAAGAAAAATCAGTAAAATTATCTTGTGAAAATGGGTGGAAAAACTCTGTAAATTGAAATAGACTGTTCTGTAGTCCTACGTAGTCGAGGGGTAAGGCTTTCGACTAGCAAGCTGGTGGTCGCAGGTTCAAATCCTGGCGCGCGCAAGCAAATTTTTTTTTTTTTTTTTTTGTTCATAAGTAGCAATTACTTTGTGGTTAGACATTATATTTTTTAAAATAAAACAAACACTTTGTATTTAACCACGAATATTTGTTATTTTACATATCGACCGGTTTCGCTTCAACCAAGCTTCATCAGGATATAATAATAACTAAATACTAAGACAGAGTTGTTGGTTATATATAGGTTGACAGACAGAGGGAGAAAGAATATAATTAGACAGAGACAACATTATTTGAAAGAGATACAATGGATAATCAATAAGTGGAAGAGAGACATCAATATACATGTAATTACAAGTAAATTTACAAACAATCAATGGTGATAGATAAAGATTTTTTACATTATCATAGTATTCCCCACTTTCCTCTTCCCCATGACTCTCTCTTCACCACTACTTTCAGCCTTACATCCCACACCCTGATTGGGGATGCCATAGTCTCACTGGCTCCAGACGGTTGGGAATCTGTGCGGTTTCACAGATTAAAAATGCTATTTAACTATGGTACATAATGTCTACATACAGAATGGTAGATATATTTTAAAGGGTAGAGGGGTGCTTGCCCAGGCACGTATGCCAATTCCAATCCCAACTTAGACTAAGAAACTTAGGGTTGAAAGTTGGTTGAAGGTCGGAACTGAGGATAGCGTTAGCGGAGATTTGGTCATGACTACAGACTATTCCAATTGATCATTACCGCTTACGATACATGGGTACAATAAATAGACTCAAGCAATATTTCTTATCTCTCCATAATCCAAATTCGTAATATTATACATATCGTAATATTTTTAAGTTCAAGTTCTCTCTGTCTTTAATCAATAACATTTGGGTATGTAATCACATAATATTGTACGAGTATTATCAGCTAGCACCCGTAAGATTTTAATCAGCGATTACTGAGCATATTTTGAATAAGAAATGTAGACGTCATTTTGCAGTCCGATGATGTATTTTTAAAATTAATAACAACAAAATTCTATCACACGTCGCAGCGGATCACGTAATATCGTCCGTCCGGTGCTGTTGAACGAGTGGAAGTGCATATCACGTGATGCGTTAGGTTGTACCCAGTGGCGACGTGTGAGGGAAAAGAATTTTTTTAATTATTGAAGTCAATATTAGCGATTCTGGTTCCATTTGGAATAGAAAACTCAGAAAAAACTTGAACCCAGGACTTTCATCTTGCCGGTGCCCACTGCGCTTATCCGTCCCTATTTCCTTCGCTCATATTCAACTGTATCATACTTCGAATAACTATCAACATCATCTTCATTTTCTTAATGCATATTTTTATTGGCTGCTATCTTTATGTATGATCGCAAGATTCAACTCGAACTAAATGCAATATAAATAGTGTCTTTGATAAATATACCATATTTTTATTATTATATGCGAGATATATTGAATTTTCTGTCAGTCTAGGGTGAATTATTTTTTTGATAACTTAGTGAGTAAAACCCCAAATTATAATATTTAATTATTGAAGACAATATTAGCGATTCTTAAACGAAAATTTAAAACAGAAAACTAAAAAAAATACGGGCGCATCCGGGAATTGAACCTAGGACCTTCAAATTTTCGTTTAATAATCGCCAATATTATCGTCAATAATTAACTATCATCGGACAGCAAAATGACATCTACATTTTAACTCCAAAGATGATCAAGAATACCTGGTTGAAATTTTTCGTGTACGTGTTGATAAACCCAGTATATCAAAAATGGGGTTCAAACAAATAAAAAGTTGTAGTACCTATCCTTGATGACAAGCTTATCAATATGAGGCGTACAAGAACAATTGTGTAGATTCATCCCCAATTGCACAGTCAAATCGAACACATCGATCAGAACGAATGACGAAGTCAACAGACCGATTAGGAAAATGTAAGAAACAAATATATTCGACGAGCTCGTTCGTATACGATGGAATTACATGGTCGCCCGCTTACATTCTATAAGAAAAATGTTATTAGATCAATCAAATTTATGTTATTTGTTTTATTTATACCCCAAAAACAAATAACAAAAATACTTTTGGCCGTGAAAATCTTAAATCAATCAAATTTAGTTTAGTTCTGAACAATTAAAAATGAGCGCTTTCTTTATATAGGGGAATCTGACCTTTTAACTTTCAGCAAAGTTCATGAAAATCTTAAAAGCCCTGAAAACTTATCAAAACGAGAATAAGACATATTTGTCAGTGTATCTGGCATTTGCAGCTGTAAGCTAAAATCTAAAAGATGGATGAAAATCTTATCAGGGAATCTTGGAATTGTAGATTTAACGTAATAATATAATACGTGACAAACTATTTGGGATGAGACATTATTATCATAATTCTTGAAGGTGGGCATTTTATAAAGGTAATTGTGTTTTATAAAAAATTCGAATGCAGAACAAAATAACGTTCAGCGATTGCTTTTATAGTAATTGTTTTTTCTAACGTTTCATTAATTGTAAATTCGTAAATTTCTTCGTTAAGGTGCCCTTCAATCTAGTAACTACACATTGACAGCTTAAATAAAAATCTAAAGCTTTCATCGCGAATTGATTAAATTTGGTTTTTATTAAATATTTATCTTGGCAGAGAAAGTGCTGAGTGTACCTCGTCTATTTGTCTATAGACAAATTTAGTCAAGCTTGTCCACAGAAAAAAACCTAAAAATTTTAAGTCAAAAAATAGATTTAAAGCATCGCTACAAAAGAGTAACGAATTTTTGACATCGATTATGTATCATTAGCGTAAAAGTCTTTATGTAATTGACTTGAATTTCAGACCAAATAATTTTCACTATACTTTCAGTAATAGTAAATATCGCGAGAATCATGAGACAGTTCGACAAACACATCTAGTGAAAGAAATAAGAAGAAAAACTATTTATAAAATTTGTTCTCATATTCTGCCTAAAACACCTAAATCATAGACCACAACATATTACAAAAAAAACGGTATAAAAATATTGCAAATGAGATATTTAAAAATCAAAAATGTGTCGCGCATACAACATTATTTAAAAAAAAGGTAATTAGTTGCAATTGCAGAGTTTTATACTTACATTATACTTTATACCTACATAAGGTATAAAGTATAATTACATTGATGTAGGTATAAAGTATAATGTAAGTATACTTTACACCTACATCAGGTATAAATTATAATTACATTGATGTAGGTATAAAGTATAATAATGTATGTATAATTTTTTTTTTTATTTATTATTATTCTATTTGCGTGTTGTGTTATATTTTTTTAAGTGCAGTGAACAAAAACAAAGCAGTTGTTTCGACAGATGAATGGGAGGGAAAACACAGTTCAGGCGGGAAATATAATGGGTAATTTCAATGTGAGAGTCCCAATTGACCACAGCCAGTTGGACCACGGTATCGCCAAATTGGGGATTTTTTTTTCTATTCTTGCTAGAGCAATCCCGATGAGTTAACAAAACTCAATGTAGGACGAGAATGGTTTGTGACTGAAATTAGTGGAGGCGGTGATGGGCAGAGGAAGGTCAGAAAGTACCTGGCTATTAACATCTGGACACTAATCAGATATTTTATGTAAAGAGATTTCAAGCAATATTTCAATTCTGAATGCACGGGGAAAACTTACTGATACGAAATATTGTGAATTTATTCAAATTCTAGTCAAATTAGTCGTTTTCCTGTTAAAACGGGACTGGAGACCTATAACGAATGATTTGACAAATTTCATAACAAACTATCAGTAAAGCACGAATATGTTATGAGGAAATCGGAACACGTGTTCTTACAGGTAATAATATTTTCGCATCTCGTCCATTATATTTATTCGGACAAGGCCACCTGCGTGACCACGTGGTCAGATATATTCTGAATGACCAACATTTACTATAAAATGGTCATGCAGTCACATTTTTAACGGTACCTTGATAATACAAATTTTTCAATGGGAAAATAGATGAGAAACACAATATTTAATTTGCAATGGTCACGACTTTAACCCTAGTCGTCTAGGTTAAGAGTCGGGGGGTTTATCTCTTTGCTACGGAAGTTGTCTGTCTACCTAATTGCAAGAAATAAAATAATATGTTAAGATGTGTTGGAGAATGTTGCCCAAACATCCGTTGGCAGTGCTATATTTTTAGCGCTGAGCATTTCAACACCTTTGACCTAGAGGCCTGGGATTCACTAAATAAACGGAAGTTCGGAAGAAAAAACAATCACATTTGTAAGGTTATTTTTGAGATACGTACAAATATGTACAAACTGTGTATTGACATATTAACTAAACACAAACAAACATTCACGGTCAGCACGTTTTTGTAGAAAAAAACCTAGCTAAAATCTACAATCAGAAGTCAATATATTTAATGAATGTAAAGAGGATACGTGAACCGGTGCACAGGGGATCAATACTGCTAGCCGGCTCCATTAAATACCTTCAGAATAGACTCAGCATACCTAAGGGTACATATAATTTGCGAACCAAAACGCGAACCGTACCACGAATTACGGGAAAGGAACGAATCAACTGCAAGCGGCGTTTCACGCCATTTGCGATTGCTTCGTTTCTTTCCCATAAGTTGAGGTTCAGCTCGCGGATGTATATCTAGTATTATACTGCTAGCTCCTTCGAGCAGGCTCCATTTAATACCTTCAGAATAGACTCAGCATAGCTAATACTGCTGGCTCCTTCGAGCCGGCTCCAGTAATACCTTCAGAATAGACTACGCATACAAAAAAGCCACCGGAGACTAAAATATCAAATACATCTTTTACTCCAGATAACGTCAGGAATAACTGGTTAAAGTAAGTCAAGTGCGTCCCTTAACACCCTGTATTATAAGCTGTTTATTTCTTACAAAATAAATTAATTAAAAAATATACAATATACATGGTGTAACAGCACGTACCCGAAGATTTTAACCAGCGATTCTTGAACATATTTGGAGTAAAATTGTAGATATATTTTGCTATCCGACGGCATTTTTTTTTCATCTTTAACGACAACGACATATTTGTATTTTACTCAAAATATCCTTATGAATCGCTAATTAAAATCTTTCGGGTACGTGTACCCTGTATATTATATAAAATACCCCATTTCCACTGTGGACGACAGTTCCTAATGCGAGTATCCTCCATATTTTATCTGGGAATTCGTGGTAAACGAACGATAAACTGACAAGGTTCTCCGCCATACGTATTAAATGCAATAATATAACGGGTCAAGTAAAACTGTTGACAAAAATTACGTGTCAAGTGAAGTCACAATTCACCTTTGTGGCCGTAGTTTTAAAAGGGTTCACGTTGAAAGCAAAGAAGAAGAAAGAAACAAAAATGTACAGATAATTAAATAAATATAGCTAAAACAACAATAACCAGAACAAATTCCTTTGAATTTATGTCATGAAAACGTTTTTTTTAAATCACATGTGTACGTCTTGATAAAACAACATCTTAAGCAAAACTTATAGATACTTTAAATCTAATAAATTCGTTGAACTCGTGTCATCTGAACCTCAAACAAAGTACCTAGCAACTACTTATGAAGCAACTATTCCAGTCATACTGCATGAGCTTTTACACTAGCGACCATGGACAAGTTACACACAAGGCGTCATGAATACACTCCGGGTACAGTATAATCACGCGTACAGGGCGCTGTTCGGCCTCCTTTGGCGATGCAGCACCTCGCAGAGGGAAGGGTGCATGGGTTATCTGCTTTGATGCGCCACACTAGAGTAGCCGGGACGGGTCAGAGCTGGAAGAGGCCCACCACTTCCCCTCCCTGTTTTAATTTCTGATGGTACCCCTTCAGAGCTCTCGCAAGGATGCTAATTTTTTTGATATAACGAGTCTACATTTAAAATTTCAAAACAAGACCTCCAAAATGTCCATGCACACAATTTTATTCGCAGTATGCAAGTGCTGCGTATTAGTAACTTATTAATAAGATTTATTCTATTAAATGTCGGGTCAGAGCTATAGGAAATCTGAAAACACTCTCGTCCAGGCTGTCGCCCAGTGGCAGGGAGCGCCCCTATACAATACATGGAGAATTCACCTCAAGCCACCATTTACAAGTGCTAAATATGTTAACTATATAATTTTATTTATCATGATTCAATTTTGTACCACCAAATTCATTTATACGTATGCTTTAATATGACAGACAGAGTAGTGCACGCACCGCTCTGTTCAGTTGAATAAAAAAAAATATTATAATTATTAACTACATCACAATTATCTGGCAGAAGTGGTCGAAAAATTGTATGAAGCACGTATTTTTTCATACGGTTACGAATGCGTAGCCATCCCGACTCCAAGCTAAAAACCTGCGAATACATTACATTAAACTATTATTATTATTAAACTGATAGTTTTTCCCATTATAGTTATTATCCTAATTATTGACTTGAGCCGCTATAACACCGTGTCCCCCATACACGTAGTTATTGGGCCAAGGTTGCTTCGCGATGCACTTGACTCGATGGATATTTCCGTTCCGCCGCTATATTGCTGAACCCAATGTCAAGCGCGAAAGGGGTTTATGGTAATAAAAACTGACTTACACACACATTATTATTGGTTTTATTACGAAAACCAACGAGAAATACGTAAACCCAGTATTGGTTTTATCTTGAGACTTGTCAAATGCATCAACAGTAGTAGACCTCATTTACAGATTTTTGTCAACTGGTTGAAACATGTTTGGAATGTTTTAGTGAATTTGTTCGTGCCATATAATACCTATTTTCAGTTGTATTGATTAGATACACCAAATGCAGATTCTTTAGTAGCGACCAGCTGCTGACCCTGAGCCGATCTAAAGTACGCACGATACAGAATAATTTGGCGGTCACCGATGGAGCCCCAAAAATACTTGATTAGGATGATTCGTGCAAAGGAGCGAAACACTCACCGTAGATATCAATTTCTATCGAATGTGGAACGAGTTCTAGGCCGTAAATGTTTTTCCGTCTTCCCATGCTAAATGGTACGCTATGCTGGTATGCTGGGTGGTTACTACATTTGAAAATCGTATAGCAGTTCTTGGCCAACTTTTAATTATGTGTTTTTCATCTTAACACACATCCTCAAGATACTTAGCACACATTTTCAATTTGAGAGGCGGAAGGTACCGGCGCCTCGGGAACCATTTATTATATAACCAACACCTCTGCCATAGGTCACCCCAAGTGGTTTGCTATGTTTGGTGACGTAGCAGGGGTGCCCGGGTTCATCGGGTGAGGTGTGTTTAGATTGCGGCCGGATTGGGAGAGGCCGGTTTGGGGAGACCCTCTGACCTCTCCAGCTGGTCTCTCTAGACCCATCGTCTTGCACCGCAGCTGAGGGATGGATTCATACGTCCGTCACTCCTGGACACACTAACCCATAGTCTTCATCTCCTTCCTTTGCTCAAAAGACTATCCACACAGCATCCCGAAAGATGACATAGGCCCTGAGGGAAATTACTTTCCTCGAGGCCTCCTGTATGGGGCTACTAAACGGGGTTCCCATAAGAAGGTAGTACCGTACAGTGCGTCTCTATCAGTAGATACTACTAATCTAAGATTGCTTCTAAAAGGGCCAATATCGGTTTTAGAAAAATCACGAGGCCTATTCAGAATTTGGTCTTTTTGGAAAGTTTTAATTTCAAAAGGTGATTTTCTAGTATAGCATTGGCCCCCGAAAATCGAAAAATATGGAGAAATCGACATTGGTTCTTTTAAAATTTAGAAGATAGTATTACAATTTTGAGGGGAATAAATATATACCGAAGCAAGCAACAGAAGTATAAAATATAAAGAGAGGAAAACACGTGACTTCTGTAAAGTCAATTAATATTCAATTAATTCAATATAAATGTTCCCACCAAAACTGTGCGGAACATACAAAATAAGTATATGTAGGTACTAATGACGTTTAATTAAATGAATCATCTCATCACATTACAATAAGTGTGTGCATAGGTTCCCACAAAGCGAGATCAGAAATGTTGCTTTCGGTCATTTGTTTCAGCCATTTATCTTTTTATCGCATTTCACTCCATTGCCTTTCTATCAAGCACACAAATTATCGTTATAATTACTTCCGTACAATGATTTCACGGAAGCGTAACTAATATCCAAAGAAAACGCGTCATTCTAGCCGAAGTTTCATACGAAACACGCACACACAATACAGCCATAATTATCTCGTCAAATTATCAAATGCAAAGCAGATTTTATCTGAACTATTGGCACTCCATGCCGGGGTATCGTTCAATCGTTTCAAATTATTATTTTAAGTGTGATTTATGCGAGTTATTTATCTATCTTGAGTGAAGTTTGGTAAAATAAAATACAAAGTGAATGGCAAGTGAAATATTGAATGAAGTGGCAAAATACCAAATGTCATAATGTAAATCTCTAAAGAGTATAAAACAAAGTCGCTATCCGCGTCTGTCTGTTTGTGCGCTTAGTTCTTCTAAACTACGCAACGGATGTTGATAGTTTTCACTTTCATTTAGTTCTTTTTTCTGGAAGATTTTTACATATAATTCATGCATATTATATTCATAGTATGTAGAGAAAATTCCATGTGTTATAATCAAATCGTAAAAAAACATATTTTCGGGCGCTTACATTTCGCTTATAAGCGCTGGCTAAACGTTGTGCAATACATCAAAATTATGTACTTTGGAATATATATATATATATATATTTATTGTAATATATGGAATATAGATACATAAATATTTAACAATATTACATTTTATATCATCATTGGTTATGTATACCTTATCAGAAAAGATAAGTTCTTGTGCCCCATAAGGGTGCCACGATTCTTACGTAGGTTTTATGTTATAATAATATTTTTTATGTGGAATATAGATTTTTCCAATGTAATGTTTAATTTAAGTTTTTTTTTGAAAAAAAAAATATTTCACTTATTTGTTCTGATTGGTTGACAATGCACCGCAGTTCAGAAGGGAGATTGTAGTTTTATGTATATAATGGTTTTGCATTTGTGTTATTTTAAAATTAGGCGTAATAAATTGATTACCATTTCTCATGAGTTTGTAAAATTCTTCCTATTCTTTGTTATTTTTTTCTCTGCACATATTTTGAAAAAATCTTAAAAAAGGCCTCACAACCTAAAAACTTTAATCGAAACTATTTATTAGTCCCCGAGCAACGCCGGGTACAAGTCGGCTAGTATTTAACAGATCGCGAAAATATGGTAATTACACAATACCAATAATTCATAGTAAGCTCAAGCATGAATGTGATATTTCCAACTCGATAATTCTGAAAATATTATTTAGATTATGTAAAACTTACATTCTTTCAGTAGAAACATCCTGTCATTGATGTAATACTATAGTTTTCCAAATTTATAAATTTTTATCTTTGTTTTCTTACCTTGATATTTACGTCTCTCAAATTTATTTGTACATTTGGCAACGTAATTAAACTATAAACAGTTTCATGTGAAGAGTATTATAGTTTCACGAGAAGTGTTAATAATCAATGAGAAAAAATTCAATTTACTGTTATTAGGTCAATTTTTCCTGTTATGTTTGGACAAAAACATGCAAAAAATAAAATAAAAAACAACATACCAAATTATTTTGGCCTCTTCAAATAGAATCAAATTAAAAATCTTTAGGTTTTACACAATATCTAAATTCGAATCATTTTTATATGCACGTTTTTCCTCAGTTGTTTTGGGCTATCCTGAAGATTTTTTTCTAAATGTAAATAGGCGAACCATAGATAGTCGGCTATTTATTACGTTAAGCGCTCTTATATTGGTTTTATTGCCAGCCGAACGATGAATAAAATACCAAAAGGCTACTTATTGGCCTTCTCTCAAATCTTAACAGTAATCTATATTTAATCTAAAAAAAAAAACTTTCACTCACAAAGATCTCACGTAACAACTAAGAAAAAAATAATCTTTCTTTAAAAAAAAAACTACCGCTATTTCTAGAATAATTTGACCTGCCAAAAAGAAGCACTAAAAGTGTTCCGTTAAATATCTCGAAAATTGCCAAAATTTATACAAATAAACTAGCCTTTGATGACAATTTCCAACGCTTGTAACGTCAATCATCACCCCTCAAGATGAACAATGCAATATGAAAGAAAAGTCTCTAATCTATCGTCACATTACACTTTGTATCACAAACAACAAACAGCTCTAGCTTTTTATTGCAAAATTAAATATATTTATGATATTTCAATTTTCCGTAAGTCAATGCCAAGATTTTATACTTAAAAATTTCATATTGAGTTAGCGTGGGATGGTTAAAAGGTTACAAGGAAAGAACAACTAATTACGGCAACGATTTTCGATTAATGGTGTGTATTTATGAATCAATTTTCAATGAGGAAAACATAGAACCAAATTGTTTAGTCACCGGCAAATAAACTTAGCACTTAAATTTTCAGAATTATCGAGTTGAAAACATCGTTGTAATCACGCTTCAGCTTAGTATCAAAATTGTTGGTTTTGTGAAATTACCATATTTTCATGATCTATTAAATATTTATGTAGTGAAATTTGATAGTTGACCTAGTGCTTACGTCGAAGGTCTCATTGACTATTCACTACAAATCGAGGTAGATTAATAAGCCGAAATTAAGAAAAAAACAGCAATAAATTAACCTTGCATTTGAATACAAGGTTAATTAATTGCACCTTTAATTTTAAAATTAAAGGTGAACCAAATCAAAAAGGCATTGTTAAAGAGAGTATTCACATTTTGAGCTTCCTATGGCAAAAAATGTAAAAATTAAGGACCTACGAACAAAATTCGTGAATCACTAAATGAAGCGAAGGAAGTAAATTGAGGAAAGCAATAATAATTAGAAATATAACATTGACAATCATAAATTATTATTTTATCCAAAACAATGTTACGAGAATATTTTTACCTAATATTTGGCTAATTTATATAGCGCCGTTTTCGTGAAAAATCACCTCAAGGGCGCTGTACCTAGCGATATATTTGTTTATTTATTCATAATCACCACACTGGCTGGTTTTTAAAAGAGAGCATGATACAGAAAAAAAATAATAATTTGTCGATAGCAACAAATTAACAAATAATTAACATAAGTAAGCAGGCGTTTAATGGATATGTTACCTGAATTAAAATTACTAACCTAAAAACCATATGGACGTGTATTTCTATGAAAAAAATTAATAATAATAATATAAATCGCTTTTACAGCGCAGTTTTGTGCCATTTCACATGCGATTTACCATTATAACGGGTATTCAGCGATCGTATTCTTAAAATTACTCCTACAGTTCTCTGTACATAATATTCGTAAAATAAAAAGCAATAATAAGAAAACAAATCAATAACATAGCTATTATAGCACCTGCCAAAATAAGAACACAAACGTATTATACAAAACAGGAGGCAGTTTGTGTTCAGAAATAAGAACATTCTGAGTAGACAAAACACAAAAAATGCTACAAGGAAGAAACCGAAACCAAAAAATTACCGGAGGCTTGAGAATATGGATTGTAAGCAATTCACAATATTCCACCAATATTGGGGGTAAAACCGGCCTACTAGCTATGGTAAATTGGGACTCTTACGCGGTCAAACACATAATGAGAGAGAAAAAATCTCACGACACGTAAGAACACGGAGAAAACTTACTGATATAAAAAAAGTTAATTTATTAAAAATCTTTTCAAGTGTTTCGTAACTCTGATAAAAATGGGACTACAGGTCCTTGACGAATAAATGAATAACGGAAATCGTGTTCAAAAAAATTATTATTTTTTCGAATTTCGTCTTTATATAGTAACAGGACAAACGCAGGTGCATGAACACGTGATCCGATATATCCGGAACATTTTCTGCAGAAAACGGCGTGCTGTCCCGTTTTTAACGGGATTTTATTTGATTATCCCTCCCAAAAAAACACGACACACCCGCCTTTTTTAAATAACAAATATTACAATTTCGCTTTGTGTTTGGTTTGAGCGTAAAAAATCACCGCGCTGACTCGCGTTTGGCAGCTGTCACACGATGTGCCCGGGAGTGAACCCTAGGATATCAATGGTTTGTCGTCATCCCCTGACCCGCCGTGCCAACAAGTGTGTTACTTCTATCCACACTAATGACGCGCCGCTGCCAAATATTTCACACTTGCGTGCCAAAATTACTAACTGCTGTGTCTGTGATGTGTTGGTATGTTTGTATTGTTTATACGAGATTTCATTCTCAGTGAAAGTGGTGTGTCGCTATTAACCTTTCCGGTAGACACTTGTGTTTTTTTAACAATACTTACCTTCCACTGAACAGGTAATGCTTAGAAGTATAAAAGTGCTTGATGGTATTAGATCAATTTCACAAAAATATACTATCTTGGTCATGCGGACATGCCCACCACACACTTCTATCGTTTATCTCTTCGGTGCTGCCTTCTAATACCTATACGTCGTATTATGGTGAAATTCTACCAAGGACTTTGAATTAACTAGTAGTAAAAATGGTTCCATGATAACTCAACACAGTGACAATTCAACACACTTTTAAAAAGTGTTGAGTCATTATAAACGATGAAAATTTTTTTTTTAACCTAACCTACATAACCTAATTAATAAAGTTTTTGTTTCATCACTTTCCATGACTTTATATAACTTTTCAAAGATGTGATGAATTATCATTGTGATGATTTATCCGGTTACCGAAAAAATAGCACGTCGATGTTTTGTACAGCGTCCATGTGTGTGAAATGTCACAAGTCACAAGTATCGATTGAACGGTTCGATTTCCGTCTGAGGCGGAATGTATTACAAGCAAGTGTGGTATAAGGATTGCGTGGAGCAATTGGATTGTAGAAAAGAGAAGTACTTGAGATCTGTCGTATCTCATTTTGACTAAGTGACTGCCAGTATCACCATAGGCTTACCCTATTTATTTTGACTAAATCTTAACTATAAAGCTACAAAACAATGTGTATCTCAGCCGAAACTCTAGAACGAAAGGTTTATCAGAAGGTACTTTCAAGGCCAACGCAACTATTATCAACTCAAAGTGTAATTTCCCTAGCTGTGGAGCTAGGAAATATCAATATAACTGTCGAAAAGATGCTAAATTGTAAAAATCATATTTTGAGATTATCCGATAAGAAAACGCAAATTAAACTCGGGCGAACCCGGGTCTTAGGTACTTAATAATAATACTTGGATGACTTGTATAGCGCCGTTTTTGTGCAAAAACACCTCAAGGGCGCTGAAAAGAGTTAAGTAGATAACTACCATTTATTCATAAATATATATTTAATTACATTTGCGAAGATTTTCAGTATTTTCGAGCACCACATCAAATTCCTGAAAACTTCACTTTTCTGTGAAACAAATTACGAAAGATTCCATTTTGGTTAATTTTAATGCGAATATGGTCACAGACCGCCGCATATATGACTAAAACTGTTACACTAAACTCTTATTCAAAAAATCCAATGATATTATTTTTAATTTTTACGCCAAACTCTCTGATAGTAAATAATAACTAATAATGCTCGGCGACACTGTTTATAAGGTTCATCGATTCCTTTGCACAATTATTGGTCACAGCAATCGTGTGCCCTATATACGTGCCACGATTGTACTTAGTAATAATTATTAAGACCAGAGTTGCTTTGACTAAATAACACTTTATTAATAAACATTAGACACAACAGCGGGAAAGTAAGACGAACTAAAAATAGTAAGATAACGCAGTGATAAGGTCGGGTGCGAAATACAGGGTGGTTTGCGAAGTCCGAGGGTTTTTTATTACTTATTATTTTTTTGGTAAACTAATGTTTAAGACAAGATTTTTTATGAATAGCACAAAGGGTAACAATTATTTTTATAAGCAATAATTATTAGCCTGAAACACTCATCCACATTGAAAAATCTCCTGATAAAAGATACATGAAAAAAAAAATACTTCAACTACCCTGAATCACAAACTTAACAAGAATAAAAATAATAACGAAAAGTTTAATGTAAAACACAAAAATGGCTTTCCGTAAGTCAAAATAAACAATTAATTAACTACACAGTTGATATAAATAAATAAAGACTTCAGAGTCAGTGAGTAGATGAAACGCGCCTGTAAAAATAAACATTGTATTTTGGTGCTAATGGTGTGTTTTGCTGTTTTTTTTTCTAATCAAATGTTATACTTTGTAAATAATACTACCTTTTAAAACTTCCCGAAAAATCAACTTTATTTTATCAGAATTTCATTTTTATTGAATTAATATACGTGTGTTTATTATATTTAGCTTAAGGCGATGCACAACGTCGTGTAATATTTTTAATTGAGCCGCTATCAAGAACAACCCTTACGTAGATGGCGATAAGGTTTAAATTCCCGCTTAACACCATCCGCCTGTTTTGATTTACGCAAGAAAAAAACATGGCCAAAAAGTGCCTTTTATTTTATTTTGTGGATGTTCAGGCATAAATATTTAATTTTTTCCGATCATTTTATAAATATCTTAATTTTCCAGATTATACAGTAAAATCATAACCAAAAATGGGTTCGTAAGTAGGAGATTTTGAACTTTAAAGCAGTTTTCATAGGCCTTTACATAATTTTTTTATGGGCTTATAAAAAGACTTATCTAAAAAATACTCGATTATTTCAAAGGTCAAGATGTATTCTACTCGCATTATTTAATTAAAGCATCTGAAACATTTCTAGGCGACCAAATTTTCAAACCAAAAACACATGATTTTGAAATGCCTAGCAGTTTTCATTGATCTTCAAAAAACTTTCGATACCATTGACCACGAAATACTGTTTTTAAAACTAAAAAAAAATGGAATAACCGAAACAACCCTAAACCTACTTAGAAGTTACTTAACGGGAAGAGAACAATTTGTACAAATTGGTAAAAGAAGGAGCAAAACTCTACCAATTAAGTACGGTGTCCCCCAGGGAAGCGTATTAGGACCTATACTATTTCTAATTTACATAAATGACCTTATGAATCTTCCCATCAGGAAACATAATGAGCTTTGCAGATGACACTGTAATTTTATTCCATGAACAAGATTGGACAAGCACATATAAGGAGGCTGAACATGGCCTAACTGTTCTTCAAAACTGGCTTAAAGCAAACTCCCTTACATTAAATGTGAATAAAACCAAATATTTAATTTTCTCCAAAAACAAAAGAGGACAACCAATGAATGAGCATATACTCAAACTACATGAATGTCAAAAAAAATTTCCTCAATGTTCCTGCTCGATTATAACTCAAACCAAAAGCATAAAATATCTTGGTATTGAAATTGACGATAAACTACACTGGGATTCACACATTGATCGAACTTCAAAAAAGTTAACTAAACTCATCTACTTCTTCAAAAAATTACGGAACATTTTGTCAGCTAGGGATTTAAAGAGAGTTTACTATGCTTTATGCCACTCCAAATTGGAATATGGAATAATAGGATGGGGCTCAGCAGTATCAAAACATATAAAACAGCTGAAGGTAACTCAGAATTGCATCATAAAGACCATACTAAAGGTTCCCATAAGGACGTCAACAACAGAAATTTTTAAACAATTTGACGTTCCAAGCATACAGAAAATCTATGCCAAAAACATTTTGGTACAACACCTCAAAAATAATTGTCAGGAAAACACCTCACATACTCATAAAACCAGAGCCAAACAAACAGAGATACTAACTATACCAAAGTGTAACTCTACCTTTGGACAAAGAAGCTCTGAATTTTTAGCAGTAAAGGTATATAACAAACTCCCACTTAGAATCAAACAAATCAAAACAAAAAACAACTGCATTAAGAACATTAAATCTTGGCTTAAAGAATTACCGGAAAAAGAACTTACTAGCATATTTAAAACGTCGTCGTAGAAGTTTCTGGAAACCCTTACCCAAAACATGGAGTCATACCATAGAAGTCGCTGAATAACTTATCCAAAACCTAGTCCCCCTCAGCACAGGATCTCCTAGTGAGGAGGACTATGAATATAACCAACATCTATTTTTTATATATATATATTCTTATAAAAATGTAAAAAAAATGTATAATATAGCTACTAAATTAAAAAAATAAAATTTAAAAAAAATTACTACGTGTGGCATCGCCTTTTTTATTTATTTTATTTATTTTTTTATTTATTTATTTAACGCCCAGAGGGCTTTTACATGGTTGGTAGTATAATTTTAATTTGACAGATATTTTAAAATATATTTTAAACCAAATTCTCCCTAACTTCGCTCTTTCAGATGTTCATATTTTCTGCTCTCTAACAAACAATTTCCGAGGAATAGGTACCTTTAAGAACGATGTTACTTTTTAAAATCGGCTGGGACGAAATATACAGGTGTGGAATAAAAAAAACTTCCAGAACGTCAGGAGTCAATCGTAAACACCAGAAAATGAATAAATTTTCGTATTATAATTGTATAAAAAATAATATAATTTCATAAAACTTAACCAACTTTTACACCAACACAACAGTATGTTGTGAAAATATTGGTTAAGGTTATCAGTCACTAGTCAAAACGGAAGGCGGATATGATCCACGCAGGATCCACACGACACGTGCTAAAATAAATCCCACCTGAAATGGAAATCCAACCGATCACTCGTTGTTCTATCATTGGTCCACGGATCCAATATGTTACCAGGGCATGTTTGATATTTCCAATTTGCCGGAACCATGGCGACCAGAAATCTAAAAATACTTTATTATTAGAATTCCGTTACCATATGAACAGAGAACCCCAGTCACCATTGAATGCTGAGTGGTTACGATGGTTGCTTTCAACTTGCAAGTGGATCAGACAAATCTTTGTTATTCTATGAATGATTTGTATTCCCGTGGTACTCCACTGGGATACAAAAATTCAGATTCAGACCCATTTTAATTATCAATCAGTCTTATTTTTAGTGTTTTTTTATTTGCTCGCCGATTCTAAACTCGTTTCGACATTTAATCAAATTGTCAACCGCCAAGCATAGTGGTAAGCAACCAGAGTTCAGAATTAAAAATTATTACAACTTTGGTTAACTTTTTTATAAGACCGGACCATTCCGAATATTCCAGAAAACAAGCCTGACGTATATAATGAAATAAAACAAAGATTTTTAGCATTAAATTTAATTATTAATGAAAATCTACATGAGTAGTTTAGCAGGTTTGAATGTGAATAAATGACGAAAAATGGAAGAGATAAACAAATAAAGGAAAGTTGTATGCGAGTCCGTCGGGCCGAAGTGAGCACACTTTTTCCTTATTCCTAATGAAATATTCTGTAGTCTTAGTCGAAAGGTGTTAACGCAAAAATAAATTTAACACATTTTCCTGCATTCCTCCAAAAAATTACCTTTTTAGTGTGGAGTACCTACATTAGTTATATGGCAACAATTAATTATACACTGTCGGTCTGTTAAGAAAACTTTTGCACGGATCATGTTCCCTCAGAGCATTTTTTTTTTTTTTTTTAATATACATATATATATTTCACTAGTAATAAGATAAAAGATATTATGATATGATTAATATTTATTATTTTTCAATGTTCTCCCATAATAAGATAGTAATAAGTTATATTCGAGTTTATTACGAAATCTTGTGCAGTCATCACCGCAGTGTCCCTCAAGACAAGACATATGGTACCAGGGGTTAAGTCAGAATCTTTCCAATTCTAACTGTTAACCACAGCTCCCCAAGATGTCAAACATTGATTACAGTCCACAATAAAACCACGAACTGATTCACATGCAAGATTTGCGACTCCAAAAGGTCTTATGCAATTTGGCGACATCAGCTGTCTTTCAAATTGGAATAGATCAATTTAATTGAGTTTCTGTTCATTGTATGATGAAATAATAATAAAACTTTCAATTTCCTTCAATCATGAGGGGCTTAGTGACGTAGACGTCACACAAAATCTAAGGATTACGATGGAATTAAAACACGCCAACCGTGGGCATTAATTTGGTAGCGGATAAGTATGTATATTTATATAATGAGGAACAAATACGTGCCTCTAACCCAATTATATTATTGTTATAGGCTGTTTGAACAAACAGAAACTGGACATAACCAGAAAGGCAGCTGCTATTGAGAATTGCGACCCGATAATCTCAGTTATCGCGATGTAAAAAACGTCTGCTGTCTTAGATATACGTCAAAGGCGATTGTATAACAAAACAAATGAGATCATTTGGTTTTACCGTTCGTAATATTATTAATATTTAGAGCTGAACCGAGAAGAATCACTGTTCATGGATTTGTGAAACTGGCAGTATTTTTAAAAAATATAATTACCATTCAAAAGACAATCAGAAATTTACCTTTCGAATGGAACTTGAAAAATTAGGACATCTGTCAAAAAAATAAACAAAAGAAAAACACATTTCAAACAAAGATTTATTCAATAATAAAATAATTTTGTTACCTACTTAATTGTTTCTCTGAATCGCTCCCACAATCAATTTTGATTTAAAAAACAAATCACAGTTCTAGAGGTTATTGAACCGCAGTTACACAGAGACGACACACCATGGAACATTTTATTTTAATTGGAACATATATTATAAAATGCTATCGCAAACTAACAAAACAGAACGGCATGGTCGTGATTATTTCCAATTTTCTGTGAAATATCTGAATCAGTTCCAATTTTGAAAATCACACTTAATTTAAAAACAATCCGTCTTCCATGAACAAGTTATAGTAGAAAGACAGACAGAACCACAACCGAAATTAGTATTTTTGTTTACATTTAAGTTTTTCTCTGTCATAATTAATATAACTAGCAGTTAAAAACCCGCTCCGCGGGTTTTTTTCTGCTAGGCACTGCGGGCGGCACTTGGCTGGGCTTCGCCCAGTTTAAGTGATACTAACAACAGTTACATTTAATAGGTAGATATTAGGTCACTCACAGAGAGAGGGTGAGTATATATTGTTAAAACACGGAACAGGAAGGCGTTTAGGCATAATAAGAATGACAGTTGTGCGGGTAAAACTTTACATTTCCCGAATAATTGCCTAAATGGCTAAAGGTAAATTAATATAGGTAAATATTCGGAATCGCTGGACACGGAAAATAGGAAATATTTTTAAATAATACCTTCTGATTTACCTTAATTACTATAAAAGGAATCGAACAGCATTTGGGAAAATTTTAATTTTAGCTTTTTAATTTTTGATTACGTAAAATGAAAATTCGCTTTCGCTGTATGGGATGACAGCCTGAATAATTTCTGTTGATAACATTTTCTTTTGTCGGTATTCCTGAAATGAGCGGCTAGAGACAATTGAAAAAAGTAAATTAAAAAAATATAATGTAATACAATATTCCGGCAAAATAGTGCCTACTTAGCACAAATGATTTTTTGACTATTATTTTATTTAACCTCACCTATAATAAAATAACCTAACCTATAATAATCCAGCCTAACCTATAATAATCCAGCCTAACCTATGTCCTAACCTAACCTAAAATAATCCAACCTAAGCTATATCCTATCCTAACCTATAATAATCTAACCTGACCTAAGCTTACCTCACCTATAATAATCCAACCTAACCTAACCTATATCCTAACCTAACCCATAATAATCTAATCTAGCCTAACCCAACCTAACCTAACCGAACCAATCCTAACCTAACCAATCCTAACCTAACCTAACCTATACAAATCCAACCTAACCTATAATAACCCAACCTAACCTAACCCATAATAACCCAAACTAACGTTACCTAACCTAACATAACCTGACTTATCCTAACCTATAATAATCCAACTTAATCTAACCTTATCTATAAACTAACTTGAACTATACTAATCCAACCTAATCTAACCTAACCTAGCATAACCCAACATAGCCTATCCTAACCTATAATAACCTTTTTTTTAATATTTCCTTACTTGTAAAAGAAACCAAAATACCAAAATAATATTTGCATAGAGTAAATTATGGTAAAATTATTTGAATTCGACCAATCAGAGGGCCCAGACCGTCCAGACGATCGCATAATAATATTATAGACGCCATTGCAAAGTTTAAATAAACTTCCAGAAGAAATCTTTTTATAAAACGCTTGTTAATTAATGGTCAAGTAATTTTGCATATTTAAATATTCGCGCCAGCCACTTTCGGTTCGTTCTTTCACCGCCAGAGGAGCGCTTTGTCGGCTATCTATTGACACGGTGCGTATCGGCCATGTTGAATGAACGCGTGCTTTTTTCGTCAAACGTCAAACGTAATCACGTAATTGTGGATAATTTTCACTGTAATGTAATTAATCCAATGGATCATGAACTTTCTAAAACATATTTTCTTCGATATTATCCAAAAATTGTATGAGCAGAAACGATATTTTTTGAATAAATATCGTATTACATGTGGCGATTCTATTTCAGTATGAAATCGTGTCTTAATCTTTAAAGTCTTATTTAAACACAATTTGAATTTGACCAATCACAGGGCCTACACCGTCCAGACGCTGGAGTATTAATAATATCAGATACATTCTATTTTTATCTAAAATGTTTTTTTATAGGCAAGCTTTTTAAAAACATTGCGACCAATGATGATCTTAAACATGTGAAGAAAATGTATAATCATTAACTTGCTTCATTATTGTTATTTATTCCGGAGGGTAGTGGGTAGTGAGTGGTGGTGCACGATAATACATTCCTGTAAATGGCAATTAATAAAATGAAATTAACGCAAACAGATGTGATAAAATAATGCATTAGTTCCACTTGTTCAGGGCAGTTAATACATTAACATCGGCGAATATTAATAAAAACCAGAAAACTGTTTTCTTGTAAATGGTCGCATGCGAACTTCCATTCGCTTTATCGGTAATAAACCTACATGTATATTTTCCAACAACGCGAAAAATATTTTCTTTTTCGTACAATATACAAAATAATAACCGATTCTAAACACTTGCCGCATTTATTGCTACTACGATTACTAAAGTGTGATTTAGGTGTTCGAACCTACACTGTGCAAGAGAATATCTTTTGTACGCACATTGTACATATTATATATTTTTTTTTTTTTTTTTTTTTTTATAGTGAATACCTCACAAGAGTCCCAACTGCTCCCGTCTGGAGCCAGTGAGACTATGGCATCCCCAATTGGGGGATGTTGTGAGGCTGAAGGTGAGTGGGGAAGGGAAAGAGGAAGGTGGGGAAGTACCTGGCTATTCAGATCTAGTCACTAAACACGGCTAAAGCCATTTGGAGCAACGTTTCAATTCTGAATGGTGGTCTTACACCAGGGCGATACTGGTAGTATCTTCCACTCTGGAACGTGCCGCAAATATACTATATATTATTTTAATTAATTAATTGTGAAATAACACAAATTAATCAAATAAAATTTATTTGCGCACGCCGGGTTCGAACCCGCGACCTTCGGAATGGCAGTCCAATGCGTTACCACTGGACTATGCCGGCCGTCATAGTATATATGCAGATATAAAATAGCCGACAGTCAAATTATACTACTATAGCTTCTATAGTCGTATAATTTGAATGTATTAACACATTTAGCATAATCTGGATCAATGTCCTCAATAATACAAGGACAAAATGGATTGATCATTTGTGTAAGTATTTATTTATACCAAGGTGATACAGAACCAGAGGTGGTATGGTTTTCGCGTCATTGTGAATAAAATATATCGTAAGCCAAAAACTACAAGGAAATTAATTTAGACTCATTAATTACATATTTAAATACGACCTTGGTAGCAGTGCGGTAAGGTTAACTCTGAAACAATAGGTCGCGGATTCGAAACCTAGCGAGGACAGTTAAAAAATAGGTACAAATGATTTTTTCACCGGTAAGAAACCATAATTCAAAATCGAAATTTCTAGAAAAGGTTTAAGATGTCTTAAATGACCAGAAATAAATATCTTGGAACCTACATCCTCCTGTTTTAACCTCCAAATTTTATATCAACAACAATTAAAAATTGTGGATGTCATAGTTTCACAATCAACGACTAATTTGGACACGTGTGCAGTATCAGATAAAAAAAATACAAATGATAATTTAGCTTATGTAGAAAATACAATGGTATAACGTAGGTTGAAATTATGAACATCCTGTTTTCACTGTCACGTGCATGTAAATTTATACATTTATTTATATTAACTACTCACATACGTTAAGTTTCCCTTTTGCGTGAAAAATACACAAGCCAGATTTGAAAACAAAATGGTTTACTCAGGCAAAAAGCAGGCAGAAGTTGTTTTAGTTTTTAAAAACAGAAACGACAGTTTTTTTTTATCTTCCAACAACATAAAAGAAGATAAACCAGAATACGTGGCGACATTTGCAAACGACCAGCTTGTAACGAGAATGCCGTAACCATTATGAAATGTCAACAATGTGCTTACTTATTTTATGTATTACAAAGTGTTTTCATAAATAATAAAACGTCGCACAAAGATTAGTTTACACTTTACTTGCATAGTACATGTAAAATAGCTGAAATGCAGAAAATTTGATAACAAAGAATCCGTGGACGATAAACGCTGGGGACCTACTCGTATATAATCATAATAATTCTCGACCTCAACCATAGTACACATAATCATAACAACAAAAGGATAACAAAATCTATTCATAGCTGTGTGGAATTTTAAAGAAAGCTAAGTCGAATAAAATATACAACAACAAACATTATCACAAGACAATCATTAGGTAATAAATCTATGTTGTGATGCTCGAATAAATGTTGAGAATTTACAGGTGTATGCGGTGGCATTTATACGACCTATCGCCAAATGAAGTGACTTGAATTGTTTGTTATTTGTTTAATGATCATGCATTATTTCGTATTTATCGTTATTGATCTAGGCATTTTGGCTGCTTTGTTAATTATTTGATTATAATGACATCTATTTTCTTACATACTATAGTTTTCGTTAATAGGTAAATAATTTACAAATATTTGTTTTTTTGGCATTTCTTGAACGATATAAAATAACTGTTTATTCTGACAATAAAAAGATAGCTACGCTATTCAAGTCACGTGCAAATTGATAATAATTTAGGTTATTTATGGTTCGTATAGATTAGCATCGCTGGCAAATAATTATTTTAGTTTATTATTAATAAAATAAAAAATTCTTACCTTTTGTACTTGTCTTTTATAATTTAATTTTTATACTTAACTTAACTTTATATCTTATACTATATTTTATACGTTAAACTTTATTCTTTACGCTGTATACTTTATACCTTATACTTTTTAACTTTATATTTACGTAAATGGCACATGTTGTGCCGTTTGAATTTAAATAAATATATAAATTAGTGACACTAGGTAGGCAGATAACGATTTATCTATAACGATGATAAATAGCCGTTATCATTAATGTGGATTAAAAAAAAGACTCAGTCCATGCCATCTCCCTTGCTTCAAATTATTATTTTGATAGGACAGTATAGTTGATCAGAGATGTCATTTAGCACAAGATGAAGGCGGAACTTTGACCATAGATGAATATTCATCCCACAGATAATTAAATGATACTGTTTATAAGTCTGAGTCTAGTTAATTAAAACAATTAATGGTAACATCAGGTGGCAGATTTTATTAGATCCCTAAATGAATTTATATCTATGGGTTCGGACGGTCCAGAAATTCATCATATTTCATTTAGAGCAGAGTTTATAATGATTATGAAAATTAACAATACCAAGGTTTTGAGATTTTTCCTTTAACTACTATTTTGTTCGGAGGGTCTACTTACAATTAAAGAACTTCTCTGGTTCCTTATTATTATTGATAACTGGGGAGTAAGTAATTATAAAAAGCCATTGGTGCACCGTCATAGCACACGTTTTACGGAAAACATAGGTTTTAAAAACCCATTCATATCTAATAAGTATGAAAGCCAAACGCTGGAATATTTTGTAAGAGTGATTTTTACTAAACTAAAAAAGAAAATTGAAGAAAATGAGACTCCTAACACTAAAAACATAAAAATGGTGAATACTAAAAAAAAAATCAATACGATAATTTTTCATAAAATTTATTAGAGCATTTAAAAAAAATCAACATCGTCATTCAAACATAATAACTGTTCCTTTTTTAAAAATTTTTAAGTTCGTTTTCGTGGCGAAATTAATTCTCCAAATTTGAATATTTTTTAACCGGCTAAAACGACCGAAATCCGAGCGGTAAGAAACAGATGGGTGCGTGAAGTATATAATCTGTGCGCTGAACGTCCTCTGGTTAGTGAATTTTGTATGGAGATTATTTTTATTCTTTAGTAATGAATTCTAGTACATTTTTTAACAATGGTTACTGTCTAACTAAATTAAGGGTATCTCTTTATTATATCAAAATTTCATACTGAAATTAATTGTTGGCATTTGTGATTCTCGTCAAAACATCGCCAGAAGAAGAACGTACACTGAAGTGACTTAAGTCTACATAGTATCATCGATGTACCGACGTAGCTCATGCCGCGGCAGTAAGGCGGGTTCTCGCCAGCGGGGTTATTGTCATTGCTTTTACGTATTTGAAATGAGTTCCTACTTACTCGTTTTTACAAAAAGGCGAAGCTTAATGCCAAATCACTATTGTGATTAATCTTTATAACGAATTGGTGTACATCATGAATACCAAAAAATATGCTTTAGATAAATTGAAGGTTTTCCAATCGTTTCGCTTTAGTAGAATACAAATAAAAAAATAAATTACTCAATAAAAAATATAAATGTAAGCTACTATTAAAATATTTTTTCAATAGAAATGTATGAACGCAAAAAGGAAACAACTTTTTAAAAATACAGTAATATAGCTAAGATTATCTGTGACAGTTTCACTTGATTAACTTTTTTGCTTTCTTATAAAATTATTTACAAAATAAATAAAAACGTACAATATAAGGTATACCAAGAATATACACATTTTTGACTTGTATCTTCCTCTTAAATTGGCATGTAGGTGATTATAGTCGCGGTCGCGCTAGTTGTTGCATTATATTATGGAATAACTTCAATTTTACTACTTTGAATTTAACAAAGCCTTCTAAAATGTCAGGAGATACTACTATGCAAGTTAAAACAATCGATAAAACTAAAAAGACAACCACAAATCATCTCAAGAACTCAGATCAACATACCTAACTAAACAATTTAAAACTGTATAGCGACCTCTCCCTCTTATAATCAAAATACGCATATAACAGAAAGAGATGTTTAATTATTACGCTGTACTAACTTAAAACGGAGTACATTTGACATCAGATTTCGTTCACGTGTACACAGTAAAGCTTTTTAATTAATAAACGATGTAATAATTCTAGGAGCAAAGTATATTCAGAATTGGTGTTATTTTTATTTTTATTTTCCTGGGTGTCACTGACATAAACAGTAAGCTAGAGGAACGACAGTTAAGATGGTATGGGCACATAAGACGGAGACCACCAGACCACACAGTGAAGCAGGCAATGTCTATAGAGCTTCAAAGACAGTCATCCAGAGGTAGACCAAAGAACTCCTGGATGACCCAATGCTCCAAAATCCTACAAAGAAACGGCCTAGATGAAAGCGACACTCAGAACCGAAGAAGCTATAACCTGAGAACGAGAAGAGCCGACCCCAACAGCCCACCTAGGCAATGAGTTGGGATAGTGCTAGGAAGAAGAAGAAGAAGAAGGTGTTCTTTGATCTACATGAATATATTTTTTAAAAGACTAAATATTTTTTAGTCTAATTCCCTATTATAAAGTCTACAACATTAATCCGTATATTTTACTCCGAAGACTGTTATCCATCTGTGTTGATACCATTGATGTATTATACTAGATTAGCCCTGTCTAGTTAAATTCATTTTAAAAATGACACCACATAGCGTACGTCACAAATATGGAGATGAACTTAACAACACAACTCTGTTTAAACTCCTTGTACAAGAGTTCAAACTCGTAAGCGAAACCAAGGAACAGCGTTCATTTTGTTACCGAGGTGTTGTTGTAATTTGAATACAAAGCCGTTAACATTTTTTGGTAAACCAGGTCTGAATCAGGTAAAGGACTAATAAATAACACAAAATAATTTTTATTTTTACATTTTAAGTTTTGGATTCTGTACACTACATATTGAAATAAAACGGGATACGTACACATATTTACTATGGAGCAGAAGTTTTATGAATTTATAAAAGTATTTATATAAAATAGTATATAATTATCAAAGAAAACATTTACTTTGTGGCTTGACACTTTAATCAAATGAAAATTTATTTTGTTTTTAACGACTTTGTAAGGTTTATAAAAAAACTAGTCTAGGTACAAACATTAATAAGGTATAAAATATAATATTAAAATAAAGCGAGATAAATCATATTAGACGAAGACAGAGCTTCAGAGAGGGTGTGGTGGGGTGGGACAAGGAAGGGTGGGGGTTACATGGTAATAATATCTATGTATTTATGCCCAAATAAGCTTTTACATTGTGTTTGTCTCCTTTTTCGAATATAGGCACAACTTTACATATCTACGGAAAAAAATATGATTGTACCTTCCTTCTCAATGAATGGGGTGAACCGCGCCAACAACCTTGCCAAATGCATGCCGATCGGGTTAGGACCGACATTTATTTCGTTTATTAACTGCTGTAATGTCATACGATTTCAGAGAAATGCCTATTCGGTTTATTTTTGTAGTGCCATTTTTGTGAAATATATAGATGGTGTTTAATCAAAGCTTGGCAATAATAACCAGTAATTACAATAACCTTTCTCAGATTAAGCAACCATACCTAATTTGTGGGTATATTACATTCTCTCCTCCACACAGCATGCTCAAAGATTATAAAGAATCTGAAGGAAATTACAGTCTAAACGTTTGGGATGAAAATGATTTGAGCACACATGGTTTCCTGATGATGGTACGGTTAACGTGTTCCAATATCGTGATAATTAATGTATTCGAAATTTACTAAAAGTTCAACCAGAAACCTGTTCATTCATTCGTTAAAGGCATGCAATCCGCTTTTTTAAAATAAATTAGCAAATACTCTTTTTTCCGTATTTGTAAATATACAATATATAATAAATATTACCCAGTTATTTTCACATAATTGAATCCGGATTGCTTATGTTCATTTCTCAATTTTTTCTCGGTTTGTGGGGAAGCCTAAGCGAAAATAAGACATTTTAAGAATAATTATCGGAATGTATATAGAAAATATTTATATCGTGTAACATATCTTCCACCACCTTCATCACCTCTACAGCAGTAGTTATAATTATATAAATAAATATGACAAAACTTATCGATAGTGTAATTCTATTAATTTCTGATATTTTTTAATGCGCTGCCTTCAATCTATCTGTAAGGTACTTATATTTTTTGTATTCAGATAGCTGATTACATTTTCTAAAATAAAGTCCGCGATAGGTACAATCTAAAATATTTGGAACTGGGTTATTTTTGTGATTGAAAAAATGAACTTGCCCAGCATAGCTGAGAAGCAAAATAGCTTAAATCTAGACCAAAAAAAGGTAAAACGAAATGCACAGTGCCCATTTCGCATTGCGACACAATACGTGCGCCTTTTCATAAATGTGCACGTGAACCGAACCAAAATTGTGTTGGGGTTATTTTTCAAGGGTTGTGCCGTGTCTAGTCGTATTTAGTCTATGGTTGATTGACAGTACATTAAATTCTTATTAATTAAGACAAAATATTAAGGTAGAACCGGCAGACAAGCAGCTGTATGGCAGCTTGCTGGACTACATATATATTTTTTTTAATATAACCTGTTAATTAGTACTACCATGTATTATTATTATTGAATAAATAAAAGAAAGGAATTTCAAAAAAAAATTCAAGAAACGGAATTTTAACAAAAAATGCAAGAAATGCGAAGAGAAGTCCTAAACCCAGTAATGGGTAAAATAACGCTAAATAAGAAAACCAAATAAAATCAGATTAATTACGGACACTAATAAGACGAAAAAAAAACATTTACCAAAACAAAACAAACATTTGCCATCAGCAAGAAAGTACCAAAATTATATTAATAACCATTTTTCACGGATCATTTGCCCCGCTCAAGTAAATCTAAACAAATACCGGGTGTTTCTGACATAGACCTTCCGTTGTCAAACTACGAGCCTGCCTTGCATCGCCCCAGTATTTTGACTTCGCTTTCATCTCATAGCATTATATTTTATTAAGATGATTAATGACGCCGGATTCAAAATCCAGCATCATTCGACGCGTCATCTGTCAATCTCGAGGGAATAATTAGGCGAGGAAGAATTCGGGACGCGTGGACAATTTCACGCGTTACCCGGTGGATATTTCTTTATGTTAAGATGAAATGAGATAAAATAGCTTTTTGTAAGAATCTGATCTGATCTTTGATCTTAAGACTTTGAGGTTTGAGCTTAGGTTTTATTAAACTCAATAGAGCTCTGAGCTTAAAAATCAATCAGGGCAAAGAGCTCAGAGATTGGAGTTTTAATCTAAGCTTTGAGACAACTCTAAGATTCGAGAGAGCTTTAAGCTTTTAACTGTAATTGTGTTTACTTTTTGAGATAGCCGTAACTTTGAGATAGCTTTAAGCTTTGGGTGAGCTTTTAACTGTAATTCTGTTTATGTTTTGAGAGTTCCTAAAGTATGAAATTTAAGTTTAGAGCTTTAAGCTTAGTCATATATTCGATCTTTGATCATTAAGCTCGGCCAGAGCATGAGCTTTGAGCTACAGCTGAAAAATGCAGTGATAACTTGTCAGCCTCTCCTAGGCGATGGCGACACAATATATTATGAAAATCATGAAGATAATATGGCTGTAGAGGGTATAAACGATGGAAAAAATATAAGGAGAATGGTTCCATGATAACTCAACATAGTGACAACTCAACATACTTTTAAAAAGTGATATAAAGTCATTAGAAACGATGAAAAAAATTTTAACCTCACCTTACCTAACCTAACCTACTTAACCCAGTTAATAAAGTTTTTGTTTCATCACTTTCCATGACTTTTTAAAGATGTGATGAATTATCATTGTGATGATTTATCCGGTCACCAAGGAGAATATATGACACAAATGGTAAAAGAAGTCAGTCATGCCCGATAAAGAAATGGCACGAAGAGTGAGGTGATTTTTCACGAAAACGGCGCTATACAAATCATCCAAATATTATTATATCATTATTAAGTGAACCACATTTAGTTAACATGGAAAAGTTACCTGGTAAAGTTTAATGATGTGTGGATGGTCCAGCCGCTTCATGATGTCTACTTCCCGATAGACCTTCTGCAGATTCCCGGCATCCAGTTGTGATTTATCGATGATCTTAATTGCTACCTATAAAAAGAGAAAATAAATCAATCAGCGTCATTGTGGTACATTATACATGGTACATGATGGCGCAGATATACTTTGTAACGAATAGTTTGCACGACGGAAAATAAATTCTGTTCCTTCTGATATAATTATTATTATTTTTTTATCTATTCTTAAATATATTTGTATTACAATGGTATGGTATATTGTCCTCCACGCTAGGAGTTCACCTGTGTTGTGGAGGACTTTTTCAATTGTAAAGTTATATAATTCTAAAACAATACAGTGGAGTTAGTTACACAGAGAAACAATAAAAATTAAAATATAAAATCGATTTTTTCATAGTTATAAGAGAAAAAAAAAAGTGAAATATAAAAAATTAAATATTAAAAGGATTGTAGGATTGTAGGATTATATTATAAGGATTATATTATAAGTATTATAGTTCTCCCTTTTTCATATCTACTCAACCCTTAGATAAAATTATTTTGGGTTACAGCGCTTCATCTCAGGTATTATTCGCGTTCCAGCCAGCCGATTTATTAAATAAGTTTACTGGCGAATTAATCCCAAGCGACTCAGTTCTCCGAACAACTTTAGTCGGTGTTCTATCGATCGAATATAATGCAAACTTTTATCCTTCGAAGAACAATGTCTTAACATAATATATGATCTACAGAAGAAAGGGTGAGGAAATGGTGAAATATCATAGATTATGTTATTATAACAGTTGTTTGTGATATATGGAACTTAAAACAAAATGCTTAATTTTAGTAGGAAATGAATTAAAAGCTTTGCAAATAAAATGTTTTCATTGAAACTTATAAAATTGGTATTTTATTGCAGCTTCAATATTATGAAAACAAAAATACATTTCTCACTCTCCCTACTAATACTATTATAATTATACTTAACTCGATTCGAACACGACCTGCAGATCAGCAAAAAGCTGGCTGCCTGCCCGCATGGCAGCAGAGCATTCTGGTCCCTTGCGGGCTCAATAGGTCGGAATTTTTGCAAACCCAGTTTGCCACCTCTTACCAGACCTGACGGCTCACTAGCAAACACTGCCACCGAAAAGGCTAACTTATTAGGGAAAATGTTTGCGGAAAACTCGACCCTCGATGACGGAGGTGCTGTTCCGCCGTCGGTTCCTCACTGCGGCTTCTATATGAAAAAGCTGAGGATCCGGCATCGGGATGTACTCCACGTTATACGGGGGCTCGATGTTAACAAAGCTAGTGGACCTGATGGAAAACCTGCCCTGGTATTGCAGAGGTGTGCTGCGGAAATAGTTCCAGTTTTGACAAAGCTCTTCAAAATGTCCCTGAAGTGTGGCACTGTGCCCTCTGGTTGGAAAAAAGCGGTCATTCACCCTATTCCCAAGAAAGGTGACCGCTCCAACCCGGCCAACTACCGCCCCATAGCGATCACATCAGTTCTGTCCAAAGTGATGGAACGTGTGATCAACGACAAACTGCTCACATACCTCGAGAAGAACAAAATTATCAACGACCGTCAATACGGATTCCGGCGGAACCGCTCGTGCGGTGATCTTCTCGCGTAAGTGTCGCATGTTTGGGGGCGGTGCCTGGAACGTCACGGTGAGACCCAAACGGTCGCACTAGACATATCCAAGGCCTTTGACCGGGTCTGGCACCGAGGACTTGTCAACAAATTGCCTTCTTACGGACTTCCCGCATCCCTGTGTACGTGGATTGCTGACTTTTTAAGGGTGTTACGTAATACAGTCTCCCTATTGTTGAATAGGGCATGGTTGCCCCAACTTCCCCTCACCGCGTGTGTCAAACACGCCGCCAGATGGTCAAAATCACGTGCACAATAGCAGACCGTCGGCAGCAAGCAGCGCGCCCCCCCCGTTCCCCGACCCGCGCTTGCTTCGCGGCGCCTCGCCAGTCTAGCTCCGGCCTCCGCGGTGGCAACAGGTTCTCTTGTATACGGACCGCAAACACTCGCAATGACTTGCATAATTACGCGAACAGACGGAATCTCGTGCCAGTTTCTTAATTAATCACTATCGAATTTACAATCATGTTTATTATTACGGTTCGGGCTAACTCAATGGAGTCCCGTTCCCGTGTAAAATCCCGAGTGCACTTCACCGCCTCAACTGACCCGCCGCCTGTGAGCGCGGGTACCTCTGGCTCAACATGATGCCCCATACCACATCGAGACGATTCGTAAGCTTTCAACCTTCCCCCTTTTCTTGTGTTCAATTCTCGTAAATTTCATGTAGAATCCACGCTTTATCTGGTCGTCATAAATTAGTAGAGAGAGTTAGTAGGGAGATCTATGTTAACCTGTATTTCTCGAGACATTTAATATACCTTGTGCCTTTTACTTATGTGTTATTATTGTGATGTCCTTTTCCAACCTCCTGACCGATGGACGAGCTGCTGATCAAAGAACTGCCCACCCCTGATTGTACACGAGTCGCCTGCTCTACCATTTTATCTGAGCTAAGCCAATTTAATAACCAGGTTCGATACCGGTTTACCCATAACTTAGCAAGGGATAGGTCGATTCAGGCAGTTGCTGACGGTTTCACCTCATCCTCACACTCTATAAATGCTGGCGTCCCACAGGGATCGGTTCTGTCTCCGACTTTGTTTTTGTTGCACATCAATGACCTTTTGACATGTGCACCGATTCATTGTTACGCGGATGACAGTACAGTTCATGATAGCTTTTTGTTTGACAAGCCCCCAAAGGGCACACAAACTCCAACGGCTCGGAGGGCTTTGAAGCAGAGAATGGACGGTTATCTCGAGAGTATTTCCTCCTGGGGTAAAAGTAATCTCGTCGAATTTAATGTTTCAAAGACCCAATCCTGTCTGATTACGTCTAAAAGGGATCTAAATGATAATCTAGTCTCCTTCAACGGAAGCAATCTCCCGAACAGGCCTTCCATTGATATGCTTGGTGTAACTATAAGTGACCAGCTCAGGTATGGGGGCTCCATCGAAGCCAGAGTAAAGCTGGCCTCTCAGAAGCTGGGCGTACTGTACAGGGCCCGCAGATACTTTAATAGTACACAACTGCTGACCCTATACAAATCGCAAGTGCGCCCTACTGTCGAATTTGGCAGCCATCTCTGGTCCGGAGCCCCTAAATACCTGAAAAAAACCCTTGACTCTGTGCAAAAACGGGCGGTCCGTTTGATAGATTCCCCAATCTTAACAAACGGACTGCAATCTTTAGAGCACAGGCGTCAGGTAGGTATGCTGTCCTTGTTCTATCGGTATTACAATGGAAGATGCTCTGAGGAACTAGCGTCATTGATCCCTTCGGCACCGGTGCGTAGTCGGGATACACGCCAAACGCGTGCCCAACATTTGTACACGGTTGACACTTGTCACATGAGAACGGGTCGCTTCTACGATTTGTTCTTAAGTTCAACAGCTCGGCTGTGGAACGAACTGCCGGCCTCTGTGTTTCCTCCCTCCTACAACATGGGACTCTTCAAGACCCATGTTCACTCCTTCCTCTTCACAAAAAGACCCTCCACACAGCATCCCCAAAAATGTCATAGGCCCTGAGGGAAATTATTTTCTTCAGGGCCTGTGTCGTCCTACTTTGTCAAAGTAGGACGACAAGCTGTAGAGTATTTTAGAAAAACTTTTGTTTTTTTAAATTCTGCTTAAATGTCGTAGTCCACAATTATTTATAGCCCTTATCATCACTTACAGCTCTTATTTATAGCTCTTAATATTATTACAGTTTGACATAAGACACTGTAGTTGCGGGAGTAAAATGTTATGTGTGTATTCAGTCTAAGCCGCATTCACAAGAGGCGCAATATTTCACCGTAGTTGATTTTCCTGCATCCCGACACACGAAAGGTCTCGACCCTTGCGAACAGTGAATTGAGGAAGTACCTACCTATCTTTTGTCCTTACTTACTATTCTGAAACTAACAACTAGTCATAAATATAGTGTTCATGTATCATCCCAACCGAGCATATTTATTTGTGTAATTAGATTTCTTAAATTTAATTCAAAGCTCCAAGCTCAAAGCTCCAAGCTTTAAAGCTCCAAGCTCAAAGCTCACAACTTTGAAGCTCAAAGCTCAAAGCTCCAAGCTTTAAAGCTCAAATCTCCAAGCTTCAAGCTCCAAGCATTAAAGCTCCAAGCAGAAGGTTTAAAGCTCCAAGCTTTAAAGCCTCAAGCTCAAAGCTCCAAGCTTTAAAGCTCCAAGCTCTAAGCTCCAAGCTCCAAGCTCAAAGCTCCAAGTTCAAAGCTCCATGCTTTAAAGCTCCAAGATCAAAGCTCCAAGCTTTAAAGCTAAAGCTATTTTATAAGTTTATTTAGATGAGTACTGAGGGAAGATATGAACGGTGCAATGTCATGAGTGGATGGTGATCTGTATATTGCAAGTATGCATGTTTCCTGGTTGACGACTATTTGTAAACAGTTTATGTTTTCAATGAGAATTTCAGAAACTGAACTACCCAGTGAAACCCAAATTATAAAATAATGTGAAAAAAAATTGACAATTATCACATTACTTGATAATTTGGGTCAAACTGGGTACATTAACCATACTGAGACAACTATTTTACAAATAAATAAATAAAAATAATAATAATAATAAAAGCGGTAATGAAAATTAAGCAACGAAATTTTATGAGATACGTTTATTTATCTTGTGTATGTGTTTTGTGGGTAATTTTGAAATGCAGTTTTCATTTTTTAGTTTTATTTATCAAGATACGAAATTTGTATAATATTGCCTTTTTGTTATTTCATCCGATTCATAATTTTCTATATGAAATGATTTCTGTTTCCCTTGTCTTTTGTATCCAGTGCAAGATTGTTAAATGCTTTTATTGTCTGGCATTTTTGGTGTCTTTCTCCAATGATTATGTCTGTCGACGAAGTGTTTATATTTTGCGTGCGCTTGTCTAACTGGAATATTTATGTTAGTTTGTGTTTCAAACAAATATATGCTACAAGTACAAATACCCATATGGCGTGACAAATCACCAAACGCCATTGCACAGAAGTTTTCTCATTACAGAAGCACGTCCAACGCTTACAAAACCTTCCTCAATTACCATTACACAGAGGTAGGTACTACACAAGTCACAATCGAATAAATTATACAACCTACGTCCCCAGAAACCTTAAAATATGATGACGTCAGAGTTAGAGCTCGCTTCAGTATTTTGCCACTCAGTGGAAAAATACTGAAGAAATTCCGCGAAAACAATATATGCCTATTAAGTAAAATATTGTATGTTACGGATTTACCGAAATCATTCAAACAAAACCGTTAAGTCATTGATTTAATACATAGACACACTGTATAAAGCTCAGAAAACCTTAATAAAAGTAATACTTAAAGTACCTAACACCCACTTCAACCATATTTAAAAAATTCCCAGTGTTGAAGATTCAAAAAATATATTCTAAACAAATACTTACTTTCCTTTACAAGAACCTAAACACATTTAAAACTTCACAAACTTCTCGCAATACCAGAACAAGACATGCACACCAACTACTAATACCAAAAACCAACACATCCTTTGGACAAAAACACTACAGATTCCAGGCTATAAAACTATACAATTCACTTCCAACACAATATAAAACATCTAATCTTACAGAATACAAAAAACACATATGGAACTGGCTACAATCCTTTTAATATTTAATTTTTAATGTTTCTCTGTGTAACCAACTCCACTGTATTGTTTTGAATTATATAACTTTACAATTGAAAAAGTCCTCCACAACACAGGTGAACTCCTAGCGTGGAGGACAATATACTATACCATTGTATAACAAATATATTAAAGAATAAATAAAATAAAATAAAATAAAAAAAAAAACAATAATGACCTGTGCTGTCATAATAATGAGCATATTATCAGTTTCCCTCATCACGTACTTAGTGACTAATAGATCATCAAAGGTCAAAATTATTATATAAATAAAAATATATATTAACCTGTTAACCGGGCGGGACGTATAAATACGTCAAACGTAAACAGTATCGGGTACGGATAGGACATATGAATACGTCCTTGAAATATATGTTGCGCCCTGGAACGAGCGGGACGTATATTTCCGAACATATCACACGGAAATTGAGTTTTTAATTTTTACATATTTTAATTTTTTAAACTCAATGTTTCTCTTTTATCTGTGTGATTTTGTTTATTTTTCTGTAATTATAACCTTGTTTTATATTTTTTTTGTAATCTTTATAATTGTTTGTAAAGTTTCTATTTTTTTTAATTCGATGTTTTCATTTTTTTAATGCATAAATGAAAAAAAAATAATAATTTGAAATTACGTCCTCCGGGCGTGACGTACTGATACGTCCTAGTGAAGGAGTTCGCGCCCGTTATATGCTGCGTTATTCAAAACGGAATTCCCCGGTTAACAGGTTAATACTATCAAACCAACCTATTTATGCCGGAAAGTTACAAAGATTTTCATTTTTTGTATATATTATTCATCAGCCTCATAAGAGTCAAGTTAGTATCCGAGAAGACATGATTAAGAATGTATCAACCTTCATGATAAAGGTTGGTATAAAAAATATATTAGTAATGGGAAGGAACCTAGATATATCTACTAAAAAATATATTAAAAAGGTAGGTATTCATTATTTTCGTAAAGAAATTGGGTATCTAAATTAACGATAAAATGTGTTTATTTATTTCGAATTTCAATATTTAAAAAAATACAAAAGATGAACGAAGTATGCATGAAGAATGAGTTAATGATGAATGTAAGTAAGTCTAAAGTAATGGTGTTTGAAAGAGAGAGTGTGAAAACAGTGTGCAATATAGCTGTGAATGAGGAATACTTGGAGCAGGTGGATGAGTTTGTGCGTTTAGGAAGTATGTTTACGAGAGATGGGAAGGCTGACAGAGATATTGAATGGAGGACTGAACGCAGTTGGCGCTAACATAAAATTGTCCAAAGAAGCGTAGTTAGCAGTCCACAAAGGAGTGCTGGTACCTACCCTGATGTATGGAAGGGAGGCATGGAACTAGCAAAGAAAGGATGAAAGTACGAGTAGATTGAATACTGTTGAAATGAGATCCCTGAGGCGTATGTATGGTAAAACCATGTTTGATCGTGTGAGGAATGTGGAGATCCGCAAAGATTGTAAGCGTAATGAGTAAGATTAAGAAAGGGACGCTTAGATGGTTTGGGCATATAGAGCGAATGAGCGAAGAAAGGAGTGTAAGAAGGATATATGATGCAAATGCGAATGGTAGCAGAAGTCGAGGACGCCCGAGGAAGACATGGCACGATCAAGGGAATCACATAGTCGAGTCGGGCCATGTCAAGAGCCAGAATAATAGAAGAGTATGTATGAGACGATGTGCGAATGTGAATGAGGCAAGGAGTGTGTGCCAAGACCGAGGTGTTTGGTGGTCCGTCCTCTCTGCCTACCCCTGCGGGTAGGTAATTTTTTTTAACATCCATCATAATTTAATTTAAAAAAAACGGTTTATTTGTGATAATAATAATTTATTCCAGAATGTATGCAGGTGTAGTATAATGCAATACATTCCATATTTTGAAATAATAAAAAAAGTCCGACAAAAAAAGAAAAATAAATTAGGAGAAATAACAATATATAGAATAAGCACATAAAATAAAATAACACGTTCTGCCAGGTTATTATTATGACGCGTTACAGCTGTAGCCTACCGAAGGCATTATATTTTGTTTAAAAAAATGTATTCACTAGAATCAAAAGTACCTATCTTACATTTGAATCTCTGCTCAATGACGTCCGCGTAACTAATCTTAGTTTAGTTTTAGCTAGTTTTAACGAAAGGTTTATTAATCCGAATGATTACGTGGTACATTGAAATGTTATTTCAAACAAATGTTACACATACGAGACATACATACTTGCATGTATGCCCACAGCACGCAGAATAGGTATACCTTGCGTTATATCGACTACAAAGGCATTCGAATCACAAAAAGAACATTCTGCCATTTTTAAATAGCTGTCAGTTCAGTGAGCGGGAAACTCGGCGTTTCGAATTCGAAAACAATCGAATAAAACAATGAAACGTTTTCTTTTTCATTCAAATTCTTACGGTGCCTAGTACCTACCTACACAGTGGAATTCATAATTTAATCAACCGTAAATGTTTTAAAATTTATTTGAAATAAACTTTTGAGTAAGTACCTACCTACCGTGTAAAAAAATACCTATTGCCTCATTAAAAACTAATAACTAGGTTAAAGCAAACTTTCAAACCATACGCAAGATTTTGCATAATTGCATCGCCTTAATATCAAATAATCAATCAAAATCTTCAAATCTTCGTTAAGACACGTCCGCATGCAAACAAGATACGAGCCTTATACGACAAATCAAATGCTTATGATAAAAAATACAGCTATTAATAACCCGTATCGAAACCTATCGACTTGTCAATTGAAGGACCGACGCGCCGAGGAGATCTGCATCGAACTGGATATGGGCAATTTAAATCAATCAGCGAGTGCCTATGTCGAGACATGACATCCGAAGAATGCTGTAATGCGAGCAGAAAAGGGCATAGAAATTGAATTGAATACATAAAAGTATTATTTTCTTCTATATTTTTTTATACAGGACAGACGACTGGCAAGGACATGATAGAGGTGACATGAAGGTATAAGAAAAAAAAGTTGTAGTGAACATTCAGTTTCAATACTGCTGAATTATCAAAATTTTTATTTATTTATGATATACGCCTATACGGGCTTTTACAAACATGTAAACTTAATACATAACAATCACGTATCACTGTGTTCGTACACGCTAATCTCTTATATTTATTAAAGAAAGAAGCAATGACAATAGCCTGTTATGTAGTGACCTCATTAAAATAAATGGCGTTAAAATGTGTTATTAGTGCAGCTTTATACTTTACAAAGGGAATATTAAAAGTATCTGCGAATTGTGTGCAATCTATTTATAACTGAGTTATATCCTGAGACTGTGGTATAATTGTCACAATAATACATACTAGAGTACCTTGATCTAATGGTAGGTACATGAAATTGAATCGACATTAAAATATTACAATGTCTTATATTATAAAATTAAATCTTTCAATAAAAGCTTTCAACAGTTTAAAACTTGATATTAAAATTGAGGAAAATAAAAATAAATTCACACACAAAATTACAAAATGGATTAAAGAACAAAAAAGACAATATTACCAAAATTTCATAGCATAAAATAAAAATAAAACCTACACGTAACATACAAAACCAATATAAACACACATCACTCACAAACACACAAGATTATTTTCAATGTACTATTTAAAAAAAAAAAAATTTAAATATATTATTATGTATTTTTAATTTTAAATGTATAATTTTTCTCATTAAATGTATTATGTAGTATTTTTTATATTATAAAATGAAGGCCTCAGCACGGGCAAGCCACCCAGTGAGGCCTACATTACTGAAAACCTTGAATTGTAAAAAATATTGTACCTAATAAAATAAAATAAATAAATAAATAAATCCAAATGGTTGAGTCAAATTCTAACTGGTTTCTAATCTTCTTTGTTTTTGTGCTCGCAAAATTCTATGGAAGGTAATTAGACGAAGTAAATTGGGGCTGTCTATAATACCATAAATTTTTTTTTAAATAAAAGCCAAGTCGGAAACAAGTCTTCTAGCTGAAATTTTCAATAAATTTAATTCTTTCATCAAGTGATTGTAATTAATGGTTTCTACGGGTAGATCGAGTTAATATAGCGTATTAATTAATGCTGAATATTTTCAATGAACTATGAGTGGATTTTAAAGTTATATTAAATTATTTATACTATTTAAATTATCGTTAATTCTACAAATTAAACTTAATAACAATAAATAAAAAAAATTAGTTAGTATATTATAACTTTTAATAACACAGGATGTCCGGGGGTAAAGTGCAAACTTTGGTTGGTCATTCAAAAAAGATAAATAACTTAATAAAAATCACGTTGTTTTTTTTTCCATACAACCTCTTCTTCCACAACAGAAAATAATTATTTTTCCATACAAAAACTTAGATTTATTTACCTGAAAACTACTTAAAATCACGTAGAATCAATCACCTTCCAAAGTTAGTGCATTTTACCCCCGGACACCTTGTATACATGGTCACATACATACAATTCTGTTATTCTGACTCTTGATATGGCCCGACTTAAGTATTTGGTTGAACTGATAGTGTCATGTCTTTCTCGAGTGTCTCCGATTTCTTCTAACATTCACATTCACATCATATATTAGCCTTACACTCCTGTCCTTTCACCCGCTCTGTATTTTCCAATTTTCCATGCAGTCCTTTCTTAATCATACTCATTACTCATTACGCTCACATCAGCCGTATATTCTTTAAGAATCTCCACATTTCCCGCACAATCAGAGATCTCATTTTTACATCCTTCAGTCTACTTTTATCCTTCCTCTGCGAGTTCTATGCCTCACTGTCATACTTAAGAGGCTGGTAGTCATGATTGGATCATTTAAAAAAAGCAGGTTTCTGAACTTGAACAAAATATTCGTTATAGATTGCCCGTGTACGAGTAGCCGCACCAGCGCACACAGCATATGTACGAAAAACAATATTATCATGAATTGCAAGTGCAGTAATACACATGTATATTGATATGTTATTATTAATTTAAACGCTCTGATGGACTTTTACATGATTCATATTTTACATGATTTACTGCATAATACAGTGCCAACAGAAGGTTTTAATTTTTAAAACAACAACAACAAAATAAATAACAAAAAACTTTAAAAAGAGAACATAATACATGGTACATATAATTTTCCTGTTAGATGTATGTGTTTTACAAATTTTAATTGGGTGTCAAACATAACTCCAAGATCCCTAGATTCGTTGACTTTTAAAAAAAGTATATTTTAATTGTGGAGAAAAATGAGTAAATATTGCTGATTTATTAAAAATCTCTTCAAATTATTCGATAAAAACGGGATTGCAGGTCGTTTCCTGTTAAACTTTTAGTGCATTCCTAATATATCGGAACACGTGTTCATGAACCCGCACAATGCCTTGATAATATAAAAAGACGAAATGCGAAAATATTATGATTTTTATGAACACGTGTTCCAAAATCGCGATAATACACTTCTCTTTTACTAAAATTTTAATAGGAAAACTGTCAATTTATTCGTTAAGGGCCTGCAATCCCGTTTTTAAGAGGAAGCTACAAGCCAAAAATGTGTTTATTCTTGGTATACCTTATATCATAGGTAATAGGCATTAAAATCGCTTGACAAACGGAGTCTAGAAACGTTCGATTTCAAGCACAAAACTGATTTTTATTTATTATGTAAATAATTTTATAAGAAAGCAAAGTTAGTTAAGTTTAGTTAATCAAGTGAAACTGTCACAGATAATCTTAGCTATAGTTCTGTATTTTTTTTTAAGTTGTTTCCTTTATGCATTCATACATTGAAAAAACAAAATTTCTAGTAGTTTGCATTTATATTTTTTATTGAGAAATTTATTTCTTTATTTGTATTCTACTCAAGCGAAGCGATAGGAAAACCTTCTGTTTATCTAAAGCACATTTTTGGTATTCATAATGTAAACCAATTCGTTATAAAGATTAATCAAAATAGTGATTTGGCATTAAGCTTCGCCTTAACCAGATTACGATATATCAGTAAGTGTATACATGCCTAAATAAATAGAAAAAATAACTTATTATTTTTTTTGGTAAACTAATGTTTAAGACAAGATTTTTTATGCATAGCACAAAGGGTAACAATTATAATTATAGTATATATTGAATTATTTCGCGGATAAGAGATAAGCCGCCATAGCTCAGTGGTCATAGCTGTCGACCGGAAATCGAAGGGACACGGGTTCGAGTCCCGTTGGCGTCATGTATCTTTTATCAGGAGATTTTTCAATGGGGATGAGTGTTTCAGGCGAATAATTATTGCTTGTAAAATAAGAAAAAATAACAGTTACGGAAACGGCATACATAATGAAAGACAACCTCTATGTTCGATTTGCATGATCTGCAGTTACTAGATCTACTCCATATTAAGCGTTCAAAAGAAGAAGAAGACGGATCTAAAGGGAGATATGTAAGTACGAATGTTAGAGGGAGCGCGCTAATATAAAAAAATATAATAAATAAGCGAAAATTGTGAAAACATTTAATAAAACACGAATCGATTAAAATCTCTTGACAAATGCCAAAGTTGCTTTTAATGATACACAGTGAATTTTTTCATACATATAACACGTTAAATAACAGAACAAAGATGATTTTTTTCTATCGAGGGAATTCAAATAATTACCGTTTCGGTTCTACAAATTTATAGGTTTTATCATCAAAACAACATTTAAGGAACTTAAATACTTAAAAGTGTTCAAAAGAAATAATTCTAAATGCGGGGGCTTAGTTATTGGTTATTTAAGTTAAGGTTAGAAGAAGATATTGTAATTTAGGATTACAGACAGTGAAACATAATGCGGGGAGAATCTATGTCAAAAACAATTTAACTGCGACGATATTATTACTAACAAACATAGGTTGCGAATTACAGGCAATAATTTTTTTAATATGTGGTTGTAAGAAATATAACGTGGTGACTGTTTCTTTCACTGTTTTACGAGCAAAACCACGACAAATGTTTCTTTATAACGAACAATGCTTGTAAACCTATCGTGTTTTAGATTGATGTTATTTTTTGAAAACATATTTATTTTTTAGCCATAAAAATGTTATTTGTATTGTTATTTTATGGATGGCGACAAAGATGCATTGAATTGACGTCAGAGGGCGAAGAAAATTCAAAATACAAAACAAATGGAATAAATTCTAAACAAACGCAAAACATGCGAACAGTAAATTTTAAAACAAAACCTTGGAAATGGAAATACACCTAATGAAGTACCTGCGCAATTGTAGATAAAATAAGGAGCCTAGAACCTAGATAGGTAACAACTTGGATATCTTATGCTTAGTTTACAAGTAATCCATGTATGTATAGGTACTGTAAACATAATAATATGTATTATAGCAAATCTTGTCAAAGTACGTCAATCCGTACTTTATTAAAAAATATATCTCAGTTTATTTAATAGCTTTGCGTCAGCAGAAACCTATTCGACGCCGAATAATCCAAGCGAATAAAATTGGACCAGGTGGAGCATTCATTAGAAATATCTCTTCGAAATTACAGGCATATATTATTAAAGTGAAAAAATAATTAGTCTGCCTCTTTAACACTGTGTGCTGATTTATATCTATATTATTTCGAAAATTTTAAATATAGCACATAGATTACATAGAACGATATGTTCAATCATAATGTATCGACCGCGTAATATGTATAAAAGTTGTACTTACTAGGATCGTATTTTATTTTGAGAATGCATCGGTAATAGGATTCAAAAGATTCATAAACAAGATTCAATTCAATGCACCTGCGCGTTCAACACGCTCTTGTGTCCTGTTCAGGGTTGATCAAAGCAAAACGAACTCTAAGCAGAATTCTTGCCTGAACAGACTATGCAATAATTACAATAGCGTATTATCCAAGGTCGATATTTTCAGTTGCACAATTCCCTCATTTTTCCAAAAAAGAAATTTCTTCACTCATTCGAATGAGGATCGGACATTGTTCCCTTCCTTCCCATCTTTTTAAAATTCACATCCTTGACTCCCCAGATTGTACATTCTGTGGTCTAGAAGTGGGAACTTTAGATCACATATTTTTTGGTTGTCTCTCTCTAAACAAATATCCTCTCTTCTATCAAGCCTTATCTAAAATTGCCTCCCCTCCATTCAACATCTCATCTCTTCTAAGTCTGAACTCGACTCCAATTTTCATTATAATTTTGAAATTTGCCTATTTAAATAAAATTAATATTTAAATTCACCTTTCATTTCTCAATAATTTTAAATGATGGCCAAGAACACCCTTGAAGGGTGAAAGCCAGAAAAAAAGGGAAAAAAAAAGAAAAAAAAACTTACCAAATACAAGAGGTCCATAAAAGAATATTTCTCTGATGGTTTGTGAATAATGTTTATGTCTCTATTGTTTATATCTCTATTATGATTTAATTTATACCTAGAACCTCTCTCCATGGCTAAAAATGTAAATTTTTCGTTTTATATAATCTTTTGTTTTGTATAAATTTTTTAATTCATATTCCTTTCTCACAAATTTAAATAACTTATTCCATATTATGCTGTCTCAGTTAAAGTCACAAGGAGGAAATCCATAATTGGTTTTATTTTACTATATAATACTTATGTACACACTGATTAAATGTAAACTGTCGATTTCCCGAAAATGAATAAATAAAAAATAATAAAATGATGTACGTAAGGGTTTTTAAGTGTTAAGACATTACAAGAAAACAAATTATTCATGCCCACTATGAAATATTTTATACTAGCTGACGTGTACCCGGCGTTGGTCGGCGACTTTAAAGGCAATATGCAATTCAATATTAATATTACCTCAGTAGGTTTAGCCAGCGTTCAACTTTTTATGGCCAAGATCAATAAAGCCAAAATAAATAATAATGAAAAATAAAAACAATTAAAGGACCCGAAAATATTTTTTTACGACTTTTAAATTTTTTTATTTGTCTGCTGCAAGTTTATTTTATTTTATGCACTCCTCTTCTCATAGAATTCTCCTGTTTATTACGAACGTAAATGTAGAAAACCAATCGTTTCTTTATTTTAGATGGTGTCAACGTCCACACCTTGAGAATGCGAGAGGTCGATCTGACACCGGTTAGTTAGTTATTTCGGAACTATGTCTTCACCAATGCTAACGTTTCGAAATACGTAAATTATGTCTGTGGTCATGGCTGCTCAAAGTATAATAGTACCTAATGCAACGGTTACGAGTAAAATGCATCAAAACTTCAGTTTTTTTTTTTTATTTTGTTACAAAGCGTTGCATTTATTATTCTTGGCATGCTTTTATCTATTTCACCCACATTGTTTTAAGATAATTTAATAAATGTAAGATAATGTAATAAATTAAGGATAATGTAAGAAATGTAAATGTAATGTAAATCATGTCAGTTAAACCGGGAGTATTTTTACCTATTATTATTTTTTTTATCTAAGTATATTTGCCAGTACAGCATTTACTTGTAGAATTGATAAATATGAATCAAACAATGGTGAAATGTTTTATTTTGTATGACTTTAATGCTCCACTGCACTGGTCTGAATGGAAACGACGCTGTCAGCTAAAAAGAGACGCGTTTACCTAGAAATTCCGTTTTAGTTTATTGCTGCTTAACAGATTATTTTTGGGTTTATAGTTATGATGAATTTGTTTTGTGAAGGTCGACCCGTTATGCTATTTCCCAGTGGGTACTCGTGAATGAGTGAGCTAGAGTGCTAAGATTGAAAAATACGACGTTATCGATGTTGATGTACTATCTCCCACGGTTTACCTTATTCCTTTGACGGTAGCTCTTATTGAAGTCCCCAGAGTTGAAAACTCAAAATTGACTGTTTGACAATGTTTCCACAATATGGCTTCCAATAAAAGCATCATCAAGACAGTGGCCCCATAAATGAATTGTTATTTCTTTCTTGTGTTGCCGGCACCGCTTGGGAAGCTTTAGAAAGCACAGACTACGCCAATCCAAGGATATCATCATCACTATCCCATGATGGCCCTCTGGAAACGAGGGAGAGACGGTCAAATACCGTCCATATTGAATATAATTTGTAGTTATTTATTCCACTTATTTTCTGTTTTTTTTTTTGTATTGAATAATATTGATTTGTTTTTATGTTATCACTACAAATTGTGGAACGTATTGCGAAGCACTACCCCCTGCAAACCTACTTGAATAAAATAATTATTCCTTACCATCTAAATTTTCTACAGCTATTGGTGCTTTCCCTCGTTTCTTTTCTCGTCTGAGATTTCATTAAAATTTTATTTATTCTTTTAAATTTTATCAATGGGCCCTTTAGATTGCTTGTTAGAAATGAGAAAATCTTGTAAGCCATACCGGATTGTACAGGTATTTACCTACCTTGGTAAAATAAAGAGGTTTCAATTCTAGCGAAAGCACATCTCTAGTAGACGACCTGTATCTTTATTAAGCAAATCAATTAAAGTGGTCTGCTATTCCAGTGTTAAGGAGTGAGGAGTTGAGGTGGACATGATATAGGGAGGAACGCGGTAACGAGCGGAGCCACAGAATGACGCATGCGCGCCGAATACACCTATGGACTATTTTTACAGAGTCTGCGTCACAAATCTTCAACATACACTTCCCAGCAGACAGAGAGGTCAGTACGGGATATAGGCTAAGTTTACGCTGGCCATTTGCACAGACGTCAAGTTTTTTTTATTAATTTCAATCTTCTCGATCTGTATTGAGAAGATACTACTCGTTTGCACACTGAATCGTGAATTTATATTAATTTGTGGTTTGTATTTAAAAAACATCTACGTAAGCGAATATTTTCTACATCCTCTTGATATCCTTGTTGTTGTGAACCTCAGTATGGTTGGTTCTCCAAGCCACGTCATTAGATATATTCATCTTTAAAAAATACATTATTATATAGGTGATGTACCTAATCCCCGGCCTCACAGGGAAATCCTGTGTTGAGAGCAGGAACAGTTTACAATATATTTTAATAAAACTAAAAATTAATTAACATACAAAGGACGAGTTGTTTCACAGAATTTGCAAAATTTTCAAAGTTAAAATTCAAGTTCTGTAAAAATTATTTTATAACGGACCAATTGTTTCACAGTAATTGGATAATAACAGAACTTGAATAGGACTTTCACAGAACTTGAATTTTAACATTGAAATGTGATGAATTGTTCAAATTCCGTTTAACAAACCTCCGTTTTTTTTTCTCAACAGAGGAGGTCCTGAGGAAAATAATTTCCCTTAGGGCCTATGTCATCTCTGGGGATGCTGTGTGAAGGGTCTTTTTGAATAGAGAGAGAAGTGAACATGGGTCTTGAAGAGACTCATGTTTACACCTCTGAGCCGAGCTGTTGAACTCAAGAACGAGTCGTAGAAACGATCCATTATCATGTGACAAATGTCAACAGTGTACAAATGTTGGGCGCGCGTTTGGCGTGTTTCCCGATTATGCAACCGCTGGCGAAGGGATCAATGACGCTAGTTCTGCGGAGCATCTTCCATTGTAACGGGGTAGAACAAGGACAGCTTACCTAGCTGACGCCTGTGCTTTAAAAATTGCAATCCACCTGTTAAGATACAAGGTCAAGAGTTTTTTTTGAGGGATTTTAGGGCTTCGGACTAGAGGTGGCTGCCAAATTCAACAGTGGGGCGCACTTGCGATTCGTCAGCATTTGTGTACTATTAAAGTATCTGCGTGCCCTGTGTACAGTACACACAGCTTCTGTGAGGCTAGTTTGACACTGGTTTCGATGGAGCCTCCGTGCCCGAGCTGGTGACTTAGAGTTACACCAAGCATATCGCGTCTTTGAAACATTAAATTCGACTAGGTTATTCTTCCCCGAGAGGAAACCCTTTCGAGGTAACTGTCCATTATCTGCTTCAAATCCCTCCGAGCTGTTGGAGTTTGTGTATCCTTTAAACAAAAAGCTATCATGGAGTGTACTGTCATTTGCGTAACAGTGAATTGGTGCACACGACAGAAGGTCATTGATGTGGAAAAAAACTCGGAGGCAGAACCGATCCCTGTGAGACGCCAGCATTTATTGAGTGTGGAAGATGTGGAACCATCGGCAACCGTCTGAATCGACATTTCCCTCAAAAAGTCAGCAATCCACGTACACAAGGATGCGGGAAGTACGTAAGAAGGCAGTTTGTTCACAAGTACTCGGTGCCAAACCCGGTCAAAGGCCTTGGAAATATCCAGTGCAACCGCTTGGGTCTCACCGTAACGTTCCAAGCACCGCCCCCAATATGCGTCACATACGCGAGAAGATCCCCGCAAGAACGGTTCCGCCTGAATCCACATTGACGGTTGTTAATAATTATGTTCCTTTCGAGGTATGTGCGCAGTTTGTCGTTGATCACACGTTCTATCACCTCGGGTAGACTAGTTGTCATCGCAATGGGACGGTAGTTAGCCGGATTGGAGCAGTCACCCTTCTTTGGAATAGGATGAATGACCGCCTTTTTACCAGAGGGTACAGAGCCAGATTGCAGGGGCCTTTTTGAAAAATTTGTCAAATATTTCTGCAGCACATCTCTGCAACACCAGCGCAGGTATTCCGTCAGGCCCGCTAGCTTTACCAACATCGAGCCCCCATAAGACCTGGAGTATAACCCGATGCCGAATCCTCAGCTTTTTCATATGGAAATCGTAGTGAAGAACCGACAGCGAGACAGCACCCCGGTCATCGAGGGTCGAGTTTTCCGCAAACATTTTAACAAATACATTGGCCTTTTCGGTGGCGGTGTTTGCTAGTGAGCCGTCAGGTCTGGTACTCGATTTGCAGTAATTGCGACTTATTGGGCCCGCAAGCGACCAGAACGCTCTGCATCCATGCGGGCAGGCTTATCTAATAAACAGACGTAGCAAAGGTTGCATTTATTCTATTAACATAACATGTGTATCCCGTTGTAGTGGCTTATTTCAATTTTGGATAGAAACCGACACAGCCCTTTCTTCTGTAGATACCATCCCCAAATCTTTCTAATAGAATTTAACCTAAAAATAGGAACTTCAATTAATACCAAGTCACGTTTCATTTATTAATTAGATTTCACACCGGACAGAATAAATCTACCAGCTGACTTAAAGCGGATTAACTCTAATGTACTCCACAGCCACCAATCATGTAATCACCGAATGGGAAATGCAAGTCTAGATACAAAATGAATTGCAGTAAATTATAAATTGCCACACCATTCCTATTCACGATAACTTTTCTTTTTTAATTATTATTTTTTTTGGTAAACTAATGTTTTTAAGACAAGATTTTTTATGCATAGCACAAAGGGTAACAATTATTTTACAAGCAATAATTGTTCGCCTGAAACACTCATCCACATTGAAAAATCTCCTGATAAAAGATACATGACGCCAACGGGACTCGAACCCGTGTCCCTTCGATTTCCGGTCGACAGCTCTGACCACTGAGCTATGGCGGCTTATCTCTTACCCGCGAAATTATTCAATATATACTAGTGTTTCATTCAACAATTACTGCTTGTTACATTTTTCACCTGAAAACAACCAACTTTATTTTATATGAGAAAGGCATTGTAAGTGCTAACTCTCTCACTAGATGGCGTCGAGACAAATTGTCTACATTTTTAGGCGAAATACTTGAACTTGTCAAATATTAATTATTATTTTTTTTGGTAAACTAATGTTTTTAAGACAAGATTTTTTATGCATAGCACAAAGGGTAACAATTATTTTACAAGCAATAATTGTTCGCCTGAAACACTCATCCACATTGAAAAATCTCCTGATAAAAGATACATGACGCCAACGGGACTCGAACCCGTGTCCCTTCGATTTCCGGTCGACAGCTCTGACCACTGAGCTATGGCGGCTTATCTCTTACCCGCGAAATTATTCAATATATACTAGTGTTTCATTCAACAATTACTGCTTGTTACATTTTTCACCTGAAAACAACCAACTTTATTTTATATGAGAAAGGCATTGTAAGTGCTAACTCTCTCACTAGATGGCGTCGAGACAAATTGTCTACATTTTTAGGCGAAATACTTGAACTTGTCAAATATTAATTATTATTTTTTTTGGTAAACTAATGTTTTTAAGACAAGATTTTTTATGCATAGCACAAAGGGTAACAATTATTTTACAAGCAATAATTGTTCGCCTGAAACACTCATCCACATTGAAAAATCTCCTGATAAAAGATACATGACGCCAACGGGACTCGAACCCGTGTCCCTTCGATTTCCGGTCGACAGCTCTGACCACTGAGCTATGGCGGCTTATCTCTTACCCGCGAAATTATTCAATATATACTAGTGTTTCATTCAACAATTACTGCTTGTTACATTTTTCACCTGAAAACAACCAACTTTATTTTATATGAGAAAGGCATTGTAAGTGCTAACTCTCTCACTAGATGGCGTCGAGACAAATTGTCTACATTTTTAGGCGAAATACTTGAACTTGTCAAATATTAATTATTATTTTTTTTGGTAAACTAATGTTTTTAAGACAAGATTTTTTATGCATAGCACAAAGGGTAACAATTATTTTACAAGCAATAATTGTTCGCCTGAAACACTCATCCACATTGAAAAATCTCCTGATAAAAGATACATGACGCCAACGGGACTCGAACCCGTGTCCCTTCGATTTCCGGTCGACAGCTCTGACCACTGAGCTATGGCGGCTTATCTCTTACCCGCGAAATTATTCAATATATACTAGTGTTTCATTCAACAATTACTGCTTGTTACATTTTTCACCTGAAAACAACCAACTTTATTTTATATGAGAAAGGCATTGTAAGTGCTAACTCTCTCACTAGATGGCGTCGAGACAAATTGTCTACATTTTTAGGCGAAATACTTGAACTTGTCAAATATTAATTATTATTTTTTTTGGTAAACTAATGTTTTTAAGACAAGATTTTTTATGCATAGCACAAAGGGTAACAATTATTTTACAAGCAATAATTGTTCGCCTGAAACACTCATCCACATTGAAAAATCTCCTGATAAAAGATACATGACGCCAACGGGACTCGAACCCGTGTCCCTTCGATTTCCGGTCGACAGCTCTGACCACTGAGCTATGGCGGCTTATCTCTTACCCGCGAAATTATTCAATATATACTAGTGTTTCATTCAACAATTACTGCTTGTTACATTTTTCACCTGAAAACAACCAACTTTATTTTATATGAGAAAGGCATTGTAAGTGCTAACTCTCTCACTAGATGGCGTCGAGACAAATTGTCTACATTTTTAGGCGAAATACTTGAACTTGTCAAATATTAATTATTATTTTTTTTGGTAAACTAATGTTTTTAAGACAAGATTTTTTATGCATAGCACAAAGGGTAACAATTATTTTACAAGCAATAATTGTTCGCCTGAAACACTCATCCACATTGAAAAATCTCCTGATAAAAGATACATGACGCCAACGGGACTCGAACCCGTGTCCCTTCGATTTCCGGTCGACAGCTCTGACCACTGAGCTATGGCGGCTTATCTCTTACCCGCGAAATTATTCAATATATACTAGTGTTTCATTCAACAATTACTGCTTGTTACATTTTTCACCTGAAAACAACCAACTTTATTTTATATGAGAAAGGCATTGTAAGTGCTAACTCTCTCACTAGATGGCGTCGAGACAAATTGTCTACATTTTTAGGCGAAATACTTGAACTTGTCAAATATTAATTATTATTTTTTTTGGTAAACTAATGTTTTTAAGACAAGATTTTTTATGCATAGCACAAAGGGTAACAATTATTTTACAAGCAATAATTGTTCGCCTGAAACACTCATCCACATTGAAAAATCTCCTGATAAAAGATACATGACGCCAACGGGACTCGAACCCGTGTCCCTTCGATTTCCGGTCGACAGCTCTGACCACTGAGCTATGGCGGCTTATCTCTTACCCGCGAAATTATTCAATATATACTAGTGTTTCATTCAACAATTACTGCTTGTTACATTTTTCACCTGAAAACAACCAACTTTATTTTATATGAGAAAGGCATTGTAAGTGCTAACTCTCTCACTAGATGGCGTCGAGACAAATTGTCTACATTTTTAGGCGAAATACTTGAACTTGTCAAATATTAATTATTATTTTTTTTTTGGTAAACTAATGTTTTTAAGACAAGATTTTTTATGCATAGCACAAAGGGTAACAATTATTTTACAAGCAATAATTGTTCGCCTGAAACACTCATCCACATTGAAAAATCTCCTGATAAAAGATACATGACGCCAACGGGACTCGAACCCGTGTCCCTTCGATTTCCGGTCGACAGCTCTGACCACTGAGCTATGGCGGCTTATCTCTTACCCGCGAAATTATTCAATATATACTAGTGTTTCATTCAACAATTACTGCTTGTTACATTTTTCACCTGAAAACAACCAACTTTATTTTATATGAGAAAGGCATTGTAAGTGCTAACTCTCTCACTAGATGGCGTCGAGACAAATTGTCTACATTTTTAGGCGAAATACTTGAACTTGTCAAATATTAATTATTATTTTTTTTTGGTAAACTAATGTTTTTAAGACAAGATTTTTTATGCATAGCACAAAGGGTAACAATTATTTTACAAGCAATAATTGTTCGCCTGAAACACTCATCCACATTGAAAAATCTCCTGATAAAAGATACATGACGCCAACGGGACTCGAACCCGTGTCCCTTCGATTTCCGGTCGACAGCTCTGACCACTGAGCTATGGCGGCTTATCTCTTACCCGCGAAATTATTCAATATATACTAGTGTTTCATTCAACAATTACTGCTTGTTACATTTTTCACCTGAAAACAACCAACTTTATTTTATATGAGAAAGGCATTGTAAGTGCTAACTCTCTCACTAGATGGCGTCGAGACAAATTGTCTACATTTTTAGGCGAAATACTTGAACTTGTCAAATATTAATTATTATTTTTTTTTGGTAAACTAATGTTTTTAAGACAAGATTTTTTATGCATAGCACAAAGGGTAACAATTATTTTACAAGCAATAATTGTTCGCCTGAAACACTCATCCACATTGAAAAATCTCCTGATAAAAGATACATGACGCCAACGGGACTCGAACCCGTGTCCCTTCGATTTCCGGTCGACAGCTCTGACCACTGAGCTATGGCGGCTTATCTCTTACCCGCGAAATTATTCAATATATACTAGTGTTTCATTCAACAATTACTGCTTGTTACATTTTTCACCTGAAAACAACCAACTTTATTTTATATGAGAAAGGCATTGTAAGTGCTAACTCTCTCACTAGATGGCGTCGAGACAAATTGTCTACATTTTTAGGCGAAATACTTGAACTTGTCAAATATTAATTATTATTTTTTTTGGTAAACTAATGTTTTTAAGACAAGATTTTTTATGCATAGCACAAAGGGTAACAATTATTTTACAAGCAATAATTGTTCGCCTGAAACACTCATCCACATTGAAAAATCTCCTGATAAAAGATACATGACGCCAACGGGACTCGAACCCGTGTCCCTTCGATTTCCGGTCGACAGCTCTGACCACTGAGCTATGGCGGCTTATCTCTTACCCGCGAAATTATTCAATATATACTAGTGTTTCATTCAACAATTACTGCTTGTTACATTTTTCACCTGAAAACAACCAACTTTATTTTATATGAGAAAGGCATTGTAAGTGCTAACTCTCTCACTAGATGGCGTCGAGACAAATTGTCTACATTTTTAGGCGAAATACTTGAACTTGTCAAATATTAATTATTATTTTTTTTGGTAAACTAATGTTTTTAAGACAAGATTTTTTATGCATAGCACAAAGGGTAACAATTATTTTACAAGCAATAATTGTTCGCCTGAAACACTCATCCACATTGAAAAATCTCCTGATAAAAGATACATGACGCCAACGGGACTCGAACCCGTGTCCCTTCGATTTCCGGTCGACAGCTCTGACCACTGAGCTATGGCGGCTTATCTCTTACCCGCGAAATTATTCAATATATACTAGTGTTTCATTCAACAATTACTGCTTGTTACATTTTTCACCTGAAAACAACCAACTTTATTTTATATGAGAAAGGCATTGTAAGTGCTAACTCTCTCACTAGATGGCGTCGAGACAAATTGTCTACATTTTTAGGCGAAATACTTGAACTTGTCAAATATTAATTATTATTTTTTTTGGTAAACTAATGTTTTTAAGACAAGATTTTTTATGCATAGCACAAAGGGTAACAATTATTTTACAAGCAATAATTGTTCGCCTGAAACACTCATCCACATTGAAAAATCTCCTGATAAAAGATACATGACGCCAACGGGACTCGAACCCGTGTCCCTTCGATTTCCGGTCGACAGCTCTGACCACTGAGCTATGGCGGCTTATCTCTTACCCTTTGTGCTATGCATAAAAAATCTTGTCTTAAAAACATTAGTTTACCAAAAAAAATAATAATTAATATTTGACAAGTTCAAGTATTTCGCCTAAAAATGTAGACAATTTGTCTCGACGCCATCTAGTGAGAGAGTTAGCACTTACAATGCCTTTCTCATATAAAATAAAGTTGGTTGTTTTCAGGTGAAAAATGTAACAAGCAGTAATTGTTGAATGAAACACTAGTATATATTGAATAATTTCGCGGGTAAGAGATAAGCCGCCATAGCTCAGTGGTCAGAGCTGTCGACCGGAAATCGAAGGGACACGGGTTCGAGTCCCGTTGGCGTCATGTATCTTTTATCAGGAGATTTTTCAATGTGGATGAGTGTTTCAGGCGAACAATTATTGCTTGTAAAATAATTGTTACCCTTTGTGCTATGCATAAAAAATCTTGTCTTAAAAACATTAGTTTACCAAAAAAAATAATAATTAATATTTGACAAGTTCAAGTATTTCGCCTAAAAATGTAGACAATTTGTCTCGACGCCATCTAGTGAGAGAGTTAGCACTTACAATGCCTTTCTCATATAAAATAAAGTTGGTTGTTTTCAGGTGAAAAATGTAACAAGCAGTAATTGTTGAATGAAACACTAGTATATATTGAATAATTTCGCGGGTAAGAGATAAGCCGCCATAGCTCAGTGGTCAGAGCTGTCGACCGGAAATCGAAGGGACACGGGTTCGAGTCCCGTTGGCGTCATGTATCTTTTATCAGGAGATTTTTCAATGTGGATGAGTGTTTCAGGCGAACAATTATTGCTTGTAAAATAATTGTTACCCTTTGTGCTATGCATAAAAAATCTTGTCTTAAAAACATTAGTTTACCAAAAAAAATAATAATTAATATTTGACAAGTTCAAGTATTTCGCCTAAAAATGTAGACAATTTGTCTCGACGCCATCTAGTGAGAGAGTTAGCACTTACAATGCCTTTCTCATATAAAATAAAGTTGGTTGTTTTCAGGTGAAAAATGTAACAAGCAGTAATTGTTGAATGAAACACTAGTATATATTGAATAATTTCGCGGGTAAGAGATAAGCCGCCATAGCTCAGTGGTCAGAGCTGTCGACCGGAAATCGAAGGGACACGGGTTCGAGTCCCGTTGGCGTCATGTATCTTTTATCAGGAGATTTTTCAATGTGGATGAGTGTTTCAGGCGAACAATTATTGCTTGTAAAATAATTGTTACCCTTTGTGCTATGCATAAAAAATCTTGTCTTAAAAACATTAGTTTACCAAAAAAAATAATAATTAATATTTGACAAGTTCAAGTATTTCGCCTAAAAATGTAGACAATTTGTCTCGACGCCATCTAGTGAGAGAGTTAGCACTTACAATGCCTTTCTCATATAAAATAAAGTTGGTTGTTTTCAGGTGAAAAATGTAACAAGCAGTAATTGTTGAATGAAACACTAGTATATATTGAATAATTTCGCGGGTAAGAGATAAGCCGCCATAGCTCAGTGGTCAGAGCTGTCGACCGGAAATCGAAGGGACACGGGTTCGAGTCCCGTTGGCGTCATGTATCTTTTATCAGGAGATTTTTCAATGTGGATGAGTGTTTCAGGCGAACAATTATTGCTTGTAAAATAATTGTTACCCTTTGTGCTATGCATAAAAAATCTTGTCTTAAAAACATTAGTTTACCAAAAAAAATAATAATTAATATTTGACAAGTTCAAGTATTTCGCCTAAAAATGTAGACAATTTGTCTCGACGCCATCTAGTGAGAGAGTTAGCACTTACAATGCCTTTCTCATATAAAATAAAGTTGGTTGTTTTCAGGTGAAAAATGTAACAAGCAGTAATTGTTGAATGAAACACTAGTATATATTGAATAATTTCGCGGGTAAGAGATAAGCCGCCATAGCTCAGTGGTCAGAGCTGTCGACCGGAAATCGAAGGGACACGGGTTCGAGTCCCGTTGGCGTCATGTATCTTTTATCAGGAGATTTTTCAATGTGGATGAGTGTTTCAGGCGAACAATTATTGCTTGTAAAATAATTGTTACCCTTTGTGCTATGCATAAAAAATCTTGTCTTAAAAACATTAGTTTACCAAAAAAAATAATAATTAATATTTGACAAGTTCAAGTATTTCGCCTAAAAATGTAGACAATTTGTCTCGACGCCATCTAGTGAGAGAGTTAGCACTTACAATGCCTTTCTCATATAAAATAAAGTTGGTTGTTTTCAGGTGAAAAATGTAACAAGCAGTAATTGTTGAATGAAACACTAGTATATATTGAATAATTTCGCGGGTAAGAGATAAGCCGCCATAGCTCAGTGGTCAGAGCTGTCGACCGGAAATCGAAGGGACACGGGTTCGAGTCCCGTTGGCGTCATGTATCTTTTATCAGGAGATTTTTCAATGTGGATGAGTGTTTCAGGCGAACAATTATTGCTTGTAAAATAATTGTTACCCTTTGTGCTATGCATAAAAAATCTTGTCTTAAAAACATTAGTTTACCAAAAAAAAATAATAATTAATATTTGACAAGTTCAAGTATTTCGCCTAAAAATGTAGACAATTTGTCTCGACGCCATCTAGTGAGAGAGTTAGCACTTACAATGCCTTTCTCATATAAAATAAAGTTGGTTGTTTTCAGGTGAAAAATGTAACAAGCAGTAATTGTTGAATGAAACACTAGTATATATTGAATAATTTCGCGGGTAAGAGATAAGCCGCCATAGCTCAGTGGTCAGAGCTGTCGATCGGAAATCGAAGGGACACGGGTTCGAGTCCCGTTGGCGTCATGTATCTTTTATCAGGAGATTTTTCAATGTGGATGAGTGTTTCAGGCGAACAATTATTGCTTGTAAAATAATTGTTACCCTTTGTGCTATGCATAAAAAATCTTGTCTTAAAAACATTAGTTTACCAAAAAAAATAATAATTAATATTTGACAAGTTCAAGTATTTCGCCTAAAAATGTAGACAATTTGTCTCGACGCCATCTAGTGAGAGAGTTAGCACTTACAATGCCTTTCTCATATAAAATAAAGTTGGTTGTTTTCAGGTGAAAAATGTAACAAGCAGTAATTGTTGAATGAAACACTAGTATATATTGAATAATTTCGCGGGTAAGAGATAAGCCGCCATAGCTCAGTGGTCAGAGCTGTCGACCGGAAATCGAAGGGACACGGGTTCGAGTCCCGTTGGCGTCATGTATCTTTTATCAGGAGATTTTTCAATGTGGATGAGTGTTTCAGGCGAACAATTATTGCTTGTAAAATAATTGTTACCCTTTGTGCTATGCATAAAAAATCTTGTCTTAAAAACATTAGTTTACCAAAAAAAATAATAATTAATATTTGACAAGTTCAAGTATTTCGCCTAAAAATGTAGACAATTTGTCTCGACGCCATCTAGTGAGAGAGTTAGCACTTACAATGCCTTTCTCATATAAAATAAAGTTGGTTGTTTTCAGGTGAAAAATGTAACAAGCAGTAATTGTTGAATGAAACACTAGTATATATTGAATAATTTCGCGGGTAAGAGATAAGCCGCCATAGCTCAGTGGTCAGAGCTGTCGACCGGAAATCGAAGGGACACGGGTTCGAGTCCCGTTGGCGTCATGTATCTTTTATCAGGAGATTTTTCAATGTGGATGAGTGTTTCAGGCGAACAATTATTGCTTGTAAAATAATTGTTACCCTTTGTGCTATGCATAAAAAATCTTGTCTTAAAAACATTAGTTTACCAAAAAAAATAATAATTAATATTTGACAAGTTCAAGTATTTCGCCTAAAAATGTAGACAATTTGTCTCGACGCCATCTAGTGAGAGAGTTAGCACTTACAATGCCTTTCTCATATAAAATAAAGTTGGTTGTTTTCAGGTGAAAAATGTAACAAGCAGTAATTGTTGAATGAAACACTAGTATATATTGAATAATTTCGCGGGTAAGAGATAAGCCGCCATAGCTCAGTGGTCAGAGCTGTCGACCGGAAATCGAAGGGACACGGGTTCGAGTCCCGTTGGCGTCATGTATCTTTTATCAGGAGATTTTTCAATGTGGATGAGTGTTTCAGGCGAACAATTATTGCTTGTAAAATAATTGTTACCCTTTGTGCTATGCATAAAAAATCTTGTCTTAAAAACATTAGTTTACCAAAAAAAATAATAATTAATATTTGACAAGTTCAAGTATTTCGCCTAAAAATGTAGACAATTTGTCTCGACGCCATCTAGTGAGAGAGTTAGCACTTACAATGCCTTTCTCATATAAAATAAAGTTGGTTGTTTTCAGGTGAAAAATGTAACAAGCAGTAATTGTTGAATGAAACACTAGTATATATTGAATAATTTCGCGGGTAAGAGATAAGCCGCCATAGCTCAGTGGTCAGAGCTGTCGACCGGAAATCGAAGGGACACGGGTTCGAGTCCCGTTGGCGTCATGTATCTTTTATCAGGAGATTTTTCAATGTGGATGAGTGTTTCAGGCGAACAATTATTGCTTGTAAAATAATTGTTACCCTTTGTGCTATGCATAAAAAATCTTGTCTTAAAAACATTAGTTTACCAAAAAAAAATAATAATTAATATTTGACAAGTTCAAGTATTTCGCCTAAAAATGTAGACAATTTGTCTCGACGCCATCTAGTGAGAGAGTTAGCACTTACAATGCCTTTCTCATATAAAATAAAGTTGGTTGTTTTCAGGTGAAAAATGTAACAAGCAGTAATTGTTGAATGAAACACTAGTATATATTGAATAATTTCGCGGGTAAGAGATAAGCCGCCATAGCTCAGTGGTCAGAGCTGTCGATCGGAAATCGAAGGGACACGGGTTCGAGTCCCGTTGGCGTCATGTATCTTTTATCAGGAGATTTTTCAATGTGGATGAGTGTTTCAGGCGAACAATTATTGCTTGTAAAATAATTGTTACCCTTTGTGCTATGCATAAAAAATCTTGTCTTAAAAACATTAGTTTACCAAAAAAAATAATAATTAATATTTGACAAGTTCAAGTATTTCGCCTAAAAATGTAGACAATTTGTCTCGACGCCATCTAGTGAGAGAGTTAGCACTTACAATGCCTTTCTCATATAAAATAAAGTTGGTTGTTTTCAGGTGAAAAATGTAACAAGCAGTAATTGTTGAATGAAACACTAGTATATATTGAATAATTTCGCGGGTAAGAGATAAGCCGCCATAGCTCAGTGGTCAGAGCTGTCGACCGGAAATCGAAGGGACACGGGTTCGAGTCCCGTTGGCGTCATGTATCTTTTATCAGGAGATTTTTCAATGTGGATGAGTGTTTCAGGCGAACAATTATTGCTTGTAAAATAATTGTTACCCTTTGTGCTATGCATAAAAAATCTTGTCTTAAAAACATTAGTTTACCAAAAAAAATAATAATTAATATTTGACAAGTTCAAGTATTTCGCCTAAAAATGTAGACAATTTGTCTCGACGCCATCTAGTGAGAGAGTTAGCACTTACAATGCCTTTCTCATATAAAATAAAGTTGGTTGTTTTCAGGTGAAAAATGTAACAAGCAGTAATTGTTGAATGAAACACTAGTATATATTGAATAATTTCGCGGGTAAGAGATAAGCCGCCATAGCTCAGTGGTCAGAGCTGTCGACCGGAAATCGAAGGGACACGGGTTCGAGTCCCGTTGGCGTCATGTATCTTTTATCAGGAGATTTTTCAATGTGGATGAGTGTTTCAGGCGAACAATTATTGCTTGTAAAATAATTGTTACCCTTTGTGCTATGCATAAAAAATCTTGTCTTAAAAACATTAGTTTACCAAAAAAAATAATAATTAATATTTGACAAGTTCAAGTATTTCGCCTAAAAATGTAGACAATTTGTCTCGACGCCATCTAGTGAGAGAGTTAGCACTTACAATGCCTTTCTCATATAAAATAAAGTTGGTTGTTTTCAGGTGAAAAATGTAACAAGCAGTAATTGTTGAATGAAACACTAGTATATATTGAATAATTTCGCGGGTAAGAGATAAGCCGCCATAGCTCAGTGGTCAGAGCTGTCGACCGGAAATCGAAGGGACACGGGTTCGAGTCCCGTTGGCGTCATGTATCTTTTATCAGGAGATTTTTCAATGTGGATGAGTGTTTCAGGCGAACAATTATTGCTTGTAAAATAATTGTTACCCTTTGTGCTATGCATAAAAAATCTTGTCTTAAAAACATTAGTTTACCAAAAAAAAATAATAATTAATATTTGACAAGTTCAAGTATTTCGCCTAAAAATGTAGACAATTTGTCTCGACGCCATCTAGTGAGAGAGTTAGCACTTACAATGCCTTTCTCATATAAAATAAAGTTGGTTGTTTTCAGGTGAAAAATGTAACAAGCAGTAATTGTTGAATGAAACACTAGTATATATTGAATAATTTCGCGGGTAAGAGATAAGCCGCCATAGCTCAGTGGTCAGAGCTGTCGACCGGAAATCGAAGGGACACGGGTTCGAGTCCCGTTGGCGTCATGTATCTTTTATCAGGAGATTTTTCAATGTGGATGAGTGTTTCAGGCGAACAATTATTGCTTGTAAAATAATTGTTACCCTTTGTGCTATGCATAAAAAATCTTGTCTTAAAAACATTAGTTTACCAAAAAAAATAATAATTAATATTTGACAAGTTCAAGTATTTCGCCTAAAAATGTAGACAATTTGTCTCGACGCCATCTAGTGAGAGAGTTAGCACTTACAATGCCTTTCTCATATAAAATAAAGTTGGTTGTTTTCAGGTGAAAAATGTAACAAGCAGTAATTGTTGAATGAAACACTAGTATATATTGAATAATTTCGCGGGTAAGAGATAAGCCGCCATAGCTCAGTGGTCAGAGCTGTCGACCGGAAATCGAAGGGACACGGGTTCGAGTCCCGTTGGCGTCATGTATCTTTTATCAGGAGATTTTTCAATGTGGATGAGTGTTTCAGGCGAACAATTATTGCTTGTAAAATAATTGTTACCCTTTGTGCTATGCATAAAAAATCTTGTCTTAAAAACATTAGTTTACCAAAAAAAATAATAATTAATATTTGACAAGTTCAAGTATTTCGCCTAAAAATGTAGACAATTTGTCTCGACGCCATCTAGTGAGAGAGTTAGCACTTACAATGCCTTTCTCATATAAAATAAAGTTGGTTGTTTTCAGGTGAAAAATGTAACAAGCAGTAATTGTTGAATGAAACACTAGTATATATTGAATAATTTCGCGGGTAAGAGATAAGCCGCCATAGCTCAGTGGTCAGAGCTGTCGACCGGAAATCGAAGGGACACGGGTTCGAGTCCCGTTGGCGTCATGTATCTTTTATCAGGAGATTTTTCAATGTGGATGAGTGTTTCAGGCGAACAATTATTGCTTGTAAAATAATTGTTTTCTTTTTTCTTCCACAGCCAGCATGTCGCGTCAATCTGCTAGTATTTGGTCATGATTGTCTTCAGCAGTATCAATCGTTAAATTAATTACAGAAATTACCTAACTTCGGAAGGAAGTTGGCACAACTGCAAGAAAGATAAAAGTGGAAAATCTGCCAATTTTCATTTTTCTGTTAAATTTGTAAGTACAGTTTGTGCTGCAGTAGAGTAGAGAAGGATCAACATATAGGTACTATTGCATGTTTTGGGAAATTTATAGAAGTTCTGATTCCTTTTCAGCTTTCTAATCATTATGATTTTAGGGCGTAACGAATACAAAGAGTTTAGGGTGAGTAGTTCAAAATGCATAAAAAATAATACGAATCATTGATCACTTATTTTCCTTCACGAGTTTTGGGCATAAACCTACCTTAAATGTAATAAACCTTTTCAACGCATTTTGCACTTCGCTGTACATGTCAGAACTGTGGGTGGATTACACTGCATCCCAATGGCATAAGCTAAAATTGTCTTACAATAATGCATATCGCCAACTATTCCGCCTACCGAGATACTGCAGCGCCACAGAAATGTTCCAGGAGGGACGAGTACACTCTTTCAGAGCGCTTCTCCGCCATCACATGGGAAGCTTATGGCGCAGACTACGCCAATCAAGTAACAAAATCATCACCGCCATGATTGACTGGATGGAATCCCCCCTGATGGCCCTCTGGAGACGGGAGATGTCCAAATATCCTCCATAAACGGCTGCTTACACTCATTTTTGTGTTTATCTTTTTTCTTTTTTCACTTAAATTCTGTTTTTTTTGTGCCTATCGGAATTGCCTATGTATTATTATTTTTCTTACTCTAATTATGTATATTATTTCAAAATATGGAATGTATTGCATTGCACTACCTCTGCAATATTTTTTATTATTATTATTAAATTTCTCCAGCTTTGTCAGTTATTAATAGCACCCATATGAAGCCGGCAGTTTTTTCATGTCGTCATCCAATCAAATATAGTATACTTATTATTCGATGATATTGTAATTCAAACAGTGAACGTAATTTCTGTAATTAGTAGCGCCACAACAAAAGCGTAGGACAAGCGTGAAAAATGCATATTAATTAATCACTTATCCGATCTGGCTGGTACAAGCCAACACCATTCCAATATAATACTGTATAGTCATTCAATACCCTTTAGCAAAATTCAAATTCATTACAAGGCCCTTAGCAACAACTATACAAGTACACTTAACTATCGTAACTACCGTGTGGGTTCGGCAGGTACTAAATTGAGTGGGTGAAAGATTCGGATTGATTTACAACTAAATCGTTAAGGGCGAGGTAGCATTGACCTTTGAAGCCAGACTCAGAGCTTCTAGAATAGAATCTTGCTGATGTTAGTAATATTAATAGACCCGTTTCGTAGACAGATTGTTTACAATTACGATTGTTTGCTAACGCAAAGATTAGGGTGATTGCAATCGACGTATATAATATTATAATATAATCGATTGAAAATATCTTCTGTGACGTTGCAAAGAGGCTAGAGATGGAAATTATCTAATATGTTTTTTATCGTTTGCTGGTAGATACGAGTAGCATCATCACAAAGACACGGAGAAATGAAATTTTCTTATTAGGGACTGCAATTCTGGAATTCTTGCCAACAGGCAATACGGATTTTTGTCAAAATCCAGATATTCAATTCATAGTTCTCATGCAGCCAATATCAACAAACTGTGGACTTACCTCTCAATACTGTGCTATACGTAAAAAGCAATAAGCTAATATCTGAGAAAACAAACGGTCTTACAATGCAAAAATACGATAGTTTTTCAAAATTGAAACCATATTTTATGAGCCAGGATAATGGCCCTCCATACTAGAGGCCAAATTCTTCTAAAAAGTTATGAAATTTGAGATTCAATCAAATATTATTGTTTAAAAAAACGAAAAATCAGCTCTGCTATCGTAACAAAATAAATTTGTCTAAAGATTTCCATGTTTTAATTTATAAAATAAATCAATAAATAGTCTTAATAACCTTATATGAAGAAGATAATTAGTAGAAAACTGAATTATGATATGTAAGGAAGGTACAATATCCTCAGTCAAAAATATATATATGTACATAAAGCTTTAAAAAACATTTTTAAATAGACGTATCATAGTAAAAAAAACTATATTTCTACGTTTTGATTTTTAGTTACGAGAATGTAAACGCTAGTTTGTAGTGCCATTAATATTAAAAAAAACTTTAACAAAGCATCATAAAGAAACGCTCATTTACATACCTTTAGAATCCGAAAAGCAGAAATACAAATACAGTAATTGGACCGTCATTAATCGATAAATTCTAGTTCAACATAACATCATGTGCAGTGTTAACTGACGTCAATGGAAACCTTTCTTGGAAGATGACGCGGGTAGAGTCGAAAGCCGAAGAATGAGCACGACTCCGACACTAACAAGAACAGCAAGGTAGTTTAAGGCTATTTCAATTTGATTACACGGGTAAATTTTATGAACATGGAAAACATCAATTGCCATTTTTATTGTAATTACATGAAAAAAAAGTTCAATTACATTATATTACACAATACATACTTAATATTTGTTAGGAATTGTGTTGTTTTAAGTGTAAACTTGATAAAACTTACAAATACTTGGCAAGGGGGCATTTTCGTTACATTGGTAATTTATTTATTTATGTTTGTTTACATTAGCAATTTATTTATGTATGTTTGTTTATAATAGTAATTTGTTTTTGAAAGTAGCTATAACTTTGTGGTTATCCATTATATTTAAATGAAACAATATATATTTTATTATGTTTGCCCTGAGGAAGGAACGGTTGTTCCGAAACCGGTCGGCGTTAATAAAATATATTAGTGGTTCGAACAAAGTTAATAATTATAATTTATTTATTTATATTTGTTTACATTAGTAATTTATTAGTGTTTTTCATTAGTTCGTTAGTTTGTACTTGTTTTATTTTTTTTTTAATGGTTTCCATTCCGTTATTTTTTAAGTTTCCACCAATACTAGTTTACTAAAAATCAGGATTTTTCTTCAGGGCATAAATTCTGGGACTAACTACCATAAGTATTTACCATTGCACAGAATACTAATGGAGGGATATAATGTGGATTCTTCAGTGAACATTTTCAATTTATCACTTAATTAATACTAAAGACGGTTGCTATGCAATTCTAATTTGTAAAAAAAAAAATTTAAAAACTAAAAACAGTAGAATGGAAATATAATTACTTCTTCAATAATTGCAAATTCACTTTGTGGCGTCATTTTAATATGAATAAAATAAATAACTTTGTTTCAAAATCAATGGTTTTTTCGTCAGGATAAACGAATATATTCCTTGGTTTTGAAACATGTCGATCCTTTTTTATTGAGTAGTGGAGTACACAAAGTTATTCCCTTTATTTAAAGGTACCTACTATAATTGTTCACTGTATTTAAAGGTACATTGTAATTTTACAAACTATTCTTATGTAAGCCTCCAAAAAGGGCGTTAAAAATGGTCACGGAATGGAACTAACCGATTCTATTCCACAAAAGTTAAACGTGATTTTTTTCAATGTTGGTCGAAATTTACATTTTTTTTTTTCAAAAAATATATTACGAAAACTATTTGATAAATCACAAAATTAATCCTACATACATTCATTACGAAATCAGACTTTTTCCATTCGATGTATAAATGGACATGGTAAAAACACACTACCTTTTTATCTAAATAATTAATAAAACATATATACAGGTTCGACAGTTGTATAAATTAATAAACTTGCATGTTAAATTTTTTATTCAATATTCTATAATACTTACATAACTATGAAAAAAGTCGACCAAAATCGTAGGACAAAAAAGCAATGCAAAAAACTTTGACGAAACTGCCCAAAGTCATAATGTATTTTTTAGAACTACATACACGATTGTATAGGTGATTATAATGAGCATTTTTATAAATAAACTAGCGCAGACCCGTGAAAAATCAGGGTTTATTATAATGGAAGGATTTGTGAAACTGAAATAATTCGAATAATTTGAAAGTATGTTGCCTGTTGTATGCTGATGATGCGGTGCTGATTGCTAATATTATAGATGATCTACAGTCTCTCGTGTCTAGGATGAATGAAGTATGCATGAAGAATAAGTTAATGATGAATGTAAGTAAGTCTAAAGTAATGGTGTTTGAAAGAGAGAGTATGAAAACAGTGTGCAATATAATTGTGAATGAGGAATACTTGGAGCAGGTGGATGAGTTTGTGTATTTAGGAAGTATGTTTACGAGAGATGGGAAGGCTGACAGAGATATTGAAGGAAGGGTAAATGCAGGTAATTCCGTTAATGGAGGACTGAACGCTGTTGGCGCTAACAAAAAATTGTCCAAAGAAGCGAAGTTAGCAGTCCACAACGGAGTGCTGGTACCTACCTTGATGTATGGAAGTGAGGCATGGAACTGGCAAAGAAAGGATGAAAGTAGATTAAATGCTGTTGAAATGAGATCCCTGAGGCGTATGTGTGGTAAAACCATGTTTGATCGTGTGAGGAATATGGAGATCCGCAAAGAGTGCAAGGCTGATGTAAGCGTAATGAGTAAGATTAAGAAAGGGACGCTTAGATGGTTTGGGCATGTAGAGCGAATGAGCGAAGATAGGAGTGTAAGGAGGCTATATGATACAAATGCGAATTGTAGCAGAAGTCGGGGACGCCCGAGGAAGACATGGCATGATCAAGTGAATCAGATACTCGAGTCGGGCCATGTCAAGAGTCAGAATAATAGAAGAGTATGTATGAATGTGAATGGGGCAAGAAGTGTGTGCCAAGACCGAGTTGTTTGGCGGTCCATCCTCTCTGCCTACCCCTGCGGGGAAACGGCGTGATGGTTAGTTAGTTAGTTAGAAATAATAATTCTTTCAAAAACAAATTTCTTTATAATATAATGTACATTTTTAATCGACAAATTAGAGGGACGATCAGAAATTTACCTTGTAAATCGAATGAACGTCGTTAGTAAATCTGTCGATAATTGAAACTAAAAAAATACACTTTTTAAATACGGAATTTAATTATTCTGATACTCTGATTATAGGTAGGTACTTTATCGCTTGGCTGAACAATCAGTTGCAATTTGGAAATTGACACTTAAATTCAAAGCAAATTATGAGTTTATTGAACCTGAAAAATTTCACACTGAAATAACTAACTTTAATTAGGCACAAATCATTTTATAACAAATATTTTAATACACGTCTTCGCTCTATTAAATTCATACGATCTTTACTAATAAAAGTGTTTTAAATTTTACACAAATTATAAACATCCATTTCCAATACGTTAATGGTTGTTTCATCAGTTGCATAAAATTTAAAATACGTTTATTTGTAGGACCCAGAATATTGAAATAGAAATAATGTCAAAGCCCATAGGAAATGAAATTGCGAGAAGTTGTTTGGAAAAATTCCTGCTGTTTGTAAAATCTTCAAATATGTACATATTTTTCATTGAACTCCCTCCTAAGGGCCCTTACCATCTCCGGGGATGCGTTGGAGTGGCTCTTTGAGGAAAGAAAGGAACTAGTGAGATTTGTAGCAGGAGGGAGGAATCATTAATATAGTAACGTACAAAATCAAAACAGAATACCTAAGAAAGTCGTTTTCGAACGATAATCGAATTCGAGTCCAGCTTTTACATTTATGCCATGGCAGTCTTCATACAATAATGATTGACCTGTCAAATGAATAGACGTAGGTTGTACCGTAATCTATTAACGTTGCACAATGACGGTGTTCATTTGGATGAATTGATCGCTTTACAAATTATTACCACGTGACGCACGTATCACAAGGCATTGAGGTAGCCACCTTCGTATTTACGAGTATGATGATATACGACATTTTTTCCAGTGTCCATAGTACATAATGTTATCATCGCGTACCTATACAAAATCACGAAAAATATTTGTGACATAGGTTTAGAGATTAAAATCGAAATTCATGCGTGGGAGTTATTTGTAGCATGATATTATACTAGTATTTCGTAACCTTGAGTAGGTACTTACTTATAATAATTATGACTACCGCACTACGCAGACCCGTAAAAACGGTCCTCTGGTAAAAACATTGTACTACAGGGTTTTCCAATAAGAGGTGTTATTTTGATATTCAATCGAAAAATATCAATGGTTTCGTTGCTTGTGTGGCACGTAGCGCCGACTTGTTGAAAGTAAACGTTGTCCAGATCAATACCATCCAATTCCGGCTATAAAAAATCATTAATCATCTCTCGATAGCGCAATCCATTCACGGCAACTGTTGCTCCAGCCTCTTTTTCGAAAAAGTAAGATCCAATGACTCCGCCAGACCATAAACCGCACCAAACAGTCACACGTTGAGGATAGAGAGGCTTTTCAACAATAACTCTTGGGTTGTCCGAGCCCAAGATGCGACAATTTTGCTTGTTGACGAAGCCACCGAAGTGGAAATGGGCCTCATCACTCAAGATGATTTGCATTTGATTCACTCAAGTGAATTTTAATAATTTCAATGAAGCGTGTATCGTTCCATTTTTTTAATGGCGTAGTTTCTACTTGTCAAATGTCAAAAAATGAAAGCTTCAAAAGTAACATCTACCGAAATAGCGGGCTATTCAAAATAACACATCTTATTGGAAAACCCTGTATATTTGTAGGTATTTATAGCTTGTTTGATTTCGTCACACAATCAGTTCCAATTTTGAAAATTACACTTGAATTCAAAGAAAATTTGAGTTCATTGAACGAGAGCGGGACCCATAGACAATCGAAATTAGTATATTTGATGATAGGTACATAAGTTCTGAATCTATTTAATACTCCCAACTACATTCTTAGAAAGCAAGAACAAAATCTTATTTTAAAATATAAAGGAGATAAGTCAATAATTCACAATACAAGTTGTAAAACCATACATTATTTAATTTTTATTTACGTACTTATTGTAATAATTATGAGTGATTTTAGGTTAAAAAAATGTAAAATTTATCCCTGGAGTAGATTAAAAACACTACGGCAGAACGAATTATTGTTAAGAAGATAGTGTAAAACAACGTTGAAAATGTAAGTATGGTAAGTGAGGTTTACATAAACTATTTATCTCGAAAATTACTTTAAATTGCAATTTAAAATGGTACACTCACTAACAGTTTCTTCTAATTAAGGAGATCCACCTCGACGTGTAACATTCGGAACGGGGCGGAATCACACAGGCCTTACGAAGATATACAACAAAACCATTTAATAAAAGGGGTTCGTAAGAGATGATTGCACTTATTTTTTTAAGTTTTCAAAGCAAGTTCAATTCAAGTGATCAAATTTCCAAACCAAATCACGTGCTTTTGCATGATTTGGCATTAATTCGCGTTACATCGCCATAAACCTGAAAAAACCGATGAAGCTCGAAAAAACCCGGGTTTTTCCCAACCCTGTCTTGAATATATGTTTGAATTAAAAAACAAAGTATCCCTTTATTTTGGAGGGAAGTTTTCGAATGGTTGCTTCAGATGCCAATCTACTCTAGCTCGTTCAGAATCTATTACGAGTAGTGTAGGTATACCTACTAATTATTTCGAGTACAGGTTGATGGAACTTAAGTCAATATGATCAAGGCGAATGACACACCCATTCGGCCACCAAACCATTCATTAGGCAGTGTCAAACACAGGTGACAGGTATTGAAGAGGGATACTCAAGTGGTGGCCCGGGGCCCACGTGTATACATTCAGCAATTCCATTGCTGGTAGGTGGTTCGAACTGTCTTTACAAAGCAAATGTCCAAAGGAGAATTTTTAAATCCTCAAAGTTGAAAAAAACACTTTTTAATGTTGATGATTCATTTTAATGCTTTACATATGAATAGGCTTGCAGTGTAAATAAAATATTGTAAACTAGACAAAGCATAATTAAAGTCAGTGCCATACAATTTTTTCTTTAAAAAATGATGAATCCTTCATTTGTACACGCAATTGCTTCATGTGAAATTTTATAGCATAGTAATGATCAGCAGAATCCATTTATAGCCAAAAAAAAACCCTTGAAAAATCAAGTCTCTATGTCTATGAAAGGCGATTTTCAGCCCACTGTGCGTCGTGCGTAGTTGTTTGTGAGCGTACATTTAACGAATAAAAATAAACAAAATGACAGGTGTGACTAATGATCGTGAAGCTTTGACATATTTGTTTACATTATGAGGATTTAATTTGCTTGTGGGATAGTACAAGCAAGATGTACTCTATGGAGATACCAGGAACGATGCTCTGTTAATCCTTTTGGAGCAGTTCATTGTATTCACGTAATTGTTGTTTATTTTTAGATCTCTTGTATGTCTTAAAAATTGCTTTATTCACTTTTTTTTATTTAATATATATAAGTGGGTACAGGATATAATATAAGTACATAAAAATATATTTACATTACAAAATATATTTATGTACGCAATCTCACCAATGAAGAAACTGGTTCTTGTGCTTGGTGAGAGAGTTACACTAATTATAAGAAAAATAGAATATCATTATGCTATAAGTAAGTTGGCTAATAAAAAATATATTAACAATAAATATTAATAAAACCGGCTACATGATCCTAAGCTCACCTAAAATAAAAATACCGTCGCATAAACCTCTACAAATAGAAGAAAGGGACTTGCTTATTCTAGACAGCGAAAAATACCTTGGCTTACATATTGATAAACATCTGACATTTAAACAACACGTAGAAAAATTAAAAGCAAAAATCATCCCACTAATTGGTGTATTTGGTAGAATTGCCCATCTCCTACCAACAGAGGTAAAGAGGGGCTTATACTTTAGTTTAATCCAGTCCCATCTAAATTATTTAATAGAAATATGGGGAAACACATACATTACATACCTAAATGATTTACAAACAATACAGAACAAAGTTATTAAAAAAACTCTTCAATTATAACCCGAACACTCCCACAAAAAAACTGTATCAGGAATAGAAACTTTTGAAAATAAAAAAAATTGTACGAATACAACATATGCCTACTAATCTACAAAATCCAAAATGGACTTATACACACAAACATTTAAACAAACGTCACAAGTACACGAACATTATACTAGGCAGCATAACAAATTGTACACACATGCTGTAAGGACTGAAAGTGGCAAAAGAGGCATTGGCCACGAGGGTGTACAAATATACAATCTCCTTCCAGATAAACTTAAAACGGAGAGTATAAATGTATTTAAAAAAAACTTTTTAATCTTAAGTTTTTAGAACAATATTAGAAAACTACTTATTTAATGTTTTAAGAAAGTGAAATGTAAATTTCTTTTAACTTAATAAATAAATAAAAAAATAAAAATAAAAAAAGTATATACATATATGGTAGGAACAATATATAAAGTGACAAAATCTAAATACAGTGGAGATGAGTAGAGACTGATAAATAATAATATCAATGAAGGGAAAAACAAGCAATTATTTAGTTAATTATTTCTGAAAGAGTAACTTCAGTTTTAGTTTAAGTATGTTAATATCCTTTAATTTCTTTATTTCAATCGGAAGGTTGTTGTAATACTTTATTCCTAAATATTTATAGTTATTTTGCATTTGTTTGGTATTACATTTTGGAATTTTGATATTGTATTGATATCTTTTAGATAAGTGGGTTTCAAATTTAAGAGTCCCAACTGCTCCCGTCTGGAGCCAGTGAGACTATGGCATCCCCAATTGGGGTATGTTGTGAGGCTGAGGGTATTGGGGAGGGGAGGGAGATGGGGAAGAGGAAGGTGGGGAAGTACCTGGCTATTCAGATCTGGTCACCAAACACGGCTAAAGCCATTTCAAGCAACGTTTCAATTCTGAATGGTGGTCTTACACCAGGGCGATACTGAGAGTATCTTCCACTCTGGAACGTGCCGCAAATATACTATATATTATTTTTAATTAATTAATTGTGAAATAACACAAATTAATCAAATAAAATTTATTTGCGCACGCCGGGTTCGAACCCGCGACCTTCGGATCTGTAGTCAAAAGCGTATACCACTAGACCACGCCGGCCGTCTTTATAAGTTTGGATAATTGCATTTTTCTTGAATATATCTTCTACTCGGGGCACTCCGAAATCTGTAAATAGCGTTTCTATTGGATACGTGGAGGGTGTCTTGAGGATTATTTTGAGGATTAGCTTCTGAACCACTTTGATCGGGGTAAGAATCTTATTGTATGACCCCCCCCATCCAATAATTCCGTATTGAATTAACGACTGGATTAGTGCATACTTACTGTTTATTTGCATGCATTTTCAGATTTGAATTTACAAAAAAAAAATCTTTACATTCACTTGTGGGATTGCACTAACCTCCCCACAGCCTGGCATAAAAAATATTATTATATTAGTTTAACTAGGTTGGTACTTTATCGTTCGTCTTAATATATTATTTACACAAATGATTCAGAATTTGAAAATAACACTTAAAGTCAAAGAAAATTAGAGTTCATTGACCAGATTTTAAAGGGGGCCAACAATAACGCACAGACAACCGAAATTAGTACGTTTGATTATCATGGCACGACTTGCTTGCGAAATTATTATAAATCAAAAGAGAAGTGATTTATTAAGAGAGCGGACTAACAAATTATACAAACCGATAAATTATCTTTAAAAATATATTATTTAATTATTAGGGTCATAAAAAACGCAGTTTAAGAAAAAAAACTTGTGCACTACTGGTAAAAGCGGTAAGATTACTTCGGTACAAAATTCAAACAGAGCAACGGGCTCAATTTACATTTAAAATCATTGATATCTCCAATACGTCGAATCATCCTCGACACCAATAACTCAACAGTCAGTAGTTATATCAAGACGCGAGTTGCTACCAAAACTAATTGGACATTTAATCAACGCGTGCACAGAAATGATGAAAACAATTCACAGCAGCGATTTTTTTTTATAAATACTGCCCACCTTGTTCATGTTCATATGTTCACACTCGATTCAAGGTGGCGGATCTGCACCATGTGTTATGAACATGTTCTTTTTTTAATAATCTTTATGCAATGCGTGGGTAGGTACCTACCGAAATTCTTAATTGTATATAATATGTTTTTATTTTATTTATTTATTACAAAATAATACATTACAAAATAATAAGTTATAATGTATTACTCCCAGTGATATTACAAAACTCATTTCGGCAAAGACAACATTATATTAAAGTAAGATAACATAGATACATAATAAATAAACGCAGAAGTTATTTTGGAGTTCCAAAGAAAGAATGTGTTAGTCATTAATAAAACTGCTGAGGAAATAGCTTTTAAGAGCTTTTGCCAATGTTTTTGGTTCGTTGCAAGAAGTTTTAGATAACAAGGTAATGCGTTATATTGCTTATGTGCAATTTATTGTAAGGAGTTAATTCCAAATTTAGTCGTGTAAGTAGATGACGATAAGTGTATTTGATTTTGTGATCGTGTTTTGTGCTGGTGTATGTCGGAATTAAAGACTGGTTTAGTGTTGGTGTGTGAGGAGTGTTGAATTATTTGTAGAATGGCAGTTGTGATGTTATACTTTGGCAGAATCGTAAAAGGAAGTATTAAAGTAGTATCATACGATTTAAAAATAACAACAAGAATAAGTGTAATTAGCAAAATCAGGTAACAAGATGTACCCGCCAGACAATAACCAGTGATTCCAACCAGTTTAAAGTCTGCCAGGTGCCTATGTCTTCTTACACCCTATACATATAAAACTTCTTAAATAACTAATCAATAGATAAAAACACAAATAACCTCAAATATGAAAGGAAAAATAAAATAATGTAATCTTTAAACTTTTAGTCCAGTTTGTAGTTATTCGTTAGCGTGGTGACATTTTTTGTATGAAACTTTTCATCCCTTTATTGCATTTTGTCTGCCTGTAAATTTGTTTGTACGTTCCTTTTCCGTTTCAAGATGGTGGCCATTTTAATGGTACAGTATTGATTATTTTTCAAATGTGAAATCGTCGTGTTTATTTGGACTCTCTTATTAGCTTGTTGTCGTTATTATAGTACTTATATTTGAAAAAAGAAGTATCATTGAGATAGTGACGTTTCGTTGGACAAATAGTATATTTTTAATGATAAAAATATACAATTTTCTATTTTCCTTATTTGAAATAAAACATATTATAATTTATAATTAAGTAAGAAATTTTGGTTTGGATTTATTAAATAAGTGAAAATTAGAAACATACCTTTTTGGCCGCGAGGCCTACTTTTCACAGAACAACTAGTTAAGCAGTGGCCAACTAAAACAGAACTTCAAAGAAATTATGAAAATATTATGGTAGGTATTTTTTGTGGCTATGAACAGAGTTGGCGCAGGAATTTTAATGCTTAAATCAAAATATTAGTCTGGTCCAAATCCCTAATTTACAACAACATAATAATTATATGTCACTAACAAATCCTTAATGGCTTCGAAACCTACAGCTGGTACGAGTTGAATCGTACAACACATTGCTCTGATGATAGCAGCATGTATTTCTGCAAATTATTTTAAGAAGATACGTTTTAATGTAGTAGTGCACACCATAAAATAGTAAAAAAACACTGGGGTGCGACGAAGAAGAGAAAAGTATTATGGTTCCATGGTGCGAAGCGACGCGACCTTTATCAATTCCATTTAAATTTAGACTTGCGATTCTATTTGACAATGATCTTTTAACTTTTTTTTTAATTTTGTTTCATTCTTCAGCTTCATTCTACATCGATAACAACATAAAAAATTATTCCAAACTTTTCCCGAACTGTCCAATTAAAAACAACCATTGTTCCACACACGACATGCTTGTAAAACGAAAAACCGACATATGCTTATGTCACCATCTCTTTAAAACATATAATATTCATCGTGCTGTCTCCCTCACGACCATGACCTAAGCGTCCCTAAGCTTTCTTCGGTACCTATTTTTTACTTAGACGAAAGACATAATGCCATATCTCTTATTCTATGGCGCGCGTAGGGACAGAAGATGCCAAAACCGTGGACATTCTTTAAATTGACCCAGCGAATCGCATGTACTTGTGAATGAAAGCTTCTATTTTAGAGACAATAGATGCCACTGTTCATCACTCGCCGCCGGCGCTCACAGCCCTGCTATTTCGGGGTACATTTCAAATAAATTAAGAATAAGACCAGTTGTTTTGATATAAATAATTTATTAATATTACGTCTGATATTTATTGTTTCCTTGTGTAGTGAATCGTGTGCGTCTTCAATAATATACACGTAGTTCATCTAGATTACAAGTTGCTTTGTTTACGATAAGGAATACAAAAGTACTGTTGTAAGGACTGACGTCCTGTGCTAGTGAGTTATTCTGCCGATCGGCTAGGTGCGGAAAAGGTCTGAACCATTCGGATACGCGCGCGCTCATTCGCGTGCCTCTAGTTAGAACTAAAAATTAATAATATAAGCAAGTACCATCTTAACTGATACTATAATAGCCAACCTCCAATAGGAAATGGTTCGAGAAGAAAAAGTTGAACCAAATATTATCAGCATATTTCAAGCAGACCGCAAAGTTGATAACAAGAGGAGGTAAAACAAATATGTCAAAAACAAAATTAAAGAACACTATTTATTAGTATTTATCGCTATGTTATCAAGTATTTATAGTAATTGTACCGAGTAGGAAATATGACACTAATTGCGTGAAATTATGATGTTATGTGTGAAGTAAAAATTCTTTATATTATCGGAGGCGAAGTTAGTCCTTAGCAAATAATATCAGTTAGTGTCATTAATTTATTATGAATAACTCTAATGATAAACAAATCAGACCAGACAGTATTCTAAATACTTATGCACCTACCATAATAATCTCAATTTGTATTTGTGTCCGTCCCACAAAAGCAAAAGATGAGCCGGTACACTCGCAAAAAGACTGTTGAATTTTCTACATTGTTGAAGCTTTTTGTGACGTCCACCCCAAGCTACGGGCTGGCGTCCACCCCAAGTTCCGTCGAAGACAAGAATTGTTACATAAATCACCTTTTTTGTAGTTAAGCAAGCATGTAGAGATTGAAAAATCAAAATTTACCTGCAACACAACTGGGAACTAAACACGGGCAAATTCGGGTTTAAAAGTTAGTAAAAGTATAAACGATAATTATTGTACTGACTGCATCATTTACGTTTAGGCACACAATTAAAATATATCAGATATGGAAATCTACCTACATGATCCAAGTACAAATTTACCAGCAATAAAATAACAGTTCCTAAATTCGGAAACCTTTCCGTTCTGAAACGCCATTCCAAGCACATTGCACAGGGATAAGACCCGAGGATGGAACGTGACGCAACTCCGACAATCTTGGCATATATCCCTATCGTCATTTCGTAAGGCGTACTGACGCCATTGCATGCACATTGCACAGGGGTAAGACGCTAGGATGGAACGAAACGCAACTCCGACAATCTTGGCATACATCCCTATCGTCATTCCGTAAGGCGTACTGACGCCATTCCATGCACATTGCACAGGGGTTAGACGCGAGGATGGAACGTAACGCTACTCCGACAATCTTGGCATATATCCCTATCGTCATTTCGTAAGGCGTACTGACGCCATTGCATGCACATTGCACAGGGGTAAGACGCTAGGATGGAACGTAACGCAACTCCGACAATCTTGGCATATATCCCTATCGTCATTTCGTAAGGCGTACTTACGCCATTGCATGCACATTGCACAGGGGTAAGACGCTAGGATGGAACGTAACGCAACTCCGACAATCTTGGCATACATCCCTATCGTCATTCCGTAAGGCGTACTGACGCCATTCCATGCACATTGCACAGGGGTAAGACGCTAGGATGGAACGTAACGCAACTCCGACAATCTTGGCATACATCCCTATCGTCATTCCGTAAGGCGTACTGACGCCATTCCATGCACATTGCACAGGGGTAAGACGCTAGGATGGAACGTAACGCAACTCCGACAATCTTGGCATATATCCCTATCGTCATTTCGTAAGGCGTACTGACGCCATTGCATGCACATTGCACAGGGGTAAGACGCTAGGATGGAACGAAACGCAACTCCGACAATCTTGGCATACATCCCTATCGTCATTCCGTAAGGCGTACTGACGCCATTCCATGCACATTGCACAGGGGTTAGACGCGAGGATGGAACGTAACGCTACTCCGACAATCTTGGCATATATCCCTATCGTCATTTCGTAAGGCGTACTGACGCCATTGCATGCACATTGCACAGGGGTAAGACGCTAGGATGGAACGTAACGCAACTCCGACAATCTTGGCATATATCCCTATCGTCATTTCGTAAGGCGTACTGACGCCATTCCATGCACATTGCACAGGGGTAAGACGCTAGGATGGAACGTAACGCAACTCCGACAATCTTGGCATACATCCCTATCGTCATTCCGTAAGGCGTACTGACGCCATTCCATGCACATTGCACAGGGGTAAGACGCTAGGATGGAACGTAACGCAACTCCGACAATCTTGGCATACATCCCTATCGTCATTCCGTAAGGCGTACTGACGCCATTCCATGCACGTTGCACAGGGGTACGACACTAGGATGGAACGTAACGCAACTCCGACAGTTTTGGCATACATCCGTATCATCATTCCGTAAGGCGTACTGTTCTGTTGTTCCAATTTTTGGCCTGAGCCAAAATCAAATGTGTGATTCAATTGATCGTGGAATGTATTTCTTAGGCGTCCTCGACTTTTCCTTCATCCCAATGCTTAGGGTCATGTTATTCTTATACTTACGTAATCCGCTCTACATGTTCAAACATCTTCGGTACTCCTCATACGGATTATTGCTGTGCATGGTTTTCCGCACGTAAGTCTCAAGAGATGTAATTTATACCGTACTAGTTTCTCGACTTTTCTCTACTTTCAATAAATATAGTATCCATGTATTATATAAATCTTGCGGAAGAAATTCTCTAAATGATAGTGAAAACCCTATCAAACTCCGTTGCATAGTTTACAAGAACTAAGTGCACAAACAAACGGATGTGGATAGTGACCTTGTTTTATACTATTTGGAGATTCGGTATCATTTCGTCCTCAATCCATTCCATTATTTATTTTATAATAATACTAAGTGAAAAATTACAAGGAAAATTGTAAAAATATAAAATTGTATTTTTTTAAATATATGTTATACGGTTTCCTTGTTCCGTGCTTCATGGATTTTGTTTTTGTTCGCAGATTCACGTTTTGACATTTTTGTATACAATTATGACATTAGCGCCACCGCGGAAATTAACACAAATAACCCTTTGACAGTTTTGTACTCCTGATATTTTCTTAGTTATATTATAATATTAGTTCCTGTCAACGGGTTTACGTTTTGACGTTTATTTTATTTATTATAAAATACCTAGCGCAGATCGGTGAACAATCACCGATAGTCTGAATCCTCGATATACCAGTTCCAATTTAAAAAATGGCAATTGTTAAAAATATTATATTTTAGGTAGGTGGTGCCTGGGTACTTTATCGCTTGTCTGAATTCTCCAAACAAACACCTCCGATTTTGAAAATGATGATGACACTTATTCTGGAGTTCATTGAACTGGATTTGCAGGTAGCATGCCCACAACCTAAATTGGTATTTTTAATTTTACATTAGTTAAAGTAACTTTAATGACGCAAGAGTTAATGATTACGGTCATGCGAAAAGTTCACAGGCGCAAAGCAGATTTATTTTATTTATTTATTTAACGCCCAGAGGGATTTTACATGTTGGTGGTACAATTTTGATGACATACAATTTTGAAACATGAGAAAGAAATAATAAAAATTAAATTAAATTAAAAAATAATATATGCAGGAAACAAAAATAAAAAGAACAAGAACATATATTAAAAAATACAGCGATTTGACTGGTTTGCAAAAACACAACTTCCATTTAGGAATAGTGATGAAATAAATCTTATACGTGATCCACAAAATTCGCAAAGTCAATATTAAATATATCGACATCCCATATTGGTTTCCCATAGTGTGAAACCGTTGTATTGGGGAGTTCGCAATGTAATTGCGCTTATGTGTGTTGCAGTGGAATAGCGTATTTTGTCGTGCTGTTATTGTAGGTATTCGTAAGTTTATGAGTTGCAGAAGTTCGCAACAGTCGAATTTAGAGTTTAGAATTTTGAATAAAAAAGTTAAGTCGTTTATTTTACGCCTGTCTTCTAATGTGTGTATTTTTAGAGTATTTAATAAGAAACTAGCAGTTAAAAACCCGCTCCGCGGGTTTTTTGCTGCTAGGCTCTGCGGGCGGCACTTGCTTGGGCTTCGCCCAGTTTGAGGGGTCCTAACAACAGTTACATTTAATAGGTAGATATTAGGTCATTCACAGAGAGAGGGTGAGTATATATTGTTAAAACACGGAACAGGAAGAGTTAATGGATAATAAAATGCTCAATTTAGGCATAATAAGATCGACAGTTGTTTGAATAAATAAAATTTTACGTATTTTTTATGGATTATTTCAAATGAAACACTATTATTGACTACATGTCTACAACTGATTTTAACTGTTACCGTATTTAATATAATTTGCTCATAGGAGACTTGCAGTGCTTAAATATGTGTTACAACCGTCAATGTCTATAAGTAAATCAATATCGTATAGTTTATCACAACAATTAGAGATAGTTATAACAAAGTTGACTGAAAAAATAGATTATTACATATTGATTAATTGTACCCGTATTTATGCATAAAAGAAGCGTAATTGTGCGATGAGATTAGCAGTCGGTTTAGTTAAAATATGTTTATTTTACTCCAACTGGTGGTAATTCTTTATCTACAACTGTTACTGTATCTAATAAAGTTTAAAGTTATAACAAATAAGAATGAAATAATATATTATTAAAACATAATGTTTACATTTTATTGCGTACATATGCATTGATATACAACGGAAATAGATAAAATAATGTAATCTTATTAAACTTTATTTCATTAAAACACAAATAACTTTGTTTACATCACTTTATTCTATACAACCTCTACATGTTTCATGAACGAAGTTCACCAGGAGTAAGTATACACTGAAGTCAAAAATTAAATATAGATTACAATCGGAAAGAAGTGGAAGGAGGGGGAAGGGGTAATAGTGGGCGGAGTTTTTCAGAATTAGTAATTACAATATCGTTAGATGCGAAAGACCAGTTAAGTGGGAAAATATTTAAAAGAGGGTTTACATTTTTTTTGCTTATTTGTAAGGACCTCAGAGCGCGTGATTTTTTACAAACGTCAAACATTTTTTTTTTTTTTTTTTTTTTTTTTTTTTTTCTTTATTCATGAAATATTAATGTGTACAGTTTTTACATGCTTTTCGACTACCACACTAGACACATGCCCGTATTATGGTAGTCGAAATTTATATACATAGGTTTATATAATTATATAAATGTAATATTTGATAACTTGTTAATCTAAGTATTTTTTTTCTTACATGCAATGTATGTGTATAATAGGTAACATTTTTACTGGTTCCCAGTTCAGTAGATTGCTCAAGTGTACATCAACCGTATTTTAAACTGTTGATATTAATGAGATAAAATGAACACAATCAGCAAATAAATAGGTTACTTTACTTGTTAAAATAATGAAAATAAAGTAGAAATTATGAAAATGAACTTGTTGAAATAATGAAAATAAAGATTAATTAATTAATTATTAAACTTTTTTCTTAACAGAATTGAATGAAAAACAAAAATGACTAATAAAGAAAATGAGCTTAATTTAATGATGGCAGGCATTCCTTGAAAAAGTTCCTTCCCTTACCAATTTTGAACACTTATGACATACAAATTGTGAGTTTTTGATTTTCTGATATCAATACTCAGCGAGTTGAATATTTTGGGAGCAATATAAGAAAACTGCCGCTGGGCGAAAGCTGTTTTCGTTTGGGGAATTTTACATTTTAGGTGTGACGAGTAACGGGTGTTAATTTTTTGTTGTGTTTTATTCACCAAGTCATTTTTCCGTATGTATATGAGAATGGTCTTAACATATAATTGTCGAATATCTAATATTCTGAGTTTTCTAAAAAGTGGTTCTGATGGGTTTGTTGGCTTACATTTGAATATTATCCTTAGTAACAGTTTTTGAATTAAAACCATGGGATGAAGAATCGTTTTTGCACAACCTCCCCATCCTACTATACCATATGTAGTAATTGATTGAAAAAGTGCAAAGTATACACATCTTAGTGTTTGTAGGTTAAGGATAGATCTGAGAGAGTAGAAAATGTAGCATAATTTGCGAAGCCTTTTTGTTGTAGAATTTATATGGGCCTCCCATCGCAGTTGATTGTCTATAATGACCCCCAAGTACTTAATTTCGTTTGATATTATAAGGTTATCGCATGAACAATTTTTGTGAGGTGATGTAGCCATGTTGAAGTTCTGTGAACATGAATGTATGGTAAGTTTATGATAGTTTTGAGGGAGATTATGTTTGCGTATGGAAAAAAGTAAGTATTTAGTTTTCTCAATATTTAGAGTGAGGAGGTTGGAATCTAACCAGTGTTTTATTTCATTTATACCATGATTTTCTTTTTCAAATGCTGAATTCAAATTTTCATCTGCAAATATGATAACCGTATCATCGGCAAAAGATATTATAGTACCACCAGTATCCAAATTGCATAACGAGTTAATGTATATTAGAAACAGAAGTGGGCCCAACACACTGCCTTGGGGCACGCCATATGTGATTGGCAAACTTGTACTTCTATACTCTTTAGCGGAGTTAATAATAGTTGACTGGGACCTATTTGTTAGATAGCTCTCAAACCATTTAAGAGGAACACCTTTTATTCCTATCTGTGAGAGTTTTTTCAAAAGTATGCGGTGAGATACAGTGTCAAAGGCTTTAGCCAGATCCAAGAATACAGCGAGGGGCTTGCGACTTTTATCGAGGTTATCAGAAATTAATTTAGTAAAAGCTGCAATTGCATCTGATGCACTAAGATCTTTGCGGAAGCCGTATTGGTTTTTTGACAGGATTTTATTTTCTGCGAGAAACTTGTAGAGCCTTTGTTTTACTGTTTTTTCGATTATTTTAGAGATTGGACTCAGTATGTATTGGTCTATAGTTATTGACGATTGATCTGTCCCCTGATTTAAAGATAGGAATAATTTTTGAATGTTTTAGAGTGTTTGGGAAAAGGCCAGTTCGAAAACTTAGATTTGTGATGTATACAAGGGGCTTAGCAATGATTGGTTTAAGGTGTTTAATTAGTTTAGTGGATATATTGTCAACTCCCGTGGAGTGTGTATTTTTGAGTGAATTGATGATTTCAGTGATTTCTTGTTCTGTTGTTAGTGTGAGAATGAAAGGGTCATAACTCAGATTATCGAGAAAGATAGTATTTGCAAGATTATTTTCAGACTTGCTATTTCTTTTTAAAATATTATTTGCTAGATCCGATCCGATTGTAGAGAAGAATTGGTTGAAGTGATTTGCGATTGTTTCTGAATTTTCAGTTGCATTTAGTGTTTTATTTGTGATGGTTATTTTATTTATGGGTGTGGTAATTTTGTCGGTGTAGCATATTTCTTTGACAATGTTCCAGATTTTTTTATTATCATTCGCAGCTTCCTCTATCTGTTTCCTATAATAATCTTCTCTGGCCGTACAGGTTATTTTTTTACAGGCATTTCTGTATCTTTTATAGAATAAGAGAGATTCGTAATCAGTGGGGTTATTTTTACAATATTTATGAAGTTTATCACGTTTGCGGATACAGTGTAAGATACCAGTAGTTATCCAAGGTTTTAGTTTAATTGTACGACTACTTTGATTGTTGTGTGTGTGGGATGTGGCATTTTTCAGATGCTTATGTAGGATGTTGATGAGAGATTCACACGCTAAGTTTGGATCGCTAATTTTGTAGAAATTTGACCAGTTTTCATTGGAAACCACCAAACATTATCACATAATTGTGAACAATTTTCATTGTAATGTAATTAATCCAAAGGATTATTAACTTTATAAAACATATTTTCTTCGATAGCAGAAACGATGTTTTTTAAGAAATCTCGTATTACATGAAGCGATCCTATTTCAGTTTGAAATCGGGTCTTAATTTTAAAGTCTTATTTTTTTGGATCCAGTCGCGTGCAAACCGAAATGAACCTTACGGTTGATTAAAATTGAGGGGCAGAGTGGTCGTTTTTTGCCTGCAGACCCCAAATGCGGGATTTACCCGAAACGTAAGTCTTGTGGGATATTTAATTTGAAATTTATAAAACGCAGAAAATTTGTTTGTATTCGTTCAATGTTATTAATGTGAATTTTGTAAGAGGGAGACCAAACTACTGAGTTGTATTTATTATGCTTCTAACTAGAGATATGTATAACAGTTAACACCGGATAATGAAAACAAGACAAATTTCTATTATCACTGAAATCAAAGTTTCCCAAACGTAGGTGACTCACCGCCTTTCAAGTATAATTTTCTTCGGACTTTGCGCCCTTTTGATTAAACAAACCGACATGATAACAAACGATGAGGCAAAACGAGGGCTTCTAATACACTCTCACACTTGGCCCCTTTGCATAATCTCCCAGGAGATAGTATAAAGCAGGGATTTATATTCAAAACCAAACAAATTTCTGAAATATTTCATGAAGATTACGTGACTAGTGACGACACGCCAAAAGATGACGTCGATCACTTAAAAATTTTTACGTCATATTTAACGAGTTTGAAGATAATCATAATCCAATAACCCCAAAGAAACTGCAAGTAATTTTAACAAGATTTGAGTCCGTGACCTCACGCGAAAAGAAATCACTTAACCTTTGTCCGGCAAGCGGTGACTTCATGCGGAATATTTTATTTTCCATCCAAATTCGAGTATCGCCGAGGACTCTAGAAGAAAAACCTCTGCGGGCCACTTCAGCAAAAGAATTACGGTAAACCGCGTTGTATAATAAATCATTGCAGTCTACGTCACGATGACGTCAAGGCTCGCTTGTCTGGATATCGTCGGTGACGTCTTTAATAAAAAACAAAACAAAGAAACTGAATTGGCAAATCATTTATTGGTCGGCTGATCCGTTTCAGTGTCAATGGTAACCGCTTTGTATTGGGTCAAACTTGTTATCAGATTAGAGTTAAATCATTGTTGATCTAAATGAGCCTCGTTCTAGACAACATGATAGAATTGTGCAAATTCGTTTGGCGAGATATTTTCGTAAAAATATTAACACACATACTACACTAGCAAATTGTGAGTCAGTAATCATCATCAGCATTAATCCTACGACAGTCATGGGCACTACTAGAAAAACGCCTATATTTATGTCGCTACAGTCCCCCATACCAAGGAAACAGTCCAGTTTCAGCTCTTAGTTGTAACTTGTTCACCAGATAGATTATCAAGTATGGTTATGATTCCAAAGATTATTCTTGAGATCTTTCTCTCAAAAACACAGTAGGTATACCTTGTCGCTATTCGTTATGTGGACTTAGGCCCGGTATATCAGTTGGTCCGTATCCTCGCTATGTGCGACATTCCTCGCTCAAATCTAAACGGGCTAAATCAGCCGCTCAATCCTCGATAAGCCTCAAAGAAGTTCGTTATTTAGAAGCGCGCCGAGGTGTTTGCAGTGACACAGGCTATATATACGTGTACACATTATGTGCTAAGGTCGACATTCCAACCAAGCCGAGCTTAAAAGCAACTGATCCACTGGGCCTTAATTATCTCCACCATACCTTAGCACAGATCGGATTTGTTCCTTCGCGAGAGAAATCTCCATTTGGAGAATATTTGGTGATCACAATAGCGTATTTTGGTCCGGGTGATTATTGCAATATTACTTGGTTCGTTTAAAACCAGTTCTAAGAATGTGCAAAACTGATTATTGTGGTAAAGAAAATTACTAGGTAGGTAGCTGATAATCGGATTGGAATTAGAATAAGTTAACCTTTAAAAGCCAATGCCCCTGAAAAAATACAGAATAACTGCGCAATATTTCTGTTTTAATGATCACAAAGACTGGCCGCCTTGCCTGACGGCGGTAAAATCATCGGTTTTCATCCCAGTTGACGCGTTCAAAAACCGAGGGCAAATTAAAAATATATTTATAAAATTTAATGGGTTCCTTCACATGCAAAAAAAATAAATAAATTAAAATTAGTACGAGTACGTGCGTATATTTGTATTTACTTTAGATTAACCTAGTGCAAGAGTGGAATAATACCCTCAGAATAACACTGGGCACTGGTGGGAAACCATTCGAAATCAAAACGTTACTTGAATGGCTTTAACAAAACTAACATATGGAAAACCCTTTCATACTTAGTGCAAGAGTGGAAGAATACCCTCAGAATAACACTGGGGACTGGTGGGAAACCATTCGAAATCAAGACGTTACTTGAATGGCTTTAACAAAACTAACATATGGACAAACCCTTTAATATAACCCACGAAAGAATAATATTACCATAGTGCATACACATTACCAGTAGACAATATTTACCACAGGAATTAAAGTGTTAATTGGGTTTCCTTACCTGAAACAAGAGAAAAACAAATTATTAGTTTCGTAAAATGTATTTTAAATAACTAGTACAAAAATCATAACATTGATTTGTACATACACAATTCGTATAATACTTGAAAATGAAAAGATCTTCATTAAATATTTCGTAAAAAACAGAAAATTAGGTAGGGAGATGACGGACCGCCAAACAACTCGGTCTTGGCACACTCCTTGCCTCGTTCACATTCTTACATAGTCTCATACTCTTCAGGGAGGCAGAGGACGGACCGCCAAACAACTCGGTCTTGGCACACTCCTTGCCTCGTTCACATTCCTACATAGTCTCATACTCTTCAGTGAGGCAGGGGACGGACCGCCAAACAAGTCGGTCTTGGCACACTACTTGCCTCGTTCACATTCCTACATAGTCTTATACTCTTCAGGGAGGCAGAGGACGGACCGCCAAACAACTCGGTCTTGGCACACTCCTTGCCTCGTTCACATTCCTACATAGTCTCATACTCTTCAGTGAGGCAGGGGACGGACCGCCAAACAAGTCGGTCTTGGCACACTACTTGCCTCGTTCACATTCCTACATAGTCTTATACTCTTCAGGGAGGCAGAGGACGGACCGCCAAACAACTCGGTCTTGGCACACTCCTTGCCTCGTTCACATTCCTACATAGTCTCATACTCTTCAGGGAGGCAGAGGACGAACCGCCAAACAACTCGGTCTTGGCACGTTATGTTACTTGCCTCGTTCGCATTCCTACATAGTCTCATACTCTTCTGTTATTACTATTTTGTAAAAATATGTCTTAAGTAAAAAAATAACAATTAGCAGGCGATCTGTCATCACCAGTGCAAGATGTGTAACAATAGCCTATGATTATAAACAATAGAGAAACAATAATAATTATACTCTTAGAAATGGTGTCAATTACCATTCTATGATAAAATCAGGTGTTAAATCACGACTCTCATGACATCAACTTAAGTTTGCATGAATAATTAATTACTAAAAGGGCATCCGAGCACGACTTTTTAATTTTTTTAATATTAACTCCGCACAGGAGGCTGTGAGAGAAATCTTTTCGCTAAGAACCAATGTTATATTTATACTCTATATCTGGGATACTATGTGAAGAGATGACAGGAAGTGGCATACAATGTTAAATAGGTGTTAAACGTCTACCAAGCCACTTGTTAAAATGCAATATTATGTTTAAAGTTTAAATTTAAATAAACAGGCAGTCGACATAATGATTGATCCCATAACAATACATTTTTAAAACTACATAGATTCATTATCAGCTCGCGTGCATGGCCCCCGATCGTGCTGATATAAAACATTCAAGTTTTCATTATCCACAGGGATAATGTGAAAACCACAATTTAACCAATAATAAATACTAAAAGCTCTTCGGTAGCATCAGTTATCTGTGAACTTAAACCATTTAGCATTAGCGTATGTACGAACATTTCACACATATACAGTGATGGTCATGAAGCTAATTAAAACCATTAAGGCGATGCACTACGTTGTGTAATATTTTAAATTGAGCCGCTATCAATAACAACCCTTACGTAGATGGCGATAAGGTTTAAATTCCCGCTTAACACCATCGGCCTGTTTTGATTTATGTAAGAAAAAAACATGGGCAAAAAGTGCCTTTTATTTTATTTTGTGGATGTTCAGGCATAAATATTAAATTTTTTTCCGATCATTTTATAAATAACTTAATTTGCCACATTATACAATAAAATCATAACCGAAAATGGGTTCGTAAGTAGGAGATTTTGAACTTTAAAGCAATTTTCATAGGCCTTTACATTATTTTTTTCTGGGCTTATAAAAAGACTTATCTAAAAAATGCCTGATATTTTTCAAAGGCCAAGATGTATTTTACTCGCAGTATTTAATTAAAGCATCTGAAACATTTCTAGGCGACCAAATTTTCAAACCGAAAACACATGATTTTGCATTACTACGTATGGCATCGCCTTAACATTAATTATTAACAAAATTACGTGTAAGAAATGGTTAGGCAAATATTTATTCCGCGTATGGTAGTTTTCGTTCTATCAATTTAACGTAAGTGTAATTTTGCAATACGTGGGAAAAGATACCCCAAAGTAAGGCACCTACCCTTAAAAATAAGTGACGTACATCTTATGTGGTAAGAACACACGGCACACACAAGTAGTGAGAGCCTTCTTGGGTTAATAGACTTCCGTGTCTTATCTCTCTTATGGTTTGGAATCGTTTTCAGAACTAGTAACATATTCAGTAACGTTGTTGTATAGTCAAGGGTTTCGTAGAAACCCCCTGAGAGCTACCAAAGTACCCGACCCACGCTGAAACATTCACAAAAAAAGCTATAACTATCTTCATATATCTTTAAAAGGCCTACAAAAAAGTATACAATAGTATTTGTCTATCTCCTAATGGTAACCCCCAGTAACGCCGGGTACACGTCAGCTAGTATTATTGTATTTGTTTCACTTGATCATGCCATGACTTCTTTACAACCGATAAATAACGGGCGTCCTCGATTTCTTCAACCATTCACTTCCAAATCATACCTTACATCACTTTCTCACGTCTCATTTTACCACAAATAATTATGTAATTCATGTTTTCCGCGGGCGTCTGATACTTTTTATGTACTTCACTTCATGTAGTATCATGAAATTCACATTGATACTGTTAAAAAGACTTTTTATGCACTTCACTTCATGTAGTATCATGAAATTCACATTGATACTGTTAAAAAGACTTTTTATGCGCTTCACTTCATGTAGTATCATGAAATTCACATTGATACTGTTAAAAAGACTTTTTATGCGCTTCACTTCATGTAGTATCATGAAATTCACATTGATACTGTTAAAAAGACTTTTTATGCGCTTCACTTCATGTAGTATCATGAAATTCACATTGATACTGTTAAAAAGACTTTTTATGCGCTTCACTTCATGTAGTATCATGAAATTCACATTGATACTGTTAAAAAGACTTTTTCCCCGACTTTTTCTAACATTCAAACCACTCTCTAAACACTCATGGAACCAATTAGAACAAACTTCTTCATCGCAATCGGATGAATGTTATAGGAACGCGTACGAAACAAAGAAACATTCAATTTATATATTTGATCATCAATTTGAATCAATTATTTCGAAACCGATATCTCGTCGGTTTACCATCACTACGCTAAACCAGTAATTGATTGGTCAAAATCGTCAACGACCCTCACTCCACTGCACCAACAATCAACAACCAATTACTAACCAACCGATTCATTGAATTGATTTGGAAATGCCTAACCGGTAACAATCGTGAACTCAATAAAACTCAGCAATTATTATTGTTCAGTCAGTTGTGGTCATTGGTTCAAGAATAGAAAATCTGTACATTTATCTGCATAACCTTCCATCGAATTAACAAATATTTAATCTAACAGCTATATGGCTATATAAAAGCTATTTTTCAACGTCATAAACGTCATCGCGTTTATTGATACAGGTGTTTGGCGGTTAGAGATGCGAGTAATCAATGAGATAGTCAAGATTATCAGAGTTGAACTAGCCCATTCATAAAGAGTGAATCATCGCTAAAATGAAAATGTTCCATACTTTTTGTCTTTGCTGCCTTGATTGAAGTGTAATGAATTTTGTGAAAAATTCTGATAACCATTTTGGAGTAATAGATTCAAAATAATTCAAATAAATAATAAATTATTGATAATAATAAATATTTCAAATGATAAAATAAAATGTCAATCATTCGAATCTAATATTTGAGAAAAAGTATTTCGCTACATTCAAGGTAATAGAGCTCACAGAATCAAAACGAAATGGCTTAAGCTATGTTTAGTGGCCAGATATAAACAGTAAGATAATTCCCAACTTGACAGCCTTCGTGGTCGAAAGGCAAGGCTCTTTGATGTGAGTTGTTTCACAATTATTTATTAATTAAAAATAATATACAGTTTGCGGCATGTTCCGGATTTGAAGATACTCCCAGTATCGTCCTGGTGGAAGATTACTTTTTTAATTGAAATGTTGCTTTAAACGGCTTTAGTGTTTGGTGAAGGGATTTTAATAGCCACTTTCCCACCGTCCTCTTTATCATCTCCTTCTCCTCCCCAATTCGGAATGCCATTATCTGATCAGCAACGAACGGATGGGAGTTGGAACTCTGGTGCGGTTTAAAACAAAAACAAATTAACCTTCTCTTCCCCACCCTCCACATTTTCTTACTGCCCAAATCCAAAACAATTTGAAAGAAAACTGAAGTCGTCAATTTACATAAGCACTTTTGACTCCTAGGTCTCTGACAGGATAATGAAATCGATTATCTGTTCAAAAAATTATTTCGATATACGAAAATGTTTGATCAAAATTACCTTACTTTGGGGACACAGATAAAACCGGCAACACACATATATAAATCTGTCTCTTCAATGATGGTAGACATAGAAAAAAGGAAGCAAATTTTGAATAGAGGTTCAACGAAATAATGACTTTATTGCTCGGTCGCATGGTGACTGGATACTTTCAGCCAGTAATTACACATTCATTAGAATACAAGTTCAGGCCATTAGGTACACGGAATATAATGCTTAGCTGTGAAATTACCATCGAATGCTAATTTCTTCAGGATTATTTCGCACACCGCGCATGGCGAACTGTAATTAACAGTAATTATGGGAGGAATAGGTACTTGGGGTCGAACTTTCAATTGAAGTTTAAAATGTTTAATTAGCATCATGTGTAGGTACTTAAATGGAACAATGATGTATATTCACAAACTATGAATACCGTTAAAAATGTGTGGACGATTAAAGTATATTTTTCTGATTCTAGTCATCGTTTTTTAATTTGGAAGGTGGTCAATGGGTACCGCCGCCCCGGGAACCATACTCTGGGTTACCAACACCTCTGCCACAGGTCACCTGAAGTGGTTCGCTACGTTTGGTGACTTAGCAGGGGTGCCCGGGCTCATGGAGGGTTGTGCGTTCTGGATCACACTGATGAATGGGTCGGCCTACTCACTGCGGGGCGGGCCGGGCTGGGAGAGGCCGGTTGAGGGAGATCCAGTAAACCGGTTATCGCTGTCCGGGCCGTTGGATAGTACAGGGGCCCGACCCTTGGGCTCACGACCAAGGGTGGGCTGCCCCATCAGCCAGCGAAAAAACCCTGCCGCTGATGTTGTGCCGGTTCGTGACCGGTGAGGACCCAGCATCTAGCGTTTGGGGCGCACTGGGCGACCTCCACAGCCGGACTCTCCTGCCCATTGCCTAGAACCGCAGTCAGAAGAACATACCTTACATTTGGTGTATCCAGTTGCTCCACTCTCCAACTCCCCACCCAACCTTTTTAACCTAATCCTTCCCAACCCATCCTAAATCCCACAAACAAATAAAACAAACTTAAAAACTATGAACTCACAACAAATTAATATAAACTCAGCGACAGCGAACAGTAGGAGTCCTCAGTGTGGACCGAGGATGAAGGTGAATTTCGCTAACATTCGCGGTCTGCACACCAACCTAACTCCCATCCACCACCACCTTCTCTCACAAAATCCCCATCTCCTCTTCCTTACGGAAACACAGATTGCCGAGCCCCCAGATACCTCCTATCTGAACTGCCCAGGATATCATCTGGAAAGCCTTTTCAGGCCCAAAGGAGGTGTCTGCCTTTACAGCCGTGCTGACATCAGCTGCGCTCGTCTCGCAAATATCGAGAGCGCAAAACACGAAGTGTTATGGGTACGTGTGGATCTCACCGGTATGATGAGAATTTATGCGTGCCTATATCGCTCACCAAACCTTGCCGAATCAGACACTGTTGAGTTGTTTAAATACTTGAGTGACACTGTAGATATTCTCTTGCCCCGTTACCCATCGGCCGAGTTTGTAATCCTGGGGGACTTCAATGTTCATAATGAACAATGGCTGAAGTTCTCGGGCCCAACAAACTCTGCCGGTAGATCAGCGGAATCCTTTGCCCTTATCCATGGACTAAGCCAACTCGTAGAATCTCCGACCAGAATACCAGACATCCCATCACATCGAGCCAACCTACTCGATTTGTTTCTCACTAGTGAGCCACTCGGGTACAGAGTGGAGGTGACAGCGCCCTTAGAATCCTCTGACCACTGCCTGATTACCACCTCTGTCCCATCCTCCATGAACCGTCAACCCGACAAACATGTAAAGAGGAAGGTATGGCACTACAGGGCAGCAAAATGGGACGGCATGCGGTCTTTCTTCGGCGCCTTTCCTTAGAGTACTGTATGCTTTAGCTCCGAGGACCCATCAATTTGTGCACGCGAGGTAGAAGAAGTAATCACATCAGCAATGGATTGCTACATTCCCTTCTCCGTCAAATCCTCTGGAGCGGGCACAAAACCGTGGTTTGACCTTCGCTGTGCTGAAGCTGTCAGACTCAAAAATACGGCTTTTAATGCACTCCGGAAGATTAGCTCCATGAATAACCTTTCGGAATACCGAAAACGGGCAAGGGATTGTAAGAGAGTTCTAAATAGAGCTAAGAGCGATCACGACCAGAGAATTGCAAAAAAGCTGGCTGACTGCCCCACTGGTAGCCGTGCTTTCTGGTCACTCGCTAGCTCGATCGGAAGAAATTTCTGCAGAACCACTTTCCCACCTCTGACCAAGCCTGATGGTCGGCTGGCTAACTCGGCCCGCGAGAAAGCTGAATTATTAGGCAAAATTTTCGCGGAAAACTCAACTCTTCAAGATAACGGAGAGACTCCCCCTTCCATTCCGCACTGCGGTTTTCAAATGGAGGAACCGAAGATCCGGAACAGAGAGGTTCTCCGAGTCTTGAACGAGCTGAAAGTCGACAAAGCCAGTGGGCCGGACGGAATACCTGCCTTGGTCCTCAAGAGGTGTTCTGCAGAAATGACTCCAGTGCTCGCGAAATTATTTAGGCTCTCTCTCAAAGGTGGAAAGGTGCCAGATCTTTGGAAAAAGGCAATCGTCCACCCAATCCCAAAAAAGGGGGACCGTTCCGTACCTTCTAACTACCGCCCCATAGCCATCACTTCCATACTCTCGAAGGTATTAGAAAGGGTGGTTAACAACAAATTGCTCACATATCTCGAGAATAACAATATCCTAAGCGATCGGCAATATGGATTTAAAAGCCACCTTAAAAAGTATTCCGAACAGTTGAACTGAATCATATCAAATATAAACCAATATAACAACACCCCCATACACACAAGCCCTGCTTATTTATGGGGGTACATCAAATACTTATATTATGTAATTAATAACTGTACTATATTCAATATTGTGAAATGTAATTCGTGTATCTTTTTATACTAATAAAAAAAAAAAAAAATAAAAAAAAAAAATATATATATATATAAAAATCGAAATTATGCATTTGATAGTCCAGAATTGCTTGAATTGATAAACTTTCGGATTCCACTACGTAATAGTAGATAGGGATTTATTTCAGTGCAGAAATTCTGGTACTAACTACCATATGATTCCTCATTGTCCAGAATACTTATGGAGGGAAATAATTATACCGAGTCAATGAACATCTTTAATTTATCACTTAAAAAATATAAAAGATTGTTACTAAGGCAGTTTAGTTATGTAAAATAAATATATAATTTTTACTATTCATATGTAAAAGCTCCTAAAATGGTCATTTATAAAGTAAAATAATATGTAAATATTTACTTTTCAGCCAATACGCAAAATTGCCAAAAAAATTCTTCGATTCAACTATTGCAGGAAAATAAAATATTAAAATTACCGGAGTTGAAAAAAATGCTTTCAAAATAATAGCTGTTTCGTTCAAAAGTTTGGTTGGCAAAAGCGGTTTGGCCTTATTATAGGCGTTTGTGAATATCGCACAAGAATCCCAACTGCTCTCAGATGTCCGGAGCCAGTAGAACAAGTATTGGGCATTATCAATTGGGGTGTGTTGGGAGGCTGAAGAGAGTGGGGAGGGGTAGGAGACGAGAAAGAGAAATGTTGGGAAGTACCTGGCTATTCATATCATTTTTTTTTTTTTTTTTTTTTTTTATTCAGTAAATTTTATGAATTACAATTTTTTGTATACTTAATAACTCCCACACTAGGCTTATGCCCGTGTTGTGGTAGTCATAATGCTATAAATTCAAAATATATGTTTTTTATACATGCAAACATACATACCTACACATATATAGATGCTCAGATATCTATATATGTGTAGGTATATACATACATACATAGACATACATACATGCATACATAAATACATTCTTATATAAAAAAAAATTATATATATATAAAAAAAATATATACACATACATACACACATATATATATATACATATATATACATATACACATACATATACATATCTGGACCCTTAATAAGGCTGCTGCCATTTCAGAAAGCGTTTCGCTCCTGAATGGTGGACTTTCACGAGGATGTTGCTGGGACCATCTACCACTCAGGCTGAAATATGCATCTCAGTTGTAGGCTGAATAAAACATCACACCTCATGAGTCATGAATAATAGTTTACTAGATACAAGAACGTTTAACTCTTTCAGTATACATACCTATATAGTTTAACTCTCTTAGTATACATACCTATATAGTTTTTCATACTTCTGTAATGCCAATATTGTAATTTTTTCTCAAACACATTTTTGTAGAGTGTGAACATTTACACCTATTCACAGCCTTCATTAGGGACATGTATTAGTTTTATTACCTGACAGACTAAAAACAAATACATTTGAAAAATTAAACCCCTTTGATTGCAAATTACCCCTCATTAACAAGTCAGTAACCAAATCATTTTATCGCCAGTGGACACAAATTATAAATATTTTATTACCGTTTCAAGCACGTTAAATTTAATACAATAATAGAAAAACAAAAATAGAATTTTATACTTAGTTTAAATGCATTGTATTATGGTTTGGGTACCACGGCTGTTTAAAATTTTATCCAATCGTCTATCAAACTACATTGTTTGGCAAAAGAGGTAAATAAATACATATTTAGAAATTAAATATTCACCTCGTGAAGGTTTACAAAGACGGGAAAGGGAGGGATAGAGGGAGGGTTGTTTGTGCGAGGGAGGTGAAAGCGCATCATTTAAAGCAAAAGAAAACGCATTGTTGAGTGGTTGGTGGGAATTGCAAAGGTTTTCCCGTAACTTGAGCGAAGAAATTTGAAGGTGAATTTATCGATATTGTTAAAGAGTTGAATGGAACAATGGAACCTTCACTGAATTCACTCGAAACTAGATAAGTGAGAAAGAAGTGTTAAAGTCTTTGGTTAATTGTACCAAGAGTTGGATATCAAATAAGAATTCTTAGCTTTAGCAGACATTTGTAAGAAATCAGAGAAACGAGATCATAAATTAGTATAGTTAACCCAAATATATCCAACAATAATGTGTACACTTTATGGTATGCGTGGGATTGTACTAACCTCTCTAGATTCTGGAATAAAAAATTATTATTATTAATAATCAAATGCATTTAATTCACAATGCTCTTTTTGTCAGCCCCACGCGGTACGGGAGATAAAGTGCACCACATATCACGGAGTAATAAAATTAGTCTCAAAGGTTATTGCGATATTTGTCCGTTTATTCGCGACTCGAATCCGCGGCCTGCATTCTCAGACATGCAAATAATACACGTACAAATCTCACGCGATTACACGGAGTGCTTAAAAATTACGACGGATACGTTCAGACGGGCGCATAAAGTTCCGAATCGTAACATCAGCTGGCCAAAAATATTATCAAAACTCATTAATATCATAAATATATTAAATTTCATCATTATTATTATGATTAAAGAAGATGAGACTATTATCACGAATATCTACGTAGACAAAAAAAGCACAGCGAAACTAGAAACGAAGCAAACACGTCAATTCATTTCAGTCTCCGAGGCCCGTTCTTTGATAACATTTTTATTTATTATTATTTTTTTTTTTTATAGTGAATACCTCACAAGAGTCCCAACTGCTCCCGTCTGGAGCCAGTGAGACTATGGCATCCCCAATTGGGGGATGTTGTGAGGCTGAAGGTAAGTGGGGAAGGGAAAGAGGAAGGGGGGAAGTACCTGGCTATTCAGATCTAGTCACTAAACACGGCTAAAGCCATTTGGAGCAACGTTTCAATTCTGAATGGTGGTCTTACACCAGGGCGATACTGGTAGTATCTTCCACTCTGGAACGTGCCGCAAATATACTATATATTATTTTAATTAATTAATTGTGAAATAACACAAATTAATCAAATAAAATTTATTTGCGCACGCCGGGTTCGAACCCGCGACCTTCGGAATGGCAGTCCAATGCGTTACCACTGGACTATGCCGGCCGTCATGGATATTGTATGCATTGGAATAAACCGTTCGCGTATTTTCTATGAATATGTTATTATATTATTTTTTTCTATAAACTTATGAAGGTTTGTTCGCGACGATGTTTCGTGAAAATTTTCCTTTTTTTCATAGGGAAGAAAATGAAACTCATTAGAGTGTAATGTTACTTTTATCAGGCCTTTGTCATAAAACTATTTTACAAATATTAGTATACCATTTGAGTTAATTTTTTTTATTTATGTCTACAATCGAATAATAATCAAACCTGTAGAATATTTTATTGGTTTCAGATCCAGCTCCTTTGTTCCAAAACGATTATCAAACGAGTGAGAAACCGAAAAAATAATTCAATTAACAGACAGGTTTCCGAAATAATTACGAAATATTTATGAATAAATATCGAAACGAAAAATCTTATTTTGATATGGAAGAACATGTGACAAACCCGCTGGATAAAGTTAAGTCGATTATTTTCATAATTCTTTATAAAAACATGTTGTGTGGTTGATGAAAAAACGATTTTTTTTTCAAATATTTTTGTCCCGTAAAAGTAGCAATTCGACCCTCTGTGGGGCGTCTGAGAATGTGTTGTGTGTAATGACTCTAACTTGCCTTGTAAAACGCTTGTGAAACTACTAAATATATATAGGGAACGTACACACGTATGCTGATTTAATACATTTGAGCAAAATTGGGACGAAAATGCCTCAGAGGATTGATTTTAAGTAATTGTTTTATTATCTTAAATACATTACCGATGCACTCAAAGATGATGGATAGAATTAGGATGCTCAGTTATTTATTTTATTGGATATAGGACACCGTGTCAACAGAGAAAGACATTGAAATACTGAACAGAGAAAGCATCAGAGAAAGCGACAGAAAAGAGTTGTTGGCGTCTCTGGTCTCTCTCCAAAATAACTAAAATTCATCATCTCGGGTAAAACTTATCAAACTTCTCAAATATCGAAAGTTGTTGATTTAAGGATAACGGTCTACAACATTAACCAACCTCTCAACGGGCCGAAAATCAGGTGTTAAGGGGACCGATCAAATGTCAAAAAATTGACGGCAAATAATAAATTGTCTACGGTCTAAATAAATGATTTACACACATTATTTTAATTCACTCTGATACCATACAACGAGTATGTTCAATAAATGACCTCGTGGCTCACAGCTGCCGTGATTCATTCAATTAATAAATTGATGACGTATGATTTCCATCGGATCCATAATTAATTGAACGGAATTAATTTCACCCACATGGTTCCTAAATTAGCCTCGGAATGGCGGGAGATATGCCGATATCTGTGCGAATCTCGCTCGATCGCGGATACAACTTAAGGAACTGCAGTCGTACAAGTCACGTAGATTTTAAAGCCATGAAGTGCCGCGTCTTTCCCTACTTAGGCATCCATCAACCTTCCCCTGGATTATTAATTAGGTAACGATGTATTTTTCGTTAAAAATAATGACCGGGATAACTATTTTTTATCTTTTTAGGTGATCCACATGAAATAATTAGTAATGCTGATTTATTAAATTCCTGTTAAGAACGTGATGGCAGGCCATTTCCTAATAAAATATTAGCACATTCAGATTTAATCGGAACACGTGTTCATGAAGCTGCGCTTTATCGTGATAAATATAATTATGAAATGTAAAATTTAAGAATTTTTTTGAACACATGTTCCGACATCCTCATAACACATTCGTGTTTTACCGATAGATTGTTAGGAAATCTGTCTTTCATTCGTTAAAGGCCTGCAGTCCCGTTTTTAACAAGAATACGAATAAATTAGCAATATTTTATATCACTAAGTTTTCTCCGTGCACCTCGACGCGTAACATTCGGATTTCGGGAAAATGTTTTATTTAATTTTGTGAAGGTCGCACCTCATCACAATCAGTACATTTTTTATAAATTTCCTACTACCACCACAATGAGCGGAAAATGTTGCTTCTGTGGTGATGGAGAACTTAATCAGGGATTGAACACACCACACCTGGGTGGGACCCAGATCAAAAGTGTATATACAAATCAAAAGCTTATATTATATTCTAAAAATGGGATTTTTGCCCATTTCCCCATCGGACGCTTTTACTCTAACTGACCTTAGGAACACGTCACTTGAAATATTGTAAGAATTTGTTTTGTATTCTTTCAACAGCTTGTACATGTATATTATAATGTGGGTTCCAGACAGGAGAATTTTACTCAAGTTGACTTCTTACATAGGCAAAATATAACAATTTAATACACTTTATATTGTTAAAATTTCTGGTTAACCTAGTTATAAATCCCAATTATTGAAAATTGAATGACGCCATTACGCCAACTGACCTTCGGTAACTTCATACTTCCTGAAATATCGTTTAGTTCATTTAAATTTGAATACGCTGATATGAATGCAAGATAAAAATCAGAAAACGACATACCTATAAATAAAAAAAACTATAAATATAATACAAACAATAATACCCGGCACTAATCGCACACGAATTGAATGTAATATATACTGTAAATGTAGATAGCTGCGATCTGCGACCATCCAGCCACATTAACAGAGCCATTGACGTCACGAGTCGCCAGTGACGTCACCGATTTCTACACACTTTATCTATCCATTTACCGGCCAGTTTATCAGACCGAGTTTGCAGCCTTATGAAAATATCTGTTGTGAGAAACATAGGCGTGCGGTACATCTTGACGCGATAACGTTACGCGTACCTGTTCAAAATAAACCATAGACGTAGGGCTTTATTAATTAACAATTACTAAATGTCTGAAAATCTTGGTATTATTTTTATACAGTTCATGCTTCTTTTATTCTAAAATTGAATTAAAATACAGCAAACCCAATCAAAAATAATAAAGAGCATAAGTTTTTGTGTTGTCAAATTTCCTCAAATTTGACAACACAACTTAAAATGAAGGCAGGACGACTGGAATTTGTAGAGACTTCTTATAGGTTTTCAAAGTAGATGAATGCTAAGAATAATCTTTTATGAATCACTTTTCGTAGGTTTTCCTTGTATCGCTTCATATAATGAAAATAAGTCAAGAAAGCCAATTTAAAATATGTTGATAGCCGAATAACAACAAAAAACGGCGTCTTTATTTCGTCTTCTAAAAGCCTACAAAGATATACGTATCAATATATACATAATTATTTTATTGAACACATTGCTAAGTACTTTATTCACCTACAAGCTGTAGGATGGAAATTTCCCTGATGATAGCCAACCTCAGAGAAGGTAGATACCAGAAGAAGAAGTCTAGTTGTTGGTTTAGCAGTAAATGGTGCAAAATCTACCTTACCCGTTCAGCTTCGTGGACAATTGCAGACAACTGCTATTAAGTAGCATAATTGGATAATTACTATACTTTGCGTCTAAATAGGCGAGAGAAATACTAGATGCTTTCGTAGTATGTTATCATATAGGTTATTAAACCATCACGTTGACGCTATTTTAACCCAGAAAAGTTTTTTTTTGAAGTGAAACTTCTTTAGGCGCGTAATGGATTTTCGGGGACGGAGTAAAACCGAGTCAGGATCGACACGAAAATGCGGGTACCCCCACCACCGCTCACCGTTCACCGTTCACTGTTTTCAGTAAAAACAACAAATCATTAGCATGCGCATAAAAGTTTTTATGTGTTTTATTTAGGTACTTTTTTACTCGGTAGTATAATTTTGTTTGGCGCATGCCTTAGCTGTGGTACAGACGTGGACAGGGCTTTCCTGTACCGTCCGTCCGCCGTTCAGTCTGGTTTAGTCGTCCGTCGAGAGCGCTCGCGTCGCGCGCTTTGCCGTTCCATTCGTATTCCAGTATATAAATATTGTTGAAGTGAAACTTCTTTAGGCGCGTAATGGATTTTCGGGGACGGAGTAAAACCGAGTCAGGATCGACACGAAAATGCGGGTACCCCCACCACCGCTCACCGTTCACTGTCCCTCTCTCACCATATGCGCTTGTTGAGGTGGGGGAGCCGCTCACGAACGTTCTCTCTCTTCTCTTCTTTCCTCTCTCTCAGACACCAGCGAACTGCGCCACGCCAAGCATCAGCTGCTTGGTTAGTATACTGCGTCGTGAGTGTAATACGAGTGAAATACGTAATTGATTGTGGTTCATACGGTTTGGTACAGAATTTCATTTTAACCTCTAATTTTCAAACTAACCTAAGAGAGAAAATAGAGATGATGAAATGAAAATAGAGAGAGAGGAATACTAGAAGTTTCACTTCTGTCTTGCGTAGGCTTGACACACCCACTTTTTTTTTCTAAGTAAAATTATTATTAAAACTTGACACAAAACAGGGTGAGAAAGTATAAATAGTAATGCCATAATTGGTTTATTTTGGCTATATTACGCATGTACAAACTAATAAAATATAAACTGTCAATTTCCCGAAAAGATATCAAAAAATTAAGTCAGTTTAATTCGACGGTACGCCACTGATAAGCTACCTACTACCATTTCGCTTAGCGTGGTATAATTCGGTTTTTCAGGGTTATCTCCAAACCATAGCAAACTATCGAGATTCGGTTTGATGTCTCTTTTCGGCGTCACAGTTGAGTTCCCTGACCTCCAGACTGCGGGATAATAATAATCGCATTGAATTGAAAACGGCATTTTTATTTGACAAAACACAGACCCGTTATATTGCACGAATGTGTTTTGTGGGGGGTAAACTAGCATTTAAAATACTTTAAATCGAGGAGATTTGCCCAGGGGCAGGCTGGTCCGAGGGGTAAACTGGAATATGTTCGTGGGCTGTTGTAAAATATATAATAATAACATTAATAACTTCTAAATCCTTGTCCTTGACTGGACAGTATTTCACGCCTACGTGATGAGGTGTTAGTAAAAGTCTTCAATTAGCAAAAATCACATCTCGAAAAACTACACCAGTTACAGTATCGTCACTGGACCAAATGTAAAATCTATGACTGTATCTAGTCATCATAAAAAAATTGACACTGAACTCCGATATAAACAAATTTTCTTAATTTTAGTTCAGTAGGTAGACAAGGTACTCCCATAAACATTATCGTCAACTTTAGAGTTAGGCTATTGAAACTTACCCTAATCGTTAATTACTAGGAACATACTAATTAGACTCACACACATTATTTACTAAATAATATTATAGTTATTTCATTAGTTTCAATGCACTAGGTACACGCACTGCTGGAAGCAATTTTTTTTTTGAAAATTTATGGCGGGTTAAGTTTACAGATTTTTACAATATTAAAAAAATTTCATAATATGCCTAATAATAGTTAGTAAATTATACATTGTTTTTTAATCTTAACTTATTTTGCAAACGTTCACTAAATAATAATATAAAATAGTTTCACTACTAGTTTAGCCCTGAAGCATTTTTAAATTGCGTGGTTCACTAGTGTTGGGTTTCAAAGCAAAGATACAACATTTTAAGAAAATAATAATTAAAGAGAAATTACGTAATATTTAGCAGACGTATCGACGCACATAATATAATATTTTGCATATCACAACGCAATGTCAATATATTGTAAACACGGCATTATGTATTTTATGATAATAGGGAATGTTATCAATATAATAAAAACATTACAATTATTACAATTCGTTATGTTATTTTTATTTAAGGTTCAACGAAAACAGAAAATATTATTTATTTATTACAAAATAATACGAGATTTTAAATTATAACAGTATGCATAATAAATTGTTATTATTCTACTACTGCATAAGGTGAGCTCCTGGAGCTCGTGTTTATGTGAGGAGTAAGTATATACAAAACGAAAATAATGTATAAAAGGTGATGTGTAAACAATATTCAAAGACTTATTAAATAACTAAATAACATTCGAAAATGATACAAATGAAGCGAATAGAAAAATTGAATAATTACAAATCAAGAATAAAAATCTGGCTGAAAGAGATTAATAAAAAAACTCTGAAAAAAAAACATTAAAAACGACATAAGCTAATAAAAGAGAAATGAATTACTTTAGTCCGCCTCAGCACAGGTCACCCTACTGAGGTCTAAGAAATACAATTTAATATACATATATTAATTATCATATTTTGTATGTACAATGTTTAAATAGTTGCTCTAATAAAAAATAAATTAAAAAACTACAAAACGTAATTCAACATACAAATTAACGTAATTCAATATTCAAATTAACTAAATACATAATTCAATATACACAATATATGAAGTTCATGGACATATTTAATGAAAGTGTGAATTGCAATGGGTTTTGTGTGAATTTCTCGCGATTTTTCATATTAAAATATAATGGTCGGTATAAATGTCTGGAGGCCGTTCTACTACATATTTTTATTTTTGATTTCTTTTTGAAAATTTGGAAAATCTTTAAAAATCACCTAGTCGCGAGACACTTTTAATTTCAGTTAAAACTCAAAATCAACATCAGAACAACCAAACCTGGCAGCGTCCATAATTACATGAAAAAATCAACAGATATATTTATGTACACAGAAACAAATCCGTAACGTATCAACTTAAAGTCAAAAGCGTAGTCCCCTCATAGAGCTGTAAGAAGCGCTGTCAAAACGTGTTGCACAATTAGAACACGATAAGCTTAGCGCGTAAACCGGATTCGGTAGTTTTAGTTAGTTGAGAGAGTTGGAGGTCACTTGGAGATAAAAAAAGTGGAATCTATTTTTCGCTTCATGTCTCATCTACATAAAATGAGTCAATATATCAAATAAATCAATGAGTCCACTACGCTATGAAGGCCAACAGATGGTTTTGAATTGTGGGAATTAAATATTTACTTTAAAAAAAATGCGTTAAATCAATATTAAATTTGCAATTTCGCGTAACATTATTCAATGAAACAAAGACAATTTTTAAAGAAAGACAAACTTTCCAGGTACGAATAAGCTGACAATGGTTGAATTCCACCAACTAGGAATATTTTGGCTGAGCAATCATGGAGGATTGTACCTGCGACGACAGAGTGGGAAATCAACGCCTTGAACCAATCTACAAACTACCGGAATCATACATTGCAATGATTCACGGACAAAAATAAACAAGTTCCACCACACACGTCATAATGATTATTGAATACAAAACTGTAATCATTTTAAAAGCCTCAGGCTTAAAGTCAAATGTGTATTCTTCCATTCTATGCAGGTTAATTAAATCAATAAAACACCGCCATACAATCCTGCCACAGGTGAGTTAGGCGTTAGGTACCTATCTGCCGATTAGTCTATCTCTATAGTTTATCTCACCTTATCTGCGCGAGCGATAAAGGGGGAAATTTACTTTCGCGCGGAAAAAACTGATTCGAAATACACCTGTACGAAATTTGAAATACTAACAAGGTGGATGTAAACAGCGGATGAAATCACGGACGCCATTGGAAGGTCGCTGCTCTTAGCAAAGCACGTGTCAAGACGTAGCCACCTCACCCAAGTCGCTAGGTACTTGCTCTATGGAGTAGTATTTTGTTTAGAACCTTGGGCTAGCGACGTTGACGTACCGAGTAGCTAGTAGCTACCAACTAGTTTGTACATTCGAATGCACAAAAAAACATGTATACAAGATGTCCAAAAAGGATAGCGGGTATTTGATAGTTGGATAAAAAAAAATATATTGATATTAAAATTCGTTGTTAATTCTTAATTTATAGACACTGATCTGAAAATTTATTTAGCAAAGATTGTTGTTCAGATGCCGCCCTTCGAACTGCTGGCACTCCTCTAATCTTGAACGAAGATTATCAATCTTCAATATAGACTGTTTTTATCCTCCTGCCTGTAGGACCAGCGTGCCAATGGTACTGCTCGGAGCTAATAGGACTAAGGCATCCCAAATTGGGGTACGTTGTAAGGCCGAAGGGAATAGAGAAGGAAATGAAATGGGGAGCTGCCTCTCTGGAAAATGTATCTAATACCGATTATAAATACATAATTTTATATTAATATATGAGAAATAATCAAATTGTTTGCGCACGCCGGATTTCGAACCCGCGACCTTTGGATCCGGAGCCAAGAATCATAAACGCCGGCCACGGAGGTCAACGAAGTAGGTAACTATTTTATATTAATGGCAGGGTCTTGATGTATAAATAATTGTACTCGGTGACAACTTTCACATTTCTTAGTAGAAAATATAGCATAAATAGTCATTAAAAATGACTCAAGCGCCGGTTATTCACATCTTAAGCTTAAGATTAGAAAATGAATTAAATGTATAATGGATAAAGAAGAATTCTTGAAATAATATTTAATGTTGTCAACATGTTCGAAATTCGATAGTTTTCATTGTTTAAAAAATTGTAAAAGGCTATCTTCGCGGGCGGCTAAAAGAGGAACCAACGAACTATTATTTGAACCCATAGACTATCTTGTACCCACAATATCTAGATACTCTCGACGGCTTTGGTGACAGATCAGAAAGCTTCTTGGCTCCAGATGCAGAGGTTGTAGATTCGAAACCCGGCGAAGTAAACCAGAACTAAATAAATTTATTCTCCTTCGTTTGGTGAGGGTCAAATTGGGATGGTGAGGGTCAAATTGGGATGACGAGGGTCAAATTGGAATGGTGAGGGTCAAATTGGGATGGTGAGGGTCAAATTGGGATGGTGAGGTTATTCAAATGTTCAACAAAAATAATATATAGTACTCATTATTAACACACCTAGTTGCAGAGTGTTAGATACTCTCATTGATGAATGTGAAGTGACCGGATCTGAATAGCCAGGTACCTTTAAACTGTCCACTACCCCACCTTCTTCCGTGTAAGGCTTTTACACGGAGTGCATCATTTCAGTTGACCATAAGAAATAATAATAAAAATTCAATGATAGGTTCCTACACACATTAACAGGTCGGCATAAAAATAAATCTAATAACACGGCAATCAGGTGGGGAACATATATAACTACACATAAACAATAAATACCTAGTTGGTTTGGGAATATACAGACTGTTTGGGAATATATCGTTTTTGGAGATAGTTGAACTTTTTCAAATTTTCTAAAATTGACACCAGCGCTCACAGTCTTGGTGCCATCGACACAATTGTTACAAATGAATAAAATGGTAAAACATGTGATATATAATATTCATAAATAAAGATTATTACTATTCATTTGGATAAGAAGCTTTTAAATAATAATAATAATAATACTTGGATGACTTGTATAGCGCCGTTTTTGTGCAAAAATGTTACCGGACAGCAAAGTGCCCATAACATTTTTTACTCCAAATGTGCTAAGGAATAGCTGGTTAAAGTTTGTCGGGTACGTGCCGATACACCCTGTATACGTATCAATAATATGAACAATTTAGTACGACAAACGACAATATGGCCTATCGATAAGGTGAGTAGGATTTTTTGTGGTCCTTAAAAATCACAAAATTCATGTAAATATCATCGTCATTAATTTACAATACTGATTTTCATGGTTGTTTTCTTAGGATCTAACGTCAGTGTTAGACGTTTTCGAACTGTTGATAAATAGAAAAAATAACATGCGTCCTAAGTTTATTTTCATAAAGACACATGTATGAGACCAATTATGGCAATTATCATCGATGTGTTAACTTTCACATGCTTTGGAAATCTGCGCAAACGAGGACGAACCGAATGATTAGCACTTAAATAACCTACGTAAATGCAAGAAATGATTACGTCCGTGGCCTATCATGAAATTTAATATCATATATTATGTAAGTTTTTGACAACTTGACGGAGTTTTTTTTAATAAAATCACGTTACGTTAAAAGGCTTTGATTTAATGTTATTTGATTTAACGCTACCAAATGGTAAATAAATGGTTGAATAATGCCTTTGGTAAAGAAAATTCACCTACGGCGCTTACTCATCAAACTATGTATTCTGAGAAGGCATCCATTTGTCCTTGGAACAAAAAGGACAAATGTAAAACGAATAAATGAAATTAATATAAAATACTAGCGAAAGTAGCCGGCGTTGCCCGAACTTTACGCTTGTTTTTTCAAATCGGATGTATACAGTAATTTTTATTATTATTTTGAACGTCAAGTGTGTAAAATTTGATCATGAAGTATCAAAAATCTGGGGTTGGTTAAGTGGTTGGAGTGGTTTTTCTAAATCCAGACAGTGAAGATCAAGTAAATTTCATCAATTTCGGAATAAAACTGTAGACTTGTATAAAAAACAAAGCCACCAAGTTTATATTTAAATATACTATGTGGTTTATGTGCATTTAGGGGTTTACGTGTTAGTTTTTTGTTACATATTTTAATCTAAACATCATCATCATTTTCTTCCCCATAGCATGACGATGCGTCTCTAGGCGTCCATGTTCTGCGCTAGATAGGCGGCCTCCGTCCATCGCAGCAACGCCTCTTCTCGCACAGATTTGCATTCTCTGGAGGTGATTTCCCCAGCTTTGTGAGAATTTTAACATGTGTAACCAAAAAATGTTTAAAGCTCTCTAAGTTCAAGGAAACAGCTGTCACGAAAAAAATAACTATAATTAGTAGAAATGTAAATAAAAATAAAAGTGCCTGTGGCCTTTTCACAGCGGAAGGTAGATTCCTACTCTAAATGGCTGTAGTTATATGAGCAGATCTGAATAGCTAAGTCAACCACCGTCTTCATCTTCTTACCCCGCTCGATAGCTTGCTTCAGCCTTGTTATAACATTTACCAAACAGAAATGCCATAGTTCCAATAAATCATAGCAATAACAATTCTTTAACGCATAAAAAAAAACCGAAACAAAATTGGTTAGGGGGAAATCGGGATGACAACACAAATTTGCTAGGTTTTTTTTCATGTTCTTAATTCTATACAAAAACAAAAAAAGGTTAAATTCAAATAGTGTGGGAATTACCCACATTACACTGGGATATTTCATGCAATCACAACGTGATTGGTGATTCCCCAAATAAAAATCCCCAGTTGACGGCATCTGTAGCCTAATTTTACACTGAAACTGACTACTGAAAGATGAATACATTTAATATATATTTTCTGTGTACTGGAAATTTGGGGTTTTATAGCCGAAAGGCAACAGGTCGATGTGATTGAATTTACCAAAATAGTTGTGAAATTAATTAAGGTAGGAAGCCTAAAAGTCGAGAAACAATTCAATAATCGAGCAGTTGGTTCGAGAACAAATCGGTTTCGTGTAGAGAATGTCAACTGCCTACAAAATTGTATTAGCGTTTGTCATATCTCCCGAACTATACCGGTGACACGTGTACGGAGAAAAATGAGAATCTCTTCAAATTTTTGATGATCTATTAAAAAACGGGATTGCGGGCCGTTTCCTAATAAACTTAATGTAAATTCCTAATATATCGGAACACGTGTTCACGCACCTGCACCTTGCCTTGATAATACAAATATAATGACGAAATGAGAAAATATTAGGATTTTTATGAACACGTGACATCGTAATACATTCGTATTTTACTAAATGTCTATCAAGAAATCAATCAATTAATTCGTTAAGGGCATGCAATCCCGTTTTTAGTTGGATTACGAATAATTCGAAGAGATTTTTAAATAATAAGCAATACTCTTTTTTCTTCGTGTAGTCGTTAATCATTACGCTAATTCTTCCGGACACATAACATTGAAATACCTGATTCTGAAATACGTAGTAGATAGGTAGGTTAGGTAATAAATATTGCATAAACATAATGATATTGTATTAGGTAAGCTCATTAAATCGTTGTAATTTTTACGTTTCAGACTTTTTCTCGAAAATCCACACTTCCAGAGTTTAAGACCGGCCTTTGACATTACCAATCATGGTATTAATACGCCGACAGCTCCGTTGTTACCTATCTTTCTGTTACATGCTGAGAATGAGGAAGTGGTTAGTTTGGTTCCATGATAACTCAACACAGTGACAATTCAACACACTTTTAAAAAGTGATATAAAGTCATTAGAAACGATGAAAAAAAAAAAATTTTTAACCTAACCTACTTAACCCAGTTAATAAAGTTTTTGTTTCATCACTTTCCATGACTTTATATAACTTTTTAAAGATGTGATGATTTATCCTGTCACCGGTTAGTTTACAGCCATAAGCGGTATATCTTTAAACGAGAATGTACCATTTTTTGTTTGCGGTCTTGCAATATTAATATAATTTTCTAGTTTAATATAATATGGCATTTCAATTTTAAAAGAACACTATACTTACATCCAATATAATGCATCATATACAGAGATAGAGGATATTGGATGATTTGTATAGCGCCGTTTTTTTTTTGTGAAAAATCACCTCAAGGGCGCTAATATCAATTAAAATCACACATAATTAAAAAAATAGCTTTGAATTGTAATTGTGAAATCAGCTATTGATTTGAATCTGAACAGATGCTAAGAAAAAATGATTGTTTGAAATTCTCATTACAATGTAATTGAAAAGATACGTTCTATTACTAGAATATAATTTAGGTATTTTTACAGCAGGTGTATTTTAACAGATCATTAAAAATAATGATTCTTTTTGATGATCGGTATACAGGGTTTTCCAATAAGAGGTGTTATTTTGATATTCAATCGTAAAAGATCAAGGTTTCGTTGCTTGTGTGGCACGTAGCGCCGTCTTGTTAAAAGTAAACGTTGTCCAGATCAATACCATCCAATTCCGACCATAAAAAATCATTAATCATCTCTCGATAGCGCAATCCATTCACCGTAACTGTTGCTCCAGCCTCATTTTCGAAAAAGTAAGGTCCAATGACTCCGCCAGACCATAAACCGCACCAAAAGTCACACGTTGACGATAGAGAGGCTTTTCAACAATAACTCTTCGGTTTTCCGAGCCCCAGATGCGGCAATTTTGCTTGTTGACGAAGCCACCGAGGTGGAAATGGGCCTCATCACTCGAGATGATTTGCATTTGATTCACTCAAGTGAATTTTAATAATTTGAATGCGTTGTTGAAGCGTGTATCGTTCCATTTTTATTAATGGCGTAGTTACTACTTGTCAAATGTCAAAAAATGACAGCTCCAAAAGTAACATCTACCGAAATAGCGGGCTATTCAAAATAACACCTCTTATTGGAAAACCTGTATTTTCTAGTGCAGACCTTGCACTTGCAATAATTTATTTAAGGCGATGCACTACGTCGTGTAATATTTTAAATTGAGTCGCTATCAATAACAACCCTTACGTAGATAGCGATAAGGTTTAAATTCCCGCTTAACACCATCCGCCTGTTTTGATTTATGCAAGAAAAAAACATGGCCAAAAAGTGCCTTTTATTTTATTTTATGGATGTTCAGGCATAAATATTATTTTTTTCTGATAATTTTATAAATAACATAATTTGCCACATTATACAATAAAATTATAACCGAAAATGGGTTCGTAAGTAGGAGATTTTAAACTTTAAAGCAGTTTTCATAGGCCTTATACATTATTTTTTTCTGGGCTTGTAAAAAGACTTATCTAAAAAATACTCGATTATTTCAAAGGCCAGGATGTATTCTACTCGCAGTATTTAATTAAAGCATCTGAAACATTTTTAGGCGACCAAATTTTCAAACCAAAAACACATGATTTTGCATTACTACGTATGGCATCGCCTTAACATTAATTATTAACAAAATTACGTGTAAGAAATGGTTCAGGCAAAAATCTATTCCGCGTATGGTAGTTTTCGTTTTTTTTTTTTTTATTGGCGGTAACCCGGGCGTTTATTGACATCAATATTTGTTTACATATTATGTGCGCTACCCGACTCACTAGACAATATCTGTTCTGAGCCGGGTAGCAGTATCTACCATTACATATATCAATAATAATAAAAGTGAATAAAAATACAAAGTAAATAAATAAAAATACAAAATACAGGAAAAAGAAACGTAATTAAAAAATAAAAGATAACCTAGATAAAATAATCTAAATATAAATTGACAAATTTTATCTATGGAATGTTGGTGAACTTGAAAAATTACGACATCTATCTAGTGACATCATAACAATAAAAGACACGTTATATTCATAACAATTGAACAAATCATGTATCACCGCTTACGAAAAGGATTGCCATTCAAAGATTACACATATATATATATAAATTATAAATTTTGTGGATCATTTAAAACATTTATTTCAACAATACTCCTAAACACATCATGTAAACCTACAAATAGCTGTAATTTTCTGTGTTTGTATGACTTGTTGCATAGCTTTTATCAAATGTAATTTTATTCTTATTTTTTATGTTTCAAAGTATCTGTCAAATTAAAATTATACTACCAACCATGTAAAAGCCCTATGGGCGTTAAATAAATAAGTAAATAAAGCGTATTATATTTGTATTATCAAGACATGGTGCAGGTGCGTGAACACGTGTTCCGATATATTAGGAATTTACATAAAGTTTATTAGGAAACGGCCCCGCAATCCCGTTTTTTAATAGATTATCAAAAATTTGTAGAGATTCTCATTTTTCTACGTACACGTGTCACTGGTATAGTTCGGGAGATACGACAAACGCTAATACAATTTTATATATATATATATAAATGAGAGGTTAAAGTTTGTCCACTGGACCTAGTTCAGTGAATGCACGCGCTTTGTCTCATTATCTTAATTATATTTATTCATCTAGATAAGCATCTGCCAACCATTTGAACAAAAACAAATACCAAAATTATTTTATTTAATAAATTGGTCACATTTTTTATGGCTCGTCTGATAGTATGATTAGTAGTTCTAATAAGTTTGAGGTTCTTTATGCAGTTAGAATTTTTCATAATAAATATATTGAATGTAACGTAAAATCAGTCGAGTAAATACAACCGATCAGATGGTTATAGTAATAAGGCCAAGTGAGCCGCAGTACTAGTAAGTTAGACACATAAAAGGGTATTGTTATAAGCCCTAGCTAGTTAGAGGATTAGGATAGAATCCATAAAATTAAACGTTAATTAAACTAAATATTATTTACTACATCATCTAGTAACCCATCGACGAACGACCGAAATTAGTATGTATGATTACTTTTTGAACTCCTTAAGGAGCTTAAATTTTGGGAGCGAGCTTTTCACATTTTATTAAGAGGTAGCTACAAGCCAAAAATGTGTATATTCTTGGTATACCTTATATCGTAGGTAATAGGCATTAAAATCGCTTGACAAACGGAGTCTAGAAACGTTCGATTTCAAGCAAAAAACTGGTTTTTATTTATTTTGTAAATAATTTTATAAGAAAGCAAAAAAGTTGATCAAGTGAAACTGTCACAGATAATCTTAGCTATAATACTGTATTTTTTAAAAGTTGTTCCTTTATGCGTTTATACAATTCTACTGAAAAAAAAAAGAATTTTGTAATTTACATTTATATAGTAATTTTTTTTTTATTTTACTTAAGCGAAACGATAGGAAATTCTTCATTATCTAAAGCATTTTTTTTAGTATTCATAATGTACACAAATTGGTTATAAAGATTAATCAAAATAGTGATATGGCAATTAAGCTTCGCCTTAAACTAAGATTACTATAAAATATATAGTTACATTTCATTCCAGAGAACTAGACAATCTCAGCATCATCGTAGTAAAACCGCTATCACCCAAACTGAACGTTAACGATTGAACATACTTACAACCACAAAACATTTAACATTATTTATCTATGCACTATCTATATCTGATACAATAATAATAATATTATTCCCTGCGCTGAAATAAGTAGCAACCATAGACATAATGCATTTTTAGTAAACAAATCGGTAAAATTAATGCATAAACACAGACTTGCCTAGTGAGGCAAGTTATGCAAAATATCACGTTAATAATGAATTAAATTATTAATTTTCTAATTGTTTTATATTTTAATATACACGTGTGCAATTAATAATGTCAATAGATTTGCACTATACATGTGTTATTTTAATTGTAAATATTACTTCAATCAAGATCTAGGACTTGGAAAACCCCCTGAGGATGGGAAGTAGGTTTGGTTTTAATCAGACGTACACTGCAACCTTGAGTTAATACGGGAGATACAGTATTCAAGTGGAGAATCGTATTATGAATTCAGAGTTCATTTACAAAAAAAAAACAAATCGTACATAACAGCACCAGAATATGACCACAGATAATACATAAGTGTACACAAGGAATACATAATATAAGAGATTAGAAAAAGTAATAATATTAAGTCAAATATAATATTTATTCAGAAAAAATGTTAACAATCCTTGATTGAAATTTTCCCCACTTTAACGACCATGTAATTCCCTAATTATCTCCCCCTACTTCTGGCACGTCTACTCCTCACCACTCTCACGTTAATCTACTTTTAACTTTAGAATACGACTCATCCTGATGAAGAGAACATTGTTCCCGAAACTTGTAGATTTTGCATCTAACAAAGTGGCGTAAACCAAGTAATTTGCCTATAATTCGTTAAGTACTAGCTTTTAACTGCAGCTTCACTCACGTGGTATTAGGGAGAAATTACTGTACAAAAAATTTGTCCACGGAAGTGAAATGTTTTTTCGGGATGAAAAGTACCTAGTCTATGTCACTTCCTAATCCTCCAACTATCACATCGATCGGTCGCTCCGTTGCGCTGTGAAAGAAGAACAAACAAACTATTGCATTTACAATATTAGTTAGGATGGTACCTACAGGTAAAAGTTTCATTCTGAATAGTACCTACACATTCAATATCGTCCAATTGGTCGAAGCCACCTCATCTGTGACTTTTTAAATAAAAATAATATGTAAATTTTTAGTAAGCCAACTTTTCACATAATTAGTGGGTACCTACATAATTACTAGTTTTATCTATAACGAGTTCATTTCTTTTATCAATCGATTATCATAATTAAGTCATAAATCATTTAGATCTTGTCTTAAAATTTAATGACCACACGCGTAAGCAATAATAGTTATTAATTAATCCGGCTTCTACGCAAACCACCCGCTCTAATGACGTAATAAGTCATCACTACCTAATCGATGTTGCCACACTCAATAATGTATCCGAGAATTAGGTGATTAACAGACGGAACGAGTACCTAGGAGTTTTAATTTACTTTATTTTCCCATATATCGCATTCCGACGAAATCGAGTTCTTTATGTGATAGTACATTACAAATAGGTAGGTAATTATAATAAAAATGTACATTTTAAATGGATTGCATCCATTTAATGTGCTCCGATTATTTGTTAATCCGAATTCATATATTATTTTTGCATATGATTTTTATTAGGTACAAGAGAAGGACTAAGTATTTACCTTTAAATATTCGTGCCTACTACTCTTCTCATTGAGACTTCGCAGTAAGCATTCGAAAAGAAGAAAAAGATGGTTTGAAATAGAGACATTTAAATACGAATGTCACAAGGAGCGCGCTAGTATAAAAAAAAACGATTATAAAAAATAGGAAGAAGAGAAAATATTTAATAAATCATAACTAATTAAAAATAGAGCACAAATCTCTTTCAAGAATTTCTCCATACGTATGACATGTTAAATAGCAGAACTCAGTAGCGGCTCGTGACTTTTGAGTGTACTAGAGTGCTATATATATATTTTTAAATTACATTATCAATGTTGTTGTAGCCGAAAACGTGTTTTGTTTTTTTTTTAATCAAGTTTTTCAGGAAATCGGTGGTGCGCACTGCCAAACTGAAATTTCATGAGAATCTTCATAAAATAAAACCGAATTTTCGAAAAAAGATCGTTTTGGTCTAACGGCCAGTCTTGACGGCCGTCTTGACGGCCGGCATAGTCCAGTGGTAACGCATTGGACTGCCATTCCGAAGGTCGCGGGTTCGATCCCGGCGTGCGCAAATAAATTTTATTTGATTAATTTGTGTTATTTCACAATTAATTAATTAAAATAATATATAGTAATATAGTATATTTGCGGCACGTTCCAGAGTGGAAGATACTACCAGTATCGCCCTGGTGTAAGACCACCATTCAGAATTGAAACGTTGCTCCAAATGGCTTTAGCCGTGTTTAGTGACTAGATCTGAATAGCCAGGTACTTCCCTTTCCTTCCTCTTTCCCTTCCCCACTTACCTTCAGCCTCACAACATCCCCCAATTGGGGATGCCATAGTCTCACTGGCTCCAGACGGGAGCAGTTGGGACTCTTGTGAGGTATTCACTATAAAAAAAAAAAAAAAAAAAAAAAACAAGATCAATAATGTAGAATTTTTCAAACTTCCACTCTATCACAGTCAAAAGCTGCCACTGAGCAGAACAAAATGTGGTTCAATTAATTTTCGGAGCATACTTTGCAAATTTTTTCTATATAGGGAATTATATAATTTCCGTCTCGGCTCAGCAACTGCATAGATATAATCTTAACAAATAAAATACATTTTTTATGAGCTTAAAGTGAACAAAGGAAATATGTTATAAATCGGTAGAAATTCAGAATGCTTAAGGGCTACTAGACAGAAAGGAAATATGTTATAAATCGGTAGAAATTCAGAATGCTTAAGGGCTACTAGACAGAAAGGAAATATGTTATAAATCGGTAGAAATTCAGAATGCTTAAGGGCTACTAGAATGAACCGAAAGGAAATATGTTATAAATCGGTAGAAATTCAGAATGCTTAAGGGCTACTAGACAGAAAGGAAATATGTTATAAATCGGTAGAAATTCAGAATGCTTAAGGGCTACTAGACAGAAAGGAAATATGTTATAAATCGGTAGAAATTCAGAATGCTTAAGGGCTACTAGAATGAACACAAAGAGAGTAACATTATGACAGTTAAATACTATATTATTTTTATGTTAAATTCTCGAAACCAGGATAAATTTGCAAGCTTGTAAACAGTTCATAAACATTTTGTACAAATCACAATGAGAATTATTCAACAAAAAGATGTTTACAGTCTCTTGAATGTTATAAATTTCTTAAGTGCCTAACTTTAATGTTGATTAGCAGAAGTTTTATAATCTAGACCGGTGGTTCTTAAAGTGGGTTGTACTACCCCCAGGGGGGGCTGGGATGGGTGGAACCAAGAGGCAGGAGGCGGAAAAACCTTGGATTCTATGCAGGAAAGACTCAAATTTATTTAATTCGGAATTGACTGTTGGAAGTACAGAATTAATCGTCCAAGATACTTTCTGGTTTAGAAATAAACTTCACAATAACAATAGCAATGACCCGATACAAATGATTTTTTTTTATTACAAATTTTTAAGAACTCTAGATAAAATGAGAAAATTGTGTCAATTTTACCACTTTTTCTAGCTGAATATTTTAGGTCAACATATGATATTCACTTCGCAACGACATTTCCCTAACAGGTAATAATAAAGTCTCGAAAAGCCTATTGGGTCCTTTTTTGACGTGATTAGCTAGACAAAAAGATTTCAACGATGTTTTTATTTATGTACAAAAATATTCTCACAACATTGAAAAATGTCCATAGTATTATGTTCACATCGATAAAAAATTTAAAACAATACGCGCGATACGTGGCTATATCGCAATTTAGGCTACTCAGAACGAGGATCGGCGACGAAAAAATGTAAAAGGCGACTGGTCGCCGATTAGGCTACCTCAGATTTTTTAATTTTAACGGAAAAATGTGAGAAATTTTTCAAAATGGAATTCCGTAGCCCCCCCCCCCATGGATTTCAAAATTGTTGTGGGGAATCACACAATGGTTTTGGCTTTGCGGAATTTTTTTCAGCGAAGTTCTGTAACAACCCCCCCCCCCATGGATTTTAAATATTTTGTGGGGAGTACTCATTTTGAATCATTTTTGTGGGGAATTATTTTTTACAGAAATTCTCTGACAACCCCCCCCCCCCATGGATTTCGAATAATAAAAGGGGGAATTAAGCTCACGTACAATATTTGTGGGGAATATAATGTTAAAAAAACAATATAATGTCTAAATGTTTAAAAAACGGCGACATTAGGCCAAGACCCGTTGGCAACACTGATCGTTCGCCCATTTGTTCGATCATTAATGTTGTTATTTGAAATCGGAGAGAAATTACGCAAATCTGGAAATTGAAGTCTATTGTATGTTCTTTCAAATTGATTTAATTATTTTATAAGAACTTATTTACAAGAACTCTCTCATGCCACTCAAATCAGCATGAGATCGCATGGAAAACTGGATACTGCCAAAATATCAACAAAACATTCCGATGTCTTACCCAGTGGTGTCTTAAAATTATGATCGATTTCCGAAGTTCCAGGGAAGAAAATACAGAAGTCTGTTAACAAAGCCACTGTTGAAACATTAGCATTTAATAATAGTGACGATAGCGACTCGGCCAGTTCATTCATAAAAAATGTCATTCGGTTTTGTTCTTATATTATATTAAAAATATATTTTTAACTAATAACTTAAAATAAGTACTTCGTTATGACTTAACCGAACCATTATACTATACGCATTTTATTAGTAGTTAATTTTGTTTTAAAAATTCTGTAACAATGGCTAAAATAAATATATTTTTTTAAAGTATTTTTTTTATTACATTGTGACCCTTTTGCATCAAATGCCATGAAAAAATATTTTTGTCTAGCTAGATCGGGATTTGGGACCACTGTGCGTCGGGGACTTTAGCTAGTAAGAAATTGAAATCTCGGGTGAAGCGGGTAGTAAGCAGTAAGGTTAGTAAAAACATAAAAATAAAACATTTAAAAATTTATGTTGAAGACTTGGGACGGGTTGTTTCACAGAATTTTAACAATTCTTCAAATTTCAAGAAAAGTTCAAATTCTGTGAATGTTCTATTCAAGTTGTGTTATTATTTCATCATGGGCCGGTTGTTTCGCAGTACTTTGATAATAATAGAACTCGAATAGGACTTTCACAGAACTTGAATATTGAAATTCGATAAATTGTTCAAATTCCGTGAAACAATCCGTCCTAGGACTCTTCCTTTACTATCTTTAAGAGTTTTCCATTCGAAAGACCGCAACCAGCTTTACTTAAATCATGTTTTTCGAAGTTTGGGTTGAAGAAAGATGAGGGAGTGGGAACTGGGGATGAGTTCACAGAGCCAGGGGAGTAAATACAGAAAGTTTGAGAATCACTAATCCAGACCTTGTTTCTTGGAATAATTATTAAGGGATGAGATTTGAAGAATTAAAACCACTTTTTTCTCGGTCATGAATAATAAATAAATAGAACAGCTGTTACGGTGGACTTTAAAGTATTAAAAAATCAAAATAATAACAACAACTGGATTTTTTTGTTGATTAAGATCTTGAGAGAATTTAATAAAGCAAAAATATAAAAACCTGAATAGGCCATAGCAGAATTCCAAACATCAACAAAAAAACTTTAAAACACAAAATAACAGTGGAATGAATGTTGTGAGGTTGAAAGATATGGGGGGAAGAAGGAAATAAAAATAAGGAAGAGGAAGTTTGTAGTACCTGGCTTCTGATCACTAAATACCGCTAATGCCATTTCAACGTTAGGATCATAAATAAACCACTCAATAGATCGATATCTTCGGGCTTTTTGTATGAAATAAATTGGTCCTAAAAACCATGGATATGCCAATATAAAGACAGTAAAATTCTCATTCGAAGCCTACTTATTATTTCAATGAAAAACTCTGAAAGTTTATCCAATAGACTTTCAGAATTTTTCTTTTTTTTTTTCAAAAAAATATTTATTTCACAAAAATACAGAGAGAGTACAATGGGTATAGCTTATAGGTTACATCATATTTCTTCCAGCTAACCCAACAAATACACATTATATTACATAACCCAACAATTAATACGTATGTAAATAAAAAATAAAAACAGAGGTATTTAATTTATGTAAGGTATTCATTTAAGGTGAAGTGACATTTGTTTAAATGAAATGTTTTTAGTGATGATTTAAATTTAAGTATGTCGGTTATTTGTTTGATGCTACGTGGAAGGTTGTTATATACTTTAATGGCTATGTAGTGTGGTCCTTTTTGAAATGTAGTTTTGTTTGCTTTTGGGATTAATAAGTTTTCTGTGAACCTTGTAGCGTGTTTATGTGTTGAGTTTTTTTGTGGGAATAGTAATTTAATATTATTTTTCCTTATTTTTAATAGTATTATTTTTTCATTGGTGGATATAGTTAGGCAATCATATGACGTCACAATATTTCGGTTCCCATTTTCGATCGGAGTTATACCCGACATTCTGAGTGACCCTGGTTTGGATTCTGAGTGATAGTGTTGTACCAAAGCGAAAGTGAAGTACGAAGAAGTACTCAGTAACGCCTTATATTATGGTACCTACATATCTTTTATATTATTTAATTCCCTTTTCAACTACTACTAGTTGAAACAGAAATAATGTTTTGAAAATTAGATTGAATAGCTTCAAATAATGCTTCAAAATCCTTCGTGAACCGAAAAAAAAATTCTAGTGCAAGTAAGTTGTTTAAAATAAATGGGAGAAGAAAAAATATGACGAAGTGCAAGTGCAGAAACTGTGTACCAAAATACAAGGGTTAAGAGAGCGCCTTCCGTGTAAAGAATTTAGATTTGGGTAACACCCACAAAAAAAACAATATTTAGTTTTAAAAGAATCCGACAGAGGTGTCACTATCTGAATTCGTATTAGGAATAGTTTTGGGGATTTAATAATTTAAATGACGGAATATGATTTGATGCCAAAATACTTGACAAACTGAATATTTTTTTTAATCAAAGGATATAGCAAATATCTTGTACGGATAAGTGCTGCTTTATTTATTTTATGATTTAAATTAGAAAATATAGGCCATTAAAAAATTCAATTATTCACGATTTAAGAGGCAACTTTGACATTTATTGTGAGTTAATGGTAATTATTTAAAAAATAGTCTTTCCCAACCAACTATGTAAATTAAAAAATAAAACATCGGAAAAAAAACGTTTTTTGTGTCGGAATTCAAAATTTATATACGACAAATTATGTTTTCCAGTATATTTACATTGGAACATTGATCGTTTGAAAATGAAATTTAAACCCATTAAAATAGTGTTTTTTTGATAATTTTTAAATTTGTATTTATATTTTGTTATATATCTGCATACTAAAGAATGCAAGATTATATTTTGGTAATTACCATTAAATCACAAATAAATAAAGTAGCATATATCCGTACTAGATTTTTGCTATACCCTTTGATTAAAAAGATAATTATTCAGTTTGGTGAAGTATTTTGGCCTCAAATAAATTTAAGTTTTATATGAAAAAGGCCGCGCAACCGTTCCCCTTATTCCCCTTGTTCCGCTTGTTGATTCAATCCAATATTTATTTGTAATTTGTATGCCTTTCTTGAAAGAATTGAGTTTTTATACGGACAAAACTATTTATTCATATTGCGTATGTACGGGCGCGTAAACAAATAATTCGTTTTAATATTTTAAAACATAACTTGCAAAAAGTGTATTTTAATAAAATAATTAAATTAACTCCATCTATGAACGCGTAGATTATAATGTATGTTGCGTTTACCCTTAAGGCGAAACTTAATGCTAAATCACTATTTTGATTAATCTTTATAACCAATTGGTGTACATTATGAATACCAAAACGTATGCTTTAGATAATGAAGGTTTTCCTATCGTTTCGCTTAAGTAGAATAAAAATCAAAAATAAATTACTCAATAAAAAATATAAATGTAAACTACAAAAAAAATATTTTTTTCAATAGAATTGTATGAACGCGTAAAGGATATTACTTTTAAAAAATACAGTATTATAGCTAAGATTATTTGTGACAGTTCACTAGATTAACTTTTTTTCTTTCTTATATAATTATTTACAAAATAAATTAAAACCAGTTTGGTGCTTGAAATCGAACGTTTCTAGACTTCGTTTGTCAAGCGATTTTAATGCCTATTACCTAAAATATAAGGCATACCAAGAATATACACATTTTTGGCTTGTAGCTTGCTCATAAATTCCTTTTCTTAAGGAAATTCTATAAGGAAATAAGAATTTATGAAGAAAAATATCTTTCAAAGGGGAAGCGAGCCAAATAAGTTTGAGAAGCTCTGGCCCAGTGAGTGTTTTAATCTCGTAATTTATTATTATATAAATAATCTGATTTGCGCACACGCAATCTACGTATATTAAAATAATAAGGCATCAAATAATACTATCATCGGGTGATGAATGCTAACAACGATAAAGAGGGTACCTAGTTAAATCAATATGATCCCACGCGATGTTTTATCGTCACCGGGTTTACCATCAAAAGGATACGTTTTACCGAGTATGAAGTATATTTTTATCTGCACTAACATATTGGCATGGCATATACAACTGTGGAAAATGCAGTTATCACTAACCGAAAATAACCCGATCATTTTTTTTAACCTCTCAGGCTAATTTGTTCGCTTTTGGGAACAGCTCATATGGTCTCACAGAAATCATTGTTTCTCCCTTACTTGTTATGGTGAGAGATATGATCTAAACGGCGTTAGAAAGAGAAAACACCACGCTTTATATTCAAATCTAAAAAATAACCATAGAAGAATTGAAATTTACACCTCTATGAAACCGAAAGTTTCGACCGAAATTTAAAAAAAAATACAAACCTTTCTGAATTTTTTATTAATTATTTTTATATGAAACGACAAAAAGCGAGGATATAATAACTTTTGTAATACATTTGTCTAATAAAATACGGATGTTTTTTTATTACCAGTAATTTAAATTACAACAAAAGTAAGGCGAGCCATTTTTAAAACTTTTATGTTTACATTCAAAATTTTACAAAAATTATATTATGTGTATTTTAAAAAGAGTTTTTAGTTTTCAGATATGTTCAGAAATATTCCATTTACAGGGTTTTCCAATAAGAGGTGTAATTTTGATATTCAATCGTCATCACAAAGCGTTTTGACTTTGTTTCATATTAGCTTAGCTACTTAACTTCGCCCAAAATTGAATTAAACAAATAAAACTAGCAGTATGATTCCTTGATTTTTTTTCGTCATATTTCAAAGTTTCTCAACTGATGATGAAAATGATGTGGTGAGCTGCAAATTTTTGCGTTTACCAAAAAAATACCCGAAGATTTACAAATTTCATCACGCCAGAGCTCACCGTTAGAGTCTTTTCCTACTCAAAACAAAGCAGTGTACAATATCTCGTGTACAATATTTTGTTTTTCTTAATTTTATTATTTTCATTTGGTGAGAAATTTTTACCGTCGCTACGCCGAAATTCAATTAATTGTTTTTATTAAAATTTATTAATTAGGTACCTACTCTTTTCTTCTACGAAATAAAATACTGATGTGAATATTTTTGAATTTCCGCTTTGCAATAAAAATCAAATACAGGATTTTCCAATAAGAGGTGTTATTTTGAAAAGCCCGCTATTTCGGTAGATGTTACTTTTGAAGCTGTCATTTTATGACATTTGACAAGTAGAAACTACGTTATTAATAAAAATGGAACGATACACGCTTCAACAACGCATTGAAATTATTAAAATTCACTTGAGTGAATCAAATACAAATCATCTTGAGTGATGAGGCCCATTTCCACCTCGGTGGCTTCGTCAACAAGCAAAATTGTCGCATCTGGGGCTCGGAAAACCCAAGAGTTATTGTTGAAAAGCCTCTCTATCGTCAACGTGTGACTGTTGGGTGCGGTTCATGGTCCGGCGGAGTCATTGGACCTTACTTTTTCGAAAATGAGGCTGGAGCAACAGTTACGGTGAATGGATTGCGCTATCGAGAGATGATTAATGATTTTTTATGGCCGGAATTGGATGGTATTGATCTGGACAACGTTTACTTTCAACAAGACGGCGCTACGTGCCACACAAGCAACGAAACCATTGATATTTTACGATTGAATATCAAAATAACACCTCTTATTGTAAAATCCTGTATAATACTTAGAAAATGATTAAAATATTTAATAAAACACGACTAGTTTGAAATAGAGCAAAAATCTCTCGAAAAATGCTTTAGTTGCATTTAAAGATACACTGTGAATTTGTCATGCCTATTACATATTAAATAACAGAACAAAACGTGTTTTAAATAATTTTCGTAGCGTACTTTGCGATTTTTCTATCGAGGTAATTTCATATAATTAACGTTTCGGCACAACAAATGTATGGATATATCTTCAAAAAAAATGATTAAATTAAAAACTTAAATCTTTTACGAGAAACTTCTTATAAATCGGTAGAATTGGGTATTGGGGCTTAAATTGAGAATATAATCTTGGATAATGCTGGAAGGCAGAAGGAATGGAGAAGAAAAAAGAAGGAAATCAGAAGCGGTAAGAGCAAATCAGCATATTGTTATCTTAGTAGACAAAAGTAACGTAATGACAACATCCAATACATTTATTCGATCGTTTAATCAGACAGACTTTTACGTATATTTCAACACATGCGCGCAGTTCTTATCAGTGGACTAATGTTTTTTGTTGGTTTTAACCGAAATAATAATAATAGGTAGGTATACGCGGTGACTGAATCTAGAACCCGACCTTCTCAAAGCAGACACTCAAAGATAAGTAGTTTTATTGAGGCATGTTGTTATTATGAAACAACGTTTGTTGACAAGGTGGTTAGTGTACTAGACAGGTGGGTACCTGCCATTCACTTGCCTATTCAATATTGAGGTAAATACTCGTTTAGATTAAGGTAAGAATGCATTACAAAGAGATAAATAGAATTTCTCGATTATTGACCAGTGAAAAACTAAAAATATTATCGGTAATCTTGAGGTACAGAAAACTAAATATACTGTTAGTTACCAAAGCAATTTCTATATCTACAGGTGAGATACCAAAAACACTGATATTTGGGTAGCTATTAAATAGCACTTGAATGGCAGGTAAATGACAGTTTACTTCCTGAAAATAATCATAGATCATGAAAAAAAAGTATTAGGTTCGTGATTAGCATCAGGAACCAAATTTGCTGACTTATGTGAATGTGCTGAAATTTTAGAACCTGAAAAGCAAAAAAAAAACATACTCGTAATAAATGAAAGGCATTTTAGGTCTTAAAAATAAAACATACCGACGTTTTAGATGCAAAAAAAATTGTACGCTGACTTTTATATCCTGAAAAGCAAATACGCTGATGGTTTAGATCCTAAAAAGCAAATATGCTGACGTTTTAGATCCTAAAAAGCAAATACAATGACATTTTAGATCCTGAAAAGCAAATATAATGATGTTTTAGATCCCGAGAAGAAATAATATAATGACATTCGATATCATGAAAAAAATACACTAACATTTTAGATGCTAAAAAGCAAACCTATGCCTGAAAACATTGACATACATACAAAGACGCGTTATGTTCGTACTAATCAAACAAAAAATATTGCACGTTCCTGTTTCCATATTGAAATAGAATAACGAAACACCTGAGAAAATAATAGCCACAAGAAATTTGTGTGAATTAATGAAATGGCTACAAATAACATCATACATAGCTAAATGAACGGAACGCATTAGAACAAGATAACCATTCAAAAAAAATGTGTACGGGTGAAACAGCTATATTATTACGGACGCCCCTTGTTTCTCTTGCCTCCTCGCGACACCAGTTAAGCGGCCCACTGACAGGCGAGCATGTCCGCGGCAAGCATGACGTCACAGGCGAGCGACGAGCATTTTTGTATAGACGTTATGCTCAGACTGCTCGCCGCGCACACGCTCGCCCCTCAGTGAGCCGCTTTTACCCTAATTCTTGTCGAACAAACGAGCGGGCAGAGCGTTAGAATACGACGTTATATCAATAGATTGTCCTTCATACTCTTAGATGTTTCTGGGTTCTCTGTCTCCCCTTATTTTATTCGAAAATCATTGCGAATAATTATATTTATTGAAATAATAAGTGATTTTTGAGTAAATGCACAGATTTGGTTTTTGGATTTTGGAATGATTTGTACACATCTCAAAAACAGAGGAAGGCATATTTTTCACAAAAAAGAGCCTAGAGCGACGTGTTTGTGCCAGTCTGTGACAGCTTGTCTGATCAACGGGCTTATCTGCGATACTATACGTAGTAAATCACCAGTTTGTCCAATGGACCCAATTCAGTGCGACCACGCGCGTTGTCTCAGTAACCTATCTTCGCTTTTAATTCATCTAAGCTTGAAAAGAAAATATACGGAAAATGAAACATATACCGAATAGAAACATTTGAGTAGGTACCTAACAGAATAGGAAATATTTTCGGAGAGTGCATCGTGCGTACAAATTTAATGTTCATGTAGGTACCTACGTGACTCAATTTCAAATATCGCATAAAATGACATATTTAACAATCACTAAATTAAATTTGAGGAAGCTCGTCAAATAGCGGATTGCTTCCTTGATAAATTTTCAATTATTGTCATTATTATTAGAGCAGAATTTAGATTATTCATTTCTTCTCGTAAAATTTCAAAAGTTGGTGGGTTATAACAAAAATAATTATAAGAAACCCAATTTGGCTAAGGCGGATTTTGAAGGGATCCTCGTTTGTTAATCGGTTCATCTGGCGTAGTGATTAAAAATTTGAATTTAATAAAAACGTTTGCTCCAACTTTATGAAAGCTTTAGTTATTTTTAAAAAGCGACTTTAATGGAAGCGTTAGGAATGGCAGAATATTATTACAAATTCTTCATTCGCAATAATTAATCTTCAAGACCCTGGGACGAACAACCAAGTGGCCAAAAATAATATCCCATTATATATCTGACAATAGCCAGTGTTGCCGTAAATTTAACGAATTCTTAAAATAGGGAAAAACTAAAACAGTGTAGTGTTCGTAATTTTCTGAAAAACCGCTAAGTAGGTATTATTAGTAAAACCAATTATATTTAAAATTTGGGATGCGAGCATGGGTACCGCCGCCCCGGGAACCATTCATTGGATAACCAACATTTCCGCCATAGGTCACCTCAAGTGGTTCGTTACGGTTGGTGACTTAGCCAGGGTGTCCGGGTTCAACGGGAGTGGTGTGTTCAGGTCTTGATAAGCTGCGGATGCGCCTGCCCACCAGCTGCGTGGCTTGTTTAGGGAGACCCTTTGACCTCTCCAGCTGGTCTCTCGACCCATCGCCTTGAACTGCAGCGGTAGGGATGGATTCATACGTACGTTACTCCTGGACACAATGATCACCAGATTACTACTTACGCTTTTCCTTCCCAGAACTTCCTCTCCTTCATTTCATTAAAAAGACTCTCCACACAGCATCCCCAAAGGTGACTTAGGCCCTGAGGGAAAACATTTTCCTCGGGACCTCCTGCGTGGAGTTATTGTACTTTTATAAATAATTATGTAATGTTTTTGCATCCAATATTTCATTGACATTACGGACAAACATTATTTTGGTTGGCATAACAAAACAAATTTCGCTTGCAAATGAATGGTGCCAGTTTTAGCATTGCTTACTTTTCTTCAGATAAACACAAATCGAAAACAAGTTGATTCACGGAATAACTAATTGCTTTTTTACAATTTTACATAAAATGTTGATCAGATTGTATTTTTTGGCAACGGCGAAATCAGGAAATACGTAAGTAGTTAATATTAAGAATCCTGCAAGTAATTCACATTAATCTACTAGATACAATATATAAACAGGTACTGGAAAATTCAAATCCCCGTAAAACGGTACCTAGGGAAAATGGAAAAGCCGGAAAACCTATGTGACGAAGGGAAAATAAAACGCAAAGTTAGAAGTAAAATTCAAAGCCTACCCAAAACCGTCAAAAGGTACCTTCCAAAGGTAGGAAAATGCAACCCCCATGGGATGTTTGGCAGTAAAATTTCCAAATCCTACACCTTATGATACTTAAAACCCTCTAGGTACAGGACAAACGCAGGTTAAAACCGTGTCTACCTACGTAGAAATATACCCAACGAAATGAAAATAAAACCCCTATAAAAATCAAGAGGTATTTACCTACTAAAGATAGGAAAATGCAACCCTGAATTGGTACCTACCGAGATCGGTGGAACATAATAAATAATAAAGTCTTACCTCAGTCTTGGTAATTCGATGTCGTGCTAATTTAACCACCGCAAAGTTTCCCTTGCCGATGGTCCTCTCGATATCGTAGAATCCCACCCGGATGGGGGTCTTATTGACCCGCTCCCGTTCCGCCATCGTGAAAATGTTGTGTGTACTTTATATGTTTACATTCACACAGCGGGGGTCAGTCAGACTGTATATCACTCTCAGCATAAATTAGCGTGATCATATTAACATTAACACAAACAACGGCACACTACACTTTAACAGTCCAAAACTCAATTTATCGGTAGAAAACAATACAGATTAAACATAATAATTACAGAATTTTCGCTCCAGTCGTGGGTAGACTGGCAATACAAAAACACTTTTGAACAATCACAAAATAATTTATTGCGTTAATTCGATGTACTTCCTAGTTATGAGTTAGTTAAGTGTTCTTAGAGTTAAACAATTATTATTAAACGTTTATCATTACACAAATAACAGGTGAAAATGCATAGAATTGACGTTTGGCTAGAACGGACTCGGGAATCACGGGACGGACGTGTGATCTATTCGTCAAATAGCAATGGATCCCCGTCTCGCTGTTGCTAGCATGCCGCTCCGTCATAGTTTGTCGGGGTGGTGACGGCCGAGCTACGGGCGGGAGTTGAAAACAGAAATGGCCATTATCATCTCCAGGTGTGATAGGCACATTTTATCCTCGGGAAATCACGCGGCGCGACACAAAGTAACGCTCCGCAGCCATCTAGTAAAACTGCTCAACTGACAGCTCGCGACCGATAGAGCCTGCGCGAATCTCGGAGCAGTCCGAACATGCACGAAACTGGCTTGTTGTGATCCGGAGATTGCCGAAGCTCGCTTGTTGTGGTCCGAAGTTGGTCGAAGTGCGGATTTTCATGCTCCCTTGGGCTTTCACGTACGCTTCGGAACGAGCGTTCCGCGTACCGCTCATGCACCTGTGAAAAAAGTCCCATAATGGACTGAGCTGCAAACCGTTATCTTGCTTTAGCGGACTTTACATTTCTGCGCGGCGGCCTAGAGAAGCGCCCGGAACTCTCGTTCCGAAGGGTACGTGTGGAAAAATCTAATCTACGGGACACACATTTTCGTTCCCACATGTAATTTCCAACATTTGAAGCGTTATCAAACTGGATTGCTGGATTCGTTGCCGTTAGCTATAGAAATCAAAACAAATGATCAATTTCTTCTATAATCAGCTTACCGGGTTACTTATTTGTAAAGGTATCTAATAAATAAATGATTAATGTGTACAGCGCGTATCCATAAATAAGTCCCTACTGAATGTTTAGTATTATATTCCTTGTAGAGTATTTTGGGACCATTGTGAACGAATAAAAAAGGTAACTAATTTCAGTATGTTTATGTAAATAGTTCTAAGAGCATTGTTTTTTATTCATAATAATTATTAAATCTGCGTGTAAACCTCAAAATATTTCTAAAAAAACATTATTCCTGTGTTTGGAGAACTAATCGATAATATTTATGCATAAAAATATTTTACATTATTTGGCTTAAATCTGTATGCTTATAATTTTCTTGTATCAAAACATTTATTAAAACACTTTTCCCAGAACCCGATAACATAGTTTTTATTTTATCAAACTTAACCGAAAATAAATTACCCTGGTTGCTCATAGGTGGCAGTAATGCATGCACGAAATATTTGCCTTTATTTTGCTACATGTCGTTAGCAGCAAAAGAATTTTTAAATGTTAATACAGGTAGCCAATATTACAAAAAATTTATATTTACTTGTCCTCCCCAAAATAATTAAATGGTTGTAATCATTACTTCTTCCTCTTGAAAACCAGGAAATCGAAAATAAAATTGATAACCACAATATGCAAAAATAACTTTCCAAGCCTGTCAGTAAGTGGAAAGGAGCGACAAAAACCGAAGACCTTGTGCAGAAAAGTCCCACGATGGCTGCGCTGCAAACCTTAGTGAACTTTACTTTTTTGTACAAAGTCTTTGTCGATTCCTTATCCTTACTGACAGGTCCATTCGTATTTATTGGTTCTACAATGAAAGCCGTAGAGAGGACGTCAGTTAGTTTTTAGAAACTCTTTGAATTTCAATCTTGAAAATAATTCGAAATAATTTTTTTTATTATACTAACCAGGGGTTTACGCAGACCTTTTCGGAATGTAATGTCCTTTCTTTAAAAGATGTAGATAGTGACCCTCTTCTTGTTTTGAAGGTAAAGTGTGCAAAATTTCAGCAATCTCTGAATAAAATCATAGATTTGTAGAAAAATCAAATCCACACCGCCCGCCCACTACAAAAACAATTATGTATTTGCATGTTAAAGAATTGCTTTTATGTTTAAAGAATTCATGCGTTTTAATGAAAACAAAGCTTTGGATTTCAGGAACAGGTTTCAGGATTATCTGGTGCGGATCAGTCTGCAATTTCCCACGAAGACCTGTCGCTGGAACGGAGCTTCACAGACAAGGGAAGTGAGGTGTTAAATAAGCACAATGGGCATTCATTCAACAGGGGGAAGAAAACGGTTGATAATGACTATGCAATGAAACAACAAAAGCATTTTTACCATTTGTTTGTAATTCCAACGTTAGATCTTACATGTGTCAGTACAGAATCTGGTTTATGCTACAATCTTTGGTAATAATTTTATAAAAGAAAGAATGACATTTCAACAACAGATCATAGTGAATCCATACAAAACATCTTACAAATGAATTAATGTTTCGGCTTAAGTTTTATCATTATACATTATTAAATAAATGTGATTTTTATTAACAAAATGTACGAAAAATTGTTTTTGTAAAACAATAAAATATGAAATGTCAACCGTAAAATAGGACGACGATGGCTATACACTAAGATAATGACTTGGGGATATATACTTTATGATTTATTCACATCTATTATTTACAAAAAAGTGATTTTAGTTTTAAAAAAGATACCCTATTATGTCGCTCAATTTGATCAATTAAATTTATCAATAAAACTTCATCCACAAATCTTTTGATAACCACTCGAACATAAGACTTGTGTTGTTGCCTTCTGAAATGGACGACTTATTGTTAAACCATGGCTTGTGAAGTCTTTAGCAGATTTAACAATGGAAGCAGTCTTTCTCCACAGAAAAGGTGATGTTTTCTCTGTTCAAAATGATTACATATTATTATTGATCGATATAGCAGCAAAGGTTTAATTTGATGTTTAGGATTACTTATGTGTATGTACATATAAGAATCATTGCAAAAAAACACAGTAGACAATGCGTTTTCTTCGAGTCGAAAGGTTGAGGGTTTCATTCCCGAGCAGCGCAAAAATAAATAAATAATTCATTAAATTTAATACAATATGGTGTTGTGATGGTGATTTTCAAGTGTGATGAACCTTAAAAATATAGCTGTCTTAATGAACATTGATAAATAAATAATATGTCCTGACACTCTGAGGTAATAATTATGCCATCCCCAATTTAGGGAATGTGACACTGAAGAAAGGGGGAGGTTGTAAAGTAGGCTATTGAGATCTAATCCTTTTGAATCACAATCTCTCACCAGGGCAACACTGCTCCGTAACGGAGTTTGTCGGAGAAGTTTGAATCCCATGTTAAATCAATATGGTGAATGTCCTCTTTGGATATAATTTGAGATGTATTTTTAATGATTTTTGGGTTAATATGCCGAATGGTGCTTCCGCCTTCTTTAACCAATGTTTGTAAATGTGTAATAGTAGTGTTGAATTTGTCTAAAAAGGATGCCTCTTCTGTGCAACAGATGACTGAGATAAATTAAATGATTATAGCAACCTGCCCTCGGAGAAGAAACGGCGAAACTCTCCGACCTTCCAAATTAAGCTGTTTTTATGAGTTTTCAAAGGACGAAGTAAACCCCTGACGAAAGAATTCTGTCTGTTTTAACTTTGAACAGAAAAATCATAAAATACATTTACATATGTAGCAGAAAGACTGTCCCATTGAATAGATGATTATTACACAAAATGAGGATGAAAATGTTTATTTTCAATGCTTTATTTTACAATGCACGTAAAACAAAGATATTCAGCAAATAAATAAGATCTTCACTTCATGTTAAATCACAGACACTTCCGATTCTATAATAATTATCAATACCTAAGTAATTATACAAATTCACACATCGAGAATATTTTTTATACACTTTTCATTACAAGTCTTTTGATAAAAAGAGTTTTATTTTTTTATAAATTTTCACGCCGTCTCAAAAATTTGAATCCCACAAAGCCGATAACTATTATTTGAAGCCTTAAAAAGCATAATCCGCAATAACTATTTTAATCTTGCACAATATAACGAGTACCTACCATAATAATAATTATTATTAATCGTTTATACGCTAGCCACATTATTACCCGAGCTTAGGCAACACTCGCCATTGTGTTGCAAGGAGACCGAATAATAATGAAATGCCTCGAGTGCGCGGTGAGGTTGGACGCGAGAGTTGACAACGTTCAGGTAAATGTCGGTACAAATGATTATTTATGGTAAGCACTCGCTACAACACTTTCCTTACAAATTCAAACTATGTTGAGCTTCGTCAGCACAAAAAAGAATGGTACATTTTGATCACTTTGACAGTTGTATTTTAGGCAACACCAAAAAACTCACAAATAATTTTGTATAGTACACAATATATTATTATTATGATCTTGACAAAAAATAATGCAACAACATTGAACTACTTTTGAAAATAAAGTGATTTTTATTTCATAAATTTCAAACTACTTATTTGAGGCATTTATCAACATCAATATTTTACATAGCTTTGCAACGAAACAAATAATAACTCGATTAAAATTTGATTAACCGGCAGACAAATAATTTGAGAGGAAAACCAATTACAGCAAAACCCTCTTATAAGATTGCCAAAGGGGCGGGAAAAAACTTTAATGTTGGATAAATTGGGCAATTTTTAACTCAAGAGACTGTGAAAACAGAACTTCTTAACCATGAAAACATCTTATGAGGGAACCTTATAAATGGGTTTCGCTATATTCTTGGTAATTCAAAAACAAATACATGGTACAGATTGCTTATGTACAAACAAAAATTGAATTAAATTTTAACATAATAAGTACTGGTGAACCTCTTACAATATTATGTTTTTTTAAATAGACATGGATGTTTTTTTTAGTTGATAAAAACAATAATGATTCATATTTTGCAATAGCTAACAATCAAGCTCAAACATAAATATAAATTTAGACAAGTAACTAGATTGGTTTACGGACCCAGCAGTATTATTATCAATGTTAGCGAGACAAACTTTAAAATAGCATTTCATATCAGAGGTAGAAAGGTAACGTAAAAACTAGAACTAAGCATGATGTCATTAACACCTATGCAAGTATGAGATGTAATGTGATGAAAATGAGATACCTAAGTACTTCTTTGGCTGGAATTGGCGGGTGGAAAATACAGGTTGGGAGAGGAAATGACTAGGGAAACGTTTGAGATTGGTTGGTGGATGAAGTAATTTGTTGTTGAAATAAGTGTAAAAATAAATCATGGAATTATTCACATGATAAAAAATCCATGTTGTATAAACACGCTACATAATAATGTATATTGGTGTAATACATGCATGGATGAACTAATGTGCAATTATCAATACAATATACAAGGGATAAGTATATTAACTTCCAGGTGTGATTATACATGATTTTAAGAGTAGAAAAGGTATAATTTATATTATAATAAAACACAAATAACTTTGTTTACATCACCTTAATATATGTATAACCTCTACATGTTTCATGAACAAAGTTCACCTCATCAGGAGCAAATATATACTAAGTATATTTGCTCCTGATGAGGTGAACATTGTTCATGAAACATGTAGAGGTTATATATATAAATTTACAGGATGTATTGGCACTAACCCGACAAACTTTAACCAGCTATTCCTTAGCACATTTGGAGTAAAAAATGTTATGGGCACTTTGCTGTCCGGTAGCATTTTTTTTTCAATTAAAAACAAAAAAATTAAAAATTTCCACACTACATCACTGTCATTGGCATTGCTTTTCGTGTTCAACAGCTGTTATAAGCAAGTATGTCGAAAAGCGTCTTCGCTCTTTCGCACACACTAAATAATAATAGTTAAAAATGAGACGAATGGTGCCGTGCCATTTCGTTGTGATTGTAAAGGCGCGACAATATAGGTACATACGTACATTGTTCAACGGAATTCGAATAAAATATTGCCAGATGGGTTTTCAAACTTTGACAAAGGATAAAACAGTGGTGACATGTGGTGAAAATATGAATAGTAAATTTCTTATTAAAAAAAAACGTTACCGGACAGCAAAGTGCACATAAGATTTTTTACTCCAAATATGCTAAGGAATAGCTGGTTAAAGTTTGTCGGGTACGTGCCGATACACCCTGTATATTAAAGTGATGTAAACAAAGTTATTTGTGTTTTATTATAATAAATAATGATATCACAAAGTGATAAGCTTTCAGAAGAAATTTTCTTCGAAAAATTTATAATTTGTACTATTTACTCAGTAGAATAGACTCCTAGAATTATGGCACATGGCACTTTGTATAATCCATCGGAGTATTGTCATAGAGGTTTTTTTGCTTGGCGTTGATAAGGAATTTAGTTATGATATCAGTCAATTGAAAAAGATGTCTACATTCGTTTGATTGATTGGAAAATTTGTGACTTATGACTGTTAGTAATGAGCAAGACCTGAATATGATTATCTTTAAGAATCCTCATATTTGTGTTTGAAATCAACACAATTCTTGTCTTTTAAAAAAAAAAATTGTATAAAACTTCTGGAATTCTTGAGAAATTCAAATATATGTGTGGAGTTCTCTGGAAATTCAAATAAAATGTCTGGAATTCTTCAGAAATTCAAAAAAATCTCTAAAAGTTATTGAAAATTCAAATAAAATCTCTGGAATTATCAAAAAATTCAAATAAAATCTACAAAACTCTTGAGAAATTCAAATTAGTTTCTGTAAGAGCAATTTTTGCAAGAGGAATAATTATTTTTTCAACCAATTGAAGATGAGCTATAAAAAGGTCTGTCCGACGCACATTGACAATAATTACCACGCTCCGTTCAGACGAGGGAGTCTAAAGCCGCATCGACAGAGTCTTCCCACAGCAGAGAGCCTTGTTTTCATCTCAGCCAGAGCTTCAGCCGGAGGGCGTCCACTCCATTCAGGTAATATCGAAACAACCGCTTGTCCCGGACAAAGCCGAGATTTTCGTACAGTCTTAACGCTGGCTTATTTGTTATTTCTGTTTCTAAAACCACCTCATCCGCTTCATCCACCACCATCATCTGAAAAGATAAAACATCAAAATTATAGTCAAAATGCACCGACATGTCTTATGTAATGTTTTCTTATTTGAAAATCTGTAACTCTACGGGAGTTTTCATATAAAACTGAATAATTATAATGCCCTCAATAACACAGGTGCATTAATCATGGTAAAAAATCATGTTTAACCTGTTAACCGGGCGGACATATAAATACGTCAAACGTAAACAGTATCGGGTACGGGTAGGACTTATGAATACGTTCTTGAAATATATGTTGTGCCCCGGAACGAGCGGGACGTATATTTCCGAGCATATCACACGGAAATTGAGTTTAGAATTTTTACATATTTTATTTTTTTAACTCAATATTTCTATTTTATTTGTGTCCTTTTGTTTATGGCTCTGTAATTATTACGTTTATTAGATTTTTTGGAATCTTTATAATTGTTTGTAAAATTCAAATATTTTAATTCGATGTTTCCGTTTTTATAATGCATAAATAAAAAAAATAAGAATATGAAATTACGTCCTTCGGGCGTGACGTACTGACACGTCCTAGGAAAGAGTTCGCGCCCATTATATGCTGCATAAATCAAAACGGAATTCCCCGGTTAACAGGTTAAATAAACAGTGCTCCAAACTGTCTGAAGCCAATGGGGCTATTTTGTGAGGCTGAAGGAAGTGGTGAAAGGAAGGAGATGGGTAAGAGAAAGGTGGGAAATGCGTGGCTTTCTAAATCTAGTTACCAAACACGGCTAAAGCCACTTCTAATAACGAAAGGCATTCTGAATGGTGGTCTTAAACCAGTGCGATACTGAGAGTACCTTCATCTCCAGAAAGTGTCGCAAGTATACTATTAATATGTAAATAATATATAACATAAAAAAATAAAGGTTTCTCTGGTAAAGAATAGACTCTGAGATGGGTTACTTTATGTAGGCTACTTCGATATAATGTAGATGGAAGACATTCAAAGAATTTTATTTTATGTGACCAGGACACAAGTTCAGAAGAATCATTTTAAAGAGAATCTTGCTTGTGTAGTGGTGAACTGTATCGTAGGATAATTTGGGTGTAAGAGGGGACTGCGGGCGGGTGTTCCTAACTATATCGAACCAATTTAGTATGACAACCCGAACATGTATGGCATATGACCATGCAGGTATGGGTGGAAAAGTTAAACGAATAGGGAGAGAATGGGAGAAATCTTATCAGTTCTGGTTACTTGATCTCGATTAATACGAGACAATACCCTAAAATGAAACCAGAATCTTAATAACGTAAGTGAAGCAGCCGTGCACAAAAAATGCGACGTGCGGCCCTGGTGTATTGGATAGACCTGCAGCTGAATTTGCCCTATCAAATCTCTAAAATAAAGTGGTAATCGTAACAACGTAAGTGATGAAGTCATGTAAAAACAATATTCGGTGCGTGGCCCGGCGTAATAGGGTTTATTTTAATTATTTCTGATAAACATATTACTAAAGTCTCAAATGTTTCTAGAGGGTTGCTAATTCGTCATCTAGAAAAATAAATTCCGTTGCTTACTGCTAATTTTAGAGTTAAAAAATGTTTTATAAAATTTTCAAACCAATTTTCTTAAAATATTTTAATGGTAAGGTCCCGTATTTATAAATCTTAAATATAAATAACTTACATCCGTAGGGATCCCTCTAGAAACATTTGAGATTTCAGTAATACGTTCATCACAAATAATTAAAATGTGAGCATCGAGCAAACCCCTTAGCTAGTTATTAGAGACTTATGTCGCCTTAAAATATTCTGAAATTATTTATCTTTATTTCCTTATGACAGCTACAATGCTATATTCGCAAGGTCATAACACTCAGACTAGCAGCGCAAGTATTAAATGAAAACATATAATATTATAATTGCACTGCCGCAGGAATTGAAATACCTACATTCCGAGACAAATTTGAATATGTAAGGCTCTACGCTATGGAGGTGGAATTATGGTATTCGACCAACCAAATACTGAAAGTGTCTTTCATTTACACTGCATTAAAGTGGCCGACCTTCCAAAATTTGCTACCCCATTGTGAATGTTCGCCAAGTAATGTTGCTATTAGTCAAATGTTGTGGATTATATACTGGACAAAAATACAACAAGAAAGTGAAAAGTTTCTAGTTTATAATAGATAACTTATACGATAAACAGTTTGAAACCTTCAATCATTCAAAACGCACCCAGAGAAGGATATGATATTAGATGTGGTAAGAATTATAAAATACTCTGCTGACACTATTTAGTAAGGATTCAAACCAAAATGACCATATAAATGTGTATTTCTTTAATACTGTAAACGATAATTAGTATAGTATGTCTATGTGTACGAACACAAAGAACGCGTGTTTCGGCTTTCAGATTAGCCGGCGAGTAAGCGGCCGCCGACTGGCGCAGGCGCGCCGACAAGAATGTTTGTATCTAAACGTGTGAGAACGCACATAGTGAAGGCAGGTTCAGATTCGTGTCCGCGCGCTGGCCCGCCGAGAAGCTTTACCGGAATGAATTCTTAATTCCGGCTCGCCGGTGCGGCCGGTTAGTGAGGCTTGTTTTGGAAGCTAGTGTCAAAACATAAACAAGTCCTGTCAAAATGAGTGACTTACTAATTGCTGCTGTTTTTAACAAATCGCCGATCTGGAGTAAAAGAAACAGTTTAAATAGAAACAGAAATGTTGTCGACAAGTGCTGGAAAGAAATCAGTAAGGATATGAATGAAAACGGTACGAACAAAAGTACGAACTGAGAAAATTTTATAATAACCTCAAATGTCACGAGTGAAATAAGGTATATTTAAAAAATCTTTCTTCGTCCGCCTTAAGCTCACTAAACAAGTGATGATATTCACCATGACTTTTTCTACTACTATTAATTGGATGAATACCAATTGTTTTATTTCTTAATTTCAAGAAAGAATTCTACAAATGTAAAAAATCTTCTTCCGATGAGCTTGACATTTTGTTAAAACTGACAGCTGCTATCAGGCTACCGCGCAAATGGCGCGGATTTTACCGGCATTCTATGTGTCCACAACTCGGCGCCTATCTTCTCCCGCGGACTCAGGCACTGAGTGCTGGTAATCTGAAAGCCGAAACACGCGTTCTTTGTGTTCGTACACTAAGACACCAAACTGTCCACTAGCAAACTACGAAACAATGAAATGTTTTAATGTCTGCGACATTGGCATTTTGTTTTTAAATGGCATGTCACAACCTGCAACTACTCATTTGCAATTGCTGCGAGAAGACCACAGATCCCAATAAAAGATAATCAAGCAGCAAGGGGATATCTTAACGATAAGCCTTTTGGATGGAGAGATGTTAGCGAATGGCTCTACAGCGTGGAGACCAATAGCGCATCCGTAAGAAACAAGAAATAGAGGGAGACAATAAGATAAGAATAATGGAGGTGGTCAGGGCTCTTGACAGGTTGGAACACCGATAATAATAACGATTACTCCTGATAGAACTAGGTAAAACTTTTTTCATGGCAACAAAATGACATGTGGGGAATATATTATTAGACAAGGTATTCCAATTTATTAATGACTATTCGTCTTACTACTAGACAGTCCAAATAATTACATCATTTCAGGGTTATTCTTATCTAGGTTTCAAAATCTGTAGCTGCTAATGTCAAGCCACTAACAAAAAAGATAAAATTAAAATATAACTAACCGAAATGGCCTGCTTGACAAGATGTGATCCAATCTTTCTTTTCCTGTACTTCTCGTCGACGGCAAGCATGGCGATATATCCGCGCTTCACCTTTTTCCTATGTAAGTCCAACTTACACACTATGGCACCGATACACCGGTTGTTGTGCATGGCAAGGAAACACAGCTTGGGCCAGTTGTGAATGAAATATCTGTACGTGTAGATGGAGTAGGGTTCAGACAGATCTTTCTGGATCAGTCTCATGATCTCCGCCATCTGTAGTTCAGACCTGTACGATTCGAATTCAATCGTATCAGGTGAGGTACAACTCTCGTCTTTACACTCTGGACACAGAACCGATGAGGCAACTATTTCAATTTCGTCACTTTTCGCTGGCTCTTCGATGACAGTTTCTGACAACTTCATGTCACTGAGGCGGTCTCCCAACTTATCACTTCTCAAAACGTCAGTTTCTTCACATAAGAGCCGCTCGCACGAGTCGACAGGCTCCTTTTCACCATTTTTACTAATATTTTGATCGTCGCTGGTGGCGTGATCACCTGACACGCCGTTTGTCAGACCGTTATTCGAATGTAAACTGACTTTATCCTTGAAATCTTTTATGAGATCCTCGGAGTCTTCAATATTCGTAATACTTGTTTTATGTACAGTTTCGATGGTTTCTTTGGCCCTTTTCGTCTTTTTCTTGGCGGTCATCCCTTTCTTTACCCTTTGATCATTGCTTTTTGCATCGTCATTTTGGCCAATGTGTTCCATAACTAAGAAATTTAATTGCACGATGGCAGGGGGGAGAATTTTCTAAAGAATTGTAACCCGCTACATACACTTAAGCTATATATTTTTTACTATCTAGACTCGCATTGGTTGCTTGACTTGCCATCAGGTTGCGAAAGAGCGGACATCTTGTTTTCTTAGAGAGATTGTCAAATCAATCATTTGTCATTGCACTAATATTAGAAGAGTAATATTTAAAAACAAGATGGATTTCAGTATTAACTAGTAAATTTTGAGTGATTTACAATAGAAAATTACTTTTGAAAGGAGCTATCTAAATTTTCACAACTTAACCATATTCACATTATGACAAAATTATTTTGTATTTAAAATTATTGCCATAATACACAAATCACTTTCCCGACAATCTGTACGCAGTGTTGTCAGTCAGAAATTCAACAAGTCTCGTGGCTAAAGCTTCATATACACTTAGGACCGAGTTTTTTAATATAAATGTACATAAATCATCAAGGACTTTGAATTACAAACTTCAAACCTTACGGAAAATAATAAAAATAACACCATAATAATGATTTTTCTACGTTTTATTTTGTTTCAATTTGTTTCACCGGAAATTATTATTACAATCGTTGTTGCTTAGATAGTCTTGCTTTAGGTGTTTTTGTACACATTCTCATTTATATTGAGTGGTTAAAAAACGAAACTGTAATATAATATAATATGATGAGAAACGGAAACAGACTATTTTATTTGAAAATAAAAAATCTGATTTAATCGTTTTTGCAATACTTTTGATAATAATTGCACAACTACCTGGTACATTATTACAATGTTAAATAATTAAATCAATGGCGGGCCTGGATGTGCTTCGATGGCACGCATTTTACAAGCAGCTTGTACCTATCAGTCATTTTATTATGTTGATGCCTGTCTTAGTTATAATAGGTTCATATTATGATATATTTTATTGAGTAAATGCAATATTCAAGTTAATAATTTCTTACAAAGAAGATATCACTAATAACACACAGTTTGTTTAGATAAAGGGTAACAAATTACGCACTATATAGTCTATTAGTTTTATATCTATTTACACAACCACAATTATTGTATTTCAGCACTTGTATCTCTCTTCGCACTTCATTCCTGCTGCTCCCCAAGCCGCTGCTTCCTTTGATTCCTCCACGAGCTTTTCGTACTTCTTGTCGTATGGAATGACACTAGGGATGAAAAAATAACAAATCATTTAGAGATACCTAATAGACTCATATATAAACAATGTTGGAATAATGGACGTCAAGGGCGTTAAATAAGTAATAACTTTAACTCTGGAAACATTTTTTCCCTTTTTTATTGCATCCTTGAAAAAATGAATATTGTATATAAAATATTTAACAGAAAATTAAAATGAGCGTGCCAGCTAAAAATAGTAGCTTTTACTATAAGTTTTTTCTGCCTCGGGAAGAAACAAGCAAATCGTTTTTCTGCTTCAGGTATAGATTAAACAAGCGAAGGCATTTGACTGAAAGATCTGCTATAATCTATCCCTCTTTCTCAAAAATGGCGAATGTAACATGCATAAACATGGACCTAAATACCATTTTTAGATACATGGGAATAAAGGTTACAAAATTACAATAGAGTTATCAGCGGCAGGGTAATAAGTCATAACTTTACTGATAAGTTGCGTGGGTATGTGGCATAGGTAGGTTTACAAAATACACACGATAGGAAAAATACTTTAAAAATCACGGAATAAACCTACCCATTCATCAGCTTAGCGGCTGTCAGTACAATATCGGCTCCCCCATAATACCGCTTGGCCAGGGCCGGGTTGAGGCAAGAGGCCCTGCTTAGACAGCCGGGCCTACCTTGCAGGTAACTCGCCCACAGATCCAGTTCGGCCCCACTCACCCACTGGGAGTTCACGTCACCTGGAAATAATATTTATTTCTTTATTTACAGACTATGGTCACATGGAATGAAACATATTTCTATTTTCGTGATTCATCTACATTACACATCTGCCCTGATGATAAACTCTGTAACGCTATTGCACATTTTCTCTGATGATGGACACTGTACGTAGCGCTACACGGCATAATACCCCAAAAATAAATCACGACAGTTGGCCGTGAAAATCTCAAAACGTATCATATTTATACTTCGGTTGTAATTAGAGATTTCTGCGGTTAAAAGTATTATCGTGATTAGTTATATGCTTGCGCTTCCTCTTTTTTTAGCCAAGGCTAAGAAGGAGGATGCCCACCAACGCATAATAACCCAAAAAATAATCACGATAATATTTTTATTCTTTGTATTGAAGACTAATGAAAATAGCATGCAGACATTAAAATAAAATACCCAAAAAACATTTAAAAAGCATCTCTGAAACAACGGAGAAATAAAAAATATTTTTTATCTATACATATTTAATGAATACATTTAACTTATAATTGCGAATATATTTGTGTGTGAAGTTCTTTGGTTGGTATTCTTTTTGCCTTTCAACATAAATGTACACATTTTAATTTACATGTAAGTGTTTACATGGTGTATCGTGATATCAGATAAGGGAATAATCAGAAAAAGCATAAGTGTAGGCTTTAACGATTTCACAATATTGTAAAACTAATGTTTTATTAACAACTTACACACAACATGGAATCCCTTGAAGGAAACCACAAAGTCATGTCATATTTGGTGATGATTTGTACCTACACACTCTGGGTGAACTAAGTACATTTGCAAAAAACAGACAAATCCTGTACATTTTGAATGTAAGGTAAAACTATTTATCGAACTTGGGCTTAATGCAAATAATATTTTGAAATGACATAAAATATGACGTACTTTCTAAGCTTCTGCCATATCCGTGAGTCCATGCTCCAGCCCCGAACATACCCGCGGCCAGGATTAGCGCCTTCAGGATGACCAGGATCACCAGATTGGTAAGATTAAGACTGAGTACCTGTCAATACAAAGGTATTATTATGTTATTTATTACATTAGGTTATTTCTCAGTGAAACTAGCATGACAACGAAACAGATATGAGGTAAGCTATCATTACCTTACGGAATAGCCCGTAACAACTTAAAATAACTGGCTATTATGTTAAGGTGGTGCGAAGTTACCCAAAATCGTGTGTTTTCGGGTTGAAAATTTGTTCACTAGGGAAAAATATAGATGTTTTAATTAAATATTGCGTGCAGAACATAATATATTGACCCTTGCGAAATCAAGCTTAGACTAGAAAAAAATGTCGTATCAGGCACATAAAAAGTGCTTATAAGTGCTATATTTACTACTTAAGAATCCCTTTTAGAATACGGTTGTACTTTATAATGTGGAAAATGAAGTTATTTAAATCAGAAAATATTTCAATGTTTGTGCCTGAACTACACAAAAAATATATTTTTTTTACTTTGGCGATGTTTTTTGGTACAATTTAAAACGGGCGACCGGTGTTAAGTGGGAATTTCAGCCTTATCGCCATGCGTAAGATTTCAAATGCAACGTCGAGGTGGATCGCTTTTTATTAAATTCGTGGAAAAGGCCACGTATACTTTCATTTCTTATTTAGGTTGTGAAAAACTGACAATGTTATAAAATACACAAGACTGAACTACATTAAACAAATTAATTAGAACCTATTTTATTGGTTTTTATTCTAATAGATAAATAAACACCCATGAAAAATACATCCAGTACTTAAACACAATGGAAAACTAATCATTGAAAATAGATTTTTGCTAATGTATATTAACTTCAGCTGCAGTTTTAGGTATAATGTTTTTAACTAAATAAATAAATAAATTTTATAATACCAGATGACGAGCAGGACAAACACAATAATCAAAATCTTTAAAACATACCTGCCAAATCAATTCTACACCAACCTGACTAGAGGCTCCAGTCGATCGTGAAATAACTTCCCTGGCAATATCTGCCAACATTTGGCCTCCTCTTCCATTGAGAAAATTTCCTGCCGTCTCCACAAATCCCGCAGCTCTACCAGATTGAGTTACCTTCCCCGAGGAACCATTATTCATTTCTGTAATTTCGTTATTTTCCACGCCATGGTAACCCTGAGTATCTGTATTTCCCGCCTGATTTGTGTAATTTTCGAATGTACTTAAATACGATTCCATCTGATCTCGCGGGTATGCAGAAATATCAATTTCCTGGTGTTTCGATCGTTCAGCGTTTTCGTTGGGTTCCGACTGCGATATTTTCTGGTATTCTTTTTCAGAAAAGCGGCCTTGTTGGTTGTATGGCTGAGAATAATGAGCGCCCTTTTTCGCATACTGAGGAGATGAATACGCTCCTGGATGCTGGGCGTATGCGAAAACGTAAGTAGGGATCACGACCGCGAACATCGCAGAGAATATTAAAAAATGCTTGTACATTGTTGATGATAATGTTCAATAGAAAATCGAAACTACACTGCCAACTTTCACGTCACAAAACACTTGTTATCACAGCTAACTCCCCGAAAGAACTGAAGGTTTGTTACCTAAATAAAATAAAGCGTTTTCGATCCTGTTGGCAAGTCAAAAGGTTACCGCAAGGGTTTTATCGTTTCTTGGAAAGATTAATGCATTGCAGGTATTTTTTAACATGCAGATCTAGAAACGTTCCTTTTTCTAAAAGGATTTTGCAGGGAGTAAGGGGTGCGTAAGTGGTTGGTTTATGAGTGGCAATTACGAGATAAGGGATGGGTTCGGAGAGAGGGTTTCCAGAACGGTCGGCAAAGAATGTCTTCCAAGGAAATGCGATTACGGAATGGCCTCGAGTGTACCTGCGCCATTACTTATATGTTCGTAGAACAATCGTCATTGTAGGAACCAAACCGTGAAATTTAGTGCACGCACGGGAGGACTCTGTCTTATATTACGAGTATCTCAATTTGAGCAAATATTGTGTCTAACTTCTAGGTAAGTACTAAGTAATGCCTCGAATTGTTTTAGTAATTCACTTTTTCATAAGTAATTATGGACAATGACGAATACTATCTGGTGCAATATGGAAGTGAATTGTAAACAAAGCGGCTTCCGTAGTGTAAGGTATACTTCTCATTTGCTGTTAGACTGGGAGTTGCAGATTTGATTCCCAGAGTAAAACAAAAGTTCATTTATATGAAATTGGTATTAAAATGTACATATTCAAAATAATTATATAAGTAAATACTAAATACCGCAAAAGAGTCCAAACCGCCCGGTTTTTGGCATCCCAAATTGGGGTCAGAGCCGGCCGAATAAAATTTTGGCGCCCCTTGTCAAAACCGCTAGACGCCTAGGCATCACTGTCATGAATAATATTCGGATGATTTGTATTTTTGTGAAGCGCGTGTTTTTATGAAAAATAATCTCAAGGGCGATGCGTTAGGAGTGTTAGCTGTTGGGTATTATCAGCGCCTTGGCAGTTCGGCAGCTCCAATGGCGCCCTCACATGTAGAAAAATTAGTAATGCCAATATATTAAGAATCTACATTTACTATTGAGCTACATTGTATACCAATCTACAGTGATATTATTCCGACATCGTGATAATATATTTGAAAATACTAAGATATTATCAGAAACCCTGTTAATTCATTCGATAAAGGCTTGCTTCACCGTTTATAACCGGATTACGAATAATTTGAAGAGATTTTTAATTAATTAGCAATACTTATTTTTCTAGGGCGAAACTGCGAGTATCTGTTAATTCATTCGATAAAGGCCTGCATTCCCGTTTTTAATCGGATTACTAATAATTGGAAGAGATTCTTAATAAATTAGCAATATTCATTTTCTCCGTGCGCCTATTCAGATTTGGTCCCCAAACACGGCTGAAGGAATTTCAACACTAGGGCGATACTGAGAGTATCTACCACTCTGAAAGGTACCTAATGTTAATTGGCGTGAAGACCTGATTATGTGACGTCAATTGTTCAGTTTGATTTGTCATACAAAAGTGGCTAACACTGTCCTTAGGATCATAATTGGCCTGAAGACCTGATTGTGTGACGTCGATTGTTCAGTTTGATTTGTCATACAAAATTGGCTAATACTGTCCTTAGGATCATAATTGGCGTGAAGACCTGATTTTGTGACGTCGATTGTTCATTTTGATTTGTCATACAAAAGTGGCTAACACTGTCCTTAGATTCATAATTGGCGTGAAGACCTGATATTGTGACGTCGATTGTTCAGTTTGATTTGTCATACAAAAGTGGCTAACACTGTCCTTAGGATCATAATTGGCGTGAAGACCTGATTGTGTGACGTCGATTGTTCAGTTTGATTTGTCATACAAAAGTGGCTAACACTGTCCTTAGGATCATAATTGGCGTGAAGACCTGATTGTGTGACGTCGATTGTTCAGTTTGATTTGTCATACAAAAGTGGCTAACACTGTCCTTAGGATCATAATTGGCGTGAAGACCTGAATGTGTGCCGTCGATTTTTCAGTTTGATTTGTCATACAAAAGTGGCTAACACTGTCCTTAGGATCATAATTGGCGTGAAGACCTGATTGTGTGACGTCGATTGTTCATTTTGATTTGTCATTCAAAAGTGGCTAACACTCTCCTTAGGATCATAATTGGCGTGAAGACCTGATTTTATGACGTCGATTGTTCATTTTGATTTGTCACACAAAAGTGGCTAACACTGTCCTTAGGATCATAATTGGCGTGAAGACCTGATTTTGTGACGTCGATTGTTCAGTTTTATTTGTCATACAAAAGTGGCTAACACTGTCCTTAGGATCATAATTGGCGTGAAGACCTGATTTTGTGACGTCGATTGTTCATTTTGATTTGTCGTACAAATGTGGCTAACACTGTTCTTAGGATCCATCAAATTACAGTGAGCTTTTTTCTTTGCCACGTTTCTTTCTCTTCCCTTCTCCCTTCGCCCTAAAAAAACATGGATTCAGCTACACATTTTTACAGCGTATTATTGAGGTTGTCATGCCCATAATTTTATTAAAAGCGCTGAAATCAGATCAAGAAATCTAATCAGCTCATTATTCGACCAATTTGACCATTATTGGTGTGAAAATACCTGAACTACGCATCCAGCGAATACTGAATAATATGTAATTACATACTTTATTTTCAACGAAAATACTCGTAGTTTACACTTCTTACATTTTGAACCGAGTCAAACATTATGATACGTCCTTGGTTAAACAATGCAGCGGAAACGTAATTTTCCGGTGAAGTTTTCAGTTTAACAATGTATGTATGTACCCACATTATTGAAGAAAAGTATTATTGGAGGCATTGTAGACAGTGACAGGCAATTTTCATTTCAATGGTGAAATCTACGTATTTGGTGACTCGAGAAGGAAGGAAAATGAGAGTTGTATCGTTTATGATAGATATAACAAATAATATAGATGGTATTGTTTAACTTTGAATAAACTTTTATGGAAAATTATCCATTTATTTGATCTCAACGATTCTACGTTGCGTGCTAAATTGCAGTCGAAGTGAACAGATATTAATTTTAAGGTGCTTTTATGTCTTTCATAACTTTGGTGTCTCAGTGACTACAATGTTTTTCTCATATTATTTTGGGGAAAACATATCACATATTTCAGGCTGAAAAGAGTGGGAAAGGTCGAAAATGTGGAAAAAGAAGGTTGGGAAGTATCTGGCTGTTTTTATCGCATCATCTCGGATAAATCCATTTTAAGCAACATTTATATTTTAAATGGTGATCGTTCACCAGGGCGATACTGAGAGTACCTACTGAAATTTTCAAAAATATAATATACTAGCTATTTCTGTGGCTCAGTCTGTCTGTGCAGACGGAGAAAAAATAGTGCGTGTTGCTTTTATGTCCAATAAATGGCGCAGTTTTAAAAAAGTAGGTTTTAAATGTCACAGGTGACATCTATATAATATAGGTTTACATTTAAAAACACACGCGTATTCGAATGAAAAAAAAACTTTTTTAACTGTAACAGGTGACAAAAAACGCATGTTTTTACCTGTCACAGGTGACATCTCTATAATATAGGTAATATATAATATATAAAATACACGTGTATTCGAATGCAATGTTGTGTAAAAATTTCAAAGCAATCGATGAAGAACTTTTGGAGATTTCAAATTAAAACAAACGAACATTAACATTTATATTTACATACATTATATATCCATTCTTTTCATATAAATTGTAAAATAACAAATATATTTTTTTATTAAAATAATAATATCTAGGTAGAATTCATTATTTATTATGTAATTTGTGACAAATCGTGATACGAAACAACGCATTATGGTAGGCACCTTATTATTTTAAACCCAAAGCAATTTAGTTAATTCAGAGTTATATAATATTATTTGAAATTTCTTTTACAATCGTGAATCTTCAAATGACACAAAAGATTGCACAATTCATTTAACGAGTGTCTATTTTCTAACCAAATAAATGTTTTGATATTTTCCACAACGACAAACAATGGAACTTGCACGAGGAAGTATAATAATGATGTTCATTGTTCCAACAGCAGTAAAGTGCGGAAGGTATTTCTACTATTTCCTTAGGTTTTTCTTATGAAACAGGTGTTAATGCTAAAGTTAATTGAAGTTGTTTGAACTTCTAATTGTTTTTCTTATTATAGAATGGACTGATTGTAGAGCAAAATACAATTAGGTACAAAGGAAATATATAATACTAGAAGACGGGAATTGACTTTATGTAATTTATTTAATTGCATTTCAATTATTTCGTGGAAACCCTGATGGATATTGTCTGGGATAAAAGTGTTATTATTTTCTGAATCCCATATTACGTTTGGTATATAAAAATCACCTATCAAAATCATATTGGCTCCAGGAAACTTTTTTCGCATTGATTAACTTCAATGCAACGATCTTTATAAACTTAGGCGTCAGACTGTTATTTTTGAAAACAAATAAAGGGCGCCACTTCGGTTTACATCAATCCTAAACTGTAGTCATTACTATAATAATAGTGTAAACTTAAACAGTATAACAGTACAAAATCATATTGGCTCCAGGAAACCTTTTTCGCATTGATTAACTTCAATGCAACGATCTTTATAAACTTAGGCGTCAGACTGTTATTTTTGAAAAACAAATAGAGGGCGCCACTTCGGTTTACAACAATCCTAAACTGTAGTCATTACTATAATAATAGTGTAAACTTAAACAGTATAACAGTACAAAATCATATTGGCTCCAGGAAACCTTTTTCGCATTGATTAACTTCAATGCAACGATCTTTATAAACTTAGGCGTCAGACTGTTATTTTTGAAAAACAAATAGAGGGCGCCACTTCGGTTTACATCAATCCTAAACTGTAGTCATTACTATAATAATAGTGTAAACTTAAACAGTATAACAGTACAAAATCATATTGGCTCCAGGAAACCTTTTTCGCATTGATTAACTTCAATGCAACGATCTTTATAAACTTAGGCGTCAGACTGTTATTTTTGAAAACAAATAGAGGGCGCCACTTCGGTTTACTACAATCCTAAACTGTAGTCATTACAATAATAATAGTGTAAAATAGTATCAGATACCTAAGCATCAAGGAAACATGAGCTTATGCTTCTGATTTTCGTGGGCTTTATATTAAATTTGCGAACGGTTGATATTATTGTCTGAGGAAGGATTTGAAAGAACTTCAAAAACACCCCCACACATAATCCTTAAAGATGACAAAGGCTCTGAGGAATAAAAAAATATATGTATAAATATATGAAATCATTGATTTTTGGTTGTTTAAAGGATTTTTTAATGATTTTTCTGTCTCAAACTGAAATATTTATTTTTGTTTTCCCTTTTTATCGTTTATCAAAACTTCTGGATAAGCTTTATAAATATATAGTCTTCGCCGTTATCTCAAATGAGTTACATTTTTTAATAATCTGAATGCAAAGAGCCACCTTCTGTTTTAAAGTTAAACTATTATTGTGTATCTTATACGGCGTATGTAAAAATATAATTTTATTGATCGCTACGCAGCGTAACTATCAAAAAAACTCTGTAGATGTCAGTCCATGCCATAAAATAATGTTTATAGTAGGTAAGTGAGTGATTTATTTATTGCAGACCTAAAGGCGCTTCTTATTCATGTCGATATTATGAATCATCAACCAAATCGATGATCGTGTTTCAATAAAAAATAAAGTTTTAATGATGCATTTGTTAACCCAGAATTGCTTTAAATATTTACAAGCTTTTGAATTCCACTACGTAATACTAGATGTCGGGATTTATTTCAGTTTAGTAATTCTGGGACTAACTAGTATATATATTCCTCTCTGCCCAGAATAATAATGTGGGGAAATAATTATAGCGAGTCAGTGGAAATTTTCAATTTATCACTAAACAAATAAAAAATGATGTTACTGAGGCAATAGGTATGTATAATCATTAGTAATTATGTACAATTTTATTTTTATTTTATTTTATATTATAGAAACAAACAGTACATGATTTACAGAGATGAAACAATATACAGGAATAAGATACATCATGTTAAGTACCTATGATATGTTTCCTTGTAAAGTCTGCTAAGTGGTATGTTTATTCCGGTGACCGGATAAATCATCACATCTTTAAAAAGTTATATAAAGTCATGGAAAGTGATAAAACAAAAACTTTATTAACTGGGTTGAGTAGGTTAGGTTAGGTTAAAAAAAATTTTTTTTCATCGTTTCTAATGACTTTATATCACTTTTTAAAAGTGTGTTGAATTGTCACTGTATTGAGTTATCATGGTACCGTTTATTCCTTAACTACCAGGTGACGTGTGAAATATATAGGTGTGTGTGTATTGTGTGTGTGTGTGTATGTGTGTGTGTGTGAGGGTGTGTGTGTGTGTGTGTGTGTGTGTGTGTGTTTATGTGAGGGTGTGTATGTGTGTGTGTATGCATGTATGCGCATTGAACAGTTTAAATTATTGACATGATGCCACGTTTGAATTTGGGCAGTGAATCTGAAAAAACGTCAATGTTAGAGTTTAGACAAATATTATTTAGAGTATTTATTACAATATTTTTTTTCCTTTATTCGTAAAATATATTTGTATACAGTTTTTTATATGCTTTTCGACTACCACACTAGATTTATATGTAAAAGCCCCTAAAAAGGGTTAATAAATAAATAATTAAATGGGGTTCGAGTGTTGTGTTTGATGTTCAATTTCATGTCAGTAGTGGCTGAGTTGGCATGGCGTTTGGGTCCCACCCAGGCGTCGTACTTTCAATTCTTTGATTGACTAAGTCCTCTATCACGATACAAGCAACATTTTCCTCTTAGTGTGGTGGTAGTAGGAGGTTTTCAAACATTGTCAGGTTATTCGTGACCCGGGAATGTTTGTATATCTTTAATAAAAAAACGGACTGTCAATCTGTACAATTTAACGAAAATACAGGACATTTTTGAGCAATCTTCTTTTAAATGCTGATGTACTAAAATTAACTAAAGCTATTACTTTTTACAATCTCTGACAACTTATACTGTATATGATTAGACCTGAAAATGTAAATAAAATCGTTCTCATCGTTTCACACTTTTTCGACTTTTCCTATCTTTTCCACTCGGCGTACCTATTTTTAAAGTTTTCACTTAACATTGCTAATTCTGAAAAGGGATATAAAGCGAACATAATCTCTCCGATATCGACCGACTTGAAAGTGACTTACTTATATTATATTATTTACGTAATATTACAGGGTTTTCCAATAAGAGGTGTTATTTTGATATTCAATCGTAAAAGATCAATGGTTTCGTTGCTTGTGTGGCACGTAGCGCCGTCTTGTTGAAAGTAAACGTTGTCCAGATCAATACCATCTAATTCCGGCCATAAAAAATCATTAATCATCTCTCGATAGCGCAATCCATTCACCGTAACTGTTGCTCCAGCCTCATTTTCGAAAAAGTATGGTCCAATGACTTCGCCGGACCATAAACCGCACCAAACAGTCACACGTTTAGGATAGAAAGGCTTTTCAACAATAACTCTTGGGTTTTCAGAGCCCCAGATGCGACAATTTTGCTTGTTGACGATGCCACCGAGGTGGAAATGGGCCTCATCACTCAAGATGATTTGCATTTGATTCACTCAAGTGAATTTTAATAATAATCAATGCGTTGTTGAAGCGTGTTTCGTTCCATTTTTATTAATGGCGTAGTTTCTACTTGTCAAATGTTAAAAAATGACAGCTTCACAAGTAACATCTACCGAAATAGCGGGCTATTCAAAATAACACCTCTTATTGGAAAAACCAATATTATTTATGAATGAACTTTTAAAATAACTAAAAATTTTTGACCCAACAAATTTACAAATAGCGTAATCTGGGCTACTTTGCAGTTTTGCACTAGGGGTAAACTTAAAAGAATTCATAATCTGCTCTTTCATAGATGGCGGTAATTAAATTATTTCACTTAAATACACTTTAAGCAAGTTATGTCTTAAAATATTACGACGAATTATTTGTTTGCGCCTGTGCACACATAACATTAATATTAATAAATAGTTTCGTCCATATTAAGACTTAATTCTTTCAAGAAAGGCTTAAAAATACAATATTAGATTGAATCATCGGTACAATATTGTATTTGTATGCCTTTATCAAAAGAATTCAGTTATTAAATTATTTATTCATATTCATATTGCGTCAAATAATTCGTCTTAATATTGTAAAGCAATAACTTGCAAAGAGCGTATTTTAACAAAACAATTAAATTACCGCCATCTTTGAACGTTTAGGTTAAAATATTTGGTGCGTGGGGAACTTTGCTTAAATAATTACCCTTAGAGACGCCTAAAATATTTTTATAGCGTAACATTGCTTCAGTATGCGGTATACAATGAGATAATAAGGAAATGCAAAAGTGAGTCACCCCCTCTAAGAATTTACTTTATATAATAAAGGAAAACACTTAATATATAGAAATACTAAGCAGACACAAAGAAAAGAAGATATTTTCACAACTCATAGTATTTTACCATTACATAATAACAAAAATACTACCTACTCATAGCCTTAAAAAAAGTTTTGGTTGAAAAATGCTAAATGTAATGAACTTAGGTCGGAGATTATTGAATAGTGGCGAACGTTTGTTTCTGATGAATGTACGACGCGAATGCACCGTATGAAATGTTTCTTCCTTTTTTGACCGTCAACCAGTTTTACTTTAATTATTAAATATTAATAATAGGAGTGTATATTTTATTGTAACTTTCTAAACAAAGCACTTTCATTGTACGAAGTAACGCCGGTTTACGGTACAGTAAACTAGTACGTTGTTCCTCTAACCTTAACGTCTAACGATATTCACGATTCGGTAATCTTTAAGCAGGATGTAACATCATGGCATTATGAAACCATTGTTAGCGATTATAATAATATAACATAATGCTTCGTATACATACGAGAGCCGAACTGCCGAGCCGAACCTCAACTTATGGGAAAGGAACGAAGCAATCACAAATGGCGATTAACGCGGCTTGCAGTTGCTTAATTCCTTTCCCGCAATTCGCAAATGTTTACAGACCATAAGACAACACCCGATTTTTCGAAGAAGACTTCATTCTTGACGCCAAATATAACTGATTTAACATCGTCCTTGTTTCTGGAGGTCACGTACATATTATAAAATAACAATTAATGATATTCACTTTTTGGCTAAAACCACAATTTACAAAGCCTCGATATAAAGCGCTATTCCGTAAAAAACGTGGTTCCATCAATTCTCAAATAAAAGAAAAGTCACTTGCTCGAACGAAAATTATTCCTCTCACGTATTTAAAATGCACTCCGCGGAGCGTGCCTACTTTATGTGGTCTGCAAGAGGGAATTTTACATCACATATTTTTTAACTGTCCTTATGTATGAAGAATTGCCTCTCCTTCATTAAACACATCTAAGTCTAAACTTCACCCAAATTTATCAAATTATTTTGAAATATTAACGTATAAGTTCGCATTCCCTTCCTCCACATATTATAACTACGACCAATAACAATCGATCGAGACTAGACTCTAATAACGAGGGGCTTGCTCGAGGCTCACATTTTAATTAATTAAGACGAATTCGTAAAGATAAAACATATTTTCTTTTAGACCGACATCTACGGAAGAATGTTATTTATATTTATGATTGATAAAAACAGTACCTAACCTTTAAAATATTTTATGTAAGGCGGTTTGAAAGTTTTATAAAATATTTTTTAAATAACTATAAATTTTGCGGTAAGTACCAGATATTATTTTTATAGACTATTAATTAGTAACTTCCCGAGATATTCGTTTAGAAAGATCTGAGATTTTAGTAACTCGTTGATCAGAAATTAATAAAATAAACCCCACGGAAAGATCAATTTTCGAAGCCTTCACTACGCATAGGTTCAAGTTTAAGATTCCGACTTTATTTTAGGGTATTGTCCCGTTTAAGGGTGAAAGCTGAAGAAATGAAAATAATAACTTTTTAAAATTATTCAGGAAATTAAACGACGGTCAAGGTCGGTGTTAAAGAGACTTTTGCTTGTGTAGCGGGGAAAAGGGTTCCAGACTATGGCATCTCCAATTGGGGTATATTGTGAGGCTGAAGGTATATTATAACATACTTTATTCATTTGTCGGTGCATGCACACGTGATGTGTAGTAATCCTAAGTATTCCTGCGTAATCCGTAAAATTATTCAATTATTATAAAGTTCAATGAACTTTAAATTTTAAAAATTTGTATATTAATAAATAATAATAATTGTTTACCTGAAATGTGTATTTCTTTTGTTTACCTAAATTTTTGACGGATTAAATCTTTGACCGATCTGAATAATGTTTTTTAAAGTTTACCAACGGTGTTCACTCCAATTGTAAATATTTTCAACTTACAATTATAATTAATTATAAAATACTGGTGATTTTTCACGGGTCTGCGCTAGATCTCTAAATAGTATAAAATAAAGTCACTATCCGCGTCTGTCTGTTTGTGCGCTTAGTTCTTCTAAACTATGCAACCGAATTTCACTATCACTTTAGAGAATTTCTTCCGGAAGGTTTATGTACAATACATTTTTTTTTTTTTTTTTTTTTTTTTATTAACAAAATTTTTGATACATATACAATTTGGGTACATACATAGTAATATAGAAAAAGAGTAACAAAAAAATCCCACAAAGGCGAAGCCTGAGCGTGGGTATTATAGTATAAGGATAAAACAGTGGTGTTTAAAATTTTTTTTTTTTTTTTTAAACTTATAATAAGTATCTATAGAGATCAATGTGATTGGTTTTTTTTACAGAAACACACACACATACACACACACACACACACACACACACCCTCACACACACACACACACACACACACACACACCCTCACACACACTGACACACCCTCTCACACACACACACACACACACACACACACAGACACACACACACACACACACAAAACATAGATGCATGTATATTTCTTTGATTTACAGAAATTAATCTTTAATTTACAGAAAGACATGTGGTATTTTAGTTATTTAGAAACAGATAGCTTAAATTATAGAAAAAAGTTACTCGCTTCGAAATTATTTCTTATCCAACTTTTAACATTTTTATTATATAAGTTCAGGTTTTGACACATGTTGATGGAATTGGGTAAAGAATTGAACAATTTTGGGGCAATATAGTTGATGTGCTTTTGGCCCAGCCTAGTTTTGCAGTGAGGGACTGTAAACACGCATGTGGTATGTCTCTGGCTCGAGCGATTTGTGTTTTTGGTGAAATTGATAGGACGTGTAAATATAAATTTGAGACATTGAATACAATAGATCCGTCTTAGTTCCATAATTTCAGTTTCTTGAAATAACTGGTTAGTGGGATATGTCTTGGTCCTTTGGTACATTATTTTAATGATGGACTTCTGAGCGATTTCTAAGGGTTTTACGTGGTTATTGTAAGTTCCTCCCCAGGCAATTATTCCATAGGAAATAGATGAAAGCACTAACGCGTCATAAACAAGTTTCATGGTTCTTATATTGACAATGTTGCTCATTCGTTTGAATATGTAACTTAGGTATCTCAGTTTATTGACCGTCTTTTCTATATGGTAAGTCCATTTGAGTTGGCAGTCTATGGTTACACCTAAATACTTGATATATTGTCCAAATTTCACGTCATTTTTTAATATTATATTTCTTAAATGTAGAGAATTGTCAAGCAACGCTTGTTATACGCCAGCTAGGCAACGTATTTTGATCGAGTTTTCACCATCATTTGAAGAATTTCTTCCGGAAGGTTTATGTACAATACATTGATATTATATTTATTGAATGTAGAGAATTGTCAAGCAACGCTTGTTATACACCAGCTAGGCAACGTAGTTTGATCGAGTTTTCATCATCATTTGAAGAATTTCTTCCGGAAGGTTTATGTACAATGCATTGATATTATATTTATTGAATGTAGAGAATTGTCAAGCAACGCTTGTTATACGCCAGCTAGGCAACGTATTTTGATCGAGTTTTCACCATCATTTGAAGAATTTCTTCCGGAAGGTTTATGTACAATGCATTGATATTATATTTATTGAATGTAGAGAATTGTCAAGCAACGCTTGTTATACGCCAGCTATGCAACGTATTTTGATCGAGTTTTCACCATCATTTGAAGAATTTCTTCCGGAAGGTTTATGTACAATACATTGATATTATATTTATTGAATGTAGAGAATTGTCAAGCAACGCTTGTTATACGCCAGCTATGCAACGTATTTTGATCGAGTTTTCACCATCATTTGAAGAATTTCTTCCGGAAGGTTTATGTACAATACATTGATATTATATTTATTGAATGTAGAGAATTGTCAAGCAACGCTTGTTATACGCCAGCTATGCAACGTATTTTGATCGAGTTTTCACCATCATTTGAAGAATTTCTTCCGGAAGGTTTATGTACAATACATTGATATTATATTTATTGAATGTAGAGAATTGTCAAGCAACGCTTGTTATACGCCAGCTAGGCAACGTATTTTGATCGAGTTTTCACCATCATTTGGAGAATTTCTTCCGGAAGGTTTATATAAATAAAACATGCATATTATATTTATGGAAAGTAGAGAAAAGTTGATGTCTTGTAATCGAGTCGTAAAAACATATTTACTTGCGCTTACATTGCTAAAACTGGTTAAACCTTATGAGATACATCAAAATAATGTAGGTACTACGGACTTGTATATCTTAAAAAAGGCCTATAGAAAAGTCACTATGGTATATGTATATCTCCTAGAGATTACACGCAGCAACGCCGGGTACAAGTAAGCTAGTTTGCAGAGTAAGAGAGGACTGCGGACGGGTATTCCAAACTAGTTCTAAATTTTTTTTTGAAATTTTCGTTAATAATCTATATAAATAAAAATGTTCATTTGTTCAAAATCTTAAATCTTCCAAATTTCTTCACCGATTACTTTAAAATTTTGACACAACGTTTTTATATACCTATACTATGTAGATGACACCTGTCACAGGTAAAAACATGCTTTTTTGAAAAACAGCATCATGTTGGACGTAAAAGAAATGGCGGTGCATCGCGTGGAGGGTGTATCCCCACGCTAGTAAATAATAAATGAATTATTTCGTTACGTTTTTTTCTGAAGTAATTATAAAGATATTACATGATGATTTTTAATGCAGTTGATTGGTTTCGATTTCCGTCTGTAATTGGTGTCAGTATAATTTCTATTTCTGATCCCCTTGTGTTTTGTATCCAGCTTTTTACTTGAGATTAAAATATTGTAATATTGTTGTGATTTTTGAATGAGAGTGGGATTTTAGTGTAGAGTTTAGTAAATGCTTGTAATACAAAGCAATATTAGGTCTTTACAGAAGCTGTCAACAGTGTGTTTAGAGTTGTTCATAGTAATAGTGTCTGTATAAGCAGTATCTACCGTTTTCCTTCCTTTGCTTCACACAATTCACAATTTTGTGAAATATTAATGCCGGGTTTATTACAAAAATGGGAAAAATAACATTATGAGAAAATAATTTTTCAACTCGTTTATTTATTATAAACAAATACCTAAGAAAGTGTTACAAACACTTAAAATATTTACAAAAATACTATTCGTACACAGATTTCATTATTATACATTAACTAACTTTTTTCTTTCACGCCATAAAAAGGAATTAAAATTATTGAAAAGCTACCATCACTGGTTAAATTGATACAAAGGAATAACATCATAATTTTTACACTTTACGGAGTCAACCATCTTCAAAATAATATAAAACAAACCAATAAGAAATGGACAGAGCATCTTTTAATTTTTTTAAAATATTGTTGAAAAACACATTACATACAGTAATATGAATGCTCAGAAATAAACATGAAGCGGGATATATTATTTATAAATAATGAGTCAAACTGGGAATATTGTTGGAGATAAGAAAAGGAAATTAAATTCGTTGTAAAAAAAAATTACAAAAATGAAATTTATTCAACGAGTGAGTTACATTTATTTTTGTATTGAATACAAGCTCAAATCAATAAATAGTATAGATACTATCTAATAAATAATTACATAAATTAACAAAATCTTAAAATAAAAATAAATATTATTTTAATATTCAACATGGCTTCAAGCATCGTGTTGTCTCAAATAAAACAATTTATTATAGTCTGTTTTATAAGTTAGGACATAAACATATTTAAATTTAAATATTTTACCAGTACCATTGTGAATATAGGAGAAATTAAGGCATTGAATGAGTAATGAAATAAAATGGAATTTTTTTAAATAACGATCTGCCACGAATTGTGTTGTATTCGATATTTCGAAGTAACAGTTCACGTGTTAAACGGTTTCCACTGTAAAATTAATTGCAGATTGAAATTTTAAATCTGCTAACTTATTATTATTAAAAAAAAGCTATGTGAGGATAATGTATTGGATAATTTAGTTATTTACAATCAAATATGTAGTAATTTCATACAAAAAATATAAGGTGTTCTTAATTGAAAGGAATAATATTGTGAAAAACTTAAATTAAAAAAGTAATCTCCTGTAAAGAGATATTGCTTTAATAAAAATCATATTATTATAATGAATAGTACATTTTTAAAGTCAAAATACTCCCATAAAACAGCGAAACTTCTCTTAAACTACACGCTTATTAAGCAATGATAAATAATAACAATAAATAAATTAACATTGGGATGGGCATAAATAATAATGGGCGAATATGATTCAAACGTCTCCACGAAAAATAATAAATAATCTATGTTTTATTGAATCTTTCTACCGCAATCGGTAAGCACTTAAATAGTAATTATTTGTGGCTAAATTGTATTTTACAGTCTGGCAACTCTAGAGAATTCATTTGGGCGCCAATTGTCATGTCTGGACACATTTGAATTCAGAACAGTCGTGTCTTCTGATGGCGGCCATGACGTCAGAGAGGTGCGCTGAAACCGAGCTGGCCACTGAAGGGTGTACACTGAAAAGAGGAAAAAATAACATTAAAATTCAAAAAGTATAAGGTTGGTTCTGCACTAAGAGTAATAGATCCATGGTTCTGAACATGGGAACCCTTTGTTGGTGGCCTCGCGTGATGTTTCCAAAAACATAGAAATTTGGGAGGCGCGTTTGGGTAGATTCCAACCCAACTGTCATACCTTTTATCTTCCCAGAATTTCCTACAACCCGGGCGTGTTTTAATATTAAATTCGAATAGATACATGAACATGCACTGAATACATATAATTATGAACTTGGATAGGTTTTTTTAGTATTCATTATTTTTGTATTATTTAATGTTTGCTACCACAAAGATATAATTTTTACTTGTTATACAATGTTATGAAGGAATACAATAATAGCCTTTCCTCACCATAGAGAGACATAACTATTGTGTTTGGTGAGGGTTACATATATACAAATATATAGGGCTATACTAGCACAGTGAAATCGATAACTTTACAATATCGGATCGATAAGCGTAACTGCTGATGATTTTATACCGTTTTCCCGAGCACGGTCGCGCTGTTGATAGCCAGACCGCTATTGATAATGCATTAAAGAAATCGACATACGCTGGCAACACTTGCGCATCTGTCTATGAATTGACATTCCTATACTTCTGACGGCTACGTAAAAGTTAAAAATACTAATAAATTGACAATGTCAAAACGAAATAATAACTTTAATGTACATCGGCAGTCCGCATTTACTTTTGACCCAAAAGAGACTTATTTAGTTTACGTGGTCTTTAGTCATAAGTCATAATTAGATGAATTAATTAAGTCTATGGATCGTGCATACGATTTTATAAGAGCTTAGCTAGTTCACCTCCGTTCATTAAAAAGCCAGCTGTTTTGAATAACTAATGACATTATCCAAAGAATGTGTATTTTGACAGCTTATCTGACAGCTTCGAGATCGCACTAAAAGCAGCAACTTTTGTCAACCGACTGTCGGAATCATAATTTCTCATTCTGACCGTGCTCGCAAATGTCGCTAACTACCGTAGATGACGAATTTCATCAAATATTGTATTGATAAAGGGTTTTATCGATCTACTATGCGACACACTGTGATGGGTAACGAGGAGGGTCTTGTTGTTCTGCATTAAATATATTTTTAATTGAATATATGTATATTATATACATACATAAAAAATAAATAAAAAATATACAAAATGAATATAAAATAAATGAAAAGTACCCGACTAAAATTTTGAATTTCGAGAAATGACTAAAAGTTTCCATAAATGCAGTAGTGCAACATTTCACATGATTACAGAATGATTTAGTTGGTGCATTATAAGCCAATTGCATTCTCAATCGGTAGGTTATTTTCTCATGTACATTTCGTATGCATTTTCACTATTTATTTTGTAATTATGGACATAATTACATGAAACAAATAATATACAGATTAAAACACATGAAATAGATTTCATACAGCGTAATAATTGAACGTGAATCATGTGAAAAGATTGGAGCGGGATTTATCCAAAAACCAAAAAGACACCCGTTACTTCAGACGGTCGTTAAATTAGCATCGAACTTTCACTTGATAATAATTTTTGTTGCAAAGTATAAATTATTATTCTCGAAATAGTAACGGGTTCAGTGAGTTAATCATAAATCAGTCCATAATTCATTCACATTTTCACATCAAAGATGTTGCCGAGACCAAGGCATTAAAATATTTATTTCTTCTAGAACCTGTTCCCTTCGACATTCTGCTCTCCGCGTTCTTTAATAAATTTATCACATTCTTTGTTCGGGCTGGCAATATAAATATATTGTTATCTTTATGACAGTGGAACTAACAAAAGGTGGAATGAGACAAAGCGTCCACGCCTTTGCTAAAAAGCCAGATAAATAAAGACCAATGAAAGCGAAAGTTTTCACTTTTTCGTGAAAGAATCCCGTTTTTTAAAAGTACGAATCTTTTGTCGTTTGACTTTTGGCCTTGGCTGTGAAAACCTTAAATCACGTTCAGAGTCTTGTTTCTTCTTCTTTTGTTGCTCTCATATATCAGACGTTGGTTACCTTCTAGGTAGATATTCCTTACCCTGGAGACCGTAGGTTCTACGAAAACGAATCTACGTAATACCTACGCATATTTATCTAATACATCTTCTCATGGATTATCAGAATCACTGACCGGGTGGTTTTATCATATATTACATCGATTATTGTGTTCTGGAAACCCTGAATGCCTACAATAGCAGTGCCTCCACCAAACCAAACTAGCAAACTCACAACTACCTGCCAAACTACCTAACCACCAACCTGCCAACTACCAAATTTCGGGTGAACGACACGTTCACTTGTCGTGATGTCGTTTGGAATGTTTAAAATACGCCTCTACTTTCGCTTCCACCGCCGTGCCTTCCAAACTGCTTGAGTTTCTGGGACCTGCACACGTGAATGAACAAATTTGAAGTTTAGGATTTTCGATGGAAGTGTTCAAAAAAATATGTAAGCTTATTGACGTCAGAAGAGATGTCTATGGGTAAACTGATTTTTGGCATATGTACACAGTAAGAAGAAATAAAAGGCCCGTAATTCTGTGTTTAATGTCTTAACACAGCCTCAGATGTTGTGTTCAGACCTATTTATGGGTCATGAAATTTGCACAGCTGGGATTTCTAAGACAAAGTAATTATTATTAGCTATAACGGGCATTTATAGCACGGGCTATGAAGTTTTGAAATGTACATATAACTGTAATAATAAGACAAGATTTTCCACAGTTTTCAATTTTAATATTTATTTACTGTTTAACTTTTAAAATTATTTTTTTAATGTGAAACCCCAAATGAATCCGTCTGAAGCCTGTGAGACTATGGTGTCCCCATTTGGGGTATGCTGTGAAGCTGAATGTAGTGGGGAGGGGAAGGAGATGGGGTGGAGGAAGGTGTGAAAGTACCTGGCTATTCAGATCTGGTCAACAAACACGGCCAAAATCATTTCAAGCAACGTTTCATTTCTGAATGGTGGTCTCTCACCAGGGCGCTAGTATCTCCCACTCTGAAACTAGTAAGAAATAAATCGAAATCAAAATAGATAGGTCAGTAAAACTATGCAAGTGTGCAGTGTCTGTTGGCCTTTTTACTGAGCACTGTGGGTGTCGAACTCGATAAAATTATTTTCCAAAAAATATTTGTAATGGACGGATATTGATACATTTTAAAGATAAAGTTACCTACTATATCATTGCTGCATGTAAGCACCTTTTTAGTTATTTATTAAGTTAAAAGAAATACATATTTCGCTTTGTTAACTTAAGTGTACATTGATTAAAAACAAAAATAATATATATATTAATAATTATGGTTTACTACCTAAGTAACATATTTTTCTTAAGTAAGAGCATTTTGGTTTTGCTCATTGATCTTGAGGGCAAACAGTTTTTTCTTAAATATATTTATTCTATTTACGGTTGTCAGGCTATCAGGAAGGAGATTATATATGTGTACACCCTCATGGCCTATGTTTCTTTTACCACACTCTGTCTTTGCTGAATTTGTGTATAATTTATTATGTTGTCTTGTGTGGTGGTCATGTACTTGTGATGTTTTCATAAATGAAGTATTTGTGTGTATGAGGCCATTTTGGATTTTGTGAATTAATAGGCATATGTTGTATTCGTACAGTTTTCTAATTTTAAGTAAGTTAGTTTCTTGGTATACTCTTTTGGTGGGGGTATCTGGTCTATAGTTAAAAAGTTTTTTTATAACTTTATTTTGTATTATTTGAATTTCATTTAGATATGTGATGTTTGTGTTTCCCCATATTTCTATGAGATAATTTAGGTGGGATTGAATTAAACTAAAGTATAAATGTATATAAAATATATATGTACTATACTGAACCGAGGGTCCTCGCCAAAAAACGAGGAGAATTATTTTGGTGTAAAATATGAGCGTTATGCTATCAAAACAATGAAATATAGACAAATGTGACGTATTAGTTAATGCCAAAGATCTTGTTCTAGTTGGATTCTACATTATTCAGATTAATTAATCGGAATCAATTACTTAAAAGCAGGCCTCCACGGCAATTAATAAAAACGCAACCACAGCAACGACGTGGAATAAGATCCACCACCTGTTGATAAAAAAGCAATAGCTGTACGTCTAGGCTACTGGGCGGACAAGAAGTCAAAACAACGATTAAGAAAGGCACACGGTATCCACGCGAGTACATCAATTAGTTCCGCAAATATTGACCTAAATCCAATTTTCAAAATTCTTTTCGCGAGGAATGTTTAAGCAAGTCCGTTATATTAAGAGCAGACGCCAATGTGCATACGTATGGAATATGTATAAGCGATTTGGCACTGGCAGAGGCGTAGCATTCACTTGTGAAACAAGGGAGACGAACACGGGCGTACGTATCAAGGGGCGGCAAGGTGAAATACATGATTTTATATCGTATAGTACCGCTGCGTGTTAAACAAGCGCAAAAGTATTAGATAGATGTCGTAAGCTCTAGAGATCTCGTAAGCGCGTGTTTTACGGTCAGACCGTCATTGTTTAATGTATGAGACGATGAATGGATGTGAATGAGGCAAAAAGTCTTTGCCAAGACCGAGTTGTTTGGCGGTACGTACTATATGCCCACCCCTGCGGATAAAATGGCTAAACGGCGTGATGGTTATTTAGTTAGTTAGTTCAAAATAAGAAAAAACTTATGATATTATCAAAATCTTCTTTTTGATCATACAAAATGAAGAATCGCTTCATAAAATTGCCACCTCTTCCTAACATCAATGCATTGGCCTACATGGAGTCCACATACTTTGGCTAAACATTGAAAACTTGTGATACCTGTCCAATCATCCATATTATTCATGCATTCAAGTATATTTCAGCATGTCGTTGTTACGCCGACAATCTGTTAAGTGACACCGTGTCAAACACATTATTTTTGTTTGAATAAATTGTATTCAAAATTGCGACATCTTGCAGTAATTTCTTTTGTATATCCCATGTACACAAATTACAATTTTCTTTTATTCTAAAAAATCTGTCACACATTCTGTCACACTGTGAAAGACATATAATTCGAGGCAGTATTAAAAGTACAGATCAGATCCGGTCGCATTTTTACTTATTTTCTATTGCAATGAACAATAATCACAATCTGCTGAAATGATCGATAATGAAACGTCAAAATAATATCTACGATGGGAGTGACTTGCGCATGCATTCTATGTATATAAAATGCATGAAATATACGATAACACATAAAATACGGTCTACATAAAATGAGGTCTATATAAAATGCGGTCTACATAAACGGCGGTCTGTGGCAGGACAACGTCTGTCCGAGTCCACTAGTATATTTATCAAATTGAAAGAGATACGTAAATTATTCCATAACTATTAAAAAAAATACTATTGATAAATTTAATTAAATTGTACCATATTTTAAAATCTTCGTAACATGCACGACTTCAATACCATCATATTTGTCGAAATAAGTTCAGCGTTTTTTTCGCACACAGACGGCGACACCCCTCGCAGTGGCTCTGGGCACCGGCATAAACGTAGGAAGTAACATGTAACCTGTAACTACAGGTATAAACTAGGTACTATGTGCTTGCAAGATTAAAGTCGGGCACCCAAAATGTCTGGCGGATTTATGCACCGGACGAGACAAGGAATGTATCCAGTTTGGTAGAAGATCCACAATAAACCTGACCGGCCGGTAATTGGTCGAAAGGGAATGGTCACTTTTGAGACCCAAATTTATCTATATAAATAAAAAATGGTAGTTTGTTCAAAATCTTGAATCTCCGAATGTTTTTCACCGATTGCTTTGAAATGTTGACACAACTTTGCACTCGAATACGCGTGTGTTATTATATATGTATAGTATATAGATGTCACCTGTGAGAGGTAAAAACAAGCTTAACAAAAAGCATAATCTGTTGGACGTAAAAGCAACACTCGCTATTATTTTTCTATCTACACAGACAGACTGAGCTACAGTAACGCGTGGCGGGTTAAAAATAGTTATTATATAAATAATAAAAAATCATCCGTGTTACTCATAACAGATATTGAATTATATATTATATGAATTCCTTACATAAATTAAATACCTCTGTTTTTTTTTTATTTACATAGATTTGTTAACATGTAATTGTTGGGTTATGTAATATAATGTGCATTTGTTGGGTTAGCTGGAAGAAATAGGATGTAACCTATAAGCTATACCCTTTGTATTTTTTTTGTGCAATAAATATTTTTTTGAATTTTTAAATATTGAATTTTTGATAATTCAAGGGATAAGAACATGTTGGTAGAAAACGTTACTCATAATCACACGCATGCGTACTGCGTATACCGGCCGTAATACCTCAGTATTAGTGGCTGACAGATTTTTAAATGGCCCGACCCCCAGGATTAGGGACGTATTACTATCGAATTAAGATGGAGTAACAATCTGGTTGATTTGATAAATATCTATCGGTAGCGTAATGAAAATGTAAAAAAGCAAAAATACCCTTTGGCAGCACTATCAGAGGAATATTTTAAATCGAAATATCGATTTACCAAAGCAAATACGGAACAAATAATCAAATTGGCAAAATTTAGAAGTAATTCAAAGCATTCCCGGTCAATGACATCGTAAATGTCATCTTAAGAAACGTGAGTTAGCAACTGAACGCGAAATGCGAAAATGACTGTGCTTTTGAGGATTGGAACAAAGCGGTTCCAATCTAAAATAATCTTGGGTGAATATTATTATGAGTTAATATACGGAGCAGTATACGGCCCTCTTCGCCGTATATACAGCGGCGTATTAGGGAATCTATATAAGTAAGATAGATTGTGTTTTCTCTTCTGAAAGGTAATTTAAAATGCATTCTGTACCTACGAATTGCGGACTCTTTTGCAAATAATTCCATACAAATTATTGAACACATACCCCGAGGTGTAGGAAAAGAGTTTGCACTGTAATCGTGGAAGGCGGTGTTGATGTATCTTTACTTTGCAATAATAATACTTGAGTATTTTTGTAGCATACATTTTTGAGAAATGTTGCCTCAAGGGGACTACATAAAACATATACCACGGACTGAGAAAGCTTCGAAATTAGGGATTTAACTTTATTTAGTGATTTATTTCAACATGTTGTCATGTCAAAGCATGTTTCAAAACTCCATAACTCCAAACTATCTGAAATAACTTTTATTAACATATAAATTCCAGATGGCGAAATCTGTGCACATTTGATGGCGCCAGAGCTCACTGTTAGAGAGAAACGCATGGCTGGAGCTTCAAAATATTTGATAAACTTACGTGTTTTTGTCTAAAGGAGGGCCGTTAGACAGATTTCCATCTGCACAGACGTAACGTAGTCTGCAGAGTCAGTTCTACAGGTTTTTAATGGAGCTCCTCGGAGCCCTGAGGAAAAACAACCCTCAAGGCCCATGACATCTTTTGGAGGGTATTTTTGTGGAAAGGAAGGATAGAAAGTTCTGGGAAGGAAAAAAGTATGAGGGATGGGTCGTGCATATAATCCGGGCCTCTTCAAGACCCGCATTAGTAAATCTCTTCCGTTGCCCCTACCTTAACACGCCTCACAACGCCCATAGTGACGTGTTAGTGGCGACATAGTCCCTGTCTTTACAATTTACAGACAGAGGCAAGTAACAACAAGTAATTTCTAAAAGCCTTCCTGAACATTACGCTTTACTAAACCATTATTTATATTTTTTCTCTATAGCGTCAGTATTCTACTTGCATTCTTCGCCTGTGATCGTAATACTTTCTTTTTGATTATTTTCTTCTGCACAAAGCATTATTATTTTGCAAACTAGCTTTGCCGTATATTGTACGGGAACAAGTGCGGTAACGGAACTAAATTACGGCGGCCATCAGAAATAAATCGATGCTAGATTTACGATGTGTATAATGTAGTAAAGATTTCTAATTAATAAATTGAACGTGTTTAAATAAAGATCTGTCATGTGTCAAAGAGTTAATTACTTAAAAAACTGTATTAACCCCTAGACTAATTTCGGGAGATATTTCTCCTAGTCTGAAAAGTAATGCTATCTCGTTTTGCACAACTGTGAGATACATGACTGAAGCTGTGTTAGAAAGAGAGAGCACCACGATTTGCATTAACATTTAAAAGTTTACAATAGACGCTCTTAAAAAAATTAATAATTCTATGAAACAAAAATATTTTTCAATGTTTCTTATATTTATCAATATGTATTTTCAGAAAAAAAGTAAAGTCACAGTAACTTTTATGATACATTTGTCTAATTATATATGTTTTTTGGTTTCTTGTAAAGTGGTAATTACAGTTTACACGATAAAAATATCGGCAAGCGACTTTAAAAACTCAAACTATATTTGCGTTCAAAATTTTAATATGTCTAATAACTATATGTCGAATTGTAATACTAAAATCTGAAAATCTTTTTTCCGCTTCTAAAATAGTTTTTTTTTAAATACGTTTTAAAACAGCGAATTTATCTAGAATCGCATGTAATGCGAAAACATTTCCCGCGCAATTCGCATTTTGACAGTTCGCTTAAGAGAAATAATGAGTTTTATCTCAACTCATGTAATAATTCATCCCGTAATGAGTTTTATCTCAACTCATTGGGAATAATGTGTTACTTACCATGTTTTTTGTAATACATTATAAATAAAAAAAAAAAATAAAAATAAAAACTAAAAAATATAGAGACCCTAGGGGTTGAGCATTTTCAAACATTTATTAATTACTGTGAGCTGATGACCCCGGGGAATAAGGTGTTACGGTAATTTGAAATTAAATAATAAAATTATTTCCTCGTTGCAGAATAGTCGCCTCTAGTGAGATACCACCATACAAAAACGAAAGGTTGCTTGAAATATTTGAAAACTATTTTAGTGACCAGGAATGAACAGCTGTATGCTTCCTTTCTTTCCCACACCCTTTCTCTCCAAAGTTCCCTCAGCCCCACAACGTAGGTACTCCAAATTTGCTTCATAATTATTACAACAATAATCACCCGGTTCTAGGTAGATTGGATTTTTTCGCAGTAATTACAACAAAACATATATTCACTTTCACATCAAGAGAACTCAGTAAGTTCGCCTATGTTAATTTAGCGAATACCGCACAAGAATTCCAACTGCTTCTAACTGATTACAAATTCTGGAGCCTGTGAGACTGTGGCAATTGTGCCATATTGACATCACTGATATATTATGTTTTAAGGTTGAAGGTAGTGAGGAAAAGAAGGCGGGGAAATATCTGGCTATTCAGATCTGGTCACAAAACCAGCTAAAGCCATTTCAAGCAACATATCACAAAATTTTAAAAATGTTTACTTAAAAATAATTTGTTAAGTACCTATTTTCATAAATAATTGAAAAAAAATTGAATTGAATTGAAAATTGAATAATTAATGATAACTGTTTCGCCTTCTGACAATTTAATATGTATGATGTAAGTGGAAGGAAGTTACATATAGTCCGTATCAGATTTGCACTGTTAATACATAATACCTATTTAAATGAAAATACAGTATCGGCAATATTTGAAATCGTTCAAGCACGAATCTAAATTAATTTATTATTTTCTCTTGCCAGAATTGAGTAGAAAATCATAATTCGTATAATTATATTTATTACTGTAAACACTGGTAAAAAAACATATTCTCTGTCTTAAATATTTAATATTTGCTTAAAAATTTCTTTCACACTTGTAAATAAATACGTGTTCACAGAATTAAGAAAATATTCCATATCCATGAAAATTGATGTATTTACGAATAAGCTGGTTTTAAAAGTACGTATTCTCTTATTCTTAATATAATGATTTCCATACTGTACCCAAAAAAATACCCCAATTCAATGGTTGATAAAATGTTTTTAACTTCTGTCGTTTCTTCAGGGACGCGCATTTATTATGTTTGGTGCCAAAGTTAATAGTACATTTTCAAACAAAAACTTTCATGCTGTCAAATTATACAATAATATAACACATTTGTATTAAATACTAGCATTCTTGGGTAGTTTTAAATTAACCAAAACAATAGGTTTTATTACAAAAATGAGAAATTGCAAAATGTTTTTATAATCCATTAAAAAGATCCGCATCGATTTGTTTACTATAAAAAATTGACGTGTATCATGAATATTCACGGGAGTATTGCAAACCTTAACCATTACGTTAATTTTAATGGTGTCTAATTAAATATCAAAAGCTTTTCAAAGCTCATCAAAGTCTTTTCTAAGAATAATGCTCACATTACCTTGACAGGGTAATTGACGATTTAACAGTACAAATTGTGACAGAACTCATTACATTAATGTATTGTAATCGAGTTTATTTTAAACAGTGCTAATGATAATCATTTCTTTCCATTATTTTACAGGCGTTTAAAATGTTTATGGGCGCTGCATGTGTGTTAGGTTTATCGTTGTTGCAAGTGATAATTAAATAATTTATTAATGAACTTCTTAAAAATAAAAGTGAAACGTAACTGTTTCGACATTTTTACTTTCTCCTTGTTAATGCGACTGATTGAGATTTTAATTTTATATTAATTATTGCTAGATGTAAAATAAATTAGTAAATGACGATTGCAAGTTTTACTAAAGAATACAACAATGTATAAGGAAATTACTGCTTAGTTTCAAGTTGTACCCCGTATTCCAATATGCAACACATATTATTAAATCTGTAGAAATGTTATAATATATATAATACTTTTCAATTCAATTTTCTTCTCCGCAGTGGTATAATATTATTGATGCAATCTTACATTTTTTTGCACATTCCCCATTTTTTAATTGAATAACATGTTTCATGAAAGAGACTCCGTATACAAGAAATTATTTTATTTACTAGGGAGCCATTCAAACGTGAGATTAATCATGATATTTGTTGTGATTGTGTTAGGTGACCTGCTCTAGTTTAGTAAATATCAAAGAAATCTTTCCAAACGAATAAAAAAAGCTGGAACAAGACAAAAGTTGTTGCAGACATTTTTTTCATGAAATGAAATCTAATAGGATATTTTGAATTCACTTGACGACCGTGACCTTACTATTCTTAAGATATGAGGATAAAAAAATACGCAACTATAAAATTCCACGGAAAACAAGACAAAATTTATCATTATTTTGTAATACATACACAACAAACTATCAGACACACTCACTAATCAATAGGATGCATAATCTAGGAAAAAAAGTTTGGGGGTACTATTGATATATTTAATGACACCATGTTTAATGAAGCGTAATCTATACCAGCAATTTGTTGAATCTAACAAATTAAAGTAACGTTTATTTTCTGGAATCACTTAGTGCGTATAACCTCAAATTGTAATATTTCATTATTGAAGACAATATTAGCGATTCCTAAACGAATGTCTGAAACAGAAAAATCAGAAAAAGATACGGTCACATCTAGGAAAAAATGTGCGGTGAGAAAAATTAAGACAATTTTGGTAGTTCTTATTTAAAGTATGATTCAGTTAAATATGACCGAAGGAGATAGGGTCCCATTAGCTCAGTTGGTAGAGCGGTGCCCCGGCAAGGCAAGGGTCCTGGGTTCGACTCCTAGATGTGACCGTATCTTTTTCAGATTTTCGTTTAGGAATCGCTAGTATTGTCTTCAATAATTAAATATAGTAACGTTGTTAATATAGTTTTAGTGATTTGTCTTGTACGTGGTATTGTTCTAGTTTCTTTTTTATTTTGTCACTGTTTACCAATATTGTTGCATATTTAATTTAAATTATATTCTCAATATACTTATATGTGTGTATTCATAGATCTATTTTGTTCCTACTTATAATAAATTAAATCTACATACTTTTATTTTTCCTATATCTTTGATGGGCGGACATAAGAGTATAACTGCAAAAGTGTTACTTTTCAGGAGAGCAAAAAAACATTATTATGAACTTAATTATCTCAAGTATTTTAAGTTAGTTTAATAGGTACAAATTTGTTTATTTATGTTTTGAGTACTGGTGTAACTATACTGTTAATACCATTGATGCCGGCATACACAAGACACATTTTCTCATATAAATCGTTAAATGGTCAAAAATGCAGTTATACTGTTATGTCCGCCCATCAAAGATATAATACAGATATTTTCCTATGTTTACTGCATCATGTATCACTTTTATGTAAAAGCCTTTTTAGGATATATTTAAAGAAATAAATAATTATAACAGGTAAAATACAATATGCCTTACTTTTTACATAAAAGTATAAGTAATTATTTTTTATGTTTTTAAATACGTACACATACAAAATAACATACTTCCGAATATGATTCGTGTACACGAATCAAGCAATCTCCTAAAAAGCGTGCCAACACGTAATAATAACATTAAAAAAGTAATCCGTTTAAAAAGTTTAAGCGTTTATTGCATTTCTCGCACGAACTCAAGCCGACCCGTGCTCCAATGCGGCAATCGGTTGAACTGGCGAGATAATGATGCACGTTTAAAATGCCGGTCCTAGTAGAAAGTAAACCGAAGTCCACATATTTGGACTGTTAAATAAATGAAAATTCTCAACGTGAACTGTTATTGTTTTAAGAAGAAATTATTTCATTGAGGAAGCTGCGCACACGCGTGCCTTTACATGTCAACCGCAGCGGTTCGCTTGGCATCGAGGTGGACGCCACTGCGTGTCTATGACCAAGTGTTTTATGGGAGTCTAGTTTTCGGTAGGTAGATGATAAATACTCTCAATTTCTCTGGGATAGATACATAATTTATGGAGTAAAAAACGCATTTTAATATGATTTGTGTACCTACCTGCCATATATTTATTTTATTTTGACTAAATCGAGTATTTTGAGTCTCGAATGCTCCCAACCGTCTAGAGCAGTGGTTCTTAACCTTGTTGGAGGTACTGACCCACACCAGTTTCATATGCGCATTCACCGAACCCTTCTTAATTGGTTAACTAAAATATGACTTATTCAAATTCAAAACACAGGTATATATTTATACATAGGTGCACAAATTGAACAAAGCAATGAAAGAACAAAACCATTAAGAACAATGAATAAATCGATTAAAACATGATTTTTGCACAGAAAAAAAAACATAATAATGAATATTTACTGCAAATTAGTGTGAATTCAAGTTCAAGTGTGACTTTCAAGAAAGTTTGCGAAGTTATCGTTTTCTGTTGGTCGTTTCCATAACGGTAGCTTTTTAAAAAGCCTTCAGGTTTTCTTCCGCTTCGATGATGTTGACTCCACCGAGATGATTGAGAGCCTCTGTCTTAACCTCCGCTGAACCCGCGAGACTGACTCACCGAACCCCTGGGGTTCGATTGAACCCAGGTTAAGAACCACTGGTCTAGAGCCAGTGAGACTATGGCATCCCCAATTGGAGTATGTTGTGAGGCCGAAGGTAGTGGGGAGGGGAAGGATACAGTGAAGGGGAAGGTGGAGAAGTACCTGGCTAATTAGATTTGGTCACCAAACACTGCCAAAGCCATTTCAAGCAACGTTTCAATTCTGAATGGTGGTTTTACACCAGGGTGATACTAAGAGTATCTTCCACTCTGCGTGTCACAAATAAACTATATATTATTTTAAATAAGCAAATTGTAAAAAAACACAAATTAATTTATTTATTTGCGCACCTCGGGATTTGAATCCGTGACCTTGCTAGTCGCGAGCCTTACCTCTCGACCAAGGAGGCCATCTCTTTCTCGGCCTCCTACTCCTCCCCACTGCCTAAGCCTTTCAGCATACCCAGATTGAGGATGTCATAGTCTCAATAACTCTGGACAACTGGAACTCTTGTTTCCAATTTCCTAAAGAACCTTCCTGTTGACAATGGTTTTATTTTTTTGATTTTTGTAGCTTGTTGTTTTTTCTTTTGTCTTTTAAAGAAGTTCTGGAATTTAGGAAGTTTCGTGAAGATATTATTTCGGGTTTTTGATCGTGATTTTTTTAGTATTTCTGGAAATACTAGTAGGTATTAATAGCACTATACATGACGTACATATCAGTGAAAGTAAGAAATAAGAATGAAAGCATTCGTAAACAAAATACGAGTCATTTTTCTAACAAGAACACTCTATAGCCAGTGTTTCTCAAAGTATTCGATAACGCCCCCTAGTGGGCGCTGTAGGCTTTCAGGAGGGGCAGTAGAAGGCCCAAAGAAAATTAGCGGGCGTTGAGGAAATGTAGAAGAGAGACGGCAGACAAATTCTGTCTTTAAAAATCCGACAAAATCTAACCGAATTAAACGATAATAGTTTATAACAATGATATATTGCATGAACTTGGATGTATTTGTGTGAACGTGGATTTAGTGTTGTAGCAACGTTGCTAACTAAAAAGAGAAATCGGCTGCAAGTTACCGAACGCGGCGACTTACGACTGTTTATAAGTGAATTCGAGCCTGATATTGACCAACTCGTAGAATTGATTCAGAAATCCTTTATTCATCCTTCACATTAGATAAGTTTTAAATTCAAAGCCTTATTTTTATGTTAGTAAAAATACTCTCATTGGAAAATTCTTTGATCTATGATATAGGATACGGATCTCACCCTCTCTATCCTATCCATATAATAATAAATATTTAAAAAATATTCTTGCAATAACTGTTTTTGAGATACGCAATAGATAGTAATGTAAAAAAGTAAATAAAAAAAAAATAAAAAAATATGGGGGTATTAAAGTTTTTTTAAATCTCAAAGTGGGCGGTGTTAAATATGTTTGAGAACCTGTGATCTAAGTCTTTAAAATTTAGGTTTTGATTCAGTAATATCACTGTAAATGATTACCGATGCTTAGTAAGCGTATCGGATGGAAAATACTCGAATACAAACGCTGGTATTGTTGAAAATCTGAAGGTTACGCGGAGTTAACTCACCGATACAAAATATTGCTAATTTATTAAGAATCTCTTAAAATTATTCGTTTTCCAGTTAAAAACTGGATTCCAGGCCTTTAACGAATGAATTTATAGGTTTCTGAATAAACTTTCAGAAAAACACGAATGTGTTACTGCGATATCGGAACACGTATTCATAAACATTCTAATGTCATTGTATATTATAAGGACAAAAGCAGGTGCATGGTATATTATGGATGTACTAAAGGTTTATTAGGAATCGGCCCGCAATTCTGTTTTTAACAGGATTTTAATAAATCAGTATTACTCATTTTTATCCGTGTTTTTAACAGGATTTTAATAAATCAGTATTACTCATTTTTATCCGTGTAGCAATAATTAATGGAGAGCGGGATATCTTTAATAGTTCCGAAACTCTAAATGTAATTAGTGCGAAAGATCTTTTAAAGTCCCTATAATTTCAAGTGGCGTACTGCGGAGATAGGTAGTGGTGCCCTTGCATCTCGTATGTACCTACTTCTTATTTTCAGGTCCGGAAAGAAGATATTTTAAATTTTAAACGGTAACTACATTCACAGGTTGCTTTGATTCTGCCGATACTTTCTCTGTACGATGCAGATTAATTTAATAAACAAGGTCCAAGAGCGAATACTTGTGGAATGCGAAGATGAGACAGTTTCGCAATGAGGAAAGTAGCTACGTAGGTCTTGTACTTACCAAAGAAAATAAAAATTCTTGGTTGAAACAGAGGATCCAAATTCCGAGTAAGGACTTGAGACAAGGCCGAGACGAAATCTATCGTAAATCGTCTCTAATTTTTATTAACAGTAGGTTGTCTGGATTTTCCGATATTGGCTTAAGGAAACAGCCGAATCAATCTGTAATTAGCATATATGAAAAACTTAATTTTTTGGTCTTATAACTTAAATATTTTGCTTAAATAATGTACATAACTGGACCGGTCGGTGGCCGAGTTGACATCGCGTTTGGGTCTCACCCAGGCGTAGTGTGTTCAATTCCTCGGCCGGCTAAGTCCTCCACCACAACACAAGCAACATTTTCCGCTTACTGTGGTGGTAGTAGGAGATTTTCAAATATTGTCAGGTTATTCGTAACCCGGGAATGTTTGTCTTTCTTTTTTTTTAAAATAATAATACACGTAGATATTTATTTGAGTTCAATTACTAGTTTCAGACACATAATTATAAAATCAATTGGTTAAGTATTAAATACTAAGGGCCTTACTAATAAACCTGTTTAATATTCAAATCATATCAAGTCTACCAATTCCTTAGTTAAATTTAAAAAGTTAATTAAGGTTTTTGTATTGACAGACGATTGTCTTAATATTTTTTCATCCTTGTCCTTTCTTAAATAATAAGATTATATATAAGTCCCATTTGCTAAAAACTGAATGTCACCCTATCTGTCTTTATTATCTACTTTGCTTCTTCTTTTGAATAATGATGAATGATTAGTTATGGTTCAAATATTGTTACAATATTCTGTCAAATTACCCATCTGGTAACTTATTTTTTCTTTAAATTTGAAATATTTTGTGTTTGTATGTAGAATTACTTTATGTTTGTGATTACTCTTATGTTTACTTCACTCAAATGTTAATTGTTAACCTCGGTACAGGCTTAGTCCTAGTGAGGTTGATTTTTATGTGAAAAAAAGTGTTTTATGTATAGTGAGATGCAATAAATAAATAAATAAATTTATACATAACTGATAAACAACCGTTTATCTTATGTTTATCTTACATAAATGGCTATTTATCAGTTGTGCAAAATTTTAAACATGTTTATTAGTAAGGGGGTAACAGTCTTACTAAATAGATACTGATCACACAAATAGGGGAAATCTAAAGATGTTAAGATATTTTTCGAATTGTTGTAGAAATAAAGATTATGGCTTCTAAACGTATTCTAAATTTTAATCAACTGATAAACAATAATTTTTGCAGGCCTCCACGGTCGAGGGGTACGATCGGGGGGTTAAAGTCCCGGCGTGCGCAAGTAAATTTTATTTTATTGATTTGTGTTATTTCACATTTAAAATAAAGTAAAGTATATTTGCGGCACGTTCCAGACTGGAAGATACTCTCAGTATCGTCCTGGTGTAAGACGACCATTCAAAATTGCAATGTTGCTTGAAATGGCTTTAGCCATGTTTAGTGATCAGATCTGAATAGCCAAGTACTTCGCTACCATCCTTTTTCCCAACTACTTCCCCTCCCCACTGGTTCCATGATAACTCTTCAAAATGACAAAAAATAGGTTAAATTTTTACATACGTAACCTATTTAACCTAGTTTACGTTTCATCACTCTTCATTACTTTATAACACTTTTTATAGGTGTATTGAATTGTCATTTTGATGAGTTATCTGGTCAGTTAAAAAAGGTTCCATGATAACTCTTCAAAATGACAATTCAATATAATAGCGTTTCACGGCTAAAAATCAAATAATTACATAGCAAAATTTCAAACACAAATTCAAGAAATATTTGAACTCTCGGCTGGCTAAGAATCGTTATGAGATCATCGCTTTATTTTTTCAGTGCAGTTTCTTATAAATAGTTAGTAATCATTGCAGAATGAAATGATTATTAAAATTCTGAATGAATCAACCACCGGTGTTGTAAAAGCAGTTGCTTACAACTCCATTAAAAAGCGCTCAACAAGGGGCTATCTTGTTTTTCTTAAGTCGTAGTTCCAAAACTGACAACCTTAACTTTATGAACTTCAAACGTAGTTACAGGCAGTATGATCTTTATGAATTGGAATTCATTAAACGGGAAATGGCTTTTCGACCGGAAACGTAAAAAAGTCTTGACGATGACGTAATGTCCGTTGAACCTTTTTTTCCCTTTCCTCCCGGCCACTATTTCGGAGATTCGCGACATGTTCTGTTAGTTTTTGTGAGATTCATTAATGAGTGAATTTTCCTTTTACGAATGTCGGTATGCGGTTGTAGCAATTTTGATACATTCAAAAATTTCATTAATCGAAAGTTGACAAGATAGGAATAATAATTGTACAGGGTTTTCCAATAAGAGGTGTTATTTTGAATAGCCCACTATTTCTTTAGATGTTACTTTTGAAGCTGTCATTTTTTGACATTTGACAAGTAAAAACTACGCCATTAATAAAAATGGAACGATACACGCTTCAACAACTCATTGAAATTATTAAAATTCACTTGAGTGAATCAAATGCAAATCATCTTGAGTGATGAGGCCCATTTCCACCTCGGTTTTTTGGTTCGGAAAACCCAAGAGTTATTGTTGAAAAGCCTCTCTATCCTCAACGTGTGACTGTTTGGTGCGGTTTATGGTCCGGCGGAGTCATTGGACCTTACTTTTTCGAAAATGAGGCTGGAGCAACAGTTACGGTGAATGGATTGCGCTATCGAGAGATGATTAATGATTTTTTATGGCCGGAATTGGATGGTATTGATCTGGACAACGTTTACTTTCAACAAGACGGCGCTGCGTGCCACACAAGCAACGAAACCATTGATCTTTTACGATTGAATATCAAAATAACACATCTTATTGGAAAACCTTGTATTATACTGAGATTTTAAAGTTCCTGTATAGTTACATGTGGCCAGCGACAAGATATTCAATCTGTAACGCTGTAATGATATAAGTTATAGGAGGTACATTTGTATTAGGGCGACAAAAATGCATTGTAAGATATTGAAAAAAAAATTATAATGACAGTAGTTTTATTGAATACTTCTGAAGAAATCCATAAAGGTAATGTGAGCACTAGCATGAAGAATAGCTTGATCAAACCTCTTTATGAGCAAACTTACTGATATAAAGTACTGTTAATTTATTAAAATCTGGACAACGTTTTCCTGTTAAAAACGGGAATGCAGGACTTTAAGGAATTAATTGACAGAGAACCTAACAAAGTTTTAGTTAAAAACGAATGTTTTATGAGGACGGCGGAACACGTATTAATACAAATGTTGATATTGACATAAATTATTTTTCCTGTTAAAAACAGGACTGCAGGCCTTTAACGAATGAATTGACAGAGTTCCAATAAAGTATCAGTTAAACGCCAATATTTTAGGAGGACGGCGGAACACTTGTTAATACAAATGTTGATATTGACATAAATTCGTTTTCCCGTTGAAAACGGGATCGCAGGCCTTTAACGAATGAATTGACAGAGTTCCAACAAAGTATCAGTTAAACGCGATTTTTTTAGGAGGACTGCGGAACACGTGTTCAAATATTGCTATTGATATTGACATACTGATATTTTCGCATTTCGTCATGATATTTATTAGGAAAATAACACGTGTTTTCGATATATTCTGAATGACTAATATTTTTTCAGAAAATTGGCATGCTGTCACTATTTAACTAGATCATTTTTCTACGTGCATTTAGATAACGGAGATGATACAATGCATAAATGTGACTGCAATTAGAAGTAGATACATGTTGAAGAAGAGGAGTTTGAAAATGCATTATGTTCGTTTGACATTGGGGTTATATGGCAGATGTTCAACTATATTTTTTACATGAAAATATGTCTAAAGAGCGTGGAAACAAATTTGCTGCAATCATTCAGCAATTTCCAACCAAAGGCAGAGCTAAACAATTTATACATATATAATAATGACAATGACTTTCGCCTTTTAGGGCAAATACGGAAAGCCGAATAGGTACTTAACGCCATCTGTGAAATTAGGGGCAAGTATCAGATAAAGTTTAATGAGCGGTCAGTAGCGACACCCGGAATCTCACAGAGCTTGAGACTGCGATTTCCTGTGACATGCATATTAAATGATTATTTATCCGGCACATTATACTTCAATTAAAGCTCTTATGCACCGTGAAGATATGCAATTGGTGATCTGAAGCATTTTAACAGCAGTTAATTACTGGACGAGATAAAATTCCAAGAAGGTCGCGTCGGTGGGTAAGTAAAAACCATAAAAGTAATAATTATTATAACCTAAATATAATAAAGTTAATCAAGTTGGTGACTATAAAATATGTTTTTAAATGGGACTCATAGTCTGGTTCAAGAGGAATTACGGCAAGAGAAGACTTAAAAAAGGGGTACCTGACTATTATAATCTGATATATAGTTTTTTAAGCTCTAATCAAAATTATGCACTTGAGTTTTAGGTTAAAATTTTTGTGGTGCCGCCAAAGGAACCATCTATTAAATAAACGACTCCTATGCCATAGGTCACACCAAGTGGTAAACTACGTTCAGTGACTGAGCAGGAGTGTCCAGGTTCATGGGGGTGATGTTTGTTTGGATCTTGCCGACAGATTCGCCTGCTCACTGACTGCTTGAGAGAGACTGGTTAAGGACACCTTTTGACTTATCGTACAGGACTCTTTCTACCAAGCGCCTTGCAGTGGGAGAGATGGATTCGTACGTCCGTCACTCCTGGACAAACTGATCCCTAGATTCTTATCTACCCCTCGTACCGTTTTCCTTCCTGTATTTACTCTCCTCTCTAGACAACATTTCCAAAGATGACATAGACCCTGTGTGGAGATAATGTAAAAAAAGGTACCGAACTTTTCAATTGATTATAATCTTAATAATTGTTACAAAACTAACTTACGCATAACTTATTTTCGCTAAAGGTGAGAAAATAGTACGTAATCTATACCACCTGATATTTTAGAACAGAAATTAATACGCGATTATCGTTGTCAAAAGTGAAAACCCAATTGGGCAGTATAACCTTACATGTACTTGAACCTACTTGAAACGTGTAAGTATTCATATAAAATTTGATGTGTTAATTAAGAGAAAATTCACTTTTAAAAATGCCCTGTTATTATAATTTAGTATAAACATATTTTTAATTCCCAGTTTGAAACCTTTAAATAGCTAAATACACGATTACTCAAATCAAATCGCGAGCAATTTAAAATATAATGTAAGTATTTTGATCGATTATAGTTATCTACAGTAATTACTCTCCAATTTGAAGCTATTGATATGTAGGTACCTAAACAAGTACTAATTTCGCTTTCGATTTCATATACATCAGAACGATTATGGTATCGATTCAATGAGAAACTGGTCACACTATAAAATCGATGGTTACATGCGTTTTGGGCAATGAAATATCTAATTGCAACGGTAATTTTATTCAAATGTATTCATTATATTGGGAGTTATATACAAATTGATTTTTTGAACAGTTTTAAATTAAGTAAAAAATCTTATTAGATACCCGCCTATACAGTTAAGTTACCTACGGTTAAGTTACCTGCCTATACGGTTAAGGCGATGCACTACGTCGTGTTATATTTTAAATCGAGCCGCTATCAATAACACCCCTCACGTAGATGGCGATAAGGTTTAAATTCCCTGTTTTGATTTATGCAAGAAAAAACATGGCCAAAAAGTGCCATTTATTTTATTTTGTGGATGTTCAGGCATAAATATTAAATTTTTTCCGATAATTTTATAAATAACTTAATTTGCCACATTATTCAATAAAACCATAACCGAAAATGGGTTCGTAAGTAGGAGATTTTGTACTTTAAAGCAGTTTTCATAGGCCTTATACATTATTTTTTTCTGGGCTTATAAACAGACTTATTTTAGAGGCCAGGATGTATTCTACTTGCAGTATTTAATTAAAGCATCTGAAATATTTCCAGGCGACCAAATTTTCTAACCAAAAACACATGATTTTGCATGACTACGTAGTGCATCGCCTTAAGTTACCTACGGTTAAGTTACCTGCCTACACGGTTAAGTTACCTACGTTTTTTTTACATGCTAACCAGACGCACGTTTTACTCAAGATACTGTACAATTGTCTTGTCTTATTAAAATGATATTTTTTATTTACATAGTTTATGATAGTAATGATTTTGCATTGAACAAACATAGTTTCTTTGACGAATTTAAAGACAAAAGTTCGTTGACACCAGAGCTCTTTGCGTGATATTTTAAGTTCTGATGCCAAAAATTAATAGGTGTAAGTATAAAATTCATATTCATCCTCCCAGAATCTAATTCCTTGTGAACTTTTAAACAGATTGTTAATTTTTTGTGTTAGCCCAGTGTTGTCAAGATTTTTTTCATCTTTCTCCCTTTTCTTTGACCTTTGTCGTTTTTAAATTAATAGCCTAAAATGTTAAACATTTTTTTCTTTATTTCGTTTTTGTCATTTTTAAATTACACCCTTCATGTTTACAATATTATAATGATTTAGCTTCCTTCAGCCTAGTAGGTACCCATTATTTGCAAGAAAAAATAAAGTAACAGTATTGTTCTTCCAATATATCATTTTGTATTATTTAAAAAAATATATATATTAATCTCAGCGCAGGCTAGTCCTAGTGAGGTTAAAAATTGAAATAAAAACAATGAAACTATAGAAATGTGAAGGAACAATAAACAACATACAATCTTAGAAGACTTCTAGATGGGGAAATAATTTTATTTTCTGATAAGTGATGCGTTTTTTGATCTGTGAGCCGTACTCAGTAAATCACTGGATAAATTATTGCAAAACACACCACACGTAACAGTAAAAAAATTACCGAAATTTATTACAAAGTTTTCTTTACATTTACACCACTAACTATTTTAAGAATTGCGGAATAATAAATTCATTAAAATATGTGCAGAATATAATTTAAAAAAAAAAACAAAATGAAAACAAACACTTAGTTTTAAACCACTTTATTTTGATGTATATTCGTCGACTGGACTCAATCGACGATTGGACTAATTGGACAATCAATTCGATTGGACTCAATCTTCATCAGGACAATAAAATATAATACTAAAATAAATATAATAAATATAATACTTAATAAATATAATAAATATAAATAAATATAATACTTTATTGTCCTGATGAAGATTGAGTCCAATCGAAACCGGTCGACGAATATACATCAAAATAAAGTGGTTTAAAACTAAGTGTTTGTTTTCATTTTGTATAATGTCAAGCCACAAAATGTTTGCTTTCTTCGATAATTTAAAAAAAAAACGTTAAAATAAAATGTTTTTTTACCATGTATTTTTATCTATTTTACAAATTCCTTTAATACAAAAAAAATGCGTGTGTATTCGTGATTGCCATCAATAGTTGGTAGAGTGCATTGTCATCGACTACGAGTTGACAGCTCTATCGGATCTAGGGAAGTGGTTTAATTTCTGCTTCCAAGATTCATTTATTCCCGAAAACAAAAGTGAAATTAAAATAGACGTATAAAATGAATTTTAGAATATTAAATCAATGTTTGTTACTGTTCGTGTGTGTTTGATAAATGGACGCAGTCTGTTATACACCTCAAAAGTGTATAATATACTTTTAATTTTTTGTGTTTATTGAATATTTATCAGAAATAATTTGATATCGCTTGACAATACCTGTCCATCTACTTATAACCGATTGGGCGGTCACTTGAGTTCCACGTGCCCATAAGTAGGTCAACACCAAGTGAAGAGCGCTCGGGGTCGCTGGCCGCTGGGTTGGGCATGCCGCGGCCGCTTCGTTCTCCCCCCGGCATTCTTCAAACATTACTAGTTGATTCCACCACCTACCGCCACTGCCCGTGATCTCTAACTACCGTCGGAAAGAAAAGCGAAAACCCGCGCGCACCTGACACCTGAAACCTAGTGCCCGATACCTGCTGACACCTGTCGGCAATTTGTCACACTATTGGCTTAGGCGCGTTTTATGATGAGCTTCATGTGCGTGATCATTATTTATTGTTATTGTCACTTCCAGATAAAATTTATCTGCTTGTTGAACGTAGTCATTAAATATTGACATTTTTGATGGAGCTATACAGGGTGTATCGGCACGTACCCGACAAACTTTAACCAGCTATTCCTTAGCATATTTGGAGTAAAAAATCTTATGTGCGCTTTGCTGTCCGGTAACGTTTTTTTTAATAAAAAAATTCACCACATGTCACCACTGTTTTATCCTTTGTCAAAGTTTGAAAACCCATCTGGCAATATTTTATTCGAATTCCGTTGAATAATGTACGTGTGTACCTATATTGGCGCACTTTTACAATCACAACGAAATGGCACGGCACCATTCGTCTCATTTTTAACTTAGTGTGTGCGAAAGAGCGAAGACGCTTTTCGACATACTTGCTTATAACAGCTGTTGAACACGAAAAGCAATGCCAATGACAGTGATGTAGTGTGGAAATTTTTTTTTTTTTTGTTTTTAATTGAAAAAAAATGCTACCGGACAGCAAAGTGCACATAACATTTTTTACTCCAAATGTGCTAAGGAATAGCTGGTTAAAGTTTGTCGGGTTAGTGCCGATACACCCTGTATATTTATCTTCGTTCTAACACATTTCATAGAGATATACAACGAGCTAAAAATGATTGAATACATATGATGCTATTGCTTAAAGATACCATACCAATTGTTCAAAATTTGTTTTGAAAAGATTGTAAAATATATTTGTTTTTTTTTTTTTTTTGATACCAAATATTATCTATTATAATACATGAGAGAAGTTCCCGGGTCAATACACTTGTAGTATGGTAAGATATTTCATTATGTTATCGCAATAGTTACCGATCGCCATAAATCATTGAAGCCTCCTTCGAAATTTATACAAAACTTGTTGAATAGCTTTAAATATAGAAAATGTTTATTTGTCACGAGTGAGTTGATATAATTAATAAGGTTTGCCAGCCCCTCCTATTGATACCACCCAGTCCGTCCGTCACTACCTGCAGAGTTAAGCGTGGCACTTGGTATTGTCCGCACACACCTTCAGGAGAAAGTAATATGCACGTAGCTATGTTGCTTCTTGCCGTGTTGCTAGGGAGGCGAGAAGAGGAAAGGAGGTGAAAGTGAAAGGGAGGGGAAAACCTCTTCACCGACTACTTAAAAAAGAAAAAAATGTCTAGACTTAACCACCATATGAAAAAGATAAAGCAAAAATATACACAACAAAAATATTGTTTGATCGGTTTAAACTTTTTTACTCGGTGTCGTGATTTTGTTTGTTTGGCTGCGGTTTTCTGAGTTGTTGGGGTCTAACGATCTCGTAAAGGAATTTATATTAAATACCTCCACAGTCTTCTGCTCCCCCGGTAATACCTGTTGAGACTGGAGAGTTGTTGTACAACAAAACGGTACACACACTTTAATTCTAGACCCGCTTATGCAAAAAATTATGTTAACTCAGCACCTTGTCATTGGGACTTTATAGACGATTCGATGGACTTGATTACTTATTTAAATATAAAAAAATTGTACTAATCACTTTGTCATATTTTAAACGCAATCGGTCATACAAATTAGATTCTTACACGCCCGCTCAACGTTGGTGTGGTAAAACCGGCCTTGAGCCTGGTTTAAGACCGTTTTAACCAAACAAACGCCATGGTAATAAGTCAAGTTCTTCACTGTTCTGAAGTTACGCGCCGGATAATATTTACACCGCGTTTATAAGTAAAGGAGAGTAACTAAATAAATCAGTACTGTGAAATGTTCTCAACGAAATGATGAATTTTTAATAAATGACCAATAACTTTGAGAGTTTTTGTAGTAAGGCTTGAGAATATAATTAAAAAATAGACGATGCTAGTGTTTTTTAAGCACTCACTATTGCCCACATCTATTATTATCGATTTTGATAATACATTATTTCGCCACTATCGTAACACCATGGAAGCACATTTAAGTTGATATAACATCTTTATTTAATTATACAAACAACATAATAAAGGATATTTTCTAAATATTGTACTAGACAACATCTTTTAGTAGTTGAATACTGTTCACCTAACTTACTTGTTCCTATTAAAACTGAAATTTGTAATAGATATTGTACACATTGAACCCAATGTCCAAGGTTTACAAGGTCAGAACGTAACATATTGTTTATTTCAAATAAATTTAACCAAGCAACAAAATAACAGGTACAAATTAATAATAACTCGTATCTTCTAACAGCCTTAGCCTTGAGAAAAAACCTGGGAGAAGAAATCAAGACCACTTTCAACTGGTCGACTGCATTTTTACCCAGTGACACCGTCTCAGAGCTTCAGTCTTACAGGTTCTGTGTACGGAGATGAAAAATCGAAAGGTTTAGTGGTGATATTAAGGCGCGGTGCAGCTCTGGTACTTGTTAGTTAATCTGGTATTGAGTAGGCCTCTAATGGGTAAGACGAGTTCTCAGACCCTACCTAGTGAGATAAGCATCAATAAACAACAACGAACGTAAAGCATTCTCAGGCTAGACTTAAAACGCAGGGCTTGGACTAAGGAATTTATTTATTTAGTCACATTATTAGTAAGTGAAGGATACAGTAAATCATTTAATACTTGTGCACAAATTTTTTTATTTTTATTTATTTTATTTATTTAATACAGGTGATGATACAATGACACATGTAGATAAAAAATACTTTGACTGCCCAACTAGGAGGAATTCCCGTTTTAGGACAGTCAAAATTGAGTTAGTATTCATGCACGCATACATATTTTGTAAGTACAAAAACAAAAAAGGAAAAAAAAGAAAAGTAATATAAGATATACATAACTAAAAAAATATATATATATATAACTAAAAAATAATGATACATTAAAAAGAAAAATATTATTATAAAAGATTAAAAGCAAAAAGTTATAAAGTTAACTGATGTTAACTTGTTGTTTGGTTTGTTTAGTTTTGTTTATTTTCTTGTTTTCTTAATGTGTTTGATATTTTGTTTGTTTTATTTTTGGAAAAGTGTGAGTTCACACTCTTTTCTCCCTAATTGGTGAAGCCAGACAGTGATCGATTTACGAAGAGCACCTATGCTTTCCCTTTTCCAAGCATCAGGTATAAAGTTGTAAAGTTTTGGGCCTAGGAATGAAAAATGTCTTTGAGCGAGTGAAGTTTTGGTTGTGGGTGGTACGATTGGATTCCTCCGTGAGTGTCGGGTGTCGTGAGAGTGGTCGATAGATGGGTAGAGATGACGTTTTTTATGAGTGTTCAAAATTATTTTCCTCATGTATAATTGTCTGACATCTAGAACTCGTAACTCTTCAAATAGTGAATCGCTGTGGTACCTAAAAGGTTTTTTCATGATTACCCTTAGTAAGGATTTTTGGGCCTTTGCTAAGTGGTCTAAAACCATTTTTGCGCATCCACCCCAGCCTAATGATGCATAGTCTAATAGTGACCCACACATAGCGTTGTAAATGAGTCTTAAATCTTTTAGACATAGGATATTTCTAATTGGCATAAAGATATGCGTCAGCTTTCTAACCTTAGTAGTCACAAGGTCTATATGTCCGTCCCATCTAAGATGTTTGTCGATAACAATACCGAGATATTTTATACTGTTCACGCATTCTAATTTATAGCAATTACAGATAGTTGATTCGATACATTTATGTATGAAAATATTGTATAATTCTTTGGGTTGGCCCGCTTCTGTCGCACTAAATCGCATAAATTTTGTTTTTTCTGAATTGAGAGTCAAAAGATTATAATCTAACCAATATTTAAGCTGGTTAATACCGTCTTCTGCTTTGTTGTGTACAGCATTCCAGTTTCTTCCTTCAAATATTAAGACAGTATCATCCGCAAATGTTATGATGTGATTGGAGAGATTACTGTTACATAAATCATTTATATAAATACTGAACAGTAGTGGTCCTAGGGTACTGCCTTGCGGTACACCAAATTCTATAAGGGCGGGATCGCTAACTGTATCATTAATTTTAACTTTTTGGTATCTGTTCGCTAAGTAACTATCCATCCATTTGAATAGCTGTCCCTGAATGCCGATGGCCTGTAGTTTTTTCAGAAGTATTTTATGCGAGATGGTATCAAAAGCTTTTGCCAGATCAAGGAAGAGAGCGATGGACTTAACTCCCTGGTCAATATTATTGGAAATAATATCAGTCAGCTTAGCAATAGCATCTTCTGTTCCTAAACCAGGTCGAAAGCCAAATTGGTTCTTAGATAGGATCTTATGATTTTCTAGGTAGAGACTAAGACGGTTTTTGACGATTTTCTCAATAATTTTTAAGATTGAATTTAGTAGAGATATAGGCCGATAATTTTGTATATCCGATTTGTCTCCATTTTTGTGAATCAGTATGACAATTGATTCTTTTAAGTGGTTCGGAAATATGCCTGATTTGAAACTAAGATTACAGATAAATGCAATAGTACTAGCTATAAGTGGTTTCAACACTTTTAGCAAATTTGTTGACACTTTATCTGACCCACAAGCATTCGATGTCTTGAGTTCATCTATCATTTTCATTACTTCATTAGTCGTAGTTTGAATCTCATCTGCTTTACAATTATAAACAGTTGAAGGAATGTTGGCTAGATCGGATTCAGTTTTCATACATTTATCGAGTATTTTGTTAGCGAGTGAAGCTCCTACGGAAGTAAAATAATGATTTGCAAAATTAGCCATCCCCTTGGGGTCAGCAGTGTTTGTGTTTTTAGTGTCTAATGATTGTATGAATGACGACTTATTATTTTTTGTTTTGGTGATTTTTCGAAATATATCCCAGAAACGTTTCGGAGTTAATGTGTTTTCGTATATATATTGTTTGTAGAATTTTTCTTTTGTTGTTTTAATTAATTTTTTGCACAAGTTCCTATATTTCTTATATTGTTCTTGTAGTGAAATATTACCTGGTTGCCTTTTCGCAATTTTGTGGAGTTGGTTTCGTCTGTGAATAGATTTGACAAGGCCAGGGGAGATCCATGGCATGAGTTTAAATTGTTTGTTTGGGATACATTTGTTGACAGTGTTATTAGATATGTAGAATTGCAATTTCTTAATAAATTCGTCCATTGCTTGGTTAGTGTCAGTCTGATTTAGTACGTTATGCCACTTTTCTGTACGTAGCTCCTCGAGCAGGCTGCTGTAATTTATTCTAGAAATATATTTGTTTTTAGCAGCAGAGGAGGGCTTATTTCTAAGACCGAGCGCCGTGGTATAATGGTCTGAAATTGTCGTGTGTATGACAAACGAGTCTATGAACTTAATATTTTTTATGTTAATGTGATCTAAGCAGGATTTGCTCGTGCCTTGTACTCTAGTGGGGGTGTTAATTGTTGGAGTGAAACCGTTTTCGCTCAGAAAACATAAATAATCATCGCATTGACGGTGATTGTCTAAGATTATATTGACATTTAGGTCTCCAATGATTATTTGATGTTCTGAGTTGTTTGTGCTGTTAATGTTGGAATGTAGTGAATTAAGAAAAGTATCAATATTGTTGAAAGATGGTGATCTATAAATTGCAAATATGCATACATTTTTGTTAAGTACTATTTTTAGACAATTTGCTTGTGATAAAGCGAGCTCGTCAACTTGAGCTTGTATTTCGTTCCTGACATAGATAACAATTCCACTGGATTTATTGAAGTGAAACTTCTTTACGCGCGTCATGCAATTTCTAGGACCGGAGTAAAACCGACTCATGACCGAAACGAAAATGCGGGACCACCGATTAAAGTTCATTTGATCTAGTCAAAGTTTTGAAGTAACATATAAATGCTTCTTAGCTCATCCCGACAACTGGCGTTGGTGGTGTAATGGTCAGCATAGTTGCCTTCCAAGCAGTGGATCCGAGTTCGATTCTCGGCCATCGCACATTATTTTTTTGTTTTTAACGCCTTTTTCATTCAATATCTTATTTTTTAGTAGGTCAGAACATTTTTTAAAAGAAAATAATATTGCAAAATAATAAAAACACTTATCTCACTGTGATAAAACATTACTCCGCTAGAGCGCGCTATGCGTTATTGTGTTGGATTAAAATTATTATCTAATCCGTATATTATGATAATTGTATTACATTTATTTAATTAATTTATTTATTTTGATAAATATATATTTATTTTATTTATTTATTTATCAGCTGAAACTAGAAGTTTCACTTCTGTCTTGCGTAGGCTTGACACACCCACTTTTTATTTTTATAGATGTGTGGTATTCAGTGTAATTTTGTATTTCTTTGGAGGTATAGTATTCATTGATCCAGCACTCAGTCAAAACTAATATGTCAAATGTGAATTTAAGTTGGTCAAGAAATATGAGAAGATCATCAATATTGGTAATACTTCGTATATTCTGGTGTACAATTTTTAGACTGTACGATTCCCAACAGTATTTATTTATGTCTTTAGGATTATCAACTACATAATTGTTGCATGTGAGCATAGATTCATCGGGAATGTCAAAAGAATGTTGGATCATTTTTAGAGTAAGTTATCTGTAAGTAAACCCACACGGTAATATTAATTTGGGATGGTAAATTTATGTTTTTGATATGTGAACAAAGAGTACATAAGTTTGGTTGCTCAGTTATTGAAATAAAATAATATACATAAATTATTGTAATACATAAATTGTGAGAAAAGACATAAGTTTGGTTGAAAAGACATAAGTTTGGTTGCTCAGTTATTGAAATAAAATAATATACATAAATTATTGTAATACATAAATTGTGAGAAAACATTAGCCATTTCATGTTCTTCGAATGGTACAAATAAAAATTACAATTGGTATTAGTGGTGAATTGAGGGATAGCTAGTAATTTCTTATAATAGTGAAGTAAAGTAGTGGGGTCAGAGAGACACAATGATGTAGTTGTAAATTTGTCATATAAGAATTTCCTGATAATGTGTGGGTAATATACATATAAATGCACCACAATGTTAATAATTAAATTATTAATTGAAATGTCTGACATCGTGCTTATTTGGGGATTGAACAATGCAATATAGTAGTATTTTTTTGAAAGGAATAGAAATATCATGAAATATAGGAACACTATGATTAACATTTTGAAAAGGGATACAGGTAGTATGGGTATGATTGCATTTGTGAGTCATAGTGCAAGTAAGATATTCTCAGAGGTGATATGTACAGCTCTCGATTCCGTGGTTTGGCGTATATATACTCGTCCCGCTTTTACCCATACGAATGCAAGTTTTTTATCAATAGCCGTCTTCTTCGCTAGGTAAAGTAGGCGTTTATTTGTTGAAGTCAGGTGTTCCGATATATATACCGGCGTGCGCGGTCCGGAGAGTCCTATTGAGGTCGTGTTGAGTTTGTCTTCCTTAGACCAAAATGTGTGGAAGATTTAAATTTCTGATTATGATTACCGTTATGCAATATTAATATTTTCATTCAAAATTATTGATTTCAAAAACGATCTAAAACCGCACATAATGAAACGGTTCCAAACGGCTACAAGCTAAAATGTCACTATGACAGAAAACGCCAATGTCTGGTAAGACGTTAGACGCACTGAATAATTACAACATACAATACATCAATGGTTAGACGGCTATATGTCTATCTTAGTCTTGGTAAATAAATTAACAATACCATGAGAAGTAAACAATCACGTGTCTGATTCCTTAGACACAAAATAAACTATTCTTAATTTATCGTTACCAGGAAGTAAACAAAATCTGTCGCGGGTCCAAAATTGTAGTAAATGACAAATACATGAAACCGATTAAGCTAGCATCATAGTTAGGAGAAAAATCAGGCAAATGATTAGTTTCTTTGGTTATGCTATGAAAATTGAAATTAAATTGTGTATAATTAAAATAAAATAACTTTATTATTTTTTTGGTAAACTAATGTTGACAAGATTTTTTATGCATAGCACAAAGGGTAACAATTATTTTACAAGCAATAATTATTCGCCTGAAACACTCATCCACATTGAAAAATCTCCTGATAAAAGAGATTTTTCAATGTGGATGAGTGTTTCAGGCGAATAATTATTGCTTGTAAAATAATTGTTACCCTTTGTGCTATGCATAAAAAATCTTGTCTTAAACATTAGTTTACCAAAAAAATAATAATTAATATTTGACAAGTTCAAGTATTTCACCTAAAAATGTAGACAATTTGTCTCGACGCCATCTAGTGAGAGAGTTAGCACTTAAAATGCCTTTCTTATATAAAATAAAGTTGGTTGTTTTAAGGTGAAAAAATGTAACAAGCAGTAATTGTTGAATGAAACACTAGTATATATTGAATTATTTCGCGGATAAGAGATAAGCCGCCATAGCTCAACCGGAAATCGAAGGGACACGGGTTCGATTCCCGTTGGCGTCATGTATCTTTTATCAGGAGATTTTTGAATGTGGATGAGTGTTTCAGGCGAATAATTATTGCTTGTAAAATAAAATAACTTTGTTTGAATACCACTTTATTGTATATATTTATAACCAACCGGTTTCAGTTCAACCCGAACCTTCATCAGGGTTAATAAAAACATATTGTTTTTTATATATTTATTTTATTTTTTATATACATATTGGTTATAAATATATTCAATAAAGTAGTATTTAAACAAAGTTACTTTATTTTAATTATTATAATTATGTATACCCACAAAGTGTTTGCTACAAGTGAAAAATTAAATTGTGTATGTTTTCATGGCCCCTTTGATATTATGTAAAACACTATAGAGTTAAACTATTTGTTTATTTACTATTTTTTATATTTCGTATAACTGCGTACTTTATAATAAACAGTAATAATTCTAATAAACATTTAATGTCCCAGGCCCTGCCCTAGTGCCCAGAAAAAGGAGATGTCGCAACGAGAATAAGAGTAGTATCACTTAGAACAGCTTCCCTGCTTGGTGACAAATTATATTGCATTAATTTAACTTTCTAAAATAGTGCTGTACAAGACAATGTCGTGGTATATGAAAGTGATATTCCTTAGATGTTTTCTTATGCGTCGTTTATGGTAAATTTTGATATAAATTTGCTGTCTAATGAAGAATGTTCCACTTATGTAACACGCTCCGGAGATATACACAAAGCAATACCCAGTCGTTGCCTTTGAAATTATATCACTGACCTCTTACGTAAACATGATTAATTATTATACACTTTCACGAATTGTCCTCTGAGGGAGACAAGCATGATAAATTGATGGATTATGTGGCTAAGACTTTTTTAAGCCTTGGATTTTTAGTCATATAATGTAAGTGGTTAAACTAAGTTGACTGATCATCGTCGATCGGTTATCTTTCCAACAATTCTGTTCGAATCCATTCTATATAAATATACCTACATACAAAAATGTCTGTACCGTCGTGCTACCAATCAGATTTTCTTCGGACTCGGAGTTTTTTGATTTAAAAAAAACATTATTTGGGCAATAATATTGCATCGTTTTTGGTGACCGTTACTTGACCTCTATAAAGAAACAGCTAAGCACATTTCACAAATCCAGAGCTCACCGATCAGAAGAGTTATCACACTGTCTGTAGACAGATATTTTCTGTTTTATGGAAATCGGAGCAAACTGTATGTTGCCATGATATTGAATTTAATTTCTGCTTGCACCGTGCGTACTCCCATATTTTATTCCCATGATAATTTGCAGCATGATTTGACGTTAATAAATTCAATCTCGGCACGGCATGAAATAATATTTGCCCACAATCTCACTAATTAATATATTTACTCATTTACATTGACGTGCGCCGAGGTAGAGTTTCTATTCGACGGCGAACAAACAAAAAACAAGTGAAAATAGAGTCAATGAAGCACCCGTTCATAAATCAACACTTCATATCGTGTTATTGTTTTCTGAGTAATACTGAACTTATATTTTTTTTGTGTAAACTGTCGAATATCATTAACTGCAATATCCATTGATCAGAAGAAACCTTGAAAGATCTCTTTAAAATTGCACGTTTTCCAACAAAACACCTGCAATTTCTCAAGCTTTCGAATAGTTTAATAATAATAATCATATAGTAATGTTTCTTCAATCAGATATTACTGTCCAATTTTGCTGGGCTATTCACGAAATTTTCGATAATGGCGAGGACTGATCTTGCATTGAAAAATATTACCATACTTTTTGCCTTGCTCTGCTCATTGCTAGGTAATAGGCAACTTCGTTGTCTTGTAGTTCCAATGTTTGCTATTTTGCCTTGCTCTGCTCATTGCTGGGTAATATGCAACTTTGTTGTCTTGTAGTTCCAATGTTTGCTATTTTGCCATGCTCTGCTCATTGCTGGGTAATAGGCAACTTCGTTGTCTTGTAGTTCCAATGTATGCTATTTTGCCTTGCTCTGCTCATTGCTGGGTAATAGGCAACTTCGTTGTCATGTAGTTCCAATGTTTGGTATTTTGATTTGCTCTGCTCATTGCTGGGTAATAGGCAACTTCGTTGTGTTGTAGTTCAAATGTTTGCTATTTTAAGTCGAGGCCTCCTACTTTAATTCCAAACATAATTTTATAGGGTGCTGTTTGGGTATTATTCGCTCCTTGGCTCCTAGGCGCCTTGGATAAGTCGGCGCGCGGACTGCTCCAATTGGACCTGCACAAGGCTGGCCCTACGATTTACGTCTTCTATCTTTCTCCCAACAGCTTCTGATTAATAAACATGGTTGAACCCATTTCAAGCAACGGTCAGACATTTGAATAGTGCTAGGGCAATGCTCATAATATCTAACACTCTGGACCGGGGTCCAAATATATAATTTTTACTTATTTGCTTTAAAACGTGACTAAAGTTACAAATCATTCCAATTATGTTCATCGAAGTATTTGCACATGAAATTTTGCAGTAAGTTCAATAATCCTGACTAATTTAATTCGTGCTTGATCAGCTATCGTCTGTCTTGTTTATCCTAATTAACGAAAGCGATTACAGTGTCACGTTTGGTAGGTAAATTCATGCCAACTAGTTAACTCTTACCGACTACAGTAAATAATTATCCTGTAAGATGAGTAGTCGAAGTAAACGAATAGCGAACGATGTGCCAGCAGCCTGGTTCATGGGTCAGTCTCTGGGTCGAAGAAAGTTCTAAGTCCCCTTTCTCCGGCCCACGTGAATGCGTTAGGTGTGTTGATAGGTTTTGTTATGCATGCATGATTGGACTAGAGTATTTAAGCTAATTAATTGTTACTGTGGGATCTTAATTGGCCGTTGATAAAGTAATGCGTGGGCGTAGAGAGATGGAAACATTTTGATTATCTGACGCCGGGTAATGATGTTGTGTTTCTCTAGTTAGATTGTTATGGCATTGTCAGCTGGTTCGTTAAAATCTACTCATTAAATGTAATACAAAGCATAAAATCTGTTAATACGTAGTCTGGAGTCTGGAGCAAAGAACTATAAAACAATATGTTTTGGTGTCATAAATTTTGTAGAAATTTATGTTAGGAAATTCTAGGTAAATGCAACTATTTTCAACCAGAAACATTAATTTCAATTTTAAAACATTAAACTAATAACAAATCGCTTAAATATAAAAAATAGTGACATAAAGATCTACGACGATTCAAAAAGACAAAGAACTTCAAAATTAGAAAAAAAACTAAATTGCGTTGAAAATGTTCTGTTCTCTTACCGCTGTAATTATAGGACCGACAAGCCTCTAGAAAAATTCAAATCAGACCTTATTGAAAACATGTAATCCTCCAACCACAAAATTGGAGATCTTAAGTGGATTAAGAATAACGAAACATACTTTATTACCATGGGTCCATAAATTCGGCCACTTAAAGTTATCATTATACTGCCCCTAAACCGCAATCGTTGAGCAAATTGTGTTTACCTTTGTCCAATTAATGAGGAGGAGACAATATAAGAGAGTGGAATGGAAACCACAGAAACAAGGTTCATAACCCCTTCGTACAAACCACTGGGCGGAATAAACAAAATAGTAATCATCTCCAGGCAAGCGGCCAATTTATGAAAATCCAATAAACAATGAGTATTTCTCATGACTTCTATTATTTCTTGTTAAATTAATTTTTCTGTCACACAAAACGATTAATCTTTTTGTCATAATGTTTTATTGTTGATATGGAGACGGTCTGCATCGTTCCCGCTAGAAATTGGGCCATATATCTCTATTTATATTGTGGTGTTATCTTCCATGTTCCATTTTATTTATTTGACAGTAGTCCAGTTATTACTTCACTAAGGTTTTCACACGGTTTGTGGGTATATTCCACTTTACTATGAAATATGAATCATCTTTCCATCAAGTAACCATGCATGATTAGGCGTTTCTTCGCGGCTTCTAATTTCCTACATCAAATGGTTCTTCTTACTCCCAACAGCATCACATATCGTATATAGTCCTAATAGTTCTCTCAGTGAGTTTCTGTCCATATTCAGTAGTTGCCTAGCTCATATGGTGTTTGTACCATTTTTTCTATAATAATTCCGAGAAGGTACTTACATTTTGTGTGTAACCTAATTATAAATGAACTAGCTTTGGATTGATTTTTAAACTTTATCCAACGGACTACGAAGTAGAATAATATAATTCACACAATACGCAGGTGTTTTTGACTTCTAAGAATTTTGAACAACGCTGACCGAACAACTAGCTGTTTATATTGATGAGAATAGCCGGGAGAGATTTAAGAGCAAACCGCATTAAAGATCAACCATCATATAATATTATATTATTACATGGTACCAGTTAATAATAATTGGTAAATTTACTTTCCCTCTACCGAGATTAAAATATCGTTTTCACCAAATCTCATATTGGATTTTGACTAGTCACTTTCGATTGTACGATTCGTATCGGATTAGACTTCTACCGGCGATATGAGAGACGAGTTGCCATAAAAAAGATAATTGTTTTATTTCCTCTGATTGTTACCAGCTCTGCTAAAAAATTACCGAATTTGCGACGGGTATTAAACATCGGAGTGCCTACCTACGTGTCCAAGTTTTAGACACTAAACAGTAATTTTTTGAACTTTTTGTCATAAAATGATCGCGTAGATTGAGGTCAGATGCGTCTTAGTTTTTTTTTATATAATAACTGATCACGGTAAAGTACCTTAGATGTTAGAGTAATAGAACCTCTCTGAGTCCCGAAAACGTTTACACATTTTTTTTACAATTGTTGCTTACTACAACAATGCTTTGTATCATTGCAAAGAAGTAAAAAATTAGAAATAAGTTTCTCATTGATGTTGGTAAGTTTTAAGCACTTAGGTCGTAAAAGGCAAATGATGAAAGTGAAACCACAAGATATTCGAGAACACTCAATGATTCCAACAAAAACTCTTGGAGAGCTTTGTTTTACACTTTTTTAGACAATTTTAACAGATGGCGTGTGAAGAAAATAAAAGAAAAGGAATATTTGTTGGTAAATACGAAATGAAATTAATTTTGAGGCCAGCACTTTCCAACAAATGTTAAATCCGCAATGATGAGACTTGCCTTTACCAAATTGCGGGTTTTGTAAGACTGAGACAATTAATAATCTCATCGGAAAGTCCAACGTTCAATCACCGATTACTGATTCGAGTAAACATTAGTGTAGATCGGTGCTTCTCAAAATGGGCTATATCGCTCCCCTACACGGGGGCGCCGTAGTGAACAGGGGCGGTCATGCTTTGGGAACAAAATTTAGAAGGATGTTAAGAGGGGTGGCAAGGTCGGCGAAAAAATTATAAGAGGGATCGAAAAAATAATCATAATTATAGGTTAATTTGTAATTACTTAGTTCGCTGTTTTTTTTGAAAAATCACTTCAAGTGCGCATCTTCGTAAGCATCACACCTATGATCAGATTTCTAAGGAAATGTACACAACACATAGTTCAAGTGATTGATTTTCAAGACAGCAGGTCTTGACCAATGCGCTCTCGACAATTTTTCTTTATGTTTTTATTATGCTAATAAATAGCTTTCTTATTTCGGTAGCAAGGTATTTTGCAACAGAGGCAAATGTTTTTATTAGTTAAAAAGATATAGGTTTTTAGAAGGGAGAGGGGTGGCTTTCGAAAATAAAACCTTTGAAAGGAAGCGGTGAGCTAAATAAGTTTGGGAAACTTTTCAATGAATAACGCGTTCCATGCGCTTTATATTACACAAAAGCGTTTAGCCAAGAATCACACAGGTTCACATTTTATTTATCATCCACGATCTGCAATTCAATTGTATCGCAGCGTGAATGGATTCTGAAAATCTGCTTTAGTTTCGATAGAATATAGCATTTCAGATAGACGTGTAAACGTTCCTATCTGAAAAATGGATCTCTTAGATTCTCTCCAAGATCGGTTTTATATGGAATATTATTGCATTCAGCAGAATCCATTGAAGACTGCACAGTTATCAGTACTTGAATTATTATTATTATTGTATTTCATGAATAACAACATTGACATTGATGTATCATTACTTCGAGTACAAAACCTATCGTGAATTTAAATTTCTCCGATTCAGTATTCCAGTTGGAAATTCGTATTGGCATTGTAATCGAAGAGCGAATATAAATGCTTCACTTAAAAGTAATTCATGCTCTGTTTAAAAGCAGAATTTTGATGGCGTCCAAACAAAGACCTTCGACGTTCTTCAAAGTTATTCATAGTCGTTGATGAACGTTTCTCTTTATAATTCTGAAGCGCAAATGAAAACAATATGTAAGTCGCTCTTTGTGCAGTATTTAACATACATGATATGCTTTTTAAAAGACATGAATATAAAGTTACTATTTTTTGTTTTCATCATCTCTTAAGTATCGACATTGAGGAATAGAGATATTTTTGTAAAATATTATCTTTTACGTAGATTTTTTACTATTCTAAACAAATCGGTAGAAAGTCCGTAATATTAAAAAAAACATCAACCTTGTGTATTTGAATAGGTAACACTTGAGTTTTTTTTTACTTCCGCGACCTGGATTATAACTCGGGAGTTTCCGCTATCCGGGCAACTCTTCTAGCCAATGAGCTATAATGGTAACCTTCTGACCCGCATCGTTTTTTTATTATCATGGTTAATTACTGTAGTTTTCATTAATTTTTGCACATTTTTATAGATGCATTTGCAAGATTTAAAAAATATATATTTTATCCTCTCTAAACATAGATTGATCCCCCATTGAGAATGACCACGAACCACTATTTCAAGAATATCCCTTAGTAAAAAAATGCGAAATATGTTCCGAAAATTATAAAAACATTTTAACACCTAATTCTGGTATTTAACTTGCTATAGGTAGGTATGAAAAAAATCCCAATTTGCATTAGGTACATATATTTTAAATTGAGCCGCTATCAATAACAACCCTTACGTAGATGGCGATAAGGTTTAAATTCCCGCTTAACACCATCCGCCTGTTTTGATTTATGCAAGAAAAAAACATGGCCAAAAAGTGCCTTTTATTTTATTTTGTGGATGTTCAGGCATAAATATTTTATAAATAACTTAATTTGCCTCATTAAACAATAAAATTATAACCGAAAATGGGTTCGTAATTAGGAGATTTTGAACTTTAAAGCAGTTTTCATAAGCCTTATACATTTTTTTTCTGGGCTTATAAAAAGACTTATCTAAAAAATACTCGATTATTTCAAAGGCCAAGATGTATTCTACTCGCAGTATTTAATTAAAGCATCTGAAACATTTCTAGGCGACCAAATTTTCAAACCAAAAACACACGATTTTGCACTACTAGTAATGCAGATACCGATACCGATAGATTTTTGATCAATTTTAAATAAGTAATATTTTCTAAACAGTCTTAGTTTGTGCACGCAATGCGATTAAAAGCAGCGGTTTTGGAATAAAAACGCCAGATGCACTGCGGCAAATTTTATTATTGTTTTTATTTTAATTTTATTTTTTAAACATTAACGCGCTCGCTCTCCCTCTATCATTCATATTTAGATATCTCCCTTTCAAATCATCTTCAGTAATCATCTTCTTCTTTATGAACGCTTATAAGCATGTATTAAGAATTGTTACAATCTTATATTACCACAAATCTCATTTAGTTCACAACCATAGACATATGAATATTAGTAGACCTGCCCTAAGTGATTAAAAGCGTATTATCCCCACTCCCCCTACCGGTTCCATTGGAGCCGGCTGTGCTCGCGTATGGCCTCAAGTGAAATATGAAAACGTGACGTCATCATTCTTGTGCGAACTATGGTCGAGGCATCATCGGTTCATTTTACGAAATAACACGGCAAAATGTTGACTTGTACTATGAAAACTTGTAAAAATAGATGTGAAAAAGAGAATAAACCCAATTGTCGTATTACATTCCATATATAAGCATTATTTTACTTTATTTTAAGCATATTCACATCGTATAATATAGATCAGTTTTAGAAACATATACTATCACATCGAGAAACGTCTGGACTCGAAACACAAAGCTGGTTGGTTGCTGGGAAGTAAATTATGAACATTTATAAAAGTGTCTTAACTAAATACTTAAACGAAATATTCGACTCTGAAAATAGAACCGAATTTTTTTGCCGAATTTGGACTTCGCAAATTTGTTCATAACGTGGCGAGTAATTTGTGCTCCCATGTAAAAATGTCTATTCATTCAAAAGCAGATTTTACTTTTAAGAAGTAAATGGTGATATTATAATGCGAGATGCCTATTTACTGTCAGATTGATTTATTGACGAATCACAGTCAGCCTTACTCCCTTCGTTCTTCAACAGTTGATTTTACCCTTCGCCATTATCTTCTCGTCTATTAATTCCTATGTCTGTGTTCACAACAGTACTGTGGAAAGCATGTCTGCCACTTTGTAGCGATGTTAAGTGAGGGTTGCAGAATGCAGAACTAAACTATGTAAGCTAAATCAATAGAGGAACATATTAATAACCTTTAGATAGCATTGTTCTCCGCCTAATAGTGCCGTGCTCATGATTTGCAGCCCACTTCCCACGATTAGAATAATGATTTGAGGAATCTTGAACTTATAACGGAATACGGTAAAACTGTATGTGATAAGTCGGATAAGCAGACAGATATTATTAAAATTGCCCGCAAGACATTGTGTTCCGGTTTGCATACAATGTACGGTAAGCATTGTTAGTCAACGACTGTAAGTATTAGCACGTAAATGCACTGCACATTCATTGCAAGTTGTACCATGTACACGGATAAAGACATGTATGGCTGATTTGGAATGCTTCTTTGGAAGATACTCAGGTTATGAAAATGTCTAATGATATTGAAATTAACTTATTGGTTATTTAGCTATCAGACTAGATAACGGAAGTCGAAATCTTTTAAGGGTTTTTTAAATTGGAGTAGAAGATAGACATAGCGTGATAGAAGGTACGGCTGTGATAGATAGAATGCATGTTTTTATTTTGTTTGTGATAAAGAATAAAAGTTCTATAATTGTCCCAGAGAGAGGTCGTACGTTCGTCATCTACGCAAAATTTTCCTTCTCACACGTCTTGTATGAAAAGCAAAAAGTCAGAAGATTCTAGAAAGATTGCGTCACTTAAGACTTCTCTCTGGGACTACCATAACTGCCCTTATCTAGTGAAACTATGACATTGGCAAATTTTATGAAACTGTGGCATGTTGGAGAAAGAATGATGGGACAGAAAATGGTTGCCAAGCACATTGCTGTAAATACGGCTAAAGCCAAGTAGTATGTACTTGTTGATTTTTGTCACACGAGAACGAGTCATTTCTACGACTCGTTTTAAAGTTCAATAATTCAGGTGTGGTTGAAAACTTGCCGGCCTCTGTCTACAATAAGGGTTTTTTCAAGATTTTTTTCCTCTGGGCCTCAAGTGTTGAGTAAATACAAAAAAAATATCACAAGAGCGACGCTGAATCTTCCACTCTTATTCCACGCTGGAGAGTAGTATAAATATTCTGTGATTTAATTTATTATGTTGCACGTATGATAGCTGTATATAAATTCAACATATTCTTGTATCCCGTAATAGTCAATGTGCTCGTCATTCTGCCACGACGGTCTCGGTGGAGACAAAATCTAGTCATTTTCTAAATAAATATTTTACTTACACTCTAAGGAAAGAGTCCATCTTCTTCTCCATTTGGAAGAGCTCATCAGCGGGCTGCGCAGCCATGACCTCGCAGAAGGTCTTCTTAGCGCAGGGAGTGTTGGTCCAATCCGTCTTGTGAATCTGTGTCAGGAAATCACTGGCTAATCCCTGTCCTACTCTATCCACCTCCAGGCTCTGGACCATTTTCTCCATTGCTTTATCTTCTTCGTAAAATACATCGTCGTTCATGTCTAATGATCTTCTTTTCACCGAGTGACTTCTGGGCTTGTCTTGATCGAATTCATTTGTGTATTCAATTATTTTCTGAACGTTAGAGAAAATTTCTTCTTTAGTCATGTCGCTTGGTGCGTTAAAGACGTCCACAACCTCAGAGTATTGATCAAATTTATCATTTTGAGTGTTAAATTCATCATTTTGAACATTCAAGTCTCCAATTTGCTCGTTTAAAGAGCTTTCTTTACGTTTCACTCTTCGATGAGGTTTGTTGGAAGTAATTTCTACAGAGTCTGTATTGCGTCTAAATCTTCTTGCCTGCTGTCTAGGTGAAGTGTAGGTTTCAGCTTTTGGAGCTTCCACGATGAAAAATATATTTTCACTGGGCATTTTCAAGTTATCATTATAAACTTTTCTTTTCTTCAAATCCTCTTTGTCGGCATCTTGCTGCTGGATAGCCTGAATATAATCATAATGGGCTTGGTCAATGGATCGTTTATGCTCCATCTGTAGTCGCCTTTTGATCATGCCTTCGCTCATCCCTGCACTTCTCATCATGTCTACGTCCAAGTATCTTCCTACTGCCACAGCTCCTAATCCCAAAGCTGCCCCCCCAGCCATGAGTCCTAGTGCTGGAATTAAGACGGACCCTGCGCTGGCAACGGTACCAATCTTGTCGTCAGCAGAGTACCCATGTCCATAATAAGGACGGGGTGCATTGGAAAATCCTAAATTATGTGATATTTTTTGAGTAGCTTCCATCAATGGCTCGATAACCGGCTTGGTCACTTTCACGATAGGTTCTAGAATAGGTTTCGTCATGTCAAAAACGGGTCGTGTAAATTGTTGTACTGATTCGATTCCACTTTGAAGCGTATCTTTCATGGAGTCAGTAATTCTTCTCCACAGGGGCTGTTCTGCTACCTTTCTGTATCCGTAAGCTTGCTGTTGATGTTGCGGTTGGTTGAACTCTGGTCTGTAATAGTTGTACCTATTGAAGTTACTATAGTCGGTATTGTCGTAATATTTATTTTGTCTGTAATTTTCCCTCGTGAGGTAGTCATCGCTCGCTCCGTAGTTTTCTGTTGTTGACATGGCTGGTTCCACGGCATACGGTGACCTGTCACTATGCGGGTCATCTATGTAATATACAACCTTCTGAGGTTTTTTTGCAGAGGCCGCTCTGTTTTCCTTTGAATTGGCTTTTGCTGGTTGTACTCCGAGTTCAGGATGAGCGTACTGTAAAACGGGATTACGAGATCCATCGCTGGAAGCATCGGGAGCTACTAAGGCTTCTGCTCTGGGGGAGTACATTTGAGAAGGAGGGTAGACATGGTTTCCAGGGTGCTGAAGCATTCGTCGTTGCAAGGCATCTGGAAATCTTACGCTACTTTCTTTCTCTGAACGAGAACTACGCCCTCCGAAGTAATCCCTCTTCGATTCATGGTCATTAATTTGTTTAATATATTCAATCAGCTTAGAATTAGCAACTCTGGAGTTATCAGTTTTAGTGAATGGTCCGTAGCCTTTACGTAGATAATCGTTTAAAATTAGATTTTTTTTGCTGTACGATGGGTTATCGCTGGTCAGGAATGGCCCGATGTTATCACTTACTACAATGGTTTCTGGTCTCACATTATCGTCTGTGGTAAATGGACCAATTCCTCTATTGCTTATATCTGGGAAGTTGTCTTCTTTCATGAAAGGGCCAAAACTTCCAGCATCTTCTTCGGTGTTAATGTCAGATTCAGAAAAAGCTGCTTTAGGTTTGTAACCAACGGGATATGGTAGTAACTCGCCATTTATAACTCGAGCGTTTCTCCATGTTTTAGCATCTGATTCATCGTCGGGCATACGGACGCCGTGAATTTCTGGAATTCCGTCATCGCCCATTTTAAATATTGACTTACCTCTTTTGTAGTCAACATTTGCAGATTTACCGTCAATGAACATGGTGTCAGATTTAATGAAAACTGGCCTGGGAACTGAGGCAGATTTGAAATCATCTTCAACTTTCGTGCTTACAACTTCAATGTGAACGGGATTTCTGTCATTTTTTGTCACAATGCTTGAAGCGTCGTCATCAATATCAATGCGTTTGCTTTGTGATCTACTCTCACCGTAACTAGCAGATGTTATATAAACGGGTAGTTTAAAAATGTTCGAAGAGCTTCCACTATACACGGATAAGCTTTCTGGATCTTCGTCCTTGGAATTTCCTTGCTCTTCTGAAATGCTTGATTCAATTGATGCTGAAGGTGACACAACAGGAGACCAGTTTCCATACTCAGCCTTGACTGTTGCTTCATCTTCATTTTTCTGCTGATTCAAATAGTACTTGTTGTAATTCGAAATTCTTTCGCTGATGTTATCTTCGTCTTCATTGGGGTCGTTTTGCATTTTTCTTCCTTCTTGCTGTCCAGTTCGAATTGGTGAAAAATCACCCTGGAACAAAGGCTGTGAAGCTACAAATGGCCTTGGGGTGGTTTCTTCTATGTTATTTTCCGTCACATTGATAGCTGGTACCTGTTCAGTTGTGGTTGTGGCAATTGTAGTTGTCATTGTTGATGGTGCTGCAGGCAGTGGTGTGGTGCTTGCTTTACCATCCCTCTTCTTGACGATAAGTTGGGCTACTTGTCCAGATTTAGTCATCACATTTAAGGTTTGCGTATCGTCTGGGTTAAGACTCTTTGCAACCCTAAGTTCAGTTCTTGTTGTTTTAGGTTGCATAGCGGTTCTTCGAACAAAATTTCTCAAGGTCGTTATATTTCCTTGTCTTTCTCGAATATTCAAAGAACTGCAAGACATGGCCAGCATGATAACTCCACAGAGGAGGAACACAGTCTTGGCACCCATCTGAAAAGAAGAAACAAATTTCTTAGAAACAGAAATCATTTTGATTGGGCTAAAACACAAACAAAGGACAGGCTATTGAAACTAGGTTATTGAACATTATTATTATTATTTTTTTTTTTTAATGCTTCCGATTTTTTTGTCCGAGTTAAATCTTCCCCATAGGAAAAACTAAACCCTTCCACTCACTTTTCCACAAATGATCATCTAGTCAATCAACACTATGCAAGTGCATTATATAAGATTATATAATGATTATATAATATATATTATATTATTATGCATTATATATCAATGCTTTTATGATAAATTAATCTATTATTATTATTTTTTAATGTTAAACTAATGTTTATGAGCCAAGGTTTTTTATGCATAGCACAAAGGATAACAAATTATTATCAGCAATAATTAGTCGACTGAAATATCCATACAAATTGAAAATTGTTTTTACTCGGTAGATATTTTCAATTTGTATGGATATTTCAGACGACTAATTATTAGATAATTCTACCAACATGAACTTTTATTGCACTTGTCGGAAAACCAGCCATAACATGGTCATCATGGAGAGCATTCATTTCTATGTTCCCGATGGTTATCTACGTCACCGACAACATAGACTATTTTATCTCCCGGCCTGCAGAACTAACTTGCCAATGGTCATGCCTGTGGGGAGAACAATCTTGCTGTTGAACAGAATCAATTCGGATATCGACATTTTTTGCATCAATGAAGCTTCCTTTAAAAGGCAAGCTCTATTATCACTGGTATAGTTGATATACACACTGTTAATATTAATCTAAGAATTCTTATTATAAAAATATTTTAAAAACGCATTGAAATTAACAATTTTGTAATGTTTTTGAAATGAATAAACAAAATTGAATTGAATTGAAACATGAGTATGGCTTTTTGTTATTTGTTTTTGGGGTGTTATGCCGTGTTGCGCTAACTCCTTCTTTAGCCAACGTTTCGGACAACATTGCAGTGTCCATCATCAGGGCAGATGTGTTATTTGAGGTTGTGTAAAAATGTGAGCTTATGTATGAGGTTGTGATACCGTGTTGCCAGCTCCAACCCTCTGAGCTAACATTAACGTATCATTTTTTTTTTTTTTTTATTATTTAAAGTGGTTTTCTTCGTTTAGCTCTGGTGTATCCGTCAATTACCGGATACCAAGAACTATTGAGCTTAGCTCCATCGTCTCTATTAAAGTTTACGGGATTTTTATGAATTTCAATGGCTTCCGTAATCAGCCGTGCTCTATAAGTTTTGGGTCTCCCCAGGATTTCAGGAACAAATCCAAAGTAATGCCCGGTGTCAATCAAATGCTCGGCAATTGCCGATTTGTCAGGGTGGCCGAGTTTACAAGCTCTGAAGTGTTCTGAAATCCTTTTGGAGATAGTCCGCTCTGTCTGGCCTACATAGACCTTGTCACATCCGGAACAGCTGAGTTTATACACTCCATCTGTTTCCAGAGGAAACTTAGTCTTTGCAGACCTCAGTAAGTCCTGTATCTTTGTTGTTGTTCCGAAGACAGTCTTGATACTTTCCTTTCTCAATAGCCTGGCAATTCTGTCTGTTACATTGTGCACATAAGGCAGGAAGGCACAGCCTTTCGACTCTTGTTCAATTCTGTCTTCGTTTGGTGCAGATTTTGCTCTTATGATTTGCCTTGTCTGACTTGCTGGGTAACCGTTACGCTCCAGTGCATCGGTCAGCTTCGTAAGTTCCGCTCCGATTTTATGTTCTTCACATATTCTGGTCGCTCGGGTCACCAATGTATGGATAAGTCCTCTCTTCTGCGCTGGGTGGTGGTGCGAATCAGCGTGTAAGTACCGATTCGTATGGGTTGGAGGGAGTTGCGATGGGCAGTCCGTTGTCGCCAGTACTAGCCAACTTTTTTATGGAGAAGTTTGAAGAAGTGGCACTCGACACAGCTTCGGCTGTCCCCAAAGTATGGTGGCGCTACGTCGACGATGTCTTCGCCATTTGGCCTCATGGAACGGAGAAACTAAACGAATTCCTAGACCATCTTAATTCTCTCCACAGCAAAATAAAATTCACAATGGAACTGGAAAACGAAGATAAAATCCTGCCTTTTCTAGATGTGGAGGTGATGCGGAAACACGATGGTAGCCTAGGACATACTGTATATAGGAAACCAACCCATTGTCTTTGTCAAAACCGACTGTCTTCGGAACAACAACAAAGATACAGGACTTACTGAGGTCTGCAAAGACTAAGTTTCCTCTGGAAACAGATGGAGTGTATAAACTCAGCTGTTCCGGATGTGACAAGGTCTATGTAGGCCAGACAGAGCGGACTATCTCCAAAAGGATTTCAGAACACTTCAGAGCTTGTAAACTCGGCCACCCTGACAAATCGGCAATTGCCGAGCATTTGATTGACACCGGGCATTACTTTGGATTTGTTCCTGAAATCCTGGGGAGACCCAAAACTTATAGAGCACGGCTGATTACGGAAGCCATTGAAATTCATAAAAATCCCGTAAACTTTAATAGAGACGATGGAGCTAAGCTCAATAGTTCTTGGTATCCGGTAATTGACGGATACACCAGAGCTAAACGAAGAAAACCACTTTAAATAATAAAAAAAAAAAAAAAATGATACGTTAATGTTAGCTCAGAGGGTTGGAGCTGGCAACACGGTATCACAACCTCATACATAAGCTCACATTTTTACACAACCTCAAATGAGAGCCGACAGATAGGATAGAGCCGAGAGCCACAGAGAGAGCCGATATTGAAAAAGTCGTTTTTTGTGGTTTGCGACATAACCACAGAAGTCGTTTTTGTCTGGCTTGAGTAATCAGCCAGGCCCCGCTACTTTTGCCGGCCGGAGAGATCCCACCGGCCCACCGAGCAGGCGCTCGCGCCCACCCAACTGCCTTTATCAAGGCAACACTTTCGCTATACTCAAACAACGCAGATTCACGCTGGCCCCCGCAAACCGCCCACAAGCTCCAGAGACGTGCTCCCTCTTTAAGAGGAGGCACCGACTACCGCCTGTCAAGATGTTCCCGACGAGGATGCTCCCCGCTGACCACGAGGACTCCCCGGTCGTGGTACCGCCCGGCGCCCACCAGATAGCGCTTCGAAGGAAGACAGGGACCATGCGCCTTACGGTCCCCGCACCACAGCCCCGCTCCGAGGACCCAAGGACCCGGAGACCATCCACCACCACGACTGCCACCACGCCCGACGTAACCGAGATGACGGAGCCCATAGCAGGCCCCTCCTGGGCAACAGGACCCAGTCCTGCCCCCAGGCGCCCCCCGATAGGCCCAGCGTCGGCCTACGTGGCGCCCCCGAGGCCCCAGCAGCCGATGGAGACGGCTGCCCCCCAGGATGGAGGCTGGACGAGGCCGTCCAATCCCGCAAAGAGGCCCATGTCCCCACGGGGACCACAACCGCTCCAGTGTGGCAACCGATTTGAAGAGTTGCCCGAGGTAAGCGAAGGCGCCGGCGCGCCGCGTAATAAGCGTGCCAATACTAATAATTCTTTCTCCCCCGCAGGTACCGGAAGGAGAGACCGTGTTCCCCCGGTTGTGATGACCCTGGGGAACATGACACACGCGCAGATCACAGCTGCGGTCCAAGGACATCTGGGGGCGGGTAAGCTCTTCACTTTTAGATATAACAGGGGCGGCACGGCCAACATCTTCGTGCGCACGATGGAGGACCATCGCGCCCTCACCAATGGACTGCGAGCGGAGGCGCGCGGCTTCCACACATTCACGGCCGAAGCCGAAAAAATGAAGAAGGCCGTGATCAAGGGCCTGCCTCTAGTAGAAGTACAAGACATCGCGGCGGATCTGGAATCGCAAGGATTCCCAGCTGTGAAGGTGGTCAAGATGACTGCCTCAAATGAGTATCCCATATACTTAGCGCACTTCAATAAGGAAGTCAACATGGGACAGCTGCGCGCGGCCGTCAAATACCTGTGCCACTGCCGCATTCGACTCCAGAAGCACAGGAGTAATCACCTTCAGCACGGCACCCAGTGCTACAGATGTCAAGACTTCGGACATGGGTCCCGAAACTGTTCGCACACAGCAAGGTGTGTAAAATGCTTACTGGAGCATGCTTCGGCAGAATGCCCCAAGAAGACGAGAGACGAGCCCGCCGCATGCTGTAACTGCTCAGGCCCGCATCCCGCCAACTACAGAGGCTGCCCCAAGCGGGTAGCGTACGTCGCCTCAATACAGCAGCGACCTGCCAGAAGGCCCCAACCCCCACCGGCAGAACAGAACCCGAGCAGGCCACCTCCTCAGCCGAGGACGGATGGACGCACATGGGCCAACGTAGCCGGAGGCACCGCCCCCGCCCAAGAGCAGCGCGAGACCGCGCCGCCCCCACAGCACCGCCCCCAGCCCCGCTCACAGCAGGAGCCCGTGCGCGCGCCCACCACTACAGAGGACGACCTGGACATCATGGCCCTGCTCCAAGGCCTCCTGAGGATGCGATCGCAGCTCGCCCGCTGCACATCAAGAGCAGAGAAGCTCGTCGTCCTGATGGAGCTCCTCACGACCACCCTCGATGTCTAATCCCGAGAAGGTGAGAGTCCTCGTATGGAACGCATTTAGCGTGCGCAACAAGACAGACGAACTGCTCGCTTTGGCAAATGAATTAAACACCGACATTATTCTCTTATCAGAATCCCACTTGAATCCAAGCGTACCGCTGAGAGTGCAAGGTTTCGAGATTCACCGAGACGACCGACAGGGAAGATCAGGCGGAGGAACCGCAATATTCGTTCGACAATCAATGACGTCCACAAGAATTCCCACTCCGAAGTTGAAGCACGCTGAAGCCACGATTATCGAAGTCACCATAGAGGGTAGAGCGCATACCATCATCTCCGTATACTGCACCCAAAGTAACCTAGTGAGAGAAGATCTCAATAAATTGCTCAATCTGGGACCAATCGTTGTGATGGGAGGCGATTTGAACGCCAAACACAACTACTGGAATAACTACAGAGGTAATGCGAACGGAAATACGCTCTTTACACACATGCAGACAAATACCTATTCGATAATGGCGCCCGACAGACCTACGTACTACTCGCAACGCTCTAGATATCCGAGTACATTGGATATAGTACTCGAGAAAAATGTTAAGACAATATCTCCACTGCGCACATTAGACGAGCTGTCTTCGGACCATCTGCCCGTGTGCTTTACTATAGGCGGCACAACTTCAAGGACCCCCAGAAAACAGCGCAATTATAAGGATGCGGACTGGGAAGGATTTAAAAAGGAAGTCAACGAACGAATTCATCTCACTTCGGGAACTCTGCGCTCGCCACAAGAAATCGACGCAGCTACAAGCACTCTCACAGAGATTCTTCAAACAGCACAAGATACACACATTCCTCTCAAAGAAGTACATTCATACACGATCAAGCTTCCCGAGCACGTTTTATCGCTCATCAAGGACAAAAATCGCCTGCGACGCATGTACCACCGCACGCGTGACGAATACTTCAAGACAGCGTACAACTGCCTGCAGAGGGAAATCAAGACCGAAATCGCAGAACTCAAGCGCGAACTTTGGGACAAAAAAGTCGCGTCGCTCACGCCGAAGGATAATTCATTATGGAAAATGGCTAGCGCGCTGAGACATAAAGATTTCACAATCCCCCCGCTACAGAAATTGAACGGCCCTGGGACGGCTTTGTCGCTACAAGAAAAAGCTGACACACTCGCCGACGGCTTCGAGAGAGCCTACGCCGCTACAGACGGCCTTTCCGACCCGGCTACGGACCGGATCGTAGCTGACTCTCTACGAGATTTGAACGAAGCAGAGCAGACAAACGCTGAAGATATTCATTTCACAACGCCGAGCGAGATTGCGGTCACAATCAAGCGACTCAGAACGAACAAGGCGCCGGGAAGCGATCAAATTCACAACATTTTACTCAAACATCTCCCTCAAAAAGCCATCATCTACACTACAAAACTGTTCAATGCCTGCCTCATGACTGGGCATTTTCCCCAGATTTGGAAATCGGCGACCGTGCTGCCATTCGCAAAGCCGAATAAAGATAGAACGCAGCCGACAAGTTACCGGCCGATTAGCCTACTATCTACGTTGAGCAAGGTATTTGAACAAATTATACTAAACAGGCTTGTCCCACACCACGACGAACACAAGACTTTGCCAGACGAGCAGTTCGGCTTCAGAAAGAGGCACTCCACGACCCATCAACTCACCAGAGTAGCGGAATACATCGCAAGAAAATTTAACGAACATCGCTTCACCGCTGCTGCGCTCATCGACCTAGAGAAGGCATTCGACACCGTATGGATAGACGGGCTCGTGCATAAGTTGCACCGCACCAACACGCCCATATACCTAACGAGACTGATACAGGAATACCTAAAGAATAGATCGTTCAGAGTGTTCATAAGGAACGTGTTATCTTCAATGCGTGAGATTCCAAAAGGCGTGCCGCAAGGAAGTTTACTGGGACCATTTCTCTTCATTCTGTTCACCTACGACATCCCCCGAGACGAGAGATGCAATCTGTCTATCTACGCAGATGACGTCAAACTATACGTTTCCTCGCTGAAAGCGAACATGGCCGCAATTTACCTACAGAGGGCGCTCGACGCGCTCGTAGAGTACTACAAGAAATGGCGCCTGAAACTGAACGAGGCGAAAACCGAAGCCATCATGTTCACGAGAAAACGTATAAATAGAACACCTGACTTCAACATCGAAATGGGAGGACACAGCATTGAATGGAAAGATGAAGTTACATATCTCGGCCTGACCATGGACTCCCGCCTCAACTGGAAATCTCACCAAGCAAAGATGCACGCGCGCACGCGAAAAGCGATCGGCATGATGAAGCCAATTTTCAATAGACGGAGTCCGCTACTTCCCAAAACCAAACTCCTCGTCTACTACTCGCTCATTCGTCCGGTACTCTCGTATGCGATTCCCGTATGGAGCAGCATCTCACACACAGACCACAAGAAACTACACACACTTCAAAATCTCTGCATTAAAATCACATACAACACGAGACTCAGAACAAACTTGAAGAGATTACACGAACGAGAACAAATTCCAACTCTATTCGAATTCACACACAGACTCACTACACGCTTTTACAAATCACTCACACTTAGTAAAAATCCACTCATACGAGACATAGGACAATACAACGCTCCGAGCGACCTGACATTCAAATACACACACAGACTACCTAAACACATCCTCATGGACCATGATCACATATGGTACATACCAGAATCAGACGCGGACGAATAGCGAGCAGTAGGTATTTCCTAAACTCCCGACTTTCCTCCTAAATATATAATGTTTATATATCTATTTATATATTTATATAATATTTTTATAATTTGTATGTATATGTATGTTTATTTTCTATCCTCCCATAAGTATATATTAACATAAAAACAGACACACACACACACATCTCAAAAAATGCAGGACATCATATACCGATGTTACTGAAGGCCGTATACGTTTCAAGTTGACGTTCGGCCGCTCCTTCCGGGTAAGGTTTTCTGCGATTTTCCTTACTCCCAACGGCAAATGCGGAAGGAACCCAACAATAGGGCGCAGCCGAAATTTCCTCCCCCCATTCCCAACACAACACAAACAGACACGTATGTAGTATATGGCCGCTGTCGGTCGCTGGTGGTGCTGATGCTGGATGAAAACATGCAATTTTAGTAGGGTTTTTAGGTAACAAATTTTTTCCCTACCGAGAAAATACAAGGCCTCTAAGTCTATAAAAGCCAGGTAATATTTGAATAAACCCATATGAGGTAAAAATTGTGAGGCGCATATGACGCCGTTCTATTTGTATAAAGAACATTAACTTTAAATTCAGTAAATTTAAATGATTCACCACTTCATGGAATATAAGAATCTAGAAAATAAAAAAAAAAAAAAAAAACAACCTCAAATAACACATCTGCCCCGATGATGGACACTGCAATGTTGTCCGAAACGTTGGCTAAAGAAGGAGTTAGCGCAACACGGCATAACACCCCAAAAACAAATAACAAAAATACTTTTGGCCGTGAAAATCTTAAATCATATGAGTATGGCTGATTTTATGAACGTATCTTTGTAAACTAATGACAGAAATTTCCCATAGAATCATTGCTGCATGAATCAGGTATTTAATCATATAGTGCATCCTACGTACACTTGCACAATCTCCAACAGAACCAGCCTAAAATATAAGAATTCGAACATAAAGTCACTATTTATATGAGAACCCATAGATGCCATAAATTTAAGTATTTAAAACTTATTTATATTGACTTTTTTAACATTGGAGCCCGATAAATAAGCTTTTCTAGTTTTCAAATCAATAAATAACAATTGTCGGTAAATTTATGAATTAATCTTTTATTAATGAATTTATTAGCTATCTATTTCATATCCGAGAAGCAAGTAACAGAATTTATCATTATCATTGTTGATTCGGAAGAATTTTTTTGGTGAATTAAATCGTGCTGTCACGAATTTGGAAGAACAACTGTATTAACGCTTTATAAATAGATTTATAAACAGCTTTATTTATTGAATCTTTATTTATGACTAAATAAGACTTAAAATTTTCTGATCTCATGGGTTAATTTACTAAAGCTGTCTGTAATAACTTTGAAAATCGTGATCTACTATATAAAACAGAAATGATCAAAGATCTGACATATAGAGTATCTTACATTTTCTGTATTTTTTTTAATATTGCTGAGATTATTTTGTATTTATATATAACTTTTATGCTGTTTTGAAAGTTACTGCACAGCAGTAAAAATTTAAAAAAAAATCTTTTCATAACTGCACACAATTTTGCGAGTTTAGTGATTGGGTTTTGAAACCAGTGTCTCGTTAGACATGTACAGAAATAATGTTTTTTATATACAAAAAAGGCTTAAAATGTGCTTTTGCTTAAAAAAGAATAATGAATTTGTAATAGAAGTAATTTCCATACAAATAATATTATTCAATTTAACTTTATAAGTAATTTTCAGACAACATGTGCTATTATCTAAATGTAACATTTTTCTGCAACACATACACAACTAACTATCAGACATACTCACTAACCAATTGCATGCACGACAGTTCATCTTTCCAGACACATAAATGCTCCCATTGCCTCTAGGCAACAGATTGGGGGTGCTATTGATATATTTACTGACTCCAGTAGAGAATTATTTGTAATCTATTCGAAGCTTTTTGCTAAATCCTACAAATTATAGTGGGTATCATAGATAATAAAGTTTAACTCTTCAGTAATTTCAACACTTTTGTTCAATTTGGATTGTTTTCTGATTATTTCAAATGCATCTTAAGTTTTAATTTTCCGTAAAAAAATATACTGTTTTAGAAACTAGATAAAATTATATTTCCGGTGTACGCATTAAAAATAAATATATCTAATATGTTGTTACGAAAAATGTTGTCAAAAACGCTATATAATAACAATTTTTATTTGTTTAAAGTTAAACCGAATATTACGATAGCGACACGAAATAAGACGAATTATTCATATTGGCTATTTTTATCATTTTATTAAGGCGAAATAGGTAGACTTGACCTGAAATTTGGCATTTTCGAGGCCACTTTTAGACGTATGGACACTTTTCTAGAAAAAAACACAAATTGATTTCGAAAGATCGTTATTTTATCTTGTAAAGTAAGTTGTAAAATTTTGGAAAATGATATTATTTTCATACCACAATAAAGTGTTACCGTTGGACGATATGCAGATTTGTTGCATTTTCAAAGGCGAAGTTGTATCATACAACAAATATTTAAAATCATATAATAATACAGTATAAACAATCAATAAATTATCTATCATATATATGTATAAGAATTTTGTTTTTATTTCAAATAAAATTACTAATAAATAAATCCGAGGACGCGTTTTGTGACGAAAATCCCTCAATTTGACTATTTATTTATGACCTTACAAATTGGTATAGTTGAGATTTTTTTACAAAAATAATTTACTATGATATTATTGAAACATTAATAATAATTTATGACCAAGAAATATATTCTTAAAGTATATAATAGTAATCAATTTCGATTCGCGTTTATTGTTTGTTCGTTGTTTCTGATTACCGCGGCGCAAGCCGAAATTTTATCATTCCCCGCTGCGACAGGGCGGCGAGCGGACGTCCATTCCACGCCAGTCTACTTGATAACATTTTAACGAAATTCCTCGTTTAAAAATGGGGAGAAAAATACTATCGGACAAAAGTTTTATAAGAAAACAAAAATTTCGTCATCAAAAACGTACATGGGAGAAATATTTGCAGAAAAAAAAAATATTAGTCATATTTAATTATCCTTGTACATTGTACGTACTCTATTTGCTACAGGGTCGTTCAAACGAATCAGTCAGAATACGCATATATTTTTTATAACATTTAGCGATAATTTTGTGTTGTTTAATTTTCAGGGAAAATAATCACCTACCGACGAATGATTGTGATTCTGAAGCAAATATTGTCTCTAAAATTCCGTCGGTATGTGTAATTTACATTAATATTATTATTATGTTATTATGTAAATAGGTAATACCTACAATATATTGTGAATCATGGATATTATGGTGACCGAAACCGTCAATATCGGGGTATTTATAAACTAGCAATTATTCCCGGCGTTACGCGAGTTACACGCACAAAACCATACCCTTGTATACATGGTGTCGGGAAACGCGTAGTATATTACTGTGACCGATTCAACTCTAATTACCGCGGTAATTATAAACAAGCATTTACTACCCGGTGTTGCGCGATTTACGCGCATGCAACATTACCACGTGTACACGGTGTCGGGAAACTCGTGGTGAAATTACGGTGACTGAAACCGTGAATATCGCGGTAATTATAAAATATCAATAATTCCCGGCATTACGCGAGTTACACGCACAAAACCATACCCTTGTATACCAGCGCCCTTGAGGTGATTTTGCACAAAAACGGCGCTATACAAGTCATCCAATTATTATTATTATTATTATTATGGTGTCGGGAAATGCATGGTATATTACGGTAACCGATTCAACTGTAATTACCGCGATAATCATAAACCATAATTTACTACCCGGCGTAGCGCGAGCAACACGTATGCAACAGTACCTTGTACAGACGGTGTCGGGTAACTCGTGGTAAAATGTTTCCAGTCATGGATTCAACGTTGGGATAAGTATATCTAGTCAAGCACAGTACTTCGAAGGAGATTAATTCCATTTCCACGTAAACTTATTTGTAATGAAATTTTCTTAGTTACACATTAAGCTGTACAATTTCTGTTTCGAAATCTTCCTCATATAAATATATTTAACTGGCTACAAAAGAGCAGGCAATGCCGCATTTTAGTCTATGCGTATATGATTCCCGTCAAAATAACGGTTTTGATTCGTGATGTGCGATTCAAATCATGTTTCGGTAATTTTTGGATAGGGCCTGACACGCTTATTACGAATATTTTTTAGAAAAAAACTTTATATTCGCCTTAATTACTATAAAAGAAAACTTTTTGCATTTCGGGCGGCGGAAAATTATAAATTTAAATTTTCAATTGCGTTAACCAAAATTCACTTCGCGAATCGATGCGGCGGCAATCAGCTGCCATTAGGTACGTCACTGTTATGTTGGTATCCCTGATACATTGCGTAGATACGACTATGGCTAACTTCGTGGAAGACAAATGGATTTGTATCACAAACCATGTTACACAAACCTAGCGTAGCCGGTAAACTAGTTGAAAACTGGGATGTTTTTCTTGCCTTGACGCGAGCAGGCGTTATTAAGGGGCACTTTCCTTTGTATCACAAACCATGTTACACAAACCTAGGTATCCCACGAAGATAGCAACGGTCGTATTTAGCTCTTGTTAATGCATCAGTGATACCAACATAACAGTGCGTTCCTAATGTCGCCACATCGATTCGCGGAGTGAATTTTGGTTTTACGCAATTGAAAATCAAAATGCATAATTTTCCGCCGCCCGAAATGCAAAAAGTTTACTTTTATTGTAATTAAGGCGAATATAAAGTTTTTTTCTAAAAATTATTCGTAATAAGCGTGTCAGGCCCTATCCAAAATTTACCCATGTTTCTGTTAATAATTTCTATTCTATTGTCCAATTCCCTATTACATTGTTATAATTCAACATATTTAGTATATTTAGTGTTACTTTTTGTCAGTTTCATAATGTCATATTGTGAATTGAGCTTCTTGTTTTAGAAGAAAAAAAACGAGGTTATTTTGATATACTTACTTTAAGTATAAGAAATAAAACTTACTGGTAATACCTATCTTACAAACGGATAAATATGTAAGACGAGAGATTTTTTACAATCAAACTTAATGTTAATCACTTTTGTAAAACCTATGTAAAATAAAATTTAAAAAAAAACAAGTGAATAAAAATATTTGAAAAATTAAAAAAAATGTTTATCAAATACCTACCTATTTTGTACCTGCTTTCAACGCACTGCATTTGTATTTATTTATTTTTACGCACTCCGACGTATAATTTACAAATATGTATGTAACTACTTATTAGGAAGAAAGCTACAACCGAAAATTCAAACACAATAATTGTTATTTCATCGGAGCCATGCTGTAGGTTTCGACCGCCGCGCGGAGTTTACGGCTGGCAGTGGAATGAATATGGTATTTCTGTCTCGTTCTAAAAAACGTCCGATCGCGAGGCTGCCTTTTGACGAAATTCGAATTCTCGGTCGCTGGTTAATACGCCTTAATGCCACCCAGTATAAATATTTGAGGAAAACTGGAAAGAATTATTATTTCACTTTCCGACGTCTAAAAAATTACGCATTTCCGCATGATAGAAAGAAATATAAAAATACTTAAATATGGTCCCCCGGTCATATATGATCCTAAAATTTTCGAGAGGTTAAGTGATTTGTCTCATAATTTTGAATTAGTTTCTATTTTATTTTACGTATATGTCACATGTTTTATTAATACAGTTTTATATTTAGTTTAACGGTTTTATTACTTCATGATATAAAAAAATTTCGTATAATTTTCGACTACTCACGAAGCATATTATGTTTTCATAATCTATATAGAAGCCCAGCAGGACATAAAACCAAATAAAAAAAAAAAAAAAAATGTCACTCAAAAATTTAGAAAATGCACGGAAAAAATGATTAATGCTGATTTGTTAAAAATCTTCAAATTATTGATAATCCGTTAAAAACGGGACTGCAAGACCCTTCTGTTAGTTGATTGATAAATATATCGGAACCCGTGTTCACGCACCTACTCTTAATAATATCACGCGACGAAATACAAAAATGTAAGGATTTTTCTGAACACGTGTTTGAACCGTATTATTGATATTTTGCCCAAATACGATTAAAATACCGTTTTTAAAAGATATACGAATAATTTAAAGAGATTCTTAATAAATTAGCAATATTTTTTTAAGGAATTTTTCTCCATGTGTAATGTGGACAAAACGTTGTTTGAGATGAAAGAATGAGAAGAATCTTTATAATATATTTGAAATAACGTTCTTGTTCAATTCTAGGCGTATTCATATCTTCGTGAGCACCCTTTATACTTAGTTATGGAATATATATAAGACTCAACCGTAACAAAGCCGACAGCGTGAAGGTATTGCCATTTCGTGAAAACATTTAGTTGACGTTAAAGTTCAGTCACCATTATTCGTGATTCGATTGTCTCAAACGGATGTGACTTTCTATTTTTGTGGTTGGCAACATTGAATATGTATTTGATTAACTAACTTTGAAAACATTACCTTGCCGTATAGATTAATATAATTAAACATAACAATTTCTGTTGTCGGTGCATGGGTACATGCGTGAAGTGATTGCGTATTCCTGCGTAATGCGTAAAATTATTCAAGTTCAATGAACTATTAATTATTAAAATTGGAACTGGAAAGCCTACATTATATCAGATAAACTATAGAGTGACTATGAAATTTATTTTTAAATGTGTATTTCTTTTGTTTAATATGTTTGAAAGATGTCGTAATTTTTCAACATAATATCCCGTGATTGCATGTCTGTCTTTCGGGTCTGTGCTAGTGTTACTAATAATTATTTAAGGTTTTTCAAATGACAAACAACGTTATTACTGATTACCAACAATGAGTTGTTGGAATGGTTTGTCTAAAGAAAACAGTTTTGATTTCGTGGGAAAGTTTTACAATCACAATGTTTACACGACTTTTTTCAACTACCACTCGTTTTAAGGCGAAAATTAATGGTAAATCACTATTTTGATTAATCTTTATTACGAATTGGTGTACATTATGAATACCAAAAATATGCTTTAGATAAATTGAAGGTTTTCCTATCGTTTCGCTGGTGTAGAATACAAATAAAAAAATAAGTTACTAAGTAAAAATTATATAAATGTAAACTACAAAAATTTTTTTTTTCAAAAGAAATGAATGAACGCGTAAAGGAAACAACTTGAAAAAAAACACTATTATAGCTAAGATTATCTGTGACAGTTTCACTTGATTAACTTTTTTGCTTTCTTATAAAATTATTTTCAAAATAAATAAAAACTAGTTTTGTGCTTGAAATTCTAGAATCCGTTTGTCAAGCGATTTTAATTCATATTACCTACAATATAAGGTATACCAAGAATATACATATTTTTGGCTTGTAGCTTCCTCTTAATATCAATTTAATATTGTAGTTTGACTATCATAGATTTATGCATACAATATGTAAATGCTAAACTAGTAGCTTTTCAAGTATAAAAAAAATGTGTCCACCTATTTGCCTACAGTACGAAATTGTTAAAATAATATTATTATAATTATTACCATCACTAGCGGATACACGGGATAGTCGGAATTCTTGAAAAATCAGGACCAATTTTGAAAAAGCGATTAAAATATATTTCTGTTAAAATGCACGGAGAGAAATCAATTTTTGCCTTCACAATAAATTAACCGACCTTATTAATAAAACATCAATCAAGTATTTTTTTACAGATTTACCTTGATAATAAATCAAGACAATACAAAGAATTTTCGTTTTAAAGCGATGCCACACGTAGTAATGCAAAATCATGTGTTTTTGGTTTGAAAATTTGGTCGCCTAGAAATGTTTCAGATGCTTTAATTAAATACTGCGAGTAGAATACATCTTGACCTTTGTAATAATCGAGTATTTTTTATATAAGTTTTTTATAAGCTCAGAAAAAAATAATGTAAAGGCCCATAAAAACTGCTTCAAAGTTCAAAATCTCCTACTTACGAACCCATTTTCGGTTATGATTTTATTGTATAATGTGGCAAATTAAGTTATTTATAAAATGATCGGAAAAAAAAAATATTTATGCCTGAACAATGAACATCCACAAAATAAAAGAAAAGGCACTTTTTGGCCATGTTTTTTTCTTGCATAAATCAAAACAGGCGGATGGTGTTAAGCGGGAATTTAAACCTTATCGCCATCTACGCAAGGGTTGTTATTGATAGCGGCTCAATTTAAAATATTACATGACGTAGTGCATGGCCTTAATGTGAAAATATTCGGATTTTAATGAACACGTGCTCCAACATTTCGTAATTTACTAAAGTTTATCAGAAACCTATTAATTCATTCTTATGCAATCCCGTTTTCAACCGGAATTTCAAACAATTTGAAGACATTCTTAATGAATTAGCAATAGTCATTTTTCTCCGTGTGTTATAATATTAAAGGTAGCTATCTACCTACATACTCAATCGCTTGTCTGAATTCTTCATTCAATAAGTTCCACTTTTGAAAATAACGTCTTAAATTCACGGCAAATTTGAGTTAATTTAACCAGATTTCACCAAAGACGCACAACACTGACAGCTGAATTAGTATGTTTGATATTTGTTTGGGGATCAATGGTGAGGCACGAAATGAAAGAAGGTTGTGAAGGTCACATGTGTTTATTGGTGAGTCAGTGGCCGTGACGAGGAGATGATGAAGGACAGATGTTGTAGACTCCGGTTGCTGGCTGATGATGTGCTGGTCAAGCGCGGGTCAGTGAGTCGACGCCGGGCGCTGATGACCGGGACTCGATATAGGTCAGGCACTGGCGAAGAACGTAGGTCTTCAGGCACTCCAGTGCTGACGAGAAGGCCGAAGGTGCGGCAGACCTTGTGGGCAGTTGAACGGGAACGGCGTGACCAGTGAGGATGCAGCGTGTCCTCGTGGTGGTCATGATGGCGTGGAAGAAGCGCTGGTCAGAGACACTGGAACCAGGGCGCTTGTAATCCGATGTAGCGCTGGCCATGGACACGGCCGAGGCGCTAAGATGATGTCCCGATGGAGTCCATAATGATAGGGGCGAAGCCGGGTACGTGTTGTCCACCGCGCTAGTAAGAAGAGCGCGAGTGATCACTCGTTGATCCTTCCTTGTAGGCTGACGGCTGAACGGTAACTGATGACTGACTGACTGACTCGCTGCGTCGGGCTTATTTATACTTCTCGGCCGACGGCGGCAGTAGGTAGGTGGATGGCAACTAAATCGGAGACACTCGCTCGATCTGGATCATTCGCGAACTTTCGACGGCTTGGCAATTATGCCTAGGCGGCAGATTCGTTCCTTCTGGCGAGTTCTCGTAATGTGTAAGACTGATAGCGTGATAGTATTGTCGCGAGTAGATAGAGTACGTAGATTACTTTGTTTACGATTTAACGAGCAAGTAGCAAGTAGGTACCTAAGTAGCAAGTAGCAGTTTATTATTAATTATTTAATCTGGATAATTCGACGCCACATTTGTAAACATAGGTAATAAATAGATGGACCAATTCCTAGATATTGAAAGTAAAATTCGGATAAATGTTTTTGAATATTTAAGCGTAAAGATAAACTATGGCAATGTAAAATATCTAAAAAAATAATCTACATAAATATGCATGTATTTATAAAGTGTAATAAAAGTGTAGGTACAGATCTGTTCAATTTATAGTGTGCAGTTAAAAATCTCGTTAGTTAAATTATTAGCAGTGGATAAATCATTTGTTTTACAGAGCAGTAAGCCTATACCTAATGTTTGGGTTGAGGTTTTCGGCTAGAATTGAGGTTTTCAGGTGCATGGATACAATCAATCAAAGTTGTAAAATAGTAGTACATATATTGGTGTTAAGGCAATATGTTAATGTCGAAGTTATCTAGGTGTGACAGCTTTTGATTTGAATAATAATTAACATGAAAAGATAAACTTCTAGCCGAAAATAGGTGATTTTTACGTTGATTGTTCCCGGTTTGTGGAGATGTTCAGGATTCAGAAAAAAATCTCATATTTGTCGTCGCTCGATGGCACTGACTTGATCACGATTTTTTTAAAAAATATCAATTTCAGCGGGAGGATATAAAGTTGAACTTTCTTTCTTCTATCGGTAATTACTATGGAACTATAATTGTCCATACTTTTTGGTGATTACATATTCGGTGGATTTAGAAAAATGACGAGAGTCCACTTTAAACCACACTAAAATTTCTCTCCAGTTGCGAATTCGTTACATCTTTCCCATTTTCAAACATGTAATTCAGGATGAAAAAATTGTAAACAATCCACTTTTGAATATTTACCTCCTTAACCATTTCCCCCATTCTAATTACTAAGAGCCATATAATTCCCTAATTAACGGCCCCACTCCTACCCCTTCCACTCCTGGGTCAATTCTTCTGCCGATTTGGGTTTGCCCCTTTTGTCTAACCCCTCTCTAATTGAATCATCTCAAAACATGGTTTTGTTCCTCTAGGTTGAAGAATATTCCTATAATGGTGCGAGAGCATCATTATAAAATAAAAGGCGACACTTCAGCGAGAAATCAGTCTTTGCAACGACAAACGACAGTTAGGTCCAGTTAGTTACAGAACTTGAATATTTACTTTGAGATTTGATGAATTTTTCAAATACTATGAAACAGCCCGTCCTTAGTATTAGAATCCATTGATCGTTCGGGTAGAATTATTACAATATTAGTATTACTACGTTCATACTAATAACATGAACATGATTAGAGTTTTCTAATGGCCGCTAACATTTTAGCAAGCCCTCACCATATCACTCTACTCTACTTGCCCATTACAATTTATTTAAATACAGTTATCGACATGCAATTCATAGTATATTAATCTGTAAACTGAATCAAGTGAAATCATTATTTCTCTGACCTTCAGTCGGCGTCGAATCCGCTTCTCTAGGAAAAGTCTACAAATCCGGAATGGCGACAAAACTAAACCAGTAGCCGCTGCAAAAGTGGTCAGTAAAACACTTTCCTAGACACACATTTCTAGCCATCAAACAACTATTTTATCACCATAACATATCAACGTGTTAAACGCTCATATCGTTAAACTCAGGGGGTTGAATTTCATTAAAATCTAAAGATTATTTGCACATTTTTCGAAGGAAAACATATGCTTTTTGGGAGTCAAGTTTGACAAAAAGTTGGTAAAAACATGTTTTACAAACACGTGATTTACCGTTGGTTGCGCACCTTAGAAAGTGAAATATACAACTATGCTCACACTCTTAGGTAATATTGTTTACCTTATAAATAAACAAGAGAAGTAGAAGATGGTACTAAATTATGTAAAAGGTCTGCATTATTTATAAAAATAAATTCTTAACATGTATGATTTGAGATTTTTACGGTCAAAAGAATTAAAGTGATTAATTTTTTTATGAGGTATTATCATATTTTGCGCATCTTCTTTTTTCTACCACGTTTCGGACAGCATTACAGTTTTCATCATCAGGGAAGATGTTTGAAGAAGGAGTATAAAACTAAAACTATAACTTCTGAAAATTTCTATTAGCTGCTCTTTCGAATCTCAAACATTAACAATATTAACAAAATAAATAACAACGATGTCGGGACAACGTTTTAACACATCTTTTGGGACGCATACTATATCAATAAATTAAATGCATAGGTAATAATCTAAGGGCCAGTTGTTTTACAAAATTTTAACAATTCAACAATTTCAAAGTTACTTTTAAGTTCTGTGAAAGTTATATTAGGCTCTGGTATTATTTCAGTTCTGTGAAACACACATATTTATATATTAACTTGAATGAAACTTTTACAGAACTTGAAAATTAACTTTGAAGTTTGATGAATTGTTCAAATTATGTCAAACAACTACTGACCCTTGGAAACACGTCGCTTTATAATAAACAGAAGAATTTCGATCGTAATAATTTCGTGCACCGCTATCGTAGCAGACCGCCAAAGGATACTAAGTGGACGGTTGTAGAGTATTTCAATTAATAATTTAACTACAGTTTCTTTCTAACATTGTTAAGCATCCTATTATTAGTATTATTATGATAACTATCTAAATATTGCTATTAGTATTTCTATAATAATATTAAACAGACATTGACTTCGATTAAATTGTTTGATTTCAGACATATCTCCGATGAAGCACGAGGCAAAGCGACACCTATTCTGAAACTACAATTTTATAAATAAGGGTATAAAACAACGGTACTGTCTTATTGTAACACCACACAACAAGTGTTAGCTTTCTTGGAACATATAATTATAAATGCACTTTGAATTCATGTTTTATTTATAGTTGCTCACTACATTGACCGCCTATTATCTTAGTGCATTTTGTGGGAAGTGAAATAGAAATTGCCTGCTATAGCTTCGGGTCAAAGAGCAATACGGAACGGATGTATCGACGAAATGCCGAACTTATCTACTAAACGGGGATAAACGTTGAACATGAAAGCTTCATTTTAAATGTTTAGTAAACATCATGCTGTTGATTGAATATTGTAAAATTATCAAAGTTGCCCTGTAGGTGCTGTGAAATTGCAGTAGTTAATAAGTTTAATTTGTGTTATTTTACAAATCAGTCCTTTAAAATACTGAGATAATCCCAGTATCGCCCTGGTGGCCAAAGTCCCACTTGCTCTGATGGCTGCGGTAGTCACATTAAAATAGCATGCCTAGTATACGTGCCTGAAAACCTCCCCAAAACATTCCCAATATCAATACGTACGCGAAAACTTCAGCCGTAGTCACACACGACTTGTTCAAGATACCACACGGCAGAACAGGTGTTCTAGCACAGCATGACACGAGTAATGTTGCTATTGAATGAAATTTCTAAAACAGGAGTTATATTTTATCATTGTTTAAATAACCTTAAACTTTTCGTATCTGCCCAAATGTTATGAAAATTAAAATAAGAAATCTTGAATTATGAATGTATAATATTAATTAATCTGTTGTATAAAAAAATAATGATTTAAAAAAATAGTTATCTGGTTGCAACACCATCGACTGCAAAGTTGACATTGTCAAAAGTTTCCGACACTGAAGTAATATGAAAACATGGGAATAATATAACTCTATTTCCTAGATTCTTCAAATAATTACGGATGCCTACATTATAAATTAAAATTAAATGTACCTCTCTGACTACAGACGGATGGGAGAGGTTGAGACTCTTGTGCGGTTACACATAAAAAGTGTTAAGGTATTCTTAAAACTTTTCACAGGTACACTTTTTTAATGGGTGCGAGCATTTTAGTAACGTAGGTCATGGTAATTAAATTTTACTTTCCATAACACCTAACTCTAGCATTTGATTGAATCGAATGTACCATGTATTACTGGGTGAGTATCCTCGACTTCATCCATTCACAGCATCAAAACCTAATTAATTCTTCCGACACTCCAGTACAAATTTTCCCCTCTGCATGTACATGTACACCAAACCATTCAGGGGTACATTTCTTAATCTTATACATTAGACCACTGTGCTTACATTCGGTATATTTGCGTGCACGCTTTGCCGGTTCCATGCCTTACTATGTCTATGTACCATACATACAATGTGGTTCATGGTTGATTCAAATTCCTTTGGGAAAATCTCTCCACTTAAAAATATAAAGCTTTTTGTGATATCTTGTACATAAACCTTTTGCGATAAGAAATAATATGATATTGTATTATAATATAAATTATTTTAGATTTTGAAATTATCAATATGCAGTAACAGTAAACCTTCTACCACTATACACAACTTCAATTTTCAAAGACCGGTTCCATTACAAAAATCCCACGTAAATTGCATCCAGTTAGCTGCACCGTCTAGGATGCGAATCAATTATTTCCGAGGACACGCGTGGGATGGTTCTTAGTTTTTTCTCTACATAATAATTACAGGCTGGTACAGATAAGTTTACATTTTATCACGGCTGCTCTCAGGTAGTTATTGAGTCGTTCCGACCGAGATCTACTTAATTATATAAAGGCTGTTCTGACATGGAGCTGTTCATTCAACTGTAGAACTTTTCAAGGCTAAAATAAAAATAAAGGTAACTTTTAAAAAATGAATACTTTTATTAATTCTTATCTTTACGAGAAGTGATAAATACAACAGCATGAGCTCGAATATAATACGATGTCTTTTTACCAAAAATCTTTACAGAATAAACCATTATATTCTATTTATTTTTCGGAATAACTTTATTGAGTAAAACCTCAAATTGTAATATTTAATTATTGAAGACAATATTAGCGATTTCTTAAACGAAAATGTGAAAACTTAAATAAAAACTTAAAATGTCCTAGATGTGACCGTATCCTTTTCTGATTTTTCTGTTTCAGATTTTCCTTTAAGAAATCGCTAATATTGTCTTCAATAATTATTCATTATATTCTAGTTGGGAACAAAATATGTATTGTGTAATAGAGCGTATACCCGACACTTTTACTGTTGATTCTTGAGCATGTTTGTAGAGAACAAATGTTGACGTAATTTTGGCCTCAAGTGTCATGTTGAAAACATGAAAAAAATAAGTATTTCTTTCCCTTGTGCCACCTGCTACGCACCGTCACATTCTCTCAGTATTGGACAGTGAGGCATGGTACATAAGGGCTTATTTTACATTCCACTTACACCTGATAGATCAAAAAAAGAACCAATTTGAAAGCATTGTTAACGTCTGTTAGATTTTCTCTTCTTTCCAGATGTATTATTTGTATGTTTCTTCTTGGTCAATTAATGAACGTGAATCAAGCTACATATATTATTCAGTTAGATGCAGTACAATTAATAATATATGTCTCACTTGTTCAGAGATCTAAGCAAAGAGAAAATTTTAATTGCTACATCTGACAAAATGGCTTGTCAACTCAGACAGTAAATACCTGAAGTAAGACTAATTGAATACTTAGATAAAGTGTTACTTTTAATTACGAAAATACACTTCCTATCTTTCACCGGTGGCTAGCATCACTGACTTAGTGGCTGAGAGACTGTATGTTTGCCTGAAATCAAATTGTATTTTAGTTTTCCAAATGGTTTGGACAGTTGTTGAATATTGCGATGAGAGTTCATTACATTGGGATGTTGACATTCTCAAATCACAGATATGCCGACGGGAGCTCTGAACTGCGAGACATGGTCGATCAAATTCAATACTAATGCAAGAAGACATATTCTTTGTCTATCTGACAACCACAAGAGGATGGCGAATGCGACTTCAAAATTAACAAAACGAGTAGGTGGTAAGTACACTAGCTTCTACTTACTCGTTGGTTCACCAACCAACAATAAAAAAGCCTATCAGTTTGTTCAAAAAGAGACAGCTCTCCCATTTGCGATCACCAATGGCAAGTTGATCTTACAGATCAGAAACATGAATAAACTAACCGTGATGAAATTGACTGGAATATATAGAACTCCCTTGTTAATTATCTCATGGATTTATGAAAATGCCACGAATAACCTATATCTAGCCGTCCATTCTAACTTTTTTATGGTTTGTTACTAAGCATTCCCAATGTGAACATAGTTGGTAAAATAAGTGGCTCAGTAAGTCACGTTTGTTGCGTTGTTTATTCCTTTCCTGTCCACACTCCGCGTTGTTTGTGTTCTTTCGAGCTGGATTGACTGGAGTGCACATTCTATAGCATTGTATTATTTGGACCCACATTCTCACAATGCAGAACCCTTAGGACGGGTTGTTTCGGAGAATCTGAACAATTCATCAAATTTCAACGTTAATTTGCGAGTTCTGTGAAAGATATTTTCTAGTTCTGTTATTATTTCAGTTCTGTCAAGCAACTAGCCTGTAATGATATAATATCAGAACTTGAATAGGACTTTCACAGAACTCGCAAATTAACGTTGAAATTTGATGAATTATTCAAATTCTCCGAAACAACCCGTCCTTAGGGTCCTGTAATGTGGGCATCACATGATTACCTTCAAGCCGTGTCTCTTCTATTTTTGAAAATAAATTTTCCAAGAGAGAAAATGCTGGAAGCTTGATAGTTGAATCTATAAATTTCTTAAAGCTGGAAGTCAACTTCTGGGCGCTGGACTTAAGTAGTTACTCTAAATCTTCAGATTAATTTTCTAACATCATTAGAGAGCGTATACATGCTTAGGTAATCCAATCTATTTTATTGAGTATATCTTCATGAATTTCATACAACTTGATTAAAGCACTTCAAAAGAGTTCGAATTTGGAAAATAGTTACATTCAAAGTGATCATCGATAAATTCTTTGCGACAAATCGGATATTGATTAACAATTCTGTTGACTTTGTAGAACTATTGAATATTTATAAATATGTACGCAGCTTTGTGTTTTAAACGATAATAAATCCATTCTCAATGAGCATTTAAAGTGTCAGTTGGCCATAAACAACAATTTCTCTGCAATTTGCAGCATCCTTTGTCTGTCTGATCTCCGCCTACAATAATGCATCTCGGATGCTCAGACACGAAGACTAACTTATTAATGCATATTAGGGCTGTCACCGTGAACAGTCACATCACTAAAAAACTGATTGAATATACTTTAGGAACGCTTAGCCTCAATATAACAGAGGTTTATGTGGCTTTCATGGTTATTCGTGGAACTGAAAAAAAACCTTCCATATTCAGTTATTCTTCACTTATTCAAAAATCGATTTTAAATATTTTGGAAATGTTAAAATATTTCACCTCATTTAATGTATTTAAATTAAAGGCAAGACTGGTCTATGTAAATTATCTATATTCTTAAGTTTTATGCTAGCTACTTATATGAATGGGAGAAAATTTTCTAGGAGGTGACATTGTTTTAGCTAGCTCTGTTTTAAAATTTATAACAGTCTTCATTTTAGAATGTGGGGGGGTTATTGCAATCCCACACATCCCGTAGAAAATATAAATACACACATAGAAGTAAGAAAGTATACATAAGAATAGATTTTCTAAAAGGCATTATTTATTTGTTTATTTTCTCTTATACTAAATATAAGGGAAAATTATATAATTCACAAATGTAAACTTCGATACTGGATTCTAAAGACAAGGTTTTCATGATAAGGTCATTACTGGAGTTTGAGTTTGGAGTCTGGTGCAAGCAGAAGTGTTATTTAAAATAGCAATACTACTGAACACATTATCTATGTTTTTCGCTTAGTATGATTGTAAATAAAACTAAGGCTTACATAAAACATTAATATAATTATACATATAACGCAGTCAGCCCTACTGCCCACGGATGGAAGGTGGCATTACTGACCCTCATATTGCAGCAATTATTGCGCGATGCGCCAAGAGACAGGTTTCTATTGTCAAACCTTCAAATACGTAGGCTCTGACGGAGGATGACATACAAACAATTATGGGAACTTGTTACCTCTGCAGCATCCGATCATTAATCAAACAGTCAATTTAACAATTACAAAGCTTATAGCGTCTTCACTTGATCGGTTTAAAAGATATTATACAGTTTCTTGATAAAACTCATTATTGTTTGTGCGTCTTTTTATTTTTTAATCTGTTATGATATCCAATTAATAGCAAAGATATTCAAAATTTGCCTTATTCTCTTTCCAGGGTTTTTCTGTTGTATACTTGTTTTCCATTTATTTATTATTAACATTGATATTAGAATTTTAATAATAACAAAAAAGTAGTCAAGCTGTGCCGCCACAAGGCAGTTTCTACATATTCTATCATATTTCTTTAATTTAATAAAAATAACACATAATCGTTTTGTTGGTAAATTTAGTTCAATTTAATTTCACTACAATGTCTATCTGTAATATGGTGTGTCAATGATCTCTTCTTTTGATTGTAGCTGCTTCTTTTACCATGTTTCCACTGTTCCTCCCCTAGATTATGATTTGGGAACATTTTGCACATATCTCAAATTCAAACACACTTGGGCGAGTCCATTTTTAAGAATTTTTTAACACTTTCGAGTATCAGGTCTGTATTTTTTAAAAAATTTCGTATTAAATAAAACAATTGGGCAAGTCCTTTTTATAATTGTTCAAGTCAATGACAATGACAACCATAGTGAAAAAATTCCAAGATTTAACAATTTTAAAATACTTGCCCGGAAAAAGCTGTGGGGAGCTTGTCCATAAAAAACTTTTTCCACATTGATGAACATGATTTTTCTACAGAAAATAGTGATGCTACAAAAATATCAGTTATCTGTCCTGTTAGCCATAAAGAGGTTAAGAAATGTCTTTACTAGACTTATAACGATTTTTAATAAAACAATTTGATTTAATAATAAAATGTAGTGCCTAAATTGTTTTGTTTAGATATTAGATATTATTGTGGTGACTTTAGTGGAAATTTCCTAATTTTTATCTGTTTTCGACATCGTGTTAGGTATATCTTACAAGTGTAAAAATTTTTCAGAAGATTACCATAATGTACTTTTAGGCTTCTGTACGAGTGCCAATAAATTGTCAGTAAAATGAAAGTATTTAACACTTTCGTTAGATCCTTTTAGGAAAATGATTCGTTCTCACTGAAAAGATAGTAGATAGGTACATTTATATTTAGATCTTATAAAAGATAAGTATCTATCATGTGCATATCTGCACGAATAATTATGATTGAAAACAGCTTATATTAGATAAACACCGAAGCCTCCATCCGCTTACACTGCACTCAGATGACAATCTGGGCAACAGACACTTATCTGTCGCTTTCAACATTCATTACCTTGCATTTGCATACTTTCGCCTAAGATTTCCGTTTTCGAACAGGAACCTACCAAAACCACAGCACTCTAATGATCATAAGCCACATACACACACATGTGCACTGTACAGTAATAGCTTTAACCACACTGGGTTTTAGTGGTCTTAAAACGCAACGGTTTTCTCTATGTGCTCATATTTTATGGTGTTGTGAGAAAATCACAGTACTCGGTGGTTTTTCATAAAATAAAATAAAACTACCAATATAAATTCACGCGGGAATTAGACAGTTCCCATATGTACCACGTTTCACACATGGGCTGGGCTAAGAATGTGTACACATTTGTTGTTTAATTCTAAACATTGACACTGGAGACGAAAATTATAAATTTTTAATCTACAACTCATGAATGGCTGGTCTAGTACTGTCTGTTATGTACTGTTATATTATTTATTATGATGAAAAAAAGGTTGATTTGTGTACACAAATTTCTTGATGGTCAATTCAAGATCAAGAAAAGTGACGTACATGTATTATAGTATAAAGCTGGTGTAGATTACGTTTGAGTTAAACCTATGGTTTTAGTATACTTGTCACTTATGTACGAAATATTTATAATTGTGCACTTTAAAGTTTGAGTTAAATGTGATATTTTGGAGAGCATTCTTTAGGGCAATAGGGTATTTTTACAGTTTTTTTTATTGCAATAATTAATTGAAAAAATATTAAAATTTAGATGGAATTTCAATTTTTTTTTTCCATAACGATTTAAAATGTGTCATTTTAGGTTTGCCACTAAAACGGCACGTTCGTTTTGGCTTGTGAATAATGGCGTTGCTGACGTCACGCCCACCATCGCCGGTGACAGCCATCTTACCAGCCAGTAGCGTTGTCTACATCAGAATCACTCTGTCAAATCAATAATAATTAAAAATAAACACATTTGAATTATAATTTTTTATTTATTTCAATGATCATAATCGGAAAAATAAACTTTAAATCTTTTGCATATTTTTAACTGATTTCATAGTTTGTGAAAAACTTAACAAAATCTAAAACTAAAACTTACTGGCAACGAAGTTATACATCGCAAATCAGAAGGTTTTTTGTTTTTAACATAAAATATTCTGCTAAGGATCACAGCTCATAAGAATTCGGTAACATTATTGATATTGTAGGTCAGTTTATTTTTTGTAAACAAACCATTCCACACAATTTTTTGTAATATTGTATCTTTAACTAGTATACCTTACCAAACTAAGCCAGCTGGTCAGGAGTACGAGTGTCACTGCTGGCTGTTCACCGATCATACGTCATAACACAATGGGAACGCGGCGAGAAAGAAAGTGAAATGCAGTGGTGAACAAGTATTCTATGCTCCCCCTGAAACATCTGAGGCTCTGAAACGATAGACGATCGGTCTGCTGGAAACATTCATATCTCTGCGTGCGATGACCCGGAGTAACACTAAAAGAGATCGCCTTGGTCACCTTGAACCACTACACTGATCAATGTTTTATTCTAATTTTTAGCCTATTACTTAACTTACTATTAAAATATACTACAATAATTATGGTAACAGATTATTACATTCAAATTCAAACATTTTCTGCGAAACGCATTTCAATAATTGAATTTCTCAAATATACATATGGTTTTAAATAACGCACTTACTTACTCTAACCAGTGATTCTTGACATTATTTGGTGTACATGAAATTTTGGTCTCCGATGACATTGATTTTTGAAGTTCTTTCAAAATATATATTTTTTAACTTTAAAATCGCTGGTCGTCCAGCCGAGTAACCCCCACATCGACCGTAGCTGTCCAATTCCTGCAAAATTTCCATGTTTTTTTTTTAAACATTCAAAATTTCACCGGACCCCAATAACTTCTTCTATATTTTTTACTCAAAATAATGTCAGAAATCACTGGTTAAAGTAAATCAAGTACGTCCATTAACACTGTGTATAATAAAACATAATTTGACTCTGTGACTCTCAGTCTCCTCCAAAAACGTATGGCCAACCTCCTATTTCTCCTGATGATCACTTTTTATGTCTTATTCGAGTTCTTAGTCTGGAAAATCTGTACCTCTGCTTTTGGTTCCTGGACATGTTGGCATCGTAGGTAGAGGTATAGCGGATTTCTTGAAAAAACAACGAGCATGCAACCATATTGTTACATTGTCCTATCAACATTTTTCCATCTTCAAAGATAGATTTGGCAGAGTACTGGCACATCTCTAGTCAATATAACAGCGATATACATGTCACGATAAAAAAAGGACTATAGCATCAAGACCGTGGTTTAAATAATTTCCCCACTTTTTAAAAAACTTCACTTATACGAATGAGAATTGGACGTTGTTCGGTTGCCACCCACCTTCGAAGACATCCAACAAATGCACGTGCTTGACTCCCCAGATTGTACTTCCTGTGGTCTAGAAATGGGAACTTTAGATCACATATTTTTTGGTTGTAAAAAAATATGTTATCTTCTATCAAACATTTTCATCTCTTCTTAGTCTAAACTCGATTCCAAACTTCCACATAAACCTAAAATATAAATTTACTTTCCATTTCTACATAATATTAACTAATCACCTAGAACACCATTGAAAGGGAAATCAAAAATATTTAAAAAAAAAACATCCCTGTGGTAAGTTAGGAGTGTGCTGTATAAATATCACTGAAGAGAAAAAAAAAGAAATTCGTTGTTGACGTGTCTGTTTCCTCGAGGTAATGACGACTTTGTAGTACTTTGGATGAAAATGATGAAACATAATCGAAACTGCAGTTTTGCTGCCCTAACGTGATATATGTTTTTTTCAAATCAGTGTTCATTATTTATTTTAATTTATTAATAAGTGTAGTAGAATCTAGCCAATTTCATGCGAGAGAAGAATATGGGTAATGTGAATGACAATTATATTTAGTAAATTAGTTTCATGGTTTTGATGACGAACGTCATTCATTGATTAACATAATATTCTTAATGCCATGTTTTGTGTTTTAGAAATTTATTTTAAAGTTCAAATGATCAAAGTTAATCTTTCGTAATTTCACAATACTATGGAAAGCAGCCAAACCTTTAAATAAAATACTTAATTATTTATAAATACGCAGCTCTGAACACGACACATTATTTTTTCGTAAACTTTCTACAAAAACAGTTTTAGAAACTGAAATTCCTAAGTAGGTACCTACTTACAAGATAAATTAGACAACATTATAATTTATGTGTCACACTATGTGTCAATCAATGTGTGAAGTATTTATGGCTGGTTTGTTATAAAAAATACATTTCTTTGGCCATTGTTTATGCTAAATGTACAACGAGAAATTAAATTCTATACGAAAATTTTTACTAAAAATTGTGGTGGTAGATTGACGTAATAAATATTTTAGAAATTGTGGAGGAGCCGCTACGCGCCCTTATTTCATAGACAACTTACATTTGGATTTGAGGCCAATATACCCAACGAAACTGAATACATTTTTTTAAATGAAAACGTAGAGCAAATAAATAGTACGGATGTGTGCCATTCATTTTTATTTGTGTTTTATATTGTGTTAAATTGGCGACTAAACAATTCAATTTTGCATGATTTTAAAGGGACTCTAATTGTAATTTAGATATGGTATATCGGTCATTTGTGATTTAAATTTACGCCCATCAAAATGTTTTTTATTATTTTTTTGTATTCATATATTAAATAGAGAAAAAAATATTTTTTTATAGTTTTATTCTCAACTCACAAATAATGCCAATGTTGCATCTAAAATCATTTAAAATCGATTTTTTTAATGGTCTCTCTGTGTATGATGGTAAATTTTATAATTCAAAACACAAATAAATAAGGTAGCCCACGTGCTTTCTAGAGCTTTACTACACCTTTTGATAAAAAAAATATTCAGCTTAATGAAATATTTTGGCCTCTATTTTAAATTTAATTGATGGGCAGGTTTATGGTGGTTGCCAAATATTCCGTGACAAGATAACGAAAGTGAAAATAATCCTACACTGGATCTTACACGGAAATAAGGGTTTTTACAACCTTGTAATAATTCTACATTGGATTTTATACGGAAATAAGGTTATTTTAACCAGTTTTGTAATAATTCTACATTGGATCTTAAGCGGAAATAAGGTTTTTTTTACTAGTTTTGTAATAATTCTACATTGGATCATAAGCGGAAATAAGGTTTTTTTTAATACTTTGTAATAATTCTACATTGGATTTTGTACGGAAATAAGGTTTTTTTTACTACTTAGTAACAATTCTACATTGGATCTTTTACGGAAATATCTAAGGGTTTTTTTTAGAACGTTGCATTAAACGAAAATTCTGAATATATAGGGTTACTGAAGACCTAATAAATAAAATCATTAAATGTCATTTACAGATTTAAATGTTTTAATAAAATATTAGGTTTCGCGCTATACCCATTATCGAATATCAAACACTAAAAATGTGAATGGATTTCGAAGCCAAAACATAAACCTCTAATAATGTTATTATAGAAAAATTGCTCCAATAATACTACAATAAATTTAATCTTACTAGCTATCTAAAGTACTTAATTCATTTCGGAGATGTCAATCCACAATCTACATCAATTTTTCATACTTACACTTTTGCAACAAAGTCTTCTGTCAACACTCCGCCTAATTGTGCAATTAAAAAAACACCTAACATTTCAGCGATAAAAAAGTTAAAGAAAGTAGTGACGTATATTAACTACGTCACAGAAATATTTTGACGGTTCACACTTGACACAAAAAGCCGCGCGTGTAATGAACTCTCAACGGCGGTTTTCACCGGACTTATGTGAGCTGGTTTATACCTACTCGACGTTTAGTCACCGACTTACTGATTCTCCTACAGACTACAGGTGTTTTTTCTATTTGCTTTTTTCTACATGTACCTGCCTAGTGCTAAGTTTATCTATCTATCTCAGAATCTACGTTTACGTCGGATGTCACCTGTTTTCTAAATTTTAATAAATACCTACCATTAGTTGGATGTACAAAACACGCGGTTAAGGTAATATAATAAAGAGTAGTGAAAAATATTAAAACTTCTCGTTCCTTTGGGAATAAAAATTTTTTTTCATCAATTTTTTTTTTCAACAAATTTTTTGCAACCGTAGATGTAATTCCCGTTGTTCGGTCTTGAAATGGGAGTTTTATCCAGTTCCTACCTTTCCCCAACCATCACATTGCTGGAAAACTGTTTGAAATTTAGAACACTTGCAAGAAAATAGTGCAAGTTCGACGGTTTTTGTTTTGAAAACAGAAGAAGGAATCGGACAACGGGGGTATAACTTCGATCGAAAATTGGAACCGAAATATTGTGACGTCATATGATTGCCTAACTATATCCACCAATAAAAAACTCTGAAGTCTATGAAATAAACTTTCCGAGTTTTTCATTGGTGGATTGTATAATAAGTAGAATGAGAATTTTACTGTCTATATATTGGCATTTCTATGGATTTTTGGGTCGAATATGTTTCATACAAAAACCACGAATATATCGATCTAGTGATTGATTTATTTATGAATCGGACTATCATGGAAGTAGGTTGTTAGTTTTATGTATGTAAATAGTCTTATTTTGTAGATACACACACGTTTTGTTGTAGCGATAATTACTTGGAAACACCGCGGTGGAACTAACTACGTATATTGTGATTGTGTTGTGTGCTTCTTTGCAGAGATACAGTGATAAGTGATTTGTCATCCCGTTTTTCTTCTATACCTTATTCTTTCCTACATATACTATCGCCCAATTTCATTATTTACAGTCCACTTTTAAGTTCATCTGAAGCTCCATAGATTAATTCGTGTGCAGTTTCGGTTAATATCTCGCTAATGAGTATTTTTATTATTGGGTTCTGTTTTTTTCTTTGTAACTCTTAAAATATTATTTTCTCTATAATCCTACCAACAAGCTATCTAAAAAGTGGTGACCGGATAATTCATCACACTTTAAAAAGTTATATTAAGTCATGGAAAGTGACGAAACAAAAACTTTATTAACTGGGTTAAGTAGGTTAGGTTAGGTTAAATTTTTTTTTCATCGTTTCTAATGACTATCACTTTTTAAAAGTGTGTTGAATTGTCACTGTGTTGAGTTATCATGGAACCCTAAAAAGTATGTATCAATATAAAATTATAATATCTATTTAAAAATTCTTGATTTAAACTTAGGATTGAAACTCTCTTCTTCACAACAGAGTATTTGATTATATTATTTGCTTTAAGGCGATGCACTACGTCGTGTAATATTTTGAATCGAGCCGCTATCAATAACACACCTTACGTAGATGGCGATAAGGTTTAAATTTCCGCTTCACACCATCCACCTGTTTTGATTTATGCAAGAAAAAACCATGTCCAAAAAGTGCCTTTTATTTTATTTTGTGGATGTTCATGCACAAATATTTAAATGTTTTTCGATCATTTTATAAATAACTTAATTTGCCACATTATACAATAAAACCATAACCGAAAATGGGTTTGTAAGTAGGAGATTTTGAACTTTAAAGCAGCTTTCATAGGTCTATAGATTATTTTTTCTGGGCTTATAAAAAGACTTATCTAAAAAATACTCGATTATTTCAAAGGCCAAGATGTATTCTACTCGCAGTATTTAATTAAAGCATCTGAAACATTTCTAGGCGACCAAATTTTCAAACCAAAAACACATGATTTTAAATTACTACGTAGGGCATCGCCTTAACGTACATGAAATAGGTCTTTTTTTATTTTGAAAATTTGCTTTCACAAGTGAGGCAGGAGTGTAAAAGATTGATAAATTATTTTTAAATTGTTTTTATCTTTCCACGAATAGTAATTGCACATAAAAATCGATTATATAATATTCGATTATATATTATTTCATTAGTACCTACCTAAGTATGCAATAATTAATAAAGTTTTACAACGAATTCTCTCTGCACCGCGTAACATTTGCTAAATATTGTATTGAACAATACATTACAGATCATTATGCATCAATATAATGAAAGTGGAAATTTCCTTATTAAACCAATGATATAAGGAACCATTATTATTGCTTGATTAATATTCAAAAGAGACGACGAGAAACAGAAATGGAAAAATCCTATTGTAATATAGAACAATGTACTACAACAAGAGAGCTTTGCAATAAAAAGGTTACGTGACATCGAAGTGTCGAGTGAAAGGATGTCTAGGTACCTCCATATTTAAACATGTCGAGCTGACTTCAAAATTTTAGAAGGAAGCATAATTCTTGAATTTTATTTTGTTTTCTCGATTGAATGAATGAAGTGTTATATTGGAAATGGCTATAATGTTGGCTGTTGGCTATAATCCCTGGGTAGAAGGTTTAGTCCTCGGTCATCGTATGATAAAGTAGGTACCTACCTATAATATTATATTTTAAATAAACATATTTTTTTATACTTGTAATTCTTAATTGGAACTGATTTGTCAAGAATTCATACTATCCTAATTGTTGAAATATGCATTAATTATGAAAAACACGCAATAATCTAGAAAATAATCACCTGTGCTATAAAATGTATTCCAGTCGATAAATTAATCGATTATGGAAAAAAGAATTACGTAACACTCAGTTAGAAATGCATTCCACATTTACCGAAGATTTAAAAACATCTATTTTAAGCTACACCAATGACCGCCGCATTCGATAGAAAAAGTGAAAGTACAGAAATGTAGTATAAATCAGTTGATATTGAAATAAAAGATGCCAAGATCAATAAGAATGGAAGCGCCGGAGCGTTGTATTATAGTGTCTAGTTCATTACCACGCTGAGATTGCATTTTTATTACTTATTTTTCAAATTAGACTGTTATTGTTATAATGTGTACGTGTTCGGTAATTTGTTGTAATTTGGTGGATCTTGTCGTGATTTTTGTTCGTTTTCTCGCCATATTTTATTAAATTTATTAAATGTTCTGTTTTGATGTTCTAAATTCAAATAAAAATAGAATATAATAATTAAAACAAAATAACTTTGTTTGAATACCACTTTATTGTATGTATTTATAACAAACCGATTTCAGTTCAACCCGAACCTTCATCAGGGTTGAACTGAAACCGGCTGGTTATAAATATATACAGTAAAGTGGTATTCAAACAAATTTATTTTATTTTAATTATTATAATTATGTATACCTACAAAGTGTTTGCTTCAAGGAAAAAAAATATATAATAATTTTAGATTCCCAACATGTGCAAAATCGCCCACCGTGGGCGTTTTAAGTACTTTGGTGGGCGATTTTATGTGATTTTAAACACTTAATTTATTTTAAACAGTGTAGATAATTTTGTTTGATGCAATTTAAAGGTTCGTTTTATCAAATTCCAAAAGATTTCGTGAGAAAATATTTCTTTCGAATCTGACTGATAATAATTAACATCATAATTTATATATTTTTTTTTAGCTGGGGGGAGGGGCTGAAGAAAAATATATTAAAAAAGTGGACAATGGGCCAAAAAAATTTGGGAAATTTTGTTTCAGGTGATGACAAGATTTCGTTTGTACCGATGTTTTACCGGGGCTGCCAAAAACACATAGTAAATTTATTTATTTTTAATTTATAATAAGACATATATAATTACTTAACAGTAAGAAGGACGAAGAATGCCAGCGAAGAACAAACAAAATACTAGAAAGGGGGAATAAATGGAATGAGCGAACGTGAAGAAGTTGGGAAGAAGATGAAAAGCCTGATTATTTTGTTACAGCGTGGAGTCCTTTTTTTAAATTTATGAATCATAAGGCCATAGCTTGGAAGATTAGGTAGGTATTTAAAACACAAATACCTTGGCTGTGTGCTCATGTGTACGTCCCTGTCTGTTTATTTTTTTTTCTTCTCGTTTGTTCTACTTAACCTCCCTTTTTCTATTCGTGTACTGTTTTGTATGTGAAACTTTTAGTTGTGATATTTTCCATTTGTTGTACTGTTTTGTATATGAAATTATAATTTTGGTAACAAAATACCAATGCAAAATTGTACCTTTTAACTCCCATCTATGTATTGTAAGTTCCTCTCGTCCTACAATGAGTTTTGTAACTCATCGGGATTGCTCTAGTAAGAAATAAATAAAAAATTAAGAAAAGATTTAAAATATAAAAAAATGGCGTTGTTAGAAACATGCAACGGTCCTGGGTTCGAGTCCTAGATGTGACCGTATATTTTTCTGATATTTCTGTTTCAGATTTTCGTGTACGAATCGCTAATATTGTCTCCAATAATTAAATATAACAATTTGAGGTTTTACTCACTAAGTTATTCCAAAAAATAAATATATTAATGTATGAAGTTGGCCACACTGTACTGTACACCTGTATAGTATGTGTACGGGTACAGTGCGGCCCAAGCGTGCTTGTATTAACCTGGATGCTCATCAGCTGTGCCCGAATGAAAGCTCCCAGCCATTGTTCTGATAATACCATCTGATTAGCTCCACGACACTTTGCTGGAGAATTACTAATACGGTAAGGAGACGCAGCGATGCTGGGGCCACCGCTTAATGATCAGACGTGAACACTACTAATACGGTAAATTACAGACTATTTGTCTTAGATCTTTATGTCTAATAAGAAACTTATGTTGAGTTTCACATTAAACCATCACGAGTGTTTGTAAATTATCGCACAAGATTCACAACTACTCTCAACCGTCAGGAGCCAGTGAGACTATGCACTATGGCATCCCCATAATTGGGGTATTTTGTGAGGCTGAAAATAGTGGGGGTGTACCTAGCCATTCGGATTTGGTCGTCAAACACGTCAAATGCCATTTCAAGTAACGTTTCATTTCAGAATGGTGGTCTTCGACCAGGGCGATACTGAGAGTATATTCCAATCTGGAACGTACCGCAAATGCACTACATATTATTTTTGATTAATCATTTGTGAAATAGCAAAAATTTAATTACGCATGCTGAGATTTGTACCAGCGACCTCCAGCATGCTAGTTGAGGGTCTTACCCCTCGATTACGGAGACCGTCAACAATAATAATTATTTCTTCATATGAAGCGGTTACTTTGTGATGTGACATTATAATTTAAAATTAAACAATAACTTTGTAAACATCACTTATAGGTAAATACTTAATGCCGACCGGGTTTCGCTACAACCGTAGCTTCATCAGGGCAGTATAATACTAAACATCTAAAATCTCACCGTGATATCAACACATGTTAATTTAGATTTTAGATGTTTAGTATTATACTGCACTGATGAAGCTACGGTTGAAGCGAAACCCGGTCGGCACTAAGTATTTACCTATAAGTGATGTTGACAAAGTTATTGTTTAATTTTAAATAATAATTGCTTTGCATATAGTTTATGAATGGTTTTAAAGATTTTAAATAATGACCGTTTCACTAAATTTGCTCTCCACTATTCACTATCCATGGGATAACGTATCATTTTCGATTTACGATTTGCCATTTCGTACTCGAACCTATAAATAGTGGCTATGTAATGGGGTGTATTTTACTATTCTCTTGATTTATTTATTTACTAAGCCCGAGTTTACTATTCGATACTTGAACCTATGAATACTAGCTATATATCGGATATGTTAGCCGAGTATTCTACCTTATTATTTATTTGGTTATTTATTGATATACGTTATCCTATGGATTACCTACCAAGAGGATAATGAAATACCCCCATTTACGATAAGTTAGCCGAGTTTTGCGAATATTTACTTATTTATTTACTGGCTGAAGTCCCCGGCGTTGCCCAGGCTTTCCGCAGTGTTTTTCTAAATCAGACCTAGACAGTGATCTTTCTCTTGATTTTCATCAATTTAGTAGTAATAAATTGGTATATAAGTCAAACAAACAAGGCCGCCCGGTGTCCGCTCGGCCGCCGGCCGCCACGGACAATCTTCTTTATATAAATAGTTTATGATTGATAGTTATCCGGAGAATGGTGGATTTAAAGAGAGGGCATTATTGGTTTAAAGTCAAGATGTCCACTTTTAATGGAATAACCTTTGCTAAACGTTGAACTGTTACGATGACGCCAACATAGTTTTAAGCAAGTCGAAACTATATATACAAATGTGAGATAATGTAAACCTTAAATATTGATTTACACTTTCTACCACGTAAGTATTGCAATAAGCATTATCGTTTTAAATTTATGATAGCACCTAAAATAATAACAAGCGCTATGTCGAAAAAATGACGGAGAAATGGAGTTGAGTAACACTTTAATGAATAATTTTCCTTAACGTTCACTCAGTGTTGATTGGTGAAAGCAGACGCAGGGTTGTCACAAAACGGGAAACAAATGAAAAAGTGTTAATAAATAGGTACAAACAAATTACATCATCACTATTACGAGTTGTATCCATTTTTTGGTGGGTGTTCCAAGTTGGTAAGTCAAACGCTTTGAAATGATAAGTGCTAAATTCAAAACACTTGTGCTAGTGTTTTGAATTTAGTCAAATCACAAGGAAAAACATTATTTATTGTTTGGATTTATCATATTACTAAATATATCATATTACTAAATATATTATTGATGAAGAAGTACTGACACCCGTGAGAGATAATGTAATTATGGTTATAGCACATTCGTTTATTCTAAATACACCCATTTATAATGGTGTAAGAATACAAGTAAGAAGGGTAATCATAACTATGTTTTTAAAATCAGATGCTGTCAAGAAATTTACACATTTTACGCTGTCCAATAAGATGCTAGAAACCCCCTTAAAACACGGTTAATACGAGTAAGAAGGTTAAAAAACTATGTTTTTAAAATCAGATGCTGTCAAGAAACCTACACATTTTACGTTGTCCAATAAGATGCTAGAAACCCCCGAAACACGATTCATACGAGTAAGAAGGGTAATAAAAACTATGATTTTAAAATCAGACGCTGCTGTAAAGAAAACTACACTTTTTTCAATAAGATGCTAGAAACCCCTTTAACACACGGTTAATACGAGTAAGAAGGGTAAAAAAAACTATGTTTTTAAATTCAGCTGCTGTCAAGAAACCTACACATTTTACGTTATCCAATGAGATGCTAAAAACCCCCTTGAATCACGGTTCACTTTCATTTTCCATTTTCTAAACTACATGTTAACGATAAAAGTTTGACAGAGTTAACTTTTAATATTGGCGTCCAAGAGAAGGCCAGTTATAATAATAATAATGGAGATCATCAAACAGATGTTTTGTAATTTTTTTTATCTAGGCATCATTCATCTTGAATGCCCGCTCCATTTACGGGGACAGCCATATAAAGATGACAGTCTCGTCTAATCATATTTTCACCAAAGTAGGTACCTACCGAATTTAATTGAAAGGCGTTTTAATTATTTCGGGGAGTCCTAATGCGGCCACACCGTCGGCAACTTAATATGCAGCTGTGAGATACAGAATACGTTAATTTACTTTTAGAAAGTTAAAAATCACCAAACAGACATCTTCTAAATGACTAACAAAAACGTTACTTTGACTAATTACTCAAACACGGAAGCATTAAATAAATAACCCGAAATTGTAATAATACGCCATTTAAACTTTAAAATAAACTTTTACATACCTTGTTATTTATTCCTTCCTTTGATATCGAATGTCTTAATTAAACGTTCAGTTTAGTAACTTTATTTAAAAGTTGAACACACACCTTCCCACCATCATCAAAAATGTTTAATTTTACCCCACGAAAAACACCCCTTGAAAGTCGTTTTATAGGCACAAATTTTTCAAATAAAAAAAATATATATATACACACTGTTCACACAAAAATTAAGATAGATTTTATTTATTTTTATTTTAATTTTGCACACACTGCATATGTTGAAATATTTTTTAAATTTGGTAAAATTATTTGAAAAATTTCAATGCTCGGTTCGTTCGTGTTTGAAATTCGAACGATTTCTCTATGATTCCGCGCGGGACTGCGGCGTTCGTGGTTGGCTCAACGACGACGAGATCACGTTTGATCGATGTTGCCAGGAATGAGAGAGTTCCGCGCAACATGGCCGCGTGGGGAGAAAGAAAGGTGGTGGTGGAAAGTGTCGAGAAAGGGTATGCAACTGGTGTGATTAATCAGGGGAATTGTTTAACGATTTTGTTCGTTCAGCGGTCAATTTAAACCAATAATAATTAGAAGGTGCCATTTGTCAAACCGACAGCCTTCTAGATATTTATTTATTTACGCCCTTAGGACTTTAAATAAAACAAGTTTTAATAAATTACATTACTGCATTAAAATTAGCATATTAATAATACAATAATATATATTACAAAAAGATGGGAAAAAAATAAATCGACACAACAAATAGGTACAAAGAAAACAGCCTACAGTAAATAACAAAAATCAATTAACAGTAAAATTATCATAAAAAATATGTTTTTCTGATTTAAATTTTACTTTGAAATAAATGGATATATCAACGGAACTGAATGAATTTCCAAGCCAATGAAGCCTATCAGATTATTTAAAAAAATTTAAGTCCTTTCACTACAAAATATTTATTAAAATATTGCTCTTTTACCAATCCACAAAGATTGTTTCATCAATGAAAACACATTTTTCGTAAAGCAATAGACCAACTGTTCTTGACTCTATAACTAATCCGTGTTGTAACACCACTACAGCCCAAAAAATTACAAATATATTGGGGTGAAATGGTTTAACCAATTACCGGTCAATATAAGATTAGAAACAAATATACAAAATTCAAAAGTACAAAAAAAACATTTCAATAGTATTTGACAAATATTACACTTCGTAAAATTACTCAATAAGAATATTAAATTTCTTTTTCTCTTCTTAATTTTTCTTTTCTCTTTCGTTATTTTACAAGGAATAATTATTCGCCTGAAACACTCATCCACATTGAAAAATCTCCTGATAAAAGATACATGACACCAACGGGACTCGAACCCGTGTCCCTTCGATTTCCGGTCGACAGCTCTGACCACTGAGCAATGGCGGCTTATCTCTTATCCGCGAAATAATTCAATATATACTAGTGTTTCATTCAACAATTACTGCTTGTTACATTTTTTTCACCTGAAAACAACCAACTTTATTTTATATAAGAAAGGCATTGTAAGTGCTAACTCTCTCACTAGATGGCGTCGAGACAAATTGTCTACATTTTTAGGTGAAATAAAAAATCTTGTCTTAAACGTTAGTTTACCAAAAAAATAATAATTTCTCTTTCGTACCTATCTATTATTTTCATATCTAATATCTGTATATAACAGATTGATATATTTTCTTTTTTGTTGAAGAGAACAAAAAAATAAATTAGCATGAGCTCTTTCTGAAAAGTTTCTTTAAAAAATGATGTTACTTTTTTTACCTTTGTACGTTTCTCTGATTTTTTGACAAGAGCGTTTTCTCTAAAAAAGTGGTAGGTATCATTTTTTTTAACCCCACATTGTAAGGGGCTTTTAAAATTTATCAATGTTTGAATAAACATTTTTTTAATATGATGAGCGCACAAGAGAACAATCTGCCCGGATCCTGTTAGAAAATTACTTTTTCTATGTTGTGAGGTTGATGAAATTGAATTGGTGTAGAGTTGGGAAGAACCTGGTTATTCAGAACTGATCTCATTACGGTTAAAGTAGACATATTTTTTGAACGGTCCCGAATTGAGCCAGTGAGAATATGGTTTATCCAATTCGAGGAAAGTGAGTCTGACGGAAGTGGACGGATGACGTGATGATGAAAATTTTGGAAGTTCCTGGTTATTCGAATCTTGTCCGATAACATTACTTCATTCATTTAAAGCATCGTCAATTAATATTCCAATTTGTGGTCTCTTACCAGAGCAGTTCTGAGTACTTATTCAACTTTATTCAACTTCAATATAATTATATGAAATAACCCGTAGATACCTATTTCCAATTTTATTTGTACCTTTTAAATTTGAAAGGCACCGACAAAAGCATAAGCGTAATACGCAATTATTATTCAGTGACATTAAACCTAGGAAGTAAAATAAATGCATAAAAAAATGCCGTCTATCAAACACCTTTTTGTGGAACAAGTGGGTAAGCACTTAAATTACATAGGATATTTCATAGTTTGATACCTATCAACATATATTTTAGTCCAAGTAAAAGCAGGTTTTTCTTTGTTCTTATAAATAGATATATATTATACATGAATAAATTTACTCATGAGTAGTTTTTTTTACCGTTTGTCTGTTATCTAATCGTTTTAATTATGTATCTAGTTAAAGTATTTGTAGGTTAAAAAGGGGACGAAATATTTAGTAGTATTTCCGTACAAAGTTGTCTTTCTTTTTTTATATATTTATTTAGAAAAAATAATTTTACAGAATAAATAGTAATTTTTAATAGCAGAAGCGTATTTTTTTATTTTCTCTTATACAATAATAAGTCAAAACCAAAATTTCCTCTGAAATCATAATATTTGTATGTAGGATATCCATCTACGAAATTACAAGATATATTAATATATTATCTAATTAAAATTTTTAAAAATTCAAATAAGGAATCGTACAATTTGTCCAAAGAAACCAAAACTAAATGGCATTTTTTTTCAAACATTCGTTATGCAGGTAGGTTTCATAATAGCAAAAAAAAACGAATAAGAATGTTCAAATTAATACAAGATTCTAAATTTGAAAATTAATTTTAACTGGAGAATTAAAACGGCTACCATCTTAAAACGGAAACGGAACGAACAAACAAATTTACTGACAGACAAAATGCAAAACGGTCTAGTTTAGAGAGGACTTTGCTACTCTCAGTTTTAGAAATTAGACCGAGTTATCTTCTACTTAGATTGCTACCTAATGCAGACCTTATGAACCAAGCTTCTCACCTCCTTGCGGTCATACTCTGAATAAAGAGACCTGCAACCTTGAAGTGATTTTGCACAAAAACGGCGCTATATAAATCACCAAAATATTATTATTATTATTTTTACTATAGACGGCGATGAGTATACCCACTTATTTTCCGGATGCTTATGTAATGCATCTGCACGCGCTCTCCAACGAGACATGTATGTTATTCATAACAAATTAAGCTACGAAGAAAAACTAATTAATCAAGAGACATTTATGTTAATAAAACAATACGAATAATCTTAATCTAATCAGCCTTTACATAATAATTTATTCCTTCATTCGTCCTTGAGAAAAATCTTAATAAATTATCCAATGACATTCTCTAAGATAAGCTCTTTTGTTTTATTTCTACGACCTTATATTAATTAACATTCTACAACCTAATCTTATTTTACTCTTGTCCATGGCTTATATACCTACTTGTATGAATATTATATTTAGTTACTCTTTGTATCGCTCTGATGAGAGTCCACCACTCAAAATCCAAAAGTTGCTGAATCAGTTTTTTGGCTAGGTTTATTGATAAGATCTGAATAACCAGGTACTTTATAACCTTCTCCGTTTCCTCCTTCTCCTCCTTCTCCTCCTTCTCCTCCTTCTCCTCCTTCTCCTCCTTCTCCTCCTTCTCCTCCTTCTCCTCCTTCTCCTCCTTCTCATCCTTCTCCTCCTTTTCCATACTTCCATCCCCTCCATATTTCATTCAGCTAAATGAGGGTTTCCAGAGTTCAAAATATAGTTGAGTGTGGGTACTTTTAACTACGTTATTAAAGCGATGCACCACGTCGTGTAACATTTGGAATCGGGCCGCTAACAATAACACTCCTTATGTAGATGGCAATAAGGTTTAAATTCCCGCTTAACACCAACCGCCTGTTTTAATTTATGCAAGAAAAAACATCGCCAAAAGTGTGTTCTATTTAATTTTGCAAAGTTCAGGCATAAATATTAAAAAAATTTACGATAATTTTCTAAAGAACTCAATTTGCAACAATATACAATAAAACCACATCTGAGAAAGGGTTCATAAATAGGATATGTTGAACTTTAAAGCGTTTTTTATAGTCCCGATATTTATTTTTTCTAGGCTTGAAAGAAACTTGATTATTTGAAAGGCCAATATGTGTTCTCTAAAACATCTGTGGCGTCGAGAGAAATCTACATTAAATAATTAATAATAAACCGCTTGACCTACTTAGTATCTACTCCCGAATTATGTACTTGCATCGTTAAATCGTAAACAAAGTAATCTACGTACTTCAAGTACCTACCTGCATATTGATGACAATAACACTGCAGTCCGTCTCGAATACTACGAGAACTCGCCAGAAGGTTCGAGCCTACGGCCTAGGCATAATTGCCAAGCCGTCGAAAGTTCGCGAATGATCCAGATCGAGCGAGTGTCTTCGATTTAGTTGCCATCCACCTACCTACTGCCGCCGTCGGCCGTCTAGTATAAATAAGCCCGACGCAGCGAGCCAGTCAGTCAGTCATAATTTTGCCGCCAGTCTACGAGGCTCAACGAGTGATCACCCGCGCTAATCTTACTAGCGCGAGGGACAACGTACCCGGCTTCGCCCCTATCATCATGGACTCTATCGGGACATCATCATAGCGCCTCGGCCACGTCCGCGGCCAGCGCTACTCGGATTACAAGCGCCCTGGTTCCAGCGTCTCTGACCAGCGCTTCTTCCACGCAACCATGACCACCACGAGGACACGCAGCATCCTCACTGGTCTACATCGTTCCCGTTCAACTGCCCACAAGGTCCGTCGCACCTTCGGCCGTCTCGTCAGCACTGGAGTGCCTGAAGACCTACGTTCTTCACCAGTGCCTGACCTCCATCGAGTCCCGGTCACAAGCGCCCGGCGTCGACTCACTGACCCGCGCTTGACCAGCACATCATCAGTCAGCATCCGGTGTATTCTTCTGTCCTACATCATCTCCTCGTCACGGCAACTGACTCACCAATAAACACATGTGACCTTCAACACCTTCTTTCATTTCGTGCCTCACCATTGATCCCCAAACATCTAAAATATTTCTAAGCGTAAATATTGGGGCTACAGAAATTAGCAAACATTTATTAACATACCTTACCAATGTATCTGCTTTCCTTCCGTTGCTATATTTAAAATAAATACTACCTTTTCTCTTTTTCCTGTAATTAAAAAGTAAATACAAACCTTTAACAAACATTTTAAAATGCTTTAACAAATTGGCGGTGTTCTTGGTATCACAATACTATCGTAACTAACATTAAACATTTCACCACGAACGTTTGAGAAAGTATACAGGAGGTTGTAAATCATTTTTACACTTGTAAATGTCTCGGAGCATGAGATTATTGATATAATTGAAATCTCCAATTATTATTAATATTACTATCGGTGAACGCACGTTTTATTTTTAATCGGTTCTCTCGCGATGTTTGATGCATGCGTTGAAAAAAGTTTGGTTTAATTCATTGGCAATGTGTGAAGATAATTTTATACAAATAATTAATTAATAATAATCGTAACTTATACCGATTTCACAACGTTTGTTACATATCATTTAATTTTCTGCATTGCGAAATTGGAGAGGAAATTGTACAACCAACCAAGATATTTGGCGGACTAGGTACACTCACGAAATATAATGATAATAATAATTTGAAAATCCGAATAACAAGTCGACTGGACAGAACATAAAGTGCAATAACTTCGGGGGATGTTTGATAGCAGATTACATGTAAAAATAATAATTAACTTTTTTTAAAATTCCATTGTTTTTACATAATATATCCAAGAATGTTAATAAACTCACAAACTTCCTTTTGACATTTCGTCTATTTGTAAATGGGTTCCGTTTCATTTCCAAGATGGTATCCATTTTAATGAATTACTAAATAAAATACCTTTAATGGCACAGTAAAAAACATTAAAAAAAATGTGTAAATGACTTTCTTATTGGTATTTTTTCAACATTATGGTACCTACCTGACAGAAGAAAGTTTAAAAAAAGAATTGTCTTTGAGATAGTGACAAATTGTATGATTCCTTATTCGAAAAATAAAAGTTGCAGATAAATATTTGCGGTTTATACTTGGTATTGCATAAGGCTAGAAGATTCACAATGTACAGCTGATAACCCTGTACAAATCTTTCGCAGTTTGCCCAATAATTACATTTGAGAGCCACCTCTGGGCTGGAGTCCCACAATACATGATAAACGGTGACTTGATAAATCATCACAATGATAATTCATCACATCTTTAAAAAGTTATATAAAGTCATGGAAAGTGATGAAAAAAAAACTTTGTTAACTGGGATAAGTAGGTTAGGTTAGGTAAAAAAAAAAATTTCATCGTTTCTAATGACTTTATATCACTTTTTAAAAGTGTGTTGAATTGTCACTGTGTTGAGTTATCATGGAACCATTATAAACCTACTTGATTATGTGCAAAGGAGGGCGTCCCGTATAATTGACAATTCGTTGTTAACAGACCTAAAATATAAACGCAATGTGGGCATGCTATGTCTGTTCTACAGGAATTTTATTGAAGCCTGCTCTAAAAAGCCAGAAGCACAGATCCCTCTACACCGGTTACATGCGTGAGACCCGACGGAACGAGTGGAACACTCGTTCGCCTTTGATGAGAACGGGTCGTATTTTCGACACGTTTTTGTGTAAGTCGGCTCGTATGTGGAACAAGCTACCGGCATTTGTTTTTCCTCCTTCATATAATCCGGGCCTCTTCAAGACCCGCATTAAAAATCCCTTGTTGTCTTCATGCTTTACAAACGGGGGCGCTCTTGTGAGATATATAAAAAGTAGGAAAGGATTTAATTACCTACTTAAAAATCTTAAAAGTCCAGGAATTTTTTTAGATTAAATTTATTGTATAAGATAAAATTATCGTACTTTTTTGAAGTACTAGTATGGCAGATTAGATTTGGTAATAATTTATCGTTATTAGTTTACTTTATAAGAGCATAATATCCGAAGTGCATAATAGCGTTCGGGTAATATTAACAATATAATGGAATGTTACTTGGCAGTGAAAAGTTGGAAAGCAAGTCAATGTACGGCGAGGCAAGCATCCATTACCATGTTATTGTTTGTTAGCACCTTTAATCACGCAGGTGTTTTGAAAAATAAACAGCACCTTGTTAAGAAATCTGTCTATTACAAGCTGAATAAGGATCTTTATTGCATCAGTGCGGACCAAACCACTTTTATATGAATTAATCATTTTCTGTTAAGAACCGCAGGGAAAGCAGGAACTAATAAACAGAGGAATTCAAAGTGAAACTTTATGGTTTTTAATGTTCACATTTCAAATTTTCAAATATTTGAAAAGAATATTCATTTGAATAACATAAATAACAAGCTCTTTTTCTCTCTTTCTCCGCATTGAATACACATAGAGAATAAATACTAAGTAGTATATTATATAAACCAAGTACTATTTGAATACTTAAAAAAAATCTATTTGAAAAACAAACAGAGGCGCCATTTTCGCTTACAACAACCCTAAAATGTACAGTCGTTAAGATAATAATACAGTCAGATATTGTATATTGCTAATTTATTAAGACTCTCTTAAAATTATTCATGACCTTGTTAAAAATGGGATTGCAGGCCATTAACGATTGAATTAAAAGGTTTCCTAGTAAACTGTCAATAAAATACGAATGTGTTATCAAAGTTACACCGCACAAAAGTCCCAACTGCTCCCAACCGTCTGGAGCCAGTGGGCATGGCATCCCCAATTGGGTATGTTGTGAGGCTCAAGGGTAGTGTATACTGCGCCCTCGAGGTGATTTTGCACAAAAACGGCGCTATACAAATCATCCAAATATTATTAATAATGGGGATGGGAAAGAGATGGGTAAGAGGAAGATGGGTAGAACCTGGCTGGATATAGAGTAGCGTGTAACAGTTCCATTTTTTTTTCAGATTACTATAGATATTTGAAAGCTTCATATTTATTTATTTATTTATTGCATCTCACTATACATAGAACACTTTTTTTTCACATAAAAATCAACCTCACTAGGACTAAGCCTGTATCGAGGTTAACAATTTACATTTGAGTGAAGCAAACATAAGAGTAATCAGAAACATAAAGTAATTCTACATACAAACACAAAATATTTCAAAATTAAAGAAAAAATAAGTATTAGATGTGTTACCAGATGGGTAATTTGACAGTATATTGTAACAATATTTATACCATAACTAATCATTAATCATTATTCAAAAGAAAAAGCAAAGTAGATAATAAAGACAGATAGGGTGACATTCAGTTTTAGTAAACGGGACTTATATAAAATCTTATTATTTAAGAAAGGACAAGGATGAAAAAATATTAAGACAATTGACTTTCATAGTTCAGAAACTTCTGTTTTTTATGAGGCACGCAAAGAGATTTTTTTTTTGTACAATAGGTAGGTACCAGTGGCGGTCCTTGACTTTTTATTGAGATAGAGTGGTAAGATTGAAAAATTCGACATTTGTAGTGTTGTTTTAGCCGAAAATTTTTTTTTTTCAAAAAGCTTCTTTTATGAAGATTTTTTAAAGATGCATCCCCAAACTGAAAGAATCCTGAAAAGCTTCCAACAAAAAAATTATTTTCAGCTAAGTCAACATAATTATTGTCATGTTTTTCAATCTTACCACTCTAGCTCACTGAGAAGTCAACTACTGTCTCTCAAACTTTGAAATTATAAATAGTGCCATTTATTTTAACGGCCTCCGTGGTCAAGGGGTAAGGCTCTCGACCAGCAAGCCGCTGGTTCAAATCCCGGCGTGTGCAAGCCAAGATAGTGCGTGGAAGATACTCTCAATATCGCCCTGGTGTAATATCACCATTCAGAATTGAAACGGTGTTTGGCCGTGTTTGGTGACCAGGTCTGAATAGCTAGGTGCTTCCCCACTAACTTCAGCCTCACAACATTCCCCGATTAGGGATGCTATAATCTCACTGGCTCCAGACTGGGTTGGGCAAGCACTTGGTACTCTTGGGTGGTTTCACATAAAAAAGATGTATTAAGTACTCACATTAAATCCATTTTATTAGTGATTGAATCTCGCAAATCACGTTGTAAGTGTTTTGTGTCTTTGAAGATAGTGATTTTGGGAGATTCGTCGAGTTTCTCCGGGCTGGAGAAAGGCCAACATTCATTTATTTATTATTTAAAAGTGTCTGCTTAATGACTACCGCCGAGAGTGACTTCATCTGAGAAGATGCGTTTCTAGTTTCTACAGATCTTCAAAAGAATGTGTCACAACGTGATCATAAATGCTCACAACGAATATTCCCATGGCTTTACTTCTCTTGGAGATAAATACTGACAACGGATAGTTTTAGAGTTTAACTTATCTTGTACGTATTTCTGACAACGGATATTATAAGAGTTTCACTTCTCTAATGGGCGTTTTACACGATGCTTTTTTCAATACCGATTCCTATATGGAAACTATATCGGTAACAATACAAAACATCTTTGCTTCCCTCTATGGTTATTTTCATACTTACGATTTCATACAGGTAGTTGGTACTAGAGAAGAAATAATATTTTGGGACGGTATGTACTAAATCATCAAAAATGGCAACAACTCAAAAATAACTATAGATCACATGAAATCATCTGTCACTTGCCGTTTCTGTATCGATTTACTCGATCTTTTTGACCATCGAAATATTTCGATTCATTGATCACAAATCGATTCTGTTAAAAATCATCACACAGTCCGAGACAATCGTTTTGAAACGTTACTGAACAAGGAATCGATTCTGTCAAAAATCATCATACATCCGAGACACTCGTTTTGAAATGTCATCAAACAAGGAATCGATTCTGTCAAAAATCATCACACAGTCCGAGACATACGTTTTGAAACGTCATCAAACAAGGAATCGATTCTGTCAAAAATCATCACACAGTCCGAGACATACGTTTTGAAACGTCATCAAACAAGGAATCGATTCTGTCAGAAATCATCACATAGTCCGAGACTTTTTATAGTTATAAAAAGAAATAACAGATGTCATATAATGTCCGCCATCTTAAACTGTATGAATATCGGCACCAAAAAGGAACACGTCCTTTTTTCATCCCGTATCCATATGAAAGGACGACCCTTATGGAAACTGGACGAAAAAAACCTTCTTGTAAAACGCCCATAACTTCTACTAATTGTTGGAGCCAGTGGGACTGTGGCATCCCTATATGGCGTTTATTGTGAAGCTCAAGATGTTGGAGGTGGAGAAGATGGGGAAAGGAAGGTGGGGAAGTATCTCTTGGACATAAATGATCGCCACGAACAATCTTGAAGACGAAAATTCCATTGATGTTTAATGTATGTGCGGACTTATAATCTAGCATCTATAAAAGCCGTCCCAAGGTCGAAGGTGCACAAGCGAAGGCCCCACACGCTCTCGGAGGTAATGCAGGCTATACCACTGGTGACCCTTTCAGCATTGTCCGTTCTAAACTCGACCCATTTTGATAATTTCAATATTTATGTTGAAATATTATTATGCTTATTGTGGCTTACTGAGAAAGTTCTTGATTCAAAATTTGATTTATAAAAAAAAAATAATAATCGTTAAATTTTAATATTAATTTAAATAAGTACGACAAATTTGTGTTCCAACGCAAACGTTATTTATATTTAAGCAAATAAAAAAGGTATTTTCAATCCTTTTTTTTTAAATTTCATCATATTCACATAGTAGGTAGGGCAAAATTATTGGTTTAAATAACTGTGGTTAAGCACAAATAATTGCCAAAATTGACTCTAAAATCAAGAATAATTGATTTATTTAATGGTTTATATTTTATAATTTGAAACACAAATAAGTAAAATAGCTTAAATCCGTACTTGTTATACAATTGACCCATAAAAATCAGTAAGGTGCTAGTATATTGGCCTTAAATCCAAAATTAAGTTTTGTATTAAAAAGGTGGGTCACATCGTAATGAGCGACAAAAGCAAGATTACTCTTTTTACAGTTTGATGAAAGACCTAATAGTTTATTGTTTTCATTTCTGTATGGAATGAAAACAGTTCAAGAGTTGTGGTCTACAGTCTGCAGGGTTTGCCTAGATCAGGCATGCCTAAACTTCGGCCTATTTGATATTGATACAAAAAAAAACTTTCTCATAAATTTTTCACATTTATAAGATATTTTTTGAAATTAGAACATTCTTATTATTAGACCTCGGACTCTCGATGCGGGTTTTGATTTACTGCTTTAAGAGTGTAGGGCGCATGGCTGCACTAGGAATTTATTTTCGCAATCAATTCCAACCGGTATATTTTTTCGCACATTTCTTGGACACACAAAATTACAAAGGACACACAGGCGCGTGTATAGTGGAGAGCGAGAGAGCGAGCACGCCGATTAAACATATGCCGTTTTTAATTATTTATAATGCACCAAGGCAAAACAAGTGGAAAAAACAGTATTTAAACGAGAATAATAATTCTGTGATAATATAAAATGCATCACCAATTCGTACCTAAGCTCAGTAATATTTTTTTGGCCGATATAAGGGGACCAGAAGAAGAAATTCAACCAAAACGCACATTTTATCTAGAGGTTCACATTCGTACATTCGTTAAAATACTAATGAAATTGCGCCTTATTGAAATGGTTTATAACTTCGTAACTAGTTTTACAGTAAAAAGGTTGCCTTGAGGTATTGGTACTTACTGAATTTACATAATATTCAATGAGAAGTTTATTTTACTGAGAAATGCTAAATTAGGCACAATAATTTGTGAGAAAAGAGTTTAACAAGGTATTTTTATAGGTAGTTTTTAAGAAGAATTTCTACTACAGCAAGTTAAAAATTACAAGTTATATAATATTATTATTTTTGCAAATATTGTCATTAATTTCAATATTAAATGCTTTAGTAGTTTTACCTGTAGTTATTTTAACATTAAAACTAATGACTTAAAATACGAATTGGGAAACAACCATTGATTTGTATTTACAGCCAATGAATTATATCAGAAAAATGAAATAATTTTTTATTGCATGTTTCATGTTTTACTATAATTATTGAAATACGCGGATTCATTTTTATCAATAGAAAAAATATAATTTAAAATCAGTTCATATGATGAAATTTTAGAGGAACTGTACAAATAATAATATTTTAGATATGATTTGAGATTTTCACGGCCAATAGTGATTTATTTTTGGGGTATTATGCCGTGTTACGTACCTTCCACTTTAGCCATCATTACAGTTTCCATTATCAGGGCAGATGTGTAATAATGATGTCTGAAAAGTTGGATAGAGAAGTAGGTAGCGCAACACTACATAATACCCGAAAAATGTATACATTAGATTATTTATGTAATTTTAATGTTTATAATTTACTTTCATGTACCTAAGATTCGGGATAAATTGGCGATTGAAAAACGCATCCTTAAAATTCATTGATAAGCCTGATATTCAGTAGGAAGCATTTGAAAGCTTGTCTTTGTCTTGTCGCTACTTAAAAATAACGACATTAGTTTTTAGCATCTCAGAAAGCTTCGTTTTAAAGCTCAGGGTTTAAGTTGTTTGGTAGGTATGTGAGAAAGCGTCGTTTTATTAGTGAACTAAAGATTCAAATGATAATCATGACGCATCAATATGTGAGATGTATAAACATAAAAGGTAATGGCGTACGATTTCCCACAAATAAATACCGAAACGATGCGACTTTTGAACTTCAGCCCTTCTTTAAACTCGAACCTTTCGGGAGAAAGTTAAATTAATTGTTCGGGATTCGATTTAATGACATTTTTCCATTAACATGGCCATTGTCCAGCGTGTAATGGAGTCTTCTTTTGTTTCAAAGGTATACATTAAAAAAAATAGGTACAATCTTACTTAAATTGATAATTTGCAGAAACTTTGTCATTATAATGTATGGCTTTGGGACGCCTTGAAGCAGGTCGGTGGGCACGGTGTACAGTCAAACGTAAGTAGAAAATAAAAACTGAAAAGTAAATGACCTTTTTCATGATTTTCTTATTTGTTTCGCCTATGTTACCAAATAAGTGCTGTTGAGTAACCAAGCGGCAATTCTGTCATCGGTTTCGTTTAAAGCATATTATATTTTTGTGTTATGGGGTAAGCAAACGCGGGTGTGTGGGTGCATTCCCTTACCCATCTACAAAAAAAAGATTTTAAAGCATATAGGTACGTATTTCAACGAGTATTGTTTTTTTTTAAGAATCTCTTCAAATTATTGGTAATCATGTTAAAACGGGATTGCATCCCTTTATCGAATGAATTAACAAGTTTCCTTATAAAATTTTAGTAAATTTAAAACACATTATCACTGTGAAATGTATTCGCAGTTTACTAGAAGTTTATCAGGAAACCTGTTATTATATTTGTTAAGGCCTGCAATGCCGTTTTTGACCGAATTAGCAAACTTTTTAAAAAGTTCTTAATAAATTAGCAATACCTACTCATCTCCGCATATCGGACAAGTGTATGCAATCAACATGCATGTGAACTTTTTAAAATAACTTTTGATCAACGAACGTTGTTTAAGTTTCAGATACATTTATAATTACTCATTCTAGTAAACAAAAAAATGTAATAAATGTCAGGAGTGTTAATACCAAAATCTTAGTGTTAAAATGGCGTTCTTTCTAATGACCCTTTCAGTTCCAGTTCAAAAGTAGTAAATATGTATCTTCTTCTGCTTTCGTGTTATGGGGGGGTCAGAGGGGGACATCTAGGTCTGCGAGCCAGTCTAGACCTCATCAATCCCGCCGGGGAATTAATGGGTCGGGCATTCGTTAACCCATGTTCGGTGGTCTGCACCGCACCACATTCACACATCGCCGACTGTTTAAGGCCCCATCTGCGCATCGTGTGGGCACAGCGGCTATGGGAGCACGTTAGGCTGTCCACCCAGGTTGTCTCTCGATGGGGTCCTGTATGAGATGGGCATTTTCCACGTCGGCCGTTTGCCACTCAAGTTTCCGCCGATCTTCTGGGGTGAGAGGTAATCGGGGGAGCCTCTCACCTTCCATGCCGGGTGGAAGACGACATCTTCGTGCAAAGGTATTGCGCTTTTATATGTGTATGTATGAATTATGTTTAACCATTGTTCCACAACTAAAACTACTTTCAGTATCACCTTTGCAAAAAAATATCTTTCGCAATCGAAAAGTTGCGAGTTGGTTGCTTGAAATAACCTTGTCTACATTTGGTGATAAAATGTGAATGTCCACTACGAGGTTTTTCCAACAATTTATATTTCCCATCTCCGTTATGGGTCTTGTGTGGAATCACATTAAAATTATAGTTTTTTAAATATCGGATTCCTATAAAATCGAAAACATCTAGGCGCATAAACGGATCATTTAATCCATACGTTTATATTAAATTTGTCTCTAGTAATATTTATCGCTACATCAATCATCCCACATTACTTAACATCCCACAGTTTTCTATTACCACTGTAAAACATAACAAAATACAAAATTTCACACCCCGGGCTACAAGATTTAAAAAATAGTAATTGTCTATTAATAGTAATAGAATTGACATAAGAAAATCTGTTCGGATGCTATTAGACATATTCATAAACACAATTTAAATATCTGCCTAACCTAACGTACCTAACCTAAGTTTTTCAAGCACTTATTTTAGCGTGTCAGTTCAAACGGTTTCAGTTTCATTTGCGGAATCCGCTATAAAGGTCTATGGACTCTATAAAACCACCGCGAGACCACTAAACGCTTACCAGATCAATTTTAAATCCATAATTAGAAAACTAATCTCGTCGTAACACGTAAATACACGATATAAATCAACAGTTGTTAGGTATAAAGTATTATTGTAGTCGATCGTTAGTTGTTTGTGTTGATTTTTGCTGGTTGGCGTGTCTGTGGATACATAGTGTTAACAGGGCCAACCCTGGGCCAAACGGCGAATGGATTTTTGGAGCCTCTTATCAAAACCAGTAAAAGCCTAGGCACTGGGTAGTAGGCAGTAGGTAGTAGGTAGTAGGTAGTAGGTAGTAGGTAGTAGGTAATTGGTAGTAGGTATTAGGTAGTAGGTAGTAGGTAGTAGGTAGTAGGTAGTAGGTAGTAGGTAGTAGGTAGTAGGTAGTAGGTAGTAGGTAGTAGGTAGTAGGTAGTAGGTAGTAGGTAGTAGGTAGTAGGTAGTAGGTAGTAGGTAGTAGGTAGTAGGTAGTAGGTAGTAGGTAGTAGGTAGTAGGTAGTAGGTAGTAGGTAGTAGGTAGTAGGTAATAGGTAGTAGGTAGTAGGTAGTTGGTAGTAGGTAGTACGTAGTAGGTAGTAGGTGGTAGGTAGTAGGTAGTAGGTAGTAGGTAGTAGGTATTAGGTAGTAGGTAGTAGGTAGTACGTAGTAGGTAGTAGGTAGTAGGTGGTAGGTAATAGGTAGTAGGTAGTACGTAGTAGGTAGTAGGTAGTTGGTAGTAGGTAGTAGGTAGTAGGTGGTAGGTAATAGGTAGTAGGTAGTACGTAGTAGGTAGTAGGGAGTTGGTAGTAGGTAGTAGGTAGTAGGTAGTAGGTAGTACGTAGTACGTAGTAGGTGGTAGGTAATAGGTAGTAGGTAGTACGTAGTAGGTAGTAGGTAGTTGGTAGTAGGTAGTAGGTAGTAGGTAGTAGGTAGTACGTAGTACGTAGTAGGTGGTAGGTAATAGGTAGTAGGTAGTACGTAGTAGGTAGTAGGTAGTTGGTAGTAGGTAGTAGGTAGTAGGTAGTAGGTAGTAGGTAGTAGGTAGTAGGTAATAGGTAGTAGGTAGTAGGTAGTTGGTAGTAGGTAGTAAGTAGTAGGTGGTAGGTGGTAGGTAGTAGGTAGTAGGTAGTACGTAGTAGGTAGTAGGTAGTAGGTAGTAGGCAGTTGGTAGTAGGTAGTAGGTAGTAGGTAGTAGGTAGTAGGTAGTAGGTAGTAGGTAGTAGGTAGTAGGTAGTAGGCAGTAGGTAGTAGGTAGTAGGTAGTAGGTAGTAGGCAGTAGGTAGTAGGTAGTAGGTAGTAGGTAGTAGGTAGTTGGTAGTAAGTAGTAGGTAGTAGGTATTAGGTAGTAGGTAGTAGGTAGTACGTAGTAGGTAGTAGGTAGTAGGTAGTAGGTAGTAGGTAGTAGGTAGTAGGTAGTAGGCAGTAGGTAGTAGGTAGTAGGTAGTAGGTAGTAGGCAGTAGGTAGTAGGTAGTAGGTAGTAGGTAGTAGGTAGTTGGTAGTAGGTAGTAGGTAGTAGGTATTAGGTAGTAGGTAGTAGGTAGTACGTAGTAGGTAGTAGGTAGTAGGTAGTAGGTAGTAGGTAGTAGGTAGTTGGTAGTAGGTAGTAGGTAGTAGGAAGTAGGTGGTAGGTAATAGGTAGTAGGTAGTACGTAGTAGGTAGTAGGTAGTTGGTAGTAGGTAGTAGGTAGTAGGTAGTAGGTAGTACGTAGTACGTAGTAGGTGGTAGGTAATAGATAGTAGGTAGTACGTAGTAGGTAGTAGGTAGTTAGTAGTAGGTAGTAGGTAGTAGGTAGTAGGTAGTAGGTAGTAGGTAGTAGGTAGTAGGTAGTAGGTAATAGGTAGTAGGTAGTAGGTAGTTGGTAGTAGGTAGTAAGTAGTAGGTGGTAGGTGGTAGGTAGTAGGTAGTAGGTAGTACGTAGTAGGTAGTAGGTAGTTGGTAGTAGGTAGTAGGTAGTAGGTAGTAGGTAGTAGGTAGTAGGTAGTAGGTAGTAGGTAGTTGGTAGTAGGTAGTAAGTAGTAGGTGGTAGGTGGTAGGTAGTAGGTAGTAGGTAGTTGGTAGTAGGTAGTAGGTAGTAGGTAGTAGGTAGTAGGTAGTAGGTAGTAGGTAGTAGGTAGTAGGTAATAGGTAGTAGGTAGTAGGTAGTTGGTAGTAGGTAGTAAGTAGTAGGTAATAGGTAGTAGGTAGTAGGTAGTAGGTAGTAGGTAGTAGGTAGTAGGTAGTAGGTAGTTGGTAGTAGGTAGTAGGTAGTAGGTATTAGGTAGTAGGTAGTAGGTAGTTCGTAGTAGGTAGTAGGTAGTAGGTAGTAGGTAGTAGGTAGTAGGTAGTTGGTAGTAGGTAGTAGGTAGTAGGTTGTAGGTAGTAGGTAGTAGGTAGTAGGTGGTAGGTAATAGGTAGTAGGTAGTACGTAGTAGGTAGTAGGTAGTTGGTAGTAGGTAGTAGGTAGTAGGTAGTAGGTAGTACGTAGTACGTAGTAGGTGGTAGGTAATAGGTAGTAGGTAGTACGTAGTAGGTAGTAGGTAGTTGGTAGTAGGTAGTAGGTAGTAGGTAGTTGGTAGTAGGTAGTAAGTAGTAGGTGGTAGGTGGTAGGTAGTAGGTAGTAGGTAGTAGGTAGTAGGTAGTAGGTAGTAGGTAATAGGTAGTAGGTAGTAGGTAGTTGGTAGTAGGTAGTAAGTAGTAGGTGGTAGGTGGTAGGTAGTAGGTAGTAGGTAGTTGGTAGTAGGTAGTAGGTAGTAGGTAGTAGGTAGTAGGTAGTAGGTAGTAGGTAGTAGGTAGTTGGTAGTAGGTAGTAAGTAGTAGGTGGTAGGTGGTAGGTAGTAGGTAGTTGGTAGTACGTAGTAGGTAGTAGGTAGTTGGTAGTAGGTAGTAGGTAGTAGGTAGTAGGTAGTAGGTAGTTGGTAGTAGGTAGTAGGTAGTAGGTAGTTGGTAGTAGGTAGTAAGTAGTAGGTGGTAGGTGGTAGGTAGTAGGTAGTAGGTAGTTGGTAGTAGGTAGTAGGTAGTAGGTAGTTGGTAGTAGGTAGTAGGTATTAGGTAGTAGGTAGTAGGTAATAGGTAGTAGGTAGTAGGTAGTTGGTAGTAGGTAGTAAGTAGTAGGTGGTAGGTGGTAGGTAGTAGGTAGTAGGTAGTACGTAGTAGGTAGTAGGTAGTAGGTAGTAGGTAGTAGGTAATAGGTAGTAGGTAGTTGGTAGTAGGTAGTAAGTAGTAGGTGGTAGGTGGTAGGTAGTACGTAGTAGGTAGTAGGTAGTAGGTAGTAGGTAGTAGGTAGTAGGTAGTAGGTAGTAGGTAATAGGTAGTAGGTAGTAGGTAGTTGGTAGTAGGTAGTAAGTAGTAGGTAGTAGGTGGTAGGTGGTAGGTAGTAGGTAGTAGGTAGTACGTAGTAGGTAGTAGGTAGTTGGTAGTAGGTAGTAGGTAGTAGGTAGTAGGTAGTAGGTAGTAGGTAGTAGGTAGTTGGTAGTAGGTAGTAAGTAGTAGGTGGTAGGTGGTAGGTAGTAGGTAGTAGGTAGTTGGTAGTAGGTAGTAGGTAGTAGGTAGTAGGTAGTAGGTAGTAGGTAGTAGGTAGTAGGTAGTAGGTAATAGGTAGTAGGTAGTAGGTAGTTGGTAGTAGGTAGTAAGTAGTAGGTGGTAGGTGGTAGGTAGTAGGTAGTAGGTAGTACGTAGTAGGTAGTAGGTAGTTGGTAGTAGGTAGTAGGTAGTAGGTAGTAGGTAGTAGGTAGTAGGTAGTAGGTAGTAGGTAGTAGGTAGTAGGTAGTAGGTAGTAGGTAGTAGGTAGTAGGTAGTAGGTAGTAGGTAGTAGGTAGTAGGTAGTAGGTAGTAGGTAGTAGGTAGTAGGTAGTAGGTGGTAGGTAGTAAAATCAGTCAATCAACATTTTAAATTTACTTACCACTTAGTAATCAGAACTTTATAGTTACAGTAATGGGATTAGAATGCACTGTGTTAAAAATGAATAATCGATAATTGTGCTAAAAAATATTCGGAATTCCCTGAAGTTGAACTTGGGACGAGAATCGGTAACTGTAGGTGCGCCATATGTTTTCAACGGAATTCTTGGAAACTCTGAAGGCCCCCAACAAGTGCCCAGGGTAATTTATTATCCCGACCGTCGCCTTTTATTGCGGGCACATTGCAACACTAACACAATCACCAGGAATAAGATTACATGGAGATGAATGATGGACTTGCCAAACTTTACAGCGGTGCTGCCAAGGTCTGTTATATATGTGAGAATATTCTGTCAGCGCTTTATTAGCAGCAGACACATACCTGGACGGATGACGAACCTCGTGCTGGCACTGTTGGTGGACGCAGTGCACTCTCTCGCTGCAGCAGCTGGTTCAGTTTCCTCACCACCTAGGATTCTTGCTGCAGAGTCTACATCTTGGTGTCACCTGTTTCTGTACTTCATCACCTGTTCCTGTACTTCATTTTATTTAACTTAATTTAAATTTATTATTGTAATATTTATGTGTTTTTGTAATACCTGCATCAACTGTAAAGCGCCCCTGAGGTGATATCTCACAAAAGCGGCGCTATACAAATTGTCCAATAAATAAATAGTAGGTAGTAGGTAGGTGATCCATAATATTGGGATAATTTTATGAAAAGTGATCTCAAGGGCGATTGTGTTTCTCAGGTGATTTCAGCGCTTTGGCGCCTTAGCAATTCAACACTTGGAGCGGACTGCTCCAATTTACCCGTGTAGGGCTGGCCCCGCGTGTTAACGATGCTATATCTTATAACATTTAACGTTTCTGCTGTGGTTCTATGTTAATCGTTCCATGTACGCAAGTCCCAAGTGCCAAGAACCTAACACTTAAATGGTGTAAAGAGGATTCGCTTCTATGGCAATATTAAGTACTAACTACGAAGCTAAATATATAACACCCCAACCCCCTTACACAAAGCAACATTTATACATGATGTACATACAAAACACAATACATAACACCCCACAACGCATACACAAAGCAAAGTTTATTCTTGATTTTTACATTTTATATTTTATGATGTCAACTTACATTGTAAGTAAAAATCATGAAATATTAAACCCCCTCCCACACACGCGTACTTAGCTTTTTATGGGGGTACATTTTTTACATTAGCTCTACACAGGAGGCCCTAAGGGGAAAAAATGCCTAAGGGCCTATGTCATCTTTGCGGATGTTGTGTGGAGGATTTTTTAGGGAAACGAACGAAATAAAGTTCTGGGAAGGAAAAAGGTATGAAGGGTGGGTAGGAATATATTCATATTTGAATAAAAGTAAAGATTACATTATTTTTAAATTTGTATGTAAAGTGCCAAATAATTTGCTAATCCCATCATTCTCATGTAAGTGAAAATTTTAGCTTTTAGCCCGTCTATTTCAAATCAGAAGGTCAGAAGACGGAGTGCTTTTGTGACTTCCGTCAAGTGCCGGTCGCGGATTGACCGGCCATTTTGATAGAGTGAGATTAACAAGTTGTAGTAACGTACTCTCATGCGTTAGTGAAAGAGAAAACGGCATACTTAGCTGATGCTTATTTATAATGCTGGAAACATAAGAATGTTTACCGAGGCCCATTATAAGCCATTTGAATATTCAAATGTCGTGAACGCTATGAACAAACACCTGATATCGTGAGATAATAGCTTCTTAATGATCACAGCATCTTAAAGCTATACTTAAACGGTTCCCTTAATGTCATAATCATATTCAAACGATGGCTGGAGATTAATGCGTGAGTTCCCAGACTCTATAATAATAATGATAAAATAATTTCAATTTGTACAATATATTTGTATTATATATATCTGCCTAGAGATAGTAGCAAAACTGTAGCATCCTTGGGGTATGTATAATATGTATATGTTGTGACGCAGAAGGGAGGGGGTAGATGAAAAACGCCAAAGCCATATGACGCAATATTTCGATTCTGGAATGTCTTCTTTCACTTATTATTAGCGTTATTTGTAGCATCTACCAATCCGGAATGTGTAGCAAAAATATTTTATTTGAAATTTGCGAATTAATGCATAAAAAGAACCCGCGAGTTCATAGTCGAAATTCTTAAGTGCTCGATGGTAAAAAAATTATAGTTTCTCATTATTTAAGAATCTCAGTGTATTTATGGCATCCACAATTTAGATAATGTCGTAAGGCTACAGGAACCTGGGACAGCGACTGGGAAGAGAAAAGGCTCTGTAGGCGTTGTCACTGAGAATAGCAAAGCCTTCTGAAGTAATGTTTTGATTAAGACATTTTAATCTCAAAATGTCTTGCATTGGAAAGTGGTGCATGTCTATGTTTTTTCTATTAGTTATCCTGATGATAACTGCAAATTTTCCTGGAACGTCATAAACAGAATCAGGAACCGATTTCTCGGGGATATTTACGTGTTGTAGATTGTAGGTACAGTAGTACAGGACCGGTCGGTGGACGAGTTGACATCGCGTTTGGGTCCCACCCAGGCGTAGTGTATTCAATTCCTTGGCTGGCTAAGTCCTCCATCACAACACAAGCAACATTTTCAGCTAACTGTGGTGGTAGTAGGAGACTTTCAAATATTGTCAGGTTATTCGTAACCCGGGAATGTTTGTATTTCTTTTAAAAAAAAAAAATCTAATTCTCTTTTTTATTTTTCGTCTTTTACTTCCATCCTTGTTTTCCCACATTCGGAATAAATGTGAAAATAAAATCTAGTGGTTTCTATAAGTTTTCAGCATAAAATAAAATAAAAAGAATGGTATTTATTAAAAATATATTTTGTGTTTCTTTTTTATTTCTATCAGCAACATCGTCATAATAATAGTAAAAATAATCACTAACTCCATATGTCCAAATCTAAAGAAGATTTAAATGAATTGGTGTGACAAAAATAACATACCTACTAAACACGTGGACTTTAACAAGATAGATAAATACAGATTTTATTAACACTTATTGATAATCAACATCTTAAATTAATAAACAATTCTATTCATTTAGTTTCATCGCTGTCCTAAATCTAGCCAAAAGATTTATTTAAAATAAGTAGGTTTGTGGGTGTCATAAAACTTTATGGTTCGAACAATTCACATAAAAATAACGACTTACAATAATTAAGAGCCGATTGAAAAAAGAAGTGATATCTAACGATTTATTAAAATTATATTTTCAATAATTTATATAAAAAACACTTTGCAACTTTATAAATTAAATTAATCACCAAAAATGTATTTTACACCATTACCATGGACAAGTACTCATTATCTAATCATTTACTCACTCCCTTCCTGCTCCCGTTTCTCTATGTCGACTATCTCTCACCCTGTTATGTGGTTATAAAATATCCAACTCAGGAACATAACTGAAAATGTGCTAAGCCTCGATGAACCTTGGGTCAAAGCAAAACCCAGTCCAACCGACAATTATTAATAAATTAATAATGGTGTAAAATAAAGTAACTTATTTAACCGAAATACTTTCAACCTAGTATTTGGTATACCACACCCAAACAATGAACATTGAAAGGTCAAGAAATAGTGGAAAAAGTAAAAAAAAAGAAACGTTAATCTAAAAACTTGTCATTGGTAGGTACCTATATGATAGTTTCGGAAACAGGTGGTAATAATATGATTATACCAAGATGGTTCTGATGACCTCAGATACATTAAAAATGTCACAAATCGAAAAGATAATCAGAAAGTCTTTCTTCGTTTTGACACCTCAGTGTTGAAAATTCTTCGTCTTCATAAAATAAAGCGTAAGCGGCGATAAATATAAGCACAGATATTCGACCTAAATAGTTTATCACGGGAACTGCCAAAGGGCAAATTTTTTCCACCAACTTGCGTTTTCTTTTCTTGAATAACTCCATTTCTTCGGGGACACTCAAGGATTTGAAACATAACCACATTTAAACTTATAATTATTATACTGTACCTACTTTGATTATTTGTGTAAATATTTGAATAATTTCTTGCAATTTTCATATTTTATTGAAAATTATTGTAATCGACAGAATTAGCTGGCATTGCTAATTCAGATGACATAAAAAGCATAGCGTAACAATGCTAAGCTGATAAGAACTGTGATTATTGGTTATACAGCTGGGATACACGCCAAACGCGTGCTGTACACGGGTGACATCTTTCGCATGAGGAGGGGTCGTTTTACTACTCATTATGTGCTGATAAGCTCGGTTGTGGAATGATTTGCCATCTTTTGTGTTTCCCGACTCCAGTTGATTAATTGAACCCATTCATGATTAATTTCCTTAAAATACCCTACATTCAACATTCATAAAGATGGGATATCCCGTACTATAAATATAAAAATTCTTTTTGCACATATACCTACAAACATTTTGTACTATTGGTTAATTTCACTTTAAACTTTTATCCAAAGTGAAAAATGAGATTTTTGTAAATATCTAAGCAATAGTAAGTTAACCGGTTGTTAGTCATTGGGATATCAGATTTTGAATTCTGTAAGTTGATTATGTATAGTTTATTCAGTCGTGCGTTCTTTTACCCCTTCTCAATATACCTTTCCTGATTCGCGGAGATTTTGTAGTCGACGTTGTAGTAACTTCGTCATATTCATCATGCTCTCTAGGTTCGGCGATATCTTCTTCTATCTTCAGTATTTCTATATCGGCTGATGGTTCTTGACTAATAAATTGACTACTTTGTGAAGATGCGGCAATTCTACGAGGTTTTTTGCAGATGAATTGGTGACAGTCGCCCGATTTGATGGCTTTAAACAGTTTTTTCATACCGGCTTTCTCGGATATTAGATCGGGCGTGCTGGAACAAAAAAAAAGACATTTGTCAATGAGATTTATTTTTATTTCAATAGAATGTGATTGGAGAGATCGATCCATAAAAAAATCCAAGAATATGGTTAAAGTAAACAATGTTTTGTAGAAGGTAAAAAAAATGATTTATTTACATGTATATCAATAGAATCTGACTGGAGTGTTAATAAAAAAATGAAAGAAGAAGATTGAGGAATAGAAATTTAGTTTGAAATATATCATTATTCATGTGAAAGAAATTCGAAGCTTTGGAACTTTTTTTGAACTGACATCATAAGCTAGGGGTTTTCCCGTACTCGGGCGTTGTGGAATGTCAGAATAAAATAATGTAACAGATGAATCTAGTTCGCTTCTATATAAGTGTGCTTGCCATTGCACAGATGCCATAGAAAATATTATATTTATGTTATATGCTGCTTATACACATGAGAAAAGGAACGAAGCAACCACAAGCGGCGTTTCGCGCAGTTTGCTGTTGCTTCGTTCCTTTCTCATAATTATTTGTGGTTCGGCTTCGTGTGTATACGCAGCCAGGGCAACAGGGTCCCTGACACAAGCTCATCCAGGAAATTAAAATTAGTCGACGTAGTTTGTTCGTTGGCGATCTACAGCTGTGTTCTGGAACAATGACAAATTACCGATATTTTTGATAAAACCTTTATCGGTTTACTTATGCTAGGGATTCCGAGCTGCATTCTTTATGTTTCTGACATTTGAAACTTTATTTTTCGGTAAATTATAGATTTCGTAAAACTTTACAAGAATTTGGTCCCAAGTGTAGAGTGCCGTTAATAGACTTATTTAAGTTTTATGTTAGAAAAAGACTTTAAAGGGATGTAGAAAATACATTTTTTCACTCAGCGTCTTATATGAGAAGCGATATAGATATCTATGAAGTTAGGGAATCGTAATGATGGGATAATAGCAGGTTGCTTAGATTAATAGTCGGATAACAGTCCAAACGTAGAGGCAAACGCCATTTCCGATACGTTTTGCTTTCTTCCAAACGGCAATAAAAACAGGTAACAAAATAATAATCGATTAGCGTCGCGAGGGGGGCGGTAGGGTAGGGGGCGGACACCAAATGGCGGAGAAATTCTTTACGAACTAACTATAGGTCAGTGCGATACAGGACCGGCACAGTGTTTGATGAGGTCATTAAACCATTTTTTAAGCTAACCTAACTTTATGTTACTTTACCTAACCTAACTAACTAACTTTAACTAACCAACCATAATCTGAATGAAATTAATCGCAGAATATTTCTTGATTTTTCAAATAAAAATACGTAAATAATATGAATATAATATTAAAGCCTATAATCTCCGTAAAACGGATATACACCAATATGTCACGGAATAATGAAATTGTGTAATCTTATATTTTTATTATAGACTTTGTGAGGCTGAATGGACTATTCAAAGGATGGAGAGGGGAAGGGGAAGGTAGGGAGTACCTGACTATTTGGATCTGACCACCAGAAATCGTTAAAGCCATTTTAAGCAATGCTCGATTCCGAATAGTGGTCTTTGGTTAGGGCAATATCTGAACACAATAGCCAAATCGAATTTACAAGATATATTTTTTTACTGCATTACAAAATTTATTTAAATTCTGAATATGAACAATGAACCAACGATCTGTCAAGACGCTTTCCACTTTGCCACGGGTTCGTCAGAAAAAATCTGAGTGTAACCCATAATTTGACAATCTCAAACATAAATTATTTTCTAGTTGTCTGAGAAATCAATAACAAAAAACATCGTATAAGGCAGCAGCAGATGAATAATTCAGCAACATGCATTAAACTTTTTCAAGGATGTAAAAAGGCAATGAAAAATTAAAGAATAAAAAAAAGTGCGAACATATAAAAATAGCAGCTCCGTTGGAGCCCAGTTCGGTACTGGTGGAACCATCATACCGAAAGAGAAATTTATTGACTTTTCTCATCGTGGAGATATTATTAAAACGATTCCCGCTCGCGATTTGGCGTAAGCAACTGTTGATTTTAGTACCGTATAGAAGTACTTTCTAGTTTTTTTAATTAGAACAAATTTTTTTGAATTATTACATTACATTTACTTCTTATTTTGAAATTTATGGTGCAATTTTATTGAATATTATTTATGAAAATAAGATTTTTGTCAAAATCACGGGTTATTATAATTGTAGGATCTATGAAGCTGAAACTATTTACAAAATTTCTGCCTCAGTATCACATAAGTTTTCACAAACAAAGATTGCCAATTTTCTTTTAATATTATTACGTTTAATTTTTTTTTCTCATAAATTAGAATGATTAACACTGTTAGTATACATGAAAACCATAAATGTAAAAAAATAAACAAAAGATATACACATTTCAAATATAGAATGATGAATAAAATAAATAGAAAATCATTTTCTGATCATAGGTAGGTAGGTACCTATTTTTTAGTTTGTCTGAATTCACACAATCATGAGTTCCAATTTTGAAAATTTCCAAGCAAATTTGGATTTTTTGAGACGCTGAGTAATTTTGCAGAGTGGAAATTATTATTTTTTCCTGGTTTTTGGCATCTCCCCAAAGAATTTTGCCCACAGAAGATGGGTGTGATCCTTTTGAATAAATAGTGATTATTTAAAGTATTTTGTATAAATATAATTAAAATGACGTCGAGTAATTTTTCAGAGTAGAAATTATTGTCAAATTGATTTTTCCTGGTTTTCGACATCTGCCCAAAGAATTTTGCCCACAGATGGGTGTCCGTGAGTAGGTACGGTTTAAAATTCACTGCACTCCAATATGTGTGTGAGTTCAAGTAAGTCCAAGTAACGAACACTCATACACCCGCACCCGTAATGACCAACTCCATTAGCCGATATCAAAACGAATGTCGTCATAACAACATAATTAAATTAAACTGAAAAATGCAGCCAATTACTAAATTTAACATTCGGAGAAATTTCAGATACTGAACAGCTGAAAAGGACATTTTGTGTTTTCAACATACACAACTTTGAAAAATATGTATTAATGGTGACCGGATAAATCATGAAAATGATAATTCATCACATTTTTAAAAAGTTATATAAAGTCATGGAAAGTGATGAAACATAAACTTTATTAATTGGGTTAAGTAGGTTAGGTTAGGTTAGGTTTTTTTTTTTTTTTGCATCGTTTTTAACGACTTTATATCACTTTTAAAAAGTGTGTTGAATAGTCACTGTGTTGAGTTATCATTTAACCGTATTAATGTATTTGTAATGAAAGTTCATCATCACGCGATCATAGTAACTGTTTAGGACGGGTTGTTTCGGAGAATTTGAACAATTCATCAAATTTCAAAGTTCATTTTCAAGTTCTGTGAAAGATTTTTTTAAGTTCTGTTTTTATTTCAGTTTTGTCAAGAAACTAGCCTACAATGATATAAAACCAGAACTTGAAAAAGTCTTTCACAGAACCCGAAAATGAACGATGAAATTTGATGAATTGTTCAAATTCTGCGAAACAACCCGTCCTTACTTTATTAACGTTTTTAATACAGCACTGGAGTCTTTGGGGGAAATCATTTATCTCAGAGCCGAAACTTTACTTGAAATGCCTTTAGACGTGCTTAAAGACCAGATCTAAATAGCCTGGTATGTACCTCCAAACCTTTAAGTTCCCATCTCCATCCCTTCTCACTTTATTCACAGTCACAACATAACCCAATTGGGTTGCCATAGTCCCACTCTCTTAGAACGTTTAGGACTCTCTGGTGGCGTTCAAATCCCGGCGTGTGCATAAAATTATATTTGAATAATTTGGATTATTTCAATATTTTATCATTTAAAATAATGTAATGTACCTACCTCTATTTGCAGCACGTTACACAATGGAAGATTCTTTCAGAATCGATCTGGTGTGAGACGAAAGAATTGAAACGTTGCTTGAAATGACGATAAACACAAGCTTTGGACAGACACCTCAAATACTAGGCAATAAAAGCATTCAACAATCTGACATTCGACAGAAAAAAATCAGGGAAACAAAAAACATATCACAAACAAAATTAATATATAGATTAAATAACAAAAAAAGGCCATACAACAAAATGAAATTATCTTAAAAGAATAAAAAATATACCTACATAGCGCACATACTATACACAACTGACCATCAATTATATATATTGCTTGGTTTTTATAACTGCCTGAATTATTTTATTTCTTAATATTTCGTTTAACATAATTTCAATTTTACTTACATAATTTGTCACAAAAAAATTTTAAAATGGGGTCCTCTGCATGGGTAAAGAACCCAGTGAGGTTCACATTACAAAAACATGTATTTATAAAAAAATGGCATTAGCCGTGTTTGGTGGCCAGTTCTGAATAGTCAAGTATACCAATACCCCATCATCCCCACCCTCATCTCCTTTCCCTCCACAATACCTTCAGCCTCACATCATACACCGATTAAATATTACGTATATCATGTCTTATATTTGAAAAATTCATACAAAGCTCATGCTGATAATGATGTTTCATATAACCAGGAATTCAAGACAGAAAAGGTTGTGCATAATGCTAGAGTTGAGACGGAAAATCTGAAGTTGAATAAAAAACCTAAAATTGAGTGTTCAATTTTTAATAGTAAATTGTATCACTGTGTTTATAATGCAATTAATCTAACGCTTTCCGTGCCTCGTATTTATGCAATTATATTTGGCGTAATCGCCTTGTCAGTTCTGTGACTCGATAAAATTAAAAATGCATTACGGTTATTATGGAAAGTGACGTTGCATTGCAATTTATACATTTGATGAAGAAGCGAAGAAAATTTAATAACACAGTTGGCAAACTAAAAATTTATTCTAATTAGAAAGTAATAGTAGATCGGTTTGATGGTCGAGCGGTCCAGAGCGTCGGGTTCCCGCCGGGCGTGGCGTTGCGAATTCAATGAAGGAATTCAAAGTGGGAATGTTTGTGATTATTTATTTTTAATTCTTCCTGGCGGATGTGAAACGACGAAATTGATTTTCAACTAAGGAAGTGATAATGAAGGTAAACAAGTCTTTGCTTTTGATAATTTAAAAAATATTATTGTAAAATGTACACAAAGAAATATATTACAAATAAAAGTTCAACATCGTTCAGAATAGATCCATTGCCAATTTTCGTGAGAATAGAAGCAAATATTTGGCACAGAGTTTTGGCGGCCGGGAGGCCAACAGATACTGTTAATCAGTGATGGAATTAATTTTAATGATTCATTAAATCAATCAAAAAACTTTTGTCTACATTCTTGTTAATGAGCCTATCAACCATCTTCAGTTTGGTACAATTGTTCCTTAAACTGAATAATATCTTACCATAGTTTAAGGAAAGATAATTGTACCCGTCTGAATATGACCGTGATAGGCTGAAACTTGTAATGGTCATAAATTAAAAGTGGATAAAAGTTTTTAGTTGATCCTATATTTAAAATACCGTTGTTACATACGCGAGGAGAAACTATTATTTTTTGCTACAATGCCATTCTTAGTTCAGTCACTCTAGCTTTTGAGGTGGAAATACGTGCAATATATTTAAATCTTGTAACTTTACCATAAGGATTTAATATGAAACATGTCAAGTTTCAAAACCAGTGCACTTTTTGCGTGGGCAGTGTTCGTATCATTCAGAATTCAACTATCACAAAATCTTCCCTTTTATATATATATATAACATATCGTTTACCTACGATTATTGATCAAATACTTACGCATGCGCCAAATCCCAGAATATCTTCTCTGTGGTCATCGCCTTCGCATCCTTGCCACTCCTGGCCACTTCGCAGAAGGTCCTATCATTACAGCCCGGGTCATCGGTACCCTGACTGCTGTGGATGGCGTCTGACTCCAGCAAAGAGCCTTGCACAGTGTCCAGGAAATGACTAGTCATTGGAGACAACTGGCTCACTGAGCGCTGGCGAAGGGGGTAATTCTTGTCTCTGTGAAAATAAATCAAATCATGTCGATTAGATACGTCTGTATAGATGATATTCTTTTAAGGATTGGAAGGCGTTTTTTTGCTGGAAGCCACATAATTCGGATGTTGTTGGAAGATTTGATCAAGATTAACATTTTTATTTTAATATACATTAAGACGATACAATACCCTAAGCTAATGCCAGAATCTCAACGACGTAAGTGGAACAGCCGTACACAAATATATGCGACGCGGCCCTGGAGTATTGGACAGACATGAGGTTGAATTTTTCCTATCAAATCTCCAAAATAAAGTAGAAATCTTAACGTAATAAGTAATGAAGTCGTGTAAAAACAATATACAGCGCGTGGCCTGGCTTAATGAACGGATCTACGGTCGACTTTGCCCTAGCAGACCTATAAAATCTATCTTTCTATGGGGATTATTTTAATTATTTCTGATGAACGTATGTATTACTAAAATCTCAATGTTTCTAGAGGGATTTCTCGGGAAGTTACTAATTCATCGTGAAAAAAAATAAAATCTGGTGTTTACTTCTAATTTTATAGCTGAGAAACGTTTTACAAATTTTTAAAACCATTTTATATAAAATATTTTAATGTTAAGGTCCTGTTTTTATTAATCATAAATATAAATAACTTACACACGTGGGGATCTCTCTAGAAATATTTGAGATTTTAGTAATAAGTTCATCAGAAATAATTCAAATGTAAGCGTCGAGCGAACTCCCTCTATTAGAGTCGTCTGTCGCCTTAATCATTTTACATAATATATTTATAATGGTGTTTTACATTCTGCAGTGTACGTTAGGTTTGTGAAGGTGATACTCCGTATAGAAAATTATAAAATGTGTTTTGAGGTGTTAGTAATACACGACGTCCTTATCGAGAAATCAATAAGGTACTACAATTAAAAATAGGATGACTTATCGATATCGATTTTGAAGCGGTTTTCAGAGCGATTCTATTTTTGTGTATTTGCATCCATGAAATATGACATGTGTGTTTTGATGGAATTCGCTGTTTTCGTTTTAGGGAACCTTTTTGAGGCTGTCAAATTTAGTATCAATGGCTAGAAAAAGAAGACGGGATATTTTTAACAGTAAGCAGTAAAAAATATAATTTTTCAACTACTTGTTTTTACAAATTACGTGGGCACGAAATCATATATACATTGCTTCGTCAATGTATTATATTTTTCACTGATGAATAAAATTTTATATTAATTTGTCTTTAGTGAAAAATCATTTTGATTAGTTGTAGAGGCACGGGGTAGATTAATGTGAAGAAATCGTAATTTGTTGTTAATTTCCGCCTTCTACCAAAATAGGTTAATTGAATGCCCAAATTCAATTAACATTTTGATAACACAAACAATTAATCAATTTACTTCGCAGCGAGATCGATTATTTAGCTAAAATTTCAACGTGTTGATGATATACTCGTACTTACATATATAGGTACGTTGATTACACGAGATTTGCAAGGAGCTTAACTTTCATAGAATAATCATTTTATGATAATAACTTCGATTGAAATTTTCGTTGGTTTTGATGTAACAAATGTACAACAAATATATGCTAAAAATATACTATTGAAACTATTCAAAATACTAAATCCTCTACAATACCACGTATTCATCACACTACATCAAATCACAATGACATAAAAAATATTGCCAAGTCATAAAACCGCATTTGGACCTTCCCCCAAATTTAAAGAGAATAGAAAATTTGAATGATTACAAATCAATAATAAAAATCTGGCTGGAGATTAACGAAAAAACAAAAACAAAAACATTAACAACGTGAAAAAATTTATGTAGCTTCATAAGAAAAATATGTCTAGTGGACAAATAAAATTACAATTAAGATTTTGAGTAATTTTCAGTAATTTACTGTTGAGAAAGTCAGACAAAATCAGCCTTAAGATGGGGGAGTCTTTGAAAACCTATGTAAGTGTATTAACCTATAAAAGTTAAAGTCTAAAATGGTATCCTTGGGTTGAAACACTAAGGTAGGCATTTTCATAAAATTGTCTACCCTAATAATTTGATGGTGCGATGATGATGTAAACAAGACCACAGCATATCAATCATACACCATACATTATTTAGTGCTGAATTCGTGTTATAATTAAAAGTATTCCATAGTGTCGTATGGCTCAAAAACAATTTTTGAATGCATGATATATGTAATACAAATAAATAAATGATAAAAATAGCAAACGAAATTGTTTATCACATCTGGTCAATGGTTTCGCTAATGTCGAACTGCCTCAATATCAGTAAATATTTAGCCAGTACGTACTGAAATGTAGGTAAGTATTTTCCCAATAAATTCCTTTTCTTCTACTTATAGAAAAGGAAATCATGGGAACCAAATCATAATAAATTATCTATTAGCCCAATCAACCACCAACTGTTAATATAAATTGCAATAAATTTTATCTGAAAAAAATTGACACAATTTCTAAACTTTTTTCCAAGTGCAACAAAAGAAAATCAGCTACAATGACTATTAATCTTGCTAGCCTTCAATATCAAGGAGTATAATACCTATACAAATATCAGTATGATATCATTCTTAAGTTTTGAAGACTTTTCTATAAGATATATTAGGTTATTGACATTCTTACATAATTTTTAAGAAAAAAATCTCGAAGCGGAAACTCTCCTCGATGAGACAGGTGAAGCAAAAAGTATTGGAATATTTATTATATAAATAAACAAAATAATAAGATGTCATGAAAATACCATAAAATATCGGTCAATTTAAATTTACTAGTGTTTTTGTAGAAAACAATATGTTTGTGGTTTGACATATTAAATGAAACAAACACTTTGTTTATGCTTCAATATATAATATGCCGATTTTACGTATTTTTGTCTAGTTAAATTGTTACTCTGATGAAGCTTATGCCAAGCGAAATTAATCGAAAACATGATCTCTTGCCTTATTGGGAGTGCGTCTTAACTACTCGATCATTGGGATTGTTATTTTTTAAATCTAGTTTCTGGTTGTCTTTACATTATTTTCATAGTGTTGCAAGTGGATTATCACTTTTTTTCTCTCAGCCATGTTTCTCCAATCCATATATTTTATGGAATTTGATAGGGGTAAATATGTATAACGTATATCGGATTTTCCACAGTGTATTGCGGTGATTTTCCACAGTGAATTTCGGTGATTTTCCACAGAGTATTGCGGTGATTTCATATTGCGATTTGTTATTTGTTGTACATCCTTATCACTTTGATCACATAACAATATAGAATCAATCTTGCTTTTAGTCTTACAATAACGAGGATATTGTGTCAGTGCTTTATTAGCAGCAGACACATACCTGGACGGATGGCGAACCTCGTTCTGGCACTGTTGGTGGACGCGGTAGACTCTCGCTGCAGCAGCTGGTCCAGTTTCTTCACCACCTAGGATTCTTGCTGCAGAGTCTCACCTATTCCTGTTCTTCATTTTACTTAACTTTACTTCACTTTATTTTTGTAATGTTTATATTTTTTGTAATACATGTATCGACTGTAAAGCACCCATAAGGTGATATCTCACAAAATCGGCGCTATACAAATTGTCCAATATTATTATTATTATTACTGTTGGCATACATGTCAAAAGAAACAAGTAAAAAATATATGTAACCACTTAGCGAAAATAGTATAGCAATTTTAAATAAATCTGAAAGCCGCTTAAAGCTCAAATTAATGATGTGCTGTTTATAACATTCCGATACAAAGATCTTAAATATCTGTCACGGTCATTTTTTCATAAATGTATATTTTTTACACTTTTGCACCTGCTAAAAATTCTGCTTCTGGCAATTGGAATTAAAAAAAACCTTAACATTTATATAGAAATTAATAGACTGTAACCGTTGGTAGAGTAATTCCTTCTGACAAATAATAATCATCCACCCGTCAATGGTTATTGACAAATAATTATACGTATTTTAATTGATCGACCGGACATTAAGAGCAACCAATCATGATCGCCAGCGTCAATTATTGCTAGTGCTGACGGAATCCGGATGAAAGCGAAAAATTATTGGTTCGGATCTCAAATAGATCCGGAATACTTGCGATCATAGTTGTGGCGGTGCAGGGTCGGATCTGCGCAAGCAAGAAATTCTCGGTTCAATAGTTTATAAAATACCAATTTCTATTATGCAGCTGTGACTTAGTTAATCATATTAAGTGCATAATTATGTACACTTCATTAAGTATCCTTTTCTTTTTGTATTGAAGAGTTTTATTTCACGTGTACATTTGTTACGAGATTTTTATTTATTTGCTACGGGTTGAAACATCCGTATCATTCTCTAGCAATCTTAGAAACTAACTTAAAAAGAATGCAAGTACAGAATTGTTTTCACTAAATACAGGGTTTTCCAATAAGAGGTGTTATTTTGATATTCAATCGTAAAAGATCAATGGTTGCGTTGCTTGTTTGGCACGTAGCGCCATCTTGTTGAAAGTAAACGTTGTTCAGATCAATACCATCCAATTCCTGTCATAAAAATCATTAATCATCTCTCGATAGCGCAATCCATTCACCATAACTGTTGCTCCAGCCTCGTTTTCAAAAAAGTAAGGTCTAATGACTCCGCCGGACCATAAACCGCACCAAACAGTCACACGTTGAAGATAAAGAGGCTTTTCAACAATAATTCTTGGGTTTTCCGAGCCCCAGATACGACAATTTTGCTTGATGACGAAGCCATCGAGGTGGAAATGGGCCTCATCACTCAAGATGATTTGCATTTGATTCACTCAAGTGAATTTTAATAATTTCAATGCGTTTTTGAAGCATGTATCGTTCCATTTTTATTAATGACTTAGTTTCTACTTTTCAAATGTCAAAAAATGACAGCTTTAAAAGTAACATCTACCGAAATAGCGGTCTATTCAAAATATTTCCAAGTGCATTATTGGAAAACCCTGTAGTTACTAGTTTGTGTATAAATAATATTAGCATATTCTTTAACTGCAACTAACCTAATAAATAATACTGGGTTGAACCATATTTCCTCCTTGAGAATATCAAGGACGATGATATGTTTTTATTTATAACGGCATAATAACTAAACTGTTCACGATGTCATTGTGAATTTATTCCTGTTCACAATGTTTTATCACTGTAAAAAAATCATTAAATAACTATGACAGGTTATTTTTTTGGTTCCGTTACCGTTACCGAGAAAACCGCCAGATTGAGCAATATTCTTATTTGAGCGTGGTGAACTATTTAATTGGGTTGGAAATATTTAATTGTATAGAAATCTACGATGGTTTCTATGGACAGTTGCTTACCCCCTTTAGGAAAATATTAACAATTAGTCTTCTATTCATATGCAACATGAATTAAATATAATATATGATAAACCATCGTTAAAAAAAGGTTTTAATTTTTTTTTAAAGTTATTGATTTAAAATTGGGCACTAAAAACACCTCAATACACATCTGAATGGATCCATCAGTTTTGGTTCTCAGCAAACTCTACGACAGGTGCACATTCACAGTCATAGAGAGGCCGAAGCTCTCTGATTTACGGTCGCCGTTGGTTTATGAAGACATTAGGCCCCAGTATCCGCAAAGTCACTAAAGAATTATTCGATTGTTTGCAGTTTTTATTAATAACAAAAGTATTTCTTTCGTGTCAGTGTCAATACCTTGTGTTTTTGCTATTTTATCGATGACAAGTTATTATTGATGGGTGGGCTTTGTTTAATTATCATTTTAGAAATTTTTGAGATAGCTGTAATAGATTTTTAACATGGCTATGGAAAAAAGTTTTTAGGATGAGATGTTAATGGATGGAATGATGGAGTATTTCACGCGTTAATTTCGGATTTAGACGATACGTTATCTGATTTTCTAGGTGGATTGACACTACCCACGCGTGATTTCATTGGCCTATAATACTTTGTATTAGGCACTAGCGATCCGAACCCGGTATTGCCTGTGATTTGGAAGGTCAAGAGCAATTTAAACTGTTTCAATATTTCTTGAGATTACGTCAAATATTGCTTTAAAACGATAAATCGAAATATGTTATAGACATATAAGTATTTTATACTGTATTTATATTTAAAAAAGTTATCAAAGTAACTTACAAAAACATGTTTTGGAGTAATAAACTCAATTTTAAAACTAGGTAATAAGTTACAAAGTAAACTCAATTTTAAAGTGTGATCATTATGAAGTCAGGTTTTTATGAAATAATTGTAATTTTTGAAATCATTATTAAATTAATAATGTTATAACATTTTAAAAATATTTTCTTCTATATAAATAATATTTTATAATATAATATAAAAAATATTATAAAATTCAAAAAATAATATTTTCTTGTAAATAAATTATTAAAAAATTAAGTTTCAAAGATTTATTTAAAAAAAGCAGTAGCTAAAACCTAATAACGACGTAAAAGGAGACCCCAGGCAAAGATTATACAGGATTTTCCAATAAGAGGTGTTATTTTGATATTCAATCGTAAAAGATCAATGGTTTCGTTGCTTGTGTGGCACGTAGCGCCGTCTTGTTGAAAGTAAACGTTGTCCAGATTAACCATAAACCGCACCAAACAGTCACACGTTGAGGATAGAGAGGCTTTTTTAACAATAACCCTTGGGTTTTCCGAACCCAGATGCGACTATTTTGCTTGTTGACGAAGCCACCGATGTGGAAATGGGCTTCATCACTCAAAATGATTTGCATTTGATTCACTCAAGTGAATTTTAATAATTTAAATGCTTCATTAAAGCGTGTATAGTTCCATTTTTATTAATGGCGTAGTTTCTACTTGTCAAATGTCAAAAATGACAGCTTTAAAAGTAACATCTACCGAAATAGCGGGCTATTCAAAATAACAGCTCTTATTGGAAAACCTTGTAAATACGTGAACAAATCATCGCTTACTCAAAAAACCAAAAATGTAGTACCCCACGATGTACAGTATAGACCAACAATACTGGCATACGTATTACACCTTCCATTAATCAAGCCATTCAAGGTTGGGATTTAATTTTCCAATTTCTACTTCCCTGTTCATTTTTTCTGGCTTACCTTTCATCACCTTATAATGCAAAGGCAGAGGTACCAACCTCGAGACACGAATTAAGCCGACAGTGTGTGAACCACGTGATCCCTGAACCTGGGCGCATGATTAATTAAGTGTTTTATTAACGACTGGACCAATTGATATTCGGATACAACACGTCTTCATGGGGAATTTTAATCTGATGTCCAATTAACCCGGGAAAGTGAAAGATTATGGTGAGAAACGGGAGAACCTACTTAAGGATGTTGCACGAGAAAAATATGTTTTCAAAAAATCGACTGGTTATTTGTGTTATTTTAAGTATTAACTCTTGAGTTATATTTTGTAAAACGGTCACATAATCAATAATCTCAATCTTTTTTTATCTGTGAGTTATGTAACACAGATATCTTTGTTTTACATTACAAATGACAACTGCTTTTGAACTATCAAAGCTTTACACTAAGAAGCTCTATTGTACTCTAAAATATCAAAAATTTGGTTCAAGTTCACAAATAGAATTTTATGACGAAGACAGTAGACGAGGAAGATGGACAAAACAATATGAATACTTCGTAAAACTGGAACTGGAATCGTAGAAAGTAATTTCATTTATAATTAAGATTTTTTCTTAATTATTTGCTTGTCATTCATCATTGTAAAAGAGTGACAATTTTTAAACAGCAGATTTAAATTTTCAAGAGAATATATAAATATATAACACTCCATTAACCTGTCCTATATCCCTCACGCAAATTTTAACTATTTAGCTTATCTGTAAATCTACATAACTATGTGCGTAATGAATAACTAAAAATCGCCTTCCAGGTGATTTACTACTAGCAGTTCTGTAGACCTACACCTCGCATCCAAAAAAGTAAGTTTCTTATTTTTCGTTTTTAATGAATCAAAACCAAAATTCACTCTGAAATCATAAGAAGTTACTTATTTATTACAAGCTAATACATTACAAAATGATAACAATTTTTAATGAATCAAAACCAAAATTCAATCTGAAATCATAAGAAGTTACTTATTTATTACAAGCTAATACATTACAAAATGATAACAATTTTATAATGTATTATTCCCAGTGAGTTTACAAATCTCATTTCGGGAAAGACATTAGATTAAAGACAAGAAAACATAAATACATTAAAATAAATAAACGCTGATATTATTTTGGAGTTCCAAAGAACAATAAACAATTAATTTAATAAATATTTATTAAAAGAAAAAATTGTGCTAAAACAATATTACTCAAATTCCTACACCTACTTAATTACAATTCATATTACTATATAAGATATATGTTTCCCCCTCTAGAAATTTCTAGAACAGTCCAGAACATTCGAGAATATCCGAGAGCATGCCACAACATTCCAGAACATCCCGGATCATTCTAGATTGTTTTAGAATGTTTGGTAACATTCTAGATCACAGTGAACTAAAAACGGGATTACAGGCCGTTTCCTGATAAACTAAGCAAATTTGTAATCGTGACAATACATTGGTATCTCAAATAGTATAAAACAAAGTCACTACCCGCGTCTGTTTGTGTCCTCAGTTCTTCAGATAGGGTTTTCACTATCATAAGTTTTAAATATATAATACATGGATATTATATTTATTAAAAGTAGAGAAAAGTCGAGCAACGCCGGGTACACGTCAGCTAGTATTGAATAAAAGCGAATAAATGATTAGCAAACACGAAGATTTGACATTTAAAAAATAATCTTTACAGAATCATTAAAACGGCCACCACCTTGAACCGGAAATGGAATGTACAGATAGAAGATATGCAAAATGGTCTAGTTAAAACATTAACGTGACCAAAAAATTGTGCAATGTAGTTTTGCACTTAGGCTAAGTGGTCAAAATCTAATCGGAATATACGAATGCAGCAAAACGCATCGGCATTTGGCAGTTGACATGCAGACAAATGATTTGTTTCAAAAGGAGGAATTTCCCTTTCATGCGAGTCTGCCGTCAAATCGATTTCCACGCGAACGAAAGTAAAGCTGGGTATGGTACGCAGCAGAATGTGACAACCGGTCACGGTTTTCTATTCCCATCTCCATAAAGAAACTCCGCCACCTCGCTTCTAACTTCAACTTCTAAATGCATCCATAATCAAACATACCTACTAATTTCGACTGTCGGTGCATGCGTGTTGTGAAATATTCCTACGTATTCCTGCGTAATGCGTCAAATTATTCAAGTTCAGCGAACTTGTAATTGTGTTTTTGGATTCATTGATTTATTATATTTAGATGAGACATGAAGCGAAAAAATAAATTATACCCTTTTACTTCCATGTGACCTCCAACGCTTTAAATAAAACTACCGAATCCGATATAATGGTAGAACATGTTACGACGAGATATTAGTATATATATATCTCTATGCTTATCTTGTATTTTTTTATGTCATTGGATCTATCCATCTATGAGGTATTTTTTTAAGTTTACTGACGTTCGATCCATATTCTTCTTCTAATGTTCTACGAGTAATTTAAATTTATTATCTAACTTTCATAGATTCCGTTTTGATCATCGAGGATATGTATTTAAATTCCGCTTCTACAAGTCGAGAAAAAACCATAAAATAAAGTCGTAATTTTAACGATGAAGTGAAGAAGCCACGCATTGGACAGATCTGTGGTTGAATTAGCCCTAGAAAATCTCTAAAATGAAGTGGAAAACTTAACGACAAAGCGACGAAGTCGTGTAAAATAATATTCGGCGCGTGGAAGATAGCAACTAGCGTCATTGGTACCTTCGGCACCGGTGCATAGTCGGGAAATACACGATTGACATTTGTGAACGGGTCGTTTCTACTACTCGTTACTGAGTTCCACAGCTCGGCAATGGAACGATTTGCCGGCCTCTGTGTTTCCTCCCTCCTATAACAAAGGGACCCTTTGCACATCATCCCCAAAGATTACATCCAGTGTGGAGTTAGTGTAAAAAAATCCAACTGGAATCTCCCCTATGCCCATAGTGGCAATTACAAGTAGCCACTAACCAGGCCTAGAGACTAGAGACTAGAGTAAGAGTGGTGGCCGTATAGCTATAACATTATTTATTGTGTATTCTACCTGACTGATCAGACATGTTCAATATGTTACTTGTTCTATCTGATTTATGCGGCTCCGACATTCTGAGTAATGCTTCTCTCTACAGAGAAGTATGTACTTTTGTTAACTTCTAGTTAAGTATTGTATAACTTTCTTGTCAGTAAAGTGAACAGCCTAATCTAGAACCGTTTTGGTGATTTTGTTGGCCCGATCAGATTATCCATAACCTTTTCAAATCTAGGTATATTATAGTACCTGCAATAAGTTAATCCAGACTCTCTTTTTCATTTCTTGCTTTATCATTGTTTTCTGGGATTCCTGGGAGACAGGGGATAAAGAATTGTTTGAAGTGAATTAACCTAACTTTGTGCAACTTCTATGCCGTAGAAAGATAACTATCATAAGTTGGGGATTTGACTCGCTAATATCTGTATAAAAACCATGAACCTAAAAAGTCTTGGACAGAGCATTAGTGAGATTTTGTATGAATGAAATTGAAGCCAAATCTAGGGTGAGTGGAAATTGCCTGGCAGCCATCTTGTATGAAAAGTGCTACATAATGAACTTTTTTATATGAATACCGCACAAGAGTCCCAACTCTCCCAACCGTCTACAGACAGTGAAACTGAGGTATCCCCAATTGGGGTATGTTGTGAGGCTGAAGGTATTGGGGAGGTGAAGGAGATGGGAAGAAGAAGGTGGGGGAGTACCTGGCTATTCAAATCTGGTCACCGAACACAGCAAAAGCCATTTGAAGCAACGTTTAATTTCTGAATGGTGGTCTTACACCATGGCGATATTGAGAGTATCTTCCACTATATATTATATTAAATTAATAAATTGTGAAATGTTACAAATTAAATACATTTACTTCGGCTTGCTAGTCGAGAGCGTTACCCCTCGACCACTATCTCTTAATATTAATATCTAATCTTTTTTATGTTTGATGAGGCAGGAAATGGAATGTCATTCAATAAAGTTGGTTTTGGCATTTTTAATATATATTCCACTTCACGGCTTCAAATTGTTCTCGAATTGCTTTGCCCAGGGCCTTTTAGGTTTATAGTAAAAAATAGTCAGTCAGTCAGCGTAGATAACTTGAGATAACGATTAACGATTTAAATTATTTTATTGCTAAAACTTACCATACAAACTGTTGTGAAGACTTAAGACTGTATGAAATCGAAGCCGATTTTCACTCGGTATTTGGTAAAACAAATTATGGCCATCATAAAATATAGGTTACTCTATGAAAAACAGAGGTCATAAAAATTGTTTCCTGTAGTGCACTTACTTCGGGATGTCGTTATAAACGGTGGTACAAGTAAACAGATTATTACCCTTTTTTGAAATCAAAAAATTCGATTTCCTTCTTTTTGATTAAAAAGTTTGAATGGACCACTGAATTTGGTGCTTATTACCCCCGGATGCCCTGCATTATGGACCATACCTACGTATACATAAAGGTAATCCTATGTTGACCAACTGCATAATGCAAGTCAACAAAAATGACAAAAGTTTTGTATTTTGTCACGCAATCCGGCAGCAATCTGTTTTTATATTCTGTCAAAAGCAAGCCGAAATGTCAGTTCTTCCATTCAAGAAATTTTACCAGCAAAATTACAAAAGTGAATAAAAAATAGCTACATTTGAAAACAAGTAAATTGGTAATGCTTGTACAGAACTCAGTCAAGAATATCACTATAAATCCAGGTCCATTAATTTATAATTACTCTCAAAAGTTTATATATTTACCGCTATTCTATTATATGACCATTTAATTTTATTTTAAATATTGACTATTTGGTAATGTTCCTGTCATCTTTTCAATCTTCAACACTTTCAATAACCTCGACAGAAACAAAAGAAAGCTGTATCCCGTCGCATTGTTTTCACAGCTTATCTCTATCCTGTTGTGATACGAGGCACGTGTGTTTGTTTTGTAAACGGAGCGTCAGCCCTGATTAGCATAACATTATGATGTAGGCGTAAGTCTATAGGTTCCATGTCAACATTGGGTTTTATGTAGGGTTACCACCTGCTACTTATCGATACCGGGTTTTGCATAATTTATCCGGGTTATGGATTACAAATTGTTAAGATGAGTCATGATCGGTTGTATGGACATAAAAAAGACAATGCAGTCTATATCACTCTCATTTTTCAATAAATTACAAATAATAATTACGCTTGTATTTATGTATTGTATTGTAATATTGCTTGCTTTATGGCTGTAAAATTATGAAAATTATTTAAATTTTCCACATGTGCGTTTTCAAGCATGTACATACGTCTTCCCGTTTCCAATGTTTAAGAATACTCTCGAAGAGTAAAAGAAAAATAAAATTATGTCAATTCACGGAGAAAACCTACTGAAATAAAATATTACGAATTTATTAAAAATCTGATCAAATTATTCGTATTCTTGTTAAAAATGGGAATGCAGGCCTTTAACGAATGAATTGACAGGTTTCCTAACAAAGTGTCGGTAAAAAACGAATATATTAGAATGTCGGAACTCGTGTTCATAAAATTTTTAATATTGTAACATTTCGTCATTATATTTGTCAGGAAAAGCACAGCTGCATGAAAACGTGTTCCGATATATTCTGAATGGAATAATATTTTATGAGGTAATGGATTGCAATCACGCTTTTAACAGGATTTCCATAAATCAGCCAAACTCATTTTTTTCCATGTACCTACTTCCAGGTTTCCAGGTAAGCGTTCAATTGAAGTGGGCAACCTTGAATAATTCCATTCAGGGCCTTAAGGAATGATAGAGTTGACACCTAATTAAGGATGTGTTCATGTAATACTGAAGGTGCTACTTTGTAGAATATTAATTGAGTTGGTCACTATTTTATTAGGTGTTTCCTTTTCATCGCAGATGGGATGTGGAAAGTGATTTGACGAGAAATAATATTATGTTAATACGCGGCTTCACTAATAAATGACTGTGGAAACTACATAATAATGATGTACTCATCCTATTTAGGTCTAGATCCACCTACTTGTGCATCCTGGGACCAATTAAGATTTCCGATTTTGGTAATCAATTATTGCGTAATGTTGAATCAAAAATTAAACAATTATTTTGCATTGATTATTTTGTACAAACTTTGTAATATATTTTTAGATTAGATTAGAAAGGCCGATACTTATTTTCCTTGAAATTCCGTATATAGGAATTATTAAATTATTCCGTTTTAATGTTCATACTTACTTACAAAATCAAATTTTATAGGCTATTAAAATTTAGAACATTGCAAACAATGTATACAGCAAGTTACAATATTGGGATGATTTGTATAGAGCAGTTTTTGTGAAAAATCACATCTGTGGAAAGCACACGGACACAAATGAGTATTTTTAATTAATTAAAATACTGTTAAAAACGGGATTGCAGGCCGTTTCCTAATAAACTTGTAGTACATTCATAATATATCGGAACACGTGTTTATGAACCTGCGTTTTTTTGATAATATAAAATGACGAAATGCAGAAATATTAGAATTTTTATGAATGTGTTCCGACGTAATTAAAGTTTATTAGGAACCTTTCAATTCATTTGTTGAAGGTCTAAAATCCCGTTTAGGACCGGATTACGAATAATTTGAAAAGATTCTTAATAAATTATTGATATTTTATTTATTTTATTAATACAAGACTTAGAGGGTACATATGGTTTTTGTGATATTTCACCCTCCATGCTAGGGATGACCCTGTGTTATGTTATTTTATATCAGTTAGTTTTCTCCATCCAGTAATAAGTGACGCAAAGTAAGGTATGATCCTGTTTAATTCTCTTAAACGGTTTAGTTATAAAAGTTACAACGAGAAAATTATTGGAATATATTGAGGAATAACTTTTTTACAATATTTTAATTTGTCATTTTATGAATGTGTTCTGTATACAATTATATGCTACAGAAAGAGTTTTTAGAGATGAAATTAATCTTGAAGATTAATCAATACATTCTCAAATTGTACATATTAGAAAACCACATTTAAAAAAAATTGTCGCTACTAGAAATCTAAATATTCTACTAAAAATATAACAAGCTAGGCTGAGTAACCAATGACGATACGTTAAGGGTATATATATTTGTTCGAAGGAAGCAATTATTTGGGGTGAAACTTTTTTCATTAAATGATGTAACGCTCTTTGTAATGCATAACTTTTTTTATTGAATTAATAAATGACAGTTTTTGATGGTGCTTTTTATATGGGAAAAATGTCTCGGAACGTCAACATAAGAGTAAAAGAACATCTTAGATGCGTAATTAAAAAAGCATTTTCTGACATCGCGAATTATTTAATAGAAACTAAAAACTCTTTCGATAAAACCATTCGAACTAAAATATTACAAAAAAATGGAATTGGAATAAGGTTAAATATTTAAGAAGCCCTAGATATTAAGAAAGCCGTCAATAATAATTCCAACATAATTAATAATCAAAATAATGTTTCTATATTAGCACCGTCCGAGTATACATTTGGGCACAATCAAGTTTTAAAAATAATTCACCAAAGTTTGGTAATTAAACATAACTTGATTGACTGCCGTAATATAATACTATATTATGAATACGAACCAAATTCATTTTTAGAAAACGAATTTTATAAAATATATTATGATAAAACTATACTAACAGACCGAACGATTAGTCATAATAGACCCGATATAGTTTTACATGATAAAATTAAAAAAATAACTTATATCATTGATGTCGCTATTCCAAATTCCTGTAATATTCAATAATCTGTTAATGAAAAAATAAGAAAATACACAGATTTATGAAATGAGATAAAAAGAATTTGGCATTTTCAGACTATACAAATATTACTATTTGTTATTTCGGCTACTGGCATTATACCTAGCTCTCTCATTTAAAATTTAGGCGTATTAGATCTGTCAAAGAATTTATACAAAAAAATGCAAAATCAAAAAGTCATTTTAAATAGATGTAGGATTACGAAAGATTTTTAAAAATTTATATTGTGGGATAAGTAGGATGTATAGGTATAGGTCCAATTAGAAGTCGTACCGAGCCGAACCCTCTGATAAGAAAATATCTGGAGTCGGTGAATTATTTTCCCATTTGATCTCTGGTGAGTTGACGTATTGTTCTTGTATTGTTTTGTATTTATTTTGTTTATATAATGCACTTGCATAATGTGGATTGACTAGATGATCATTTGTGGAAAAGTGTGTGGAAGGGTTTAGTTCTTCCTGTGGGGAAGTTTAACCCGGACACAAAGTCGGAAAAAAATATACTGATAGTCCCATATTTAATTTGTTCCGTTATCCTTCGCTGAAACAATTTTCCTCTCTCCTTACCTACCAGTCCTATAATATTTGTTTTCCCGTAATATGTATATATATATATATATATATATATGTTCTGTTATATATATATATATATATATATGTGTATCTGTATGTAATTATAATTAGTTAATTTAATAGCCCCGATGAAGCTTGAAATAAGCGAAACCTGGTTAGCTATCATTTATTAATTTAATTAAAAAGTAGTGTATTACAAAGGGTATTTATGTTTAATTATCGGAGAAAATATTAATGAAAATCTGAAACAGAAAAATAGGAAGAAGATACGGTCACATCTAGGACGCAAACCCAGGACCCTTGTATTGCCGACCGCTCTACCAACTGAGCTAATGGGACCCTATCTCCTTCGGTCATATTTAACTGCATCATACTTCGAACAAAAACTACCCACATTATTATTATTATTTATTGGACAATTTGTATAGCGCCGCTTTTGTGAGATATCACCTCGACATTGTCTTCATTTTTCTCACCGCTCGTTTTTATTAGCAGCTATCTTTATCTATGAACTAAATGCAATCTAGACAGTGGCTTTAGATAAACATGTTTAATTTTTATTAGATAAACTACTCCACATAATGTCAGGAATCTCTGGTTAAAGTAAATCCGGTAAGACTCTTAGGACCGGTTGTTTCAGAGAATTTGAACAATTCATCAAATTTCACTGTTGATTTTCAAGGACTGTGAATGTTCTATTATTATTTCTTTGTTAATTAACTTTGAAATTTGATGAATTGTTTAAGTGAAACAACCTGTCCTTAACATCCTGTATAATTACTTTTCCACATAAAGTTAACGCTTTGAAATGTGACAGTAAAAGCAATTAAACACTCTGACGTTTAAACGCAAGCATTATGCCTGTGACAGAAAGCGCCACTTATTCGTGGCCTTGCCTATTTCAGCATATCGCTCATCATACATTCCCACTGGTAGTTTATGGCGAGCGATATTCTGAAATCGGCCAAGCCATGTTGCGTATAGCGTAATGTGTCACCCACATTATGCGTGTGCGTTATGTTTTGTTTATTGCGTGCATATAATAATATAATATTATAGCATTGATGTGAACACGGCATAACATCCTACAAATTATAATTAATTTTCATTTTAACACATAAAAGCATTTGACAAATTAGAAGAAAGTCACCGCTGAAACAAAAACAAAAACATAGAAAGGAAGCGTGTTCTCACGCCATCAATAATAAAGACACCAGTCTCCATTCATTACGTTATTTAATGCGAAAATTCACCAAATCCAGAAATACATTATTAGTTGTGTGTTTTTGTACGAACACGAAGTATGTTTTTCAATTTGTTTCTTTTGTTCGAGGAGTAAGGCTCTCGACAACAGCTCTCGACGTAACGGGTTCGAATCCCGGCGTGTGCGAGTAAATTATATTTGATTGATTTGTGTTATTTCACAATTTATCCATTTTAAATAATTTAAGGTATATTTGCGGCACATTCCAGAGTAATACTATCAGGATCGCCCTGGAGTAGGATCACCATTCAGAATTGAATCGTTTGCTTGAAATGGTTTTAGTCGTGTTTGGTGATCAGATCTGAAGAGCCAGGTACTTACCCAACTTCCTCCTCCCCATCTACTTGACAACATACCCCAATTGGTATTTTTTTTTATATTTTTTTTTTATAGTGAATACCTCACAAGAGTCCCAACTGCTCCCGTCTGGAGCCAGTGAGACTATGGCATCCCCAATTGGGGGATGTTGTGAGGCTGAAGGTAAGTGGGGAAGGGAAAGAGGAAGGTGGGGAAGTACCTGGCTATTCAGATCTAGTCACTAAACACGGCTAAAGCCATTTGGAGCAACGTTTCAATTCTGAATGGTGGTCTTTTACACCAGGGCGATACTGGTAGTATCTTCCACTCTGGAACGTGCCGCAAATATACTATATATTATTTTAATTAATTAATTGTGAAATAACACAAATTAATCAAATAAAATTTATTTACGCACGCCGGGTTCGAACCCGCGACCTTCGGAATGGCAGTCCAATGCGTTACCACTGGACAATGCCGGCCGTCGTGGTATGCCATAGTCTCACTGGCTCCAGACTGTTGAAAGCCGTTGGAGTTGCGATATTCACATAATATATTTTTTTAAATATCGTCACGTGAGGAGCGAAATCCGATATAAATTGGCTATTATAATTGCAGTGGTCCCTAATGAGCTTGCAATATAATAAAAATAAAATATCATTATTTATTATAACTGAACAGCGGAATGAATATAATAAAACACGATAATAAGACACCTCCAATGAAATAATTTTAAAGACAACATTCGCTGTATTGCTGTTGTTGAGAATATTCAAACGGAAATTGATATGTTGGCGATGTTACGCACGTTCTGATTTTGAAAAAAATTAAAGCATTGGTCTTTGTGAAGTGTTGTTATTGAACGTTCGGAATTTGAAGAGTTAAAAAGTATCTGTGTTGATTCTTACGCTTTATTGTTATGTTAAGAATGTTCCGAATTTTTAAGAGATTGCTGGTACTTACGCGGTGTTGTTTATGTTGATGACATTCGGAGTGAGAGCGGAGATCAAAATCCCAACTGGAATGAATGCTGTCAGCATGTGGAGCACTCGCTTCCAGGGCGATACTCTGAGAAAAAAAAATACCCCATAGTTAGTTAACAGGTTCAGAATAATATTTGAGTACCTCAAACATTGAGATGATCGATAGCGATAATGTTGTTGTTGGAAATGAGAAGTGGATGAAAATATATTGGTGCTAATGTCCCGTCTCAATTGGAAGGAGATTCAGCTACCTAGGGAATCACGTTGTGAAACAAGGGGAAAACATTGTCAAATACCCAGTGACAACCCCTGTGAACTTTATTAAAGAGATGAGAGAGTTGGGTATGAAATATGAAACATCACGTTGTGATACAAAGGGAAAACATTGTCAAATACCCAGTGACAACCCCTGTGAACTTTATTAAAGAGATGAGAGAGTTGGGTATGAAATATGAAAAATCACGTTGTGATACAAAGGGAAAACATTGTCAAATACCCAGTGATAACCCTTGTGAACTTTATTAAAGATATGAGAAAGTTAAGTATGAAATATGAAACATGGGATGTATGCAACATCACGTTGTGAAACAAGAGGAAAACATTGTCAAATACCCAGTGATAACCCTTGTGAACTTTATTAAAGATATGAGAAAGTTAAGTATGAAATATGAAACATGGGATGTATGCAACATCACGTTGTGAAACAAGAGGAAAACATTGTCAAATACCCAGTGATAACCCTTGTGAACTTTATTAAAGATATGAGAAAGTTAAGTATGAAATATGAAACATGGGATGTATGAAACATCATGTTGTGAAACAAGGGGAAAACATTGTCAAATACCCTTGTGAACATTATTAAAGATATGAGAAAGTTAAGTATGAAATATGAAACATGGGATGTATGCAACATCACGTTGTGAAACAAGAGGAAAACATTGTCAAATACCCAGTGATAACCCTTGTGAACTTTATTAAAGATATGAGAAAGTTAAGTATGAAATATGAAACATGGGATGTATGCAACATCACGTTGTGAAACAAGAGGAAAACATTGTCAAATACCCAGTGATAACCCTTGTGAACTTTATTAAAGATATGAGAAAGTTAAGTATGAAATATGAAACATGGGATGTATGCAACATCACGTTGTGAAACAAGAGGAAAACATTGTCAAATACCCAGTGATAACCCTTGTGAACTTTATTAAACATATGAGAAAGTTAAGTATGAAATATGAAACATGCGATGTATGAAACATCATGTTGTGAAACAAGGGGTAAACATTGTCAAATACCCTTGTGAACATTATTAAAGATATGAGTGATTTAAGTATTAAATATGAAACTTGGGATGTATGAAACATAACGTTGTGAAACAAGGGGAAAAAATTGTCAAATATTCAGTGACAACCCTTGTAACCTTTATTAAAGAGATGGGAGAGTTAAGTATGAAATATGAGACGTGGTATTGGGCCTAGTGGGTCACTGTTCCGAGTGCTTACAAGGGTCATGAAGACTAACCCCGTATAAATTATAAATATGTAACAAATAAAGTAAGTCACTCATACTTCGCGTGGTGTTCCATGTGAACTGGTTTCATCGAATCTCCACCTTCGTAGCTCTTCTTATCATCATGTGGATACGGCGTATCGGGAAACTTCGATCCTTGGTAGATTTCACCTGCAGGAACCTCGAAGGATACATTATCGTCATCCTTTCCTGGCTTCTTTCCGGAAGACCAGTTTTGTTTTACATTGTCAAATTGAAACGGTCCTTTGATTAATTGAGACAGATATGGACCGTGAGATTTGGTATCCTCGGATGAGCCTGGGAATTTAAAGTTCGATGGATGAACATTACTCTGGTCGTGGAGTTTTAATCTTTCTCCAATATTATCACCAGGATTAATGTAATCGAAAATATTTTCAGGTGCGGGTAAGGGACGTTGGTTGTGTAATGGTTGTTGAAACTTTTCTGCTAGCTTTTGATGCATGATCTCTTCCATGAGAGGGTAATTGCTTACTAATTCATTCAGTTCTGGATATTTGTTTTTAAGAATGTCGAAATCGTTTTGAAATGCTTCCAGACCATGCCGTGGATTTAATTGCCTGTATTCGCTGGGACCGTTGATAGATAAACTGGGTTCATACAAATTTCCAGGTGGAGATTTTGTCTCTCCGTTAAAATTTGTTGGGATTTTTTTATTACTTAAGTCTCCAAGGGGTATTCTTGGTCCATCAACATTATTATTTGGTAATTTGGGTTCAGTAAATCCTGTTAATGGTAACCTAGAATCATCAAAAAGTCCAGATGATTTAATGGCACCAAATCCATTAGCGGTAGTTGGCTCCCCGTAACTGTTAAGCGATATTCTCGAATCGTCAAAACCTTTATTAATTGGTAACTTTGGCTCCCCGTAGTTACTCAAGGGTATTCTATCATTTTGATCATTGAATTGTAAATTTTCATAACCGTTTTCTTTATTCAGTTGAACATTTTGCGGACCATTTAAATGGTTTATTTGAAAATTTTGCTGACTATTGCCAGAATTTTGACCATTTCCCTGACTGAATTGCACATTTGACTGATAGATTCCATTGTTTAGTGGCAAACTTTGCTGAACGTTTCCACCGTGAGATTGCAAATTTTGTTGACCATTTCCATTATAAGATTGCAAATTTTGTTGATCATTTCCAACATAAGATTGCAAATTTCGCTGACCGTTTCCACCATAAGATTGTAAATTTTGATGGCCATTTCCACTGTAAGACTGCAAATTTTGCTGACCATTCACGTTATTGTATTGCAAATTTGGCCGATCGTTCGCATTGCCGAAAAAATCTTGGTCAATATTTTCATTACTTTGTAAAAATCTGTTAATCGATGAGCTTTGTTCTCCTCTATTAATTTGTTTGACTTCATTTGTGACACCTTTATGAGTCCCATACACTATTTGTACATTTTGTATATTTTTCTCTTTAGTTAGCGAATGTGGAACGAATCCTTGGGTGTCGTCGAATGATCCAACTTGAAGACTTGGAATGAATTCTTTTGACTGTTTAAAGTTTTCTAAAATTTGTCTTTTACTGGAATTGGATGTTTTTGGATCCAATGCAGACTGCAATGAAAGCGGTGACGGTATTTGCCACTTTTGTTGTGTTCCAGTTCTCAGTATTTTTGCACTCTTTTTATCTTGTATTTGGTCATTTTGAGCAAACACTGAACTGGGTTTGGAGTTTTTTGCAAACACCCCTAACAAAGAATTGCTCTTTTGACTATCGGCAACAAGTATTTTCGCATTTACAACATTCTCCGTTGTATTTAGTGTATCATTAGTTATTTCTTTCACAGGTGCTGGAACAACGGAGAGTATATTTTGTGTTGGTTTAGTGTCTAGTTGTTCTGTGCGGTTTTCACTATTTGTATTTTCATATACTCTGGTAGACAGTGCCTCATTTATCCACCAGAGCAACGAAATAACTCCACATATGTAGAATCTTGTAAAATTCTGAAACAAAAGGGGAAATATAAAAAAACTATTTTAGTTCCAAAAGAACAACTAGAGTACTTAACCCTTTTAAAAACTCTTTAACCCTTAACACGATGTATTATTATTTTATATTAAATGAATATTAAAGCTGGAGTGTATTTTTCATCTGCCAACTAGGGGAATCCTTATAATATAGTGGACTCTTTTTTATTACAACATTTCTCTCTACTATTGAACAATATTCACACATTTGTGACTATATATAAATGGCAATGATTTGATGTCATTAAAAATAGTATTCAATGCATTGGATAAAATATGATAATATTTTCACACAATAAGCAGAAAAGCATTTGTCTCTAAGCAAACCGAAAAATTTGTTAATCACATAAAGATTTTGACAAGTTTAACACGGAGAACAAAAACTATATTTTATATCTTCAAAAAAACATTGAAAAAACATCGATTATTGAGAAGTTTTTTTTTATTTGTTTGATAAACGAACCATATTGACTTCTGTGCACTATTTTCAAACACTCTCAAAGAACTTCTTACATAAAATGGCTTTCCTAATGTTTTTCCGGCCGTATAAATAGATTTTTCCACCGCTCTCCGCCATCTTACAATGGCTTTTGTCCAAATAAACAATGCACATTAAAGTAATTGAGGAAGAAGAAGACGAGCAACCGCATCCAGAAGAAAAGGAAAGTGAAGTCGGCTTGTCACGATATGGCGACATCGGCTTCGACACGGATATTAAATATGTATCACGAGAAAGACGCGTAGATCGGAATGATTATTTTATTGCGTCAAACGTTACTTCCTTCCGTACTTAAGAATAACGATTTAATTGTCATTATTATCTACAACCCGGTGTCGCCCGGTAGTTAGATATTTTTGATTACATTTTTATTATTAATTTCATATTCCCTTTCAAAATGAGTCAAAGCGTGTTTCAAAAAACTGGATAAAATTTCTTCGTGTGCTGTTCATATTAATTGCACAAAAAAAAATAATAGAAGATGTAAACTTTTTAACTTTTTTGGATTATTTCTTCCTTATACTTTGCCTTCTGCCAATCAATAATACAATTTGGCGTTGTAGATTGCGGTGGAACTTATGAAAAAAAACACAGTTGTTTTACATAGCACATTCATTAATAATAAAAGCATAAGCCTTGTACATCGTAACTTCTCTTTGAAGAATTAAAAGGTCAGAAAACTGAATGCATTAGAAATTTACTAAAATAATATTATTTTAAATAAAACTTCATCTTTAAAAATGATGAAAATCTTAGACAAACATCAATTCTCCCAACTCCGAAATGTAAAAAAAAAACAATCCGGTAAATCAATTTAAAATATCTTGAAGTAATTTTTTTTAATTCGTTACCATAAGTATACCGAAATATAAATAACAATTTAAAATTTTGAATTTTTCTTTAAAAAACACATTGAAAATGTACACGTATACAAACAAATAACGATAATATTATAATAACACACCCCCATACACCCAAGCTCGGTTTAATTATGGGGGGTATATCTTGTATATTATTATATAAAAACATATTACATTGTAACATATTTTTATTGTAAATTATCACGATGGAAATGATTGTTGTAGCTGTTTGTTGATCTGAAAAATCCTGACATACAGCTGTGCTGATTTCATTAGTATTAGATAGTTTTGCCAGTCTTGATAGTTTACCCACTTCATTATAGTTAAGACAGTACAATGTCAAGTAGTTCCTACTTTGGTAGCATGAAATTAAGAAAATATGAAGACCCGCATAACTCCATGACGTAATGAGATATTAACTGTTAAAAAACATTGTAAACGTACCCCAGTTATGGTAGACGAACATTATTTAAGATTATCCTCGTATTTGATGGTATTTGAACATACCAGAAAACTCTCGTAATTTTTGTAAAATTAGCCACAATTTGTGTTACAACATGTGGTAAGAACGTGACATGTTTAACTTATCTCTATTGATTTTGAATCATCTCAAGTCAAAATGATAATTCCTTCGAAAGACAATAAGTTATGATTGTGGTACATCAATACAAATACTTAAAGATACATTATATGTTAGAAAGAACAAATTCAGATTGTTTGTGTTTTTTTTAAATCAGATCCAATCACCCTGGGAGTTAATCCACTATAAATCAGATATTACTTTTTTGCGCGTTTGTTTTACAGATCTCTTATCTCCAATGCGCAAAAACCTAAGTTTTCCCAGTATGAGTCTAATCAATCAATTAATCTGTAATAAAAAAATTGGGCCGAAAATCTGAGCAAAGAGAACCGCCAATAATTGAAGCCTTACATTTAAGAACGGGCGATTTAACATCGTGACACATAATACTTCATATTTTCCCAATTAAAAACAATGAAGCCATTACTCAAACTTGCGAAAGTTTCGCATCGGTCAATAGAATTTCTTTGGAATTTATCAGACTTCTATTGGGAGTTTTAAGTCGTCTTGATGGCTGCCGGCTCTATCTTATAGATGGAATAAATGCAATGTTGATGTGTTTACTGTTCAGGTCTGTATTTAGTGCCTTCTGGCTCCAAGAAGCAGCTGCCAAAATCATGATGTTTAAACATTAAATAAAGTGGAAAACAAATTATTATAAGCATTAATTACTCATCTGAAATATCCATACACATTGAAAATATCTCCCGAGTAAAAATAAATGCCGCCGACGGGAATTGAACCCGCACCTTCTGATGTCCAGTCAGGTACTCTGAACTACTGAGCTAGGTCGGCTTATACCCAACCCGCCAAATAATTCAATATATACAAGTACTTCAATCGACAATTACTGTTTATTATATTTTTTCAGATATGATGTATGTCGACGCCATCTAGTGGGAAATTCAGCACTAACAAAGCCTTTCCTACAAAAATAAATTTGTTTGTTTACAGGTGAAAAAAAAAGTGGAAAAAGCAATTTTCTGAAGTCAACAAAATGTGATTATACAAAAAAAAGAACGATTCAAATTGTCCTTTTTCGATTTTGTGGCGATACCCAGATTTTATCAAGCAAAATATACCTTTACAAAACATAATTATGTTGGTCTTTCTATTACTAGAGGGTACAATCTTCTTAGCTCCAATCTTCGTCCAAGTCCCCTTAAGAAGAATTCAAGACGCGTCGTCACTATCACCCTTAGATACTTGTGTTAAGAAATAAACAAAATTGTATACAACAATACCACGATATCGTAACATAATAAAAAGACAGGTTGTACATAAAACAATTTTTTTTATATTCCAGTTTATTAAAAAAAGCAATGAATTCAGAATTTTCTCTTAACAAAACGGTAAAGTTTCTATTGACAGTCCACCTCTGAACCATGGACATAATCGGGAGATGATGGAAATATTAATGTGATCAAAAGACGTTGATGGAAGCATTGATGAACTTTGTGTTTGGAATAGGCGGATGAAATGTGAATATATTGCCCGCTCTGCTATTCACTGTTTGCCCGCTGGAAATACATAAACCTCACGTCAATAGTGGAATTATTTAAGTGCTTTGCATTTCTAGTTATAGAAGAAAGTGTGATGTTTGGTCCAATAACCTTTTGGTTTTATCTGGCCAAACGATCTGTGTTTCATGCCATTTTATCGTTTTGTTATCTGGCGTTTCCGGATTTATCGTATAACTTCAAAGATTCGAGAAGTTTGAATGTAAATATGCGTTTGAATGAAACACTGAATAACCTTCCTTTTCTTACCGTCGTGTCTCAAGCCACCTCTAGTCTGGAGCTTCTGGATAGCTGAAAAATCTTTACTCTGAGTAAAAACGAGAAAACTTTTTGAAAGATTTGTGAGATGGACAAAGAATCTTTAGAACATAGCCGCCATGGTACCTAGAATGGCCGATAGATAAAGGTTTTATCGATAATGTCGGTAACTTGTCATCGCTTCCGAGCACGACTGTAGATCGCAAACGAACAAAAAACAGTTCACACCGACTAAGTGTTCTTAATTTATTCGAAAAATTGTTGTTGCATTCAAGCGATCTGCAGTCGTGCTCGGGAAAGATGACAAGTTATCGACATTCTTTATCGATCGACCGTGCTAGATTCCCAGGTGGGATTAATGTATTGTTTCTACCGATATATCAATGGAAGGTACATCGTAAATTCTTCCAGCAGTGGTGCACAACCGGGAAACACGAAGGGCCTTACTAATAATAAACGTGTTTTAAATTTTACGCAAATAACAAACAACCATTAATACATGGTAAATGATGGTTTAGAGTTGTGTAAAATTTATTAAACGTTTATTAGTAAGAGGGAATTTGTGAAAACCTTCATGATAGTTTTTTTATTTTTTATTATTTAACATTCAATATAATTATAATTACCATTTTAAGAATAACAATCAAAATCATTTTCAGTAAAATATTATGTTGTAAGTAGGTACTTACTTTATCGCTTGTCTGAATAATCATTCACACAATTAGTTAAAATTTTGAAAATGACATTTAAATTCATAGAAGATTTCAATCCATTTAACGTGAATAATTTGATGCGGGAATAACACACAGCACATACAAGCAAAATTATTTTTGGTCAATCATTTTTAAATACATCTATTTGAATTTAACTTTTGTTGCTTTGAGTGAAGTCGAATCTTGGAAGTGAAAATAAACCCACTTCCCGACATCCGATGGAGCTGAAACTCGGCAGATAGACTCGTTGTCTATGAAACGCGTTCTATTAACTTTTAGTGACAATCATCATACGCACGTGTTTCACTGAAATTAGGTGACCAGTTAATATACGAAATAAATGTCGTTCCTACCAAACTGGAATTTAGCTCAGTTGTTAGGGCGGTTGACTTCAGTTTCTGATATGGAAGGTTCAATCCATATTCAAACGCAAGTAATGCATTTTTAAATACATCTATTAATAAAATTAAATGTGTTATAGTAAAAGCACTTTGTTTTTATATGTTGATTTTTTACGACGTGTTCTAGTGCTCAACGGCCCAAAAATGGACTGACTTACCGGAATCAGCGTTTTTTTACAACGTGTTCTAGTTCTCAATGGCTGAGATGTGAATTGACTTACCGGTATCAGTGTTTTTTTACGACGTGTTCTAGTGCTCAACGGCTCAGATGTGGACTAACTTACCGGAATTAGTGTTTATTACGACGTATTTTAGTTTAGTGCTCAACGGCTAAGATGTGGACTGACTTACCATAATCAGTGTTTCCTCCCTCCTACGACATGGGTGTCTTCAAGACCCAAGATTCACTCCTTCCTTTTCCATACAAAAAACCTCTACACTGCAACCCCAAAAATGACTTAGGGCTTTGAAGTTTCCCGCATTAATTTCAGTGTGAACAACAAATTACCAATTTTAACAGGTAAGTTACGATGTTGATGTGAATCAGTTTCAGTTCTAATAATATAGACAAGATAAAACTACAACATTATCAAATCTCACAACAGGAAACATAACTAATTTTCATGCCGTTTCTCCAAGGCAGACAATAAAAAACTAACGTCTTAATTATTAGCGATCGTTATGCGATAAGATCGTTCCAGAAATCAATGAGATAGGAAACATCGCGGGATCAAAACAAGTGTAGGATGTAGTTATACATTCATACACTTATTTATTTATTTATTGGATGATTTGTATAGAGCCGCTTTTGTGATATATCACCTCAGGGGCGCTTTACAGTTGATGCAGGTATTACAGAAAATATAAATATTACAAATTGAAATTGAAATTAAGTTAAATTAAATGAAGTACAGAAACAGGTGACACGAAGATGGAGAATCTGCTGCAAGAATCCTAGGTGGTGAGGAAACTGGACCAGCTGCTGCAGCGAGAGAGTGCACCGCGTCCACCAACAGTGCCAGCACGAGGTTCGTCATCCGTCCAGGTATGTGTCTGCTGCTAATAGAGCGCTGACACAATGTCCTCTCATGGATTCCAGATCTTGGCAGTACCGCTGTGACATTCGGCGAATATAGAGGATGGAGACTCTGCAGCAAGAATCCTAGGTGGTGAGGAAACTGGATCAGCTGCTGCAGCGAAAGAGTGCACCGCGCCAACCAACAATGCCAGCACGAGGTTCGTGATCCGTCCAGGTATGTGTCTGCTGCTAATTAAGCGCTGTCACAGTATCCTCACATAGATAACAAACCTTGGCAGCACCGCTGTGACGTTCGGCAAGTCCATCTCCTTGTACACTTGTTCCTGGTGATTATGTTAGTGGTGCATTGTCCCACAATAAGAGGCGACGGACGGGATAATAAATTACCCTGGGCACTTGTTAGGGCTTTCAGAGTTTCCAAGAATTCCATTGAAAACATCTGGCGTACCTACAGTTACCGATTCTCGTCCCAAGTTCAACTTCAGCGAATTTAGAATATTTTTAGCACAATTTTCGATTATTCATTTTTAAAACACTGCACTCTAATCACATTACTATAAAGTTCTGATTACTAATTGGTAAGTTAATTTAAAATGTTGATTCACTGATTTTTAAAATAATTTCAAAGGGATGTTGCCTCGTTTCCCTTGAAAATACAAAAAAAAAACACAAAGCGGTTGGAAGACGGCATGACGCGTCCAGCTGCCACAAAGGGCGCTAACTCAAATATATATCTACTTTAAAGACACCAGTTAGATGAAGATACCACCTTGATTAAGATATATTATTTTTATGTGAATACCGAATAAAATAAAAGCCAAATGCTTGAAGCCTGTTGCATCAGCAACAATTGCTGTACGTTGAGAGGCTGAGAGGATTGGGGAGAGAAAGAGAGAAAATTTTTAACTATTCAGCACTGGTTCCTAAACACAACCAAAGCCATGTCAAGTAACGATACCACTAACAATGGTGGTCTTTCACCAGGGTGATACTACTCAGAGTATCTTCCTCCTAGAAACCATTTATTTAATATGTTTTTTGTAAATGTGAAACCGCACAAGAGCCAGTGAGACTATGGCATCCTCAATTGGGATATGTTTTAATTCTGAAGGAAGTGGAGAGGGGAAGGAGATAGGTAAGAGGAAGGTGGGGAAGTACCTGGCTGTTCAGATCTGGTCTGACCAATCACTGCCAAAGCTATTTCAAGCGAATATGAATGGTGGTCTAACAACAGGGAGATACTAATAGTATCTTCCATTCCAAATTTACTTGCGCACGTCAGTATTTGAACCCGCTTCGACCAGCTTGCTAGAAGAGAGCCTAACGTCTCGAACATGTATGACGTCGATTAGCAATATGCCGCAAATAATGTATCTTATTTTAATTACATTATAATATGAAATAAAACAAATAAATAGTTAAGGGCGGGTCATGCATATATTACACACATAAACTTCACTTTGACTTTGGTTCAATATTTTGCTTATGATAGCCTGCGATAAGCGAGCCCTAAGGGTCTGAGACAGAGGTGTGAAATCGTCGGATCACGACAATAGAAAGAATGTATTGGAGCCAGGAAGGAGTCTGAAAGGGTCGAGAGGATGCACTAGGTGGCATGAAAGGCTGGGAGGTGACTGGAGAGACTAAGGTAAACTAGGATGAGGTGATTTTGCACAGCGGTGCCGCCAAGGTCTGTTATCTATGTGAGGATGTTGTGTCGGCGCTCTTTATTGGCAGCAGACACATGTCAGCGCTATATTAGCGGCGGACACATGCCTGAACGGATGACGAGCCTCGTGCTGGCACATTTGGTGGACGGGGTAGTCTCTCTCCCTGCAGCAGCTGGTACAGTTCCTTCGCTACCTAGGACTCTTGCAGCAGAGTCTCCATCTGCTGTCTTCGTCGAGCGTCACAGCGGTGCTGCCAAGGTTTGTTGTCTATGGGAGGATGTTGTGTCAGCGCTCTTTATTGGCAGCAGACACATGTCAGCGCTATATTGGCGGCAGACACATGCCTGAACGGATGACGAACCTCGTGCTGGCACAGTTGGTCTAAATAACAAATGTAGATCCTAGGAAATAAATTGTACAGCGCCCTTGAGGTGATTTTTCACAAAAACGGCGCTATACAAATTATCCAATTATTATTATTATTATTATTATTATAATATGTTTCTACTCGCGCTGGATATTGATCCCAGGGAAAATTAACTCTGTGCCAGGGATTTTAACACTCATTCACGTCATGCCAATGGAAGATTCATCTGTCGGCGTATTTGAAGCCATTAATTATCTCCGTAATATTGTCGTTCGCTAATATATCAGCATCCCTGCAAAGCGGCAAAGTACCGTTTTCGTTTTCTACCCTACGGCCTTGGCATAGCCTCATTAACTCGCGCAAAACACAAACTTAAGATTTATCTTGAAATTCAATCGAACTTTTGCAAGGAGTGTTTTTAAAGAAATAATAATAATTTATGCCGGTAATTAACTGACAGTGTAGATTAGGGTGAGTCGTAAATTCAATGAGGTTTATTTTTCAGTCATCGTTCTTGAGTTTTTTGCAAGTATTTGGTTCTCTAGCGCAGTGCTCCGCAACCTTTTCTCACCTACGATACACCAAATTTCTTCCTAGAATTCCGCGGCACACCAAAAGCTAAAATATATAGATATTAAATTGATACACAAATTTTACAATAATTTTTTGTTTTTTATTTGAAAAGTATACATACATACATACATGCATATAAATAAAACATATTTATTTTTACGCAATCTTTATAATAATTATAAAATAATAATAAATTAATGATCGATTAATTGTTAAATTATCCTGCGCTTGTTTCAATGAACACAAGTTTTATATTCGGCGACCGCCTCTCATTTTTAATTAATACAAGCGTTGAAAAACTTTGCTCACATAAATATGTCGTTGAAAATGGAAGTAGTGTTAAGAATGCTTTCACGGAAATGTGAGGATATTCTTTTTTAACGTAAATCCAGAAAACATCTAATTGATCTTCGGAGAAGTGAGGTATTAATGTCATGTCATTATTTAAATCTGTAAATTCCACTCGAATTTGCAGAGGCAGTGCTTCCGTAGAATTTATTGCATTTGTTGCAAAAGGATTTCGAATCCAATCGTACTGTTCCGTATTAATGGAATAAAAATACCGACCAAATTTCTGCTGAAGCATACTCAAATGTTGTTGGGCCAGATCCACAGGTAATTGTTTGTTTTCAATTATACTATGATTGATCCTTTGGTACATTTCCAAACATCCTTTTTGCAACTCTTTCTGCTAAAGTTCGTTATTAAGTTCATTCAAATGCTCGAATATATCAGCCATGTATGCAAGTTTGGCTATCCAGTAATTATCATCGAGGTGCTGATATAGTTTGGGCATATTTTGATTTAAAAGAAACTCACACACCTCGTGACGAAGCTCAAACAATCTAGCTAAAAGTTTGCCTCAGGATAGCCAACGAATTTCAGTATAAAAAAATAAGGATTCATATTCGGCTCCCATTTCTGCACAGAGTATTCCAAAGATTCGCGAGTTTAGGGCTCTTGATTTAATTATGTATACGATTTTAATGCATTCATTCATCGTGTTTAAAAGTTCCTCCGGTAAATTTTTGACCATCAATGCTTCTCGGTGTATGCAGCAGTGTGTAAATTGTAACGTTGGATTTTTTTTGTTTTACACAAGAGACAAAGCCTTTTTTACTACCCGTCATTTCCGCAGCGCCATCCGTGCAAACAGCAATCCATTTAATATAATATATTTTGAAGAAATCATCGGTTACTTGAAAAAAATCTTCACTGGTAGTTCGCTCTGGAACCTCCTTACAAAATAAATAATATTCTTTAATAAAGTCCTCGACAACGAAAAGTACAATAGCTATCAACTGTGCTTTATTTTTAATATCGGTTGTTTCGTTGATCTGAAGTGCAGCCAATAACAGTTTTCCAATCAGTGTTTCTAATATGTATTGTGAATACGTCTTTTAACAGTATCTACAGACAATGAAAAATAGACAATATTATGAAAAATATTTTGTCATTGTGTATTAAATACATAATGAAATATTGTAAAATGTCAAATACATTGAATTTGACCGCGGCACACCTGTGCCCAGCTCACGGCACACCAGTGTGCCACGGCACACCGGTTGCGGAGCACTGCTCTAGCGGATTAAAGATGGAATTGACGTAGCAGGAAATGTTGCCTTATGTACAAAGGTACGTAAATAAACTATTCAAAATATGCAAACACCATTTGCGATCAAAGTCTCACTAAAAAGCATTCTAATATACAAAAAAATACACACATTTTAGGTAACTACCTATGTGCTGGTAGTGGAGGATGTTATGTATTTTTAATGTATTGTAATTGGTATATTTGCAGGTTTTTTTTGTAAATACCGTTATTAGTATTAGAGGACTAAAATTATCGTGGAATATAATATGAATATTATTTTATAATCTGTTTCTGTAATGTAATTGCATTACCAACTTTTGAGACTCCTGACCAATTTCAAATGAAAGCTTTGACGCCCACCCTAGTGTACATCCTCTTAAATTTTGTATCCAGCATGAAGCCTGTGACAGACCTCGCTATAAGCGCGCTATATTTTCGTGGCTTGGCCTAATTCAGCGTATCGATCGCCAAACATTCGCATTGGTATTGTATGAAAAATTGATATGCTGAAATCGACCAAGCCGTGATGCATATAGCTTAATGTGTCGCCTACTTGAAAGTCGAAACATTATTAACATTTTTTTCTGAGTTTTTTGTTGTTTAACGAAAGTAGTCAGAGTGTCGATGATCCGTCTTGTATAGCTGGGTGTATTTGCATACCAGAATGGCCTTGGTCTCTTCAAGACGGTTCCTCAACTTGGAGGCTTCTATCGCTTTCGGCATACACGCACTTTCCTTTTTCACGACAAAAAGGCGTTAATTTCAATGCGGTATAATACCGCATTCTTTTCACACTGCATACTTGGCACACCGAATCGTAAATCACGGAGGTTTATTGCGTATTGGGAACTTATTAATGTGATTATTATTAATTATAAAAAACACTAATGAATAAAAATATTCTTTCCATATAGGTAGAAAGTTTCTTTAAATAAGGTTGAATGCAAGTTTTGACTAAGGATAATCATTTTATAGGGTGTTGCGGAGTGCGGGATTCAATGGTAACTGATAACACCGCGTCCCAAAATACTTGACTGTGCAGAAACGGGCAGTCAGTTTGATAGATTACCCTATCTGAACAAACCGGTATCAATATTTAGAAAACAAGCGTAGGGTGTGAATGCATTCCTTGTTCTACGGGTATTACAATGGAAGATGCTCGGAGGAACTAGCGTTATTGATCCCTTCGGGACCGGTGCATAGTCGGGAAACATACCAAATGCGCGCCCAACATGTAAACGGTTGACATTTGCCATATGAGAACGGGTCTTGAGTTCAACAACTTCTGGTTATCCTCATATCAACGGTTGGCTATCATTACAGAATCATCAGCCTGCAGACTACAACACAAAAATAACATAAAATGACATGAGATGCGACGTCTTTTTTCAATTCAAGAAAACATTTTATTTCTTGTGCGCCAAAAATTGTATCAATCTCTCCTGGCTTTTATATTTAAGGCTTCGTTACAAGCGTTCAAAAAGAAGAAGAAGATTACCGAAGATTATTTGAAAGGGAGATATGTATGATAGAAGAAGCGCGCTAATATTAAAAAAATACCATTATAATGAACAGACGTAAGCGACGTGTGTTGTGAAGATATTAAAACAGAATTTATCTAAAATAGAGCAAAATCTCTCAAATCTGAGTTAATAAAAAAGCATACTTCTACATAAATTATATGATAATAAATGGAAATAAAATAAACTGGTAAACTGTACTACGGTGGCTTGAGGAAAATTCTCCATCTATGGTGTAGGGGCGCGCCCTGACACAGGGCGACGGCCTGGACAGGAGTGTTTTCCGATCTCCGGTAGCGCTGACTCCTCCCAGCTACTCTGTGGCGCATCAAAGTAACGAACCCATGCACCCTTCCCTCTGCGAACGTGAAGCGCTGCATCGCCAAGGGAGGCAGAACAGCGCCCTGTACGCGTGGTTATACTGTACTCGGAGTGTGTTAATGACGCTCTGTGTGTACCTTGTCCATAGTTCGCTAGTGTAAAAGTTCATGCAGTATGTCTGGAATAGTTGCTTCTCCACCGACGGACTGCACCAGTTGAATCTCCTGACGAGCATGTTGGCTCGTAGTAGCTTTGAGTGGCATTTAGAAACACTTTGATTTTGTTTATACCTGTAACTGGTTAAATGACAGAACTAGATGTGTTTTTATAATTTTCGGAGCACGTTTGCGTTTTTTTTATCGAAAGAAATTGGTAAAATTAGTTGCTTTTTGAACTGAGCATCTGAATAGAAATTATCTTAAAAAATAACTTAATATGTATTTTTAATATCTTAAAACTTAAAGTGTTCACGGAAAGTTAGTACACAGTTAGATCTTAAAACTTAAAGTGTTCACGGAAAGATAGTACACAGTTAGATCTTAAAACTTAAAGTGTTCACGGAAAGATAGTACACAGTTAGATCTTAAAACTTAAAGTGTTCATGGAAAGTTAGTACACAGTTAGATCTTAAAACTTAAAGTGTTCATGGAAAGTTAGTACACAGTTGGATCTTAAAACTTAAAATGTTCACGGAAAGTTAGTACACAGTTAGACAACAACTGATTTTCAGTGTCAAGGCTACCTTCGTGCAAAAAACATAATCAAAAGCAAAAATGTCGCACTTCGGGGTATGGAAAAGCAAAAAAACGGGTCTGATTACCGTTACGCCTGTTACTTTTATGGACAGAGTTGAGAGTATTAATGTTATCAGAGCTATGTATCCTGTCACAATAGAGCGTATAAATAAACTAGTTTTGGCTAACTGATCAGATACTAAGACTAAATAGTCGACGAAGTTAGCGAGGCGGAATTCATTTCTTGAAAAGTTGCTTTTGATTCAAAGCCGAATGTTGTAAACTAAATAGAACAGAAAATGTGTCCATAATTTGAGAATATAACGTATATTTTTTTTAAAATTTGTTAGGTATGCAGATTAAAAATAAGTTTTTTTATCTGACCTGAGTTTCATGAAAGGATTTCATGTGACACTTGTCGATTTTAGATATGTCTAACAAATTTAGGCATTACCAAGATTATCAATTTTATTTTTATTTCTTTGGTAATAAATAATTATGTACCTGGGTTCTAGAGATACTCATACTCAGAGGGGCGGCGCAGATACGTCTGTACCTATCACTAAGCTCGTCATATCATTTATGGGTGACCTGATAAATCATCAAAATGATAATTCATCACATCTTTAAAAAGTTATGTAAAGTCATGGAAAGTGATGAAACAAAAACTTTATTAACTGGGTTAAGTAGGTTATGTAAGGTTAGGTTTTTTTTTTCATCGTTTCTAATGACTTTATATCACTTTTTAAAAGTGTGTTGAATTGTCGATGTGTTGATTTATCATGGAACCCATTTATGTCATACCTACACAGACGACACAAGGGGGTGAAGTTTAAAAAAATTATAGAGGTTACAGGGAAGTAACAAGGAAGTAATGAGAATAAACTAGAAATACATATATACGTACAAGCTGACGTGTGAGCCGTAAAGGGGCCCACGAATTCGAGGGTACCTTTTGAAAGCCGTAAACCCACAGGATAACAATAAACCACATTTTTTTCTATAATTTTATTGAAGGGGTTCTCGCGAGACAGTGCAATGCCACATAATCGTGATGTGTGGATTACCAATTTATTTTTTGGAAAGGTCAAATAAAAATTAAATATATTAATTTATTTACAAAATGTTTAGATTATCTACACATATAAAAAAAGGACTTGCAACTACTGCGCATTAGTCCCAAATTCTTAAATGACCACGGAGCCTGTGGGCTATATCAGTGTTTCAATCCTGTTTGAATGCCTCCGCCTTCGGATAATACCTGCATTGATAGAATCGAGGTGTCAAGAGAAATCCTACTGAAAACGACATATAATAGCCATTAACTTTAATTATTTTCCATTGAATCGTTACGCCAGCAGTTGTTATTAGATTTAATGATTGAAATCAAAATGTATTGCAATTACGTCTACAACTAATCTTATAAATCATTGGAAACTTTTCAGATTTGTTAAATTTATTTGTACTGTAGTTCATTTATTCTGTAGTTGCCGATCAATAATAATATTTAATTTAGACTAGCTGACGTGTACCCGGCGTTGCTCGGGGTTATGAATGGTTTCGAGTAAAGTTTTGAGGTTGTGATTTCTAATGTAGGTACCTGCGAACGGGGTGCATTGTTATTGTAAATAATTGAACGTATTTGTTTCATTTGTCGTGCCATGTATTCCTCAGGCGTTCCCGACTTCTTCAACCATTCACTTCATTCCATCTTTGCACCCCTTTCTTCGTTCATCACATTCGTCTCATTCCACCAAACGTAAGTATTTGTTTCATTGACCTTGCCACCTATTGTCTTTCTTCGTTCATCACATTCGTCTCATTCCACCAAACGTAAGTATTTGTGTAGTATATCATACTGGCGTTCGTGCACGAACGGTGATAGCCGAGGGTTGCCGAACGTTTCCGACTCGGCCGGACAGCGGGCGGTCGAGCACGCGGGAGCTCATTCTCGTATATTCCTTCCTAGCAGATACACTGCACTGTACTTGATAAACAACTGAATAATTAATAAACGTAACTTCGTATAAAGAACCTATTTTATTTAAACAGTAATGAACATTACAAATTGGCGCAGCTGAAGTGATTTATACGTTGCGAAGTGTTTATTTAATGTCGTTTAGCACACACAAGTTACTTGGGTGTGCGGGTTACTCGACAGTTTTGCTCAGACGGATTTTTTTTATTGTCGCGAACATTTGAAGGTCGCTTCTGTAGAAGGACTTTTCAGAGAAAGGAGCATCAGTTGGGAAGAAGCTACGGAAATCCAGGCCAAGGCGGCAGAATCTTAATATTGAGAAGGAAGGAAGACTTGCCATCCGGTGGAGGAAGTTTCCGGTCTGTTTTATTAAGATTTGAAGGAAGGAAGACGGTCAATCCGACCTGAAGGAAGACGGTCAATCCAACCAGAAGGAAGACTAAACTAGCCAAGCAGTCAGCAAATTAACTAGCCAAGCAGCCCATCGCCGTGGACCCTGGTTGAGTTAAGTAGTCTTCTCTTTTGGAGGTTATTGTTGTCGAGTTGTGTTGGTATTTTTGCTGTGTCATTGCTGGTTCGGGTGTCGGACCAGGCATCTGGCAGCTATGGAGTCAGGAGGAATCCCACGGTTTAGCCACTTACGTGATGACTGGGGAATTTTCCGACTGAGGATTGAGCAGTTCCTGCTGATCCGTGATGACACAAAAACCGTTAAACTCGATGCATCTCAAAAGAGAGCATATCTGTTGAGCTCTCTCGAAGCTGAAACGCTCACTTTATTGATCAATTTATGTTTTCCTACCAAGGTCACAGATACGTCATTCGATATTTTATTGGAATTATTAGAAAAACATTGTTCTAAGCCAAAGTCGGTTTTTAGGGAACGAGAATTGTTTTTTTCAGCTAAACAGTCGCCGGGGGAGTCGGCTAAGGACTTCGCGGTGCGCATACGCGGTCTTAGCACATTTTGTGAATTTGGGACGCGTTTAGAAGCGAATTTAGCGGATGTATTTGCTCTGGGGTTGATCCCTGGGAGAGCAAAGGAGAAAATCTATCTGGAGGGACCTAGTCTGTCTTTCATTAAGATGGAGGAACTGGCAATTAGGATTGCGGGGTTGGACCATCTAGGGGTGAAAGTCAAGGATGAGGGTTCTGTAGGTAGTTTTGTGAGTACAATCAAGAAAAAAACGAACACATGGGGGGATCATAGGTCGCGTTCTAGAGGGAAACAGGAGTTTTCAAGAACGGATTCACGGTCGGGAAGCCCTAGTGTGAGGAAATTCTCGGGTTTTAAGAAATGTACTTGTTGTGGAGCGAATCACGCGTTAAGTGATTGTAAGTTTAAAAGCGCAAAATGCTTCATATGTAAACAAGTGGGTCATCTTAAAAATATGTGCAAGAATAATAAAGTGTCTCCGTTGTTTGTAAAAAAGGCAATTCATAAAGAGCACATTGCATTTATTAGTCCATATAAAGTCGAGATTAAAATTAATGAGATTTCATGTTCAGCTATGGTAGATAGCGGTTCGAGTGTATCGGTGATTCCTGAGGTTGTTTTTAAAAAATCGTTTAAAAATATAGAGTTGTCAACTGACAAGCGTACAATTTCTGGTTACGACGGATATCCATTAAAAATCGTGGGTAAATCAATTTTTTCGGTAACATACAACAACACTAAAAATAATATGTATTTTATAGTTGTCGCTAAGGGTTCAGAATTAATTGTGGGTCGTGATTTCATGGAACTTTTCAACTTGGGAATTGCGCCGATTAATCGTGATTCAGTTTTTACAGTGAATGAAAAAAAAGAGAAACCTTTTAAGGAATTTCCAGAAGTTTTGTCAGACAAATTAGGGAAATTTAACAAACATAAAGTATGTTTTAAAGTCAATCGGGATTCAAACCCAGTGTTTCATAACGCGAGACCGGTACCGTTTGCGTTAAAAGATAAGACGGAATTCGTTAAATCGGGTAATAATCAAGCGGATTTCCTTTCACGCTTGCCGTTAGAAAATGCGATTGAGGAGCACAATGATGATTTTAGTGCAGATTTTGTGAGTTTTATAGAAGAAGGAACACAATTAGATTTGCGTTCGGTTAAAGCAGCGACGGTTTCAGACACAGTTCTACAGCAAGTAGTAACTCATCTGAGGCAGGGCTGGCCTAAGTCTATGAAACGTGACAATATTTTATGGAATTTTTGGGTTAAGAGAAACGAACTTTCTATTGTAAATGATTGTTTGTTCTGGAACCATAGGATAATTATTCCAGCTTCTTTACAAAATCATGTGTTAACCTTGTTACATAGGTCGCACTTAGGTATAGTCAAGATGAAAGGCGTTGCGAGAGCGTATTTCTGGTGGTCATCGTTGAACAAGGATCTAGAAAAGATGGTTCAATCATGCCAGGATTGTGCTGTTAATAGGCAATCACCACCAAAGAGTCAATTAATTGTTTGGCCGAATTCAGGGAGAGTGTGGAGTCGTTTGCATATAGATTACTGTGGGCCTTTATCAGGCAAGATGTTCTTAGTAATTTGCGATTCATTTTCTAAATGGATAGACTGCATCGAAGTTACAAAGGCAGATAGTACTCACACCATTTTAGAATTAAGAAAAATTTTTGCGATTTTTGGTAACCCTGAATTGATTGTGTCAGACAATGGTACTGCTTTCACGAGTGAAGATTTTAAGAAATTCTTGAGTGAAAATAACATTAAATTTATGACGTCACCGGTAAGGCATCCGCAAAGTAACGGACTAGCGGAAAACGCAGTGAAAACTGTAAAAGGTTTTCTTAAAAAGGTGATGGTTGGTTCTAGCTTACACAAAGATTATAGAATAAAACTACTGAATTTTCTGTTAGATTATAGAAACTCGCCTCACTGTTCGACGGGGGTTGAACCCGCTGTTTTGTTAGTAGGCAGGAGGCTTCGTTCCTCGTTTGACGGGTTAGTTCTACCCAAGGTAGGAGAGCTAGAACTAGACTCAGAGTTAGTCAAGCGTGCAAACGATAATATTGCCAAAAGTCAGAATAGACAGATTAAAGGTTTTGGTGGAGCCAAGGCTCGCAAATTTAGGATAGGTCAAAAATGCCTTGTGCGAGATTATCGCCAAAATAATAAAGTATTATGGACAAAAGCTGTGATTTGTAAGTCTCTGGGAAAAAAGGTTTTCATTGTAAGAGTGGGAGATTCGAATGTGACGTGGAAGAGACACTTGGATCAAATCAGAGAGCTGTCAGTAAGCTGGGGTGAGGAGTTCAACGGGTCGCAGTCCGCGTCTGAGATCAGTTGGAACGACCCTCAGGAGTTGGAGACCTCGGTTTTACTACGTGGTTTTAAGGGGTATTCTCCTGATTTCAGGTTGGCAGATGTGGAAGGTGCCGGGCCAGGACCATCAGGAGCATCATCAATACCAACACAAAGGAGTCCGTGGGCGAATCGACTTCGGCCCAGACAAAATACCCCAGAAGAGCAGGCTACTTAAGTCAACATTATTGAAGAATTATAAAATTATGTACTTATTATTAATTGTGTTAAAATATTTAGTTTGTGTGTGTAATATATTTTATATATTCTTCAAGTATTTTGTTGACAATGATAAGGTTTTAGCCGTAGGGTTACCACTTAAAGCGGTAACTAGGGACCTTATATCTATGTTATATAGAAGTCGTAGCGCTGCAGTTAGAGAGGGAAGGGTGTAGTATATCATACTGGCGTTCGTGCACGAACGGTGATAGCCGAGGGTTGCCGAACGTTTCCGACTCGGCCGGACAGCGGGCGGTCGAGCACGCGGGAGCTCATTCTCGTATATTCCTTCCTAGCAGATACACTGCACTGTACTTGATAAACAACTGAATAATTAATAAACGTAACTTCGTATAAAGAACCTATTTTATTTAAACAGTAATGAACATTACAATCCACATCCTACCGGCTGCGCCAATTTGTAATGTTCATTACTGTTTAAATAAAATAGGTTCTTTATACGAAGTTACGTTTATTAATTATTCAGTTGTTTATCAAGTACAGTGCAGTGTATCTGCTAGGAAGGAATTTACGAGAATGAATTCCCGCGTGCTCGACCGCCCGCTGTCCGGCCGAGTCGGAAGCGTTCGGCAACCCTCGGCTATCTCCGTTCGTGCACGAACGCCAGTATGATATACTACACCCTTCCCTCTCTAACTGCAGCGCTACGACTTATATAACATAGATATAAGGTCCCTAGTTACCGCTTTAAGTGGTAACCCTACGGCTAAAACCTTATCATTGTCAACAAAATACTTGAAGAATATATAAAATATATTACACACACAAACTAAATATTTTAACACAATTAATAATAAGTACATAATTTTATAATTCTTCAATACTGTTGACTTAAGTAGCCTGCTCTTCTGGGGTATTTTGTCTGGGCCGAAGTCGATTCGCCCACGGACTCCTTTGTGTTGGTATTGATGATGCTCCTGATGGTCCTGGCCCGGCACCTTCCACATCTGCCAACCTGAAATCAGGAGAATACCCCTTAAAACCACGTAGTAAAACCGAGGTCTCCAACTCCTGAGGGTCGTTCCAACTGATCTCAGACGCGGACTGCGACCCGTTGAACTCCTCACCCCAGCTTACTGACAGCTCTCTGATTGATCCAAGTGTCTCTTCCACGTCACATTCGAATCTCCCACTCTTACAATGAAAACCTTTTTTCCCAGAGACTTACAAATCACAGCTTTTGTCCATAATACTTTATTATTTTGGCGATAATCTCGCACAAGGCAGTTTTGACCTATCCTAAATTTGCGAGCCTTGGCTCCACCAAAACCTTTAATCTGTCTATTCTGACTTTTGGTAATATTATCGTTTGCACGCTTGACTAACTCTGAGTCTAGTTCTAGCTCTCCTACCTTGGGTAGAACTAACCCGTCAAACGAGGAACGAAGCCTCCTGCCTACTAATAAAACAGCGGGTTCAACCCCCGTCGAACAGTGAGGCGAGTTTCTATAATCTAACAGAAAATTCAGTAGTTTTATTCTATAATCTTTGTGTAAGCTAGAACCAACCATCACCTTTTTAAGAAAACCTTTTACAGTTTTCACTGCGTTTTCCGCTAGTCCGTTACTTTGCGGATGCCTTACCGGTGACGTCATAAATTTAATGTTATTTTCACTCAAGAATTTCTTAAAATCTTCACTCGTGAAAGCAGTACCATTGTCTGACACAATCAATTCAGGGTTACCAAAAATCGCAAAATTTTTTCTTAATTCTAAAATGGTGTGAGTACTATCTGCCTTTGTAACTTCGATGCAGTCTATCCATTTAGAAAATGAATCGCAAATTACTAAGAACATCTTGCCTGATAAAGGCCCACAGTAATCTATATGCAAACGACTCCACACTCTCCCTGAATTCGGCCAAACAATTAATTGACTCTTTGGTGGTGATTGCCTATTAACAGCACAATCCTGGCATGATTGAACCATCTTTTCTAGATCCTTGTTCAACGATGACCACCAGAAATACGCTCTCGCAACGCCTTTCATCTTGACTATACCTAAGTGCGACCTATGTAACAAGGTTAACACATGATTTTGTAAAGAAACTGGAATAATTATCCTATGGTTCCAGAACAAACAATCATTTACAATAGAAAGTTCGTTTCTCTTAACCCAAAAATTCCATAAAATATTGTCACGTTTCATAGACTTAGGCCAGCCCTGCCTCAGATGAGTTACTACTTGCTGTAGAACTGTGTCTGAAACGGTCGCTGCTTTAACCGAACGCAAATCTAATTGTGTTCCTTCTTCTATAAAACTCACAAAATCTGCACTAAAATCATCATTGTGCTCCTCAATCGCATTTTCTAACGGCAAGCGTGAAAGGAAATCGGCTTGATTATTACCCGATTTAACAAATTCCGTCTTATCTTTTAACGCAAACGGTACCGGTCTCGCGTTATGAAACACTGGGTTTGAATCCCGATTGACTTTAAAACATACTTTATGTTTGTTAAATTTCCCTAATTTGTCTGACAAAACTTCTGGAAATTCCTTAAAAAGTCCCTCTTTTTTTACATTCACTAAAAAAACTGAATCACGAATAATCGGCGCAATTCCCAAGTTGAAAAGTTCCATGAAATCACGACCCACAATTAATTCTGAACCCTTAGCGACAACTATAAAACACATATTATTTTTAGTGTTGTTGTATGTTACCGAAAAAATTGATTTACCCACGATTTTTAATGGATATCCGTCGTAACCAGAAATTGTACGCTTGTCAGTTGACAACTCTATATTTTTAAACGATTTTTTAAAAACAACCTCAGGAATCACCGATACACTCGAACCGCTATCTACCATAGCTGAACATGAAATCTCATTAATTTTAATCTCGACTTTATACGGACTAATAAATGCAATGTGCTCTTTATGAATTTCCTTTTTTACAAACAACGGAGACACTTTATTATTCTTGCACATACTTTTAAGATGACCCACTTGTTTACAGAAGAAGCATTTTGCGCTATAAACTTACAATCACTTAACGCGTGATTCGCTCCACAACAAGTGCATTTCTTAAAACCCGAGAATTTCCTCACACTAGGGCTTCCCGACCGTGAATCCGTTCTTGAAAACTCCTGTTTCCCTCTAGAACGCGACCTTTGATCACCCCATGTGTTCGTTTTTTTCTTGATTGTACTCACAAAACTACCTACAGAACCCTCATCCTTGACTTTCACCCCTAGATGGTCCAACCCCGCAATCCTAATTGCCAGTTCCTCCATCTTAATGAAAGACAGACTAGGTCCCTCCAGATAGATTTTCTCCTTTGCTCTCCCAGGGATCAACTGATAGGTCAAAAATGCCTTGTGCGAGATTATCGCCAAAATAATAAAGTATTATGGACAAAAGCTGTGATTTGTAAGTCTCTGGGAAAAAAGGTTTTCATTGTAAGAGTGGGAGATTCGAATGTGACGTGGAAGAGACACTTGGATCAAATCAGAGAGCTGTCAGTAAGCTGGGGTGAGGAGTTCAACGGGTCGCAGTCCGCGTCTGAGATCAGTTGGAACGACCCTCAGGAGTTGGAGACCTCGGTTTTACTACGTGGTTTTAAGGGGTATTCTCCTGATTTCAGGTTGGCAGATGTGGAAGGTGCCGGGCCAGGACCATCAGGAGCATCATCAATACCAACACAAAGGAGTCCGTGGGCGAATCGACTTCGGCCCAGACAAAATACCCCAGAAGAGCAGGCTACTTAAGTCAACATTATCGAAGAATTATAAAATTATGTACTTATTATTAATTGTGTTAAAATATTTAGTTTGTGTGTGTAATATATTTTATATATTCTTCAAGTATTTTGTTGACAATGATAAGGTTTTAGCCGTAGGGTTACCACTTAAAGCGGTAACTAGGGACCTTATATCTATGTTATATAGAAGTCGTAGCGCTGCAGTTAGAGAGGGAAGGGTGTAGTATATCATACTGGCGTTCGTGCACGAACGGAGATAGCCGAGGGTTGCCGAACGTTTCCGACTCGGCCGGACAGCGGGCGGTCGAGCACGCGGGAGCTCATTCTCGTATATTCCTTCCTAGCAGATACACTGCACTGTACTTGATAAACAACTGAATAATTAATAAACGTAACTTCGTATAAAGAACCTATTTTATTTAAACAGTAATGAACATTACAAATTGGAGATGTGGAAGGTGCCGGGCCAGGACCATCAAGAGCATCATCAATACCAACACAAAGCAGTCCGTGGGCGAATCGACTTCGGCCCAGACAAAATACCCCAGAAGAGCAGGCTACTTCTCAAGTCAACATTATAGAAGAGTTATAAATTATGTACATATTATTAATTGTGTGAAATATTTAGTTTGAAATATTTAGTTTATGTGTGTGGTTTATTTTATATGTTTTTTTAAGTATATTGTTGACAATGATAAGATTTATAGCTGTAGGGTTACCACATAAAGCGGTAACTAGGAACCCTATATCTCTGTTATTTAGTAGTCGTAGCGCTGCAGTTAGAGAGGGAAGGGTGTAGTATATCATATAGGCGTTTGTGCACGACCGAAGATGGCCGAGGGTTGTCGAACGTTTCCGACTCGGCCGGACAGCGGGCGGTCGGGCAACGCGGGAGCTCATTCTCGTATATTCCTTCCTAGCAGATACACTGCACTGTACTTGATAAACAACTGAATAATTAATAAACGTAACTTCGTATAAAGAACCTATTTTATTTAAACAGTAATGAACATTACAAATTGGCATTGATTTTCATTGACCTTGCCACCTATTGTCTTTCTTCGTTCATCACATTCGTCTCATTCCACCAAACGTAAGTATTTGTTTCATTGACCTTGCCACCTATTGTATTTCTTCGTTCATCACATTCGTCTCATTCCACCAAACGTAAGTATTTGTTTCATTGACCTTGCCACCTATTGTATTTCTTCGTTCATCACATTCGTCTCATTCCACCAAACGTAAGTATTTTTTTCACTTGACCTTGCCACCTATTGTCTTTCTCGGATGTCCGCGACTTCTCCTATTATTCGAGCCACTCTCTAAATACTCGTGGCACCAATAAGAACACAATTTAAAGTTTTCAACGAAATCGGTTCAGTAGTTTTGATTTTATATGACATACACATACGGACATTGCTTTTTACTTACATGGATAGTTTTTATCGATTTGGTTCCATTTTAGGTATGTTGATTGTCGATTACGGGGCTATTTATAGAAGTTGGTATATACCCAGTTTATTTAATATTGTGTCGATACCATGTAAATTTTGGAAGGAAATTTAGATTTTTAACGTTTTAACAAATCTTTTTTCCTCTATTACATGAAATGAAAGATACCTACGTTTTGTAGATAACTTTATATTATTTTCTGATGATTATCATGTGAAATTTCAGACAAGTAATACAATTTTTTTTTTTTTTTGTTTAAACAATTTTATTTTAAAACAGTTCTTTTGACTTACAAAGCAGTGGGTAAAATACCAATATGAGATTTTTAAATAACAAATAACTCCACAATACACATAAATAATACCATATTGAATGAAATAGCTCAAATTAAATACGTTTGCGTGACAAGAGAAAAAAGAGTTTGTACAATCTCTTGTGTAAATAATACCATAATAATAGGTGTGTTCACGAGATATTTAACGTAACAATGTCAGAACAATTACTGCACAGAACTTCAAGAAAAATATCGCGATAATCCATCTTCAGAGAAATTATGAAACGCAAGGGATAAAATAGAAGAAGTCTCTTGAAATCTCGCTTGAATAAGTTCAGTCTTTTAAATATTGAAACTTTACTTATTTTTGAGGAACACGGCTGATCTTATGTTTGAATATCTCTAGGCTAAGAGTAATCGCCTGCATTGCGGAAGATCACCTTTCAGGTAGATCGTGGGTGGATGTTTAGGTATTAGATATCAGATGACCGATATTGGTGATAACACATACATATTAAATACCAGTGCGCTATGAACAGAAAGATTAGGCAGAAGACGTAGGAGAAGAAGACGTCTATTTTATGGCTTCGAAATCTACGTGATCGGTACGAGGGTAGTTCTGTAGAGTTGTTCTGGGCTGTATCCTGCAGCTCTGATGATAGGTCCTGATGATAGTCAACTTCCGATATTCCGATAAGCGGGCACCAGAGGAAGAAGAATAGCATCAATTGCAAGCCCGAATTCTATTGGCTGTGATGATTTTTTGACTTAGGTAATGAAATCGTGGAACTGGGATAATTATTTTTCTTAGCAGCTACTCTTTAAAATCTTCCGTTTCTGAACCTCGATGGGGCATCTCGTGACACGAAAGCAGACCTGAATCTTGCATTTTGTACGGTGGCCAATGGAGGAATAGTCTCAGCTTCAGGATTATCTCCCTGACTCCTGGGGTCCACAGAAGCTCGTGTTGGCAGTTCAAAGGCAGGTCCAGAGGGCCTCCATCCACTCGCTGGATAAGGTCCTTCCATAGGGGGTAGATAAGTAGAAGCCAAGTCCGTTGTTGTGGGAACATCAGTAGTAGTCAATTCCTGGCGAGAAAACTGGACTGATTGGAATACTGAAGGCTCAGAAAAAGCCATGGACACCACACCAAAAACAACCAGAGACATAATCATCTTCATCTTGGAGATTAAATAAACACTTGGGTGCACTTTTAAAAACACTCTGACACTTGTAGCGAGCAGTACCGATGAACTGATGCTACTTTAAAGATTTTTCTTCTTTTATACTAAATTTAATAGCTTCTTCAGCATTGATCAGTCCTAAGACATCGAATTTAATGTGGAGGACAATGATCCTATTATTAAAATTAATATTAGGTTTGATATTGACAGTTTATGGTAGGTAGTTCTCAGCTGTTCTTGTAACAGTTCAGTTACGTATATGTGATACTAATGGCATATTAGATTGTCCTTATAGCCTTTGCCGACCCTAATACACCGAATTTGAATGTAATTGAACTTTAATTGATTTTCTTCCGTATGTGGCCAAGTTATGAATGTTAGATAAGTATTTTGACGACCCTCGCGGCGTACGTGGTAATGTCTAACCTTGAAATGAAGGGACCAGTTGTTATGCATTATGTTTAGATTTTAGTCCTAACTTTGATGAGACAAGCTTGTCTTAAGCCTGTCTTAATGTAGGTGTAATGATATGGAAGAAGAGAAGCTTGTGCACAAGATATTAGTGATATTTCTAGAGGGAAGATGTTGCAACAGACAAAGTTGGGAAAGCAACTACGGGGGCTGTGTGAGGAGAGAGTGGGTCTGTTCATAATGGACGTAAGCTGCTGAAGTTGTTGAACTGGACTTGTCGAAGCGATAGGTCCCCGACCCCAACAGGACAAAGGAAAGAAGATGAGATGATTTGATCATGTGAGTAGGTAGTGAGTCCTATTATTGTACGAATCAGTGATAGAATAGGTATATAAGTTACACGGCCGGTCCAGTGCAGGCGCAATTAGAGTAGTCCGCTCCGGGTACCGCCTTGCCAAAGCGCGAAGGAGCCAAGGCACTAAGGCGCTGTTAAAACCACAGCGGCGTCCTCCAGTTATACTAGCGCCGATTGGCTAAGGCACGGCCCTGTGTAGTTATCTATTCTAATAATATTGTCAATGCATAAGAACCCATGGAAAAGAACCATAAAGAGAAACATACAGGGGCGGTTATTCAAAATGGGTCCTTGGGCATGTGGCATTCGAGCCGCCACTGGTAACATGTAATAATATTATTCCTCCAGGCTTATAACAGAATTAATTGATTCAATAGAATAAAAAATAAAAATCAATTATCATTAATATCCGCAGAAGTTATGAGACCAAACTCACAGAAAAAAAAGTATTTTGGCTCTCCTGAACATTTAGCTTTTTGGACTTGCATCCGTATGCTTCTCGGGTACAGAACTTATGAACTACATAAAACTAATAAGATATTATCTAGTAGAAAATTACCGTTCAAAACCGTGTGAATAGACGTATGTATCGATTTATTTTAAGTTTATGGGCGGGTTGTTTTAGATTGGAAAAGTTTTGTTCAGAAGGAGTCTTTGTTGAAAGGATTCAATTGAAACGTTTGTTCTCTCAAAGATTCCAGTCTTTGTCTTAAAAAATGCTGATAAAGATTGCTTGCCATTTTGCTCCGAATTTCCGTAAATGTTCTACGAGTATTATTCTTAGAAAAACTTGACACTACGTTCACAGAAAATATGGCCGAAAAGGGATAATATTCCTCCGTTCATTTATTTATTACAAAAATGAATAATATTTTATGCACGCCATCTGTGTTATTAAACTATTACTATTTTGACATAATTTAGCAGATATCTAAACCAGTTCCATTTGAACATTTTTTTTGTATTTAAAATAAAAAGTATTGCCATCTGTGTTTTTAAACTGTGGCTAATTGTAATTTAGCAAATATCTACACCATTTTTGTCAAAATAGGTTTCATCATCTCTTTTTTACCGATAGTGTCTTTCGTAATAAATTTAAGGTTAGGACGTTGGCCCCAAATGTCAAATATTTTGAAGTCTGACGTTTATATAAATATCTAAAAGTTTTCAGATCGTTAAGCACACTAGAACGATGTTTACCCGTAGATTTTTATCCAGTAATGTGCCATGTTTCTGTCGGGCTGTAAATTACTCCTCTCTTCAGTATCAAAAACCGTTGAATAGCAATTCTTTCGGTAACATTTCACAGAACCAGTCACAGTTTGGAGTTATTCTAACTAACTGTTATTTGCCTTCGAATTATAGTAGTAAAAGGCTAAAAACCGACAAAAAGAAGAAGAAAGTGGATGATGTATGCATATATTATTATTTTTAATGTATACCTATTTCGTCTTTTGTGTTTGTGTGATCATAGATCAGTTGTACTTATGAATAGAGCCAAGTTGTAGCCATATTCAACTGTGAAAAATTCCCTATAAATTTTCGGACTCTCTGTTTTATTTTTTCCTACGTACACAAACGGTCATAAGATTTACATGTTTATAACACTGATAACATCTTTACAGAGCAATTAGAATTTTAGAATTGTGTTTATTTTTATACTGAACCTAACTAACAAACAAACCATCACGCCGCTTCGCTAGGCAGAGAGGATGGACCGCCACACGTCTTAGCCCACACTCCTGGCTTCATTCGCCTTCACACATACACTTCTGTTATTTTTTACTCTTCCTTTTATCCATTCAACCGATCTTTGTGTCTAAACTTCCAAACCATCTAAGCATCCTGATTGTTATAATTTATTTTTATATCTCTTTTTCAGAATTCAGATGACGAAAATGAGGACGAATTTAAATCTGATGATAAATCACTCTCAAAGGATTCCAAATTGTTATCTATTAAACTTACGTCAATGCGAGCAGATGCCATCTATAAGGCAGGGCTGGGAGTTAGTCGAAAGTGAGTTTAAATGGTAGTTTGCCTCCATTCCACATTCCTTCTTATGTTTAATTACTACAATATTATACTTCACCATCCTAAGGCATCATAATAAGCTGTCAAAAGCACTATTCATAGGAAAATGTATATTTTCGATTTCAATATTGCTTGGTACTGCTATATTCTGAGTTTACTATTCGGTATTCAAACATGTGAATAGTGGGTATCTTCTTTATATAAAGTTGGTTGTCTGTGGGGGCTTGCGGCGTGGATTTGATTTGTATACAAATCTACAGTTTTATTCCGAGGTTGATGAAAATTTGCACACTAGACCCTCAAAACAAGAGGAAGGTCACTATCTAAGTCTGATTATGAAAAATTCTGTGTGAAGCCCAAGCAACGCCAGGGAGTTCTGCTGGTATATTATATATATAAATATTATTTTCAGGAGAGGCAAGAAACCGTTTTTCTGAACATATTTACGTCGAAATTGCGGCAAACCGTTTTATTAAGCATTTTTAATTGACTTTTTAAATATATATTTAATAACATATTTGTTTTTAACCGGAAATTAAATAATAAATTACTTAAGCGGTGGCGCTCAATAAAAACGGCAAAAGTTTTGACTTAGGCCTAGATTTATTCTTGTAGGTAGGTAGGTATGTAATATCATTATAGTTTTAAAAGACGTGATTGATTTGGAAAAAGGGGTATTTATTTCAACAAGATATTAATACAATAAAGGTAATATGTTACACGTCACATTAGTATGTAGACACATGTAAAACAGTAGGTACTTACCTAATCAATAAAAAATAAAAAAGGTGTACATAGTAGGAACCTCACATTATAATTATGAAGAAAAATTAAAGTCATTCATATAGTAACGAATCGTAATAACTATGACAATCTTGCGGTACTACTGATTCTAAGTAGCTGTAAATGTTTCCACTTTGATTCTTTTACTTTAATTCTGTCTTTGTACAGTTTCGGAATATTTTCACTATATGTAATTCATATTATTTGACAATTTCAACAACTGATTGAATCGTATAAAACGTTTTTTTCTGCATAATTCAAAAAGAATTTGTATGTTAGCATTTGAACGTCTATGGCTTATTGTGAGGTTTATTATAATAGGTTCATCTTTATTATCAAAGTACTTTCATTTGATTAAATAAAATGCAAAAATGAAAAAATAATTATTAGCGCGTACCTCACGTTTTCCCATACAATGGAAGGAAATACTATGAGGTATATCAACGTGTAAGTCAATAATGATTAATAATAACGTACACCAAGTGCACAAAACATTGTTTGCAATAGATCATTACTAAATCTCATCTTGCATACCTTTAGTAATTTTTCAAGAAAACCATTGTAATTAGCGAAATAACGTGTTGCCACAATGACGGTTGACTGAGCGCCGTAAATAATGAGCAATAACTGAGATAGGCGATGATTTTACCTAAACAGAAGGCATTTGGTATGAGCGGTGAAACTATTTTTGTTGTAGGACTATTCCCTTGCATTGAAAAAATCCTATATTAATCCAACCGATGTAGGTTTGTTACCGTCATCAAATGGCATTACAGGGTGACTTACGTGGATTGCCGTCGATGATAGATAAGATAAGTTAGTCGAGTTTTCTGCCTATTGTGAGTATTTATTTACTGTAATTAGAGACACCCATTCATAGCATTAACGATATTTTCACGAATTAAAGCGATAAATGGTGTTTTTATGAGCAAACTGTTCAATCCTGCGATTGTAGGTCAGAATGTCCAGCGATCAGACGCTATTCTTTTAGCAAGTAAAAGTAGGCTTGCACCAACATTCAAATCTGTTGATGACAGTAAATTTCTGGAAGGTAACAGCTATTTTCAAAGACAGCTTGTAGAGCAAGTGAGGGATGGGGTCACTGTAGACATAATTCAGCTACTCTTAGCTGTAAAAATTGTTCACATTGAATTTGCTGAGGCAGCTCTGATGACTGTGTGGGCCCCTATAATCTTGTATTGACAGATCGGAGAACGAACATGACACACTCTACTGTAGAACATGTGCCATGTTGAGTTTCAATCAATAATACAATAAACATGTTTCAAATGATTTTGCTAATTTGATTGTTTTTCCCCTCTTGCTGACTCCCATTCCTTGACATTATCCTATTTAGCTATAGACGCTATGAAAACGCAAAATTAAAGCCATAAAGGCTATTTTTTTCAATAATTAATGCTACATTTCTTAAAAATTAAATCTATGAATGGGTCTCTCTAACTATAATGTATAGTTATTGACAGTTTACCTAGGAGACGGCGACCCCCTACATATTTTAAGTAACTACACATTCAGTTTCAGTGCCGGCAACCTGGGCGTTTATTTAAGGTTGGTTCTGTACAGATGTTTTTTTTTCATTACCCTCCTCACTAGACAAAGTCTGTTCTGAGACTGGTAATTAACAATTTATATATAAACCAAATGTTTAGTAAAAAACAGTAAAATAAAAATAATAAGAAAAAATAGTAGTAAAAAAATGAGTAATAGAAAAATAAGTGTAGTACTATATGTGTTGAAAAATTATGTATAAAAATATGAAATGAGTATTTCGTATTATAATTAATTGTAAAATTTTGTAATTTTGATAGAATTTGTGTGCAGTATGTGTTGTAAAATGCATTAGATGTTTGGGGATCAATGGTGAGGCACGAAATGAAAGAAGGTTGTGAAGGTCACATGTGTTTATTGGTGAGTCAGTTGCCGTGACGAGGAGATGATGTAGGACAGAAGAATACACCGGATGCTGGCTGATGATGTGCTGGTCAAGCGCGGGTCAGTGAGTCGACGCCGGGCGCTGATGACCGGGACTCGATGGAGGTCAGGCACTGGTGAAGAACGTAGGTCCTCAGGCACTCCAGTGCTGACGAGACGGCCGAAGGTGCGGCAGACCTTATGGGCAGTTGAACGGGAACGATGTAGACCAGTGAGGATGCTGCGTGTCCTCGTGGTGGTCATGGTAGCGTGGAAGAAGCGCTGGTCAGAGACGCTGGAACCAGGGCGCTTGTAATCCGAGTAGCGCTGGCCGCGGACGTGGCCGAGGCGCTATGATGATGTCCCGATAGAGTCCATGATGATAGGGGCGAAGCCGGGTACGTTGTCCTTCGCGCTAGTAAGATTAGCGCGGATAATCACTCGTTGATCCTTGTAGGCTGGCGGCAAAATTATGACTGACTGACTGGCTCGCTGCGTCGGGCTTATTTATACTACTCGGCCGACGGCGGCAGTAGGTAGGTGGATGGCAACTAAATCGAAGACACTCGCTCGATCTGGATCATTCGCGAACTTTCGACGGCTTGGCAATTATGCCTAGGCCGTAGGCTCGAACCTTCTGGCGAGTTCTCGTAGTATTCGAGACGGACTGCAGTGTTATTGTCATCAATATGCAGGTAGGTACTTGAAGTACGTAGATTACTTTGTTTACGATTTAACGATGCAAGTACATAATTCGGGAGTAGATACTAAGTAGCAAGTAGCAGTTTATTATTAATTATTTAATCTGGATAATTCGACGCCACAGACACCCCCTTCCCAGCAGCTTTGCTGAGGGCTGCGATAGAAGAAATAGCTCGGAGACGAATGTCTTTTAAACTGTGACACTTCATAAAAAAAAAAAAATTTTGCAAAACACATGTTCACAACACAGGCTAAAGATTCACTCAGATAACCATGGTGGCACTACTATCCGCGCTTGTGCGGAGATGGTCTGGTGCGTGATGCTCCGTGATGCCTTAACTGATCACCCATTTTGAGACGGGGCTGCAGAATCATGTCGGGCTGCAGATCACGTCGGGCTGCAGAATCACGTAGGGCTGCAGATCACGTCGGGCTGCAGATCACGTCGGGGTCACCACTTTGGGGATCAATGGTGAGGCACGAAATGAAAGAAGGTTGTGAAGGTCACATGTGTTTATTGGTGAGTCAGTTGCCGTGACGAGGAGATGATGTAGGACAGAAGAATACACCGGATGCTGGCTGATGATGTGCTGGTCAAGCGCGGGTCAGTGAGTCGACGCCGGGCGCTGATGACCGGGACTCGATGGAGGTCAGGCACTGGTGAAGAACGTAGGTCCTCAGGCACTCCAGTGCTGACGAGACGGCCGAAGGTGCGGCAGACCTTATGGGCAGTTGAACGGGAACGATGTAGACCAGTGAGGATGCTGCGTGTCCTCGTGGTGGTCATGGTAGCGTGGAAGAAGCGCTGGTCAGAGACGCTGGAACCAGGGCGCTTGTAATCCGAGTAGCGCTGGCCGCGGACGTGGCCGAGGCGCTATGATGATGTCCCGATAGAGTCCATGATGATAGGGGCGAAGCCGGGTACGTTGTCCTTCGCGCTAGTAAGATTAGCGCGGATAATCACTCGTTGATCCTTGTAGGCTGGCGGCAAAATTATGACTGACTGACTGGCTCGCTGCGTCGGGCTTATTTATACTACTCGGCCGACGGCGGCAGTAGGTAGGTGGATGGCAACTAAATCGAAGACACTCGCTCGATCTGGATCATTCGCGAACTTTCGACGGCTTGGCAATTATGCCTAGGCCGTAGGCTCGAACCTTCTGGCGAGTTCTCGTAGTATTCGAGACGGACTGCAGTGTTATTGTCATCAATATGCAGGTAGGTACTTGAAGTACGTAGATTACTTTGTTTACGATTTAACGATGCAAGTACATAATTCGGGAGTAGATACTAAGTAGCAAGTAGCAGTTTATTATTAATTATTTAATCTGGATAATTCGACGCCACAGATGTTTAGAATATTTCTAATATCTGTTCTTTCTTTTATCATCAACCAGTTTACAAATCTTTTGAACACCCAATCAAATTATTACATTAATAAATTATTTATAAAAAATCCTTTTGTGCCATCAAATTCTAGTAATAGATTTTCAAATTTTATTATTCAATCGAAGATACAAGCTATAAATCACATAAAAACCCAATATTTTTTCCTCTACTATCCTAACACATAACTATTGATATCCATGTTTTAGTTTCTAATTGAGGGAAACGACTGTGCAGCCTTTTTCAAATGAAAAGGCACCACACCCTTTCCTCTTAATTTGTATTTGCTAAACACCTTCCTTCAGGACAGTCCTTAAGCAGGCATAGTTGGAGCAGTCCGCTCCGGGTGCTGACTTGCCAAGGCACTAAGGAGCCAAGGCGCTGATAATACCTAATACAGCGTCTTTGAGGTTTTTACTAGCGCCAGGCACCGTTTGGCTCAGGGCAGACACTGCCTTCCTCCACTTTAAAACTTTGCCTACAACCTCCTCTTGAGTCAATTTAAACTGTTATCCATATAAATAATAATAATCGGATTATTTGAATAGCACCATTTTTGTAAAAAATCACTGCAAAGGCGCTGTATAAACATTACTTGCTAGGATTTATCTATCTAAAAACAGATACAGAAACATACAATATTGTGGAAAACCATACATTGCCGTAATGTTAACCAGTTGAACGATGGCTACCCATATTTGGGTTCACTACGTTCTCTAGGCTTTGAGTCATGGCGGTCTATATTTAGGTAGACGATTTTTTAGAATTATTTCAATTTATTTCGAAATTCTCGCGAATAGCTCAATTATAAACCTACAAATATGGGATAAACAATGAAATATTAATGATACATTGGCCTTAAATCACAGTAATCAGTTTATATGTTTCCATATTAATATTCGGAGGCATGATTTTTCGAATGAGCGCGGCCGAATCCAAAACCGAATGCCCGGAAATCTCCATCGCTTAAGGCATTTATTCTGAAAATACCCATTCGCTCGAGTGGATACTGATTCCTGACGACCTTAAAATTTTTTACTATTTAGACTAACATAATGTGTTTTCCGTTGCTATAACCACATTACGATTAATTAATGTTTTAAAATATATTAATGTCATGTATATTTTGTATTTTTACAGTAAAATTGAGACCCTTTTCTATGAAAGCAAGCTTCGAATCAATGGAAAAAAATTGATGAAGAAAAGTGCTCAGGTAAGTCAAATTTCATCCAGTATTCAAAAATGTTACATCCCTAATGCATTGGTAGATAGCATTTACTAACTAACTAACCATCACGCCGTTCCCCCGCAGGGGTAGGTAGAGAAGACGAACCGCCAAACAACTCGGTTTTGGCACACACTTCTTGCCTCATTCACATTCATACATCGTCTCATACATATTCTTCAATTATTCTGACTCTTGAGATGGCCCATAATGTTTTGTTAAGTAGTTTCTGCACTATTGTGTTTACATTTCAAATTCTTTACATTTTAGTTGTGGTTAAAACAATCTTTGACTTCTTGTAATAATTTATTGTTATTGAATACTTAGAAAGGATAGAAAGTAATCTCTAAAAACATATCCCCTTACTAATAATTTGTTTTAAATTTTACACAACTGATAAACAAACATACATTTAAGGTTGTTTAACAGTTGTGTAAAATTTAAATCACATTTACTAGTGAGGCCCATGCAAACAGGCCTAGTAAATCTTCTTTACAATGAAATTACAAAAGAAATTCAATAGTATGTTAGATGTTGCCCATGATCTAACTCAAGGTTAATAATTGTATTTAATAAACCTTGAAAGGGTGCCCAGCTTTGCCCTCTCTTAACTTCTCAAGTGCCAAAAGTATCCATTGGATATGAAAAATTTGTATCAGTTGAGCGCCGGCATTTCTAATTGGTAATCTGGCATTAACCCATTCTTTTTGTGGGATTTTTGCCCTCGGCACACTATGGAGCGACGCTATCGCGCCCCTCTACAGACCGCCGCGCAGAAAATCCCACAATGGAGTGGCTTGGGTAGCTTGCGGTACCGTCGCTCTGAAGTGTATGCATAATTGCCGCTAATCGGTTGCAGTAGCTCGGCGTTCCAAAGGTTAAGCGTACCTCAAATATCTCCAATTTTGTCAACTCTCACCAAAGATAATAGAAACAAGAGGGAGATATGTAATGGAAGTGTGCCGACTGTCGCCAAGCTACGACCAAACTACAGGGACTGGACGGCGGAGCCAGTTCAAGTTATGCATTTGGTGTGTAGGTAGAAAAAAAGATGGGACGTCACTGTGCGTAGATGTGATTTGCAGTAGTGTGGGTGAACGATATTGACGACACTTTTTTATGCGCCCGGTTTCATACCACCAATGGTTCATGGCCCACCTACCTTTTTTCTATTATCTAATTAGGGAGGCGGGTGTGGGTACCGCCACCCTGAGAACCAATACCTGTGCCGTAGGTCACCCCAAGTGATTTGCTACGTTTGTTTACTTAGCAGGGGTACCCCGGTTTATGGGGTTAGGTTTGTCCATGTCTTGGTGGCGGATGCCTTTGCCGACGAGCTGCATGGCAGGATGGATTTATTCATCACTTCCTCTCTTTATTTCCCTTAAAAAGTCCCCCCGCACAGCATCCCTAAAGATTACTTTCCTCCTTTTTTCATCCGCAAAAATTATTTTTTTCATGGCTTCCTCTGTTGAGTTAATGTAAAAAAAAAATCTATTGCTCTTACCCATTCTCAAATGATTTAGAAAATATTTTTTTTATTCATTCCAGGTATTTGAAGGTGACGAACTGGACATCGTGAAGGGCCTGAGTCCTCACAATACCAACTTCTTATTTGTGTCTCGATTTGAGATCCTGAAAGCCGGAGTGGAGGATGATCAAATTGTAATGACTGGGCGGCGCTTTAAGTCACTCCTCATCGAGAACTATGAAGACCCCTGGAAACAAGAAACAATGAAAGAACTATCCTAATCTTTTGTAGGGCTGAATACATAGTTTATTGGTCTTGTCCGATGTTGCTTTTAAGTTTTGGATTATCTATGAATTTTGTATTATGATTATTTTTTGTGATGTGAAAAAAAAAAATTAAGTTTAGTGGCCAGCAATAATTGTATTATTTTTTAACCTTGTAAACGTATTACTTGTTTGCTTAAACCAGAGGTTCCCAAACTTTTTTGCCCCGTAGACCACTTGCCAAATTTTTTTTTTCCGTACACTCCCTGCCTGCCGAATATTGAATTTTCCTAAAACTATTAACGTCCCATGTGATAATCATCTATTTTTTTGTTAAAAGATTTCCTTCCCTTGCCTGCCCTACAACCGGGTGGCGATATAGTTCCTCTATTTTTGCATTGTGCAGACAGGGGCGCCCTTGTGAGGTATTACACCAAATGAAAATGGAGCAGGATAAGCAACGGGAATTTCTTTCTGTAGCTGGCCCTACAGAACTGCCCCTTAAGTTCTCTGTTAGCGCTTATTCTGATCAGTTCTTCTTGTCATATGATATCCGATTCTTCAACATTCCATTTCCACAGTCAAAATGTCTTCAAACTTAGTTTTGAAGTCTGTGTGAAGTACATCTAAATGTTGAACGTCATTATTAGCCTGGACGTTTTTCAAAAACAAGTTGGGGAACTAGGAAAATTCGCGGCTTCCAATGTGCAATGTTTTGGTTCAATATATTAATTCTGACGAGAAAAGGATCGTAGACTCTATTTATATACCTCAATAAACAACTTTACGATATATAAACATACAAATATCAAATAAGTAATAGCTCAGTCTATTATGTATTAGTATTACGTAAACTGTGTTATTTGTCTTGGTGTATTGTGTCATTTACGGAACTCCTAAATATTGAGTTGAGGTAAATGGGGGTCCGCTCGTATGTACCCCCATTTGAATCTCGTGGACCCCCAAATTTTTTTCTTGCTGACATAGACCCCCAGCAAGCCGATATCGACCCCTGGGGGTCCATATAGACCACTTTGGGAACCTCTGCTTTAAACTCTCCCTAAATGAAGCCAATCTTTAATATTTATCCACTCTAGCGAAAGCTACCCAGGTTTGGGTAACACCACTATACCCTTGAGCGATGCCTAGTTACCCAAATTTCGGTAGCTGTAGTAGGTAGGTGAGTTTTGTGAATTAAAATGATTTTATTTAGAATATCTCGCAGTCAGCCAATATGTTAAGTTGCTAGCTTGATAAAGCTTCTATCGAATACCAAAAGATGTCACTAATTTTCCTCTTATGGAATATTCTACGTAGTGGGGTTGTAAGATATCGAAAATATAATTAAAAAAGTGTGTTTTTTAACTTTATTATAACAAACTATCAGTGGTGATAATTTTACAGAAGAACAAAAAGCCTTCAGGGAACCGTGACTATATTAGGCGTTAGTATTTTTCTCCAGTGTGCGTCAGTGCTGGAGGATGGAGTGAGGCGGGCTTCCATGGTGAGGATATTCCCAGATCAAAATTCATTCATAGATGGCGATAAATTAAATAATTACATTAAAATATGATTTTACGCAATTTGTATATGAATAAATAGTTTTGTCCGTAAGTCCTTCAAAAAGGCATACAAATACAATATTGTATCGGTGATTCAATTCAATATTGCATTTGTATGCCTCTCTCTTGAAAGAATTTAGTTTTTCTATAAACAAAACTATTTAATATTCATATGTACAGGCGCACATAAAAAAAATGTCTCAGGGCCAGTCTGAAGTTTACTGAAAATCTTCTTCATATAAAGAATATTTTCGAAAAAAATTATCAATCGTTTCGGACTATACAACACCAATAATGTTGAATTTGTCAAACTTAATACCATATCACACTCGAAAGTCACGAGTCGCCTCTGGTCGCGTTTAACCTGAAGGGCAAATGTAACATACGTTATAATCTACGCATTCACAGATGGCGCTAATTTTAGTTTTCCCTTAAATACTTTTGCAAGTTATGCTTTAAAATATTAAAACCAACATTTGTTGTGCGTCCGTACACAGGCAAAATATATAAAAATTATAGTTTTGTTCGTAAAAAACTATATTCTTTCAAGAAAGGCATACAAATACAATATTGTATCGGTGATTCAATCCAATATTATTGTTAGAAAATAGAGTTTAGTGTAGCTTTGCATAGATGTCGCTATATGTAGATACTTACCTTTCCAACAGACTGTTAAAAGTTAATAAATAAGCTGATGTTTATGTTAGGATAGTTTTTCATAGATGTCGCCATAGATTCTTCCCTGTTAAAAGTTAATAAATAGGTTGATTTATCATTTTTATGCCTCTTCTGCAATAAACATTTCTGGCGAAATAAGTGGATTTATATTTCTACCTTGATCCAAAATTATACATTGGACCTTCGTGCCGCATCCGTATTATCGATTGAATCGCGGATGATAAAAGAACCAGCAAACATCTTCAACATCCAACATCAGAGGGGATCTTCAGAAAAACGGGCAAGTGACCATATCCCATATACCTACCTTATTTTCCCAGGCAGGAGAGCATGATTTATTACACAGCCCTATTTCTTTGTTTGTTTTAAAATTGAATCGGGCTGATTGTCACCAAGTGTTGTTTAAATTGATTTCATACCCATCATCGAAATTGTAGTAAGCAATAATAATTGTTACAACAATATAAAAAGAAGTTAGAATACAAAGCAAGTATTTTAAATTTCTTAAAAGATTTATTACGAGCGGTTATATTTGAAAATCCATAAATTTAAATTTCGAAATTTACCGCGAGTCGGTAAAATACCAACCCAGCCGCGAAGCAAGCTGACGCATGCGCGGTGGAGATTGTGGAGGGAATAACAATATTGTCATATTGTTTTCTTTTTGACAGCCATCGAGCTGTTGCATTTATAAAATTCAGAGAAAATTCATTGTTTATCGGTTAATTAGTAAAGTTCTGTGATCAAGGACAGTGCACGTGTAGTGATTGATTACAAGTGATTATCATTTGACAATACGTTCTGTGAATACCTCCTTTCTTGATATTTAAAAATGGATCTCAAAACTTTGATTAACCAGCGTGGAGTCTGCAAGGCGAAATTAACTAGGTTCAATGAATATATAAACGGTGATAATTTGTCGCAATCTGAAATTGAAGTCAGATTGAAGAAACTTGAACCAATTTTAGACACCTTCGACTCATTACAAGATAACATAGAAGCAATTTCGCCGGAAGAATTAACCAAAACAGAAAGGCAAGCATTTGAAAATTTATATTATAATATTGTTGCTAAGGCTAAAGATAAATTGTTAAATAAAGTTCAGAATACAACATCACATAACATACGTTTGCCTATACTTGAGTTGCCAAAATTTAATGGGAGTTACGAAAAATGGTTGAATTTTCGGGATACTTTTGTTGCTTTAGTTGAAAATAATCCATCTTTAGAAGTTATTCAAAAATTGTATTATCTGCGATCATGCCTCGAAGGTGACGCAGATAAATTATTAACCTCACTTCCAAATAACCAGGAGAACTATTATACTGCATGGGAGATGTTAACTTCTCGCTATCAAAATATAAAAATTATTATACATAAGCACGTTGAAGCATTATTCAAATTGCCTGAAATAAAATTTGAAAATTCCGTAGCATTAAGGAATCTTATCGATGAATCCGAATTACATTTAAAATCGTTAAATAATTTAAATATACCCACCGAAAATTGGGATATCATGTTAATATATTTATTGTCGCAAAAACTAGATAGTGAAACTCGACATCATTGGGAAACATTTGCCACAAAAGATAATCTACCCACATATAAAGAGTTTATAAAATATTTATCAGATCGAGTTCAGATTTTAGAATTTGCTGGGATTACTGAAGGAAAATTTAATCAAAATAAAACTTTTCCTTTCAAATACCGAAAAGAAGCTATGATTTCTTTAACGCCTCAAATGACAAAATGTATTATTTGCAAAGGCGATCATAAGGTTTATAATTGTAAAAATTTTTTAATATTAAATACTAAGGATAGAATTATAAAGATACGTCAAGTAAATGCGTGTTTGAAATGTTTGTGCTTGGGTCATAAGCTAAAAGAATGTAAAAGTAAATACAATTGTCGTATATGCGAAAATAACTCGCACAATACTTTGTTGCATTTAAAAAAGGAAACAGATAATTCGAAGTCTCAGGATAGGGATTCACCATCAACATCAAATAATGAACCTTTAGTTACAAATCACTCTACGAAAATATCTAATAGTTTTGTTTTGTTATCTACCGCCGTTATTAAAGTGTTGAATAATAACGGAAATTTGATTAAGGCTAGAGTTTTATTGGATAGTGGTTCTCAGTCCAATTTTATAACAGAAGAATTTGCAACAAGGTTGCAATTAAAACCCAAAAGGGCAAACATACCGATTACCGGAATCCAAAACAAAATATTGAATATTAAAAATAGCATAAATTTAAGAATTTTCTCGAACTATTCACCGTATGAAAGAGACATAGAATGTCTCGTTTTGAAAGAAGTAACAAGTCATCTGCCGCAAATTTCTTTTCAAAAAAGGGATGCCAACATACCTGATGGTCTTCAGTTAGCGGATCCTGCCTTCTATGAAACAAGCTCCATAGATATGCTACTAGGAGCGGAAACCTTTTGGGAAATTATGAAGCAAGATCAACTTCGAAATGGAGACTCAGGACCCATATTACAGAGAACTGAATTCGGATGGCTGGTGTCAGGACCCATCGTCACAGCAAAAATAAAAAGGCCAGTAAAATCTTGTCAACTATCATTAAATATAATCCATAAACAGATTGAAAACTTCTGGAAATTAGAAGAATTCCAACCGGTGAAGCACCGGAGCCATGAGGAGCGAGCGTGCGAGGAGATTTTCAAGGACACGTATAAAAGGAATGACAATGGTCGTTTCATGGTAAGCTTACCACAGCGCCCCTGTGTTAAACAGTTGGGAGAAACGCTGCCTATGGCGGAAAAAAGACTTTGCAATTTGCAAAGGAAATTTTCTTCAAATCCTGACCTGATGAAAAAATATAAAGAATTCATGCAGGAATATATAGACTTGGGTCACATGACCCGGTGCGAAGCAACTTCTAATGAAGATTGTTATTTTTATTTGCCACATCATGCAGTATTGAAAGAATCAAGCACTACCACTAAGACTCGAGTGGTATTTGACGGTTCAGCAAAATCATCCAATGGTATATCGTTAAACGATGCTCTCATGATAGGACCTGTTTTACAGAAAGATTTAGCCGCACAATTGATATGTTTCAGGAAACACCAGTACGCGATAACAGCCGACATTGAGAAAATGTACAGGCAAATATTGGTGCGACCCGAAGACAGGGATCTACAGCGTATAGTATGGAAAAATTTCCCAGAGGAGGAAATTCAGCATTATCGACTTAACACCGTTACCTACGGTCTGGGGCCGTCATCATTTTTGGCAACTAGATGCCTCCAGCAGCTGGGAAATGAAAATATATCATCAAACCACAAGGTCAGTCAGATTATAAAGAATAATTTTTATGTGGACTTAATTACTGGAGATGAAACTGAAGAAAACTGTTTAATAATTAAAGAACAACTAATATCTATCATGGCATCCGCTGGAATGAACTTAAGGAAATGGCGGTCGAATTTGCCCTCATTATGTTCGAAGGAAGAAAGCATGTCAGATATGATTATTAGTACAGATTCGAATGACAACAAAATATTAGGCCTGTCTTGGAACAATCAACAGGATAATTTCTTATACACAGTGAAGTTATTAAAAAATCCAATTAATAGCAAACGACAAATGCTGTCATGCATTGCGTCCATATTTGACCCGTTAGGATTAATAGGTCCTGTTACTGTTATTGCTAAATTATTGATGCAAAAATTGTGGCAGACAAAGGTTCAATGGGATGAGCCTATTCCATATGATATGTTGAAGACATGGGAAGCATATGTGAATGAACTGCCTCAATTAAATAATTTAAGAATAGGTAGAAAGATAATATGTCAAGATCATGTAAATTTACAGCTACATGGATTTTGTGAAGCGTCAGAAAAGGCATATTCAGCCTGTGTTTATATGATGTCTACTGACAAATTGGGTAAGAAGTACTCCAATTTGATAATGTCCAAATCACGGGTAGCGCCTTTGAAAAGTGTTTCTCTACCCAAGTTAGAATTATGTGGAGCCGTATTACTGACAAGACTAGTGAATTACATTAAAGATGCTCTATGTACTCCGGATATACCTACTACATACTGGTGTGATTCCCAAATAGTACTGTGCTGGATCAGGGATCAGCCAGTAAGATGGAACACTTTCGTTGCTAATAGAGTGGCGGAAATCCAGGAAACCAGTCAGCCGGAGCAATGGAACCATGTACGGTCGGAAGACAATGCAGCAGACGTGCTTTCCAGAGGAATCTGCGTTTCACAGTTATTAATTTCCAGCATTTGGTGGCATGGTCCAGATTGGCTGACGTTGGATTCAGCGTGCTGGCCAAATTCCAACTCATTTTGTATTGATCCACCAGAGATCAAAACAAGCTCGGCACTGTTGTCTGCTGTGAAACAGGACTGGGACATTTTTGATAGATATTCCATTTTTTCCAAATTACAGAGAGTAACAGCATACATTAATAGATTTATTTTTAATTGTAGAAACCATTCGCAGCGCCGCTATAGTAAATTGACAGTTAGTGAGTTGGAAAATTCAGTAAACAAATTAATATCTCGGGCGCAATCATACTGTTTCAGAGACGAAATTCGAGCTTTAAATAATGGAGGTAATATACCTAGGAATAGTGCACTAAAGTCATTAGATCCTTTTATTGAAAGGGATCTAATTCGTGTGGGGGGAAGGCTCTCCAAAGGTAAAATGGTAACTGAAGGCCAGCAGCACCCAATTTTGTTACCTTCGCATCATAAATTAACAGAGCTAATTGTAAAACACTATCATTACTTGAACATACACTCGGTAACGCAGTCATTATTGGCGTTGATTAGAATGAAATTTTGGCCGATTAAGGGAAGGAATGTTGTAAAAAAAATAATAAAATAATGTATAATTTGTTATAGATGTAATCCCAAATCCGAACAGCAGTTAATGGCCGACCTACCAGCTGAAAGAATAACTGAATGTTGGCCATTTCAGATAACAGGAGTGGACTACTGTGGACCAATATTAATAAAGTCGGGTATTCACAGAAAATCACATAGCGTTAAATCATATATTTGCTTGTTCGTATGCATGGTCACTAAAGCCGTGCACTTAGAAGCTGTGCTGTCCTTGAGCGCAGAGAGTTTTTTAAACTCTTTGAAACGGTTTATCTCGCGTCGTGGTAGACCAAGCAAAATGTTCTCGGACAATGCAACCAATTTTAAAGCGGCTAATAATGAACTAAGAGAAATTTATAATTTTTTAAATATGTCTAATGATAAAATTGATAATTATTTATCCACATTAGGAATACAATGGCAATTTATACCAGCTCGTGTGCCGAACTTTGGGGGGCTCTGGGAGGCTGGGATAAAGTCAGTTAAGCATCACTTAAAAAGAATAACCAGTATCGCTTCATTAACTTATGAAGAGATTAATACGGTGTTGTGTCAAATTGAATCTTGCTTAAACTCCAGGCCACTGTCTCCCTTATCAAATGATCCTTATGACCTTAATCCCTTGACTCCTGGTCACTTTCTAATAGGAACTAGTTTGGCGGCGATTCCAGAACAAAATTTGGAACATATCACATTCAATCGATTAAACAATTACCAAAAACTAATCCAGATTGTACAATTTTTTTGGTCGAGGTGGCGGAAGGAGTACCTAGCAGAACTTCAAACCAGAAGCAAATGGACCAATAGGAATCAAAGGCAGATGCGGTCTGGCGACATGGTCGTAATAAAGGAGGACAACGTCCCTTCTTGCTACTGGAGGCTGGGACGTGTGAGCGCCGTTCATCCTGGCGCTGATGGAAGAGTTCGCGTGGCGACCATCATCACGTCGAAAGGCATCATCCAGAGGGCCATTTCAAAGCTCTGTCTGTTGCCAATAGATGACAACGAGGAGCTGAAAATGTCGACACCCCCACCCAACGGACCAGACGCTGAGTAAGCGCAAAATAAAAAAAGGTTTTGTGCAAAACAATATAAAAGGTTTCGTGATAAAAACAATATAAAATTTTTGTGTATTATCATAAATAAAAAAATAATAATAATAAATTAAAAGAAGAAATAATAATAAATTAAAATAAGATAAGGAAGAAATAATAATAAATAAAAGGTAAAAACAGTGCATAAAAAAGTGGATAACAATAAAACTTGCGAGTTTGATAAAAAATGTACAAAATAAAAAAAGGATTGTAGATCCGTATATACCAAGAAAAAAAAAAAACACTTTAAAAATGAACGCTTATAAACCGAGATAGCCTGCTGGCTATATGTAATTTCAAACTACACAAATACATCTGAAGAAACTAATTATAAATGTGGTAATGAACTATAGAAAAACACAAACCCTTAAGAAGGATGACCAGGAAACCAGCGCTCCATGTTGTGTTGTCTATATTATTTGTTTTATGTTTGATTATTGTTATGATTTCTGTTAGAACAAGGTTATTGGAACTATCTTAGTTGTTAAATTATAGTATAGAATAGCTTAGTGAATTGCATGAATTTGATTTGAACGAAAGTAATAATTTTAATCTCATAATTAATTTGTATAATTTTAGTTAGTTTGAAATTGTCATTTCGTTTTTAGAGTAGTCTTATGTTTAAACTTATGCTTAGAAATAGGTTACCTATTATTTCAAATATTCATTGTTAATCAATTTTTAGTATTAACAATTAAAGTTAATAATTACTATTTTTCTTTCTTCCAAATTAATTTTGGCATATATGTAGATATTTAGCTGCTTCATTTTTATTCTTATGTTTTGGGGTTTGTTTCAGAAAAAATGACCTCCAATCCTTTTTTCGGGGGGAGTTTATGTTAGAAAATAGAGTTTAGTGTAGCTTTGCATAGATGTCGCTATATGTAGATACTTACCTTTCCAACAGACTGTTAAAAGTTAATAAATAAGCTGATGTTTATGTTAGGATAGTTTTTCATAGATGTCGCCATAGATTCTTCCCTGTTAAAAGTTAATAAATAGGTTGATTTATCATTTTTATGCCTCTTCTGCAATAAACATTTCTGGCGAAATAAGTGGGTTTATATTTCTACCTTGATCCAAAATTATACAATTATATTTGTATACCTTTCTTGAAAGAATTGAGTTTATATATGAACAAAACCATTTATTTACATTCAAATTGCATATATAAGGGCGCAAACAAATAATTGGTCATAGTATTTTAAAACATAAATTGCAAAAAGTGTATTTAAGGAAAAATATGAAATTAGCGCCCTCTATGAAAGAGCAGAATATGAATTCTTTTAAGTGTGCCCTTAAGGTCAAACGTTATAATCTACGCATTCATAGATGGAGTTAATTTAATTATTTTATTTAACGCATTGATAATAACGTACTTAATTTTAACCTTAAAGCGATGGGTGCGCTTATTTTTCTTCAACTAATTTATCCAATCTTGGTTCTGTGTTCAAAACATAGAATATGATAATTTGCAATTTTGGTTCGTTTCTTTATTTCATTTTTTATCGCAAACATGGCAGAAAAGTGCGCTTGTGCATAATTTGAATTTTATTAAACACTATTTTACACATAAAATTGCTGAGGGGTCGCGTGGAGGTCAATTATTTATTTTTTCTCAAAAATTAAAACCGTTTTACTATGTTTTGAGGAGTTTTTTCCTGGAAGCGGACGAGACTTTCCAAAGGATGATGTACGTAATATGTATGTTGGTAAAAAATTGCAATGAAAGCGCCCGTAAACTGTTTAATTTATTTACTAACTGTGCTATTTAATATAATTTATGGTATCAAGGGCAATATGTTCAACTGTAAGATCATTGTCGTGGGAGGCATTACAAATGGTATATTTAAAACATGTTAAATATAAAATAGTATTGTGTTAATTTTTTTTATTGCGTAGTAATAATTATAAACTAAAGAGTTAAATTAGTTCTTCATCTTAGAAACTGCAAAGGTCCGGTGCTGGAGGCAGTTTAGTTCACTGTATTTTCAAGCGCAAAAAACGATAAATCTCAATATTTTAAAACATAAGTTAAGTAATAATTATAACTTTATACATTACATTTATTATATTACATGGGCCTCTTCAGTACCCGGATTTACTTCTCCCTCTTCTTAAAAAAAAGAGAGGTTGAAAAGCGTTCAACCAAAACACCTTGACCAAATTATCGGAAAAGAATTGGATACAAAGTCTATATAAAGAATAGTGTCTGTGATTTCACAAATCTACAGTTTAGTTTCGCACACTTCACCTTAAACAAGAGGAAGGTCACTGTGTACATAATTTTTCGAAAAACCGCCCCATCCTCTTTGCCCACCCCTAAAACTAAAACTTTGCTTATATGCTGGGCAAAGGCGGGGAACTTTTTGTATTTTAAATACCTTTAAAAAAATTCACATGAAGCATATGAACCTTGTAGATTGATACTATAAATTACCCCAAAACTCTTTTCGGTTAAAGAATACGCAGGTACACAAACACGTTTTTCGTTTCTTGATTTCAGACTGAATTTTTGCGTCCTGACCTGTCATTGTTCGTTGTTCAATATCCAGTCACCTTTGATATTTATATTTAATTAACTGTGCCCCGGGCCCTGGGCGGGATTGCTGCGCCTTCGGGTAGCCACATTGCATATTGCAATGATTAATAAAAGACATGTCATTATATTATCGGAAATAATGTGTCAATTTATTTCAAGCTTATACCTCCGTTTGTTCTGTTTTAATTAAATTAACTAATTTATGATTCAGTGTGACCAACTGAAGTCATGATTTATCTCCGTATTCCATTCATCTTAGATATTTTCCCATTATTGTGCCGTAGACATTGATAACTTACAGAACTACTAATGCGTAATACCTACACAATATTCACGAAACATAATAGGTAAGTACCTAATATTAATAATTTCGCAAAAGTTTTACTTATTGGGTATCGAAAAATATTTGTTTCGACTCCTGAAATGTTGTCATTTGTTTCGACCCCTGCAAAGTTGTCATTTTTTGGCATAAAAAGCTTTACCTAGATTCTCATCATTTGAAAGCAGTGGCGTGCAGTCCATAAAGGATTAAAGCTGAGCCCACACCAAGAAAAAACGAACCACAAAAACATTGGCCAATATTTAATACACTAACCATACTGAATTAACATTTACTATTGTAATAATGATAATATAATAATAATAATATTTATTTGAGCTGGACAGAGCGGTGTGTGCAATGCTGAGTGCCATAAAAGTTTACATAGAAATAAATAAATAAAAAATGAATAAATTGATGAACACATTAGGACTTTATGGTGGCTTGAGTGAAATTATCCATCTCTGGTGTAGAGGCGCTCCCTGCCACTGGGCAACGGCCTGGACAAGAGTGTTGTCCGATCTCTGGTAGCGCTGACTCGTCCCGGCTGTTCTGTGGCGCATCAAAGCAGCGAACCCATGCACCCTATAGCCTACATTTGGACAAAGCGCACTGCAGCATTAATTTCCATTCGCTAAATGCCAAATAGACAGCCAAGTGAAGTGCGTCTACGGGTTATGTGCATCTATTGGGATTTATAAGAAAAGTAAACAATTTGTGACTTAGTTTAATATCTAGGAACATACTATAGACTAAGCTCGTCGCATTTTACGAGCTAGATGGCTCTGTGCGTGCCAATTTTATTTTCATGGTGATTTTTCCTTCGCGGAATGGTAAAACCCTACTTATTTGCTAATTTTTAATTATATCACGAAACTGCACGAGCTGGCATATAAAGTCCATTTCCCTTTTTTTCATTTTCAGAATATCAATAAATTTCTGTGTTTATTACAAAAAAATAAAATGTAGATGCACTTTCCCCAAGTATGTACGTCTGGTTATAATGAATTCAACTGTGTATATAAGTAGCGGGGGTTCACCCCCCCCCCTCGTGAATGCCACAGCTAAGCATTCGATTATATCACATTCTACTATTCTCTCGGGTTTCCGCGCTAAACTATCGAAGAATTGTATAGGGGAAGTCCCCCAGTGGCGGACACCTAAGGTTTTAAAATAATAAAATAAAAACCACTTCGAGAAAAATCACTTTATTTATGAAATAATTAACTGAGTTAAGTATAAAATCAAAATAACTCAATAAAATGCAACTTATGCGTAAACTATTTTATAAAACTAAATTAAAATTTGGTGATAAAAAATGCAATTCTTGCAAGTGGCACCTACTACCGGACGGACTTAAGTTCGAACCCCCAGCTCCGGACACTTTCAAAACAATCTGCATCGATCACATATGTACGCATCTGCACATTCAGGGATGTCTGCACATGCTTCATGTGCTCACCCATTGCAGCTAGAGTACTGTATCCTGTCTTCGTTGTGGTCCTCTAAGCAAACTACACAAGTCGTTTTTTCTGTCTCAGGTTCAGGCATTGGAGTTAATGGTTTCTTTTTATTTCCACTTTTTCCTTTGACCATAAAGCCCTTGGTTTGTTTTCCCTTATCGGCCATTGTAGTTTTGAACAATTATTATAAAAAGTGTACATACTTACAAGAAAAAAAACTTGTTCCTTGTCCGGTGTTAAAAGACACCTTTATGTCCGTTACTAAGGAACAAGGAATCGCCAAAATTACGTGTTTTGTATCGAAACTGGTTTGGAAATCAGCAAAAACTTTCACAATCTACAAATAATAATGGACTAATATCTTTATTAATAATAACCATAAACACGTAAAGATCAAAACTTAGCAGTAACACTAACTTGGATCTGAAGTGACACATCGTTCTCCCGCCAAAAACAGCAATCGTCATTCGCCAGCTCCCATCGCGGCCTTTCGCGTCACTGGCTAGCCGTGCCCCGTGACCTGTATTGTTGCGCTCCACCGCACCCCTGTCGCCATCTTTGAATCGCACGCGTTGTAACTTTCCGAGATAGTATGAGTGTCCGGCGCTAGGTGCCGTCCGGCGTTACGGGACTCCCCCCTACACTTTTGGTTTATACATTTCTTATCCATTTACTTCTCGAAATTACACTGAATTCGTTCTTAATTCGTTGGTAATTAAATTCATCTCGTTAATTTATATGCCGCACCCGACTGACTACCTATATTAGTAAATTGAATAATCTCTCCGAGGAAGCCGGGAAATGTTAAGATTTTCGTTATAAGGTAGGTATTATTTAGAAATTGAAACATGGAAACCGGTAGAAAAATGCACGATTCATGTACATTAGGGTGACATAACAACGACGTACAACAATTTGTTGTAATCTTGGAATTCTTCCTGTTTTGTAGATCAGTAGTAGAATTTGGTCGCTAATACCTACATATAGGGCCGTTATAGTACTTTCATTATTTAACAAAGGTCCATGACGTATGTATAATGTTTTTTGTAGCATTTGCGTAATCTACATATATTATTTAGCGGTATGCATGTACAATCTACATAATATCAGACTTTCCTCAAACAAGTTGCCGCTTATAATAATACATACCTCTAGTACACACCTCGAATCGCCTTGGAATAGATAATAATAGTTTGCGCACAGCATTCGTACCCTTTACCAGATGAGGAATGTCAAATAATAACTGTAATTACAAGTGATTGTTTCACCGGTAAGTAAACATTACTCGAACTTAAATCAAATAGCCTCTAATCAGCGTAATTGTACGATATTGCCGATACGTGTTGTGACTGATCTCTCAATCTACGAGAAATGGCATCACCCGTAAATCATATATAAGAGAAGATAACTTTTTATCATCTCATCTCATCCAGGCGTCCCTTTTCTGCGCTACTTCGGCGGCCTCGGTCCACAGTAGGGCGGAACGAAATTTTTTTTTTTAAATTTTGATTTGGAATAGTTGTATTAAGTTGCCAATTGCCATCACTTACCTCAATTAAAAATATTAAAAAAATATCAGATAACGGTAAAAGCCCCCGCCAAGACATCGAACAAGTCATCCAAGTATTATTATTTACAAAAACGATGGTTTAGGGGCTATTTGGGCGGCCTACAAAATAGTGGAGAATTTATTAAAATAGGTTTATTTTATTTAATAACATATTCAAATATAGTTAACTAACTATTGCAATCAAATATGTCTTTATTTTAATATACTTTGGCGCTGTTACAGAGGAGCAAAATGCGGGACGAAGCGGGGGGGGCGGCACCTGACAATCTACGAAATGCAGTGTTTTGTTTAAACTAGTGTCGATAATTGTCTCAAGGTGAAAGGTCGCGCGTCAATTATATTCACGAGTACTTATTGATAAACGTTTTTTAAGTGAATTAACATGACTTCTAGAAGACAAAATTTAAAATGTCCGATATTTGGTGTAAGTGCAGAGTTGAAAGAGAATGTCCTACCTACGTATGAAAAAGTGATGAAATTCTACGAAAGGGTTCCACAAGACTTAAAAGTAAGGAATAACACAAAAAAAGAACCTACGTTTTTGGAAATTGCCGAAATAGTTTGAACGAAAATTGAAGAATTGTGGATAAAATCTTCCATTCAAATTGTCACACACAAAAGAATCTTACAATTACTAAAAAGTTATCACTCGAAGTGTTATAATTCGAAAAAGTCTTTGAAAAAACTATGGAAGAAAAGTTAGAAGAGTTCAAAGTACAAAGTAGAAAGATTTTTGACATAGCTGCAAGTAAATGTCAAGAATTTGTGAGCTGTACTTTTTTGAGAGAAAAAATAGTGCCAGAAGAGGAACAAATGTTTTTAGAATACCAACGCACTAACTGACTAATAGCTCTAGGTAGAACGGATCTTATCCAGAGTAAAAAAATTGCTGAATAGAAGATTACGTACTCTCAAACAAGAAATGAGGCATAATAGATAGGATGAAACTAAGAAAAATAAGACATAATTTTAACCGAAGAAAGAGTAACAGAAATTCCTTTATTATTTTCGATGGAAGGAAAGACAAGACGGCTAAAAGTGCTTTAAAAAGATCGAATAGGGTTAGAGTGATTGTATAAGAGGAACATATTTCGAATATAAAAGAACAAGGTACTGTTTATGTTGGGTATAGTGTTCCAACATCGGGCAGCGCAAGAAATATTGAAAGAGCTATCCACAGCTTTTTAACGACTGAAAAGATATCACTAGATAGTTTAATGGTTGTTGGCTGTGATGGAACAAACACAAATACAGGGAAAGTGGGAGGCGTGATTCGTCTTTTGGAAAATAGACTATCTCGACCATTGCAATGGATAATTTGTCTCTTACACGCCAATGAGTTTCCATTGAGGCATTTGTTTATCTATTTGGATGGCCCTACTGCAGGACCTAAATCATTTGCAGGTCAAATTGGTAATGCATTAGAAATATGCGAGACGCTGCCGTTAGCCAACTTTGAGACGATAGAAGGTGAACTACTTCCACAAATATCCACAGATCTCAGTACAGACCAGAAATATTTACAAGAAATTACTTCTGCCGTCGTAAATTGATCCTGGTCTCCTGATTTATTACAGAGAAGCCCAGGTAAACTAACCCATGCCCGCTGGTTGAAAAGAGCTAATCGCAAACTGCATTTGTATATTTCTACAGAAAATTCACAACAAAATCTTGTGACAACGTTTGTCATATAATCATACGCTCCTGTCTGGTTTGCTATCAAAACACATTCATCCTGCAAAGATGGTTCAAATCATTTGTGGAAGCTCATTAACAGCACTAGATATTTGTCCAACGAGTTGTTAGCGATAGTGGACCCTGTTATAATTCGAAACAGTTACTTTGCTCATCCAGAAAACTTGTTGTTGAGTATGATAACAGATTCACGTAAGCACATTAGAGAACTCGCTGCAAGACGCATTTTAAAGGCTCGTCAAGTTAATAAAAAATCTGTTTGGCGCATGTTTGGGGTGCCAAAAGTGGACTTAAATGCATGTTCTTACATAGACTGGCAATAAAATATTTACGAACCCCCAATACAGACGAATATTTCCGATGATCAGTTACAAAATCTTATTGAAAATGGAGAAAATACAGTGTTGGAGTTTATGAGCCTTGCCACACCCAGGCTATGGAAAGATCTGTAAAAGTTGTGACAGAAGCAGCTCTAAGTGTATTCGACAAGACAAGACGAGAGGGATTCATAAAATCTAAATTAGCATCCCGAAAACTCATGCCAAAGTTTGAGCCGAAAAAGGATTTTTGCTATATAAAATGATTTTATTCATACCACCATAACTTTCTGAACCTGTGTTTACTTTTGAAATTATTTTTTTTATTAATTAAAACCTACTTTTATTTTATCATTTAATGCATAATATATTATATTTACTTATTATTTTGTTTATAGGGTGTTTAATACAAAACGTCTATAAAACCTTAAAAAATAAAATTTCAAGTCTATGGCGGGACCTCAAGCTGTCGAGCTAGAACTTCCAAATTGAGAAGTGTTATTTAGAATTACATAAAGCAACTTTTCCCTGGTATTCCAATTCGAATTTCGAAAAAAAAAAAATTTTCATACAAAAGTGTTCCACCCTAGTTCACAGCCCATCAACGTTTTTCGCACATCTTCTGGAGTTGCTGCTCCCAACTTTGCCTAGAGCGACCGAACGGACGTCTTGCTTCTGGAATCGTACTAGAATTTTCAGTGAAATTCAGTCTTGAAATTCTGATAAAAAAACTCTGAATTCAACGGTAATACGGTCATTTTACGTGAATGAGTTCAGTATGAAAAGGAGCTGAAATAATTGAAAAAAAAACTCTAGGAACCGAACTTCTTTTTTTGAAGCTGATGACCTCGATTTAGAGCTAAATCTAGCTTTAATAGAGCCAAGTTGTTACTACTGGGCCTAATTCTGTTCTGATTTAATGAGAATGTTTGAAGATTACGAGATCACTTTATTTGCAGCTCTTGAGCGTGCCGCCCTCGTGCGGTGCACGCCTTGCACGCCCGCTTACGGCGAGCAAGGATACGAGCGCAGTTCGGATCGATGAAGATAATCAACCTCCGACAGGAGTGTGCACCAGAAGAAGACGATGGTGATCTATCGAAAAGTACGAATATGAAAATCCTACCTAAAATAACACTTTATTAATTTGTTTTATTGTATGCCAACTAGTTTAGGTACTGATCATCTTGTATTTTATTACGGACTTTTGCCACCAAAAATATTTCGTTTCAATCAGTTGGAAAGTTTTCTGATATAAACGTATATATTAATTTCAGTTTTTAATTTATCCATTTTGTTTCAATTAATATTAATTAAGAGTTAGAATTAATATTGAACGTTTGAGGCGAGAAAAGATACAGCATTAAAATAAGATTATTTGGAAGCAAAAACTATCCATTTATCTTTATCAAAATATGAAAATTAACATTTTTGGTGTGTTTTTCAATTAGCACTTCAAATAAAATGGATTTAAAAGATTTTTTATTGAATTCAAAACTATAATATATTAGACTTCAAATGCCCCGAAGGTTTATACTTTGATGAAACGAATTATATTAATAATTGGTTTTATATCTTGTCAAAAGTAGTTATCCTGGTATCTATCATTTTTTGCACGAATTTTGGTAAAAACAAATGATAAATTGTGACAAATAAAAAATGATATGTATTATTAAAACAATATTATTAATCTATATATCTTCTCTGTATATGCAAATATAAGTACACGACTTGACTATAACAATGTAATAATACAATATATGTATACAGGGTGTCAAGGGACGTACTTGACATATTTAACCAGTGAATGCTGACATAATTTGGAGTAAAAATTTTTTTGTATCCAGTGACATTTTTGTTGATTTGATAGTTATTGGACACTTAGGATCGGGGTGAGAGGTTGGTCGGTTATTAGACCTAGTGGTCAATGACGACGAATAATTTTTTTTGTTTGTTTTTCAATAAAAATACGTTAAAAAAGTGACCGGATTCCAAATTTAAATGTAATTTATTTACTCCAGATAATGTCAGGAATCACTGGTTAAAGTAAGTGAAGTAGGTCCCTTAACACACTGTATAAAGAAAAGTGTCCCAGTGTGGGTTTGTGGGTTTGATTTTGAAACAAATCTACAGTTTTATTTCGAGATTTCGGGAAATTTTGCATACTTGACCATCAAAACTGAAGGAAGGTCACTTTCTACACGAGATCTTGAAAAATTACCCCCACCCCTTTCCCCACCCTTTAAAACAGAAGTTGATACTTCTTGATGAAATTTTGTACACTTGACGTTCAAAATATGAAGAAAATTACTTTTTTTTATTTCTTGAGCATTAACCATGTAATCATTTCTAGACATTAAAAAAAGAGTCAAAAAATAAAATATAACTCGATAAAACAAAAAAGAAAATTACTGTCCTCATGAATAATCTGTTGATTTTGGAAAACACCGTAAAAAGCCCGAGCAACGTCGGGAACTACAGCTAATTTAAAAGAGCCAGTGAGTCTATCGTATCCCCAATTCGGGGAACGTGTTCAGGCGAAAGGATACATATATTATTAAGGGGCCATTGTGGTGAATACCTCAATGATAACAGCGTGTAAACAGTTTCAAAATTAACGAATTTTTATTTGTTTTTTCTTTGCGTCCGCGTAACTTTGGAAGATTTAATTAAACTTTGCCCGTCTTAATAATTGCCCACGATTCAATAATAAAGGGAATTAACTTCAATCGCAATAATTACAGAGATTAGTCATAAATCTTTCATAGAAAAGGACACCTTTAGTTAAGCCTTGATTGAATTATAATTTAATGTTTTAGAGACCGACCGAACGAATGGGATACTTTATAATTCTTCCGAACATCGTTTACCATTGATTATACATTTGTTGGCACGCAAAACATGCCACATTTCAAAGCTTACTTACCATGTATTTTATAATTGTGACAAAGTAAACATTAGAAGAGTAGGTAAGATAGTCACTTTTCGACGACCACCAGCCAAAAAATAATGTTTGCGTTGTTTGGAAGGGTTTTAGCCGTGTTTAGTGACGAGATCTGACTAGTAAGGTTGGACTTCCATGACATCCTCTCCGCTTCCTCCAACATAACAAAATTGTAGGAAAAATGAAGGCCTTATAGCGTTACCGTCCAGTTCGCACTAAAAAATAACAACTTAAATTCTGTACCTCAGAAGTCAAAGGTCGGTTGTCACATTTTTTAAATTGTTCAAGAGAGAGGAAATAGTAAAATTTTTCCTTTGAACATTGTAGTGAAACTCAGTTTCACATTGTCGTAGAACGACCGTCTTTATACCTCTGTGTAGATACTGAAAAGACTAAAAAGGTCTCACACATAACTCATTTTCACAAAAAACTGGACAACCGACCTTTAACTTCTGAATTACAGAATTAAAGGCGCAATTTCGGTCGGACTATAATCACTGATCTTTGTCTGTTCCCCGCAGGTCACTATTAGCAGCAAATCATTGTCTAGTGACCTTTACAAACATATATTTTCATTGATTAAGAGATTCTGATGATTGCGGTTTGATTTATACAGTGATCTAGCCATGGCTTGAAACAGGGTGCGGCGTAAAAACCTCCCCATTTTTCACTGGCAATGCAAGGTAGGGAGGGCCGTCAGTGTGTAAAGGATTTTTTTGAAAGTTGTCTGAGGGGTCTCAAAGGGTAAGTAACAATGGCTTTTTGGATTATAAGTTTATGTTTACTTTCTCATTCAACAATACCGAGGCTTGATTGTGACAATAATAAGGAATTCCAGTCAATTAAAAAAAATGATTACCTTCAAACTTAAATAGCAGTATTTTTATTTTTTTTCACAATAATGTTAATTATACTTAATTGTTTTACATTATTCAAAATCCGCCAAAACGTTTGAAATCTAGCGTGGTACGCGTGACGTCATACGTACTTCGGTTAACAACTAGGTCAATCCCACTGGTGCCGATGTGAAGAAGTGTTATAGAGTTGTACCGTACGCGAATCAATGCAGCGCTACTTGGGACTAAATTCGCTGTATTCTTAAGGCACGCAGAATCCGCCAACCAATCACAGGGCGTTCTAGTCTCTTATGGTTTTAGTCGCTTTTAAGGCGAAGCTTAATGCCAAATCACTATTTTGATTAATCTTTATAACGAATTGGTGTACATTATGAATACAAAAAATATGCTTTAGATAAATGGAAGGTTTCCCTATCGCTTCGCTTGAGTAGAATACAAATAAATATATAAATTACTCAATAAAAAATATAAATGCAAACTACTAAAAAAAATATTTTTTCAATAGAAATGTATGAACGCATAAAGGAAACATCTTTTAAAAAATACAATATTATAGCTTAGATTATCTGTGACAGTTTCGTTTAATTAACTTTTTTGCTTTCTTATAAAATTATTTACAAAATAAATAAAAACCAGTTTTTTGCTTGAAATCGAACGTTTCTAGACTCCGTTTGTCAGGCGATTTTAATGCCTATTACCTGCGATAAAAGGTATACCAAGAATATACACATTTTTGGCTTGTAGCTTCCTCTTAAGTGACTATTTATTAATTCTACATTTAATAATATGCAATAACCCAGTTTTCTCTTGATCTATATGAATAATATGTTTTTTATCATTAAAATTTTCAATCTAGTTCCGTATTAGAGAATTTGGCGTAATTACGTCGTATTATTTCCAACTTTTCTTGTTTTTTTCACAATATTCTCATTTCAGCAATTCCTCACCGGAATTTGAAAAAAATAATACGTTTTCCACATATTTTCAACGGATCGGCTCAATAACTCCACATACATCTTCAAAATATATGTGAGATTTTAGATTGCTCATGCGGTGCCTTTTTTACTAACTTTTCGGTTTTCGTATTCGAGATTTGCGTGGTGTACCTTATATATTATATACGCATTTACGAAGATATGCAAAAAAAATTACAATCTGTAAGATCCAAGGAACCACGATCTTTGTGCCGAAAGGTTGTAAGTTCGATATGAAATTCAACAATATAAAATTTTTAAAACTATGTGCAAATTACATGTTTGACTTATTTATAAATTGCGTTCTTCCTGTCGATATAAAAGAGGAATGTGTTGTACATAATCAGTTATCAAGCGATGCGCTAAAAATGTTTTCATCCTTGTCCGTCCTATTTGATCGATTAATTAGTATTTTTAAATTCCAAAACACGATTAAGAACAGACAAATTGTGCAATCATATATTTTATGGACGTTTACGCAAGATTAATCGATCAGGTTTTTCAATAATAACATAAATTTAAAAAAAAACTATTCGTCTTTTAAAAAAAGGTTAAAACTTTCGTAATAAAAAATATTAAATTGACAGAGGTATTAAAATAATGTTATTTATGACTTATGACTATGCATTTCGAGAAGTTATTGCATATTAACTAAAAAGCGCAGAGCCTTGAAAAATCACGAAATCTGACACTATTTTCAAGGCTAACCCTAAGAAATTTAAACAACAGAAATAACATATTTTAAACATACCATCAAAATAATTTTCTGTTAAAATACTGTATTTGCATCATGGCTTGGCTTATTTCATCATATCGCTCGCCATACACTACCAACGGGAATGTATGGCGAGCGATATGCTGAAATAGACCAAGACACGAGCATATGGTCTGTCACATGCATTTTGGGTAGGTACTTTATCGCTTGTCTGAATTCTTCTCACAATCAGTTCCAAATGGGAAAATGATACTTAAATTCAAAACGTATTTGAATTTATTGAAACAGATATACAATTACAGACACACAACACAAAAACACATTTAAGTACATAATTAAAAGTGTTTTGCGAGATCATTTAATAATTTGATCAAACTAACTAGAATAATAAATAGTCTACGGATGTTCATACAACTGCTTGAAACAAGCTTCGGCCTCATATGAAGCCAACCACATTTTTGGAATAACGACGAAATAATTATTACCACTATTACTTTTCTACAAGAATCTACGATAATGGTACTTAATTATTATCTGACATGAATTGATAAATGAAGCAACGATCATATTATTTTTTCATCTCTGTTCAAGGATTTTCTTCATGAGATGTTGTCAGGCGACCGCAGTAAAACACGAATAACATGAAAGTCATGATTAAAACGTGAATCGAGAATTCTTTTTAATAAAAAATCCACATTTGTTTTCTGGTAAATTCTTTTACACGAAGTTAGTAGGTGCATGTATTTGTCTCTCTCTTCTTTGGTAAAATTAGTAAGTGCATGTATTTCTCTTTTTTTGGTAAAAATGCTTTCGATTAACGAAATCCCTCCTTACTAACTAACTAACAACTAACAAATTAAAATAACTTTCATAACTTTTTTAAACAATCCAAAATGTTCTTGACAAAAGAGAACTAATTAAAATCTACATGGCCATATGTCAATCTTTATTAGACTATGGAATAATTGGATGGGAATGTGCAAATAACGCCACTTTAAATCCCCTAATTATAACACAAAAAGCCATCTTGAAAATACTACTCAAAGCACCTATCAGAACTTGCTCTGACCATATTTTTAATAATCTAAGCATCATTTCACTTAAACAACTCTATGCTAAAACCATACTCATTTATACTCACAAAAATAATAAACATGATTTACTAACGAACATACCTTACAAAATCACTTGATCCTTCAATCAAAAATACATCCAACAAACAAAAACGAAGACAACTTTTGGACAGAGAAATTTAATTAACTACGGAATAAATCTTTTCAAAAAATTACCATTCTCCTACAAAAAATATGTTCAAAGCATTCATAAAAAATGGATCTGTGACACAGGGAGACACGAAATTGATAGAATATTGAAACCAAACACAGACTGATTGAAGTGGGACAACCTATGTAATATCCAAGTGATATTAGTATTTTTTTTATTGTTTTTTTTTATTTATATTAACTCCACACAGGAGGCCCTGAAGAAAATAATTTCCCTCAGGGCCTATGTCATCTTCGGGGATGCTGTGTGGAGGGTCTTTTTGTGTAGAGGAAGGAGTGAACAATGTGAACATGGGTCTTGAAGAGTCCCATGTTGTATGAGGGAGGAAACACAGAGGCCGGCAGCTCGTTCCACAGCCGAGCTGTTGAACTTAAGAACGAATCGTAGAAGCGACCCGTTCTCATGTGACAAATGTCAACCGTGTACAAATGTTGGGCGCGCGTTTGGCGTGTATCCCGACTACGCACCGGTGCCGAAGGGATCATTGACGCTAGTTCCTCAGAGCATCTTCCATTGTAATACCGATAGAACAAGGACAGCATACCTACCTGACGCCTGTGCTCTAAAGATTGCAGTCCGTTTGTTAAGATTGGGGAATCTATCAAACGGACCGCCCGTTTCTGCACAGAGTCAAGGGTTTTTTTCAGGTATTTTGGGTCTCCGGACCAGAGATGGCTGCCAAATTCGACAGTAGGGCGCACTTGCGATTTGTACAGGGTCAGCAGTTGTGTACTATTAAAGTATCTGCGGGCCCTGTACAGTACGCCCAGCTTCTGAGAGGCCAACTTTACTCTGGCTTCGATGGAGCCCCCGTACCTGAGCTGATCACTTATAGTTACACCTAGCATATCAATGGAAGGCCTGTTCGGAAGATTGCTTCCGTTGAAGGGGACTAGATTATTATTTGGATCCCTTTTAGACGTAATCAGACAGGATTGGGTCTTTGAAACATTAAATTCGATGAGATTATTTTTACCCCAAGAGGAAATACTCTCGAGATAACCGTCCATTCTCTGCTTCAAAGCCCTCCGAGCCGTTGGAGTTTGTGTGCCCTTTGGGGGCTTGTCAAACAAAAAGCTATCATGAACTGTACTGTCATCCACGTAACAATGAATCGGTGCACATGTCAAAAGGTCATTGATTTGCAACAAAAACAAAGTCGGAGACAGAACCGATCCCTGTAGGACGCCAGCATTTATGGAGTGCGAGGAAGAGGTGAAACCGTCAGCAACCGCCTGAATCGACCTATCCCTTAAAAAGTCAGCAATCCACGTACACAGGGATGCGGGTAGTCCGTAAGAAGGCAATTTGTTGACAAGTCCTCGGTGCCAGACCCGGTCAAAGGCCTTGGATATGTCTAGTGCGTCCGTTTGGGTCTCACCGTGACGTTCCAGGCACCGCCCCCAAACATGGGTCACATACGCGAGAAGATCACCGCACGAGCGGTTCCGCCGGAATCCGTATTGACGGTCGTTGATAATTTTGTTCTTCTCGAGGTATGTGAGCAGTTTGTCGTTGATCATACATTCCATCACTTTGGACAGAACTGATGTGATCGCTATGGGGCGGTAGTTGGCCGGATTGGAGCGGTCACCTTTCTTGGGAATAGGGTAAATGACCGCTTTTTTCCAACCAGAGGGCACAGTGCCACACTTCAGGGACATTTTGAAGAGCTTTGTCAAAACTGGAACTATTTCCGCAGCACACCTCTGCAATACCAGGGCAGGTATTCCATCAGGTCCACTAGCTTTGTTAACATCGATCCCCCGTATAACGTGGAGTACATCAGTATAATTAAAACAATCTATATTAGCTTTTTTTTTTTTTTATTAGGTACAATATTTTTTACAATTCAATGTTTTCCAGTAATGTAGGCCTCACTGGGTGGCTTGCCCGTGCTGAGGCCTTCATTTCATAATATGAAAATATAAACTACATAATACATTTAAAGAGAAAAATTATACGTTTAAAATTAAAAATACATAATAATATATTTAAAATTAAAAAAATAGTACATTGAAAATAATCTTGTGTGTTTGTGAGTGATGTGTGTTTATATTGGTTTTGTGTGTTACGTGTAGGTTTTATTTTTATTTTATGCTATGAAATTTTGGTAATATTGTCTTTTTTGTTCTTTAATCCATTTTGTAATTTTGTGTGTGAATTTATTTTTGTTTTCCTCAATTTTAATTTCAAGTTTTAAACTGTTGAAAGCTTTTATTGCATGGTATTGGTAGTGTCTTTGTCCAAAGGTTGAATTTATTGTCGGAGTTTTTATGTTTTCTTTGTACGCTTGTCTAACTGGTCTGTTAGTGTTATTTTGTGTCTGTTGAAATTTATTTTTTTTGTCAAAAATGTAGTTTAGTAGTGTTTTAACGAATAATTGGCGTATATCTAGTACGTCACAGCTGTTGAATATTTGGTCTGTATCAGTCAGTCTATGTTTTTTTAGTATTACCTTTAAGATCGTTTTCTGTGATCGTTTTCTTTAGATCTACATTGTAATATTACATAGGTTGTCTCACTTCGATCAGTCTGTGTTTGGTTGTATATATATAATATCCAAGTGATATACCTAAGTATAATTAAAACAATCTTTTTTACTTTTTTATTTTTTTTTTATATAAAGACAAACATTCCCGGGTTACGAATAACCTGACAATATTTGAAAATCTCCTACTACCACCACAGTAAGCTGAAAATTTTGCTTGTGTTATGATGGAGGACTTAGCCAGCCGAGGAATTGAACACACTACGCCTGGGTGGGACCCAAACGCGATGTGAACTCAGCCACCGACCGAGTATCACTTCAATCAGTCTGTGTTTGGTTGAAGTGAGACAACCTATGTATTATCCAAGTGATGTACATATAATCAAAACAATCTATATTAGCGATCTACATTGTAAAATGTTAAGTTTTAAGAAATACAAAAACTAGTATCACACATTCTAACTAGTGAAATAGATTACATTAGATTTTATTAAAATTAAAATTATGTGAAATAAAATAAAATACAGAAAATATAAAATGTCTCCCCAAGCACGGAAAATCCCAGTGGGGAAAACAATATGAAACCCAATTTTGTTAAAAAAAAACTAACTATGTTTCACGCAGTTTTCTCGCAGGGGTAGGCAGAGAGGATGCACCGCCTAAAAATTGGCCTTGGCACAAACTCCTTGATTCATTCACATTCATACATCCTCCACGTCTTCCAGTTGACATGACCATACTAAAGTATTAATTTATATCTTCATGTTCTCAATAAAACGATTTCACCAATAAATTATGGTGACAATTTGAGGTACTTATGAGTATAAAAAGGTTGTGGGGCAATTTTACTGTTTTCTTCCGAAGTTACAAAATTATTTTTGTAACAATTGGACCCCTGGATCTCGTCAACGAGATCAGGGGAGCGATATCGCTCACGTTTAGAATCACTGTACTAGAGAATCTGAGTTCATGTTCCGTTGAAACGTTACCTTTTTTTCAATGTTTGGTATATTATTCTATTTTCTTTATTGAGAGTATTTTAATTATATTGTGCATCCAAAATGACTGCTTTTCATTTTTACAGAAACTGACAAAATAAACATGCTGTATTTGTATGACGTGTGTTGATCTGAAATATGGTGATTATTTATCCAGGGTGATATTGGGAGTATTCAATTTATGTGCATACACAATGCTCCCTTTCAGTAGTAATTCAAGTAGTTTTATCATTTAATATACCTATATTACCCACCATTAAATTTAATGCTGTTGTGTGGAACCTTAAATCTCCATAATGAAGTCATTTAAACAGCTCAAAGTTATTAAAACTGATATTTAATTGGTAATGAAAAAGTTGAGTTATTAAATTTAATAGATAATACCTATTATGAACCTTCCATCAATATACTGGGTGTAACATGACGTTCCAGACAGTTATTCTCCATTCTTTAAAAAAAGTATTCATAGTAAATAATAAGAATGAATCTTTTAAAATCATATTTAAAATTCACAATAATCCATTATTTTTTATAATGATAAACTAATGTTTATAAGACAAGGTTTTTTATGCATAGCACAAAGGATAACAAATTATTATAAGTAATAATTAGACGCCTCAAATAATAATTACTGCTTATCATATTTTTTCACCTGTAAACAACCAACTTTATTTTTGACTAGTCTTAATATTTGACAAGTCAAAATATTTCACCAAAAAATGTAGATATAATATGTCTCGACGCCATCTAGTGGGAAATTTAGCACTAACAAAGCCTTTCCTACAAAATAAAGTTGGTTGTTTACAGGTGACAAAATATAATAAGCAGTCATTTTTGATTGAAGTACTAGAACACATTGAATTATTTGGCGTGTTGGAAATAAGCCGACGTCGCTCAGTGGTCCAGAGCACCTGACCGGACATCAGAAGGTGCGGGTTCAATTCCCGTCGGCGGCATTTATTTTTACTTGGGAGATATTTTCAATTTGTATGGATATTTCAGGCGACTAATTATTGCCAATATTTTATACCTTCATTCTAATAATAATTTTTTTTAATTTATCACAAGCGACAGTGGCGTGAGGGATAATCTTTTTTTCACCATTAAAAATAAAGATTAAATTACATTTACATTTTTTTGGCCCAAATTAGCTAAGGTTGTCTGCCGGGTATATCCTGTTACACCCTGTATAAACTAAGATCCTTCGTTGATGACATAAACACATTATAATATTACTCATTACAATTCTAGAGAATCAAAGCATCCAGGGGCGTACCTACTGTAATATTTATTGCTTATTTGCAACGCAAGTTTTTCCTTCCGATAGTTAGATACTTACTATGTTTTACTTTAGAAAATTGACGTAAGTCTAAATATACGCAGAGGTTAGTTAAATTACGTACTATAAAGCAGAAAACTGTTTATGTGTCTCCCCTAAGCTCACCGTTCTAGAATAGTACTAATATAATAAAATACCTACTTATTTTGGTGATGAATAACTCACAGCCATTGGCGAAATATTTTGATAATTTTTTTCATTGTTAATCTTTTTTTTTAAATATAATTTTTTGTAATTATTTAAGAAATATACTGCATTACACTATCTGTGCATAACCTACCTTCTGTGGCGTATTATTTATATTATTCATTCATATTGTTTTATTTTATTTATTGTAGATAAATATTTCGCTTTCTAACTAACTATACATAATTCAAAGCTACGTAATTTTAAATGATATAAAAATAATACATTTAAAAGTATTCCATATTATCATTTTAATCTTAAGATTGTACAGATTTTTTTAAAGTGTTCATTCAATTCTTCGTATTTAGGCTATCGGGAAGGATATTGTAAATGTGTATATCATCATGGCATATGCTTCTGTTACCGCTTTCAGCCTTTACTGTACTAGTGTGTAATTTGCTATAATAATATTGTTATTTTTATTACCAGTAGCTACAGCCAGTGGGCCAATACATCACTGAAAACAACAGAAGAAATTTTATTACATTTTTTCTAGAAACTTTGATGCGCCGCCAAATAAATAAGTATAAACAAATTGTTATTGATGTCTACTAATGTAACTTTCATTGACGGTTCTACTTATCTTTCCCGACCACAACAAACAATTGTAATAAATTAATTTTAGTAGACTGTTTGGAGTCAGTACTAATTCGTGGATTTTTTATATTGTCTCAATAGAATATTCCATGTGAGAACACAGGGATCTAGAATCTAAGACGTCATACGAATGAATAAGCCGAGTAAGCCGACATGGTATGACTAAGAAATGCACACTTAATTGAGGTTTGTCATTAACTACATAAACAGTTTCCTTTTATATATGAATAATACTATCAATTTTACTGCTAATTATGTAATTCGTTATTTATACTAATTTGAAATAGTGTTTCATACTGATGAGATAAAGACTCCAAACCAAACATAAAAATTAATTTAGTTTGATTATTGAAGACAATATTAGTGATTTCTAAACGAAAATCTGAAACAGAAAAATCAGAAAAGGATACGGTCACATCTAGGACTCGAACCCAGGACCCTTGTCTTGCCGGGACACCGCTCTACCACTGAGCTAATGGGACCATATCCCCCTCGGTCACTTTTAACTGTATCATACTTCGAATAAGAACTACCAACATTGTCTTCATTTTTTCACCGCTCATTTTTATTGGCAACTATCTTTATGTAGTAATATTGTCTTCAATAATTAAATATTACAATATTGTCTTCATTGTTAGTCTAATATTGTCTTCAATAATTAAATATTACATTTTGAGGTTTTACTCAATAAAGTTATTCGGAAAAAAAAAATAAAATAATAATTTAGTATTTAAAGTATACAATTAACTGTAATATAACTTCTGTTTTTCTTTTTTTTCCTTTCAGCTTAACTGCTCATTAAGTTCCTTTCATGTATATTTCATACTTTTCTTTTCATTACTCACGTATAATATTATGAAGTTTAAATCATGTTCTACATTTGTACAATGTATCTGTACTCTTGTACTACAGTGTGTCTACAGAACAATTTGATACGTAACTTACCTCAAATTACTACATTGTGTCTATATAATATTAAGATGAACATGTCAACACAGCTTCTAATTTCTAACCTAATAATGTAAGATAATAAAAAAATGGATTAAAGAACAAAAAGACAATATTACCAAAATTCTATAACATAAAAGAATAAAACATATACACGCAACACAAAAAAAATATATAAAACACGCAACACGCACAAACACATAAATCATTATAAATGCCGATTTACATTCTCTTTTAATATTCTTCTTTTAGTGTGATAATTATATTTCAATTTTTAATCTTTTTTTTCAGTTTAAATTTATCTTTATTTTAATGTTGTTTTTCTTTTTTTTTAAATGTATAAACTCTTATATTATAAAATGGGGGCCTCAGCACGGGTAAACAACCCAGTGATGCCAACATTACTGAATTAAAATATGAAATAATTGTAAAATAATGTATCAACAATAAAAAAAAAAAAAAAATGCCACCATGGGTGGAACTACGGTGGAGACTCCCAAGGAGGATATTGTGTTTCCACATATGACGGCAGAATAACACCCATGCGAACACCTCGGCACAGGTTCTCCTGGTAAGGTGTTCACAGAACATTACTACCTAAGTTTCAATCATGTATATACAGTTTTTTTTTTACTATTTTTATTTAACGGCAATATAAAGTACAGTAAAAAAGATACAATATCAAGTAAAATAAAAATATAAAGTGATGTAGTTTGTTCTCAGTCCTCCTCACTAGGTATTCCTGTTCCGAGGCGGACTGTAGGTTGTTGTATTTGTGTTGATCATGATTTCCTCATCTTCTAATTTGTTGGTTCCCACAAAATATAAAATAAATTAAGCAAAAGTATTTATGTTTGTTGTTTGTAGGTTGCGTTGGGGTTACTTCATAAATTTAATGATTTCCTCATCCTCATGTTTAGTTAGCCATAATTTGATGTCTTTTTTAAACTTTTCTATATCCATGGAGTTTTTATTTTAAATAGGAAGTGCATTATATAATTTTACAGCATGGAAATAGTGGTTTTTCTGGCCGAAAGATATCTTTAAGGATTGATTTGAGGATTTCGTCCTTGTAGTGTAGGTGTGTTGTTCAGCAAGGTACTCACATTTTTCTTTAAAATTGAGTAGTGCATATTTTAAGTACAGTTTTATGATGCTGAAATGTGATATAATATTGCATATCACATTTCATTCTACTACCACTTTTTATATATGGAACATCTATCTATATTACTTGCACCCAATGTCATTATGTATAGGTACCTATAAACTATATGTATAAGTGAATAGATAAATAAATAGAAATGGTAGTGTTTTGTGGGAATGACAGTGTACCCAAAGCAGTATTAATTTTTCTTATTAAGGAGTTGAAAAGTAAATTGGCAACAACATCATCTTTCAAATTGGTATAGCACACACTTTCGGGATTTTTGTGAGTGGTTTTTCAAAATATACCTATGAAATTGATTATTTATTTATTATTAAACAATATAATTTAGACTGTTTGTAACATTCTAAAGCATGTAACGATACGATCCAGCCAGGAGCAGTCCTGTCCCGGTTCGACCAGTACAACAGGGGGTACTGATTTATTAGGACCAGGAACCTTGGTGCTTTGAGGATGGGAAGGAGGTTGGAGTTCCATCGACAAGAGTACATGGCAGCCTAATAAGCCGATATTGGAATTTTGGAATAGGCATGAAGACAGGCTTTGATTAAGCGTTGTTTTTCTTTATGTCTTTTCGGTGCAATATTGCTTTATCTTCAGATGTTTCTTGCCACAGAGTCTTAATAGTATTATGTCAATTTCCACATATTGGTAAAGGTTCCATGATAACTCAACACAGTGACAATTCAACACACTTTTAAAAAGTGATATAAAGTCATTAGACACGATGAAATTTTTTTTTTAACTTAACCTAACCTACATAACCCAGTTAATAAAGTTTTTGTTTCATCACTTTCCATGACTTTATATAACTTTTTAAAGATGTAATGAATTATCATTTTGATGAGTTATCCGGTCACCCTTGGTAAAACACACAGTTTACACAACACACAAAAACATTTCTATTAACTGGAGTCAACAAACTATTATATCAAATGGCTGTCACTTTGAACAAGGAAAATCCAATCTCGTAACAAATATATTATAAAATTCTTAAATTCATAATCCCTATATATTTAGTCGGTACCTACACATTATGAATTTATGCTGCTGTTCTTGCAATAGTTGCTGGTGTAACGGACACTATAATTGCCTTTCAGTTGACCGGAGTTCAATACTCTGCCGTATCGGTGTGTATACATGTATACATTTTGTTAAAATTTCGTATGAGAGGGTATTTGCTAGTATTAAAATATTTAGCATTGTGTTTACAATCAGTGCAAAATGATACCTAACGAGGAAAAAATCAGGGGTAATCTCAATAAATACAATGACAGTTGTAGTCTCTACTCTAAATAGTATAAAATAAAGTCGCTATCCGGGTCTGTCTGTTTGTGCGCTTAGTTCAGTTTAATTTAGACAATTTATTCCGGATATATATAATACATGTATATTTTTTCTATAGAAAGTACAAAAAAATCGATGTTTTTCCTTTAATTCACAACCTCAAAACTTTACTCCAAATCATTCACAACTCCGAGCAACGCCGGGTACACGTTATCTAGTAAATCATAAAGTATTCCAAAACATATTTTAAAAAGCAGTAACTGTGTTTTCCGTCCAAATGATTATCATCTAGTAATTTTTGTTATTTGTTTTTGGGGTGTTATGCCGTGTTGCGCTAACTCCTTCTTTAGCCAAATAACACATCTGCCCTGATGATGGACACTGCAATGCTGTCTGAAACGTTGGCTAAAGAAGGAGTTAGCGCAACACGGCATAACACCCCAAAAACAAATAGCAAAAATACTTTTGGCCGTGAAAATTTTAAATCATATCATCTAGTAATGGTTGAACAAACTGTTTTATTTTAAATCTTTGTGTTTTCCGGGAGGCACTGAATTAAAAGAAATCTGTAGATGAAAACCTTAAGTTTTTCTAAACTAATGGTTTTTATGCAGTTTGTTTTTCCAAGTGCATTTAAAAAATATATATTTCGTCCAAAAAATCCACTGACCACTGGGATAAACACACTGCACAATTCTCCGAACTTGAGCTAAAATATAAAGTGTCCATAAGGTAAAATTTCACAAAAACTTTAAAAGTATAGCCAAGAATTGATACAATATTTAAGGCGCGTGACTTCAGTTAGTAAAAGTAAACGCAATGTAAATATAATTTGTTCGATATGACACGACGAACACGTGGACCTTGAAGTTTCGTGGTATGAACCTAAGCACGGATACGATTACGCCTTATTCCTGATACTGTCACTCAGTATCGCACTATTTAAAGACCACCATTCAGAATGGAAATATTGCTTCAGTGAATTTAGTCACGTTTGCCTTTCCCACTACCTTCAGCCTCACAATATACCCCAATTGGGAATGCCAGTCTCAATGGCTCCAAACGGTTGGAGTCAGTTGGGACTCGGTGCGTTGTAGACATTTAAGAAAATCCGCTATTATAATGTATTTATTTTTTATTAGAATGGGCGTGTTCACATCTACGCTTATCAAATAATGATCCATTTCAGCTGTCGTCACGCGTCGCGTTGACAAATTAATTATGGCGGCCACAAGACGCCGCTCAATTAAAGTTGAATTATTTTTATTGCTTCATCCACCATTGACTTCTGAAAAGATAAAATAATACGCTTAGAATAGCGAGCTTGCAACATGGCGCCATCTACGTATTATTTCAGTAATGAGAAAGTGTAAGATTTATGAAATGGCGAAAATAATACAGTGCCAATGAAACAGTTCGTGATTATGAAAGATCCTCAACTCTACCAATACCATTTTCAAGTACCATAAAAATGTATTTTTATGGTACTTGAAAAGACTATATTTTTCCTATTCTATTGCACCATTGCAATACGGTTAAGACTGCCCAGAATAATGTGTACAAAATATACTTATTATAAATTGTCAATGAAATAAATACATAATGTAAAATATCTATAAAATGCTATAAGTTAGAGTTGAACAACGTAGATCGAGATACTGGTATCCGTTCCGAGCATGTCCCTACGCTTTCATCGTCAAGTCGAGTTTCATACAAAATTGTTGTTGTTGCTGTGAATTTTCAGTACGTATCGGAGCTTTATCATCTCAACCCGTGCTTAGTTACTTTTTAATCCAAATCAATAATATTGAATCCGTTTTGAGAATATTTCTTATTCAATTTTAAGTAATTATTTTCCCTTTTATTGATGGCGATCATCGATATAACATGGTCGATGGTGACGATCCTTTGAAAAAAATTACGAATTCGTTTTGTCTTTTAGATTTATTGTCGATCTTGTCAAATGGGATAAACTTTGACCACCTAAGTCTGCCACTTTTTTAACATTTTTTAACAAAACCATTCAATAAACCTTTTACACTTGAACTAATATATATGGCCTACGTAAGATCTCATCTCGAATTTGTATATGTCAATTGGAATACTAATTACCAAACTTATATACATCAAATTGAAAAGATTACAAAAATATTTAAACACCTGTCGTATCGCTTTGGAAATCATGAATGTAGCCCTATTACTCTTTACAAACGAAGAAAATAAATTGACGTACTGTTTCTATTTAAGATCGTGTACTGCCTTATTGACTCACCGGCTCTTAGAAAAGATTGCATTTCGTTGCCCTGAACGCAATACCAGATTCGAATACCCTATTTCACACACAATTCAAATCAAAATACGCTCAAAACTCTTTATTCGGACGTATCTGCAAAACTTATAATTCCCTAAGAGATACTGATATTGTCCGCTGTACCGTTAAATTTTTTAAAATAGAATTAACCCTACGACGTTCTTCCAAAACAATTATTTTTTTATTATTCGTCTATCCTTTTCATATATTTTTTAAAACTTATAACTTTAAATATCTACTACTACTAAACATAAAAAGATTGTAAATGGAAGTTGACTGGTTTATTTTGTACTCAACATCTTAAATGCAAAATTTATTAACATGTATAAAAGTATGTTTCCTAAATTTACTCAAATAAAAAATATACCTATATCATAAAGATGTCACCTGTGACAGGTAAAAACATGTTTTTTAACAGTGCCATTTGTTGGACGTAAAAGCTACATGCGCTCTTGTTTCTCTATCTGCAGAGACAGAGCCACAGCAACGCAGCTGAGCTTCAGCTAGTTATCGGTTAACGATTTAAAATGTGATATTTTCGATTTGCTGCCAAAACGACGTACTCGTTTTTATTCGTGAGTTCGGCGGCGTTGACGTCACACCGAGTGACATTTGCGACAGCAGTTTTACCAGCCAGTGGCGGTTTCTATGTCATAATGACGTTGTAGTCATTTCGGAATGTACGTTCTAGATCGTTTTACAATCATTCTAAACATTTTAAGGGTGGGTATTCATAGTTTGTGAAAAAAAACTATAGTTTTCACAAACTTTGTTAAGACTTAGCGAAGCAATTTTTTTTCGCAATCGGTCGTAAGTGAAAAATGTTGTAAATCGGGGAGGACGTAACTCGAGGAGTGCCTGTCGGTATGTAGGTACATCATCTAGAATTTGGAGAATCACGGTATATACTCCAGAAGTTATTTATGTACTTAATGGAGCTGTTTGATGTTGATAATATTAATTTGTGAAACATACACAGATATTTTGTGTTCATATTATAAATCTTTAGTAACGTAACAGGCTCTTATAATAGCTTCCGACACAGGGTGATCTAATTGTAACTTATTTACTAACTCTCAATTTTCGTAAGTAGCTTTAATTCTCATTCTTTGCTTCAGGTAAATTTGATCAACTGTATTTAAATATTCAATTTCTTTCTTGTCTTCATTTTTTCAAATTATTAACATCAGTAAAGTAGTGTCATCAGACTTTTAGTAATGATTTATCCATAGATTTAGATGATAAAATTTATGATCTTTTTGAAACACCCGGTGTTTCAAACAAACCGAAATAAAAATCTGATAAATATTTTCTCAAACATATTATGAAATGTTTGAATTGAGATCGCTAAGAATCTTCCGAGAAATGCTAAGAATGGCCTCTCAAAACGAATTCATCTAATTTATATGCGATTGCGTATATTTGTAGCATATTTTTTGGTTTATTTACACGACAAGATCTTTGAAGCTATTTAATCTTGAGTAAATATCTGCCAGGTATTTTGTGGTTTGGAGAATTAAAATACTTTTTGTTTATTAACTATTTGCATTTAGGTAGTCGACACATTTTATATACTACCAATGGGAATGTATGACGAGCAATATGCTGAAATAGGTCAAGCCACGAAAATATACATATATATATCTGTCACAGGCTTTATTTAAAAGTCAAGGGTTCAACTTCCCGAAGCTGGTCTGTTTTAGGGACTACAAATGTTATGTTGCGAGAAGAATTATAGATCCAGATATCGAGTTTCAATGCTTTCCAATCTATTGGGCGAAGCTGCGAGTTGGGTTGAATGGTTTTGTTAATGCGGGTCTTGTAGAGGTCCGAATTAGATGTGGGAGGAAACACAGATCCAGGTAAAAATTATAAATATGACTGTTATACTTGTGACTGATCACAATTTGATCAAACGCTGAAAGGGGACGAGAATCTCTTATAATCTACTTGATCTTCAGTCAAATGTGATGGAGATTGAAACACCCCAAGCTTAGTCGTCTATTCTAGATGATAGTGTCGAGTTTAATTTTCACATTATTTTGACTAGGCTTAAATTTTTTCGAACCGTTGGTAAACTAAAATAGTTTCAAAAACAAATCTATCAAAGAAATTGATCATTTTTCTAAAAATGGAAAGCTTCAGACCATTGACGCAAATGCGATTTTTATTAGTAATGCCTAAAAAAGCATTCATCAAGACATAATCCTGACAAATTAGTGATTGATCGTCGAGACCAAAAATCAATTAATTATGTGTACACATGTGCACTGAAATAACTTAGATAATAATTAAGCCCATTTATTTATTTTTACAGATGAACGCTACCATTAGGAATGGTAATGGCGGGCGTATAACATTTTCCCCCAATTCCCGCCCAAATAACTGTCATCCATCTTCTTTTTCTCTTTGTCCTGTCAATAAGTCGAATTGTCTATGGTCTATTCCCGGATTAGCCTGAATATTTTCCCGGCTTGGAGCGGGATTTAATGAGACCATCAATATTTATTTCTCAACGCCTTCTTTGTCTATGCTATGTCTGTCATCTTGTCTATGGTATTCCAGTTTTCTAGGCCATGGGTTTCCAACCTTTTGACTTTTCTATACTCTGTTGCTTATTATATATATAACAATATGTATTTTTAATCTTCTTCCAGTGATTTTATTAATGGAATTTACCTGTCATCGCGAAAACCTTCACCTTGCTAGTTACAACCTGCAACGACCATCGAAATAGCAGTAGTACCACCATCATAGGTTTGAAGACATAATATTGTGTTTATCGGTCCTAATAATGTCACAAAAATTTTTATTTAATGAATGATAAACCTTCCTGTCACAAAAAAATGGATATAATTCAATTCTCGCCTACTTTTTTATTTGTTATATGAGCACCGCGGAAGAGGCAGAACTTCTACCAACCATCTGGAGCCAGTGAGACTATGGCACCCCCAATATGTTTTGAGCCTGAAGGAAGTGGGAAGGCGACGGAATTGGGGATGAAGAAGATGGAGAAGTACCCAGCTATTCAGATCTGGTAACCAAACATAGATAAACTCTTTTCAAGCAACTTTTCAATTCTGAATGGTGATCTTTCACCGGAGCGATATTCAGAGTATTTTTCATTCTGGAATTTTCCGCAAATATACTAACACAATTAATTGAATAAAATTCACGCTGGGAATTGAACCCGCAACCTCCGATCACGGAGACTGTCAATCATTCAATAATTAAAAGTGGAAAAGGTTTCTAGTTCAGTGATGGAGTTCTAAGCTAGCAGAGGATTGAACCCGGGATAGCTGGTTGCGAACTCGACGCTTTGATCTATTCGGCCAAACCAGTCAAAAAAATTGTGGTTGTGTAGAACTGTCGCAAACTTTCGTATTAAAGACTAGTTTTGTCATGGGCCGCAAGTTGAACACGCCTGCTCTAGACGGATAAATTATCACACTGCACGTGTGTTTGACAGATCTTAAATCTACGCGTACAAATACATTATCATAATACATAATGTCACATAATTTTAACTTGAACGAGATATTTGAGAAATTTTTCTCTACTAACTTTATGACATGATATCAAAACTAATCAGAAATTAGATTTTTTTAAAGTATACAAGAAAATTGGCTTCTAAAAATGTGGTCTAGGACCACAAAATTGTAATAATATTACTAAAAATACTCATCTCGGTTGTGCCTCTGCCTGTAAACTCTGATTCAATGAACTCGAATAACTTTAACTTTTGCTATGCATTTTAAAAATTGGAAGTGTTTGTTAGAAGAATAATAAAGTATAAAGTAACCTGTATATAATATAACGTTTCTAAGAGGAAATTATTTTAATTGTTGTTTTCAAAATTGGAACTGAATTACCGAGAATTCAGACCATCCATATTAGACACGAAGCGAAAAAAATTGTTTCACGTTTTTTGCCTCCAATTAGTCTAATTTGACCTCTAACTCCGATTTACCGGAAACTATTGAATCCGGTCCTCGCGCACTGCTACTCGCGTGATAATAGTGGGACAGGTTTCCACTTGAAATCAGTACGCAATAGCGGCTGTATTAATATCCCGTGATTTTTAACGGGTCTGAGCTAGTATGTGATAAATTCACTGTATAAAACTACACACAGTATAATAATGATTTTTCTGAGTTAACCGACTGGTTGATGGTCCCGTTAATGACTGATTGACAAATGCGTCGGGATCCCAACAAGGCTTCGTGAGTTCAATTCCTCTTTTAGCCAAATTCTCCATCATTGCAGAAGCAAAATACTCGACTTATAGGTAATGATGGTAAGTGGTACAAGTTTTTCAAACATTTTCAGAATTGAAACGTTACTTGAAATGGCTTTAATAGGTCTGAATAGCCAGGTTCTTTCCCACCATCTTCACTATCTCTTTCCCCTCCCCACTATCTTCAGCCTCACAACATACCTCAATTGGGGATGCCGTAGTCTCACCAGCTCCAGAATGTTGGGAGCACTTGCAACTCTTGTGCGGTATTCACATAAAAAATATAAAATATCTCCAAAGTTGCTTTTGAAATCATGAAAACTTTTGAATTTTTTGTGACACTTTTAAAAAAACTAAAAACAAAACTTTCTTCGGTGTGCTATAAATAATAACCTTTATCTTTTGATTTTAAGCTTAGTTAACTATTTCAGCCTAAAATCTAAAACAACGTTTTATAATATACACAGGCACAATGAAAGTGGGTGAGGCTAAAATGACAACATACTCGTAGGTACACAAATATGTGAGTCAGATACTTCGAGAGTAAACATGATTTAAAAAAAAAACCACGGATATTAGATGGGAATGCTGTGCTTGTAACGTCATTGATCCATTCGGCCACAATGTACAGCCCGAAAACGGGTCGTTTTTATGTCTTATTATTGTGATGTGTAAATATTTCGGCTGCGGAATTATTTACCAATGATTTATCTGTGTTTTCTTCCTCGTAAATGATGGATTTTTTCAAGATGCAGGTTCACTTCAATCCCTGAAGAATATAAACTCTGGGTTTAGTATATTACCAGAGATATTTTTAAAACCAGGCAAGGTAACGTTAAAAAGATCTACCACGTAGCATACTCAAAGACGAGGTATCCTTCAGGGTTTCCTGTTTGGACTTGACGTAAACAAAAAAAGTTTGAATGCCAGTCCGTTCCTATTATGCACAAGATAAATGCACTTAAATCAAAGAGTGACTGGCTGAAGTAAATTAAAATTATTAATTCGCAACGTTGGTTTTTCTCTTCTCATTGCACGAAGAGGAACCGCATTGCTGTGTCAATCAATCATATAAATACCAACGATTGCTACGACTTGCAAAATAGAAGTATTCAATTCTACTTCAGCAGAAAACTCACTGAAAGTTTTGTAGTCGTCGATACAGTTATAAATACTACGTACTTTTCGTTTTAATGACTTTAATATTAAAAAAATATATACACATTTAGTGGTAACTCCTTGTGGTTTTATGAAAACTTAACCAGAAGTATTAATCGACTAATATTATTATCAATAAAATTATTTTTAGAAGTGAGGACTACTTTTTTACACGAGCGGCAACACTGGCTGTATATGGACTTATTGTGCCGCAGGAAAAACTACGTAAATAATAATATTTGTTTTGTTTCCATTGTTATCTTGTTTTTTGGATGATGTCAAATGTATCAAGTATTCACGGAAACATCAGAAACAGAAGGTATTACTATGCTAAACGGTTCCATGATAACTCAATACAGTGACAATTCGAGACACTTTTAAAAAGTGCTATAAAGTCATTAGAAACGATGAAAAAAAATTTAAACCTAACCTAACCTAACCTACTTAACCCAGTTCAATTTTTTTTTTGTTTCATCACTTGACTTTATATAACTTTTTAAAGATGTGATGAATTATCATTTTGATGAGTTATCCGGTCACCATGCTAAACATTCATTGGGTGACAATAATTAATACAACATATTAATTATCACTAAACATTTTATGACAATTTGTAACCTTGGAACAAATTTAATGTAATCATGCAGGTAGAAAGTAAAACAAAAGATTATTATGGATACATTTTTATATTACCTAAATTGAAATCAAAAGATTTTGACGAAAAAAACAGATCTGAACTTATCGGTTTGGTTTTGGCGTCATTCTATTCCTGTATACACGCCTTTGCGGATACATTGATAACTATGTGACCTCATTTGAGCCTGGAAGCACTTTGCACCACTTAAAGCTTTAAATTGAACTCATTTTTATAGACATAAAAAATAAACTTATGAAAAGAAATGTAAACGCTGGGACTAGATGCCAGAAAGATTTATTTATATTTTCTTATTCTAGTCTTATACCCCCGAAAACTTGCCTTGTCTTCCCAAAAACCAACTTTACCCTGTGGCCCCTCTGAAATGGGCCCCTGTTGAGGAACGCTGAACTAGACAACCGGAGATGTGATTGTGATAAGATGAGAGAGGTAACGTCAGTGGCGGACTAAGGGGGAGGGGCGCTGAGTAACAGGTACATACTAATAAGCAGTTTGCCGATCACTGCACGAATAGGTACAAATTCATGAACAAGCGTGCACACGTAGCTATAACCACAATTTATTCTTTAGAATGTACTGAATTATCTGTGTCTTATATAAGTAGTTTTCTATAATTTGAGGAAATGTTCTAGAAAATTTCAATTCAACAAAAGCTCGATGGTAACTGGGAAAAAGCAGTCAAGGTGAATGTATCATTAGTGTTCCATACTTCGTGGAGAGGTTATACAATGGTTGAATTCAACGAAAACTAAACGGTAATAGTGAATATGCACAGTCATGTAGTGTTCTAGAGTTGGGAGAAACGTTCTATAAAATGTTAATTCAACAAAAGCTCTACGTTAATAGCGAATATGCACAGTAATGCAGTGTTCTAGAGTTGGGAGAAACGTTCTATAAAATGTTAATTCAACAAAAGCTCTACGTTAATATCGAATATGCACAGTAATGTAGTGTTCTAGAGTTGGGAGAAACGTTCTATAAAATGTTAAATCAACAAAAGCTCTACGTTAATAGCGAATATTCACAGTAATGTAGTGTTCTAGAGTTGGGAGAAACGTTCTATAAAATGTTAATTCAACAAAAGCTCTACGTTAATAGCGAATATGCACAGTAATGTAGTGTTCTAGAGTTGGGAGAAACGTTCTATAAAATGTTAATTCAACAAAAGCTCTACGTTAATATCGAATATGCACAGTAATGAAGTGTTCTAGAGTTGGGAGAAACGTTCTATAAAATGTTAATTCAACAAAAGCTCTACGTTAATAGCGAATATGCACAGTAATGTAGTGTTCTAGAGTTGGGAGAAACGTTCTATAAAATGTTAATTCAACAAAAGCTCTACGTTAATATCGAATATGCACAGTAATGTAGTGTTCTAGAGTTGGGAGAAACGTTCTATAAAATGTTAATTCAACAAAAGCTCTACGTTAATAGCGAATATGCACAGTAATGTAGTGTTCTAGAGTTGGGAGAAACGTTCTATAAAATGTTAATTCAACAAAAGCTCTACGGTAATAGCGAATATGCATAGTCAAAGTGAATGCATCAGTAGTGTTTTATACTAGTACCCGGCAAACTTTAACCTCTAACCAGCCATTCCTGACTTTATTTGAAGTCAAAAGTGAATAAAAATACATTTGTTTCTGTTGACATATTTTCAATGACCGGTGGTCGGTGAGTTGCCTAATGGAGAGCCACATACCTACTTCCTAAATAGTAGTTGGTCAAGAGATCGAAACGTTTTTCATATCCTACAGCGCACTTACAAGGTTTTTGACACTGCAAATACATTGTATAAACGGTACAATTGCAATGTTAAAAAAAATGCACAAATTGAATTAAATAAATAATTAAATAAATAATTACATAAATTATTTTAAATAAAAAAAACATTTAAAATAATTTTCTATCGCTGGTCGCCTCTGTTTATAATTTTAGTTCAGCGCACTAAAAGTTTGCCCACGTCCATTCCCTTATTTTTCAATGATTCGACAACGGGAAGGTGCGTATCACGTGGTACAAGTGTCCTGGCTTTAAGTTCTGTAGAATGTCTGCTCAGAAGATTCTCATTTCTGAGCACAAACTGCCTCCTGTTTTATTTTTAATTATGTTTTAGTTTTAATATTCTTGTTTTATCCTTTCCTGCTGTTATTGTTATTCTAAGTTTTGTCATCACCTTGTATAAACAGCATATTTAGTATTATAATATTAGATCTGTATTGGGTAAGGCACACTGTAGGAATAATTTTGAGAACATGACCACTAATACTGAATTACCGTTTTTAAGTTTGTTATAGTAAAGCGCACTGGAAATGAAATGCCACTAAACTACGCGATATAAATGCCATGTTTGTTTTTTTTTTTTTTTATGCTTCCGATTTTGTTGTCCGGGTTAAATCTTCCCCATAGGAAAAACTAAACCCTTCCACTCACTTTTCCACAAATGATCAGCTAGTCAATCAACACTATGCAAGTGCATTATATAAGTAAAATAAATACGTAACAATACAAGAACAACAACACGTAAACTCACCAGAGATCAAATGGGAAAAAAAATTCACCGACTCCAGATATTTTCATATCAGAGGGTTCGGCTCGGTAGAACTTCTAACAGGGCCTATAAATCCTACTGATCCCTCAACATAAATATTTAAAAAATCTTTCGTTATCCTACATGTATTCAAAATGACCGACTTTTGCATCTTTATATATAAATTTTTTGATAGATCTAATACGCCTAAATTTTTAATGAGAGAGCTAGGTATAATGCCAGTAGCCGAAATAACGAATGGTAATATTTTTATAGTCTGAGAATGCCAAATTCTTTTTATTTCGTTTCCTAAATCTGTGTTTTTTCTTATTTTTTCATTAACAGATTTTTGAATGTTACATGAATTTGGAATAGCGACATCAATGATATAAGTTATTTTTTTAAATTTTGTCATGTAAAACTATATCGGGTCTATTATGACTAATCGTTCGGTCTGTTAGTATAGTTTTATCATAATATATTTTATAAAATTCGTTTTCTAAAAATGAATTTGGTTCGTATTCATAATATGGTACTATATTACGGCAGTCAATCAAGTTATGTTTAATTACCAAATTTTGGTGAATTATTTTTAAAACTTGATTGTGTCTAATTGTATACTCGGACGGTGCTAATATAGAACATCCCGATATAATATGTTCTATAGTTTCCGGAAAAGCCAAACATTTTCTACACAAATCATCAATTTGATTTGTATCTTTAATTATATGTTTTCTATATGTTTTCTATAAGTTTTAGTATTAATGACTCTATCCTGAATGGCAAGCATTAATCCTTCTATTTCTGCGCTCAACTCTCCAATACTCAACCATTTGTTTGACGAAAATTTGTCAACATACGTTTGGTTGAGATAATTGAAGTGTTTTGCGTGTAAAATTTTATTTGACCAGGAATCTAATAATTCCTGGTCGGGATTTATAAAAATGTTGGCATTCTCATCGTATAAATTTAAAGGTGTAATATTTCTATCTGCCTTGCAAATTATTTTGTGCATTTCTGAGCTATGAGCTATCCTATGGAAAAAAAGTTCTTAGCATTTCTACCTGATTATGTTTCAAAGAAGTTATTTTGACTATACCTCTACCTCCTAAATTTCTAGGTAAATTAACTCGTTAATTTACCTAGAAATTATTATTATTATTATTACATGTCAAAACCATTTTTATTGTTTGATTGTTATTTTAAAAAGATGACATCTACATTTTTAAGTCTTTCGGGTACTTATTGTTACAATCTGTACAGAGAGCGTATATTATGTAGAGCGCAAGTATATATTTTGATTACGAGTCCGCTCCTGTCCCATTTCATCCAAATAATCACAGCGAACGGTGATTAAGTCCTATGACTTCATCAATATTTTTGAAATTACAGATTTATTTACACAAGCGATACTTCTTTCACGATCCCCCATTATCTGCCACATAATTTCTGCGGTTTCTTTGTACCAGTCTATGAGCGAATACTACAAAATTCTGCGTACAAGTTTTAGAAAAAAATATCAATGATATAATAACTATGGACAATACGTGAGCCCGTATTCCTCGGGACAGATTATTTAGTAGATGGAAAACTTGAATATTTGGTTAAATTTTGTCAGGCACCCTTGAACAAATACATCGACAAGTTACCGACATTATCGATTTGCTTGTGCTAGGGGCTAGTTGTTTCGCCCGCCATACGAGGATTTCCCTGTGTTAGGCGGAAACGTAAACGTATTCGAAAGTGGTAATATTCCATTTTATGTATTGACAGGTTCGTGACAGATGGAAATCTAACCTTGTCCATTTTCAGAAAAGGAACATAATTCACTATTTATCCCTTCTGGCTAATTTTTTAGCTTCTGGGAACAATTTTTATGGTTTCATAGAAATCGTTGTATCTCCCTTACTGTCATGGTTAGAAATATGATAAAAACGGTGTTATAAATACACCAAGTTTTATATTCAAACCTATAAGTTAACCATAGAAGAAATTAAAATTTACACCTTTAAGAAACCAAAGGTTCCGAACTAAATTTTAAAAAAATGAAAGTCCGTGAATTTTTAGTGATTTTTTTTTTATATGAAACGTCAAAAAAATGCGGTGACAATAACTTTTAATTAATGTCAGTAATTTTAGTTACAAAAAACGTAAGATTAACAAATTTTTTTTATGTACGCATTAAAAAAAACATATATAAATAAAAAATAATATTTTTTTTTATAATAGTAAATTTTGAAAGCGCATTTTATCACCATTTATTTGAATTCAAATAATATTTTCATGAGCATTTTTATGATCATTATTATGATTTCAAATATTGGAACATTTTTAAAAAAAAATCAGAAAATGAGCAGAAAGACACAATTTAACAAAAAAATTATTGGTTTGATCGGGGCTCGAACTCGGAACCTCCCTCTCTCCGGGTGAATGATTTGGCAGCGGAGCTACTTGACCAGCCTTCCGACCTACCGATTTGATAATTTAAATGTTTAAAGTAGGTACCTAATTTGTCCGCAATGCTGCTTCGACAATTGTATAATCCGAGAATGAAATCCTCGCGACGATAAAATGCGAAATGATGAACGACCATGCACAATGGTCAGAAACGCCACTCTAGCTGGCCAATAACATGTGTGTATTACAAAATAATAATCACAATTAAATCAATAATATGCATGAGTGTATGCATTGAAAACCTAATAATAAATAAATTAATCTTTACAATCTCCTGATTCATTTTTAGGTTATTATGCTGAGTTGCACATCCTTCTTCTTTAGCCAACTTATCGGACAGCGTAACAGTGCCCATCATCAGGAAGATGTGACAGCGCAGATAAAGGATATTGTGTTGTAATGCTGTCCCAAACACTGGCTAAATAGGGAGGATACGCACAGCACACTAACCTAAAAAACAATCACAATACTTATGGCTGTGAAAATGTCAAATCAAATTAAAATAATCTTTATTTTTTTTGCAAAGCTGCCAATACATCTCGAAGTCGCAGCAGCATACTCTAATTCGAGTTTTCGATGTTCATAATGTAAAAATATAATTAATGTTAAAACTTTTAGAAAAATTATTATTTTTCGTTGGTTTTCTCATTTGTGTAGCTGTTCTTGATAATGTAGCTTTGCTTTAATGACAAACCAATAACATTAAAAAACGTGGCTCCTTAAATTCCTTTTCTGGCCACCATCTATCATTGTCAAGCAAAATGTTAATTTCTTTTTAGAAAATTATGTGAAATTTATTTTTTTTCTTGAGTAGTTTTGTTTTATCTGTAAACAAATAATAGTATTAATTAAATTTCACTTCAAGGTGAAAACCTTAATCTTGTTCAACAAAAGTCCCTATGCGATCCTTTGTGTGACGTTGCGAATAGAATAGAATTATAAATAATATAGTGAGTAGGTACCTATTAGAATTTCCGATTCCCAGAAGCGTTGGAACACACGCAGTCACTTTAAATAAGCACACGCGCGTTAGAGAAAGCTTTGATGCAAATCTATTCATGATATGGGTCAGTATTTGATATGCACGCCAATAAACTTTTTACAATTTCTGTAATATAGCAACATCTATGCACTATCGGGAAAATGCAACGCACTTATTTTATGCATTTGGGCGATTTATAATAATAATCACAAGATTTATTACATTTTAGAGCTTAATAGTCTTTTGTGATATTATTTAAAAAAAATAGTATGAATAATATGTGTTTATAAAGCATCGAGTTTCCACCCAAGCGATGTGGTTCAATCTTCCGCTAGCTAAGTCCTACGTCATAGGACGTGTAACGTTTTCCGCTTATAATGATGGTAATAGGAATATACAAATTTAAAAAGGTTATTCGTAACCTAGGAGTGTTGTATGTAATATTCTAAATAGAGCGAAATCACACACTCTTTATGCAGATAGCAATGCGGTTGATTTTCCTGCAATGCACGGACAATGCAAGGTCAAAATTGCATTCTTTTTCTAGATATACATTCTTATTCTACATATCTAGCAACCTTCTCGGTCAGTAAATATAAAAATCGTGTTAGTTCTATGTATTTTGGAGTACATTATTGTGACTAAAATTGTTCAGTTGTTTGTGAACTTTGATAGTAACTGTTAATCGCTGAAAAATTTCCCACATTTCCTAGAACACAATCGTTAATACTCGTTTTAACTTTAATGAAGGACTTATTGTACCTAAGCTTACAAATAAATATGGACAAAGAACCTTAAACAATATGATTCCCAGTTGTTTTAATATGTTACCTGCTGAAATTAAAAACTGTGGCCAAAACAAACAATTGGTGAGCTTACTGAATGAATTAATTTGTATTAGCTTACAATGATATATTATTCTAAAGACTTGATTGTTGTTTAGGTTTTTCATAATTTTCTTTTGATACATTTCTGTAAAATTTTTAATTTTTTGTTTTATACATATATTTGTAAAAATGTAACTGTAAATTCACTATCATAAGGTTCATATTTTTTTTTATTTATTAAAATTAAATTAGTTTTCAATGCTTTTGATTTTTTAATATTCCTCTTCTATAGAAGCTGGCGCTTATGTCTAGAAGAGTGGTGAGCATCAAGATGAAGAATATTTAGTGTTTGTAATTATGAATATTAAAATTTGTAAAATAATGTAAAGAACCCGTTAGGCAAACTGCTAAAAACCAGTTTATCGGGACTTTTTTGCCTTATATTTGAAAAGGGTGTAATATATAATAATAAAAAATAAATAAAAAGTACCTATAGGAAAATCATTTTAAGGATACACTTGAAAAGTTGAGAGAATGTATCGTCTTCGACAATGAGTCCATCTGCCGAGTTTGAGCTCCATCGTATGTAGGGAAGTGGGTTTATTTCCAAGAATCGCATTCATTCACAAAAACAAAAGTGAAATTTAAATATGTATGCATTTAAAAAATAACTATTATTTAACGTGTTATGGTGCCCCAGCACGGGTAAAGCACCCAGTGAGGCTCACATTACCTAATCACATTTCTTTACCTCAGAAGTCAAAGTTTGGTTGTCCAGGTTTTTGTGAAAATGAGTTATGTATGAGACCTTTTTAGTTTTTTTCAGTATCTACACAGAGGTATAAAGACTGTTGTCCAAGAAAATGTGAGACTAAGTTAGGTCAACATAAAATCCTGGTATCCCTACAATGTTAATTACTATTTCCTCTCTCCTGAACAATTTATAAAATGTGACAACCGACCTTTGACTTCTGAGGTACAGATTTTATAAAACAATTATTCTAATGTATCAATAAAATATAATAAATTAATTTAAAAACAATGAATAAATCTGTATTCATCAAATAAAACAAAGTACAACACGTATAGCCTATAGGTGCCTCATATTTCTTTGAGTTAACCCAATAAACAGTAATGCAAAATAATGATATATATAGATGAATATTTTTTTTTGCATAAATCGCAAATCTAAATTTAAATGGTTGACTTCTCAAAGTACGTGAGAATTGAGGCCAGGTGAAAACTGTTATTTTTAATTTAATAATCATTATTTTTTTATTAATTTATAAACGTCGCTATGTACACGGTATCTTTGGGCATTTGCCGGGTACGAGGGGACTGCGGGAGGGTGTTCCAAACTACTAAAAAAACTTTTTTGAAATTTTCGATAGATTACTGTGGTGTGCGAACGTGCATAAATACATTCAAACATTTCCCCTTTAAAATGATTTGCAAGTATTTTTTATTTATTTTTCACAAAGCAGCGTTAGTTTTTTTCCTGCCTATCGAGTCCAACCAATAAACAAAAATGACAGTTAAAAATAACTAAATAATCAATATTCCTTTTTTTAAATTCACTCTAAAGTAAAACAAGTACCTTCCTACTAATTGTGGCATTTAAGTGACATCTGTCGCTGCCCATGTTCATCTTTGGAAGCTGGGCCTATATTATTATGTTTGAAGGAGAATGGTGATAAATGGGGTGCCGTACGTCTTAGTGGGGCGTATTAGTTTTGAGACACTGATTTACGGAGTTATTTATGTTGGTAAATTATTTTACAACACTTTTAACTACGCAGGGAACTTCAGAATGTTTAAGTTGTAAATGAAACCAATGGTTATATAAATATTTAAAAGTAGAGTTTTCATATCGTTTTAAATGAGAGTTTTTTTATAGATATATATAAACGCACATATATTATTAAATAGGTTATTAGAGCTGCAAAAAAATGGATGTACCCTACGCGTGCGCAATTGAAGTCCGCTCCGCGCGCCGAATTGCCAATATCCTAATATCTAAAACCTAACACATCACCCTTGAGATTATTAAAGAGGTAAGGGGTTTCCCTTGATCGGCCTGTACCAATCCGACCCGTTCGCCATTGGTGGGCAGACCCAGCCAAACCTCACCCCATAAACCCGGGCACCCCTGCTAAGTAACCAAATGTAGCGAAACACCTTTGGCAGATTTGTTGGTTATCCGATGAATGGTTCCCGGGGTGGCTGTACCCAATCCTCCTCTCAAATTACAAGTATGGATTACAAGATTGGAGCAGGACACGAAAGGCGAAGGACCGCAGTCAGTGGAGAGCATTATTTGTGGAGGAGGCCAAATCCCACACCAGGATGTACTGCCGCGTGGACGATAGTATTAATTATAATTATTAATGCATGGGGTGTCCGGGGGTAAAGTGTACAAACTTCGAGAGGTGATTCTAAATGAAAGTACAATGAAAAAGATAAATGACTTGAATGAAAATTTGATTTGATTGTATGAAAAAAACCCCCGGACAATCTATATTAATACCCCGAAGTTTGTGCACTTTACTCAAACACGCACATTTTAACAAATTATTTTTTTTTTAACGAAAACGGTTGGTTTTATATAATGAAAATGTTCACAATAAAGTGGTACTTATTAAAAACAAAGTTATTTTATTCTAATTAAAATAATCATGTATATGCACAGAGTGTTTATTGAAAATGAAAAATATGTATATAAAATACCATGTACTTTTCTATTACATATATCCCTCACTCACATTTATTCAAATTTTCTAGTGGAAACAGTTCTATCTTCATGTCTGCATTAATTATGAAGTTTCATTTCTGCATGTGCTTTCTATTTTTGATATAATTTATCTACCATTGCATTCATTTAAAATACAACTGCATTCAACTTTCAATAAAACAAGTACTGGAACAGGTACAATTCAATGCGGGCAATTTAAAAATAATTGCTATCCGACACGACCCAGTTATTTGGACATATTATTTGAACATTGTCTCTTCTGAATTGGCACTTAAATGATCAAATGATTACGGTTCCCAAACGTTAAATTACGACAAAAACTGCAAATATCTATCCACGAAATTACACATTACGTCTATTAGGAACTTAAATAAATTGTAAATGTTTGTGTGGTTTATTACTACAATTTAATAAAAATAATTTTGTTTACATTATTCGGATGTAATGGTCACTGCTGATTATATTGCAAGTGTTCGATATTATAATCAAGTAAACTGTTATTTTAACAAATGTTATTAGAGTATATGTAGATATTACATCACTGCTTAAGGAAGTAAATACAAGTTTTAGTATTGAAATTTTTAATAATGTTCTTTAAATGCCAAAGGCAAGGCTTTTTATAAGACGGTGTCTATAAATGTCTATGTAATGTTATATTCGTTGTAATTCTGAACGCAGTCCAATGAGAGCCTTCGTATAAAAATATCGGAATGCGTCCTCAAGTTTTAAGAGTGCATTCTTACGTTTTGTGTAGGATCCATTGCATTATTATAATATTTTTTTACATTATTAATAATAAATATTTACAATTTTTTTGTATTTCTTTGGCATTCACTATGTAACAATTTCTAGACATTTTTTGTTTTTTAATGAGTTTTATTATTCACAATGTACATTTGTTACGTATAAATTTTATTAATTAGCGACCGGTTTCGACACGTTCGTGTCATAACAAAAAAGTTAATTCAAGCATTAATATAGTTAGTAAAATAATAGCACCAAAATGCCAAAGGCAAGGCTTTTTATAAGACGGTGTCTATAAATGTCTATGTAATGTTATATTCGTTGTAATTCTGAACGCAGTCCAATGAAAGCCTTCGTATAAAAATATCGGAATGCGTCCTCAAGTTTTAAGAGTGCATTCTTACGTTTTGTGAAGGATCCATTACATTATTATAAATTTTTTTTACATTATTAATAATAAATATTTACAATTTTTTTGTATTTCTTTGGCATTCACTATGTAACAATTTCTAGACATTTTTTGTTTTTTAATGAGTTTTATTATTCACAATGTACATTTGTTACGTATAAATTTTATTAATTAGCGACCGGTTTCGACACGTTCGTGTCATAACAAAAAAGTTAATTCAAGCATTAATATAGTTAGTAAAATAATAGCACCTTGCAAATCACCTCTATTGAAAATGTTCCCCGTTATGTTGACTCCTCCCTCCGTTTCCCTCTCAACCCTCTCCCCCTCCGTCAAATCCCCTCCCACCAAAGAACCAAACTAAATAAAACCTCATATTTCTGCACTTAAAAATTTAGTTTTAAAATAGCTAGTTAATGACACGAACGTGTCGAAACCGGTCGCTAATTAATAAAATTTATACGTAACAAATGTACATTGTGAATAATAAAACTCATTAAAAAACAAAAAAGAAATATTTAATTTGCAACAACACCGTTTCTTATTTCAATGCCTCAAAGGCATTTTATATGGCACGTAAGGTTCTTGACTAGCAACCCGTAGGTGGCGGGTTCAAGTTCAAATCGCGGTGTGCGCAAGGAAATTTTATTCAATTAATTGGTTTTGTTTCGCAATTAATTCATCAAAAGTAATATACAGATTTTCGCAACACGTTCCAGAATGAAAGATACTCTTAGTATCGCCCTGGTGAAAGACCACGACTATGAATTTATTTATTTTTTATAATATTGATTACATTTTATGCTTTTGACTGTCCAACTAGGAAGGATTCCCGTTTTAGGACAGTCAAATTGGAACGTGGCTTTGACCAGATCTGCACAGCCCCACTTTTCTCTTACCATCTCTTTCCTCTCCCACTACTTACAGCCTCACAATATACCTAGATTGCTGCAGGGAGGCTTTAGGTGTAAGAGGAGGTGACTTATTAAGGATTGAGCAAGTGAACATTAGATTACTTGGTTAAAGCCGTGTCAAATGACGGCTCTAAACTGGATAGTTGTCTTTCTCACTAGGGAGATACTGAGAGTATCTATGTATTCTACTACTCTACTCGGAACGGCGGCTATATGAAAGCATTCATCGCCACAATTTAATAAAAGCTTTATTATTTATTGTGGGTCAGGGATTAAACCGCTGATAAACAAAAACAACAAAAGCTGGGCCTCTGGCGTAGGTTATCGAATTCAAGAGTGACGGACAACAATTTACATAAAAGGGTAAAGCCACGTCATCTTCTATTATTGGCCACATCTATAATCATATAGAAGAAGCCGATTCGGCATAGTTACCTCAACTCTATGGTGACAATTCTGATATAGTGACAACTCAGATGTAGTGACAATTCGGATTAGGTGTTTCTAGATTTCGGTCACCTATATTGAGAACTCTAGAGAATATAGAGAAAACTCGGATATAGTGACAATTCGGATTAGGTGTTTCTGGATTTTCGTCACTTATATTGAGAAATCTAGAGAATATAGTGACAACTCAGATATAGTGACAATTCGGATTAGGTTTTCCTGGATTTTGGTGACTTTTATTGGCAACTCTATAGCGAGAAGATCACCGCTCGTGCGGTGATCTTCTCGCGTATGTGACGCATGTTTGGGGGCGGTGCCTGGAACGTCACGGTGAGACCCAAACGGTCGCACTAGACATATCCAAGGCCTTTGACCGGGTCTGGCACCGAGGACTTGTCAACAAATTGCCTTCTTACGGACTTCCCGCATCCCTGTGTACGTGGATTGCTAACTTTTTAAGGGATAGGTCGATTCAGGCGGTTGCTGACGGTTTCACCTCTTCCTTACACTCCATAAATGCTGGCGTCCCACAGGGATCGGTTCTGTCTCCGACTTTGTTTTTGTTGCACATCAATGACCTTTTGACATGTGCACCAATTCATTGTTACGTGGATGACAGTACAGTTCATGATAGCTTTTTGTTTGACAAGCCCCCAAAGGGCACACAAACTCCAACGGCTCGGAGGGCTTTGAAGCAGAGAATGGACGGTTATCTCGAGAGTATTTCCTCCTGGGGTAAAAATAATCTCGTCGAATTTAATGTTTCAAAGACCCAATCCTGTCTGATTACGTCTAAAAGGGATCCAAATGACAATCTAGTCTCCTTCAACGGAAGCAATCTTCCGAACAGGCCTTCCATTGATATGCTTGGTGTAACTATAAGTGACCAGCTCAGGTACGGGGGCTCCATTGAAGCCAGAGTAAAGTTGGCCTCTCAGAAGCTGGGCGTACTGTACAGGGCCCGCAGATACTTTAATAGTACACAACTGCTGACCCTGTACAAATCGCAAGTGCGCCCTACTCTCGAATTTGGTAGCCATCTCTGGTCCGGAGCCCCTAAATACCTGAAAAAAACCCTTGACTCTGTGCAAAAACGGGCGGTCCGTTTGATAGATTCCCCAATCTTAACAAGCGGACTGCAATCTTTAGAGCACAGGCGTCAGGTAGGTATGCTGTCCTTGTTCTATCGGTATTACAATGGAAGATGCTCTGAGGAACTAGCGTCATTGATCCCTTCGGCACCGGTGCATAGTCGGGATACACGCCAAACGCGCGCCCAACATTTGTACACGGTTGACATTTGTCACATGAGAACGGGTCGCTTCTACGATTCGTTCTTAAGTTCAACAGCTCGGCTGTGGAACGAACTGCCGGCCTCTGTGTTTCCTCCCTCCTACAACATGGGACTCTTCAAGACCCATGTTCACTCCTTCCTCTCCACAAAAAGACCCTCCACACAGCATCCCCAAAGATGACATAGGCCCTGAGGGAAATTATTTTCTTCAGGGCCTCCTGTGTGGAGTTAATATAAAAAAAAAATAAAAAAACTCTAGAGAATATAGAAACAACTCGGATAAGGTGTAAGTATCTAGATTTCGGATTTATTGAGAACTTGCTGTGGTGACCTCAGATATGGGAAATTCGTTGAAGTTAACTGAAATATAGTGCCAACTCGAACATAGTTAATTCGGACAAAGTGCCAATTAGCCTATTGAGAACTCGGATATAGTGCCAACTCGGAATGCGTGACTTAAGATTATGTTTCAACTCAGCTTTAGTTATCTCGGATAAAGTGTCAATTAGGATATTGTAAATTAAGATTAAGAAGTGACGACTGCAATAGTAAATTCGAAGACATACAGCGATAACCCGGATATGGCATATATGTTGAGTAGCGCCCTTCGTGGTAGCCGGACGCGTCCTCGCGTCCTCCAACCGCTTTGTGTTTTTTTAGTATTTTCAAGGGAAATGAGGCAACATCCCTTTGAAAATAATTTTAAAAATCAATCAATTACATTTTAAATTATCTAAAAAATAGTAATCAGAACTATATAGTTATGTGATTAGAGTGCAGTGTGTTAAAAATGAATAATCGAAAATTCTTCTAAAAAATATTCGAAATTCGCCGAAGTTAAACTTGCTACGAGGATCGGTAACTGTAGGTAAGTCAGATGTTTTCAACGGAATTTTTAGAAACTCTGAAGTCCCTAAAAAGTGTTTCGTTAAGCCCAGGTTAATTTATTATCCCGACCATAGTAAATAAATTGCGGGTACAATGCGCCACTAACACAATCACCAGGAACAAGATTACATGGAGATGAATGAAGGACTTGCCGAACGTCACAGCGGTGCTACCAAGGTCTGGTATCTATGTGAGGATATTTTGTCAGCGCTTTATTAGCAGCAGACACATACCTGGACTGATGACGAACTTTGTGCTGGCACTGTTGGTGGACACGGTGGACTCTCTCGCTGCAGCAGCTGGTCCAATTTCTTCACCACCTAGGATTCTTGCTGCGGAGTCTCCATCCTCTATCTTCGTCGAAGGTCACAGCGGAGCTTCCAAGGTCTGTTATCTATCTGAGGATACTGTGTCAGCGCTTAATAATCAGTAGACACATACCTGGACGGATGACGAACCTCGTGCTGGCACTGTTGGTGGACGCGGTGGACTCTCTCGCTGCAGCAGCTGGTCCAGTTTCCTCACCACCTAGGATTCTTGCTGCAGAGTCTCCATCTTCTATCTTCGTGTCACCTGTTCCTGTACTTCATTTTATTTAACTTTATTTTTGTAATATTTATATCTTTTGTAATACCTGCATCAACTGTAAAGCGCCCCTGAGGTGATATCTCACAAAAGCGGCGCTATACAAATTGTCCAATAAATAATAATAATAATAATGGCAACATGAGAATAACCCGGCTATGGTCCCGATACAGTGACATAAAGGCTATAGTAACCTAAGATATAGTGACAAATCGGATATGAGACTAAGAATTTAGTGAAAAATCTTCCTCTGTACCTTATGATCTCAATGTTATACAATGGTATATATAAAGAAAAGTATGGATTGAAAAAATAGTACAAAAACACATAACACAATGCGATTGATGAATTGAATTAAGTTTGCTTTTATTAGATGTTTTAACGCATTTTTCACAATTATTAAATTACAAATCAAAGGAAAATAACATTAAATTGTGTTTTTTGAACGTTTTCGAAGACTGGAAAAAATAATTTATAATTCTTTTGTTTGTGTATTTGTGAGGCTAGTTCTAGTATTATGCATTATGCAGTCCGGTGCGCATACAAAATATTAATATGGTGTACTTTCTAATTAGATCTGCCTTCACTTCGCCTGCCAACAAAAAGGTTCGTTGCGGATGCGATCATAGAGCGGTACTACCCCGCGGCGTCAAGCGATTCTCGAACCCACAGTGTGGGCGTTCCTTCATTAGTAAGGGTCAAAATCGCCCGAAGTAATATCGGCTCCGAGATTAAAAGGCGTGCCAATAGTTTTTTGCGATGAAATTTAATTACATTGTGGGAAACGTCTAGCCGCTGGCGTAGAATCGATTTACAACATCACTTTGAAATTTATTCTCCATGCTCCAGAATTCAATGAGAATAAAATTGTTTGGTAGAACATAAACATTAGAAAAAATATTGATTTTGTATTATTTTGTACGCTTCAGTTAAAATTACGAAATCATATCAATAATGTTATAATGCTGTTCAAGGGTATTATTTCATATAGCCTAATGTGAGTTCTTAGTTGGTTGTGTAGTTTTACAGAATTGGTAATAGACATCGATGAAATTGCAAAACAATTATTTTCTATTATGTTTTGATATTTGGTGTAGGCACATCTTTGAATTCAATAGGAAAACGTAATAACTTTTCTCTTTGTAATTGCTTGAAGATTTGTGAATTGCATTACAAATAATAATAAAAAACATAACCGGGCAAAAAGGTAAATGCTTTCGTGAGGGATTTTGATTAATATTTATTGAGGTTGGCTATCGATATATAGAGATTTGACATCCTTGAGGTTCGCTATCATTCAGGTTGGCTAACATTGAGGTTGGCTATCAATGAGGTTTGCTATCTTTTAGGTGGCTATCATTGATGTTGGCTATCGATATATAGAGGTTTGACATCCTTGAGGTTCGCTATCATTCAGGTTGGCTAACATTGAGGTTGGCTATCAATGAGGTTTGCTATCTTTTAGGTGGCTATCATTGATGTTGGCTATCGATATATAGAGGTTTGACATCCTTGAGGTTCGCTATAATTTAGGTTGGCTAACATTGAGGTTGGCTATCAATGAGGTTGCTATCTTTTAGGTGGCTATCATTGATGTTGGCTATCGATATATAGAGGTTTAACATACTTGAGGTTCGCTATCATTTAGGTTGGCTAACATTGAGGTTGGCTATCAATGAGGTTGCTATCTTTTAGGTGGCGATCATTGATGTTGGCTATCGATATATAGAGGTTTAACATACTTGAGGTTCGCTATCATTTAGGTTGGATAACATTGAGGTTGGCTATCAATGAGGTTGCTATCTTTTAGATGGCTATCATTGATGTTGGCTATCGATATATAGAGGTTTAACATACTTGAGGTTCGCTATCATTCAGGTTGGCTAACATTGAGGTTGGCTATCAATGAGGTTGCTATCTTTTAGGTGGCTATCATTGATGTTGGCTATCGATATATAGAGGTTTAACATACTTGAGGTTCGCTATCATTCAGGTTGGCTAACATTGAGGTTGGCTATCAATGAGGTTGCTATCTTTTAGGTGGCTATCATTGATGTTGGCTAACGATATATAGAGGTTTGACATCCTTGAGGTTCGCTATCATTCAGGTTGGCTAACATTGAGGTTGGCTATCAATGAGGTTGCTATCTTTTAGGTCGCTATCATTGATGTTGGCTATCGATATATAGAGGTTTAACATACTTGAGGTTCGCTATCATTCAGGTTGGCAAACATTGAGGTTGGCTATCAATGAGGTTGCTATCTTTTAGGTGGCTATCATTGATGTTGGCTATCGATATATAGAGGTTTGACATCCTTGAAGTTCGCTATCATTCAGGTTGGCTAAATTGAGGTTGGCTATCAATGAGGTTGCTATCTTTTAGGTGGCTATCATTGATGTTGGCTATCGATATATAGAGGTTTGACATCCTTGAGGTTATGCTAATCATTGAAAAAGAAGAAGAATATCATTGATTTTGACTATCTTTTAGGTTAGTTATTATTTTGGTTGGCTAACATCAGTAACATGTTAACCCTCCGCCCTGCTGCCGCCCGGAATAATGTTTTTGGCACCTTTCTCTACTAAGTCTTCCATCAATATCCCATGTTTATTAAGTGACTGTATATTATTGTAAGTTGTACTATGTATTGTATATAGGTGTATCAATAAATTAACTTTGGATAAAAAGCTTATCTGTTTACCTTAATTTTTATATTTGCGAATTATTAAATCGACTGATGCAGAATTCCGTGCGCAGTCCATGACGAATGTCGAGGTGAGGTGCTTTTAAAAATAAAAAATAAAAAAAATTTATTACATTGGCGTAGCAAAAAAACCTCGAGCCCGGCAAACTTGTTTTTCGGAGTATATTTTTTGCTTTGTTTTAGTAAAGAAACTTTTTGAATCTATAACATGAATGTCGACTGCTAATGTTTGTTAGTGTATCAAAACTGTAAAGTGTTTCAACTTCAGAGGTACAACTAACTCCACATTTAGTCAAAAATATGTTCAGCCTAAAATACAAAATTTTACGAACACCGAAACATAGATTAAACATTTCTAATCTTTGAAGGCAATAGTTTTACATATTATAACGGAGTAAATATAAAAGTTTTGGCTCAAAAATATAACTAGACTACGATTTTAACTAATATGACAAACAGACCTTCGATTTTTTATCTTCCAAATGCATCGTCTTACTAATTTGGTAGGCGAAGCAGCTGTCACACATTTCAGAATTTTATCATATGTATTTGAGTCAAACGGGTAAACATATTTCAGATACGAATTTCTCTGAGACACATATGTTTTGCTTGTTTTTTACTATATTTTATGCAGGCCTTCGGGCAGTTGCCCAGGTTAACAAGATGATCGCAACGCCACTGTTAAATGAATTGTTTATTTTCCTATTCAATTCACGTAGCACACTCTTTCTAGTTGTTATTTTATGTGTGACCTTCACCTAAGTTCATGGTGTCGGTCCGCCGTGATCACGCGCGTGATGTCGGTAACCTCCGACGGAAAATATTATTTTATTTATAATCACACATCACACTAAGGTTTTGCAACCAAAGGTGTTGGAAGTATGCAGTTTCCTTTCCATTTCGCACAAGAGTGGTGGATGTTGATAGTATTGCCCTAATGAAAGACCACCATCTCAATCCAAATGTTGCAAGTAATGACCTTAGGCATGTAGTGACCAGATTTGAGGAGACAGGTACTTCATAAACCCCCCTTTTTTTTCATTTTCAACTCCAACAACCCCCCTCCCCCCCTTCACCCACCCCTTTTAGCCTAACGACCTACCCAAATTGGAGATGCCTCAGAATATATAAAATATAATTAAATACCAAAAGGAAGATTATAATATTTTCACATATTGCGTCACTTATTTAATATCTTGTAAAAATGACATCTGAAATAATAGTACAAACTTGTGGTAAATGTTCACCGGTGATCGATGGACGGTTCTTATTGATCCCATGATCTGATAGTATTATTACGCCAGCGTCTGGACGATCTAGGCCCTCTGATTGGTCGAATTAAAATTGTCTGTTTCGGGTAAATTCAGCTAACTTGAAAATTAAGACACGATTTCATACTAAAATAGGATCGCCTCATAATAATACGAGATTTCTTCAAAAGCATCGTTTCTGCTCATATAATTTTTGGATAATATCGAAGAAAATATGTTTTAGAAAGTTCATAATCCATTGGATTAATTACATTACAATGAAAATTATCCACAGTTACGTGATTATGTTTGACGTTTATAAAAAAATCACGCGTTCCTTATTCAATATGGCCGACAGAGCGCACCTCTGGCGGTTTAAAAACGAACCAAATGAATGGCGCGAATATTTAAATATGCAGTTCACAATATTTGACTACTTACGATTAACAAGCATTTAATAAGAAGATTTCTTCTGGAAGCTTATCACTTTGTAATGGCATTTTTCATTATTATTTATATTTTTTTTTGCTTATTAATTATATCTGATTTTATATTGACATGTTTTCTAATTTGTAAAATTTCAAAATTATTTATTTGCGATGCTTTATATCCTGAGTGAAGTATTTTAAGACCTGATTTTTTATCGAAAGTGTGATCATTATTCAAAAGATGATTTGCAAACTCAAATTCACTATTTCCATTTAGAGCCCTGCGATATTCTTTAGTTCTGACTTCAAAGTTTCTATTGGTTCTACCTTTGTAAAAGAAATTACAATCATCCCAATTGAGTTTTTAAACTCCTGATTTTTTGGTTTGAATTTTGTTATCTTTATTATTAAGAATATATTTCTTCATTGTTATTAGTGTAAAACGCCAGTTGAATAGTACCAGAATTGTTTTTATATATAATTTTAGAAGTATCGTTATCCACAAGCAGAATTCTACGCCATTGTTTATTTCTATCTTTAGAAAGACCGTCCGAAGAATATGTTTAATTTTTTTTATTTAGTATTTCAACTATCAATTTATTAGAATAACCGTTATTAAATGCTATTTGTCTTATGAATATATTGTTTTATGGTTATATTCTATTTGTTTTTTTCAGGTCTTTAAAACTTCACTATAAATAATTTTTAAATTTTAGAAATGAGGAAACATGTTAATATAAAAGCAGATATAATTAACAAGAATTTTTTTGTAAACTCTCTTTTAAATATTTTCCCACTTAACTGGTCTTTCCCGTCTAACGATATTGTAATTCCTAATTATTATAAACCCAGCCTACTCTTACCCCTCCCCCCTCCTTCCACTTCTTCTTTCCCAATTGCAATCTATATTTAATTTTTGACTTCGGTGTATACACAATAAAATGTAAACATTATATTTATTTATTTATTGGATAATTTGCATAGCGCCGCTTTTGTGAGATATCACCTCAGGGGCGCTATATTGTAATAATCTACCTTTATATATAGATTTTTACTCTTCTGATGAAGGTGTATATATATTCTAACTTTAAACTTTATTAGATACAGTAACAGTTGTAGGTAAAGAATTACCAAATGATTACCGAAAATGATTACCCTCCTTTTATTCATAAACACGGGTACAATTAATCAATATGTAATAATCTATTATTTAAGTCAACTTTGTTATAAATATCTTTAATTGTGACAAACTAAACGATATTGATTAAACTTATAGACATTGACGGTTGTAACACATATTTAAGCACTGCAAGTCTCCTATGAGCTAATTATATTAGGTACGATAACAGTTAATATCAGTTGTAGACATGTAGTCAATAATAGTGTTTCATTTGAAATAATCCATCACAAATACGTAAAATTTCATTTATTCAAACAACTGTCATTCTTATTATGCGTAAATTTAGCATGTTATTATTAATTAACTCCTTCCTGTTCCGTGTTTTAACAATATATATACTCACCCTCTCTCTGTGAATGTCCTAAAATCTATCTATTAAATGTAACTGTTTTAACAACAAATGTTTTAACAAAAAACCATTTTAAGTTAATGTTTTAACAACATTAACTTAAAATGGGCGAAGCCCAACTAAGAGCCGCCCGCAGGGCCTAGGAGGAAAAAACCCGCGGAGCGGGTTTTTAACTGCTAGTAATATTATATTGGCGCAAAATTGCAGCTTTGCAATTTTGCCATAATCAAGACATATATGTTATATTAGAATGCTTCTATTCATATTCTATATTATGTGTGTTAAAATATGGTGCATCCACTGACAAAAAAAATATTTATTGAATATACCTATATATTTTTTTAATGTTAGATCCTCGCAGCAGGCCCTGTAGAAAATAATTCCACACAAGGTCTGTGTCATATTTGGTGATGCTGCGTAAGGGTGAAAGGGTATGAGGGGTGGGAAGGAATCTGGGGGTCGGTGTGTCCAGGAGTGACGGACATATGAATCTATCCTTCCCACTGCGGTGCAGTGATGTTCTGATAGCGTCCTGCTGGGGTAGTCCAAAAGTCTCCTTCAACCAGTATCCCCCGATCCGGCCTGTAGTTGGTAGGCAGACGTATCCCAAACTTATCCCTCGCTAAGTCACCAAACGTAGCGAACCACTTGGGATTACCTACGGCAGAGATATTGGTTATCAGATAACAAATAATATAAAATATGGAATATCTACCTATAGGACGGTGTGGAGTCGAACACCGAATTCTTGGGAATAATGAACTGAAGGGAGATTACAGAAAACCGATTGGACTTGAGGTGTTCCAAGTTTCAACGGTTGTAGAATGTAGTACTCGAAAAGATAGTGTTGATTTTGTATTATTATTGACCAGTGAATAAATAATTATCAGTATTTTAAAATCGAAAAATTAACAGTACATCTCAAGTCAACCAAAAGGGTAATAGAGGCAGTGTTTGACCTACAGTGTCTACCAAAATGGCAAATTCAGAAAAAAATCTGAGAAGCAAAGGACAAACGACAGCTGCTAACCTTTCATCTGAGCCCCACGTTTTAAACTTCGACAATCTGCTGGAAAAAATTGAGATGAAAATGGAAAAAAAATTGGAATTATTTAAACAAGCAATAATAAAGAAAATAGATGATGAAAATCAAGAAACCAGAAACACAAGGGACTTCATCAGCCGTCAGTACGATGACATTCATCTTAAGATGGAGACCATTATCAAACTGGTTTCGGAAGTTGAATTAATGAGAAAGGAGCTAACGGAAAAGGACAGAATAATAAAGAGCCTGGAAGTCAGACTGGCAGAAGTGGAGCAAGTAACTCATGAAGACACCCTTGAATTTACAGGGATCGAAGTAAAAGAGGGTGAGCAGCCTGCAGAAATGATTAAACGGGTTGCCGCAGTCTCAGGAATCGAATTAAAAAGCGATGACATCCTCGACATCAAGAAAATTCCGGACCGACGACCTGGAGTCCCCCCAAAACTCCACGTCAGATTTACTAACCCCCAAAAAAGACGACAAATTCTACTGAACAAAAGGCAACTTAATACAATTACAGCACAAGGAAACGGATTCCAGAAGATTTTTGTTGGTGAAATCCTTGGTCACTATTTCAAAGATCTTCTGTGGAGGTCTAAAACAAGGGCAAAAGAAATGGGCTTCAAATATGTCTGGTACAAAGACTGTAAAATAATGATTAGGAAAAATGACGGCGACAGACAAATACACTACATCAAACATTCTGATGATCTTAAAAAAATTGATTAGTTTCTTTGATTGAGAGCCCCACTTTTACCGGTCATTCACTGGGTCGGTCATTCACTGGGTCGATTCCCCCAATATTGGTGAGTCATATCTTTTATGCTTATTTTCGCACTGTAACAATAATGAACTCCTGCACTAGCAATGAAAGGTTGAAACCCCCAGTGATGGCCACGGATTAGTGGAGCTCTCATTCAAGGGAATTAAACAATTCTTTTTTTTGTTTAGTATAAATTTTATAATGGCTATTAACTTTAATCGCATGTATGCAGAACATGGTGATCAAATCAACCCTTTTACTACTTCAGATGCCAAAATTTGCAAATATCTTATAGCAGAGGTAAAAAACACTACAATTATGCACCAAAATATTAGGTCAATTAATAAAAACTTTAACGAACTCCAGATACAGCTTAACCACCTTAATATAGACTTTGATATAATTATTCTCACGGAATGTTGGTTGTCAAACATTTATACTCCAAAATTAATAAATCACTACTCTTCCTTCAATTCGACAAAACATGATAGCCAGAACGATGGAGTCGTGGTATACACAAAAAATGATCTTAACCCCATTGTAACGGAAATAGACATTATTGGCGCGAACTGTTTGCAAATAACATACAATAATGACACTTGCATTCTAGCAATATACCGCTCTCCTTCGAATCGTAATATTACACCATTTCTAAATAGTCTTAATAGCATATTATCCAATCTTTCCCATACTAAAAATTTGATAATTATGGGAGATTTAAATATCAACATACTCCCAAACAATTCACATCACCAATGTCATGACTACCTAAACATGTTAGAATTCCATGGATTAATTAGTACCATCAATACACCAACAAGAATAGTCAATGAATCAACTTCATGTATTGATCACATAATGGTCAAAACTAATAAACAAAACAAAAGCATCATTTACAAATCAACAATTACAGATCACTACACAACAATCTTCACTTTGCAATCCGACACCACAAAAAATAGACGAGATCAGTCTCTTATATACAATAATATTAACTTTGAAAATTTAAAAGCCTCAATTAAAAATAAATCTTGGCAAGAGCTTTTCCAAATAAAAAACTCAGATGATGCATGGATATATTTTGTTGACTTTCTGAAAAATGAATTAAGTAATAATACCACAATTTTGTCAAAAAAAATTCCAAACAAAATTAAACCCTTGAAATCATGGATAAGTCATTCAATCATCAACTGCATTCGTAGAAGAAACGCACTACACAAAAAAGTGAAAGAAAATCCATATGACATAATAGCAATAAACATCTACAAAAGATACAGAAATACGTGCGGTGACGTCATCAGAAAGGCAAAAGAAATCTATTACGGAGTCAAAATCAAAGAAAGCAACAACGATCCCAAAAAAATATGGCAAATTTTAAGAGAAGCCACAAATACACAAAACACTAAAGACAAACAAGACATAAGTAAACTCTGCATTGATGGAGAAATTATTGATACCTCAAAAAACCCAAAGCTCGTTGCGGATCACATCAATAATTTTTTTATTAATATTGGGTCACATTTTGCTTCTCGTCTACCAAATTGTGGGAATGCTCAAACTTCTGAAATAGGACTCCAATTTTCTCAAAGAAGATTTAACTTTCAAAAAGTGTCTGGGGAAGAGATTCTAAAAATAATTAATTCCCTAAAAAACACGTCTAGTGCCGGAGTTGATGGGTTATCAACCAAAATTTTAAAAACGCTGTCTACGGAAATTGCATTGCCCCTAGAACACTTAATAAACTCTAGTATCACTCAGGGCCACTTCCCCTCAAACCTGAAACAAGGTATTGTTATTCCTATACATAAAACAGGTAACAAGACAAACATAAACAACTACAGACCAATAACTCTACTAACTAGTCTATCTAAAGTATTTGAAAAGGTTGTCAATGCACAGTTGGTAAAATTTCTCGTGAGCCATAAACTGATTTCAGAAAATCAATACGGGTTTCAAGAAAACAAGAGTACCTCAGACGCTATTGCTGCTGTCACTGATTTCATTGTTAAAAACCTTGATAAAAGCAAAAAATGTATTTCAATCTTCTTAGACCTATCTAAAGCCTTTGATACCATATCGCACAGTAAATTAACAAATAAACTTGAAAAAATCGGTATTGCGGACAACGAACTTAAATTCTTTAAAAGCTACCTTAATGGGCGTAAGCAACAAGTTAAAATAAATAACACATTAAGCAACACCTGCTCAACTAATTATGGTATACCACAAGGAAGCATATTAGGACCGATTTTGTTCCTGGTGTATATTAACGACTTATGTAACATTAATATTCAGGGGAAAATAGTTAGTTTTGCCGATGACACTGTTCTTCTGTTTGAAGCTGACACTTGGCCAGCTGTCTACAAAAAAGCTGAAACGGACATAAGCATTGTAAAAAAATGGTTGGATACTAATACGCTCACACTGAATGCCGAGAAAACCAAATACATCACATCAAGCATTAATATTACAGGTCAACCTCATGACGATGCCTCTATTAGAATACACACATGTTTGAATTCTGAAGAATGTTGTCAGTGTCCCTACATTGAGCGCACTGCTCAGATAAAGTACCTCGGCCTCACCATTGATCCATACTTCAAATGGAATCTTCACACTCAAAGTATTGCAAACAAAATAAGAAAAACCATGCACTTCTTCAGAACGATACGAAACTTCCTTAACTTACAACACTTGAAAATGGTTTATTTTGCACTCTGTCAATCTATTATTGAGTATGGTATCATAGCGTGGGGAGGTGGAACTTCATCTGCACTAGACCCAATCATAAGGGCACAGAAAACTATTATAAAAATAATTCTTAGGCTTCCTCTAATTACTGACTCGAACTTGATCTTTAAAATTATGAATGTGTTTGATGTTCGGCAGACATACGCAAAAACAATACTCACTCACCTATACACAAATAAACATACATACTACGAAAAAAGATCTAATACTCGCTGTACTCGAAGCAATAACAAAGACTTACTTCAAATTCCTGTAACGCACACTACTTTTGGACAACGAAATTTTAGATATCTTGCGACTAGACTTTATAACATTCTTCCTGATAAAATAAAAACATGTCATTCACAAAAAAATTTCAAAGATAGCGTAAAAATTTGGATTAAAAGTAATGATAGGGCCTTTACCGGTGCACTCATCCAAATTCGCAGTCATTGATGCAACCTAATTATTGTATGTATTTTCATATAATTGTAGGTATATTATTAGGACTATAAACGAACTTGGTATATGATGTATTGATATTGATGCTACCTAACTATTGAGTGTTCATATTTTTATATAATTGTAGGTACGTTATAGTACTATAAATAAACTTGGTGGATAGCTGCCTCAACACAGGCTAAGCCTAGTGAGGCGGGCTATGATAAACCTTAACATATAACTACATTAACATTTCTATTATTTACATTTATTTTACCTACTGTTTATATATTAATTTCCATTGATAAAATTATATACTCTTCTAATTTATAAACCAATGTACACAAAACAGTCTTACATGTATTTCCATAGTTATAGTTTGAAAATTTGTCACAATAAAGATATTTATTATTATTATTATTATATTATTATTTATTATTATTTATAACCAAAGAGTTAAAACCGCTATCGTTAGCACAACATTCGACATGTGAGCATTTTTTTCAGCAAACCAAAAAGTTTACCAACATTAATGAAAACAGAAGAAAAAAAATATTTATAGTTTCTTTGGTATTATTAATGAAATATTGTGTTTGGCGGCACAACAGCACAATTAAAATAATGTTTTTGTAGCGTTCTGGTGATAAGCCATTATCATAATAATTAATAATAACTTGTAAAATATGCAAGGTTATCTTGTTCTTCGTACGCTATTTGATGCATTGCTCAACACGATCCAAACCCTCTCCAAACCTTCATATAATTACACTCCTTTCGATATATCTTTTATTTAGTTATTCCCTCATTATAACCGTGGCCCTTATTCCCATTGCCCTGATAGAGCAGGCTCCTCCCTTAAACTGATTATGTTATTGATAGGCAAAGACGAGCTCTCAGCGTAAAAGCAATCAAGCTCAGTCTTAGACCAAGTATCATATACAGGGTAAGGGACGCACTTGACTCACTTTAACCAGTGATTCTTGACATTATTTGGAGTAAAAAATTAAACGAAATTTTGGTCTCCGCTGAATATTATGCGTTTTTCCTTATAATTTAAAAAAAAAAACAATTAAAAAATAATTCTTCCACGTGTTGTCGTTGGTCACTCAGCCGAATCAACCCAATCTCTTACAACCACCCTAGATGTCCAATTTCTACTAATTCTCTGTTTTATGTTGATAAAAACTATCAAAAATAAACCACAATTTAATTTACTATTTTTACTCCAAATAATGATAGGAATCTCTGGTACGATTTGAAAATTTCATAGCCAAAAATATTATAGTGATTTATTTTTTGTTGTATTATGCCGTGTTGCGCTACCTCCTTCTTCGGACAGCATTACAGTGTCCACCATCAGGGCAGATGTGACACATGTGTGTTTACGGAGGTGTGAGTTCCCGGATTTTGCAGCCCTTGTGATATCTAGGGAGGTAGGAATGACTGAAAGAATAAACAGCTCCGTGAATATCTTACTTACATTTTTGTTGTTGTTATTATAAGTGTGTCACCTACTCAATTTATTCATAATATAATGTATGCTACTTATGGAGTGTGTGGGATTGTACCAACCTCCCCACATATATTATTAATATATTATGTAATCCAGGACACCAAGCCAAGCATTAAAAGGGAAGATAGAAACCTATCGAAAAATAGACCTATTGGTGTATCTTCAAATTCCCCGGACGTTTGGACATACGTGATATCTGATGAGGAAATTCTTCATCAAATGGCTGAAACTTGTCACAGAAATTATATTAGATACGAATTTATTGAAAACGAACTAATATACAATACTAACTGACGGGTACCCGGCGTTGCTGGGGGTTATTCTTAGGAGATACACATATATCATCGCGTACTTATTTGTAAGGCTTTTTAAGATATTATTTTGGTGTATGTCATAAAGTTTAGCCAGCGTTAATAATTTAGTGCACGAAAACATATTTTCACGACTTGATTATAAAACATCGACTTTCTATAAATACAATTTGCATGTTTTAAATATATAAACCTTCTGGAATAAATTCTCTAAATGACAGTGAAAACCCTATTAAAATGCGTTGCGTAGTTTATAAGAACTAAGCGCACAAACAGACAGACGCGGGTAGCGACTTTATTTTATACTATTAAGAGATTAGAGAAAAATACTAAAATGATTTAAACTTATTTTGATGACCTAGAAATCCTTTCTGAACCGAAAAAAAATATCTTGCAAATTCCCCATGTCTTTTTATTCCCTGCGATAGTAAAAAAAAACACTCGCTGTCTTATCGACAATTTCCTTATCGGATCCATTTAGCTCCTCCCGGCTTGTTTGATGTGTAATTGTGATAGACCCCTCTTTCATCTTTACGATTGCATTCAATCCACAAATTTCACAAACAATGTTGTTTCAAGCCGTCATAATAAAGTGATAAGGTAACGTGGTAACATCTATCATTGGAGATATAACAAGAAGTTGTTTTGACTTATCGCATCTTACGACTTCATAATTAGGTACTTTTTACAGATCATTTGATGCGCTAAATAGATGGGATGAGGTAATAGAGCATTATTAAAGCTGTGAAAGGAGATGAAAAAACACAATGTTAGTTTATCTTTTTTAATGACTATAACTTTCCAAAAATGTTTGTATTTGTCGTGGAACGCAACTTTTTACAGTTGAGGGTTTTTGTAAATTTCAACTGGGCGCATTGAAGATTATCCTTAAAAAAATAATATTTTATTTACTTGATGATTTTTGAGTATAATATAAAAACAAAATACCATGTATTTTTGAAAAATAAATAGGTATTTCTTGATTATAGTTCCCAAAATTATGCAAGGAGCTTTTACTAAGGTATCAACTTAATTTGTCTACAGTGGGTCTTTTCAGACTTTCTTGAAGATATCGGAGCTGCAAAAGTAACAAATAAAATTCTAACATGTATCTTAGTAATATGCATATTGCTAAGTGTATGAAGGTATCAGTTCTTAGTCAATTAGAAAGTCTTAGTAATCAGAAATCCAAAGTAATAAGCACTCACTTGGACTAAACTGTGTTCACCGTTAAAATTGTGCATTTATTTTAAACCCGTTATATTATTTAATGTTCTCAAGTCCTGGAGTCATATATGTAAGATTATTATAATGTTTTTTCATTAGTTATTGTCTAAAATTTACATAGATTCCTGCGTAAATTGTTTAGCTTCGTTGTTTAACTCTGGGGGCTCCTTTTAGAATCAGCATTTCAAAGGCAGACGACATCTACTCTACTGCCCAGATGATAGACGTTGATGAAACGTTGGCTGTAACGAATTTGTAGGAGTAATTTAGAGTACGAAAAGACATTTCATTCATGAATAAATGAAATGTCCAAATTTACAGTATTTGCAGGTCAAACTTAAGGCTACGCAAGACTTATAACTAATAACAAAGGTATTCTCGAGGCTCATATTTCAATTAATTCCAACAAATACGTACATACCGTTTGTTCAGACCGATACCCACGGGTATGAGTTATTTATATTTAAGATTAATAAAAACAGTACCTTACCATGAAGATATTTTACGTAAAACGGTTTGAAAATTTTATAAAACTTTTTTCAAATATAGAAATAACCGCAAGCACCAGATTTTATTTTTTCTAGATGATGAATTAGTAATAATTATACTTATGTCGTTAAGATTCATGCGGGCAAATTCGACCGTAGGTCCATTCAATACAATGGGGCCGCGCGTCGCATATTTTTGTAGACTTTATTTTAGTGTATTACGATTCTTAAAGGATTCCAAGTGTAATAAATTTTCAAACCTCCCTCTCTCTAATCTCCTTCAATTCGTTCAAACTCACAATTCACATTTTTTTCCCAAATTCGGAATGGCATAGTCTTTATGATTCTGGACTGGACATAAAACTTTAATAATATATTTTTTCAGCTTTGGATAGATAACAGCCGATAACTGCGATGATATAACCTGTAATGCATAAAAAACAACTTTTTAGATTAAATATTATTATCATAACCAGCTGCTGACTGCAATGAGATTAAATTATAAAAAAACTACACACAAATTTTGTTTTTGTAAATCTACCCGTGACGTTGGTTTTAGATTTAAGCCGATAATTCAATTGATACCTACTCAAACAGTTATCTACTTATTGCACTCATCTTTAAAAAAGATAATAAATAGTGACTTGCAGGAACTAAGGATAATAATGTTAGTATTATAATAATTATGTATCGGTTATAAAATAAAAAGGACATGTTCATTTCTAATTTAAGGCTACGCGGTATGAGAAAATCTAAAGTGCTCGAAACCCAAGTGAGCCGGGCAACTACGATGCTCTACGTCTTGTAATATTTTGAATCGAGCCGCTATCAATAACACACCTTACGTAGATGGCTATAAGGCTTAAATTCCCGCTTCACACCATCCACCTGTTTTGATTTATACAAGAAAAAAACATGGCCATAAAGTGCCTTTTATTTTTTTTTGTGGATGTTCAGGCACAAATATTTAAATGTTTTTTTTATAAATAAATTATTTGCCACATTATACAATAAAACCATAACCGAAAATGGGTTCGTAAGTAGGAGATTTTGAACTTTAAAGCAGTTTTCATAGGCCTATACATTATTTTTTTCTGGGCTTATAAAAAGACTTATCTAAAAAATACTCGATTATTTCAAAGGCCAGAATGTATTCTACTCGCAGTATTTAATTAAAGCATCTGATACATTTCTAGGTGACCAAATTTTCAAACCAAAAACACATGATTTTAAATTACTATGTAGTGCATCGCCTTAATTTATAAACATTAATTTTGTGAAAAATGTTGTTAAAAACTATCACATGTACAGAGTTTAACAGCAAGTACCCGAAGTATTTAAACCAGCTGTACCGGACGTACCTCCACCGACTTTAATTAATTTGCATAAATCTGAATTTACGCAGAGGCAGTTCCTTTACAAACTCACCTCTGCGCATATTCGAATTTATGCAACAAATCATCTCTAAAAACTTGTACAAAAACCTGTAAATCTTATATGAAAATTGATTAATAAATAAAACCACGGGGTCAAGCAGTCATCATTATAGACAAAAAAACAAAGGCTTGACCCCCCAATACCCTCTTATAAAATAAAATACCTATCAAAACAGGGAGGACTTGCATGAAATTTGAAATTGTGCAGACGCAGTTTCCTTTACAAAACTTGCCGTTTGCACAAAATTGAATATTGTGCAAAGCTTCCCTTTTAAATACCAACTCCCTTTAATATGTAAATTTGCACAAAATTGAATATTGTGCAAAGCTGCTTTTTAAATATATTTTCCCTTTTTAATATGTAAACACTCACAAAATGTCTAAGAAAAAAATATGTCCCGGGCAGGCGGATTAAAGAAACAGTCAGGGACCTAGTCAAATTCGTCCCCTTCCGAGTTGCGCAACAACGGCGTTCTGCCCTGTGAAAATTCCGGGAACCCAAAAATAATTCTCGGAATTTCTCGCTAACAAAGGGAGCGCAGGGCCCGTTGGTCCTTTAAAAGGCGAAAAACTTGCGCAATTCGGCAGAGAGCCAGCAACCGTCGAACCGACCACATCTCTCCTGGACTGCCCTGACTGCCTCTTCAAGCCTCTTCAGCCCTGGACCTTCACTGCAACCTGGCCTTCTTCTTTCTCCCGGCTCCCTGGTGCTCATCAAGAAGAAACTTCACAATAGTCGAAGCGTCCCTTGTCAGGGCGCAGGTTCCCCCTACCTTCCTCCCCCCTGCCTTATACCTTTCTCCCACATTTTTCCCTTTCCTCATATTTTTCCCGCATTTTTTCCCCATTTTTACCTTTTTTCAACATTCTCCGTCCTTTTTCCCGATTTTCCATCCAAGGCGTCGAAGCGGCCAGCCGGCCACTCCCGCTATATCGTCTGTGCGGCCGGCGACTACAGTGCCGTCCCGTACACCAGCCATTCCTCAGGATATGTGGAATAAAAAATGTGGATGTCATTTTGCAGTTGCTGTGTTCCCACAAACAGTTCGCCAACTCGTCGTGGAAGGAGATTTTAAATAATAGGTTCTTTGTGTTAAATCAGGGATTTATTAATACTTCGCGTATAACAATGGTGACTCGATAGTCGACCTAACTAGGAGCTGGCTAAATGAGATCTGAAAACACAAAGTTTGTCTGGGAGCATTCTAACTGGTTCTTTCGACTACTGGCTACTAGCTGCCATCTTGCGGACTTCCAAGCAAGCTCTATGCACTGCCCTCTGTGCCCTGTATGAGTGTATCTGTGAGGCTCTTACTTCGCAACAGCTGTCCTATGATATTTTTTTCGAGAGACACATGACGAGACAGAGCGCGTATCACATTATCCATCGCGACTTGTAGCAGTTTGATTTGTTTTTAATTTTTAAAAAATATATGTCATCAGACAGCAAATTGAAATCTACACTATTAATGCTAATTTTCTCCGGAATCACTGGTTAAAATCCTTCGGGCACGAGCTATTGCACTGACACGAGTTACATGGCCTTGGGAGTGGAGCAACAAATATCCGTACGAAATGCGAAGAGGGAGAAACACGAAAGATTGGGAAATTTCCTTCCAACAATCATGGCGCATTACAAAACAAAACAGAACTATATATCTAGATTGTTTTATAGTAAAAAGATTTAACACTGAAAGTGACATGTTTCAATGATACACCCTAAAGTCAAGCGAATTTCGTAAAACATCCTTCTGCAGAAGTACAACATTTGGAATAAACGAGGTAGTAAAGTGAGTGGACTGAAAATGAAACAAAAGGTACGAGAGGGTTTGCTACCTCTTCCTTTCCGAAACTATATTGCTTGCTTAACCCTTCCAGCGTTTTAGGGTCATATATGACCGGGCGTACATATTTAGTAAAAGTATTTTTATCTTTCTTTCTATCATGCGCAAATAGGTAATTTTACTGACGTTAGAAAGAGAAATAATTTTTTTTTCCAGTTTGCCTCAAATATTTATACTGGATGCCATTAATAATATCCTAAAAATAGTCAAAATGAATAATTCATGTTTCGCGCCGCTATCGTAACAATATTAAACAACTTAAAAAATATTTTTTTTATTATTTGAACGAGAAAAAAGTGAAGTTACAGTTATCTTCCAAATTGGCTGTGTTTTCGAAATATCAGGTTTTCACAATTTTTCTATGATTGGAAATTAAGTAAAAATATGGTATCGCGTTTTATCGACAACATTTTTTACTTTGATACTAAAATATTAAATTTAAATATGTAATGTTTATTTTAAATGAATACACCGGAAAGATAATTAATTATATCTCGTTTCTAAAACAGAATTTGTTTTCACAGAAAATTAAAAAAAATAAGATGTATATATCGCATTTTCAATAATCAGGAAACGTTTCAAACAGATCAAATGTGTTGAAAGTATCGGAAGGGATAATTATATGACTGCCTACAACAGATGTCGATGTCCAGAAAGTGTTCTTCCTAGTATTTCAATAAGGTAGCTTTAGAATTTCGGCAACAAGACGGCCAATTTGCCGCCCTAAGTAGTTGCCAAGGTTGCCCTGAGACTAAATACGGACCTATTACATGTGTCCTTACAGGACTAATTCAAAATTCAGGTAATTCCCGAATCAATATTGAACGATGAAAAATTAAACAATATTATTATTATTATTACGCGCATTGCAATGTTAACACACAAATTCTAAAAACCTATAAATTATACGAATATTTTGAAAACTAATTGGTTGAAGTGTGTATAAATAATTAACAAAAATAAAATAATAACCTGTTCCTATTAAATTGAACAAAAATAAGATGTTTATACAATGTTATAATTAATAACAAGCCAAGTCTATCATTAATGAAGTGAACCGCATAGCCAAAGAAATTTTAACGCGATTATTATTATCTTAATGTCGTAATAAATAATACAAGATTTATGTTAATTATTTATTCAACGGTAGTTTTATTTTAATAGGTACAAACGTCTTATGGGATAAACACATTAAAAGGATGAAGCGCAAAAAGACAAATAGGTATAGATACCTATATTATAAATTGTATAGTTAATAGAAATTAAATGTCAAATGACTAGGTAAATGAAATAAACTAAACAAGATGAAAACAACAATTAATTTGAAGACCACCGTTACAAAGTGGAAATATTCTTGGGCATGAATACAAAAAGGTGTTTGCAAACAAGATAATATATTTTTCATAGCGTCCTTTTTGTGAAAAATCACCTTAAATACGCTAAAAGTTATTAGTAACAAAATGTTGACCTGGCCACACTTGTACACTTCTATTACTTGTACATGTATTTCTCTCCGCACTACTCCACAATGGCGTCGCAATGAAGATAGGATGACGCTAGTTGTATGGATTTTTAATCATTTAGCAAAATAATTTATTAATTGTACGAATAAGTATCTACTCGTAAGCATAAACAGCAAAACTAATGTTTTCAAAATCAATTTTTGTTGTTCTATAATGTGATCATATTTATATTTAGGTAATCGTAAGTTTTTTCACTCATGATTTTGCTTTCATGTAATTATTTTGACAAGAGGCAATAAATTAAGACTTGTTAAATCAATAGGAATAATACGATACGCCTCTCAAATCAAACAATGATATTATTTATTAGTGTCTCTCATGCTGTGTTAAAACAAAATCAAATGCTTAGTAAGTATTAAATACAAAGGTCTAGCAGAGCCGCAGCACATAATTTTGGTGTTTTTTTTTATCCCGGAATAGCGGCTAATACAGCGCCTTGAATTTATGGGGCTACATTTTTTTCTTCGGTCCCCTTAGTGTAGGTAAAATAAAAAAAATTAAACTGTTGTAATAATATTTCCGTTGTAATTCGACCGGTCGGTGGCCGAGTTGACATCGCGTTTGGGTCCACAACACAAGCAACATTTTCAGCTTACTGTGGTGGTAGTAAGAGATTTTCAAATATTGTCAGGTTATTCGTAACCCGAGAATGATTGTATTTCTTTAAAAAAAAATATATATATATATATATATATTTTTTTTTAATTATATATATATACGCCTACGTTAAAATGTACAAAATGGTAAGTATGTATATAAATATATATACAACACAACGCATCAATGAAATAAAATTGAAGCGATTTTTTTTCCATCTAAAAATGGAAAGGTTATTTTTTTTTTTTTTTTTTCAATCATCAATCTTGGTACAAAATAGTGATCACAACGAGTTTGTTTTAAAACCTAATTATAATAATATTTTTAAACTTAAACTTACATTATCAAGTTACCGATTTTAGCGCGATTCAGATATAGCACCGAGTGCAGAAAATCGATTAATTTCTCCGCCCTCATTTTGGCTCTGACGTAATACAAAATATTTTAGGTAAATTTACTAGTTGACGGAGCATGAAAATAAATAAGAAGAGATACTGAAAATCTTAAAATGGGGAAAAAAAAGAAAATGCATTAGCAGAAAAAAAATAAACCTTACGAGAGTTCTAACCATGCGAAACGGAATTATTATTATTTATTTTTACTTTTGCATATTTAATTAAATTTTGTTGAATTCATAAGCAAATGTTTTAGCCAGATACATTCGATGTCTTTGGATTTTGTCGTAACCCCGGGTTTGTATCATAAACTCTTTAAATAAAACTCCGGGGTCAACAATGTAGGTACTTTGCACATTTATTTAGTGATTGATTATAATGAGCTCTGATGCCTTATTAGAATTACGAATAATTTGAATAGATTCCTTATAAATTAACAATATTCAACATCGGTAATTTTTCTCCGTGTAGATATCGTAATCAGAGTTGACGCGAATATAGATGTATGTATTTTCTGCATACAGCATGTTTCAAACCTATAATTAAACTTAATAGAAAATTCCATAGAAAATGAGAAGTTCGTTTTTAATGTACCTACCTAATAAAAATAACACATGGCCGAATAACAAAAGCGTCAGTCCTCTTCTGGCCGCCTGCAAAATTATCTGTGTCAAACTCTGCCAACGGTGCTATGTATATAGCGACGATATAAAACAGACATCTAAGTCGGTAAGTGTTTTTGTATGTTATCTCTGTAAAACCTGACCCTTCCCAATCCGAATTGATCAAAATTCTTATCGCGATCCGCTATGTAAATAATTTTATACGTAGATTATTAGAATATTGCTAGGGCAGTAGGTAACACGCGTTTGATGATAACACATTTGTTTACTGAAGTACATGTACGTAGGTAGGCAGGTACTTACTTATCTATCTTAGAATAATATCTTTTTACTTTTTTCTTTATTTTATGCGATTCCCTTATAAAAGAGTTTAAAATGCAAGGAGAAACTTTAGCATCCCAAAAAAATGTATGTTGTGATTTGTGAGGTAGAAGGCAGAGCCGGCCCTGTGACAAACGGCGACTGACTGATTTTGACGTCTCTCTTAAGAGGAAGCTACAAGCCAAAAATGAGTATATTCTTGGTATTCCTTATACTGTAGGTAATAGGCATTAAAATCGCTTGACAAACGGAGTCTAGAAACGTTCGATTTCAAGCACAAAACTGGTTTTTATTTATTTTGTAAATAATTTTATAAGAAAGCAAAAAGTTAATCAAGTGAAACTGTAACAGACAATATTTTGTAAAGTTGTTTCCTTAACGCGTTCATACATTTCTATAGAAAAAAAAAAATTAGTTGCTTACATTTATATTTTTTATTGAGTAATTTATTTTTTAACATGTTTTCTACTCAAGCGAAACGATGGGAAACCCTTCAATTTATTTAAAGTATATTTTTTGGTAATCATAATCTACACCAATTCGCTATAAAGATTAATCAAAATAGTGATTTAGCATTAAGCTTCGCCTTAAAATCAGTAGACGCCCATAGGTTTCACTTTAGTCAGTAATATTAATGATCTTTATTTTTCTGTAGCGCCGTTTTCGTGAAAAATTATCTCAAGAGCGATGTGTTAGGACTGTCAGGTGTTAGGTATTATCAGCGCCTTGGCGCCATGACAATTCGGCGCCCTGAGCAAACTGCTCCAATTGCCCTGGTTGAAGGGACTGAAAAGGGGAATTAAATGGGGAGAGGAAGGTTGAAAATAACTGAATATTCAGATCTGGTCACTAAACACGGTTCAAGCAAGGTTTCGAGTCTGAATGTAGGTCTTTCACAGGTGACACTGAGAGTATCTTCTAATCTGGAAAAAAAACTGTACTACTGTACTAGCGCAGACGCGTCGAAAATCACGGGAAAGTCTGAATTTCGACGTCAGTTTCAATTTAGAAAATAAGACTTAAATTCAAAGCGAAGTTGAGTTCATTGAACCAGAATTAGGAAGTACGCACAGATAATCGAAATTAGTAGTTTTTAATATTATTTCATTAGATGTATAGATTTGAAACAAATAAAATGAATGAATTAAAACGATTTTGGTTAAGGCGATGCACTACGTAGTAATGCAAAGTCATGTGTTTTTGGTTTGAAAATTTGGTCGCCTAGAAATGTTTCAGGTGCTTTAATTAAATACTGCGAGTATAATACATCTTGGCCTTTGAAATAATCGAGTATTTTTTAGATAAGTCTTTTTATAAGCCCAAAAAAAATAATTTATAAGGCCTATGAAAAATGCCTTAAAGTTCAAAATCTCCTACTTACGAACCCATTTTCGGTTATGATTTTATTGTATAGTGTGGCAAATTAAGTTATTTATAAAATGATCGGAAAAAAATTTAATATTTATTTCTGAACATCCACAAAATAAAATAAAAAGCACTTTTTGGCCATGTTCTTTTCTTGCATAAATCAAAACAGGCGGATGGTGTTAAGCCGGAATTTAAACCTTATCGCCATCTACGTAAGGGGTGTTATTGATAGCGGCTCGATTTAAAATATTACACGACGTAGTGTATCGCCTTAATTCAGATTCGAACCCGCGATCTCTGATGCGCAGCCAAGGATCTTAACTATTCGGCCAAGGGGTTAAGATCCAGTCGTCAAAATTTTATCTAATTCAATTCAATTTATTCGGTTCTCCGAGGTAGGTAAAAGAAAAAAGTTTATTTAAATCAGAAATTTAAACAAGGAAATCCAGCACTTAGTGTATTTATGTTTGGGTAACGAAGTTTACCCTAACATAAATACACTACGTGCTGAATTTAAACAAGGAAATCCAGCACGTAGTGTATTTATGTTAGGGTAAACTTCGTTACCCAAACATAAATACACTACGTGCCGAATTTAAACAAAGAAATCCAGCACTTAGTGTATTTATGTTAGGGTAATGAAGTTTCAACGTTTTTGCGGTGTATAGCTTATCTCTAATTGAATCTTAAGATATTCGTAATATTATATAAGCCGTTTAAAAGCATGAATCTATAGTATGTGTATAAGTTATTATATTATATTAATGTTAATTCATTTCATATTAATTTCATTTAATATTATATTGGGGTTGATAATAAGTGACATTGTAAAAATGTTAATAACTATTATATTGACGTCAACCAATTAATTATATTAATGTCGATTCATATTAATTAATATTACGTAAATGTTAATTAATATTGTGTTAATGCTCATTAATATTATGTTAACGTTGGTTAATATTAATCAATATTAAATGAATATTATGTTAATGTTGCGTTAATGTCAATTAATATTATGTTAATGTTAATTAATATTTTGTTAATGTCAATTAATATTATGTTATTGTCAATTAATATTATGTTAATGTCAATTAATATTATGTAAATTTTAATTAATTTTTTTTTACATTAGCTACATACAATAGACCCTGAGGAAAATAAATCTCCTCAAGACCGACGTCATCTTTTGGGAAGCTGCGCGGAGGGGTTTTTTAAGAACGGAAGGAGAGAAAGTTCTGGAAAGGAAGAAGGCATGAGGCGTGGATAGAAATCTGGGGTCAGTGTTCAGGAGTGAGGTGAAAAGATCTCCCTCAACCTCGCAGTTAGTGGGCAGACGCATCCACCGCCAAAACCAGGACGAACCTTACCCCATGAACCCAAGCATCGCTGCTAAGTCACCAAACGTAGCGAACCACTTGGGGTGACCTATAGGAGATGGTATGGTTATCAAATAAATGTTTTCCGGTGCGGCGGTACCCATAACTGCCTCCCAAACTTTGACGTTCTATTAATGTTAATTAATTACTATTATATTAATGTCAGTAAATATTGAATGAATATTACTTGTGTAATATAAATATTGCAGAAACGCGAATTGTTCAGTAAAAAAAAAACAATACGAACGATAAAAAGCATAATTCCCAATAGCCGGCCGCATTCGTTCCAAGTCCCCGGCTATCAATAATCTAAAGCTCTAGAATTATATTAATAATAATTCACTTGGCTAATTCGCAGTTTGTATGTGCGGCGCTCGGAGCACCGCCTTGTGAAAACCAACACGCAATAGGCCCATCTCCCGTGCTATGCGTTTTGCCTGAATCTTTTTGTTCGTGACTTGTTTGGAGCAGGCCAGCGAGTGAATAACTGTTTGGCACAACTATGTTTTTGCAATTAATTTTTTGATCATTATTTTGGCACATGAAAAAAAGCGGGAATATTTTTTTTGCTAAGAATTGATATGGATTATGATGATTTGTAAAATTATTAAAGTATTTTTTTGGCAATTAAAATTTGTAATTTTTAACATGTTAATTACAGACATAACACAACATTTTTAAAGCATTTTAATGTTTTATTTAATCTTATAAATATTATTTTTAACTGTAGTAAAACAAAAAAATATGTAAACACGTTAAACGTAATTTTTTTTACATTTGTAAAAATGGTTTTTTATCAGTTAATGATTAAGGTATTGAAATGATTCGAATTAATCAATGCAACAAAACGTGATTAATTCAATTGGCGCATCAACTACGCTAATATTATTTAGTAAAATTTAAAAATAAATAAATGTTTTGTGCCAAGTGGAATAAAAAAACAGTGTGCCGTAAGTTGGTGCGAGTGAGAAACGTGCCACGTTAATTTCCACCAATCGCGAGGCGCGGTGACCTCACTTCTGGCCAATCGGCTTGCGGAAAAGTGAGCTCATCGCTATTTCGAGCCGGCTTCAGAACGTTTGGCGGTAGAGTCCCATGTGAGATGTTAGTCTATTAGGATTATAGCATGTCGCTGGTGTGTCCGCGAGACGTCCAAGTCAATAGTTCAACTTACTGTTTATATCTTATATTCGCGTCTTGAACACACAAATAAATAACCCGGACACACCGCGAGTTAATGAAATCACCCGAACACGATCGCGAGCACCAAATTGTTATGTCCTCGTATGAGATGCATATGATCAGTCAAACTTCTACCCCTCATGTGGAAATAGTGGGAAAGGATCGACACCACATTGGAAGTAGGCGGAGCTGGTCCAACCACAAGGAACTGTTCATCCAACTCCTCGTAGAGTACTGCCTACAGAAGGTCTCAGAGATCGCCAGGAAGCTGGCTAGTACTGCAGTCTCCCAGTCTCCTGCGGGACAAGTGCCGACACACAGACTGTCTCCCGCGAACACGAACTTAACGTTTCCTACCCCGAACCTCATCCACCGAAGTCTTGATTCTTGTGTTTCATACGTTTCACGCGTTGTTTCAACTCCTTCCTCAGTGTCAGAGAAAGCAGGTGGCTTTTCCAGTCGTGAATTGGCGCTTAATCTGTGCCTGTTGGCATTGGCAACGACATAGCATCGTTTTTTGTCTCTCAATATTATTTTAACTCTCGCGTCGTCGAGTGGGTGTCGAGCAATACGCCCGAGACGATAAAAACGTAAACAAAACGATACACGAACAAACTTTAAGAAAATAATCGAACGTAAATATCGAGTGACTCGATTATAAGTAACAAGTGCATGTGATAATTTCTATACGTGGTGATACGAGAATAATCGACTGTAGTCGATCTGTGCGTGTTTATGTGATATTTGTGGACGAACTTCATTAGTGGCGTTTGCTGCGGATAGCTTGCGGTTGATAAAAATTAGGTAAGAAATGCAAATATTCCTTTTCCCAGAATTAAAAAATTACCCCAACGAGGAAAATAAACATCACGTAGCTAAACAAAGCACCGTCGAAAAAAACTTAGTTTATTTATTCTACCAATTAGTTACATACATACCTGTTAATTTATTGTAATGAAGATTAACACTAACGGAAGAAAAATCACACTATTACGCTATATAGCTGCACGTGAATTATTTCTAGATGTAATATAACAAAAATATAAAACAGTAAAATTGTTAACCCTTTCACGCCAGGATACACAAAATAACTAAAAATTTAGGGATCGGTAGTTAAAGGGTTAAACTGTCATCTGCCGTCAATATTTGGCACATGCCGTACATCCAGAGATGTTATTTAGCATATAACATTTTATAGCGTTTCGCACCGGTTTATTTTAGAGGTCAACCCATTGACGTCAGAAGAGACATGTCTATGGGTCAACCGAAAGGAGAGGCAATAATATTGTCGTCCTGCCGCTGAGAACACCGTTGAAACCTCTTGTTCTGTATTTTTTTGCAGGTCATCTTGGGAACTTGTGTAAACAAACAATTGATAATATATATATTCCGTCAAATTAAAGTATTATCTTTATTTTATCTATCTTAATCCTGACAATTTGAAGATAATCTAAAGACATTAAACGCTCGTAAACCACATTACATCTTATCTATACAAATTAAAAAGTTCACCTTTGGAGATTTATTAAAGTTTTATTGAAATTTCCTCAGGAATGCATAAACAATATAACTACACGTACCTATAAAGAAAAAAAAACGGTTCGATAACCAATCAATAAAAGTGCCCCAATCAAAATTGATTGGTGGGTAGTTACCTACCTATCAATCTATACATCATAATTAGTAAGTTGCCTATGGATACGCGTAAACATTAATAGAAACATTATAATATTTATTTATTTATTTAACGCCCAGAGGGCTTACACATGGTTGGTAGTATAATTTTAATTTGACAGATACTTTGAAACATAAAAATAAGAAAAAAATTACATTTGATAAAAGCTATGCAACAAGTCATACAAACACAAGAAACAAAAAGAGAAAATTACAGCTATTTGTAGGTTTACATGATGTGTTTAGGAGTATTGTTGAAATAAATGTTTTAAATGATCCACAAAACTTGCCAAGTTGGTATTGAATATGTCAACATCACCCAAGTAATGATTTCCCATGGTGTGAAGTCGTTGTATCGGAGAGTGGGCAATGTAGTTTCGCTTATGTGTGCTGCTGTAGAATATTGTATTTTTTCGATTAATATGTTTCGATTATAATGTTTCGATTAATGTTTACGAAACATTAATCGAAGCATTATAATATGAACACTTAGAAATACCTTATAAAATACCTAATATTTGTTTAGATCGTAGAATAAAGATATTCTTTTTTTTCTATGGTGTAGATATTAAGATGTATGGCCAGTAAACATATGTATTTTCAAGATTGATTTAGTACCTACCTACTCAGAAAGATTTTTCAATCAGCATAGTAAAACTAAGAGTTATAAGGTTATTTGTCACTTATTTTTATTTATTTTTTATGTGAGAAGATTCAACAAGAATCCCAACTGCTCCCAACCGTCTGGAACCAGGGAGACTACTTCATCCCCAATTGGGGATATTGTAAGGCTAAAGCCCTGAAGGTAGTTGGGAGGGGAAGAAGATGGTAAAGAAGGTCGAAGCTGGCTAACCAGATCTGATCACCAAACACAACTAAAGCCATTTCAAGCAACTTTTCGGTTCTGAATTGTCTTTCACTAGGATGATATTGAAAGTATCTACCATAGGTATACATTATTTTTTAATCTAATAAAATTTACTTGCGCACTCTGGGATTTCAACCCGCGACCTTCCGATTCGTAGCCAATGATCTTAACTGCTCAACCACGGAGGCCGTCGAAGGTACTCAGCGAATACAAATTAAAAATTAAAATATTTAAAAAAATCGAAAAATGTATGTATTAGGTTGGAGGAGCTGAACTATGTTACATATTTTTGTGCTAGTGCGGAGAGCATCTTAATAATAATGTATTATCGAACACACTTTAGTTTTGTACTAACTTGAATTCATTTCGTTTCTCTAGTGTAGTTTTCGTAATATATCTAACGCGAGACGCTCGTAAGGGGTAGATTAGTTTCATTTAACCTTCGTTCGTACAACCCCTTTGTGTAAAGATGACCCCTAACTAGGTCAAAGCCTGTACTTGCGCACGTGGAGCAATGGCGTGAACCACCGAACAGAAAAAACCGATAGAAGTACGTTAGGGGCGTGTTCTGATGAAAATAATTAAACCACTGAAGAGAAGAGCCAACAAAATTGAAAGGAATATTTCTTTTTTGGGAAAAATTCGTATTGACTATACATAACTACAATATTGCTCCATATTTTAACTACTTCTCAACGATTCTTTTCTTATGTAATGACAGTGAACAAAATACGTTGCAAATTCTCCAAAATCGAAAAATGGGAATAGGAATAAAAATGGGAATGGGAATAGGATGGGAATGGGAATAGGAATACTTACGCAAAATAAATTTTCGAAAGCAACCAAAATGTTAAATTGGATGACAGTGAGACAGATGCTGACCGTGAACGCGATGATATTTATACGTAAAATAATGGAAAACCAATTAGAAAAATACATTTTAAATAAAATTATACACAAAAAGGATATTCACAGACATAACACAAGAAAGTTTATTGAAATTAGGCAACCAAAAAAGACAAAGCCATTAAACAAAATCGTATACTGTACAGAGGAATTCAATATTATAATGCGCTGAAGGAAAATATAAATTCCGCAACCATTTATAGATTCAAGCTGGATTGTACAAGCCGTCCTTTGTAAATAAAAAATAAAAGTGCGTTATGGGCGTGTCTATGTGCCTGAGGTGGGCTCCGTTTTTTCTTACTTATGGTGAAAATTATAATGTACTTTTTTGAAAAGATCATAAAGTTCAGGAGTTGAACTATCTACGGTATATATCACACTTCTTGGTATTGTCTGTTCAGTGGGGTGTTAGTAACAGTACAGGTCCTATATATTCACAAACTTATAGAACGTGTTTTTTTAATACCATGTAATTTTCTCCGTCCCTATTTTGTATGAAATTTGCACGCTATTGTATTACATTGAACGGTGCTTAAAAAACTCATTTTCTGAAGATGAGATTAGGGGTTTGAAATAATGACAAAGCTCATTATCTCCGTCCAAAAACAAGCATTTGCAAACTGTAACCAGACTTACCCGACGGACTTTAACCAGGGATTATTCAGCATAAAAATGTGAATGTTAATATAGGTCGGTGACATTTTTTTTCAATAAAAATTAAGTAAAAAAAAATCATCAGTAACTTCCCAATCATCTTCTTTCTAATCTCCTTTAACTCCCCACATAAGGCAGGTCGGCATATTGTTTGTTGCATATTGTTAATTTAGTTTTGAATGAAATAAATAATTACGTAAGGTTGATTGAGTAGATAATCGATAATCAAAAATATATTTACCGTCCTGATATAATTTTTCTTAGGCTTACAAAAAAGATATAAAAACATTGCTGATTAGTCTGGATGCGTTCTACTTGCAGTTTTAAAATAAAATATATTGATAAAAAATTACAATCTACATTGTAATCAAATGTAAAATTCAACCCGTAAAAAAGTTTTTTAATTGCCATACATCAATTTTTAATTTTAAAAATTGGTTTGACTGAGGATTAATCCTTCCTCCCGAGAAAGAGGAGTCAACAACTCTAACAACCTAGCCAAATTTCGATGGCATAGGACCGACATTTATTTCTTATATTAACCGCTTTTATCCGATTTCAGAGATATGCGTATATCATATGTTTGTGTAAAGTATACGTTGATAGATTGCACTGTCATCGACAGCGAGTCTATCTGCCGAGTTTCAGCTCGATCGGATGCCGGGAAGTGGGTTAATTTCCGCTTCCAAGATTTGCATTTACTCTTTACCAAAAATCGAACTGAATACACAGTTTACTTGTATACTCAGTTTTTGAGAGTTTTACATTAAAAAAAAACTATTAAAAGTTTTACATAAAAAAAAACAATTAAAAAATAAATAAATAAAGAGAATCCGTAATCTAGGCGATCAACTTCATAAAACACGATTTTTTAAATGTTTCTTAGACAACATCGAATTTTCTGCAATTTAAACATCATTATCGATTAAAAACGCATATAATATTTGGCAATACTCGTGGGTGCATATTCATAGGTCAGCAAGCTTTCCAACCAAACGGATCGAGAACAACGCATTCTCAGTTGTCAAAACACAAGTTGTGATCTTGGCTCGATAGCCTCGATTGGAAGTTTTACGTGAATAGGGTCAATAGGGCCGGATCCGGGTTGAAAAGTCTATTGACAGAATTGCATATTTGCATTATTATGTGGCTAGGTGCACCGGTACACCAATGGCGGCCTTCGATCGCTGGTAGTACAGCAATGGCGATGGTGAAATGATGTTGAGACTGGATGTAATCATGCGATACATAATAAACAGTAGAGATTTTGACGTGTTCTGAAAGGTTTCAGTTTTTAAGGCACTGAATGTTGCAAAACTCGAATCCGGGTGGAAAAGTTTATTGACAGAATTGCATATTTGCATTAGTGGCTAGGTGCACCGGTTTACCAATGGCGGCCTTACACGGTACACTAATGGCGATGAAGAAATGATAAATATTATTACCTACTAGATGTAGCCATGCGATACATAATAAACTGAAGAGATTTGTTTCTTGAATTTGAAATGAAAATAAGATAAGATAAGAAAGTGATGTCTTGTAGGTATAGATATCTGTTTAAAAGCTCTATAGCTCACATTGTAAAACTACTTGACGAGCTGAAAATTATTGGATTCATAATTATGGAGATTTCGCTATTTCAGCTTCAGCAATGCTTGATTTTGAAAATCGGTAGATATTTTACCGGTTTCGCCTGTAAATTACCTACGAGTACTTCTTACACATCGTGTTATTTTTTAATATTAAGTGTATCTAATTATAATAATGAATCTAGTGGGTTCCTATCGTTTTAAGATTCAGAAATGTCCCATCTAATTTTTATACCGCAAAGCGTGGGTTAGCCAACGAGAAGGAATTTCTGCTTGAAATAGTCAATATAGCCATGTATCGCCATTCGGAAGATGCGAGTGCTTGTTTTTCTATCAACGCCGTATTCAGACAATAATAAAATAGCACTAGGAGTATTTTTCAAGCCAATAACAATAGCCTATAGAAAGGGTTTCGCTGTGAAAAGGTTATTTTTTCTCGATGTCTGAACAGGGCACAAAAGTTTTCTGATTTGCTTACCTTCGGAAGGGTTACTTCATGTTTACTAAAGTAAATACGTTTTAGCGTTCTGTTTATAAAACCAAGAATTTTAAAATTTGATAAAAAAAAAATATATATATATATCACATTTCATTTTCGAATTATCTTTTCTGCTTGTTAATTATATCTAATTAAAACTGTAATGCATTACTTTGGATTTTCATTTGTCTATGTAGAAATTAGTAATAATGTTTGTTTTTCATCTTACCGCATCGAATTCTTCTTAGTATCAAAAGGTTAAAAATCAGTACACTTAAATATTTACAAGAAAATTACCCATCACGTTTTCAGACTTTTTACACATTTTCCTACTTACAAAGAAAGCGTTAGATACTGAAAATAATTGGGATATATTTTCATAAGAATAATAGCAAATAAATATTATTTTTAATCTAATCTCTTAATGCAGTTTTCACAAACGTTTATTTAGTAATTTATTAATCTTTTTAAAATTATTTATTTATTGTATTTTATAAATTTGTTGGTGAGGACCACAGCAGTTTAAGTACCCAGTAACGCGTACATTACTAAATAATCTTTTCAAATAAATAAATTGTATAAAAAAAACGAAAGTAACAAAAAAATTACATACATATAATATAAAATATATTTTTTTCAAATATACGAAAGTTTTACAAACACCTACCGTTACTTGATCATCAGTTTGATGCAAAATGATCTGCAAATTAAAAATAATTCATTCATCAAATATTAGTAGGTAGGCACCTACATAATATGATTTCGGATACCAATCAAAACTAGTCATAACTCTGTTTTATGTTCCCAAATTATACCGGCTGCCCACTTACATACTAACTTATTCGCCCGAGATCCTTGAATGAATTCCGATATGAATCAAAGTAAAAAATAATTAATTAATTGTTTTCTAACCTAGCATTTAAAACATTTAGAATCTAGAAAAAAACCTTTAATAATCACAACTTAACTCTACAGCAGGAATGGTGCAGCAAAACTCTCGAACACAGATTAATGCACAGGTTCTTCTGTTTCTTCAGGTTCAAATGTCATTTCCATCATGAGCTATGCAATTTTGTAAGGTATTTAATAATTTTTCATTCTACCATATTCAGAAAATATTTTTTGTGTATTCTCTGAAACCACAGAACAATGATTTATTTTTTTCATGCAAACCTATTTTTAAATGCCTATTACCTACATAGGTAGGTATCTTAGTATTTTTTTATTAAAATAGAAAAACAAAGCACTCTTTGTAGGGAGAATTTTTTTTTTTTTAAATTGGAATGACGCGATAAAAACGTGAGTCAAAATAATAATGAACAGAAAATGGAAAATAGCTAAATATGGTCCCTTGGTTGTGAAGTGGTGTACTGGCTGGATCAAAAAATAATTTTGTTTTCGTTCTGTTTGGATGCTGAAGAAAGAAATGAACGATTTTTTTTTAACTTGTCGATACTATCGGAGTGCACAAATACCTACAAAGTGTCCTCTTTAAACTGATTTGCCTGTAATTCCAACTCAGTAATAATGAGTTGATTGACTTTTTGAGTTCCGAAATAAAATATTTAGTGTAAATGTAGAATGTAATTTGACTAATTTCTAACGGATGATGTACGAGTATTACCCAACGGATGATTGGTCAGCCATGACATTTCACGATTTACTTTGGTTATTAGCTGTTGAGAAAAACACCGATAAAGTTGAAAAATAATTCATTTCTAATATACGATCACGGGGCACGAACCTGTCAATGAAAATAATAATTACAAATAAATATTAAATTTATGTTAATATATAATATATTTAATGTTAAGATATAATATATTTAATGTTAAGATATAATATATTTAATGTTGATTAGGTCAACGAGGAAAAAACCTTCAGAATTTTCTCTATATTTTATACAAAGTCATAATGTGTTATTTTTTAGTGAAATACTAAAGTTACGGTTCCGGTTTCGGCTGATTTCGGCCAGTAAACAAGTTTTGGCCGCGGTTTCAGTTTCAGCCAAGAAATATCCGAAAAGTCGGCTCAGCCGAACCTGCGTTCTTGATATTGTTTCGGATCACGTTCGGATTTGTGTATTGTGCAGGAATTACAAGGTATGCCTCTCGACTCTAGAATAACTTAAATTTTATTTTTAAAAGAAGCTGTTGTTTTAAAATTTTGGTGAACTTCACAGATTAAAGAGTTTGTGATTTTAAAACTTTATGTATTTTTGTCAAAATTTCGTTGAAATGATAACTAGTTATTCTATTGTTATTGGACTTTAAGACTAGACTGATTAATTTGCTTACTTTAGTCAGTAGTTCAAAGATTTTTTTTGTAATTCTTCTAAAGTTAAAGTAGCTGTAGTCTATATAAAATAACTGTTATGCTGCGTATTAACAGGACAAAGAAAGCGCGAGCCGAACCATGAGTTATTGGAAAGGTACGAAGCAACCGCAAATGGCGCGTAACGCCGCTATAGATTGTTTTTAACTTACTTAATTAAACTTGTAATTTTCATATTATGAACCGATATTATTATTTTTATCCCTTCTGCAATTTAAAAACTGGTTTCTGTTTTTTCTCTTTCTTTTCTTATGTATTATGTACATTTATGTGCAACTTTATATCTCCCAAGTATTTTTTTTATAATAACATAAAAAAACTCTTGTTGTCTCCGTCATGCAGTAAATCATGTTGCTAGGTGCTAGGTTTCGGCCGAAACTATAACAGAAGCCGAAATTCGGTCAATGCAAATTAAAAAAAGGTAATTTATAGCATCTTAGGTACTTTTATAATTAATCTTTTATTAGTATTTACGTATTTGGTATAATTTTTGCTTGTTTATATTAACTTTGTTTTAGTGGAACAATAGTTGTGGTGAGCGATAAGCAATTTGTATGGAAGTGTTGCTTTATTTAATTTAATTATTCTTAGAATAGAAATTTTTCCTTTGGATATAAATGGGTCAAACCTTTTGTGCTTTAATTCATTTATCTATAATATTCTCATATATACATACGAATGTATGTCTCATTCTGGGAATCTCCAGTAGGACATGTTTGTTCCTGTTGTGTTTTATTACACATATAGTCAATATCTATATGCATAATATTAAATTTTAAGAAATTTAAAGTTAAAACCAAGATAAAAGGGTTTTCTGTTTTGATTTACGACTTTGAGTACTCATTTAATAAGATAACATGTATTCACTTGCCACGGATTGCTTTTAGTCACTGGAAGTTAAATCGACAGAACATTGTTATGGCCCATTATGGGTGTGTCCGTTTGGTCGAAAAAGCTAAAAAAATCTTTATTTTAATTCTTTCTTGACCAGATAATAAAATTGGACCTAGGAGTCGAAAAGCCTTTTGTTAACTGGTGACATCGGTAATCTCTCAACTCGATACATGGGTAAAATTTATTGTGTTATTTAAATTCAGTGCTTGGAGCGAATTTAAAGCAATATTGATTGCCTATCCAAAAAATTCGGAAACTCTAAAAGAGAAAAAAAATCGTATTCTTCTAGAAAAATATTATTAAGTTCCTTCACATACATTATTTATTTTCACCTAGTTTCAGAGGGGTAAATGCTCGTAAATACATTTAGACGTACAAATATATAAATATACAATATACATGTGTTATATATGTTATATAAACTATACAGGGTAAAAAGTTACATCAATTGTAGTTTATCAGTTGTGTAAAATTTAAAATACGTAAGGGTGTTTGTGTCGAATTGGCTTTAGCAATGATAAGTTACTCGATTTGGATAGCTGAGGACTTTAAATCTGTCAAAAAAATATCGATGATTAAGTTTTTGAAATTCTTGAACAATCTGTTGACGTATTGCACATGTTTCTTGTGCATATATCAGTAGGTACTCACAGTATGTATTAATCAATATGTACTTGTACGTTGCGCGACTAATGCCTTACGAGTGAGCCGAATTATTGGCGAATAATTTGATGAATATCTGATTGAGAAATAATCTCTAAAACCTATATGTTAATATTTTCAATGATAAAAAACCCTGTGTTTTTTTCCTATTTAAATCCTAAATCAACTTTCATATTAGCTGCACATTTCATGATTTTAACCCCGTGACCTTTGGGCGAATTCGTGCTTACACGTAACCTTACATTTAATGTACCTACAGATTTATTTCTTAAATAAATTCGAATATCTTTACCTATTAATAAAGAAGTAGGTAAACCTGATGATTATTGCATTTGACATGGCGCACTTGACCGCACATTTATCTTTATTTCGTCAGTAGCTTGTCATCAATTTCCAAATTTTTTTACAGATTGCCCAGATTGACACGTCAGTGAGAACAATTCAATTGAAAAGTTCAATACATAATAATCAATTTGGGTACCTACATAATACAAACAAAAAACGTTTAATAGATTAATATTATCAACAAAGGAAAGGCTAAAGTAAATAGCAGAAGAGAACAGAAGCAAAAACAAATATACAAACCTAAATTGTTGTTTTTTTGATTCGAACCAATTTTACAACAAAATCTAGCCTGACAATGTAAGAGAAGACCAGTAGTTTGATCGAGTGGCCCAAATCATCTGATTCCTAATCCCTGCTATCCAAGTCCTCGATCATTGCACAAACGACATTTTTCGCTTATGGTGACGGTAGTAGGAGGTTTTCAAATAGTGTCAGCTTATTCGTAACCCGGGAACATGGAACTATGATTAATATCCATACTCTTAGGCTAAGAGTGTACGATTTTCAAAAAAAGAGAAAAGGAATCACCCAGGATTTAAGTAAAGTAGAATTTCCCTGTAGTATAAGTAGGAATCGGTGCCTTCAAAGTGTAAGTTTGTTTGAGTTTGTATGAAGACGTGTGTGGAATTCTCAACTGAAGTAATAAATAGAATATACTTAATTATGCACATTGTTGCCGATTCTTGGAACTGAAAGGAAGTCAAGGTGCCAAGCGGCATTCAATTGGTCGTAAGCGCTAAAATAAATTTTATTTATTTTGTGTTTTATTGCAATCCGTATTATTTATCGGTAATCAATTAATTATTTTACTAGTTTTAAACCCATCAATAAAGGTGGCAAATAAGAATTTAACCATTTTTTCAGAAATCTTAAAAAGAAGAGTTTACACAATATCAGCCATAAATTTTTATATTTTTGTAATTTGAAACTAAATACAGTTACAATACTGGACCAAACAGAACAGTGACAAAACAGCTTTGAAAAATTAATATAAAGTCATGAAAAGTGTTTAACATAAAAAGATTAACTATGTTAGGTTATTGTGAATAATTTTTAGTAAATAAAAATAAAATAAAACTTAATCCTAAAACTTTATATGGGGAATGTATAGAAATCACATACACGGTGTCCGGAAACTCGTATTTTCTCTATTATTACTCGTTATCTATCTTATTTATATTTTAAAATGCAATAGAAGAGTAGACCCGGCTCCAAAGGTATGTAACCCGTATTTTAGTTGCTGAAAAAAACAAATTGCATATATGGAAATTTTAGAAAATGAAGTAGATTCACCAGACTTTTATTATCTGATGTATCAGGCCGTCCAACTTTACAACAAAATCCTTAATGAAATTGATCTGCTCGGGTGTAGACCGTGTTAAGTGACAATTTTGCAAAAATCGTTTTTTCGTTTAAACGGTGATTTTTGATGCCTTCTTCCGCTGCAGATCAATCTCGTAGTGGTAGCACTGTTTTAACGGACCACTTTAGATATGTAATCAATGGTATCCAATATACTGTTTCAAGTAAAGAATGGTAAGTGACGCAAGATGGCGGATGGCCGACACGTGATATCTTCTGAGTTTGAAAAATAATTAAAAAGTATGTCCACTTCAAATATTGATGTTTTGTTTGTGATTTAATATGTTTAATTTTTTTAAGTTTTTAAAGATATTTTATTTTTGCCAAATAATGTTAAATTTTATAAATATATTTATTTCTAATTAAGTACACACAAACTCTGAGCTAACTTGATAAAAAAATAATAATGTGTATAAAGTTATCGCTGGCATGCCATCTCGAGCAAAGAATTTTTCGAAGGAAATCTGTCCATCAAAGGTTTTTTCAAGTGACCAACATTTGTATATTCATAAACGACCGGTATTCTTAGGGTTAAAAACGTAAATTAAATGAATGCGATCCCATAAGCATGTCCAAATCCATACATCCATTCATGAAAGTATTTATCGGTAATAAAATAGGTGCGATAGGATATTAGAATGGGCAATTAAGTGAATAGGGTTCTATAGCATAATGTTATCTCACCTCGGAGCAATAACGAGTAATGGCTTTTTGGTCGTAAATTATAAAATTGCTGGTTTATGCATAGACGTGTGTATTCTTGTATTTCAATACATTGAATGTGGAAAAACGTGATTGGATTGAAAAGTGGCGTGGCGGAAAATTAGACGGCTCCCTAATTTTCCAAACAATCTTACACCTTTTTCATATTTTGCTAGATTATTCTGAATAGCCTTATTCTGAATTTTGTATCGATTTATAACAAAATACCCTTGAACACTTTATGTTTTAAACCCCTTACAATCTCTACATTTTATCAAGTTCTGGGAAGGAAAAAGGCATCATGGGTGGGTAGGAATCTAGAGACCAGTGTGTTCGGGAGTGATCGTCGAATATATCCCTTCCCGTTGAGAGACCAGTTGGAGAGGCCAAAGGATCTCCTCAAACCAGCCTCTTCCGATCTGGCAAACCACGCAGCTGTTGGGCAGGCGTATCCCGAACGTTTCCATGATATTTCATCAAAATAACAATTGAACACACCTTTAAAAAGTCACATTTATTTATTTATCGTTTCTTTACATTGCATCTTTTTTTAAAGTTAGAATTTTTAACCTCACTAGGACAAGCCTGTGTTGAGGATAAAGAGTCATTATATAAATAGGTTACATAGGTAACTATTTAACCTATCACTAATCACTTTTCATGAATTTATATCACTTTTTGTAGGTGTGTGGAACTGTCATTTTGATGAGATAACCGGTCACCATCCTTAACACACCTCTCGGGCGGTATTACCCAAACCCGCCTCTCAAATTTCCCAAATTTGCTTAGTTGAAAAATTATAATTCCCTCAATAGAAAAAATCGCAAATTATGCTCCGATATTGTAAAAAAACATATCTATACCATGTTATCGGTGGGAAAATTAACAATGTTTCTTAAAATGCTGCCTCAGACCTGTAGAGAGGTTTTTACTCTATTTTGAGAAGTCACGCGTTATTAAATATGTTCGCTTACGCCTATTAATTATATGTATTTAGATATCTCCCTTCCAAACCATCTTCTTCTTCTTTTTGATCGTTTACTATGGAGCCTTGACATTTAAAGATTTTTTGACCAAGCCGAAAATGTGTATGCATAACCTAAGCCGACAGTTCACACTTATTTCACGCGTAGAATATTATAATGTAATGTAAGTTTATCTCGAAGAAGCGGAGTTTTGTTAATAAAAATTGAAAGCAATCTCTCTATTTCGGGAAAGAGGCCAGTTTTAATTGTTTAGAAATAACAGTAAAACAATAATAAATGTTCTCTGAGCTTCTAAAGTGGTCACTACGCCCCTGGCTAGCTCCGAGCCACAGTAATTATTATTGCGAGTAAATGCCTGGGCAAAAAGTGACTCAAACCATAAATCTCACATTGAATAATTCAAGACTTGGTCACCTCTGAGACTTATAGGTATAGGTTATGTCGACCTTTGGCGTGAGCATTTCCACAACGAAATTATAATTAATGGATTCGTCTACATTTTGTGCTTGGTTATTTGCATCCAGAGTTGAAAAAATTGACCTGATTGAAGTCTACGATTTTAGGGGTTAATGAATCAAGGGTGGTTTTTGTAAAACAGCTCGGATATTATACGGACAAGAACACATCGAAAATCGATTCTCCCGAGTTTTAAATAATATTTTATGTCTTTTTTTTATGTCAAACGCACACGAGTCCCTTCTGCTCCCGACAGTGTGGAGCCAGTGAGTCTATGGCATCCCCAATTGGGGTATGCCATAGACTGAAGGTCATGGGGAGAGGAAGGAAATGGGGAAGAGGAAGGTATGGAAGTACCTGTCTTTTCAAATCTGGTCACCAAATACGGCCAAAGCCATTTCAAGCAACGTTTAATTTCTGAACGGTGATTTTACACCAGTGCGATACCGAGTGTATCTATTCCACTCTGGAACGTGCCGCAAATATAATATATGTTATTTTTTATTAATAATTTGTGAAATAGCAAATTAATCAAATAAAATTTACTTACGCACGCCGGGATTTGACCCCGCAATCTCCAGCTTGTTAGTAGAGAGCCTTACCCCTCGACCACGGAGGCCTCGTCAATTACGCGTACTATACATAATATATTAATCGTCTCCTCATCGCAATTATTTGCTTGTTTCTTTGTAGATGTACCGTATTTAGATATACTTACATACTAACATAACGAATACATTGACTGTATATTTACTTTACGCTATGGTTATGCTTTTAAACTCACGCTCTAATGAACATTTATTTGTTCAAGAGATTGATTGAATGGAACAGTAAAGCGTGCTGTCACGACAAGCTCAATGCAACTCAAGCTCGTGCTAAAAAATCGAAATCAACAATATACAGCTAAAGGAATTCATAACCAAGGTGGAACCTACTGAGGTCCTTGAGGTACCCCTCGAGAGTTTTTTTTAAAAATATGAATAAAATTGAATAATTCACTTGGGAGAGGTGTGTTGTCGACAACCTTCAAATGTCAATATTATTTTACATTATAAAATTGACAGCGATCTCAAGGTACAAGAAATGCGTTTATATTATTATACTTGTGTGAAATCATCTTAGCCAGAGTATTCTGATAAAAAAAATCCGAAGAATGACGAAAAACTGATCAAACTACGGTGACGACATATATTATTTCATTTAATTCTCAAGAACATCACTCACACTGAAGTTTTGGCACTTATTAGGTACATATTTAATTCAAATTCGCATCTTTAATAGTCACAATAACAACAATTCTTATTAATATTATTTTATTATGTCATACAACATATCAGTATGTACATAGAGTAGTTAAAAAACTTATTTGTTTGAATGGTGTGCTATTACCTGTTTAAAATTTGATTTAACACCAACACATACCTATTACATACATGTTTTATATTCATACTTACAAAGTATAAAATACGAAGCAGTAGTTTATCGATAACAAAATTGTTCCTTTATTCTCAGGTTGAGAGTGTAAAAAATGTCGTAGCATCTTTAAAAAAATTGTTTCAAGAATTTGAATATTCGTAGCAGTCTCATGGAAGAAATTTGTACATGTTTTTTCGTATGATAGTGAGAAGAAGAATGTATCAGAATTTACCTTGAAAGATTTGGGAAAAAAACCCTGGAACTAGCGGCGCTATCATGTATCTCAATTTCGAATACAAAATTCTGGTCTAGCTTAATTGAACTTAGGTTAGATTCGGTTCGTTAGTTGGAATTCAGTCAATTACGCTTCCGAAGGTTGAGGCAACCATTTTGCGCAATTAGTTGCTTAAACCATGAGAGCAATCGTATAACTCAAATGGCTCTAATGATTCAATTCGAGTATCTGTAAATCTTATAATAATTCTTGCCATTTGATTATATTGCAATGGATTCTGTGTGAATATTATCGACTGTGCAACTGTAGAGAAGAACGACGATATAGGTACTTATCAAATAACCGGAACCGTATTTCTTAAATTGGCGGAATTTAAAATTTTAAGAAGCATTTAGACGTTAGCGTTAAATGTAAGATTTTGAAGTGAATATACTACACAAGTGTCTCACTATTAAAACCAATGAAACATTGAGTATTGTTGTGACATGAGGAATTCCATTATCTACGTGTTTTGTTTTTAATGCTGGATTTTTAAATTCCGTAATAAAAGTTTGATTGGAAGAGGCACAATAGGATTGTGCACAGATTACGTCGTATGGTTGTCAATCGCTCCGCGATCTTCCCAGTCGACATAGGATGGCTTCAGAGGCGAGTCGGATCGTTGAATAATCAAATAAAATAAAACTTCATAATCCACGTCTTCCAGAAATCTTTCTTCATTGCTCTTTGTAGATTCCGCCAAGGTTGAATATTATGACTTTTCAAATTAATCTTCTTATTACCGTTGTATTAACTGTGTTTTTTCTTCTCCACTACGACAGCTCCGACGGGTTAGAGGGTGAATGTTGATTAAAAATAATAATTTCGGTAGTGTCTCTGTGTAACTCCGATTTAATATGACTTGCTATAATTTTCAAAGTTGAAACTGACTGTGGGAATGATTCATAGAAGTGGTATAGTATGTGAAATGTGTATTTATGTTGTTAAATTTTTGACAGATGTCGTAATTTTTCAAGTTTACTAACGGTGTTCATTCGAAACGTATATTTCTGATCAGCTTTTGGAAGGCAATGATCCTAAGGCAAACATGTTTTTATAAATACTTTCAGCTTCACAAATCCCACAATTACAATATTCTGTGATTTATTCCAGATTATACATAATTATTGATGATAAATAAATCTAACGAAACCACGTAGATATCCACCCCAACCCTACCTCCTTTAAGCCTCACCCATTTCTATAATTATTTGGGGTTCCATACTTCAAATGGCTTCGGGCAGTCGAGACTCTTGATTTTTGAATAAGTATCACAATGAACAGTGGAAAAATATCTTATTTTATTTATAAATCATTTGAAAAGGTTCTTTAATAAGACAGATAAATAAAATTAAAATAAAGACAGCATTCATCCATAGTTATAGACAGACGTCCTGCTCTGAGTCGTAAAAGTGTTGGCAGCAAGAGTTATCTGCAAATACCCCATTAAAATGCTTTATGAATAAAAATAAACGAATGGCCAGCGATAAAAAATATATTCCACATCCGCGGAACAGAAAGAAGATGATGTTTTATTTTATAGGACACTGCACGACCCTCGCATAGTTATGCGCCGTTCACAGATAGAATATTTTGTTGATGTTAATCATGCAAAACCACCGAATAAATTGTGCGTATTAAATGTACGCACCGTTCTCGCTAATGTTGACTTGTAATTTTTTTTTATAAATTTTGTTTTACAGAAACAAAATTTTCCAAATAAAGATTAGGAATCGCTGGAAGGCTGTCGGGTAAGTTCTGTCACACGCTGTGTAGAAAATAGGGCAATAGTTGCGTTTGAGTTTGTAGTTGCCAGAATGGCTAGAGTTACAATCCTTATTTTGAGTTCATAAAAAAATATATATAGGTACTTTCTTTTTCATAATTGTTCGTTTTTGTTCAATTGTTCGAGCTTTCATACCAATTATAATTACCACACAAAGTAATTTTAACTTCAGCAAAACATCTGTTCGTATTATGTCGCAAGAATCCTTCAACGGAGAGCTCTTGGCGTAATGAATAATTATACAGGATTTTCCAATAAGAGGTGTTATTTTGATATTCAATCGTAAAAGATCAATGGTTTCGTTGCTTGTGTGGCACGTAGCACCATCTTGTTGAAAGTAAACGTTGTCCAGATTAATACCAACCAATTCTGGCCATAAAAAATGATTCAATAGCGCAATCCATTCACCGTAACTATTGCTCCAGCCTCATTTTCGAAAAAGTAAAGTCCAATGACTCCGCCGACCATAAACCACACCAAACAGTCACACGTTGAGGATAAGAGGCTTTTCAACAATAACTCTTGGGTTTTCCGAGCCCCAGATGCGACAATTTTGCTTGTTGACGAAGCCACCGAGCTGGAAATGGGCCTCATCACTCAAGATGATTTGCATTTAATTAACTCAAGTGAATTTTAATAATTTCAATGCATTGTTGAAGCGTGTATTGTTCCATTTTTATTAATGACGTAGTTTCTACTTGTGAAATGTCAAAAAATTACAGCTTCAAAAGTAACACCCACCGAAATAGCGGGCTATTCAAAATAACACCTCTTATTGGAAAACCCTGTACATGTTATACGGTTAGGGATTTCCATGATATTAAACAAGACGCCCGAACGTTTTTATTCTTCCCATTTTTAAAAATGTGTGTACTTAGTTTAGTTAAAAAAATAGTGTTGAAACTCGAGCGAAATCGAAAAGTAAAACAGTTTCTATTTTAAATACAGGTAGTACCTAACTATTAATAATTTTATATAGATATTTATGAATCAGCTAATTAATCTATTTGAATTATGGTTTAAGAATGGATCCTTTATTTATGGACAGTTGGTATTATGGATTTCATCTTAATACAAGGTCAGTTATCTTCACAAAAGCTGAGGAGGAAGTTATTAATCGTATTGTTGGCTAGCTAAGGTCAAACCCCATACACTACCTGTTCCATCAATTAATTTATTGAATTTTAGATTCTTTTGATTGCCCAGTGGTCTGGAGGTCAAAAATTTATTGCACATAATTTTTTTTAAAATGTTTTAAAAATTGTTCTTTTCCCCAAAAAATACTGTGGATATCGGTTTTAACAGAAACTCTTATAACATAACCACGGTTATATCGTTTCTGATTGATGGAATGATTTGTAGACGGCGCAGTTCCGCTCAGCTGTTTAGGGCTGTAAGATTGAATCGATAATAGCCAATCTCCAATAAAAGAGAAAACAAAAACTTATAAGAAGATGTCACAACCGCAAAGAATCTCACATTCCCTGAGCCAGTGGGACTATGGCTTCCGCGATTTGGAAATGTTGTGAGGCTGAACATACTGTGAAGAAAGTGACGGGGAAGAGGAAGCTTGAAAAAAAACCTGGATATTCAGATCTAGTCACTAAGCGCGTCTAAAGATTCATGATTTATTTCAATCAAAGCCACGTTTCAATTTTGGCAAGCTAAGAGTATAGACAAATTTAAGCAAATATACGATTTTTAATGGTTATCTCTCAACAGGGCGATACTGATAGTGTCTTCACCGCTGCAACGAAGCGCAAATATAATATTTATATATAGTTTGTTTTCTTAGCCACTGTTGCAAGTAATACGGCATAAATCATAGTTTAAAAACGATCGCGCGTTAGGTGTCCTGGACGCGAGCCAATATTTGTATTACGCCATCCGGATGTTACTCGAGTTTACAAACACTGGAGTTATGTAATTCTGACCGAGGATTTCATACGCTTTAACCCTTCCACTGTCTTATTATTATAATTTAATTTTTTTTGATCTAACATTAATATAAACAAATTCAAGCGGTTAATCAAACTAAGTTATCGATATGGAGTCAACGTTGGTCAACCTTCGTGCTTTATAAGTAATAATAATATTAAAACATCTTACAAATATATATTTTTCAATAACATATCTACTTTTTTATTATTCAATTTTTATTATCTTCATATGTGCCATGAGGTGATATTTCACAAAAATTGTGCCAAGAAAATTAGCCAATTGAAAAATTTTCTACCACTAAAGGACTGATAATTTTGCAAAATGTAGTTCACGCAAAAGACTTGCCGAAAATTTTTTTTATTAATTTAATAAATATTTGGTTAAATTGAATGTTTTCCTGTTAAAAACGGGACTGCGGGCCTTTAACGAATGAATTGAATTTGTTCCTAACAAAGAATCAATTATAAGCGAATGTTTTATGGGGACGGCGGAACACGTGTTCAAACAAATACTTATACGTCATAATATGTCTGTCATGATATTTATTCGGAAAAAAACAGGTGTTCTCGATATATTCTGAATGACTAATATTTTATTAGGAAATTGGCATGCTATCACTTTTTTAACAGGATCGTTTTTTTCAGAATTAATGATCGACTGTTTTTAAACTTTACGCGATTTTATAGTTACGACTGGATAATATATATCTTATAATGATGGGCAATACGTAATTACTGTAATTAAATGTAATTTAAAAAATATATATTTTATGAAGTTCGGTAATACAAGGGGGGCTGTTGTTTTAAATTATGTTTATAGTCATCATTTATTAAGAGGAAGCTACAAGCCAAAAATGTGTATATTCTTGGAATACCTTATATCGTAGGCAATAGGCATAAAAATCACAACATAATAAACGAAGTCTAGAAACATTCGATTTCAAGCAAAAACTGGTTTTTACTTATTTTGTAAATAATTTTATAAGAAAGCAAAAAAGTTAATCAAGTGAAACTGTCGCAGATAATCTTAGCTATAAAACAGTATTTTTTAAAAGTTGTTTTCTTTATGCGCTCGCACATTTCTATTGAAAAAAAAATTGTATTAGTTTGCATTTATATTTTTTATTGAGTAATTTATTTTTTTATTTGTATTCTACTCTAGCGAAACGATAGGAAAACCTTCAATTTAACTAAAGCATATCTTTTGGTTTTCATAATGTACACCAATTCGTTATAAAGATTAATCAAACTAGTGATTTTGCATTAAGCTTCGCCTTAACATATTTACTTTTGTATGTGCTTACTAGCATAACACACAATGTCACCTGTTATTCAACATTGCATTTTAGTACTTGGTAGACGTTGAGCAAATAAATAGGTCGGTTACCACCTGAACCACTTTTACTTCAAAATACATTATTTACACGTTAAAAACATGTCATGGCGTTATGAATAGGTTTTTATCTCCACATCACATTTGAATGATTCTGTTTTCATGTAATGAGCGACTTGCATGATGATTAAAAAATCGAAAAAATGATTTCTATGGTTGCAAAGTAATATTATGCTCAAAACCGCTGTAAAAATCTATAAAGAGCACAAAAAATCATATCATAAATGCATCACGTTATTCAAATCGGATTTATAAAAATCCGGTTAAAAACGGGATTGTATGCCGTTTCCCGTTAAACTTTTAGTACATTCCTAATATCTTAATATATCTCACATTTTCTCTTATGATATATAACGACGAAATGCTAAAATATAATGATTTTTATGAACACTTATTCCAACACCGTGATAACACATTCCTCTTTTACAAAAAGTTTAATGTGAAACTTATCAATTCATTCGTTAAAGGTTTGCAGTCCCGTTTTTAACAGGAATACGGATAATTTGAACAGATTTTTAATAATTTAGCAATATTTTATATAGGTTAGTTTTCTCTGTGCAGTAGTAAAATCTCTCCACGTGATATATTCATCGTCATTTAAAATTGCACGTAAGAAGCTCAGTTTTGCTTGGTTATGTGCCAAATGGGTGACAAAAGTATACGGACCGTTTTAATAAATTGTGTTTGGTTTATGTAAACTGTTTCCTTTTTTCTATATTTTTTTTACAAATTTGCCACATATTTTGCCAACAAAACTTATACGCCTGTCAGATTTCTCACTATTCATTATTTACATACCTTGAAAAGCTTCTTTTTGTAAAACTAGGCAATCCGTCAGTAATTTAAGAAAAGCAAATTTCTTAATAAAAGTTTATTTGTCATTCTTCCTTGCAACAATTGTGAAGGATTAATTGCAAATTTATGTTATATTTAAACAACTTCGGCAGAGCGGATAGAGCGTTTGTTGTGTGTTCAGTAGTTGCATGATAAAAACTTCGGCAGAGCGGATAAAGCGTTTGTTGTGTGTTCAGTAGTTGCATGATAAAAACTTCGGCAGAGCGGATAAAGCGTTTGTTGTGTGTTCAGTAGTTGCATGATAAAAAGTTCGGCAGAGCGGATAAAGCGTTTGTTGTGTGTTCAGTAGTTGCATGATAAAAACTTCGGCAGAGCGGATAAAGCGTTTGTTGTGTGTTCAGTAGTTGCATGATAAAAACTTCGGCAGAGCGGATAAAGCGTTTGTTGTGTGTTCAGTAGTTGCATGATAAAAAGTTCGGCAGAGCGGATAGAGTGTTTGTTGTGTGTTCAGTAGTTGCATGATAAAAATTTCGACAGAGCGGATAAAGTGTTTGTTGTGTGTTCAGTAGTTGCATGATAAAAATTTCGGCAGAGCGGATAGAGTGTTTGTTGTGTGTTTAGTAGTTGCATGATAAAAACTTCGGCAGAGCAGATAAAGCGTTTGTTGTGTGTTTAGTAGTTGCATGATAAAAACTTCGGCAGAGCGGATAGAGTGTTTGTTGTGTGTTCAGTAGTTGCATGATAAAAACTTCGGCAGAGCGGATAGAGTGTTTGTTGTGTGTTCAGTAGTTGCATGATAAAAACTTCGGCAGAGCGGATAGAGCGTTTGTTGTGTGTTCAGTAGTTGCGTGATAAAAATACACATATTTAAAATTTAAACATAATTTTGTACACCCATATTAAAAAAATCATCGTACGTACGCGTACGTATTAATATTTTATAATCCATAATCTTCACTGTTGAGCTTAATGATTTACTAGATTACCCTGCAAAAAAATAAGTCATAAAGGCACGCTGTTCAATAATCACAAAGATTTCGAAAATAGTCCTTTGACACTCATGTGAAACCGAATAGTAGGTACCTTAAACTAATTAGTCATACCACCAGGTTCGATAGTTTTTTTTATGTCGGTTGACGATAATTCAAACAAAAAATTATGGATACAATACACTCGTACGTACCTACATATTATTACTGATTGTTCAGATAGAGCAAATGCTCCGCGGGTTATGTTTTTCGGGTCACAATGGATATTAATGTCAGATTAAATCTATTGTCAGTTGGTTAGGAGAGAAGCGTAGCCAATTTAGCCATCCTGAAACTAGCAGTCTACGTTCGACGAATTACACACTTAGGTACATTCTTTTGCTCTATTGTTATAATTTGTTTCTACACATCACGAACTGTGACAGTGCAATACTCTTGTAATACTTGATACCAACTTCTTGACTAAGCAGTTTGGTCGTAGTTCGGCAGCAGTCGGCACGCTTCCATTCTACATATGTCCATCGTCTATTGAGGAAACTGTACTAACCCTTGTTGTGGATATTATAGTCTTTGTTATGGGTTGTTTCTATGGTACGAGCCGTTCGTTTCCAGCAGCATTGGAAATAAGGGACTGTACATTGTACAGGTGTACGGGGGCGGGAGGTTACTCAACTGACCGAAAAATAATGTAGGTAATAATTTCCTGAACTGAATATTAAGATTCGTCTTAACTTGTATTGAGTTTGAATTCGTCTTAGTTCACTTGGGGGGGTTATTGCAAGCTTTATGGCCCGCCGGGCCTTTGGTTCCTTCTACCTTCCGATATCTGATGACTTGGATGTTCTAAGAGTTGCTTGTTGTGCATTGGAATTTTCGGAATGTACAGTGCGCGTATCCATTCCTTAATTAATTGCTTTAAATACCACCATAGACAATATTTAGATCTAGGTCTACATTGGTATGACTACTGATCGATCATGAAGTCGCGATGAATTCTGAAAAGTTCATAGTAAATAGTTGTAGATTCCATATAAAGATATTTTATGTACTTACGCCTAATTCATAAAAACGTAATATTTTTATTGTTATTATAATATAAAAATGTTAAGTGGGCATTTCGATATGATAATCAGCCGGATTATTATAATTTCAACCTATTAGTAGTATTGAAGCTAGGTAGGTAAAACTAGTATTAATATGGAAACGCTGTGGGCAAAATCATGAAAATTTGTTGATCTGAACATTTTATAATGTGGTGGCATATTATTACCCTTTAAAAAAATTAAAAGGGTAAACGTATTACAATGATGATTTTCGAAGAAAAATACTAAAGGTTTTATACTTTTTACTCGGTGGTACGTATTGTGTGTTACTGCGTGGATATTAGACACGGAGCACAGTTGCGGTCACGGGGCATAAATCGGGCTTTTTTATTTTATTACCGGAACTAATTATGGTGATTCTTTTATTAGGTGTACCTTGCGTAGTTATTTTTAAAGCACCGGCGATGAAAAACAACACGATAGATGAATTGAAAAAAAAATAAGAAAACTGTATACATATAAAACACTATAAACTATAATAATATTTCTGACGACATTCCAGAGCCAATCCTAAAGAAAAATGAAACAGTTTTGATTATCTACTACTTGAACTGTAAGTTAAGCACTTCTATCATCTTTTTCCAGCCAACGATTTTTTTTTGGAGGCTTGTTGTTCAGAAACTTGTTGTTGCCGAATGTGAACAAAGCTTTAGTAGTAATGTTCGAAAATTAAAAAAAAAATAATAATTAACTAATACATATTTTAAAATTCGACTTTAATTTTGAAAATTTTACAAATATTTGAAAATTATAATATTCCAAAAATGGGTATTTAACAATTGTTATTTGGCAATTTGAGGAACTTCATCCACTTCGACTACATAATCTTGGATGGTACCTAACCGCGGCATTGAAGTAATGGACTCCTATAGTGTTTTATCACCAAGTTGTGGGAGTTAAATGGCACACACATGTTCGTCTGTTCGGTTCTCGAGCTGTTTTTTGCCGTTGAAATTACTTATGATAATTTTGTAAATTTACGACCAGAAAAAAGGGCCATTGTTGTTAGCAGCCGATTTAAATTTGAGGCACATCGTTTTGTTACTTTGACCAGATCTGAATAACTCGGTACTTCCCATTCTTCCCTTTACAATCGTCTTACCGTATTCAGATGAATGTATTTTATAAAGCGTATATGAGAAATTGGGTTCCATGATAACACAACACAGTGACAATTCAACACACTTTTAAAAAGTGATATAAAGTAATTAGAAATGATGTAATTTTTTTTTAAACCTAACCTAACCTAACCTACATAACCCAGTTAATAAAGTTTTTGTTTCATCACTTTCCATGACTTTATATAACTTTTTAAAGATGTGATGAATTATCATTGTGATGATTTATCCGGTTACCGAGAAATTGAATATAGTATCACCCGGTAATACCATTTAATTAATTCGTAATAAATAATATCTCAAATAATGCATTGAGAAAGTACTCCTCATTCAAGCAATCATTCAATGATCCATAATTTCTATCAAAAATCTTTTTAATCCTCATTCAAGCAATCATTTAATGATCCATAATTTCCATCAAAAATCTTTTTAATCCTCATTCAAGCAATCATTCAACGTTCCATAATTTCCATCAAAAATCTTTTTAATCCTCATTAAAGCAATCAATCAATGATCCATAATTTCCATCAAAAATCTTTTAATCCTCATTCAAGCAATCATTCAATGATCCATAATTTCCATCAAAAATCGTTTTAATCCTCATTCAAGCAATCATTCAACGATCCATAATTTGCATCAAAAAATTTTTTAATCCTCATTCAAGCAATCATTCAATGATCCATAATTTCCATCAAAAATCTTTTTGAACCTCTATTGATTATCTTCAAAGAAAACTAGCAGACTGCCTATCGCCGATACAGATGCAAATGGTCTTTAAAAATAACGATGTTTTGACATATTTACTAATATAAATAGGTACCTAAATATTTTCCTGACGCCTTTATGGGATGCTACAAGGTGAAATTAAATTTAAACAGCTCATTATTTATAAATTCCTATTTTTAAACGGATGTTTAATTCTTATTATGGCCCACAACATTACGGTTCTAAATGTTAATCAGTTTTTAATCAAACATTACACATATTCCAATCTTTTAAAAGTTTAACACTTTTCAGAGTGATTAATGGGCCCGTGTCACATATGACTGTCAGAACGTATGACATTATAAGTAGATTTGATGACATTATGTAATGGCTTCTTTGATCGCTAAGGTGGTCAAGTCATTTATCTATTTATTTTCAAATAAAGTAGGTGCAAAAAGAAAAGAGATTTTAAATAAAAAATAAAACTGTCAATAAAATTTATGGCGAATGTTAAAAAGGGTAAGAAAATATTTTTGGCAACAAATTCACCCATCTAGAGGTCAAAAGATTGTGCTTTTAACTTATTTCATTTACATACATAATAAATATAATCATATCGTTCAAGAAGAAACAATACAAAAAAACGACTTTTCAAGTGATTATTATATTGTCAAAATACGTATTTCCGTAAATAAATTATTCAATACTTATAATATTCAATAATTATTCAATTTTAATGGAGATATCGCACAAAAAAAAATATTTACTGATATGGCTTTTCACTACATATGACTGTTGAATGGGAATAAGTCAGTTGTCTCTTCGTGGAAATTGTTTGACAGTGAAATATATTATCTTTGTAACTGTCGATATATTACTTTGCGATATTCCCAATTTTGTTAAATCGAGAATAACTTAAAATCGTTTGTTTCTATCTTGATACGGCGTATCAATATGTTATCATGTAAAACTAGCTTTTTGTAAATTTCTTTCTATGTCGGCTAGTTTTGAAAGGAAACTGGTATAATTAATACTTATATTGTACTACATACACACACTATATTGGTCACAGTTTTCATAATAAATGCAAGTTGGGAGAAGACATGCAGCGTAAGCTTTTGTGTTTTGATCCCAATTTCTACCTATTTTTAACAAGTTTCTCGCTTTTTAAGTCTTGAAGTTCCAACAAAAATAAGTTATTTTTGAAGATAATATCAATACATTTGTTTTTCCGAAACGTTAATTATTTGAATTCGCTTATATTTAAACGACTATGGTAACCCTATACGAACCATATGAAAACTAAAAGAGGTGGGCGTTGCCCATTTACAATCCGAAAGACGGAATGCCGGGTCTTAAACATATTAATTATTATGTTTGTTATCCACTAGAGCGATTTTTAGCATATTATGTCAAGTTTGCAAAAACGTTTTGAGCGATCGCTTGTCATAATGTGCCGTATTTATACAGGGTGTATCGGCAAGTACCCGACAAACTTTAACCAGCTATTCCTCAGCACATTTGGAGTAAAAAATGTTATGGGCGCTTTGCTGTCCGGTAACATTTTTTTTCCATTAAAAACAAAAAATAAATAAAAAAATCCACACTCCGTCACTGTCATTTGCATTGTATCTCGTGTTCAGCAGCTGTTATGAGCAAGTGTGTCAAAAAGTGTCCTCGCTCTTTCGTACACACTAAATAATAATAGTTAAAAATGAGACGAATGGTGCCGTGTCATTTCGTTGTGATTGTAAAAGCGCGCCAACGTAGATACGTACGTACATTATTCAACGAAACTCGAACAAAATATTGCCAGATGGGTTTTCAAACTTTGACAAAGGATAAAACATTGGTGACATATGGTGAAAATATGAATAATAAATTTTTTATTAAAAAAAATGTTACCGGACAGCAAAGTGCCCATAACATTTTTTACTCCAAATGTGCTAAGGAATAGCTGGTTAAAGTTTGTCGGGTACGTGCCGATACACCCTGTATATAATTGCACAATTACATAATTGCCGGCCTTAAATCGCAGTAAGTTTCGTTATAAATATTTTGAGTTGTATGGTATTAATGAAATATATGGTAAATGCATATAAGAGTATATGACACCAATCGCTCGAGTTACTACAAATTACGTTATCAGCTTTTTTCACGTTTTTTCTAACAGTACCTATATAAAATTTTATCTTAAAATTGATACACGAGTTTTTGTAGCTAATAATAAAACGTTTGATTCTAATTTATAGGTTGTGATGAGTAGGTCTCTCTGAGTGCGTTTTATGATATAATTTACAACGTGAGCAATCGTACACAAAGGCTTTCGTAGTTTACATAGCTGAAACTTTGCTGATTTAATTATTCATAATTATAAATGTAATTTCCGACAAGATTCGTATTTTCCGCGACAGGTAGTTAACTCTATGATAAAAATACCACAATAAGGAGATAATAAGTAGTATCTGCAGATGTGGTTATATTAAGTTGTTTCTTCTACAAAAATGTGACCGTATTAAGCAGTTACTTCTGTAAAAATGTAATAGGATTATGTTTCTTCTGTTAAAATATGAACCGTAAATTTTTAAATACAAAGAGAAAGTTTGGTGTTCTCTCTTTCTAACACTGTTTTATATATTATGTCTGATTGATGGATCATCATGTAAAAGAATATAGAACGAGTTTTATGATGAGGTCTCATTTGTAAATTTGGTGCCAGAATTGCCGTGCCGATTACGTCACTATGTGTACCCGACGGGTTAAAAGATTCGCCGTCATTTAGAATCCCTCTACCCATTTCTTATTCGAAACTAAATTGGTTTAAAAAATTACCAATTCGCAGAGATCGAGATCGATTGAGTTTCTTCTTGCCGCAGTTTAATTTTAGTAGTTCGAGCCATTTGCAGATGGTGCCGTGACGTTGGTTATGTAATTCGAGCTGTTGGGATTATTTTTACGTTATTGATCGATTGGTCGTATTTCGTCCGACGTCTGTAAATCTGTCTTATTTATAGAATTAGGGGGGATGGGACGTGCGAACCAAGTTTATATAAGACAAATGGGTTAAATACAGGGTTTTCCAATAAGAGGTGTTATTTTGATATTCAATCGTAAAAGACCAATGGTTTCGTTGCTTGTGTGGCACGTAGCGCCGTCTTGTTGAAAGTAAACGTTGTCCAGATCAATACCATCTAATTCCGGCTATAAAAAAATCATTAATCATCTCTCGATAGCGCAATCCATTCACCGTAACTGTTGCTACAGCCTCATTTTCGAAAAAGTAAGGTCGAATGACTCCGCCGGACCATAAACCGCACCGAACAATCACACGTTGAGGGTAGAGAGGCCTTTCAACAATAACTCTTGGGTTTTCCGAGCCCCAGATGTGACAATTTTGCTTGTTGACGAAGCCACCGAGGTGGAAATGGGCCTCATCACTCAAGATGATTTGCATTTGATTCACTCAAGTGAATTTTCCATTTTTATTAATGGCGTATTTTCTACTTGTAAAATATTTAAAAAATGACTGCTTCAAAAGTAACATCTACCGAAATAGCGGGCTATTCAAAATAACACCTCTTATTGGAAAACCCTGTATATGCGATTCTAGAAATGTCTTCCTACCTACCTTAATTCTTCTAATTAAAAAGTACTCCAAGAATTGAGAAAATAAACCGATAAACGTATGATTTAAGATTTTCACGGCCAAAAGTATTTTTGTTATTTTTTTTGGGGTGTTATGCCGTGTTGCGCTAACTCCTTCTTTAGCCAACATGGACACTTCGCCAACTTTAGCCAACGTTGTCCGAAACGTTGGCTAAAGAAGGGATTAGTGCAACACGGCATAACACCCCAAAAACAAATAACAAAAAATTCGATATAAGTGTGTATTTTTGCTACATTGCTATTTAAAATTTAATTTAATTCTTAAAAAACGATCTGGCAGCATTTTGTTCATGAGTTCACTGTTCACTCAGTGGCGATACGTGATTTATTTTTTTTAAATTAACGAGATTTATTTTTTTTAAATTTTAAAATACATTTTTAATGAAAATAAGCACCAAAAACTGTTGCACCCTGCAAATTAAATAAAAAAATACATTGCGTAAAACGTAAGAGTTTTTTTTATTAAAGTTATATCAACATAACGTTGGATCTACGTGTTATCTGTGAAAATCTATCGATCATCGGCTGAGACGTCAACACATTAGGCGGAAGAAACACGCGAAGTGACAAGAGATGCTATTTGTCTTCGGTTAGCTTTATAAATGATGTTATTATTGTAGACTCTCTAAAAAGTGTTTGGTAACATTTTTCAGTTACAGAAATTGTTGCGCGGTTGTTCTTCTACGTTTTAAATATTTATTTTAGCTTTCAAACCATTTTAAATCATCAACTCAAAACCCGTTCACATATAATTAGTGTTAAACGCTTGGTGAAATGAAGCTCGATAGCTCATAATGGAAATGATTCTAGGGCTGAAAATAATTGCATTTACTTGACTAGATTCTACAACAAAAAATTATATGCAAATATCATAGTGCCAGAGTTCACCATACGCGAGTTTTTTGCGACACATTATACAAGATTTAAAAATAATATTAAAAATGTTGAAAATTAGTTCCATATCTTGGCATCTAAGCTTCTTCTTTCAGGTTTCAATGTTTTTTTTTTAAAGTGCTAACTAAAGTCGGAGTAATTGAAAATTTCTTTAATCTCTTTCTTTGCAGAAAAATGAAACAGTTTTAAATCGCATCTACATTAATTTTCCGGCGTTGAAAAAATCATAAAACATTCATGGAAAGAAAATCACCGCTGTTTTCACAGCTGGAACTCAGTTCAAATTTAGAATGCGGTTCCCGCCTTTAAAACTGACATTTCATGGCTGGCTGCCATTTGCAAATTAAAAACTTTAGTGTTGCCATACTAAGTCAGTAAATGTAGGTACCCTTTGAATATAGTACCTACCGATAACGAACCCAGTGGTTTTATAAACGAGCCAGTCTATTGAATGGTTGACCCTCCTACTTTTAGCTGACCTACGTAGTTGAGTTATGTTCTGTGGATTGTAGAATGTTCCGGAAAATAAATTGGAAAATGTTATTCGACTAGATTTCTGTTGTTTTTGGCAACAGATATTTATTATTTTCGCTAAAACTATTTTTATTATCAACAATTTAGCGATGTAAGGACTGTAATTACAATTAATACGATTTAATAAATATTTAGTGATCGAGCGATTAAGAATGGGTTTTTTTCACAGAATTTGAACAAATCACCAAATTTCAAAGTTGATTTTCAAGTTCTGTGAAGGTTCTGTTCAAGTTCTGTTACCAAACCATTATTGGCCAGTTGTTTCACAAATCTTAAATAATTACAAAACTTGAATAGAACTTTTACGAAACTTGAAAATCAACTTAGAAATATGATGATTTGTTCAAAATCTTTATCTGTTCTTAATAACATTTTGGACCAACAATATTAACGGTTTACACAGTGCATAAACCTATGCCTTTAATATGTAGCAGAAAAGCCTTTAATATGTATAAAACAGCTAAAACTCTTATGATATTAGTCTTATATATTGTTCTGTATAAAACAGTGAGTTCTGGCGTAATGTAATTCGTTCGAATTTTCGGGGAAAACTCAAGTATTTTGAGCTAGAGGTGTAATAATATCTATTTTACTGACAAAAATAAGTTTAAAAAGGTTTTGAGATATCGATGCTCGGGCGGAGCCGGGTACATAAATTATTAATTTATTATAATGGGTAGGTACTTACCTCGCAGGTAGGTAGTAATTAACTTCTATTTATTGGACCGCCCGGCCTGGAAGCGATATTTTACACAAATGGCGCTATAAAATTTAGGTGGGTACTAGAAAAACCCAGTCGAAAAACTGGTTTTCCAAAACAAAACACGTTGTTGACTGACATGCACGTATTATAACCACGTGCGGTAGAAATATAATTAACACGTGCACACTCAAGCACGCTTTGTAAACATAAAATTTTTCTCCAAATTACTTATCGCTAGGCGATGGTCGCATCTCTCAGATGTCGCATCTAATTACTTATATTGTAAAGTAGGTATCTATATAATATGGTGACCGGATAACTCATCAAAATGATAATTCATCACATCTTTAAAAAGTTATATAAAGTCATGGAAAGTGATGCAACAAAAACTTTATTAACTGGGTTAAGTAAGTTAGGTTAGGTGTAAAGTTATCTATCTAATATGGTTACCAGATAACTCATCAAAATGAAAATTCATAACATCTTTAAGAAGTTATATAAAGTCATGGAAAGTGATGAAACAAAAACTTTATTAACTGGGTTAAGTAGGTTAGGTTAGGTTAGGTTAGGTTAGGTTAGGTTAGGTTAGGTTAGGTTAGGTTTAAAAAAAATAATTTCATTGTTTCTAATGACTTTATATCACTTTTTAAAAGTGTGTTGAATTGTCACTGAGTTGAGTTATCATGGAACCATATAATATGCATACAAGATGCTACTTATAAAGGTCCGTTTACACCTTCAATATTACTAGCGCAAACTCTAAGCAATAACGGCAAAACAGCATACCGCGCAAACGGCTTGCACGAAAGTAAATTTACGCAAGTTAAATTTGCACAAATAAGCAAATACTAAGACAAAAAAAACTGCATAATGCGCAAATGGCTTGCATACACTTCAAACTAATCACACTTTTACATAAACTATTTGCGCATGAAAGTCGCTGTCGTAAGGACGCCGCACAGTGTACCTACTATGTTTTTGAGCAAAATTTTGTGGAAAAGCGTGGAAACATGTGGTGACTACTTCATTATTTTTATGTACCGTGCATAGATGCACGAAACAATATTGTTATTATTTTCGCTAGCGTAGGTACCTATATTTTTCAAATCTGAAAAGGTCTCGATAATTCATATTATATTAGGACGAGCGACTGTTAGTTACCGCTAGCTGTGTTATGCTACGTATACATCCGCGAGCCGAACTACCGGATGAACCTCAACTTATGGGAAAGAAATGAAGCAAGCGCAAAGGCGCAAAACGCCGCTTGCAGTTGATTCGTTAATTCGTGGTACGGCTCGCTTTTCGGTACGCAAATGTATACGTACCCTCAGGTTTTGAAGAAAATAATTACCATTGAAAACAGTTTGGTTATTGTGTAAACATTAATTTATATTTATGGCAGTGTAGTTGCGGGAGTACGATATTATAATGTTTAGGCTTTTAACACGTTCGGTGCGGTGTCTCGAGTGACGACCTTATTATACGGGCACGGCTGTAATAGGCTTTTGATAATAGAAACTTCCGAAACCTAAACACAAAGACACCCGAGCTTAAAACAACGAATAACAAAAAATCTATCGGATTAAAATATAGATAAGTAGTTAACTTAGGTTATTAGCTTTAGTTTTGACGAAGCTTAATGTGGAATCACTATTCTCGTTTTATTTTTACCATGAATCGGTGAAGATTATGAATACCAAAAATATGCTTTGAATAAATTGAAGTTTTTCCTATCGTTTTGCTTGAGTAGAATTAAAATAAAATTTATCGTTTAGTCCCATTCTAGATATATTTCCAGTAAACCGCTCTGTTATTGTTGGAATTCCCGCAATTACCCCTCCCCCTTTGTTAACCTCCCACTCAAACACCTAAATTATATCTTTTTTGTCAATATTTTGTATCATAGGTTAGTTTTAATACTCTCCTAACGAAACCGGTAGAGTGCAATTAAAATTAAATTTGTCTAAAACAAATTCATATCTTTTATTGTAAATTATGACGAGCCACACAGTAAATGCTTATTACAAATATGTAAAATAAAATGGGTTAATTACTTTATAAAAAATGTAAGCGTCAACTACTAAAAATGTGTTTTTTTGTTAGGAATGTATGAACGCGTATAAGAAGCAACCATAAAAATACTGTTTTACAAAGATTATCTGTGACAGTTTCTTTTTATTATTTTTTTTCTTTCTTATAAAATTATTCACAAAATAAATAAAAACCACTTTTGCTTAAAAAATCGACCGTTTCCAGACTCCGTTTGTCATGCGATTTGTATGCCTATTACCTCTATTCGTGGTGATATAAGGCCTACTAAGAATATACACATTTTTGCATTATGTATTCCTCAGTGTGTTAACCTGCGTCAACAAATATCTTGATCGATGCAAATATTTAGACACAAATATTATTCGATTTGATCTTTTTACTTTTTTAGAAATTATTTGAAAATTTTATGGACTGAAACCTTTTTTCTGATAAGTAGGTAATTCTATCGTAAAAAAATAAAGCGATTGTTGATTACAAGTTTTACTAGGTAGGTGCCCACCTTGAATTTGGATGCTGGCAGTCAGCTTCTTTTTTTCTTATTGAGTGTTTGGAAAAAAAAGCAATGTGGTCTCTTGACTTATTACTCTTGACTTGACCGGTCGGTGGCCGCTTGGGTCCCACCCAGGCGTAGTGTGTTCAATTCCTCGGCTGGCTAAGTCCTCCATCACAACACAAGCAACGTTTTCCGCTTACTGTGGTGGTAGTAAGAGATTTTCAAATATTGTCAGGTTATTCGTAACCCGGGAATGTTTGTCTTTCTTTTTAAAAATGTATTATTTATTTATTTATTTTATGATGGTAAACACAGTATTCAAAAGCTTCGGAGCTCATGATGGAAATGGTAGTGAGCCGAGGTGCATTGACCGAGAATTTTCAGGAATATACTGCAATTTAATGATATCAGAAGCTCATTGTTCGGGAGATTTTTCTGCTTTACACCGGCAAATAGTCCAAAGCGTCGGGTGCTCACCCAGGCGTCGCGGGTTTAATCGTTTGCAAGCCTTCATTGGACAAGCAACACTTCAGCTTTTAATGATGGACTAAGGGAGAATTCAAACGATGTTTTTAAACTGATGAAGTTTACTATCCAAAGTAATGTTTGCTTTAGGTATTGTAAATTGATTACGTTAATTAATTTTTATTCACAACCATATATTTCATAAGAAACTTAATTAAAAAAATAGATTAGAAGTAGGTATGCAAGCTAAGGAAACAGCAGTTAAGAGGAAGCTACAAGCCAAAAATGTGTAAATTCTTGGTATACCTTATATTGTAGGTAATAGGCATTAAAATCGCTTGAAAAACGGAGTCTAGAAACGTTCGATTTCAAGCCAAAAACTGGTTTTTATTTATTTTGTAAATAATTTTATAAGAAAGCAAAAAAGTTAATCAAATAAAACTGTCACAAATAATCTTAGCTATAATATTGTATTAAAAAAGATGTTTACTTTACGCGTTCATACATTTGTATTGAAAAAATGTTTTTTTTTAGTAGTTTGCATTTATATTTTTTATTGAGTAATTTATTTTATTATTTGTATTCGAAGCGATAGTATAACCTTCAATTTATCTGAAGCATCTTTTTTGGTATTCATAATGTACATCAATTCGTTATAAAGATTAATCAAAATAGTGATTTAGCATTAAGCGTCGCCTTAATGGCAAAAACTTTAAGATTTTACGGCTACAACCGTATTTAATTATGCTATTAAGATAAGAAAAGGGAAAACAAATAATTTTATTCTAGGAATCTCGGTTAAGGTTAAAGAGTATATAATAATAAGTTAAGAAGTGTCTTCCACTGCTGCTCCATTTGTCAGAATTATTTACCCAGCCCATATTATATGTACCGAGGTCAACTCCATGGGTGGGTGCAACGTCAATATAACTAGGGCCATTAACGAGAAATGGCGTGGGTTGTAAATTCACAGTGCACACCGACATTTTTGCAATCGTTACAATTTAGTTGCTTGACCAACCTTTGTGCACGTTTCGATTCTAAAAGCTAGAATTCTTAAAAGGCGTAATAATTGTAAGTAGAAACTATTTAGTCACTGTTAAGATTTGTTTGGGCTTGATGAAGTCTTCAATAACATACGCATGTTTTTTTTTGTTTTTACTGCACAAAACTGCATTTTTACTTTATTTAATGTTACAAAGAGTTAAATTATTCCCGACCCGGACAAAACACTTTTACTAATGGTCTGTAGACCATAATGACTGCTTGTTACTATGTTATAGGAGAGAAGAAGAAGGAATCCAGTCGGCGAGGCTTTTATAATCTAACCAAGTAAAACACATTGACAAGCTAATTGTAAACAAACACTGTCAAAGAAAGCCAATTGATAAGGCAAAACATCTGTTTTATCTGGTAGCCATAGTTTTACCTCTGACCGCTGGGTGCTAGGCAGGAGCCTGTAAAGTAACTGGTGGTGAACTTTGCTAATGGTTCGTACATTTTTAACAGTCACTATCGCACTAATAGAGTCCTGGTCGAAGGAAGTGCAAAAGTAAAGGAGATGGGAAAGAGGAATATAACTCATGCCATTTTAAGCAACGTTTCGATTCATAATTATTTTCTTTCAGCAAATACGAGTACTTACTAAGAATATATCCCACTCCGGGACGATAACGTGAATTCACCATAGGTGATTATATTATTATAAATAAACAGTGAAACATATTAAATTAAACCAATGCAGTGTGTTATGTTTAAAACACACATTTTTATTAGACTGACAACCGGTTAAGGAAGGACCCTAAGGAGATACGTTTTTAAAGTAAATAAACTACAAATAAAAATATAAGCTTCCCTGTTTGAAAAACTCTTACCATATTCGTATTGTTTATAACCTGGCTTTGTGATTATTACAAAGATTTTTACCAGATATTAACAGCTAGATATTATTCTATAATATAGTAAATTATATAAGTGAATCATATAGTAGGTATAATCATAATCTAATGGAATCCCAATGAATCGCACGCAAAAATGTTTCCTTATATGTTCTGTTGGTCGGTCATTATATTTTCTCGTATTATTTCTTGGATAATATGATTATCCGCGTTCTTTGTCAGGAATGATAATTACAGAGTAATGATTGGTGTCCGGATCACAGGTCACTTCTCACGGTTAGCTTTATTCACTGAAGGATCTAATTTTTAATTGGTTTATAAACATGAAAGTATGTAGGTAAAACGTATTAAATATTTTTTTGTATTAAAGAAATTTAAAATTCATCTAGATACGATTGCAAGAGTGAGTTGGGAATGCTGTGTTTGTTCTGACGGTATTTCAACAGATTGTGCTTCCAAGAACTAGCGCCGTTGATCTTTTTGGCACCGATGCACGGTCGGGAGTCACGCCAATTTATTGCGTGCCCTAGGTACAATTTTAATGTTGGGAACGCGTTTGATGTTTTGCGTTGTCGTACGTTGCAAATGTAATGGCTAATGTCATCCGCATTTAATTGATGTACATGGTCGACATTTAAACTGCAAAATTTTTCGAAACTATTAGATCTGCAAAATCTGCAAAATACGTCATATCCGCAAAATCCTCATAGTGTGAAAAATCTGCAAAATCTATGAAATGAGCAAAATCTGTCAAAATCGTCAGAACTGACAAATCTGCCAATAGCTTAAGATGACGAAAATATAAATTATTAAAATACAATTAGTTACTATTATTATTCTTATCAACATTAATAAATTATAGGAAATGAGTTCAACGAGCCATCAATTCACCTTATCGGTGAAACTATAATATAATCGCCTCCTTATACCAACACTTTAAAAAACAAACAGTTCTTATCTTAACACTTCAAGTTAATTAACTACAATTTAAGTCACTGCAACCTTAGTAAGTAAGTTAGGTACCTACCTTCAATAAAATAAATTATTAGGGATGTTATATATATATGTTCATAGCGTCGCTATTTATTGTTAATGTTATATTTTTAAGAACTTACGAGTAATACGGCGTCGTTGTTTATTTTTTTTACATTTAAACGAATGTCTCGAAGTTCCATAGCTCATGATTAAAATTGACTTGGAAAGTTTAAATAAAATCTTATGGCTTTCTTGGCATCAGAGTTCACCGTTAAAGAATTTTCTAATTTTTAATTCTTCTTATTTTTCTTGGCACCAGAGTTCACCGTTAGAGAGTTTTTGCAGGGACAAACAAACTCATTTTCTGCTTTATACATGGGGAAAAATCAATATTGCTGATATATTAAAATTGTGTTAAGAACGGGACAGCAAGCCGTTTCCTAATAATATCTTATTACTTTCCGAATATATCGGAACACGTGTTCATGCACCTGCGTTTGCTCTGTTAAATATATAATGACGAAGCGAGAAAATATAATGATTTTTATGAACATATGCTCCGACGCCGCGTTAATACATTTTACATCAATTCATTCGTTTAGGGCTTGCAGTCCCGTTTTTACCAAGATTACGAATAATTCGAATAGATTCTTAATAAATTAGCAACATTTTATACCGTGAAGTTTTCTCCGTGTACGAGTAGTTAATAGGATGTGAGGTTACGTAGGTTAAAGTGAGGTATTTGTACCTACTGCTTACCTTTCCATAAGTATAAATTGTTGTTGGCTCAAATAGAAAACAAACATTCACTGACTTTATACATTCGTTCCAAACACTGAGGTAAAAATTCCTAGAATTGTGATTTAGCCAGATTTGAAAGTACTACTATATTCGTACAATTTATATTTTTAATATATTTTTGAAAAATTATCACCAAATCAACAGGTCAAAACGCCCCTGATGTCATTCGATCTGATAGCATTGTGGAAAGATTGACTTATGTATGCTGTATGCTTATTTTTTTATTAGAAGCGTCCTGTATTTCACTTACCTGAAAACAATCCAGTTATAAAACTCAGTTAATATACAAACAGTTACATGAAATTACAAAAAACAAACTGAGTTAAAGGATACATAATATGTATACAAAAATACAAAATTATATAAAAACTCACTCAAATGACAAATAATACAAAAAGAGGCAAGATACTCAGGAGACACAAGAGACAGAAAGAGAGGCAAGAGACACAAGAGACATAAAGAGAGGCAAGAGACACAAGAGACACAAAGAGAGGCAAGAGACTCGGAAGACATACGAGACATAAAGAGAGGCAAGAGACACAAGAGACATAAAGAGAGGCAAGAGACACAAGACACATAAAGAGAGGCAAGAGACACAAGAGACACAAAGAGAGGCAAGAGACTCGGAAGACAAACGAGACATAAAGAGAGGCAAGAGACACAAGAGACATAAAGAGAGGCAAGAGACTCGGGAGACATAAGAGACATAAAGAGAGGCAAGAGACACAAGACACATAAAGAGAGGCAAGATACTCAGGATACACAAGAGACACAAAGATATACAAAAGTGATACATACTATAATTAGCAAATCATCTTTTTGAGCAATAGCAAAACTTTTTCCTGAATCCTTGTAAATGTTCGACGAAAATGTCTACTTCAGCATTCTCTATCTTATCATATTCGAAATATTTTGTTCAGAGGGGTAAAATAGGCGATATTATTTTTTGATGTATTCCGGTGAAACATGCCATGTCGCATTTAATTGTATAAATTGGAAACTTTTACAGAAAAATAGAAAAATTTAATAGTTGAGGAGTTCCCATTAGCGTTACCTGTTTATATCGGCTGATTCGAACGGCAAAGCGTCCTGGAGACAACAGGTGTGGTATGACATCCTTTCCTATGTAGTTGTCAATCAAACGTCTACCGGACGATGGTCCGTGAGACCTGCGAAGGTGTGCCGGAGACACATTGTCACTATGGCCCCACCACTGAGAGCAACGCTACAACCTCACTTTCTGTTACATGCATTGCTTATGAGAGAAAAGGAGAGGTAACAATGGTGTGCCAGTACAATTCGAATTATACAGCGCAGGCGGATCGGTGTTAGGACATGACTCGAATAAATGAGTCCGGACACGTATTATCAACTTGGAAACGCAAAAACATTTAAATGATACGTTTATTTGAATTAGTTATAAATAAACAGCGATAAAAATGAAAGAAACAAACATCCGGCAATAAATCTCACTGTAATTTGATTAAAACTAATGTATTTTAAGTGATTTGTATCTTTTAAAATGTCTCGCTTGTGGTTTTAACACAAAACTATTTCAAGATTGCGTTATTTTCTTGCGTATGTTAATTTAAAAAATAAATATATTTGTCTTTACTATTCGAGTTTTATCGCTATAATCTGTTTTCTTGTTGTAAATGTAAAAAAAATATTGAGAAACGTTTTTTTATCAATTCAAATGATATTTTAAAAGCACCATAGCTCATGATGGAAATGACGTTACGCTATAAAAATATTTCTTTTTAAGTAGAAATTTGAGACAGAAAAGGCTGTGAAAATTTCAAGCTTCCAGAACTCACCGTTTTAGAGTATTTAATTGATTGCGTACACAGGACAAACATTGTAATAGGTACAATTAACACGATGTTTTCATATTATTATATTTATGAACGATGTTTGTGATTTAAATGTTGCGTCACAAACGTAGATTCTGAAATTTAATGCATCTTGAAAAAAATGGCTGATTGGAATGGCAGATCTGTAACATTAAGAAATGTACTGTTGGACTGTGTATTTTTATCAACTTAAATACGAAGAGTAGAAATATTATATTTTCATGTATGCATTGGCCGATAGATAAATCTTATATAGATAATATTATCTCTTTAAAATAATCAACGCTAATTTAATGTCCATACATTGTACGCTTTATTATAGTTTTTACACATTGGAACATACATAATTTATTATTTATAATATATTTCAAAGCATGTATTATTATAGCCACCTTTTCATATTTGCCAACGAAGAAAGCATTGGATACAGAGTGATTTCCCGTTTTTTAAATATTATTAATCATTAAAATATGAGAATTAAGCATGTGCTCTGATTATTATATATTTTTGCTTATTGGCTTATTACAAATTACTCAGAGTTTATGATTTTAGAAATACGATAGGTAATATGTATTTCTATTTCGGTCACTTTAATCTCCCATAAAATTGTAACCGATAATAATGGGGGGATATTTTTTACCAAAGAAACCACACCATCATTAGAAAAATGTTTTCATTCTGAAATATTAAGGTCAACATTTTTTTTTCAATTTTTAAGGTTCCTAAATGAAATATCAAATTGACTGCTAATATATGTCAAGACTTAATAAGGACACCTTCATTACATACATACACATTGATCGGTCAGTGGTTGAGTTGGGGTTGCGTCTTGGTCCCATGAGTAGTGAGTTCAATTCCTCTATCACGACACAAGCAACATTTTCCACTTACAGTGGTGGTAGTAGTAGATTTCCGAATTCATCAGGTTATTCGTAACCCGGGAATGTTTGTCTTTATTTAAAAAAAAAAAAATATATATATATATATACTCGTTTCAAATGTTTCGTGAATTTGTCCTCGGGTGAAACTGGTTAGTAAAAACTAGATATTTTCTTATATGTCCGTGTAGTTTTTTGTTGTCAACCTCTGCATCGTGATTTAATCCCAAATAGCGACACAATACTCGAAAGAAGCTACCGTTTCGCTGGAACACAATGAAGCCATTTATATGTGTACGTGACCTCTTGGGACACACGGTTACTATACAGTGATACCTCGAAAACCCCGAGCTTTTAGGAACCAGACCTCGTTTTTATGGAGTAAAAAAAACAATGCGCATTTTAGTATTCTTTAATAATGATTCTGAAGGTTTCAAGTATTTTATTCGGGAATTATTTACAAAATATTTTTTAAATAGTCTTTTTGGAAATCGTCGATGTCGATCTAAGAAAATTTGAGTTTCTTTTTCTCATCCTCCTTGGACCCAGTGTCACCTCTAGGACCTAGAGTCTAGGTGACATGATAAAAACATTAAATCATAACATAAAAAACATAAAATCATTAGAGATAACCCGCCTAACTAAAAAAGTAAACTCCAACAATGTTATGAACACAAAATTAGAATCATTTGCTAAATCTCCGTTGCTATATCCATTATAATCAGTGTGTCACCTATCATAAATATGTATTTGAATTATATAAAATCCATTAAAATATTTTTTCCTAACCACACAATAGATTACCGATAACTTTATGTTGGGTAAATCCTTAAATTGATAGCCCTAATAGGCATAATTATCATAGTTCTACAGATAAATTCATTTGATTTTAATAACAATACTTATTTGGGAAATATCATATTTCACGAAAAAACCCCTCATAATTCAAACCAACCTACTATGTTAACCCCTCCCCTCAATGTAATTGGCCTATGTATATAAACCCTAGTTTAAGACAAAAATTGTACCAGTCTGAAGATGGCCCTAACAGGCTGAAACCGGTCACGGTCAAATAAAAACAAGTGGAAAAAAGTTTAAAATTGTGTTCTTTATATATATTGACATAAAAACACTCTTTCTCAAGAATTTATCAAAACTGTTATTTCTTAGTCCAATAATGGTTTATTTTCTTTGAACATAAAAAATATATATATACCTAATACCTACATTGTGTTACTTTTAAAATGCGTCTCTAACGGTAATTTGACATACCTAATTATGGCAGAATATCTTGAGTAGAAAACGACCTTTGTCTGGATCCTGCATAATATTTTTATTTTAAATAGCCGTACCTCGCCACACGTTGCTATGGGTATCTGTGCAGGATGGGGAAAACAATAGTGCGTTTTGCTTTTAAGTTCAACAGATGGTACTGTGCTAACACGTCACAGGTAACATCTATATGATATAAAAACACACGAGTATTTGAATGCAAGTTGTGTCAAAATTTCAAAGCAATCGGGGAAGAGTTTTCGGAGATTTAAGTTTTGAACAAACGAACATTTACATTTTTATTTATATAAATATATAGAAGATATATAACGTAGTTCTCTTCACTAATCGAGATGTTTCTGTATTATAAATTTATATACACACGTGCAAGCACCGGGCAGGTAGGTACATATTTTTTTCATCTCGGCACACAGTATATAAAATTACTAATCTTGCTACTTGCATGTATATAATCAGAGTTTTATGGAGATGGCATTTGCGGCACATTGGTTAAATACATGTTTCTCGGTCAGTCCAACATTTATATATGTTGATAATTTTTTTTTTCAAATAGCCAGAAATGGGTGATTAGCTATTACTTCTTCTATAATTTCAAAAGTTACTTTGTGGCGCTAAAAATTATCAACATGTTTTAAAACCAAAGTTTTAAAACAAGGTTTCTTCATCAGGATACAAAGTAAACTGAAAATTAAGATAAAAGATTAGGCAAATAAGCATAGACAAATAAGAATCTACCTATAGAAAAAGACATAATAATGAGCGATGGGAGAAAGTAATAAAGTATTAGTTATCGTTGTAAAAATAAAATAATTATAAAATGATTCTAAAATGGTCACACAGCAATTTATTTTAATAAATTAAAACAACCAAATCAATGGGCAACCAAGATACCTAAAAACAAAAAATATATATATAACTAGGTAACAACGAGAAAATAAATTTAGGAGATGGGAATTTATAAAAATGTAATTTATTATATTTAATTGCGTGTTAATTTATTTTTTGATTGATTACATGTTCATTATTAACCCTTGAGGCCAAATTATCTTAAATTAATCGGTTTGGGATTCGATATGTTTTTAATAATTTTTTTTTAAATCGAAAATTAAAAAAATTGCGATCTGTTTCTTTAAAATGAATGTGTTTTTTAATTAATTAAAATAGACTTTTTTATAAATCATGCTATTTAAATACTATCCCGAGTACGGTAGGTAGGTACCTACATAGTTTCCACAATTTACCAAAATGATACTAAACAATTCAAACATAAGTAGGATTCAAACTAACCCGCGCTCCGCGCCCACGTGGTTTCGCATTGCCAAGCTTCGACTGACGAAAAATAAATATGTTCTTAATACGGAAAATTCGAGAAGAGAGGATGTGTAATAACACTGGTACTTATTTTACTAAATTGAGTAGGTACTTATTTCTGTCACATTGTTTGTATTGAGTGAGTGCTAGTTTTATTTATTTATTAAGTAGGTAGAATGATTTATTGTTCTGTTTATCGTAGAAGGCGTGTAAAAAGTTGATACACCGTATTACTGATACAGCCACTGAGAGTTCGATTGCGTTCCCAATAATATCAAATAAAAGTAAAAACAAGATTATTTCTATTACACGAAGAAAAATGAGTAAAGATAACGTATTAAAAACCTCTCAAAAATAATTGGTAATCCTGTTAAAAACGGGATTGCAACCCGTTTCCTCATAAAAATTTAGTCAATTATATATCAAAATACGTGTTCATTCACCGGTATTTGCCTCGATAATATGATGAATGCGAAAATATTGGAATTTTTATGAACACATCCGGCATCGTAGGGCATTAGGAAACCTATCCATTCATTCGTTAAGGGCCTGCAATCCCGTTTTTAACCGGATTACGAATAATTTGAAGAGATTATTCGTAATAATTATTCGATATAGGTAATTTTTCTTCGTTTGTTATTTATTGATGAAATGCTTATAATACTTTTTTTTATTTGTTTCAGGTACCTATGCAATCAGAATTCAGCTGCATGGATAAATATTATCTATAATAATGAAGACATAAGGTAGGAATTTGCAGAATATTGTTGTCTGTCCCGTGGCATATAGCAAGAAAATAAACTCTCCGCAATGGCCATGAAAACCAGAATTTGTACAATTTCAATTATATATATATATATATATATATTTTTTACAATAATTAAAAGTATTAATTAAAACCAATACACTATTTACATAAAACTTAAATACATATTATGTTAATATAGCAGTGGCGCGCCATGACTGTTAAAAGTTTTCCGGAATAAAAGTGCCATGAATGAAGTCTGTTTCAAACAGAATTGTTTGACTTTACATCCCGTCTATCTGCGGAGAATTGTCATTATAATTAGATTCATTAAATACAAATCTCAATGTTTTTAACGAACAACCACACCTTTGAATGTGCCCTCAAAGTAAATTGCTTAATTTTATCAAACGATTTTATTATTTTAGGTTAGGTAAAATTAGGTTGGATTTAATCAAATATCTGAGTCGGCCCATTTCAAGAGTCAGAATAACAGAAGAGTATAAATGTGAATGAATCAAAGAGTGTGTGCTAAGATATAGTTATGTGGCGGTCTATCCTCGTTGTCTGCTGCATAATTGGGTGTTGGTAGGTTAGTTAGGTTAGGTAAGGTTAGGTTAGTTTGAGTTAGGTTACGATTAGACTTACGCACAGAAATATTTGTAAATATAAGTACAAAAAAATTTAGTAAATGACCAACACTTAAATCTCTCGTGAATCTGTGTGAATTGCCATACAAAAGAATTATTGTATTTATGAGAGCTATGATGGTGAGAGCCTTGGATTTGGGAGGCTCATCTCCTACTTCGGCGAATTTACATAAATTAATGCTTCCTGAAAGCATCCACTTGAATTATTACCGACTTCACGCACAATTTAACTCGGACACACGTACAAAAACACTTAATAGCCCCATTATTCGCATTTTATTTGACGGGATTCAACCAACAATATGTTGTTTTCCAACCTTTTTTTAATTACGTAAGTAAATATCGTTTGAAGGGGCAATAACTGATATCATACAATTTACGAAATCGCTTTAACATCGTTCATGGGAGTAGTTTTCTTTTGTTTCACCTTTTTATACATAAATATACTTTTCTATCGAATTACTTTTATAATACTTTATTTCTTTTCTAATTTACATTCGCTAAAAATATTGGCCCTTACTAATAAACTTCTTTTACATATCTAATTAAGATAGGGCAAATGGTTGTTTATCAGTTAGTAAAAATTAAAATAAGCTTAGTGGTAAGGGGGTAGTGATCATATTATCGTTTACAGAACTAACTGAATTAACACATAAGGGCAGTGGCGGCTCGTCTACAGAGGTATTTTGGTCAATGACCACCCAAAGTATGCTGCAATAGTATTAATATAAAAAAAGGATTTAACAAACTACCAGATTTTTAATTTATTTTTAAAATTTGTGCATATTTGACGCTAATAGCGAGTTCCGGTGCCATCTAGCGTCCAAATGAGAAGATATTGTATGTACCTAGCGTGGGTCACTTCAAGTTTTGTCCCAAAGCTATCTCCTTTCTTTCTCTTTGCTATACAGACAATGGAGGTAAACACTATCATGTCTAACGTATGCTTAGTATCATACAAAATTTATTTTCAAGGGATTTTCAGACATGACCGCGGTGAGATAGAGATATCTACGACCTAAGATTATTAAGGTATTAGAGGGAGATGTGAAAAAATGTCAGTCGTAAGTTTTTTGTGTTATAAATGAGAGCCATCTTGAACTTGAAATTATGTTTATCGATTGTTGAAGTAATTTGCATGGAATTATTTTAAATGTCCAATTCTGTGGATATCATATCGAAATAAATCGCAAGCAATTCATTGAATCATGGCAAACGTAGTCAAATAAAGTACAATTAGTTTATGTTACAAGAGAGAAAAATAAAGAGGTTAAAAACAAAAGTTATCACTTTTATCAGTGCATTTTGCGGGTGCAATAAAATGAAAGTACCGGTACTTTTGCTATCATTGTTTACTTTTTAAGTCTACTGATAAACAATTGACTGAGTTTGGAGTTAATACAAAATTAAAATTAAAACTTTTAATGGGAAAAGATCTTTAAAAGAAAAAAAAAAATTAATTAGTTATATTTGTAAATAAATCATTTAAATTAAACAATCTTGTACTACCGGATTTAGAATAGGAGGGTACCGGAAAATTAATTTTATACATTGGCGTTTTTATAGTATTCACTCTTCATTTAATTTCCGACTTTATGTCCGGGTTAAATCTTCCCCATAGGAAAAACTAAACCCTTCCACACACTTTTCCACAAATGATCATCTAGTCGATCCACATTATGCATTATATAAGCAAAATAAATACAAAACAATACAAGAACAACACGTCAACTCACCAGAGATCAAATGGGAAAATAATTCACCGACTCCAGATATTTTCATATCAGAGGGTTCGGCTCGGTAGAACTCCTAACAGGGCCTATAAATCCTACTGATCCCTCAAGATAAATATTTTTAAGAAATCTTTCGTTATCCTACATGTATTTAAAATGACTGATTTTTGTATTTATATATATAAATTTTTTGATAGATCTAATACGCCTAAATTTTTAAATAATATGTATTAACATTTCATGTTCATTTTTATTTCGACTGACCTTCCACTTCTGGACCCCTGGAGCCGCCTCTTCATGAGGGCACAGATACTAACGGGACCGGGTGTAGACGAGGCGACCCAATAAACAACGAGCGTTTCTAATACATTCTCATTATCGGCCCTCACACATTGCTTTATTTTTTGAACTCTAGAATTTAAAAAAAATCCACTACTAAAATTCTCGGAATTTTGTGAAAAAGGTTTTTTTTGCTAAAAAGTCACTGCACGCCACTGTTAAGTTACGTTGGGTTGTAATTAATTAAATGGGTACTAATAGATTTGCATTACTAGCTTTTCGTAGTTTTAGAAAATTTTGACCAATAAACCAACACTTGTAGCTAAAGTCTCTACTGATTTGAATTTTATATTTCTTTATTTTTTTCTATGTATTTCTCGTATTAGTATTTCCTGGATTTGAAACTACTGCATTATAAGTCTTTGTTGATGGCCACCGATTAGCATTAAATGTCGCTTAGTGGTCGTGTTCTGCAGGTAAATAGATAAACTTAATCCGAATTGCCGAATAACGTTTAGGCGTAGACAATAAATAAATAAGATTAAAATACAAGAATTTGATCATGAAAAAAGTTCGCATTGTTAACAAAGCATTTATCTATGCACAAAAACACATCCGTGAATTTAAATCATAAATATCACTGAGTGAATGCTCGAGCTTTATAAATTAAAAATTATTAAATTTTTAGTCGAACAACTTTTCTGTGACTTTTAATAATACAATATTGTATGGGTATAGCGATCAAAATGGTCGAGTCAATAAAGTCGTTGTCCCGGTAAGACAAAGATCCTGGGTTCGATATCCATTTGAGACAGTTAATATTTTTATTTTCTGTTTCAAGATTCGTTTACATTTGTTAATATTGTTTTCGTCTTCAATCAAAACTATTTAATTAATATACCACGATAGTGAAGTGGTGCGAGTGCGAACAATTAAATATTGTTTTTAAGCATATTGTAATTATCATCCAGAAAATCTATTTGTCTGAAATTTTCTCGAAAATTTCTGTCGGTAATTTCGATGTCAACATAACTTATTCAGCATGCAAATAGCTTTTCAATCAAGAGCTTAGTTCTTTGAAATATTACTCACCTACTCTTAAAATGTAAACAGGTACCTGCCAATTTATTCCAATTGTTCAGGAAGAAAAAAGATTTAGAAGGGAAGAAATCTACAGGGAAAACAATTGCGCATAACGTGCGAAGCCGCATAGAACTTTACTAGCTCTAATTAATTATAAGCCAGATATTATCTCCTATAGGCCATAAATCTGTATAAAATCCTACCCATGAAAATTTGGCTAGGCGAGCCTTCGCTTTTTAATCTGATTACGATTTTTAAATACTTTAATAAGACACTTAAGTTATGGAAATTTTTTAATGTTAACTTTGCAAACAAAGTTCTTTAGTATCGTTAATGGTTTTGTGAATTTAATGGGGTCTTTGTTCACATTAAGTAACGTGTTATGCATTGCAAAACAACCACGGACATGGTTTATTATGAATCCACTTCTTAAGGCGATAGTTTGTGTCTATATCTTCAAAAATCAGTTTTCTTAATAGTCCAAATAATACCCATTATGAATAAAAAATATAAAAACATATCTTACAATCAAGCCTTTATATTAATATATCTTTGCAGAAGCCTAGAAAAAACACCTCTTAAATCAAACAAACATACACTTTTCAAATTCTGATAGTAATTAAATTAATAAATAATAAAAAAAAAATGTTTTTGGTGATTTTTTTGCAAACTCGTCGACGCAAGGGAATTTCAACCATATCGTAACCAGTGCAAGCAGTAAGTACTTACCTACGTGGCCACTCCAGAAATTCAAAGTTATTTCAAACATTATTTATGTTTCACCTCACACTTAAATCTTATCAAGTAATTGTTTTTGAGATGTGATTAATTGTCTTGTAAAATTCAATAAGTTTCTTAGGTATAAATTATTAAATTCATACCATCGATTCTGTTGCCAAAATTCCGATACATTTGAGAAAAGTGTTTGTTCCGCTTACAATCTACCACGTGTGCATGAATTTCTACAAGCCAAACTATACCTTAAGTTCGTAAATGCAAGAGTGAATATTGCTTGGTATAAAACATAAGCGTTGATCTGAAATGAGAACAATATTCACAATTTCAAATAAATTCACATCTGTTTTATGTTATAAGAAGTATCGCTATGATTTGCACACATACAGTTTTAAGGTAATATTCATTTTTAATGTATTTTTAAAATGTGTTTTGAATTTTTTTCCCCAAATATCATTATAATAACTTGCTTACTTACTTATTTTATGACCTTCGAATCTATTATGTACATATTTACATGATTAAAATGCGTGTGTATTTTGACGCACAGTCACTACAAGATTAAGAGTTGAACTTGTCTAACTAATGGTAATTTTCTTGTTTTGACATTGCGCAGAAACTCAAAAAAAATTTGCTCGAAAAATGCAGCTGGCATTATAAATTGATTTGCATAAATATTATTTATGTATTTTATAGTTAGCTTGTACGAATGGATTGATTATTAGCTTCAATTCCTACTTTGTACATACGTAATTACATTTATTTGGCCAGGGTTTGTGGGTTGGAATGGACAAAAACTTACCATTATTTAGGAAATCAACTGTTCTATATTTTCACTACATTTACTAAAAACATTTTTAAATTTCGTCGTTTTATTTAGCTAGGAACATTTGGCATTAAAACCGTGTAACTAATTGGACGTTCACAAAAAACTCATTGTAGGTCACAATTGAAATGTCAATTAAAAGTTTTAACCATTTTTCATTTGAATCGTCTTGAAATTTGAACGATTTTATGATTAGGTAGTTACCTAGTTCCAACCTCCATAGATAATATCCCAATTTCGTTTCAATGTTATGATAATTTTCCCGTACCTATACTATGGGCCGGTATTCCAGTCATTTTTAGTAATGGTATCAGTTTGCTTATCCTGTCAGGGTTTCTTCCAGAGAGCAATTTGACGAACGTAAATGTCTCATCGCAAGCTTGAAAGCGTAACTGAAATTCCGGGCCTAAGTCACTCAGTATGTTTATATCGCAAGTGTATTTTTGTAAGCCCATAGTCACGCCATCTTAGCTTCGATACTTTAAAGATTAATGTCACTATTACCCGATATAAATTATGATTGTGTTGTGTTAGTCGCCCAGAGACGCGAGATGTACGTGTATATTAATGTAATGTTTAGGAAGCCGGTTAGTATAAACATAATTGAGCGCATCTGGGTACAGATTTCATATCGCGCACTGTTATTTCACACGCCTCTAAGACGTTTGTTTGTTTTTTCAGCCACATGTGTTCAAGTTATCAAAATTGTTTCGGAAGCAGTGTGCTTACAATGGCGTGGTTCTACACACCCAATGTTTGATCAGAATGATGTGCAAATTATATCTATTCGACATTTTTCTCAGTCTCGTGCCGGTTGTTGAAGTTAGCGCACGCTTACAATGGAGTGGTTCTAAACACCCACACTAATTATTAAACTTTAATTAAGACTTTTCGTACGATTTATTTTTTAGTCTCTTGTTGGTCGTTGAAGTGGTCGCACGTTTGTTGCATTGCCCGCGTTCGCGTGTTTGTGAATAGTTTTATTACATCGCAGTGTTCTGTTTAGAAAGAACGTGGCAGATTCATAATACAGCATACTATCACAACATTAAGGGCCGGAGATAAAATGATATTCGTGATGCTGCATTCAATAGGTACCTGTCATAATATGAGCTACTCAGTTTATATAGAATTTCCCATACCTACTACCTACCACAGAAGTTAGTTAAAAAGTTTTTTTTATGTTGTACTACTATAATTTTTGGTAAACAACAGAAAAGATGGACACTGTTAATTGACACACTTCATTTTAAATTAGATAACAATGAGAAACAACTATTTCAGTAACCAAAAAAAAAAAAAATAAAATTTAACAGCTATTTCGTTAAAAACTTTCACATTAATAAGAATGGCCGCCAAATTAACAATCGATTTTAACATTAACGAAATAACTATTATAATGCTTAATTTTACATTTCTGAAAACTTAAATACTTAGGTACTTCTCATTATTATATAACAGATAAAAAATATTTTTTAAGGTATGTATTAACCGTTTCCCACGTTTCTGTATATTAACATTTTTTTCGTGCTATTAAGTGCTCTCCAATTCACTATTTTTTTTTTTTAAAAGCTTTACTGACTTACATACTTTGGTTTGGCATTCCAAACTCACCTCTAATTTTTAAAATTATTAGTTATAATTTTTTTGTCATAGAAATGCTGTGATAATCAAGTGAATAGTTTTATACACATTTGTGCAAAGATTAATTTCGTTTATGTTTCTACTCTTGTTACAATGAAAGAAATTAAAAAAATAACATTTAAGCTATTATATCCCATTGATTCTAAGACAGATATAAAATCCGGTGAATACTGAATACGAACACCACATGCGATTTTCGTAACGTTCTCCCAAAGTAAATATTATGTTGGTTGAAATATTAAAAGATTTAATGTCGGTAAGTATTTGGCGACACGGAAAAACTGTCACATGAGTATATTATTTACGAGTATATAATATTGTATATACAATGGTATCCTAACTAATTTCCTTATTTAGTAAGCATTGTTTTCAATCATTTAACCTAAATATTCACTACATTAAATATATCTTATGGACATAAATGATGCACGTACCTATTTGGTATTTGATGAAAATAGGTCTAATTTTAATATTATTAATTTCCAGCGCATTTGTTGTTGTTGTCAAAGTGCCAATTTAATAGAAATAAAAATAACTTTTCTTTTCTTTCCGTACACAACAATTACTGCTTATTATATTTTTTCCACCTGTATTTTCAATTTGTATTGATATTTCATGCGACTAATTAATTATTGCTTATAATTATTTGTTATCCTTTATACTATGCATAAAACCTTGTCTTATAAACATTAGTTTATCATTAAAAAATAATATAATAAATTTATGAGTTATACGTGTTATAAAAATCATGTGTGTTTTTCAAACTAGTGCATGCTGTAATTGGACCTAGAATCCGAAGTAATTAAAAGAGATAATTACTATTACAAAATCCTTCCCGCCATTAAATAACATTAAGGATCTGGGTTTTGGGTATTTGGTTTCTGAGTTACGTGTCTACGTTTGGATATATTTTTAAAGACAGTCATTCCTGTGTAATCAAAAACCTGAAAATATTTTAAAATCTCATACTACCTCCATAGTAAGCGGAAAATGTTGCTTGTGTCGTGATAGCCAGCCGAGGAATTGCACTCGCGACATCTAGATGGGACCCAAACGCGATGCGACATGTCGTCGATTTATTTAGGATACTGTAATTAGTTTCAGAATACGATGTAGTTTATATTACAAAATCCTCCGAAAAATCAAATCTCATGTGTTCACTATTGAGTTTTTGAATTATGTGGGTATGTCACTGCGTTAAAATTCATTTAGGTTACTGTAATTCGAGCCAGAATGTGAAGTATTTGGCTCCAGAAAAAATATTTCTATTGGAAAATCCTCTGCTTAATCAAATCTCACGTTCTCACTATTGAATTTTTGAGTTACGTGTTTGTTTCACTATTTATTTAGTATGCTGTAATTCGATCCAAAATCTGAAGTGTCTCTTCAATCGTCCACCGTCCGTAAAATGGTAATCAGATATTATTTGTCGCCGGTACTCCAAATCGCGTTTGTTCTGCCATTGTTATCATAAAACATAGAAGGCGAGCCGTAAACGTACGTAAATCAATATTATCTATTTAAAAACCGACTTCATTCGAGGACGTTATTAAGAGATGGAATATCCATTCATCTTCTTTTTGTATGGTATCTAGAGAGGAAAAGTTGGGTGGCACTTTATTGAATCATTAGACACAAGCCAGTACCGCACACCTGCAACAATTTTATGAAGACCTTTCTATGACCTCTGAATTTTTAATTACTCATAAACAAACATGTGTAGAAATCGCTCACCTTATTCTGGTGTCCTCTCGTATCGGGGATTGGATATCATCAGAGAGAACTTCATCACACTGCAGTGGAACAGTTGGAACATTTGGAAATCATGAAGTGTGCCTTCCTTTTCTGATACGTTTTCGCTTGCTACAGCGGTGTACGTGTTAGCACACTCAAAAATAAAGCCATGGTTCTGCCACTGAGTTCTTCTCGTTGTTCACTATTTTTCAGTTACCCGCAAAAAGACGTAAACTTTAAAATTTTCAATACGTTTTAGTGATGTGCCTTCATTACACTTGACATTCTGATACGAAACCTGGGGTACAGCAAGGATTCGATACGAGCCCATTTCTATTTATATTTTTTTTATAAATGCGCCGTCCTGCTCAGTTTTGTAAATTCTTGATAACGTGATTCAATGGAACTGGATTTACTGCTGTCACAATCTCTAACAATCCAAACTAAAGGCTGATAAAATGCTTTAGAAAAACATCTACATTGCTTGGAGACTGGTAATTTATAATATAAATTATACGATAAATTGATCTTATGCATTCCCATCAACGTATACAATCTGGTTGTGTAAAGAAGGCATAAAGCACACGAAACTGTAGAACGGTTAACTCTAGTGTCATGGAACTAGTTTAGCTTTTTCTACTAATTTTCATTTTTAACTGGCAACAAAATGAGTTATGTATCTTGGAAAGTAATATAATAAAAAATAAGAGGAGGATCCATATTGTTTGTTCAATATATTGCAATTATTCAATAAGAAAAAAATCTAAAACTAGTGTTTCAGTAATTACTTGTACATTATATGCGTACATTAAAAGCAAGAATAATTGAAATTTAAGTAACGTATTATACTTCCCACGTAGTAAATATTCCTTAAACCTCGTTTTTCGACTTAAGATCCCCGATAACTGGATTACTCATTGTTATTTTTAGCCATAAAACTTAAACAAATCCCGAAACAACAATACAAATAGTCGTCTTCTGTGTCGGAAAAAGCGGAGCGAATATTGATATTCTGGTCTTAAATATTCCGTACAAACAAATCGCTCCGTCAAACAGCATGCCACAAGGCATGGCAACACATCCACATCCGACGGAACATATACAATTTACACATTATATTATATATGGTTACTCCAAGATATTATGAACGTACTTCAAATACATATAGTATATATATATATATATATATACAGACATTATTTGGCTTGGATGAAAAAACTGTGAAGACTGCACTACGAACACGTGTTTAAAATTTAAAATAGCAATTAACAAAATCATTTTTTTAATGTGATACTGCACAAAAGTTTCAATTTCTCGGAGCTAGTGGATTTATGGCATTACTATTTGAGGATATGTAGCAAGGCTGACTGTAATATGGAGTGAACCAGTGAGCTACGGCATCTCCGTGTGTTGAATATTGAAAGGCGATATAAAGTGAGAGGAAGTGAAAGAGGAGGGTTGGGAAATATGTGGTTATTCAGATCTGATCACAACACATAGCTAAAGCCATTTAAAGCTACGTTTCGATTCAGAATGGTGGTTTCTTCAGGATGATAAGAATACCAAATTATAATATTTACATAATTAGGTGTAACAAAGTGACATAAAACTATTAAATTTTTAGAGGCAAAAAAACTTGAAAAAACGCATTGGAAGGTTGTCATGATTGAAAAACATTATTTATATAGTTAAGATAAATGTATCCACCTACAAGGTTCCAAAAATTTTATGATAATATTAACATTTTTCAAATTCGCACGGAGAAAATACACTGATAAAAAATATTGTTAATTTATTAAGAATCTTTTCATAGTATTCGTAAGAATGATTGATAGGTTTTCTAATAAACTTTTAGTAAAATACCAATGTATTGTCAGGAAGTGTCAGAACACGTGTACATAAATATCCTAACATTTTCGCATTTCGTAATTATATTATTATTAAGACAAACGCAGGTGGACGAACACGTGTTCCGATACTAATACAAATTTTACAAAAAGTTTATCTGAAGCGGACCGCAGTCCCGTTTTAACCGGATACCAATAATTTGAAGAAATGTTTAACAAATCAGCAATATTCATTTTTCTCCATATGGAAATTTTTCGTGCTTTCAAGGAAACGTTTATATTATCTTTCTGTATTGCTTCATTGCATTTATAAAATATTACTTTAGTAGTTGCCTACAGGTTTGCATTCAATGCAATCAGAGCATTCCACTATCATTTCAATTGTTTGTTGATTTATTCACACAAAACCTAAAATAATTATATATTTTTTCGTTAACACTTTTATTCTCTATAGTTCTTTCATTATTGCTGGACCGCGAATATTTCTTTTATTCTTGTTTGTTCCGCTCAAAGAGTCTGAATGTCAAATACACAACGAACCATAATGATCCTCAAATGGGAAATACACACGCCAAGAGTAACCAAATATACCAATAATAAAATACCTACTTCAGTATACATACTATATGTTATATCTACGTCTTCATGGTACGTTCAGTAGGTACATGGTATTCACTTGTATATTATAATATAATTAATTATCAGGTGTTGTTTATAAATGCAAATTATAATACTTTCATCAATTATTGAATTTTCTTTCAATCAACATCTGCGATTGCAGATCCCCTAGAAAAAACAGAACAAATAAAGTATCTAGGAATCGTAATTGACCATAACCTTAGATGGATACATCACATCAAACAATCACAAATAAACTCCTCAAAACAATACACTTTTTCCTAAACATAAGAAACATGTATAAAATAAAACAATTAAAAACAATACATTTTGCACTTGGCCAATCAATAATAGAATATGGAATTGTTGCTTGGGGAGGAGCATCAAACTCGGCTATCGATTACATACAAATCGCACAGAAAACGATCTTAAAGGCAATACTAAAAAAACGTAGACTGACTGATACAGACCAAATATTCAACAGTTGTGACGTACTAGATATACGCCAATTATACTTTAAAATACTACTAAACTACATTTTTGACCAAAAAAACAAATTTCAACATACAAAAAATATCACTAACAGACCAGTTAGACAAGCGTACAAAGAAAACATAAAAACTAAATAAATACAAGCTTTGGACAAGGACACTATCAATATCCTGCTATAAAAGCATTCAACCGTCTAACACTTGAAAATAAAATTAAGGAAAATAAAAATAAATTCGGATAAAAGCTTTACTGACTTACATACTTTGGTTTGGCATTCCAAACTCACCTCTAATTTTTAAAATTATTAGTTATAATTTTTTTGTCATAGAAATGCTGTGATAATCAAGTGAATAGTTTTATACACATTTGTGCAAAGATTAATTTCGTTTATGTTTCTACTCTTGTTACAATGAAAGAAATTAAAAAAATAACATTTAAGCTATTATATCCCATTGATTCTAAGACAGATATAAAATCCGGTGAATACTGAATACGAACACCACATGCGATTTTCGTAACGTTCTCCCAAAGTAAATATTATGTTGGTTGAAATATTAAAAGATTTAATGTCGGTAAGTATTTGGCGACACGGAAAAACTGTCACATGAGTATATTATTTACGAGTATATAATATTGTATATACAATGGTATCCTAACTAATTTCCTTATTTAGTAAGCATTGTTTTCAATCATTTAACCTAAATATTCACTACATTAAATATATCTTATGGACATAAATGATGCACGTACCTATTTGGTATTTGATGAAAATAGGTCTAATTTTAATATTATTAATTTCCAGCGCATTTGTTGTTGTTGTCAAAGTGCCAATTTAATAGAAATAAAAATAACTTTTCTTTTCTTTCCGTACACAACAATTACTGCTTATTATATTTTTTCCACCTGTATTTTCAATTTGTATTGATATTTCATGCGACTAATTAATTATTGCTTATAATTATTTGTTATCCTTTATACTATGCATAAAACCTTGTCTTATAAACATTAGTTTATCATTAAAAAATAATATAATAAATTTATGAGTTATACGTGTTATAATACGTGTTATAATGTTCCGATACTAATACAAATTTTACAAAAAGTTTATCTGAAGCGGACCGCAGTCCCGTTTTAACCGGATACCAATAATTTGAAGAAATGTTTAACAAATCAGCAATATTCATTTTTCTCCATATGGAAATTTTTCGTGCTTTCAAGGAAACGTTTATATTATCTTTCTGTATTGCTTCATTGCATTTATAAAATATTACTTTAGTAGTTGCCTACAGGTTTGCATTCAATGCAATCAGAGCATTCCACTATCATTTCAATTGTTTGTTGATTTATTCACACAAAACCTAAAATAATTATATATTTTTTCGTTAACACTTTTATTCTCTATAGTTCTTTCATTATTGCTGGACCGCGAATATTTCTTTTATTCTTGTTTGTTCCGCTCAAAGAGTCTGAATGTCAAATACACAACGAACCATAATGATCCTCAAATGGGAAATACACACGCCAAGAGTAACCAAATATACCAATAATAAAATACCTACTTCAGTATACATACTATATGTTATATCTACGTCTTCATGGTACGTTCAGTAGGTACATGGTATTCACTTGTATATTATAATATAATTAATTATCAGGTGTTGTTTATAAATGCAAATTATAATACTTTCATCAATTATTGAATTTTCTTTCAATCAACATCTGCGATTGCAGATCCCCTAGAAAAAACAGAACAAATAAAGTATCTAGGAATCGTAATTGACCATAACCTTAGATGGATACATCACATCAAACAATCACAAATAAACTCCTCAAAACAATACACTTTTTCCTAAACATAAGAAACATGTATAAAATAAAACAATTAAAAACAATACATTTTGCACTTGGCCAATCAATAATAGAATATGGAATTGTTGCTTGGGGAGGAGCATCAAACTCGGCTATCGATTACATACAAATCGCACAGAAAACGATCTTAAAGGCAATACTAAAAAAACGTAGACTGACTGATACAGACCAAATATTCAACAGTTGTGACGTACTAGATATACGCCAATTATACTTTAAAATACTACTAAACTACATTTTTGACCAAAAAAACAAATTTCAACATACAAAAAATATCACTAACAGACCAGTTAGACAAGCGTACAAAGAAAACATAAAAACTAAATAAATACAAGCTTTGGACAAGGACACTATCAATATCCTGCTATAAAAGCATTCAACCGTCTAACACTTGAAAATAAAATTAAGGAAAATAAAAATAAATTCGGATAAAAAATTACAAAATGGATTAAAGAACAAAAAAGACAATATTACCAAAATTTCATAACATAAAATAATAAAACCTACACGTAACACACAAAACCAATATAAAACACACATCACTCACAAACACACAACATATAACATAAATATAATACGGCCAACATTACTGGATAACAATGAAATGTAAAATATTGTACCAAAATAAAAAAAATAAAAAATATGCGTCCATCCAATCCAGATGGAATCTATCAATTGGTGCAGTCTTTGTAGTTTCCCGCAGCCCATTATATTGCATGCAAACTATTTTATGTATTTCATTGCACGTTCTTGTATTATGTTTGTCAATGTCCTTGTTGTATATAATTTTATTTGAAAAGTATTTTGGTAAAAGGTTGTTTATTATTTTATGTATAAATATCATCATGTTTAAGGTCAACATCTTTTTAACTGTTAGCCAATTTAGTTCCTTTAATATTTTTTTTACTTTTGAAAATCTATTTCGTTTAAGTATTATTATTCTAATTGCTTTATTTTTTTTTCTGTTACAAGAAAATAATCGTTGATCAGCAGTAGTGGGGCAATAATGGAGTTGTATGTAGTGTTTCATTAAATGTTTACGTATTATTCTCAAAAAGGAAATCTTCTTTCCTATTTTATTTTGTGTATACTCAGCATGCTTGTTAAAGTTATCTATATTTATATAAATATAACATATATATTTGACAAACTTTATAATATATACTGGGTGTATCGGCACGTACCCGACAAACTTTAACCAGCTATTCCTTGGCACATTTGGAGTAAAAAATGTTATGGGCACTTTGCTGTCTGGTAACATTTTTTTTAATAAAAAATTTATTATTCATATTTTCACCACATGTCACCACTGTTTTATCCTTTGTCAAAGTTTGAAAACCCGTCTGGCAATATTTTGTTCGAGTTTCGTTGAATAATGTGCGTACGTACCTACGTTGGCGCGCTTTTACAATCACAACGAAATGGCACGGCACCATTCGTCTCATTTTTAACTATTATTATTTAGTGTGTACGAAAGAGCGAGGACACTTTTTGACACACTTGCTAATAACAGCTGTTAAACACGAGAAACAATGCAAATGACAGTGACGGAGTGTGGATTTTTTATTTATGTTTTTAATGGAAAAAAAAGTTACCGGACAGCAAAGCGCCCATAACATTTTTTACTCCAAATGTGCTAAGGAATAGCTGGTTAAAGTTTGCCGGGTACTTGCCGATACACCCTGTATATTAGAATGATCTCAATGAATGAGAATCGACTTATTTAGAAAAAAAACGAACTAACCACATTGAATTTTTGTTAAGTATTTTTTTAGTTCCATCTATATATGTTTTTAAAAGTTGAAACTATTCAAAAAAAGTTGAAACTATCGAAAATTTAATAGAGTTAGTTAGATATACACAGTAAACTATTATTACAATTTTAGTAATGCTTAGTTTTCGGAGCAGCGCAAAAACACATTGACCTTTTCATCAGGCGCATGGTTTGTCTCAGTAAAATTTCAACGGTGTCCTCTGCCACCATAAAATTTGCACCTTTTTCTTACGTGTATTTCTAGCTCAACGAAACTATTCCCTGTTGCACCACCATTTCCAATTCTAAGCTACTATGTAGCTTGTTACGATGTAACAGCTGAAAAAAAGCCATTTTTTTATCCGTCTGATAAAAAATGTGCTTTCAAATTATCACCAAATCCGTTGAGAAAAGAAGGCATATTTTTAGTTCGTTTTTTTTAAACGTCTGAAAATAAAAATATGCTTTAAAAGTTACTAGAAATAACCAACAAAAAAGAAGCTAACAAATGAAAAAGGTTAATTACGTCATCATATTGACATTTTTACATTCTCTGTCAGTTTCCGATTTTTCGACATCGCGTCGTTAAAAAATGGTTTAAATTGTGTTAAATTATTCAATTTTATACCTTTCTGATTGGGTTTCTTCCTTTTAAGGTGTGTATTAATTTGCTGATACATATAAAAACAATTTGGTCTATAATATCTACGAGTAGCCGATACCAGTTTGCAAACGACTGATGAAGTCATACTTTAGAAAAAAATGTGCTAACTCGAATGCGGCGGTAACGGCACTCTAAAAACCGGACTTTAAATAATTTCATGCAACATCTGTTTAGATATTGACGACAAAATGTCTACATAGTCTTAGGGTACAGTCGTTATTCAAAACATGATTATTAGGTACGATCACCAATATTGTACACAGATTATTCCGCACACTGATTATTCCAAATTAAGACTATTAATTGCGCACATTGAAAAATCCGACGACAGGTTATTCTCAACGAACGATATTTTTTAATAATTAAAAATGGTTTATTGAATTTTCAAGGCTTAAGACGACACACCACACCTCAAAATATGCGATGCACTGCCCCGGCGCACAGTGGGCTGAAAATCGCCTTTCATAGACATAGAGACTTGAATTTTCAAGGGTATTTTTTTTTGGCTAGAAATGGATTCTGCTGATCATTTCTATGCTATAAAATTTTGTACGAAGCAATTGCGTGTACAAAAGAAGGAGTTATCATTTATTAGAGAAAAATTTGTATGGCACTGACATTAAAAATGAGGCTATCTCTGGAATCATAAGGTTGGCCATTCTATCCTTACACACAGATATACTACTATTTATTTGTATTTTTTTGACATACTTCGTATTGTGGCGCAACTTGTGATTTTTTTTTCAAAAATCCTCAAAGTTGAAAAAAAAAACTTTTTTATGATGATTCATTTTAATGCTTAAATGCTTTACATATGAGTATGCTTTGTATAGTTTACAATATTTTATTTGCACTGCAAGCCTAAAAGCATTTAAGCATTAAAATGAATCATCAACATAAAAAAGTTTTTTTTTCAACTTGAGGATTTAAAAAAAAAAATCGCAAGTTGCGTCACAATACGAAGTATGTCAAAAAATACAAATAAATAGTAGTATATCTGTGTGTAAGGATAGAATGGCCAACCTTATGATTCCAGAGATAGCCTCATTTTTAATGTCAGTGCCATACAAATTTTTCTCTAAAAAATGATAACTCCTTCATTTGTACACGCAATTGCTTCGTACGAAATTTTATAGCATAGTAATGATCAGCAGAATCCATTTCTAGCCAAAAAAAATACCCTTGAAAATTCAAATCTCTATGTCTATGAAAGGTGATTTTTAGCCCACTGTGCGGCGTATTGGAAAGACCTACAGTCGAATTTGCCCTAGCGAGTACTCTAAAATAAAGTAGAAATCTTAGCGACGTAAGTGAAAAGGGTGTGTACACTAATGATGTGTTCACAAAAAGTTGACTACTTTATGTTGGGTTATATGTACATACTTTTAAGTTTCAATTTGCATGGAGATTAAATTCAAAAGATAATTTTGCGAAATTTTGTTTGTGGGGAATAATCGGTATGCAATGTGTGTCCTGAAATATCTGTTCGGGATTTTCCTTTTTTTTTAAATCATCGTGTGGAATAATCTATTTTCAGAATTTAAAAAAAATATGCGCAATATAATATTCCGACCAACAGTTTAATTTGCGGTATGCAAATAGTAGAAAATTAAATGTAGTAATTGCTCGTACACGATAGTAATTAACACAGAATTAATTTAGGTAATTATACGTGTTTTGTAAAGGCTTGGTTTTTAATTAAAGGTTTGCAAAAATACTATCAATTTAGGGGGCAAAAAATTAATCCAAGCTCAAATTACAATGAAATGTTTATAAATTAGATTTTCTACCTTGTTTATTTTCCAGTTACTGTAAAAGTTATAGGTACCTACGTATTCGTAGTCTGTAACCAAAACAAAACTGAGCGAAAGCTAAGCTAAGTTAAGAAAACATTTTCACTAAGCTTATTTCAAGACCTAGCGAAGGATTATCGGAAATCCATTCACCAAATATTGTTTACCGAGTGTTTTCACGTGTAAAGATATTTTGAGATAATTAAATTATGATTTTTTTTATACATGCTAGAATGCATAATACCACAGTTATAGTGTGTTGTAATTGACCTATAAATAACTATGAAGAAAACAGTTTAACAATAAATTCTATACCTAGCCCGATATAATCGATTCAAATAAAAAAATTCTCAAATTTTTCGAAAATTACGACCGGTCGAATTGCTGGGACAGAAATTGAGCATTTAAAATAATTTTAACTTAGTTTTTGCTCAGTTTCTTGGTGAAAGTAGTCGATAAAACCAAACGATATTCTCATTTTAGGTGCTTCAAAGGTGTGTGATGCTAATTTGGTATGTAAAATCATTAACCAGGATAGGGATATTCTCACATTACTATCTAGTTTGTACCCACGCTTGGTTTTCGAATGCCAACATCACTGGGCCAATTCAAACCAATTACCCACTTGCGTGGTCAATTTCTTTGGTACGTTTCACGTCAAAAAGGCTCGGCGCTTTATTAAAACTGATTGATTGTGTTTTTGATTGATGATGAAGTAGAAAGTTTGCACATGTCGCTGCCTCCATTGAAACACACATAAATTAAAGCACTAATCATAGGTTTATCGCGAAAAACAGTCAACACACCTCTTTTGTATGAACTGGTAGGTATTTGTAGGTACTATGTAGGTTACTGAAGGCCATTCCCACTTAGCAGTTGGTAAATTATACATTATAACTCTTATAACACATTGAAAAACACAACATAGCTGGTCCGGAAGAAAACCGTTACAAGTCAAAAATATTATTTTTGAGTTACCGATATAATTAGTTACAATACTATTTTAACTATAATTCAGTTATGCTTATGGTCGTAAGATAGCGCTTTTGTCGTTTTTTTTTACTTGAAGAGAATACTTTATTAAGTAAAAAGTCGTAAAAATGCCAAAATTTAAAGTTCTGTTCTCATTAGAAGTATGACGTTTAATGCTCACAAATTCTGATGTCTAGAAAAATAAGATAATAAATCTTGCAAAGTCAGAATCAAAGTCTTGTGCCAGATCGAGAGAGGCTGATTTGGGGAGACCCTTTGACCTCTCCAACTGGTCTCTCAACCCATCGCCTTGCAGCCTAGTGGGAGGGATATATTCACATGTCCGTCACTCCTGGACACACTGATCCCTAGATTCCTACCCCATCCTCATATCTTTTAGCTTTCCAGAACTTCCTCTCCTTCCTTTCCTTAAAAAAGACCCTCCACCCAGTATCCCAAAAGATGACGTAGGTCTTGATGGAAATTATATTCCAAAGGGAAAAAAAAACAAAAAAACCTATTTTCGGTCACACTTACTCCGAAAACTTCAAGAATATAAAGAATTTTGGAAAAAAATCTGTCATCTATCCTGAAAAATGAAACCTTTTTTATATATGACGTTTTTCTTCCGGGCCAGGGACATGCAAATGTTTGTAAATGTCACATTGTATGTTTTCGTGTGTGGCAATTAATTCCCGGTGTGATGGGTTTGAAATTAAGGTGATCTATTCAGCTTTTAATTAAAACCAAGCGTGGCGTAATTATAATTGATTAGTTTGGAATAATTGTGTGTTTAATCCACTGCGAAGAGGCTGAAGTGGGTTTTGTTTAGACAAACTGGCAAATGGCAAATGGCGCGCCTATCGTTCAATGCATGACTTTATATTGATGTGGGATAAAAATATTTGGTTAAAATTAAAGTAAGTTTAAACTTCGAATAAAAATCAGTAGATATTTTTTTTTTGTTTTTCGGCAAAAACTCGAGAAGAGAGAAGGCAAGAATGGTGAGCCCCAGCGTCATGAAATGTGCACATCTGGTTAGTCTGGAAATTTTAGATCAACGAAATTATTTTCACAGCATATTTCCACCATGAGCTATGAAGCTTAGAAAAAAATCATAACACTGTTATAAAATAAAGTAATACGGCATATTGCTTGTGACTTATTGTTCGATTGATCATATCATATACCTACAACACAGACATAGGAATTAATAGACGAGAAGATAATGGCGAGGGGTAAAATCAACTGTTGAAGAACGAAGGGAGTGAAGCTGACTGTGATTCGTCAATAAATCAATCTGACAGTAAATAGGCATCTCGCATTATAATATCACCATTTACTTCTTAAAAGTAAAATCCGCTTTTGAATGAATAGACATTTTTACATGGGAGCGCAAATTACTCGCCACGTTATGAACAAATTTGCGAAGTCCAAATTCGGCAAAAAAATTCGGTTTTATTTTCAGAGTCGAATATTTCGTTTAAGTATTTAGTTAAGACACTTTTATAAATGTTCATAATTTACTTCCCAGCAACCAAACAGCATTGTGTTTCGCGTCCAGACGTTTCTCGATGTGATAGTAACAACTGATCTATATTATACGATGTGAATATGCTTAAAATAAAGTAAAATAATGCTTATATATGGAATGTAATACGACAATTGGGTTTATTCTCTTTTTCACATCTATTTTTACAAGTTTTCATAGCACAAGTCAACATTCTGCCGTGTTATTTCGTAAAATGAACCGATGATGCCTCGACCATAGTTCGCACAAGAATGATGACGTCACGTTTTCAAATTTCACTCGAGGCCATACGCGAGCACAGCCGGCTCCAATGGAACCGGTATGGGGAGTGGGGATAATACGCTTTTAATCACTTAGGGCAGGTCTACTAATATTCATATGTCTATGACCTACAACAAATATGTGATTCCTTTATACCGCTATTTCAGAATTGATTTTGCAAAAATGTGTGATAATTCAATGATAAATCATCAGTTCAAAGAGTTCAGATCCAGTTAATACATTTAACTATTTCCTAAATCCTAAGTTATAATATCTGAAAATCACTTTATCCTAACGAATCCAATGCCGAATCGTCGAGTCTACCACGTAGATACACTGAACACTTAGAAGTTAGTGTGATCTATGCTGTTTTGAAATAAAACTTATGTCGTTCATTTGCATGATTCCTTTCAGGTCCCCCTGACTTGTCAATGATTTGCTCAAAAAAGAATTATATTTGAATTTTTTTCATCAAGTAGGGAATTTTCGACTTATTTCTGAGACACGGACACGCCCATAGCACACTTCTAACGGTTTATGTCTGAATTTTAAGTTCCGCAGATAGTGGGCAGTTAGGATGTCGCAAGAACTGGTTTTTTCTCACACAAAACAAAAAACAATCGACTCCTTCCGCCCAAAAGTCGTGGGAGTGATGGATATTTTAGCGTTTAGAATGGACTATTTACTTAAATATAACAACCAAACATTAAAATGTTTTGAATACAAATGTCTGTAATACTTGATGCGGCATTTTTCGAAATCCACCTTTTTTATGGGGGACCTTCAACGGGTTCTGACAATTTATTTATAAACGTCCTGATATGTAATTATAATTATTATTGTTTTTACTACCCGTTACAGTTGTTTCGCCTTCTGAAACCATCATATAAGGGTTTGTTTGTGTATATAAATAAACTGTTTTTTTTTTAATTAAATTATAATATTATTGAATATGCAAAATAAAAATCAACACAACTGAAGAAGGCACGGTTATGTCGCTGTAAACTCAAATAAAATGTTATTTTGATATTATTTGATTATCAATATTATACTATTCGTTATTTAGAAACATTCCGGTGCACAATATTATTGTTTGTAGAAGTACAAACAGGTATCTTTTATGGTTCATAATACAAAATGTATCATTGGCAGAACAATAATTAAGTATGTTCATATTATTTATTGTTCATCGAACATAACACAGTCGGTATTATATGAAATCTTACAATAATACAATTAACATACTTTCCTACTTTATTAATAATTCAAAGATTCCGTTGTTCAAAATAAGTTATAGTTTCATGTAGGCATTACTGCGTTTTTATGAGTAGTAAAACTTGTTAAACAAATCGCTTATCGCTCTCTTTGAAATGACTTTCATTGTTTATAATAAAACAATTCATTTTGTGTGTCAATAGTGGGCCGACAATTATTGAGGTATATCTATATGGACACACTATATTATTTATTACCGCAGACGGTAAACTCAATTATAATTAAATTTTACGACTTTTCTAAAGAAGTCCCTATTCTTATGTCAATTTTTAAATTTGTTCTTTTCGCCGTAACTGTCGAATACACGTATTCAGCAAGGACTTAAAATAAGTCCTCTTTTAAAAAGCGTGACCAATAGACATTTCCCTAATCTCAATAAAAGGGAAACATTTCCATTTCACCGCATTTGAGGTGACATAAGACTCTAATAACGGGGGTTTGCTCAACGCTCACATTTTAATTATTTCTGAAATATAACGTATTACTAAAATTTTAAATGTTTACAAAGGGATCCCTACCGATGCATGTTATTAATATTTAAGAATAATGAAAACAGGACCTTACCATTAAAATATTTTATGTAAAACGGTTTGAAAATTTTAAAAATGGTTTTTCATTTAAATTTAGCGGTAAGTACAAGATTTTATTTTTTTAGACGATGAATTTGTAACTTCCCGAGGGATCCCTTTGGAAACATTTGAAATGTTAGTAATACGTTCATCAGAAATAATTAAAATAAACTTCACGGAAATATCGATTTTCTAGGCTAGAGCAAAGTCGACCTTAGGTTCGTCCATTACGCCGGGCCGCGCGCTGAATTTTTTTTTACACGACTTCATCACTTGCGTCGTTAAGATTCCCACTTTCTTTTAGAGATATGATAGAGCAAATTCAACCGTATGTCTGTCCAATACACCAGGCCGCGCGGCGCATATTTTTGTGCACGGCTGCTTTTCTTACGTCGTTAAGAGTCAGGCTTTGTTTTAGGGTATTGTCTCGTCTTAATATGAGGGTGCCTTAGTCAATTAAGTTTTACAATTCATCATTTTGTTATCACAAAAACATGTCAGAAATAAATCAATAAAACGTCGAATCAATAATGCAAGAACTGTCAAACTATATTGATTTAGTACCTCTGCACTGTTGTAATTTACGTTAATCGTTTTATTATAAATGATTAGGTACCTACGTTAATCGAACTCAGATTAAAATAATTATTGCATTTTTGTTACACAATTATAATTATAGTTACGTACATTTTCATTTTTTAACCAGTAAAGCAAATAATCAAATTATAATATCTAGTGCAAAGAAAACTGACTTTTTACAATTTAGCGTAATATTAGATCTGTGCTATTTTTCAGGCGATTTGCAAAACTAATGTTTATTGAATGTGTGCAATAAACTCAAATTAATCAAATCTAATGCATGAAGCGTGAAGTAGCACTATTTCTCAAACTACGAGCTGTAGCGTAATAAAATTTGCACAACCTTTTGTGCCTAGAATTTCTAAATCAAAGCTATACTCAGATCTAACAAACTATATTCAGCTCGCCTCGACATTCAGAACACAAGTCTTTGATCATTGAATTCTTCATATAAATGTAAAACGAAAACAAGACACTATTTTTTTTTCACTTAAGACTTTTTTGCCAATTTACATCTTTGGCCAAGCCGTGAATCAAAGCTTTTTTTTTTTACAGTAGTACCGCACAAGAGTCCCAACTGCTCCCGTCTGGAGCCAGTGAGACTGTGGCATCCCCAATTGGGGTATGTTGTGAGGCTGAGGGTATTGGGGAGGGGAGGGAGATGGGGAAGAGGAAGGTGGGGAAGTACCTGGCTATTCAGATCTGGTCACCAAACACGGCTAAAGCCATTTCAAGCAACGTTTCAATTCTGAATGGTGGTCTTACACCAGGGCGATACTGAGAGTATCTTCCACTCTGGAACGTGCCGCAAATATACTATATATTATTTAAATTAATTAATTGTGAAATAACACAAATTAATCAAATAAAATTTATTTGCGCACGCCGGGTTCGAACCCGCGACCTTCGGATCTGTAGTCAAAAGCGTATACCACTAGACCACGCCGGCCGTCAAAAGCGAAATTAAAATAATAGGGCTTAATTTACAATGGGAACAAATTTGACAAAAAGTTCGTGACAACACTGATAACTTTTTCAAATGGACAAAAAGATTTTTAACTTTTTAAAAGATTGAATGTGCATTGTTGAGTGGCCCACGTGTTCTTATAATATAGATATTTTAAACATCATCAGCTGTTTTGGGAGTGGGTGGTGTGATGGTCGGGCACAGCAGATGCAGCGACTATCAACAGTTGAAATGCGTGGGTCTGAAGATATGGCTGTGTTGCGTTGTGTTGTTGACGGTTTTTTATATGTAGAGGTCTCACTCCTTTGCAGCATCCTATATGGACCTTCACAGGGTCACACACATGGGCCTACTTAAGATGTGCATTTAATAATTTAATTGATTTGCAGATTTTCAAGATTATATGATTATATACCTGGTTAATGGATAGAAAATGTCCGTCCCATCAATGTGTGCAAATCGAACATTTTGTTGATGTTTAAAGGTAGGTACGAGTATTAATCGTATACGTTAACATTGAAATAAAAAAGGAAAATAAACTATTATATTGGATTACATTCTTTTATTTTACTCAAATTCTTTCAAAATGAACAAAAAATGAGGAGGCGCGTGTAGTAAAGAAAATACGAAATATGAACGGTCGACGGTTAACACTGAGTTAAGGCGAAGCTTAATGCCAAATCAGTATTTTGATTAATCTTTATATCGAATTGGTGTACATTATGAAAACCAAAAAATTTGCTTTAGTTAAATCAAAGGTTTTCCTATCGCTTCGCTTGAGTAGAATACAAATAAAAAAATATATTACCCAATAAAAAATATAAATTCAAACTACTACAACAAATATTTTTTCAATAGAAATTTATGAACACATAAAAGAAACAACTTTTAAAAAATACAGTTTTATAGCTAAGATTGTCTGCGACAGTTTCACTTGATTAACTTTTTTGCTTTCTTATAAAATTATTTACAAAATAAGTAAAAACCAGTTTTTTGCTTGAAATCGAGCGTTTCTAGACTCCGTTTGTCAAGCGATTTTAATGCCTATTACCTACGATATAAGGTATACCAAGAATATACACATTTTCGGCTTGTAGCTTCCTCTTAACGCATGATCAGCCATTAAGCATTAAAGCATCAATACTTGATCAACCGCTCAAACGGGACGAGAATCAGCGTTAAACAAAGACCCATAAAATAAACTTAAAAAAAAAAACAATTTCAAACGTTTGGTCGTCGATCAACGTTCCATGGTTTCTTCAATTTTGTTTGTATTCTATAACTAATGCTTTTTGGAGGTTTTATTTGCATTAACAACTGCCATTAGTGAAAAAACGCATTAAAACATTCAGTTCTTTGATCGTCTAGCCGCCATTGAAATTAATGTCACTTTTTATTTGCAGTAATAAAACTTTGACATTGTCAAAATCCAAACAGGAATGATAAATTAGAGCTGGACAGGTAGATTCCGTCATTAGCGTCGTGAAACATGATGTTACAAATCATTTACGAGCTCTTTTAATACCTATGTAAGTAATACCAAATACCCTGTAATACCAAGAGAAACATTCGTGATTTGGTTTGATTACAAAATTTAAAACAAGGATTTCGTTTTGTGGGACCTTATTTTTATGTCAGAGGATCGAAGTTTTTTTTATACGACGCCATTCAAGACCTCATACATATGGAAAACTGGTCAGTATACATCCCTTTTTGGAGTCTATTTTTGTGGTATAAGTGGTTCTTTAAAAGACCTGAAAAAAATAAAGGGGAAATACGATTACTGATAGCTCGAAAGAACGATCGGAAAAACGACTCCTTCTCAAGTCATCGTCATCACCTGTGAATTTGTGCTCCGTCCTTGTCCGCTAAATTTCTCGCTGGTACAACAATGTATATGGGTTAAATGCTAAACGGAGAAAAATGCCTAATATTGAATATTGCTAAATTATTAAGAAACTTTTCAAATTAAATAATCCAGTAAAAACGGGATTGCAGGCGCTTAACGAATGAATTCATGGGTTTCCTAATAAACTTTTAGTAAAATACACTTCGGTTTCATAAAAGTCCTAACATTATCGCATTTTTTCATTGAATATTATCTAGTCAAATGTAGGTGCATGAGCACGTGTTCCGATATATCATGAAATTTTATCAGGAAACGGACTGCAATCCCGTTTTTAGCAATAATTTGAAGAGATTTTTAATAATTTATCAATACTCAATGTTCTCCGTGTAGCTCTTCCGAGCACACTCTACTGAGATATCCGTGAAAAGCCTCACCATACCTCGATACGTATTGTGTGCCTTAGAGATGGTAATTGATTTTTACATCACTTATTGCTTAGAAGACGTACCAAGATTATTTTTTATTTGAATAACTGTACATCTTTTTTTTTTAAATAGTAAAAGGCATATAGTTTTGTTTGGTTTTAGATTAAAAAAACATAAATTTATTAGAATTAAAATAAAATAAAACTAATGGATCAAAGCTCAAGTATTTGAATTTTGATTAGAATTTTTTTTTCATTTTTTCAACGGTCCATCAGGTCCAGTAAAAAGTAATCGACATATATTGACACTTGTGCAGGTCAATTCCTTTTTGTTTTTAATTCGTCATGATAAAAATTATTTCTGCAATGGACTTAGTTCAATGTTCAATAACAGGTTGATATTTCATTAAGAAAAACACCGCGCCTCCCACCGATAAGTATATACACGTATTTTAACGATTACACGTGTCGGCAATTCAAATCCGAATTGCCTATTTGGTTACGTGCCCTTAATTTAAATTAAGTACAACGCCGTTTTTGAATAGGTATGTCAATAAACAATAAACATACTTTATTTTACATCCATATTTGTTACCCGTTAAAAATCGCGGAATGTAAGATTAAGTCCATTTGCTAATATACGGGGTTATCCAATAAGAGGTGTTATTTTGATATTCAATCGTAAAGATTAATGGTTTCGTTGCTTGTGTGGCACGTAGCACTGTCTTGTTGAAATTAAACGTTGTCCAAATCAATACCATCCAATTCCGCCCATAAAAAATCATTAATTATTACCATAACTGTTGCTCCAGTTTCATTTTCGAAAAAGTAAGGTCCTATGACTCTGCCGGACCATAAACCGCACCAAAAAGTCACACGTTGAAGATAAAGAGGCTTTTCAACAATAACTTTTGGTTTTTTCGGGCCCCAGATGCGACAATTTTGCTTGTTGACAAAGCCACCGAGGTGGAAATGGGCCTCATCACTCAAGATGATTTGCATTTGATTCACTCAAGTGAATTTTAATAAGTTAAATGCGTTGTTGAAGCGTGTATCGTATATTTTTATTAATGGCGTAGTTTCTACTTGTCAAATGTCAAAAAATAACAGCTTCACAAGTAACATCTACCGAAATAACGGGCTATTCAAAATAACACCTCTTATTGGAAAACCCTGTAGTTCTGCTTTTGAAATTAAATATAGAATTTAAATCTATATAAAGAAAAATGTAAATGTTCGTTTGTTCAAAATCTTAAATCTTCGAAAGTTCTTCACCGATTGTTTTGAAGTTTTGACACCGCGTTGCATTCGAATACGCGTGTGTTTTTATAAAGGTATCACATGTGATAGGTAAAAACATGTTTTTTTATAAAGCAGAGCCATCTGTTGGAAGTAAAAGTAAAATGCGCTATTATTTCTCTATTTGCACAGTCACCTGTGCCACAGTAACGCGTGGCTGGGTACAGTTAGTATGTAATATGAAGAAAAGTAAGTACCTTTCGCTTGTCTGGATTTGAATGATTCTTAAAAAAATAAAGTTTACGCTCAAACGTAAGTACACGGAGGAATGACAAATTATTGGTAATCAAACGAATGAATTGCAAATATATTACCAGAGTAATAACACTTGCAATTGCTTTGATAATATATCACGACGAAATGCGAAAAAATTTATCAGGAAACCTGTTAATTCATTCGTAATTACTGCTATCCCATTTTTAACCGGTTTACCAATAATTTCAAGAGATTCTTATTAAATTAGCTACACCAATTTTTCTCCGTGTACTAACAAAGGAAATAAATTTGTTTGGAAAGGCTTCTGATTCGTTGAACTTAATTTAAATCACAGGAATACAATCATTTCATTTTTCAAACAGTATCTAGCCAAACATCAATAGTTCGATTCATTCTGAGATTCTTGAAGATTCGTTCGAAAAAAAAAGAATCTCAACTCTTATGTCACTAATACGTAGAGTAATTAATTATCTCGTGTATATCGGAATACTCTTCTTTGTTCATATTATTATCTTACATCATCTTAGCATATTCTAAATTTAAAATTTATGTACTAACCCACCTATCTTAGTGTAAAATACTTTACTGAATTAAAACGTAATCAATCATAAATTAATTCGTGAAATAATGGAAGTATGCACTGAAATGGCTAGCAATAACAATACTTTGTACGAATATCTAAGTATTCAATCTCATTCAGAAACTGCGGGGTTCCTGTGAGGTATGAATTATTAAACAGTGTCTGTCTAGTACCTACTTCCATACAGTAACCTTGACCGAAAGTATAAAAGTACCTGACGATATTTAAAATTACATAAGTCAGTTAACAATGAGAAAAATGATCTAATTTGAATGTCCGTGTTTGATTTTTTTGCGAATGATATTTCTCCGAGTGATAGATGATAAATAATGTATGTGTTTGTAGCTGTATTTGCATGAGGGGTTTTTATTATTTTGTAGAAAGAAGCGATTTTCGTTACACCTACTGTTTTGAAAACGAATTTGACAGGAAGTGCACGTTAGCATCGTAACACGTATTTTTCGGTACAGGTTAATGCTAGCTACAAAAGTATTATTCAACTTTGAATACTATTATTGATAAATCGTCATCTACGGTGCGAGTTATGATCAACGGTTGATAAAAGCAAATTTACGAGATTCAAAAGATGCACCAACGAACATTATGCTCTTCATGTGAATGGGACTTAAGTTTTCAAGTTTTCATATGAAAGTATTTTTTTTAATTTATCAAATAAATCAATACTCTAATTCAGCAATAAATGAAAAAAAATAGTGGGTACGAGTGCAGTTCCGCTGCAGAATGCAGAGTGAAAATGCCCAGATGATTGATTATTCAACCTCCGATAGAAGAAGGCATCTAAATAGTCTCATTTTAAGAATTTTGCAAACAGTTTTGCAAGCAATGCAAGCAATTTATGGTAAGTTTCTTCCTAACTTTTTAAGTTTTTATGTTCCAAAATAAAGTTATTTTTTAAGATAATATCTATACATTTGTTATGTCGAAATGTTAATTATATGATATTCCTTCGATAGAAAAAAATCGCAATGTAAGCTCCGAAAATTATTAAAAACACGTTTTTCTTAAAAATATGTTACAGGTATAAAAAAAAATCACAGTGTATCCTTAAATGAAACTAAAGCATTTGTCTAGAGATTTTTGCTCTATTTCAAACGAGTTGTGTTTTATTCACCATTTTCGCTTAATTATTATCATTTTTTTAATATTAGCGCGCTCCCTCTAACTTTCGTATTTACATACATACCTACCTATCTCTCTTTCAAACCATCTTTGAACTTTTACGACAGGGCCTTAATTAGATAAATACTAGATAAACATTTCTGAATTAATATTTCGGATAAAACTAACACTTCGCCTTGAAGTGTCCGATTGATTAAATATTGATTTTTTAGATTTTAGTGAAGCACGACAACTTTCATCACTTCATCAATAATATCTCACGTATTTGAACGTCGGCATTTAATTAAAATTAGGACTTTTTATTAATGTACACGTGACACACATTAAAACCATTACGCTCGGTAACTGGAAAGGAGAACTGAAAACCTTGATATGCGCATCGAGATAAACTCATCTTGCATTTAACGGCCCTTTAAACCAGCGACAGTAAAATATTAGTCATTCAGAATATATCTGAATACGTGTTTAAGGCAGGTGGCCTTGTCGGAAAAAATATTATGGACGAGATTCGAAAATATTGTTATTTTGTAGAACACGCGTTCGACTTACTCATAACATATTCGAGAGTTTGTTATGAAATTTGTCTAATCATTCGTTATGGGTCTCTAGTCCCGTTTTTAACAGGAAATGGTATAATTTTACCAGATTTTAACAAATTAACAGTAAGTTTTCTCCGTGTGCTAATCCGCTCGTAGACAGGTTTTCTAGAAGATATTAAACAAATTTCTCATTAAGGCAATGCCATACGTAGTAATGCAAAATCATGTGTTTTTGGTTTGAAAATTTTGTCGCCTAGAAATGTTTTAAATGCTTTAATTAAATACTGCGAGTAGAATACATCTTGGCCTTTGAAATAATCGAGTATTTTTTATATAAGTCTTTTTATAAGCCATGTATATTGTATAAGGCCTATGAAAACTGCTTTAAAGTTCAAAATCTTCTACTTATGAACCCTTTTTCGGTTATGATTTTATTGTATAATGTGGCAAATTAAGTTATTTATAAAATTATCGAAAAAAAATTAAATATTTATGCGTGAACATCCACAAAATAAAATAAAAGGCACTTTTTGTCCATGTTTTTTCTTGCATAAATCAAAACAAGCGGATGGTGTTAAGCGGGAATTTAAACCTTATCTCCATCTACGTAAGGGTTGTTATTGATAGCGGCTTAATTTAAAATATTACACGACGTAGTGCATCGCCTTAACGATCATTTTTAAACTTATATTCTTGTTTCATTTTTTAAAATTCAATCGACCTCGTCCATTGATTCAAAGAATAATTATTTACGATAAAAGATAATAATGAAATTCAAATATGTAAATGCATATGAATAATTGATTATTTTGTAGATATATAATTATCTGTAGTGAAATATTGCATCACATGCAAGTGGTTGAAAATTTGCACAGAATTTTTACCTGGGCATTATTTTCACAAAAAACATTACATTTTTAGCATAAAGTGTGTGGGTGACAAATTAAGTTTTCTAACCACTATCTATCTCATTGTAGCGACAATTTATTATTTTTATTATTTGTGTGGTATCCAAAACCGAATGTACCTCAGGGGAATTTACGCTAGGATTCATTTTAATATTACTCATATCAAAAGTGCACTTTTCGTTTCCGGATAAGATAATTTATTCGACCAAAATCTGATAAGAAGTTTATTTATAACATACATTCTTAATAATTAATTCTTTCCTGTAACGTTGAATTCAATCGAAAACAACGATCCTTTTCATTCGTCGTTTGATTATTGATCCCATGAGCGGCTAAAAAGGTGAAATGTTCAATCCAGGTCCCACATATTTAGGTATTTCTGTTTGTATGTCTCGCTGTAAATATGCGAACGGTGAGCACTGACGTCCTGAAATTAATGTAAGTATTGGTTTTTCTGGCTATTTTTTTTTAGGTTAACGCGTCTAGTTTAAGCTCACAAGGTCATATCAATGGACATGCGACATATTATGGGAGTACCGCCGGTACATGGAGAAAAATTCTTATTGCCGATCAGTTTATTGAAATCCTGTTAAAAACATGATGGCAGGCCATTTTCTAAAAAAAACTATTACTACATTCAGTATATATCGGACCACGTGTTCATGCAGCTGCGTTTATATCGAAATGACGTGTAGTGCTTCAAATGAACTGAAAATGCTGGGCTTCGTCCTACGCACTGCGAGAAATTTTAGAGACACCCGGGTTCTCCAAGTGCTATACATTGCGTTGGTTAGGAGTAGGCTTGAGAGTGGGTCGGTGGTTTGGAGCCCACATCAGGTGAAGTATTCCCTCATGTTGGAGAGAGTGCAGAAGAAATTTCTGAGATTCCTCTACCTGAGGGAGTATGGCTACTACCCGTGGCTCTATCCTACTGACTTTCTCTTGGGCATGCTCGGTATGAACCATCTACGGGGTCAGAAGAGATGTGCATATTGTATCACACTTCTTCAAACTGATTCGTGGATGGTTTGAAAATCCGACTATCATGGAGAGTATTAGTCTCTATGTTCCTGATGGTTATCTCCGTCACCGACAGCATAGACTGTGCCATCTCCCGGCCTGCAGGACTAACTTGCCAATGGTCATGCCGGTGGGGAGAGCAGTCTTGCTGTTGAACAGAATCAATTCGGATATCGACATATTTAGCTGAAGGTGAAGCTGCCTTTAAAAGGCAAGCTCTATTGATGCTGGTATAGTTGATACACCGCTTACTTATTGTGTAATACCATTTTACAAATGTACTTAAAAACGAAATAAAATGTAATTTTGTAATGTTTTTAAACCAATAAACTAATTGAATTGAAATGAAATTGAATTGAATTGAATTGAAATATATATAATGACTGAATTTTCTGACACGTGTTCCGACATTCCCATAACACATTCGTGTTTTACTGATATTTTGTTAGGAAACCTCTTAATTTCTTCGCTAAAGGCCTTCAGTCCCGTTTTCAACCGGTACACGAATAATTCTACCGTATTTTTAATAAATTAGCTACATTGCAACTGAAATGGTGGTTACAACGGAACTCTCGGTGGTAGGATCATGATAGTATAATGCGCTCACATATTTTCCAATAAATTGTTAAATCCGAAAATGTTATTTTTTTACTTTTTTAAAGCCTCGATCAAGGACGAATCGGGAGATTTACGTAAAATATGAGATATCCTACATTAAAGATCGCAAGACATTAATGTGCTATAATATGAATCGCCAAATAAAGCCGTCTGTGAATACGTAATTAAATGTTACAATCGCAGTAATTCTGCACAATGTAACCAGATTATGAAATAAATACTACACAAGAAACGGCATTATATTTCTTATGCAATAATACGCAAGTAGGTAAATTCTTTTATTGATTATCATCTTAGGATTAAATTCTGTGAAGATTTTTAAGGTTTTATCAACGGAACGAAATTTGTCTGCCATATTCTACGTTTCTAAGCAAGAATTTTCCGTAAAATCTCTGTTTTATATCAATACTGTAGGAGGAGAATACAGGAACAAATCTCACAACTTTACTTGCACGATAAATTCGTATAATACGAACTTGAATTATTATATGTTCGTTGACACCGCAAATAAACTGATGATAATTTTATAGGTAAATTTGTTTACCTGTGTTCAAATATTGCATAGGTATATTGAATGTGCAGCGAGGTTGATCACGTGACAATAATGCACTAATGGTATTTATTTACGCCAAAAGCAACCTCTATTTTTTGGTTGTATAGAGTTATGTTTCAATTTATTCAATTTAATGTATCAGTTATCAACAAAAAAAAGTGATAACTTATACATTAAATTGAAACAATTACAATTTCCAGAAAATGGAGTCTAATAACTCTAATAATTTTTGGTAAGGATCACTTTCTTGGATACAAAAAATGTAAACAATTTCTAGGTATTTTGACAGAGGCGTGCTTCTCTATTACTAGCATTTAAAAAAAATATAATTATCCAGAGTCATCTATTTTAATCAAATATTCAGTTGATATATGAGTAGACTCTTCAATAATTTCAAAATAAAGTTATTAGGTCAACTATGACTAAAAAGGTTGACCATTAGCAGCATCATCATCATCCGTTGGAATTTTTCTTGCAATCTTTTGCAAATGGCAAATTTATTTTTATTATTACCGGTTACGAATAACCTGAAAATATTTGAAATTCTCTCCGCCAGCCGAGAAATTGAACACACTACGCCTGGGTGGGAACCAAACGCGATGCCAAATCAGCCACTGACCGGTCATCATATAGACCTACCTAGAATTATGTATAATTTCACTAAAATATGAAATAAATGTTTATAAATCATTTTTCAAACAGTATTTATAATTTGAATTTATAAGTCATGACACGCCCATGGAGTTTGTACTTTTAAATCTATCTAAAATAGGTACTAATCCCATTTTCTCGTGCCTAATCTTTTGTAACTGGCTTTAGTGGGTTCGCTCCAATTCGTGTTACATACACGTAACATAATAACAAAAAACAAACAAACCCAGGCAAATAGAGCTCGGTACTCGAGAGACTTATGTACCATTCGTGTAATTTAATTATCGTTTGTGGCAGGTGTAACCGAATGATGTATTCCACTTTTGGTGTTTTGAAAACGCAAGGTCAGAGTCATTAATTTGGGAAGTGGCTAATGGCACTATATTCAGGATTCCCACATGGCTCACCTTCAAAAGTCGTGTGTTATTTTTTTGCTTTTCAGACCCGCGATAACGGATTGTTGCTACGTTTAAATTTAAGTCCATTGTTAGGGACCTCCGATGTACTATGCTTTTCAGCTAAAATTGCTGGTAAATTGTAAGGTAACGCTTTGATGGTCAGAACTATTACACTAATCGTGGAGGTAGAGTTATTTGAGAGAATAATGCATATTAGTTTACCTGTTCTTTGTCTACATGAGATTGTTTGAGATACGTGAGTGAATTAATGGTTTCGTCCTTAAGATGTACACAATTTTTTCGTCTGTTTTCTGTAAACAGCCACACTTCGATTCAAGGTGAAGATTGCCAGGATATTTAACGATTAGATTTACTTAGTTTAACTGATTTAGTTTTAGGTTTAGTTTTTAGGATTTTACAAATTTACTTACTACTAATTCGTGCAGGCGGGAAAGAGAGGAACCAACAAACACACCAAATAATGCACGGACCACAATATCTGCATTAGCGAATATCTACACTGTAGAATATAAAAAGAGATATTTTCAAATATTTATTACATATAGCTATTACAAAGTCTCGCCGAAGATATAATCACTTTATCTTCAAAATCTTTTCCTTGTTTAATCATTTTAAAATACGCATAACGCAATACAAAAGTAATATGTCATTTTATCTTATTTATTAGCAGTTACAATGATATTTCAAAGCTACATAGCTCATTTAAAAAATAACGATGCGAGCTGAAAATAATTAACTTACAAATAAAGTGTGAGATACACTTAGTATCGCTCTGATGAGAAACCACAATCCAGAATCGAAACGTTGCTTGAAAGGCCAATAGCCGTGTTTAACGACCAGATCTGAATAGCCAGGTACTTACCAACTTTTCCTTCTCATTCCCATCAGCCTCACAATTCACAGCATACCTACCCCCATTTTGGGATGCCATAGTCTCGTAGACTCTCCTAGACTGAACAGTTTGAAGCAGTTTGGCCTATAGTGCGGTATTCTAATTTTAAAAATTCCTCTTTGTATAAACGTAAAATTGTTCTTGGGTGCAAAAACAACTTTTTCGATTAACATGTTTTCTAAACGAAGGTGTTTTTTCAGTTTGTTTGAATTTGAATCAGATTATCTGATTGGCACATAAGGATTACACTGTGATCATTGTATTATAAATTTAAAGTGTTGTCATTACTCTGTGTGTATTGTGTACAATTCTCATGCTTTATCCTTATCACATGTTACTATCACCGGGTTTATATAGTTATAAACTGTGATCGTGATAAAGCTGTGTTTGCTATCTGGAGCGTGGTTGGAATTTCCATAATATATTTCCTGCGTTGGATTTTGGCGAGAGATTTGTCAGGATTAAAACTATACCTACACACATAATAATCTTGTTATTTTTATAAATATGTAGGTAGTATAGTCACTTTATGGGTTTTGGGCGTAAATAAAAAAGAACTGGTGTAAATATTGCAAAATTTAATTAATTTTTTAAAAACATCTATTGAATTACGATTTTGTTTTAGTGAATGAATTATTTTATTAATGCAAATCTCGGAACCCGGAAATTCTCGACATCCGATCGAGCTGAAACTCGGCAGGTAGACTCGTTGTCGATGACGATGCATTTTCACAACTTTTGGTGGCAATCAAGCAAACAAAAGCTCTAAAATTCTCTGAAATTGGATGACATTACAGCAGTTAATCTACAAAACAAATGTCGCAATGTGCGCAAATTTCATAATACCGGAGCTCACAGCTCTAGAGATGTAACAATATTTATAGCGGAAAAGTGTTCTTAAAGTCAATAACCACTCATATTATAATTGAACAAGCGCAGGCCCGTGTTAAATCACGGGATAGTCTTAAAAATCACTTCCATTTTTTTTCTGTTAAAAATATTATATTGAAGGTACTTTATCGCTTGTCTAAATTCTTCTCACGATCAGTTCCAATCTCAAAAATGACACTTAAATTCAAAGCATATTTGACATCATTGAACCAGAGTTACGCAAGACACACCGACAACCAAAATTAGTATTTTTTTGATGATAGTTGGGTCTCCCCTTTTCCATAAAACAAAGTTAATTCTTTATTCAAATGATGTTATACCAGATTGGTGAGATTAACGATTAACCAACAAACCGCCGAAAGCTTGCGGTTTGAAAAAGCTTCCTTTGATCGCCGGCCGAATCATTTCCAGTTTGGCCAAAACCTTATCGTATTTTGATTTTAAAATAATCGACACCAAGGAGATTCCCAGAAGGTTTACCGAGCGAGCGCCATTTTTTAAACTAGTTTTTGTTGTTATATTTTTAGGGACCGCAAGAATTCCGAGCCTTCAGAACCCAGCGGTTGTAAAAATATATGTTGAACTTTAAAGCTTTAAAGGTTGTGTTACATTGGTGGCTGGGGGCTTTTATTGATGTGCAAAGTTTTGAAGGTGACCCTCTATCTTTCTTATTATATCCAACATAGTTATTTTTGTCATGTTATTTCGCATTCTTTTGAATTTTCTATATGGTCCTACCACTGAGAGCTCCATTTTAACAGCTCTCTCTCTCTCTTATATCGTTATTCACGGGAAAGAGGGAGAGGTAACAACTGATTGATTATCAGTGGGTTAGATGAATACATTTTTAGCGCTTCAATTAAATTTAATATATTTTTTATCAAAATAATTCTGTTAATATTTTTTACTTGCATTGAATCGGGACTTCAGATATTCTTAGCGTTTTAACATTAAAAAATGTGAATATTGGACAATAATCCCAACGGCACCGAACCATCTGTGAGACTATGGCATCCACATGTTGTGATGGTGAAGGTAGTGTAGGAGGAGGTGATGGGGAAGAGGAAGATGGTAAAGTATCTAATTCTACTCAGATATGGTCACGCCAAGCCATTTCAAACATTTCAATTGTGAATGGTGGTCTTACACCAGGGCGGTACTTTCACTCTAGATCGTGATATGGTATATTTTTATAAAATCGATCGAAAATGTCTTTCTTTTAGGGTGGTTCAGCTGTAGGTTATTTTTATGATATGTATTCCAAAATAATATTATCTAAAACTATAGATCTTCAACTGAATCTAAGATTTCGTGATTAAATTTGTTAAAGTAAGTAAAATAACATTATAGGCATTGGAAATTTCATATTTTTGTATAAGACTCTGTTTTAATGGCTAGTATTTGACACAAACATTTAGCAAGTTGAAAAAATCATATTGTGCAATAAATACTATGGCAGAATGAAATTGGACGATTTTCATAAAAAAAGTTTTTCGAAAGCACAGTTACCTTGGAAACCAAAAACGCTAGGAACGTATGCATACTAATTATTAACCCGTGCTATCAACCCAAATTCGGTTGTTTAGCGAAAGGTAAAATTGAAGTGTGCATTATATTTTATGACATGCCATTAGCTTATTCAATTTTCACAATAATAATAATATTGTTGGAACGAAACTCGTTTTCCAATGACGATCCCAAAAACATTGAATAAAAAAACAATAAAGTTGGGATTATGTCTAAGTGCAAATTAAGTATACACACGACACCGAGAATTAGCGGAGAGAAGTGAGGTCATACTAAATGTTTATGTTTACAAAATACATTAAATGATTTTAGAGACAATGCCTCTAATTGATTTTAATGAAAGTTAAGGCTGCTTCCTGTACTCTCTTACTTCCAGCACTATGCGGAAAATGTTGTTTGTACAATGATATAGGACTTAGCCAGCAGAGGAATTGAAACTACGATGCCAGGACGGGAGCCCGACGCATTTGGCAAATTAAAACCACTGACAGGTTTTCTTATGGTGGTTTCTCCTATAGGAAGTTGGCTTTTATAATGGTAATCTGCAATCTGCAGCCCCGAAGAATTATTCTGGATATCCTTGGATTTTCAGTAATTTATTTCATTCGTTGCCTCCGTGTTATAACCAAGATATCAACAAAATCGTTGAAAACCTATAATTTTTTATATTCCTAAAACATATCTCTTAAAATTGCAAATAAAAAGGTAATAAACGAACTCCATCCATTTATAAGAGATAATTTTAAAAAAACTAGATTTATTCAACACACATATATCGCGCGATTTTCTTTATTCATTTTTAATTCCTTCTTGCATCTTTTGAATTTCCAAAAATGCCCATAAAAAACATGTTTTGAAGCATTTGCGAAACTGAGAAAATTTTACTCTTGGTTTCTCGGAAACATTCTTGAATATTAAAATGATGGTATCTCACTTAATTTATTGTTCAGATGATGTCAGATGCACCACATAGATAACGCGTTCGTTGCCAACTTCTATACGAAATGTTTGATGTTCATAATTCGTTTATAATTGAATTTTCTCGAAAGTAAAAAATGTTTTTAGGAGAACTGTGGACAATAGTTTATAGGTTAGAGATGCTATGAGAGATTTCCATTAAATATTGTCCAGTTTATCAGGAGAATATACCCTTCGAGCTGTCCACGGGCACCTGAAATTGCTGCCATCTCTGAAATTGCATTATTAGATACGAGTACAATGCCGTGAAAAACGGTTTCCGCTCGTTTGTACTTTCTTCAAATGATGTTCAGTTCAAAAGTACAATAAACCGCCAATTTGTCTATAGGCACATCAAATTTACTGCTAACTTTTTCAGTACCCGCACGGTTAGAAATAATTTCGTAAAAACGGTATCCGGTCGTACGTACGATGCAGTGGTTTCTATGACAGAACAGAATAATGACAAAACATTGAATAAAAGTGAAACTAAACTAGCTGAACCTAACCTGGTTCTGATTTGTCTGACATTGTAATGTTCTGATTTGTCACTGTTCTGTTTTATCCGGTACACATTAATTATTAGATTAGGATTATTTTATTTATCACGTAATGTTAAATTATAATATACTTATCTTATTCGTAGTTTGGTACAGATTTGAATTGAAATTGAAATTCGAAGCAATATAATTTTATGTTCTCAGCCTATATTTATAATTGAATTGCTCATTTACCATTTCGAGCAATTTTCCGGGCCATAAACTATAAGCTTATTGATTCTACATTGAAATAATTACATAAATTAACTACCAACCTCTAAGTACATAGAAATTTTGACGTGCATAAATATACAGGAATCCATAATAATTTTGCATGGAAATTGATGGTAAAATCCACCTGTTTATATCATTAAGTGTATTTCATATTGATATGTAAATTGCTATTCAGACGTATTGGTGTTAATTGCTTATTTTTCATTTGAATTGCAGTTTTTGAAAGGCAAATATTAAATACTAATTCAAAAATAGAGCCTTCTATGCGACTCTTTGTTCCGTTCGAATTTTTAAAATTTGATAGACGTATTATTCATGAGAATCGTTGGGAACTCACGATATCGGTGAAAAAGAATTAGGTGATGCACCACGTCTTGTAATATATGGAATCAGGCCGCTATCAATAACAATCCTTATGTAGATGGCGATAAAGTTTAAATTCCCGCTCCACAAATGAACTTTAAATCATTTTTATAGACCTGATACTTTATTTTAATCTGGGCTTATAAAAAGAGTCGTCCAAAAATGTTCGAAAGCCCTAGGATGTGTTCTATTAGCAGTGTTTAATGAAACCATCTAAAATATTTCTTTAATTTTCAAAACCAAACCCACATGATTTCGCAATACTTCTTAGTGATACTGAAAAATATATTAAAAAATGCTCGATCAATAATTTCATCTCAGGTAAAATTGACCTCAATTCGGATAGAAAGATTTTATTTTATTTCTATTGAATTATCTCTTCAGTAGTTAAATCATATAGTTAAATAGTTAAATCATCAAAATGATAATTCATCACATCTTTAAAAAGTTATATTAAGTCATGGAAAGTGATGAAACAAAAAAAATATTAACTGGGTTAAGTAGGTTAGGTTAGGTTAGGTTAGGTTAGGTTAGGTTCTGAAACATAAACTCTGTTATTTTCTGAAACATAAACTCTAAATGTGCAAAGCTTTTCTGTTTTGAATTTCTAGGTTAACGTAACTGTTTTCAGCTTTCAAAGTGATTTTCATCATGATCTATGGAGCGTTGTAATACCATTTTTTCTGGCGGAAAATGAGACAAGACGCCAACATTGTTGAAGTTAAGTGGCAGAAGAAAATTGTTGATTTTATATTATTTTCGGTGACCGGATAAATCATCAAAATTATAATTCATCACATCTTTAAAAAGTTATATTAAGTCATGGAAAGTGATGAAACAAAAAAAATATTAACTGGGTTAAGTAGGTTAGGTTAAGTTAAAAATTTATATTTTTCATCGTTTTTAATGACTTTATATCACTTTTTAAAGGTGTGTTGAATAGTAACTGTGTTTAGTTAGCATGGAACCATTTGTAACATACAGAAGTCTGTATGAATGAAGTCCTCGTTTAATTACTGGACTAATCTAACTTTGTAAACCAGATTTCAATTCCATTCAATCAGTATCTCCGTACAATCTGTCAATGGGTGACCCACAGCGGTGTGTATAAATTATGTACACAGATTATCGAAATGAAAAGGATGTCGTGATTTCAATTTCGGTTGTGTATACTTAGCCGTAACTTTTTCTGCGACATTATAAAATTAAAAAATATATATAATTTTCATTCTTATTTTATCTTCGGTACAAATAATAAATGTGTGCTGCCGTTCTTAAAATAATTAGTGATGTTAATGATCAGCATAATTTCCTTCTCAGCATTGTAAATAGCACGTATCCGAAGGATTTTAACCTGCGATCCCGAGTAAAAAAATGTAGACGTCATTTTGCTGTCCGATGATATAATTAAAAACAAAAAAATCTATCACAAGTCGACACTGATCACGTGACAAGCGTTTTGTCTCATATTTTACCGTGCTGCTGGAATGAGATGCAGTGCTTATCTCATTCCTGCTGTACCCAACGACTCAGTTGCGACGCGTGGTGGAAAAATTGTTTATTTGTTTTTAATCGAAAAAAAATATCATCGGACAGCAAAACAACATCTACATGAAAATGCTCAAGAATCACTGGTTAATATCCTTCGGGTACACGTTATTACTCTCTGTATTATATATTTGGACTATATTGTTAAAAATAATCACGGGTTTTCGATAGTTATTATTAATTAAAAAAATATGTATCGGATATATAGTGATGCCCACCAAAGTAACACTTAGTTCATCAAAGCGCTTAGGTAATAATCAGAATTAGTAAGTGCTACTTAAGAATTGATGATGCATATATCAAAATATAATAATGAAGACCTCTGTGGAAGAACGATAAGATCATTGGCTCCGGGCCCAGAAGTCTCGGGGTTAAAACAAGTCGAAGGCAAATAAAAGTTTATAAACATAACCATGGATGTATTATTTCTGGGTAGTTGGAGAACCGAGGAAGACAGCACGGTCAAGTGAATAAAACAGTTGAGTTGGATCATATCGATATTCAGAATTGACCTACCGGCTGCGATAATATTAGTTAATGTTTTGTGTGAGATAGGCGAGGTAGGTAACTTGGTTCTAGAACAGTTCTTTAATTATAACAATCTATTCTACTCTTAATGGAGTTGATTGATTGATGTATCGATTGATTACTATTATTACGGACCAATGGCTATCTTGGTAAAGAAAGACGCTGAGTTAGATCGCGCTATTCTCATCGTGTCGTCTCAATCTACAAAAACAACTTAGCGTGTTACTAACCCCACAATAATGTATGAGAGTGCATATGCATGTGAATGAAACAAGGAGTGTGTGCCTGATGGTTAGTTAGTTAGCAATTGAATCTCTGGTTTGTTGTCAAATAACTAAAAATTAACCAGATACAGTAAAATCGAGTAGCTCAAAGAAATCATCACATTGAGTTAAATATTTAGTATGGTTCTTCTAAAAGCAAAGTGTGAAACTATGGGCCGGTTTATCAGTTGTTTTTTATGCTCGCTATGATAGATATTTTATACGTATCTTAAGTTAAATTTAAATTTAAAATTTAAGCTAATTCGGCTGCTTAATCCTCGCTAACCACAAACTGACGTTGAGTATAGTTCCTTTTTAATCTGTCAAATTTGAAATATTATTATTTGACATTTACGTAAATAATGCCTACTCGCCGAAAGAGTTAATTATATTTTTACCAGAATTGATGAAGGAGATGCTCAAGCTAAAACAGTCTGGTAAGTAATAATATAAGAGGGATTTAAATAGTTCCAAAATGAGAACATAGCTTGTTTTCAACATTTGGTAATTGACCTCTTTCAACGGTTCGTAGGCAAAATAACTAATTTCATGAATGATGCACTGACTCCAACAAAACAAAAAATACTATTTACAATTAGGTTCTTCGCATACGACACCATGGTGAATGGTATGGGGGACTTTATTAAAAGACAACTCTTTAATAAAACCACCGTGAATGATGGCGTGATGACAGTTTGGTTTTGAAAATAAACTTAGAAACACCTGGAGGAACCATTAAAATCGAAGACAAAAATGTAATATTGGTGATGTCTAAACGGAATATGTGCTAAGCTCGTCATAAAATTCATTACTGAGTACACTGAAATACCGGCTCTATAACGTATCACACACGGCATGGTCTTTCATCGCTCGATGTATGACCGAGATAAGCAAGCATCTGTTTAATTCAGCGCTCCGGGACACATAATATAATATAATATGTATATATAGGTACGTACGCAATTATTCGCATACCCAATAATGGCCGCAGCCACCAAACAACCGAACTGATCTGTTATGTAAATCTCTGTACGATTATAATTTATTTAATATTGTTGCCGTGCGCCGCTGTTGTGGAGCAGGACTCACATTGTGCAATGCGATAAATGCAACGCGTGCTGCAAAAATAAATTCGATATTATTTTTGCAATTAGTTAAATTATTATTAATATAATATATATAATATTATAATATACGCAATAATCCATCTCGGAGTATCATTGAAAGTATGCCAGATCATACCACACACTAAATAAATAAATATAGGGTTTTCCAATAAGAGGTGTTATTTTGATATTCAATCGTAAAAGATCAATGGTTTCGTTGCTTGTGTGGCACGTAGCGCCGTCTTATTGAAAGTAAACGTTGTCCAAATCAATACCATCCAATTGTGGCCATAAAAAATCATTAATCATCTCTCGATAGCGCAATCCATTCACCGTAACTGTTGCTCCAGCCTCATTTTCGAAAAAGTAAGGGCCAATGACTCCGCCGGACCATAAACCGCACCAAACAGTCATACGTTGATGATAAAGAAGCTTTTCAACAATAGCTCTTGGGTTTTCCGAGCCCCATATGCGACAATTTTGCTTGTTGACGAAGCCACCGAGGTGGAAATGGGCCTCATCACTCAAGATGATTTGCATTTGATTCACTCAAGTGAATTTTAATAATTTCAATGCGTTGTTGAAGCGTGTATCGTTCCATTTTTATTAATGACGTAGTTTCTACTTGTCAAATGTTAAAAAATGACAGCTTCAAAGTAACATCTACCGAAATAGCGGGCTATTCAAAATAACATCTCTTATTGGAAAACCCTGTATATAACAGTGGCGCAGCCGGTAAGACTAAAGTGTTAAGATTTGTCAACTAAATAAAGTTCATATTTTATTTCTCATACCGTAATAATAAATATTGCACAGGGTTTAAAATATATATAAAAAATTCTTTCTTTGACAAATGATAGTCAATTTCATTGGACTATCTGAGGGCGTAGGAATCAAAAGGTCTCATGTAAATTGACGACATTAAATTTCTTTTAAATCGGTAAAGATAATGAAATATTAGATGTTTTGTGGTGCAGACACGTTTAAAGTTCCATCATTTAATTCCAATGGTTCAACTGAATTTTATGATAGAAAAATTAATCCTAATAAAAGTGGTCAATCTCTGTAACCCCGTTTTCACGAATATACGGCACTTTACACAAATCAAATGAGAGACAATTAATTTATAACTAATAAATATACAGATATAATATAGTGCGCTGGTACGACAAAGAAATTTTGCCCTTATTAAAGAATAAAACTTATTTCTATAAGTTATGTTATAACTCACAATTAATTATGTATAACGCAAGTTGTATTATTTTTAGTTGCTTTATTTACAAACATATAACAATTTTAAAAACTAAAGAATTTATAAAATATGATCTGCAAGCCGCAATTGTCTCGACTCATCTTAATAACTACTTCTTTGAGGTCACCGCTTTTTAATGAATAAATGAGGTCAGATAAACAGAGGACCACTTTAATCCGTAGAGCGAAATATTTAAACCCAGACCTAAAGGCGCCTCTTTCAAATCGATCAATAATAAGGTCAGTGGAAGTACAACCCTGTAAAAGCACGAGGAGTGATTATTTGTTTGAAAAGCTGTGAAGCGCAAACCTTCATAGTTTACGTTCCGTGTTTCTTTGCTTTTAAGGCGATGCACTACGTCATGTAATATTTTGAATCGGGCCGCTATCAATAACACACCTTACGTAGATGGCGATAAGGTTTAAAATACAACCTAACACCATCCACCTGTTTTGATTTTTGCAAGAAAAAAACATGGCCAAAAAGTGCCTTTTATTTTATTTTGTGGATGTCCAGGCACAAACATTTAAATGTTTTTTTATAAATAAATTAATTTGCCACATTATACAATAAAACCATAACCGAAAATGGCTTCGTAAGTAGGAGATTTTGAACTTTAAAGCAGTTTTCATAGGCCTTATATATTATTTTTTTCTGGGCTTATAAAAAGACTTATATAAAAAAACCTCGATTATTTCAAAGGTCAAGATGTATTCTACTCGTAGTATTTAATTAAAGCATCTGAAACATTTCTAGGCGACCAAATTTTCATACCAAAAACACATGATTTTTCATTACTACGTAGTGCATCGCCTTTGTGTTTTGACTACGTACCTGCTGACACATTTTTATCTCTTGCAAAAGTTTTGATTTTTGCATTTATTTAGCGTACCTACTCAAGTTAGATCAGATTATTTTTAAATATCAATTAAGTAAATTTCGGTCATGAATTATTTTACAAATTTCTCTCTCGTTTCTTAAAGAATTTCTAAATAAATAATTTGTTTAAGACCTAACTTTAATTTAATTTGGGATGCGGGTTTGTGGGTACCACCGCCCCGAGAACCATTTATTGGAAAACCGACACCTCTGCCATAGGTCACCTCAAGTTGTTTGCTACGTTTGGTGATTTAGCAGTGGTGCCCGGGTTTATAGGGAGAGGTGTGTTCAGGATGCGCCTGCCCATCAGTTGTGTGGCGTGCCAGATCGGGAGAGGCTGGCTTGGGGAGGCCTTTTCACCTCTCCAACTAGTCTCTCGACCTGGATATATTCATGTGTCCGCCACACAGCATCGCAAAATGGAAGGAAATTATTTTCTCCGTTTTGCGTGGGTTTAATGTAAAAACAGAAAAGTCCATAAAAAAGAAATTGAAATAGTACCTCCCTAAAGTTGTGCAATTTTGGATCTTCAGTGTTTTATTTTCATTCAAATGTCGTTTAGGTATACAAGAAATCTTAACTCCTTATCCCGTGATATCAGACCTTTAATTGTGTAAACAACAGTTCTAAGCACACATTTCGGAAAATAAGTATTTGGTAATTTAAATAAGTTTTGGCTCGATCTTTCACAAAAATTGTTAACCAAGGACATTCCAATGAACACGTGTTTTAAAGCATTGACCCAAAAATGTGGTAAAAAAACACAACAGAGAAAATTAAGTTCTAATATTATGCATAACCTTTTTAACCCATCGAATCTTTTTTATATTTATTTTCAATTCAAAACGCACCTCGCAATGACGTTATATTAATAATTACAAAATTCATTGACACTGTCAATAATAACAAATTCGTTTCGGCCTAGAGTTCACAATTCACACCATCAATTCAACATTTGAAAAAATCACCATTATGTAGTTGGAATTCGTGACTGCGTGGTGCGTTTACTGTGCTCACATCTTCCATGTTAAGGGCTAAGGTCAGATTCAGCACATACATTATAAATTATAACATGGTATTTTTGCTGGTACCTTCACCTAGAAGTGCGATGGCCACACCTCTGCATGTTATTAATGCCTGTAGTACCAAACATATTGATTTATTCAATCAATTACCTGTCACAAACCACAGGCAGCGAGATATATTCAAATTTGGTGTCTTCAGACGTACGTTAAGATGTATGTCGCGAGGTGAAGACACTCGAATTTTAAAAATAGAAAGGTACCTACTTTTGTACGCATAATTTGTCTGAATTTCGACATTTTCCTTAGACCGTTGGGTAGGAAGTAGCTGCTTATGTAGGTACTTCTGTAATGTAGTAATAATACGTAAATGTAGTAACATTTATATAGTAACTTTACAGCCAGGCTTCGCCCGATTTATGGCGGGTATGGGTGCCGCCGCCCGGGCACCTTTTGTTGGATAACCAACACTTCTGCCATAGTTCACCTCAAGTGGTTCGCTACGTTTGGTGACTTAGCAGGGGTGCCCGGTTTCAAGGGGTGAGGTGTGTGTTTGCTCACCTTCTGCGTGGTGGGTCGGATCGGAAGAGACAGATTGAGGGAAACCTTTGAGCACTCCAGCCGGACTCTCTCTCAACCCATCGCCTTGCACTGGAGTGAGAGGGATGGATTCATACGTCCGTCACTACTGGATACATTGACCCCTAGATTCCTACCCACCCCTCATTCCTTTTTCCTTCCCAGAACTTTTTCTCCTTCCTTTCCCTAAAAAGTCCCTCCACATATCATCCCCAAAGATGACATAGGCCATGGGGGATTTTTGTCAAGGCCTCCTGTGTGGAGCTAATGTAGAAAATAATAACATGACTCCGTAGTATACTAGTCTCAGAGAGAGGTCGTACGTGACGTCATCGTGCTAGTACCTTCTGTCTTTTTCTTTTTTATAAAAAACGTGTAAGGAAGAAAAGGATGTTCATCAATGACGTGCAGACGAGCTCTCTCTCTCTCTCTCTGGGACTTGTTTATTATATTCTCCGAGCCTTTTTCACACCTAGGGGTGGTTATACTGGTTACAATAATAATTTTGGTTATTCGGTCATTGTTCACTGGCCTGAAAGCTCAAAATGTACTAGTTCGCGAACGATGTAATTAGAATGCATTATGTAAATATTTGTAGAACGAGGATTCGATAAAATCAGGAAATACATTCTCCTATTTGAATTTAGCCCACGGTTTAGTTTGTTGTTCAATTACTGTCATCAATAAAGAATCCCACCTTTTTCTTGCGTTATATCTATGAGCTGTTTACCGCTTCGCAAAGTGATTTTTTTAATGGCATTATTTCGTTTTTGTTTTCAACAATCTTCCACATTTAGGTTTTATAATCATGTTTACTTACAGTAAGAAACATCCATCTTAAAATTCTAATTCAACGAAGTGCTGTCACCAAGATTTTTGTGAGCATTAGGTACTTACTATACCTAGACTAGACAAAATTTTATTGAAATTAAGTTTTAAATATTATTTTACGAAGATTATGTTAATTTTTAGTATTTTTGCTAAGGTGGATACTTAACTATTGTTAAAAAAATTCCAATTCAAGGGATATGTCCTTCCCCCGTTTTTGATTATTTTACATTGGTGACATTGGACACATCTGAACATTAAGAATACCGAAAAGGTCATTATTTTAAATCTTCCTGACGCTGAATTTAACGAATTCAATCAAATTTATTTAACTGTATTTATGAATTTGAAGATTTAATTCATTTGCCAATAGGTGCCTGCCTACCTGTCTTTTTGTACAGGAATGTAAAAAAACATTTTATAAATCAATATCGTAAAAAGTAGGTAGGTACCTACTGACAGTATCTGGGCTCTTCAATAAATAATCTTCGTTGAACTATATTGAAATACATTTCGTTCCATCTTGTGTAGGTATTTCTTATCTCACAGGCTCTAGAAAGTGTCCCATAAACTACTTTTGATATTGTGACAAATGCAAATGTATACTGGGCGTAGGACGACACTTCCCGCCAGTAATTCCGCGCCATCTTGAAAAATGGCGATCGTAAAGTTTTATTGCGCGCGCATCCTGCTCAGTGCAGGCGACTCGCGTCGGTTTTATTGACTAAAGCGAGCTAGAAACATTTAACATTACTTTAGCATACATAATTATATGTATAAACTAAAGTTTTGCATGAATATGCTTAATAATTTGATAATTAATGTAATAAGTATCTACTACCAATAAGCACACAGTTAAGCAAATAAAATTGTATTATTTTAAAGAGGAACTTAAATTTTCCATAAGACAATGAGTTGTATGAGAATACGAATAATTTTACCAGATTTTTAATAAATTAGAAATATGTTTTATCAGGTTTCTCAGTGTACAATGCTTTCCACACGTCGACATGCCCGGTCCAGTTTTATATGTTTTTGTATATATATTTTATATCTAGGTACCTAGATATATTTTCCAGTTTTATGAGTATAAACTAGTAGGTAAAGTTAGGCGTATGGCCGATGAAATAATAGTGAAATTTGGTCCGTTTGAAGCGCTCCTTTGTAGATTAAAATCTCATCTCGTTTCCTAAATTAAGATTTCCCCACAGTTCAAACGTCCAATAAGATAAAAATACAGACATTAAATAATAAAACGACTTTGTTCACGGTAATTTAGACCAGACACAGTAAAGAAAACACCTAGATACATAGATCACCACACTTCTAGAGCCGTCATGTGTGGGAACGGAAATTTGGCAACAACTGGACGAATAACCGCCGGTTTATCGCAGGATTACTTTCTATAACAGCAAACCAATAAGATGTCAGTCACAATAATAACTAGTGGTTCTGTGAACAGTAAACTCGGCGTCCAAAAAAGTATATTTCTAATTTTCTCTTGTTTAATACCTAAATCAAAATCAAAATTTACCTCTGAAATCATAGGATTTAGTAGTAGGTACCAACTTGATTATAAACCATCATATACATACAACATTAATGTAAACCATATATTTTATGTAGCTATTTTTTTCTCAAATAAGGAACTTTAGAATTAGTTCAAAGAAACGTCACTATCCCAGTGACAATTAATTTACAAACTTTCTTCACACATGTAGGTACCATAGTACTTTTGAAAAAAAATAATCTATACTGGATCATTAAAACGTCCACCATCTTGAAACGGAAACGGAACGTACACACAAAATTACAAACAGACGAAATGCAAAAAAGGTTAAAAAAAGGACTCCGCTGCGTTCATTTAATAACAAAGATTAACCAGTAGAACTATGACATTTACATTTGGGGAATGCTTTGAGGCTGAAAAGAAGTGGAAGAGGAGAAGAGTAAGATAAATAGAAAGGTTGTTTAGTATATGACTTAATAAATCTGGTCAACGAACATAACCTAAAAAAATATTCGTACATAAACTAAAAGCTAGGTTTTCAGGGCGAAGGAGGTAACCGCTCTGCGGTCGTCAAACGACGAAACTGAAATCTAGTAAATTTAAACGGTATCGGGCAAAGTTAAATTTTTCCTAGGCATGTTAGACATAATCGACACCTTTTAAAATTGATACGTTATGTTATTTCATATATTTAAAGTAAAATGTATTTCAACATTTTTATGTACAGATATTATTTATCTGTTAAGTGAATAATTATCAAAAAACATGTTTAAACAAATTATTACAAGCAATAATAAGCCTGAAACACATATATAAATTTAAAAAATCTTCCGAGAAAAATAAATAACGGCGATCCCGTACCCTTCTGATTGCCGGTCAGGTGCACTAAGCCACTGTGCTACGTCAGCTTATTTTAAGTCTTAATTAATTTAATTCTTTGACCCAAAGAAAACGGTTCGCCATCGCTGTTGCAGAGTAATTAATCATTTTTATTGAGCCCCAAATCTCGAAAATATTTCATCAATTTCAACAAGATTGTGTTGTCATGCTGTATTTGAATTGAAAATTTTTAAGAGAATACATAAGATTTTATGGAAAACATTAATATATCAGATAACATTATGGGCGGTCAGAAGAAAAAACTAAAGACGTTTTTGGTATTCGGCTTTTAGCATAGTTTAATTTGGGTTTCTTAAAACGGTTCCATGATAACTCAACACAGTGACAATTCGACACACTTTTAAAAAGTGATATAAAGTCATTGGAAACGATTAAATTTTTTTTTAACCTAACCTAACCTAACCTACATAACCCAGTTAATATTTTTTTTTTGTTTCATCACTTTCCATGACTTTATATAAGTTTTTAAAGATGTCATGAATTATCATTGTGATGATTTATCCGGTTACCCTTAAAACATAATTGTTTCCTTTTGTACTCCTATGAGGGGTACCTATACAAAGCTTCTAATTTTACTGCCAAAAAATCTAATTGTAGGTACATATTTCCTCCATGATAATATTGCATTTTCATATGCTGATCGTGTATGATATACAAACATGGAAGGTGGGCCGTGTTCCATTACTAGCATAAAACCGCGTGTGCAAAAGTGTCGCCAACACAGTTCACCAATACTGCTTCAAAGGGCTTCTAATCACAGCGGCGCCCCGCCTTTGTTTCTACTACACGATGCCGCTTTGAGAGTCCGTGTGGTTAAGTTTAAGTTCGGCAACAGTCGGTACGCTTCCGTGTCACATCTCCTTTTGTTTTTATTATCTATGCAAAATGTAATCTTGACATGTGATGCAACATGACACTACGTCACTGATTTAAAAAACTTTTACGATAAAATCAAAATCAGAGTTCAATACCTACTTCTATCAATGAAAATTCGATAGCCACGTTTGCGTAAGCCAATATTAGTTCTCTGTTTATTTCTTCTTCCAACCAACGGCGAATATTTTTTTTTCATCTTATAAATAAACATGAGCATAGTTAATCACGAAAAGCTCCAAACGTTTGTTGATTGATATCATATCATACACGGTGTCTGGAATCTAACCAAAACAACAAATCTTCATTTCGGAACATTCTTTTCCTTTTTTAAAGGATTTAAAGGATTAAAAAAGCTTTTCGGGCCGAGTCTACGCTTCAATGCATTTTAAATACAATAAATGGTTTACAACCCCCTAGCCACTGATTTTTTTTTAAATTTTACCTAAAAAACTTTGGACTCGATTTACTCGTAAACGAAAGCTCAAATCATCACCCATCATATATACAAGCTCAGACACCTTGTATATATGATGGGTGACTGGTATTTGAAGCGAAATAAGTTATATAAAAGAGGAGATTAGTACCTACGCACCTACAAGCTAAAAACGAGGTGTAACAAGTCGTTCCCGAAGGAGTTTAACCAGCGATTCATGAGCTTATTTCGAGAAAAGAGGTAATTATGTAGATTTTGTCTATTGTGCCAACGATAATGTTATTGATATTTTACTCCAAAAAAGCCTAGGATTAGCTAGTTAAAGTCTGTCGGGTATGTCTTACTACACCCTGTATAGAGCCAATTCTCTAAACTTATCTAGATATAATCACTCGAACGTGATTGTAGCGAGATATTATGCTTTGTTGATGGCCCCGCCCACATAAAAATGGCCACACAATGCACGTGCAGCGACTTCTAGTTATGTCTTGTATACATAGCCATATCAGTCAACTCGATAGATCTGATGAGTATCGCGGAAAGATTAAATAATAATGCGTATTATTTAATGATAAAGACACTCCCAACTCGCTCGCTGGACTGCTGATTTATGAAAATCCCGCCCACGACATCCCTTATTCCGCAGCTACACGCTGATGTGTGGATTTCTCCGTTATTTAACCGATTTTAGATGATTTTTCGTCTTTATCGTGTTCGTAAATGTAACAAGTTTTATTTGTAGGACTAATAATATTACTTAATCATTGATGACAATGTTAACAGCTCTCAAACGAAGGATATGAAACAGAACAGACAACAAAATATTCAGTCGCATTTAGGAATTGAACCCAGGACCTCTTCCTTTCCGGGGAAGTGCACTGACCTCTGAGGTAATTCGACCATGTCAATTTGCGTCATTTTAACTTTATCGTACTTCGACTGAAAGCTACCAATATTATCTTCATTTTATGGATGAAGAGGTTTTGGGTTCAATTCTGCTGAATCTTTCTCTGTATTTTCTTTTTTCACATAATTCATTTGAGAGTCGTTATTATCGTCTTCAATGATTAAGTTACAATGATTATTCCACCATAAAAAATATGCATGTATGTATTAAGTTATGATTTGATACCACTGGAAAACCGATCCAATTTAAAGAAAAATTATGTAGTCATAATACCTTTCAACTCCCAGGTCCTAGACAGACCAATGAAATTAATTATCTGTTCAAGAAAAGATTTCGAATTATGATATTTTTAAGACAATTCCACCATAAATTATGAAAAATCACTTTCTTCGGGCACACGGACACACTCACAACACACTTTCCAATTTCTGTTTATCTCTCCGGTGTTTGACACTATGTCTCTATTGTTTATATTTTTTTGTAACTTCTCCCTCTTTCCTATCATGACGAATGTTACAGATGTTACAGCGATAGGACCACGAAGACACTCTGTATAGGAATGTTTGGATATATTTATATCGTAAATCCTTGAAAGTAATGGGTTTATCGATACGTTACGTAAATTATAACTGAATGCTGGATTAATACTGTATATTTTATAAATGGATGAATTTTAATGTTTATTTTTCTCTTCTTTCCAGGACTCTACCGCACTTGCAGCAATCGTCTAAAAGATTTTTAATCAGTGTCATCAATTCATAAGATAATATAAGTCAAAAAATCTGCAGTTCTACGCGCTACGGGAAGACAAACAAAAATACTTCGAGTGATAAATCCTGTATTCTAGAAAATAATACTACGGAAATTTATATTCCGCAGACTTTTAAAAGTTACATATAAGTAACGAGTTTCTTAACAAAGCGTCGACTGTTCTGTCGAAATTACAGCTGCCATAAAAATCCAATAAAAACCTAAGAATTGAACAAGGACTCATTTGAAATTCCAAGCGGCATTAATTTTTAACGCTTACACAACCGAAACACAAAAACGTTCCCATAAACCAAAAGCTCGAAATTTGATATTCAAAATAAGTAGCGCGTTTGAAAATCTAACACGTACAACAGCCACCATCTTGGATGCTCGTAAAACACTGTAATTATTATTAATATAGTCTTAAATCATTAAAAAATAATAATATTATTAAAATCAGTCGGTGATATTACACCGATTGTGAAAGTGTATCGCAACATATTGTTGAACAATATTTTTAAGATTTTATTTTTATAAAATAAAAACAATTCCATTAAAGAAAGACATAAAGTGAGAGATATTTACGTATTAATATTATTTTTTATTCGATATTATTAAATTTGATAAGATGAATTCCACAACGGTTGCCTCTACAATGGCGGCGAGCGCTCCGGCCATTGTGCTGTCAAGTGATAGCAGTTGTGCAAACAACAACACCATAACGACGATGAGTTTAAGTGGGAAGCTACCGAAGATGTACAACCTTAACGTTAACGTGAACGTAGCGGCGAGCTCCGCGGTGACCAATCTGCTGGCAGTTGAGTCTGCCTGTACCACGCCCAGAACACCTGAGATACTGAACTCCTTGATAGCCATGACCAACCCTATGGACGATTACAACTACAATGCCAGCGAAAAGTGTGCAACTGGCGGATTGAGAGTGAGTTCAATTTCATTTATTTCTTAATTCTTTATTACCTGTTTTGTGTTAGGTTATCATTGAAAACAATCGTAGTCACCTGGGGGGATGGTTTACAAGTCTACATAGCTCCCCCATTACAGGTTAATGTGCGATTTCCACGATTCACTTTATTCATCCCTATAGCCAAATGCCTTTTAAAGTTCATCTGGGTTGTCATTGAACATTTTGCGATGTCTCCCGGTTCTACAGTATGGCTGCACACTGTATCTGAGCCCTCCTTTCATCGTGCCATTGCTGCTGTAGTTGTATCGGAACGCGTTTCTTCGTCCTTTTTACATTTCCACATTTCCTGCAGCCTGCAGCTATTGATGCTTTCTCCCAACATTGAAACTTGTGGTAACACTAGTCCCCTCAGTGAGTTTCTATCTATATTAATTAGAAACATGGTTCACTTGGGGTTTTGACATCGATCAATATCGATGGGTTTAGGTTAAGACCATAATACTTTTTATTAGTCACTTACTGGGTGCATTATTCCACCTCTACAACCAGGCGAGGTCTTACAACTTATGATTAGACTCGAAATATTATCTTTTATCGTTCACATTCTAATTTCTGAAAAGTGCCACACTACATGCACGAAAACAAATATAAACTCTGTCTCTAGTAATCTGATCTGAAGTACTGACAAGATGAAAAGGAGTGCTTTTGATAGCTCTAAAAAATCATACCTACGAGCGTTAGAATAACCCACTAACTTCATTTGATTTCCTCAATTTCTCTAACCCATTGAGGAATCAAACCATCATTAAATCGCTTTAAAAATTCGACAGAGAGAAAGCACAACAAAGTGAATCACTTCGCCTAAAGCCAAATGAATGCGACTGAACAATAATTTGCTGCCTCGCAAGTAGTCACCTAGTACCTACTTTTCTCACTTATTATTCTGCAATAAATCAGTGTTGCATGTGCAGAGTTTAGATTGAATAGAGGCTTCATCTAAAATGGCAACACTAAACCTGATTTGAATTTTGCAGGGCGGAAGCGGAAATGACTCCAATTCGAATTCTAGCGGCTCGCCCCTCGGATCTCCCGCCAACGGCCAGACGCAAAGTATACAGAAGGTAATGACAATTAAATAACAATAAAATACCACATAATATTATGTAAACAAATAATACGTAAGGATAAGATAAGAACTATTGGTAGAACTAAACGCAATAATTATGACAATGATTGGATTATTCGTATACCACCGTTTTTGTTAGAAAATCACCTCAAGGGAGTTTCATAGCTAGTGACTTATAACTATTCTTATAACTAAGATTAATGTCGAATGATTTGTAATCATCTTAGTGTGAGTGAAAGGAAGAATATATTTAATGTACCTACACGGAGAAAACTTACTGATATAAAATATTGTTAATTTATTAAAATTCTGGTCAAATTATTCGTTTTCCTGTTAAAAACGGTAATGCGGCCCTATAACGAATTAATTGACCAGTCTATAACGAATTAATTGAAGTTTCATATCAAATCAGTAAAGCACGAATATGTTATGAGGATGTCGGAACACGTATTCAAAAATATAATGATATTTTCGCATCTGGTCTATTACATTTATTAGGATAAGGCCACCTGCATGAACACGTGTGTTTTATTAGAAAATGGGCATGTAGTCACATTTATACCAGTATTTTAATAAAAAAGACCGTACCTACTCATTTTGCTCTGTGTAATAATACATTAATTAATTATTATTGTTTAGTTCCATTTCTTGCTGACTTAAGAGGAAGCTACAAGCCAAAAATGTGTATATTCTTGATAAACCTTATATTGTAGGTAATAGGCATTAAAATCGCTTGACAAACGGAGTTTAGAAACGTTCGGTTTCAAGCACAAAACTGGTTTTTATTTATTTTGTAAATAATTTTATAAGAAAGCAAAAAAGTTAGTCAAGTGAAACTGTCACAGATAATCTTAGCTATAATACTATATTTTTTAAAGTTGTTTCCTTTACGCGTTCATACATTTCTATTGAAAAAAAAAAATTTTAGTAGTTTACATTTATATTTTTTATTGAGTAATTTATTATTTTATTTGTATTCTACCCAAGCGAAACGATAGGAAACCTTCAATTTATCTAAACATATTTTTTAGTATTCATAATGTACACCAATTCGTTAAAAAGATTAATCAAAATAGTGATTTAGCATTAAGGCGATGCACTACGTAGTAATGCAAAATCATGTGTTTTTGGTTTGAAAATTTGGTCGCCTAGAAATGTTTCAGATGCTTTGATTAAATATTGCTAGTAGAATACATCTTGGCCTTTAAAATGATCGAGTATTTTTTAGATAAGTCTTTTTATAAGCCCAGAAAAATATAATGTATAAGGCCTATGAAAACTGCTTTAAAGTTCAAAATCTCCCACTTACGAACCCATTTTCGGTTATAATTTTATTTTATAATGTTGCAAATTAAGTTATTTATAAAATGATCGGAAAAAAATAAATATTTATGCCTGAACATCCACAAAATAAAATATAAGGCGCTTTTTGGCCATGTTTTTTTCTGGCATAAATCAAAACAGGCGGATGGTGTTAGGTTGTATTTTAAGCCTTATCGCCATCTACGAAAGGTGTGTTATTGATAGCGGCCCGATTCAAAATATTACACGACGTAGTGCATCGCCTTAAAAGCAAAGAAACACGGAACGTAAACTATGAAGGTTTGCGCTTCACAGCTTTTCAAACAAATAATCACTCCTCGTGCTTTTACAGGGTTGTACTTCCACTAACCTTATTATTGATCGATTTGAAAGAGGCGCCTTTAGGTCTGGGTTTAAATATTTCGCTCTACGGATTAAAGTGGTCCTCTGTTTATCTGACCTCATTTATTCATTAAAAAGCGGTGACCTCAAAGAAGTAGTTATTAGAACAAAACGGGAATTTAAACCTTATCGCCATCTACGTAAGGGGTGTTCTTGATAGCGGCTTGATTTAAAATATTACACGACGTAGTGCATCGCCTTAAGCATGAAACTACTCATACTAAGCCGATTGCAAGCCTACGGGTAAACAGTATTCTAACAAGATGGTGTACAAATTTTTTGGCTTTAGCATATTTTCGGAGCTAAAATTTAACACTTCTCCGCTACCCATGAGAGCCGAGTGAGTTAATTTTCATTCAAACGTATTTAAAAAATATGAATTAGAAATTAAAATATAAAATATTTAGGTACGTTAGGGAAAAAAATAGCTTTGGTTGTGTATTGAACTTTTTTAAGAATTGGTCGTAAGTATAGTCGGCACAATAAGATGATATCAAGTTTTTCCCAATATGCATTTCGCTTGTTAACCAAATTTTCAAGTCCGTGTTTCTCGGAGCAAATTGACATTAGGTGCCGTGTAAAACAAAACCAAATTTGCATAACAAAAATTCTATTTTTGTTCTGGCAGCTTAACTGTTGTGTGTTTTTCGCTCGTGTTTTGGGACAATTTGGGAGCCATTATTTTGCCAAATTTTCAAGAATAAATAAAAGTCTGCATAATATGGAACCAATAATATTTATTTATATACATGATAGTTATTTACAGTCGAAGTGCAATATAGAAGAAGAAATTAAAATTAAAATGGTTCTATGATAACTCAACAAAGTGACAATTCAACACACCTTTAAAAAGTGATATAAAGTCATTAGAAACGATGAAAAAAAAAATTTAAACCTAACCTAACCTAACCCAGTTAATAAAGTTTTTTTTATCACTTTCCATGACTTTATATAACTTTTTAAAGATGTGATGAATTATAATTTAGATGATTTATCCGGAACATAATACACCGAAAATAATATAAGATCAACAATTTTCTTCTGCCACTTAATTTCAACAATGTCGGCGTCTTGTCTCATTTTCCTCCAGAATATTGGTATTACAACGCTCCATAGCTCATGATGTAAATCACTTTGAAAGCTGAAAACAGTTACGTTATCCTAGAAATTCAAAACAGAAAAGCTTTGCACATTTAGAGTCTATGTTTCAGAAAATAAAATCGTATAGATTTTCAGTGCTTTAGTAACAGAAAAGAAGTGTGTTCTACCTTCTGCCATTTACCCATAGCAATTTGAAAGAATGTCACAAATTTATTCGACTCCTAAGCCCGGACACGCCCATCACACACTTCGATCGGTTAATATATACTTCAGTGGTTTTAGTTGAGATATTATGTAGGAGTTTGATAATCACTACATAGAATAATGATTTTTTAGAGTTTCTAGACTTATGTTAACAATAAAATAATAACAATGGAAGGAACTAATTTTCCTTCTGTAAGGTTTCTACGCTCATTATTTCCCCAAGGCTTACGGATAAGTCATTAGATAAAAAAAAGTGATATTAAAATCGTTCCGTGCGTAAATCTTTGAATTCATTATTTTGCTGTAATGTCTCCGTTAGAATTGTACGGACTTTAAGCACGTAATTATAATTACTTTCCGCTTTAAGTTAGTTTTTATGCTTACACTTAATGCAAAACTGGTTCAACCTTCAAGGGTGAGGTGATTTGAATTTAGGTCCGGTCAATATTCATATTATTATCATCATCTGTAAACGCGATCAGACTCTTGTTTCTAATAGTGTTAAGAACTGTATAATTCCAACTCATAATGTATTCGAAACTTACTAAAAGTTTAAATCTTTAAAGGCCTGCAATCCCGTTTTTAAGCGGATTAACCAAAGCTCATTTTTCTCCGTTTAGCCTATACTACAAATAAATTTATGAATTATTTTCGTTTTTTTAGACATGTTCCCAGCTCATCAAGGCCGGCCTGAAGCTGTCCATCGAGTCCAAACGCAAGATGTCCGGAAGCGACTCTATGGATGGCCTCCCCTGCACCAAGAAACTTAAGAAGGAGGAACCCTACATCAGTGATGACGAGTATGATGACTCCTACTTGGGAAACAGCCGTGAAGGGGTAGGTGGACATTCATGATGATTTTTTATACTGACTTTTACCAATCGACTCTCAACCTTGACAATGTTCAATCTGATGCAACAATGTCAAGCGTTAATTGTCTCTAAGGAGGTATTTATTATCGCATAACAATGTATTGTCAGATGGAATCTTGTCATGCATTAATTTATTTTTGTAGATTTGAACCAAAAAAAAACGCAAACTTATATGATGTCATTATTATACACAGAAAATCTTTGACTAATATTTGAAAATATTTTATAATTACATTACATTTATAAAAAAATTAAGCTTATAGCTGCATTTATACTAAAATAATATGTACTATATAGGAGCTTCTGAATTTAGAGTTGATATTCCTATCTTGCTATTCATGCCAATACCACCCCGTTCAATAAGAAAGGCGTTACCCAAATCCGATCAATGCCATGAATATCTAGTTTTATTTCTTCTGACCATGATATTCCCATCCCACCAAAGCCACCACCTGACGTATCGTCAAAACTTTCTGGGATATTCTAATCTCACCACTATAAAATCAATATTCATCTTATTGCTTCTGGCCGTAATATTCCCTTCCCAACGCCAACCCCGATAAAGTCCTCATCTACCCCAATAGTCTCCACCACAACAAAGTCAGTATCAATCTCCAACCTCAAATGGTCATCACCCATCCCACGGAAGTCACCACCCTTCCCTATAAAGCCATCATCAGTCCCAATAAAGTCACCATCAGTGCCACTAAAGTCACCACCAATCCCATAAAAGTCCACTATACCAATAAAGTCCCCCCAATAAACTTACCACTATTTTGTCACCACCAATTTGAATAAAGTCATCACCTGACGAGAAAGGCGTTATCACTTCGTGTTGAGATGTAGCATGGTTTCCAGTTGACCCCGGAGGACGAGGAACGCAGACGCAGACGACGCGAGAGGAACAAGATCGCAGCCACCAAGTGCCGGCTGAAGAAGCGCGAGAGGACGGTTAACCTGGTCACGGAGTCCGAGGTGCTAGAGACGCAGAATGTGGATCTCAAGACACAAATACAGGTAATAACTTATAAAATTTTCGAAATCTAAAACTTATATTATATTTAGTCCTATTTTAACTCGACTGTTTTGCATTTCGTTTCCCTGTATATACGAGTGCGTTTGTACATTTAGAAAAAAACAATGTTACTGAGAGAAACGTTTCTTTGGACAAATTGTAAATTTTGTGATTTTTTTTTTTAAATGTTTGATGTTTTTCATTAAGTTGGCACCTACTTATAGATATAATGATTTCTGAGGAAATTTTGGTGTTGATTTATAAAAACAAGAGAAAAATTGAAACACACCCTATTTTTTCGACGCGAGGTTTACTGTTCACAGAATTACCAATATGTTTTGGTGTACCCTGGAAAGGTTAGCAGTCTGTATAAAAGATACGATTTCCGCACTTTATTACCAAAAACTCGTAGTGAGAGGTTCACATACAAATGGTCCCAATAGATTTCTAAAGATAATACCGAATGATATTGCGATTTATTCAAATATATCTCACTCCTTTCGAGGGAAATGCAGTTTCACAGCACGAAAAATTAATCAGTGGTGTGTGGTGTCACACAAATTCCGTAAAAACTGGTTTCCAACCAAAATGGCTTAAAGATATATACAAAACTTTATTTTACCAATACACACTTTAGAAATCATTCAAAACATATTAGTTGCAAGAGAAAGTTCATTAATAAAGACTTTAAATATTATTTAAAGGCGGGAAATGTTTGATTTTGAACTAAATGCTTTCCGGAGATCGGCTGAATTACGCTGCTCTAAAAACAGCGAGTTTGATATCCAAAATATACGCACAAAATCATCACTTACTCCTTGCTCTGACAATTTTTCAAAGATACTTGCCTATCGCAGAAGCTCACCAACCGCCTCTGGATTATAACGAACATATAAATATTTTCTGGATCCTTCCTTACACACAATTTTATGAATAATATGGTAATGAATAATGAATTAACAACGACACGATTTTATAAAATTCGTGTTCATTTAGAGCCATGAAGGGAATCGATAGGAGCGTACGTGCTCAATAAAAACTTGTTAGATCCTCGTAGCTTTTCATAGAAAGATGACGTTATAATAATAAGTAATAAGATAAACTGCTGCGGTTGCCATTCATATCTCCTCGGAGGTGGGATCGGACCCACAGCGGTTGACCACAATAAACTTGCTAATTTTCTGGCGAATCTCGAGACACGGTGTGTAATAGTCATCGGGATTTAAACCAAATTCGACAACTCATATGATATATATAATTATGATAGATTAAATTAACTCCTTCAGTGCAGGAATATATCGAACTAAACAAAAAATATAATATTAATGAAAAACCACACATTTTGTGATGAGTGATGACTTATTACTTTTATGTATTGCCAAAGATTTGAATGGATACATAAAATAGTTTAATTTATGGATGGAATATCGCCACAGCTTGGCAATTCATGCCCCATGTCACGTAACATTTGAAACTTGGCCGCTAACAATAACACTCCTTACGTAGATGGCGATAAGGTTTAAATTCCTGCTTAACACCAGTCGCCGGTTTTGATTTATGCAAGAAAAAAACATCACCAAAAGGTGTGTTTTATTTTATTTTTCAAAGATCAGATAAAAATATTGAAATGTTTTGCGATCATTTTCTAAAGAACTTAATTTTCCACATTGTACAATAAAATCATAACCGAAAAGGGGTTCGTAAGTAGGAGATTTTGAACTTTAAAGCAGGCCTGTTATTTTTTCCGGGCTTTGAAAAACCTTTAATAATATCCTAACCACAATATAACAGTGTTTACTAGAATTTCATTTCAGTCGAACTTTTTAGTTTATATAAATTCTGCTGTACTGTCACAGCACAATGGAATAAAACCGATTTGATTAAATACCTCTTAAGCAGAATGCACAAGCCACAACGATGTCTCTTCTTAGTGTATCTTATATCACCACGAATACAGGTAACAGGCATAAAAATCGCTTGTCAAACGGAGTCTAGAAATGGTCGATTCAAAGTTGTTCTGTATTATGTTAATAATTTTATAAAAAAATTAAAAAGTTTATCAAAGGAAACTACAAGTAATCTTTTTATTTAACAGTATTTTTTAAATAATGATCCTTTTATGCGATCATTATTTTTTTCATGAAAAACTTAATTTTTTAGTAGTTTACGCTCTTATTTTTCATAAAGGAATTAACAATTATATTTTAATTCTACAACAAAAAACAATACAAAAAGCTACAATTTTTCCAAAGCAGATAACACATAAATAATTGATCGAAAATAGTGACTTCTTTGATAGCTTTGTCTTTTTTTATGAGAAACAAGTAATCATTTAGTCAATTCGACTAACACACTTTTAACTCTCACAAAACGCTATCTGTTTGCAAAGGTTTCAAAAGTGTACGTCATTTTATAAAACAACTTTATAGATATGTAAGGATAGAAAATGTGAAGATCAGAAAAAAACATGTTGGCAGTTTAAATTATTTAAAAAAAAAATTATCTTTATATTAAAAAAATATAAAATAATATAAATATATTAGCTTTAAACTTCCGAGATTAAAATTATTGGTGTCATAAATCCCAAGAAAATTAACGGAAATGCACTTAACCTCATAGCGCGATCACAATCGGCGCCAACATAAAATGCACACAGTGTTAGTCGTAACGACTGAGATTAGTCTTTCAGGGTTATATCTCATAATACCTTTATTACGTCTCAAACTGACATTGATTTTATTTGGCCACTGTGTACGTCTTATATTGAGCAAACAGATAAAATTTGTCTAACAAAGTAATCGTGTATTGTTCATTCAGGCGCAATTATAATAAATTTCCTTTGAGGACACAGTTGTTAGAAGATAAATTAATTTGTCGAGGTGCATCAACGAACACACTATGCATAATAATTAAGTACTTACCCAATAACAACTGAACATATTGTGGACTTGGGACATACATAAGGCTAACTCAGTGGATTATATTATATTATTTTAAATTCAACATATACTGCTCTACGACTAAAGTTAGGCTGTGTGTAGTTTTACAAGTTTGGGTGTGCATAATATTGTGCATTAAATATTATTTGAAATTGGTCATTTCATAATCTTACCAAAAAGTATAAATTTGTTAAGACGATACCAAAATAAAGCCAGAATCTTAACGACGTAAGTGAAGCAGTCATCCACAAAAATATGCGACGCGCGTCCCTGGTACATTGGACAGACTTGCGATTGAATTTGCCCTCAAGTAAAATAAAGTGGGCATCTAAAGGACATAAGTGATAAAGTTGTGTGAAAACGATATTCGGCGCACGGCCCGGCTTAATGGACGGACCTACGGTCGACTTTGTCCTAGAAGGCCTAGAAAATCTATCTTTCCGTGGGGTTTTTTGAATTATTTCTGATGAAGGTATAGCTAAAACTTCAAATGTTTCTAGAGGGATCCCTCAGGAAGTTATTATTCATCGTCTATCCAAAATAAAATCTGGTGCTTACCGCTAATTTTATAGTTGAAAAACGTTTTATAAAATTTTTAAACCATTTTACATACAATATTTTAATTGTAAGGTCCTATTTTTATTAATCTTAAATATAAATAACTTGCATACGTAGATATCCCTCTAGAAACATTTGAGATTTTAGTAATACGTTCAGCAAAAATAATTAAAATGTGAACGTTGAGCAAACCCCGTTAATAGAGTCTTAACAGAAACAATTCATCAATGCTGAATGATTGTGGCATAAAAAATCGTAATGACGGAAAAAATAAAATTCAATAATACATTTGTTTTTTTCTTTAATTATTCGTTTTTCATAGAAAAGGCACAGCTTTTCCGTGTCGATGATTCGAAATTCCAATGTTCATTTTCTCATAAAAAAATATTTTTCCATAGAAGAAAATATATTTTCCCAAACAAACAATTAAACTTCTTAACCTAAAAACTACCTTAAAACAATAGAATTTCTAAAAAACTTATTTGTCTACTTTTTTTCTAAAATCATGTAGAATCACCATTGATGTAGTATTTAGTCAATGAGAATCACCCCCGAAATTAGCGCACTTTACCCCCGGACAGCCTGTATTTTTTCCATACAAAAAAATTAAATAATCGTTTTGCAAAAAAAAAATAATTATAATTATAATTCTCACATTTTTATTTTATTTTGTATTTTGATTTATTTTAGTGATGTTACGGTAATGGAAAATCCCTACTGATTTTAAAAAAATGAATGGCATGATAACAGAAATAGTAAATAATAATTTTATAGTCAACAGCGCCGCATTGTCGTCTAATTTACGACTGTTTTCTTTACTTTGCTATGCAATGCAATCATTTATGTTGCATTTAACATTAGCATTGTGACCGTTTTTAAGTTAGCGGAAAAACACTCTTTAATGTCTTAAATGTTATAGAACCATGCCACCTGAACGTAGTCGACGTCATAGTCTGTTCAGTTTTGTAAAAGGGTTTAGCGGAAAACTTTAGTATTTCATAAAAGTTTTGAATCAGCCGCTCAAAATAATAAACTGCATAAAGAAACAGAATTTCGGGTTCGACATTAATTGTAGAAAATTTAACCCGCGCGGCGCAGTGCTTTTTTGATGATGGTTAGGAAGCTTTATAGATGCACGCACAGATGGCAGTGCATAGAGCTTGCGGGGAAGTCCGCAAGATGGAGCCAGTGGCCAGTTGTCGCCAGGGCCAGTGCAAAGGCTCTCGGAGAATCTCACTGGGGCAGATTCCAATTAGCCAGCTTCTAGCTAGGTCGACTATCGAGTCACCAATATAATACGTGGAGTATTAATAAATCCCTGATTAATATAAAGAACCAATAATTAGAAAACTCCTTCCACGACGAGTTGGAGAACTGTTTGTGCGAACACAAGTTTTAATTTTAAAAAATACCAAAGGTTTAATCACAAAATTTTGCATAACTTTCCGAACTTTAATAACTTTCTTTCTTTGTACCCGCTTTGTTCTATATTTTGTATGGATTGTATTTTTAAATGTTCCAAATTACCAAAGTGTGTTTCTGAAAACATATAAAAGAAGAGAGTGTTTATATTTTTTATTTAATAGCAATCGTTCGTTTACGGGTGCTATGATTAAAAAATTACATTTTCAAAATCTCTATTTCAAAAATAAAACGCGACAAGCTTTTGTCTTTCTATTTTGAAGTAGAGATTATGGTGTCTCTAATATTTCAGAATGATAAAAATTGACGAAATTTATTTAGGCCAATCTTGGAGATATAAAAAATTTTCGCCTGCAGCGCTTTGTTTTTGCGTTAATACGGTAAAAATACGGTTTTATAAAATATAAAAAGTTTGGCGACTCCACTACCCCCAGCCGCCCGCGAACAAATGGATAAATTACCCAGTTAAAAACGTTTACCATAACTGCGTTGAGGACAACATAGGTAATAAATATAACGAAAATTTTGAGCGCTTTCATTTCTAATTATTTATGACAATCATTTAAAATTCCGTGGTCTAGTGATGAACCGACTTGATGTAAAAATACAACAATACAACTTAACAATATTTTGATTCTTTCTTCTACCATCATTATATAAACAGAAAATGTTGATCGTGCCAACAAAAAAACAAAATTTTATTAATTTTCGAGAACAAAAAGATTTGTTTTGGAATTTATTCTTAAATCTCTGTTTTTGATTGTACAAAATCTTAATAAATAAAAATCTTACAAAATCTTATTTGCCGTTGAGTTTACAGAAAGATTTTTCAATTAAAAAACAGTTTTTTTTTTTTTTTTTTTTACTGTAATACCGCACAAGAGTCCCAACTGCTCCCGTCTGGAGCCAGTGAGACTATGGCATCCCCAATTGGGGTATGTTGTGAGGCTGAGGGTATTGGGGAGGGGAGGGAGATGGGGAAGAGGAAGGTGGGGAAGTACCTGGCTATTCAGATCTGGTCACCAAACACGGCTAAAGCCATTTCAAGTAACGTTTCAATTCTGAATGGTGGTCTTACACCAGGGCGATACCGAGAGTATCTTCCACTCTGGAACGTGCCGCAAATATACTATATATTATTTTAAATTAATTAATTGTGAAATAACACAAATTAATCAAATAAAATTTATTTGCGCACGCCGGGTTCGAACCCGCGACCGTCGGATCTGTAGTCAAAAGCGTATACCACTAGACCACGCCGGCCGTCAAAAAATATAACAGAAGTTTTCAGGTACACAACCATAAACCTAAAGTTTTTTTTATGGGGAACACAAAAATAAAAAGTGAACCTACATTCTCATTGTCTTCATTTGATTGCTTGAGGCTACCTGTGATTTATAGATTTAGCTGTACAATGAAGCTGATGGGAGTAGAATAGCATTCTGTTTTCCTTGCACATTAAGGCGATGCCATACGTAGTAATGCTAAATCATGTTTTTGGTTAGAAAATTTGGTCGCCTAGAAATGTTTCAGATGCTTTAATTAAATACTGCGAGTAGAATACATCTTGACCTTTGAAATAATCGAGTATTTTTTATATAAGTCTTTTTATAAGCCCAGAAAAAAATTATGTGTAGGCTTATGAAAACTGCTTTAAAGTTCAAAATCTCCTACTTGCGAACCCATTTTCGGTTATGATTTTATTGTATAATGTGGCAAATTAAGTTATTTATAAAATGATTGGAAAAAAATTAAACATTTATGCCTGAAAATCCACAAAATAAAATAAAAGGCACTTTTTGGCCATGTTTTTTTCTTGCATAAATCAAAACAGGCGGATGGTGTTAAGCGGGAATTTAAACCTTATCGCCATCTACGTAAGGGTTGTTATTGATAGCGGCTCAATTTTAAATATTACACGACCTAGTGCATCGCCTTAACACAACATGTAAGTTACCTTCAATAGATTTTGCATCCGTCGTAAATTAATGAAATATTTGCTCGTTCTATATTACTCACAAAAAAACTGATCATGAACTTCGTGCTAAAGTTTCTAATTATAAATCCTTTGAAACAGTACCTAGTTTATGCTAATCAGATAAAAAAGCCTCGAGTCAGAATCAGTTAATTCAGAAAATAGTCCATTATCATTCGTAGAAATTAGACGTGCCCGCTGGGCAACATGCCTCTGATAGAAGTCGGATAGTTCAAAGACTAAACGCTCGTCTGTTCAGTCGTCTAATCGGCATTTTTTATTATAATAGGAATTCCACACCAGAGTACCACTTACCGAAGCCGGTAGGGCTATGACACCCCCCATGGTAAGAGGAAGGATAAGCGTAAAGATTAAAAAAACGATAATAATTAAACGAAAATGGTGAAAATATTTAATAAAATACGACTCGTTTAAAATAGAGCGAAAATCTCTCGACAAATGCTTTAGTTGCATTTAAAGATATACTGTGAATTTTTTCATGCCTATCACATATAAAATTACAGAACATAACGTGTTTTTATTAATTTTCGGAGCTTACTTTGCGATTTTTTTCTATAGAGGGAAATTCATATAATTAACGTTTCGGTATTACAAATGTATAGATATTGTCTTAAAAAATAACATATATATTTTTTGGAAATTAATAACTTAAAGAGTTAACGAGAAACTTGTTATCAATCGGTAGAAATTGGTTATGCGGGGGCTTAAGTGATTCCGCACAAGAGGTCCAACTGCCCGGTAACATTGGGATAATAAAGAATCTAGCTGGTTTAATGGGTCTGATTCAAAGGACGCGAGGCCAGAGAGCAACAACTGCGCATGAAGAAAAGAAAGCATTCACCTCTGGAAAGTCTCACTAAGAGTGTAGAACAGACATTATGATATAATAGATTCGAGCATCGCGTGCACAACGGTATTGTTCAGGCCCTAAGTATAGCCTTGGACTAGGATCGCATTGTGTAGGTCTGAATTAACCGAGAATAATAAAATTTACGACTTTATCGAATTAGGAATCATTGTTGATTGAACACCGCCGCGCGGGGGTCAATGTAAACTGGGTTCGCCCACGACACTCCGCTCGACACTCCATTCAAACCAATCTGCACGACTTCCACTGCGGAGAGCCATTGAGAACAAACAAACGCTATTTACATTTTACTCAGAGGAGGACCAGCCAATATAATAAAGGCAATTTGTGACCTGATGATTACACACGGTGACCGGAAACTCGTAGTACAAGCGGGAAACTGGTGAATCTGCATCACATGGAGTCGATTTTGTGGTAAATCGAGTATGACTTGGAAGTTTTTAGGTCAAATTTGAAAAATATCGGCCGCTAGGGATATCAGCTGTTTTGTCTTTAAAAAAAAAAAAAATAAATAAAATAAATACGTCGAAGCGTAGAACAAGTTCCAAAAAATTTTTTTTAACCAATTAGTTGACGAAGAAAATGGAAAGATTTTTTTGGTTCTCTATGTACGAGGGTGGTCTGAAAAGTTTCCGACCTCAACGCAAAGATGGCGGTACTCGTCAATAAAAGCTAGTGAATATAGTTGTGCATCTTTTGACAGTTACTCACCAAAGTTTCGGCCATTTTGGACGCGCAGTTTTTAGATGACAGTCGTTTGAGTGAGTCGATGTGTGTGTTTTTGTGAAAATGGAATAATTGAGTATCGAGCTGTTATTAAATTTTTGTTTTTGAAAGGCAATACGCCTAAGAAAATCAAAGATGAGTTGGACTATGTGTATGGGGACTCTGCACCATCATTTACCATAGTGAAATTTTGGGCAGCTGAATTTAAACGTGGCCGTTGGAGCTTGGAAGACGATGAACTTTCGGGACGTCCAAAAACTGCAAATACTGACGATAACATTGCTAAAATTCACCAAATAGTGTTAGACGACCGCCGAATTAAAATGAGAGAGATAGCAGAGGTTATGAAAATGTCCAAAGAACGTCACATATTAAATCAAGATTTAGACATGAGAAAGCTGTCCGCGCGTTGGGTGCCGCGTTTGCTTACGTTAGACCAAAAACGTGTTCGAATGAACATTTCCAACGCTTTGTTGGCGCAGTTTAGGCGCAATAAATTCGAGTTTTGGCGCCGATCAATTACTGTAGATGAAACTTGGATACACAATTATACGCCCGAAACAAAAATACAGTCAAAACCGTGGACTGCAAAGGGGGAACCGGCTCCAAAAAAAGCAAAAACTGTTTTCTCGGCTGGGAAAGTGATGGCGACTGTTTTTTGGGATAGATAGTTATCTTAATTGATTATCTTCAAAAAGGAAAAACTATAACAGGAGCATACTATGCATCATTACTTGACAAGCTGAAGGCAGAAATTGCGGAAATAACGGCCACATTTGCAGAAAAAAAAAATCCTGTGCCGTCTCACACCTCAGCGGTTGCCATGGCAAAAATCCACGAATTACGGTTTGAACTGCTTGACCATCCGCCTTTATCACCAGATCTAGCCTCAAGCGACTTCTTTTTGTTTCCTAATCTAAAAACTGTGTTCGGAGGACAGAGATCTTCGTCAAATGAGGAGGCAATCACCTTTGTGAATAATTATTTTGCAGAGAAAAACGCCGAGTACTATTTGGATGGGTTAGAAAGATGGGAGCAATGGGAGCTGGGAGAAGAGTGTAGTGTTACAAGGAGACTATGTAGAAAAATAAATAAAAAAAACTTAGGAAAAAAAACCTTGTTCCATTGTTAGGTCGGAAACTTTTCAGACCACCCTCGTATGTATGAAAGTTGATTCACCATTTTCCCGCCTGTACTACGAGTTTCCGGACACCGTGTATAATTGAACACTCGAGGAGATAGATACACGGCAACGAGCAACTTCCGTGGATATGTGCGTTTTTTTAAACTTTAGCGAAAAGGATTTTTTCCATCATTATTTGACTCAACGATGGATATTCATTTGTCTGACACTTTCGCACTTTTTCGAACTTGAATTTGTACAGCACGTACTTGAGTTTATCCGGCACTTAATTAGTTTTTTCCAAATGAAGCCTAGCGGGTGCGTAACATGTTGTGCTGCGTATAAACACGACAAAAAGAGCGAGCCAAGCCACGAATTATAGGAAAAGAACGAAGCAACAGCAAAAGGCGCGAAACGCCGCTTATAGTGTTGGTGGTCCTTAACCAGGGTGATTCTGAGAGTAAACAACACTCTGGAACGTGCAGCAAGTATATTTTATATGAACTAAATGTGAATTGACACAATAATTTAATTAAATAAAATTTAGTTGCGCACGCCGGGATTCGAGTAAGTTAGGTACTGTTTTCGCCCATTGGGTTTTAGAGTGAGGTGTTAAGAAGAGGTCAATCTGAGCGTAATAAAGTGTTAAAAACGTGTGAAGAGCAATAAACGGTACGGGCTAAAATATTATTATTATTATATGAAAATAATACGTATTCAAAGTCTAATAATTAGATACGGCTTCAAAACAGGATGAAAATCAATGACAAAAATAAAGACTACCACACACACAGCGATTCTCTAGCATGGTGGGCGAAAAATACATCATCAGCCATTTCATGTTAAAAAAATATATTTTAAAAAGTTTTTTTAAATTCGCTAGCTGGTCTAATCCGCACCTGTAATCAGTTCTTCAGAAGGTTCAGTCAATCACGCAGCGCTTCACAATATGAACAAGAACAGATGATAAAACGCTATAATTAGAGTCACCATTGTTCCCTTATGGAATTTACCCTAGTACTGCATTGGTTTTAACATCTTATCCAAACGTAAAGTACATAAATCATAGAAACAACCTTCTGTGTTAAGGTTAATGCAGTCAGAGCTGTCGTATTCTGTTAATGTTTGCAATGGTGTAATAACAGCCCGGGTATGAAGGGCACGTGCGCCAGGATATAAAATAGTACTTACTTAGATAACATTATTTAATGAAAAATAGTGCTAAAATATTTCGCCAATGATGCTAATTCTCAGTCTTCTCACTGTTTTTTATTTTATTTTTATTTATTAGGTACAATATTTTTTACAATTCAGGTTTTCCAGTAATGTAGGCCTCACTGGGTGGCTTGCCCGTGCTGAGGCCTTCATTTTATGATATGAAATATAAACTACATAATACATTTAATGAGAAAAATTATACATTTAAAATTAAAAAAATAGTACATTACAAATCTCTCATGTAGGTATTTCCAAACTTACATAGTTCACTGTCCTTTTTAAAGTTGTAATTATCGCCCCCTGAGGCCACCACCACCCCAGCCACCTCTCAATACCTTGGTATAATGTATCATAACTCATTATGTTTTGTTGTATTAATTCCAGGAACTTGAGGTACAAAGGCGGCAACTGGTGGACATGCTATCACTCCACACGCCGTCCTGCGTCAAGCACACCTCCTCCCCCTCCACCCCTTACAACCCCATCCAGCCGCCCTACCACTCACCCACCAGCTACCCAGCCAGCGCCACTCCCTACGAACCCAACTCCCCCTACATCCGGCCCGAGTCCGCCAACATCCTCGCCTCTAGCTACTCCTGCGACCTGGAGAACCCTCCCCCTTGCAACTACAACCAGCCAGTAGACTCCCTCGAGATGCAGAACTACTCCATTCCCACTTCAGAAGGCAATTACACGAGACAGGACAATCAGAGCTATACCAACAGCGAAGCTTTCGACAAAGGATCCAACCTCCTCATCGAATCGCCAGAGAACGAATACTTACAGACTTTTGACAATCAGGAAATCGCCAGCCATCAGTACAATAATCCCCCCAACCAGCAGTGTCACAACATGAATGGAGGCCCCACGAGACAGAAGTTTAGAAATTCTGGAATGGATAACGGCTGCATGGCGTAGTCTTCCACTTTCTACGACAACCATTGCCATGACAAGAGTTAAGTATGTATATGCACGTTATTTATAAATTTAAACAACAGTTGATCAAAGTCGTATGGTTATTTTTGATTCTGAAAATGATTTATTTTCCTTGTTAACAGTTAAAATCAACTAATTAATTACTGTTTGCAACATTGTTGATTGTAGCTTCAATGTTTAATATGTCGAGATATTTATTAATTATTATCAACAAACTACTTCATAAGAGGGTTGAATTTCATAGTAAGAGCCTCCTTTTTCACAAAATATTAACAAATACATATTAATGTCTGTTTTGACACAATAATGAGGGGCCAAGTGAATTATTGCATCTTATTTAACAAATAATATAAATTACTTGTATTGTTGATACATGGAATTAGAGGATCTATTGGAGATTGTCACACCATTCCGAGTTTCATCAAATTGTTTTTATTACAGATTATTTTATTACTTTTAATGAAAGTCTATTGTTTATAATGCCTAGAATGTTACCGTAACCGATAAAGAAATGTTCTATTTACCTGTTAATACATCATTATTCATTATGATAACACTGCAAAGAAAACACATGTGATTGTGCTACCTACATTTTGTGTTGTGATTTTAATTCTCTATTTTTGTAATATTTATTGTACACTATTGTTCTCCATAATATACCTTTTCATGTTCATGCTTTCCTGATGCAAAACTTTAAAATTATTAATGTAAGAATTGCAAATAGGCACTACTTAGTAAACGACACAAACAAACATGGCAAAGTTGCCATATTATTTTATATCGCTGACAAAATATAATTATAAACTTTGTAAATTTTTAAACATATTATTTTTTCTACTTCTTTTTTCGTTGCATGGTGCTAACTATAAGTTTATTTTTCTTATAAATAATTAGATTTTATATGAAAAATTAACGTAGTTTTAATGCTATACATAGCATGGATTATTATTTTTTGATAATCAATGTGAGAAACTACCTTATTTTTGTCCCGACACAAAAATAGAAGGTAGAATCTCCAGTCAAACCAACTATTTACTTTCTCTGCGGTTATCTTATTATCTGTACCTTCTTCTTTACATTGTCCTATCTACTCTAAATAATACATTACTACTAATAAGGTACCTCTCCAAGAGAAAATATATCTATTAATTGTCTGGAAAAAATATTTACCCTTAGCAAAACAATATACTACTTTATCACTTGAAAAAGAAAAAATTCACTTACTGTGTTTTACATAAAATATATATCTATTTACAACTTTAAAATAATGCATAACGTTTTGTGAATTGAATATTTTGTTTGAACAATGTTGAATGCTACATTTTGCGCACACAAACCATGTTCACAAACCATGAATTTAAAATAAGCACCAACCAAAAACATTAGTCATTCAAAATTCTCTCTGCCTTCAATTCACAAAAACTATTTTGTATTATATTTAAACATAGATCGTTTATTGTACACAGTTCACCAATATTTAGATTGTCTACATTTTAACATAGAAAACATAATTTCTTCATTTGACTTTAAAAACAGATAATTTACTATTTATACTGATTTACCAGTTTTCTATAATTTCTTTGTATATATTAGATGCTTTGAATGCTTCTGTAAGTAAAATAACACTTGATCCTTAAACATGACCTGAAAGCTATGAAATTAGGGATATCTAAGTATATATTTTTATAATATTTACGATCTTGTTAAACCAGTGAATAAGAAAGAGTATTGTATTTGAATTTAAATATAGCCAACTGTATTACTTACCTGTATCAAATCTTATTTTAATGATACATCAACATTTCATCGTTTGAAATTTGCTAAACAATTTGTGGTCACTTGTTTTGTGTCTCAATTTTTAAGACACAGATTGCTATGCGATTTTCTTTGAAATAACTGATCTCATTTTTGTTTTCTTAACATCTTAAATCCGTGTTTTGTCCGAGTGTGATAAATAATCTGTGGCATTGAAGAGCCATAGACGTGTTTACCAGCCATAAACAATTTTAGATGTTATGAGATCAAAATTACGAGCGAGAATGAAATAATTATGTTGCTAAATATCTTTTTAATGTACTATATGACAGTCATATAAATATTATGTCTAGTCCATTGTCAAATTGTTTACCAGTGAGAATAAAGCATTTATATGTTAAAAGTCATTTTGACATAAAACTATTTTATAATGGCTGCACCTGTTGGGAATAATAAATTGCAACTAGTTTTCATGCAAAATTGTATGAAATATACTTTTACACATGAGAAAATGAATTATCTCAACTTTGCCCACTGTAAATTAATGTCAACACACACATCCATTCAATCCCAGCTAAAAGCATAGGAAATTTATTATGCACCCGGCTATAATAGACTTTATAAATTGCAAATATAATCTGTAATAGTTTTCTTCAAACTTCTGAAAAAACTTTTCGCTAATATTTTCAATTGAAATAACCCATTGATAATTAATTTACATCTTGCATTATTTTATGTTATTTTTGGGGGTGCTGCGACATTTACGTTGTTTAGGACAGTCTTGCGGTGTCCATAATCAGGTTCAACATCTCAACACCAAAAAAGAAAAACATAAGATTTATGCCCAAAAATTTAAAAATCACATCATGTATTTAATATTCCGTACTTGCATTTTATACAATCTGTAGCACAAAGTGAGTGGAAAACATTTGAATGAAATCCATTTTTAATTGCTGACAGGGAGTTAAACATACATGAACTCAATAATCTCAGAAATATAAAATCATATTATAATAATAATTGTTGTCCTAGTCAATTTGCAAATGCCAGTAAATATTTGCTCTCTTAGATTCCCTGCGGAGTGCAAAATAATGACTTTCACATAATTAATTAACATCGAAACATTCAAGTTTTGAGTTCCCTCACTCACTCTCTCTCTCTTTTTTTAAACTAGTTTCACATGCAAATTTTTAAAAATAGCAATAGCACTAAAACTAGACATTTGCTCACTAAAAACCTGTAAATAATAATTCATCAAAGTCTATTGAAATTCAGGATCTTGTTATTACAAATTGTATTTGACATATTTCTGTACTGAAAAAAAAACGAATTTTGCTAATTCTAATTTTTACGTAGTTTCAATTTAACAATTATCACAAAACAAATCAAAAATAATGATTGATTCAAGTCAAGTAAAATACAGTGTTGTTATTGATCTGACAAATTTCTATAATACATATTATGTAGATAATCTAGTTCAGTTTTTCTCTGTTACCGAGATTTAGCAGGCAACGTTTTTTTAGCAGTATGTTTGTTAAAACTACTCTGCAAAAAAAATTAAGGTTAAATTGTACTAGGTTTAAATTAAAAACAGTAAAATATTGTAAAAAGTGCCATAATCAAAAATTCGAGAAATTTGTTAGATCATTGTTCCACATATGCAGTACAATTCTATTTAGTATCAAGCACTAACTTTACAAATTTTACATTTGTAGTGAGAAAAATCTTAAATATAAGCAAATGCCTTTTTTTATAAAATTTTCATGAAATAACTGCCTTCAAAATAATATTACAGATATTGCTAAAATAATAAATATGTCATTGAAATATATTATAGTGATGTGCAAGTTAATAGAATGTTGAATTTCCATAAGCTGTTGATTGTCTTTGCAGATTAAAAAGATTACTTACATATTTTTGTTGAATATTTTTAAATGTTGTTAAATGAATATTATTGATGATAAACTTTAATATTTAACATGCCACAAGTTTTACAAAGCAATAATGATTTGTGAAGAATATTATACAAGGAGATGAAACTTTAAAAATGCCGTTAATTTGTTGTCGCTAGGTGTGTATGTTAGCTTTAAAACACCAACAGAAATACCTGGTATTTTGGCTTGTCGTCTAATTGCTCTAAAGAGTACCTGTTATGAAATGTATCACATCAAATTTGTAAAATACATTCGGTTAATAAATCATCCAACCAGAAAAAAATCTTTACTTTACTTGATACAATATTTAACTTGATGTCCGGTCAGTGGCAGAGTTGGCATCGTGTTTGGGTCCACCCAGGCATAGTATGTTCAATTTCTCGGCTGGTAAAGTTCTCCATCATAACACAAGCAACATTTTCCGCTTACTGTGGTGGTAGTAGAAGATTTTCAAATATTGTCCGGTTATTTGTAACCCGGGAATGTTTGTCTATATTTAAAATATATGTTTATACACACCATAGGAAGTGCCCTAATAAAACAGAAAGAGAAACAAATAAATAACATATTAGCATCGCATAGTTGCACTGTTCTCTTGCTATCGCGCATCCCTTTTTAGACAGAGACTAAATAATTTCATCACCTACGTACTTTTTTAAAACCTTATTGTCAAATTCCAATATTGTTTGTCCAGTATTACGTGTCGACGCCATTGTTGATAGTCCATTTTTTTGAACTGTCAGTTGGCTAATTATGAATAATTAGTTTAACACACTTCATGCCGGCGAAAACAAGGGTCCCATTCTAGAAAGTGGATTTTATTTAAACAGCCACATCTTTGAAAATAATACATATATTTTAATAAAAAAATTTGCATAGGACTCACCCAACCTAAATGATAAATATAAGGTTTTCCAATAAGAGGTGTTATTTTGATATTCAATCGTAAAAGATCAATGGTTTCGTTGCTTGTGTGGCACGTAGCGCCGTCTTGTTGAAAGTAAACGCTGTCCAGATCAATACCATCCAATTCCGGCCATAAAAAATCATTAATCATCTCTCGATAGTGCAATCCATTCACCATAACTGTTGCTCCAGCCTCATTTTCGAAAAAGTAAGGTCCAATGACTCCGCCGGACCATTAACCCCACCAAACAGTCACACGTTGAGGATAAAGAAGCTTTTCAACAATAACTCTTGGGTTAAGCCCCATATGCGACAATTTTGCTTGTTGACGAAGCCACCGAGGTGGAAATGGGCCTCATCACTCAATATGATTTGCATTTGATTCACTCAAGTTAATTTTAATAATTTCAATGCGTTGTTGAAGCGTGTATCGTCCCATTTTTATTAATGGCGTAGTTTCTACTTGTCAAATGTCAAAAAATAACAGCTTCAAAAGTAACATCTACCGAAATAGCGGGCTATTCAAAATAACACCTCTTATTGGAAAACCCTGTACATATATTGTTCGAAATTAAAGCCTACTTTTGTAATACTACTCCGTAAGCTGAAGTTAAAGTCAGTGTTGGGCCATTTATTGATTTTTTTTTTCTTCCCTTTTCATTCAAATTATTACAAAAATATCAAAAAACATTCCGCATCTTCAGTGCAATAAGTGTAAGGATGTATTACCCTTTCTACGGGTTTAAATATAGTTTCCTTTTGATAAAATATTCTTTCACACAAAAGACAAGAATTTGCAGATGGGGTAGATTTGGTTCACATTTTTAAATACATATACATATAGTTGCGACCCTTATAAAGAGATTGATATAAAATTATTGGACAGCAATGCCTTTTCCGCCATTCAATTAGGACCGGCATAAAAGGAAGAACAACCCATCCCGCCGGAAATGTGTTAAAAACAATACAAAGTTTATTTAATAAACATTCAATATGCCGCATAAGTGTTCAGCAAACGAATATAACAGCTTTTAGGATAAAAAACGGCAGGAATATCATTTCAAGGGAAGTGAAATTTTATGGAAGCATTGTTATCAAAATTTTTTTCCATTTATTTGATCATTTAGTCATGTTTTAGTGTACGATATTTAATTATATCGTTTGTTAATATTGTATTCACATAAATATTATTATAAATTTATATTTCAATAATGTAACATGCAGTCGTCAAAATATTTGCATTGCACAATAAAAATACAGAGGCTCAGCGAAAATGCAGCACGGCCCGGGGGCTAATATGTTTTGGTTTAGGCAATTATTTTGAATTATATCGATGATAATATTTATTATAACACCCTCATATTAATACTCATAGAAATATTAATTAAGCACCATTCAATTAATACGAACATAGTAAAAAAGGTTAAGGCGATGCCATACGTAGTAATGAAAAATCATGTGTTTTTGGTTTGAAAATTTGGTCGCCTAGAAATGTTTCAGATGCTTTAATTAAATACTGCGAGTAGAATACATCTTGGCCTTTGAAATAATCGAGTATTTTTTAGATAAGTCTTTTTATAATCCCAGAAAAAAATAATGTATAAGGCCTATGAAAACTGCTTTAAAGTTCAAAATCTCCTACTTACGAACCCATTTTAGGGATATGATTTTATTGTATAATGTGGCAAATTAAGTTATTTATAAAATTAAATATTTATGCCTGAACATCCACAAAATAAAATAAAAGGCACTTTTTGGCAATGTTTTTTTCTTGCATAAATCAAAACAGGCGGATGGTGTTAAGCGGGAATTAAAACCTTATCGCCATCTACGTAAGGGTTGTTATTGATAGCGGCTCAATTTAAAATATGACACGACGTAGTGCATCGCCTTAAGTTTGATAAAGGAAATCATTTTCTTTTCTTTATTACACTATGAAAAGAATATTAGGAAATAACAATTGTTGAAATTTTTGCTGAAAGTTCCTACCAAGTTGCGTTGAGATTTGTTTTTTTTTTAATTTAATTATATATGTACATATTTTTTTTTAATGTGAAACTGCACAAGAGTCCCAACTGCTCCCAACCATCTGTAGCCAGTGAGACAATGGCATCACCAATAGGGGTATGTTGTGAGGCTGGAGGTAGTGGGGAGGGGAAGGAGATGGGAATGAGGAAGGTGGGGAAGTAGGGGAGCACCGGGCAAGACGGGGTGGCGGACAAGACGGGGTATCAGGCCTATCAAGTGATTTGAATTGACCAATCACGTTCGCTCTGCCATCACGCTACCGCCCGCCATGACAGTTCTCAGTCACACGAATAGTAACACGGCGGCAAGTCAGTTGTTTTAGCTATCGTCAAAAATTAGATTTCGTTTGTTGGCATTAAAATTTCTTATAAATACGTTTGGCAGTGCATGAAACTTATATTTGGTGAATTTCAAGCGGCATCTTGGTAAATCCTATCTACAGAACACTGCAGTAACAGGTAATAACTTGTTTTGTTATCAAATATTATTTGTATTTGTTTGTTAGGTTATTTATTTTAAAACGGATCAACGGGCAAGACGGGGTATCATATACCCCATCTTGCCCGACATGATTTTGATTATTTACATATTTTTTTTATATATTGTTTTAGGATGGTTTATAATTATAAAAGAAAGTCAGATAGAGGAAAATGATCAGAGGAAGCAATGAAAAAGGCGATAGAAGTTGTTTTGAAGGGAGAAATGGGATATATGTTGGCTGCAAAATCCTTCTCAGTCCCACAAACCACATTGGAACGAAAAGCAAAAAAGGCTCGTGAAAACGAGAATAGAATAGAAAATGTAAAGGTACCTTTGGGACCCATATTACCAGTATTTTCGCAAAAAGAAGAGGATGAGCTGGTGGATTATTTACTAGACATGGAAAGCAGGTTTTTTGGCCTTACAACAAAAGATTTGAAGCAATTGATTTATCAACTTTCTGTACGAAACAATAAAACTAGTCCATTTAATTCTGAGAAGGCTGAAGCTGGTAAGGACTGGCTGAAATTTTTTTTCAAAAGACACCCTGAGTGAAAATATATATAAATATCAGGAAACCGGAAAATACTTCGGCCACCAGAGCTGCTGGTTTTAACAGGGTAGTTGTAACTACTTTTTTAAATTTTTTAGCGAATGTTTTCGACAAGCATATCCTGACTCCAGACCAAATATATAATTGTGACGAAACCGGCGTATCTGTAGTACCTAAATCAAGATAAAAAATATTAGCTAGAAAAGGCCGAAAACAAGTAGGTGCAATAGTGTCTGCTGAACGAGGAACAACTATCACAGTTGAAATATGCTTCAGTGCCAACGGGCATTATATGCCACCGATGATGGTGTTCCCACGAAAAAGGATGAATCCTGAGTTGATGTTAAATGCTGCACCAGGAGCTTGGGGTGTATGTACAGATTCCGGTTGGATGACAGCCGAGCGGTTTCTAGAGTGGTTTAAGCAGTTTGTTGTATTTAGTGGTGCATCAGTAGATCGGCCAGTATTATTGCTATTGGACGGACACAGTACACATACTCAAAACATAGATTTAATTAATGAAGCTCGAGCAAACGGGGTTATAATTTTATGTTTTCCTCCGCACACCACTCATCGGCTTCAACCCGCTGATGTAGTTTTTATGAGACCATTGAGCATCTTTTACGACCAAGCTGTTTCAACATGGCTTCGGACCAATCCAGGGATGGTAGTCACCGTGCGACAAGTAGCTGAACTATTTGGTAAAGCTTTTGTTCAGGCAGCTACAATGTCAACCGCTGTAAACGGATTTAAAACCACTGGTATTTGGCCACACGATCCCAGTGTTTTTTCAGAAAGCGATTTTGTTGCCTCTTTGACCACAGAAATTCCTTTTGTTGGAGATCTTTCTTCTAATATAAATCAAGATCAACAAGTGACATTAATAACTGTAGATACTGTGGCAGTGCCTACTACAACAACAGCAACGAACACTGCAGTTGTTGTTCCATCTCCTGCTACCTCTACAGTTGTGACAACTGAAGTTACCACGGATTCAAATTTGAGCCCTTCTCCAGGATGTTCTCATTGGCCTAATCCAGTGCAAGACAAAAGCAACTTCACCTTGGTCAGCCCAAAGCAACTAATGCCTCTTCCAGTGACCAGGAAGACTTTAAGAGTGACAAAAAGACGCGGTAAAACTGCTATCATAACCTCTTCACCCTATAAACTGGAGTTAGAAGAATTGATTAAAAAAAAATGTGACACAGAAGAGTTAAAAAAACAAAATAAGGAAATCAGACAGAGAAAAAAGGAGGAAAAAAAGAAAAAGGAAGAGATACAAAAACTACTTAAGACTAAAGCCACAAAGAAATCTAATCCAATGAAACGTATTAGGCAATCGTCTTCTGAAGAGAGTGATGTTGAAACCTAAAACACTCCATGCCTATATTGTACAGGGCTATATTTAGACTCCAAGGAAGGTTGAATTGCTTGTTCTTCTTGTGGTAAGTGGTCACATTGTGGCTGCGCAGGGGTGGACAATGATGATGCCGAAGCAACATTAATTTGCGAGTTCTGTACTTCTGAATAATTAATAGAATGGCTATACCCCATCTTGCCCATTAGGGCCACCCCATCTTACCCGACCTATCGGGCATGATATGTCATTTTCTACATTTTGTTATTTTATTCATAATTCTATGGTACTATGTTCCTGATTTAAATTTAATATGTAAGACTGATAAAGAATAAAAATTATTATGAAACCATGAACCCTTATGATTTTTGGAGCTTTAAACCTTAACTACCCCGTCTTGCCCGGTGATCCCCTACTTGGCTATTCAGATCTGGTCACCAAATACGGTCAAAGCCACTTCAAGCAATTCTGAATGGTGGTCTTACACCAGGGCGATACTGAGAGTATTTATCTTCCACTCCGGAGCGTGCCGCAAATAAACTATATATTATTTTAAATGAGTAATTTGTGAAATAATAAAAATTAATCAAATAAAGTTGACTTGCGCACGCCCGGACCTGCGACCTCCAGCTTGCTGGTCGAGAGCCTTACCCCTCGACCACGGAGGCAGTCATTTTGTTTAGTACCTACCTTCCATTTTCACAGGTATATGTACATGTTTATGATAGAAGTGGTGCACGTAGCAGCGAAAAGAAGGTGCTCCAAAGCTATGTGACCTGAGGGTTGGAAGTCAACCAAGAACTCTTTTGTTCAAAACGTTTCAGCAACACAACATCTCATTATGTTTAGTAGGAGGAGGAATTTATGTTTTGAGTAAAAAAATAAATAAAAAACATGAGAAATTATGTACCAACATTTTGAAATTTTATTATTATTTCCTTGATATTTACTACAAGTAAAGTCCAAGGGTTGCCAGAAAAAATATTATATTAAAGAAACTATTGTATAAACAATAATGTTTTATTTAAATGGAATAGGTTATGATAAGTGAGAAATGATTGTTGTTGCCCCAAATGTCGAGCCACTGAATAATAACCATGGAAACGGTCTGGCGTTGCCACCATCTTGGCAGCCATTTTCATGCTACCATTTGGACAGAATTTTTTATTGGTATGTCTAATCCTCTCAGGTATTTTATTTAGTCATTGGTACACACAAAGAATTTAGTAATTAGCAACCCCTTTACGGCTTGATATGATTGTGAGTTAGACAAAATGTTTCCACTGTGTTTTGATCAAAGGCTTTATTCCATACTTTTTTTGTACTTCCTACGGAAACTCTCGACTCTTTTTAGTCAAAGTCGTTATTCCACACTTTTGGTGTAGAAATATGTATAAGCCTTGGTGTAAGCATTAATGGCATGCTGTTTTTAAAGTCACGGAGGTTCAAAAAATAGACCTTTTTTTTCTTGGCAAAAAAGTATGGAATAATGCCTTTGATCAAAACACAGTCTCAACACGCAAAGGTATAACAGTGTGGTTATCTTTTAAAAGCGGTAGGTGGTTGCCATTTATTTTTTTAATTTTCCTGATCCCTTGAAGCCAAAGGAAAGTGCAAAAACAAAATTAGAAAAAAAAAACATGTCAGATAATGACTAATATTTGTGTGTTTTCAATATAAATTCGTGGGAACATGGATTAACACCAAATGGGATTCATCTCCAGAAGTAACGGTTTGCATTGAGTTAACTAAGACCACTTTCATTACCTATAATATGAAGAAAGGCTTCTTTAAGTGTGACCTCAAATCAAACTTAAGGATCAAAATGGTTTGTTATGTTTTAAATACTGATCAACAGTGAACAAATGAGATTTTAAACTCCACTAAAAAGTTTTTATTTTGTCACTTCTGAGGTAGATAGAAAATATTAGGAAAAGGTCTTGAATGCTGCAAAATAGCAAAGTAAAGGAGTGTGTAAGAGGGGTATTATTATAAGTCGTAATGACCTAGGGCAGGGGTCGGCAGGCTTTATGAAAGGAGCCAAGTAGTCAAGGAAACAGAATAATAAATGTATCAGAGAGCCGTGAGGAATTAAGGAGCTATAAAGATAAATAATTTTATCCGCAAACTATGCAAAAAGCTGTAGTCTGCGGACCACTTACCCAGGGTGCTATTCCCAGCACTGGATTCATCTTTTATCAATGCGGCTGTCGCTGCGTGATCCATCCACCCGTAATACGGATGTCGATATAGATGTTGAAAAGGTTAAAGGTAAACATTTAAATAAAACAACAAAAATGAATTCATGTTTGTACAATGTATTTACAAATACAAAATGAACATTGACTACATTTTAAACAGACAACGGTTACAGTTTCTTCATTTTCTTTAATGAAATAACCGGGAAATGCTTCACCAACTTGTCTCAGGCTCTCGGCAGCGAATTAACGGTTCAACATGAACCATGATATCCATAATCAGAATATTTACATTTGCATTCTCAATAAAAACGGATACCGTTCAATAATCATTATGTTTTGAGACTCCTAACAAAACACAACACTTAACCTAAAATCTAGTCACTTTATGAATATTTATTTTGTATTTACAATTTTTTTCAAAATTACCGATTCAAATTTTTTTAAACACAATCAATTTAATTACGCTACTTAGTTACACATTTTTAATACTTAATAAATTAGACAATAATTTTATAGGAGAATTCCGTATGCAAAAGGAAAAGGGGCTAAGTCTAAAAGCCAATTTAAGAGTTATGAATGCATGGTGCCTCCAAAGTCATCAGTTAAATATAAAATAACACATATGTAATGATAATGGATTAAGTATTTTAAAATACGACAAGGAAAAGTGGTTAATGGTACTCATTTCATTGGAGTCAGTTTTGAATCAACCCTTTCTTCCTTTCGGACACAGAATTACTCGTTGGATATGATTGCTGTTTTTTTTTACAGACATTCAATAATTTCATATACCTACGAAGATTAACAAAATTTTTGCTTCTGTTGTCAATTTTATCCGAGTAATTTTTTGATACAAACATACATTGAGCCTTTGCCCAGAAAAGCATTGAATCAACAGAAAAATCTAACTTGACCTTTTGATAAAATAAAGACTGAATGGGATTCTATGTATTGTTTAAAATGCTGGATTGAATATTAAAATTAGAAGTTTACTTAGTAAAACAATTATAAATACCATCGGCATAAAACCAAAATGACCTGATGCATTCTTGCCGTAAGTGACTCAATAATAAGTTACTTTTACTCAATAAGTTTTCCAAAGTTATCCATTTTACATTTGTTTTGCACAATTTATCATTTGACCATGCATCACAAATGTCAATGTGATGTACATATAGCAAATATAACTGAGGACTAACACTTAGCATATGAAAGCATGCATAAACTTATTTTTGATTTTTATAATTTAAGCGCAGTTTACAGCAGAACCCCAGCAATACTTTAAAATTATCACAAAAAATCCATACATATGTGAAAAATATGCTTCCATAACATTAGTTTATATAGTGACATAAAGAAAATATGCATCTTCTGATGATTTAGTCTGCAGTACATACAGTGAAACCAAAATACATATACTAGTCCCGGGGAGAGGGTATGTAATATTATCGATCTAGTTGTCTTTCTCGTTTTCCTAATAGATGTGTGATAAAGGAAAGGACAATCGTCGATGACATGCGTACAAGCACTCTCTGGGTCTACTTTAATAATATATAGTCTACAAAGTTCAGTACAGCGTATAGCCAATAATTTCAAAATACATTTTTTTGGATATTTCAGTTGAACAGCAGCACAAGATGCTTTGATTGGTGCTTTCATACATTGAAATATTAGACTTACACCGATGATATACAAGGTTCCAAAATTAGAAAATGGCATAATTTATCTCATATATGTGTAGCTATAAAATTTTCCCACCAAAGGGTTTTTTATTTTTCTTTTAAAATCTTATGAGAGACACATACGCTTGCAGTGTAGTAGATGCACGTCTTTTAGAATGTAATGTGGTAAATTTGAAAAGTTTGACCTTTCAAGAATGTCTGAAGAGAAGTAAGATTTTAACCACAAAAACAAGAAACAATATAAAAAGAGAAGTTAAATACAAAATATTGATCAATCAAAACAAGAGAAACTCCTATAGAGAGAAATGTACATTTAGAAGATTTTCATGACTCGGTTAATGACATAATGTTTGTGTTAGTATGATAAATTTTCGTATGTACCTTAATACATACACAGGTACATATACATTGAATAACAACAACTATTAATGTTTAGAGGGTTTTAACCAATGCCATTTTTCCAAAATTTTAGGTAAGAAATCTTCGGTTCAGCCGTTTGAACCTCAGTCACATTTGACATACATGATCACAAATCGATGATTAGCACCATTCAGAATTAGTTAACAGTCACCATTTAAAATAATGGCCTCGGTTAACCAACGGTTCTCGTGACGTATCGCATTGAATCAAATTTTGATCAGCCATCAAACATAACAGCATGACTGTTACATTAACACATCCAGTCTCTGGCATATTCTGTCAGAAAGTCCGAGTATTTTCGCTTTGCAATAAAATCCAAAAAAATTGAATAATTCTGAATGTACACGAAAACTAAAAAATATTCTTGAAAGGTGATAAATACGCTTTCAAATTTTATTATTAGAAATAAACTATTAAAATTTTTAATGGAAACATAAAAAAAATTAAAATGTCTCACTATGCATTTTTTGTAACTAATATTACTGATAACGAAAAAAATGAAAAAAGCACAATTATTTAACTAGACAAATGTATTAAAAACATTTTTGTCACTACACGTTTTTTGTCAATTTATATAAAAATAATTAATAATAAGTTTCATAAATTTTCTCAAATTGCGGTCGGAACCTTTGGTTTCATAAAGGTGCACATTTTAATTTTAGTGTGGTTAACTTCTAGATTTGAATATAAAGCATGTTTTTTCTTTCTAAAACCGTTTGGTTCATATTTTTCACTACAACAACTTCTGGAGAGGCAGAACGGTTAAGATATCCTGGAATTATAAGCGAGGGGTCTGCTGTATGTATTCATATTAAAATCTTTTAATTTTATATAATGAAAGTTAAGGTTTAACAGTTAAGCGTAGTAAACAGGTAATCAAATGTTTTAAATTTACATATGCACTTAGAAAGTTTTTTTCAAAATCTTTTACCAGTCACATAAACATTTCTTGTTTTTGAAAAATATCAAAAGAAATTGACATGAAGTAGCGAGATTAAGTGTTTTGATTTTCAAAATGAGTTGTCAATCATTGGACGCTCCTTTTATGCACTGAAGAGAAAAGAAAAATATATAAGACATAGTCCAAAAACTACTAAATACATACAATAAATAAGACCAAAACCATTGTTAGAGAATACACAAGATTGGGTTATGCACAAAAAAATACCCAAATTACTACGTAATATTACTACAAATTACTACAGACAGCATGAAAACAATATATTATTATAAAAAACATACTATGACAGTCTCTATGCTGCCGTGTTAGATTTTTATTCAATTATCAAAAAAGTTCAGTGGTCCCAAAGCAATTTAATATAATCTGGTGTATTCTTGTAATCAATACATATGTAGTAAGAAAATAAAGCTTCTCAATTCGTAAGTTTTCCAGATACTATTTTTCACCAATTAGCAAAAAAGGTACTAAAAAATTAGAGCTACACATAAATAATTATAAAATTTTATTGTACTTCAGGTAATATTAAAATATAGAGCAGTACACAATAAGTTCTAGATTTAAAAAAACGCAAATTCAAAACAATTATCTAAAACCAATTGTCAATAACAAAAATTACTGACGTAACAAAACTTTCAACCTAATTACAATATTTATTGAAAAACATTCTAATTGACATCAAAATTTCACTACTAGTTTGACAAAACTACTTTGTTGTGCGTTTTAATATGAATAATAACATAACTATTACGCATTTACAAAGTGAATAATCTTTTATTATATTCAGTAAAGTAAAATAAGTTATGGGAAAAAATATATAATTGTAATTATAATGACTTTGTCATTATTAAAAATGGAACAACATTGAAGGTTCTGAAGTGCAAAGGAATTATGTATATACAAGAGTTGAGGTTAGAAGAGAAAAGAATACATATTATGCAAATAAATTAAAAAATAATTTTATAAATAAAATGCACTACAATACTGCATTGCATCTTTTCAACATTGATTTTATATAAAAAAAAATATATATATTAGACTAACTACATAATACACGGAGTAATTTTATTTTATTTTTAGAACTTCAAAATCCTTACACATTTATGCATCGACTATACTGTATGGGAAAAAAATAAATTATTGACCTGCAATGATATCTTCAGGTGGTGCTCTTAATCTGAAATTTACAAAACTAATCCTAACTAGTGGCATAGATTGGACAATTGTTTCTCTTTCTTGCAACTCTTTCTAGTGACTTCCGTTAAAACAATCAGTTGCAAATTTTCTGAGGCAAAGCGCATAAAAATCATTTCAGCGCAAATTTTTTTTTTCTAAAAATAGACTAGGTTGTTTTGGGATACACTATACGAGTACATAGGTTCAATAAATATTATACAAACCTCTCTTTGGTCTTAGAGAGGTTCCGAAGCTTTAGAGAGCGATAAACAATAGTGGAACACGTGCCACCATAAATAAGAATAAGAAAAGTTACTTAAATTGCGCTTGGTGCAGAACTCAGAAGTAACATGTAAAAAGTATTTTTTGTAAATTTAAGGTTAACCGCGCCACCTGAAGATGTCATCGAAGGTCAATAAAATATTGTGTTTTTTCGCATACAGTATAGTGTCAATGATACGTGGAGGAATTTTGAAATTCTAAAAATAAAAAAAATCAATCCACCCTAATGTACATACTTACCAAACCAAGAAAATGAAAAAATATATTTATAATGAAATGGCTTTTCACCAAAAATTGAGGATTTTGTAAAAATTGATAAATTTTTATAAATTAACTAAAAAAAATTTATTATTAAATATTTTGACATATATAAAGAAAATAAATGATCTATTGCGAATATAGTTATGTAATTATTGTCAATACAAATCCATTTTGTAGGTCACGTTTAGTGATACTTTATTACAATTATTGTAGGATTGTTCAATGTTCTTACATACTACAATGTTTTTTCCAGATATTCCAACAAGATTACATGGGCCCTAATGGATTTGATGTGACGGTGTTAAGTGAACTGAAGAATAAAACATTCCAGTATTTTATTGAAAACAGAACACTCACCATTTTGCCCTTTTGGACCAGTCTTTAGGGGTCCAGTGGAGACACTTAGGGTCGATTCGTACCACCCTTTTTTCCATTGCCATTTCATGAGAGTCTACTGTCTCCTGAAAGAACACAATACTGTAGAAGCAATATACATGAAAACCTATTGTAAAAACAGTGAACTTCAGATTTTAACCCCAATTATGTATTTGGAAATTTACAGTCTCAGTAAAACTTATACAGTTAAATCCACTTATGTATAAGGTTCCACTTAAAATTTTTCATGGTTCTGTTCAAGTTTCAAGTTCTGTTTTTTCAGTCCCTCGAAGACAGAGATTTTAAAATTACACATTTAAGCACATTTTTTTCCAGTTCCCTGGAAAACCTTATAACCACTCGAGCGAATGCATTGATAATTGAAAAAACGATAGAGCGACTGTGATTTCTGAGCGTTCAATTTGTAAATTGCCCCCCCCATATTTTACCATCCAACCCTTATGTTTAATTTATTATTTTAAATTTATTAAAAAATCGTAAACTTTATAAACGGGCGAATTCTGTACTTTTATTATAGTTCCTTTGAAATTGCAGTGTGAGGTACTTATTCGGGTCAACATTGGATATGATCTGTTTTTGTATGTTGTCTATGGCCTAATTGATAATCAAAGATACAAATAAATATTAGAAGACTCAATTTTTAATCGTTAACAACTGTTCGAAAGTTTTGCGGGAAAAAAATATTTGATTAAATTTGGGTTCGCGAGCTGTGAAAATTCAATGCACTAAATTAGGATATTTAATACATTTACCGGAAAGAACTGGTATTACATTACAAAGATACATTCACTGTCTACAATTATCAATAAGAATAATCTCGTTTCTCAATTTATTTAGTTCAATGAATAGACGATATTTCACAATTTAAAGGACAAGACATCTCAAGAGAAGGCAGAGAATTCACAATTTTTTTAATTCACATGAGTTCAAAGCACATTAAATAGATAGATAATTCATTTACAATTACTCTGGTATATAAATATGTAATAAAAATCGATTAAAACAAACAATTATGCCATTTTAACAGACACGCTTTTGAGAATAAACTTTTGTGAGCTTGAGAATAAACAAAATTGGAATTTAGAATCGTATAGAATCGGCCGCAAGATGTCGTTTTGAGACATAACATATTGATAGAAAGTTATATATTAGCTTTCTACTAACACAAACTATAGATCGCGGGAAGGTTTGATTGTTTTTTTTTCAAATGTTTTAACCACTCGGAACATTAGAACGTCAAAAGACGTAAATATGATAATAGCGGTCAAGACATTAGTACGTCTTTTCACGTAAACGCGCGAGATTTTACAAAAATCGATTTATTTCCATCACTAGTATACGGATTGCCATGATTTAAAAAACAGAGTATCGATAATGAATAACGCTACGCGTCTGCATTCGAGAATATCTATGGAATGTAGAGGTGCATTTTCTGAGTCGATTGAATCTGTCATCTTGTTCGTTCATAATTTATTGCGTTTTTAAATAATTTATTAAAAATATTTTAGTTTGGACGGTTAATATTTTGAGGTGACTAATAGTTTTTAATTATATTTCTTCAATATATAAAGTGTTATTTCTTTATGATACTCAGAAAAAAGTACATTTTTCACAGCTTTGAAATAATGGTCAGTATTTTTAAAAAAATTTTGACGTTTTCAGAAAATGTATATTTAGACACGCAAATATTTACGTGTAACAAAACAATACGATAGTGAATTTTATAATCTTTCCAAAACATATTTTAGAATGAGGCTACGTTTCCCAAAACGTGAGTTATGAAGCTTTTAACAAAACTCGCGAATAACACAAAAATTTTCGCGTTTTGACAGTTCGCAAAGGAACACAAAGTAAATAAAAGTCCTTTTCTGAGAGGTTAAGAAAGGTATATAAATTGGCACATTGTGACAGTGATCACTCAAGACGTTTTGCATTGCCATAATATACCAAAAATCGCTTGAGCGGTTAAGAGGATTTAAGTGTTTTAGCAACAATTTTACAAAACATAGTGAAAGGTAAATATTATCGATCATAATACATAGAAACATACTTACTTTATTCACGGAAATAATGTACTGCCCTTTGTAGTAATTAATTAGATTAAGATTTTGTAGGGTCGAGATAACATCTTCCTTCTTAATACTGGTCATTTCACAGATCTCACTGAAAAGAAAAACTCATCAATAAAATCATCCAGCCGTAAAGTGGATCATTCTTCCATGTTCATGAGGTTCAAAAGGTCACTTTTACAAGAAAAGTCAAGAACAAGTCAGATTGAGTCGTTTTCACAATATATTTTTTTTGTGAAATGAGAATCTGGCTTCCAACTTTCCTCGGTCAGACCCTTTCTCACCTGTCTCGAGTCATCAAATCAGGTGATTATACACCAGGCTCTACAACAGTAGTCAGGAAATCTCTTGTGAGGGAGCATAACCATATTCTTGACATAGAAGAATTACAGAAACTTGGGGGCTACTTATAGTATGAGGTAGTACAACAGCTGATCCCTATTTTTGTTGTAAACTCTCTTTAAAAGACGCTATCCAGAATTTTACATAAACCAGGTAAACTGAGAGTAATCACATTGTTTGTTTCAAACTAATATAATCAAATCCCCTAGAATAATAATGATTCGCCGAACTCCAATAAAGTCTTGGTAGTATTTACCCAACGCTGGCTGCTAGAGGAGCTAATGTAGCAAGCATTTATGTTATTAAAAAACATGCTAGACATTATTAATGACGAAAAATAACACAAATAAAAGTAAATACAGGGTGTCCGGGGGTAAAGTGCACTAACTTCTGGAGGTGATTCTACATGATGGTGGAAGTAAAAAAGATAAATAACTTATTTCGAAAGTCCAATGTTTATTTTTCCATAGAAGAATATTTATTTTCCCATACAAACATTTCAACTTTTTTACTTGTACTATCATGTAGAATCACCCCTCGAAGTTAGCACACTCCCCCCCCCCCCGGACACCCATACCCTGTATATTGAATTGTACTAATACATTAGTGAATTAGTCATTAGAATGGAAATTATGAACAAAACCTGATTTGAATCACACATCACAAATCAAAACTGTAAATGCCAGGAAACTCATGAGTCTGTCATAAGTCTGCCAAAATGTAAAGTTGTCAGTTCTTTCACAGCACAATAGAAATTGTAGTCTTTATTCAATGTGTAAATAAAATACCGTTTAATGGTTGGGAAGTGCTTTTTTTAGTAAGGCTGATTGTTAATAGCTCACTTTATGGTGATGAGAGGCTTTTCATTTTCCCCGGTTGCTTTGATCGTGGTCAATATGTCTAAAATGGTTTGGGCCCAATAACTCCTGTACGAGAGCAGGCCAAGATCAGATAGAGGCTTTTCCGGTGAGCCTGTCTTGCCTTCAAACTTGGATAATTCGTAACCTGAAAGAGTTAACAGTTAGTTGTAAGTCAACAAGGTTAAAACCAGTCTAACCGTAACTGAAACTATTAAATGCAATTACAACTAAGTGATCACCTCACCCAACTAGTGCAGAACTAACAAACACACACTCCTTGCTTCAGTCACATTCATAGATCATCTCATGCATAGGACAGACCACCACACAACTCTATCTTGGCACACAGTCCTTGCTCCAGTCACATTCATAGATATCTCATGCATAGGACAGACCACCACACAACTCTATCTTGGCACACACTCCTTGCTTCAGTCACATTCATAGATCATCTCATGCATAGGACAGACCACCACACAACTCTAGCTTGGCACACACTCCTTTCTCCAGTCACATTCATAGATATCTCATGCATAGGACAGACCACCACACAACTCTATCTTGGCACACACTCCTTTCTCCAGTCACATTCGTAGATATCTCATGCATAGGACAGACCACCACACAACTCTATCTTGGCACACACTCCTTGCTCCAGTCACATTCATAGATATCTCATGCATAGGACAGACCACCACACAACTCTATCTTGGCACACACTCCTTGCTCCAGTCACATTCATAGATATCTCATGCATAGGACAGACCACCACACAACTCTATCTTGGCACACACTACTTGCTCCAATCACATTCATAGATATCTCATGCATAGGACAGACCACCACACAACTCTATCTTGGCACACACTCCTTGCTCCAGTCACATTCATAGATATCTCATGCATAGGACAGACCACCACACAACTCTATCTTGGCACACACTCCTTGCTCCAGTCACATTCATAGATATCTCATGCATAGGACAGACCACCACACAACTCTATCTTGGCACACACTCCTTGCTCCAGTCACATTAATAGATATCTCATGCATAGGACAGACCACCACACAACTCTATCTTGGCACACACTCCTTGCTCCAGTCACATTCATAGATATCTCATACATAGGACAGACCACCACACAACTCTATCTTGGCACACACTCCTTGCTCCAGTCACATTCATAGATATCTCATGCATAGGACAGACCACCACACAACTCTATCTTGGCACACACTCCTTTCTCCAGTCACATTAATAGATATCTCATGCATAGGACAGACCACCACACAACTCTATCTTGGCACACACTCCTTGCTCCAGTCACATTCATAGATATCTCATACATAGGACAGACCACCACACAACTCTATCTTGGCACACACTCCTTGCTCCAGTCACATTCATAGATATCTCATGCATAGGACAGACCACCACACAACTCTATCTTGGCACACACTCCTTGCTCCAGTCACATTCATAGATATCTCATGCATAGGACAGACCACCACACAACTCTATCTTGGCACACACTCCTTGCTCCAGTCACATTCATAGATATCTCATGCATAGGACAGACCACCACACAACTCTATCTTGGCACACACTCCTTGCTTCAGTCACATTCATAGATCATCTCATGCATAGGACAGACCACCACACAACTCTAGCTTGGCACACACTCCTTTCTCCAGTCACATTCATAGATATCTCATGCATAGGACAGACCACCACACAACTCTATCTTGGCACACACTCCTTTCTCCAGTCACATTCGTAGATATCTCATGCATAGGACAGACCACCACACAACTCTATCTTGGCACACACTACTTGCTCCAGTCACATTCATAGATATCTCATGCATAGGACAGACCACCACACAACTCTATCTTGGCACACACTCCTTGCTTCAGTCACATTCATAGATATCTCATGCATAGGACAGACCACCACACAACTCTATCTTGGCACACACTCCTTTCTCCAGTCACATTCGTAGATATCTCATGCATAGGACAGACCACCACACAACTCTATCTTGGCACACACTACTTGCTCCAGTCACATTCATAGATATCTCATGCATAGGACAGACCACCACACAACTCTATCTTGGCACACACTCCTTGCTTCAGTCACATTCATAGATCATCTCATGCATACTTTTATGCTATTCTGACTCAAGAATACTTACTAAATTCAATTAAGAGTTTTCCATATCCTTTTCGCTGGTACGGAGGTAACGTTAATATACATGCCACATTGTAATCTTCCGTGCTTTCTTTTTCTTTGGAGAAATATCCGACAATGTGGAAGCCGCGAGGGTCAAACTCTGTCATGACGTAGAAGAGGAAAGGGTCCGTGTCATAGTAGAGGGTTTTGTGGTCTAGAAATAATTTGGCCAGTAGACACAGGTTCTGGGCGTAACTCTTGTTTTTCCGGCCGTCAATTTCGAAGAATGATATGCTGCCTTTGCGATAGATTTCGTTGCCGGGAGGGTGTCTTAGATTGCATTTTACCTGAAAAAAAAAATCAAATATACTTAATCCTTGTACCACAACAGACTGGGGTGGGGAAACTTTGTTACAGCTTCACCAAAAACAAAATACCATTCCCTAGCATCGTATGGAATGAAGTGTGGTGCAGGAGGCGAGCGTGAAGCGGCAAGTCACCAACGTATACATATGGCAAACTACTAACAAATCATGCTCTTTCTATGCATGGCAAGAGTCATTGATCTGCGCAACTTTTTTGCATGCAGTGTAGATATAAGTATGAGTACAATAATCTGTAATAATTAAAAATATGTTTATTTATTAAAAAATACTGTAGGCACATTAAAAAATAAAATCAAAGATAAGTACACTAATGATTAGTGATGTGCATCTGTGAATATTCAATACCTTACATAAATTCCCCAAAGTCGGGAATATATTTTTTTTACTAAGAAAGTTATTCTAAATGAGGTTGTCTCCTAATTTATAAAAGAACATGAAATGTACCGGACGGTGTGTACCACTCCTGGCGGCCGCCATTTCATAATGGTCGAAGCACCGAGCAGGAGCGTGGTTTTAGAACTTACGTGGGGCTTCGTGAGTTCCGCTCGCCCCCGCGTCGCTTCCCCTCACCGCAAGCGCCCGGCCGGCCCAGGCGACCGCCCGGGACCAATCAATGCGCCCCTAAGCAACGTTGTACGGGGCAATATTTTGAATTGACGATTTATTGAAATGTTTAGACTAAGTTTGAGAGAGTTCGGCCGTAGATATTACGAAATAAAATACATTGATAAAACGGCCGGACTCTCCTTAGCATAATTAGTTAATAAAAATTAGTGTTAATTTAGAATTAAGAAAATTAAATAAGATTTCCCCTGAATATGTTGGGCCGGGGACCCCCACACTGAATGAATGTATGTACAACTGATTGATACATAAAAATGCTAGAGAGGAGTGGTTAGGATCGATTAAAAGAGCATAAAGAGTAGAATACGTAGTTCTAAAGGTGGTGACCGTGACCTCCGCTAATTAAATCTTAGCGGACCATCAACAACCCGCGAATGAAGGCAGCGCGTCGACCCCGCCCTCCCCAAAGTCGGGAGAGGGGGATTGCGCAATAAATACGACACGCCAGCCTTCAGCTCTCTCTCTCTCTGCCTTGGACCGCCACCAGCTACTCTACTCTCGCTCTTCCTGACTGCTTCTCTCTGGATCTCAACTTGGATCTTCTTTGACTTGGCTTCCCCCTGGATTCCTGCCTCTGCTTGCCTCCTCCCGCACCAAGGGTAAAGCAGATTCCGGCCCCAAACTGAGCAAGGATAAAGCAGATTCCTGTACCGACCGGAGCAAGGATAAAGCAGATTCCTGTACCGACCGGAGCAAGGATAAAAGCAGATTCCTGTACCGACCGGAGCAAGGATAAAAGTAGATTCCTGTACCAACCCGAGCAAGGGTAAAGCAGATTTCTACCCGGACCTAGCGGCTAACTACGGACTGACCGGCCCCCTATCATACAGTCTGTGTAAAAGACCTAGCTGGTCGATTACATAGTGAATATTAATGAATAAATATGAAAATGTATTATATTTAAAAAGTTAATAATGACAGTAAAATTACTACATATTGGATATTTCCAAAAATGACGAAGTTATGAGCTTTCAAAATGAACTCGGGTAAAATGTACACAGTTGTATCTCGTGATGTCATGTGAGTCTCAATTCATAATTCTAATGGCAGTGCTGCAGTACTGTTGAGCCAGCCGTTTGTTTCATTTGTAAACAACATGAAATTTAACTGTAGGAGACAAACTCATCGGTTAGTCTGGGGATTTCACCATTTAGGTGAAAATTCCCACAATATTCCCCAAAACTAAATTCCCAAGAATTTACCAATCACCACGAAGGATTAATGTAACAGGGAACAAACAAATAAAGGAAAAGAGGTGTTTTCAATACTCCAGAAGGAAACAGTAATTTCTATGAATTGATTGAAACAAAGATAAAAGAAACAAAGGGAGATATGATATGGGAGCGTGCCGACTGTGTTCGAGCAAAAGGAGCAGAGCTAATGAAAGTTATGCATTTGGTGTGCAGGTAAAAAAGAAGTGGGATGCCGCGGCGCAAACACTCAATTCGATGTTGCAGTTTTATATTATAATGGTTCGTGGCCCATCTCTTTTGTTTCTATTATCTATGGTTAGAAAGATATATTAGAATGCTTACCAGGTGTCGTTCTAGACACTTTCTACTTTTTCTGTATTTCAAGCAGAATTCACAAATATAAATACACTGAAGGTGTACCATTTCCTGAAACAATAAAAATCAATCAATTATCACAACATACAATTATCATAAAATTAATTGAAAAGGTCAAGGGGTTAAGGTTAGAACATTAAAGCTGACAACCTAGACATTCCTCCTAGGTTAAATTTATTACCGCGCGTAACCCCTGATTGACTTTTGCTAAGTGCATTCAAGGTTGCTCTTTCACAAAATTGCAAGGCTTTAAAATTATGTACATACTTAATTATATTATGCAGTGCTTAGAAAATCATACTAGGTACTTGTTACATAACACAGAGAAACCTACTTAAAAGGTTCACGCTTAAAAAGTTTTTTTTTTGTCAGTCCATTGAAGACTGAAATTTAAAAATGGACCAATTTACCCAAAACCATCTCAAGCCAGGCCGGGACACTTAATAAAATCGGCCATTTCTAATTCTATGAAAACCTCTCATTTTCAATTATTATTAAAACATGTTTGGAAGACATGGCAAGTTCAAGTGAATCAAATACTAGAGTCGGGCTATGTCAAGAGTTAGAATAATTTAACAATATGTATGAATGTCAATGAAGCAAGGAATGTATTCCAAAGCGTTATGAGGTAATTTATCCTCTCTGCTTACTCCTGCAGTATAATGGTTAGTTAGTTTTTGTTGTGTTAAAAATGAGGTTTATTTACCTGAGGGTAGGGAGCAAAGTACCAGGGTTTGATCTTGTGCTTTCCGAGTTCGATCATCTCCACATTTTTCATCCTGGTGACTACATCGTCGTGCCCGTGTGCTGTCATACTTCCCGACTGACGGGGCCGCACGGGGGCCTCGCCACCGTCCATCGAGTCCTAGAAGAAAGAATTTTCATTAAATTTGATTGAAATAATATCTCCAACCATGGAATAAGCTCATCTTAGAGAGGTACTCCACAACATCAAGAGGAACTTAGCAGGGAATGATGCATGACTTTGTGGAATCACAGTACCATCAGATGGCATCCTTAGTTGTTTTTTGCTTGCTTTCTTGGAAACAGGAAACAGTTAGTGTAACATGGAGTATTCCCATCATCTGTTCTAATTTCTGTACGATCAGGATTACCCCAAGGCTCTAATTTAGGCCCTCTCCTCTATTCCATATTTATTAACATTATTTCAGAAGTTATCTGCACCCCAGGGCTCTTCTATTCATTGATGACCATACAAACTAGTCATACAAATACAAAATTTAGAAGACTGCAATGAACTCCAGACAGATATAGATAGATACAGAAATAGTAAAATGAGATGGGTTGATGATTTGGAGAGAGAACTGCAGGCTTTGGATGGGTGTAAGCTAGTACATACTAGGCGTTGATGACAATTTGAAAATATTGTTATGGTTTGGCGATAGTCAACTGTTAAACATAACCTTCGGAACAGCGCAGGAAACGCGAACACCAACACAAAAGACAATATTAAGGCGAAGCACTACGAAGTGATGCAAAATCATGAGTTTTGTGTTTGAAAATTTGATCGCTTAAAAATATTTTAGATGCTTCGATTAAATACTCCAAGCTGAATAGGGATGGGTCATAACTTATTTTATTAAGAGCGAGAGCCACGGTACCAGCTCAATATTTTCATATGGCTCAAAGAGTCAACTCAATTGAACGGGAGCCGTGATCTCAGAGCCTCATGCTCCGAGATATACTGATACTGTGTTCTCCCGATATGATTGACTTTATAACAATAATTAATCATTGAAGGAAAAAATAATACTAATAAATCTAAACGAAACATGAAATAGAACAAGACACAGAAAAATAAAAAGATAATGGTCACAACTAGGAATTGAACCCAGGATCTCTTGTCTTACCGGGACAGGCATCTTAAACCAGTCGACTGCAACTCATTTTTTCCATATTTTTGGCATCTACCTTTTTATATGGAAACAAAATTTCTAATGAAATTGGTTTGTAACCTAGATAGTATTACGGATAAACATATCCGATTTTTATTTATACGGGATACCTTGACTTTTTAAAAGTCTAAATGAACATTCAGGAAAAACTTTTTCTTCTTAACTTATTTTGAAGGTTAAACGGGAAATTAAACCTTATCGCCATTTACACAAGAAGTGTTATTGTTAGCAGCTCGATTTCAAATGTTACATGATGTGTTAGCCTTGACATATATGTAGTATTACTAATAATATTAAAAAATCCCAACATTAGGAAGTTTCGAATGTTGTGAGTGTTATTTTACTTGCCACCGGCAGAATCGCTTGACGCCAGGCGCTACATAACCAAAAGACATTTGAAATTACACATAATATCGTTATCACTTACATTATAATTACAGACCAATATCAATTATATCTTGTATTCCAAAAATATTTGAGTCGATAATTACAAAGATAATCACTCCTATATTCAAAAATGTTCTGATTGATGAACAGCATGGATTTAGATCGGCGAAATCTACAACAACTAATTTATTGTCCTTTACAAATACCATTGTTAAAGCCTTGGAAGACAACACTCAGGTTGACGTACTCTATACTGATTTCTCCAAAGCCTTTGATAAAGTAAATCACTCGATTCTCATGGCCAAACTTTATGCTATAGGCATTAGAAACCCGTTGTTATCATTCCTTCGCTCTTACTTGAGCGATAGAAAACAAAGGGTTAAAATAAACAACTTTGAATCCTTTAACATTGACGTAACGTCCGGCGTTCCCCAAGGAGCTCATTTGGCCCCGCTTCTCTTCAACCTTTTTATTAACGATATCACCAAAGTTTTTTCTCATACACGCTTCTGGCTTTTTGCGGATGATAATAAAATTCTTCAGATAATTAAATCCTACCTTGACTGCTTACATTTTCAACGTGATATTGACTCGTTTAATAATTGGTGCAAAATAAACTGCATGGAACTTAATGTTGATAAATGTAAAATTTTGTCCTTTTATAGAACCAAAAAACCTATTCAGTTTGATTATAAATTAAACAATGTTTGTTTATCTACTGTAACATCTATCAAGGATCTTGGGGTCACTCTAGACTGCAAACTTTCTTTCCGTGAGCACATTAACAACATTGTTAACAAATCACTTAAACTACTCGGCTTCGTTCATAGAATAACCTCTGACTTTAAACATATAAGTACCCTTAAAACTCTTTACTGCTCGTTAGTTCGCCCTCACCTTGAATACGCTAGTGTTATTTGGTCTCCTTTCTATGCTGTCCACATTTGTCACATAGAATCGGTACAACATCGCTTCCTACGAGGAATCGCTTGGAGGTTGGGTCTTGAAAGAGGAGAGTACTCATATGATGAAGTTGAACAAACTTTAAACATTTCTTCTTTGGAGAGACGTAGAAGGGACACTGATCTGATTTGCATATTTAAGATTATCAATGGTATTACAGACTCACCTGCTTTGTTGCAACTTATCCAATTCAACATCCCTTCCCGTAGACTCCGAAATAATGAATTGCTGTTCGTCAATCAACATTCTACCAATATGGATACCATTCTCCTTTGTCCAGAATGTCGAGACTTGTCAACTCACTGTCAAGTCAAAGCATTGAATTTTGTGGTATATGCCTAAATGACTTTCGACAGTCAATACGCAATGTCTAATTTCTAATGCCCTTTGAACCATCTTCATGCTTTGACTTATTATTATCTCCCATTCTTACTTTTATATTATTATTGTCATTATTATTGTCTTCGCTCCTCATTTATATATGCTCTCCTTTCACTGTCATCTCTGTTTATAAAACTTATTCGTGTAATTAATATGTTGTTAATGGACTATTTGTCCGTAAATAAATAAATAAATAAATAAATCACTAAGTATAAACTGTTACACCATTTTATTTATTTGTCGCAATGACTGCTAAAATGATGCCTCATAGTTAGTTTCCTGCATTGTGTTGTGTTGAATGCATTTGTGTAATCATCATAAATTATATGTAATTGTGTATATAAATTATCATCAATATCGTTGGGCGTTGATAGCATCTAGCTATTATATTATTTCCAATGTCTAGTTATATTGCGAATCGACTGGAAAACTGAATACATTTGTGGGAGGTCAATATCAAAAGTTGGAAGCAAGAAGGTTCATGAAGACGTTAGCAAACCTCGCTCTCCAGGACAGTGGCTTTGCGTTTGCGGTTCATCTTTTTATGCAGCGCGGCGGCCAGCACCGCGCCCCCGTTGACCAGTTCGGCGGCGGCCAGCGGGCTCGCGGGGCGCGAGGGCTCTGCAGTCTTCTCTGTCTCGGCTGGAGTCCCTACTGGAACATTTACTACAAGCAAACGGGCAAACAACTAATGAATTGGAGGTTCGGATAGATTGTTACATAATGACACAATAATTTTATATCAACAAGATACTACATATATGTAATGCACAAATTGAATGTGTGGAGCGGATGAACGGAGTGTAAGAATAATATGTGACATGGAAGTGAATGGTACAAGAAGTCAGGGATGCCCGAGGGAACATGGTACAATCGAGTGAATCAGGTAATGCGAAGAGTCAGAATAACAGAAGAGTAAGTATGAGATGATATATGAATGTGAATGAAGCAAGGAGTGTGCCGAGACAGAGTTGTGTGGCGGTCTATCCCCTCTGCCTACTCATGTCATGAAACCGACTGATGGTTAGCTACAATTTTATATAAATACCACTTTTTCATAAACAACACATTGCATCAGAAATATTTTTTTAATACTTTTTTAGGATTAAAATACGTTTGCATGTTAGAGTGCTCTTCTATTGACTTATTGCATTAGTTGTTAGTGCATTACAGGATGGATATTGTTAGGAAGTATCTGCAGAATCCTACAGTTCGATTATCAACTCTTTTTTTGGAAGAAGAAATTTATTTATTTAGAAATATGTACATACATAATTGATTTGGGGGATATTTCTCCATCTTCCTGGTAACTACCATTATAATAAATAAATATTTGCCATAGATAGAGAACTCGGCTAACTTGTGCGATACACGTAGCCATTATTTATAGGTTGAGTACTGACTATGTAGTAAACATGGTCTTATATATAAATAAATAATACTTTATCCTACGGATAGTTCTTATTGAGAGGACGGTGATCCTCCAGAGTCGTGGAGTCTCTACATTAAATTATTTGGAGAGAAGAAACAATTAACTTATTTTAAATAAAAAAAACTCAATTATGCTAAACTTATTGTGAAATAAGATATGAGCGCGTCAGCCTGCTCATTAAATAATAATAATAATAAAAATCGCTAGGTAATTACTTTTTTAATTAATTAATTTCTTTTTCAAGTTGCACATAAAACCATACCTTTATTTCCACACCCATGCACGCCACAAATATAAAACAATAGCTGAAGCCCCTGGCGTTGCCCAGCTTTTAATTTTCAAACTCTAATGTAGACAGTGACATGTCTCTTGTTTTGAAGGTCAAATTCATCAATCTCTGAATAAAATTGTAGATTTGTATGAAAATGAAATCTATGCTGCCCGTCCGGCGTCCGCCACGCGGCCGCCCATCTTCCACCTGCCACAGGGCACACACTGCTTTATGTAAATATGTTTGGGACATACATGTACCCTCATGTATGTATGTCGTATACAAGGGTGTACATGTATGATATTGTGTTTAGTTCTATTTATAGTAATTACCCCATAAAATACATCTGGAGTTCATTACATCATTCAACATTTGGCAGTGCTTGGAAAAAATAATGGAACCCTAGAGCGGTATCTTATGTCTATGCCATCTTTGTATCAACGACAATAATAAATCAAGTTTATATTTCATACCTATTACGGGTACGCTTGAGATAAGTGGCACACTAAGTGCCTTCCTCGGGGTGCACGTTCCAGTGGCAGCCCCAACAGTGGCATCATCATTCAGGTAGTTGGGTGCGTTGCCTATAACGGGCAAGCTGCAAGGCGGGGGGACCAGAGAGGGGGGCAGGGCCTTCTTGGGAGTGCAGGAGCCAGTTGCCGCTCCCCCCGTGACGGTACCCCCGCCTGCCCCGGGGGGGCGGGGAAATTGTACCTTGCGGGTGTCAAGCCAGGATTCCACCACCCACTCGTCCAGGCGCTTATTAACTGAAATAAAGAGGTGTAAGGTTAACTTTTCTCAAGATCGATAAAGCAGCTGTTTGGAAGGATTGATAATGCTCAATAGACAGCCATGTGCACTTATATATATATCCATCCCGAAAGAGATAGGCTTCGACAATAGGCTATCAACTGTCAGCCTACAGCGTATCCAAAGATATTTTGAACATGTTGCTCGCCAAAGTGAGAAACTCATGTCACCTGTCAAGTGAAAGGCAGGAGAAGCAGAGGAAGATCACCGATATGATAATAATAAAATAAAATAAGTGTTTTACTATCTCTTTTTTTGTTTGTAACAAATAGAAATACATAATAATATCCTCACTGGGATCTCCCGTGCTGAGGATTTCATATACACATGATTAAAATTTAGTAGTATGGATAATATAAAGTAATTATATATATTGAATAGTGTGTTTCTGAGATCATTTTAAATATATTACATGGTGTTTTTTTTGTTCAGTTGAGTGGTTTCAGTTTCAGTCTGTATTAATTCATGGTGTTTTTTTTGTTCAGTTGAGTGACTTCAGTTTCAGTCTGTATTTGGTGTCAGTATATTATCTATTTCTGATCTACCTATGTTTTGTATCAAGCTTTTTATTTGAGATTTAAATGTTAAAATATTGTTGTGAGTTTTGAATGAGAGTGGGATTTTGTTTGTGGCAAACGTCATTAATGTAAATTAAGAAGAGGATTGGACCCAAAATACTTTCTTGAGGCACCTCGAATTTGTCATCAATAAACTCGCTGGTTACGTTGTTAAGTTTTACCGTTTGCTTTCTATTTCAAAATGTCAATTCATTATCAGTAATCCCTATATTTTCTAGTTTTTTAAAAAGATGGGCGTTGGAAGTACCTAGATTTTTTTCTGAACCCAAATTGTTTCTGTGATAATAGTTTGTTTGATTCTAGGTAATTAAGTTGATTTTGGTTTCTAAGATTTTAGATTCAATTCAGTTTATTAATTTTAAAAATGCATTAAAATTGTTCATTTTAATGAGTTTTTAAAATACATTTGTTCATAAAAATTCTTACATAAACATAAACAGTGGGTATATCAACTATACTAGTAATAACAGAGCTTGCCTTTTTAAAGCAGCTTCATTGATGCTAAAAATGTCGATATCTGAATTAATTCTGTTTAACAGCAGAATTCTCTCCACACCGGCATGACGATTGGCAAGTTAGTCCTGCAGGCCGGGAGATAGAATAGTCTATGTTGTCGGTGTCAGAGATAACCATCGGCAACATAGAAATGATGACCGAGTTTTCAAACTATTCACAAATCAATCTGAAGAAATGTGTAGCAATGCGCACATCCCTCCTGACCCATAGATGGTTCATTCATGAATTCCGAGCATGCCCAAAAGAAAGTCGGTAGGATAGAGCCACGAGTAGTAGCCATACTCTATCATGTAAAGAAATCGCAAGAATTTATTTTGAATTCTCTCCAACATGATAGAATACTTTACCTGGCGTGGACTCCAAATTACCGACCCACTTTCAAGTCTACTCCTTACTAAGGAATTAAGTATAACTACGAGAACCCGGGTATGTCTAATATTCCTTGCAGTGCGTAGAACAAAACCTAGCATTTTCAGTGAAGTGCTACAAGCCGTCTCAATATGAGCATGAAATGTCAGCCTACTAAACCCGGGTATGTCTAAAATTCCTTGCAGTGCGTAGAACAAAGCCCAGCATTCTCAGTGAAGTGCTACAAGCCATCTCAATATGAGCATGAAATGTCAGCCTACTACAGCCTACTGAACCCGGGTATGTCTAAAATTCCTTGCAGTGCGTAGAACAAAGCCCAGCATTCTCAGTGAAGTGCTACAAGCCGTCTCAATATGAGCATGAAATGTCAGCCTACTACAGCCTACTGAACCCGGGTATGTCTAAAATTCCTCGTAGTGCGTAGAACAAAGCCCAGCATTCTCAGTGAAGTGCTACAAGCCGTCTCAATATGAGCATGAAATGTCAGCCTACTACAGCCTACTGAACCCGGGTATGTCTAAAATTCCTTGTAGTGCGTAGAACAAAGCCCAGCATTCTCAGTGAAGTGCTACAAGCCGTCTCAATATGAGCATGAAATGTCAGCCTACTACAGCCTACTGAACCCAGGTATGTCTAAAATTCCTTGCAGTGCGTAGAACAAAGCCCAGCATTCTCAGTGAAGTGCTACAAGCCGTCTCAATATGAGCATGAAATGTCAGCCTACTATAGCCTACTACACAGCCTACATCCAACATGATTCCAAGATCCTTTATGGTCGAGACATGTTTTAAACTTCAGGCGTCCATTGTATACCGGTAATATCAGGTATGACTCGCCCCAGTGAATGACAAAATTAAACATTTAGAAACATTAAAATCAATCTGATTCATTTTACTCCAGTCAACAAAGCAATAGATGAGAAGTGTTTAGAATTGTAATTAGTCTATAACTATTGATGTCTTTATGATTACCTGTTTTACAAATTGGTGTGATAGTCCCTATTTTGAATCATGATGGAAATCTGCTATCCGTAATGGATTTGTTTATTAGGAAGAGCATCGGTTCGATAAGTTTGTCTGGTAAGTATTTTATTGTTTTCATTGTGATTCCATCACTACCAGATAAAGATCTTGGTTTGAATTTAGATAAAAACTAGCTGACGTGTACCCGGCGTTGCGCGACTTTTCTCTAATTTTAGTAAATATAATATCCATTATTATGTATATAAACCTTCCGGAAGAAATTCTCTAAAAGAACTAAGCGCACAAACAGACAAACGCGGATGGTGTTGGTTTTATTGCAAATTTTTTCCTTTGAGAATTTGAGTGTTTTTTTATGTTCGGGTTAATCATTTTGATGTTTTGTATTGAAAACTACGTAGTTATTGATATTTTTGTGTACATATAAAGAGGAATTTATCCAACATTCTGTAAGGATTAATAAGTGGGGTTCTATATTTAATTAATTTATCAGCACAATCATAAACATATGAATATTAATAGACGAGAACTTAAAGGCGAGGGGAAAGGAAAGGAAACCAACAGTTGGGGAACGCAGAGGGGAAAGCTGACTGTGATTCGTCAATAAATCAATCTGACAGTATATAGGCATCTCGCATTATAATATCACCATTTAGTTCTTAACCTTTCCTCATCTGTGGTGTGTATTTACTACACATTGCTTCTAATATCTTTAATAACTCTATAAATATAATAAATTCTGGGTTCAGATTTTAGGTATTCCTCCGTTATACATTTATGCACTGAATTAAAAAATAATTTTTAACATAGTTTTCAAATTCAATTAAAAATCAGAGATTTTTGTAAGAAATCGGGAACAAATATACCAATACAATCAACCGTGTGCCATTGCTACGCGAAGAGTGTGCGAGGAAATGACACGCTATTGATGTCCCGCTTTACTTCGCTATGCGGGCACATGAGAAATCCACTTGTCCCCAGTTCTATTTAGACCATCGATACCTACGACCGCATTGTGTAGCTTCGTCTCGTGACCAACTTGTGCAGGGGTACTAAAGTGAATCATTTTTTGCGTTCGATAATTAATAATTTTTGGTAAGTACTTTTTCATTTATTTCCGAATACTGTGTTATACTATTACCTTATATTATAGTATTGAAAAGTGTGTATTACGTAACTATTTATCCGTGCGCTTTCGTCATTTAATCATTGATCTAAGATTTATTTTTGAATATTTATTTCAAATGTTAGATTTTTTTTCTTATTCGTTATAATATTCAGTTAAGCAATACTGCGTTTTACATTATTTACAAAAACCCTTTCATTTTCAGGAAGAATAATGACTGACAGAAATTTAACAGAAGAAGAGATAGCGCAAGAACTTGATTATGATAGTGATATTGAGTTTGAAATGAACAATGACATATCAGATACTGAAGATTTGGTTGAACATTTAGAAGAATCGGACTCGGAATCGACTAGTGAAAATGAAGACGAGGGAGAAATACTAGTTTCAAAACATGGATTCGAATGGAGTGTATTACCACCATCATCATTGAGACGTCGGCAATGCAATATTGTCAATGAAACTTCCGGCCTGAAAAATGGTAGTTTATTAGCTAACACAATAAGAGAAATGTTTGCTTTATTTATAAGCGCAGATATGGTGACAGAAATATGCCAAGAAACAAATCGTCAATTGAGGCGTTTACCCGGGAATATGATTGAGCAATTATCCGAAGATGAATTATATGCTTTCATCGGTATAATGCTTGCTTCCGGCAGAAATCGCACCCGAAAACTAAGTTTGAATGAGTTGTGGACAAGTGAAAGTCCATTTTGTAAGTCGTTTTTCACGGCAGCTATGTCTCGAGACAGGTTCATAAATATTTATAGTCAGATCCGTTTTGATAATAGAGATACAAGACGAGAGAGATTTGAAGCTTCTTCAGACAAGCTAGAGCCAATTAAGTCGATTTTTAGTAAATTGGTAGAAGCGTGTAAATCAAATTACTCTCCATCGCTTGATATAACCGTGGATGAGCGTTTGGCGGCGTTTAGAGGTAAATGTCCATTTCGGGTATATATGAAGTCAAAGCCAGCCAGGTATGGCATCAAAATATGGATCGCTGCAGATGCTAAAACCGCATATATATGTAACATGCAAATATACAGCGGTATGATAAATAATAAAAGAGAAATAAATCAAGGCAATCATGTCGTTATGGAATTGGTGGAACCTCAATATGGCACCAATAGAGGCATAACCACAGACAATTTTTTTACGTCAGTACCACTGGCGGACAATCTTCTGTCTAAAAATCTGACCATAACTGGCACTCTTCGCAAAAATAAGAGGGAAATCCCTCAAGAGTTTTTACCATCAAAAGAAAGGCCATTGTATAGTAGCCAGTTTGGTTTTACATCAAATAAAACACTTGTGTCATATTGGCCTAAGCAAAATAAAGCAGTTTTGCTGCTATCAACTCAATTCCTTGGAAATGAAATAAGCCAAACCAATACAAAAAAACCAGATATAATTTTACATTACAATAAAACCAAAGGTGCCGTTGACACAGGGGACAAAATGACCTCCGAGTATTCGTGTGTAAGGTTGACAAGAAGATGGCCGTTTCGCTTGTTCATGGAAATGTTAGACATTGCTGCACTGAACACATATTTATTATGGATTCAAAAGTATCCGGAGAGGAAAAAAAATAATAGAAGTAAAAGGAAATTGTTCATAAGACAGCTAGGTTTAGAGTTGGCTAAGCCCAATGTAATGAAAAGAAAAAACATCACGGTCAAATTTCACAAACAACAAGATGCTTTCGAGACAGTTTTGTCATATTATCAAGAAACACCACCCGCAACTGCTGTTACGAATGATATTACGAGTGATTTAAGAAATGTACTAGTGTCCCGAGCACCGTCGAAAACTTGCAGATTTTGCCCATACAACACAAAAAAAAGAAGCACCATAGTTTGTCATATTTGTCAAAAATCTGTATGCACAAACCCCAGAAAAGAAAAAAAAAAATTCCTGCCACAATTGCGATGCAATTTAGATTAACAATTTAATATATTTGATTTAAAATTTTTATTATTTTTAATTTCGCTGTATTGTTTTGTTCTTACATAATTTTGCTGTTATATTTAAAATATAATGCATGTGGAATTTTTAATGTTTAATTTTGTTTCTCAATATAATATTTCTTTTTACACATTTGTTTATTTCATTTAAAAAAAAAAAAAATTAAGTTTGAAACCCCTGCAAAACTGGCAGCGTAAACACGCAAAGCTGTGTGCGTGTAGTCCAGCGCCCATCAGCCGCCATTCGCTCACGGACCGTCGTTAGATAAGGACTCCTCGCACGTTTTTTTAGCATCTGCCGATGGTTTTTTCATGTTTTCAGCTATTAAATTACAATTATTATCACTTTTGACATAAAATATAATAAACATAAGCGATTGGCTATGAATATTCATATTTTTCGGAATTTAAATCGCTTATTTTAAGATGTGTATTGACTACACAGCACCGGAACGCGTGTATTTTTTTAGGACAGTAAGGGAAAGGTTAAAAGTAAAATCTACTTTTGAATGCATAGACATTTTAACATGGGAGCGCAAATTACTCGCCACGTTATGAACAAATTTGCAAAGTCCAAATTCGGCAAAGTAAATTTCTTTTATTTTCAGAGTCGAATATTTTGTTTACGTATTTAGTTAAGACACTCTGGAATAAACAATTATTATTATTATTATAAATGTATTTTAATTTACTTCCCAGTAAACAACGATGAGCACACTTGAGAATCGCAACATTCGAGCAATGTTGGAGGGTTGTCACAACCGTTCTGTTCCTATTAATAATAAAGTAATGAAATCTTTGAGGAAATATATAACATTTCACTTTTAACCTTCCAGCGGGCGCGTTGAGAAATTTCCCTTGAGCGGGCGCTTGTCGTAGATTTTACGTAATCAAGTTTTCTCCATGTAAATGGTGTTTTCTTTATACAAATGTTAGGGAATTTTTTTAAGGATATGAAAAATGATAATAGGCAGTACATAAAAAAAAAAAATTTGACTTTCTTAAAAAAACGAAGCAACACTCGAAACATTTTAATATTTCGAAACAAAATTTGTTATCGACTTATTTAGTCACAATCAATATTCCCATCCTTACAATTGTTACAAACCACCTCAACTGAAGAATGGTTCTTACATGTAAAGGACTGGCAACGGCAACACTTCATTGATGCTGAGGATCTTTTCTTATGCAGTGCACATAAATGACAAACACCGCGTATTGGAAGCTTATGTTTTCTTCTTCTATCATCGGTTCAACTGCCCTACCGTAACTCACTTTGAGAAAAACATTTATATCTTGCGGTAAATGTTTGACATTTGATTTGACTCTAGCATAGCTCGAAGCTCGATGCTTACAACTAAGTGGAAAGAGTGGGGGAAGCGATAAGGCGCGTCTGTCGTAAATTTTACGATAGCGCGCCCGCTGGAAGGTTAAGAAGATAATAGAAAAGGAAAACAACTAAAAAAACAAATGAAATTATATACACACAGCTTTTACCAGCGATTCCTAAGAGTATTTGGAGTAAAAATTTGGACATCATTTTGCCGTCCGATGACACTTTTTCAATTAAAAACAAAAAACATGTTTTTCTATCACACATCGCCACTCGGTATAACCTAGCGCATTACGTGATATGCACTCCTTCTCGTTCCAGCAGTACCGTACATACGAAACAACGCGCATACCTAACACGTGGTCCGTTGCGACGTGTGATAGTATGATCCAAAGATAATATATGATCGGTGGCGATGTGCGATAGAAAAATATAATATTTTTAATTTTAATAGATAAAAAACATCATCGGACAGCAAAATGACACATACATTTTTCATTCCAAACATGCTCACTGTATCTACATTTTACTTCCAATCATACCAATTTTTCACAATTGATAACCAAACATTTATCCTATTATTAAGTGTTGCTTATGAGTTGTGTAAAATTCAAAACTCGTTTAGTAATAACGCCAATAAAGTGGAATAAATTAAAAATGATTGGTTTTTTATCCTTTATTAATACGACGGAGTTCCAGCAAGATATAACAGATGAAAAAATAGACGTTCCAAATGATACGATTATGTATTTTATCAAAGCGCAAAAGGCGAAGGCACATCCCTGATTCTTATGCAAACGGCTTTGTGTTTTGCGTCCAGATGTATCTCGATGTGATAGTATATGTTTCTACAACTGATCCATATTATATGTGTGAATAAGCTTAAAATAAAGTAAAATAATGCTTACATATGGAATGTAATACGACAATTGCGTTTATTCTCTTTTTCACATCTATTTTTAAAAGTTTTCATAGCACAAGCCACCATTTTGCCGTGTTATTTCGTAAAATGAACCAATGATGCCTTGACCATAGCTCGACGCTAGTTCCCACAAGAATGATGACGTCCCATTTTCTAGAGTCACGGGAGGCCATACGCGAGCCCAGCCGGCTCCAATGGAACCGGTATGGGGAGTGGGGAATAATACGCTTTTATCACTTAGGGCAGGTCTACTAATATTCATATGTCTACGAGCACAATGCAATCTTTAAAGTTTTTGTTAATACTTCAAATGTTTTGATGAATTATATTTAGGATCGGTAATTTATCCTTGAGTGTATGGTTTAATATATTGGTATTTGTGGTAATTATTGGTTCAGGTTTCAGTTTGTCAAGTATTTTTGTCGCGAAGGAGGCCATAATAAAAAATAAAATTAATTTGTTTAGGTTTACAAATCATCTTAATAGGTATATCGTTCAAATGTCTAATGATGGAGTGATCAAATATCACAGGCGTCCAGAACGTCGATGTCAAGAGTGGAGGAGCCTTGTCAACCGGGAAAATTGGGGTATGGGTCACGATCCTCAGCAAGAGGAAACAACTAATGAAAACGTAAAGATTAAAATAACATGGAAAGTTTCTAGTTTTATACATATCTTCGTGTCAATGTTTAATTTGTATGTCTGATCGAAACGTTAGCTCAAGAAGGAAAAACAGATCAACAGAAAAATAAGTTGGGCGTAATCCTCTCCTTGGTTTTCAATAGATTCATTTTGAAAACTGAAAGTCAGTTGCAAAAGAGGCTCTACTGTGTGTATTAGTATCGATGATGACACCATTTCAAAATGCTTGCACAACTGATCTGAAACATTTCACATTGAAAGCAAAATATATTGTTATTATAGAAATAGATTTGTGGTGATGGTTTATTTTCAATTGAATATCAATTTAATTCTTAATGATGTTACATAATTATTTGTACTACCTCCGTAATTACAACTGATATCGAGTTTTAAATCGATTTGAAGGGACATCTTTACGATACAGTGTAGTTTTTAATCTCAAAAGATAGGACATAACTAATATATATTTTTTTGAATAATTGAGTATAGCTTTTTACAATAAGAAAACCAAGTTAATGAACCACCGAATTTTCAATGGATGATATTGCACAGAATGGTTTTGTAGTGATAATACTGCTTTGGTGGATAACTGTCGAGGGTGACTCATTAAATTAATAAATTTCTCATTATTCATCATTACTATCACACATAAACTCGGTTAACTTCAAAGTCGAAAGTAGTACCAAACTGTGTGTCTTGGGTGTAAATTTATCAGCAATAAACAACAAAAAACATTGTATTGTAATTTGACATGTGTAGGGGAGTAAATATTATTGTTTTAATGTCAAAATTTCATAACAAATTGAAAATACAAAGTCTTAGGAGCGATCGGCTTTCATGGCATAAATAAGACTAATAAAATAGATGTCAAAGCCAGCTACTAGTTTTGTAATATGAATCGGCAAATAATAGTAGAAAATATGCGGTTGGCGCGAATTCAAATGGGTGGATCCACATTTTAGTTTTAATGGTAACTTACAGTCGACATAGTGAACATAATACACTCTTTGTCCTCTAATATCTTTGATACTGATTATTTCTGCTAATGGCCAGTCGCTTCCTCCTTGCATCCGTACCGGCAAACGGCAGCCTTCTATGAGGGAGGACTGGAACAATGAAAACAAATAGGAGGTTAGGTTGACAGTGCGAATTAAACCCATTTTAAAACATACACACAGAACGTGTATTTCTAATAAATGATAACAAGTACCGCTGAATCACAAATTGCGGTTGCATCGTCCTCATTTTCGAGCATTTTACTTATAATAATATTCGATAGCACCGCCGAAAAACCGCAGCGACGCCCGTAAACAATATACTGAGTAATAGACAAGAATTAAGAAATCTTGGGAATAGACAATATAACGCACCGTAGACAATAAAATGTTAAAGACGGATAGGAATTACTCACGTACAACCTTTTGTTACATTATTTCAAAAATCTCATATTTTTCAAAGCCTTTTCCAAAGCAAAAAAGTTTTTATTTTCATATAATGCAGCAGTATATTTTATTCTGAGTTTCTGATCTATTACCCCCGACTACATTAGCGCTACTAGTGACAAAAGTTGTGCGCCTTGGTTTGCTCTCATACATTTTAAAGGATTTGTTGTGAAATTATATAATTTGTTCTAAGTAATAATTTATTTTAATAAGAGAAGACGATTTTTTTAATTAGATATACCACATAAGACCTTACTGCTATTTTGCTAATACATTAAACAAATATTAAAGCGGCTATCAACTCTGTCTTTGATGGTTTAGAAAGGTAATAAAATATTTATATAATTAATATATTTATATATAATTGTGAGAAATTTTACAAGAAGATAAAAATATATTTAATCATATGAATGTATTTAATCATATGAAAACAAATTGTAATTTATTGTTATTGTATATCAATATATTATTATTATTTAATAACAATATTTAAAATTATGTTTTCCTCCTTTATATAATCCGGGCCTCCTCAAGATCTGCATAAATAAATCCTTTCCTACAGCCCCTACCTTAACCCGCCTCACAAGGCTGCCCAACCGGGTGGTGACATGGCTCCCCTGCCTTTATACTGTACAGACAGGGGCGTTTTTGTGAGGTGTCACTTAAAAAAATACAAAAATTTGCTTTTAACATCATCATTTACGATGTTTATAACATCAACCTGAACACAAAATGCTACATGGAACTTACACAGCTTTGCTGAATTTACTTAAAAAATATTTTTAATTATATTTTTATGGTTTGATCCACGTTTTACGTAATCCAGAATATTTTATTTGCTAGTATTTAACGAAATCATTTTACCAACTAAAACATGTCAACGTTTTTTGGCATCTTGAAAAACGGCTTGGGAGTGTTTTAAACTGAACCACCGAACCCACTTTTTTAAACGTTGTAAAATTGATCAAGATACAAATTAATACCCAAAACACCGCCACCAAGTACTAAATAAAATAAAATTGCCGCCCTTGAAAGGAATGTCAAAGTCAACATGCTAAACTAGCTCCCTCTAGCGGCTAGAGTTGTGTAAATTGCCACTATTTCGCTGGAGTTGGACGTAGTTTATAATATTTATTTGCGAATTTGAAGTGTATCTACACAGAGTGATTGCTCGTGGGTTAGCAATATAAAATTGTTCACACCATACTAAAATGGCAATACCATTCGAATTTCAATATTTGTATTAAGTGTTTTGTTATCTACACGACTTGCGTCGTTTTTACGACAAAACTGGTTTTAATAAATAATATTTTTTCTCTGCAGCTTTGGGTGTGCTGTAGTGAAATATGTTTAATTGCATTTTTTCAATGTGAATAAAAATAAACCGTTCTTTCAATTTTTAAAAGACAATGTAATAAAAATAATGGGTGAAAAACGAGTGTCGAAAAATCCAAAAAATATACCTAAAAAAAGGCCTTTGACCTACGGTGCGAAAGGAGTAGGTAATGTGATTTTTATTAAGGATGTTCATTTTCGTGTCGTATGTCGTAAATGTAATGATTGACAAAAGGTATTCAAAATCATTTCTGTTTGGGATGTACAGTTTTTTAGAAACTAATATTTTTATTTGTTACTTTTATATTTATGTAGTGATTATATTAATACACCGTTCTTTTTCAGCTGTAACTGTCGGTCACCAAGATTGTACACCCAAAGGGAGGTTCCCTTATGTCCCACGTGAAATGGGTTGGCTTTGGATATCGAGGGATGTGCCAGGATTGGTGGTAATATTCTAAATATTATAATATCATCTTAATCATTATGGCGCTACACTATAAGGAATGATTTTACCTTCTGCACAAATATTTTAAACCCACTCCGGCCCCTAGTCATTCGTCATCAGTCCTTGCCATATCTTCACACCCGCTCCAACCTTCTTCATCTCTTCTTCACTTCTTCATCAGTATTCTCCTGGGACGCTTCCGCTGGGGCACCCATTTGATCATGATTTTCGGTGTCTTCCCCATAGTCGGATCATTTGTAGTCTTCGGGACTGTTCCACGGCAAATCAACATTCTTTTGAAAAGTGATATAGTCATTAAAAGTGGCATTGAACCTAACCTATTAAACTAATTTTTTTTCTCATTTTATAATTTCATCACTTTTCTAAAGTGTGTTGAATTGTCACTGCTCTGAGTTGCCCGGTTACCGTTTGCTACAAGATCACCGTATATTTTTAAGCCCAGATGTTCGGTAAGTTTTTCAGTTCATGGTACATTTTGTTTCTATGCCATCCGTTTTCTAGTAAGAACGAACTTTAATTTTATGCATTCACTGACTGCCATAATTTTAGTTGATTTAATATAAAATGTATCTCATAATGTTGATGTTTTTACTTACCGTTGTGTGGAATATTGCACGGAAAATTGCCAAAACTCTAAGAAAATGGACCCGATCTTATGAAATTTAAACATAAGATTTGTTTAATTGTTTTTCATATTTCTATTTTTTTTAAAGAAAGACAATCATTTCCAGGTTACGAATAACCTGACAATATTTGAAAATCTCCTACTACCACCACAGTAAGCGGAAATTTTTGCTTGTGTTGTGATGGAGGAATTGAACACACTACGCTTGGGTAACCCATGCGTAGGTCACAATATACCAAACGTATTGTTTTTGTAGTTTCTGATATAGTTTACGACACAAATACCTTGACATTGCATGAATTTTTAAAAAATACTTAAATATTTAACTGTCCTTGTCTTACCCACGTAGTGGTAGTGGTTTCAATATTAAACATTATATTCCAGTTCCGGCCTGATTGGCGGCCTGGTGCAGTAAGAAGAAGCGTGGTCAAACTTATAAAGAAATATTCTAAGCGAAACTTTGACACCGGACCCGAAACGTCAACAAAAGCAAAAAAAAAACAGGCAGCTAAAAAACATTTGGGGAGCTCTGGCGACGATGATGATGATGAAAAAATCAAACCGACATTCGTCATTAGGAAGGTTGACGGTGATTACCTTGTTACCCTGCAAAAAATGAAAGATCCCAAAACTAGAAAAGTAACAGATTTCCCGTATGATGATCCTCCGTACAATTTTAAAGTACTTAACAAGACTCCAGAAGAGATGAAAAGAATGAAAATGAAAAGGGAACAGACAAAAAAATACACTGAAAGTCTATTGTTCCAAGAGGCCTTCGATAATATTTGCAGAGAGATATATAAAAGCATCGATAAAGAAGCTTTGTGTCAACTTGCTTTACTAAAAGAAACGTGTATGTGTCAAGCTTTACAGTCAGAAATATTGTGCAATTTTGCGGAAGCACTTGGTGAAATTCCTCCTGACGTTTGTTGCCCATTGACAAAAAAACCATCCATGGACCTTGCAGAGGAAGATTGGCGTATCGAATTTACGCCACCTTGTGCTAGATACGATCCAAACAAGAAGTCGAAACCCAGCCGAGTTAACAAGGCAACCCAGTTTGAGATGAAAGGCCAACTCGATGATGATGACGATAAAAAGAAAGTAAAAACCCCATCGATATCAGTCATAACAGTCGTGGAAGATCTAGGGGAACAGGTAGAAGCTTGTGTCAAAATAGAAAAGTGTGATAAAGAAGGAAAAGGAGGGAAAGAAAGCGAATGCGGTAAACGAATCCCAGGCGTAACATATTGCGAAGATGATGAGCCAAAAGCTGAGCCTAAAGTTGTTAAGAAAAAACCCAAGAAAGAAAAAGAGGTAAAAAAAGGTGGTGGTGGTGCTAGTACTGGCTTCATGCCAAAGGATGAACCACGAGTAGTTGAATGCGCCCCAGTTGACCCTTGCTGCTATGTGTGCCAGCCCTGTCCCCCGTGTCCAAATTACTATAACTCTTGTTATTATGACAATGGCTGTTCTACGAACTCGTGCCAAACAGATTAGTCAATATGAATGTTGACTTATGAGAGATTTTATTTTTGAGGACTTTTATATATTTGAATACATAAATACTTTTAAAAGTCTCTAGACTGTGTTTTTAGCCTAAACACATTGATTAGAAAAAAATGGTGTTGTTTTATCTGGTAATGTATATTTTGAGAGAGTTAAACATGGAGCATTTTTCATCAGAATTTAGACGAGGATTCAACCACGTTTTTTTTCTTTAGATTTTTGTGTGACTTGTGTGTTTTGTATAATTATAGTATATTTTTGTAAATGATTTTGAACGACTGCAAATTTCGTGCTGAAAAAGTTAATTTTATTTGCAATTTGTTTTGTCCCGTGTTCGTTTTGTTATGTTCCATATTAAAATAAAATAATTTTTTGATAATTTTTTTATTGTTTACGTGGTTCTTGCAATAATGTGCTGTATATAATGAAACAGGACCTTATTATATAATTTAATTTCTTAAAACTATCTAGCTTGCAAACGTGTAAAATCAAAGAGATTGCTGGAATACCACAAGCCATTGCAACTCTTATTACATGGACCTGTACAGCATTAGACTGAGCAATTCGAGAACAATTTGGTGGAATACCACAAGCCATTGCAACTCGCAACCGATGCAGTGTTTATTACATGGACCTGTACAGCATTAGACGGAGAAATTCGAGAGCAATTTGAAGCCGTGGAGTGAGGGGAAAGATGTACGGAAAATTCCAAAAACTACTCAAATTTTTTAACGACGTATCACATTCCTTGTCTCATCAAATACCCCCAAAAAACATAATCCGTTTTAAGGCGTATTAACCAGCGGCCGAGAATTCGAATTTGGTCAAAAGACGGTCTAGCGATCGGACGTTTTTTTAGAACGAGATAGAAATACCATATTCATTCCACTGCCAGCCGTATACTCCGCGCGGCGGTCGTAACCTACAGCATGGTTCCGATGAAATAACAATTATTGTGTTTGAATTTTCGGTTGTAGCTTTCTTCCTAATAAGTAGTTACATACATATTTGTAAATTATACGTCGGAGTGCGTAAACATAAATAAATACAAATGCAGTGCGTTGACATAGTAGGTACAAAATAGGTAGGTATTTGAATAAACATTTTTTTTTAATTTTTGAAATATTTTTATTCACTTGTTTTTTTTAAATTTTATTTTACATAGGTTTTACAAAAGTGATTAACATTTAGTTTGATTGTAAAAATTCTCTCGTCTTACATATTTATCCGTTTGTAAGATAGGTATTACCAGTAAGTTTTATTTCTAATACTAAAAGTAAGTATATCAAAACAACCTCGTTTTTTTTCTTCTAAAACAAGAAGCTCAATTCACAATATGACATTATGAAACTGACAAAAAGTAACACTAAAAATACTAAATATGTTGATTTATACCAATGTAATAGGGAATTGGACAATAGAATAGAAATTATTAACAAAAACATGATTTGAATCGCACATCACGAATCAAAACCGTTATTTTGACGGGAATCATATACGCATAGACTAAAATGCGGCATTGCCTGCTCTTTTGTAGCCAGTTAAATACATTTATATGAGGAATATTTCGAAACAGAAATTGTACAGCTTAATGTGAAACTAAGAAAATTTTATTACAAATAAGTTTACATGGAAATGGAATTAATCTCCTTCGAAGTACTGTGCTTGACTAGAGATATACTTATCCCAACGTTGAATCCATGACTGGAAACATTTTACGACGAGTTACCCGACACCGTGTGTACAAGGTACTGTTGCATACGTGTTGCTCGCGCAACGCCGGGTAGTAAATTATGGTTTATGATTATCGCGGTAATTACAGTTGAATCGGTCACCGTAATATACCATGCATTTCCCGACACCATGTATACAAGGGTATGGTTTTGTGCGTGTAACTCGTGTAATGCCGGGAATTATTGATATTTTATAATTACCGCGATATTCACGGTTTCAGTCACCGTAATTTCACCACGAGTTTCCCGACACCGTGTACACGTGGTAATGTTGCATGCGCGTAAATCGCGCAACACCGGGTAGTAAATGCTTGTTTATAATTACCGCGGTAATTAGAGTTGAATCGGTCACAGTAATATACTACGCGTTTCCCGACACCATGTATACAAGGGTATGGTTTTGTGCGTGTAACTCGCGTAACGCCGGGAATAATTTCTAGTGTATAAATACCCCGATATTGACGGTTTCGGTCACCATAATATCCATATCCATGATTCACAATATATTGTAGGTATTACCTATTTACATAATAAAATAATAATAATATTAATGTAAATTACACATACCGACGGAATTTTAGAGACAATATTTGCTTCAGAATCACAATCATTCGTCGGTAGGTGATTATTTTCCCTGAAAATTAAACAACACAAAATTATCGCTAAATGTTATAAAAAATATATGCGTATTCTGACTGATTCGTTTGAACGACCCTGTAGCAAATAGAGTACGTACAATGTACGTACAATTTAAATATTGCGTGAACACTAACGGTACTGAATGTCTATCAGCCTATAAACACATTATTATTAAATCTGTATGTCAAATATGAACTTGGCAAACATTAAACGGAGTATGTGCGAACTATTTCTACTACTCTACAAATTACGTTTAAATAAATAAATATTATAATACTTAGTTTAATATAACTTAATATTATGGTACTTTGTTTAATATTATAATACTTGACTGAATATTGTAATACTTAATTTAATATTATAATACTTGGTTTAATATTGTGGTACTTGACTTAATATTGTGATACTTGGTTTAATATTATAATACTTAACTAAATGTTTTTCTATTAGACTTTTTGTCGTTTCTTATCCTAATCTTGCGTAATAGAGATTATTAATTAGAGTTACATAGTTTATAGGCTAATGTGAACAACAATTTCATCCTTTTTTATTCAATTGTTTTGGAGGATATTGGCAGATCATATATTTTTATTTCATTTACTTAAATTTCATGTTACCTACGTTTCGTAAACTCTTGTTTCATGTTACCTATATTTTGTTAACCTATGCATTGTTCAATCTTATATTTTATGTAATCTGTATATTCTTATATATTATGTAAACTCTTTATTGTTATTGTATTTAAAAAACATAATAGCATTGTATGTAAAAGCCCTATGGGCGTTTAAATAAAATAAATAAATAAATGTACAAGGATAATTAAATATGACTAACCCTTTTTTTTCTGCAAATATTTCTCCCATGTACGTTTTTGATGGCGAAATTTTTGTTTTCTTATAAAACTTTTGTCCGATATAATTTTTCTCCCCATTTTTAAACGAGGAATTTCGTTAAAATGTTATCAAGTAGACTGGCGTGGAATAGACGTCCGCTCGCCGCCCTGTCGCAGCGGGGAATGATAAAATTTCGGCTTGCGCCGTGGTAATCAGAAACAACGAACAAACAATAAACGCGAATCGAAATTAATTACTATTATATACTTTAAGAATATATTTCTTGGTCATAAATTATTTTTAATGTTTCAATAATATCATAGTAAATTATTTTTTGTTAAAAAATCTCTACTATACCAATTTGTAAGGTCATAAATAAATAGTCAAATTGAGGGATTTTCGTCACAAAACGCGTCCTCGGATTTATTTATTAGTAATTTTATTTGAAATAAAAACAAAATTCTTATACATACATATGATAGACAATTTATTGATTGTTTATACTGTATTATTATGTGATTTGAAATATTTGTTGTATAATACAACTTCGCCTTTGAAAATGCAACAAATCTGCGCATCGTGAAACGGTAACACTTTATTATGGTATGAAAATAATATTATTTTTCAAAATTTAACATCTTACTTTACTAGTTTTTAAATCAATTTGTGTTTTTCTCTAGAAAAGTGTCCATACGTCTAAAACTGGCCTCAAAAATCCCAAATTTCAGGTCAAGTCTACCTATTTCGCCTTAACTGCTTTAACAAAAAGAAAATAAAATAATAATAGTTCATTATGCACCACTATGCATACAAATCAGTTCAAAAGTTAGTCATACAAGTTGGATGCCAGGCAATTTCCTTCACCCTAGATTTGACTTTTTTTTTTATTGAATAAATAGTTAATACATAATATCAACAAACAAGTCCTGCTAAGCCGATTGAATTGGCTTGTCAACAGGTGCTTAAAGTTAGTTTCAAATACATTTTTTAAAGTTATAATTTACATCTTATATCTACAGAATTAACAATTTTTTCATACAATTTTTCATACATATTAAAATAAATATTTTTTTCCGATAGCCAATTTTTCACCATATATTTAACCTTATTCATAGATTTACATTGCTTCATAGTGTCAGGTAATAAATTAAATATATTCGGTATGTTGTATTCAAACGTTCTCTGTCCGTATTTATTATTAAATTTCGGAACTATTAACCCGTCATTGCGCGTGAATCTAGTACTGTATTTATGTTCAAATTTTTCTTTATGCTGCGGGGTAAATATATACTGAATTATGATTTAATGAATGACATTCCTACAAAATCGCACCAATGCACTGTCCAGGGCTTCTTAGATCCATTTTTTATTACACACCAATGATTTCGTTTAATGTGCACCAACACTGCTAGGAGATTGCAGATTGTCCAGGAGGTTTATATTTTTTTTATTAAAAAACTCAAACGTGTCGAGAAAAGGGTGGATAATATATTTTTTTATTTGTTTATTTAATTGTTATCCCTGATGCATCTTTACAGGACTATAACATTTTACGTGATTTAGTGCATGGTGCAGAGACAAACAAGTTTTAAATGTTTGGATAACAAAACAAAACTTAAACAAGTGAGTATTGTACTTGGTAGATATAAAGGTGCATTGAAGTACATTATTAATACATAAAAAAGAGAAAAAGGAAAGGAAAAATATTGTAAACAGTTTTTAAATTGCAGACGGCTTAACAATAATCGTATAGTGATGGTTCATAATACATAATTCATAATTATTTACTAGTGAAAAAATATAAAAAGTGCACGATGGAGAAAAAGAAAAAAAAGGAACAAGTTTTTAAATTGCAGATAAATAGAAAGGATATAAAAATATACGCAATAGCTCCTATGCAATGTACCTAAAAAATAATAATGTTTATGCCACGTAAACATATCATATAGGTATCTCTACCGGTAAACTTATATTAAATACGTGGATATTTGAGGTGAATTTGTTTCCAAATATATGAAGGTGAGAAACAGGCGCACGTATGTGGTAGTTAGTCCCGGAATTATTGTTGCAGAAAATATGTTCTTCCTAGTTGCTAGATATGGTACTTTAAGGTTGATAAGGTGCAGGAGTTCACAAAAGTACCTACTTCTTATACTTCGATCTAAGCATCATCTTTGTGGCGTCAAGAGAAGAATCCAGACTAACTCATTAATAGTAAACAGCTCAACCTACTTAGGTACTTGCAAATTACTACCAAGAACAAATCGTAAACAACGCGACCTACCCACGGCAATACGTTGCGAGCAAGTCTGGCACATCACGCCAACTCGCTAGAAGGTTTGAGCTTATCGCCTATGCATAATTGCAGCGCCGCCGAAAGTTCCCGAAAGACCCAGACTGAGCGAGTGGCTCCGATTTATTCGCGAATTCATCTACCTACTGTTGCCGTCGGCTGTACAGTATAAATAAGTCCGACGCAGCGAGCAGACAGTCAGTCATCAATCCGCCGTCAGTTTACAAGTCTCGCGAGTGATAACCCGTGCACCTTATTTGCGCGCAGCGACCATATTCCCGGCTCCGCCCGTGCTCAACTATGGACTCCATCGGGACATCATCCTAGCGCCTTGGCCACCGTCCCTGGCCAGCGCTACAACGAATTATAGCGCCCTGGTTCCAGCGCCTTTGAACAGCGCTTCATCCACGCACCATGACCACCACGAGGACACGCAGCATCCTCACTGGTCTACGCAGCTCCCGCTCAACCACCTACAAGGTCCACCGCACCTTCGGCCTTTCCGTCAGCACTGGAGTACTGATTCCCAAGATCGCCAGTGCCTGACAGTCAACGAGTCCGGTCACCAGCACCCGATGTCGACTCACTGACCCGCGCTTGACCAGCCATCACAGCCAGCATCCGGAGAATACAACATCAGTCCTACGTCTCACGTCTGAGGTCACGTCTGATGAGCATGGACCCTTGTCAATCACCAGGGCTATGATGGGGCTAAGGCAAGGAGGCATAATGTGTAAAAGCATTGAAGAACCTTGATAATGATCATGTTGTCACGTCTGAAGGTGTTTTGAGAGTCCGCCAGCGGTGAGCAGGACGACAGGCCCCCACGAAATCCGTATCAGTCTGCGCCGGGTAGAGATTCGTGGGAAGGAGTGCGCGAGGCCATCCTCAATTAATCAGCATCCATTGAACGTTTAACGGAATAATGATGATTCATCTTTGTATCACCTCGACAGCATGCTTGGTAATCCAGTGTAGTCTCCCAGGAATTACAGTTCAAAAACACTCACAAATAAAACCAATTTTTAATCCAAATAACTGATTGTATATTTTAATCTCTCCGAACAATACTACTCGAACAAAGAACTGGCTGATCTCGCGCAGGAGTCAAAACGTCTGTTTTATGTTTGGTTAATTTACACGGAAAGTCTCCGAAGGATCTTTTCATGGTATCCGCGTGCTCTTTTCCATTTTTTTACAATATTAATTTGTCCTGCAAAACGCAACGCACACCGCGGCTCGTCCTCTCTCGTATTGTTCCCAATCTTCCTACCCGCTTTATTTAGCCCGCCCGTCCAACCGATCGCAGGGCAGCCACCCGAAAAAACTCTCAACAAAACAATAATCGGGCACTACCCTGGCAATCCAAACTTGCACAAATCTTTAACGTTACATACGTCAACTCACATCACGGCTACCTGACTCATCAATAAACACCGTGACCTTCACGACACGTCTTTCATTTCGTGCCTCTCGCCAGATCCCCAAATCTTCTATAACTGATACTCTCATGTCGGAATAAGTGTTGACTATTGACAAGGTAAATCCTCACGTTAAAAATTCCATTGTTTGCAGTACCTACCTACTAAGATCATTTCTTAATATATCTTCCAAATTATTTGGTGTCAATATAAGGCTAGTAGGTGCTTCATAATTTTTTGTGGATTCTTTGCAGCATCAGTCACGCAATACTGCTTCTACTAGATAATATTCAACTGACAGGAGGCCATCTTTTGACCAAGCGTAGGATTATTGGATAAGTTAATAATTTGTAAATTTTTTTTTTTGATGCTGAAAGGACCTCTTCATTTAGGGTTGAATCTTACAATCTTACATAAAGATAGCAGTGAGAAAATATGCGTTTGAAAAATGAATATAAAATGACGTAAGTTGATATTATTTTGTGAAAATTATACTATCATTATCCTTTTGTTGTTTTTAATAATATAATCTTTCGAAAACTGCATTTCTTCACTTTTATTTTTTTATTTTATTTTTTATTTATTGCACAACAGATAGATTATCCAATTACTGTACAATTCTCAATTTGACAATCTTAACACCTATGAAGATAATTATTATACAAAAAAAACTTTAGGCTATTTAAAGAAGAATTATATATATCTAGTGCTTCTGAGATTTCATTCAATAGCACCATTCCTCTTGTCATGCTATGTTGTGCTATAAAATCTGTTCTGCCGTATGGTATTTTGAATAAGTCGTGTCGACGACTACGGCTGAAGTTTTCGGGCACGTATAAACCATAGCATTCCAAGAGGAACGGGCTATCAATATAGTTATGGTTTATGTTAAAACTAAGTATTGCAAGATTTGCATGACGTCTAGTTTCCAAGCTAAATCTATTTGTTGCCTCAAGTAAGTCCGCATGGTGCATGAACCTTGGATAAGTTCCACGCATCCGCATATAGACATACCTGAGGAATTTTTTCTGGATTTGTTCCAGCATATTAATATACTTAGTTTGGTGCGGAGTCCACACACCACTAGCATACTCCAGCTTACTTCGTATGACGCCATCAAACATGGCTATCATTGCATCTGGGTCGTGAAATTGTTTACATGTTCTGGTGATAAACCCCAGGAGTTTGTAGCATGCTGTAGTAAGTCGTGATATGTGGTCCGAGAATGTTAGTTTGGGATCAAAGACGATACCGAGATCTTTATAGCTATTGACTCGGCATAATTTTTTCTCTTTAATGGTGTAATCAAAAACTACGGGCTTCTGAGAGCGGGTATATGTCATTGTTACGCATTTTTTTATATTAAATTATAATTTGTTTTTATCTGACCATTCTGTTATAGCATCAAGGTCAGATTGCATTTTTAAGCAGTCTTCGTAAAATATTATTTCCATCAAAAGTTTGAGATCATCCGCAAATAAAAGACATCTGCTATATTTTACACAGACCTGGATGTCGTCTATAAGTATTAGGAACAACAGAGGACCAAGGTTTGACCCTTGGGGAATACCTGACAAGGCGGGGAATTGTTTAGATTCCTGTCCATTTATTGATACATATTGTCTTCTGGATTTTAGATATGACGCGAAGAAGATAAGTGTCAGTTGATCGAATATCTTGCGATCATACATAAAGATAGTTGCCAATAAAAATGTGCGGTCCCAGATGTGACCGTTTCCTTTTCTGATTTTTCTGTTTCAGATTTTCGTTTAAAAATCACTAATATTGTCTTCAATATTTAAATATTACAATTTGAGGTTTTACTCAATAAAGTTATTCCGAAAAATAAATATTCATTCTAGACTTGCAGAAAAGTCAACAGATGTCGCACATTAAAAATAAAAAAATAAGATAGGTTTATCTAAAAAGACGCTGTCTGGATTGCATTTAGTTCGGGTTGAATCTTGCGATCATACATAAAGATAGTTGCCAATAAAAATGTGCGGTGAAAAAAATGAAGACAATGTTAGTAGTTCTTATTCGAAGTATGATACAGTTAAAAGTGACCGAGGGGAATAGGGTCCCATTAGCTCAGTTGGTAGAGCACTGTCCCGGAAAGACAAGGGTCCTGGGTTCGAGTCCCAGATGTGACCGTTTCCTTTTCTGATTTTTCTGTTTCAGATTTTCGTTTAGAAATCACTAATATTGTCTTCAATATTTAAATAAATGAGTATTACGGTTGAATTAGCTCAGTGGTCAGAGCACTTGTATGGCAAGGAAGAGGTCTTGGGTTAAATCAAAAGATAATAGAATGCTGAATCCCTATATTCGACTGAAAAACGTCTTTCGTTTGAGAGTCCTTAATATTGTCAGCAATGATTTTACGAAACGATACGATTGTACCACCTCAGCCAAGAGCACTTCTGTCCCGGTGAGACCGGTACACCAGGGGACACTCTTTTGTTAGGACTTGGAACATGTGGTTGGAGAGTTCGAGTTTAATCAAAAAAGCATGAAATTTAGGATGAGCGGGAATGAAGCAACTGATTAAGAGTTATTATTTCTTCTTTATGACTTCCTTCTTCTTGCCTCTTTTTACATTTCCTTGCCTCTTTTTGGCTTTCCTGGTTCATTTTGTCTCATCTTGTTTTTTCTAGTTTCTCTGGGCTCTTCTTATCTCGTCTTGACTCTTCTTGCCTCTTCCTGTCTCTTCCTGGCTTTCTTGTATACTTACATATCTTCTCATCGACCCATTCTTATATTCTAGTATATTCCTGTCTCTTCTAGTCAGACTTTTTTCTTTTTGCCTCGTTCTGACTCTTTTAGTATCCGTGAAATAAATAAATAAGATATAAACCTAACCAAGAAAATTATAATTAAAATCTCTTCTATTCACAAATTTCGGGTATGAGCAAAGGACACTCCATTGTATTGTACTATCTCTCGTGGTTCAACGATTTCATACCTCTGTCTCAGACTTAGAATGATCGATTATCGCAGCCTATCATAAACAAAAAATCTTCAATCAACAAACGAAGTGAATATTCTCTTTATGTGTGACATCAGAAACAAAAACATAAAACAAAGTATGTCTTATCTGTTTGATAGGTTATTCTTATTTTTCAAATACAGCTTGGTTGAAGAGGTCCCATAAATCCCGAACTAATGACACTGTTACAATATCCAAGCACTTTTCACATTGTCTTCAATGATTAGATATTAAATTAATTTTATCTTTACACATAATGAACGTTCTGTGATTCAGAAACGTAACTATTAATATAAATCATTCCCATAAAAAGCAAAGTACTCGTTATTATGGTAAGTTTTAAAGTTTTTCACAACTTCACATTGTTATGGTAGTTTTTTTTTGTTAGTCAATAATCAGTGGTGTTGTCCAATTTCCGAGTTTCAAAGAAGTAAAATCTTCCCAGAGAGACGAAAAAAATTTTGACAGTAGCAGAGGACAGTCGAATTACTGGATGTTTGATTAATTATTTACTAAGTCGAAGGACAAACAATAAATGCTTCGGTTTTTTTTTTTGGAATATTTAGCCGGAAATCATTCAGTTTTTTTTTAAATGGAAATCTTTTAGTATTTTTGAAAACGAAAGCCTTAAAACATATCAGCTTAACCAACTAGTAGTCAAGTGGACACATGCATTGGATTCCCACCCAGGCGTTGCGAGTTCAATATAATGGTAGTACAATCCTCAATGTGTATCATTTTGGCACCTAGCCGGGGCCGCCACCGAGTTTAACATGTTAATTCAATAGAAAATTTAACATGATGATTCCCGAGTCTTGTGTCCTCCATGTGTACCATTTTCACAGCATCGAAAAAGCTGTCATATTATATTAAATGTCTGCTCAGAAGATTCTCATTTCTAAATACAAACTGCCTCCTATTTTATATTGTGTTTTAGTTTTTCCCTGTCCTGCTGTTATTGTTATTCTAAGTGTTGTCATCACTTTGTATAAACAGTACATTTAGTGTTATAATATTAGATTTGTATTGGGTAAGGCACACTGTAGGATTAATTTTAAGAACATCAAATAATACTAATACTAAATTACCGTTTTTAAGTTTGTTATAGTAAGGCGCACTTGAAGTGAAATGACACTAAACTGCGCTATATAAATGCCATGTTATTATTATTATTATTATTATGCCCAAAGGAACTTATTTTCTGTCGCCCCTCCCCTCCCGATGTTTGGGACATATGCATCAGCCTCTGACAGAGACGTCTTCGGTACGTCTGTATCTGGCACTAAGCTCGACAAATTTAGAGTCGTGGATGACAATAATGTTATTGTGATGACGAGTTATGACCATCAAGTAACATTTTAACTTATCGTGGGTACTTAATAATAATTTGATGATGTGTATAGTGCCGTTTTATTAACAAAATCATTTCAAAGGCGTTTTAAATATTAGTTAAATACTGCGTATGCTCGGGCCCCAGACCCTATGATTTATACCTCCTTGAACCCTTTTCTGGGCGGCCCTGTCTACGGTCATGAGTTCCGGGACACCCTCAGGCCCGGGGCGCCCTGGGCTACTGAACTGTGGACGGAACTGCAAGGGGGCCCGTTAGATCTGTCTACTGTATATATATATATATATATATATATATATACTATCTGGTACCTGCAAATAAATAAATACTTCTAAAAGTAGGTTAATTGTACATCCCGGTATAAATCAGATTGGCCATATTTAAAACAGGTTGACCAGATTTGAAGCAAATTGAACAGATTTGAAGCAGATTGACCAGATTAACTGCGATGTGCTGGCCACGAGGAAATGCGATCTTAAGGTGATGCACTACGTCGTGTAATATTTTAAATTAAGCCGCTATCAATAACAACCCTTACGTAGATGGCGATAAGGTTTAAATTCCCGCTTAACACCATCCGCTTGTTTTGATTTATGCAAGAAAAAACAAGGCCAAAAAGTGCCTTTTATTTTATTTTGTGGATGTTCAGGCATAAATATTTAATTTTTTTTCGATCATTTTATAAATAACTTAATTTTCCACATTATACTATAAAATCATAACCGAAAAAGGGTTCGTAAGTAGAAGATTTTGAACTTTAAAGCAGTTTTCATAGGCCTATACATTATTTTTTTCTGGGCTTATAGAAAGACTTATCTAAAAAATACTCGATTATTTCAAAGGCTAAGATGTATTCTACTCGCAGTATTTAATTTGAAGCATCTGAAACATTTCTAGGCGACCAAATTTTCAAACCAAAAACACATGATTTTGCATTACTACGTATGGCATCGCCTTAAATAATAATATTTTTTTTTGCATTTCAAAGTTTTCCAGTAATGTTGGCCTCACTGGGTGGCTTGCCCGTGCTGAGGCCTTCATTTTATAATATGAAAATATAATCTACATAATACAATTAAAGAGAAAATAATACATTTAAAATATAATCTTGTGTGTTTGTGAGTGATGTGTGTTTATATTGGTTTTGTGTGTTACGTGTAGGTTTTATTTTTATTTTATGCTATGACATTTTGGTAATATTGTCTTTTTTGTTCTTTAATCCATTTTGTAATTTTGTGTGTGAATTTATTTTTATTTTCCTCAATTTTAATTTCAAGTTTTACACTGTTGAATGCTTTTATAGCATGGTATTGGTAGTGTCTTTGTCCAAAGCTTGAATTTACTGTCGGAGTTTTTATGTTTTCTTTGTACGCTTGTCTAACTGATCTGTTAGTGTTATTTTGTGTATGTTGAAATTTATTTTTTTTGTCAAAAATGTAGTTTAGTAGTGTTTTAACGTATAATTGGCATATATCTAGTACGTCACAGCTGTTGAATATTTGGTCTGTATCAGTCAGTCTATGTTTTTTTAGTATTACCTTTAAGATCGTTTTCTGTGCGGTTTCTTTGTAATTGATAGCCGAGTTTGTTGCTCCTCCCCAAGCAATAATTCCATATTCTATTATTGATTGGCAAAGTGCAAAATATATTGTTTTCAATTGTTTTATTTTATATATGTTTCTTATGTTTAGGAAAATGTGTATTGTTTTGAGAAGTTTATTTGTGATTTGTTTGATGTGAGGTATCCGTCTAAGGTTATGGTCAATTACGATTCCTAGATACTTTATTTGTTCTGTTTTTTCTAGAGGAGGGCAATCGAAGATGTTGGTGTTTAAACATTCGTGTATTTTTATGGTGTTTGTGTTATTTTTTTGCTGTCCCGTGCTATTTATACTGTATGTTGTGAATATTGTCTTTGATATGTTAAGTGTAAGTATGTTTGAGTCTAGACCTATTTTCACTCGCGAGATTCCCAAATTCTCTATGTTATATAAATTATTCCAATCCTTAGATTTGAAGAGTAAAACTGTGTCGTCAGCATAGCTAACTATTTCACCGTCTATTTTCATGCTGCAAAGTTCATTTATGTAAATAGTTAAAAGAACGGGCCCTAGTATGATTCCTTGTGGAACTCCATATGTAATCGGCAGTGGTTTACTAGTATGGTTGTTAATTTTACTTGTTGTGTTCTGTTACTCATATAACTTTTTAATAGTTGGAGTTCCTTGCCTTTGATACTCATGTTTTCTAATTTTTTTAAAAAGCTAAATCTAGATATATCGCTTAATCTAGATATTTTTTTTTATTTATTTTTTTATTTTTTTTATTTATTTATTACTTGTAAATTATTTAACATTATAAATGATAACAATATGCAGACTTATATATATAATTTTTTCGTTTTTTTATTCTACTACTCCATAAGTTGAGCTCCAGGAGCTCGTGTTTATGGGAGGAGTATTTACATTTAGTTCTAATGATTTTTTAAACAATAATCAAAAACTTTTGATATAAATACAAACATAATATTAACATAGGTACACAAATTAGAAAAGTGTGTTTTTAAAGATAATTAAAATAATATATCTACTTACAGATTAAGTAAGCGTGAGGAAATTAAGGGTACAATATATCAGGTAAACAAATTAGAAAAATAGTTTTTTAAAGACAATTAAATTAATATATAAATATTTTACAAATTGAGTAAGTGTAAGAAAATTAGGGGTACAATATATCAGTATCCAATTTTAGGGACTTAATTAACTTTTTGAATTGTTCATAATTCACAGTTTCGGTTGCACTAATTTTATTTTTGGACAATAATATATTGTACCATCTTACACCTAAATACGAATAGTGGTGCTGAGCCGTGGTCGTTCTAAGCATAGGAATGGCTATTAAGCCATTAGTTTTGAATCTCTTGCTTATGCTATCTGAGGGGTGAATTTTATAAATAAAATATTCTTTATAAATTTGATATAAGGCGATTCTCTTATACAATTCTGTGATAGATGGTACATTAAATTCCCGAAATATCTCTAAAGTAGGGGAGTCATATGGTTTCCTAAGGATGATTTTTATAATTATTCTTTGAATTGTAATTATGGGCTGTAATATTATTTCAACTATGTGTTCTAAAATCTATTTTTGTTGGTCCAAGAGGTTGCGTTGGGCTGGCCGTGCGGAAAAAATGTCATATGATAGTATGATCAAATAATAATATGAAAAAAAATGTTACTTCAAATACGACATTCCCGACTTTGCGAACGTACCTATTTCTACAGAAAAAAAAAACAAACCAATGTATTAGCTACATCAACACAAAACAATACTTATTCGCTCGCAAACGAATTATTTCATCCAGCACTCAGAATAAAAAGTTTATCTGATTTGCATAGCTTTCAGTAGAATCGACGGAGCACACGTTCCGTGCAATATTGGTGCAGAACGCTGAACTTCCAGAAATCTATTTGTTTCCGAGCTTCCTAATTCTCGGGCGACATCTGGCGGCGTCCCACGGCAGCTAAGTGGCAAATCGGGTAATTTCATTGGTACACAATATTGATTAAATTTAGCAAGGGAGGCTTGATGTATACATATTATTTCCATTTGTATATTTGAATGGAGTGATCTGATTGTAGAGCGAATAATATAAATATTATTGTGTGAGACCATCGGGTATAAAATAGCTTAATATTATTTTAATGATTCAAAATTAAGATTTAAATTAAAGGCTATTTTATTATTCTAGAAAAAAATGTGCTCAGTTGCTATGTTGATAGTAATAGTGACATTTTCCCAGAGTTTTATATTTTAGCATTTTAAACTGATGAAAATCTTTAAAGATCATCATCTTTATTTATACTAGTGAAAAACTGAATTCTCGTCAACAAAATATAAGAAAATAAATGCAAAAAATATTTTCGTTGCAAAATTGAGCAATGAAAATTATCATGACGAAATAACATTAAACGTATCCTGTCACTATTTTGTAATCATTTTGGTAATCCATATCAAGGCGATGCAGCACGTCGTGTAACATTTGGAATCAGGCCGCAAACAATAACACTCCTTATGTAGATGGCAATAAGGTTTAAATTTCGGTCTAAAAACTGGCCGCTTGATTCGATATAAGCAAGGAAAAAGCATCGACAAAAAGCATGTTTTATTTTATTTTGCGAAGTTCAGGCACAACTATTTAAATGTTTTGCGATCAATTTCTAAAGAACTTAATTTACAAAATACAATAAAACCATAACCGAAAAATGATCATAAGTAGAAGATTTTTTAATTTTTTTGAAGTTTTTATGGGCATGATACTCTATTTTTTTTTCTGGGATTACAAAAATGCTCGATTAGTACATATATTATTCCACCTAAAATATTTCGAAGCGATCACATTTTCAAACACACATGATTTTGCAGTACTTCGTAGTGCTGCGCGAATTGCAAACCACAACTGCGTTCAGTATACGAAGGGATACATTATAATTATAAAAATCACAAGTGTCAAAAGACTTCTACAAATCTAGTTAACAAATTAAAAAAAAAAACATTTTCGTTTGGCCTAACATAATTTTTAACAATATCTTTTTTCATACGAATGGTATTGCGGCACATATTCTCATTCTGATGTTCAGAAATGTATTATGCACTAAAATATAAATTCTGATGTTTAGAAATGTATTACGCACTAAAATATAAATTCTGATGTTCAGAAATGTATTAAGCACTAATTAAGAATTATCAAAAAATACATACACTCACATATAAATGTGTGTTTTCAATGTTTAAATATAAATATGTAAGTGAAAAAAAAAAATTACTTTCTACTACAACACATAAATACCTGTCACACTTAATCACAAACACGTTGACACCTCAGCACAGGTTCTCCTAGTGAGGTGTTCACGTAACATACAATATCACCCACACTCAGTTTTACCCATATCAACCTAGGTTCTTTATTTTTTATACCTTTTTTCTGTACTACAATACAAATCACTGTAATCATTTGTAAAATGTGTATTCAAGAATAGACATAAATAAATATATAGTTTTTGAATTGTGGATTGATATAAGAATAAAGTTTTGTTGCAATATTAAAAATCGTCACAGTACGTACCCCAAAGACATACAGTTTTTACGGGATGCGTTAAAGATACAATAATTCAAATTTATGCAAATTAATTTAAGTCGGTGTACAACGTCCGGTACAGGCACTTTGCTGTCCGGTAATATTTTTTTTTAATAAAAAAATTATTATTCATATTTTCACCACATGTCACCAATGTTTTATCCTTTGTCAAAGTTTGAAAACCCGTCTGGCAATATTTTTTTCGAGTTTCGTTGAATAATGTACGTACGTACCTACGATGGCGCGCTTTTACAATCACAACGAAATGGCACAGCACCATTCGTCTCATTTTTAACTATTATTATTTAGTGTGTACGAAAGAGCGAGGACACTTTTTGACGCACTTGCTAATAACAGCTGTTGAACGCGAGAAACAAGGCAAATGACAGTGACGGAGTGTGGATTTTTTATTTATTTTTTGTTTTTAATGGAAAAAAAATGTTACCGGACAGCAGAAGACTGTCAGAAGACAGCAGAGACTCGAACCCAGGACCCTTGTCTAGACAAGGGTCCTGGGTTCGAGTCTCAGATGTGACCGTTTCCTTTTCTGATTTTTCTGTTTCAGATTTTCGTTTAGAAATCACTAATATTGTCTTCAATATTTGAATTAATAATTCTTTATTTGAAATTCGAATTATTTTGTTTAAATGTTTGACGGGTGCTTAATTAAATTGATATAATGAAAATACAACGCGCGTGGTTTCGGTGAAATAGGTCCGGTGAACAGACTTTAACCGGCGTTCGTATAGCTATTTCATTCGTACACACATATTCTTGGATGGTTATCTTTTTCATAAGAGGTGCTACATTTTCTCAGAATATAACGTGTCTTGTATTTTTATAATGTCATCGGATAAATGTCGTAATATTTAATGCCTACTAATATTTGAATGGTATCTAAAAACATGGAGTGATTTTTGTCATCTACACAAATGCGTTTATTAAAATATAATTTCAAAATGTGCCTGAAACAATATTCAAAATAGAAATCACGTCACTTTGATTTCGTTATACAGGGTGTATCGGCAAGTACCCGATAAACTTTAACCAGCTATTCCTCAGCACATTTGGAGTAAAAAATGTTATGGGCGCTTTGCTGTCCGGTAACTTTTTTTTCCATTAAAAACAAAAATAAAAAATCCACACTCCGTCACTGTCATTTGCCTTGTTTCTCGCGTTCAACAGCTGTTATTAGCAAGTGCGTCAAAAAGTGTCCTCGCTCTTTCGTACACACTAAATAATAATAGTTAAAAATGAGACGAATGGTGCTGTGCCATTTAGTTGTGATTGTAAAAGCGCGCCATCGTAGGTACGTACGTACATTATTCAACGAAACTCGAAAAAAATATTGCCAGACGGGTTTTCAAACTTTGACAAAGGATAAAACATTGGTGACATGTGGTGAAAATATGAATAGTAAATTTTTTATTAAAAAAAAATGTTACCGGACAGCAAAGTGCCTGTACCGGACGTTGTACACCGACTTAAATTAATTTGCATAAATTTGAATTTACGCAGAGGCAGTTTCCTTTACAAACTCACCTCTGCGTATCTTCGAATTTATGCAACAAATCTCTCTCTAAAACTTGTATAAATCTGTAAATCTTATCTGCAAAATTGATTAATAAATAAAACCACGGGTCAAACAGTCATCATTATAGACAAAAAACAAAGGCTTGACCCCCCAAATACCCTCTTATAAATTAAATTTGTACAAAACATGGATGACTTGCATGAAATTTGAAATTGTGCAAACGCAGTTTCCTTTACAAAACTTGCCGTTTGCACAAAATCGAATATTGTGAAAGGCTTCCCTTTAAATATCAAATCCCTTTTAATATGTAAATTTGTGCAAACTCACAAAATATTTAAAAATAAAATATGACCCGGGCAAGCGGATTGAAGAACAGTCAGGGGACCCAGTCAAAATTCGTCCGCTATCGAGTTGCGCAACAACGGCGCTCTGCCCTGTGAAAATTCCGGGAACCCAAAATAATTCTCGAAATTTCTCGCTAACAAAGGGAGAGCAGGGCTCGTTGGTCCTTTAAAAGGCGGAAAACTTGCGCAATTCGGCAGAGATCCAGCAACCATCGCCTCGACAACATCTCTCCTGGACTGCCCCTGACTGCCTCTTCAAGCCTCTTCTCTGCCCCGGGACCTTCACTTCAACCTGGCTTTCTTCTTTCTCCCGGCTCCCTGGTGCTCAGAAGAAACATTTTTGCAATAGTCGAAACGCCCTTTGTCAGGGCGCAGGTTCCCCCCTACCTTCCTCCCCCCTGCCTTAAACCTTTCTCCCATAATCTCCCACATTTTCCCCATTTCTCCCTTTCCCTATATTTTTCCACATTTTTTTCCCTATTTTCCCACTTTTTCCCCATTTTTCTCTTTCCTCATATTTTCCCCATTTCTCCCACATTTTTCCCTGTTCTTCATATTTTTCCCCATTTCTCCCACATTTTCCCCTTTTTTCCCTCCTTTTTCCCTACTTTTCTTCCCAGGCGTCGAAGCGGCCAGCCGGCCATTCCCGCTACATCGTCTGTGCGGCCGGCGACTACAGTGCCGTCCCGTACAGTGCCCATAACATTTTTTACTCCAAATGTGCTAAGGAATAGCTGGTTAAAGTTTGTCGGGTATGTGCCGATACACCCTGTATAGTAGGTACTCGAGTAGGTTCCAAACAAAGACGGCTTAGGATGGGCTGTTTCATAGAATTTGAACAATTCATAAAATTTCAACGTTAATTTTCGAGTTCTGTGAATGTCCTATTCAAGTTCTGTTATTATATCAATATAGGCCAGGTACTTGACAGAACTGAAACAATAACTGAACTAAACTGAGAATTCACAGAACTCGAAATTTTATTTCGAAATGTGTTCAAATTCTCTGAAACAACCCGTCCTTAGAATTTTATAATTTATTTGTTACGAGAATGGATTTTCCTTGTTCAAAGTGACAGCTATTTGATATAATAGTCTCTTGACTCCAGCTAGGAGAAATGTTTTGTGTGTTGTGTAAACTTTGTATTTTACCAATATGTGCAAATCGACATGATACTATGAAGATATTAATGTGGAAGAAAAGTCTGTAGAGCTCTCTTTGGCAAGAAACCCGTGAAGATAAAGCAGTATTGCACCGATATATTTTCTAAATAAAAGAAGAGCCACGAAGCGACGAGAAAAGCCAAGAAGGTGAAGAGAAGTATACAAATACGAACCAAAATGAGCCAAGAATAGTCGAGAAGAGTGGAGAAGAGCCAAGAAGAGAAACTGAAATTGAATTGTTCAAATTGAAGAATGGTTTAAATTCTCCGAAACAACCCGTCCTTAGTATCTAAACATATTTCTCCAAATTTGGTACGATAACACTCAATGGACCGCAGAAAACCCCCAAAAAATTAAAACGGATACTTACTTTCAGCCGTAGCCAAAATGTACTGTGATCTCCAAGATCAACTCAGAAAAAGGGTATTATTTCCCTTAGTCGTAGGTTCTTATATACTTATCAGTTCTTAAAAGACTCCTGGTTCTGTGCTATCACTTCGACCAGACTACTGGTCTGTGATATCTACACAGACCAGTAGTCTGGTCACAGAACTCTGAAAGGGTCTAATTTCCGTTAATCTGTTATTACTCAACTACCTATGGATCCTGACGACAATGCTGAGGGTATCTGATCTCATAAACTAAAAAATACAAACAAGACACAAATTAGGATAGTTGACCTTACTAGGACCATTTCACACGCCCTGCCTGACGTGTGAATTACATTTTTCTTAAAACTAACATTTCGATTTGGTAGGATATGACATAAGAATGGAAATTTATGTATATATTTTTTATTTACATTTTTATTCATGTATATATAATGTATTTGACGCTTGTTTCCCTAGGAAACCTCCCAACAGAGGTGGACGTAGATATCCGAAGTGGTTCACTAGAGATACCATCAGGAGCATTGAGAAAAAACATGCTCACCATAAAAAATGGAAAGCTACTGGTGACCAAAATGAGTATGAAATGTTCAGTAATCTCAGAGCAGTTGTTAGAAGAAATGTTCATATAGCATTCCGAACGTATGTCGACTCAATAGAGAGTGATATCAAGCATGATCCCAAGGCATTTTGGGACTACGTAAAATCACTGCGCAAGGATGGTGGTATAACAGACATCATGATGCATGGTGATCGGGAAGTTAGAGGAGCGGATGTAGCCAATGCATTTGCAACTCATTTCCAATCAGTGTACAGTAATGAGCCTCCATTACTAAATCCCATTTCTGCTTCCAAGATGAATGTGAAGGGAGCCCAAAACATTGATATAAGTCATATAGACGAATCAGATGTTAAATCTTCAATTAATAACATGAAACATACACATTCACTTGGGCCAGACTTTCTTCCAGTATTTTTTTTTAAAGGATGCGTTGAATTTTTAAAAATGCCACTAAGTTTTATATTCAACCTATCTTTAGATACTGGTATATTTCCTGATTCCTGGAAAGTCTCAAAAATTTTTCCCATTTTCAAAAGTGGATCAAAGACATCTGTCGAAAATTTCAGGCCAGTGGCAATACTTTCCGCCCCGGCTAAGTTATTCGAATCGATAATTCATAAACATGTGCTGTTTCAAGTAGAGCCTTTCTTAATATCGGAACAGCATGGGTTTAGAAAAGGTCGATCAACAGATACTAACCTACTGGTACTCACAGATTATATTTCCAAATCTTTAGATAAGGGCTACCAAGTAGATTGCTCATATAATGATTTCTCGAAGGCATTTGATACCGTAAACCATGACATATTATTAAATAAATTGTCAACTATAGGTTTTTCTTTACGGTTTCTCATATTCTTTGCAAGCTATTTTACTGGAAGAAAGCAATTTGTATCTCACGGAATATTCTTGTCAAAATTATTCCTTGTGCTGTCAGGCGTTCCACAGGGCTCTAATTTAGGACCGCTCCTCTTTCTGATTTTTATTAACGATATTACAGAAAATATTCTGCATTCCAGGTCACTTCTTTTTGCTGATGACCTAAAACTATTCTTGGAAATTAAAACTTTAGAAGACTGCATTCGACTCCAATCGGACATTAATAGAATTGTTGACTGGAGTAAACGGAATCGGATCGAATTCAATGTTTCTAAATGTTTCATTCTTTCTTTCACACGGGCACGTCATACTTGGTTTTACCGGTATACCATGAATGCCCGAAGTTTAAAACGTGTCTCCACTATGAAAGATCTTGGCATCATGTTTGATAGTAGGCTGACATTTCATACTCATATCGAAATGACGTGTAGTGCTTCACTGAAAATGCTGGGCTTCGTCCTACGCACTGCGATGAATTTTAGAGACACCCGGGTTCTCCAAGTGCTATACATTGCGTTGGTTAGGAGTAGGCTTGAGAGTGGGTCGGTGGTTTGGAGCCCGCATCAGGTGAAGTATTCCCTTATGTTGGAGAGAGTACAGAAGAAATTTCTGAGATTCCTCTACCTGAGGAAGTATGGCTACTACCCGTGGCTCTATCCTACTGACTTTCTCTTGGGCATGCTCGGTATGAACCATCTACGGGTCAGAAGAGATGTGCATATTGTATCACACTTCTTCAAACTGATTCGTGGATGGTTTGAAAATCCGACTATCATGGAGAGTATTAGTCTCTATGTTCCTGATGGTTATCTCCGTCACCGACAGCATAGACTGTTTTATCTCCCGGTCTGCAGGACCAACTTGCCAATGGTCATGCCGGTGGGGAGAGCAGTCTTGCTGTTGAACAGAATTAATTCGGATATCGACATATTTAGCATCGGTGAAGCTGCCTTTAAAAGGCAAGCAAAAAAATATTATGTGGAAATATATATTTTAGAATTTCATTTGGAGTTTGCAATTTTTATTTGGGTTTTTTTATTTAAATTATGGGTCAATATTAGCGTTACCCTTGTTTAAAAAGCATCCTTGCAATTATTATACTCCGGTTGGGCTATAAAGTCGGAAACTTTTTTGTTTAGAGCTGAATGCAATAAATTTTGGGAGATTTTAAAATGAAATGAGGGATTTTTTTTGATAATCATAAAAATGGAGATTTTGAGAAAATATGAATCTTTGACTAAATTATTTTTAATAGGTATTGTCGTATTCTAGAATGAACAATACATATAGTCAAAATTCTAAAAAAATGACGGTGACTGCCTCAAATCCGGCAAAGAAAAAGACAATACGTCACTTATAATGATACTGACGACATGGCCATAGACATAGAGAATTTAATGACTCCCAAAAAGACAGAAGAGCGTTCATTGCGCGTCTATGCCTCCTCTATGTTAGCCCCACGTTTGTATATTTTACCAGTTTCTAAGCCTCTCTAAGAAAAAATATACCTCCTCAAAAATCTTTTGTTCATTCAAATGAAACCCTCATGTACATGTCTCCTCGAGAGTACTTTTTTGTATTTTTTGGCGAGTAATCTATATGCATACATAACTGGCACTGGCTGTGGGTACGAAATTTTACGTATTGTGTTCAGGGAAAGAACCAGGAATAGGGTTCACATGAACCATAAAATTCATTTTAGTGAATATTAAAAATAAAAACAAATGATGGTTAAGGGGTTAAATTTAACCTGACGAGGATTGAATTTTCTCTACTCCATTCTCAAAAGTAGAAATCGCTTCTTGTGCAATGATAAGGGAAAATCGTGTGAACCCGGACCACTGGGAAAGAAGCATTTGAATTCTTGTGAAATATTCACGTAAAAATAAGAAAGCAGATTTTTCAATAAATTTTGATTATATTCCAGGAAAACACAACAGTAATAGTAGGTCGCAATTTTTTTTTCTCCATTGCCTCAGATATGGGTTGAAACCACCCCCCCCCCCCCCCCATGGAAATGTTAAATCTACTGGTAAGATTGCATACTACAATATACTAACAACAACACGTTAAATAAAATAGAGAATCAGGTGCCTAGATATTGAAGCCATTATTTTACAACACTGTCAAAATGCTTTAATGAAAGCTGCTAAAGCAAACTTGTTGTTGAATTATTAATGAAGGCCGTACTGCTCAGTGCTCAGTGTTTACAGCGCATTAATCAAACCTTGTACGCAGTTTCACTTAGCGGTCCTAAAAATAGCAATTAGATGACTGGACTAAAACAGACAAGCCCTCAGTGCTCAGTATTTGGGTTATTTTATAATCCATGAGAAGGTGGAATAACTGGAAGATGTGTTGCGCATCGAGCGAAATTAGTGATGAAAAAAGTTATTATCCACGCCATAAATAGAAACAAAAGGAGGTATGGCTGGAAGCTTGTCGATTGTCGTCGTGCTATGAGTAAACTACAGGGACATCATAGAAAGTTATGAGTTTGGCTTACAGGTAAAAAAAGGCGGGGTGTCGTTGTGCGTATTTACGCATTTGCGTTTGGTTAATTAATTACTTCTCTTCTTGGGTTGGTTGCTCATTGTTGAGGATCGTGACCCCTACTCCAATAAAGAAGTTGAGTCCATTTTTTTTATTTTTTTTATCAATGTTTGCATTCAAACTTAAATACTGGTTTTTTTTTTTTTTAAAGTCTGTTTTCATAAATAAATTAATTCTCAAAGTTTAAATTTTATTAAGCCCGCCAAAACGAGCGGAATCCGAGCGGTAAGAGGCGGGGTGTGGGTGTGACGTCATTTAAACTGTGAGAACCACGTCGCTTAAACATTTTGTATGGAAAAAAATTTAATTCTTCAATAAGGAATTCCAGTAATTTTTTTACCAATATTAACCGTCTATTAGAATTGATGTTATTAAAAAAAAGAAAATTGATTAAGATTTCATAGTTAAATTAATATTTTAAGTTAGTATATTTGCTTCTCCCGCCCGGCACGGTATTGAAGACGCTATTTGTTGACCGCCGCGCAGAAAAGTAAGACCAAAAGTAAAATAACGGTTTACAGCCCAGTTCACTGTGAGAATTTTCTGCGCGGAGGCCTGAAGTGTAATCACATGTAATGTGACACGTATTTTTTATTTTATTTTATTAGGTACAATATTTTTTACAATTCAAGGTTTTCAGTAATGTAGGCTTCACTGGGTGGCTTACCCGTGCTGAGGCCTTCATTTTATAATATAAAAAAACTACATAATACATTTAATGAGAAAAATTATACATTTAAAATTAAAAATACATAATAATATATTTAAAATTAAAAAAAAAAAATAGTACATTGAAAAGTATAATAATAAAAACTTCTAAGCGATGCAATAAACAACATATTGCAATAAACAACATAATGCAATAAACAACAATTTTTATAAAGCACTATACGAATATGTATCTTTAGAAATCCATTTTATATAATAATAACAACAAATACGTACATAAATATTTGACAATAGGTGGGAGCTATTTTTTTCACATAGATCCTATTGACAAAGGGGTTTCTCCGGAAATGCAGCTGGTTTTCAGCAGTGCCTTATTATATGGTAAACAAAAGATTAAATATTTAAAAGCCATCACCACATTATAATATATATTATTATATTATAGTAGAGAATAATTATCATGTCATGCGAAATCAATAAATATACCTGCACAAAACTAGTGGTTATGGCAAAATGTCAGATGGGTAGATACGCAATGATTATTATACTGTAAAAATGTATTATATTTATCGTAACGTACAAATGAACACAATTAATAATTTGATATACTTACTTGGAAGCTTTAACTCCACGACCGGCTGTGATTTGGCCCAAATAAACGTTTGGCCTATACACCTCTCTCATCTTAACCGACCATCTCTCATGTAATAGAAAGAGATGCACCATAGACATTGCGGTGATATACAAGTCACGACACATGTGACGTCAGAATTCTTTCGACCAATCGTGGAGCGTATTCAGTTTATTTTTATTTAATGCTTTTTCAAAAACGTTTAACTAATTCTAAGAATAATAATATAGAAATATATTTATATATTTAGAATCGATATTTTTTGATCTACATGAACATATTTTTTATAAGTCAAAATATTTTTCACTCAACATCCTTATTACAATGGTTGCCTGGGCTTCCCGCGGTTTTGCGATGTGTGGAGAGCCAAGGACATCAATGATAGTTGGTAATTCCAGCGTGGTGACCTTCCTCTGATTCTTCTGCCTTCCACTTTGCTAGTGACCGTGAGTTTCTCCAGATTTTAGTACTCAGTTTGGCGAGCAAAATATCTTCTTGTTAGCTTCTTCTTGGTATGTTCCTAAGTATCTTCAAATAAGCTGTAGGACTGTAGCAAACACATTGTTGGCCCTTGCTGTGCAGGGAAACCAGAACACTTTTCTCCAACATCACATTTCGAGAAAAGCTGGCAAAAGGAAGGAAGGCTAATTATTTATAATGATCGATAAATTATCGGCAGAAAGGTGAGGGATTGAAGATTAGAGTAGAACGATTTGCTATTATTATTGGTCAATAAGCATTGATAGAATGATCCAAAGTGTTGGGTTTCCTTGGTTTATTTCTGGTTTCCACCCAGGTGGAGCGGATTCAATTCTGTGCTAGATAAGCACCATTTTCCACGTATGATGATGGTAATATAAGGGATTAAATTATTTCTAGGTTACGAAAATAATTGAATTTCTATAATAAAATTTCTAAATAAAATAATAATTGTTTATTCTAGGGTAAATTTTTAATCAGTTTAGTGAGGTTCAGTTTGGCTAACATTCATCTTTGGTATGGACCTTAACAGTTATTAATCTTTCAAAAGCACTAACTATTTCGTAGCTGGCAAGGAAAGCTTTAAATTTGCATTTTAGGATAATTAAAAAGTTTTCCCGTGTGAACAACACGAGACTAGGCTCCCTCCTCCCTACCCTTGAATGCTAATAAGTGTTGTTTGGGGGAGGTCTCCAATGGCATATATTAAACGTAAGGGTAGTTGCTTTTCAATAAGAACATTCCTGGTATCGTCGGCTAGCCTCGCTGTCGGTGTTTGGAGACTGGTCGTTGATCCTAACAACTTGACGAAATAGGTATAATGATTTTTAAGGTATCTACTTGCTGCCTGTGGAACTGATACCGAAAGTTTTGAAGCGTTTTCAAGAGTTTTTTCAAACTAATATGGTGAAATGATATTTGATTTATTACTTTTTTACTGTGAATAGGTACCGCACAGGGGTTCCAACTACGAGTCAGTGAAACTATTTGAATAAAATTTTATTGATTTTAGAATAGTACGTACATCAATAGAACATGGACAGGTTTCCTGATAAACTTTTAGTAAATTTAGAATATATTATCAGAACGTCGGAACACGTGTTCGAACATGTTTTCGTAACACAAATAAAAAAAAAACTTTTAATTAAATTTTCTCTAGCCAGATATTGATCTTTACATAAACAACTTTTAACATTGTTTTTTTTTATTTCTGAAGGGAAGTTTAATTTGATAAATTTTTCTCGGGTGCTTTGCTTCAGGTTGTTTTTTTTTAAACTACTGGCTGGCTCTTCAGATGTGGTCAATAAACAAAGTCATTTCAGGGGTTTGGATTCTGGATGGTGGGCTTTAACTATCTGAGATTATCTACTTCTCTGGAACTCTACGCAAATATTTTTTCATTATTATTTTATTTTAATTATATTTGAAATAACACACATAAAATAAATATAATTCAAACCTATTACTTTGACCTCTTTTGGATTTGTCGCCCTTTACCGCACGATCCACGAGATCACCAAAATATAGGAAACTAGTAGAGAGAACTGAACAGCAAGAAAAGCAAATAATTAATTTATATATATTGTATCATACGTATCCAGACCTCCAGAATTTTTCAAGAGAATTCATATTTACGCCAAAATTTTTTTTATTTTCTAGATTCTTATATTCCATGAAGTGGTGAATCATTTAAATTTACTGAATTTAAAGTTAATGTCCTTTATACAAATAGAACGGCGTCATATGCGCCTCACAAGAGCACTCAAACCCCGAAACCGCTTGATACCGTGTCGCCGACACAATTGGAAATCTTTACATCACGATTACTAAATCAATTGATGTGCTATATGTGATTAATCAAGATAATTACATAGCAATATAATAGCAGAACCTGAAACACATCTGAAAATAACCATCCACCACCTCACTCGGAGCCACCAACCCAAGAAATGACCGCTGCTAGGAAGGCGACTCAGTATTTACGTAGAACCCCCTCCACTACACCCCGGATGGAATTCCATGATGGCCGCCGTCTTCAACCAATAACAGCCCGGCATGTCACCTTGAATTTCTTATCAAACACTGATTACAGATTCAAATGTGATTAATTGTGATATCATCAGACTGAATTTAAGGAAAAATGATGCAAGATATAACTACGGAATAAATGTCAACATCAAGAAATGATTATATGCTAACATAATAACATGAAAAATTATACCTAAATATATTTGTTACTCTTTGGGAAATGTTCAAACCAAAGATATTTAACTTCAAACCCAATATGAAAATTTGTATAATTATTTATAAAATAAATAAACGGGACTGGGGGAGATGGTTTTGGTAGATTGAACTGACTTGGTTAAAGGTATCATATTAAAATATAACTTTCCTCTCAATAAGATAATTGCAGAGAGGAAAAATACCTAACCATTTTACTCCTCACGAAAGAGGATAGAACACCTCCGAGAGGGCTCGATTTGAAAACGTTCTATAAATAGAGAATCGAATCCCATACAAAGTCAGTTCAACAACTACCTCTGAAAGGGAATCCTCTCGCCTGAAAAACCATCTCCAAGTCTCCAAAGTCTCAAGAAATATTTTCAAGTGTTTTTATTCATTAGTAAATTCAGTTTTTTCCAGTAATAAATTCTTTTCGTCAGCTCAGATCTGGAAATAAATTCCTCTCTGATCGTGGCTTTAAACTCCACTACAAACCTCTACAACATCTACCAAGACTGAAAACGCTGACAAGTGTACCCAGCTACCTTCGTATCTACAGTTATTGTACGGACGGTATATTGTCTCGTACATTTGGTCCTTCGAGCCGGATCTACACACACGTCTTCAGTCTCACCTAAAGTGGAGATGCCGTCACTTCGCAGCGGCCGCAAAGCCTCAACATCATCCGAGACCAGCCGGAACCGAACCCAGCCTGTCAACACTGGTCAAGAAGAACTTGTTTCTGAGAAACCCCAAGAGTCCGATACACCTTCTGAGTCGACTGAAGACTCTCTCCAAATGCTACGCCGAGAAATGCGCATTCGGGAGGAGCAACATACTAAACAAATCGCAGAACTACAATCAGCCCTGAACGCAGCAACACGTCAAACTACTACCCAACCCGTGCACAACTTAACCGCACCTGAAGCAACTTCAAATGTACCCCCGAGCCCAGCAGCTAACATCACCATATCAGGACAAGAATACCCAACTCATCGCACAATGGAGTATCAACCACAGCCATTCCTGACGAACCTAGACTCTCCGCTCTTTCCACCACCTCCTACAAATGAGAGGGCACGACATACTCAAGAGTGGTTACGACAAGGCGCCGACCCACTGACTCAACTAGCGTCGATAATGGCAGACGCCATCCGCTCCACCAGATCCCAGGACACCCCTCGAACACTAGAAGATGACTCAAGGATGGCAGCACTCATCGCCAGACAGTCTTCGGCAAAGGATTTGCCCACATTTTCTGGGGACCCGCTCGAGTGGCCTACCTGGAAAGCGCAATATATGCAGTCCACTACCACCTGCCAAATGACCGCCAGTGAGAACCTCATCCGACTGCAACGCGCCCTCAAAGGCAAGGCACGAGAGACCGTAGCACCCCTGCTTATGGATCCCTTTCAACTACCCGAAATCCTCAGCGTACTTGAGCAACGGTACGGCAACTCTGGAGCAATAGCCAAGTTTATGCTCGAAAAAGTGAAAAAACTACCCTATCTCACAACTGACGTATCTCTGGAAGACCTGACAGACTTCTCCGGGACAGTGCAAAATTTGGTGGCCTCCCTCCGGATCCTGAAGACCGATGGTTATCTCACCAACCCTACATTGCTGAGCGACATTACAGATAAACTGCCAAACACTCGTTAGCCTGGACTACGACTAGCCTGGCTGATGGAGGTCCGCGGACAGCGCGCACCTGCCACCATCACTCAACTCGCTGCCTTTATGAAGGAGATAACTAACGCAATACCAAACAGCGGGATGGTGGACCGTCCGCGACCTCGCCCACGCCGAGACCAAGTCCATGCAGGATACCAAGTGCAAAACAACAACTCAGGAAGGACGCCGTACACCCTCAAACGCAAGTCAATAACACCACCCAGCTACCCCGGGCCGAACCAGAAACATCAAGTATCCACGAGCAGTTGTGCCCAGTGCAGCCGCAACCACCCCACCAGAGAATGCCGAGAGTTTGCGGCCAAAAGCGTCACCCTACGGTGGGAGACAGTTAATGCAGCCAACTTATGCAGAAAATGTTTGGACAAACACCACACGCAGGACTGCAAGGCAAAAGAGTGGTGCGACATAGAGGGATGTCATCTACCACATCACACCTTACTACACGATGAAAACATCGTGAAACTGTGAGGTCAGAACGTCCATCTGAAGAGCGTACCAGTCGTATCCAGTGCACCAAACCAAGAAACATGTTCAACATTCGCACTTCTTGATGAAGGATTCATCGTGACACATATCGCATCACCGCCAACACAATAAGCAACCTCAACCCTCTTCAACAACAAATCCACGGAAAGCCCGTCATCCCGAAGATATTAATTTTATTTATTTATTTTATTTATTTTATTTGGTACATTATTTTGTTACAATTTATGTTTTCCAGTAATGTTGGCCTCACTGGGTGGCTTGCCCGTGCTGAGGCCTTCATTTTATAATATGTAAATCTAATCTACATATTACATTTAAAGAGAAGATAGTAAATTTGAAAAGAAAATAATAAGGTAAGTTTTTAGATTCTCACGGCCAAAAGCATTTTTCTCTACCGGATCTGCCCTGATGATGGACACTGCAACGCTGTCCGAAACGTCGGCTAAAGAAGGAGTTAGCGCAACACGGCATAACACCCCAAAAACAAACAACAAAAAAGAAAATAATAAATTTAAAATTAAAAATAAAAATACATAATAATACATTTAAAATTAAAAAATAATACAATGAAAATAATCTTGTGTGTTTGTGAGTGATGTGTGTTTATGTTGGTTTTGTGTGTTACGTGTAGGTTTTATTTTTATTTTATGTTATGACATTTTAGTAATATTGTCTTTTTTGTTGTTTAATCCATTTTGTAATTTTGTGTGTGAATTTATTTTTATTTTCCTCAATTTTAATTTCAATTTTTAGACTGTTGAAAGCTTTTATAGCATGGCATTGGTAGTGTCTTTGTCCAAAGGTTGAATTTACTGTTGGAGTTTTAATGTTTTCTTTGTACGCTTGTCTAACTGGTCTGTTAGTGTTATTTTGTGTATGTTGAAATTTATTTTTTTTGTTAAAAATGTAGTTTAGTAGTGTTTTAACGTATAATTGGCGTATATCTAGTACGTCACAGCTGTTGAATATTTGGTCTGTATCGGTCAGTCTATGTTTTTTTAGTATTACCTTTAAGATCGTTTTCTGTGCGGTTTCTATGTAATTGATAGCCGAGTTTGTTGCTCCTCCCCAAGCAATAATTCCATATTCTATTATTGATTGGCAGAGTGCAAAATATATTGTTTTCAATTGTTTTATTTTATATATATTTCTTATGTTAAGGAAAATGTGTATTGTTTTGAGAAGTTTATTTGTGATTTGTTTGATGTGAGGTACCATCTAAGGTTATGGTCAATTACGATTCCTAGATACTTTATTTGTTCTGTTTTTTTTTTAATAAAACAAGATAACGCCTACCTAATTGTGTCACGAGAAGTGCAAGAAAATAATGATACCACACGAATAATATCACGCACCGCACTAGGATGGAGCGCCCATGGTGGATCAGACCCAGGATACGAGCACCCAGCCGCCACATTGGCACTTCAACGTGAAACAGCCTCAGATACGATTGGAAGAACTGCTGAAAACAAATTTTACCGTCGACTCACTTGGTGTGACCGCAGCAACCCGAGTCAACAAAAACAACCTCGAACTTCCTCAACAATAAGGCCACGGAAAGTCAGTCACCCCGAATGAAAAGGACGTTGTAGACCAAATTTTCTCATTCAAAACAGTGTAAACAAAAGTGATACTAGTGGAAAAACAGTTTGTGAAAAATAATCGAAAATTCGGAAATTTGTATGGTAATAATCGAGAAAATAATCGAGAGAATAATCGAGACGATAATCGAAGCAGTGAAAATTTGCGTGACAATTACAGTGAAGTTCACGAGTTCGACAACCGCGCCGGGTGTATCCAGTGTGTAGGAAAACGGCCACCTAATCAATGAATGTCGTACTTATGCCGTGAAAGATAAGATTAAACTTACGAGTCAAGTTAGTTAAAAACACCGGATTAAACCAAGTGTGCCACAATAGCAAACATTTTACAAAGCATTGTAAAATTAGTGACTGGTGCGGCTTAGAGGAGTGCAAATACTCCCACCACCGACTGCTTCACAACCCGAACTACCGGGCCAAACACAGTACTGTAGCAGACGTTCACATCATGTGAAGCCACACCGAAAGTGAAGTGCTCAAAAGTGACGATACCACGCGAATAATACCCCGTACTGGACTAGGATGGATCGCTTATAACGGGTCAAACCTAGAGCACGATCACCCAACCACCACATTGGCACTTCAACACGAAACTCAAGCTCGCCAACATCAACACATGAGACCTTGAGGTGCCCGACCTATTCCAAAATCACACCAGCAAGTCACCTCTGGACCAGAAAGTTACATTCACAATTCAACATACATACCATCCGAGAAAGTAAAAAATTGCCCACCAGCAACCACCTCAATATCCTGAGCCCTTTCTTCAGATCAGACAGCATCCTCCGAATGGGCACACGCCTACAGACCCTAGAAAAGGCTAAAAGAGTAGTCCGGACTCCCACTACCCTGGATGGCGACAATTCATACATTCGCCTGATCAGCCACTACCATAAGAGGTCAGATCACCTCGGCGCGGAGGAAACAGTACTAGAAATACATATTCATTTTCTTTCATATTAAGATTATGTACAACAAGCCAAAAAAAAATTGGCGAACTACCGACACCTCGCCTGATTCATCACGTCCACCCATCCACACGTTACGAGCTAGATTATTTCCGTCATAAGAAGAGACCCAAGATACCAAGGAAACACGCTAATGTCACTGAGCCAGGACACCAGGATGATCGACGCTGTAGCTACCCAAAGCATAGAGTGACACTTTATACTACCACAAAGTTCCACATGGGGGGAGCGTGAGAAAAATTATTGCGATCAGTTAAAAGAAACTCTGCACATCCCTAGCGGAGGCCAAGTTTATGCTAAACAACTGCCCACTCACCCACATCTCGGTCGACCCACAAGACGAAAAACCCCTGAACCCCAACCATTTCTTACTATGGTCAGCCGGGACACGCCCTCAATTATCCTTCTACAACAAACAGAAGAAGTGACTCAACAACAACGGCAACAACTCGCGGATACCTTTGGAAAAGATTGCTGCACGAGTACCTACCCACTATGGCTGCCCGACAAAATGGCACCATCCGACTACACCAATATAGAAGGATGTCTGTAACCCCAGCTGACAAGTGACATTCCTTGTCTGTAGTGACAAGGAGGCACCTCTGTAAACCCCAGCTGACAAGTGACATTCCTTGTCTGTAGTGACAAGGAGGCACCTCTGTAAACCCCTGCTGACAAGTGACATTCCTTGTCTGAAGTGACAAGGAGGCACCTCTGTAAACTCCTGCTGACAAGTGACATTCCTTGTCTGAAATGACAAGGAGGCACCTCTGAAAACCCCGCTGACAAGAGCGGACATTCCCTACAATTTACTCCTTTTTATTCCCAAATATTTTACTCCTCACGAAAGAGGATAGAACACCTCCGAGGGGGCTCGATTTGAAAACATTCTATAAATAGAGAATCGAATCCCATACAAAGTCAGTTCAACAACTATCTCTGAAAGGGAATCCTCTCGCCTGAAAAACCATCTCCAAGTCTCCAAAGTCTCAAGAAATATTTTCAAGTGTTTTTATTCAGTAGTAAATTCAGTTCTTGCCAGTAATAAATTCTTTTCGTCAGCTCAGATCTGGAAATAAATTCCTCTCTGATCGTGGCTTTAAACTCCACTACAAACCTCTACAACATCTACCAAGACTGAAAACGCTGACAAGTGTACCCAGCTACCTTCGTATCTACAGTTATTGTACGGACGGTATATTGTCTCGTACATATATATATATATATATATATATATATATATATATATATATATATATATATATATATATTAGATAAATTTTTGAAATTCATCTCTACACACTGTCAATAATTGATTAATAAGAAAAATTATACGTCTTTCTTCAAAATCAAATACATACCTTCCTGCTTTCTTATTTTGCATTTTTTTATTACTGAGGGTGATATGAAACATATGTATATTTTTGGAGTCAGGCTTTATTAATTATTATCATCCAAACTTATAACTAGATACATAGTGAGAGTGACGAAGAAATTAATTGTTCTCTGGAGGGTGAACTGAAAGAGGTTCTGAGTTATTTCTTCGTGTCAGCAACAAATGTGTAATTAACTAGTTAATTACAATATAACTTCGTTTCTAAGTGGAGTCAAACTTTGCTTTTGTTAGTACGAGTAGAAAGGTGGAAAGTTCTCGTGTCGTGTTATATTAAACACACGGAAAGTGTAACAAGTAAAGTTTTCAAATAATTTCCCACGAATAAGTTGAAGGAGTTATCACGTCAGAATGTTATAAGTTATAATATTATATCCGGTCTAAGCTGAAGGTGTGCTTTTCGGGGGGCAAAGACGAAGAACTATAATAATTTATTATTATCAGTGCCTACCTTTTTTTAGTAGTTAGTATGATGAACTTGTTGTCGAATGCAAAATTTTAACGCATTGATGAAATTTGTTAATTACCTGAGCGCAAAATATGCGTAGGCTTTTAAGTGATAACTTTTAATGTCTTGAGGTTCAAAGTTACTTTTGAATAATCTTGCGAAAAAATAATACAATTTTTATGGAATAACTAAATCCTCAAATTGAAATTTTTAATTATTGAACACAATATTAGAAAAATATACAGTCGCATCTAGTACTAGAACCCTCTCAGCTTGCCGGGGCGCTGCTCTAGCAACCAATAAAAATGTGCGGTGAGAAAATTAAGATAATGTTGTTAGTTCTTATTCGAAGTGTTGTACAGTTAAATAGGTTCGAAGGAGATAGGGTCCCATCAGTTCAGTTGGCAAAACTCACCATATTTACGAAATTAAAATGGAATGACGATATGCAATTTCAGGTAAGTTGTGAGAGAGAGACAGCTGTCTAAATGGTCCATAACAAGGGTAGCCAACCCGCGGCCCTTAAAATGGATCATGTCATGAAGGTCGCCATCAAAACAGTGAACTTTATTAAGTGGAAGGGTCAACCCCTTCACCGTCAATTCCAAGAGTTTCTCATATCAACTGGATTCACAGTTTAATGACGTTATATTTTATGCAGAAGTAAGATGGCTGACCCGTGCCAAAATATTGAAAAAAGTGTTAAATACAATCAAAGTCAAAAAGTATCACAGAATTTGAAGACAAGGAGTGGGTTAGCGACTTTGTATTTCTGGTCGATATAGTTAGCCATCTAAATGTTGTACTCGTATAGAGGGAAAGATCAACTAATAAATAACATGTATGATCTTATTTCCGCATTCCAAATGAAACCTGGGCTTTGGGAACAAAAATCTTCACTCATTTTCCTACATTGTTATTGCAGCAAGACATTACACGAATGACGGCGGTTAAATACGCTTCGTTGTAATTCGACTTGAACTTGTAATTTGAAAACCGATTTCAAGATTTTGAAATGCATCACATGCTTTTTGCTGCATTTGCAACGCCATTCTCCGTCAGACGTCAATTTATTACCAGGAATTTTACAAATGGAACATTGTGAAATGTGTTGTGATGCACAGTTAAAGGAGAAGTTCAATCAGAATGGTTTGGAAGAGTTTTACAAAACATATTTGGACAAGGAGAAATATCCTGCATTTTAAAAACATGTTCTATCGATGATTTCACTATTTGGAAACACTTATTAAGCATATTAACACTTCAAGCGTTTGAGGGTCGTACATGACCTGGCGTCCATATTTTATAAAAGTATTTTTATCTTTTTTTTTATCATGCAAAATACATATTTTTTTGTCCTTAGAAAGACAAATAATAATTCTTTCCAGTTTGCCTCAAATATTTATAGGTACTGGAATCCATTAATAAAATCCAAAAAGGATAATTCATATTCCTCGCTGCTATTGTAACAATCGGTTAACTTTAAAAATTATTACTTATTTTTTTATTATTATATGGACACGATAAAAGTCACAGTATTCTTACAAATTCCCCAAAAAAAACAAATGTGTTTTCGAAATATCGAGTTCTCTTATTTTTTCTATGATAAGAGTAAAAATATTAAGCAAAAATGTGGTTAGCATTTTTGACAACATTTTTCTTGTTTGTGTAATGTTTATTTTAAATGCATAGACTGGAAAGATAATTTTATCTAGTTTCTAAAACAGTATTTGTTTTTACGGAAAACTAAAAAATAAGATATATGTAGCCCATTTGAAATACAAAGAAAACATTGCAAACTGAACAAATGTGATGAATGTACTGTGAGCATTTGGAAAAGTGTTTGCGTAGTTTGCTTAGTTCTGACAGACAAAATCAGACGACTAACGAAAATTTATTATATTTTGTTTATTTTTATTATTTTTTTTTGTATTGCCTAACTCAGTGGTCGGCAAAGTGCGGCTCCGGAGCCGCATGCGGTTCTTTGGCTTCTTGAGTGCGGCTCTGGCACAAATGCTAAGGTCGCACTGCTGTTTTTAAACTCCTGAAATAATTCGTCTATTGACAAACACCATTTCAAAACAACAATTTTAAATATGAGGGAAGCATTTATCAGCGTGAGTTTAAAAACAGCAGAGCGACCTTAGCATTCGTCAAAAATCCTCTTATTGACATTGGTAACTTTGAAATACAATTGCAGGATTTAAAAAACAAGGAAATATGGTGCTCTAAATTTGAACGTTTTTGTATTGATTTGGAAATATTGGAGAAGAACAAATGTGATCTTAGTTCACAACACAAGTGGTCTGTTTTGAAAGACCTGGAGAAGGAAGACATTTTCAACGTCTGGAATAGTATTCCTGACTCTTACGATCAGCTGAAAAAACTCGCGTTTGCTGTTTGTTCCCTTTTTGATTCTACATATTCATGCGAAAAATCTTTTTCAAGAGTAAACTGAGAAGTCGTCTTATTGAGTGTCGAGAACCTGGAATCATGCTTAAAATTAAAAACAACAACATACAAACCTGACTTACTGAAACTTTCCAAGAAGGTGTAAGGACATTAAGTAATTGTCAGTCATTGTCTTGATTTAAATTAATGGATACCTTACTTTCATATTATTGTCTATCGACGAATGAATCTTTATTAAGTGTAAAATCAAGTTTTATTCAGTTTACCCGTAATTTAATGAAGGTCTAAAATTATAATAAAGGTTTACTAAATTAAAAAACAGATTTGGCTCTCAGAATTATTTAGAATCGTTGTAATGTACATATTTGGCTCTTATAATAAGTAAAAATTTTGCCAGTCAATTTTTGTTAGTAAGTTTGCCGACCACTGGCCTAACTCTAATCAAATAAATATGTTTAATTCTCATTTTTGTTATATCTTCTTAAAAAAACAGTATATTTCTTGTTTGCTTTGAATAATAAAATAAATTTTGTTGTACGGCCCGGTAGGAAATCTCATTTCTCAAATCTGGCCCGGCTGCTGAAAAGGTTGGCCACCCATGATCTAGAACCAAGAGGTAGGTACTAAGTCAGCGGCACAATTGTTTTCATTTAAATATCTATTGAATGTACTTCTTTTGTTCTTCTTTATTATTCTGCTTTATGATTTTTCTGATTTCAACGGAGTAGAACCTTCGAAAAATAGAATGCGTAAAAAATAACCAAATGCATAGGCATTATGCGGGGTCTGAAATGTTGTCCTTTTTCTCTGACCCCACGGTACCGATTATAATGAAATGTTGCATTTGATCAGAGATAGTTTATAATTGGTCGGAAGACTATTTAATAAAGAAATCGTTAATTTGTTTTGTTTTTAAATCACTTATCCCATGTAACCATTATAATGAATTGTTCGATTTGATCCGAGATAGTTTATAATTGGTGATAATTATTCCGAAGACTACCTATTTAATAAAGGAATCGTTAATTTTTTTTTTTAATTCACTGACCCCATGGTACCGATTATAATGAAATGTTCAATTTGATCCAATATAGTTTAAAATCGGTAATAATTGGTCGGAAGACTATGTAATAAAGAAATCGTTAATTTGTTTTTGTTTTTAAATCACTGACCCCATGGTACCGATTATAATGAAATGTTCAATTTGATCCAATATAGTTTAAAATCGGTAATAATTGGTCGGAAGACTATTTAAGAAAGGAATCGTTAATTTGTTTTTGTTTTTAAATCACCGACCCCATTGTACCGATTATAATGACATGTTCAATTTGATCCACGATAGTTTATGATCGGTGGTAATTAGTCGGAAGTTTTTGTTTTTAAATCACTGACCCCATGTTACCGATTATAATGAAATGTTCAATTTGATCCGAGATAGTTTATAATCGGTGATAATTGGTCGGAAGACTATTTAATAAAGAAATCGTTAATATGTTTTTGTTTTTAAATCATTGTAGCCTCATTTCTCATCTACAAGCCACAGTGGATTATGTTAAAAGCGAAAGAAAACTTCCTCGGGTTAAGCGTTGGAACTTCAGACCGAAATTGAAATCACATGGGACAACAGAGCAAATAAAACAGTTTTAAAGTCGGAAACAGCATCAGCAAGTTAGCAAACTTCTACCACTTATTTCCACGCTATTAGTTGCTGAAAACTCAAAGTTCACGAATCCCAGAAGACGTCAAATATTGACAAAAAATCGTTGTTATATTGTGGTGTTTAAGGAGAAGTAAAGATTCTTTGACTTGAATGCTTTTCAATGTTTTATACTGTATTATTATCATTATATCATTGAGGAGTTAGATGCTCAGGATCCGAAGATAATAGAGACAAGGAAGATGGGCCATTTACCATGCAATAAACAACACCCTTGAATAAATATGAAATTAGTTTTCTTTTGTATAATTGGAGGATCTATATAATTGAGGTTAAATTGTTGGAAATTATATTAGTAATATCCATTCGGTTGCAGGGATAATACAACATGTAAGATGTATTCGATTCAATGGGAAATCTATCTAATCTATCCATACAACAAATGAGTATGCTAGGAATATTCAAATGTATTATTTTAATTTAATGCGTTTTTGAAAATCTATGATGTACAACTTTCTTTCTTACTTTGTCTTCGTGTAGGGTTTTTAGGTAACATTTTTTCCCTATCGATAAAATACAAGGCTTCTAAATCTATAATAGCCAGGTAACATTTTAAATACCCATATGAAATAAAAATTGTGAGGCGCAATGACGCAGTTCTAGTTGTATAAAGAAATTTAACTTTAAAATTAGTAAATTTAAATGATTAAACACTTACACAAATAAGAATCCATAAAAATTTTTTTTGCTTGCGAGTGGTTTTTATAGCAACTATGGAAGGATATTGTGTAGTACATAAGCAGAACAACTATTTTTCTCTTGAAAATAGTCTAATTGAATAAACCCCTTAGCTCTGCGTCGACTTATTTTATTTTTTGTTATGTCAATTGGATTATTACTTTTACTAACTCTCTGACTATGGAGGTGTCGTTAATAATGTTCTGTGGACTTATTGGAGATCATTAAAAAGTTTATTCAAATATTAGCATTGGTTAAATACTTTTGGTTCATTTGAATGTGCCATGTCTTCCTCTTATTCTCCTTACACTCCTTTCTTTACTCATTCGCTCTACATGCTCAGACCATATAAACCTCTATATTTTAATTTTACTCATTACGCTTACTTCAGTCTTGTATTCTTTGCGAATCTCCTCATTTCTCATATAATCTCTTCTTATTAACTCCCAATCTCTTCATATAAGGTTTTACCACTAATATGCATCAGGGATTTCATTTCTACAACATTCATTTTACTTTTATCCATCCTCTACCAGTTCCCTGCCTCAATACTATACGTGGATGGCTAACTTCGTTTCTTTAAAGATTTTTTTGTAAGCGCTAACCGATTGCAGTCCTCCATCAATGGAGTTTCCTGCATTTACACTTCTTTGTAAGCGCTAACCGCTTGCAGTCCTCCATTAATGGAATTTCCTGTATTTACACTTCTTTATAAGTGCTAACCGCTTGTGGTCCTCCATTAATGGAGTTTCCTGCATTTACAGTTCTTTGTAAGCGCTAACCGCTTGCAGTCCTCCATTAATGGAGTTTCCTGTATTTACACTTCTTTGAATATCTCTATCAGCCTTTCCATGTCTCGTAAACATATTTCCAAAATATAGTGAACCGATACATGAGTAAAATAACAGAAGAGGATGTATGAATGTGAATGAGGTAAGAAGTGTGTTCCGAAACCAAGTTGTTTGGCGGTACGTCCTCTTTTTTATTTTTGTATTTGCTTCTTATTATTTACTACCATGTCTACGCTATTGTTTATATTTTTTAAAATTATGTTTTTATTTGGATTTAAATTATTATTTCTGGTTTACAGTAATGCTACGGGTAAACAGGGCGAAACGCCGCTTGCTGTTGCATGTTCCTTTCCCGTAATTCGCGGAATTTTTTTCCTGTTTGTACGTACCCTTACCAATGCATACTGTAGGCACTGATCAAAATGTTAAATGTACGAGTATAAAGCAAATATAATTTGGACGAAAATAATTAAAAAATTATTCGAAACATCTGTGGAAATCCAATATTATGGAATTTAGATGACATCACTGCAGACGAAAACAGATTTTTTCAAAAAACTTTAAAAACGAACTGAACATTTTTTATGGGAACCAGTTGTTATTCATTTATTCATTTTCGGGAAATCGACAGTTTACATTTAATCAGTTTGTACATACGTATTATATAGTAAAATAAAACCAAATATGGATTTCCTCCTTGTGACGTAAATTAAATTTGTGAGAAAGGAATATAAATTTAAAAAATTATACAAAACAAAAGATTATATTAAACGAAAAATTTACAAAACAATACATTTATAGCCATGGAGAGAATTTGTAGATATAAATCAAATCATAATAGAGATATAAACAATAGAGACATAAACATTATTCACAAACTGTCAGAGAAATATTCTTTAATGGACCTCTTGTATTTGGTAAGTTCGCAACTGAAAATATCAACCTTGGATAATACGCTATTGTAATTATTGCATAGTTTGTTTAGGCAAGAATTCTGCTTAGAGTTCGTTTTGCTTTGATCAACCCCGAACAGGACACAAGAGCGTGTTGAACTCGCAGGTATATTGAATGGAATCTTGTTATGGAAATAGGTTTGTTATAATGTAGTACCTAAACGTATTTAGAATACGTGTGCCGTTCTAATTGATAAACAAATCTTGCAAGCCTAAGGCAGATTTGCGTTAGCCAATTCGGTTCACAAGCTAATTCCGAATTCACTATATAGCATTTACACGCACAATAGTCATATGTATTATGCATTATAATACCAACTGATTCTATGCAGGCTTCGGGCTGTATTATATTACCTTTGCAAAACGTTAAGGCGAAGCTTAATGCCAAATCACTATTTTGATTAATCTTTATAACGAATTGGTGAACATTATGAATACCAAAAAATATGCTTAAGATAAATTGAATGTTTTCCTATCGTTTCGCTTGAGTAGAATATAAATAAAAAATAAATTACTAAATAAAAAATATGAATGTTAAGGAACGACCCGTGAGGTAGCAGTGTAAGATCTGTAAGAACCCGGCGACCAATCACAGGGCGTTTATGTCTTTTACGGTTTTAATCGTTTTTAAATGAAGATTTATTAATTCTGCATGTGATTATGTACAATAAAACATACGAAAAATAAGAATAATATTACTTATACGTTGGATTGATCAATCATCACAGGCGTTTGAAACATCAGTGTCTTGTTCATGTCACGGGTTCCAATACCGGCGTGTGCAAGTAAATTTTATTGTAATTTGTGTTATTTCACAAATTACTCATTTAAAATGCTTTGCGGCTCGTTCCACCATTCAAAATCGAAAAGTTGCTTGGATTGGCTTTGACCGTATTTGGTGACCAGATCTGAGTAGCCAGGCATCTACCCCACCTTCCCCGTCCCCATCTCCTTCCCCTCTCCGCCACCTCCACCCTCATACCATACCCCAATTGGGGATGCAAACATATATTTATTTCAGCGTCCCAAATCCTACAATTATAATATCCCGTGATTTTTCACGGGACTGCGCTAGTAGTACATAACCCTTCCGGAAAAATCTCCTCAAGGCACGTCCGGACAATGAATCAAGATCTTATTGAAAAAGATGCCGATTTGATTCAGTATCCTGGCCTGTCTTTAGGCTGTTTGTCTGCCGGTCGTGACGTATAAATATTGCAGCAAAGTTGTCAGATGATGTTTATAACTCTGTAAAAGAGTTCAATCGCCACCCCTGCCTACCTGTAATGACATTGTGGGGCTTTAACCATCTGCGTCGTGATGGCATGCTAATCTCGGTTCTATTCCTGTCCCATTCCCGTCCCATCTCCGTCTCATTCCAGGCCCATCCCTGTCCCGGGCGCAATGGTTAGGCGGTCACCCTATCCAAACCGGCCATTATTGAATATCTAATATTCATTGTGATGCAAATAAGGATCGCTCCGTAACTGCAGACTGCAAACTACAAACTGCATATTGCAGGATCAGTAACGTGGAACTTGTGTGAACAGAGTGACCAAAAATTATTTCGGAAAATGTAAAAATTTAACTAAACTATGATGAATGGGATATTGTATATTGGGATATCGAAGGGGGCGGGAAAAATAATGAGATATATACACTCTTATATTTCCAATATATACTAGTATATGGAAAACACCCTTAATGTATTTGCGCAAACAATTTATTTATTCATTTTCGGGAAATCGACAGTTTACATTTAATCAGTTTGTACATAAGTATTATATAGCTAAAATAAAACCAATTATGGATTTCCTCCTTGTGACTTTACCTCTACTGAGACAGCATAATATGGAATAAGTAAATTAAATTTGTGAAAAAGGAATATGAATTAAACAAAATTATATAAAACAAAAGATTATATAAAACGAAAAAATTACAAAAAAATCATTTATAGCCATGGAGAGAGGTTGTAGATATAAATCAAATCATAATAGAGATATAAACATTATTCACAAACCATCAGAGAAATATTATTTTATGGACCTCTTGCATTTGGTAAGTTCGCAACTGAAAATATCAACCATGGATAATACGCTATTGCAATTATTGCATAGTCTGTTCAGGCAAGAATTCTGCTTAGAGTTCGTTTTGCTTTGATCAATCTTGAACTGGACATAAGAGCGTGTTGAACGCGCAGGTACATTGAAATTATATACATTAATACTATTATATACATGGAAATACATCAATAATGCTATAAATGAGTTTCAAGTTATTCCAAAGTATCTGTGTGTGTGTGTAGGTACCAAACTAAAAAAAGAACCCTCATCAATATATGAGTCTGGAAAATGGGCTGTAGATCAATAAATTAATCAATTGTATTCATGATAAATCAAACAAGTTAAACAAGGAACAAATTCACTTAGTAGTCATTAAGTTAAATTCTATCATGAATTGGGTGCGACATTTATCTATCCAGTTATCTGAAACCAAAGAAAATATAAATACATGATTACAGAAAAACAAGTGAAAACCGAAATAATATATTAAAAAATGAACACAAATTATTGGTGACATTGAGCCAAATTGAGGACACATTAGATAATGTACAAAAAAATTAACTTACTTAACGAAGGTATAAAATGATAGGTCAAAAAAAAAAAAAAATAGATTAAAGTTAAGTTAAAATTAAGAACGAGTTTACAGAGTTAAATGCCGCTGAAGTTAAGAAGGGTAAGGTGAAGTTTGAAAAATACCTAGCTCCTTACGTGCGTCAGTAAACACGGCCGAAGTCATTTCAAGGAACGATTCGATTGTGAATGTTGGTCTTTCACAGGGCGAATATTTAAAGGAGAGACTGTCTCCCTATCTATAACTTGTTCTGAAAAGTCGGTAGATACCTACCACTGTGGGCACCCATTGCTAATCCTACCCACACTGTCAAACGCCTTATCTTAATTTGTTGTGTAAATACTCTTTTATCGTTTAGAAACTCCACTTCTTGAAGCATTTTATTTCAACGAACTATTTTTTTAATAAGGGAAAAAGTCAGACGATAACTTAAGAATAATCATTGAAGTATTGAAGATAATATCTTAACAACTCTGAAACCGAAAAATCGGTACAAGATTCGGTCGCATTTAATTAATCTTTTATTGTTTTGTTTTGTTTTTGTTTTTTAGTGTCTATTTAATTACAGGTTTGATGAGAGTTACAATATATGATAATCTATAATATTTCATCTGTTTGTTCTTAGTCCTCCTCACTAAGTAGTCCTGTGCTGAGGCGGACTGGTAGATTTCTTTGATTTTCTGTTATTTAGTTTCTATGATGTTTTTAATACATTTTCTAGTATGTCTGCATTAATTTCTTTCACCCATGTTTTGATTTTTTCTTTAAGCTTTTTTATCTTTTCTATCTTTTTCAAACTCGGAGGAAGGATGTTGTAAAGTTTGGTTGCCAGATATATGTGGTTTCTTTGGCCAAAACATGTCTTGAATTTTGGAACATCTCGTATATCCCTTGTCAAAACAAATTAAAAATTAACTTTATGTCTGCGTTATCCCGCGAATGGTTTTTATAACAGTGTAGCAAAATATTCACAGTCATAGCGAAAAATTACTACGAGTTCGTGAACAGTAGACCCCGCGTCCAAAGAGGATTTTTAATGTTTTTTTCAAAAAAGTAATGTTTTATTATTTACAAAAATATATGTTACAATGTACTAATAATTGCATATAATATAATTATTCTTTCGAACTTTCTTCAAACAGGTACCATAATACTGAAAAAATGCAAATAAGAAAGTCTAAATAAATACCACGATATCAAATTTAAAAAAATAATCTTTACTGAACCATTAAAACGGTCACTATTTTTAATCGGAAACGGAACGTGCAAGCAAATTTACATACAGACAAAACGCAAAACGGTCGAGTTATAACAAGACTTCGCTGCGCTCGCGCTCATATAATTATGATTTCATATAACGAGAAGGAACTTTGACAGTTGAAGAATTCTGTTGTTTTTTTCCGTTCGAATACGAAAAAATCTAATTTTATAGCCTTTTGTAGGTTAAAACTATATTTTTTGTCCGCAGTAAGTCCAGTAAGTGTTATTTTCTCTTAATATACATTCCTTTTTGCTCCAATGGCCTTTGCCGTGGGGAAGAAACCACCAGATCTCGTCCCCCCTGACCCACACCCTATTAATTTTGAAAATGATATTGCTAGCGATGTAGAAATAATGACGGATACCTCTACTCCCAAAAAAGAAAAGTTAGCGTCCTTCCGAAAAAGGAATCTTCTCAGGTTACAGTTCCTGTAGACATTGTCGCTCCTCCACTCGTTTCACTGTACCCGACTTTATCGTGTATGTGCAAAAACTACACATAAGGCCACTCCCTGCATCCCCTTGATTTCGGTAAATTTGTAGGAAAAAAAACCACTTGGCATTTTCCCAGGTGGTATCAGATCGGAGGGAAGATTCCCCATTTTTGTAGAGTTCACTACTGCACTCAATGCCAATAAATTTATGAATTCTATTGACTACCTCTCTGCCAAAAATACAAGGCTAACATCCCTTCATTTAATGTCTCGCGCATGGGTCTAGTAAGAGGTATGCCCACAGACCTATCCGAGGAAGAACTCATCGCGGAACTTATTATCCCAGCTTCTTCGGTGAAAGTTTTAAAGACTAGGCGGCTTAACTACACAGACAGGCTTCCGATTCTATAGTTTGGAAACCCTCCCAAAATGTAGTTCTTACATTTGAAGGCCAATCTACTCCCTCTCACGTATACCTTTTCCACAACTCTATCCCAGTGGAATTTAATTCATACCCGACAATTCAGTGCTTTAACTGCTGTCGGTTCGGCCATTCCAAGAAATCATGTTCTTCTCCTCGCTGCTTTAAATGTGCAGATAGTCATTTAGCAGATCAATGCCCCTCCCCTTCCAACCCCCCTACTGGCATCAACTGCTTAGGCTCTCACACAGCCATATATACACCCTGCCCCGAACATTCACGCCAAAAAAACATTAAAAGTTATATGGCATCCAATAGCGTATCGTACTTCCATGCTTCTAAAATGATAGCTCCCTCTAAAAAATCTTTTGCTGAAGTCGCCTCTCAACCTTTGCTATCTCAAAACATTATTCCTCCAAACTCGTCATACAGGAAGACTGTAATGACAAAATCTGCTTCTTGTCCTCTTAAAACCCCCGGATATGATCATCTTGGCAATAACTCCCAGCTCTTGTTCCCAAATGGTTATATCAGCTCCCCATTTCCCTAAAATACCGTCTTTCCTAACAGCAATACTTTATCCACGAACTGCAATGCCTTTATCCCTAAATCAAATGGAAATTCTTTAAATCAACATCATTTCTGATGACAATTCTTCCTTTATTTAAACTTCCATCATGTTACTTATTAATAAATAATTCCCTACTGTCCAACGCTGCCTCTTTACTCTCCTCCTTATATTCTCTTGTTACCAATGGCTGCCCTGACAGCAGGAATTCTTCAGTGGAATAGTAGAAGAGCCTTTTCCAATAAGGATAACCTCATCCGCCTTCTACATTTACACACAATTTCTATTGCTGCCATCTCTGAGACTTGGTTTAAACCATCTCAGCTCTTCAAGGTGAGTGGTTACCAATGTCTGCAGGACGACCGCATTGATGGGAAGGGTGGTGCAGCACTTCTAATCAAAAACTCCCTGTCCTTCACCCCTATTTCCATTAAACCCCCAGATTCATCTTTCCAATTAGTGGCTGCTACTGTCTCTAATATTACATTTGTATCCCTTTACATTACCCCTTCTACCCTATTTGACATTTCATTATGGATCTACATGTTTAGAAAAATATCTTCTCCCCTGGTCATTCTGGGTGACTTCAATGCCCACTCCCCTCTCTGGGGTTCTTCATCAACGGATCCCCCAGGAATCAAAATAATTGACCTAATAGATTCCTTGAACATGTGTCTTCTAAATGACGGATCCCCAACAAGGTTAAGTCTACCTTGGCAGAGCCCTAGTGCGGTGGATATAACTCTTTGTTCCCCAAGTATATATCCACTAATTTTCTTGAGAACTTCACCAGACCCGTGTGGCAGTGACCAAAATCCAAATATTCTAAATCTGGCTTAACGGTTAAATACTAACCTCTTTAAAAGAAAGCCAAAATTTATCAAAAAAAAGCCGACTGGTACCATTTTGGAGAATCTATTTAAGGTCATGCCCTCTCCCTGTCTACCCTTTCTTCAGATAACTGCACCTCCTCTTACAAATCTTGGTCTGATTTCATTCTAATTTTCCCCCCGGTAAGCCAAGGATGCCCAAGCTGTTGCTAAACGTACATTCCGTTTAAAAAAAACAGCTGGCGTAATTTCTACACTAATACATCCCCTGCTACTCCGGCGGCGGAGGTTTGGTCCATGATTCACAGGTTTAGGTCTTCCTTTTCCCTGCCGAAGTCATCTCACAATTCTGGTATTTGGATTTCTGACTTTCTTAAGAAAATTTCTCCCCCTTATGTACATAATCTTGACGAAGTGCCTGTTTTATTTTACACCCCAAATTCTTCTTTTTGTTAGATGCTTCATTTTCCATAGACGAGTTAAAAGGAGGACTTCGGGCAGTGACAAAATCTTGAACATATTCTTCCGCCACACTAATGACCATTCCCTTTCCTACCTTTTCTCTCTCATCAATATCTTCCTCAACTCTGGTATTATTCCCCTGGACTGGTTAATTAAAAAAATCATTCCCATTTGCAAAAGTACCAAAGATCCAAGTATAGGCTCAAGTTACTGAACGATTGTTCTCTCTTCAACACTTTGCAAAGAAGCTGAAAGAATGATTAAGAATAGATTAGACTGGTTTGTAGAGAAAAATCATATTCTTCCTCCTTCCTAGTGTGGATTTAGAAAGGGTAATAGTACTCTTGACAACCTTTCCTCTCTTGTTATAAATGTCGAATTAGCGTTATCTAAAAACGAATATTATATTGCAGTATTTTTAGACATCTGCGGAGCATACGACAATGTAAATATACCCATTCTAAAAGAAAACTGGGCTATTGGCAATCCTCCTAAAATTGCTTCAATTCACTATCAATTTGCTCTCCAAGAGAACTATTTATATAGATGGATCCGAATCCTCTCCCCACATAAGACATATATTCAAAGGACTCCCGCAAGGGTCTGTCTGAAGCCCGATACTGTATAATATTTACACATATGATCTGGAAAAATCTATTCATTTCATGTGCAACATACTCCAATATGCTGACGACTTAATATTTTACAAAATATCATAACCCCAAGTGGAATGTTGCGAACCTCCCTTACATATAAGAAGGCGATGCCTAGCAGAAAAAGATGTTTTCAAAATATGTTCAATAACATCCCATCCCTTGATTCCTATACTTCAATCCTTAAAGTATGAGGTTAATTCAAATCTATTTTAGAAAAATCATTCCCCTCCCCTTTTCTATGATTGCTACAACTCTTTCTTGGATTTATCCACAAACACCTATCTCAATGAATCTCTTCCCTTATACTCATGCCCCTATGAAAGCCTTTCTATCCGAAGGTCCATCAATTTATAGGAGTAAGTAAAGAAAACTTTAAAAACTCAACTCAATAAAATAATGCAGAATTTAACAAAATTATTGAAAACAACTGGCCAAATTACATAACATATTTCACAGATGGTTCCAAACTCAGTCAGGACTCCCATTACGGGGCCAGTGTCTATGTTAATCACAGAAAATTGTGTTTCCCACACAAACTTCCCAAATAATGCTACATTTTCTCTGCTGAATGCATGGCTATCATAGAAGCTCTTCAACTCGTCAAATAATTAAATATTAAAAACGCACTCATCTTTTCACTCTCTTAGCTCACTACAAAAAATAAGCGCATCCCCACTCAATTCCAGTAGCGACTCTCTAATCTGCTCGATCAGGGAACTACTTCATTCCATGTCGCTGGCTCATGCATCAGTGGTCCTGGCCTGGATACCGGGACAGCTCGGTATTACTGGAAACGACATGGCTGATTGTATTGCTAAGGAAGCCACTGCCCATGGTCCGTTAAGTGGTATCCCTTTGCCAGTTAGAGACCATTTCTCTATTCTAAAAACTAAGTACCAACTCCAATGGTCTTCTGAATGGAAAAAATCCTCTCTGATAAAAAGGTCACCACTAATCATTAATTCAACCTACTATTCCTGTTAAGCCCTGGTTTCACAAATTCACTGCCATGCCTAAAAATATATATTTCTTCCATAGCCTGAATGCGGCTGGGTCACACTTGTTGTCTTAGCCATCTTGCCAGGTTCCACATAGTCAGTTCGCCGTACTGTGATTGTGGGTGAGAGGATACTCTGGACCATAATTTTTTTGAGTGTCCTATCAATGACCAATTTCCAAACTTCATGAAAGAATTGGTAAAACTTGATATTGAATTCCCTGAAAGTATACCCTGCCTTCTTAGTCTAAACACTCCTAAAATTTACCATTTGTTGGCAAAATTTATTTATAAAAATGGCCTTAATATCTGACCATAATGATAAATATATACCAAATTTCTTTCACTTTCATTTGTATACATTTGTTCAGGTTCCTATTTTCATCTTTATTTTTATCTATTTTCACTAATTCCAACTCTGCATATTTTGACTGAGTCAAATCACTATTCTATATTCATCTATATATTTTCTTGATTCTTTTATTGTATTTGTTTTTATCTATTTCATAATACTTTTTAAAAAATATAGTGCTCTAATTTTGGTAAAATCTGTTCGTTTAAATAACAAAAAAACGCCCACTACTATTGTACACAGGCTACTATTTTTATAATTTTGTAATTATCGATTATTACCAGCTCTGTATTATTTTTGTTAAGTTATGTTTATGTTATACCTATGTTATGTTTATGTTATGTTATGTTTATGGTAGGATTATGTTTATGATATGTTATGTTCATGTTATGTGTATGTTATGCTATGATATGATATGTTTATGTTATGATTTGTTTATGTTATGTTTTTCTATATTTATTTATTTATTTATTATTTATTTATTTATTTTTCATGTTCTCCGTAAAACGGTTATTCACCAATACATTATGGAGAGGATTACAAATTAGACAAAAAGTATAGCAAAACACATAAAAAGGTCAGTTTCACTACTTTGTGACATACGTCAAAAGATAATTGTTAAACTGCCTGTAGGTTACGTTAAAAATGTCGATGGTCAATGCAGACTCGTTGAGCAGTTCAGTCGCTCTGTTGACTGGGGCGTTCTGATAGGCAGAAGTCCTCTTTATGTTTGTGTTATGTTTATCTTTATGTTTTATAATCACATTTATTTACTCCCATTTGCTGTATTTGTTTATAAGATTGCCAATTTAATAATTCTGTTTGAAAAAAAACGCTACTCGTTTTAGAAAAATCTCTGGTTAAATAACAAAACATGCCCACTAATATTGTACGCTGGTTCCTATTTTTATAATTTTGTGATTACCTACTGTTACCAGTTCTGTACCGTTTATGTTAAGTATTTTGCGTTATTTTAATGTTATGTTATTTTTATGTAATATTATGTTTTAAGTTATGTTATGTTTATGTTATGTTTATGTTAGGTTTATTTATGTTACGTTATGTAATGTTTATGATGTATAATCAATTATATTCTGTCATTTGTTGTATTTGTTAATAAGATAAACATGTTAATTGTGTATGGCCAAGATCACCCCTAATGGGTGGAAGCCAAAATAAAGAATAATAAAACTATAACGAGAATATTTTTTTGTCTTAGATGTGCGAATTTTTATCATATTTTTTGAAGTTCCGATTTTTTATAATACACGTCACCCTGCACTTGTCTAGTTCCACGGCTGTCAGTGACAGATATCGGGTTTCAGTAGGCAGTCACGATATCATAATTTTATGCATACATACCGTGCCTTGTTGGCGCGGCGTTGCACCAGCCAGTCACAACGTTCGGAAGAAAATTATTGTTCGACAGACCGTGGGCGTGATGTGAGTTTCCAGCCGGTGGAAGTGTGCCTTTATTAAATTTGCTAAATCTGGGATCTATCTTTGAACCAGTTACGCCTGAAAAAAACTGTACACCTTGTATAAATTAACATAAATTATACATTTTCACTGCCCACATTTAAAAGGAGCATCATGTCAATCATATAAACAGTTTAATTAGCGTACACATCACGTCTACAAACAAACTCACACATACACACACTTATACATTAAGCACGTCGCCCGGTAATTACTAAATGTAGATATCTACTTCAAATAAGACATTATAAGGAAGTGGTTCTTAACCTGGGTTCGATCGAACCCCCGGGGGTTCAGCGAGTCAGTCTCGCGGGTTCGGCGGAGGCAAATACGCACCCCCGACTCATATGATTCGTGATGACAATCCCCGCTTGTCCATCATTGGCTGCAGGTGATCACCAGCACCATTTTAATTCCTTCATACTAACTATGTCGAGCAAAAAAGAAAGTGGTCACAATATGGATTCACATGTACGAGTATAACATATATATTTTTTGTGTGAAAATCATGTTTTAATGGTTTTCTTTATTCTGTGCACCTATGTATAAATAATGTAAGAATGCTGTAGAAATGAGATCCCTGAGGCGTATGTGTGGTAAAACCATTTATGATAGTGTGAGAAATGTGGAGATACGCAAAGAGTGCAAGGCTGTGTAAGCGTTAGGAGTAAGATCAAGAAAGGGACGCTTAGATGGTTTGGGCATGTAGAGCGAAGAAATGAGTGAAGAACGGAGTGTAAGAAGAATATACGATGCAAATGTGAATGGTAGCAGAAGTCGGGGACGCCCGAGGACGACATGGCACGACCAAGTGAATCAGATACATGAGTCGGGCCATATCAAGAGCCACAATAATAGAAGAGTATGTATGAGACGATGTATGAATGTGAATGAGGCAAGGATTGTGTGCCAAGACCGAGTTGTTTGGCGGTCCGTCCTCTCTGCCTACCCCTGCGGGGAAACGGCGTGATGGTTATTTAGTTAAATAGTAATGTATAAATATATACCTATGTTTTTAATTTGACAAAATCATATTTTATTTTTCCAATTAAGAAGGGTTCGGTGAATGCGCATATGAAACTGGTGGGGATCAGTACCTCGAACAAGGTTAAGAACCACTGTTATAAGGAGACACGTCATAGGTATTCAGTATGAAATACTAGCTGTTATAAGGAGACACGTCATAGGTATTCAGTATGAAATTTTTTTTTTTTTTTTTCTTTATTTAATATTTGTAAGTTTTTTACAATAAATTTACAATTATACATATTATACAGTGTTATCAAGGTAAATAATAATAGCTTTTCCTCACCATAACGTCGCCCCAGTGCTTAATTGTCCAAACGACCATTTTAGCGAAAATGAGTTTTTAACGCAATATTGTTAAGAATCAAATTACGCGTCGTTCGATGAAGAAAAAATAGTTTTATCAGCCTCCTACAATTAATTATAAGCATTTTAAAATGTCAATGTCCACAACAATATTCTAAAAGTGAGTCCTTGTTTGGCCAATCTCCTTACTAGGCCAACCTCCTAGAGTCGAGAATTAAAATTGCGTGCTAGTTTGTTCAAACTCCACCAACCGACCAATTACAGCACGATGCGAGGATCACGTGATGCCGCCATCTTAAGTTTTTACATTCCAACGGTGTTTGTTTTCTGGTGTTACGCGGAAGTAAAAAAGCATTTAAATATATACCAAGGAGTTTTTGATAGACAAAACAACAGGAAAATGTCAATAACTAATTACAAAAGTGCATACATACGCAGCAGTGCGGAAATAGAGCGGTAAGTGTTAGTTTTAAATATCTCTATCAATACCAAATTTGTTTTGTTTTTTACATTGCAATGAACTTTGTCATACAGCGTGTTCACTTTTCTGTTTTCGCTCAGACTCTACTTTTTGCAAGTTTTTGCTGTCAAAATTGGTTTTTTGACTGACGATTCATATTAAACTAGTTAGATTAGTATTTCAATTCGAAATTTTCAGTATATCCGTATTTGTATGTAGCCGTTTGAGATTTACAAATTGATCTATAGTGATTATGCAGTTTGTTGAAATAAATTATAGTTATATAATAAATTATAATTCTGATTTTTTCCTCATTTGTGTGTTTTGGGGTTTTGATTACGATTCTGAGCATTACCAACAAAAACGGTAGGATTTTAATTTTTAGCCAAAAAAACATGTATAGGTATATTATTCACTGAAATAATTTGCATAAATTTCATATAATTTAAGTGATTTAGTTTTTTGGCCACGCGTACTGTTTAGGCGCAATTCTATGGGAGCACTCTCCCCAATAAAGACTCCATTGAAATGCTTGGAGTTAGTATATCAGACCGGCTCAAGTATCGGGGATCCATAGAAGCCCGAGTAAATCAGGCTTCCAAGAAGCTGGACGTCTTGTACACGGCTAGGATATCCTTCAACAGTGACCAGCTGCTGACCCTGTACAAGTCTCAAGTCCGCCCAACAGTTGAATTTGGGAGCCACCTCTGGGCTGGTGCCCCAAAATACTTAATTAACCTACTTGAATCTGTGCAAAGGAGGGCGATCCGTCTGATTGACAATCCGTTGTTAACAGACCGATTGCCTTCTCTAATGCATAGACGCAATGTAGGCATGCTGTGTCTGTTCTACAGGTATTTCAATGGAGCCTGCTCCAAGGAGCTAGCAGCATTGATCCCTGATGCACCGGTGCACGTGCGCGAAACTCGACGGACACGAGCGGAACACCCGTTTACGATTGACGTTAGCTTCATGAGAACGGGTCGTTTTTTGTAAGTCGGTTCGTATGTGGAACGAGCTACTGGCATCTCTCTCCTATAATCCGAGCCTCTTCAAGGCCAGCATTAATAAATCCCTTCATACAGCCCCTACCTTAACCCGCCTCACAACGCCGCCCAACCGGGTGGTTACATAGTTCCCCTGTCTGTATACTGGCAGGGACGCTCTTGTGAGGTGTCACATAAAAAAAAAATCTGATCGTAAGAGATTCAGCCTACTGCGGTCATCTTCAGACTGGTACAGATATTCCTTAAGCTGTGCTTTATATACATTAAATTTAGGGAGGGGGATTAAAAGGGGTGGAATGCAATGATTTTATTCAAATTATATGGATATCCCATTTTCGTTGCTATGTCGTAACAACGAAGATGGAAGTCTAAAGATGGTTGATAGGCTAAACCCGGTCACGGTCAGAAATAAAAAAAAGTTGGACATTGTTTAATATATTATTATCATTGAAGTAAATTATTATAATGGAACTGTCGAGTACCTGGCACGCGTTTCAATGCCACTCAAAGAAAGATTTGTCCCGCATCCCACGAACCCTCCCCCCTCACGGATTATCCTCACCCTTCCCTCTTTCAGTCCCTACTGCTAAGCTACAAGAAATAATGCACACATTTTTATAACAACTCGATCGCCACCTATTATACAATCTGAATGCAAATTTCATAACGCCAGAGTTCACCTTTATGTATGGAAACCTTCGCCGGCGTGCGCAAAGCAACTCACCAAAGTTTCATCGCAATCGGATATAGGAAATAATAAGAGAATCTTTATACAAATTTCACAACGCCATAGTTCAATATAATATAGGGAAACCTTCGCGGGCATGCGCACAACTCAAAGTTACAAAGTTTTATCGCAGTCGGTAGAGTGGTATGGGAAATAAGATGTGAATTTGTATATAAATTTCATAACGCCAGAGCTCACTTTTATGTTTAGAAAAGGTATAGGAAATAAGAAGGAACAAACAAAGAAAAAATCACTATTATAAATATATATATATAGATTCCACCACGAATTGTCAGTATCCATAATAGAAATATTGAAAATAAACTCACCTGTATATAACTAAAGGTGGTCGTTTGAACAAACAAGCACGGAAAGTTCTACGCAAAAGTTGCCCTATCTCCAATTCCAGTTTGTTCAATCTCCATTTACAAAATTCTGGTGGTGCGTTTTTGTTCAATCTCCATTTTAAAATGTAAAAAAAAGTATCAAAAACTATCCTTAGTCAATTTACAAAGAATTATTTAAGCTGATCAGACCTTTAGCTTGACGGAAATATCTTCATCTTAAACACCTGTCATAATGTTTCATTGAAATAATCAAAGAAAACCTCCTCCTGTAAAATTTGCAAATGGTCGTTTGGACAATTAAGCACTGAGGTGACGATAAAGAGACGAGGCTCTTGTGTTTGGTGAGTGAATCCTAGCTCAATTATATGGAATCATGTAAGTAAGTAAATAATATATTTGCAAAACCAATGGGATAAGTAAGAAATAGGCAAGATTTATCAATAATACAGTTTCAAGATTTGAAGGAAATAATAATAAGAGTAAGATATGGACTTTTATAGTAGTTTTAGGTAATTTTATTTTAAATTCCTGAATATCTTCAATATTTTTTAGATATAATGGAAGGATGTTAAAATATGTTATACCTAGATAGAGATAGGTATTTTGTGTGTGCTTTGTATTAAGTTTTGGGATTTTGATAGTTTTTTGATATCTTGCTGATGAATTGAATTGTAAGTTATTTAACTGTATTTCTTTATAAATTTGTAGAATTGAATATTTTTTATATATATTGTCTATTGTGGGTACATTGAATATTGAAAAGAGAATCTCAGTAGAAAATTTGGATGGTTTTTTCAATATTACTTTAATTATCAATCTTTGAACTATTTTAAGTGGATTTAATATATTGTTATAAGTTCCTCCCCAGCCAATAATACCATATTGTAATATAGATTGTACAATTGCATAGTACACTCTTTTTAGGTTTTCTAGTCTAAGAATATTTCTAAGTCTTATAAATATATAAATACATTTTCTAATTCTTTTTACAAGTTCACAAATTTGTTTTTTCCATTTAAAATGTTGATCTATATATATACCAAGATATTTAATTTCAGAAGTTAGACTAAGTATAGAACATTCTTGATTGCAATTAGTTCTGTTACATTTAAGGTGATGTATTATAATTTTTAATTCTGGTATTGATTTAAATTTGTTGATAGAGAATGGGATACATTTTGTTTTTTCAGTATTTAATGAGAGGAGGTTTTTATCGAACCAATTTTTCAGTATATTAATATCAGTATTTGCTAAGTTATTAACATTATTCCAATCAGTACCTTCAATTATTATGACAGTGTCATCAGCATAAGATATTATTTTTCCATTTAATCTTTGATTGAATATGTCATTTACATAAATGATAAACAGTAACGATCCCAGGACTGTACCTTGAGGTATGCCGAAGTGACTTGTTTTTTGTTGACTAAGTACATCGTTGATTTTTACGACTTGAGGGCGTTTGAAAAGGTAGCTTTTTATCCATTCTATAGCTGTACCACTTAATCCAATGTTTCTTAATTTACTTATAAGTTTGTCGTGTGATATGCTATCAAAAGCTTTTTTAAGATCTATGAAGATTCCAATGCATTTTAATGATTTATCTAATGAATTATGAACAAGACTTGTTAATTTTGCAATTGCATCCTGAGTGCTTCTACCTTCCATAAAACCGAACTGATTTTCATTAATTAATTTATTACATTTTACAAATTGGTTTATCCTTTTTTTAACTATCTTTTCAAAAATTTTCGCTATGTTCGAGATTACTGATATGGGTCGGTAATTGCTAACTTCTTCTGGGTTACCAGATTTAAATATTGGAGTAATGGTAGTTTGTTTGTAGATTGATGGAAACACTCCGCTTTGGAAACTTACATTTATTATGTGTTTTAACGGTTTAGAAATTTGATTTTTAATATTTTTTAAAATATTAACTGTTATTCCATCAAAACCCGGGGCAGAACCTCCTTGCATACCGTTTATAATTGATATTATTTCGTTCTCTGTGGTGACTTGGAATGTTGCTATATTATTGTCAGTATCAATACTACAGTCTGGAAATGTTATATTTGGGTCAGTATGAATGAGATTGGCAAGATTTTCCCCTACGTTCGCAAAGAAGGTGTTAAATATGTTTGCAGCTTTTGAGGGATTTTCTTTACAACATGTTTTCATGTTGTCATGAAATATAGTAGCGATGTCGTTATTCTTGTTTTTTTTCTTGTCAATTATTTCATTTATAACTGTCCACACTCTTTTACTATCATTTTCAGCCTGATTCAACTTTTGTTTATAATACTTTTGTTTTGTGTTTTTTATAATATATGAAAGTTTGTTTTTATATGCTTTAAAATGATTTAGTAAATTTTTATTATTTGGTTGTTGAGTAGTTAATTTGTAAAGAGCTTGCTTATGTCGTACAGATACTACTAAACCATGAGTAATCCATGGTTTTATAGGTTTCAAGTTCGACACTTTGGATTTGGTTATTATATTATTATTTGTCGAGTCATTTATGCATTTAGATATTTTTTCTTCAAACATTTTACAACATATATTGACATCATTACATTGTAATAATTTATTCCAATTTTCTGATTCTAATTGGTGTTTTAATGTATCCATATTAAGTACTTTTTTGAGTAATTATTTTGTTTAAATAATGGCAAAGTTGGATTGCTTAATTTATAGTTAAAAATACATGAATAATGATCAGTGATAGATGTATGAATGACAGCTGATTTTATATTTTTGATATCAGGAATATTTGTAAAAATGTGATCTAAGCATGAGGGGCGTTGACCTTTAACATTTCTAGTATAAGAATTTATGCACGATAAATAATTGAGTTCTGCTAACATATTTAGATATGTGTCTTTATCTTTACTAGAATAGTCGTTTGCGATATTTAAATTCATATCTCCAACAATAATGGTATTTTTATTTCTAAAATTTAACAAAATATTTTTTAATTCATCTATAAATTGAGGTACTATCGATGTATGCGTGCGATAAATAGCAATAATGTTGTAATATTTATTTACGTCTTTAAATTCTATATTTAATATGTTAACATTACTAATATTAATTATTTCTTTAATATTGAGAACATTATACTGGTTAGAAATAAATAATCCGATACCTGAGTTTTTGTTTATTTTGTTTATTGTCGCATGGTATGTGTAGCCTGGAATAGTGTAATTGATTTCGCCTGCAGAGTGTGTCTCTGTTAAGACAATCAGGCCCGGGAAAAAATTTAATTCTTTTAATGTTATAACTAATTCATCCATGTTTCGTTCTAAACTTCTAATATTTATATGAAATAGGGTAAATCCTTTTTCAGTGCAAATTAAGTTAAAATCTTTCATAGATTGACATAAATTTTCTTCAATATACATTTTTTTATCTAATGCGTTACATAAAAAATCATTCATTTTTAAAGTTTTAGATTAGAGTTAAAAGAAATTAAATTTACCGTATTATTCATAGTCGATGCGCTCTCTAGCTAGTTGAAGCATTTTTTGCCGATAGAGACATTTCATGCTATCAACTCTGTGTTCTGTAGAATAATTCATATTAAATCTTTTGTTTTGAACACAGCAATTGTTGCATGTTGGAGGTTGTTCTTTATTTTCACATTTAGACAGAATGTGCTCCTTTGTGCAGTGAGGGCAAATGGGGGGCTGCGTCCTGGCGAGACATCTTTGCGCTGTGTGGCCGAACTTAAGGCAGTGGTAGCATTGAGTAAGCGGGTTACAGTCTTCTATGTATACTCTTTGGAATTTGATGTTTATTTTGTTTTTTTCTAGTAGCGTTTTTCTTAATTTACCGGTTGTTTCAATAATGTAGTTAGTGGTGTCGTTTTCTTTTCCTTCATTGTATTTGTTTTTTAATTCTTTGATAAGCTTGATGTTGTTTTTGTCTTCCAGGGTTAATCCTTCATTTTGTTGTAAAATCCCATCTATTATTTCCTCTTCAGTCAATTGGCATTGCAGTCTTTTCAACATTAAACACGGTTTCTTTTTTTTAATTTCTTCGGCCAATATTTCTTTTCCAATTACCTTATTAATTTCTTAGCTGTTATAAGGAGACACGTCATAGGTATTCAGTATGAAATACTAGCTGTTATAAGGAGACACGTCATAGGTATCCAGTATGAAATACTAGCTGTTATAAGGAGACACGTCATAGGTATTCAGTATGAAATACTAGCTGTTATAAGGAGACACGTCATAGGTATTCAGTATGAAATACTAGCTGTTATAAGGAGACACGTCATAGGTATCCAGTATGAAATACTAGCTGTTATAAGGAGACACGTCATAGGTATTCAGTATGAAATACTAGCTGTTATAAGGAGACACGTCATAGGTATTCAGTATGAAATACTAGCTGTTATAAGGAGACACTTCATAGGTATCCAGTATGAAATACTAGCTGTTATAAGGAGACACGTCATAGGTATTCAGTATGAAATACTAGCTGTTATAAGGAGACACGTCATAGGTATCCAGTATGAAATACTAGCTGTTATAAGGAGACACGTCATAGGTATCCAGTATGAAATACTATCTGTTATAAGGAGACACGTCATAGGAATCCAGTATGAAATACTAGCTGTTATAAGGAGACACGTCATAGGTATTCAGTATGAAATACTAGCTGTTATTATCAGACACGTCATAGGTATTCAGTATGAAATACTAGATGTTATAAGGAGACACGTCATAGGTATTCAGTATGAAATACTAGCTGTTATAAGGAGACACGTCATAGGTATCCAGTATGAAATACTAGCTGTTATTATCAGACACGTCATAGGTATTCAGTATGAAATACTAGCTGTTATAAGGAGACACGTCATAGATATTCAGTATGAAATACTAGCTGTTATAAGGAGACACGTCATAGGTATTCAGTATGAAATACTAGCTGTTATAAGGAGACACGTCATAGGTATCCAGTATGAAATACTAGCTGTTATTATCAGACACGTCATAGGTATTCAGTATGAAATACTAGCTGTTATAAGGAGACACGTCATAGGTATTCAGTATGAAATACTAGCTGTTATAAGGAGACACGTCATAGGTATCCAGTATGAAATACTATCTGTTATAAGGAGACACGTCATAGGAATCCAGTATGAAATACTAGCTGTTATAAGGAGACACGTCATAGGTATCCAGTATGAAATACTATCTGTTATAAGGAGACACGTCATAGGAATCCAGTATGAAATACTAGCTGTTATAAGGAGACACGTCATAGGTATTCAGTATGAAATACTAGCTGTTATAAGGAGACACGTCATAGGTATCCAGTATGAAATACTAGCTGTTATAAGGAGACACGTCATAGGTATCCAGTATGAAATACTATCTGTTATAAGGAGACACGTCATAGGAATCCAGTATGAAATACTAGCTGTTATAAGGAGACACGTCATAGGTATTCAGTATGAAATACTAGCTGTTATTATCAGACACGTCATAGGTATTCAGTATGAAATACTAGATGTTATAAGGAGACACGTCATAGGTATTCAGTATGAAATACTAGCTGTTATAAGGAGACACGTCATAGGTATCCAGTATGAAATACTAGCTGTTATTATCAGACACGTCATAGGTATTCAGTATGAAATACTAGCTGTTATAAGGAGACACGTCATAGGTATCCAGTATGAAATACTAGCTGTTATAAGGAGACACTTCATAGGTATTCAGTATGAAATACTAGCTGACGTGTACCCGGCGTTGCTGGGGGTTATCCTTAGGAGATAGATGAATACCATTGTGTTCTTTTCTACAGGCCTTTTTAAGATATAAAATTCCGCCGTACACTATTTTGATATATCTCATAAGGTTTAGACAGCGTTAGCAATGTAAGCATATAATGTATAATGTTTTTAGAGAACGCAAATCATTGTTATCTTATATAATATTTTGCATCTCTCGACCAGGGTTACAGTAATTGTCATTAAATTATTTATTTTTTATTTATTTAATACATGTTACATTGTTTTGAAATTTACATAGAGTAGATATAATGAATCACCATACTAGGCGGCTGCCTGTTTCATGGTGACCAATTGAGTGTAATTACTTTGTATGAAATATGAAATCTAGTGTAAACATATGAAATTAGTAACTATAGATGAAGCTAAAATTTTGGAAAATATATAGATATATTTATGTATATTATAATACATATACATGTTACATGGAAAAATGAATATTGCTAGTTTATTAAGAATCTCTTCAAATTATTGGTAATCCGGCGAAAATCGGGATTGCCTTTAACGAATGAATTATCAGGAAACCTGAGGATGAAAATGGTTTGCACCTTTTAACAATAATTAAAAAAATTGCAATACTATTTTTTCTCTGTGTACTTTGATTCTATAGTCCTTAAAACTCAAATATTATTATATAACCTAATTTTCATAGTAAATTTCTTTATTTACCTAATTCATTCCCTCTTACAGGCATGAATAAATTATATAATAATTATTCAAAAGAGTTTTCACACAAATACAGCTACTTTAGTTTCGGGTTAAAATTGTCCTAGAAATATTAATAACACATATTTCTAAATTATTTTCTTATAGATTTTGTTTCGTATCTATGTGGAAATAATATAAAGATATCGTCTGTAAGTGTATAATTTTCAAAGTAATTATGTACCACTAGTGACACCTATGAAGGTCAGATTATATTGTTAATGAAAGGTTCTCGCCTCTGCTATTTGTTTGTGATTAAATTGTGTCGGCAAAGACGATTCCTGTATTGAGGACTGTCAATGTTTTTGTCAACAGTCTATTTGTCATATAAAAGGTTGGGTTTCCTTAAAAACTCTCTCTTGCTCAAAAACAACCAAAGGTATCACCTTTCCCAAAGAACCACAGGAACTAGCCTGTATCTAGAGTATTTACTGTAAACAGTGCCTAGTCATATCATGTGATAGTGTATATTTATTGTTAAATAAAGTGATTCAGTTGCTCTCAATAACGGAGTATAATTTAAAAGGACCCTAACTTATAACAGTAAGTGGCCTGACCACAGTTTGATAATGCTTTCAGAAGGAATATAATGCTTGCAAACAACTACGTAATTAGGTACACAGGATGACTTGTTATAATAAACTATTTTTACAAATTGAATATTAATATGTTTAAGTAAAACTGAAATTAAAATGGAGTTCTACAAATTAAAATTCATAAAAAATACATAATATTATCATCACTTCAATAGGCCTGAAAATTGCCTTATGTACATTGTGGCAATTAGGGTGTTTTTCTGGTTCTTACCACTTCACCTTGCTAACATACGCAGGTGAGGAATTTTAATTAGGCATATTATTCACCTTCCAGAATTGGCCGCGTTAATCAAATCAAAACCGAAAGGGTGACTAATAACGCCTCCCAATAAGGAAGATTAAAAAATTCACCCCACGCTCTCGGGGGTTGTTGGTGTGAATCTGAAGGCTGAAGTGGTCTGCCCCCTCACTCCATCTAATAAAGTCAACGTTACAGGTTAGGGGTTGAAGGGATGGTTTTTTTTTTTTTTAAAAACATCGACTATTTCGATGCGCGATGCGGCTGAGTGACGATGTTTAAGAGACTGGCAGCACCTGAAATTTTAACACGATAATACACGAGTACACCATATTAAATGTAAAATAAAATCACATGTATAACTGTATGTTTCCTAAATAAATTAAAATTTGAAATAAAGTCGGTCAAAGAACGACTGCAAATCGCCAAAGAATTCTTTATTTATTTAGTCGACGTGAACTGTTGTTTAATCTTCGGTGATTTGTAACGACGAAAAATTACCGTCATTGTCGAGTTTGCTGTTTGTTTGTAGCTCGGCGATATTCGGCACGCTTCTATGCCAAATATCACTACGTTTATATTATCTACGGGTATGATCCTGACAACCTTTGGTATAAAGACCAACACGGAAAAAATTTCACTGAAATAAGGAAAGGAATGATAGACAAAAGTATCACCTTTTAAAAACATCGATAATTGTGACAACCATAGCTCAGCTAGGGTTTACACAAAACTCCATTGTTTTTACTGGGTTCACTTTAAATGTGTGAAAGGCAAAATTTCTACAACATTCTGGAATATTTTAGAAAAATGAATGATTTGACACGCCGGCGTCCCCAGCGCTCTTAATTGGGGCCGTCCCTTTGGGATTTAAAAATAAGATTTTAATAACCTAATAAAAATGCAAAGTAGAGTGGTAACTGCACGGGAAATAAATAGATTGGCGTCATATTAAAACGTCACGCTTTCCATTATAAGACTTTTAAAAAAATTAAATATCCTTTGTGATATAATTCCACAACCAACTCGTTTTACGTAAGACAAGTTTAAACCGTGATCGCTGTTTCAGACACAAATAGCTTAGCCCCTTCGGACTGTAGAGTACGAGTTCAAGAAAGTAGGTTTATTTTAAAATCATAATATCATAGCCCCTTCGGACCGTAGAGTACGAGTTCGAGAAAGTAGGTTTATTTTAAAATCATAATATCTTAGCCCCTTCGGACCGTAGAGTACGAGTTCGAGAAAGTAGGTTTATTTTAAAATAAAAATAGCTTAGCCCCTTCGGACCGTATAGTGCGAGTACGAGTAGGTAGGTTTATATGAAATTAATAATAGCTTAGCCCCTTCGGACCGTTTAGTGCGAGTACGAGTAGGTAGGTTTATTTGAAATTAATAATAGCTTAGCCCCTTCGGACCGTTTAGTGCGAGTACGAGTAGGTAGGTTTATATGAAATTAATAATAGCTTAGCCCCTTCGGACCGTTTAGTGCGAGTACGAGTAGGTAGGTTTATTTGAAATTAATAATAGCTTAGCCCCTTCGGACCGTTTAGTGCGAGTACGAGTAGGTAGGTTTATTTGAAAATACGATAACCTATGAAGAGCGATTAAAAATTGCGATTTTCATTATTCTAGCTACTTGTTTAGGCGGTGGCAACATTTTTTGACAGGAAAAAATAAAAGAGGAAAACATTAGTATTAATAAATAAATTAATTCATGCGTTATGCGCAAAATTATTTAAGACCCATTGAAATTTAATTTTGATTATCAATTTTAACTTTTAATTTTATAAATTGTAACTGATATCTAATGAAATCATATTATAATAAAAGAAACACTAATGTAGCAATATTATTATTTAATAAGATCTATACAAACCTCATCCCATGAACCCATGCACCCCTGCTAAGTCACCAAACGTAGCGAACCACTTGGGGTGACCTTTTGGATCAGAGTCTCGATCATCATCCCGTGACTACCACATCACAACCCCTTGTATACATAATTTAAATTTAAATTAAACTGATTCGAAAACCTCTTTTTGAACTTCTGATAATCTAGTGGTAGAATGATCGACAAGTGCTTGAAGTTTAACTTCCACAAAACTATCGGTTACTGAAATAGCTTAGTTTTTAGTGAAGCACTCTTGCTTTTTCATTTTCACAGTATCATAAGACGGATAGATCTTTTTCAAACAACTGACTTTAGCTTCCTTTCTTACCTCTGGATTATTCTTTGGTCGACTTTAACCTCACAATAAACCTCTGGTGAATACGGATTAAGAAGGTTTCACATTTTATCGCGAAAGCTTGATATAATTTTAGAGTTGGACGGGGTTAAAAAAGCCATTTGTTGAACGAGTTTTGCAGCATAACTTTACCCGCGCTCCAAAAACTCATTTCTGCTGTTAACAGGAATTCAGAAGAACTACGAAGGTGTAGCAGATCTTGCACTTTTTCTGCCTTGATCGTAGACTTCTTTCTTGAAATTTTATTGGTATTTCGCTGTTAGAATTTCACAATGTAACTAGCTTTTTTCCGTCTCTTTTAATTGTACTCGCATTCAAAAATATTTTGTTTTTGTAAAATTTAATGCTCAAAATGTTTAAACCTATAAGAGGTATTATTATATTTCTTAATTCCGTCCATAGTGCGTCGCGTGACATTAAACATTGTCTATCGCGGCACACAACCATCGTCTTGTTTTGGCGTAAGTTATAAGATTTCTCCGTCAGGGGGATTATGTTATTTTGGTTTTCATGTATGAATTATTTTGTGCCGTTTCTATAACGCACATCATGGGAATATCGGGTTGCTGGTTGACCGTATTTTTTCAAATGGTCTCGATTTCAGAGACAGAATTTTAATGCCGCGCCGTTAATAATGTGCTAATATTATTACATCGCAAGTTGCAATAACTTCATAATTATTGAAAAAAAAATTTCCCAATTGAAAAAAATAAAAAATCCGAAAAGATGTCTAAGGTTGAAGGTGTTATGAAGTATCAAATAAAAAAAATCATTTTTAATTCAGATCTGAATGGGTTGAGAGGCTTGACTGGTGGTCACCCCACACAGGAGTTACAAACTCCGCCTCGTCCGTCTATTTTCATTTGAAACTCCCTTACACGTCTGCTTGGCCGTTTTCCGAGACATTAACTTAATCAATTCTCAAGTTTTCTCGAAGGTTTTACTACAAAGAGAAAGCTTCCAACTGCCCAACGGTCCGAACCCAGTTTCGACACAAGAAGTGCTCGTAAAATAAACCAACATGCTTCGATTGATTTATTTTATAGGTATAAAACCTACACATTAGATGTTTTTATTTAAGCTGTTTTTCAGTCCGTTTCACATTGTTATACTAAAAAACTATGGCGTAATAAAGGGTTTCATGAACTGTTCATGTTTAATTTTAAAATAATAAAAAAAAACTCACTACACATTGGACAGTAACTACTTACATACTTATGTTGTGCTCTGACTTGTGAATACTTACACTTATTGAACTGCGTTGTACAGTTTCCTATAATAATTATTTATTTACATAATCTTCAAGAGGCGGTTCTCTCGGTCTCGATCTCTCGTATCAGGACCTAAAACTAAACAAACTTTACCCTATGAACCCGGGCACCCCTACAAAGTCACCAAACGTAGCGAACCACTTGGGGTGACCTATGGCCGAGGTGTTAGACCTATGGCAGATGTTGTGAAGGTAATAGGGAGGGGAAAAAGATGGGGGAAATGGGGTTGGGGTTTAGTACCTAAGCTATTCAGGTTTGGTCACCAAACACGGCTAATGCCATTTCAAGAAATATTTCATTTCTGAATGGTGCTCTTTCACCTAGTAAGAGTTTATTCCACCCTGGAACGTGCCGGAAATATTATACTATTGTATATTATTTATTATTAATTAATTGTGCAACAGCACAGATTAAAATTTACCCACGCTGGAATTTGAACTCTCTACACGGAGATTTATGTAAGTTAAAGGCTTTTAAATGGCAACACCAAGATGGATCATTGAAAAATTATGTTACATTTAAAAAAAGAAAAATGTTTTCAGTGGAATTTGAACTCTCTACACGGAGACTTATGTAAGTTAAAGGATTGTAAATGGCAACACCAAGATGGATAATTGGAAAATGATGTTACATTTTAAAAAAGCAAAATGTTCTATGTGGAATTTGAACTCTCTACACGGAGACTTATTTAAGTTAAAGGCTTGTAAATGGCAACACCAAGATGGATAATTGGAAAATGATGTTACATTTAAAAAAAAGCAAAATGTTCTAAGTGAATATTTTTTACCTAACCAATACCAAACGGTGAAATTAGTGGTACTTTCCGAAAAGAGATGATCTTACTTTCGTCGTATTATAATTTAATTTTATTTCCCATTTTTTTTCTATACAAGGGAGAAAATTAATTACATAAAATAACGATTTATTTTATGTAATTATTATATAATTTATTAAAGTAGACATATATTAGATTTAAACCAAAATTAAACAAAACCTAATTCAGATATGAAATTAATTACTAACTAAAAAACGTTTAAAAATTAAGTTAAGTTTTTTCCCTAGTTTGTTTAAAACGATCTGTCAAACTTATTTTTTATTTTTAAAAATTATTATTTACAATTTATTCTTTTAAAATACAAAACATGTAAGTCGAAAGTTTTTTTGTGTGATAAACGATAGCCATCTTGAACTTGAATATTAGTTCGCGAAATTTTTCGAAATCATTTGCATGCAATAATATAAAATGTTAAATTCTGTGAATATTGTATCGAAAGGAATCGCAAACAATTAATGGAATCATGACAAACGTATTCAATTAAAGTGATAATTAGTTTACGTTACAAGAAAGAAAAATAAAATAATGTATAGGTACTTTGAATACTTTTTAAGTTTACTGATAAAAATGGACTCAAATTGGAGTTAGTTATTTTAAAAAATTTAATAGGAAATGATCTTTTAAAAGAAAAAAAAACAATAATTAGTTATGTTTGTAAAAAATTAGATAAATAATGTTAAATTAAATAATATTGCGCTAACGGCTTCAGAATAGGTGGATAACGGCAAATTAATTACATACATTGGCATTTTTATAATATTCACTATATATATTAACATTGCATATTCATTTTTTTTCGATTGACCTTCCACTTCTGGACCCCTAGATTCGCCTCTGCATAGAGGAGATTTTTATTTTATTTCCAATTGAATAAAGTTCTAGAATATTGTGCCAAGCCGTACTTTCTGCCATATGCTTGCCTATTATGTACGGTCAACGAACTTAACCTTGTAATGAATTTAAGGTTTTAAGCTAATAGCAAAAGACACGTTGAGCGCCATATTAATGAGATTATAAATTAAGGAATTGAATATCCCAGAATGGAATATGAAATCGTCGTATTTATTTGGACTATCTTATACGCATTTTTTAAATGTTTTCATAGTGACCGGATAAATCATCAAAATGATAATTCATCACATCTTTAAAAAGTTATATAAAGTCATGGAAAGTGATGAAACAAAAACTCTATTAACTGGGTTAAGTAGGTTAGGTTATTTTTTATTTATTTTTCATCATTTTTAATGACTCACTGTGTTGAGTTAGCATGGAACCGTTTTGATACATACCTGTCCGAAGAATGTTTGAAAAAAGAATTGAAATGGTGATATTTTTTTGGACAACTGTATAATTCCTATTTTGAAAAAAAAGTTACATACATCTATGGTTTATAATTAAGTACCTACTTACAAATCTTTTGATTTCTTAGGAATTTGTGGTTTTGATTCATTAAATAAGAGAAAATAAAAAACAAACTTTTTTGGACGCAAGGTCTACTGTTCATTATTATTATTAACTACTATTTATTATTGTGTACATACATGTTCAAGTATACTTTGTACAAGTTTATCATCTATTCTCGAATAAGGCAAAGTAAAAGTAGCCGTGTACGAAAATACATATATGAAATCAGAAATTTATAAAAGAATATATGTGTTTATTTACAAACTGAGTTGGAATTTCACGGATTTTTAGCGGCTAGTTAATTTAAGATAGTTGAACGTGTGTCCAAATTCTTAATTCAGTGGAAAAGGAAGAGTGAGTACTTTTCTATCAGGATTCAGGGAAGAATGTTCCTTTGAGTTGGAAGGATTCAAGAAACATACCCACAAAGACTACAGCCAATATTGTTGTTGGGCTTCGTTTTGTTTGCACGACTTTCCTTCGCGTATTGTACGCTTAGAGTTAAGAACTGTAGAGGAACCGATACAATAGTGAATGTTTTTAAACATTCACAATTTGGTATTTTCATAAAGTATGTTAAATATGTGCGGAAATAATAAAGCAATTTTTTTTTCTGATTTTCGTCGCACTAAAAATGTCTAATTTGAATTTTTACAGCATAATTATATATTTTAAAAACGATCTATGACCAAACATTCCGAAGCGGCTTGGAAAACAGTTCGAACAACTGGCTATAAAGTCATCAAGACGTAGAAAACGCCAATGTCTGGTAAAACGGTTGTCACTGACGTTTGCCGGCGTATTCAAGAACAAAAATGAATATGTCGTTTTGGCAGCACATCTAAAATGACACACGATCCGAAATTTTTTCGACAGTAAAAAAAACAGTGAAAATACTCTATCCCATTTAACCTAAAAACAACGTTTTTCAGAAAATGCTTGAATTCCGGTAAAACCTAATATTTGCCACTTTCAGGGATTTTAAAGTAACATTTATATACAAAGTGTCTGACAATTCTTGGTTTAAATATAAAATACAGAACAACTGTGTTTCGTCATCATTATGAAATTAAGATGGGATGGCGAAACACGCTCTTACCACTTCTATACATAACCACGAATATAAACATCAAAAAGTTTAGCAGTAAACGTAATTAAAAACATTATATTAGAAGCTAGCTAGCTGGGTGTATCATAAGTATTATGTATTATAAATTCAGATTGTATGGCGATACACCGAGCTGTTGTAAACACGCTCTTACCACTTATATACATAACCATGAATATAAACATCAAAAAGTTTAGTAGGAAACGTAATTAATAACATTATATTAGAAGCTATCTAGCTGGGTGCATCATAAGTATTATGTATTATAAATGAAGCAAGAAAAAAACTTATCTATGCTGCTGTTCGATCAACGTAATAGTTGTTGATGTAATTGTAAAAAGAATTTAGATTTGGTGATTTATAATTTTTAAAATATTTTTGTTTGTTGGGGAAACAAACAGTCATACATATTTTATAAAAAAATACAACTTTACTCGATTGCATAAACCAGTGAAATTTCCGCATAAGATATATATAATGTACAAAAAACATAAACGATGATAATGTTCAACTAAGTACAAAATTTTTTCCATACCCGTGTAATCAACGTTACATCCAGTCACCAACTATACAGGGTGTTTGGTGGTAAAGTGCGCTAACTTCGGGTGTTATTCTAGATGAAAGTTCGAGTAAAAAGGAAAAATAACTTAACCTAGATTTTAGGTTAAGAAGTTTTATGGGAAAATAAATATTCTTATTTGAAAACATATTTTTGTATTGTTAAATAAACATTGGAATTTCGAAAAAAGTTTTTTTACTTCGACCATCATATAGAATCACCTCCGGAAATTAGCGCACTTTACCCCCGGACCAATACCAAATAAATCTTTATTTCTAAATGTACACTGTGGAGGAAAAAATCATCAACTGACGACTGTGATCGTTTTTCACAAATTTATTTCGTTTAGTTTATTTTGTGCGGAGAACATAACAAATGGAAAATTATACACATTTTTGACTTTCTAAATATGAATCTTTCCGTCTTAGTCTTCCATCTTGTTTAGAAGATTCTTGGAATTTTTTATTTTTTTTAAAATTATTTATTTATCAAGTTTAACTTGAAACATTTCTTATTTTATGTTTTTCTTTCATATATTCAATAACATTATTATTCAATTCAATAGTTTATATGATCATTACACAGAAGAACTTGTTGTTTATAAACATATATATGTATATTTAAATTGAATATATGAAAGAAAAACTTAATATTAATGTTTTTATTTACCACCAATTTCTCATCCTTTATAGTTATTTCATGGTGGCCTTTACGTAAACCAACAATGGTGGGCTACTTTCACTTCATTTACTCTTTCCTCTTGATTAAACACCCATAAAGTTTGTATGGGAAATGTGTGGGCCATTTCAGCGCCTGATGAATTTTATGTACAAAAAATCTGGTGATATAAGAGATAAAAATGTGATTAAAATAGAAAATTTATGCTGCCAATGTAGGAGAACGTGTTTCGATTTAGTTTTTACTGCGATATAATACAAGCCCTTTACGATGACGGTACGAACCGATGCCCATCATTGCGCAAGTATTTGAGTATCTAATGTTTATGAAATACAGAATTCACACGTAAATTTTGTATTGTTGTATAATTTCGTTACAAAAATAATAATGTCTAGTGACAAAATTATAATTTCTTTCAATTTTTCCCACATATTTTCATCCCAACTCCCTGGGGCCCCAAAACAAACTCCAATTGGGGATTCCATAGTCCCAGTGGCTATTGTGGGGTATTTACATAAATAAATGCAAATCAAAGAAATTTTGCTTTAATTCGACTAATTTTTATAACCGCGACTGTCCTAATCTCCATCCCACAAATATAATGATTATTTATGGTATTCGGCAACATTTGTATACAAACTTCACTCCTTAGGCTAAAGGTATTTGCAATGGACCACCACTACTTCAATACTGAATACCCGGAACATTGAATCGAATTTGTTACCTATATACTTACCCAACATCTTCCTGTAAGCCATAGAGGTCAGATATCAATAAATGTTTCCAACATATTTCTATAGAAGGATCTTATATAAATAGGCAACCAAATTGATACAGTGTTCTGGTCTTTTTTTTTTTTTTTTTTTTTTTTATGTGACACCTCACAAGAGTGTCCCTGCCTGTGCAGTGCACAGACAGGGGAACTATGTCACCACCCGGTTGGGCGGCGTTGTGAGGCGGAGTAAGGTAGGGGCTGTAGGAAGGGATTTGTTAATGCGGGCCTTGAAGAGGCTCGGATTATAGGAGGGAGGAAAAACAGATGCCGGTAGCTCGTTCCACATACGAGCCGACTTACAAAAAACGAGTCGTAAAAATGGCCCGTTCTCATGAAGCCAACGTCAACCGTGAACGGGTGTTCAGTTCGTGTCCGTCGAGTTTCGCGCACGTGCACCGGTGCATCAGGAATCAATGCTGCTAGCTCCTTGGAGCAGGCTCCATTGAAATACCTGTAGAACAGACACAGCATGCCTACATTGCGTCTATGCATCAGAGAAGGCAATCGGTCTGTTAACAACGGATTGTCAATCAGACGGATCGCTCTCCTTTGCACAGACTCAAGCAGGTTTATCAAGTATTTTGGGGCACCAGCCCAAAGGTGGCTCCCAAATTCAATAGTTGGGCGGACTTGAGACTTGTACAGGGTCAGCAGCTGGTCACTGTTGAAGAATCTCCTAGCCCTGTACAAGACGCCCAACCTTTTGGAGGCCTGATTTACTCGGGCTTCTATGGATCCCCGATACTTGAGCTGGTCTGATATAGTAACTCCAAGCATTTCAATGGAGTCTTTATTGGGGAGAGTGCTCCCATCAAATTGCACCAGACAGTCATTGATCTCCCTCTTTGCCGAAATCAGACACGCTTGGGTTTTTGAGACGTTGAAATTGACCAAGTTGGCCTTACCCCAGGCACGAACCATCTCTAGGTGGTGGTCAATTTTTCGCTTCAAAACTTCCCGAGCTGTTCGGACATCATAGGTGGGTCTGGGCCGAGTTGATTTTGGATAGCTCGTTTACACACTGTTACATACATATAATACTATTATACAGGAATACAGGCATTGTCTACGATGATCCAAGGTTATTTTTTAATTTATAAATTTTAAAAAATTACAATTTTGTGGATTTTCTCAACTACCATACTAGATTAATGCCTGTATTATGGTATTCGTACATGATTTATGTAAAATAACATAATAATATTTTGTAGAATAAATAATTAAACACAAGGGAAAGGGAAATTGTTATGGTAAAAATAAAATAAAAATGCATATTATTCTAGAGACTAGAGACCATATTAGAAATGAAAATAAAAATAAAACTGATTTATAAAAAGATATTTTAAAGAAAATAGAAATAAAAATATTAAAAGTAAAATTAAAATACATGCGACATTATTTTACATAATTATTTTAAAACATCTCAATCTTGGTACGTACTTATCTAGAAATGTACCTATTTACGGTCACATTTGAATTTTATACCGACGCAGAACGAGTAGAATTGGCTTATGACACATTTCTGTATGAAGGTCTTATATACATAAGCGGCCAATATGATTCAGTGTACTGGCCTGGGTTAAGGTGGTTTTGTATGGACCAGGTACACACTGTAACATACACATATTAATTTAGAATTTATTTTATAAGATCCTCACATAATTATAAATATATTATGAGGCATTCTTAAAACAGGAATCTTTCCTAGTTGGACAGTCAAAGGCATAAAGTGTAATCAATATTATATAAAAAATAAAGAACGGTTAGATTGAGTAAAACCTCAAATCATAATATTTAATTATTGAAGACAATATTAGCGATTCTCTGAGGTTTTACTCATTAAGTTATTCCAAAAAAAAAATAAAATATTCATCCTAGACATCCTAGCAGAAAAAATCTATAGATGTCACACATAAAAATAAAAATAAGATATATTTATCTAAAAATATACTGTCTAGATAGCATTTCGTTCGGGTTGAATCTTGCGATCATACATAAATATGGCTGCCTATAAAAATGTGCGGTAAGAAAAATGAAGACAATGTTGGTAGTTCTAATTCGTAGTATGATACCGTCAAATATGATCGAAGAAGATAGGGTCCCATTAGCTCAGTTTGTAGAGCGGTGCCCCGGCAAGACAAGGGTTCAAGTCTTAGATGTGAACGTATCTTTTTTGATTTCTCTGTTTCAAATTTTCGTTTAAGAATCGCTAATATTGTCTTCAAAAATTAAATTTACCATTTGAAATTTTAATCATAAAGTTGCTCCAAAACAATAAAAAGCAATTTTTTTAGATTTTCACGGCCAAAAGCATTTTTGTTGTTTGTTTTTGGGGTGTTATGCCGTGTTGCGCTAACTCCTTCTTTAGCCGACGTTTCGGACATCGTTGCAGTGTCCATCATCAGGGCAGATCCGGTAGATCCGAAGATGTGATCACATCTTTATCTAAATTACTAGAATATATTTTGCCCTGAGGAAGAAACGGTTGTTCGGACCCAGGTCAGCTTTGATATGAAACCTATAACAGAGTAATATTGTTGAATTTATTTATAACGGATAACCAGAAAGTTATATCAACATTTAAAAGTATATTTATAACAGATAACCACAAAGGTATAGTAGAAACATAGGAAAGTATATTAATAACGGATAACCACAAAGTTATACCAATATTTAAAAGTATATTTATAACAGATAACCACAAAGTTATAGTAACCTTCAAAAGTCTATTTATAACGGATAACGATAAAGTTATAGAAACATTCAAAAGTGGATTTATAACGGATAACCACGTGGTTATATCAACATTCAAAAGTATATTTAAAGACTAATTAAATATATTTACTATCTTCTACTGTGCTAGAAATTTCATTGAATGGCGCTATTTCTCTTGTCAGGCAGTAGAATATTTGTTTTGCCGTGTGATATCTTGAACAATTCGTGGTGAGTTATTTCTACTGGAGGATCTCATATAAATAAGCGGCCAACTTGATACACTGTCCTGGCCCGAGTTGTGGTGGTTTCATCAGCGTATTTATATAAGGTACTCCTATGTAATTATGTTATGAGCCATAATAAATAATGGATAGAATGGTTTATAAAATATTTATATCTGAGGAATTTTTACAAGTGTAATATAAGCGGGAAACTGGTGAATCTACACAACAAAGTTTTTTGATCTAAGGATCCCGATTTTTTAAACTAGTCAAATTAAGGGCTAAAAATACTTTTTGAGACTGGTCCACACTTTTAAAATACATTAAACAGCTTTTATTAAACCCTAGCGACCAATTTTTTCAAATTTGACCAAAAAATTTCTAATTTCGGACTTGATTTACTCGAAAACGAATAAAAATCGTCTAAAAATGTGATGCAGATGCACCAGTTTTCCGCTTGTACTACGAATTTCTGGAAACCGTGAATAAATAGGCGGTCAACTTGAATCAGTGTCCTGGCCTGGGTAGGCGTGGTTTTGAATGAAGCTGGTGAACATACACACTGATTCATACACATAGTTCTATAGGAAAACATATTACCTATGTTGATCCTATGTTTAATTGAATTACCAATCAAACTTCACATTAACATGATAATCGGCGTCCGTCCTGCATATATCACCCGAGGCGGGTTGTTTGCCATTCGGGGCTAGTTGTCATTCCCGAAAGCGGGGTTAGTTAAAGCACCTTGTAGTAGTAGTTGCCATTCTGCGAAAACGGTGCGGGGCTAGTTTGAACAGTTTGATCATGGCAACACTGGTGATAGACGCAGCAAATTTAGTTTGTATTTGTTTAGTTCGTGGTTAAGTCTGTGTATCTTGAATAATGAGAATAAGGTAGGTACATTCCTTATATACACTGTGTACGGACACTCATATTACAAGCTGGAATCTGGTAACTCTACATCACATAGAGAACTCAAAAAACTTATTTTTCGATTCGATTTTATTTACTTTTTTCCATTTTCTAGAAAACGAAATGGATTAAAATTTTTTTTTAAGCCGCTTCTATTCTTTGACGCATTTTAAAAGACATTAAACAGCTGAAATTAACTTCTTATTAACCGATTATTTTAAAATTTTACCTAAAAAATTCCAACCCTGTACTCGATTTACTCGAAAATGTAGGCTCAAATAAAAAAAATATTATACCACAAAATCCAAAGTCGATGATGATCACCAGTAACCCGCTTATACTATAAGTTTCCGGACACCGTGTTTACCTATATGGGGCAAAGCATAGAATAAAGGACACACGAAATGCCATGTGGGTATGTTTTGTGTTCCAAAGTTGAACATTCACTGCTTAAATTACAAATATTTTTAATTTTTCAAAAGAAGCAAACACATTGTGACTTGACATTTTAAATAATAAAAAGGGAAACACTTTGTTTACAGTCACTTTATTGACAAATATTTTTATTTCAATCGAATGGGATGGCGATATATGTGATGTCAGGAAAGTGTACGAAAGACAGAGCGCACAGATCAATAGATGGGCTAAAACCAGAAGGTTAGGTAAGTGGCGACATTGGTGTCCATGCAAATCTACACATGAGGTATTTTTGGTTATTTGTTTCTAACCTATTCAGTGGGATAAGGAATGGTTCAGATTTTTTTTTGATTTTCCCATCGAAAATATTAATTTATTTCTTAAGGCTTGCTAAGATATGGATAAACCGGGACTCGAACCTGGTTATTAAATTGGCTAAGCTCAGATAAAATGGTAGAGCAGGCGACTCGTGTACAATCAGGGGTGGGCAGTTCTTTGATCAGCAGCTCGTCCATCGGTCAGGAGGTTGGAAAAGGACATCACAATAATAACACATAAGTAAAAGGCACAAGGTATATTAAATGTCTCGAGAAATACAGGTTAACATGGATCTCCCTACTAACTCTCTCTACTAATTTATGACGACCAGATAAAGCGTGGATTCTACATGAAATTTACGAGAATTTGAACACAAGAAAAAGGGGAAGGTTGAAAGCTTACGAATCGTCTCGATGAGGTAAGGGGCATCATGTTGAGCCAGAGGTACCCGCGCTCACAGGCGGCGGGTCAGTTGAGGCGGTGAAGTGCACTCGGGATTTTACGCGGGAACGGGACTCCATTGAGTAAGCCCGAACCGTAATAATAAACATGATTGTAAGTTTGATGGCGAAATGCATCTAGTAGGAAACTGGCACGAGATCGCGTCTGTTTCTATTATTACGTAATTCCGCGCGCTCGAACATTGTGAGCGTTTGTGGTTCGCTCTGCGAGAAACACACTGTTGCAATGCCCGAGGTCCGCTCTCGACTGGCGGGGCTCGGCGGTGGCGGGCAGTGTTGAGCCGAGAACGCTCCCTGGGAGGTCTGTGCCATCACGCGGCGGCTAGCTGCGTTTTGTCACGTACGCCACGATCGTTTGCATGGGGAAAGCGAGGCTAAATTATGCATCTTTTTTATAGGGTGACTTGTATTACGTAACACATTCCCCCTCCGCCAGTAAAAGGCGACGTGGTAATGAAGCTTTAGGCGCTAAAAATCCTCTTCACCTTGTCGTGAGGGAAGTAGAGAGAGAAGAAAAAACAGTGTTGATTTACAAAAAAAACAAAGAAAAAAATACATGGTTATGCAATGGTGAAAAGACAACATACAAGGTTATGCAGTGATGACAAGAACAACATACAAGGTTATGCAGTGATGACAAGAACAACATACAAGGTTATGCAGTGATGACAAGAACAACATACAAGGTTATGCAGTGATGAAAAGAACAACCTACAAGGTTATGCAGTGATGAAAAGAACAAACATACAAGGTTATGCAGTGATGAAAAGAACAACATACAAGGTTATGCAGTGATGAAAAGAACAAACATACAAGGTTATGCAGTGATGAAAAGAACAAAAAGGACTCTAAAATTTCATTGGTCTGTAAGCTAAGTTTGAAGAGCGTAGTGTTTTCGTAGAGTACCAAGTAGACGTAATTTCACTGAAGTTATAAAGTTACATTTTCACTGTAACTTGACCCATTTGAGATTGCACTCAAGTATCACTAGGGCCATAGAAATTGAACTGTGCTTCTTGGTTGTGGTTGAGAGATGGTGATGCGGAGGGCCAGAAGTATCCGGGTTTTGTTGTTGTACCAGCGTGAATTCCATTATGCTGATGTGGTGGAGCAGTGGTTGTCAAGGTGAAATGAAGTTGGTATTAACATGGAGTAATACCAGTAAGTTGATTGATGATTGTTGCGTGTAATGGCTATTATGTTGAGTTTGCGCATCGGCAAGTGGTTGGTTTGTACAAATGGCAAGTGGTTGATTTGTACGACAGCCAGTAGTTGATTTGCACAAACGGCAAGTGGTTGATTGCACAACGGCAAGTGGTTGATTGCACAACGGCAAGTGGTTGATTTGCACAAACGGCAAGTGGTTAATTTGCACAAACGGCAGGTGGTTGATTTGCACAAACGGCAGGTGGTTGATTGCACAAACGGCAGGTGGTTGATTGCAGGAACATAATTAACCTTGAGCTGGCATGCTCTGAGGTTGGTTCTTTTGAATGTGGTTTGAATGATGAGACAACTTGATTTGCAACTGCACGCACGACTCACACCTAATTTGGGTGCGGTCGGGTGTTTTTGGTACGCAGAGATTGGAGAGATGTGAGTGATGGAAGTGAAGGTGGCGAAGAAGAGAAGCTCAGCTTGCAGGTGATGAGGAGGGCTGCTGGTCTTCTTTTTAATCCAGGGACAGGTTATTATTAGAGCCAAAATTCTTGAAGTTTACCTGCCTAGTAGACCAATGATGCAAAACGTTTGGAGAGAAACAAATTGTGTTCAAGAGAAAAGACAAAAAGACAAAAAAAACGTCGTTGGTTAGAGAGAGTAGAGAGAGAGTAGAGAGAGAGTAGAGAGAGATCCAATATGCTGACTATACCATGAGTATCCCGAGATTGGGGAGACAAAAAACTATCACGACTGGCGTGAGGTTACCTATTTGATATACAAGGTATAGGTAGGTGGTTGTACAGTAGTAACACCAAGTTTCTGAAAGAAGTTGGCCTTCCATGGCCGGTGTTAGCGCTTGAGCGATAACAACTTACGACTTTCAAAATTACAAGAAATGTGTTGATTACCTAGGTATGGGGTGAAAAGGAGAGATTTGAAGCAAATTTCATGGATAAAGATTGTCTTATAGACAGACGATACGCTATGTGCGTAGGGTACACCTTCCAGATTCATGAAATTAACCTCAAGGATAATGAGGGATGAGAAAAAAAATGGCGATGAGCGAGAAGGTCTGCTGGTGATGGAGCTGATTCTCCGTTCGATCTCTTTCAGAGAACGAAATGTGGTCAACCAGCAGATTTCCTAGCTTTTACAAATGTACAAGAGTTTGATGGAGGGGAGAAGAATGGAGGATTGAGTAGCGAAAATTGATAGTGACTGAGCTAATTCCCAATTCGATCTCTATGTGAGGACGAAATATATCAACCAGCAAATTTCCTAACTCTTTACACAAATATACATGAATTTGATGGAAGGGTGAAGGATGGAGGATTGAGTAGCGAAAATTGATAGTGACTGAGCTAATTCCCAATTCGATCTCTATGTGAGGACGAAATATATCAACCAGCAAATTTCCTAACTCTTTACACAAATATACATGAATTTGATGAAAAGGTGAAGGAGAATACACAGTAATAACAATCTAATCTTTCACGTGTATTTGGTGAAAGATTAGGGGTCGTATTTAATCTTCTACAGTTTGTGAGAACATGACAGACCCTTGCTCAAGTTTCACAAACCTGGGAGTTTTTCTTATTCGTCTCCCAGACAACGAGTTAGGTGGTTTTGTGTCACTGTCTCAATTAACTCCCACGACACGATACCTCATAACCAACAGTGAAGCTGATGGCTAGTCCATGGTCAATGGATAGTGGATGGTTCTTGGGTCCGCTGACAAGAAGTCCACAGGTATCAGTTAGCGTAAAAAATTGCTGAATGCACAGCTTCATGTTTGTTTGAAAAGAACAAAAAAAAATTCTCACTACAGTGAAAGACATTTCCCTCAGTGTCATGAGTTATACAAAAAAGGGTCCCAATTAAGGGTGACAAGTCAGGGTAAAATGATCTACGTCCGGTAGAACAAGTACATAGTGTCAACTTATTTAAAGAAGACAACAACAAGATATTGTATCGTTCGCACGAATCATGGTAAGTATTATAACGTCTCCACGTCTCATGTAGAAATTGAACGAATTACGAAAGAACCCTAGTATTGAAAGGAAAGGTACAACATAGATATTTATAACCATTTAATGGAACAAATTATCTCTTTGGCCACAGTGTATGTAAGCCAGTAAAAAGTAATTATAACGAACTTCTCGTATCATGGTAGATATTATAACATTCTCATGTATAGTGTTAGATTTTATAACGATCCCTCGTCTCATGGTGGATATTGTAACATTCTCATGTATCATGAAAATAACATATCAACGTTCAATAATAAAAAAGTACCATTTCAATACCGGAAAAAAGATACATACACAATGTCAAAAACAATCAAGTAGTGGCTATTGGTATTATCAAAAAATGACAACGGCATAACCTTTGGTTGGGTTTATGCGTTAAGTTGGCAATAATACAAGACATATGCCAACAAGGATGTCTTAAACAAGACACAAATATAGCAAAAGAGACCTATTTGGTTTTACTAACTCTTTGCTTACAAAATGTTGTGATGGCATAACCTTTGGTTGGGTTTATGCTTTAAGTTGGCAATAATACAAAACATATGCCTACAAGGATGTCTTAAACAAGACACACATATAGCAAAAGAGACCTAATCGGTTTTACTTACTTAAAATGACCAAACAAAAACAAGGAAACACACTTAGTGTTGCCAAAATTGCCACAAACACGAATGTTGTGAACTTTATGTTACAAATTTGATACAAAAGGCACCTAGAGACACAGGATGACTTAATATGAGTGACCTGGCTCGGTGTATTTGACAAGGCAAATTAATGCTTATTTAAGTCAAAATATAGTACATAATATAACAAATTGGGGTCAGGAAGTTGAGATCTTAAGATTTTACAAACTCAATGTGACCGAAAGGTGTTATGTATTATACAATGTTATTGATGAGGAGGACAAATCGGTGTTTGTTCTCCTTTACAACAACCTTTTTCAGAATTGACGTGTCAATATCAAATTCTGAAAAAAAAACAAATAGAGCAAATGGGAATGTTGAGCGCCATTCAATTTTTTAGAAAAAACTGAAAAAACTTTAAAACAAAGTTAATTGTAACTTTTTATTTGTTACACCTATGTAAACTTGAATCAAATGACGATACCAAACTGGAATTTACACACGCATTATGATTCAAGTTTCAGGGGTAGAATATTCACCTCAATTGGGTGTATGTTGCAAAGGGGCCATTGTTTTATGTACGATGGAACCCATTGGAACAAATGTGAAGAACAAATGTGAAAGAACAATGTGAAGAACAAAGTGAAAGAACAATGTGAAGAACAAAGAACAGAAAAAATATTTACAAAACAATGTTGTACGTGACTTTTTGTGGTATTTATGACAAAAAATAGTTATGTATTTAGTGTCGTAAGTGTCAGAATGGTAACGACTAACAAATGATGTCCAGGGTCGACTCCGGGAGCATAAATTGTTCGGGAAGTGGAAAAAGTCTCTTGACTGGAATGATATCAGTTCCAGAGAAGATACGTACAAAATATTAGTACAATTTATAAACATTACACGGTGAGGTGTGACAAAGAAACAAAAATAACAAAGGGTTTATACAAAAGAGCATAATAGTACAAGTATTGGTGAGAAATGATTTAAAACCACAGTTGACACTTCTGTGTTTTAGAAAAAAAAGGTTACCTTGCAGAGGTCGAAAATGCGAGTTTTTATATGAAACTAACGCATTAAGACATGCTATTTGTCTGCACGAGGGCCAAGTCTCGTGGGACAAAGGTAGAGCCAAAAGTTTGTTAGTTATGTGAGTGTGACCTAGTGAAGGTGGTGTCTGTTGTGTCCACACTTCCTAGTTTGACAATATCTTTCACGTGATAGTTGCCGATGTGTTTCCCAGAGGCATCCGATAGGGTGTACACTACATCGGAGATTTTTCTCAGGACTTTTGCTTTAACAAAGCGAGGAGCTAGTTTTGCAGAGAAATACAGAGCACCTTGTGAGAGTGTGTTGTTGCGTCTCCAAACTATGTCGTTTTCCTTAAAGGTAACATGTTTCCTGCGTAAATTATATCTGTTTGCACTCTTTTTGTGAGCAAGTATCAACGCATCTGTGACTTCGCTGTAGATAGCGGAAAGTTCCTCAAGACGGTGAGCATAATTCTCTGATGGGTTATCAGTAGAAGGAGGAAAAGATGATGGGAGGCTAGCGTCCCAATGCAAGGAGCCATGAACAATTTGTTCCATACCATGTTTGAGGAAGAAAGGGGTGTACCCAGTAGTGAGGTTCACTGTATTGTTTAGTGCAGCTTGAATTTTTTCTAGATTTTTGCACCATGTTCGTTGATCTTTGTCAACCAGGATTGCCAGAGCTGTGTTGATGGTCTGGTTGTAACGCTCTACCGTATTATTTTGAGGCGTGTAAAGGGTATTATAGAAAATATCTTTTATGCCATATTTGGCCAGAAATTCCTTGAATTCCAGAGCTATGAATTGTTTTCCATTGTCGCAAATGACGGTGCGAGGAGTGCCATAGGGGATAAAAATGTTTTTTTCTAACAAGTTTATGATTGCAGAGGCTGTGGCTCTTTTTAATGGGAAGATCCAACAGAACTTTGTGAATACATCCACTATGCTAAGTATATGCATGTTTCCGGCGTAGCTTCTGGGAAAAGGGCCGATGAGATCCATAGAGAATGATTGTAATGGCCTGTCTGCTCGTTTGGGGTTATTCATGAGACCAGATGGGGGTGCAGTACTATGTTTGTATGCTTTGCAAATGTCGCACTTAGAGATGTAGTTGCGAACTTGTTTAAACAGGCCTGGCCAGTAATACCTTAAGGCTATCTTCTTATAGGTTTTGAAAGTTCCTGGGTGTATGGATCCGGGGGCGCTGTGATTGTCGATGATAATTTTTTGTGTGTCCTCCGAGGGAATGACTAACTTCCAAGCATAGTCCTCGAGTATAGACAGTGGTGGTTTGCAGTTACGATATAACCGACCTTCTTTTATAATAAAGTTGGGAATTTTTTGCGGGTTGTTCCTGCATTCCTCGTAGGTTTTTAAATACCAAGTGTCTTTGGTGGTAGGAGTTGGTGTTGCTTCTTCGGAGGTCAGAGTGGCGAGTTCTATTCTTGAGAGGGCGTCTGGGACAATATTGTCTGCGCCTTTACGATGTATGACATCAAAGGTGTATTGTGATAGGCGAGACGACCAGCGGGCCAATCTACCAGATGGGTTGCTTAATGATACCAACCATTTTAGGCTACTGTGATCGGTGATGACTGAGAACTTACTGCCTTCGATATAGCCGCGGAAATGGTGGATAGAATCCATGACTGCGAGTAGTTCCTTTTCAGTTATCCCATAGTTTTTTTCGTGTTTGTTTAGACTACGAGAGAAGTATGCCACTGGGTGTTCGCCGTCGGGGAATTCTTGTGTTAGGACTCCGCCGATTCCAACATTGGAGGCGTCTGTATGCAGGGTGAAAGGCAGATTGAAATCTGGACAGTTTAGTACCGGTGCAGATTGCAGTGCTGTTTTTAGAGAGGTGAAAGCCTTTTCAGTTTCGGCAGACCAAGCGAAGTTACTGACACCTTTACGGGTACCGGTAATTTTATTAAGGGGGGCCGCTATTGTGGAGAAATCCCTTATGAATCTTCTGTAGTATCCGGCGAGACCAAGGAAACCTTTAACTTCTTTAGCATTCTTTGGCCTGGGAAAGTTTGTCATAGCTTCGACTTTGGCAGGGTCGGTCCTTAGACCTTTTTCGTCTATTACAAAGCCGAGGTAGCGTAGGCGTGATTTGCAAAATTCGGATTTCTTTAGGTTGATTGTTAATCCGGCAAACTTGAGTTGTTGGAATACTCTTTCTAGGGTGGCGATGTGTTTTTCAAACGTGTCGCTGATGATTATTAGGTCGTCCAGGTAGCAGAACAAATTATTGTCGGATTCGGGGCCGAACAGTCTGTCCATCAGTCTTTGTAGCTCAGCAGGGCTGTTTTTTAAACCGAAAGGGAGTCTCTTAAAGTGGAACATTCCTCTGCCGGGCACTACAAATGCTGTTTTTTCACATGAAACTTCATCCAAAGGTATCTGCCAGAATGCTTTGGACAGATCTATTGAAGAGATGAATTTTGCGTTGCGTAGTTTATCCAGGATTGCGTGTACAAGCGGAAGTGGGTACGCGTCAGCCTCAGTGCAGGCATTAAGTCTTCTACTGTCGAGGCAGAATCGGGCGGAACCGTCTTTTTTGGATACCAAGAGTGTGGGGTTGGTCCAGGGGCTTCTGCTGGGAACCACGATGCCCATATTTAACATATCATCGAGTTCCTTCTCCAACAGTTTTAGTTTCTGGGGAGCCAAATTGTAGTATCTTTGTTTGATAGGTGGTCCATTTGTCTTGATGTGATGTTTGACTAAATTTGTCAAACCAAGTCCACACTTTTCGAACGAGATTGATTCAAATTTCTTGATCATGCCTTCCAGTTGTTCGGCCTGTGGTGGGTGAAGGTTCTCGTACGGAATTATTGTACGGATTTCGTTGATTGAGGTGGTGGGTGTGGTGTTGTTGCATGGGTTGAAAACCTGGGGTGCAATGTTGAATGCTTTCCAAAAATCAACTCCAAGAATAAATTTCTGGGTGATGGTTGGTACAATTAGAAAATTTATTGGAATTGATTTACTTCCACACTTGACAGGTAGGACAATTGCTCCTGTGACTTTTTGAGTGTTGTTGTCTGCAGTGGTGACGAAAGCGGGGTGTTTGTTGATTGTGAATCCATTGTTGACAAAGGGGATGTGGGCGTTACCGCCGAGGCAGCTAACTGAAGCTCCACTATCCAGTAGTCCAGAGAAGACGACGTCATTAACAGAAAATTGCGCGTATGGGCGACCATCTTTAGCTTGAGTGCAGCTCACTGTAGAAAGTTGTAAGGCCTCTTTGAAATATGCAATGTGTTTCAACCACTCGGTCCATTCAGTAGGCCTAGATATTGAATGAACTTCCGAGGGGTTGAATCTTAGTTTTTTGGAGTTCTCTTGGACCAATTTGGCGGAGGTTTAGAGAAGTCTGTAGGTGGTCTTGCAATTAAGTTGTTAGAAGGATGTAATCTTTCAAGGTTATTTCTTGATCTCTTGAAGATTTCCCTCAAGTTGTCGTGTTGAGGAGAATGGTCACGGGGGCGCTTTTGGTGGCCCCTGTTATCTTGAGTATACGAAAGTTTAGCTTTTTTGTAGCAAGATGATTGTGAGTGTCCGGTTCTTTTGCAAAAGGTGCAAAACTTCTTCTCGTTAAACTCTGGTTTAATTTGATTGGATGACCGAGAGGCGAGGCTTGGTAGAAGGGGCTCGTTAGAAGTCTTGGTGTTTCTTCTTTTATCTTGATAGTTTTCCAATAGAAGACAGACATCTTTGAGTTGTTCTACTGAGGATATTTTTTGAGAGGTTATTATGTTCTCATATCTTGCTAGGAGGCCATCAGTCAAGATAGGGACTAGCTCTGTTTCAGGGACTGGAGTTGTCAGTTTGATGTTTAGAAGATCTGCTCTCTGGGCGTATTGTGCTACAGTTTCGTTGGAGAATTGTTTGATGGAAAACAGAGTAGACTTAATCCTATGCTGTGTTTCTTTTGGTGCGAAACTTTTCAGGAGAGCAGCTTTGAGTTCGGGCCAGGAGCTTACTTTTTTCTTGTGAATTCTATGCCAGGAGAGTAGCTCGTGCGAGATGAGATCTATGAAGTTACGGTGTAGTATCTCAGTAGGAATGTTGCGTATCGCGGCTGTTTCTTCAATTCGGTCGATGAAATCTTCTACGTTAGTATTGCCGTTGTACTTAATTTTCCATCCAGTTAGATCGAAGGGTTTTGTGGTTTCCTTGACGGGTGTAATTGGTGGTTTAATTTCTGTGCAAGTAGGTGTGCTTGTGTCAGAGATTGTTATACTGCCGGGTTGAAATTCCAGTCTCCTAATATATTTCCTGTTATAATATGTTGCGTACTTGATCAGGACGTTTTTGGTTTTGTTGAAAGGAGAAATATTCCTGTCTTTCAATTCCTTTTCTAAGCTTTGAGTACTTCGAGAGCAGATGTTGGCTATTATGCCTAAGGTGTTGTTTCGAGGATTCATTTTGTGGCTAGTTGAGTTAGACATTGTGAAAAGAAAAAAGAATTGTCAGAGTGTTGTGGCTGGTTGTTTTTCAAAAAAAACAGGAGTTTACTTGTGATGGTAGGTGAAGAATTTTGTGAAATTTTTGAAGTCCCAGTATGGAAAAAAAAAATGGCCAGCGGTCTCCTTGTGTTTTTAATGGGAAGGTCCCTGAGATTGTGCGTTTTGAAAAAAAAATTCGAAAAATTTCAAAGTCCTAGATGAGTGAAGGAAATTTTTTGAAAAATTTCCAAGTCTTTGATTTGAAAAAAAAACGGCCAGGGGTCTCCTTGCAATTTTAGTGGAAAAGTCCCTGAGATTGTGCGTTTTGAAAAAAATTTTCGAAAAATTTCAAAGTCCTAGATGAGTGAAGGAAATTTTTGAAAAATTTCCAAGTCTTTGATTTGAAAAAAAAAACGGCCAGGGGTCTCCTTGCAATTTTAGTGGAAAAGTCCCTGAGATTGTGCGTTTTGAAAAAAATTTTCGAAAAATTTCAAAGTCCTAGATGAGTGAAGGAAATTTTTGAAAAATTTCCAAGTCTTTGATTTGAAAAAAAAAAACGGCCAGGGATTACCCTGGGATTTTGATGGAAAAGTCCCTGAGGTGTGCGTTTTGAAAAAAAAATTTCCAAAAAACAGATTTCCGAAAAAATTAAAATTTCCGAAAAATTTCGAAGTCCTTGATTTTTGAAAAAAATGGCCAGGGGTTACCCTGGGATTTTGATGGAAAAGTCCCTGAGATTGTGCGTTTTTGAAAAATTTCCGAAAAAACCAAATTTCCGAAAAAATTTTCAAAATTCCGAAAAATTTCCGAATACAGATTTCGAGGAAGTATTGTTTTTTCTTTCAACAATTAATGGAGGGTTGTTTGTGATTCGTGACCAATTGTCTGAATTTAGGCAGAACCAGCTTTTGGTTATTTACACGCAAGCATCCCTTTCCCTGGACACGACAGGCTCGAGGCGGAGAAGGGCCGAGAGTCGGGGATTTACGTCAATCGCGAATCTCAATTATATGTAAAGGGTAAGTCGGCTTTCAAGACTTTTCTTTCAAAAAGGATACTCTACCCACCTTTATTACATATAAAGCGAAATTATCAGATGACAGAAGGGCGTTAGTTTTCCTTGTCTATGAATTTTGCAGAACGATGCTGGCTTATGGCTCCACTAACAAGGAATTTATTTTGTATCATGTACAAGATTTGAAATTGTTGAATTGTAGTTTAATGTAGCTCGTTTCCTCTAATAGTTGTACTCGGAAAGTAAACCTTCATGGTTAAAGATCACTATGTGATGTTTGAGATGTCCGAAAAGAAGTAAATGTTGGTTGCGCACCTTGTGATAGAATACCGGTAATTAAATTTTGTCGAGTGACGATTCGTAGAACTTGTAATTTAACACAGAATAGTTTTAATGTGACACGGTTGTTTTAGATTTGACGCGATGGTTTGTAGAACAGCTATGATTTATTGGAAGAAAACATAGTTATTCAATTGTTAATACAAAGCAAGACATAAAACACAGTGAAAGAGTTCAAGATTATTTCCAATTTGACCTCCCGATGGACGATTAATAATCAGAGAAAAAACCACGTTTGCGCCAGTGCTAAGATATAACAGTGCTAACATATAACACAATACATAACACAATAAAGGCACAAGGTATATTAAATGTCTCGAGAAATACAGGTTAACATGGATCTCCCTACTAACTCTCTCTACTAATTTATGACGACCAGATAAAGCGTGGATTCTACATGAAATTTACGAGAATTTGAACACAAGAAAAAGGGGAAGGTTGAAAGCTTACGAATCGTCTCGATGAGGTAAGGGGCATCATGTTGAGCCAGAGGTACCCGCGCTCACAGGCGGCGGGTCAGTTGAGGCGGTGAAGTGCACTCGGGATTTTACGCGGGAACGGGACTCCATTGAGTAAGCCCGAACCGTAATAATAAACATGATTGTAAGTTTGATGGCGAAATGCATCTAGTAGGAAACTGGCACGAGATCGCGTCTGTTTCTATTATTACGTAATTCCGCGCGCTCGAACATTGTGAGCGTTTGTGGTTCGCTCTGCGAGAAACACACTGTTGCAATGCCCGAGGTCCGCTCTCGACTGGCGGGGCTCGGCGGTGGCGGGCAGTGTTGAGCCGAGAACGCTCCCTGGGAGGTCTGTGCCATCACGCGGCGGCTAGCTGCGTTTTGTCACGTACGCCACGATCGTTTGCATGGGGAAAGCGAGGCTAAATTATGCATCTTTTTTATAGGGTGACTTGTATTACGTAACAGGCTATACATTTTTTTGAGCACCAAATATAATTTTAATAATTAAAACAAGAAAAAAAGAACTTTAAATTTGTCTCACAGCTGTCCGGAGTCAGTAGGCATATGTCACCTCCAGTTGTGATACGTTGTGGTGCTGAGGTGAGTGGGGAGGGGAAGAAGATAGTGAGAGGATGGTTGAGAATTACCTGGCTATTCATATCTGATCACCAAACACGACGAATACTATTTCAAGAAACGTTTCGATCGGCTTTCAGATGGTCGTTGTTTTTGCAGTTTTCGTTAATATTGTTGTATATTATTATGTAAACTAGCAGTTTAAAACCCGTTCCGCGAGTTTTATCTGCTAGGCCTTGCATGCGTTACTTAGTTGGGCTTCACCCAGTTTAAGTGATACTAACAACCTATAATAACCCAATCTAACCTAACCTAACCTATTCTTTCATTATACATATAAGTAGATGAACATTATATTATACATATAAGTACATGTCAGATTAGAGATTTGTTGGCTAATTTTACAATCAAGCGTTTCTAGCTTCCGATTGTGTTTCATGTTTTTTATTGCGTTGGTAGTGCCTACACTTCCTACAAACAAACGCGTATTATGCGCGAACTTCATCGATGTGTTCTGTCAAAATGGTGTAAAATTATTATTTACGTAGATAATATTTAATATCAATATTTTTAAAAATAGTAAATGCAAAGAGTTGTTGTTTATTGTCATTAAGTTGAATAAAATAGTAAATAAAGAGTTGTTGTTTATTATCATTAAGTTGAATAAAATAGTAAATGCAAAGAGTTGTTGTTTATTGTCATTAAGTTGAATAAAATAGTAAATGCAAAGAGTTGTTGTTTATTGTCATTAAGTTGAATAAAATAGTAAATGCAAAGAGTTGTTATTTATTGTCATTAAGTTGAATAAAATGTTTTTTTTTTCTTTTTAAATGGTATTAAAACGGTTGTTGTACGTAACGAATAACCGCCCCATCTCCTTTCCCTCCCCATTATCATCACCCACACAACCTATCTAATTGGGGATGCCATAAAATCCCTGGCTCCCGCGGTTTGTTAATTAATTTTCTACAAAGCATCAATCTCAAAATGACAAACAATATGATGATTATTGTTTCACTCAAAGGTCCTCAAATTGAGAGCAGGATTAAGCTGCGATCCTTTTTTAGTAATGTGCCCTCTTTAACTAAAAATTAATCGAAAATCCGAAAAGCATCTCCGAGCGCTCATTTCTGTGACATCTTTAACGGAATCTAATACCATAAACCTACCCCTTTACATCAAAACCTTTTTGTGGGGAATGCACAGTGAAAATCCTTTTGAAGTTGCGATACTCCGGTTCGTGAAAGTCGCGTTCTCACGCCGTGTAATCGATGTGGTGAAAATATCAACAAAAAAAAAATCAACGAAAATATATAAATAAACGTACCTCAAAAATAATATTTAACTTTTTCTAAGGCTACACGGTCACTTTTAATATTATATATACACTGTTAATTTATTAAAAATCTGGACGGCGGAAAACGTGTTCGTACAAATACTGTTATTGTATTACATATTGAAATAGTGATATTATCATTCTGTCGTGATAACTTTTAGGAAAAGAACACGTGTTCTAGATATATTCTGAACGATTAATATTTCATCAGGAAGTTTGCATGCTATCATTTGTTTAGCAGTATCATTTTTCTCCATCTGAAATTTGCTTCAAAGTTTTAATGTCACTTGCTCGTTGAGTCGACACTTTAAACAATTTTTAATCAAATAAGACGTTTCCGTCATTAGCCATCTTAAAATGGTACTTACTAACTTGGAATATCTTTATAAAATTAACGATACATTTGATAATCCAGAACTGCTTGCATTGATAAGCTTTCGAAATCCACTACGTAATACTAAGAATCGGGATTTATTTCAGTAAAGAAATTCTGGGTATAGCTACCATATTTATGTACCCAGAATACTTTGCCCAGAATACTAATGGAGGGAAATAATTATGCGAGTTAGGGAACATCTTCAATTTACCACTAAATAAATACAAAAGATTTTTGCTTGGGCAGTTCAATTATCTGTAAAAAGAAAGAAAACTGTATAAGTTTCCTACTACTAAGTTAAAGTCCCTGAAAAGGACGTTAATAATAAAATTAAATACATTATTACACTTATAAAATAAATATTAAGGCACTGAGAATATGAACAATCAATACATAAAACAAAGAACAATGGCGTGTTTATTTCCAAATAAATGAAATTGAGGATGGTTGTTTCAGAGAATTTGAACAATTCATCAAATCTCAAAGTTATTTTATAAGTTCTGTGAAAGAAAAAAAATTCTCGTTTTTCAAGTACAGTTATTTTTTCAGTCCTCTTAAGCAACTAGCCTAAAACGATATAATAACAGAACTTGAATAGGACTTTCACAGAACTTTATTTTTATCCAGAGCAACTATTTGTTTTACTTTAATGCTGCCAAAGTGAATTCTTTCTGTTGAATCACATCGAATCACTCGACTAGAACATCCTTTAAAATCTGTTCTTATAAAATCTTTTGAAAATATTTCTTGGGGTTCTTAAGCGGAAAACTATTAACAGAGTTCAATCCCCGCAATCACTATTGAAAATAGTCTCAAGATTTTTCCAAGCAGTCTCGGCATTGAATAAACTTGGTATAACATTTCCTCATAAAAGTTGTATGGCCATCAGACCATTGAAATATAATTTACTACGAGGAGTTTCAAAAGTGTAAAAAATAAACGTTAAAATAATGTAGAAAAATTAAGATATCTATGCGGACCAGGAGCGGCTGCCTCATTAGATCTGTTCAACAATTCCCATCCAAATTTACGAGAAGACGATACATCAAACAATATTATACTAACTAAATAAACATTTTATTTTTGGGAATAACTTAATGAGTAAAACGTAAAATTGTAATATTTAATTATTGAAGACAATATTAGCGATTCCTAAACGAAAATTTGAAACAGAAAAATCAGAAAAGGATACGGACTCAAAGCCAGGACCCTTGCCTTGCCGGGCACAGCTCTACCAACTAATCTTTTTTAAATATAGGGTTTATAATTAAGGAGGTAGGTATTTAAGTATCTATGTACTAACAAATCTTATGATTTTAAGAGAAAGTTCGAAAAATACTCTTTTCGAAGCGAGGTCTGCTGTTCTCACAACTACTAGAGTATGATAAATCTCACGATCAGAATAGGTTTTGTATTTTTCTTCACTATCGTTTTTAAGTTTTTTTGTCGTTCTGTTTTGGATCGGCACCAAAAATTGATATTACGTCTTAAACATTAAAGTTACTAATAGGTCCATAAAAAGCCAATCTCTTGCTTTTGATATCATAGTTCAGTACATATAAAGGAATGGAGCAACTTTTGTATAGGTCGCGATCAAGACGGCCGGCGTATTCTCCGCTCTTACCCTAATTGAAGATTAAACTGCTAGAGAACGTCTCGACAAAAGTTTTGTATCAACCGCGGAGACCGCGCGGGGGGAGTTGTTCATCTCATTGTGTCTGTGTGTTATTTGAGGCGCCGAACGACGTCGACAATTTATTGTAACAAAATAATTTATTACACTTTTCATTTAATTCGATGTGCTTATAAATGACGGAGAAATCGATAAATATTTTATTTTTTTGTTATTGTGATTCTTAAAAAGTTTTGTTTTAGTTACTATTATTAGACAAGATAGCTGTATCGCCTTCTGAAGGCATTGTCATTATTATTTATATCAAGTCTAGATTATATCCTAATCACACTTTTCTTATTGGATTTACATTCTAAGCCTTACTTCTCAATTTGTCTCATACCGAGAGACAAATCAAGTTTAGGATGAATAATTTTAATAAAATTCTTGTACTTTTGTACCACCCAACAAAAAAATTAAAAAACATGAATATATATTATTAAAATTAATACTACAATTAATAATGGCTTTTCCAATTATATGTATTCCAATAATTAAGCCCTCTCAACGCAAAGTGTATCTAAATTTCTCTAATAAACAATAAACAGGTAAGTTTTTAGATTCTCACGGCCAAAAGCATTTTTGTAGTTTGTTTTTGGGGTGTTATGCCGTGTTGCGCTAACTCCTTCTCACATATTCGGATCTACCGGATCTGCCCTGGAGGGCGATTCTCGTTCTTTTAGCCTTAAGCTAAATGATAGCATTCGTCAACGACTGCTATCGTTTGCGAAAGATAGCTGTCCGTCGCTTGCAACATCTTTTCTTAACTATTAAGCGATTCTCGTTCTTTTGATATCCTTACAAGTTCGATTTTGGAGAGACCTAGTAAAAAATCCTAAAGAAGCGTGGTTAAGAGCATCTACGAAATTGTTACGCGATTATTGAAAACACAAATTGGTGAAATATAATTAAGTGACGCAAGGTTTCTAACTAAAACTTAAAAAAACAAATACTTTGTATTATAATGCATTTTAATAACTGCTTATTTTATTTATGAATGACATAAAAAAGCCATTTATCGAAGATTTACGTTTTGTGAAAAGGTACTTACCTCGCTGGATAGTAATGACTTTGTTACAGATTCACCACTTCTAAAGTGACGTTTGCTGTCAAACTAACGCTGCCGAATGGCGCTAACTGTCACCCAAGTTGATTTAAGAATGAAAGGGATTCTTATTTCGTTGTAGTTAACTTCAAAACCCACAATTTCGAGCGCCAGCCATTCTGCAGCCATTTTATCTGAAACTTATTATTATTTATGTAGAAATCCTCAATGGTATGTGTAGTTTATTGTAAATTAAATCACTTATCTGGCTTTCGACATGTTACGTAATTTACAAACATCGCAATTACCTGATTCAATTCATTTAATAGCATCATTGTGCCACAAACAAGTCACTAATCAAGTTTACAGTCAATACTTACGATAATATTAAGTTTTCTCTTGTTAAAACTACGCAAATATTGCTAATTGTCAAAACGTCACAATTAAATGAAGCAAATTCTCCGCGAACGCTAGCGTTCGGCCGCCGAAAGACAGGTCTAGGGGTACCCTTCGCGTAAGGCTAAAAGTTTTGGCGCGCAATCGAAAATCTAAGGATTCCATCTGTCATCGAGAGAACCGGAATCGCTTCATACGAATAAACCGAGAAAAATCGTTAATTTGAATGTAAGGATGATTTTAGTGTCGTTAAGTAGAACGAGAATCGCCCTCCTGATGATGGACACTGCAACGCTGTCCGAAACGTCGGCTAAAGAAGGAGTTAGCGCAACACGGCATAACACCCCAAAAACAAACTATAAAAAAACAATAAACAGTTTTAATCTCAAGTGACCTCCCAGTTAAGTATGGTCCTATATATTATCTGCTTGTATGGAATATATATATATAAATATACACATAGTATTTTTTTTTTAATCAATAACTAATGTTTATAAGGCAAGGTTTTTTATGCATAGAACAAAGGATAAAAAATTAAGTTTGTTGTTTACAGGTGAACAAATATAATAAGCAGAAATTGTTGATTGAAGTACTAGTACATATTGAATCATTTGGCGAGTTGGAAATAAGTCGACGTAGCTCAGTGGTCCAGAGCACCTGACCGGAAATCAGAAGGTGCGGGTTCAATTCCCGTCGGCGGCATTTATTTTTACTCGGGAGATATTTTCAATTATTGCTTATAATAATTTGAAATAATAATATATTAATTATTGAAGACAATATTAGCGATTCCTAAACAAAAATCTGAAACAGAAAAAGTCAGAAATAAAATACGGTCACATCTAGGACACGAACCCAGGACCCTTGCCTAGATGTGACCGTATCTTTTTCTGATTTTTTCTGTTTCAGATTTTCGTTTAGGAATCGCTAATATTGTCTTCAATAATTTAATATTACAATTTGAGGTTTTACTCACTAAGTTATTCCTACACATAAACAATATATTATGTATATAACGTTTATAGGTCAAGTACTTTGTATATATAATTTTTGTGTTAGTGATTAACTGCAATCTTATTAGCTATAAATTGATATAGTTTGTCAAGTCTATAGTTAGTAATAACATTAATAAGAAGAAGGTTCCCACCATGGCGTTAAGGGTTCAATCCTCTGCTAGCTAAAGACTACATCATTGCCCAATGCACAAGAAATGTTTTCTGGTTATAATGATGGTATCTCAAAGGAAGTTTTCAAATATTAACAGGTTATTAGTAGCCTCGGAATATTTTCCTGAATTTTAAAGAATAAGGAACTGATTGCTCAAATTTGAATTCCCCAATGTATGGTTGAACATTTAAATATTTCTTTATTTATAAATTAACGCCCGGCTGGGCTAAATAAACAACAAAATAAAAATAATAAAACACAACCTCTTAAACAAAAACAATGTTAAAAACGAAATAAAGTGGAAACTAGACACCATGTAAGATGGAAAAATATAGTAGTAGGAAAATTACAAAACTTTGGTAAGATAAACAGAGCTACGTAGTTTCTATAGTTAAATTATATTATATTTGATATTCTTCTTTCTGAAATAAATTGGGTAATGACTTGTTTATATTTGGTGAATGATTTGTTGAATATATCAACAACATCTTTATAGTCATTACCCAAATTTTGTATCCGGCGAACGGGGGTATAGAATTGAGATTCTGTGTTGTATAATATAAGCAGTAGGTAATTATACCGTATTGTATAAATTTAAATTTAATTCACCAGTATTTCTGTGAACATTTTGAATTTTGACCTCACGTCTAAAAGAAGTGTGTATCCAATTTTCTCTAATTCAAATATCAAAACCAAAACATTCTCTGAAATCATAAGATTTGTAAGAAGGTATCTTCATAAATATCTACCTACTTAATAATAAACTACAATAACTTTTTTTATTCAATTAAAGAATTACACAAGTTGTTAAAAAAACGTCACTATCTCAGTTACAATTCTTTTTTCAAAACTTATTCAGGTACGTAGGAATTGTCATATTAAAATACCTACACGATTAAGAAAACCCAAAAAACCAGGACGATTTCATATTTGGAAATATACAAATATATAAATTTACTGAGCTATTAAAACGGTCATCATCTTACACAGACGAAATGCAAAACCCAATCAATTAGAAAACTACCAATGACGAGAATGGTGCATAACGAAACTTTGAGACAAAAAAAAATAACATGAAACTCCCCCTCTCATCGTGTTTGCAATTATTATAGATTAATGCATATCCAGTCATCTTCTTCATCCTTTGTGCAAATGATCTTCACATACCATTATCTTATCCTAAGCTACCACGTACCAGTTGTTTGCTATCTGTATATAACCCACAGACCTATACATCCCTTGTCGCTTAGTGGTAAGTAAGGCTTACCCCTGTTGATGGTACGACGAATAATAATTCTGCTAAGAGCAATCCAATCCGTTCGTGATTATAATACAGAGTTTTCCATTAAGAGGTGTTATTTTGAATAGCCTCCTATTTCGGTAGATGTTACTTTTAAAGCTATTATTTTTTGACATTTGACAAGTAGAAACTACCCTATTAATAAAAATGGAACGATATCGCTTCATTATTAAAATTCTTAAAATTAAAATCCACTTGAATTAATCAAATGCAAATCATCTTGAGTGATGAGGCCCATTTCCACCTCGGTGGCTTCGTCGACAAGCGAAATTGTCGCATCTGAGGCTCGGAAAAACCCAAGAGTTATTGTTGAAAAGCCTCTCTATCCTCAACGTGTGACTGTTTTGTGCGGTTTATGGTCCGGTGGAGTCATTGTACCTTACTTTTTCGAAAATGAGGCTGGAGCAACAGTTACGGTGAATGGATTGCGCTATCGAGAGATGATTAATGATTTTTTATGGCCGGAATTGGATGGTTTGATCTGAAAAATGCGTATTTTCAACAAGATGGCGCTACGTGCCACACAAGCAATGAAACCATTGATCTTTTACGATTGCATATCAAAATAACACCTCTTATTGGAAAACCCTGTATATGTCTTAAAAAAACAGCATAAATTGCATTTAAAGAATAAAAGATTTAAAACTTTAATCATACTTGCACCATGTAAAAAAATCACTAATACTGTTGAATTTTCGTTAAAATACCACTTTGATATTTGATTAGTCTTTCGAAAAGTGCATTCATTGCGTCATTTAGTTATTTATGTTTCGTGGATTCTTTGTTTTATGTAATTACATACGGATTTTTTTTTCTAATTAATACGGTATCTCAAAACATTTTTAGCGAAATAAGCTGGTCTGACTGTCGGAAAGTTGCTGAGTTGTGGAGCTTACAATAATAATTGGATTATTATTATTTACGTTATTACCACACTAGAGTCCCAAATGCGCCCAAGCGACCAGAGCCAGTGAGACTATAGCATCTCCAATTTTGATATGTTGTGGAGAGGGAAGGGAGTGAAAGCCATTTCAAGAAACGTTTCAATTCTGAATGGTGGTCTTACATCAGGGCGATACCGAGAATATTTTCCACTTTGATAAAATATTGTGACGAAATGCGAAAATATTGTAATTTTTTTGAACGTCTTCCTACGTCGCGACAATACATGTCTCTTTTTACTAAAAGCCTAATAGGAAATATATCAATTCACTGCCTGCGACCCCGTTTTTAACCGGATTACTAATAATTTGAAAAGAATTAATAAATTAGCAATACTCATTTTTCTCCGTGTATGTTGGCGTTAGGTATATAAATCAGGATATGAAATATAATATCGAGCTTGCACATGATTTAGTATTCTAATCTGCGCCTGATATATCTTGGACAACGGACACAATATATTACACAGCATCCCTAATTGCGAGGAATTAATCATCAGAAGTGTCAGCGTGGACCATCAACAGAGACACTTCATCTCCCAGTCAAGAATCTCTTGAGCGCAATTGTAGGGGCAGATTGCTGAGATTCTGGGTAGTGGCAGATCTGAACTTAGGAACATTGGGCCGGTATTTCAGTTGTTTTTAAAACTCGGCTTAAGATATTTAGATAAAATATTGACAACCCAATCCGACTCTTAACCTTTTCAGACAGTGTTTATTTGAAAAAACATATATATCAGATTTTTTCTTAAATCAGTGCACAAAGAATACTTACTAATATGAAACACTGATAATTTATTAAAAATCTGGTAAAATTATTTGTTTTCCTGTTAGAAATGGGACTGCGGGCCTGTAAAGAATGAATTGAAAGTTCCTTTGAGTTCCTAACAAAGTATCAGCCAAAAGCAATTTTTGCGAGGACGATAGAACACGCGTTCATAGAAATAATGATATTGATACTGACATACTTATATTGTATAATTCCGTCATGGTATCTATCAGGAAAAGAACATGTGTTTTTATATATTTTATAATTATATTCAGAATGAATAATATTGGAGTGGTACGTCGCTGTCGGTCTGTGTCGGGTTCTACTTGGTACCAGTACCAAGCGCAAAGGTACCTAGGCCGTCGTAGAACCCACTGGAGACTTCGGCCGTTGCCTAGGGGTCAAGCCGGACGGTACTACAAACTACCGCGCTATCCCTACTGGACTGGGCGACCGCTAGAATCGGTCGGCAACATATTGTAGCAATAATAACTAGAATGTTCGGGAACGTTCTTAGGTGCAACTAGCGAAACACCATAGGTACTGCCCATCTACCTACCTGCTGGAAGATTCTCGATGCATCCGCACGCAGCGAAGATTGAGGAGGAGGAGGAATTTGTGACTAGTCTAGATTTTCTGGTGTTTTGACAAATTTGGTTTTACAGCGAATTGCGACTCTGTCAGCACAGAAAATAGACTGATCGTACAGGAAAATTTGAATGGTGGAACTTGCGATTTTCTACGAATATTTGCGATTAGCCCGATTCCCTGGCGTCTTGACAAGATCGGTTCCACGGCGGATTGGGACACTGTCAACACAGAGAATAGGCAAATCTTAAAGGAAGACCTGAATGGTGGCAAACCAACTCTAACTTGAGCCGAATAAAAAAGTTTAATGAGTACAAGTAAAGAATAAAATTTTGTTAGGTTACCTATCTTAGTTCGCTACTGATCGTTTATACTCTCCGTTTGTTAAGTCGAACTGATGATGGTGTGTTGTAAATTAAACATATCTAATTGCATTGTTTCTGGCAAAGTAAACATAATGAACTTCCTGTATGTATTCAGGCGATGTTTATTAAATCTATGGACACGTGTTCTCAAATAGGGAAATTTACAATAACAATAACATTATACTTGGCAATCTGCAATGAAAGCTTGGAAATTATATCCAAACAGTAAATGAAAAAGAGTGATAAATTTTCTCGCTATCGCTCTGGGAAAAGCTTTGCTTCAAATCGCTGTAGTCATTTAGTAATTGCCAGAAAAAATATAACGTTTTAAACCAAACACCTTCAAAAAGAAATGCACGGAATTAGATAAGAATTGCTCATCGAAAAATTCGGTTTAAGCAGGTATTGCGGGTAATAGGAAACGCTATTGATTTGCATACTAAACTATACTTTTAGCACATTCCTAATACATCGGAACACGTGATCATGCACCTATATTTGTCCTTATTATATACAATAACGAAATGCGAAAAAATTAGAATATTTATGAACACGCGTTCCTACAACGTAAAACACATTCGTGTTTTACTAAAAGTTTGTTAGGAAACCTATCAATTCATCCGTTAAAGGCCTACAATTCCGTTTCAATAAGATTACGAATAATTATATAATTCTTAAAAAAAATGCAATATTTTTTAACAGTAAGTTTTTTCCGTTTGCTTCCATAATGACTAAAGTTAAAACTTACATCTGCCATACCTTTTATTACTAAATCGAGACAGCTAATCAACATTGTTTACTCGTCTCTCTTACACTGCCTAAAATTGTACAGGTTTTTCCAATTCCATTTGATTTTGAATTTGTACCGAGGGACCGACTTTCTGAGTTAGAAATATAAGATCAGAATAGATATACTTTTGGATCAAGAAACACGCTCTGGCTTATTGTAACTCGGATTTGACCTGAATTTAAGTATCATTTTTTAAATTGAAATTATTTGTTTGAACAAATTCAGACAGGCTGCAAAGAACCTACCTATTAAAAGGTACTTAAATATTTGAACAGAACTTATTTTAATAGACTCTTTCAAAATTATAATTACAATAACTCATGATTATTCACATATTAAAAGTGAACTTGCCCACATGAATCAGATACCAGAAGCCTGTTATTAATTGTTTTTGTATTAATTCGTAGAACTCTATTGAATATTTTTTAAAATTTAATGAAAATCAAATTTAATAATGTTATTATTAAATTCTGCAAGTATTATTGTTGTTTATTATTGTAACAGCTGTTTCGGCGTTCAAACTGTCAGTGCAAAAAAGGCCATTTACTAACTGTTATACATATACAATACACAGAAGTATGTTTTGATATTTCCCTGCGGTTATTTTTATGAACATTATTTACTGCTCAGTGACGGTAATCGTTACAAGTCATATAACTAGGAAACCATTTATGTTAAAGCCAATACGTTTATAAGTTTTTTTAAATTTTTTCTATGATTTTTCACGCGATAGGCTAGTCCACGTACCGAAAGCATCAACTTTCTGCTTTCAACAGTTAAAACGGTAGATTAATAATAATAATAATAAGTGTTTTATTATTTTTTTTTTGTAACAAATAGATATAATGATATCCTCACTGGGATCTCCCGTGCTGAGGATTTCATTTATATATTATGTATAATTTAACTATAAGAAAATTAATATTACAACAAATTTACATATGAATTTAATTATGAACATATATCATGTAGTATAATTTATTTTTTAATTTTTATATTTTTAAAATAAGTAAGATAGTGTTTTTTGGTAAAGTTCAGTTGATTCTGTTTTAGTCTGTGTTTGATATCAGTATATTTTCCATTTCAGATCTCCCTATATTAAGTATCCAGCTTTTTATTTGAGATTTAAATGTTAAAATGTTGAGTAAATGTTTTAAATGTTATAATTGATTCGTTGATAAGAATATTTTATACTGTATTGGGTTGGATTAATTTTGCATGAATGCCCTCATATGAAATATGGACATCGAACCCAAGGTCTACGATCAAATAGCAATGTTTAAACCGAAGTGATAACAGATGGACGCAAAGTAGATACCAATTTCTACCAAAATTAATTTTCCGTTTGATATCTTATTTCCTAGACATCGTTTAATAACTTTAATATTATGAAAACAAATCTGAAAATGTAGGCAAATATTACGAACTAATGAAACAAAACTTAATATCCGGCAACTGAAGAATTCGTTCAAGATATTGGATTCCGGAATATCACTTCAAAGGCATCAGCTCCTGGAATTATTATAATACATCCCTATTTTCGCAAAGTTAAATTGATTTTTTACAAAGGAAATTCCTAGGTAATTGCGCTCAAAAGTACTTGTTTAAGCAGCCTTGTTAATCGTGAAATTCAACCGCTTTATACTGAATGAAAAAAAACAGAAATTACAACGAGATAATTACATTACGTGAAAATAAAGACAAATACTACATGCGTAAGATACCCTAAAAACAAAACCTGTATAAGGTTTCAATTTAGTTAAAAAAATTGAGTGTTAAATGGTCACATTAAATCGTGTCTGGTGCAGTCATTGCCCGTTTGCTAAAATGACTGACAAATATTGTTAAATAAATGTTTTTTAATTTAAAACACTAACAAATAGGGAACTTTTAAATTATTTCAAAATCATAATTCCAGCATTAATAACAGTAATCGTGATGAAATCTAAATTGTATTTATCAACTAGCGCAGACCCGTGAAAACACATTGGATGAAGATTTAATAAAGGTAATTAAAATATTATTTTATAGGTAGGTATGTACCTACTTTGTCGCTTGTCTGAATTCTTCACACAATTCATTACAATTTTTAAAATGACACATTCAAACCAAATCCGAGCTATGGAGTTCATTGAACCAGAGTTACAGATAGGCACACAACAAAAATTAGTATTTTTATGATTTTAAATTAATTTTTTTCACGTTTATAAATTTTGTTTGTGTTGGAATTTGTGTAAATTTTTTAAATATATCTAATAATTGAAATGCAAATTACTATAATATTTATTTGCTTACTTAGTATTATTGGTTTTGTTAATTTGGGAAAATACTAAAATTATAAGTTATCCATATTCTGTTCTCAGAGAATTATCTCTCTGCATATGTAAATATGTAGGCGAGTATAATGCTGCATTATTCTCTAGAGATTATTTGATTTTATTAATAATATGGTCTAATGGTTATCTTCACTCGGTGGAGATAATGAGATGTGTTTATTTAGGTGATGCTGTGCAGATTCCCAAACTTTATTCAAAATTATGCGTTTTAAAAGTTTCATAAAAAAAAAATTTTTTTTTTAAAAATTTTGTTTTGAAAGAAAAAAGATCTATTATTATTGAAATGTATGTAAATATACATACATACACGGAGAAAATGAGTATGGTTGATTTATTAAAACCCTGTTAAAAAAGTGATGGCAAACCATTTCCTAATAAACTATCAGTACATTCAGAATGTATCTGAACACGTGTTCACGCAGCTGGACTTATCCTAATAAATATAAAGACGAAAATATCGGAATTTTTAAGAACACGTGTTCTGACGTCCCCATAACATATTAGAGTTTTACCGACAGTTTGATCGGAAACCTGTCAATTTTTTCGTCAAAGGCCGGCAGTCCCGTTTTAACAAGAATACGAATAATTTGATTTTGAATAAATTACAAATATTTTATATCAGTTTTCTCCGTGCATGAGGTTAAATAATAATGAGCTAAAAAAGATTCCAAAGCTAAAGTTGCATGGATCTTTTGAGTATTATTTTGCCTTAAAATTAATAAGTAGATAAAAAAGAGAGGATTATAGAACAAGGACAGGAATGTATTGGTGCCATTCAATAATGATATGGAGATTAAAATTTGGACTAACAAAATTTTCTTTCCGAATGTAAATTAGAAATATTATTTTATATTCAAAAGTATGACGGCCATATTTAAATGTGCAGCCAACCGCACATTGCAAGAAATAACATATTTTAAAATTAATTTAATTGCATTCCACCAATCCTGAGAATAGTTCGTTTGGCTAGCGTCATTCCTTAGGAGACGTCAAAAATGTACATAAAAATCTGTTTTCTGTATTGCCTGAGATTATAATAGGAGTACTTTTTCCTTGCACGCATTTTTCAGCTTAAATCTCACCAAAAATACTCATTTATTTGTAACAAAACACATATGGCATAATACATATATTTAGACACATAGGTAGTCCAGCGAAGCTGCCACATGGCTGCTTGACTGCAGGTTCTACCTCAATATAAATCCATTTATATTTATATATAAAGATATACTTACTTTCTGTTGTGTTCGTACAAACAGGTCTCCAACTCGCCTTGGAAGGAGTTTATAAATAATTGGTTCTTTTAGATTAATCAGGGATTTATTATTACTTCGCGTGTTATAATGGTATATATATACTCGACAGTCGACCTAACTAGAAGCTGGCTAATTGGAATTTTAAACAGTTAGTTTCTCTGAGAGCCTTCCCACTGGCCCTGTGGACTACTGGCTCCATCTTGCGGACTTCCACCCAAGCTCTATGCACTGCCATCTGTGCGTGCATCTATGAAGCTCTTACTTCCCAACCCCATGACTGTCCCCATGACAACCCCATGTTTGTACCCATGACTGTATTTCTATACTTGTTAATTTAGTTTTACATTTAATGTCCTGATGAAGAGAGCATCGTTCTCGAAGTATGTTGATTTTTAAAAAATAAAGATTATCGTGGTAAAACCAAAGTGTTTTTAATTATTTCATTAATAAAATGGTGCCACAAAGTGAATTTGCACAATTTGAAGAAGAAATATATATTAATTGGTATTTGTCTACGTCTCCAGCACGTTTAATATAAATAGGTACAATTTCACAGGAAAGAGTCTTCAAGAAAAAAAGGTCGTCTGTGAATTGGATGTACCGACGATCTGAAAAAAAAAACTATCGGCTTAAGATGTGTGGGCGACACCAAGGATAGGCATGTTGAGTAATAACGCGAGGTTCGTCAGAATATACGTATTCATAGATGGCACTATTTTAATAAAATACGCCTTTTGCAAGTTACTTTAACAATATAGAATTGTTTGTTTGCGTAAATACGCAATATGAATAGGAACAAATGGTTTTGTCTATATAAAAACTCAACTACTCCAAAAAAGCCATACAAAAATAGTATTTTATCGGTTGTGATTCAATACAATTTCGTATTTATATGCCTCTTTTGAAAAAAAAAGGGTTTTTATTATTTATATTATATTCAATCCAATATCGTATTTGTATGTGTCTTTTGAAAAACATGGGGTTTTATACGGAGAATATTATTTTTTCATATTCATATTGCGTATGTTCGGGCGCAAACAAAAAAACAATCGTCTTAATTTTGTAAAGCATTACTTGGAAAAAGAGTATAAAATCAACGCCATCTATGAACACGTAGATTTTAACGAACCTCGCGTTTATCCCTGATTTATTTTAATTCAAGAATTATGCACGTACGATATATTTAAAAGCATTTATGTGTCATTTGATTTTTACCCTTTACGTACATACATATCGAAATATTTAGTAGTCGCCACGATAGATATTTCCTAATATAAGAGCAAAAAAAATATCGTTAGTTCCTCTTTTGACCGCCATGTCTGTTCGTTAGTTTTTCTATTGGCCGCCTTTGCAGTTACGTTTAAAGGTCGGCAGTACAAATATAAATTCTTGCATAATTGCATGTCGTACTTATTTGCGAACAATTTTGTAACATCTTAAAATAATTTCCTTTTTTGTTGGACCACTATATACATCATTTTTCAAACAGTTTGAATGCCTTTGAAAATTTAGCGCCTTTTTTCCTACACTTATTTATTCTATCTCATCACGGCACTCATTACTTCTCTCCATACTTATCAAGATACTTTGAAACTCTGTCAAACTCATGCGAACATTAGTTTATAAATAATGCAATAATAATAATTAAAGCTGTCATTGAAAGTGCCCGGTGGTTGAACTATAATTGCGCCTTAAACAAGTGTTGACACGCATTATCATTGTTGACTTAGTATGTAATTATTGTATAATTTGTGCTGTCAAATAACGAAGATAAGGAGCTGAATTTCACTCTCACAAAATAAGTGAAAAGGTTAACAGTTTTATTTTAAATTGTGGTGATCTGCGTCGTTTGCTAAAAGAGTGATTTAATTAAGAGAATTTAATAAATTGGTAACTACAAATATTGTCAAGTGTTTAGTGATGGGTGCAGTAATTAGACCCCGGCGTAAATAATTATTTCTTGTATTAATTAATTTCAAATTAAATGTTATTTAAATAATTTAGACGAATAGAAGTTAGCGGAAAGAGTGTTTAATCAAATGTGTTTGTATCTAGTTGAGAAAATTTTTTGAAAAAATGCCACTAAAAAACTTTATGAAGATGCGCTTCGTTCTTTTAACAGCGATGAGTTTATTTTTGAGTTCTGAAGGTTACAGGATCCTGGCAATATTTCCCCACACTGGAAAAAGTCACCACATCATGTTTGAACCCCTACTAAGAACCCTAGCAGAAAAGGGACATGAATTAAGTGTAGTCAGTCACTACCCACTAGAAAACCCTCCACCAACTTATAAAGATATTAGCGTGGCTGGGTCCATGCATCTGAACGTTCACATCTGTGATTTTGATGACTTCTTATTCCTCAGTGGAGTAGGAAGCATTCTACGCCACATAATGGCAACCTACGAACTCTTCGACCTCGGAAACCTTAACTGCAATGCTATGACCAGTCACAAAAATGTTCAAGATCTTATGAATGGAAACCAAACATTCGACGTCATCATCACGGAACAATTCAACAGTGATTGCAGTTTTGGCTTAATCAAGAAGTTCAAAGCACCTGTGATTGGAATTGCCACACATGTACCGATGCCTTGGACCAGAGAAAGATTTGGAATTCCAGATAACCCTTCATACATGCCCAGCCATTTTTTAAAGCATCTGAGATCGCCTACATTTTTTGATACGGTCGAATCTTTGCTTGTAAACACTTACTACAAGATGGTGTATTACATAAACACACATGTTTTCGAGTACAGGTTCTTGGGCGGTGGATTTCTGGAATCTCGGCGAGACTTGGATGAGATCGCTAGGAATATGAGTATGCTGTTCGTGACAACGTACTTTCCTCTGCATGGTGCACTGTTACAAGGTCCCAATGTGGTGGATATAGGAGGTGTTCATTTGCCAAAACGTCTGAATGTGTTAGATTCGGTAAGTTAAATGGAAGAGCAGGACTCTCATACTCTCTTTTTCAAATAACTAACGTAAATATACCACATTTTTTTAAACCTTTCATCTGCCGAAGTATCTATGAAGTTTAGGCTTCTCCAAACATTTTGTACATCGGCTCCGGTCCACAAACATTTTCTTCCAGTCCTCGGTCCTTCCCGTCCAATCCCATTTTTTTTTCGTTACGCTAATACGGCTTTTACAAAACAAGATGAAATTCTTCCACGCAGTCAGTTTTAACTCTTCGTCAATGTGTTCTAAGTTCGTTTACCAGAAACTATGTCAAAAGTTAAATTTGGCTTAAATGAATGGCTTAAGGGTTTTTTAATAACTCAAAAACCGCTGGTATTTATTGTTTTTCTTAATATATACCTACATTGTAATATGTAAATTAATTTATTCAGACTAATAACAAATCAAAGCGCATCAATTAGTTAAATGGCGTGACTGATTTAGTACACATTGGAATCATGTAACTTTGATAATTGCTACATTTGTTATAAATATCGTAATATGAAGACCGTCAATAGCTTCTAAGAAAAATAGTAATATGGCAATGAGGAATATCATAACACAACTTTAAATATCTTACTTGAGTTAAAAGCAAATATTATTGACTTTATATACTATTTTATTATCAGTTATTTAACCATTTTGCTATATGACATAATAATTAAAACTGATCCTGCCGCTGAGGGCCCCTTTATTTATATATATTTCATTCTTTAGAAATACTCCAGACAAGTGAGCTACCAGCAGTACGCTTCCGACTTGGGTTTTTCATAGCCTTCAACTGATCTAAATAACATTTGTACTTGAAGTGAAATTACTTGGAAACACTTGTTAGTTGCGGACGTGTTTTAACCGCTCCGGTTTGTTTAATCCTTTCAGAAGGTTTCCCTTGTTAAGAGATTGCTGAAAATTGTTCAGCATCCGTGTTTTATATAGTGCTTACCTTCTTATTTCACGAAATGCGCGTAACTTCTACCGTTTAGCCGGAATTTGCAATTATTATAGCATTTTAAACCGATTAAATTTTAAAAGTGAAGCTAGAACAAAGATTTCTCAATGCAGTCGAAGATTTTATACCTGACTCAAGTGTCAAGTGGTGTCGGGATTTACGGGACCTTTTCAACCGAGGATGTCTGCCTGGAGGACAGATAAGCCATATTTTGTTTAAATTTTTTGTTTTTGTTTTTATTTTCTGTTTTTGTTTATGTATTTTGTTACAGATGACACACATAAACTTCACTTTGACTTTGGTTCAATATTTTGCTTATGATAGCCTGCGATAAGCGAGCCCTAAGGGTCTGAGACAGAGGTGTGAAATCGTCGGATCACGACAATAGAAAGAATGTATTGGAGCCAGGAAGGAGTCTGAAAGGGTCGAGAGGATGCACTAGGTGGCATGAAAGGCTGGGAGGTGACTGGAGAGACTAAGGTAAACTAGGATGAGGTGATTTTGCACAGCGGTGCTGCCAAGGTCTGTTATCTATGTGAGGATGTTGTGTCGGCGCTCTTTATTGGCAGCAGACACATGTCAGCGCTATATTAGCGGCGGACACATGCCTGAACGGATGACGAGCCTCGTGCTGGCACATTTGGTGGACGGGGTAGTCTCTCTCCCTGCAGCAGCTGGTACAGTTCCTTCAAAATAGTAATATGGCAATGAGGAATATCATAACACAACTTTAAATATCTTACTTGAGTTAAAAGCAAATATTATTGACTTTATATACTATTTTATTATCAGTTATTTAACCATTTTGCTATATGACATAATAATTAAAACTGATCCTGCCGCTGAGGGCCCCTTTATTTATATATATTTCATTCTTTAGAAATACTCCAGACAAGTGAGCTACCAGCAGTACGCTTCCGACTTGGGTTTTTCATAGCCTTCAACTGATCTAAATAACATTTGTACTTGAAGTGAAATTACTTGGAAACAACATAGTGCGCTGCACAAAAATGTTGTTGTGTATTATTAACTACTGATATGCCCCGGCTTAATATGTGACGTCATAAGCTATCCGATCCGTTTTTTGGCGCTTTGACATTGAGAGTTTATGGTTCCAAAAAGTGCATGTAGCAATAATTTTACTTTTCATAATATGTTTTGTTTTTTCTTAATATTTTATTGTAAATATACATTTTTTGACCAGCTTACCGTTTTAGCGAAATTTTTAGACTATATTAGCTGTAAATGTAGAAGTGTAATTATAATCTCACTGTACTGCCTGAATGTCTTTATATATGTAAATGCATGTAAATGTATGTTTATACCTGTATTTTCATTATTTATTTATTGATCTTAAGTTAGCTCACATCGTCGTGTGATCAAATATTTTTATAAAAATTAACATTATTAGGCAAAAATATTTGAGGTGGACATACTTTCTTAATTCCTTTTTAAAATGAATGGTATTTTCAATCTCAATAATTTCATTCGGGATTTTGTTGTAAAGTTAGATGGCTTGGTACATCAAAGATTTCTTGGTGCTTGATTTCTTCCTTGTGGGTAATCAATGTTTTGCATTTCTCTTCCGGTGCCCACTTATCTCATTATTGTAATTTATTTTTTCTATTCATTTCCTTCGACATCATCCCAATGTTTATCTTATGTATTAAAATAAATACATTCAAATATATAGTTTGCGACACTGTCATAAAATTAAGCTCCTTTAACTTATCCGTGTATATATATTGCCTTTCAATATCATTCTCAATGCTTTATATTTCAGTATTTGCATAATTTTTACATTTTCTATTCATTAGTCAGCAAAAACAGATGTTGATTAGAAGTTACACGCGAAAAGGCAACATATAGTTGTCCATGTGAAAAACATTCAATTAAATCTAAACCTGCAACATTGAATGTTTGACCATGTGACTTATTAATGGTCATTGAAAAATATAGTTTTACCGAATAAAAATGTATATCCTTGTAAATAAATATAAAATAAGAATAAAATCGTATTATCCCGCCTTGTTTTGTATGTTTGATGCTTCCACGGTCTTGTTCCACATATAGCTTCATCCAAAACTATTAATGGGCAGTCGCGCATCATTTTTCCCGTATTGCTGTGTTTGGAAATACTATAATCACTGTTAGTACCATATATCACGAAATGATATCAATCACTAGTAATTTTTTGCTGGAGTTTGAATGACGCTTATGCCATTTGGCCTCCTGCCAAAAGTGTAGCTGCAATGCTGGATGATGCGACGGCTAATGCAATTTTATCAGTAGATTTGACTTTGGACAAGATCAAATTGATAAAAAATGATTTTCCCTTCTCCTGGAGCACTAAGGATTTTTTTCCATCGTTCCTATCAATCGATGTCAATAGCGCATCATCAAATATTTTGGTGGATGTTCATCCTGAGCTACAACTTGTCACTATTTTTATTGACGGACGTTTCTCTTGTGTAGTCAGTCTATCGACAAAACGCTACGATAATGGCAAACAAATGCCTCAATGACCTAGCTGAACTGCCAATAGCAGCTTTTGATAATGTGTTGTCCTAATGAAAGTCATATTTTAAGAGACCCATTGCTTTGCATGATGCTTGATAGGTGTTATAACTAATCTTTTGGAAAGTTTTGGTGTGTGCAAAATATATTGGGCCTTTTCCAACATAAATTAATATTCTAAAGTAAAATCATTCGCTGTTGCGGGGATGAACCATGTAGACAATCCCAAAAGCATCTGATCCAGGAAAGCCGTCAACTGGAGTACATTGCTTTCTATTTTGGAAGGTTTCGGCAGTCTGATTCCACTATAATAGTTTGGAACTTTGTCATATGTCTGTCTGTTTGCGAACTACTTTTGAGCACATAACTTAAAAATGATGTTAATGTTGTATCCCGTGGATTAATAACAACACATGTTTTTTTTGTGAAAAAAACCCTCTGTCCATTATCTAAATGAATGGCAATGTGATAAATCCTGGGTGCCCGGTCGTGAACGTTGAATGATAAAATCCTCCAAACTACTTCGGAGTTACAGACATAACGATCATATTGCTATTTCTTCACTTTACATGGTGATTGTTTGCTGAACGTTGCTTGGTCGGTACCTTTTTTATATATTTAGTAACGAGTTGGATTGATTTTACTTAACTGTACAACTCAACGTTGATGTGAGCGTTGTAAATTTTCATAAATAGACACCCACCGGTTGTCAATTTCTTGGTTTTGCACAGTGGAATATTTTCTACCTTCGTCTGGCGACCGTCAACGATATTCAGATATCAATACTCGTATATATCTGTCAATAGTTTGGCACTGGTGAGATTTTTAAGTACATTTGCCTTCACGCGTACATGGAGAATTAGGATTTAATGCTCTGCAAGGGCCGTGGACCATGTATTTTTTTACAATTACAGTGTTAGATCTTTATCCGTACAGGGTTGGATCTTTTTTTAATTGATAATAACGCTGTCGATTTGATCAGGTCTAATTTTATTCACCAACCACACAAGCAGATGAACATGTGTTAAACCACGTTTCTGCCATTCTATAGGGTTCACGTAGCATCGCGTTGAACCAAATATATGAGCCTTGTTTAGGAGTTTCTCTTCTTTTAAATGGATGGATTATTCCAATTAAAATATCATTCACTATTAATATCTGGTGGTGCGCAAATCTTTCGTTCGCAATTGTGCGGGGGGTTGCGGTAAGTGCGTTAAAGACTTGACAAAACAAAAACGATTTGAATTTGCCTTAGAGTTTGCAAGAGGAAATGAGTGGGAAAGGCCAAAGACTTACCCCTAGGTCTCGTCCTCCGTAGCCGCTGGTTCCTTTACACTTATCAGCTTGCATACGATTAAGGGCAATTCCCTTTAACACTCGCTCACTCAACACAAAAAAAACAGTGACATTCACTGCGGAGGGGGAAAAACGTTTCACTGGACGATGTGATGTTCCAAAACAATCACAGCCTAGTTCAACATATGCGGGTATTCACAAAATGACACGAATGTTGGCGGTGACCAAGATGCAACGATAATAATGCTCCCTGTCGTTTGGCCCGGTTCAAGGAATGGGGACAAGGGGCAAAGGGGGTTGAAGGGTACACATTTTAAGGCTATTCAATTTTAAAACCTCACGCGCAACTATCATCGGTGTTGTGGAGTTAAATTGGTAATGATATTTTCCTGAATTTCTGTCCAGTTTGAGTTAAAAGTTGCAGTTATAAAGAGAACGGGTTTATCGTGATGTCTGACATCAGTCATTGCGTCCTGCTTTGGATGAAATATCGCAGGACGCAATGACTGATATATATTACATTTGAGCGTGAGGCTGACTGTTTTGTTGAGAGAAATTTTTCAAAAAAGCGATATCTTCTAATATATTAAAACAATTATTATCTACATTATAAGCCAAATGCAAATAAAATTGGTAATTGGATACAGCGCCCTTGAGGTGATTTTGCACAAAAACGGCGCAATACAAATCATCCAAATATTATTATTATTAAGGAGGATTAAAACTATATCGGTCAAAGACATGATATCTTCTAAGATATTCATTTAAATGATAAGCTGTAAGAAGCAATTCTATTTTTAATTAAATGTCTAACGTAACGAACATATTAAATTGGATAAAGAATAATATTCTATTGATCAAAATAGCTTCGCAAATCACACATTATATATGTAAAAAATAAAAATGATTACTGTGGGTTATCCTTAGAGGATACATAAAAAACTGTTGTAGACTTATCTGTAGACCTTTTAAAGACATACAATTCTGTAATACATTATGTTGATGTTTCTCATAAGGTTTAGCCAGCGTCAGCAATGTAAGCGCCCGAAAATATATTTTTACTACTTTTTTATGACTTATTATAAAACATCGACTTTTCTTTACTTTCTATAAATTCAATATGCTTGTATTATAATCATAAACCTTCCGGAAGAAATTTGATAAATGATACTAAAAACTCTATCCAAATCCGTTGCATAAGAAGGACTAGACTTTATTTTATACTATTTAGTGATATTGTTGGTTTTGACAAAATCCCAACTTAAAAATAAAATTGTTTTAAACCATAATAGTATCATATCACCGATGTTCTACTTATTGTATTCCAAACCACTATTGTATTATTGAGTTGAACCACTCACTGCCCGGGGTCAGTGAGATTATGTCATGCCTAATTTAATATGTTATGTTGATATATATATGTTAGTTTATATTCTTTTTAATTTATTTTACCTCAGTTTATTATTGCGTCTTAAGTATGAACATGAAATTTTATACCCGACAGACTAGATGTTATTATATTGTCGCGCTCGGTCTCATACGGTGGTGGTGGAACGAGACGGAGCGCGTATCAAAATCCGTCTCGTTCCACTTCATGCGCTAGGTTGTACCCAGAGGCAACGTGTGATAATGGAATTAAACATATTTTGTTTTTATATGGAAAAAAATATCTACAATTTTTACTCCAAATATGCATATAATAATTTTATCGGAAGCGTGCTGACACACCCTGTAGAGTTTGATTAAAAAATTTGGTGATAAAAACTGGTCCGCGTTTTATTTTATAAAGCGAAAGCACTTTATAAGAAACTCGTTTGCAATTCAAACATACCTACGCCTATGTATGAGCAACATTGTTACTGTTGCTCGTAGTTGTTTACTGATTCCACGTGCCGAGAAGTTATAATAAATAAACAACACTACAATCATTACATTTCATTATTATTCACAGAGCATTTCTTATAATACACGTGTTGTATAAGTAATATTTTATATACCTAACGAAATGTAGTACCGGCTGAGGTTACATTTATAATCTTGTTTTCAAATAATAAAACGTTGAAATAAATTCGCAAGATAACTCTGTTGATTACATCACATTTATGGTCGATTTTGTAGAATAACTTTTTTTTGATCATGTGAGCTTTCGTTTTCTAGTAAATCTAGCCTGAAGTTGGATTTTTTTAAGACAAATTTTAAAATAATGGTCCGCTAGGGGGTTGCCGTACCTGTCACTTGTTTACTGTGTGGCACCAAGCTTTTTTAATCCTTCAATTGCCGAAAAAATTGGAAAACAAATGACCGATTGAGGATCACTGATTCTTCAGTGTTGAGTCAATTTACGTACATTTTGACATCAGGCTGGCATGATATAAAGCCATCTCCCTTTTCTGGCATGATATAAAGCCATCTCCCTTTTCTAGCATGATATAAAGCCATCTCCCTTTTCTAGCATGATATAAAGCCATCTCCCTTTTCTGGCATGATATAAAGCCATCTCCCTTTTCTGGCATGATATAAAGCCATCTCCCTTTTCTAGCATGATATAAAGCCATCTCCCTTTTCTGGCATGATATAAAGCCATCTCCCTTTTTGCAATAATTAAAGGGAGATAAAAACTATTAACAGTTTGAACGGCACATAAAGAGGCAAAGCCTTAAATTTGGAAAGCTAAAGTATACTTTTTCATGTCGACGAAACTTTTGAATTATTTAATAAGTTTAATTTGTACTCATTTCAGTATTCCAAATAATATAAAATAATATTATTAGAAAAACAGTGACAACCGTAAACGTCACCTAACACATCATTTATGTAACACAAAATTATATTTGGATGATTTGTATATCGCCGTTTTTATGTAAAAATCACCTCAAGGGTGCATATTGTCTATGGTTTTGAATAGCCATAAGTCGCTTTTATAACCGCTCAATTAAAATGTCAACAAATTGCGCCTGTCGAGTTATTATTAACGAATTATTAACATTCGTACAAAATAAAGTGGATGTTCTTGATGAAGTGAGCATTGTACAAATATGTTCCACAAGCTTCCAAGAGGAAGAAATTGAAAGTGCTAAATGCCTCCTGTTAGAATCCGTCCCTGGCCGTCGTATCACGCGAAAAGGCGATGGCAAAATAACGAAAACATTGCAAGATATCATAAAGATCATGAAGGAAACCGATCCAGACCAACTTCCTACGTTTGTCGCCCGTGATCTCAATAAGTTACCACCAGTTACTTTTGACCACGTCGACGTTACAAGACTTCTTAAAGATTTAATATTACTGAAAACCGAAATTGCCGCAAAGGCAACAATATTAGATATGAATGCTTTGAAGCAGGAACTTAGTCAAATCAAAGAAACCGTCAGCCATATCACACATGAACGCTCAAATTCTAATGCACAACCAAAAATTGTGAGTCCTTCTATAAACTCTCTTGACATTTCAAACGAAAACAATGCAAATCACGAGAATACGCAAATATGGCCGCAGCCTACAGCCGCTCACGACGGCAAATCTAAACGAAATGCTCGTACTTATGCTAGTGTTAGTGAGAAAGCCCGAAGAGAGCCGGAAAAAACCGAAGCAGCCCGAAGCAGTTCACTGTCAAACGCGTCAAACGTAAACAATGGTTTTACGGTTGTTATGAATAAATATCGCAAGAAGCGATTCTTGAATAATCGTGGAACAGGAAGTAATGAAGGAAATTTAAAAATAGCAATCCTTTCAATAGGGTTATATGTATCTCGTTTCGCACTTGAAACAAACACAGAAGATGTAAAATTATTTTGCGAAAATAAAGGTTTAAAAGTAATTAATGTTGAAATCCTAAAACCTTTCAAAGAAACTCCATTCAGGACATTTAAAATCATGATCCAGCAAAGCGACATTAAAACTGTGATGAATCACGATTTCTGGCCCCAAGGCATCGTATTCAGAAGATACAGAGAAGCTATCGAGCGAACCACGAAAGGAACAAAACAAAATGAATAAGTTAAACATCACTTCGATCAATTGCCGATCTGTAAAAAGAGTAGAAAAATTTATTTCTGATCTGTGTATTACAAACGATATCATTCTATTACAAGAGACATGGCTTATACCAACTGATTTAGATTTTCTTAGCGAAATTCACCCTGAATTTATGAGCTATGGTACCTCAGCGGTAGACGTCTCTAATGGCCCACTACAAGGACGACCATATGGCGGACTAGCTATACTATGGAGGAAATCATTCAAGGCAGTGACAATCGACTGTGAAACTCCCAGGATAATAGCGATTGATATCACACTCAACACTGGAACATTACTTGTCATGAGTGTATACATGCCAGTGGACAACACTGATAATTTACCGGAATATTTATCCTGTCTATCAAAAATGCACATGATAATTGAGGAAAGAGACAACCCTAATTGTATTATTCTGGGAGACTTTAATGCCGACATGAATTCGCCATTTGGACGTGAGCTTAAATCATTCTGCTCCGAATATAACCTACAAATTGCGGATGTTGACATACTCCCGCTCGACTCCTACACATACGTAAGCGATGCACATAATACCACGAAGTGGCTCAACCACTGTCTAGTGACTCAGGCAGTACTCAATACAATAGAAAATATGTATATTGACTACAAGTCCGACTGGTCTGATCATAGACCAATGCACACCACTCTAAGAACTAATGGGTTACCCACATATACCGCAAGTCACACAAAAGTAGAGGATCCGTGTCGATGGCGGCCCAAAAGTCATGTAGAAGTGCAGTCCTACTCCAGGTATGCCCAATTTGCAATAGGTCAACTTCAGATAATTTATGGAACCAACACAGAAACTTATGACAGCACCACGATGAATGTAGCCCAAATCGACGACCTATACAAAAACATTGTACAAGCATTGAGTAACTCAGCTATATCTGTGTTTAACATAGGGAGAAGGCCAAAAAATGGGAGAAAATGGAAGGCTACAGCGGGTTGGAATGAGCAGGTTGCCTTATATTATGAAGCGTCTAGAAATGCACATATAAATTGGCTGCAGAATGGACGACCTACTGAAGGTCCCATCATGGAAGCTAGAAAAGAAACCAGATTGCTTTTTAAGAAAAAATATAAGAATTGTCAAAGAAGCTTTGAGCAGAACAAAATGGACAAAATAGCGAACAGCTTTGAATGCAAGAATTTTTCATCTTTCTGGAATAAAACCAATGCCGTATTGAAAGCGAAATACACCGCACCGAGCCAGATTGATGGAAAATCTGTAAATAAAGATATTGCTGAAGTTTTCAGAAATACATTCTGCTCCGCACCAGATCAACCGCAAATAATGGTTAAAGAGATTGAGACAACAATGCATCAACCAGAACAACAGCCGTCCATCGTCATATTACCTGAGATGATCCAGCGAGCAATAAGCAACATGGCAGGAGGTAAATCTGCAGGTCACGATGGACTAGTGATAGAACATGTAAAGCATGCGGGGGAGTATTTAACAATACTGCTTGCCTCTCTCTTCACTGCCATGATCGGCCTCGGACACATTCCGAAAGAGCTGTCCAAAACAATAATAATACCGATCCCAAAAAGCCGCCAGTTGAACTTGACATCATCTGTTAATTACAGACCCATATCTCTTGCCACAATAATTGCAAGAATCTTCGAAAAGGTCATCTTAAATTTAACGGAAGACAAGCTCAATACAGGACTCTCAAATGGGTTTCAAAGCTGGATGCTCTACTGATACGGCCATATATAGCATGAAACAAACAATGGAATACTATAAAGCCAGAAAAACAACGGTATACGCATGCTTCCTAGACTTAAGCAAAGCCTTTGACAGGGTTTGTCATAATGCGTTGTGGAAAAAACTGACCGAACGACAAGTTCCACCACAAATAGTCAATATATTGAGAACATGGTACAACCAACAGGAAAACTTTGTCAGATGGAATGAAAGCCTATCAGAAGCAGCCAAATTAAAGTGCGGCGTTAGACAAGGAGGCTCAATGTCCCCAGTGCTTTTCAACGTATATATGGATGAACTTAGTAAAACACTGAATACAACAAGAATTGGATGTCATATTGCCGGGGTATGTATGAACAATATTAGCTATGCAGACGACATGGTCATACTAGCTCCATCGATAAGAGCGATGAGAAAACTTCTGGCAATATGCGAAGCTTACGTTGATAGTCACGGGCTGATGTACAATGCTAAAAAGTCATCCCTGCTGATATTTAAAGCAAATACTGGTCCCACTGTCATTCCACCCATACGTCTCGACGGGGCCAACCTGACAATTTGCAGCGAAATCAAATATTTGGGGCATGTCATCACCGATGACCTAAATGATAAAAAAGACATAGAACGTCAAAGAAGAGTACTGAGTGTGCGAGCTAACATGCTTGCCAGGAGATTCAACAAATGCAGTCCTCCGGTGAAGAAGCAACTTTTCCAAACATATTGTATGAGCTTCTACACTAGCGAGCTATGGACGACATACACACAAGGCGTCATGAACACACTCCGAGTACAGTACAACCACGCATACAGAGCCCTATTTGGCCTCCCCTGGCGATGCAGCGCCTCACAGATGTTCACCGAAGGAAGGGTGCATGGGTTCGCTGCTTTGATGCGCCACAGAATAGCCGGGACGAGTCAGCGCTACCAGAGATCGGACAACACTCTTGTCCAGGCCGTTGCCCGGTGGCAGGGAGCGCCTCTACACCGGAGATGGAGAATTTCACTGAAGCCACCATAAAGACCTAATGTGCACATCAATGTATTGATTTTTTATTTTTATTATTTTTATTTTTATTTTTATTTATTTCTTTATTCATTTTATTTTTATGTATTAACTTAAATGTAAACTTTTATGGCAGGCAGAGCATTGCACACACCGCTCTGTCCAGCTGAAATAAACATTATTATTATTATTATAATAATTTAATATAATAACTCTGTCATTTAAATTGTACCACCTACATGTAAAAGCCCTCTTGGCATTAAATAAATAAAAATAAAATAAATAAAATAAACAAAATAAATAAATGTATAAATAAATAATTTTGTAATACGGGGCAAAACCCTTAGTTAAATTAATTGTCATAGGCACAATCACGTATTTCTCTAATTTTGCTAGTCTGACAACTAACTTCATTATTATAAAAGTTCTTGTAAATTTTCATACCAGAAACAGAATTTTTATAACTTTTATTCATAAAATAATGTAATGTATTTTTAATACAATTTATTTTATGAATATGGTTGGTTAAATAACCCAAAATAAATTGGTTAATTTAGTAAAGATACAATAAAGCCAAAAATGGCAATCTATGGTAAGCTGTTATCGATACCTTTTACTTGTACTCGTATTCTGCGATCGAAATTAATTGAAAATTATAAAAAACCGAGAGAACATAAAACAAACAATAATAATGGCGGTAATAAAAAATTGGCAAATATTATGAGGTACAGTTGTATATATGAAGTGGTATTTTAATGGTATATATGTTGTATTCTTTTACGTTTAACATTTTTTTATAATATTTCCGTTTTTGTTCTTTAATCCATCTTTTGATTTTGTATCTGAAATGTGTTTGGTTTTCCTCTTTTGTATCGAGTGAAAGATTTTTGAATTCTTTTACTGCCTATTATTTGTGGTGTCTCTGTCCAAAGCTTGTGTTTAAAGTCAGAGTTCTTATGTTTTTTAACTATTCTCTAACTGGTCTATTAATGATAGTGTGTTTATTGACATTTGGTTTTTTGGGCAAAAACCTAGTTTAGTAGCGTTTTAATTTAAATAGTTTAGTAGTGTTTTAACTTGTATATCTAGTATGTCAAATATGTTAGTCGGTGTCAGCCATTCGGATATCAGACATTCACACTAACGAAGATTCGGGCCGGTCTTACCATAATAAGTCGGTGTCATCCATTCGGATATCAGACATTCACACTAACGAAGATTCGGGCCGGTCTTACCATAATAAGTCGGTGTCAGCCATTCGGATATCAGACATTCACACTAACGAAGATTCGGGCCGGTCTTACCATAATAAGTCGGTGTCAGCCATTCGGATATCAGACATTCACACTAACGAAGATTCGGGCCGGTCTTACCATAGTAAGTCGGTGTCAGCCATTCGGATATCAGACAGCCGATCTTACCATAATAAGATTTTCAAAAAGGTCATAACCAAGGAAAGTATATTTTAATTACTTCATCGGAAGAATTTTTTATAGAAATATCGTTATAGCTTTAATCATAATATTTTGGATTATGATAATAAACCAAAATTAATAAAATAAACTAGTTTATTTAGTAATGATATAATTAATATCCCACTAGAAGTCTTACAATATCATTTGTTATTAAATACTCTAAAAATACACACATTGGAAGACAGGCGTAAAATAAACGACTTAACTTTTTTATTCAAGATTTTAAACTCTAAATTCGACTGTTGCGAACTTCTGCAACTCATAAACTTACGAATACCCAAAATAACAACACGACAAAATACACTATTCCACTGCAACACACATAAGCGCAATTACATTGCGAACTCCCCAATACAACGGTTTCACACTATGGGAAACCAATACTTAGGTGATGTTGATATATTTAATATTAACTTTGCGAATTTTATGGATTACGTAAAAGATTTATTTCAACACTATTCCTAAATGGAAGTTATATTTTTGTAAACCAGTCAAATCGCTGTATTTTTTAATTTATGTTCTTGATATAATTAATTTTGTTTCTTGCATAAATTATTTTTTAATATAATTTTATCTTTATTATTTCTTTCTTATGTTTCAAAACTGTCATTAAAATTGTACCACCTACATGTAAAAGCTCTCTCGGCGTTAAATAAATAAAATAATGCCAAAAATGGCAATCTATGGTAAGCTGTTATTGGTACCTTTTACTCGTACTCGTATACTGCCGCAGGAGCGAAATTAACAGAATGCAAGTTGTCATATAACAGATTTTAGGCGCGAAGATCCTACAGTTGCTAGCCTGAGTAGCGGGAACTATCAGGTTGGTTGCTGGGCCAAACGGAGTTGAAAACGCACAAAAGATCCGCTAGAGTTCCCCCACCCCCCAGCGACCCAGCGCCTCGCCCCCACTTACGCCCGACCTCTGACCTAGCTGGACGTGTGCGCGTTCCGGTGTCCGCGTTCCCAATTTCGCACCGCACGGTCGAAAAGCATAATGTACGAGAATGGCGCGCTTTGAACATCGACAGGCTGGCACCGCTTGTTTGAAACACGGCGCTCAGCCCTACAATCAACAGGATGCCCCGAGGACTCCCATGTCCTGACCATGCCACGCTGTGAGTTTCTTACGCTTTCTATTACCCCTTGAATGTGTCCGCTAATAACCTAAATTCGTCCACGCTGCCTGTCGGTCTAGAGAGAGAGCTGTTAATTACTTCCCAGAGAGAGATTAGGGAACCCTTTGATGATAATTCCAGTTAGGATGTAACAACCTGTATTCTATTGTTATTCACCCATGTAATGTCCATTTTGCCGCTCAAATACAATGTTGATTCATAAAAACCTAACCTCTTTCATTTGGGGATAGCAGTCGTATGGGAGTGTTTTGTGTAGACGGTGGGATATGGATTCTTGAGCCTCGCGCTGACCCCGAACCCTGACTATGAGAGAGACGTCTCATGCCCCGCTCTGAGCTGGCCGAGGGAAAGTCAGGGCACCCCAGGTCCTGCGCGCGACAAAGTAAAAAGTTTTTTTTAAGCTTTCTTTGAGGAAAAATATTTTTGTATTCCAGCCTCAAAATTTTGCAGGTCTGGCACTGGAAAAAATGACGAAATATTTTTATAACACAAAAAGATAAGAGGTCGTCGAACCTAAAGCAAATGTTTTATTAATGGCGACTAGTTTATACAATATAACTTAGCTAATGTTTTAATTGGGTGAGTTCACGTGAAGGTGAACTTTTTTAACGATATCGTCTCTTTTTATTGTAGTGATACTATTTGCAGATTATAAGAAATAAATTTGCATTATGATAAGCGAGTTTATTATTACTGTAGCGTCAACCACTGAGAACAGTGGCGGCGGAGATTATATTTATTCGAGCTTAAATAAATGTAGACGAGCTTATTAATGTAGATTCAGTGCATTAATTTGTGTTAAAGCGTTGCAGAATTTTATTAAAATTCAAGTTTTTATTTTTCTTTGAAGTGAGTACTTAATGTTCTGCAATTAGATTTCTTGTGTAAAAAAATGTTACAATGATAAAAATTATCTTAATAAAAAATGTCGTGACGAAATGCAAATATTTTAGGTATTTTATGAACACGTTACTCGGACATCGTGACAAAACATTACTTAATGTTTAGGACGATCAACAATCTACAATCCCGTTTTTAACAGGAATACGAATAAATTGAAAAGTTTTTTTTAATGAATTGGCAATATTTCAGGAAGTTTTTTCCATGTAAAACGCGAGTGTTTTTCACAAGTAACGAGCACAAAAAAGGCTTTTATACGACTCGTTCTTATGTTCAACTGTGAGAATACTTGTCGTTTTTTTGTTTCCCGATTGCTGCAACATGAGTTTCTATTCCTGTAAACCCAGGTTCACTTGATCCTTTCATCAAACATACCAATCATACAGAATCTCCAAGGATCACCAAGCAAGAGATGAACACAGTTCAGTTTTTAATAAATGTAACTTATTTTTTCCAGAGTATCGAAAATTTCATCAACGAATCTGGGAATGGAGTAATCTATTTCAGCATGGGGTCCATGATCAGAGGGAAATCCCTCCCCCTCCATAAGTTAAAAGCCTTCCAGGAGGCTTTTAAGGAGCTCCCCTACCGGGTGCTCTGGAAGTGGGAAAACGACACTATGCCCGGAAAGTCAGACAACATTCTGATTAGACCATGGATGCCGCAGTACGAAATTATCAGTGAGTTCATCTTCACGGTTTGGATATAGTTAGAGTTGGATTGATGTTTGCCTAGCTCATTTGTTTTTAAATCCTTTTATGTAATGTTTGTCTTTTGCTTACTAATTATCATCTTGGAATTTTTGTACTTTAAACTTTTCGAAATAGATACTCACTTCAGGATAATAATATTTTCTACATTTGGCACTAGAAACCGTTTATCAAGTAATGATCACTTTTATGACGATTCGTTGTTAAACTTTTACTGAGCTTAGAATTTATTTATAAGATCATCCCCAAACTTACGAGTATACTACCGTAGATAAGCAAAGACTGAACAAGGCATATTACGACACATTTTGACTATTTTCATATTTAAAATATTTCTTAAACTAACAAAGCATACAAAATGTACATTTCCTTATTCACCCTAATACACTTTAGGTTTTCACACCAAGGTATGTAATTTTAGAAGTAGGATTGATTATAGCAAATACCCTATAATATTAATAATACCTCGAATTTCTGTCGTTTCTCATACATTCTGATGGCAGCAGGCTGCACTAGCGCCTCCTAGTGGTATGAGTTGTGTTCTTTTGTTTTCTTTCATACATTTTAATGGATTTTATGTGAAATTATATTCTTTATTTTACGTCAATAAATTATAGAAATCGAAAAAAATAGGTAACCCACATAAGACCTTACTGTTTTTTGCTCACGCATTTACAAAATATTAAAGCGGCTATTAACTGTGTCTTGAATGGTAAATCAAATACTTTTATTTTTAAAAATAGTAATATACAGGGTGTCCGGTGGTAAAGTGCAGTAACTTCGGGAGGTGATTCTACGTGATCGTAGGAGTAAAAAAGATAAATAACTTTTTCTGAAATTCCAACTTTTAGATGTACTTTTAAGCTAATAACGAAAAATTTCTCCGACGTGCCTAGACGGCATTATTTTTTTCGTCGTTGCCAAATCTACATACCGCGCCCCCCCGGTAACTAATACCCGCTACCCCCGGCACCCGAATTCAGTCGGTCAGCTGGTAAACTGTCCCCCGCACCCCCTCCTGCACCCCCCGCTATTAGTAAATCGTGCTTTGAATGTAATGTGTCACAAAATTTGACGGGCGGAGTAAACAACTTTGAAAATTTAATTTATCTAAGAATTTTTGAATTCGTTCACCAGATTTATTGTTTGTTCTCTGCGAACTTTTCATTTGGTTTGAATTTTTGACAGATGTGAAGAGAACCCCGTACAATTTAGATGTCGGTACGTGTTTTAGAGGTATAATGGTTATGGTGCTGATTTTATCAAAATCAAATTTTATAATATTCTTATTATTATTATAATTTACAAGTATAAGTATATTACATTGGATTTATTAATATAGACGTTGTACATTATAATGATTTATGATCAATAAGATGGATCAAGGAAAAAAATATTTATGAGATGTAATATTTTTGGTATGCCTCGTTATTCTGCTGTGTCATTCGTGTGGAAAACGTTCTTTTTTTTTAAATGATTTTCGGCTATGTAATCATTGTTTTTTCTCACCTATAAAATTATGTCCCATCTTTCCGTTTTATAAAAAAAGGTCTGATTTTTCGGATTGAAATTTTCAAAAAATCCCCAGGGTTTCAAAAATACGATTAAAAAAATAATAATAATACAGAATGTCTTAGAATATTTTCCTTAACCGGAAAAAAAAATTAAAAAATATGATGCAAGTGGCCTATTAGTAAAAAGCGATGAAATTAGTTAAGTGTTCAATGAGTTATTAATATTTTTTATAATAAAAAGTGTAACGTGATTTTAGTGCAGTTCTCTTTTTGAATTTGGTAAAATATCAAAACATACGGCGAACTCTGTGTTGTTATTGTTTACAATTCACATGCGGTTTCCATGGATACGCGCCACTCACAAATATGCAACGTTGCCACGTTCACACTTGCGAATTTATCGGGTAAGTTTGCACCTACACTATGGCTTTTTAGCAGGTATGTCTTTTTGTATGAAAAATAAAAAATTGGAATTTCGGAAAAAGTTATTTATCTTTTTTACTCCTACGATCATGTAGAATCCCCCCACGAAGTTACTGCACTTTACCCCCGGACACCCTGTATAAAAAAAAATTATGAATATCAATATATTTAATAAATTCGATAATTCAAAACGCGTAAAAAATTCTGTTTCTTCCTTCATATAATCCGGGCCTCTTCAAGACCTGTATTAATAAATCCTTTCCTACGGCCCTTACCTTAACCCGTCTCACAACGCTGCCCAACCGGGTGTTGACAGAGCTCCCCTGCCTTTTCACTGTACTGATGGTGGTCTGGGGTGACTGGCGTGCTCTTGTGAGATGTCACATAAAAAAATACAAAAATGTGTTTTGAACATCAACATTGACGATAATTTATGACTTCAACTTGATCACAGAATGCTACATGGAACTAACACAGCTCTAAAGTAACCTACAAATTTGTATGATTATATTTTCTTGGTGTAATTCACGTTTTACGTAATAGAGAAAATTTTATTTGCTAGGATTTAACGAAATTATTTCACCGACTCCTGTCAACGTTTTTTGGCATCGTGAAAAACGACTAGTGAGTGTTCTTGTTGTTTCTTCGTAAACTGAACCACGGAAACTTCTTTTTGGAATATATATATTTTTTTTAATCAATATTGATCAAAATACAAATTAGAAAGCGCAAATAATTGCCTCCAACGACTAAATTAATTCCATTTGCCGCCATTGAAAGGAATGTCAAAGTTAATATGCTACACTAGCTCCCTCTAGCGATTAGACTTGTTAATATTACGACTATTTCACTGGAGTTGGACGTATTATTAATATTATAGGGTACTTGATTATAGAACAGTAGAGATCATGTTTACATTGTTATTTTTATCGCGACCATGAAATAATTATAATAGTACAAACGTGAAATATAAAAATATTTTTAGCTTCAATACATACATTCCAAAATAATATTCGTATTCTTCACCTAGAGAACTTTTTTTATTATTTACATCTATATTAATTTTTCTTTTTCTTTTGTTCCTGAAATGGATTAATGCAAATCCTGAAAGTGGAAATCAACGCACTTCTTGACAACCGTACGAGCTGAACCTCCGCAGATTGACTCGTTGTCGAAGACAATGAATTCTATCATCTTTTGGTGGCAATCACGCAATACGTGTGGAGATATACGCATTTCTCTGAAATTGTACGAATAAAAAAAAGATAATATCGGTTCTATCCAATCGGGATTTGTTGATTAATTCAGTTGTTAGCGCGGTTGATTCCAGTCGCTGGAAAGTAAAGTTTAATTTATAAATAGTTTAATTTATAAATAATAGATTGCACACACCTGGAAACTTTAATACTAAAATCGCAGATACTTTTAATATTCCCCTTGTAAACTATAAAGCTGCACTAATAACACATTTTAACGCCACTTATTTTAATGAGGTCACTACATAACAGGGTATTGTAATTGCTTCTTTCTTTACTGTTATTTTATTTGTTATGTTTTAACTAAATTTAATTCTTTAATTTTTCTCATCAAAATTTAATACTGCACTAAGTATATGTAAAAAAATAAAATAAAAAGGTTGTATGTAAATGGCACTTGTGCCGTAAATTCTAAATAAATAAATAAATGTGCTCATTTATTTCAAGGTCACCCAAAGGTTAAGGCCTTTATCTGTCATGGAGGTCTCCTGGGAATAACTGAGGCAGTTCACAGAGGAGTACCAGTTCTGGTCATCCCCTTCTTCGGGGATCAGTTCGTTAACGGGGCTGCTGCAGAAGAAAGTGGACTTGGTCGTGTTCTCCCTTACGAAGAAATCACTAAGGAATCTGTGCTTGCTGTTCTGAAGGACCTTCTCGATCCTAAGTGAGTTTTGTAAATCTTTTGAAAAGGCTCTAACTCTCTTTAACTAAAAAGAAAACCCTTGAAAGTTCCACTCAACAAAATAAATCATACATGTTTTAATCAAAGAGTTTGCTGCACATTTGTGAACCTTTCCTGTACTTACTGTAATCTTAAAAAAGTCTTATAAAAAAATTATAGGTTTATCACTCAATGCATAAATTGCATTGTGTAAAAAAGCATAAAGTATTTTATGCTCTTCTTAAATGCAAACCATAATAGCATGACCTTTTGTGAGCAGCTTCTTTGATCCGTCAGTGTTTCCGTTTGGTCATAAAAATATGTATAGCTTAAGTCATTAGTTAAAAGTCTTAGTTGTAAATCACTCGACATTAATCTTAGTTATAAGTCTCTCTCTATCTATAAAACTTAGTTATAAACCAAAAGTAATTAAGTGTAAGTATTCAATGCATAAATTAAGTTGTTAAGCGCCTTTGAGGTGATTTTCTCACGAAAACGGCGCTATATAAATAATCCAATAATTATCATTATTACTATTATGAAGATAAGCGGAAGATGCTAGTGCATCAATTATTTTTTTCTTGTTTTTCCAGAAAGCAAGAAAGCGCCAAAAGGATATCGTCAATATGGAGAGATCGTATTTTGTCTCCATTGGATACAGCAGTGTATTGGGTAGAACACATCGCCAGACACGGAGGGACTCACTTACGACCAGTTTCAGCAGATCTTCCCCTATACCGCTACCTTCTACTGGACGTTCTAGCCTTTCTGATACTAGTTTTATTCATATTTATTTATAGCTTCAAAATGTTTTTCACTTGGAGGACGAGAACCAAATCAAAAACAGAATGACTTTTTTTATACATTAACCACACACAGAAGGCCCTGACGAGAATAATTTCCTTCCAGAGCCTATATCATCTTTGAGAACGCTGTGTGCTGTTATTTTAAGGAAAGGAAGGAGAGGATGAGGATTTTCTGGAAATGAGGGATGGTTAGGAATCTAAGGATCAGTATTTTCAGGAGTGACGGATGTATGATCTATCCTTCCCGCTGCAGCGCAAGGCGATGGGTCAATATAAATCAGCTAGAGGGGTCAAAAGGTTTCCCCAAACCAACCTCTCCCGATCTTGCACGCCACATAGCTGTTAGGTATGCGCGTCCTGAACACTCCTCATCTGATGAACCCGTGCACCCCTACTTAGGCACTAAACGTAGAGACCCCTTTGGGTGACCTATGGCAGTGGTGTTGGTTATACAATAAATGGTAAATGGTTCCCGGGCGGGCGGTACCCAAACCCACCCTCCAAATATTTAAAACAATTAGGTTCCTACCTATTTTGTTGATATCGCTGATTTCACGTCCCTTGCGTGATACACGGGGCTGATTAAGTACAGGGTGGGGCAGAAGTAATGAGCCGGTTTTGAGGAGGCATTAAAAAAAGAAACTTAAAACTTTTTTATTATGATCTGTGTATAATCCCATTTTTTCATTAAGATGGCGGCCTTCAGCAGCAACACACTGATGTAGTCTATTTCTGAAGTTTTGGGTTGCCTTTCTGCACATTTCAAGGGGTATGGCGGATGTTTCCTTGATAATTCAGGTCTTCAGCTGAAACTTCTAAAGTGTGGGGGCGATGTTTGACAACTTTCTCCTTCAAATAAATCTAAAAAATCATAAAACAATAAAGTCGAGTAGGGAACATTTGTTTCAATTTGGCTGTGCTGTAAGCCCCATCTTGCTGGAACCACATGTGTTTGTTGCTGTAAGAAAAGCAAAATCCAATAAGTTTTGGGCTGTGTTACGGTTATGCATATCCGAGACACTACCTAAGTTACAAAACAATTTCAATAGAAACCTTGTAATCATTTGAGAAAAGGTAGCTGCCAAAAATGTGGGAAAAATTTGTTGTAAGATGAAATTGTTAATTCTGAATTTAAAATATGACATAGACCAATATAACGTTTAATAAATAGATCCCAATGTTCGAGTGGTTTAAGATGCCAGGCCTGTCCCGGTAAGACAAGTAGTTGTTAATTCTGAATTTGAAATATGACATAGACCAATATGACGTTTAATAAATAGATCCCAATGTTCGAGTGGTTTAAGATGCCAGGCCTGTCTCGGTAAGACAAGTAGTTGTTAATTCTGAATTTGAAATATGACATAGACCAATATGACGTTTAATAAATAGATCCCAATGTTCGAGTGGTTTAAGATGCCAGGCCTGTCCCGGTAAGACAAGTAGTTGTAAATTCTGAATTTGAAATATGACATAGACCCATATGACGTTTAATAAATAGATCCCAATGTTCGAGTGGTTTAAGATGCCAGGCCTGTCCTGGTAAGACAAGTAGTTGTCCCAGTAGTTGGGACAGTTATCTTTTTATTTTTGTGTCTTGTTCTTTTCAAGTTTCGTTTAGATTTATTCTCCTTCTTCGATGACATATTACATTGGTGTGTATAACTTTCAAAAGAAGTCAAATAAAAAGTTGTACCTGAATTGTTTATTGTAGTTTTTTCTATTTATATTTTTATAAATTTATGTCAAGTCTTGTCTTCTTTCGATTTTTGAAAAGTTTTTATCACATAGCTTTCATAAAAATAAGAAAACAATATTTGTTTCTTTACAACTATACTACTTTACCTATTTTTATTTTTACTTCACCGAGTAATAATTAAATGAGTTGGCTGGTAGTATTCACGTTGAGCAGGTAAATAACAAGAGACTAGTGTATGTAATGTGATACGCCAATACACTTTCAAATAGCTCGAAGCATTATACATTTATTTATTTATTTATTGCATCTCACTATACATAAAACCTTTTTTTTAACATAAAAATCAACCTCACTAGGAATAAGCCTGTATCGAGGTTAACAATTTACATTTGAGTGAATCAAACATAAGAGTAATCACAAACATAAAGTAATTCTACATACAAACACAAAATATTTCAAAATTAAAGAAAAAATAAGTATTAGATGTGTTACCAGATGGGTAATTTGACAGTATATTGTAACAATATTTGAACTATAACTATTCATTAATCATTATTCAAAAGATAAAGCGAAGTAGTTAATAAAGACAGATAGGGTGACATTCAGTTTTTAGCAAATGGGACTTATATAAAATTTTATTATTTAAGAAAGGACAAGGATGTAAAAATATTAAGACAATCGTCTGTCAATACATAAACCTTAATTAACTTTTTAAATTTAACTAAGGAATTGGTAGACTTAATAAGATTTGGAAGAATATTAAACATAAGTGGTGCCTGATATAAATAATTTCTTTGACCAAAATAAGTTTAAGTATGTACCGCCACAAAGTTCAATGTAGAGCTAATTCTAGTTGTCCGCATTTGTTGTGTTCTTTCAGCAAATTTAATATTGATAAAAAATCGACAAAGTATTTGAGTGATATATAGCTGTTTTATGCACATAAAATTACATTCCTTATAAAGTAGGTTGGATGGATAACAGAACTTTTTTTTGTACATCACTTTTTTAGTAATATTTAGTGGTTCAACATTGGACTTTAGACATGATTCCTGGAGTCACTTTAAAATCTCACAAATTATCCTACCATACTCTATTTATCCTGCATAATATATATTTTTTCTTCCTTCCAAATACAATAATTTGTATGGAATTTAATTTTGTGTTCCTTTTACTTTGTATCTTAGTTATATTATTTTTTCGCAAATGTACACTCCTCTTCCATCCACAAGCAAATGCTTTTAATGGAAGTGTAGTATAAATTAAAACAGTATGACTTGTAAACATTGTATATTTATTGTAAAAAAACACAAATAATAAACAAAAATATATATAATAAAAAATATATATACACAGGACACGGGCTGTGTAAGTCCTCCCACAATGGCATTATTATATAAACATCTGAGAAGCAAGGGAAATATATACGAGCTAAGAGTATAAGAGCATATAATTGAGAGCCAGAAGATGATCTGCAAAAAGGATATTATTTGATTACTTTTTTCTTAAAAACTCATACTTTGTGTTTTTCAAGTTTTTTTTCGTAATTTAGTAACCATGATTCATCATCAGAGCATTCTAGGGTTAATGACATTTACATCGGGATGCTGACAGACGTCAGTAATTCTATGGTTTCAAGCCTGGTTTCGAGCAGTAAAGATGTACCCCCAGGGACCTGAAATTATTCAAACAATATTTTCAATGTTGTATCCGTAAGTCCCCGTAAGTAAAACGATTCAAGTGTAATATTCTACTTATTCATTTTGATATGCGAAGAAAAATATTGATAGTTGGCATTTACCTTTAATTAAAATGATTAAATAGCATTATGAATATTTAACCAGAGCCGTATCTGTCAATTTTCTTATAACTAATCTGCTATATGTGTATCCAGCTTTTCTCAGCTCTTCCTTGACGTGTTTTACGAGACGAGTGATGATGTTTATTAAAGATTTAATGTAAATTAACAATGCATATAGTAAATTAACAAAAAATACATCAACAGGAAGGTTGTGGAATAGCTCGAATTCATCTAAATTTTCCAAATATTCATGACAATGGTCTTTAAAACCGTAGCGGAGCTAGTACCAATAAAATGACAATAATGATTCATGGAAACCGTGAGGACTACGACGCAGACAACTTGAAAAGAATGGCTAACAAAAACATATTCGTCAATTGCCAGTATTACAACCAAAGATATTAGAAGAACGAGATGTGCTATGAGCAGTTCATACTGTGTGGAATTGTTTTGCCGAGTGTCGCCGGTTTTGTTCACCAATACTAGGTACTGCACACCTTCGCTTACGCTAAGGCATCGCTAAGGTATCCGCACTAATACATAGAACAGATTTCTGTGCGTACACGTCCCGATACCGTTCAAAGTACCCTAATTAGTTAGTACTCCGCCTACGGTCCGGCGGCCAACATAGCATATCTCGTTCTTCTAATATCTTTGATTACAACCAATAGAAATGTATCGAAATTTGATTAACAACATTCACCAATATCGGGAGAGCCAGAATCCGTCATAGTTTATCTGGCTACAGGCAATTATGACTCAAATCCACTTGCTACTTGTTACCCATGATAAAAAATATTGTTATGTTCAAATAAAATTGAAACAAAAATCCCTTTTGATTTCCCGAGCTCTAATGCCCCATAAAATAGTGCCATATCCCAATCGATTGATCCCAGAATAGGTTAATGAGAAGTACCTTCCGCTCTTATGCAGATGAGGTCTGAATATGCAATTTCAATGGCTCCAAGTACTGGATGAGTGTTTTAAATCAAACATGTAAAATATAAATACGCAAATGAAAAAATAAATTCTCGCTTTTTTTTGTTAAAATACTCAGAAGAAAATAATAATGGATCAATGTAGGTACAGGTTGTTATTTAAAAACATAGTATTTCGAAAAAACGAGATGCACAATATTAATTGAAGATTATTATTGAATTGAACAGCTTTACAATTTTCTTTTTCAAAACAACAATTTATTACACATAACATGGCTACTTCAACGCAGGTTTTTTCTGTAAGGTCTCTCACAAAATGTATTTAGTACTTTATTTTTGTTCAGCTAAGTACTTTACAATCTTTATAAATAAACCGTTGTTTAAATAAACTAGCAATAATAATTATTTATTAAACAAATTTGTGCTCTACAAATCAAATTTGAAAACAAAAAAATATATATTTGTTACGTAATTGAAATACTTAACATCACACTGATAAAATGTTATTTCGCCATTTCATCTTCACCATGGAGATTTTCAATGCAAGTATCAGCCAAGCCTGACAAATCCAATAAGTCAGCTGCTGAAGTTGTTTGGGATGGCTGTAAATGATTTTGAATAATTTAAGTGATTTATTTTGGGGGTATTATGCCGTGTTGCGCTACCTCCTTCTTTAGCTAACGTTTTGTAATACCACCAAAATAAATCACTATAATACTTTTGGCCATGAAAATCTCAAATCATATCCAATTTTGCATAGTATTATTATATTTTGTTGTTATGTTAAAAACAACAAAATAAATAGTAGGTTTGAAGAACAAAAAAAAGACCATTGAGCTTGGATTTTTTTTTATTAGCCACTATTCATTTTCTTTTTTCCACCTTTCTTTATTTTGTTCTTTACGCTTATTTTACAATGAATTATTTTTGGATATTGCATTACTGTAATGAACATACGTCGCAGACCATAGAATAATATTAAACGTATGTCATCAGTGGCGGTTCGTGGTATTTTTACTGTGGGTTCAGAAATTCAAAAGAAGGTATTATATTGAATCAAAATGTACTAAATGTACTGTTAATGTCCTGCATCGAATCGTCGAATATAACGACAGTCACATAATTTATGTAAAGTTGGTGAGAGGGGTACCTACCTACTTTGGGGAAATTATTTTTTATGTGCACAACACTATATTCCGCCATTGTGAACACAATTATGACAAGAATCAATAAATGCAACTGCTTTCAATTTCCAATCCGAAGCAATACTGGAGAAAGCTGAACACAATATTGCGTAACTAGCGACTTAGACAATATGGCATTTGCAGAAACTTTCTTAAAAGTAACTAAGGAATACAGCGTCTTATCTAGAAAATATTGAATTTCAAATACGAAAACAAAAGTAGAGATATATTAAAATCTGTTCATTTTACTATTTACAGATGCCACTAAGCAAAAAAGAAAAAAAAAATACAAAATTTTATTACAACTACTATAGAAAGTTAAATACCATAACATAACATCCTATTGTATCCAAAAACCAACAGGCCGCGCCGCGAAAGATCTGGGTCAATCTCGGTAACATCGTCAATCTCCGGATGCCGATTTGCGGCGCACAAGGCTAGTCTTAATTTGGCTAAGGTTTGCGATAATACCGTCAAGACGATTGTGTTGTTTTGATTTTTTGTATGAAATATTTTGTGCTGATTCTATAACGCAACACAAAATGGGTACCATCGGGTGCATTGGTGTCAGTGAATCCTAGTTCCATGGGTGCACATCAACCGGATTTCTCGGCCGCGTGGATTTTATAGGTGGAATTTTAACGGCTTGTTGTTTATAATGTGCTCTATTATTATATTGCAAATTTGTCTTAAATCAATACATTTTCTCATCTTTTTACTAGGGTACAAACGCACTTTAGAAAAAACTGCCAATAGTCCTGATGAATGTACGATGCGAACAGAGGTATAAAATGCCGATACACGTGTTAGTTGCCCTCTTCGATTTTGACCGTCTTACCTCTAGTAGTTTAAATATAATATACTTATAATTTCCATCTATAAAAACACACAGTCACCATAATTATTTACGTCTTTAAATTACTTGAATAACATATTTGGTTTACTCGGGTGTACGTTTTCTAAATTATGATGTCAAAGTTATGTTTAAAACCATAATTATATTGTCACGTCTCAGAAATTAAAAATTTAACCACTAGTTACATTAGCTATGTAAACGTTTTATTTATTGTATTCGTTCCAAAAATAGCCACACCGTATTATGGTATAGTCTGGTCGACTTCATAGGACGGGTGATCTCTTTTTACCAGCGCCCACACCGGCGCAGAAGGAAATTACTTTTTCCAATTACCCCCACTGCGGAGATTACTTTTGTTGCAGTGGAAAGGAAACAAATCGAAAAGTAATTTAGTTTTACGTTATTATTGCGCAGGCCTCTACGCTGGAGGCTTTTTACACACCCTAGCTGATTTCGACGAATTCGAAATATACATGCTACAATTATTTTAAGCATGCGGGATACAGCACAGTAATATGGAAATATAAATGAGGGCGAATGAATACATTGATAATCTCAAGCCCAGCAGATGACAAAGAAGTAATGACAATGACAAAGAAAAATGATAAAGTGTAAAAATAAAGCTGGGTAACGAGATAGACGGAAATACTTCATAAAAATGCCGCAACTCCCAAATAACATTAGAAACACAAAACCGAAAAGAATTTTAATGATATTGATAGAAAGTTTTGCCCGAGAAGGAAGGTTGGAACTATGTCTATTATTACACAAAGAAAAATAAGTATTGCTTATATATTAAAATCATATTAAAAATCTGACAGCATGCCATCTCCTGATGAATGAATAGTACTTTCATAAATTCATAATACATCGAAACGCGTGTTAATGCCGCAGTAGTCAGTGACATCTATGAATGATATGAAATGTTAAAATAAATATTAGTTCATACTTTAGACAACAGACAGAGTGTAGACTAGTTATTTAGTTCCAAATGAATAATATTTAAGAAAGAACTAAGGAATTTATTTTTTAAATTACAGATGTATAGGTCACTAGGAGCAGGTCAAGGATATGACGTTGGTAATTGTAATGATAAACGTGCAATCAGAGGTTAAAGGTTACGACACAAATACAAAAGAAATACCGAAAATGAGTCCAATGATTTCGATTTTAAAAGGAAGAAACAATTACAATAATAAGTATTCGTTGGGTATATTATATGATCCATCATTTATTTGGAGAACAAATAACGACATATAAGTAAGAAATATGAGAAGCATGTAAATAATAATATTTTTTAGGACAGCTTATATCAGCGGTCGGCAAACTTATTGGCCAAAGAGCCAAATCTGTTTTTTTTAAATGTAGCAAAGCTTTATTATAATTTTAGACCTTCATTAAATACACTGAATGACTTGATTTCACACTTCATAAAAATTTATTCGTTTGTAAATAATAATAGGAAAGTAAGGTAGGTATCCACAAATTTAAATCATGACAATGACTGATAAGCACTTAATGCGAACAATGTCCTTGCATCTTCTTGGAAAATTTCAGTTAGTCAGGTTTTTATGTTATTGTTTTTAATTTTAAGGGTGATTCCAGGTTCTAATCAATAAGACGACTTCTCAGTTTACTCTTGATAAAGTTCATGCTTGAAAAAAATTGTTCGCATGAATATGTAGAATAAAAAAAATCGTGGAATAATTTTAACTATAAGAAAGATTTATTTCAAATAACTAGATGTTTTGCTCGGCTTTGCCGGAGTTTAAAAGTATTTTCTTAAAATTTATTAAACCATAATTATAAAATATTGTACAAACAGTAAATATAGTTTCCCGTGTAACTTCCCCACATGTACATCAATATTTCCATGTCCCATTGATTTAAGTGAGATTACTAGCTGAAAATGGTAGCGTGGAAATAGAAAATCCAGAACAGAAAAATAGCGTTTTGTCAAAGCTTACTCAGAATTTCTATCGCCTCACACTCGTACAATACAGAAGTTACTTCATTATGAACGCATTAAGAAACAAGTTTTTTATAGCTAAGATGATTTGTGACAGTTTCCCCTGATAATTTTATTTCTTTTTTATATGTGTAATTTACTATTCTAGCTTATTTGTGAGACGTCGAAGTTCCACCTATGACGGAAACAACGCAAATAGTAATGACTAGACGCGAAAGTATAGACTTTCAACCAACTTATTTATATGTAACCCTAAAGTTAATGTTTACACTTACGGAATTCAATGTCTACTTCGTTTGTGTGAAAGCACCATGAAACAATACATGGCTTCAATGGGCGTTAGCCTGAAATAATGTCTAAATATGCCAGTCAGAGATTTTTAAACACACGCTTTTTGATAATAATTTATATTCTGCTACTGTTTTTAGAGCTCTAAATGCTAGATAACAAAACAATTCATATTTTAAAATTGTAAAACATGCATAAATTTCTCAATCAAAGATTAATTATTCACGTAAGTAATGTAAAGTAGCAAAACGTCAAAATGAAATATATAATATTGACTAATTGTATTTATGGTGAGTATAGCTGCGGCTGTGCGCTGAAGCTTAATTATCTGATAAAATTATAAGTAGATTATCATTACAGAGAGATAATAATTCACAGTAGAATCATCAGTATTGATTGGTGTGTTGTATAATTGGTACGCCGCGTATTTTATTTCATAAATTTTGCACACGAAGTTTAAAACCCCATTAAAAATCGTATTTCTTATAAGAATAGAAAAAACAGTATACAGTCAAAAAACGTAGCACAACACAAAACACAATGTCAGTCACAAAACTATTCCTGTTTAGTGCAATATTCCTGTTAACCTATCACCAAGTGTACGGCTACAGAATTCTTGGAATTTTTCCACATGTCGGGAAAAGCCACAGTTATACGATTGAACCTGTGATGAGAGGGCTGGCAGAGAAAGGACATGAAGTAACTATGATTAGTCATTTCCCCTTGGAGAAACCTCCAAAAACATACAAAGACATAAGTTTGAAGGGGTCTTTAGACATTTGGCTCGGGGCTTTTGATCTTGAAGAGTTTGCCTGGCCCTACGGAACAGAGAGGTTTATGAAACATGTTGATGATGCCAAGACCTTATTCATGATTGCAAGCATTACTTGCAAAGCCATGCTAGATAATCCGGGAGTGCAAGCGATCAAAGAAGGCGACTATGACGTTGTAATCATAGAACAATTCAACAGTGACTGCGGTCTTGGCATTGCCAACAAACTTAATATCCCTTTCATCGGTTTATCCACACACGTGATGATGGCTTGGACAACCGGAAGGTTGGGAGTTATAGAAAATCCAGCGTTTATCCCCAGCCATTATTTAGCGCATGGAAAATGGCCCAACTTGTTGCAAGCGACAGAGTCTCTCCTGATTGCCATGTGGTACAAGACCGTCTATTATTACTTCTTGCAAATACCTGAGAGGAGGATGATGGTGGAATATTACGGTGAAGATCTGCCAGCTCTAGAAGATATTGCCAAGAATATGAGCCTACTCATGGTCAACACTTATTTCCCGCTAACGGGAACAGTTCATACAGCGCCCAATGTAGTGGAGATTGGAGGGATACATGTGCAGAATATGAAAGTATTGGATCCGGTAAGATGACATTTTGTGTTTTTAAGGTTACGATTCAAAACGAAATCATTGGTAACAGAAGTAGGAACCTACAGAACAATGTATATATTACCTGACATAATCCTCCCGATCTGGTACGCCATGCAGCTGTTGGTCAAACGCATCCTGAACACACCTCTCCCGATGCTCCTGCCAAATCTCCAACTCCACTTGGAGTGACCTATGGCAAAGGTGTTGGTTATCCAATAAATGCCATCCCGGGGTGGCGGTACCCAAACCCGTCTCCCAAATTCAATGTTAATGTAACGTACATATTGTTCAAAAAAAGATAGGCATGTATGTCTTGCTTACCCTGGAATGTTTGATATTAAACGGTTTGCCTCTAAACGGAAACAAAAAAATATTGGTGTTCTTTGACGGATGCAATTTATAGTATGCGAGTTATGTATAATGCTAGTTATACGTACAGGTTTTCTTAAAAGAGTGTAAATAATGTATACATCTTTCCATGAACTATTTAATGTCAGTTTCAATATATTATTAGTAATTTTTTAAAATACACGGTCATTTATCAAATTTTCAATACGTTTTTAGTAAGGCTGCGATCAAAAATGTAAAAATTTATGTTAAAGCGTAAATGAATTGCCTTTTTAAATAATTATTTAAAAATAGCACTACAACCATATTAAAAATATGGGAATAAAAATAAACTACCGATTTCAACTTGTCATCGCGCCTCTAAATTCGCAAATTAACCAAGTACAATATGAGTAAACAGCGAAAAATGCAGAAAAAAACAGTGACATCGAGTGACACAGTATACACAATATATAGATAAGAAATTTCAAGAAATGAGTGAACTCTTTATTAAATCAATTAAAGAACAATTCAAAAACGAATTAACCGACCTCAAAACATCGATTGACTTCTGCTGTACTAAAATTGACGATTATGAAGCTAAAGTCAAAACCCTTGATTGAGAAATAATAACCCTGAATGAACGTGTAAAGATGTAAGAATTCAAAAACAATCTAAGGGATCAATGGGACAGATCCTGTAACATTGAAATCAGTGGAGTCCCGACCTCAGAAAAAGAGAATTTAAACGACATTATTGGCAATATATCCCAAAAAGTACGATTCCCCATAAAAAGAGAAGACGTTGATTTCATCCATAGAGTTCGCCAATGGCCTAGGTCAACGGCAACTCCCAAAGTCACACCCACACCTACATCTACGTCCAACATTATTCTACGTCTCCTTCGGCGAGATTATAAGGATGCTTTGCTGACAGCTGCTCGACGCCACCGGACCCTGACTTCAGCAGATATTGGTCTTCCCGGAGCAGCCATGCGCATATTCCTCAACGACCACCTCACGCCTTCTAACAAGCTACTGATGAAGAAAGCCAGGGAAATTAAAGCTGAAAAACAATATCATTATCTGTGGACAAAAAACTGCAATATATTTATGAGAAAAAGTGACAGCTCTCCTGTCATTCGAATTTCCTCTGAAGCAGATATAAGCAAAATAGCATGACTCTCTATAAATACCGTAATAATTTCACTTATATTATTCAAACAAAATCTTTTTTCTTTTCATTTAGTTTCGCATTTTAATTTTATTTCACTTACATTATCTAAACAAAGTATTTTTTCTTATCATTTAGTTTCGCATTTAATATTATTAAGTCGCACACAGAACTTAAACTATACTTCATTTTTTATATACTAACTGTCTGTAAACAAACTACTTTCAATCAGATTATGGCATGCTATACATCTCGTGAGGTATTGAATCTGCATCGAACACTTTTTATCTATATGAATCGAATTCACATACTTACTTCATCATACCATTATTATTATTTTTATTATGGAAAATGTATTTTTCTGATATTTTATCTGTGTAATACAATATGGCTTCTTTAACTATATAGTATCAAAACGTACGAGGATTGCGCACAAAGACGCATGATTTTCTAAGGGCTGTTCTAAACAATGACTTTGATATTATCTGTATTTCAGAAACTTGGCTTCTCCATAATATTTGTGAACCGGAGATTTTTCACGACAGATATAATGTTTTTAGACGTGACAGAAACTATAATCTCACAGGTCAAACATTGGGAGGGGGTGTTCTTATTGCTGTCCAGTCCAAATATAATGTTACTCATCAAACTAGCTGGGCCACACTAGAGGCTGAAGATATATGGGTAACTATTACTTCAATTACCTCTAATAAAAATATTAACATTTGCTGCTCTTACCATCCCCATGGTACGAATCATATTAGTAATCTTAAAGCTCACTTTGAGTCCGCTAATCAGCTCCGATTGAACTATCCTGATGATGACTTTCTTCTGGTAGGTGATTATAACATTTCTAGACTTATCTGGAATCTAAATTCTGAAAGACAGATGATACCACAAATACCTGTTGACGAAGCCAGTTTTACTGTTATAGACTTTTTATCTCTTTGTGACTTTTTTCAATATAATAACATCTTAAATGTAAATCAACGTGTTCTTGACCTAGCCATTAGAAACATGAACTGCTCATTACAACCTTGCATTCCTCCCCTTTTAACTGAAGATTTGCATTACAAATCTTTCAAAATAGAAATAAGACTAAAAAACAAACCTTGCTTAATACATCAACCACGACAAGTCTTATTATTTAATTCACCTGACTACGTCAAGATTAACGAGTTTTTGGAGCAATTTGACCGGTCGAATATTTTTAGTTCAAGGGGTATGGAAGAAGCAACTGATAAGTTCTACGAAATTATTAATGTACGAGGCGTATCCAGAAAGTAAGTGTACTGAGGCTCTCACGACCAAATGAATTTTATTTTCGACATGTTGGCTACACTTACGTGTAGTCTGACTCTTCCCCTCCACAACGAGACCGGTTAAAGGTCAGTACGTTCAGAAGTGTCGACTCGACAACACGTTTCGTGAAAAATGTCAATCCAATCTCCCGCCAAGTGCGGAATACGCGGCATCATCCTTTATCACCTTTGGAAGGGAAAATCTCCGTTTGAGGTTTATAATGAGGTGAAAACTGCATATGGTGATAAAGCTATGAATTGTACGAGTGTGTACAAGTGGTATCGCGAGTTTAAAAATGGTTCTCACCTCTTCACCCCCCACCAAAAAGTTCAAAACCACAATTTCAGCCAAGAAAATCATGGCATCCGTGTTTTGGGACAGTCAAGGCATAATTTTGAATGAATATCTGCCTCAAGGGGAGATCATCAACTCTGCAAGATACTGTGAGACCCTAAAAAAATTGCGGAAGGCGATTCAAAACAAGAGGAGAGGTATGCTGACAAAGGGAGTCAGCCTGCTGCACGACAATGCCAGACCACACACGGCCAACGCCACGAAGGAACTGCTTGCCTCGTTTAAATGGGATGTTCTGAACCACCCCGCGCATTCCCCTGACCTAGATCCTTCAGATTATTATCTCTTTATCTCCCTGAAGATGTACATTAGGGTGGTTACAAGGTATAAGGTGAAAAAATATTTTCGTCCTAATGCCGGCCTGACCCCCCTAATATTTGCCATTTGTCTAGAAAATAAGATTTGGAAAGTTTTAGCTCAATTGGATAATGTTAACCCGTGCCTCATCGAGATTAAATATGAAAAAAACATTGATTGCAAAAAAAAATACTCAATTTAATCACTTTTGATCAAATTTTGTTTCCTATGAACATTATACATTATTAAACAATATAATAAACAACATCATATTTAATAAAATAATATAATATATAATAAAACATAAAACAAAAAAAAATTTCAACCTTCCTTTGAAGGTTGAAAAAAGGAAGTTGTAATTTTTGGGAGAAAGCTAAGATACCAACCAGACACTTTCAAGATTGTGTTATAAAGCTTGAAAAACTGTACGAAGAGTGGAGAAAACTACAAAAAAACGCTAACAGATCTAAAAGCACAGCTCAATGCTCATTATTAGAGAAAAATCTTCTTTATTTAGCATGTCGTCACCAAATTTTAGAAATTATTCTTAAATCAGTTTTTGATTCAAAAATGGACACAACTACTGGACCCCGTTCAAATATTTTTAAAAACTTACTGGGTGGTCGAAGCTAGACAAGACAAAATACAAAACTGCTATTGAAGATAAAAATATTAGACATAAAATAGGGAATTCAGTTGAAATATCAATTTTTCTTACAGAAAAATTAAAAAACCAACAGCCAAGGGATGATTACAATGAATTAATTCAACTTTCGTTAGTTGTGTTAGGACGTACTCCCCCAAAAGATACGTTTTTCAAAGTTCCTGGTGCCATTCATCACGCTAGATGGATGGCAAAGGCCATTTATTGTATCAAAATATATCTTTTCAGGGATCAATTTACATTAACAAATTTAGAAAAAAAAGCTATCACTAACAATTGTTTATTTTTAATAAAAAATTATGTAAAAGCGTTAACGCCCCCAAAACCACTTTGGCCCCCAACCAAGACCTACAATTTTTAAAATCTCTTGTTAAATATAGAGAAATGATAAAAAAAACTTGCAGACAAGGCACTGTCTAAAATGATAAATCATCTGTGGTACTTCAATTCTGAGCAAGTCGCATTTTCTTTCTTCGATGAAAATTTTAAAAAAAGTGTCAAAACAAGCATGGCTGTAAAAAGTCTACAATTAATTCCAATTTAAGAACAAACATGTGATAGGGATGTGAAAGCAAAACTCAGTCTCCAAAGATATCGATTTTTTTGTTTCTCATCAAACTCTAAATTTTTTCAAAAGATTTGAAATTGATACAGAATTTTTAAATACGGATCCTGATATATGGTGTGAAAATGCAAATTATTTAAAAGCAAAAAAAATAGTGAACGGTTTCAAGGTTGTCAATGACACAGCTGAAAGAGGGGTAAAATTAATCCAAGTCTCCAATTCCTGTTTGACAAAAGACGAAGAACAACGACAACAACGAAATTTTTTTCCTGACTTCAAAAGCCACTTTATCTAAGCCATTACCACCTTAATCTGATAATTAATTGTAAATGTAAATAATAATAATAATAACTTCTTTCTTTCATTATGCTTTCTTTTGTATATTTTAAATAATTAAACTTTGAAACATCATTTTCAATTTGGATTGTGCTGTATTTACTTTGAAAACAGTTTTAACTACACCCTTTTTTATGTACCAATTGAGAAAATAAATAAAGCAAAATCTGGACAGCACATGTAATTAAATCTTGCAATATTGTTAGGTATTTTATAAAAAAAAAATTTTTTATACAAAGTTAAACTTCAACCTTGATGAGGCCTAGGTTAATCTTATCCAATTGAACTGAAACTTCACCAATCTCATTTTTTAGCCAATTGACAGCTTTTAGGGGGGTCAGTACAAAAAAATTCCAACATTGATTTTTTGTAACCACCCTACTGTACATGGGTGGAAAAAGGTTTTCAACCGACGAGAAGGTAAAGGAGGAGGTGGAAAAGTGGACGAAGGGGTTGGCGGGAAACTTCTTCGATGAAGGCATCAAAAAGTTGATACCCCGCTTCACCACCTGCATTGAGAGGAATGACGACTATGTCTAAAAATAGCTTACATATGTACTACGGTAACCATGTAATTTTTTTGTTTCAATAAAAAAAATTGTAACATACAAAAATTCAGTACACTTACTTTCTGGATATGCCTCGTTGCTATTGATCACTACGTACCATCAAAAACAATTTATCTGTCTCCCAAATATCCCCCGTGGTACACACCTACCTAATCAAAATCATCAAAGAAAAGCTAAAGTATCACCGAAAGTTTAAAAATTATTCACACCCCTCAGATTATCATACCTTCTCATTACTCAGGACTCGCCAAAAAAGAACAGAAAAAGATTGTTATACTAATTATATAAAGAAAGCCGAGTTAAATATAAGGAAAGATGTGAAATATTTTTGGACTTTCGTGAAATCAAAACAGTCATCTTCTGAAGTACCTCATAACGTGTATCACAAAAACATTTCCTCAAGTGATGGTCAACGAATTTGCAATCTTTTTAACGATTACTTCCAATCTGTCTTTATCCCCGATAAAACTACTAATAATATTTCCACAAATATTGTTGATACAAGTAATGATGTTACCATAAATTCAATTAATTTTGATTCAATCGATATAACTGTACCATTAGTGTTAAAACATCTCAAAAATGTGGACACAAAAAAGAGTGCCGGTTGTGATAAGTTACAACCAATTTTTATTGTTAATTGTGCTGAAACACTAGTTACTCCTGTAACACTACTGTTCCAAAAATCTTTTAAAGATGGTGTATTTCCTACCATTTGGAAACAAGCTTTTGTTTCACCTGTTTTTAAAAAAGGGGACAAACACAACATTGAAAATTATAGACCTATCTCTAAACTATGTATCTTAAGTAAAATCTTGGAAAAAATCGTGTGTAACCAACTTTTTGACTCATGCAAAAATACTATTATTAGCCCCCATCAACATGTTTTTTTTGAAGGCAGATCTGTTGATTCGAACCTAGGACAGTTTACTGATTTTGTTCTTAACTCTATGGATAATGGGAAACAGGTAGATTCTATCTTCACATATTTTTCTAAGGCTTTTGACAAAGTAAATCACTACATACTGTTAAACAAGCTCTCTATATGTGGACATCTTCTGAGATGGTTCTCTTCATATGTTAAAAATAGAAGTCAAGCTGTTGCTTTAAAAGGTTACATGTCACAAATTATAATTATTCCCTCAGGGGTACCGCAAGGCTCCCATCTAGGGCCTCTCTCGTTTATTTTATACATAAACGACATGAATCGTGTTATTAGTAATTCTTGTTTCCTATTTTACGCTGATGACATGAAATTATATAAATGTTTTAGCTCCATAGATGATTACGACCAATTACAAGAAGACCTTGGTAAAATTGAGGAATATTGCAAAAACAATCAACTATATCTAAACATAGATAAATGTAATGTTATTACTTTTACACGAAAAAAACATTCAATTTATTATACTTACAATCTAAACCATGTACCCCTACAACGAGTAGAAACAATAAGAGATCTTGGAATAATACTAGATTCTAAAATGTTATTTAGGGATCATATTGAAAATATTCTAAAAAAAGCTTATAAGCAATTGGGTTTCATTATTCGCATTACAAAGCCTTTTACGGTAGCACACACCCCAATTCTGTTATATATATCATATGTACGGTCACAACTAGAATTAGCCTCAGTAATTTAGAATCCTCAATATCAAACATTATTGATCGCATTGAAAATATTCAGAAAAAATTTACGAAACACCTATCGTATCGTTTTAGTGACCATCAATTTGTCTCTATCACTTTATATAAACGCAGAAAAATCTCTGATGCATTATTCTTACACAAAATCGTGAACTGCCTTGTTGATTCATCATATCTGTTAGAAAGGATTGCATTTCGTTGCCCCAAGCAAAACACCAGATCGAACGATTTATTTAGAATACCACATTGTAAATCCAAATACGCGCAAAACTCTGTAATAGTACGTATCTGTGAAACTCACAATGCCTTACGAGATGTAGACATTTTCAACCATAACTTAATATCATATAAAATTCAGCTTAATAAATTAATAAATTAAAATACTTTTATTTTATTCGATTTTTTTGTTGTGAAAATTACATTATTATCACCCGTAGTGAATAGTATAGCTATGCGAAAAGTTGTGTTTTTTCTTTTTGTTTTTAATTTTATGTATTTCTATATTATGTTTATTTTTTTGCCATTTAATATGTTGTGTAGGTAAAAAATAAAAAAAATACCAAATCAACATTTAACTCAATGGAACTTAATTGGTCTAGAACATATGAATATTTATTGTTATAATTTTTTACTGTACGACTGTTTGCTTCCTAAATAAAAAAGAAATAAAACATCGTGACGATTATCAATATATTATAAATGATTTATGCAATATTATTCCTATAAGCTATAATATGTTTACGTTAAGAATACTATCGAAATCTTAATATTTTAATCTTGCTAGAAAAATAAATAATTATGTCAAGAGCCAATGGACTTGAAATGGCTTAGTGACCAGATATGTATAGACAGGTACTTCACAAACTTCCTCTTACCCATTTTTCCTCTTACTCCTCCCTTCAGACTCACAACATACCCTAACAGAGGATGCCGTTGTTCCACAGGCTAATGACAGATGGAATCTTGTACGGTATTCACACAAAACAACAGTTACCACTCTAGGAATGAGAGGTCATACAGTATTGGAGATGTTATCGAAAAAGGTACTTACTGGTAATGAGCGAATGCGCTAAAAAACCAACAATATTTCAAGCAATAACTGCGCGATATAATAGTGTTAATATTGTTAGATATTTTTAAATATTGTTAATTCAGACAAAATATGGTATCATTATTCGTTTTCCTGTTAAAAACGGGACTGCAGGTCTTTAACCCATATTATCCCAAGCATATCAAGACTTGTCCGATTTTGATGAAAATTTGGTCTTAGCACCTTATAATGTATGTCATAAAAATCAATTTAAAAAAAATAAAATTTCATTTATTTGCTGAGTTTTGAAACCGATCGATAAATCGATCAGTAGAAATATACCTACGTGGGTTGTATTCATAAGAATGTTACTTATTGTGAAATAAAATACTTTATTATTTTTTATAAAAATTATATATTTTAAAACTGTTTGGAATTAATTAAGACATTGTGTATATCTACGAAATTTATTTTGAATGGAAAACGACAGAACATTTCTGATGTAAAGCGACATTGCACGTTGAACATTTCATAAATGTATTTTTATGACATAATCCACATCGGGTAGATTTAATTTGGTTGACAATGTGATGGGCCTTTCCATCTAGCCTTATAGAGTCTGGAACCCGTTTTATAACAGCCAGTGATGACCTAGGCACCAAAAGTTTACCAACGGAGGTGTTGGAGGCTTCTTTCATTGGAAAATAAGTCGTAACTATATACCTGGTAAATGATAATAGATCATGACAACTGTTGCCCTTTTTTGATGCTGGGGATATTTTATATAATTGAAAAGCATTGTTCACACACGCATTGAGAGGGAACATAAGTAGTTGCCAATACCATCTCTTCAGCCTAATGCACCCCACATTTTGATCTAGGTGATCTACGCCGCCCATATATTTATTATAATTTATAAAACACCTGGGTTGATCAACATCATTTTTTTGTTTGTCACAAAAACGCTTGACCTTTCCTACAGGTTGTAACCACACTGCGTAGACGCAACCGTAACAATGTTGTTGTCGTTGTATCGAACAAGAGTAATATCAGACATTACATCCGTGATTTGGTTATATGATCCCTTTGGAGTCTTTTTCATCTCCTTTGTATCTTTTAATGGCGCATTATCTTTTTTTTATATTTTTTTTTATATTAACTCCACACAGGAGGCCCTGAAGAAAATAATTTCCCTCAGGGCCTATGTCATCTTTGGGGATGCTGTGTGGAGGGTCTTTTTGTGGAGAGGTTGGAGTGAACATGGGTCTTGAAGAGTCCCATGTTGTAGGAGGGAGGAAACACAGAGGCCGGCAGTTCGTTCCACAGCCGAGCTGTTGAACTTAAGAACGAATCGTAGAAGCGACCCGTTCTCGTGTGACAAATGTCAACTGTGTACAAATGTTGGGCGCGCGTTCTATTCGCCCTGATAGTACCTGTTGCATCATGCCCAATTTTTCAGTTTATCTAACAGTGGCAACGAAGTGAAAAAGTTGTCCATATATAGACTATAACTTATGAAGGCCCAGAAATCAATAATTAAAGTCATAATGCGCAAACCATATAGGTTCTCTAGCGATGAGCTCTTTAAACAATTTAATGTACTTGATGTCCGTCAAAACTATATAAAAAAGGTTATTATCCATGTACATAAAAATCTAGACAATATTAATAAAATTGACCATAAACACATCACAAGAAGCCACACCAGAAATGACCTTATGATCCCAACGAGCAATACGGCAAAGTACCAAAAGACACACACATACTTGGGACCTAAATTGTACAACAAAATCCCCCCTGAATTAAACATTAAAACTTGTAATATTTCATACATAGGCCCAATAATAACTAAATGGTTGATTGGACTGGGCAGAGGAGAATCTGAAAAAATGTTAAAAAACGTCACGTAATAAATAGACATAGACTAATCACACACTATATATATCTTCCATTATTCTAATTATTGTTCATACACAATGGAAACATACACAACAGCTCAAGTTCGACTCTATCATAAGATTGTAACGATTAAACATCACAAATTAAAACATTAATGAGATATATTATAGACATAGACAAATCACACACTTACTTTCATATATTTTTTGGTTTCTTGGAACGGGCAATTTGCCTAGTTAGGAATCAATAATTTCGACCTGATAAGGTACAATAATCAATAATCACAAAATATTTTAATTATATCTTGTATCATATTGTACTGTGTGTAAATTTAAATGAATAAATAAATAAATAAAAATAAATAAACTACCAGGTGGCAATTTTTTTAGGAGGTCCAGTACAACTAGGGTTGCCATCCGTCCGGGTTTCCCCGGATTTGTCCTAGTTTAGAAGGCGTCCGGGGAGCGTCCGGGCGGGGTTTCATTTGTAGTCCGGGTTTAGTAAGTCTAAACTTTAAAAAGGGTCAGTTTTGTTGCAAGATTTAAGAAGACTGATTTTAGTTCATATTATGTTAAGAGATATTTTGTTGTGTAAATGGCTGCTGATACAAATTTAAAGAAGATAATTATTATTCAGTTAAAAGAGTTACCTCAAAAATTGTAAGACTGAGTACTAAAATGGTCTCAGTATTTTTAAGATTTTTGTTTAAAAATGTAATTACTATTAAAAATTTAATAGGTACATTTAAAATGATGATAAAAGATGACAAAATTCAATTTTAAGTTCTGAAAATAAATAAAAAGGTGATTTATGACATTTTAAAATGTTTTTATTACACTGACTGTGTTTAAAAAAACCTGTTGACATGTCCGGGTTATGGGCTCTAAAATCCGGGGTTTTCACGCCTCTTGTCCTGGTTGCCAAATTTTAGAGATGGCAACCCTAAGTACAACAGACGCGCCAACGTCAAGCTCTGGGTGAGTATTTCCAGTGCTAGCTCATTGGTACAGCTCACCGTATATTATATAGCCGAGACGAGTGCATAAAGACCAATTTTTGTACCCAAACCGGATTGGCTTTCCATGTATGTGCTGCTTCGCTCCATGTTTTCCGTAATAGGGAACCATCGATTCATCAATGCTCAAATTTTTATCGCCGGGATAATATTTTAGCCATCTGTGGTTGAGTAGATTCCAAAGTGGACGAACTTTTCCAAATTTATTATTTGGTGGTAAATTATTATTATCAGCGACATGGAAGTAACGAAGCAAATATTCAAATATGTTTCGAGGCAGAAGAGATCCTACTACTTGAAAATAGCAATCAACTTGTTGTTCCCAATACATTCGGTACCTCGCCATACTGTTATATCCTGACAATAATAATATTCCGATAAAATGTTTTATCTCAGTCACAGTAACTCTAAAATTGTGTTTCCCTTTCTGAATGGCATTTTTTTTAGTTTCTGAACGCAACAGCTCAAATACCTCTTCATCAAAAAACAACTCGAAAAATTGTATTGGTGTTTCAACATCTTCAAGGAAACTGGGTATTGTGGTCACTTGTTCAGGCTTATCTGGAATATCTATAGCCCTCCAACGTCTAGATACTGGATCACGTGGTTTTGCTGATGATGTACTAGGCGTAGGTTGGAGAGTGTGATCGTCCAAGAAACTGTCTTCCACATCAATACAAGTTTCTGTAGCAACAGTGGCCCTAAGTTCAGCTTCTGCTAATAGTTGTTGCCTCGACAAATTATTTATATGGGTAGATTCCTCGTCACCACTATCTTCGTCACTTTTATCATAATTATCTGGTGGAGTAATATAAATATCAGCCGATAAAATATTCGTGTCATCTTCCAGATATGAAATAATTTCATTTACTGACAAACTGTAACAAAAACAACCAAAATATCTAAATAAAACCTTCATATGAATGCATAACAACACACTGGTATATCATCCTACTGATCGAAAAATCGATCACTTTATAAAATACCAATTTTTCTACCCACAATCAATTTTATAATAATTTCAATATGTTAAAATATTGTGACAAACATTATTCTAAGTATAAAACCACAAACATAAATAAAATTATATTATAATATACCAAAACTACTTACGTTTTACGACAAGACATATTATTTAAGAAAAAACAGTTGCCTCACAAACAGTTTAAATTGGAATAATAAACGCGTGAATTGTGAAACGTCAAAAATACTGCTTGACAACTAATAGTTTCAGTTGTACCAATATAAAATAATGAACAACGAATGTGTTCACAATTTCTCATAAAAAAATAAAGTATCAACCGATCAAATAACCGATCACTAGGAAGATATGGGTTAACCAATGAATTGACAGATTTCATAACAAACTATCAGTAAATCACGAATATGTTATGAGGATGTCGGAACACATGTTCTTAAAAATTGTAATGTATTTATTAGGACAAGGCCACCTGCGTGAACACGTGTCCAGATGTATTCTGAATGACTTACATTTTATTAGGAAATGGGCATGCAGTCACATTTTTCTCCGTGCAAAACGAAAAGAGTATCACTTGGAGTTCCTTGCCTCCCGAAATGTCTCGTTCTTCATTGTACATTATTTTACGTCTTGTCCGGTGTTAAATAAAAGAAACATCGTCTAACGTTCTAAAAAACATTCAATTTAACGCCAATAAAGTCAATAAAATGATGTATATTTTGAAGCTGCCATAGTTTGCGTTGGTATCCTTGCTTTGGTGAAAATAACCTCGCCTTGTAGTTTATTTCACGTGGTGTGTGTTGGATTTTACGACAACGGTAGTGGTATTGTTATTCTGACATATAAGCCGTGGCCCCAATCTCAAAACTGTATAGGATGCAGCAATGGAACCATTTAGGTACATTGTACAACTTAAATAAATATAATTATTGACTTTACTATGAGCTGTCAAACCGTAATAATCAATGTAATGCATACAACGAAATATATATTTTTCTCATCATCATTCAAGTTATCGGCCATCTGTAGTAGTATTTTTTTCTCCATATATTTGATTACAACATAATAATATTAATGTATGTTTTTATAGTTTTACGTACACTCTCCTGATTTACTTTTTATATCTGTTATATGCTACCTATTGTGATTTTATTAGTGTTTTCTGTTGTTAATTTTATTTACTACCAAAATGAACATTTAAAATGTATATTTAGTCATAGCTGCCGAATTTCTCAAATCAAGATATAATTTTGATTTTTAATCATTTTTTTTTATTGTACCAATGGAACAATATTTATATACTTATAATAAACTACTTTTCAAAATAAAAATAAAACATAAATAAGTACGTCATTTTGATGTCTTGTTTAAAACTTCTGCTGATATCGTGAATTTTTTTGTTTTAATTTCATTTTTTGTTTCTCATTTTACTACTAAATTTTATATTATATATTTTCAAAGAAAATGTACACATTTATTTTACGTTTTATTCGTACCATAGAATTGTAATAATTATTATTATTATACCCACACACATGCTTTACCTTTGAGGATTTTTTTGCTGCACACAACACTTTATTTGTATGACTGTTCATTATGTTCATATTATGTGTCAAAACATTCGATAAAAAATAAAATATATTTATTCAGGGTGTATCGGCATGTACCCGACAAACTTTAACCAGCTATTCCTTAGCAAATTTGGAGTAAAAAATGTTATGGGCACTTTGCTGTCCGGTAACATTTTTTTTTAATAAAAAAATTATCATTCATATTTTCACCACATGTCACCAATGTTTTATCCTTTGTCACAGCTTGAAAACCCATCTGGCAATATTTTATTCGAGTTTCGTTGAATAATATACGTACGTACCTACATTGGCGCGCTTTTACAATCACAACGAAATGGCACGGCACCATTCGTCTCATTTTTAACTATTATTATTTAGTGTGTGCGAAAGAGCGAAGAGGCTTTTCGACATACTTGCTTATAACAGCTGTTGAACACGAAAAGCAATGCCAATGACAGTGATGTAGTGTGGAAATTTTTATTTTTTTTGTTTTTAATTGAAAAAAAAATGCTACCGGACAGCAAAGTGCCCATAACATTTTTTACTCCAAATGTGCTAAGGAATAGCTGGTTAAAGTTTGTCGGGTTAGTGCCGATACACTCTGTAAGTAAGTTTTGAATTTTTTTTTATTGAAATAGTCAAATTCTTTGAACATATTTCATAACACAGAATCTCTAATCTATACCCCCGTTCGCCGTATACAAAATTTGGGTAATGACTATAAAGATGTTGTTGATATATCGACACATCATTCACCAAATATAAACAAGTCATTACGCATTTTTTTTCAGAAAGAAGAATATCAAATATAATATAATTTAACTATAGAAACTACGTAGCTCTGTTTATCTTACCAAAGTTTTGTCATTTTCTTAGTATTATATTTTTCCATCTTGCATGGTGGAGTGTCTAGTTTTCACTTTATTTCGATTTGACATTGTTTTTTTTAAGAGGTTGTGTTTTATTGTGTCTTCTATTTTCTTTTTGATTTTGTTTTTATATTTTGCTGTGTTTATTTAGATGTTCTTTGTAAAAAAATAAGAAACTATCATGTAAAAGCCCAGCCGGGCGTAAATTTATAAATAAATAAATCCTAATTTGAATTGCTAAAATCAATGTAAAAAAATACATGTTTTTATCATGGTATTTTTTTCTTCTTTTTTTTAATGGCTTAATTTTTTAAGCATATCGTTCCACTGGGAAAAAAATGCTGGAAATAATAGTCGGATAATTTCTAGTAATAGCGCCATTTGAAAAAAATCCGACAAATGCATTTTATAGCTGATGCCGTGACATATCCTCTATAGTTGCGGTTTCTCAGCGGTCACAGATACTCAATTCATGAGCTTCATCGCTTCATGGGCTAATAATAATTAGATTTAGTGTGTTAGCAGCATTCACAACGGGCATACGATTTGCTCCAGTAATTCAAGTACAACGAAACGAATATATAGAACGTTTCTTATTATTTGCTGTCTGCGGTTTACAGTCATACCATTCGAAACAAATAGTTTAATTATATAAATAGTGCGTTTTCGCGAGTACAGTGTTCTAGGGCATAATAATAATATGAAAATCAAACGACTATAATACATGCTATTATATTATGCCTTGTTTAATTTCGGTGACAATAATGCATTGCAATGAAAAAACAAGTTTTTCTTGATTCGAAAATAGATCATATATTGCCAATCGAGTCTGCTGAAATTGATTGTTCTTGGTTTCATTTCGGTGAAAAATAGCATTGCATAAGTGAAGTTAAAAGAAAAAGCTTAGCTAGCTGATCTACCTGTATAAATAAAAATCAGAGTCGCGTTTGAAAAGACTCCAAACTTTCCAAAATATAGATATACGTGTTGCCCTGGGAGCACCCAAATCAATGAGGGTTTCCCAAATCCATCAGGACTCAAGTCCCACTTTTTAAAAAAAGAATCGCCGAATCATTTTGTGCAGGTATTGCCCCCCCCGGTACGAAGAAAAGTAAAAAAAAGTGTACAAACATAGTTGACATATAGAAGTACCGGTAGAACGCTTCTTTGACCTATGACTCGTTCTTGTGTTCAACAGTTCGGCTTCCGAATTTGGAATATAGGTCTCTTTCAAGATCCAGCTTTATTTTTCCTTACCCTAAAAAGGCACTCCACACAGCATCGTCAAATTCGACTAAAGGTGCTAGGGAAATTATTTCTCAGATGGCCTCCCGTGTGGAGTTAATTTATCTATCTATATAAATAAAAAAAATAATTGTTCGTTGGTTCATAATCTTAAATCTCCCAAAGTTCTTCACCGATTGTTTTGAAATTTTGACACAACGTTGCATTCGAATACATAATAAAAAAATAGCGCCATCTGTTGGACAAACACGTTTTTTTTTTAAACAGCAGCATCTGTTGGACGTAAAAGCTACACGCGCTATTGTTTCTGTATCTACACAGACAGACTGAGCCACAGCAACGAATTGCGGGGTACATATAGTATTATATTAAAAATGTATGTTCAATGTGATATATGTAAACAGGCCAAAATAATAGCTTATTTCTACACGATCGGTATTGAAGCTCTAATATAAAATTTGTATTTATTCGTACGTATACACTGTATACTCTATACAGGTGACTGGTATACAATGCAAAATATTAAGGAGACATATTTAAGAAAATTTTGTTGTGAAAGTAGTGTAAATTTTTTACTTAATAGCAATAATATTGCTAAATTTAATCCGAATCAGCTCGATAGCGAAATATTCACTCGAATTGCTACGGAAGAAACGATTTTAGGGTATTAAATTTTAGAAAACGTTTATTGGTTGTTCGTGCTATATATATAGCACGAAGATAATATATATATATTATGTACCAATTTATCTGCCTCAACACTTTGCATCAAGCCAGTAAACTTTTGCTTCGTCAGTAACCATGTACATATTGAACATAGTATCGATTTCGGTTAGTATTGGTAACAAGCTAAAACCTATGCATAAACATGGGTATTGTAGAATTTCGATAATGAGACTGTATCAAGCATGATGTTTTGCCCATTGCGTACATACATATTTTATTAAATTAAATTTATAATTAATTCACTTGCCCAGATAGTGGGTTCTTATCGTATTAAAGCAATCGTGAAATACAACACATTGAACCGTTTATAGCCTCAATTTTTGTTATGTCGACATGATTTTAAGTGTTAAATTGTAATCAATACACCGTGTGGCAATATATGACAATAGGAGTTATTGAATCAGAAGTATGTTTTTATCTTAGCTTATTTCGTAATATTTACCTATTGCATTTCGAAGTTATATTGACTTAGCGTAGGAACTGACTTCGCAGTTTGTTTTGACTTTGTAAAATGCACAGATAAAACAAACCACGCAAGACTTATTGATGATTCGATTATCCTAAAATGAAATGTTTTGTTTTTACATTATTTCCCAGGCAAAATATAAAGAAAAGTTTAAATAAGTAAGTTGAGCATGATTTAAAGCGAAAGTAATTTATTTAATAAATAACTCTTAACACAGTGAAAATCAAAGGCTGCATAAAATGGTGGTCTCGAAACTATTCCTATTTAGTGCAATATTCTTATTGACCTATCAACAAGTGTGCGGCTACAGAATTCTTGGAATTTTTCCACATGTCGGGAAAAGTCACAGCTATGCATTTGAACCTCTGATGAGAGGTCTGGCAGAGAAAGGGCACGAAGTGACAGTGATTAGTCACTTCCCCTTGGAGAATCCCCCGCCAACCTTCAAAGACATAAGTTTAAAAGGGTCGTTGAAGATTTGGATTCATGCATTTAACCTTGAAGAGTTTGCATACCCTTATGGAACAGAATGGTTTATGAAACATGTCTACTCAGCCAAGAACTTATTCCTGATTGCAAGTATTACTTGCAAAGCCATGCTTGATGATCCGGGTGTTCAAGCGATCAAAGAAGGCGACTATGACGTTGCAATCATAGAACAATTCAACAGTGACTGCGGATTAGGCATTGTCAACAAACTGAAAATTCCTTTCATTGGCGTCACCTCCCACGTTATGATGGCTTGGACAACTGGAAGATTAGGTATCATTGAAAATCCATCATTTGTCCCTAGCCATTATCTGAATTACGGAAGAAATCCAAACATGCTGCAAACTGCACAGTCGTTTCTGCTTGGAACTTGGTACAAATCAGTTTATTATATCTTCTCGCAAATACCAGAGAGGAGGATGATGGTGGAGTATTATGGAGAGGATCTACCAGCTCTAGAAGATATCGCCAAGAATATGAGTTTAATCATGGTCAACACGTATTTTCCGCTCGTGGGAGCAGTTCCCACCGCACCAAATACGGTCGAAATCGGAGGGATACATTTACAAAATAAGAAAGAACTAGACCCGGTAAGATATTAGATGTTTCACTAGACCCATATTAATAAACATACAAATCTATCTGTTTAAGATACTTTAACCAATTCCTCGTCAAGAATGGACATTTTTCGTTTCCCCAAAACACTGGTTTGAACTGTCTGTATCTTTTATCAAAACATTGACGTATCTGGTTCCACGATAACTCAACACAGTGAAAATTCAACACACTTTTAAAAAGTGATATAAAGTCATTAGAAACGATGAAAAATTATTTTTTTTAACCTAACCTAACCTACTTAACCCAGTTAATAAAGTTTTTGTTTCATCACTTTCCATGACTTTATATAACTTTTTAAAGATGTGATGAATTATCATTGTGATATCTCTCATACTCTGTGCAACTGATCCCTTACTTTGTATTAGTATTTTGACACAAAATCTGATATTATTGCTTTAAATAATGCAAACTAATAGAATTATAACAGGTATAATAATGTAGTTAAATCAGATAACACACATTTTAATCCCAAGAGAAATAAAATACCGTAACCACATTGAGATACCCGTAATTAGGGTAACACCTTGACATAATAATTAACTTATTTATTTTTTCAAGGTGTTGGTGCGTGCTTTCATTTGAATTAACCCTGATAAATCTATCCTACACATACGAACACAAATAGTATATCAAACTGAGACACCTATAAGTTTAGGTTTTGGCCTTAAATCACAACTTTGCTTTGTTTTGCTAAATCAAACCTCAGAAAAACATTGGCATAACTAGAAAAACGCGTTATGTTCATACTAATCGAACAAAAAATATGGCACGAAATATAGAGTAGTAGAATATGACGAAATATCTGTTCTTCATACTGTTTGTCCTTCATACTCTTATAAGTTTCTGCGTTCACTGTCTCACTTTCTTTTATTCGAAAAGCATTGAATTACTGTATTTATTGAAACAATAAGTGATTTTTGAGTACATGCGAATGGAAAGAACTCCATGAGATTTGATTTTTGGTTGAGAATAAATTTTTCACATCTCTTAGCTGAGATGTTTTTTTCTGACCGACGGGCTTATGTGCGATACTAAAAGCAGTAAATCACCGGTTTGTCCACTGGACTGAGTTCAGTGCAGCCAAGCACATTTTCTCAGTAACCTATATTACCTTTTAATTCATCTAAGCAGAAAAATAAGGATTTTCTATACCACATAAAAAATGTTTTGATTTTTTTTAATTTCCAAAGGAACTGGAGAAGTACCTCAACAACTCGAAGCATGGGGTCATCTTATTCAGCATGGGATCTATGCTGAGGGCAATATCCTGGCCCAAGGAAAAGTTGAAAGCTTTTCAGGAGGCCTTCGCCGAGCTGAAAGAGGATGTCCTGTGGAAATGGGAGAACGATACAATGGAAGGAAAACCTTCAAACGTTAGGCTGCAGAAGTGGGTACCGCAGATTGAAGTGTTGAGTGAGTTAACAAATTGTTTTGGTTACGTCCTGGCCAGGATGCCATTAAACGGTGGAATGAATCTAATCTATAAAAGTCTGCGTTAACTCAATCATAAAACATAGGTTATTCCATGGTCTTCAGAAATTATCCAATTATTATTGGATTGGTTTGTCCGTGGTTTAAAAGCGTTCTTTTTAAAATTGTTTAATATACGAGGGTACAAACATATAAATGTTCAATACTAACTTAAATAAACATTTTTAGACCACAAGAACGTGAAGGCTTTCATAACACACGCTGGGATGCTTGGTCTGTCTGAAGCCGTCCACTGTGGCGTACCAGTTGTCTCCATCCCGATATATGGAGACCAGTTCGGTAATGCTGCTGCAGCAAGAGACAGCGGAGTAGGGGCCTACTTGGAATATAGATACATCACCAAGGATCTGGTACTCAACGCGTTGAGAGATATCCTCAAACCGAGGTAAGGAATTGAAACCTTTTTGACTTTAAAATGAAAGTTTTCTCAGTAAGATGACAACAGCATTTTTTAAAGAGATCTTTTAGATGCCAGCAAGAGTGATTAAGATATTTTTGTAATGAAGTTATTAAACAGAAGCCGTAGATGTAATATTCATTGAAAACATTCTAAAATATTATTATTTTTTTAATTTAATGATTTTTTAATTTGATTATTTTATATGATTTTTTTAACCGTTACCGAGTTTTTTTATTTTTACGATAAAGTGAGTGGAAAATGGTGAATCGCCTAAACTGTGCGATAAAGTGATTTATATTTTCGGTAAAACCCGATTTTCTTTGAAAATGAATAAATATCGTGTGAGTTACCAGCAGTGAACATTTTGGTTTTCCCTACTCTTTAATGACAGCAGATTAGTATTAATTGTTTTATAATGACGTGAAAAGATTCCATTGGTCATTCGTTATCACCCGGTTATTAAAATTAACTTCAAAGTGTTTGGTAAATCCATAAATTATTGTAATGAATCAAATCGTTCCTTGATGTTTATTTTTTTATATGAATACCACACAAGAGGCCCAACTGCTCCCTATTATCGTAAATTAGTGAAAATAAACCGATCTAATTTGGGAGACGCTTACGGGTACCGCCGTCCCGGGAACCATTTGTTGGATAACCAACACCTCTACTATAGGTCACCCCAAATGGTTCGCAATATGTGGTGACTGAGCTGCGGTACCCGGGTTCATGGGGTAATGTTTATCCGGGTCTTGGCGACGGATGCGTCTGTTCACCAGCTGCGTGGCAGGCTGGATCAGGAGACGGGTTGAGTGAGACTAAGAGAGGGTAGGATGACATAGACCCTAATGCCTCCTGTCTGGAGCTAGTGTAAAAAAGAAAAAAATCGACAGATTTTCAGAAAATTACTTATTTTTGAAATGTCTGTTTTTCCTACGAAATTCAAAATATTTTGACTGATAACTAAAAAAGTCAATTTGTCAAATTTTTGAACTCATATCTTCCGATTTTCATTATCGTGGTATGGCATCATCGTTTATTCATATTCGTCAGTTATTTTTTAATGATAAACTAATTTTTATAAGACAAGGTTTTATGCATAGCATTAAGGATAACAAATAATTATAAGCAATAATATCAGTTTAATTATATAAGTTTATCATTAAAAAAATAATAATATTTGACAAGTCAAAAATATTTCACCAGAAATTAAGATATCATATGCCTCGACGACATCTAGTGAGAAATTTAGCACTAACAAAGCCTTTCCTACAAAAATAAATTTGGTTGTTTATAGGTGGAAAAAATATAATAAGAAGTAATTGTTGATTGAGGTACTAGTACATGTTGAATCATTTGGCGGGTTGGAAATAAGCCGACATAGCTCAGTGGTTACAGAGCACCTGACCGGATACAGAAGGCTCGGGTTCAATTCACGTTGGCGGCATTTATTTTTACTCGGGAGATATTTTTAATTTGTATTAATATTTCAGGCGACTAATTATTGCTTATCATTATTTGATATTCGTCAGTGTTTATTCTCTGGCTACATTTAAAAAATATATTTTTTATCTTTTACAATAAATATGCAGTGTTTATGTGTCATAAAGTTTTATAATGTAAAACAAAAAATAGCCTTTCCTCACCAAAAAAAGACAAGGCGGTGTTTGGTGTGGGAATTCTAGCTCAATTATAAAGTAATTAAATAAGAAGTAATTAATGAAATATTGTAAATAATAAAAAAAAAATCAGTAAGAAAAACGCAAAAATTTATCAATAATAGATTTTAAGATTAAAAAAAAAATAATAACAGATATGTGGACTCCAAGTAGTCTAAGAAAAATTTTCAGTGTAGCTACAATTCATGAATATTTTCGATAATTTTTAGATTCAAAGGAAGGTTGTTAAAGTAAGATAGATATATACCTACATAGAGATAGGTATTTTGAATGTGTTTAGAATTACATTTTGGGATTTTAATATCGTTCTAATATCTTGCTGATATATTGAATTGTATGTTATTTATTTCTATTATTATTTTTTATAAAGAAAGACAAACCAATAACCTGACAATATTTGAAAATCTCCTACTACTACCACAGGAAGCGAAAAATATTGCTTGTGTTGTGATGGAGAACTTAGTCAGCCAAGGAATTGAACACACTACGCCTGGCTGGGACCCAAACACGATGTCAACTCACCCACTGACCGACCGCTTGCTTTAATTTAATTGCTTTTCTTTAAAAAAATGTTGTATTGAATATTTTTAATATATTTTGTCGGTAGGTACATTGAATATTAAAAAGAATTATAAATTATCTTTGTAATTAATAAATATTATCGATGAATCGACAATCAGTAATCAAGTTTGACTAACACTTGAGAATGTGTGTGTTAATTGATAACGAACACTGAACAGATTCTCTCTAGAAGAATGATCTATACCAATTCGAAACGAAAAAAATGGACGTCACCAATATACACAAGAACTTTCTACTAATAATCGCAGATGTTACAGTGATTTTGATTATCTGTTCAAGAAAAATTTCGGTGGTTGAAAATATTTGATAAATTCGTGGGTTTAGGATCACAGGGGTCTATCTACAAAAACATAGTTTTGAGATAAACGCAAATAAAGATTGGCATGCTCATTGCTCATACATCCAACTGTATGCCAGACTGATATGCCCAACTGTATATCTTAAATGGATGTGTGTACGAGATAGAGCTTCGTGTCGCTAATATATATGATAAGGGCATTGCCGAAACCAAGATTAACTCAAAACACCAGTTTTTTGTAGTTGGGCCCCTGTGATCCAAAACCTCCATATTTCACAAGAAGTAAGGAAAAAAGAAGCTTTCTTCGGGCCCACGGGTAGATCAAGATCACTCTGTCTTCTTTGCCCCATACTGACGAGTGAAATTGATTATTTGTTGCATAAAGAATTTAAAAACGTTTGACTGATTAAAAAAGTATTAAAGAAAATTCGGTCTTACCTCCGGGTACATGAACCGGATACGCCACAACGCGCATCCTTCAGTTCAATTCTTAAGTGGATAAAATTAATATTGTTTTTTGCTTGTCAATAATAAGAAATGATATTGCGTTGAGGATGATTCATAAATTGCGAAAGGAATTCCGGAAAATAAACCTACTATAAATATTATTGATTTAGTTATAAAACAACGGTTGCAAAATTATTTTCTATGAACTCTTTGATATTATCATATAATTATCAAAACAAGTGCGATAGGTCAGTTGCTGTCATCGGACAAAACAGTGTTTATTTCATTAATCTCTCAAATATTTAGAATACAAACATCGATCGATGGTTTAAAATTGTAAATCTTTGGGTTAATTTAACTCATCAAATAAAAATAAAGCGTCCTTTAATGATTATTGCTTTCAAATTAAATTTGAATAAATCCGGCGTACCCAACGCCCACCTATTATACTATACTTATGCTAACTACTTAACTACAAAGCTGGTCAAACACAAAACTACAAAACAGAAAAATTAAAAGCCCTATCAACCATCTGGTAAATTCTTGATGTTTGATTGTTTCTATTATTCATTGGTCTAACCCATTTTAGAAAGGTTCATAACAAACTATATGTGCCGCATTAAAAACACCAGTTGTTAAATCATGTTTTTTTTTTCTTTTCAGTGTACAAGAAAAGGCCAAGAAGCTGTCTGCGATATGGCAAGATCGTCCACAGAGCCCTCTAGAGTCGGCCATCTACTGGACAGAGCACGTGGCCCGACACGGTGGTAGCCACCTCAGGCCGGCTGCAGCTGACCTGCCCCTCTATAGATACCTCCTGCTAGACGTCCTGGCGTTCCTTGCGCTCCTGGCATCAATCCTGGCATACATCAACTATACATTATTTAATTTTTTTAAAAGCCTGTTTTCTAAGCCGAAGACACAGAAAAAGACAAAGAAAAACTAAGTTCAAGATTTCATGGGGTTCCTTAAGCTCCTGGCATAAACTCTGGCCTACACCAACTACTTATTGTTTCAGTTTATAAATATGCTATTTACTAAGATAAAGACATAGAAAACGACAAATATAAAGTAACTTCTAGATGTCATGGCGTTCTTTGAGCTGCTGGCATACATATATTGTAAGTTGTTCCGGTTTATAAAGGATCTAAATCTTGTTCGAAAACACAAAAAAAACGTAGAAAATCTAAGTTCATGTTATGTTATAGATGACTCCTTACGTTGTTAATAAAATTTTGGATTTTTTATACTTAATGTTTGTTATAATAAAGCAAATATACAGGATACCCCGGGTAAAGTAGAAGTAAAAAAGAAAATTAAGTTTTTTCGATATTTCAATGTTTATTTTCAAGTAGAAACATATTTTTCCATCAAAGAATATTTATGCCCCACGCAAAAAAATTCATATTTTTTACCTAAAAACTACATTAAAACATTAATTTTTCGAAAAAAGTTAATTTTCTTTTTGACTTTTTGAATCATCTCCCCAAGTTAGCACACTTTAATCCCGAACACCCCGTATTTTATAATTTGATTTGTTTTGTTTGCAATCAAATTTTCTGTTGTACTTACTTATTTATCACCAATTGTTAGAATCCCAAAGAATCAAAGAAAATGGCATTACGAACACCAATATAATACATAATATTATACAAAACACATTTTTAACAAACATGGTGTCCTCTCGCTCGATACTCATTTTCATTTGCATATATTTCAAGCCATATATATCGCATTGTAATAAATTTTAAAACTTCGGTAAGTAGGTAGGTACCCGAAATATACGACAGTTATTTTAATGACACAATAATATCAGTTTTAAAAATATATTTTCATCAGTGGCATTAATTTATCTTTGATTTATTAGGTTGCCTGCTCTGCACTGAGACGGGTAATATTGTTAAAAACGAATTCGTAACTTGTAAATTGCCTCATGAAATATGTACCTTTTTAAAAACAATTACAAATAAAAAAAAAACAAAAATAAAAATAAAACTTTTCAATTATTAACTTCTTCACCAAATCTTGGTAAACTTGCGAACACTCACAGCTGGGGATAAAACAGAGAAGAACTCTCGACCACAGATCCATGCAATAATTGAAGCTACCAAGAAATTATAACGAAATATTTAGATTTATTTTTCCTGTATTTTCATGTGTGGTTCTTAGTATTTCGCACAAAAAATATTTTTTTAGGTGGTGTCAATAAAAATATGTTCGTATTTCCCAGTTTTGAAATTTTTTAATAACAAATCAACTATAACATCATACTACTCGTATCTGCGTAGTATTTAAATATAATTTTATAAAAATCTTATTTTAGTTTAGTCCACCTTTTTTGACTTATTTCCAACACTTTTATCATTCTTTGCATTTGAAAACAATTTTCTGAAGACAAACCTAATAAACAAGACGAAAAGTAGTCCTAAAAATATGAAGAAGGCAAAAATGTCTAGTAATAGGTAACGATACAGAGGAAGATCTGCCGATGCTGGTCGGAGATGCGTTCCCCCATGCTTGATGACGTGTTCCACCCAATATATTCCTGTATCCAAAGGAGAGATTTGTCTGTCTTTCCAGATGGCAGATAATCGTTTCGCATTCTGCTGTAGTCTAGAAATTAAATAAATAAAAATATCATAATATATCGCAGTCTTATTTTTCTTTGGATAGTAGACGACATTTGGATAAAGGTTCGAAGGATGGGAGTAGATGGGAATAGGTAGATTGAGTGATCTAGTTTAGATTCTAGTTTTTTACCAGTAGATTCTAGTTTGAGTCGTGTTGTGTAGTGAATTTTCGTTTTTTGACCGGTGAAGGTGAATAAATTTCAAAACGTAAACGTGTTAATAATTAGAGTTAAATTAATTTGTGGATCTGTAAATAAAGGAATTCTATTTAGAATTGGTCTTCCAGAGGGAGATGAAAATTTAGCGACTGTCTGTAATTAATTAATATTTTTGATCACCTCCGTAGTAATTTTATGAAAGAAAACTATTTAAAACAACGCAAAGTTTTGACGGACAATCGGAATAAATTATTTAAAATCTTAACGTGATTTTGATGTATCTGATAAATAAATATAATCGATAAAGAAACTAACCTGGGTTCCAAAATATTCCTAAGTCCCTTCAATACGTTCTCAGTTGTGATGTCATCATATTCGAGAACATCCCCAATCATACTGTCTCTAGCTGCCCCTGCGTTATGTGCCTGGTCTCCATAAATAGGTATGGCCAATACTGGAACTCCAGAGTGAACAGCTTCTGACAATCCTAGGCCGCCAGCATGCGTTATGAGAGCCCTGATGTTGGGATGATCTGTAACAAAGTATCATTTGTCAATGTTACATAGGCTTCAAAGGTTTTTCTTGATATTTTATACATATTTGAACTAAAATTTTGAAAAACCATTTCTTAATATCTTTGTGTACATAAACTAACAGTTTTCGGCAAACATCCGCACACAAAACGGATTTTCGTAATATGCACAATAAGTATGTAGATATGATTTGAGATTTTTGATATTATGCCGTGTTGTGCTACCTCCTTCATTGGCATTATAGTGTCAGATATGTATGTAGTTAAAATATAACGGTTGAATTTTATGGGTTGACCCAGTTTCGTAATCCCAGCTTTTTATCATCATCGGTATGATATTTATTTCTCAAATACTGTACGAAATAATTTTGTTCTAATTTCATGAGGCCAGACGCTTTAATTTTCTAGAGATTCTATTGACAACACTTAAAATAGTTCATCATACCGTAATGTCGTCAAACCAAAGGTCCGTATAGTGATCAACCAGATTTTCTTGAAATATTTCTAAGAAACGCCATAATTTACTTGTCTGTTCAAGAAAGGTATTTCATGATGGAATAGATAACCGTTCAAGAATCTGCTGTTTCATAAACATACAATTTCATATGTGATAGTCTTTAGGTTGCTGTTAAGAAAGATAATACTTACTGAGGAGATCAAATTGTGGAAGCCATTTGACGATCTTAACGTTTGCAGGTTTTCCAGGCATGGTGTCATCTTCCCACTTCCACAGGATGTTTTGCGGCAAGCTTGAAAAGGCTTCTTGGAAGGCTTTCAGTCTTGCAGGAGGCCAAGAAGTCGCTCTTAGCATCGATCCCATGCTGAACACGATAACTCCATGCTTAGCATCATTCATGTACTTTTGCAGATCCTGAAATAACAAATATTACATTTCGTTACATGTTACAATGATATAGTAGAAATTCTGTAGTTCTAGGTATTCTTGAGTTCTTCTTTCGGTGACAGAAAGTACATTTAGCTATTTAGAAGTCATACTCCAATTATTATTTGTGTATATTATCTTGGGTGTAGTAGGAGAAAATTTCGGTACGATTTACCGTGAAATGCAATGAGTAGCAATTGGGATTGGCTGGGATCAAAACAGACAACAAAAAATAATTAATTTATGGTATTGCAGACTTAGTTTACATAAATCATATCACTTCTATAAATATTAACCCAAAATTTCCACTTCTACACAATAAAAGATTCAATTCTCCGATTGACGACAATTTTATGATAAATTACAAAAAAATAAATATTGTTGTGGAATACCATAATTGAATGTTATTTTTTTGTTATTATTGTTATTTTGAGCAACGTTTTATTACATAGATTCCGATTAAAATATATTTCTTGTACTGGCGACAACGGACTGCCCATCGCAACTCCCTCCAATTGCTCAAACAGTTCACCCTGAAACGCAAAGTATCCCGTTTTGAGGCAGTGTTCAAAAAGTTTGCAAATGTCTTCCTCATATATCTCCCTGAGCATTGTCATTGTCATCTCCCTGAACGTTTATGTCTATGTAGGCCAGACAGAGCGGACTATCTCCAAAAGGATTTCAGAACACTTCAGAGCTTGTAAACTCGGCCACCCTGACAAATCGGCAATTGCCGAGCATTTGATTGACACCGGGCATTACTTTGGATTTGTTCCTGAAATCCTGGGGAGACCCAAAACTTATAGAGCACGGCTGATTACGGAAGCCATTGAAATTCATAAAAATCCCGTAAACATTAATAGAGACGATGGAGCTAAGCTCAATAGTTCTTGGTATCCGGTAATTGACGGATACACCAGAGCTAAACGAAGAAAACCACTTTAAATAAAAAAAAAAAAAAAAAAAAAAATGATACGTTAATGTTAGCTCAGAGGGTTGGAGCTGGCAACACGGTATCACAACCTCATACATAAGCTCACATTTTTACACAACCTCAAATAACAGATAGATAGAGCCAGAGGATAGAGCCGAGACAGAGCCACAGAGACGAGCCAGAGAGATAGAGAAAAAGTCGTTTTTGTGGTTTGCGACATAACCACAGAAGTCGTTTTTGTCTGGCTTGAGTTTCAGCCAGGCCCCGCTACTTTTGCCGGCCGGAGGAATCCCGCCGGCCCACTGAGCAGGCGCTCGCGCCCACCCAACTGCCTTTATCAAGGCAACACTTTTCAAGCAATACTCGAAAAACCGTAGACTCACGCTGGCCCCCGCAAACCGCCCACAAGCTCCAGAGACGTGCTCCCTCTTTAAGAGGAGGCACCGACTACCGCCTGTTAAGATGTTCCCGACGAGGATGCTCCCCGCTGACCACGAGGACTCCCCGGTCGTGGTACCGCCCGGCGCCCACCAGATAGCGCTTCGAAGGAAGACAGGGACCATGCGCCTTACGGTCCCCGCACCACAGCCCCGCTCCGAGGACCCAAGGACCCGGAGACCATCCACCACCACGACTGCCACCACGCCCGACGAAACTGAGATGACGGAGCCCGCAGCAGGCCCCTCCTGGGCAACAGGACCCAGTCCTGCCCCCAGGCGCCCCCCGATAGGCCCAGCGTCGGCCTACGTGGCGCCCCCGAGGCCCCAGCAGCCGATGGAGACGGCTGCCCCCCAGGATGGAGGCTGGACGAGGCCGTCCAACCCCGCAAAGAGGCCCATGTCCCCACGGGGACCACAACCGCTCCAGTGTGGCAACCGTTTTGAAGAGTTGCCCGAGGTAAGCGAAGGCGCCGGCGCGCCGCGTAATAAGCGTGCCAATAATAATCAATCTTTCTCCCCCGCAGGTACCGGCAGGAGAGACCGTGTTCCCCCGGTTGTGATGACCCTGGGGAACATGACACACGCGCAGATCACAGCTGCGGTCCAAGGACATCTGGGGGCGGGTAAGCTCTTCACTTTTAGGTATAACAGGGGCGGCACGGCCAACATCTTCGTGCGCACGATGGAGGACCATCGCGCCCTCACCAATGGACTGCGAGCGGAGGCGCGCGGCTTCCACACATTCACGGCCGAAGCCGAAAAAATGAAGAAGACCGTGATCAAGGGCCTGCCTCTAGTAGATGTACAAGACATCGCGGCGGATCTGGAATCGCAAGGATTCCCAGCTGTGAAGGTGGTCAAGATGACTGCCTCAAATGAGTATCCCATATACTTAGCGCACTTCAATAAGGAAGTCAACATGGGACAGCTGCGCGCGGCCGTCAAATACCTGTGCCACTGCCGCATTCGACTCCAGAAGCACAGGAGTAATCACCTTCAGCACGGCACCCAGTGCTACAGATGTCAAGACTTCGGACATGGGTCCCGAAACTGTTCGCACACAGCAAGGTGTGTAAAATGCTTACTGGAGCATGCTTCGGCAGAATGCCCCAAGAAGACGAGAGACGAGCCCGCCGCATGCTGTAACTGCTCAGGCCCGCATCCCGCCAACTACAGAGGCTGCCCCAAGCGGGTAGCGTACGTCGCCTCAATACAGCAGCGACCTGCCAGAAGGCCCCAACCCCCTCCGGCAGAACAGAACCCGAGCAGGCCACCTCCTCAGCCGAGGACGGATGGACGCACATGGGCCAACGTAGCCGGAGGCACCGCCCCCGCCCAAGAGCAGCGCGAGACCGCGCCGCCCCCACAGCCCCCCCGCCCCCAGCCCCGCCCACAGCAGGAGCCCGTGCGCGCGCCCACCACTACAGAGGACGACCTGGACATCATGGCCCTGCTCCAAGGCCTCCTGAGGATGCGATCGCAGCTCGCCCGCTGCACATCAAGAGCAGAGAAGCTCGTCGTCCTGATGGAGCTCCTCACGACCACCCTCGATGTCTAATCCCGAGAAGGTGAGAGTCCTCGTATGGAACGCATTTAGCGTGCGCAACAAGACAGACGAACTGCTCGCTTTGGCAAATGAATTAAACACCGACATAATTCTCTTATCAGAATCCCACTTGAATCCAAGCGTACCGCTGAGAGTGCAAGGCTTCGAGATTTACCGAGACGACCGACAGGGAAGATCAGGCGGAGGAACCGCAATATTCGTTCGACAATCAATGACGTCCACAAGAATTCCCACTCCGAAGTTGAAGCACGCTGAAGCCACGATTATCGAAGTCACCATAGAGGGTAGAGCGCATACCATCATCTCCGTATACTGCACCCAAAGTAACCTAGTGAGAGAAGATCTCAATAAATTGCTCAATCTGGGACCAATCGTTGTGATAGGAGGCGATTTGAACGCCAAACACAACTACTGGAATAACTACAGAGGTAATGCGAACGGAAATACGCTCTTTACACACATGCAGACAAATACCTATTCGATAATGGCGCCCGACAGACCTACGTACTACTCGCAACGCTCTAGATATCCGAGTACTTTGGATATAGTACTCGAGAAAAATGTTAAGACAATATCTCCACTGCGCACATTAGACGAGCTGTCTTCGGACCATCTGCCCGTGTGCTTTACTATAGGCGGCACAACTTCAAGGACCCCCAGAAAACAGCGCAATTATAAGGATGCGGACTGGGAAGGATTTAAAAAGGAAGTCAACGAACGAATTCATCTCACTTCGGGAACTCTGCGCTCGCCACAAGAAATCGACGCAGCTACAAGCACTCTCACAGAGATTCTTCAAACAGCACAAGATACACACATTCCTCTCAAAGAAGTACATTCATACACGATCAAGCTTCCCGAGCACGTTTTATCGCTCATCAAGGACAAAAATCGCCTGCGACGCATGTACCACCGCACGCGTGACGAATACTTCAAGACAGCGTACAACTGCCTGCAGAGGGAAATCAAGACTGAAATCGCAGAACTCAAGCGCGAACTTTGGGACAAAAAAGTCGCGTCGCTCACGCCGAAGGATAATTCATTATGGAAAATGGCAAGCGCGCTGAGACATAAAGATTTCACAATCCCCCCGCTACAGAAATTGAACGGCCCTGGGACGGCTTTGTCGCTACAAGAAAAAGCTGACACACTCGCCGACGGCTTCGAGAGAGCCTACGCCGCTACAGACGGCCTTTCCGACCCGGCTACGGACCGGATCGTAGCTGACTCTCTACGAGATTTGAACGAAGCAGAGCAGACAAACGCTGAAGATATTCATTTCACAACGCCGAGCGAGATTGCGGTCACAATCAAGCGACTCAGAACGAACAAGGCGCCGGGAAGCGATCAAATACACAACATTTTACTCAAACATCTCCCTCAAAAAGCCATCATATACACTACAAAATTGTTCAATGCCTGCCTCATGACTGGGCATTTTCCCCAGATTTGGAAATCAGCGACCGTGCTGCCATTCGCAAAGCCGAATAAAGATAGAACGCAGCCGACAAGCTACCGGCCGATTAGCCTACTATCTACGTTGAGCAAGGTATTTGAACAAATTATACTAAACAGGCTTGTCCCACACCACGACGAACACAAGACTTTGCCAGACGAGCAGTTCGGCTTCAGAAAGAGGCACTCCACGACCCATCAACTCACCAGAGTAGCGGAATTCATCGCAAGAAAATTTAACGAACATCGCTTCACCGCTGCTGCGCTCATCGACCTAGAGAAGGCATTCGACACCGTATGGATAGACGGGCTCGTGCATAAGTTGCACCGCACCAACACGCCCATATACCTAACGAGACTGATACAGGAATACCTAAAGAATAGATCGTTCAGAGTGTTCATAAGGAACGTGTTATCTTCAATGCGTGAGATTCCAAAAGGCGTGCCGCAAGGAAGTTTACTGGGACCATTTCTCTTCATTCTGTTCACCTACGACATCCCCCGAGACGAGAGATGCAATCTGTCTATCTACGCAGATGACGTCAAACTATACGTTTCCTCGCTGAAAGCGAACATGGCCGCGATTTACCTACAGAGGGCGCTCGACGCGCTCGTAGAGTACTACAAGAAATGGCGCCTGAAACTGAACGAGGCGAAAACCGAAGCCATCATGTTCACGAGAAAACGTATAAATAGAACACCTGACTTCAACATCGAAATGGGAGGACACAGCATTGAATGGAAAGATGAAGTTACATATCTCGGCCTGACCATGGACTCCCGCCTCAACTGGAAATCTCAACAAGCAAAGATGCACGCGCGCACGCGAAAAGCGATCGGCATGATGAAGCCAATTTTCAATAGACGGAGTCCGCTACTTCCCAAAACCAAACTCCTCGTCTACTACTCGCTCATTCGTCCGGTACTCTCGTATGCGATTCCCGTATGGAGCAGCATCTCACACACAGACCACAAGAAACTACAGACACTTCAAAATCTCTGCATTAAAATCACATACAACACGAGACTCAGAACAAACTTGAAGAGATTACACGAACGAGAACAAATTCCAACACTATACGAATTCACACACAGACTGACTGCACGCTTTTACAAATCACTCACACTTAGTAAAAATCCACTAATACGAGACATAGGACAATACAATGCTCCGAGCGACCTGACATTCAAATACACACACAGACTACCTAAACACATCCTCATGGACCATGACCACATATGGCACATACCAGAATCAGACGCGGACGAATAGCGAGCAGTAGGTATTTCCTAAACTCCCGACTTTCCTCCTAAATATATAATGTTTATATATCTATTTATATATTTATATAATATTTTTATAATTTGTATGTATATGTATGTTTATTTTCTATCCTCCCATAAGTATATATTAACATAAAAACAGACACACACACACACATCTCAAAAAATGCAGGACATCATATACCGATGTTACTGAAGGCCGTATACGTTTCAAGTTGACGTTCGGCCGCTCCTTCCGGGTAAGGTTTTCTGCGATTTTCCTTACTCCCAACGGCAAATGCGGAAGGAACCCAACAATAGGGCGCAGCCGAAATTTCCTCCCCCCATTCCCAACACAACACAAACAGACACGTATGTAGTATATGGCCGCTGTCGGTCGCTGGTGGTGCTGATGCTGGATGAAAACATGCAATTTTAGTAGGGTTTTTAGGTAACAAAATTTTTTCCCTACCGAGAAAATACAAGGCCTCTAAGTCTATAAAAGCCAGGTAATATTTGAATAAACCCATATGAGGTAAAAATTGTGAGGCGCATATGACGCCGTTCTATTTGTATAAAGAACATTAACTTTAAATTCAGTAAATTTAAATGATTCACCACTTCATGGAATATAAGAATCTAGAAAATAAAAAAAAAAAAATAACCTCAAATAACACATCTGCCCTGATGATGGACACTGCAATGTTGTCCGAAACGTTGGCTAAAGAAGGAGTTAGCGCAACACGGCATAACACCCCAAAAACAAATAACAAAATACTTTTGGCCGTGAAAATCTTAAATCATATTTAAGGTAAATACTAGTTTTTAAAAAAGACATCTTAAAAAGTGAATTAGCAGACAAAGCATTACAAACAATAAAATATATCCGCTGTTTTGTATGTATGTGAAATAATCTGTCTAGGGATATAAATGTTACAGATAGCTTTGCTAAAACATATAAGAAAAAATATCTAGTTCAGTGTTTTTTAGACAAGATTTGATGTAGTTTTTAAAAGATTTATGGTTAACCCGCGTGGCCCTTTTAAAGGTTGTATATAAAGAATTATACATTTTTGGAGCAATAAAACTAATATGCCTTTTGGCCAACTTGGTTTTGCAGTGAGGCACAGCATATTCACAAACGTCATGTCGTTGGCTGGCACGATTTGAATTTTTAATAAAGTTGTTTGGTCGCGTGTAAATAAATTTAAGACATTGAACACTGTAGGTCTGCTTAAGGTCCAAAATTTCAGTTTCATGAAAAACTTCTTTTTAGTTTTTTTTTTTTTAAGTTGAAAGCGAACATTTGCTAACTAACAGATAAACAACGAATGTTTAGTACATTCATATAATTATTTAATATTTTTGGCCTCTAGACCTATAATTCCCACCAGACTTCACAAACTCAAATAAAATGTACTACTATCAAGTCTTAAATCAGTTAAAATAATAATTCTTACATATATATTATTACACAGAAGAGAAAATGAAAAAAAAAATAAGTTGCCTACCTAACTTATCTCTCATATTGTAAACATGAAAGTTATTTCCACAATGTTATGTAAAAATTAATTTCTCAGATGATATCAATTTATTGTTATATTATAGTGTTACATTACCTACTTCATATGAAGTAAAACTATACATTTCATTGTCCTGAAACGGGAAACCTTCCCAGCTGGACAGTCAAGGTTTAATTATATAATAAATGCACGGTAACAAATGTTATCAAAATTACGAACGCAACGAAAAATACGTTTTTCAAGTGTCTGGTGATTTGAAACAAAAAACTATAATTGTGTAAGTTAAGTATTGAATGTAACATATTATTGTTATATGCAATGGGTATTCATTGACAAACTAGTTGGCTTCCAATAAATATGTTTTTCATAAGATTTTGTTATCAATGTAAGTGTTTTAAAATATTAAATTACGTTATGATAAATAAAATTCTTAATCTTTGAATAGCGCAATTGCTTGGGTAAACCTGTGTTATGTAGAGGTATATTAGAGCCCTTACCTTCGGTAAAGTTTTGTTTTGTTGTATGTGAATTCCTCCAACCTCAATAACACTTGGTGGTGCTTCGAACGCTCCGTGAAGTGGAAAATATGTACTCACTAGAACTAGACTCATGCTTTTAGCTAGTTCTTCAATGTTAGAAAAATCTTTGCTATAATAGTTCTCCAAGTAAGCGATGTCATTCTTTTGCAATGTATTGTAGTAGATGAAAGTATATATCTGATTTGCTATGAATGATTTAATTCTTTCTATAAAGTTAGGTTTTCTGCCATATCCTAAGAAGTGAAAAGGTTTAAACGATGGATTTTCACTAATACCCAATCTTCTCGCTGTCCAAGGCATGAAAGCATGAGATGAAAATCCAATAAAAGGAACCTTCAAGTGATCAACTAATCCGAGACTGCAATCACTATTGAAAGTCTCAACGATGGCCAGGTCGAATTGTCCTTCTTTCAATTTCTTCACTTCTTCATTCTGCAACAGAGCATGACAGGTATCTTTACCTAGCTCTGAGAGAACCATGATAGTTTCATAATGCATTTCTATTTGATCTAATCCGAAAATCATGGGCGGTTGCCTCATCATTTCAAAAGTGAAGATATCCTCCAAGATTGGCAATGATCCTCGCAGACTAATGTGTGCGTAATTATCTTGCAGATTCTTATTTGGGAAATGAGAAATCACTGTGACATCGTGTCCCTTTTCTGCCAGTCCTCTCATGAGTGAATTGAAGACATAGTCGTGGCTTTTAGCCGTATGGGGAAAAATTCCAAGAATCCTATAACTTTCCACATTGCAAAAGGCTAAAACCAACGCAACTAAAACACAAACGTTTGCACGCATTTTGATATCACAATTTGCTTATAATTCAGAAACAATTTCTTCCATACCGTGAATATCGTAGTAATTGTTTAATTAGATATTGAACTGTCGTGTATATCACTGTATTTAATTTAACTTCACTGCGAAAATCTTACTTGAAAATATCAACACTCGCGCATTATTACAGAAAAAAGTGCCGTGCATCACGGAAATTAGAGGAGACTGGTAAATTGGAACAATTTTGTGTGAATGCTTATGTATGTCCTCAGCTCAACAACACTCTTATCATGTTAAGAGGTACGCCCGACTGAGTTTAGTGATAAGATTAAGCCAAGCATATTCAATTAGTAGGTCACTCCGCGATCTTTATTTACTAAATTCATTTGCAGAATCTTGCAAATTTGAACGACCTCGATAACTTACCGTGTTTACTTATCACATGAGTTTTTGTGAGAAAATACGAATGTGGGTATCATGAAATAACTGAACGTTCGAATTTCTTTCCTTATCTAATCACACCGATAAAATGCAGTTTGCATACCTACGAAGGTACCTACTTTAGAACCTAAGGACGCGATAGTAATATTTCAGTTATTTCGGATAACATTGGCAGGCACAGTGTGTTCACCAAATTAGTTTCAATGGTTCTGAGATAGATGGCGCTATCGGATTTTAAAAAATGTGAATTTGTCTATAAACACTGTAAACAAAAATATTCAATATACCTATCATTAACGATACGTATTACATATCTTGGTACGGTCGGTTGTGAGCAACATACCACCCGGATTTATAAATGTACGGTTGTCCAAATATCAGATTCGAGATCTTATACCCCTATGGTCTACATTTTAGTTAAAGACGAGACAATACCCTGAAATAAAGTCAGAATCTTACCGACGTAAGTGAAGCAGCCGTGCATAACGCACAGTCCTGGTGTATTGGACAGACCTGGGGTTAAAATTGCCCAATAAAATCTGTAAAATAAAGTTAGAATCTAAACGACATAAGTGATGATCTCGTGGAAAAACAATTTCCGGCGCGGCCCGGGGTAAAGGACGGACCTACGGTCGACTTTGCTCTAGCAGGTCTAGAAAATTGATCTTTCCGTGGGGTTTATTTGAATTATTTCTGATTCTCTCAAATGTTTCTAGAGGGATCTCTCGGGAAGTTACTAAGTCATCGTCTAAAAAAATAAAATATCGCGCGTATTGCCAATTTTATAGTTAAAAAACATTTTTTCAAACCGTTTTACATAAAATATTTTAATAGCAAGAACCTGTTTTTATTAATCTTAAATATAAATAACTTTCATCCGTAGGGATCTCTTTATAAACATTTGACATTTTAGTAATGTGTTTATCAGAAATAATTAAAATGTGAGCGTCGAGCAGACCCCCGTTATTAGAATCTTATGTCGCCACAAGTCTACGTGTATTTTTAGTCCACAAAAGTTTCCATCTTTAGTCCGTTAATTACAATCATTATATTCGTTAATATTATCAAGTTCAAAGGATCTTCCCTATATTGAAAACTTAATTATCTGTATGTACACACTTTTTGGTCATGTCATTCAGTTTGTTGCATTGTGACTCTGTGATTTGTGTGCAGAATCTACCGACATTTACAATGCGTGTGAATGTCAATTCACTTTAGCCACGTTCATCAATGTCAACTAACCTATATATTTACCTGAAAGTGATTTAAAAAAAATTATTTCGAACACGGCTCAAGTGATGATAGAATCTTTGAATCCTCTTCATCTATCTACACACTATTGTTTGGCTTGGTGGGTTGGCCTGTGAAAAAAAGGTTTGTTTTTAATAAAATTTACAACAAAAATAATTATTGTCCTAAAAAGTAAATCAACCAGCATATTATATTCACAACTTATAATAATATTACCGAAAAAAAATTGTTATTTTACTTAATATATAAATTATATTTTGCTTAGTGAAAAGTATGATAGCCAATTAAATAGTATTTAACGAAAGGTTACTCCTTGGTATTTTTGTTTAAATTTATAAACGTTTTTGTCAGGTTTATAAATTCGTTCGGTTTTTTACATGTTTATTTTTGCAATAAAAACCATTAAATTCCATTCCCCAATCGCTTATTGCCAAATTTTGTCTGTGCTTCTTTGTCTATGCTTATTTTTTGCCTATGCATTTCATTTATCTATTCTTGTTATTTGTCTATGTTTATAATGCAGTGTTGCCAGACGCAAGGTTTTTACCATGTTTTCATGGTTTTTTGGTCATTGATACCTCCATGATTTTTTACCGGTCTCCAATAATATGTACTTTGAGTGAGACAAGATTTTTAGCGTACGGGAAATCCCTAATTTAGGAATGTAGTTCTTGAACTTCAGCACGGGTTCACCATGTTTCTTTATCTAATTATTATCTTCATCTGTAATTATTGTCAATTTGAAATGTTATTAAAGTATAATGTATTCATGTTATCCTCAAATCAATAATACTGTTATCAAGCCAGACATACTATTTTACTGAATTAAAACTTAATGATAAGAATAAGCAAAGCAAATACTATGGATAAGTTCTCTAAGAAAATCTACAAAAACTCGAATGTTATTTGATGTTGATCGCAATGAAAATTATTTTAAAAACTAGCTCCTAGCCTCAAAAAAAGATGGGAAGCCTTTCCCTAAGGGAATATGAAAATTATAAATTGATTGTTTTTAACAAAGCATTTTAGATAATTTACTTAGATACCGTTTTCTTCTTATTTAAATGCTTAGTAAAAAAATTATGAAAAACTTTTTTTAATTCTTTAAAACATATTTTTTTACATTTTTACCGCTGAAAGATGTTTTTTATTTTTAGTTTTTGAGATATGGCATCACTGATGTCAAATTTCACCAGTATACTTTGTATCCTGATGAAGGATCATCTGGTTCTGAAACGTATTGATAATTTTTATTAAAATAGTGGTCTTAACAAAGTTTATTAATTTCATTTAATTACATACCTATGTATTTATGTAAAATAGGTAATTCGGATATTGATTTTCCATCAACACGCAAGGTCGTTCAAAAAATTAAGCCGGATATGAAAAATTCCAAGATGATTCACATGCTATTTTTATTCATCTGATGCAAGCAGGGCGTAGTATATAATTATTTTGTCCCTTAGGGCAATGTTTCCCAAATTTTTGAGGCTAGGAGTTACTTTTAACATATAATTTGAGTTTTTGTAGATTTGCTTAGTGAACTTATCGATAGAATTTGCTTTGTTTAATCCTATAATTTAGTATTAAATGAAGAAAATTGAACGTTTGACCTGATAACAGTATTATTGACTTGAGGACAACCTAACCTAACAAAGTTTATTTCTATTGACCAGTTCATCATAACTTCTGCGATCAGAGCCCTTTATTCATTTTAAAATAGGATGAGCACGTACGCCGGATCTGTTGTACCATCGAGCCGGACCAAATGGTATTACGTTAATGGAAGCAAAGAACTAGGCCCCGTGCTTCTATTGGCTGGAGGCCTGCTCGTGATAGCATCCTTCTATCTCTCGGCGATATCCCTAGGAGGCCAGGACAACGGAAGACTCCTGGAGAATAATGTATTTGCGGATTTTAACAATTTTGACACTGTCAATCTCAATGAGGTATGAAATTTAAAATATTAAATACAAATTTGCTAAAGATATCGATGACTAAGAGACCAAATATTTTAAACAACACTTTTACTAAGCCAGTCACACCATAGTACATTATCGAAATGTATTTAAGTTGTACCTAAAGATCCGAGCAAATGTACTATTATGTATTATAATGTATTATCACTTACCTATGTGATAAGACCACATTTTTTGTTAATGTTTAACAAATATATTTTATTATGGGCTTTTAATCAGTGGGTGGTTTTTTATGTTATCGTGTCTTCGCTTAGTGGAGACTCGAAATTTTTAAAATGGAAAGCTTTTTTATTTGTATTTTATTTATAATTCTTGCTCGAGCATCAGGTTTTGAATCATCGCATAGAAATTCGTCATCACAAATTTGCGGAACTACCCTATGACTTTAAACTGTCTGTACTTTCTGTCATCGGAAAATCAGGAACATCTCGAAAGAATCAATTTTTTTTGAGTGATCGATGATTATTAATATTTCAGGTTACAAAGTTTAAGTATTTGCAGAATCTGCAGAATTACTTGGATACATCCGAACACGGAGTCATTGTGTTCAGCATGGGATCGAAGTTGAAAGCAACGTCTTGGCCTCGTGCAAAACTGAAAGCGTTCCAAGAAGCCTTCTCAAGTCTGCCTCAAAGTATCCTGTGGAAGTGGGAAGACGACTCTATGCCTGGAAAACCAGCAAACGTTAAAATCGTCAAGTGGCTTCCGCAACACGATCTCCTTAGTAAGCATCCATGGTATTTACTGCCGGAAATCTTAGATAACCAACCGCTATAACAGCAATATTAACTGTAAAACAGAAAATCTGCGTATACAAGGAGTAAACTTACTGATATAAATTATTTCTAATTCATTAAAAATCCGGCCAAATTATTCGTATTCCTGTTTAACGAATAAATTGATAGGTTTCCTAACAAACTTATTAAGATGTCGGAATACGTGTTCATAAACATTTAATATTATTGAATTTCGTCCGTATATTTATCAGGAAAAGCTCACCTGGTTATTTTTTAGTTTTGATATATTCTGAATGGACTAATATTTTATTAGGAAATGGATTAGCCATACTAATTTTTTAACGTTTATGAATCAGTAGATTCTGTCGTCATGAAAATTCCTTACTTGACCAGAACATAAATGAAATTTTCGATACTATGCGTCCGTCGTACATTTTTTTTTTAAACAAATTCAATTTATTCAATAAACAAATTTACAATGTGTGATATACATATATATATTTCACTAGTAATAAGATAAGATATTATGATATGATTAATATTTATTATTTTTCAATGTTCTCCCATAAAAAGCAATTGCTTGTGTGTATGGGATGAGGTATTATTTGTTTAGTTTCTTAGATTTTTATTTAATTTTTTAATTTTTTGTTTTTGTTTTTCTTTTATTTATTTATTTTTTTAAAATTTAGTTTAGGTTTTCAGTATATTTTTTTAATTGTATTTTGAATTCTTTGAAACTATCATTTAGTGATCTTATATTTTCTGGCAATTTATTGAAGAAATTTGTTCCTAAGTATTTGTAGTTTTGCTGACCCAAAGTTTTTTTACAAATCGGAATTGGTAACATGTATTTTTGCCTGAGATTTGCTATGTTTTTGAATGGTACGGTTTTGTTTAGGATATCATCTTTGTAAACTTGTAAGGTTGCGTGATACAGGAAAAGAGTATTTAATTTTCTGACTTTAAATTCTTTGAAAATGAGTTCAGATGAATATAAAAATGATTTCTTTAATATTATTTTAATTATTAGTTTTTGCGCAATGTAAAGAGGTTGTGTGTGAGTTTTATAGGCGCCCCCCCATCCTATTATGCCATATTGGATTATGGATTGACAGAATGCGAAGTACGTCATTCTCAGTAGTTCTTTATTTAGAATATGTCTCAAGCAGCTAAAAATTAAGGTTAATTTTCTTACTCTGTTTTTGAGAATGGTTATATGTGGTATCCATTTTAGGCATTGGTCAATAGTGATCCCTAGATATTTGGTTGAAGTTTTAATTTCAATATTAGTACATAGTAAGTTACAGTGGTGTTGTTGAGTGCTTGGTGCAGAGTGAATTCGAATGTTTATTTCATGCGGCGTATTTGGTTTGTTTATGAAAAATGGTACGTAGTGTGTTTTTTTAGAGTTTAACGTTAGTAGGTTATTGTCAAACCATGTTTTCAATTCATTGATGTCTGAATTAGCCTTTTTGTTCAGTTCTAACCATGTGTTTGCTTTTAGAAGAAGCACTGTGTCATCTGCATATGAGACAATTTCCCCGTATTTAGCAACTTCAAATATATCATTTACATATAATATGAACAAAAGTGGTCCTAAAACTGTGCCTTGTGGTATCGAGAAGTTATTACTTTCGGAATCACTTAATTCATTTAATAATTTTACTTGCTGTGGTCTATTTTCCAAAAAGCTTATAATCCAGGATAGTACCGTTCCATTTATTCCAATTAATTTTATTTTTTTTATTAAGTTAGTGTGTGAAATACTATCAAATGCTTTTTTAAGGTCAATAAATATTCCAATGCATTTTTCATTTGAGTCTAGGGCGGTATATATAAAATTTGTTATTTTTGCAATAGCATCGTGGGTGCTGGTATTTTTTTTGAAACCATACTGTTTAGAATTAATAATTTTATGTTGTTCTAGGAAGGACCAGATTTGATTTTTTACAATTTTTTCGAATATTTTTGATATATTTGATAAAAGGGAAATAGGGCGGTAATTTTGTGGGTCGTTTGGGCAGTCAGCTTTATAAATCGGTGTTATTATTGTTCTTTTGTAGTTATCAGGAAATACACCTTTTATAAGGCTTGTATTTATTATATGAGTTAGGGGGTAAATTAGATATTGTTTCATTGTTTTTAATACGTTTACATCTATGTTGTCATAACCGGGTGTGGAACCCCCCCTTAAATCATCGATAATTTTTCCGACATCAGTTTCTGTTATTTTGTTGAAACTATTATATTGGTGTTGGGAAGCGTGGGGATTCTTTTTATTACTGTTGGGACATGTTTTGATGGCGTTAGCCAGATTTTTTCCGACATTTACAAAATAGTTGTTTAGAATATTACAGCATTTTTTGGTGTCAAGTTGGACATTATACGTTTTTTTCCCATCTGAAATTTCGGATACACAACTGTTCTTTCTATTTTTATTTATTATTTCGTTTATTGTAGTCCATATTTTTTTATTATTGTTTTTAGCATCTAGAATTAATTGGGAGTAGTAGCTGTTTTTCGTTTTTCGAATTAAAGTTGTTAAGATGTTTTTATATTTTTTATAATAAGAAATAATTGATTTTTTGGCAGTCGGTTGATTAGCTAATTTGTAAAGTTTGTTTTTTTTTCTAACTGCTTTCACTAATCCGATAGTGATCCAGGGTTTTATTTTCTTTGTTTTAGAGTTTTGATGCAGATTTTTAATTTCAGAGGCATTTAAAATGTGTTCTGATAATTTTTTTTCAAATAATGATGCACATTGATTGGCGCACTTACTGTTTATTATTTCAGTCCATTTTTCGGTTATGAGTGATTTTTCTAATAGTTGGTAGTTTAATGTGGTTTTTGTGGTACTTGATTTAGGTAGGTTTTTTGTTTTATTTTTTGTTTCATAGTTAAAAAGGGTTGCGTGATGATCAGTTATATTTATCTTCCAGGTTGAGGATTTGATATTTTTTATATAATTCAGGTTTACATTACACCAAATATGGTCTAGACAAGATGGCGTTTGATTTGGTACTTCACGGGTATAGTTGTTGATGCACGATTTGAAGTTAAGATGAGTCATCATGTTCAAGAAGTTATTTTTTTCTATAGAATTATGGTTATTAGAAATATTTATGTTAAAGTCCCCACATATAATCGTAAAAATCTTTGTTAAATTATTCAGGTATAGATAAAGTTCGTTTGTAAAATTCGTTATGTTTGATTTGTGTGTGCGGTATATTGTAATGATTCTATAAATAGAATTTTTAAATTTAATATCTATTTGTAAACAGTTGACAAATTCAATATTTACTTCTTCTGTGTTTATCACTTCACAATCGTCACGTACAAACATAATTATTCCACTATTTTTGTTTATAGATTTTTTAGTTGCTATTCCTCGGTAGTTGGGTAGCGCACTTATGTATTGATCGCTGTTGGAGTGTGTTTCAGTTAACCCTATGCACACCGGTGATGTATTTAAATTATTAATATTTATTAATAATTCATCTAGATTTCTTGAGATACTTCTTATGTTCATATTCAGCACTAAAAAAGTAGAATCCCTATTTTGACACCATTTGTTAATTTCGGTAATGTTTTCGCATATTTCTTCTGCAATGTTGTAGTTTTGGTCAATTTTTTTTGCAATGTAATCATCCATGTTAGTTGTAATTGATTCGTTCCTTTGCAAATTGTAACATTTTTATGCGTTGTTTGCATTCTTCATTGTTTGCTTTATGATTTGTTGGAAAAGAACTTTTTTTCAAAAGATTGTTATTTGTGCAGTTTATGCACTTTGGGACTTCATTTTTGTTTTTACAGTCTCTAATGCCGTGATCTCCAGCGCAATGAGGGCAAATAGGTTTTTCATTTATTCTTAGACAGCGCTTGGCTGTGTGGCCGTATTTTTGGCAGTGGAAGCCCTGCATTAGTGGGTTGCAGTCTTCCACCTTTATTTGGGAGAAACCCAGGTTTACTTTTTGTTTTTTTATTAGTAAATTTCTAATGTCTCCAGTGCATTCGATAATAATGTTTTTTTGTTTATATTTTTTTATGTTGATTGTTCCTTTTATTTTAATTTTTTCTTCCATATATATTGTTTTTATGTCTTCGTTTTGTAGGATTAAGTCATTCAAAAATTCTCCATTATTATAATTCTCGTCGATTCCTTTGAAAATCATACAAGGACTTTTCTTTTTTAAATCGCCCACGTTTATTCCTTCTAGGTTCATTTTTTCTATTTCGTTTTTTGTCTTGATCCTATCTTCTTCTTTATTAAGGTTAATTATAAGTTGGTTTTTCGATGTTTTTCTGATGCTAGCAATACCAACGCCAGTGTTTGATATCTTTACGTTCTTAGTTATTATTTCCTTGATGTCTTCTTTTTCGTTTATTGAGCTTATAATAATGGGATATAAAACCGGAGATTTGTGTTGCGCGCTAACTTCAGCGTATGTTTTAACATTTTGATTTGTTGTGATTATTTTTTCTAATTTTTGACTGTAATTTTCATTATTAATAATTATTTGGTCTTGCAATTGAATTATTTTATTTTGTAGTTTTAATTGTTCACATTTTATTGCTTCTTCCAGCTTTTTAATATTGTTTTCCATACTTTGTTTTATTTTCGAGTCTTTTACAGTTGTTATTTTATTAATATCGATTCTTATGTTTTCTATTAATTCCTCCATATTTATATTTTTATTAAATTAACACTGTAGTGACATCTATTGGCTTACTTCTAGTTTTTGAAAGATATTGCTCGGTAGGTGACTGATTACGCTTGGTCCATTTGTCGAAAGATGGTGTAGTACGACAATATTTAAATAATTATTTAAATTTATAACGAATAATTTATGAATTTTTTAAGTTTCGCTTTTTTATATTGTTGTTGAATGTATCAGAATATAATTTAAAATCACATGAATTTGCCTTGAGAATCACTTTTTGCGTCTATTTAATATATGAAACACTATTTGACACTAGATAATGTTCTTGATCAGTTTTAGGTAGTTAGATAAAGTTTTTAATTGTTATTTTATTTTATTTATGTTGAATTTATCAGGGAAACACTGTTTTGTTCACTTCTACTGTTGTTTTTTTTGTTTTTGCACTATTTTAAACTGAAATAATGGTGTTGACAAATTAGATATCGGAAGACCGTTAGGTTTGTTGATTAAAATTTTTGAATTTATATTATTGTTTATTTGAAATTCACTCTTTTGTGTATTAAACTTTGATTATTCACTATTAAAGTTTTTTTTTACACTTTAAATAACTTCAATTTCAACTAAAGGTCGGGAGATATTTTGACAGGTGTTAACTGCACTAAGTAGGTAGATCGAATTTATTAATTAAGAGAGGTGACCTGATATAAAGTTTTGAAACAAAACTAGGTAATGTAAATTAGTTTTATTTGATATTTTGTATCGCTGAAAAACGATATAATGACTTTATATAGTTTTTTACAGGTGAGTTGAAATGTCATTGTGTTGAGTTTTCATGGAACCATTAAGAGAAATAGCTGCGCGGCCCTTTTCATTCAAATTTAATTTGGAAATTGTGGTCAAAATACAAAACAAACTGAATATTATTTTTTAATAAAAAATATAGCAAATAATTGCTGAACAATGTTTTTTAAAAATATAAGTTAAGTTGTAAAAATACGCATGTAATTATTAAATCAAGTCAAAAACTTTATCAAATTTTGGTGTTTGGTATAGATCACCCCAACATCGTGGCTCTCATAACGCGTGCTGGCGACCCAGAACTATCAGAAGCAGTTCACTGCGAAGTACCAGTCTTGGCCATACGTGTATATTAAGGAGACCTGGTACATCGCGCAGGGACCACCAGTCACATGATTGTAGATGTTCTGAAATATAATGACATCACAACCGAAAACTTATTGACGGGGCTTAGAAATATTCTGGAACCCAAGTGAGTCTCATTAAAATTATACTTACTAAATATGAGACGATGTATGAATGTGAATGAGGCAAGAAGTGTGTGCCAAGACCGAGTTGTTTGGCGGTACGTCCTCTCTGACTACCCCTGCGGAGAAACGGCGTGATGGTTAGTTAGTTACTTACTTACTAAAGATTTTTATTTTCTATATCAAAATGCTATTGTAGTTCCAGCGGCTAAGCAAAACTTTCTTCTCTTAATTTAACTTTTGTTGTACATACAATTATTATTAACTATAATTTACTCTATGATCTACGCTCATATCGCAAAGTTTTGGGGGTTCATTCATGATAATCTAAGAAATAAACTAACAATGTTTCCTTAATCACAGCAATTCGTAATAAAAATTGTCCAGTGTAATCGTAGCTTTACTCTTGCGAGTCGTGCATGTGTTCGGATAGCAAAATGACGGTTCCATGCTAACTCAACACAGTGACTATTCAACACACTTTTAAAAATTGATATCAAGTCATTAAAAACGATGAAAAAAAATTTTTTTAACCCAATTTAACCTAACCTAATTTAACCTACTTAACCCAGTTAATAAAGTTTTTGTTTCATCACTTTCCATGACTTTATATAAATTTTTAAAGATGTGATGAATTATCATTTTGATGATTTATCCGGTCACCCAAAATGGCCACCCTCACTGTTTCATATTGAAACAATTTTGTGATTATTCCTCATCTCAATGTCCTATTCAATTTTTCGTTTCCGTTTGTTCCTTTCACTTCTTAAAAGTCTTGAAAGTCTTGAATGACCTTGGAAGTTATTCATTTGTTTTTGACACATGTTATATGTCATTTGTTTTATGGTTCAATATTTCTTCGTATTTGAAAGTGGATGTTATTTTGCTGATGCAAATTTCATCCCCAAGTTCTATATTTTTGTGTGGTGAATATAAACAGAGTCATGTTGTGAAAATATAACATTACTGGTGATTGTATAAGGTGCCGGCAAGACTCCAGAAGAAACCAACATCATCACCAGGTAAAGGCTTCCTTTTATCACTCCTCGTATTCTCAGTGATTTTAACACGATCGATTGATTTCACGTAAAGCCTCGCCTTAAATAGATCAGCTGACCGAGTATAAAGAAATTATTATTATGAAGGTGTATTTATACGAACGCTTTGTAAACTACACAGAAATTTATCATAACTTTTTTATTTGGGCACTAATGAAATCTGTTTGTCATGAATAATCACCCTCAAAGTTTGGCTTTGTGTGTGTGGAACACGGTATATAAAATAATATTATAATGATGACCTTCATTCTTCAAAAATAATAATTATTGAGGTTTGGTGGGCCAAGCAAATCAATCCAGTTATATTACTTTTAATCGAATCACAGAAAAGGTTGTTAAAAATGCCATATTTGTAGACATTTACCGATTTCTTTCTAGGACACAGGAGAATACAATACTATCACTCCTACTGAACATTATTTACTATTTTATTCTACTGGCATTGATTGTCATCGTATGCATTTGGTATGTCTTCAGCAAATTGTCATTACAATACAATCAGAAATCATATAAATACACCTATAAAATATATATATAGACAGATATATATAAAATATATAGACAGCAACATATATAATCTCTTGGCACAATTCAAATATAATTCCCTGAAAATGAATAATGATTACTGTTTTAAAATATTTTTTTCTAGGATTCAGGAGAAAAAAGGACGGCTACCGCAAATAATTGGGACCTTCATACTCCTAGGACTTATTATCATCACCTTCAATTGGTACTTCGGGTTTTGTTCGTTTTGTTTTATTATATTATGTATGTATTTCATATCCTGCTACTTAGTAATATGAGTTGTAAATCTAGTTTTGGGACATTGGAATCAAAACTTGGGAGATGGGTATGGTTACCAGTGATTGGTTAACCAACATCCTTGCCATATGTCACTCCAAGTGGTTCGCTACGTTTTGTGACTTAGCAGGGGTACCCGGTTTAACATGGTGAGGTTTGTCTAGGTTTTGGCGGCGGATTCGTTTGTCCACCTACTGCGTATCCATCTTCATCTTCTCATCCTTCCTTTCCCTAACAAAACCTTCTACACAGTATCCTCAAGATAATGTATACCTCAAGGAAATTTTTTTTCCTCTGGGTCTCCTGTGTGGAGCTGAAGTAAAAAAATGAAATTTACATTACACAAGTGACGATAAACATATACAGTTTTACATATTTTAAATAGAAATCAGAATTATGCATTTCATATATAACATTTTTCGTAGTGACCGTTCTACTTCTTCTGCTAAATGTAAAGGTGGTGGAGTGATGATTTGTGTAAACAAGAAATACCATTGCTATATTCTAGAGTCATCTAACAATGTGTCTGATCAATTGTTTCTATGTGTTCTATTAGGTAACAAAAAACTTGTACTCGGTTGTGTTTACATTCCTCCATCCTCGTCGATAGAAGTCTATAAGTCACATACTGTTTTAACTGAACATGTTTCTAGAAACGCTGATTCCTTATTTATTTGTGGCGATTATAATTTACCTAAAATATTGTGGCTGAACGACAATCAAGGTGTCAAAACTCCTACGAGAAATCTTTCCCCACAAGCTACTGAAATTGTAAATTTTTTTGCCTACTTGAATCTGTTTCAAGTAAATCCAGTCACTAACTATCTAGGTTCTTGCCTAGATTTAATTTTTTCTAGCATACCAAATATCATAGTAAGTGAAGCTGATGTCTCTTTGTTACCTATAGATAAATATCATCCACCTCTCTCTATTAACATCACTAATTTCTTCCAATTAGATTCTCTGAAACCAAGTGCCTCTTATCACTACAAATATCTTAATGGTGACTACTCTAATATGAACAAATTTCTTTCCCAGATTAATTGGTCAGTACTATTTTTAAAATCTGATATTAATGACGCTGTATTTAAATTTAATGAATGCGTCTCACACGCTATAGATTTGTTTGTTCCTAAGGGATGTTACTATCAACCCAAGTTTCCAAATTGGTTTAGCTCAAAACTCAAACAGTTAATAATTGAAAAAAAGAAAACTCATAAGCTATTTAAAGACACTGGCAACTTAAACTTGTATCGAAAATTTTCTCATTTAAGGGAACTGTCCAAAATCGAATCAGCCAAATGCTATAAATCTTATTTAGAAGTTACTGAGTCAAAATTAATGCAAAACCCTAAACAATTTTGGCAATTTGTTGCGCAAAAGCGTACTGATAATGATCTTCCTTCTAGTATGCACTATAATGAAACTCATGCTACTAACGGTCTTGACATCGCCAACCTTTTTGCTAAACACTTCTCCTCTGTATATTCTGGTGCCTCATGCAACATCCCTCCACTCAACTATGACTACAACATTGACTTGAATGATTGCCAAATCTCACTTGTAGAGGTATACCAATCTTTAAGTAAACTTTCTAACAAAAAAAGTACCGGACCTGATGGCATTCCAGAAATCTTGCTAAAAGAATGTAAATATTCATTATCTATCCCAATTTGTATGTTGTACAACTTATCACTCTCATCTGGAACATTTGCTGATTCATGGAAAATTTCATATATTCGACCCATTTTTAAATCCGGGAACAAGTCAAACATTGAAAATTACAGACCAATATCAATTATATCTTGTATTCCAAAAATATTTGAGTCGATAATTACAAAGATAATCACTCCTATATTCAAAAATGTTCTGATTGATGAACAGCATGGATTTAGATCGGCGAAATCTACAACAACGAATTTATTGTCCTTTACAAATACCATTGTTAAAGCCTTGGAAGACAACACTCAGGTTGACGTACTCTATACTGATTTCTCCAAAGCCTTTGATAAAGTAAATCACTCGATTCTCATGGCCAAACTTTATGCTATAGGCATTAGAAACCCGTTGTTATCATTCCTTCGCTCTTACTTGAGCGATAGAAAACAAAGGGTTAAAATAAACAACTTTGAATCCTTTAACATTGACGTAACGTCCGGCGTTCCCCAAGGAGCTCATTTGGCCCCGCTTCTCTTCAACCTTTTTATTAACGATATCACCAAAGTTTTTTCTCATACACGCTTCTGGCTTTTTGCGGATGATAATAAGATTCTTCAGATAATTAAATCCTACCTTGACTGCTTACATTTTCAACGTGATATTGACTCGTTTAATAATTGGTGCAAAATAAACTGCATGGAACTTAATGTTGATAAATGTAAAATTTTGTCCTTTTATAGAACCAAAAAACCTATTCAGTTTGATTATAAATTAAACAATGTTTGTTTATCTACTGTAACATCTATCAAGGATCTTGGGGTCACTCTAGACTGCAAACTTTCTTTCCGTGAGCACATTAACAACATTGTTAACAAATCACTTAAACTACTCGGCTTCGTTCATAGAATAACCTCTGACTTTAAACATATAAGTACCCTTAAAACTCTTTACTGCTCGTTAGTTCGCCCTCACCTTGAATACGCTAGTGTTATTTGGTCTCCTTTCTATGCTGTCCACATTTGTCACATAGAATCCGTACAACATCGCTTCCTACGAGGAATCGCTTGGAGGTTGGGTCTTGAAAGAGGAGAGTACTCATATGATGAAGTTGAACAAACTTTAAACATTTCTTCTTTGGAGAAACGTAGAAGGGACACTGATCTGATTTGCATATTTAAGATTATCAATGGTATTACAGACTCACCTGCTTTGTTGCAACTTATCCAATTCAACATCCCTTCCCGTAGACTCCGAAATAATGAATTGCTGTTCGTCAATCAACATTCTACCAATTATGGATACCATTCTCCTTTGTCCAGAATGTCGAGACTTGTCAACTCACTGTCAAGTCAAAGCATTGAATTTTGTGGTATATGCCTAAATGACTTTCGACAGTCAATACGCAATGTCTAATTTCTAATGCCCTTTGAACCATCTTCATGCTTTGACTTATTATTATATCCCATTCTTACTTTTATATTATTATTGTCATTATTATTGTCTTCGCTCCTCATTTATATATGCTCTCCTTTCACTGTCATCTCTGTTTATAAAACTTATTCGTGTAATTAATATGTTGTTAATGGACTATTTGTCCGTAAATAAATAAATAAATAAATAAATAAATAAATAAATTCAGTGCAAATGTTTAAAGATATTTATTTTTTATTTTTTATGAAGGATGGTGCAGAATGGAAAACTAGTGCTGGAGTTTTTTTCCTTCTTTATATTCCTGGGACTGATTATAATCGCAGCCGTATGGTATGTCTTCAAGAAATTGTTGTTTTTATATAATTTTTTATATGTTGCTGTCTAGCAATTCGGATGTCCCAAATCCAATTAAATTAGTTATGAAACAAAATATATTTTCATTATAAGTGATAATTAATTGAGTTTTTCATTTCAAATATACCATAATACCGTTAGAAATTACACATAATGATCCTTACTAATAAAGGCCTTTTAAATTTAAGAAAAACTTATGTGTGGTATCTAAATTTTTATTTATCAGTTGCGTAAAATTTAAAACTCTTTTATTAGTAAGGGGGAATATTGTAAATAATCTATAATCTATTTTTTTTTTTTTTTTTTTTTTTTTTTTTTTTTTTTTTTTTTTTTATGTGACACCTCACAAGAGTGTCCCTGCCCGTGCAGTGCACAGACAGGGGAACTATGTCACCACCCGATTGGGCGGCGTTGTGAGGCGGAACAAGGCAGGGGCTGTAGGAAGGGACTTGTTAATGCGGGCCTTGAAGAGGCTCGGATTATAGGAGGGAGGAAAAACAGACGCCGGTAGCCCGTTCCACATACGAGCCGACTTACACAAAAACGAGTCGTAAAAACGGCCCGTTCTCATGAAGCCAACGTCAACCGTGAACGGGTGTTCAGCTCGTGTCCGTCGAGTATCGCGCACGTGCACCGGTGCATCAGGAATCAATGCTGCTAGCTCCTTGGAGCAGGCTCCATTGAAATACCTGTAGAACAGACACAGCATGCCTACATTGCGTCTATGCATCAGAGAAGGCAATCGGTCTGTTAACAACGGATTGTCAATCAGACGGATCGCTCTCCTTTGCACAGACTCAAGCAGGTTAAATCATTGAAGACAATTTAAGCGATTCTCATTTATCTAGGAATTGTAACCAGGGCCTTGCCTTGCCGGGTAATTGCTCTACCACTGAGGTAATTCGACCCTATCCCCTTCGGTCATATGTAACGGAATTTATGCGACCGAATCTTTTTCGGTTCCAAATTTTCGTTTGAGAGTCGCTTATATTATCTTCAATGATTTAATATTACATTGAAGGTTTTACTCATCAAGTTATAAAAAAATATAAAATAATTTAATATATTTATCTATTTCTTTCCAGCATAGAGAATAATGCCAAACGACTAATGAACGTCATTATAATTATTACAATCGTATTACTGTTTTTCATCACATTCGATTGGTATGTACGAGTACATAGTATCCACGTATGTTTTCTGTATTGTTTATCACATTCGATTGGTATGTACATAGTACCTACGTATGTTTTCTGTATTATTTATTACATTCGATTGGTATGTACAATGTACATAGTACCTACGTATGTTTTCTGTAAAGTTTATCATATTCCATTGGTATGTACATAGTACCTACGTATGTTTTCTGTATTGTTTATCACATTCGATTGGTATGTACATAGTACCTACGTATGTTTTCTGTATTATTTATCACATTCGATTGGTATGTACATAGTACCTACGTATGTTTTCTGTAAAGTTTATCATATTCCATTGGTATGTACATAGTACCTACGTATGTTTTCTGTATTGTTTATCACATTCGATTGGTATGTACATAGTACCTACGTATGTTTTCTGTATTATTTATCACATTCGATTGGTATGTACAATGTAAATAGTACCTACGTATGTTTTCTGTATTATTTATCATATTCCATTGGTATGTACATAGTACCTACATATGTTTTCTGTATTGTTTATCACATTCGATTTTTGGTACATAGTACCTACGTATGTTTTCTGTATTGTTTATCACATTCGATTGGTATGTACATAGTACCTAAGTATGTTTTCTGTATTGTTTATCGATTGATATGTAAATAGTACCTTCGTATGTTTTCTGTAAATTGTTAATTTTTTGGCAAATATCTTGCTGTAAAGCATGCCCAATCCCGATGAGTTTGAAATATCATTATGGGACACGAGAAATTCACAAATTTTTACAATAAAATTTTGATCGTAAAATTCTATTATAATCTACAGGTTAAAAATTAACAAATAACTATTTTTTCCAGGATACAGCGAAATGCTAAACGACTGCTGGACATAATCGTCTTCATTGCATTACTAATACTGATTTTCTTCACGTGCGAATGGTATGTCTTCAGGTTTTGATGTTGATTTTTTTTTGTAAAAAATTGTATCTTTCTAACTGATGAGTAAATAAAATAAATCAAACATTTTGACAAGATTAAACTACCCCGAATAATAATAATGAACCTCTCAGGCCTTTGTCATATTCTGTCAGAAAGTCGGAGTATTTCCACTTTGCAAACAAAAACCAAATAAATAGAAATTTACTGATTGTATCCTAAACATAAAAACTGTTTTTGAAAGGTTATGAAATAAGCTTTCAAATTTCATGATTAGAATTATAATATTATTTAGAAATATTTTTTTTTTTAATGCGAACATGAAAAATGTTTCTAAATTGGCTCACTTTATTTTAAACACTGATAATAAAATAAGGATTTATTAGACAAATGTATTATAAACATTACTGTCACCTCACTTTTTGTCGTTTCACAATTCTCTTCACAACCTTTTTCTCAAATTGCGGTCGCAAACTTTGGTTTCACAGACTAGAGGTGTTCATTTTATTTCTTCTGTAGATAACTTCTTGATTTTAATGCAAAAAAAAATTCTCGTCCTAACATCGTTTAGATCATTTTTCTCACCATCACGTTAAGGGAAACAAAACGCTTTCTATGATACCATATTATGAGCTGTTCCCAAAAAGTAAACAAATTAGACTGTGAGGTTAATACAATTTCAGATATATTTACCCACAGATGAATGATGATTTCCGTGTATTATATTATGTATTTCTAGTATACACTACCCACAGATGAATCAATTAATAATGAAAATTAGATAATCTTATCTTCATTAGGCCATGAGGGTGTACACATATATAATCTCCTTCCTGATAGCCTGACAACCGTAAATAGAATAAATATATTTAAGAAAAAACTGTTTGCCCTCAAGATCAATGAGCAAAACCAAAATGCTCTTACTTAAGAAAAATATGTTACTTAGGTAGTAAACCATAATTATTTATATAAATATTATTTTTGTTTTTAATCAATGTACACTTAAGTTAACAAAGCGAAATATGTATTTCTTTTAACTTAATAAATAACTAAAAAAAAAAAATGCTGATTTCCGTGTATTATATGGATTTCTAGTATACAGAACCCACAGATGAATGATGATTTCCGTGTATTATATTATGTATTTCTAGTATACACTACCCACAGATGAATGCTGTTTTCCGTGTATTATATGGATTTCTAGTATACAGAACCCACAGATGAATGATGATTTCCGTGTATTATATGTATTTCTAGTAAAAAGTACCCACAGATTAATGATGATTTCCGTGTATTATATGTATTTCTAGTAAACAGTACCCACAGATGAATGATGATTTCCGTGTATTATATTATGTATTTCTAGTATACACTACCCACAGATGAATGATGATTTCCGTGTATTATATGGATTTCTAGTATACAGAACCCACAGATGAATGATGCTTTCCGTGTATTATATATATTTATAGTAAACAGTACCCACAGATTAATGATGATTTTCGTGTATTGTATTCTGTATTTCTAGTATACAGTACCCACAGATAAATGATGATTTCCGTGTATTACATTGTGTATTTATAGTATACAGTACACACAGATGAATGATGATTATCGTGTATTATATGTATTTCTAGTATACAGTACCCACAGATGAATAATGATTTCCGTGTGTTATATTTATTTCTAGGATAGCGCTGAACATAAAACGAATATTGGACATAATTGCCTCGTTTTTATCCCACTTACTGATTTTCCTCGCTTCTCTTTGGTATGTCTACAGAATTTAAATAATTATGTCATGCTACAAACAAATCTGATGAGTTATAAAACTCGTTTTGGAACAATGTCATAATTAAAACCCTTAATATTTACCGATTTAGTTTAAAACGATGCTCTCATCACAATAAAACCAAATTTATGGTCTTGACAAGGACATAATGTACCTTAATCTTATTTGTACCTTGCGTTTCGTCATTGACTTTTGTTTGTGCGAACCACGAATTAGTTAATTGGTTCGGCTCGCGCAAATTTTTTCCATTTTATACGCAGTCCAAGAGGCGTGTTTGTTCTCGGTAAAGCAGGACCAGGACCAGGCTGAGCTGTGATCGCCCAGTCCTATAGTCAGTCAACCTGACCTAACTATACTGACCTTACCTAACCATTTACAAAAAATATTTTTTTATTTATAAAACGTGCCAAAATAGTACCTACCTAATTTGAATAGATCAGATGGTAATAACATCTATCCTAGCCACTCCAATGGTATCAGGAATACTAACATTAGAAAATGTCGTCAACAGAAATTATTTTGGTGGTCATCCCATACAACGAAAGCAAATGTTCATTTTATGTAATTAATAATTAAAATGCCATAATTAAAAAATTCCCAAATGCAGACAGTTTCCTTTTATAGTAATTAAGGTAAATCAAAAGGTTTTAAATAGAAAAAATCGTATTAAGCGTGGTCAGCGATCCCGCATAGTTACCATCACCGGATATTATAGTTGTAGGATGGAGCTGAACTTATTTATAAAATATTTGTCTAAAAATCATAAAATTGAATTTTAAAAACAATTATTATTAATTTTTTTAAGACGATAGAAATTTACCTTTCGAATAAACACAGTTAGTAAAATTGCGAAATATAACGATATCTGTTAGAAATTTACAAAAAAAGAATAGGCATCAAATATAGAATTATGATAAACATTGAGGACGGGTTGTTTCAGAGAATTTGAACAATTCATAAAATTTCAACGTTCATTTACGGGTTCTGTGAAAGTCCTATTCAAGTTCTGTTATTATATCATTATAGGCTAGTTGTTTGACAAAACTGAAAAAATCTTTCACAGAACTTGAAAAATAACTTTGAAATTTGAAGAATTGTTCAAATTCTCCGAAACAACCCGTCCTAAATAATTCTGATTCCTACTTTATCGCTTCGTTCCCACTATCAATTCTAATTTTGAAAATTTATAGTTAATTGAACGGGAATAATTTTACGCATTACGCGGGTGCATTGATGCACCAATGCATCGACAACCGAAATTAGTGTCTTTAATACTACATATTTGTGGCGTACATAGGAGAGAGAACAAAGATATGGTTTTTGTGTGCAACTAGAAAAAGCTGATTTTCGGAGTTACCTAGTTGTAGTAATTACCCCGCGATATGATGTTAACTTTGTTCCATTTTAGAGTAAGAGCAGAATTATTCATCCTAAACAATATACGCTACAATAATATTGATAATTTTCGTTTAATTTTTTTCTTTCTTTTTAGGTTACACAGATATTATAATAATTATAATGATACGGAAGATAATGGTTGTCTTCCACTCCCATACATCCCACTTGGCCTCTTTGCCTTCTTTGCAATGCTGGGGCTGATTTTCTTTCTGTGCTATTGGTATGTCCTATTTTATATCTTGTTACATACCCATCAATCCCAGTGAGTTATAAAGCTCATTTTGGGACAAGAGAAATTTATTTTACGGTCGGTGGCTGAGGTGACATCGTGTTTGAGTCCCACCCAGTCGTAGTGTGTTCAATTCCTCGACTGGCTAAGTCCTCCATCGCAACACAAGCAAAATTTTCTGCTTAACCGGGTGGTAGTAGAAGATTTTAAAATATTATTAAAAATAACCATCACAATTTCGATCTGACTGTATGTACCACAAATTACCGATTACTGGTGATAACGACTCGACTATTTTAGCATATAACGCTAAGAAAATCCAACGATTAAAATTTCAGAAGTTGAATGTTTTGAGAGAAAAAGTTTAGATATCTTATCTACATATAATCTTGTCGAAATTCGTTTTTATATCGTTGCTTTCATGTGATTGAAAATGATGAAAAAACTGTTAAAAACATTGGAAGTAGCACAAGTTTGTTTCTTTTATCGACCAATGTATCACAAACTATTTCCAACCGTAAAAATGTATATTTTTCGATAATTTAACAAACTTTCTTCATGTGATTAGCATTTTCAATTAAGTGAGCCAGATTCTTGAGTCCGGCCATGTTATTACCGGCTGTGGATGTATTAATGTGAATGAGTGAATGAGGCAATGAGTGTGTGCTAAAACCGAGTCCTCTCTGCATACCCCTGCGGTAAATCGAGGGATGGTTTTATACTGTAAAAACAATCCATAAAATGTCTTCCAACGATATTCTGTAAAGCTTCTGTAAGTCTTCGCAACATTACCTAGTGCAATTTTGTGGGATGGTCTGCCTAATAACATAATAATAAAATTTGGATGATTTATATAGCGCCGTTTTTGTGTGAAATCACATCAAGAGCGCCGTACAAATATATCATACACTTTTACAATGTTCTACTAACTAAACATGGAGCAAATATATAGTACCATACTTTCGAAGTAGGTCACTTGAGATTTAACATTTGAAAACTTAATATAGTGTCCAAGGGGTGTTTAGGATATGTGCTACCTTTCTACATGATTTCCTACACTGGTTTTGAGTTACAGAAAGGGTTCAGTTTAAAAATATAGAATAAAGCACTGAACGGACTGGCAACGAAACTAAGCTGATATCTGTGTGAGGGATAATCGTTTGGCTAAGGTCGGCCAAGTCTGGCCTTCGAACAGACTAGTTAACCCCCCACGTATGGATTTTGCATAGTTTGAGACACAGCTGGCATTAAAATTTTTAGAAGACAGTTAAAAATAAATTATAAATAAATAAATCAGGTATAAAATATGTGTCGTGAAGCAATTTCAAAGCTTTATTACCTACTCGTAATGCCTGTATAAAATTTACAACTACATAATATAAATAATGAAATGGGGGCCTCGGCACGGGTTAAGCACCCAGTGAGGCTCAAATTACCCAATCAAAGTTATTCTAATGCATCGATAAAAAAAAAAAAAATTATATTTTTATATTAAAAAAGCCTATTGATCTCAATGTTACAACTTAATTTAAATATGAAATAAAACGAAACCATGTTATATAATTTATAATTCTTATTTATTTAAAGGAGAAAATGGCTATGACTTGTTTTACGTAAAAAACCCAAGGGAGTTAATAAATTAAAAGTCGAAAATGTTGGACTTAGCTTAGCAAAATAATTATTCAACCCACAATGCGCTACGCACGCCTGGCTAGGAACTAGATGCATCTGCGAACTCAGGCACTAACTGATAAAATAATGAGTTCCCGTGTTTCATTTCTAGGATAAAGCGCGGACTGAACAAGGCAAAACAAATATTGGACCTAATTGCTTTCTATCTATTACTGGGACTGATTTTCATCACGTGCCTTTGGTATGTCTTCAGGAAATTATTATTATTATTTTTAGTTTCATATCTTACCATTTTGCTGGGACAAGATATATTTATATTAAATAAGAAGTGAAAATAATATAATTTAACTTCTTTTAAAGAGAAATCAGAAATAGAAATTTTCTGAAAACAATAGAATATAAATAAATAATGTTTTTCAAAATATCTTTCTAGGATAAACTTCAGATTGCAAAAGGACTACTGGCAAGTTTACGAGTAAGGTATTTCAGAAGTGGAGCCTTTAAAATCTCAAGAAAATTTTCACGGCTAAAGTATTAATGTTATTTGTTTTTGGGGTGTTATGCCATGTTGCGCTAACTCCTTCTTTAGCCAACGTTTTGGACAACGTTACAGTGTCCATCATCAAGGCAGATGTGTAATTGATAATGGTGAAATGTGGGTCACCCCAAAAACAAATAACAAAAAAATTATCAAATATCCTTTCAGAATTTGGAAGTTAAATTCTCCAGTTGATGCTACAGCGTAAATAAATGAAAAAAAAAACTTTAGTCATTGTGGTGAACGTATGTCTGTCGGTATGAAAGAGACAGGCATATCTGAGTGAGACAGCATGACCGAGACGTATAAAAAGGCGTGTCTGTTGTAACTCGTCCTCTCTTAACAACAACATCTCGAATACTGTACATTAGTAATAACACTAAATAAACCAAATAGTATGGAGTATCCAAACGACTATTATTTACATCTTATCTGAGTGATCGACACGGTAGATCACCACAGTTGGCGCAGCCGAAAAAGGAAGCTGAACGGCCGCAAAATTCTTCCTGGAGGAAGAACCGTAGCCGCAGCTGAAAGAACTACAGTTGGAGCAGCCGAAAAAGGAATCTGAACAGCTATTAAATTCTTCCTGGAGGAAGAACTACAGTTGGAGCAGCCGAAAAAGGAAGCTGATCAGCCATTAAATTCTTCCTGGAGGAAGAACCACAGTAGGCGCAGCTGAAAGAACCATAGTTTGGTTATAATCCCACCGAGCACCGCGGAAGGGATTATTGTCGCATAAAAAATAAAATAATTTGGGGGCAGCTTCACGGACAGTATCGGACATTGAAGGAGCATCAAGGCAAGGAACTGGTGAGGAGATTCAAGGCGCTGAGCTCAAGGAATCAGCAGCCGAGAAACCGGATGAAAAAACGGATCCAGGCAGCTTGTACGGGGACCCGACACGGGAAGGCGTGGCGGTGGTGACCGGACGAGAAGGACGACCAGGAATCCGGACGGAGCCAGAAGACGGTCGGACGCGGAAGGGCGGCGATCGGCGGCAGCATCAATCATCAGATTCGTGAGTTGAGTGCTGTTTGTTGTTGTTTTTTCTGATTATTGGTAATCTGTGTGGAAATGGAGGGAGTGGGTTTACCCAGGTTTTGTCACCTTAGGGACGGGCTGGAGACGTTCGTGCTACAGTTTGAGCAGTTGATCCTCGTCAATGATGACAAATTTAAATCCGAGGATAAAAAGAGGGCGGTTTTAATATCCCACCTACACACAGACACGATTAATCTACTGATAGATTTATGTTTTCCAAAAAAAATAACAGAATTATCGGTTGAAAATATATTTTTGTTATTAGGAAACCACATTGGTGTTTCAAAGAATGTGTTTAAGGAACGTGGAAATTTTTTTGCGGCGAAACAAAAAGTTGGGGAATCTATAAATGATTATATAGCTAGGTTACGTTGTCTAACAAGATTCTGCAAATTTGAAAGCAGACTGGAAGAAAACTTAAAAGATATTTTTGTGACTGGTTTATTAGAAGGTCGTATTAAAGAAAAAATGTTTTTAGATGCAGAGAAGCTGACTTTAAAAAGTACATTAGAGTGCGCATCGGGAATGGATTCATTTCATAAAAATATTACGTGTATTAAATCCGAGAGTGTCGGGCTCATTTCTAGAAGTAAGAAAAATTTTAATAGTAGTGCAGGTAGGAATTATTCTACTTCACCGGCGCGGGCGAAAGACAAAAATGTTACAATTCCCAGAAAGAAATCAGTAGAACGTATACAACAGTTGAAGTGCAAATATTGTAATTTAAATAATCATGATTCCAGTAATTGTAGATTAAAAAAACGTGACGTGTTTTAATTGCAAAAACAAGGGACATTTTAGTAAAAATTGTCGCGAAAAAAAACGGGAGGAAGTTTCATCTGTGTTTGTGAATTCAAGTGAAATAAATTCAAGGTTAACAAGTAATACCGATCCCATTTATTTATCGTTAAAAGTTAATAACGGTATCATCATAAAAGGATTATTTGACACGGGTGCAGGAATATCGATCCTATCGGATAAAGATTATTGGGAACATTTTAAAGATGTACAATTGAAGCCGAAGAATTTAACCCTGAAGGGTTACAATAATTGTAAGTTACAGTTACTTGGATGTTTAATTTTGTCAATTAATTTCAATGGTATTACTAAAATAATGGAATTTTGTGTTGTAAAGGATGGTTCAACCACTGTGCTAGGTAGAGACTTCGTAAAAGAATTTAACATTGGTTTTACGGGTTTCGAGACGGTTTCTTCACAGTTGAAAAGTGAAATACTCACGCATAATATTCACGACGTAAACAATAATAGTGTCGATACGTTAGTGCGTAAATATCCGGAGGTATTTTCAAGTAAACTAGGTAGATTCAATAAATTTAAAGTTCATTTAAAATTGAAAGAAAATGCAGAACCGAAATTCTGCAATCCGAGAAGTATTCCTTTCGCTTTGAAAGCGAAAGTTGAAACGGAATTGAACCGTTTACAGGAAGAGGGAATTTTAGTTCCGATTAGTTATAGCAAGTTTGCATCTCCTATCGTGCCCGTAGTTAAAAGCGATGGAAGCATTAGAATTTGCGGGGATTATAAATGTACTGTGAACCCACAATTGATTGTTGACAAATATCCCATGCCGAAGATAGAAGTTTTATTATCACAAATTTCGGGCGGAATAATATTTTCAAAAATTGATTTACGTCAAGCTTATTTACAGTTGGAACTAGACGAAGAAAGTATGGAATATACTACGATTTCTACACATTTAGGATTATTTAAATTCACTAGGCTAGTGTTTGGGATTAACAGTGCACCGGCAATATTTTGTAGAACTATAGCTTCATGTCTACAAGGTTTGAAGAAAACAGCGGTTTTCCTGGATGATATTATGGTTACAGGAGAAACGATAGAGGAACATAATGCTAATTTAAATGCAGTTCTTAATAGGTTAAAAGATTGCGGTTTGTGCGTAAATATTCAAAAGTGCAATTTTAACGCTTCATCGGTATGTTTCTTAGGGTTTGAAATCTCGAAGGAAGGGATTAAACCTATGGAAGATAAAACGAACGCAATTAGTAAAGTCGCGCAACCAAAAGATTTATCAGAGCTACGCAGTTTTTTAGGAATGGTAAATTTTTACCGATCTTTTGTGCCAAATATGTCTATGTTATTAGATCCTTTGCACAAATTATTGAAAAAAAATACGAATTTTGATTTTAATCAAGATTGCGTAAAAGTTTTTAATAAAATAAAATTAATTTTATGTGATAATCGAGTGTTAGCACATTACGATCCAAATGTTACTTTGAAGGTAGTTACGGACGCCTCAACGAAAGGTTTGGGTGCAACATTGTTACATGTGTATGAAAATAATTTACAAAGACCTATTTCTTTTGTTTCTCGTAAACTGACAGAAGCGGAAAAGAAATATTCAATTTTAGACCTCGAGGCTTGTGCAATTGTGTTTGCTTTTAAGAAGTTTTTCGAGTACATTTACGGAAGGGAATTCATTCTAGAAATAGATAATGAACCTTTATGTAGAATTTTTGGTGAAAAAAAAGGAATTCCTGTTTTAACTTGTAATAGATTACAACGTTATGGTGTAATTCTCTCATCTTTCAATTATAAAGTTCAATACGTAAAATCAACATTAAATTGTTCGGATTACTTATCTCGCGTACCTGTAGGAGATCCTGTTGAGGAAAATAATAACTTTGATTCAAGAATTTTGTGTTTATTCAAAAATAATAGCGAGATGCCAATAGATGTTGAGGAAGTTAAAGCAGAATCTAATACGGATAAATTATTATTAGAGATAAAAAATTATCTTAGAACAGGGTGGCCAAATAAAGTCAATAAGGATGATTGCAAATGGATTTATTGGATAAAAAGGAACGATTTATCAATAATTGATGATTGTATTTTCTGGAACCATAGGTTAGTAATTCCAATAAGTTTAAGGGATAAGATATTAAGCTTATTGCATAGATCTCATCTAGGGATTGCCAAGATGAAAGGGCTAGCTAGAGGCTATTTTTGGTGGCCAGGGATTGACAGTCAAATTGAATTTTTAGTTAGAGAGTGCAGAATTTGTGCGGAAATTCAACCATCACAACCCAAGAGTGAGTTAACTCCATGGCCGATAACGGAAGAAATTTGGAGTAGGGTTCATATAGATTACGTAGGGCCTATCGGAAATAAATATTTTTTGGTAATCATAGATTCAACCTCAAAATGGTTGGATTGCGTGGAAGTAAATTCACCTAACTCAGATAATACCATTAAAATCTTAAAGAGATTATTCAGTTATTTCGGTAGTGTACAAACCTTAGTTTCTGATAATGGAGCAGCATTCATGTCAGCAGACTTTAAACAGTTTTGCGAGAGAAATGGCATTAAACATTTAACAACACCTATAAATCATCCTCAATCAAATGGATTGGCAGAGAATGCAGTCAAAACGTGTAAAAATTTTTTAAAGAAAATATTGTTAGAAAAAAAATTTCAGTCAGGTTATAATGAGAAGTTAGAATGTTTTCTCATAGATTATAGGAATGCACCACACTGTACAACAGGGTTAGAGCCAGCAGTTGTAATGTTTGGTAGAAGGTTAAGGTCAAATTTGAATAATTTTATACCTAAAGGGGGGAAGGTAAAGGAAAATGTGATTGATAAAGATACCAAAATGAAAATGTCAAAATGTCAGGAAAATCAGAAATTCTATTATAGAAGGAATAACAAAGTATCTACGAATTTTAAGATTAATCAGAAAGTTATGGTTAGGGATTTTAGAGACCAAAACAATGATAAGTGGGTACCAGGGAAAGTACATAAACGTTTGGGAAATAAACTATATTTAATTGAGGTTAAATTGAATGATAAAATCATGTACTGGAAAAGACATTTTGATCAATTATCCAAACTGTGTGTATCATGGGAAAAGAACCCTAGTATTTTAATCCCTGAGTCTGAGACGAGGAGGCTATCGTTCGATGAGTACGATGTCTCCGACTTTGTTTCGGATGACAATCTAACGGGTGACCCTCTTTTTCCTTCCAGCTCCAGTGAACCCGTGGCGTCAACGTCGGGGAACTGGAAGGAGCGCCTTCGACCAAGGACAGAGAAATCAAAATAAGCAGCAGTCAACTCTCCGAATCAACATGGTTATAAATAAAAAAGAAAATGTTGTAAAATAATAATTAAATGTGTATGTATGTTTTATAATTATTATTATGATAATCATGTTGTGTTACTGTCTGCTGATTTAAGTGTGGAGGGATGTGGTGAACGTATGTCTGTCGGTATGAAAGAGACAGGCATATCTGAGTGAGACAGCATGACCGAGACGTATAAAAAGGCGTGTCTGTTGTAACTCGTCCTCTCTTAACAACAACATCTCGAATACTGTACATTAGTAATAACACTAAATAAACCAAATAGTATGGAGTATCCAAACGACTATTATTTACATCTTATCTGAGTGATCGACACGGTAGATCACCACAGTCATTGTAATAACTATTGTTCAATCGATGTTTACATAAACGACACCGTGTTCAAACTAAAAATTAGTTTATTTGAATATTTATACCAGATTAATATATTTTTTTCACGTGCGCCATTTATGTATCCATTTTATTATGTCATGTAAAAAATCGAAGCTGGAGTAATAACGTTTTTACAACATTTTTATAATAATAAAAAACCTATAACGCTTTGGGCTGTTACTACGTAAGTACATAGTACCTACTTACTTATTTAATGGTTCCCATCGGCCGGGAGACCTATTGGTTTTCGCTCCCTTATGTAGCATGTATAAAAAATGGTAAAAATTGCCAAAAAACAGAATAAGGCTCAACTTAGCTGGAACACATTCGCAAACGGCATCCATTGTCCTGGATTTCCCAACAGCTGAATTCTGTGATCCAAAATGGGCTAGAAACTCTTAACCTTCACGGAAGGACGATTAAAGATATAATATTGCGACTTTAATGACAAATATTAATGCTTACGTTAAGTTTTTCTTCTAGAATATTTTAACATTGTTAGAAAACTTACTAAAAAGGATTTACATATTTACAAGAAAAGAAACTAATTCATAACTCAATAACATTCAGAAAACTATTTACAATTTTAGCTTAGAACGGGGTACCCCAATAAGGTCACATTCTTTTCCAATTTTGTAAAATTATTAATAAAAATATTATAATTATAATTTGTTCTGTTATTACTATGTAATAATCTTACGTAACAGTTACGTTGGGTTTGGGTGAGTGCACCGGTAAAAGCCTTATCATTAAATTTATCAAAATTTTTACATATTGTTTAAAAATTTAGGGATTCACTTTGTTCAATATTTTGTGGAAGAATATTGAAAATTCTTGTGGCAAAGAACCCAAAACTCCGTTAACCAAAAGTACTACCTATAGATTATTATTTTTTTTTTAAATTGTAATTAGATGCATATTTTTCAAAGATCTACAGGACTTATTTGAGAATCTTTAAATTTTATGTCGGTAACGTAGGACCTGAACTTTTTTCTTCGCTTACGATGAAACCCACCTCCGTTTATGTCATCCTGAATTTCAATTTTAATATTATTATAAAAACATTTTTAAAAGTTTTTAATTGTGGGCGGTTGATTCAAAATATTGAAGACAGAGTAAAGATTGCCGCAAATTATATTTTGCATAATATACAATATACTAGTCCCAACGAAATATTGTACGTGACGTCATCGTTCTAGTATCATTTGTTGTTTATATTTATATGCAAGGAGGTCTAGCACGAACAATCGATAAAGCCGTATGTCAATATGATGGCGCTTCTGGATTTGTTTTGATCGTAATATTTTTAAGCACAGGCGCAATTAAAAAAAAAGAGGTAATTATTATGGTAGCATGTACGATTGAAATTACCGAAAATACCAGTAAATTAATATTTAATTGTTTTTAAATTAAATGGTAAGTACCTACTCGCATACATTATGTTTTGGAACCCAGTGAAAAAAGTGTGAATTTAGTCAATGTTCCCATTCTATAAACTCGACCAATTAATAAAGAAGTCTTACTTAATAAATCCGGTTTTATAAGCAATTAACGTTCATCTCTCGTTAATTTCACCGTAAGTACATATTAATTAAAACTGAATAACGATAATATAATGTGCCTAGAAGATTAATACGAAGAATGGTAATTAGTAGGTACCAATAAAAACGACAAATTATAAAAAAAATATATTTATATTCAACAGTAATGCATAAATATTTTTAGGAAATAACTTCATCGAACATTATTTTATGTTTTCCAAAAACAATGTTCATTATCACAGATGTACAATTATTAAAATACACTTGTATTAGATTTCAGAGATTCTTTTAATGAAGAACATGTTTGTTTTAAATAGTTTTCGTGATTTTTTAAAGAAATGATTAAACAAAACGAAGCAAAATAATTACTAGAAAACATCGTTTTAAATAAATACAGGTACATATTAAATCACACTACGGTCTTTAACTAGTAAGTGTATATTATAAAAACTATGGTTTGTACACAATGGTTAATTTTAATTACTTTTTTTTTATTCTATTAATTTGGTTGGCAGTGAAACCATCTGCTATAATAAGGCCTACAATACCTTGTGGTATAGAAGATGTAGATAATGCGATTTATTTATTTATATGAAGGTTTCTGGCGTCTTACTTTGTACTTAGGCCTCGCTCAATTTTCTCGAATATTTTAAAGCAATTGGAAAGAATAGTTTGAAACACAAATAATTATATGAATTTTACTCTTGGAATACGTAACTGTCGCTGTAACTAAAGTTGCTCGTGTGCAGGGGTCATTAATCTTCTAATCTTTCTTAGATTTTTTCTTCGACCCACAAACCATGCTATACAAACACACCAAGATCTTATAATATAAGAAGGCCAAAATAAAGAAGATGATGAAGAGGAAAGAGATGACATCCAGAAGAAGGTATCGATAGAGTGGGAGATCAGCCGAAGCTGGCCTCAGGTGATCGCCCCCGTGGCGGGCGACGTGTTCCACCCAATACACAGCTGTGTCCAGAGGCGGGAGGGGCCTGTCTCTCCACACTGAGGATAACTTCTTTGCTGCTTTCTGGGTTCTGGGAACAGGTTGAAAAAAATTAGTCAATACATTTTTAAGACCCTGATTTTATTTATTGTTTATTTCTGAAAAACAGTGATTACAATAACATTTCACAACATTTAAAATGACTATTAATCATATATGTACGAGTACATTATTCTATTATAATATACATTTGCGATGCATCATCGTGTTCAAAAAATACTTATTATAATCTTGAATTCATTTGACTGAAACGTGTCTGAAGGAAATTTAAAAACTCAGTCATTCTCCCCAGAAGCATGAGCATTGGTAGGTTTGTTCTGCATCTTGGAAAAAAACCTGTCTGATGAAGTTATCGGGGACATGAAACCTAATACGCTCCAGAACACAAGGATTGCAAATGTGTCCATTGAGCAGCTTATGTGCTACTACCACCATTGCATTTTTTCTCCTAAGTTCTAGACGATCTAGTCCTAGCATTCCAGTGAGAAAGTCAGAAGGATATAACAAGTAACCAAACATTCGCATATGTATTGCATAAACTTTTTTTTGCACCTTTTCTATATCGTTTGAGGGTATGGCATATTCGGATCCCCAAATTACCGATCCAATCTCGAGAATGCTACGAACCAGAGTAAAATAAAGCATTTGTATGACTGCCGAATTAGAAAGAGATTTTGCGTTGCAGATTACAAAACCTAGGATTCGCATGGCAGTGTTGCACACCGAATCGGTATGAAAAAAAAGTCAGGCGTGTGTCAGTTATTCCTAAATCCTTCGTTAAAGAATTATGTTTTAACGAGGTGCCAGACATTTTATAAATAAAGAATAGCGTATGTTTGACCTTGAAAATCACATAATTGTACACTTTACGCTGTCAAAGTAAAGTTTATTTCGATTACTTCACTCTACTATGCAATCGACATCGAATTATACAGGAATCCTCTCTCATCTTTATTCATATACAGATTAATATCGTCAGCAAATAATAAAAAATTGAAGAATTTTATGAACAGCGTGATGTCACTAATAAATCTAGACAATAATAGCGGTCCTAAATTAGACCCTTGAGGGACCCCAGAATTTGTGAGGTAAGGTTTAGAAGCAATAAAGCAGTAAACTACGTATTATTTTCTATTAGACAAATAATTATGGAAGAACAAAAGCAATCGGTGTGATAAATCAAATATGTTTTAATAGTAAAATTAAGTGATCTACTTTGTCATTATATGAAACGTCAACTTGTTCGTTGTTCTCCAAAATATTTGAGACGTAATCCGTGAATACCATTAAGTGAGTTCTTGTAGATCTGCGCTCTCTAAACCCATGCTGCTTTTTTGATGAGAAAAGGATCAACCTTACAATAAATATGTTTTTGTATGATAAGTTCAAATGTAGTTGGATACATACGATTTATCGCCGCTTTTGTGTAAGAGCGTGACCTTTGAGATATTCCATCGGTCAGGGAATTTTCCAGAGTTAAGAGAAATATTAAATATCTAAGAGAGGTAACATTAATGGCTCGGCACATTCTTTCATAATAATTTTATTTATAAAATCTGGACCAACAGATTTATTTGGTTAAAGTTTTTTAATTGCGGCTAGGAAATCATTTTTATTTACACTTAAAATGTCAACATTTTGGGTCAATTATGTGTAACCATCAGGAGCATATGAGTCAAATTCAGCACTTTGTTCGCCGAAGGCTGACTTAAAGTAATACGCAAATGCTTCCGGAATACCGGCACCAATGTGAGTACGTCCATTCCATGAGGATTGCTTTAGACACCATCTTTCCTCTTTTCAGATTCAAATTTCCAGAACGATTTTCAATCACTCTTGACGTTATTTTAGATATTCTTTAAATAATCTCTAAAAGCTACTATATTTATACATCGTTTGATTTTAGATCCCAGAACATAAAGCATTTTTTTATTTGTTATTTTTTTTGGAAAACTTAACCAGTAAAACCTCAAATTATAATATTTAAGTATTGAGGACAATATTAGCGATTCCTAAACGAAACTCTCAAACCCAGGATTTGCCGGGCAAGGCAATGTTTCTGAATAAAGCATTTCCCCATCTCTTACCGAATCGGTGCGCTTCCAGTTTTTGTGATCCTAATATTTGCTTTTCAAGTCCCTAAATCTCACCATTTAACCATTTAAGGCAAATTCTTTTAAATTTTAGAGTAGAACTGAAAAGGTTATAAATACAGGCTAATTAAAATCTTATCTAATCTAACCTTTCTCCTTTAGAAGACCTTAAGAAAAAAAAACCCAATGTTTCTTCAAAATTATTAATTTCATTATTGGTTCACCTATTTTACTACAACTCATCCTTTTCGTAGAAAGTAGACTCGGAAAAAAATAAATGCTCTTCGACAATCAACACTCAACTAATTAAGAATATTATTCACCATTTTCCAAAATGTGTAGACAGGTGAACTCAAGACCTTGATTTTTTTGGTATGAGTCTAAATGATTTTTGTAGTTCACTGAATAAGTGAAGATATATTATAAATGATTTTACTTCAAAGGAGGTCTTGACTTAACTTGTCACTTTCTTATGTTTGTCTCTGCTTTTTGTTTTAGCTTTCATGTACCATCTCTATTATGATTTACATTTCCATTTAATTTCGTGTTACTGATTTTGTAAATTGTCCATTAATATTTAAACAATTAACAAATAAATAATTTGAATGCTGTAAGGTATAAAGGATTAAACAGACATCCACAAATACCATCAAATTCACGTAAAAACATTGCGAATTCTGTGATCGATGCGAGAAAATAAAATTTCGCTGTTGTATCCTGTCAAAAAACCAATATTTTTCTATCGATTTTCTTGTTCTAAATTCGTGTTTCATTTTCTCTAGAAAATTAAAAACTTAGCCGATTGAGTTGTGTAATTTTTATTTTTATTTCTTGCTAGAGTAATCCCGGTGAGTTACAAAACTCATTGTAGGATGGGTCGAACTTACAACACATACGTGGGAGTTAATGGGTATAATTTAACATTGGTATTTTGATGTCAAAATAATAAGTTTCACATACGAAACAATAGAAAAATAATCAAAATTATATGTTTCATAAACAGAACAGTGCAAACATAGAAAAAGCGAGTTTAAGTAGAAAAAACAAAAAAAAAAGGAAACAGACAGGGATATACACATAAGCACAAACCCAAGGTTGAAATTTACAAGAAGGTAATTAAGGTAAGATAAACCCAATAATACATTAGTAAAAAATGATAATGCTCGATTATAAAAAACATGGGATAGGAAAGGAGAGCGAAAGAAACATGACAAAATACAACACGACAAGAATTATTAAGGACCTTAAACATGTTTTAAATTTTACACGACTCTTAAACAACCATGAATTTTCGGCAATTTGTTGCTTATAAGTTTTGTATAATTTAAAACACATTGCTTAGTATAGGGGTAATTGTCGAACTCGATGAAGGTTTTAATCATCCCTCTATTTTTTTTTGTAAATATCAAATTGTTTGTCTAGGTTTATTGTGGCAACAGCTTGGTGAAAGAAGCTAGTAGAGGACGTCACGGTCCTCTAGATGCGAATCGAATATGGCAGAGAAAAAAAAAGTTTTTGTACTTTATACGACCCAAATCCAGACACCAGCTTATTATAAAAGTATATGGTTTAATAATACGGCTATGACATACTTATCATAGCAATTAATGTTATCTACAACAGTGGACAAATAGTGCAGCAAGGTCATAAATTATTGATTAAGTAAACTTCTTAATGATAAAACTTATCAGGCAGGCATATAACTTCTATGAAAATGCAGAAGAACAAATTAATATAATATGATGGATTGTGTAATATTTAAAGCATGAAATTATTACATTAATTAGTAATATTGGTTAAACCGGGAATGATTGATTCTCTTTGTTTGTTTTTTAATAGTTGATTACGGCCCCATCCGGTATGTTTACTAAAAAAACTAGGATGAGAGAACCCGATGTTGCGTAATCGTTTATTTATGTGGTGGGTTATATCGTGCGTTTTATTAATGTTTTCATTCTAATTTACAGGGATGGCAAAACACTTCCTAAAAGAGTGTCCAGGAAAAAAAAACACAATTTCTTTTTTAATATAAATATTTAAAAGTTAAAACTATATATATTATATAAGTTAAGTACGAAGTGTTTTTTTGTTTTAAATAAATTCCAACAGATTTAGTTATTGTTTATAAGTTAATAATAATAATAATAATAATAATAATTGGATAATTTGTATAGCGCCGTTTTTGTGAAAAATCACCTCAAGGGCGCTGTACAATTTATTTCCTAGTATCTACATTTGTTATTTAGACCAACTGTGCCAGCACGAGGTTCGTCATCCGTTCAGGCATGTGTCTGCCGCCAATATAGCGCTGACATGTGTCTGCTGCCAATAAAGAGCGCTGACACAACATCCTCCCATAGACAACAAACCTTGGCAGCACCGCTGTGACGCTCGACGAAGACAGCAGATGGAGACTCTGCTGCAAGAGTCCTAGGTAGCGAAGGAACTGTACCAGCTGCTGCAGGGAGAGAGACTACCCCGTCCACCAAATGTGCCAGCACGAGGCTCGTCATCCGTTCAGGCATGTGTCCGCCGCTAATATAGCGCTGACATGTGTCTGCTGCCAATAAATAGCGCCGACACAACATCCTCACATAGATAACAGACCTTGGCGGCACCGCTGTGCAAAATCACCTCATCCTAGTTTACCTTAGTCTCTCCAGTCACCTCCCAGCCTTTCATGCCACCTAGTGCATCCTCTCGACCCTTTCAGACTCCTTCCTGGCTCCAATACATTCTTTCTATTGTCGTGATCCGACGATTTCACACCTCTGTCTCAGACCCTTAGGGCTAGCTTATCGCAGGCTATCATAAGCAAAATATTGAACCAAAGTCAAAGTGAAGTTTATTTTTGTCATCTGTAACAAAATACATAAACAAAAACAGAAAATAAAAACAAAAACAAAAAAAAACAAAAACAAAAAACAAAAAATTTAAACAAAATATGGCTTATCTGTCCTCCAGGCAGACATCCTCGGTTGAAAAGGTCCCGTAAATCCCGACACCACTTGACACTTGAGTCAGGTATAAAATCTTCGACTGCATTGAGAAATCTTTGTTCTAGCTTCACTTTTAAAATTTAATCGGTTTAAAATGCATCCATATTGAAATGTAAAATATTGTACCAAAATAAATAAATTACAATACTTAAACACCTGTATCTTTGAAAAATGTACAATTAATAATTATAATCAAATAATTATAGTAATGGATACGGTTTTAATTAAACTAGGAAGCTAAATATATTTAGGAGGCAGCAATTGCTATAGAATAGTTCTGAAAAGATAATATTGAAAATGCGTTGTGTTAAAATAAAAAAAAAAAAACATTTTCAGCGCTTTGGCAGGTAATGTAATTAATTTATTTATTTATTCATTTCCGCCCGTCGGGCTTTTACATAAACCAGTATAAATTAATTTCATTACATAGTGCATTTTAATAAAAATAAAAATAATAATAATTTTATAGCATCATGATGCAAAGCGTCAAAAGAATATAAAAAATAAGATAGAGACAAAATGAATCAACGTAATACACAGCAATACAACAAATACGAAAAAAGCGAAGACAGAAAAAAGGTGTTAATTAATACCTGCCTAGAGTAATAACAATAATCAACACAAAGGAAAAAGTAAATTATAATATAAATATTTACATAAAAAATGAGTTACGCAGAAATTTAATTATTTAAAATAAATATGGTAAATAAATAAAAAAATTTAAAAAATATATTTTTTGATATTGTTAATTTTAAAGTCACTCATGATCTATCTGCCCGTATGTTTTATTGCTAGATATATTTTTTCTCCAAAGGTTTTTTTTAACGAAATTTTAATATGTACAGCAACTTATTATAATTGCTAAAGTTTTGGCGTTTTTATCTAAAATTTTCGGAGATTTCAGTATTAATAAGACTATATCTAATGTTTTACAAGTTAACTCTATTACCAACTTTCGTTTTTGCGCTGAATTGATATACACATTATGATTTGAATGGAAACCGATGTCGCCGCTGATGCAATACCTTTTTGAATATTCGACCTAGACAACTAATTGAAATTGCTTTGTCTGTCTCTCTTACACTGTCTGGCATCGTATATCGTCATTCCTTTTGATTTTGAGATAATTCTAGATATTTTGATGAATCTGATTTTTTAGTTAAAATCAATAATTCTACGTCGCATTTTTTTTACATTCACTTAGCAATTTTTGTATTCTTCTGTATTCTTTTTTATAGTAGTTTCAAAACTTTAAAGGTAGGTAAGAATTATTTTGAGGATAAGAAAATTTTGTATTATATTAATAAAAATGAGCATTTTCGAATTACAGTTGAGTGAAATGCGATTTAAATTATGAAATAAGTGGGTATATTGTATCAATTCATACAAAATAAAGATGTAAATTCTATTGTTTTCTTCAGTTGTTATCGTTTATGCTAAATTAATATCAAACAATAAATATAGTCTGATCAAATCATCAACCAATGATCTAGGTACCTACTGGGTAACGTTGTCTAAAGCAGTATTTGTTATGGGGTGATTTTTGTCTGGCGGGGGTAGTTTGGGCGGAGGGTTGCTACAGGCGTTCGGTTGTATTGGGTAGGTACACCCGGTGAAATGGGTAGGTACAGTGCACCATGTACAAGCCAAGGCAGACAGTACAATACAAGAATAATGAAAGTCGATAATATATCTACTGGAAATATCGAGCCACTTCTAGATTCTCGTACTCTTGATGTGGCGGCAAAGTTTGGAAGTACCGATAAGAATTGGAACGCGAATGACTATATTTATAGAAAAAATCATACATGTGAGATTAGTATGGGCAAAGGCTTAGACGTTTGTGAAAAAAGTTCTAATCTCAAATAAATTCTCTGAAAATAAAAGGACACAAACTGTATTCAATGAAAGATACGTTTAGAGTAGAAATATAACAACGAATGCAGGGTGGAAATTACAACGCTTTATCACAATCTACTTCGAAAATGCTGCTTTCAATAAATTATAAGCATTATCTTTTATTGACTTACAAAGTGAGTTGGAGGAAAATGTGAAATCGGTTATTTACACTTAATGACAATTGTGATAATATTTTTTACTATCCTAAATCTGCGCATTGAAACCACAACATGAAAGTAATGCAGAATGAGGGATGATTGATCAGTAGGTATCCGAAACTTTTAATAGTTTTCCATACACCGAGATGAAACCACTTTGGAGTTTCGGTGAAATTAACTAAGGCTTTTAAATTCCACCTGTGGTAACCATTATTTATATACGTGAAAAATCCAAGTAAAACTATTTTTTTTTTTTTTTTTTTTTTCTTTATTCATGAAATATTAATGTGTACAGTTTTTACATGCTTTTCGACTACCACACTAGACACATGCCCGTATTATGGTAGTCGAAATTTATATACATAGGTTTATATAATTATATAAATGTAATATTTGATAACTTGTTAATCTAAGTATTTTTTTTCTTACATGCAATGTATGTGTATAATAGGTAACATTTTTACTGGTTCCCAGTTCAGTAGATTGCTCAAGTGTACATCAACCGTATTTTAAACTGTTGATATTAATGAGATAAAATGAACACAATCAGCAAATAAATAGGTTACTTTACTTGTTAAAATAATGAAAATAAAGTAGAAATTATGAAAATGAACTTGTTGAAATAATGAAAATAAAGATTAATTAATTAATTATTAAACTTTTTTCTTTACAGAATTGAATGAAAAACAAAAATGACTAATAAAAAAATGAGCTATAGGTTTAAACATAAGATTCAAGAAATTATGAAGAAAGGGTACACATTATCAATAATTTATTTGCGGTATTTCCTAGGTTAAAGACTATCTTGTAGAATTGAAATGTTACTTGAAATGACTTTAACTGCTTTTGGTGACTTTGGTACTTTCCCACTTTACTCTTCCCTGACTCGTTCCTCTCCGCACTATCCTCAACTTCACAACAAACCCCCATTGAATTTGCCATAATCACATTTTTTGTATTCAGATAAAAAAGAGCGATCTTCACTTGTTCTATGGTTGTTGATTCTTTGGTTGTTGAGTTTTAAATAAAATTTGGTACCTTTGTTTTTAAATTTATATAAATCAAAAAGCACGGCTTCGTAACTAATATGTCGGATGTTCGTAAAAATTCCTCTGCATTCCCCTATATTTTAAAATGTTTATTTTTGAAATAGTTCAAAAATGCAATAAACGACGTAATTCTAATTTTTCATTTACTCGGATGAACTTTCATTAGAAATAATGAGGTGAGGAATTCGCAAAGTACGAACAGTGTAACAAAACTCACGCCAGGAAGTATTTTAACAACCCTTTTTTCCAATAATGTCCTGCTTAAAAAATTGTTAATTTTTAAAGCTACTCAAGCTACAGTAATTGTTATATGGATTTTGGCCGTTCTATTTGATAATCATCTGTATATAAAAGTTCACACAGAACAGTGCTAATAAATAAATAGGTGATAATCTCAAAAAGCAAAAAGCAAAAAACTCAACTGAATTTATTATTTTGAAGTAGGTATAAATTAAACAAAAAAATGTTATAACGTACATCACTATTTACCTAATAGTGCCATTATGTTACATCATACATCACTATGAACCTAAAAATTCCATTACGTTACAATATACATTACTGTTTACCTAATAATGCCACTATGTTACAACATACATTACTATTTACCTAATAATGCCATTTATGCAAGGATCATTCGCATTGCGAATAAATGATTAATAGGTACTACACAGTACCCACACTATTGATTGGATGCCTATCATTCGTTGTTTTCTTAAGACTAGGTTATTACTCTGGTTTAAGGCAATACAATGCATAATATGTTTGTACGGGTTTATTGGAAAGAGCTGGGCGAAAGAAGCCAGTAGAGAACGTCGCGGTCCTCTAGATGCGAATCGAATATCCAAAGTATTTCCGCTTGACATTCAACTTCAAATAAATACGCTGTTATTTAACGTATGCCAAAAATTAATATTGTTCAAAGAAAAAGAAAACCATACAAACATACCTAAGGTTTTTAAAATCGGAGATCAATGTTTTGTTTTAACTTAACTTTATTTACCACTTTACCGAGCTTGGCGGTTTTCTGTTTTATAGAACTACTAGCTGTACCCGTAATGCGTTGTTTTGGCTCCTTCCGGAACTATCAAGAGCATTCTCGTCGGAACCTTCTAGACTCGCCGAAACACTCCGCCACTAAGTTTGGAACCTTATAGAACCTTCTTGAACTTTCTCCTTCCAGAACCTTCTAGAGCATTCGAAAACCTTCACGAACTTTCTGGAATCTTCCAGACTCACCAACACAGTTGGCGGGCCCATTCTGAAATAATCCGAAGCATTCGCGACCTTACCATAACGAAACACATTTTCATCACCCACTCCCACCCACTCTCAGCAATCCCCAACAAACTCTCTTACTTTCAACGTGACACTAAGGGCTATCTACCACCATAACCACTGGAGGGTGGCAGTGGCTGGTTGTGCAGTTAGACAAATTGGGAGGGTAGGGAAACACGGGTTTATAATATATATATTAGATTTCAAATTACACGGGAGTATCTATAGTAAAGTTTTAAATGAAAAGAAAAAGCTTGGTGTTATAATAATAATAATAATAATAATTTTTATTCCAGGATGTGGGGAGGTTAGTGCAATCCCACACGTCCCATATATGTATACATATTTTTTGTACAGTAGGTATTTGAAATTGAAAAAAATATATGACAGAGAATAAATTAACAACAAAGTAATTAACAACTATGCAGGGCGTGGTCTTGAGTGAGCTTGGGCCCAGCGCTCACTCAGTAGTGGCGCTTGGTGCTGGTAGGCTGCGGTCACCAACGTATTGGCGGAGGCCATTAGCCGCATCCTGGCTCCAGTAACCCGGTGTCTCATCAGGCCGGCAAATCCATTCAGTCCTAGTTCCGTGAACATTGTCGATGCGCTGCTGTATCTTCGGTATCCAAATATGATTCTACAGGCGTCATTATATTGAATTCGGAGTCGTTCCATCGAGCAAGTTCGGTAGTGACACCATGTCTCACACGTATACAGGCCAGTACAGAATGCGTTGAACAGTATTTTTTAACGGTATTGCTGCATTTGAAAAATCTGCGGGCAATCATGTTGGACACTATGCTTAGGCTTCTCCTTTGTCGTTCGATATCGCCATCGTCCGATAGGTCTTCATTAATAATGTGCCCCAAGTATTTCACGTTCGAACATGTATTTATTTTTACCTCGTTAAGGTATACGGGGAGCATCTTACTTGTATCTTGACTTTTTCCGTGGTGGAACGCAATCAATTCCGTCTTCTTCGGGTTGTACATCATATTATGTTGTTTTCCATATTCTTCACAAATGTTTAGGAGTAATCTTAATCCCTTGATCGACGGAGCTAGGAGGATCATGTCGTCCGCGTAGCTTATATGATTCATACATATACTGTTAACACGACAGCCCGCTCTGATATCCAGGCGACTTGATAACTCGTCCATGTATACATTAAATAGAATGGGGGACATACACCCTCCTTGCCTTACTCCTGACCGCAAATATATCGGCTGGGAGTATGTACTTGCCCACCGTACAACATTTTCCTGCTGGGAGTGCCATCGGGATAGTATGTTTATAAATAAGGTAGGTATATTCCTAGCTTTCAATTTATCCCATAATGTTTTATGACAGACCCTGTCGAAGGCTTTACTTAGGTCTAAGAAGCACCCGTATACGGTAGTTTTTCGTTTCTTGTAGAATTCTATTATTTGCTTTGCAGTATATATTGCCATATTAGTGGATAATTTACATTTAAATCCCATCTGGTTATCTTTAGACATTAGTTTATCATGTATCTCATTTAATATTACCCTTTCAAATAATCTTGCAGTTATAGTTGCTAAAGATATTGGCCGGTAATTGCTGGAGTTAGTCGTGTCAGGCTGTCCCGATTTCAGGATTGGAGTTATAATCGTTTTCGTCATTGCACCCGGTATATGGTTGTGTTTAAGTATTGCATTGAACAGTATGTTTAATAGTTTGGGTATGTATCTACCTCCGTATTTTATGTGTTCAATACTTAGATTATCATGTCCCGGAGACTTACCAGCCTTGGTGCCTGTTATGGCCTTCATTATACTACTTTCAGAGAGGTAAACGTTTTGTCCATCATATTCCATAATATCAGGGACAGACGGTGCTTCATTTCCGGAAATATCTGCAAAGGTTCTTCTAAAAGTATTAGCAATTTCCTCCGTGTTTGTGGACCCATCAATTTGGCTGGTGATTCGATTTTTTGGTTTGATCAGGTTGTTGCTTTTCTTCCAGAATTGGGCAAACTGCTTTGTGTCAAGTGATTTTACGATATCATCCATTTTTGTTTGTTCAGAAGAGCTTTGGCAGTGTTTAAGAGCTATTTTGAACTCCTTCCTTTTTCGTTTTCTTTCATCCGCAATGGGACCATGTAATGGTCTCCCATTCTTAATCCACTGCATCAACGCCGATCTGGAATTTTCGTAGTGTTCCTTAACTTGTTGATTCCACCCAGCAATGTCACGATGTGTTTTTGGATTGCTTTGATCGTTCTCCCGATGAAATACAGTATTGGCAGCCCTACTTAAGGCTTCAACGATGTCTGTGTATATGTTTTCCATGTTTTGTATATGGTCGCATCTGTCACATATAGAATCCGAATTACAAATGGATTCGGAGTGTCTTTGATAGATCACACTAAGTAATGCTTCTGCTACAGACGTATATTCACTGATTTTCTTATTATTATTCCTTCTCCATATTATGTTATTAGGCTGTTGTGGAATATTAAAAATAGTTGCAGGTAATTTTTCAGCAGCGATTACGCAAGATGTCGGCCTGTGATCGGACCAGTCGGTATCATAGTGTATTTTTATACTATCTATTTTATTCTTAAGACTATTAGTGCATATACAGTGATCGAGCCAGGAAGTGGTATTGTGTGCATCGCTAATATATGTATATGTGTCATTCGGTAGTCTTTCAATATCGATACAGTTGTAGTTATTTTCGGTGTAGAAATGAGAGAGTTCTTTCCCGAATATGGAGGATGGGTGAGCGTTGAAATCTCCCATAACAATGGTTTCAGAGTGTTCGTTATCTTGAATGATCGTATGTATCTTGGAAAGGTAGTTGGTGAAGTCGGTAAGGTTGTCCGCGTGACATACCGGCATGTAGACAGTCAGTATGCTTATCGTCTCTCCGTTGGTGATTATCTGAATACCAGCGATGCGGTCATCTCCACACGGTATTATTGAAGCTTGCAGCTCGTTCCTTCAAAGTACTGCGACTCCTCCGTAGGGTCGGCCTCGTAGCGGTCCGTTTGATAAATCTACAGCTGAGGTACCCCATCCCTGGAAGTTCGGATGAATTTTGGATAGATTCGATGTTTCGTTTTGTAATAACCACGTTTCTTGCAAAAGTATTACATCGTAGGTATCGCACATATCTATAACGAAGTTGACGTTTCGTTTAAAACTTTTGCAGTTTATTGAAATTATCTTAATTTTGTTCTTTTCCATTGTATTTTTTTTCAATAAATTTTCGGAAAACAGTACCAGTCGGCCAAAATTCTTTGTTCATGTAGGTTTTGAAATCCGTATTCGGTATAGTCAACTTGAAAGATCCAAACTGCGTGGGATTTCGTTGTATTATTTTTTCTATTTGGATATTACTTCCTTTTATTTTACAATTGATAAAGTTTCGAATATTGTCCTCAGTTACACTATTGTCGAACCTCGACACATAGAGCGTTGTTTTTAACTCAGCTATTTTGAGGGAGTTCTCCATCGCTGTTCCAGTTGTGATAATATTTCTCGATCTCCTTAGTTTTCTTGTAACGGTTTTATAACCATCCGTATTAAAATTAGTTGTCTCTGGTTTAAATGTATTTTTGTGAGATTGTGTGCGTGCAACTTTGGCTGGTTCATCCATACCCGGTTGATGTACCTGTGATGTCTGTAGTATGACTTGTTGCTGTTGTGTGAGAGAGCTAGACGCCGCTACTTTATTCCATGATTGAGGAGAGGTTATCACATTACTGCAGTGCGCATTGTTGTCCAAATGTAATTCATTAGTTGGCGACCGTGGGTTTGAGCGGTTCTTATCTATGGCTACCGGTATGGTGACCTTCAATGTGTTCAAGGACGGCGATGTATTTTCGTCTTGATTTGGAATACGGTTATGTTTATTTATTTTCATTTCATTCTTTAGGAGAGCCATTTCAGAGCGCAATACTTCCAGATCGCTTTGTTTGGACATTTGTGACTGAATTGTGGTTAATTCACCCTTTAATGACGTGATATCTTTTAAGAGACAAGTGACATCTACGTGATCGAAATTGACAGGCGGTAGTTTGTGTAAATTCTGAGCCACAAATGTCGGTAGAGCTTCATTCTCTGTTTCCTTCAGTATTTTAATGATATCATATAAATTCTTAGACTTCCTACCTTCGCCTTTCCTCATAATCCTGCGTTCAACTGTTTCACTGCACAGAATGTCTTTCGCAGCCTCAACTTCGTCTTCTGAGAAATGATAGGAGCATATTTGAACCGCGGTTAGTTCGTCTAAGACATCTATTTTGTTTTGAAGAAACGTTAGAAGTTCATTAATAATTAATTTATCACTTTTTTTCGTAATATTCATATTGTTTTCGTAAGCGGCGGCAGCGTATGCAATTCGATCCTACGCACGAGCAGTTTCGATCCTGCGCACGAGCAGACTGTTATCTCGTTCTAAATTTGTTTTTACTATATATGTCTGACCATAGTAGAAAAGGAAATAGAACGAGTTTTATGAGGACGTGTCACTTGGTGATAGATAAAGCACTATGTGACACGAGTGATTTTAATAGATCCTAATATTCTACTCACTTGGCATCTAAGAGTCGGTGCAAAGCAGTCAGAATGCTTTCCTTAGTGATTTCCCTGAAGTTCAATACCGTTCCAAGGCCGCTCTCTTCAGCTGCCGCGGCATTGGCAAACTGATCTCCGTAAAGTGGAATGCAGAGAATAGGGACGCCACAATGTACTGCTTCTGTCGTGCTCAGCATTCCGGCGTGTGTGATAAACACCTTCACGTTTTTGTGATCTGAAAAAATAGCAACAGAAGAGCATTATGAGATATTTATGATTGTAAACTATTCAACGACTATGTGCCAAGACAGAATTGCGTGGCGTTCATTCCTCCAGGTCTACCTCTATTGATAGAGCTACACAATTAAAGGCGCTAATGCGTACTAATACTATCTCATCATAACACGTTCCATTATTAGAACGCGATAAACGTTTTGCAATTGGAGATAAAAAAGTGAAACCTAATTTTTTGCTTCATGTCTCATCTAAATACATTCTCTACATCAATTCCTCTGGCCCATACCTTAATAATTTTTTTTATACGTTTGACAGATGCTTATATGAATTAGTAGAGTGAAGATATCGATACTGAGAACATGCGCGTTGTTCACTGAACTGGGTCCAGTGGACATACTTTGCGTGGGCCGTTCATGTACATATTCAATGAATAGTTATCCTTACCATAAGCGGTGCTACTTTTTTTATTCGATTATGGTGAATATAACGTGTCTTGTATTTTTATAATGTCATTGGAAATATTTCGTAATTTTATAGTTTACAAACATTCAATGAGATTTTTTTGTTCTTTTGCATCCTTATGAAAATGTTTTTAAAACTATTTATAATTTATATATTTTTAATATTTATATAATATCACATCAAGTTATGCTTCACAAATATTACAACTATAATATTCTGTGATTTTTCATAGGTCTGCGCGCATATTAAATAAATTTACCAGCGGGAATTACATTTATCTACAGTTTTAAAATGAGAATATAAAGCAATGTATCATTAAATGTAATTTGTTTTTAAAAAAACTGCGTGTAATACCGACGGTGACCGGATAAATCATCAAAATGATAATTCATCACATCTTTAAAAAGTTATATAAAGTCATGGAAAGTGATGAAACCAAAACTTTATTAACTGGGTTAAGTAGGTTAAGTTAGGTTAGGTTAAAAAAAAAATTTTCATCGTGTTTAATGACTTTATAACACTTTTTAAATGTGTGTTGAATAGTCACTGTGTTGAGTTAGCATGGAACCAATACCGAGATAAAAAGGCTGATGATTTTTGATAGGGTTTTATACAAAAATTAAGATGAAAATTGGTTGCGTTGTTTTAAAATTACTAGAAGGAATGGTTGTAGAATTGTACGTACGTGTTGTATAAGTTTTATGTTATGAAATCGTTTTATTATTGAGTGAGGAATACGATAGCAATATATATTCTGTACCTAAGTTGTACTGTTTTTGCCGTAATGTTGAAACTGTGTCGAGTTTTCATTGTTACCCAAAACGACATAAAAAGCTTTTTTAATTAACTTCAAAATTTTCAGTGCTTAAAAATTATTGAATGCCATGATAATTTCATGAAGCGGAATCATAAATTTTATGGTTAACCCCAATTATTTCGATTGCTAATCGTTTATAGTCAAGCAATGAACAATTAATTACATAAAAAGCGCAAGTTTTGAAGATTTGCTTAGTGATCTGTTAGTATGATTTAACTAACGGCGTATACATCAAAACAATGTTGGTTATGGAGAGTCATGAAGGATTGGGCGTTAATTTTTTTTATAGATATAATAATATGTAAATTAAGATAGATTTTCGCCTCGTGCGCAAATGTTCTATAACACGATGTGTAGTTTCTAGCCATTCCGCCCTTGTCCTTATCGAGCCTTTTCATCCTGCTCCAATCATCTTCCACAGTCAGGCAACTTCTTTTTCGGAATGTCTTTTGCTTGCTTCTACGGGGGGACCTACTTGGTCATGATTGTCGGTGTCCTGGCATCCGGATTTGTGGCCAGAAGAAGAAGTGGCCAGCCTATCACAGTTTTTTGGAACACATATTATATTTTTACGATGGTTTCACCCTCGACGGGGTATTTTCACAAGCTAAGGATACCGTAAATACAAGTAAAGTCTCAACTGCAACAAGCTCCCTACCGTCTTGAGCCAGTGACACTATGGCAACCCTAATTGGGTATGTTTTGAAGCTGAAGGTAGTGAGGAGGGGAAGGAGATGGGAAAGAGGAAGGTGGGAAAGTACCTGGCTATTCAGACCTGGTCACCCAACATGTCTAAAGCCATTTCAAGCAACGTTTCAATTCTGAATGGTGGTCTTACACCAGGGTGACACTGACAGTATCTTCCACCTCGAAACATGACGCAATATATTATTTTTAATATATGTTATTTTTAAATGAATAAATTGTGAAATTGATAAAATAAAATTTACCTGTGCAGCCCGGATTGTAACCCGTGATCTTCGGCTTGCTAATCGAGAGCCTTACCCCTCGACCACGGAGGCCTGATTCTCTGATTTATCGTATTGAAATTTTTAATATTTTATTCATAGATAAAATTATCTAAAACCGCACATTCCTTAACCAACTTACTCACGAAGAATGGTTATTCGAACATTGGCCGGCGTGATGTCAAAAACGCCATCCGTATAAACAAAACAAACTTTTTGAAATGGTAAAAAATATTGAACAAATTAAAATTCGTTAGCATAAAATAAAATGCTTTTTTTCGATGTAAATAACATAGAAAATACCCAATCAGATTCTCGTGTTCAAGGTTCCATTTTTCTAGAGCGGATCTTAGATTTTAATAATGGCTTAGTGTTCTATAAAACTGTTCGAAAAATTCACTCGCAAAAATGTAGATATAGATTTTTAAACATTATTAAAAAAAGGTACCGGCAAAAAATTGGCTCAGTAAATAAAATATTGCCATCTGCGAGACATGTCGCTTAAAGGATGAACACGTTATGCCGTTGGTAGCGTCGAACAGGAACAGATGAGTTCAAGGCTACCTATTGACGAGATAAACAACTTGGGTGGAAACATGTGCCAAAGCAAAGCATGGAGCAAAGGAGCGGAAGGCGCTTGGGTGGCCTTCGCTCAGTATTGCCAAAGAAATTGATTCATTTGAAGAGGCAAAGGCAAAAACGTAAATACCATTTCGATGGCCTAGGCACAAGTGTGTAAAGAACAATTTGAAAATTAAAGAGTAAGAATACACGAGGTTAATTATAAGATATAAAGCAACATAATTAATGTGAATATCCGCTTTATATTCATTCTAGTTTAAATAAGTAGATAATGTAAATTTCACACGAAACATCTATTTACGGAGTAAGTAACCTCGATAAATGGTTACTTCACTAAACACGTAATTGTTTTTCCTAACTGCACTTAGCACTTGTGCGGGCTAGGCCATCGATTGCATCGCTTAGGTATTTGTGAAGCGTATATATGTATATATATATATAGGAACATCAGCTTCTATATTAGTCAAAGTTATTAGAAGAACTTAGTAGTTCTGTAAACAGTATACATTAAGTGAAGAATATTATTATAGTTGTTTTGGAATAGATATAATTATAAAATTATAATTGGAAAATTTTATAGCTAAATAAAATATACTTTAAAAAAGTATGTTCCTGATTTCCTCTTATTTGATTCCAAAATTTCTTGTAAATATTATTAGGTTAGTAATAAAAGTAATAATAATATTTGGATGATTTAAAAAAAAAAGAAAAATTACTTGAAAAACAATCAAGGAAGGGCGTTGAAGTAGTACTTACGAAATGACAAGTATTTTTTCAAACTTTCTTCAGCCAAGTAGGTACCATAATATTGAAAAAAAAGAAAAAATGAGAAGGTCAAAAAAAGCACGATGATTTCATATTTGATGAAATGATCTTTACAGAACCGTTGACACGGCCATTATCTTGAACCAGAAGCGGAACGTACAAACAAATTTACAGACAGAGGAAATAAACGGTTAAATTAAAACATTAGTTCGCTTTTTAATACTGGCTCCACTACTCCGATTCGAGTAATCTGCGAAAACTTATCTCGCGATATGCCATTATCATCTGGTTTACACTGTTAACCTGCGATCGCCAGCCTGATAACAGCGGCCTTGAGATAAACAATTTTCATCTTTAAGGATGTCTTAAGGAGAGTTTTTTTGGGGAAAGGTAGGAGTGAATCTGGACCTTTAAGATACCCATGTTGTAGAAAGCAAGCCGGCGTATTTTGTCGTATTTTTAAACTTGTATATCATAAGTGACCTTATATTTACGTCCATCGTCAAATTCATATCGTATTATTATTCAGATTGATTCTAATTCAAGTTTATCTCATATATATTATAAGTGACCTAATATTTATGTCCATCGTCAAATTCATATCGTATTATTATTCAGATTGATTCTAATTCAAGTTTATCTCATATATATCATAAGTGACCTAATATTTATGTCCATCGTCAAATTCATATCGTATTATTATTCAGATTGATTCTAATTCAAGTTTATCTCATATATATCATAAGTGACCTAATATTTATGTCCATCGTCAAATTCATATCGTATTATTATTCAGATTGATTCTTATATAAGTGTATCTCATATATATTATAAATGACTTAATATTTATGTCCATCGTCAAATTCATATCGTATTATTATTCAGATTGATTCTTATATAAATGTATCTCATATATATTATAAATGACTTAATATTTATGTCCATCGTCAAATTCATATTGTATTATTATTCAGATTGATTCTTATACAAGAGTAGTGCGTTTCTAAATATCAGGTACCTACACAGTTACGTTTATCTTGTTTTGAAGGTGAGGTTTGCAAAATTTCATAAATATCACATCGACACTCGTCTGATAGCTAAATAGATTGATATAAAGATAGAATATCATACTATTTTCTATTGTTTAGTATTGAAACAGTTTTGGATTTTATTGTGGATTTGATTTACGGTTCATTAAGTGTAATAGAACACGTTACAACGAACTTATCTATTTTAGAAGTTGGTATATAGTTTACGGGTTACATGTGAATTCTAGTTGCCATTATGCTTGCCAGGTTGCCTTCATTCCTAACGAGACATAAATAATAATAATATGTTTTTGATTTTTATAGCGCTGTTTTTGTGAAAAATCACTTCAAGGGCGCAGTAAAAATATACCACTAATTTCTACAATTATCTATCTTAATACAAACTAGACAAACTATTATCCACTTAGGGCTAATAGATAAACTATATACGCAATGCAATGCGTTCGAATGTACATCTACGTATGAATTTAGATATCAAATGATATTGTAATATTATGTGGGATTAAACCTTTCTCTTCAAACTGTACATACATTTAGAGCATATTTATCTAATTATTCATGATTTGTTGTATTATTATGTGTCTCCCATTCTGAACAATTATATTATATTATCTTATCTATTTATCTTATTTATTTATTTATTTATTTATATATATATACGCCTAAAAAGGCTTTTACATAGAAGTGATACATGATGCAGTACAATAAGAGAATATGTATTATACAGGAGATATTGACAGTAAATAGATGTAATCCATTTTAAAGAAGGTAAAAAATACACACTTGTAAAATTGTGATTACAGGTATAATGAGAAAATATTAAAAAATATGAAGCAATATTAGTAAAACGTAAGAGTAACATAAAGTAAAAAAGAAATTACAAAAACACTACATATAAAACAAATCATTAAAACTAATTTACCAAAGCTACTCTAATTTGTAGGATTCAACAAAGTGTTGGTGTAGATTATGCTTAATTCTATATATGGAGTCAATAAATAAGTCATTAACACCCCCATACTTGTTGCCCAGATCGTGCATCCTATTGGTCAGTGAGTGTGTCTGATGGTTGGTCGAGTATGTATTACAGAAGAATATTATATTTTGTCTTGTATTCCTAGTCGGCACATGTAGTTTAATAGTGGCAAGGATGGCAGGACTATTAATTAAGTTGTTAATGACTCTGTGTAACACAACCAGGTCTGAAATAATTCTCCTGTCAGACAGTGTTATTAGATTCAATTGATTCATCAAACTGACATAATTAATGTAATCAATAGGAATTCCGAGCTTAAAATTTACGTACTTAAGAAATTTGTGCTGAACTCTTTCTATATTATTGGAGTGAACTTTATATAAAGGGGACCAAATAGGTGAATTATACTCCAATTGACTTCTGACTATTGAAATATAGAGGGTTCTCATACAATCTATGGACTTAAAATCGGTTAAAGTTCTGCAAAGGAAGCCAAGCATCTTTAAAGCCTTATTAGTTATATAGTTGATGTGTTCAATGAATGACAAGTTTTCAACGAATATTACACCCAAGTCACGAATATGTGATACTGGTATTAATTTAATATTATTTAATGTATATTCATGTAATATATTATAACGAGTTTTGGAAAATCGTATTACTTGACATTTCTGAATGTTCAAAAATAAAGCATTTTGTTCACACCATTGATGAAGTTGTTCTAAATTACTCTGTAAAATTTGACAATCGTATACATTTCGTATTCTTTTATATATTTTTAAGTCGTCAGCAAATAGCAGAACTTCTACATCATTAAATTGGTCAACAATGTCATTGATGAATAATAAGAAAAATATTGGGCCGAGGTGGGACCCTTGAGGAACCCCACTTGTGGCCTCGAATATATAAGATTGTACAGAATTAATTTTTACACTAAGCACCCTATGGCTAAGATAACTAACAATCCAACTCAATAATTTACCTTTGATGCCCAACAATCGAAGTTTATAAATAAGTATGTGATGTCGAACCTTATCAAAAGCTTTACTAAAGTCAGTGTATATACTGTCCACTTGTTGTTTGAGACCCAGAGATTCAGATATGTAATTTTCATAGATCATTAAATTACTTAAGGTAGAGCGACCTGTGATGAAGCCATGTTGGTTAGGAACAATAATGTTGTTGATAGGTTTTACAATGATATCTAGGACTAATTTCTCGAAAACTTTCGGTAAAGCAGACATTATACAAATTGGTCTATAGTTGAATATATCGCTTTTATCTCCTTTTTTATGAATAGGGGTTAAATAACTCTTTTTCCACTGAGCTGGAAAAGAACCAGAACTTAAAGAATTGTTAAAGAGTTTATAAAGAGGATATATCAGACTACTAACACAGGTTTTGAAAAATATTGGAGGAATACCATCCGGTCCAGCAGATTTATTGCTATCTAATTCTTTTATGACTTTTTCTATAGATTCTTTTTTGATGAAACATTGGCTTAGATTTAATACCTCTTCCACTGAAATATCGGGAATCGTATTGACACGAATATCTGTGTCGTAAACACTTTTAAATGAATCAGCAAATAGATTAACTATACCTTCGATACTGTCGGCACATTTTTCTTTCAAGTACATGTTATTGGGAAATCCACAATCATTTTTTTGTTGACTTTTAGAAAAACTCCATAATTTTTTTTCACATTTTGGTGTACCTCTTTTTCAATTAGGCTTACATAATCACTATAGCATTTTATTGATAATTCTTTACACTGCTTACGTAATTTAGTAAAAGTTATGTAATCAATAAATCTTATCGTATGATATCCCACAAAATCAGCAGAAACAATATGATAATACAATAATTACTGCTTTTCGTTCAATGTACCATTTTTTTACGAATATAGGTATTAAGGTTAAACGCGACACTCGGTATATTCTACATGTTCATAGATGACATTAATTAATTTATTTTCATAAAATACGCTTATTGCTTTACAATATTAAGACAAGTAAAGTACATTCATTGTAGGCAGTAAGCCGATTTAAAATATACCCTTGTAACTGATCTCAGTAATGTAATGCTACGTATGAACAGGAGAAAAAACTGCGAATTATGGGAAAGGAACCAAGCAACCGCAAGCGGTATTTCGTGGAATTTGCGGTTGCTTCGTCCTTTTTTATAAATTATAAAAATATTAACAAAAGGTGGCATGAAAATTAGTCGGCCTTCGTGGTCAAGAGATTGATTTTCGAGTATGAATCCTAAAGTAGCGGGTTCAAGTCCCAGCGTGCTCTTATACTCCCTATTCAATTATTTTTTTGTTATTTCACAACTAATTTAAAATAATGTAGTAAATTTATAATGCATAATGTGGAAGATATTCTCAATGTCATCCTGGTGAAAGATCACCATTCAGAATTGTAACTTTGATTTAAATGTCTTTTGCCATGTTTAGTGACCAGATCTGATATACAGGTAATTTTCCATCTTCCTATTCCCTATCTCCTTCCCCTCACTGGGAGTCGGTCATCTCCTACCCTTCCCCGCCACCTTCAGACACACAATTGGGGATGATATATTCCTTATGTTCCTAGACGTTTATTGGGGTAGTCTTACGATATCTATTCACATAAAAAAATCTTACTTAGTACATCAAACTGAGGAAGCCACTTCCGGATTTCAACATTGTCTGGTTTCCCTGGCATGCTGTCATTTTCCCACTTCCACAGGACTCTCTGGGGAAGCGAGGCAAAGGCATCCTGGAAGGCTTTTAGCTTCTGGTCAGAAAGAGAGCTGGCTTTTATCATGGAGCCAAAGCTGAAGTAGATGACTCCGTGTGGTGAGTCTTCAATGTATTGTTGAAGATCCTGGAAAAAAGTAAAAAATATATCTGTGTTTCATATACGCTAAAATACGTTTTATTTAATTTGTTATGTTTTATAGGTTCCATGACAAACCAGAATATTTATAAGAAGCGTAAGGGAAAAATCATTCATCATTAATTTCATGTTTGAATTTTCAGATATCATTATAATGACGGGTGTTTCACCTTCTGAAGGCATCGTAAAACCGTGCCAAAGCCTCTGACAGATAATATAATGTATTCGTATTGAATTATGCATATACATATATGTTTCTAAGAATATATTTGTATGCGAATATCGCGCTTGCGTCCCAGATGATCCCTACTTACCGGACCCTGTAGGACTGTCCATGGCATGTCTAATTACAGTAATTACAGTACGTGTTGAGGCTGAAGGGAGTGGGCCAGGACAGAGGAAGTGAGGACGAGGAAGGTGAGGAAGAACCTGGCTATTCTAATCTGGTCACCAAACATGACTAAAGCCATTTCATCCAACTTTTAGATCCTGAATGGTGACCTGTCACCAGGGCGGTATTAAGAGTATCTACCACTCCGAGATGGTAAGTGAAAAGGTTTCAATTTATTTTTATTTACATCAATTCATTTTATTTACAACACTTCTACATCGTCAAAACAGAACAAAAGTTGTGGTTGGTATAAATATGTGTAATAATGTGTACCTAGTAAAAAAAGGTTACCGGATAAAACAGAACAGTGACAAAATGATACATGATAATATAATAGGTTAGTTTAGGTTAGGTTAGGTTTTTTTTCTTCCTTATTTGATCATTTTTTTTTTCATTTTAATATTGTATCACTCTTCTGTTCTGTTATGGAACTGTACGAAAGATTGTTATCCAGTAAAACGATTTGATTTGTATTGCACACGATATAAAAAGTGGCTTCACTGTGTTTACGCTCAAAATTGTTGTGTGTTGCATACAAATTATATGTTCAATCGTTCTTCGTGTGTATTTTAATAAAGTTAATTTTATTAGAATTCATAAATAATATAGTTTTATTCAAAAGGCAAACATAAATTTAATGTGGGAAAAGGAAAAACCAGCTGCAAATTGTATAGATATAATTATTAAAAACGTACTCCAAAATTTACAGGTTTATATTGCTGTCGATTAATTTATTTAATCATTCAATCGGGTGTGGGTACCGCCGCCCCGGAAACCATTTATTGGATAACCAACATCTCTGCCATTGGTCGACTTAAGTAGTTCGATATGTTTAGAAGACTCCTGGTACCCCTGCTAAGTCTAGCAGAGGTACCCGGGTTAATGGGGTGAGGTTTTTTTTGTCTTGGCCCACCTACTGCGTGGCGGGCCAAATCAGAAGAGACTGGTTGAGGGAGATCCTTTGACTTCTCTAGCAAGACTCTCTGGACCCACCGATTTGTAGCGGAGGGATGGATTCGTAAGTTCGTTCAATCTTGGACCTACTGACTACTAGATTCCTTACTTTGAATGAGTAAATTGTCTGAAACCATGATTTATCTTATCTGAAGAATAGAGGTCAGTGTTGTCACTTTGATTGCGCACAAGGTCAAAATAATTAAGTATTGTGTTGTGCTGGAATCGTGTGGGATTTCTTTCTACCTACGGTTAAATTCAATTTTCTTCTTGGAATGAATTGAACGTTACATTTTTAGGTATTTCTTTGCGCATTTTATACAACAATTTCAAAAAGTTTATTTGTTTGAACTTGAATGAATGTCCACATTTTTGTGAAAAATTAAATGAATTTTTTATTGAAAGATAATATTTTATGGTTCTATTTTGGAAATAATGACTTTTTGAGGTGAAAATTTTCACAATGTCTTTCAATATATTCAGAGAGAAAAATGGGAAAAAATATTGGAATGGAATTGGATATTTTTAGAATTATGAGCAACATTTGAAATCCCCTGCAATACAAACATGCTTTGTATTACATTTGTAGCTGAGTAGACATAAATCGTAATGTGGGAATATTAGTCTTCCTTTGAAAAGAAAAATAGATAATTCCAGTGTAAGACAATAAATTTCTCTACACTTACCTAAACTATTTCAAACAAAAATGTTTTACCATATTTACATCAAGTCTGTATCTTTTTTACTGGATGAAAGTAACCAACGACTAGTTTAAAGTCATGTTGAAAAAAAATCCGCGACATGCAGTGTTACAAAATTAAATTTGTTCCTGGGAAGAACTTGATGAGGAAAAAACTTTGAATTAATAGATGTGCTATCATTTTGGGATCAGCAAAGGTCAAACGTTGGAGTATGATTACCAAATCAGTGAAAAATTAAAACTTTTATCTCGTAATGTCGTAGTGTTAATCATTTCTATAACTCTTCAGAGAACTTAAGTTTGCAAAAAAGGGTATTGTGCGAATGTGGTTTTGAACACAAAAAATGATGACGATTCAAGAAAACCCGTGCGTTTGAAGATCCTTACATATAATTCCAACGAAATTCGTTTGTGGCAGCGGCGTTCTGTGACATTTTCTTCAATTTTAGGACTAAAATGTAATTTTTTATTTATTTAAAATATTATTCATAATCACCGAATAATAAAGGTATGAAAAAAACACCCGGAAAAAGTACAGGTGGCACCACTGGGACTAGAACTAGATACCTTTGGCTATCCGCTACCCTATCTGACTGTTCTAATAAACCTCACTTTAAAACTTTCACAAAAAATTGTTTTATAAAATATTTAATTTATTTATTTATCGTTTCTTTACATTGTGACTTTTTTTTAAAGTTATAATTTTTAACCTCACTAAGACAAGTCTGTGTTGAGGTTAATAATTTTACAAAATATTAAAAAAATAGTACAAAGATTATAAGAGATTTAAAATAGTACAAATATTAAAAAAAAAAATCAAATATTAAGATAACAATATTGTTACATTGACGTTTCTGCGAATTGGATACCTACATGGTACCTATCAGCCTATTCATTACAATAATATAATGCTGTAAACATGTAGGGTGACAATGATATTTAATTGCCATAAAAATGTAACAAACTATTATTTTTTTTTTAAAACAGAGAAGATAGAAAGTGAGAAAAAAAATATACATTAAAAAAGAAAAGGATAAAAAAATTAACTTATTCAAAATATTATGCCACAATTTAAAAGGACAAAGATGAATGAATATGTTGGAAATCCTCCGATGGCAGAAATAATTTATCATTTTTTTTAAATGTACACAAGGAATTTGACGATTTAATGTGATCTGGAAGGCTATTAAATAGAAGTGGAGCCTGGTACAAATAATGTCTCTGCCCAAACGAGGATTTAGGGTGAATTGCCATAAAGTTCAGACCAGAGCCAATTCTTGTAGTACGAATTTGTTGCGTTCTTTTCGCAGAACTAATATTGTTAAAAAATCTGCATAGCGTTTGTAGGATAAATAGTTGTTTTAAATTCATGATATTACATTCCTTATAAAGTAACTGTGTAGGATATGTAATTTTTTTCTTGTACATAACTTTGAGAATCAGTTTTTGGGCAATATTAAGTGGTTCTACTACAGTCTTCAGACAGGAATCCCAGCACACTATATTATACGAAAGTAGGCACTGAATTATAGCAAAATACACTGTTTTTAATTTTTCCTTGTCTAGTACATGTCTGGGATCTTTAAAAATATAGATAAGTGTCCTAACTTTATTTACTAACATTTCGACATGATCATTCCACCTCAAAAATTTATCAATTTTTACCCCCAGGTATTTGAGGCTGTCTACACTTTCCAAGGGGTTGCAGTTACACGTTTGCACACAATTGTGAATAATCAAATTATGAGAGGTAGATGGCTGACTTTTATAGGAAATGCTAAAAGTGATGTATTTGGTTTTTTGTGTATTTAAAGTTAAAATATTATTACTCAGATAATTATTATTACTCCTAAACCTCTATCACATTTTTCAAAAGTGTCACTCCAATTTTTACCCTCAAATATTAAGGCAGTGTCATCTGCAAAACTAACAATGTTACCTGGAATTTTTAGACTGCATAAATCGTTTATATAAATAAGAAATAATATTGGCCCGAGTACACTACCTTGTGGTACTCCAAATGAGATAGATTTACTATCGCTTAACATTTTATTTATTTCTACTTGCTGTGATCTATCACTAAGGTAAGATCTGAACCAATCCATAGCTGTATTATTAATGCCTAAAGATAATAATTTCTTAAGAAGCAACTCGTGGGAAACCGTATCGAAGGCCTTTGATAAGTCTAAAAATACCGCTATAGCTTAGTTGCCATAGTCCAGTGCGTTTATAACTTTGGTCAATACCTTTAATATAGCATCACTCGTACTTCTGTTCTCTCTGAAACCAAATTGGCTGTCGGAGAGTAGGTATTTTTTATGTTTCTAAAAATGATACTAATCTTGACTTAGCCAGTCTTTCTATTATTTTTGAGAGAGTATTGAGCAAAGATATTGGTCTGTAATTATTAACATTTTAGTGATCTCCACCTTTGAAAAGAGGTATAATCTTGGCATTTTTACAATGGGAAGGAAATATGCCATTCTTAAAACTAAGATTAACAATATGATTTATAGGACCAGCTAACTCATAAACATGCTGTTTATACACCATTATACTTAAACCATCGATACCACAGGAAAAAGACATTTTTAATTCATTTATAACTTTAGTAACTTCAAAAATGCTAGTAGTTTTAAATTCAAAACTATCTCCTGTAACTTGAGTACCAGGTATAAAATTGTTAACAAGATACATTTCGTTGGTTTTATTAGCACTGCACAAGTTTTTTGCGTATGTAGGACCAATATCACTGAAGAAGTTATTAACATGGTTGGTAATTATATGTGGATCCTCCTCCAATGAGATAATTTTGTTATTGATTACTAATTTTTTTATGGACACTTGCTCCTTTTGAATATTTATGGCTTTCTTTATAATCTTCCACTGTTGCTTGTTATTACCGTTGACTTTATCCAGTTTCCTTCTGTAATACGTTTGCTTTGTATATTTTATAATTTTTGTACACAAGATTCTGTATCCCTTATAATAAGCCAGCAGTTGAATATTATTAAACTCTCTTCGACATTTGTTGTGCAGTTTGTCGCGGGTTCTAAGGCATTTGATAATTCCATCATTTATCCAAGGTTTTAAGTATTTGATGTTATGTTTTACACTTTGTACCAACGAGCAACTTTCGACCTGCATTTTTAAACATTTAACGAAGTTTTCAGTAGCTGAATTAACATCTTGCGATGACAGGACTGACTGCCATGATTCTTCCTTTAATTTAGCCTTCAAAAGATTGTTATTTATGACGGTATTGATTTTTTCATTTTCCTTTGCTATTTTCGTTTGTCTAAAGCTCATAAATTTCAGCAATACCGCATCATGATCTGTTATGTCAGTAGTGAAGACAGCTCCCTGTGGTTCAAATTTAGATTTTACCATAATGTGATCGATGCAACTTGAAGCAGTAGACGAAACTCTTGTAGGTGAAATTATAATTGGCTTTAAGCCGTGAAAAGCCAAAAGTGAGAGGTATTTTTGAGTTTTTATACTCTTCATATTTTAATGCTTCCGATTTTGTTGTCCGGGTTAAATCTTCCCCATAGGAAAAACTAAACCCTTCCACTCACTTTTCCACAAATGATCAGCTAGTCAATCAACACTATGCAAGTGCATTATATAAGTAAAATAAATACAAAACAATACAAGAACAACAACACGTCAACTCACCAGAGATCAAATGGGAAAAAAAATTCACCGACTCCAGATATTTTCATATCAGAGGGTTCGGCTCGGTAGTACTTCTAACAGGGCCTATAAATCCTACTGATCCCTCAACATAAATATTTAAAAAATCTTTCGTTATCCTACATGTATTCAAAATGACCGACTTTTGCATCTTTATATATAATTTTTTTGATAGATCTAATACGCCTAAATTTTTAATGAGAGAGCTAGGTATAATGCCAGTAGCCGAAATAACGAATGGAAATATTTTTATAGTCTGAGAATGCCAAATTCTTTTAATTTCGTTTCCTAAATCTGTGTATTTTCTAATTTTTTCATTAACAGATTTTTGAATGTTACAGGAATTTGGAATAGCGACATCAATGATATAAGTTATTTTTTTAATTTTGTCATGTAAAACTATATCGGGTCTATTATGACTAATCGTTCGGTCTGTTAGTATAGTTTTATCATAATTTATTTTATAAAATTCGTTTTCTAAAAATGAATTTGGTTCGTATTCATAATATGGTACTATATTACGGCAGTCAATCAAGTTATGTTTAATTACCAAATTTTGGTAAATTATTAATAAAACTTGATTGTGCCTAAATGTATACTCGGACGGTGCTAATATAGAACATCCAGATATAATATGTTCTATAGTTTCCGGAAAAGCCAAACATTTTCTACACAAATCATCAATTTGATTTGTATCTTTGATTATATGCTTTCTATAATTTTTAGTATTAATGACTCTATCCTGAATGGCAAGCATAAATCCTTCTATTTCTGCGCTCAACTCTCCAATACTCAACCATTTGTTTGACGAAAATTTGTCAACATATGTTTGGTTGAGATAATTGAAGTGTTTTGCGTGTAAAATTTTATTTGACCAGGAATCTAATAATTCCTGGTTGGGATTTATAAAAATGTTGGCATTCTCATCGTATAAATTTATATATTTTTTTTTAATTTTTTTTTTATTTAACAATTTTTTATATAAGATAATGTGTCCTTACTGGGGTACCCCGTTCTAAGGACACATTGTATATGGTTGTGTGTTTGAAAGAGTATAAGTACATATGTTAAAATACTATATAGAAAATTAAAAAAACAATATTTAGAGAAAAATAAACCATAATACAAGCTTTAGTCTTTGTTGGGTTGCAAAATTATATCTATATTCATCCTTCCCTTATCCATAATCCCTTTCTTAATGTTTCTTTTGAAGTCAGTTATTTTTTTAAGGTTTTTTATTTCAAGAGGGAGGACATTAAATATTTTTATAGAATAATACTGCATATTTCTTTGTTTTAGTTGTAGGTTGGTGTAACATATGTTGTAATGTGGATCTTATGAGTCTGTCTGAGTTTGTCTGTGTAAAGTTGTCCTAGTTTTTGAATGCGTAAATTAGTATATCTTTTGCGTATAATTGTTTTGGTTTCATTACATTCAGGGTTTTAAAAAATAGTCGGTAGGAGTTCTGATGGGGATCCTAAGTATAATTATTAGAATTGCCTTTTGTGTTATGAGGACTGGTTTTATAGTGGAATCGCATGAGCTTCCCCATCCGATAATACCATACTGTAGTTGAGATTGGGCTAGTGCGTAGTAAATTTGAATTAGTTGTTCTTTATCTAAAATGTTTCTTATTGTTTTGAAGAAATAGGTTAGTTTTTTTTAATTTGTTGTTCACATTTTCTATTTGGGAGTTCCAATTTAAGTTTTGATCAATAATTATCACAAGGTATTTTATTGTTTGAATTTCAATCAATTTTGGGCAGTTGCAAGGAATGGTTCGCGGCTAAACAGTTTTTATGAATTTTTATGTTTAGGTTTGAATTGACATTATCTGTCTGTTTGTTGTAAATTTTGAATTTAATATATTTAGTTTTTGTATCATTTAATGTTAGTGAATTTGTATCAAGCCATTGTTTTACCTGATTCATCCCTTCTTCAGCTTTTACGAATACAGTCTCCCACGACTTTCCATGGAAGAGAAGAACTGTGTCATCTGCGAAACTAATTACTGAGCCGTGACAGTTTAGATTACATAGATCATTTATATATATCAGGAATAAAATCGGCCCTAAGACACTGCCTTGTGGAACTCCGTATTGAATTGGTATTCGTTGACTTGATTCATTTTTAATCCTGACTAGCTGTGACCTTTCTGACATGTAGCTTTGAATGAGATTCAGTTCACGACCTACGATTCCAATCTTTTTGAGTTTTTTTAGAAGATATGGATGATCAATTGTATCGAAAGCTTTACATAGATCTAAAAATATTCCGATACACTTATTACCATTATCGAGACTATGTTTTATACTTTTTACAATAGAGGCGATGGCATCGGAAGTTCCCATATTTTTTCTAAATCCGTATTGATTTTCAGATAGTATGCGGTTTGTTTCAAGATATTGGGTGAGCTGTTTCTAAATAACTTTCTCTACTATTTTTGAAAGATTATTCAATATTGTTATCGGTCTATAGTTACTTATATCCGCTTTATTTCCAGCTTTACAGATTGGTATAACAGAACCCAATTTAAGCGATACAGGAAAGATACCTTGATACATCTGTTCACAAGGTGGAGAAGTGGTTGGATTAGTTCATCTCTAGTTGATTTAATTATTCTCATTGAAATGCCATCTGATCCGGAAGTGAGTGTTGGTTTCAATGAATCTATAATGATTTTAATGTCATCTGCCGTAACTGTATTTAATTTAAAGGTGATATTATTAGTAAGTACGTTGTTATTCTCATTAGCAGTACGAAGAGGTTTAATGATTTTTTTAGCTAAATTAGAACCGACATTGGAGAAATATTCATTTACAAATTGGACTATTTCCCTTGGATGTTCTTTCATATTTAATTTTTGATTTGGTGTATCCAGTTCGGAAATATCACTGTTTGTATTGTTGTTAGTATATGTCATCTCCCTAATAATTTTCCAGACAAGTTTAGGGTCGTTATTACAGTCTTGAATCTGACTTTTATAATAGTTACCTCTGGCATATTACAGAAGTTTGGAACACATATTTCTATAATGTTTATAAAGATTTATTAATGAAAGATCAAGTGGGTTTTTTTTAGTTTTCAAGTGTAATTTGTCTCTAATTCTTATACTTTTTAGAAGTCCTTGAGTAATCCAAGGTTTTTTTTTATTTTACGTTTGTGTGAAGTCTGTGTTGTGAATGATTCTGAACATTTATGAATATTTGTTTAAACAATGTTTGTAAACCAGTGCCAGCAATCTTGAAAATCTTTAATTTTAAGTAATTCTCACCAATCTTCCAATTTTAATAAATCCTTTAATTTGTTAACATTAATTCTTTTTTTAACCAGTGTGTTTTTAATATATGTTTGTGTATTTTGAAGTTGAATGGTGAGTAGTAGTGTAAAGTGGTCAGTAATATTGGAATGGTGAACGGCGGTACAGTATGGTTTATTTGTTTTCACCAAGATGTGGTCAATACAGGAGGCAGATACAGTTTGAGCGTTTTCGTTATATCCTAATCTTGTTGGTGTCAATATCACCACATAAAATGATTTCCTTATTTTGTATAGATGTAGAATCAAGTAGTACACTCAGTGATTCAAGGAAACTATCTATATGAGTCTGGGACGGAGATCTGTAAATGGCTATTAAACATGTATTATTCGATATTTGCATTCTTAAGCAGTTTGCTCCAGGGAAAACAATTTCCTCAACAGTCGCCTGAACATTTTGTTTCAATTAGGCAACTACACCATCGTTTTGCAAATAGTTATTATTTGTATTGTAAACTGTGTATCCGGGGATGCTAGGTATATTGATCAAATTTTTTAGCCAAGCTTCTGTAAAAACTAATACCTCAGGACGATGTTCTATGCCATCAAGCATAGTTATGGTTTCATCAAAGTTTTTACTTAAACTTCTAATGTTCAAACAAAGTAAAGAAAAGTTTGAATGTTTCAAAAAATTTTTGCAAGTAAATGAATCTTTAATAGTTAAATTAGGTTCTGTATTGTCATCCAAATCAATGTTTTTTCCTAAATCGATATCCATTTTTAATATATTAAATATTGTCGGTGCCTTTTACCATACAACTTCTTTCATTAGAATGGATCCATTTTTAAACCAAATATATTTGTATTTTAATTCTCTTCCCTTTAATTTGGCTTTCCAAAGCAGTTCTGTAAAATAAGGAGATAGCGATTCTCCTAGGAATATCATTTTTTCACGGTTTGAGATCACCTTCTTGTTTGCCAATAATTTTGATCTTGTTTCTGGATTTCTAATTTTTAAGAGAATTTTTTTCGGATGACCTGGTCTTCTGTCATATTGTCTTATTGCTGATGTAATATCCTCTGTACTTATTTGGATATTAGCACTTTTTATTAGGTTTATAGCAGTTACTTTGGGATTTTCATCTGTCTTTTCCTCAATTCCTGTTATTTCAATACAGTTATCGTGGTTCGACTGTTCTAAACAAGCCAGTCCGGTTTCTAGATGTTTAATAATTTTACTTTTATTTGTCAAATCATTTTTTAAGCTTTCGACTTCTCCTTTAACTTCATTCATGGAGTCCAAACGAATTATTATGTCATCATACTTTTGACAAATAAATTCGGAAGTTTTTTGAAATTCCGACTTTTTTTTTTCAATGTTTTCGAGTATTTGGGTTTTGAGTTTCTCCAGTTTTGTGTCTACGAAAGACGCAAATTTAGTAAAAGTATCTTCTTCTGGGCTATTGTCTTCGGAGGCAGTGTTCATTTTGTTTTTGGATCTTGTAAATGTATTTAGAGTATCTTGAAAGCTTGTTTTTTTGTTCGAACTCATGGTCACCCTTGCAGTAGTTTTGGTAGAAACAATAAGATGCGCAAGCGCCGTCGACGCAAAACAAGCAAGCCGAATGGCCCGAGTTTGAAAGATGGTGGTGGAGTTGGCCAATCACAAGTGATTCACTTATACAGTAAACAGATGTCAACTTCACCGTTACTATTTCGCGATGTTAATAATTTATAAATCACTTGAGTAATCTCGCTTCAACGCGCAAAATTCTTATCACAATTGATGCAGTGAACACTTAGGTAAATGTCGCAACTGACTCGAATTGAACCGTTCACCGATATACACAATTAAGCCAAGTTTTCAACGGGTCACTATTACTGTGTGCTACTTTGATTGTTGTCGTTTGTGTTAATTGTTAATAGCTCATAATAAAAATTCAGAGGCATTGGTTATATATGTCTCCGAATTACAATACCCCAGTTGAACTGTTATTAATCTGAGCCTACTGAACCTACTAAAAATAACAAAAAAACTATAAAGATTTATAGAGCACGACTACACTGCAGTATACACGCCCCTGGATCGTTGGAATATCCTTTAACCTTTTCTTTATGAGCTTTATATAATAAAACAAATAACCACAAAATAAAATGGCCCAAAGTGGAAAGGTTAAATGGTCTTACAGGCATGGCTTTAGTTTTGGCGGAAAAGAATACTAGTTCTGAGAAAATTGAGGATAGGTTGTCCGGTAAAGTTTCGCTTCAATACTGATTGGAATTACGTGACAAAATACAGAGAAAACTTCGAAATAAATATAGACGTTTTGATGGTGCGAATTTTTAAATTATGTTCATATGGTGGATTGCTTGCACGAGAGTATTTTTTTTCTAGAATTTTTTATGGCTCAGAAATATTGTAGATTAATGCTGCGAATAGAAAAAATGCCCTAAAAAACTAACCTTTTAATTAATGGGTTACTTTTTATAATGCTGTCCATATACACTAGAAGTCAAGATTTATTTCAGTGCCGAAGTTTTGGGACTAACTACCATATGTATTTCTCACTGCACGGAATACTTACGTAGCGAAATAATTATGCCGAATCAGTGGACAAACTTTAATTTATAGTTAACAAATACAAAAGATTGATGGAAACCATTTACTGGGTGACTACAAGTTCTGCCATAGGTTACCCCAAGTGGTTCGCAACGTTTGGTGATTCAGCAGGGGTGCCCGGGTTCATCGGGTGAGGTGTTTTCGGGATGCGGCGTGCCAGATCCGGAGAGGGAGAGGACCCATCGCCTTGCGCCGCATTTGGAGGGATATATTCACTCCTGAACACACTAATCTCTAGATTTCCACCCAACCGTCATACCATTTACCTTTGGCGAAATTATTTTCTTCAGGGTATTTTCTTTGGAATTAGTGTATATGAAATAAATAGAAAATAATTAATGATTGGAAAAAAATATTTTTGTAGATCTAAATTTAAAATCAAATCAGCTAGTTTACAAATCTACCTGAAGTAAATCATTATTTAGACGTCAATTAAAAAAAACTTTTCTTAAAAAAAATATTCATGATCAAGCGATCATGATGTTAAATAATAAAAAAAACTGCGCTATACAAATGATATGTTACTATAGTTATGATCAAAGCTACATGTAGATTCTTTCCATTCAAATATTTAAAAAAAAAATACAAGCTATTACTAGCAATAAACACACTTGTTACGATCAAGATACCTAACTACGTTATCTTGCAAATAAGTAAGTGCTTTCAATGTACAAACAGTTGAAAGACAACAGAAAAAATACCTGTTTACATCCAAAAAACTTCTTGGAAAAAATACGTGTATAGTATTGTGTAGGCATCGTACAGCCCATCCGTCAGAATGATAGTGCGGATAATATGGCCTGAGTGGCGAATTATCACACTTTTATCAGTTTTTTAACCTGTGTAAAAAATTGCAATCGAAAAGAACGATCAATCAGAAAAGGCTATCAAAACTAAAATGTTATTATTTACGATAGTGTCTTGGCCTTCTTGTTTCATTGATTGAAATAACGGACTCTTGTAAAGTTATGGCTGTTATTTTTAATAATAATGTCCGTATGTCGGCACTGAAGAGATAAAACACCAGAAATGCCTTCCATATTGATTTTAATGGAAACCAATGTCACCACTGAATTAATACCTTTTGGTTCTAGCCCACACCGAGAAAAATTATTAATATATACCAATAAAATATTGATAATCTATTAAGAATCTTTTAGAATTATTTGTAGTATGGTTAAAAACGGGATTGCAGGCCTTTAACGAATGAATTTACAGGTTTGCTGATAAACTTTCAGTAAAACACGAATGTGTTATCGCGACGTCTTGGTCGGTTGTAACACTTCGCATTTCGTCATCATATAATATCAGGAGATGAATACGTCTTCCAATAAAATTGTAAATGGTATGTAGTCCCGTTTTTAACTATTTTTTTTAATATAAGAGAGTGTTTCTTTGGAATTATTATCAGATTTAATCTCTGTTCATGTTTTTTTTATGCGGAGGCTTTTTAAAAACATAATTTTTGCATTATAAAATCCTATCTCTTTAATATCTCTTTAAATACTTTTAGTATGATGCAGTATTTTCACTAAAAAAACGTTAAACACGTTTGTCTCAAAATAACTAGTTATGCAATCATTATACATGAAAATAATTCATCATTATTTAATAAGCAATTTATGATCGGCAGCTTCTTAAGATCCGTAGATTATCATATATTGTAAAACCTAGATAGAAAAACCACAAACTTATTGTGCCAAAACAATTCAAGGCCAACTTCATTGTGTCAGAATCCAGCTTCGACCACCTTGACCGAGAAACGGAAGCGCAACAACTAGTGATTAAAAAAAAATGTTTTTCATTGTTTTAATTACTTCTTTCTGACTTTTAGATTTTCTATCGCTGTAGTCAAATAACCAGTTAAAAGTTTATCCCATAGTTCTAAAAACAATCATCATTGAATGATCTTAAATGCTTTTCGTAAGTAAATTAGAATGGATTTTGGTAGAGTTTTTATGTTTATCCACAAGGTTCAATAGGAGGCTTGGCATAAGACTGCGAATCAGGAAATAATGGTGCAAAAATATGACTCGTCATTCCAATCACCATCCTTGATACTTCATAAAAGCAATTAGGATTTAATGTTATGATGGCCGGATCTACTTTGGGAACAAATGGAAAAGTGTAGCAGGGGAGCAATTATATATTTTATCGTGATTGACTTTAAATAGGCAGTACCTTCTTACTATTCGCAATTAGTAATCTTTTTTCATATTAAGGCGATGCACTACGCCGTGTAATATTTTAAATTGAGCCGCTATCAATAACAACCCTTATGTAGATGGCGATAAGGTTTAAATTCCCGCTTAACACCATCCGCCTGTTTTGATTTAAGCAAGAAAAAAACATGGCCAAAAAGTGCCTTTTATTTTATTTTGTGGATGTTCAGGCATATATATTTAATTTTTTTTCGACCATTTTATAAATATTTTAATTTTCCACACTATACAATAAAATCATAACCGAAAATGGGTTCGTAAGTAGGAGATTTTGAACTTTAAAGCAGTTTTCATAGGCCGTTACATTATTTTTTTCTGGGCTTATAAAAAGACTCATCTAAAAAATACTCTATTATTTCAAAGGCCAAGATGTATTCTACTCGCAGTATTTAATTAAAGTATCTGAAACATTTCTAGGCGACCAAATTTTCAAACCAAAAACACATGATTTTGCATTCCTACGTATGGCATCGCCTTAACCCCAAACAGGAGGTCCTGAGGAAATTAATTTCGCTCAGGGCCTATGTCATCTTTGGGGGTGCTGTGTGGAGGGTATTTTTTTAACGAAAGGAAAGAGAGGAATTTTCGGAAAGGTAAAGGGTATAAGGGTTGGGTGGGAATCTAGGGATAAGTGTATTCAATGTTTTTTTAGTTTATTCATATTATATTGAATGTTAATCTATAAAGCTGATAATAATAATAATAATAATAATTGGATAATTTGTAGAGCGCCGTTTTTGTGAAAAATCACCTCAAGGGCGCTGTACAATTTATTTCCTAGGATCTACATTTGTTATTTAGAAAAGATACCAAAACATACTTACCTGGCAAGTCACTTCCAACAAACACAATTATATTAAAAAGTTTATGCTTATAAAAGATAGAACTGCACGCAGAGGACACTACATCAAAAAACACTGGTCGTCGCATGATCTTAAGTCTGCTATAGTTTTTATTTTAATTTAAATGTATTTTAACTGTCTTAAAAGCCTACAAATTGTTACTTGTTATCATTTTTATTTATTTATTTTTAATTATTATTTTTATTTATTTTATTTTATTTTTAGTATTTTTTACATTTTGTTAATTTAAATTTAAATTGCCGTCAACTGTGAAAGTGGAGGTTTCTGAAATTATGGATACGACTGTCTGAAAAGGTGCGTTTTAAGTTTAGACCTAAATTCTGTCGAGTCTGCGATCATTCTCAAATCATGTGGCAGTCCATTCCAGGCTTTAGGTCCTGACACGGCAAAAGCACGCTCACCGAACTTAGTATCTGGTGTGCGCTTTGGTTCCTTCAACCTTCCGATAGCTGATGACGTTGCTGACCTAAGGGTTGACTGTCGGGAATTGGAATCTTCTGGAATACACAATTCTGATAAATAAGCCGGAGCCATTCCGTTAAGTGACTTAAATACCATCCAGCATACCTTGAACTGGATTCTTTCAGGACATTTGAGCCAGTGCAGATTTTTGAGATGCTCTGAAATGTGGGAGTATTTAGATAATCCGGTGATAAGCCTTGCCGCGGCGTTGAAAACGGATTGTAATTTGTTGATTTGACATTTAGGGAGACTTGCATATATTCCGTTGCAATAATCTAGACGTGAAACAACATAGGAATTGACTAGCAATTTAGTCGCCTCTGTTGGGGGGTTTCTCCGCACTGCTTTAATTTGCCTTAATTGAAAGAACCCCGTGCTTACAGTTCTGTTCACCTAAGTTTTAAGGGAAAAATTAGCGTCCAGATTGACACCCAGTAATTTGATGCACGTTTTTGGAGTGATGTCACTTCCGGAAATGGTTATTGGGGAGTTTTCAATGTTATGCTGACGTCTGCTTGTAGCAGTCCACAGAAACTCAGTCTTTGTGGGATTCAGTTTCAATCTATTTGAGGTCATCCAGCGAGTAATTGCTTCTATACACTCAGTTATACGAATTTTTAAACTGTTTATTTCTTCTGGTAAGCAGTAAAAATAAACTTGCTGGTCATCAGCGTAGCAGTGAGATAGAAGGCCGAATGATTCTATTATTTTAGCGACATCATTTGTGAAGAGGATGAAGAGTAGTGGGCCCAGAACGGACCCTTGGGGTACTCCAGAAGAAAGGGTTGCATAATTTGATTGGTTTTTTCCCACTTTTACGGCTTGTAAACGATTGGCCAGGTACGATGTCAGCCAGGTCTTAACATCACAGTTTAAACCAAATGATTCATCTAATCGTTTAATAAGAAAGTCATGGTCAATCGTGTCAAATGCAGCACTCATGTCCAAGACTGAAAGAAGTGCCAGTTTACCCGACTCAATGGCAGTAGTTATGTCCGACAAAACACGTAGTAACCCGGTTTCTGTGGAGTGGAACCGTCTGTATGCAGATTGGTATTTAGTTAATAATTCATTTGAATTTAAGTGACATATGACTTGTGAGGCAGCGATTTTTTCTAATATTTTTGATATAAAAGGCAGATTTGAAACGGGTCGGTAATTTGAAAGATCTTCAGCGTCCAGTTGTGGTTTTTTTAATAATGGAGTTACGATAGCTGATTTAAGGGATTTTGGAAAGTCACCCGTGCTAAGTGACTTATTGAAAAGATGAACTAAAAAGGGAGCAATTTCATTGCAACACTTTTTCAGTAGCCACGTTGGAATAGGGTCGAGCGAACACTGCTTGTTCGGTGAAGTAAGAATTAATTTCCTTACTTCTTCTAGGGATGTAGGTTTGAAGGCAGAAAGGTTTTCTCTATTGCATTTAGTAAAATACGGTGGTGGAGCGTAGGTTGTTAGGGCTCGTATTGCCTCAATTTTGTCAAGGAAAAACTTGGAGAAGATTTCCGGAGCTATGTCGATTGTATTTGGTGCATGGACATCAGCAATGACTGTCTTAACCGAGTTCCAAAGACTACGTGGATTTTGGCGCTCTGAAGTGATCCTATTTGTCCAATATTCAGACCTTTTTGAACGGATTAAGATCATGTACTCTTTTTGAGCCTGTATCCAATCGTTCCGTGATGTAACCCCCGAGTGTCTGTAGGACCTCTCCAATTTACGCATCAATCTCTTCTGGCTCCGACATTCTTCGTCAAACCAGGCATCAGATTTTCGTAGACGCCGAGTTTTTGTAGAAATTGGAGCATATGTATTTAAAAGGGTTGAAAGGATGGTGTTATAATCTGCTGCTAGTTTGGTTGGCGACTCTGTTTCCCATGCGCTATGTGTACAGAGCGAAGAAGCTTTTAGTTCTGACAGGAAGTCGTCAAAGTTAAAACCGCGCCATGCTCTTGATGTGATAGTAACGTAAGGAATTTTCGGTGGGTTAAAATCGATTTCTGCGCGAATAAGTCGATGGTCTGATAGTCCTACATCCACACTATCCGCTACCAGAAACGGACCGTTTGACTTTGAGATAAAAATGTCCAAAGTTCCGCCAGCATTGTGAGTTGGGGAATTAACCCATTGACGGCATCCGAAGCAGTCTAATAAATCAGTGAATTTAAGAGTATTTGGTGATTCTAGACGCTCTAAGTGAATGTTAATGTCGCCTGTTATGAAAATATTATCGGAAAGTCCCACAACCCGCTCGAGAAAACACGAAAATTCATTAAAAAAGTCCAAAGTGATTTGTTTTGAACCAGGCCGGTATAGGGTACATAAAATGAATGATTCTCCTGCAGACGAAACTCGGCATCCCAAGTGCTCAAAGGTTCGGTATGCACCAATTGACACCCTTGTTAAACGCAAGCCCTGGCGACCTAAAATCACGATACCCCCGTGATTTACGCTAGCGATGTTGTCATCCCGAGAAATTGTTGCTTTAGGTCGGGCTTCTTCTAGCACGACATAACCTTGCTAAAAATAATCCACCTTGTCTACAATATAGGTAGGTCACGTGGGATTTATTTTTATTTAAAAAAATTATGGTGTTAAAACTTTTTTTAATAACATTTTTCTATCACTTTTGAAGATAGAATATTATCATGTACCTACTTGCATATTCTCAACCAAATCCTGTGGTTTTTAAAATACGACAAAAAATTGAAAAATCTATCACTAAATGACGAGCTACGAAGTCGAGGGGTAAGGCTCTCGACTAGCAAGCTGGAGGTGGTGAATTAAAATTAAAATTAATTCGCAGTTGTAAATTTTATTAAATTAATCTGTGTTATTTTACAATCAACTCATTACAAAATAATATATAGGGCAGTTACAGCACGTTCCATAGTGGAAGATACTCTCAGTGTCGCCCTGGTGTAAGACCATCATTCAGAATTGGAACGTTGCTTAAAACGGCTTTAGCCGTGTTCGGTGACCAGATATGAATAGCTAGATATTTCTCCTCTTTCCTCTTCCCTATCTTCTTCCCCACCCCACTACCTTCAGCTTCCCAACATACCCTGATTGGGGATGCCATAGTATCACTGGCTCCAGACGGTTGGGAGAAGCTGGGACTCTTGCGCGGTTTCACATTTGAAAAAAATCTATCATCATCCAAGTGGCTCAATAACTGATATACCATCTGCACGTAATACGTGTTGTTAAGTGAAGCACAAAAATATCATTTTAACTATTAGTGTTTGCTCTCCATGGTGTGTTTACATTTATTATTTATTATGGCCGCGTTCCAAAAAACACGAATGAATCGCCGGCAGTCTGATTTTAATATTTTAATTACAGGCAAGTCTGGTAATTTAAATTATTATGTAGTTCATTATAGTATAGAGAGAATATAAACATTTAAATGTCATTTTAAAAAAAATGATTTACATCTGTGATCTAATAACTATCTCTATAGTAGCTTATTTATATTGATATAAAATGTGAATTACTTTTTAATAGTTTTTCGAAATAATAATCATAACCAGAAGAGTCTGTTACTTTTATATTTCATTAGTTCAATAATTCGGTATCGCTAGAGATCATTGAAAAAACAAAAAAAGGGTTTTCGTCGACATTTTTCGGCAGTATCTTTGTTTCATAGCGCTGTAGCTCTTGATTAAAAAGACAGTGCGAGCTTAATACAATAGCGTTTATCCTGATATTGCAGTCTGAAATATTAGTGCAATTATCACATTAATTTCATTTTTTTCATCAGTGTATGCTTTTGAATTCAATAAACATGATTTCTACTAAATGGGAAAGTGTTTGAAGTAAGTAATGACAGCTTCAAGTTTCAATCTCACGCTTGTTGAAAAATGGAAAACCGCGTTAATGATAAATGTTTCTTATATTCACATGAAGTTGTTACCATTGTTCTTTATGTTCCTTCGTGTGAACTTGAAATGTGAATGTGAAACGTAAGATTAGCGTTTGAAACCATAACCTTACAAAAAACAGTGCTATGATTTACGATTCACAAATATTTGCATATATTTTTAAGAGCCGTCAATTGGTGTACAAGCTACAAAGACAAACTTAGCTAGTTGTAACATGATGTAGGTATTATTAGAAGCTAATATTTTATCTCGAAAGGAATAGGTACGCCGACTGACTGACTGCCTAAAAGTGAAAGTTTTAGTTAAAATCTAGGTGACTGAGAGTCCGTCCTTCACGGCCCCAATAGTCAATTAAGATAAGATTAGCCAATTTAGGAAAATAACAAAAATATAAATGTGTATATTTGGTGTATAACATACCTCAGGAAGTGTTTTATTGTTCTTTAAATAAAGCCCGCCAACTTCCTTGATGTTTGGTGCTTGAGCAAACGCCCCGTGAAGAGGGAAGTAAGCATTTGTCATAATCATGCTGACGCCTTTGGTAAGGGTATCCAGCGATGGAACATCATCTCCAAGATATTTAGCTATTATCTTTTGAGTTGGAAGTGTGGATCTGAAATAGTACCCCAGCTTCATACAGGAGCAGATAGCCCATGAAGTAATCACTTCAAAGAAATCTGGTTTAGTTCCATAACCCAAATTGTGGCATGGAACAAACGCTGGGTTAGAGCTGGCTCCTAGTCTGTCATGATGCCAGGGCATCAGAATATCAGAAGTGATGCCAATTGATGGAATACCCAGTTTATATACAATACCCAACAAGCAATCAGAATTGAACTGCTCGATCAGGGCAACATCAAACTTCTGTCCACTTTTAACAAGCTTTATAACTTCTTCGTTGGTTAATAAAACTTCACAGATTTCCTTTCCGAACTGATACAGGAACTCACTTTCAACTGCGACTTGCACCATGGCCAAGAGCTTAGGAATTGCTTCAAAATCTCTTAAATCTATCACATCTTCGGAATGTCCGGCTTCCGAAGTGAGGATGATGTCTTTCCTCGTTCCGTTTTGAGTTTTTGGCGGAAAGTGGCTGACTACTGTGACATCGTGACCCTTTTCGGCCAACGCGTTTACCAAGGGATCGATAACATAGTGATGGCTTTTCCCTGTGTAGGGAAACAACGCTAGAATTTTCAACGAATTGACACACGCGCAAAAGAGGACCAGAAAAATAGCCGTTCTAGTAATCATTTTCGCGGCGTAGGGAACACTGTCACACACCGAGCGTTATCAACACACTGAATAAATTTGAGATGTTTGTTTATGATCAGTAATCAATTCTTATCACGCCTAGGTCTAAAAATATAACTACCGACTACCGTTGGGGTTTTAGCGAAGACGCAAACCGCTTCGATATCAGTGGAAGACTGACTGTTTGGAGGTCGCAAGTTTGCGGTTGTGTAACGAATAAGCGACCAACCATTCGGCGCAGTCAGTCTCAATTAGGTACCTACCGACAGAAGTATTATTTCTGGGACGTATTGTAAAGCGGAGTCATTAAATTATTGTTTTGCGGGTTGGTGGTTATGCAATCAATGTTATAATGGGCACGTAAGGAATCAATACTGTTTCGAATTAAAATATTGGGCCAATGGTTTCTGAAAGTTGAGAACTCTTTTGCACCATGAAATACATAAAATTAATTAAAAGTTACGTAATGTGAACACTTTTAGAACTAGCCCCATGCTGAGGATGAAATTACATCAGGAAAACATAGTCTTGTGGGACTCCCGCAAAAATTATATGAAGTTTTTGCGGCTTCTAAAAATCGGTTATATTTTGTGCTACACAATAAACATAATAATAATTAATATTTAATTTAACACGTGTTCATGTAATGAACACGTGTGCCTTGACCTTGATAATATATAATGACGAAATGTAAAAATATTAGGATTTTTATGGACATCTGTTCCATATATTCGTATTTTACTAAAAGTTGATCGGGAAACTTATCAATTCATTCGTTAAGAGGAAGCTACAAGCCGAAAATGTGTATATTCTTGGTATACCTTATATTGAAGGTAATAGGCATTAAAATCGCTATATAATCGGAGACTAGAAACGTTCGATTTCAGGCACAAAACTGTTTTTTGTTTATTTTGTAAATAATTTTATAAGAAAGCAAAAAAGTTAATCAAGTGAAACTGTCACAGATAATCTTAGCTATAATATTGTATTTTTTAAAAGTGGTTTCCTTTATTTTTTACATTGCTAGTGAAAAATATTTTTTTTAGTAGCTTACAATTATATTTTATATTGAGTAATTTATTATTTTATTTGTATTCTACTCGAGCGAAACGATAGGAAAACCTTCAATTTATCTAAAGCATATTTTTTTGTATTCATAATGTTCACCAATTCGTTATAAAGATTAATCAAAATAATAATTTACCACTAAGCTTCGCCTTAAGGGCTGCAATCCCGTTTTTAACCGGAATACGAATTATTTGAAGGGATTCTTAAGAAATTAGGAATACTTATTTTTCTCAGTGTAGTTAATAATAGATTAATAGTGGGTTAGATTTATGTTTACGTACCTATTTAATAATTTATTGTTTGAAATGTTCATTCCATTCCATTTACCATCGCTATCACGGCATCGTTCGCAAAATAATAAACTGATTTACAATCATTAGGCATACTTAAATAAATAGCAAATCATTGGTAAGATAGTGCTATTTGCCTCTTGGAACAATGCCTTAATATTCCGTAAGAATCACGATTTTCTCATAATCATTAATCACTAATCACGAAGAATACCTTTACCCACTGCCAGGACTGTACTGGATTGGATTAGCCACACAATGACCAATTTTCAATTATTTTCTCCACAGTTCGTAGATGGGCACAAAACACCGAACAGATGATTCCTAGAAGTGTATTCCTAGATCTGTATTTGAAAAAACCGATATCGCCAACAAATAAAACCTTTCTACTCCTAGGTTTCAGATATGCCAATGAAAGTTATTTCTGTGCAAGAAAGAATTTCGACGTTTAAATTTTTTTTGATTAATTTCTTTAAAATTATGGAAAAAATATCTAATTTCGGCAAAATAAACATAGACTTACCATGAAAACAGCAGGTCGCAACAGTTTATTTAGTGTTTTTTTATTTCAATTTTTTCGATAATATGATATTATAGCGTAACTCTTTACCTCACTTTAGTCCCAACTGCTCCCAACCGTCTGGAGGTATTGAGACTATGGCATCGCCAATTGGTTTAAATTATGAGGCTAAAGGTTTTGGGGAGGGGAAGGAGATGGAGAAGAGGTAGGTGGGGGAGTACCCGGCTATTCAGATCTGGTCACCAAACACGTCTAAAGACATTTTAAGCAACGTTTCAATTCTGAATGGTGGTCTTACACCAGGGCAATACTGAGAGTATCTTCCACTCTGGAACGTGCCGCAAATATACTATATATATTTTTTCAAATTAATAAACGAATTGCTAGTCGGGAGCCTTACCTTTACCCACGGAGGCCGTCAGTCTCAATTCTAATTAAAATATCTGACTAATACAGGGTTTTCCAATAAGAGGTGTTATTTTAAATAGCTCGCTATTTCGGTAGATGTTACTTTTAAAGCAGTCATTTTTTGACATTTGACAAGTAAAAACTATGCCATTAATAAAAATTGAACGATACACGCTTCAACAATGCATTGAAATCATTAAAATTCACTTGAGTGAATCAAATGCAAATCATCTTGAGTGATGAGGCCCATTTCCACCTCGGTGGCTTCGTCAACAAGCAAAATTGTCGCATCTGGGGATCGGAAAACCCAAGAGTTATTGTTAAAAAGCCTCTCTATCTTCAACGTGTGACTGTTTGGTGCGGTTTATGGTCCGGCGGAGTTATTGGACCTTAATTTTTAGAAAATGAGGCTGGAGCAACAGTTACGGTGAATGGATGATTTAAGATTTTTTATGGCCCGAATTGGATGGTATTGATCTGGACAACGTTCACTTTCAACAAAACGGCAGTACGTGCCACACAAGCAACAAAACCATTGATCTTTGTAATATTTTCATGAAGATGTTCTTGTTTTTTATTATATTTTTACATATAATATTTTCTTCTCTCTTGGCTATGGCCGATATTTAATTTTTTTTTCTAAGGCTTTGCATATGTGTTGGCAGGGATGGGAAATTCCTCCCCTACAACACATAAGCCTCCATGAAAATTGGACCCTTAATTTCTTTGATATCTACAGAAAGCTACTTAAAGCTCTCTTGTACTACGTATCTTTATAGACATATGTACTTGACTAATTAATACGTTATTTACGATCTTGAACGCAAATATTTTCGTATTTATATTCTAATTAAATTCCATCAAACGTTGTGTAATTTTTTGATTTATGATAAAGGATTTTAATTACTTTCATTTTGTGATAACCCTCTTGATTCTGATCGAGGCGTTGAGTTTCAAAATTGAATTGGTCTTTCCATTGCAAACCTAGACTTAAATGAATTCTCTGAATGAGATAACTTTCCTATTGTAATTATTCTGATTCCCTGCACCCTAACAAAGTCGTAGTTAAACGCTGGTAAGAGATATTATACATGTTTATTTGGACAGGTAATTTAATATAACTCAAATGGTTAATTTTTAGTAAATTTGATTTTGGTAAACTCTTGTGTCTGTTTGGCACCACTCCTTTATGATTCTGCTGCTATAAGGTACATGTAAAGATTGATTTAGTAGGTTAATGTAATTAGTTAATTGCATATTTGACGAACTCGGAATAACCCATTTGCTGGCATAATTTGGCTCCTATCCTCCTACAAGTAAACGAGATGATCGTGAGTCAACGAGAAATTCGCACAATCTTTTGACACGGTTCTTTGATTGATACCTAAGTTATCGCGTCCCAAAGAACCTTCCACGTCATCATGCATGCCTTCAAGTTTCCCCTCGGGTCCCGATACCCCCAAATTCCGACCCCTCCTTGGACTACAATTTACTTAGGGCGAACCGGTTTCGTCCTATATACAATCATATACTCACGGTTGGTGTGGACTTACGGGTCGTGAATCCTTATTCCACGTTTAAGAGAAAATGCGAGAATGGTCCAGAGGACCTAAAATGCAAGCTGTATGCAGGTCCGCATTCTCCAGTAAACAGTACATACGAATAAATATATGTATACATACAGTTTGGGAAAGGTTTATAACTTGCAATACGAGGCTATCTACCTCGCATTCCAAGCTCAGATCTCGCACAAAGAGTTCTGCGAAACTCTAGGCTTGGTAACCGAATATATACGTAAGAATAAGATTATACTAAAAAATACTAGTAGAATAAGATCTTATTGATAGTTTGTTTTGGAGAGCTATCGAACTCCAGGCTTTTTGTTTGGTTTTGACGTTTTTATTTAAGAGAATCGCCATCTCTATTTGGTTTGGTTAATGGTCTTGTTATAGGAGCGACCACTGCCTCCTTTTGGATGAACTGTATTTGTTTTAAATTTTACCTCCAGGGTTCAACATTAATTTTTGTTCATCCTATCCCGTGATTTTCCAATTGTTTCAAGTTGTTGATTGCCACATAAGAGTGTACTCGACTCTCAAATGGCAACTGATGGGATCTATGCGAACACTCCATCAATAATATTCAAATGTTTCGTATAATTATTCGATATAAATCTTTCTAACCCGTGATTTTTCAATTGTCGATTGTGAATGATAGGTATTTGTAAGCACGCAGCTTCTAGCTGTTTCAGGTAACTAATAAAAATCTAAGCGACTATCTAATCAATGGTTTTCAAATGTTTCATGTAATTTTCGATATAAATCTGGCTAACCCGTGATTTTTCAATTGTCGTTTGTGATTGATAGGTATTTGTGAGCCCGCAGCTTCCAGCTGTTTCAGGTAATTAATAAAATCTATGCGACCATCTAATCAATGGTATTCAAATGTTTCATGTAATTTTTCGATATAAATCTTGCTAACCCGTGATTTTTCAATTGTCGTTTGTGAACGATAGGTATTTGTGAATGACCCAAATCGCTGCACATTGCACAATGACATCCTGATGATTATCCTAATAACACTGATAAATTATCTAGTTACGGCCAAGGTCGTTTCCAAACTATGCAGTTGACCCAATTCTCCAGTGAGCTCTTTATTTGTAAACAAATTAATAACATAAACATCTCCTTTGACATACTAACCCAGATGTGAGATTGTTTATTTAAAAAATATCTCGCTCTCTCACAATTCAGTTATGTTACCTTTTATTGTGCATAGTTAATTAAAATATTTTTAATTCCTTTTTGAAATTAAACTATTTATTTAATGTTCCGAATTTAGTAAATTTACTAGAGTTTAATTAAAGAAAAGAATATATATATAAGTACACATATCTCGATTGTCAAAATATGTTAAAAAAGGGTACATATACTAATAAATAAATATAAAATATATGATTTTACATAGTCTCGAATATTAATAAATACATATTTTCTTTTTCAATAATATAGATTTGTCCTCAGGTAGGTATCTAAGATCGCTACCATTTCGATGTTCTGATTAAATGATAAATATATATATATACATATACATGTAGGTACATACATTACTTATATATATTATTTTTTTATATACAATATATTACTTTATTTTTATATAGATAAATACATATATTACATATATTAATGTGTAATTCCTTTTTGTCGTTTTATTTTAATATTCAATTGATATACCTCCACGTCACAGTCCTTCTGGGCCTCCTGGGATCTGAAAATTATTCATAACAGGAAAACTTACCCCACCAAGATTTTTCCAGTTGGGTGCCACACAACAAAATCTTGTTGAAGAAAATCCTACCTAATTAATTGTATTTTTCAACTAATTCCAAAATAAATCTTTTCGACTATTTATTCCTATTTAATATTCTATTTCTTGCTTGATTCATATAAATTAGCTGATATTTAATTTTTCTTCCGAACGAAATCCTAATCCAGAAAACCCGTTGATTTAATAACACTTTTCTAGTTTAGGCTTTTGAATGATAGCTGTTTCAAATTCTTTTTTCGAAATGGTAGACTGATGTTTAGAATTCCGGTTAAAACGACAAACACTTTTAACACGGTCGCTATGCGCACGATGGGTTTTAATCGATCAATTTATTGATTCTAAATTTCTTTTTATATAAATTTATAAGAAAATTTTTCCGAATTGCGCAACCTTTTAATTAACTCGATTCTTAATAAATTAAATTTTTTTCGAACTGTTACTTTTAGAACAAAGGTTTGAGCATTTGTTGTTATTTCTTTTTCGAACTGTTTAAATTGTGTTTATTTTAAACTAAGATGTAAATGTTTATTACTATTATTTATTTATTTTTTTTTTTTAACCAAATTGATGTTAAATTATAATCTATTTTTTTTAATATCAATTCACGAGCACATCCACTCTAGATGAACGACAAAACTCTCAATCGAATTTTAAATTTCACTTTGAATGAAATAATTATTTTTAAATTTTGATTTAATTTTTAATTCAGTAATCACTTTTTGCACTTCACTTAACATTTTTAAGCACTGAGTTTAAATTATATTTATTTTCACTGTTTAACCAAATTAAACTGACTCAACAAAACTTCACTGATGGGATTTTCAAAGGAATTTAAACTGAATTTAAAATTTCTAACTTTTCACAAAGTCCAGGGACTTGTTCAAAATTTAATACTTAGACTTGTTCAAAATTTAACACTTAGACTATTTCACTAGAATTTTACCAATAGACGTAGTACTGCGACGTAAACTCCGTTTTCAAAAACCTCGACTGACTGTCTCAAAACTGGTGTGTACCTTTATTTTATACCCCTCTCAGGTTCCAAAAGACGTATCTGAATTTTCTTTGATAATCAATTCTATCTTTTAACAACTCGCAAATCCGAACACACCTTCCCCTAATTTCAATTGTGCCTCCTTATGATCTTCTGTTTTCCGGCTCTGGGCGGTGGTTAATTTTTATCTCACGACTCTAAATCGATAGGGTCCGAATCGGGTAAGTCTGCGTTAATCGCCCAAGCTTCCTTTGTCCTCTGTTCATACAAAATGTAGTTAAAATCTCATGATTTTGCGTTCCTTTTTTTTTCTCAATTCGCGATAGGTCCGTCCTCAGTAACATATACATAGATCTCAATTTTATGCATCTCGCGTGAAAAATGATTAAATCCATGGCGAAATCTTTACTATGCATTTTTGAATTTCGATTTGTCTAAAATCTACTTAATTTTATTGTCACCTATATGAGCTTTTCCATTTTCACCCGTACCTTCTCTTTTTATGTCGCAGATTTGAGTTTTTCCTTTTTCCTCTTGAATTTCCTTTATTCAGATGTTTCTCTACACAAATTTCTTCTTTATTCTTATGTTATTTCTCATAACTCTATAACTAATTATATTCCAAGCCGTATTTATTTATTTCACGGATAACTTAGAATTGTATCGCTTTTCTCCATTTGGATCATTCCTCATCCCCGTTCTCTACCCTTTCTTTTATCTTTTCCTCACTTTTCCCGATGTGTGTGGTCTCCAGGAAAATTTCATACTTCATTTATTATTAATTAAAATATAATTTTCCACAATTCTATGGGAGATATACCTAATTTGACCCTGGGATATCCGTCACTTTTATTATCTTACTCGATCTCCGCCCCATTCTCTATCTTTGTCATACAAAATATCACATAAAATATCCGCTTTGACATCTGTTTACGTTTAAAATTTTGGTACTACGGTCGTAAATTTAATTTAATTTTAGAGCCATTAGTTTTAATCTATTTTGCCTTATCTAAATATCTCATAAGTCCCACGTTAAAATTAATCGTTTTTCTAATCGTTTATTACCTTAACGTAAATAAAAATCATGTTCGGATTTCGATTGTTTATCTCCTAAAATACACATGAGACTGTCAACCTTTTATTTCATGTCACTTCTTCTGCAGTCTTGTGTAACTCTAATATCTATCTACCCTGATAATCATGTAAAATGCCTACGTTTCCTGAATTTAATCTATCCTTATATGTTTAGTTTTATTGCCTTCCTTTGGTTCTTTATTATCATGTCCCTAGGACCTTTGTAGTAGCTCAAAACCTCCGAATTATCCCTCCTTCAGTCGCTGCACTTTTCCTAAAACGTCTGTCTTTTCGCAAAATTTTCATTCAAAATTGATTTCCCAATATGTCTGCTTCAACTAGAATTGATAACGATTAGTCTCCATTGTTTCCAACACTCACTCCTCTCTTTAGTACGATTTTTTCGAACTTGACACCCTACTTCTATCATAAATAATTGCACTACAGTTGAAAATTCTGCCAGTAACTTTCCTTCGCTTTTCCCGTCCTTTTTTATACTATCACGTTTATAGTTTTTTTTCATTGCATTTTCGTGTGTGTGTTTTTCCAACATGAAAAGGCCAAAAGCCCTCGATGTCAACGGTTCGCTATCTCATAAATGTATCGGTTTCTCTAACCATTCCCAGGGCTCGGTCACCTCGAACGTTAATGTTTACTCTACAGTGCGTTCACCTCTAATTTCTGTGGGAATCGAAATGTCGTTAATTATCTATTTTATCGCCCGGTCCAAAGTTCATCTCTTTGTCTTTCGTAGACACACGCCCTTCCGTTCACTGATTGGTCATTCAAAATTTTATAGCTTTTTGTTTAGATCCAATTGGTTGACAAAATTCAATGTTTATTTTGAAGCCTAAAAAGGGGAATCCTTTCTCGCCCTAGACGATTTTAATGACCTCTGTGTTTGCGCTCTAGAACCTCGATATAATTCCAACTATTACAGTTGCCTACTGAAAACAAACTGAATTAATTTTAACCTCAACAGATGTCGCTAGAGTGACGGTTTTCATAAATAATTTGCATATTTTTAGCAGCTATGGTTTATCTGTTTTTCACTGTGATTTAAGCCTTTCATCACATCTTTTACGATTGAATATCAAAATAACACCTCTTATTGGAAATCCCTGTATTTAGTTTCTAGGTTAACTTTGTTGTTATCACAGGAATTAAAAATATTAACATTAGTTAAATATTTTTAAGAGAACTTAAGTGACTCGAGAAGTTTTATAAAATATTATATAATGTTCACCTTAAACATGTTCAGAAAACAATACTTTTTAGTCTATGAAGACAAAATAAAGTTAATTCTAATTTAAATACTTGCGTAATATTAAGTTTATAAATGAACCCTTTGGATACCAATGGAATTAAGGTTGGTAAAAATATTTCAAAATAACTTAGTTAACACGGGAAGTGTTATAAAATAATGTTAATCTTAAACTAGATAACAAAAGGGGTACTGTGCCGTGTTGCGCTACCTCCTTCTTTAGCCAACGTTTCGCACAGCATTGCAGTGTCCATCATCAGGGCAGATGTGTAATCTGATGCGGATGCAATGCTGTCCGAAACGTTGGCTAAAGAAGGAGGGAGCGCAAACACGGCATAATACCTCAAAGACAAATCGCATAATACTTTTGACCGTGAAAATCTCAAATCATAACAGATAACAAAACTACATTTTAGTCTACGAAACCAAAAAAAGTAAACATTAAACTTAAAACAATGAGACGAACAACTACAAAAGCTTTTTACTATAATTTTTATTATTATTATTTTACACCTGCAAATAAAATATAAGAATAATGTATTTGAAAGTGAGTTGGAACAAAGAGAATTTCTAAGATAAGCAACGAAATTTGTTTGGGTTTTCACTATAATTTAGACAAATTAGGGAATTTCTTCCGGAAGGTTTATATATATAATTGAATAGTGTAGCTATGCGAAAAGTTGTATTTTTTCTTTTTGTTTTTAATTTTATGTATTTCTTTATTATGTTTATTTTTTGCCATTTAATATGTTGTGTAGGTAAAAAATACTAAATCTACATTTAATTTAATGGAACTTAATTGGTCTAGAACATATGAATGTTTATTGTTATAATTTTTTACTGTACGACTGTTTGCTTCCTAAATAAAAACAAATAAAATAAAAAATAATATATGATTATTGTATTTATTGAAATCAGAGAAAAATAGAGCAACGCCGGGTACAAGTCAGCTAGTTTTTATATATTAAGATATATCTAAAATAAAGTACAATGGCTCTTGCTCCATTACACATATTATTTTTTCTAATTTTATTCTGTTTTGACCAATTTTGGTCTGTGAAATCAACTCACCATCGGTAATTTAGATTCCCTGATGTGCATTCCGCCAACTTCAATGACATTGGCCCCCCTTGGAAACACACCGGTCAGGGGAAAGTAGGAGTTCACCAGTAAAATGCTCGTCTTCTTCGCTAGTTCCTTAATTGCTGAAGTTTCTGAGCCAAAATACTTAATCAAAATCCTCTGCTCGCTCATCTGCGTAACGGCATTATGCAGAAATTTATGGAGCAAATTAGTGACAGTGTTTTCTAAGCGTTGGACAAATGACATTTTTGTTGAAAATCTCGATAGCGGTCCTGGAATGTATGCTGGGTTATCTATAGCGTTCATTCTGCTGAATTGCCAGGGTAACATCATTTGAGAAGTTAAAGCAATGTATGAGCAATTAAACTTATATAAAAATCCCAAGTTGCAGTCTCCGAAAAATTGCTCACCGAGGATCAAATCAAATTTTTCTTTTGCATGATACAAGGATTTCACTGAAGGCCACTTCAAAAAACTTTCACAATTCTGAACACTTTTTCTATAGTGACGGAAGATTGTTGATAGGCCATGTCCTCTACTTGACTCAAAGTCATCTAGAAGTTCAACTTCAGCAAAGTCTTCGCAGATTTCCACAGAACCTTTAACACTGATTTCGTAATAGTTTTTAGGAGGATTCATCAATTTGAAATTGCTGATAACCGTGACATTGTAGCCCTTTTCTGCAAGAGTTCTCAATAAGGGTTCAAATGCTAAGAAATGACTTTTGTAGGGAAACTGAAATATTCCGAGAATATTATAAGACATCACTGAATGTGGTAATATTATTAAAAAATAAAGAAGTTTTATCGCCAACATCACGATATGAACACTGAAAACAGAATTGAATGAAACCGACGACTTATAAAATGAAAAATGTAAAAATTATTGGTATTTTTGTTTGCCGCAATTAATCAATGCAGTACATTTTCACTGGTAATCTGTACTGTACTAAATTTCAAATGATTATGATTCAGATGTAGGTCACGACATCCCGGTTTCATAGAGGTAACGAGTAACGTGTATTACGCTAACCTCAACATATCTGATTTCTGCGAACGTATAGCATTACTCGTGGGTTATTAATCGACAACTCGTTCTGTGAACTGCTATTACATATTACATGACATTATAAAATAATTCTTGAAAAGTGGTGGCAGGTACAGTATTAAATATCAATTCAGTTTCATCCAGCGGATGAAATACTCCACAAGGCATTATCTACCAGCGGCGTGCGGTAATACCTATACATGGTCATTGATCATGCCACGAGACAGATTTTATTTGACGCTTAGCGATATAAAACAATACTGAACATAGTCACGCGACGAGTTGCCCAAAATGGCCCCTTTCATGGACTTTGTGTGGTGGCAATTTTTGTCTGAATATCTTGTGGAGAGTCTTCTGAGTATATATACATAAAACTAATTTATTAATTTATAAATGCTCATAAAAATTATACCACTCAAGGAATGAAATGGCGTTAGTACCTATTCAAAACTTTTCAAATTAATGTATCAAGTGGAAATATTAATTGTGTGAATTCTGACCGTAAGTTTCGAAATTATGTTTTTAATGTTTTCTTTATTATTACCCACGATATTACCTATTTTTACATACATCGTTCAAGATTATTATATTTTTAGTTGACATTTTTTCCAGTCACATCTTTGTCCTGCTACTAGAATCGAACGCCACTGTTATCTACTGATTCTGTGGAAATTGTATACTTTATTCAGCTGACGAAACCAAATGGACTGGAGCAAATCATGTAGCTTAGAATTCCGGTATCTAACTAAGCCAGCAGATATCCATCAGCCATGGAGCGTAAATAAATCATAGTTGCAGGTTTCTGCTAAATCGACAAACAATTTATATATTTTTGATTTCGCGCGCATGTTTCGGGAACCGAATATTTATATGCATATTCTACGCACTGGCCTTTGCCGCATAGCATTTTTTTGTTAATTAACATATAAAAATTAAGATATGGATGAAAGAACAAAAAAGGATCTATTGCAAAATAAAATGATCTTAAATGAAGTCAAACCTATTTACCTACATAGTACACATATCTTACACAACCGGACTAATAATTACATACATATTGCTTAGTTATTAAAAAAACCTTAATTATACTATAGATATAGATAAGGTTTAAATTCTCGCTTAAAACCAGCCGCCTGTTTTGATTTATGCAAGTAAAAAACATCACCAAAAAGTGTGTTTTATTTTATTTTGCGAAGTTCAGTCACGAATATTGAAATTGTTTACGATCTTTTTCTAAAGAACTTAATTTGCTACATTATACAATAAAACTATAACCAAAAATGGGTTCGTAAGTAGTAGATTTTTTTAAACTATGAAACAGTTTTTATTCGCCTGACACGTTTTTCTGGGCCGATAAAAGACACAAAAAATGATCGAATATTTTAAAGGCCAAGATTTGGTCTATTTGCAGTAGTTAATTAAACCATCTATAATATTAATAAGCAATCAAATTTTCAAACCAAAAATACATTATTTATCATCACTACTTAGTAAGTGGACACCAGAAGAAGAATATATAATGTAGTATACTTTTTTGTGTAATATTCTTTATAAGGGCTTTCTAAATTTGTTAAATCTTCTGGGGCAAAAGTGCTGGAGAGGGGAAGGAGTGTGGGGAAGAGGGTGGAAACATCACGGTGTAAATCACTAAATACCGAAAAACCTTTTTGAAGCAATGCATCCTTTCTGAGTGGTGGTAATGCTGAGAGTATCTTCAAGTTTGTATTAATAAATTAAATAAGCTAAAATGTTAGGTAAAACTAATGTTGATACAATATCAATACATCAGTAATTGCTGGAAAGACAATAATAATTGATGAATTTAATGTTGAATTTTAAAGAAAAGCATTGTACGACTGAATAACTCATCACCCTAATTCACCCTTTTGTCCCCTTTATATAAAGTTCACTCCAATAATATAGTAAGAGTTCAGCACAAATTTCTTAAGTACGTAAATTTTAAGCTCAGAATTCCTATTGATTACATTAATTATATCAGTCTGAAAGGAGAATTATTTCAGACCTGGTTGTGTTACACAGAGTCATTAACAACTTAATTGATAGTCCTGCCATCGTTGCCATTATTATATTCCATGTGCCGACTAGGAATACAAGACAAAATATAACATTCTTCTGAAACACATACACGACCAACTACCAGACACACTGACTAATAGGATGCATCATCTGGGCAACAAGTTTGGGGGTGCTATTGATTTATTTATTGACTCCATTTATCGAATTAAGCATAATCTATACCAACACTTTGTCGAATCCTATAAATTAGAGTAGAGTTGGTAAATTAGTTATGTTTTGTCTTATATGTAGTGTTGTTGTAATTTCTTTTTTACTTTATGTTACTCTTACGTTTTACTAATATTGCTTCATATTTAGTTTTTTATTTAGTTTTCTTTTTTTTGTAATTGTTTCTTAATATTTTCTCATTATACTTGTAATCACAATTTTACAATTGTGTATTTTTTACCTACTTTACAATGGATTACATCTACTACCTACTTTACAATGGTGGAGATCTTGATATCGAGGGGAAGGGGTTAGTATATTTTCATCAAGGTCCCAGAGAGCAAATTAGCAAAATTGAAACGGCTTGCAATTCTAAAAATCTTATACGTAATTCAAAAAATACATTTACACATCCAAAATATTTTTAATAAATTAACGAATTTAATTTTGGTGAGAATAAATCAGCGTGGAACGGGTGATGGTGGACGATGGGCGGTTGGCGGCGGGTGTCTGCGGCAGCGATACAAACTAGCAGACCGGAAAGTATTAGGGGAACATGAAACGGTTGGATATTATGGCTTATTCGCTACGGGACGTACAGGGTGTAGTAGATATGCGTTACAATTATATTTATGTGGATAAGATTATAACATTGCAATTTAATGCTCATTTAATGTTTCTTCTTGTTATCGTAAAGATTGGCCAGATGCTAATTTTTCACTTTAGAGAAACTGAATATTTTTTAAATCAAAAGGTGTTGAAAAATCTAGTATGTGTGTGTGTGTTACTTTATTTGTTTGTTTTCAAACACGATTTTATAAGCAAATTTAGCAATTATTTCTGAGTTAAAGATAATTTTTTGGTTTCCCCACATTAATGTAGTCTTTTTTTTTTAATAACGACGTGATTGCTAATCACTTATTTTATTGTGTTATATTGTTTAGGTTTTGTGAAAACACTAAGAAGTGGGGAGAAAATAATTTGCATTACTTTAATAATAAGAATTTAATATGGAAATTTATTACAATTAAGATTACATTAATGTGGGGAAAACAGACTTCAAAATACCCCACAGAATAAGAAATCTACTGTCGCAACTATTTTATTAGTAATTCGGTTTAACCGGTAAGTAATCATTTTAAAAATCATCAAATTTAAATTGGGAGGGATATAAATTAGTCGTTTAAACACGGTTACCACATTTTGAAAATGGTCTTGGAAGCCGAAACAGCTGTAACAATAATAAAACACCATAATACTCGCAGACCTTGTTAATAATATTATTAAATTTGATATTATAAAATCAATATAAAAAAAATCCTGGGGTTAAATTTATATTACAAATGACTGATTTGAATACAATTGGAACACAATATTTGCCGAAAATAAATTTATAATTTGGACTAAAAAACGCTTTTTTACAATTTCTTATTTATTTTATTTTACAGTTCATTATATTAATACATTAACTCACAAAAAAAAATCAAAGTTGCCCCTAAAATTTTTATTTTTATTCAAGATCTTCAAAATGCTGTGACAGGTTGGCCACATTTTTTGGCGGCTGAGTATTATCCAGAAGGGGAAACAAATTGGTGAACCATTGTGACAAATGCTTCAATATAAATTGTTACTATGTTGAAAAATTGTGGAAAACTGCAGTTTTAAGTGGTTACTTTTTGAACGGCTCTCGTAAATTAAATAATGTGTAGATGCGATAGACAGAAAATAAATATTTTTTTTTTTATAGATTTTATAGCGTACGTAGTTGGAAGGAGAGGTAATTTTTGTTTCTATGTCATAAGTGTAAGAAAAAGCCTTTCATGGTACTTTAGTAAATAAATAGCAAACATCGTGTTCATTTTGAAAAATTTTGAAAAGAAGGTAATCTCACCTAACCTAAATAAATGGAAAAATTGAAAACGTTCATTTTCTTCTTTAATCTTACCAGATCTTAACGAAGCGGTAACTTCAACGGAGTTATCACAATACTTATTCTAGTAATTTCGATTAATACCAAAAGGTCTGTCGTTAATGGAAATCTACTACTTTATACAGTATCTTCCTACTTTATTATGAATAAATTTAATTAATATGCTACGTCATATTTATTACATCCTGTATACACATTTTCCAGTGGATATCGGTGTTCCTCCCCCCGTTCACGCCACTCACTAGAACAAAATAACACAACCTCGAATGCACTTTCTCTCACTGTACATTTCCATTTAATACCAGAAGAGAGCATGGATCTGATGAACTCGGAGCATGTTGAAATGTGTTTCATATGAGGCCTGACGACTTCATACGTCAGAAATGCTTTACCTCCTCGCATTTATGCGCTCCTGATATTTGAAGTCATACAAAAATTTTGTTACTTATTTTATAATCTACAAGATGAGTCAAAAATAAATTTTACTCTCTCTATCCAATTTTATTTTGATTCATACAGTATCTATTATCTTTGTCATTCATGTTTTCCTAGTACATGTTCTACAAAAATTTAAGAATTCTATTGGATTAGCTACGCTTGCTGCTGATAATGAATGTCCCCTTACAATTTATTTTTTTAAATTATCACTTTATGTTGAATAATTTATACATTTTTTATTCAAACTTCCGTATTAAATCCAACACAGAAAGGATGCGAAAAATGCCCAAAATCATAGTAACTCTAAACTTAAGCACAGTTTACATCCGCGCTGTGCAAGTGGGTTCCTTACAGAGAAATAGGACCGACCATCCCTGATATAGTAATAATTAAGTGAAAATAATATTCAATACAGACATAAGTATTAACGCTTTTATTTTTCGTTTTTCCGAATTCTGACAATACGGTTATATTTTGTGGAATAAATTAAAACAACGAGAGTAAAATACCGAAAAAAACGAATAGTGAAACAGTGATGAAATTCGGATAAATCAAGTGAATATATTTTGTTCACTTATATAAATATTTATATATATTGTTCACTTGCTGAGAGTAAATAATTAATTTTAAATTGCTTCCTGCACCACCTGCTAGCATGGAAAGTTTACAATTTTGAAATTTCTCGAAAACTTGTTCATTTTCAATTTGGTAATCGGGCACTCATCATATTATCAATGACTTCAATGTATCCACAAAAATCTCAGTTTACGGAAAATTGTCTCATCTAAATAATATACAGCGTGGATTAAAATATTTGGTCATTTCTTTCAAAAAGTACAAAAGTACGGTTATCACACGCGTCATACAAAGAAAAGTACAAGGAAACAAGAAGAAGCAGGCGATGTGCTGGATGAGCTGCACATGTTGCATTGTTACAGGTCTCTTGTCGACTCTTCTCACATCGCACAAAGGTATTAGGAGAACATGTAATTTACTAGAGTAGAAACTAGGCATTATCTACGATGGTCTTATCTGTAGTTCTAATTTTATGTGTGTGTGTGTGCACTGTGCGTATTCACGCGCGCGCGAGTGAGTGTGTGTTTGTGTGTGTGTGTGATTAGGTTACCTTCACAAAAGAGTATAAGTATAAAATATTTATCTGACGCATTCTATGATTCCCTGATAACAGTGTCATTTGAACTCTCATTAGAAAATTAGATATATTATATGTTGCCTTATTTTCACAAGAAATCATGGAAGTGTAACCATATAAATGTCAATAATTACGGTAGATAAGAACATGTTTTTTCAGATATTTAGGTTATTTGTAATTATCATGATTGTCTTTTACGTGCTTCTATATAGTTTCTCCAAGTTTTTTTATCATGAGCACCTTCTACATAGGTTCAGTGCAAAATAGTGCTAAACCTCTTTTCTATCAATATTTTACCAATTTATATATATATGTATATGTCTGCGAAGACCAACTGGACGTCTTCCCTCTCAAACAAGGGATGAAGTTCAATTTAATTCAATTTTATACAATTAATGTGTGCACAAGAATTTTAAACACATTTTTTATGGCTTAGTTACAAAAAATGCAAGGCTGATGTAAACGTAATGAGTAAGATCAAGAAAGGGACGCTTAGATGGTTTGGGCATGTAGAGCGAATGAGCAAAGAAAGGATTGTAGGGAGAATAAACGATGAAAATATGAATGGTAGCAGAAGTCAAGGAAGACATGGCACGACCAAGTGAATCAGATACTTGAGTCGGGCCATGTCAAGAGTCAGAATAATAGAAGAGTAAGTATGCATGTGAATGAGGCAAGGAGTGTGTGCCAAGACCGAGTTGTTTGGCGGTCCGTCCTCTCTGCTTACCCCTGCAGAGATGATGGTTAGTTAGTTAAAATAAGACAGTTCAATTGTTTAGTGTTTCATTTTAAGATGAGACATCAGATGCCGCAGTGATCGCATTATACTTTTCATAGCGTAAATAATACATAAAATGCACTTTTTTTATGTAAATTCCATTAGTTTTTTACGTTACGTAAGTATCGCCGCCCGGGAACCATTTATTATATAAGCCACACCTCAAGTGGTTCGCTACGTTTGGTGACCCTTTTCCTTCCCAGAACTTCTTATTCACCGTTTCCTTAAAAAAAACCTCCACACATCATCCCCAAAGATGACATATGTCCAGACGGAAATTATTTTCTTCAGGGCGGCCTTCTATCTAGAGTTATTGCATTTTTTTTTTAATTTTAGGTTTTCTACAATGAAATAACTTTTATCACCATAAGAGTAACGAAGAAATTTATTTTCATTCTGTAGTTTGACAACTGTATATGAGCCTTATGAACTTAAGATATTATATTTTGGTACCTACCGTAAGGTGTATAATATAAGATAATACTCTCGATAGAAAAAAAGGTGTTCTGCCAGAATAAACGAATTAAAGCTAGAAAAAGACCTTAAGGTTAGTAAAAAAATGTTCATTTGTAGAATTATATGTGCAGTCGGGTATCACTTCCTAATTGGAATAACTCCCACCAGTATTTTTCACCCTCCAAATGATCCACCTGTTAAACACGTAGTAAATCCACCATATAAATAATAGTGCCAATATTCCAAATTATCCCCCTGCGACGAGATTTTAAACGCTCGTCAGATTTTTCCCAGCTCATTTGACATCATTGACAAAAAGGTTTTTTTAAAGGATTCCACACCAACCTACCCCCAATACCCGCGCCTAAGCCTCCCCCATTGTCAGTGAGCCCAGGGGTGAATGGGCTTGGTGAGAAACCAACAATTTATCTGATAACTAATTACGAATAATGCAATTAGAATTGAAAATTTTTAACTTTATTTCAGATATAAAATCTCGTTAAGTTTTTAGTTGATATGTACATTTTATTCAATTTTCTTTCCAGGGTACACGTAAGATACCCTCAAGCTAAACAGCAAAAAAAAAAAACAATGAAGAAAATGAAGACGAAGAAAACTAAACGAAAAAACAAAAATTTGGATTCAATTTAAATAATAATATTACCTTTAATTTAAAAAAATGCATTTTAACGAGTTTATAAAAATTAGAAAATGGGTAGTCCGTAAGTACAGGAAGGTATAGACTTCTGATCGAATTTGTCGATAAGTTATTGACCTTTTGAAAAACTATTTTCATGGGTTTTTGAGATTACTGGAGGTTCGTGCAGCAGATGTAGAAAAAAAAATTGAGATAGATTTCTGGCCAAATTCTTCGTAAATTACTGGTCAAATTAAAGGTAGATTTCCTGAGCTTTTGTAAGATTTGTTACTGGGGTACTTGAGATTACTGGAGGTCAGTATAGCAGCTGTAGATGGTGATTGTAAGGCCCCCGGGCCTGCAGGGAGGAAACGGAGGGGGGCCACAGGGGATGCAGGGGGCGCAAGGAGCTCCGAAAGCGGGTCCACAACAAGGTCCGCAAGATCCGCAGGGTCCGCAAGGCATTTCTATTTAACTATAAGTAAAGCTTGACGATTAACACTGATTTTTTTATGGTGGTGACCGAATTGAATGTGTTCGAAAGGTGAACTGAAGATAATAATTAAGACAATATTCTGGATTACGCAGTTGATGAATAAACTAAAAACACAAATATTCAAAATTACAGTCTTTGGACATCGGTTCTACCGGTATTTGAATGGAAGATGCTCCGTGGAACTTTGTACGTTGATCCCTTCAGCACCGATGCATAGCAGGGAAATATGGCAAACGCGCACCGAATATTTGTACACGGTTAATAAGAGAATGGGTCGCTTCGCCGCCTCTTTCCCGTGTTCGGTTTTGGAAAGACCTTTATATTTACTCCATATTGCAACGTGATTATCTTTAAGACTCAGGTTAACTCCTTCCTTTCCTCAAAAATGACATAGCTCGTATGGGAAATTTACCTGGGGCTTCCTTTGTGGAGTTATACAATTTTAACATCGGTAGGTTTTTTTTCGGCACTACCAGTTCATCCCTGGACGGAGGCGTGGAAAGCTTTTCGGGGGTTGGAAATAAAGGCGACGGTCTTTTGGAGCATGTAATTGAGACATGCCTCCCCTTAAAAGTAAGGCTTAATGGGAAAAATGAGTTTTAACCCAGACAAACTGCGCTCTAAAACAATAGAGGAAACCGCATTTGATTAACATTTCTTGGGGTTAATATTTCGAATTCATTAATCATTCTGATTTTACAGAAGACGTTTTCGGAAAGTAATTTCTTGTGGTTTTCCTCTTTTCTAATTTTTATGCGATGCGGTTTGTGAAAAACTCCTTCAAGCACGGATTAACATTAGTTAATATTGTGTTTACAATGTTAGCCAGTTGGTATATGGCATCCCTAATTGTTGGGGATGAATAAGTTGTGAGGCTAAGAGAAGGAAGGAAATCGGGAAGAGGACGTTTTGGAAGACTTGACTATTCATCTCGCCACTAAACACGGTTGAAGCCATTTCAGAATAAAAAATATTATTCATACCTTTTTTTATTTTTTTTAATTAATAGCCATATTTTTTTTTTTACATTTTTACAAGAATATGTATATTTATATATTCTCGTATGTATGATTTGTTACTCGTATGATGATTTTGATTATATTCGTATTCCTCCTCACTAGGAGATCCTGTGTTGAGGAGGACTAGGTTTTGGAAGTTTTCAGCGACTTCTATGATTCGACTTCATGTTTTGGGTAAGGTTTTCCATAAACTTCTACGACGATGTTTTAAGTATGCCGGTAAGTTCTTTATCCGGTAGTTCCTTAAGCCAAGATTTAATGTCCTTTATTTAGTTATTGTTTGTTTTGAATTATTTGATGCTAAGTGAGAGTTTGTTATATACCTATACAAAGGCAGAGTTACAGTTTGGTATATTTAGTATCTCTGTTTGTATGGTACTAGTTTTATGAGTATGCAAGGTGTTTGCCTGTAAATCATTTTTGAGGTGATGTGCCAGAATGTTTTTGGCATAGATTTTCTGTATATTTGAACGTCAAACTGTTTAAAAATTTCTGTTATTCCATATTCTCATTTTGAGTGGCGTAAAGCATAGTTTATGCTCTTTAAATCCCTAGTTGACAAAATGTTTCGTGATTTTCTGCAGAAGTAGATGAGTTTTGTTAGCTTTTTTGAGGTTCGAGCAATTTGTGAATCCCAGTGTAGCTTTTCGTCAATATCGATCCCAAGATATTTAATGCTTTTGGTTTGTGTTATATGCGGGCACGAACATTGAGGAAAATTGTTTTGACATTCATGTAATTTGAGTGTATGCTCATTAGGTTGTTCTTTTTTTGTTTTTGGAGAAAGTTAGATATTTTGTTTTATTAACATTTAATGTAAGGGAGTTAGCTTTAAGCCAGTTTTGAAGAACAGCTAGGCTATGTTCAGCCTACTTATAGGTGCTTATCCAATCTTGTTCATGGAATATAATAACAGTGTCATCTGTAAAGCTCATTATGTTTCCCTGGGGAACACCGTACTTATTTGGTAGAGTTTCGCTCCTTCTTTTACCAATTTGTACAAATTGTTCTCATCCAGGTTGTTTCAGTTATTCCATTTTTTTAGTTTTAAATACAGTATTTCATGGACAATTGTATGGAAATATTTTTGAAGATCAATGAAAACTACTAAACATTTTTTACCTTCATCCATTTTTCTAATGATTGTATTTGTTACATTAGCTATAGCGCCACCAGTACTCAGGTTTTCTCTAAAACCATACTGCGTAGATGATAATATTTTATTAGAATCCAAAAACGTAAGCACTTGTTTTTTTTTATTACTTTTTCCAATATTTTCGATAGTGTAGTTAAAAGACTAATTGGTTGATAGTTTGATACATCATTTTTAGGACCATTTTGAAGCAATTTTGAGACAAGCGGGAAAAATACCTTTTGATATTGACAGATTTATAACATACAGCAGCGCATCGACAATGTTCACGGAATTAGGACTTTCGAGGATCCCACCACTTACCCGCCCCGGTATAGGTAACTTATGGTTACCCCTTCAGGGCACGGAATTAGGACTACGTGGATTTGTCGGCCTGATGAGACACCGAGTCACTGGAGCCAGGATGCGGATAATGGCCTCCGCCAACACGTTGGTGACCGCAGCCTACCAGCACTAAACGCCACTCCTGAGTGAGCGCTGGGCCCAAGCTCACTCAAGACCACGCCCTGCATAGTTGTACTCTGTTGTTAATTTATTCTTCTTCATATATTTTTGCATTTTACACATATATCTACTAACCTTCCCACATCCTGGAATAAAAATTATTATTATTATAAGGTACTTCAGTGGGTGGATTATTTCATTTTATGGATATTTAATTGATTTGCTTGATATTATTTCATTTCCCGATAAAGAATTTATATTTAGAGGCTTTAATGTTTCTTATTTCATCACTTTTTATATTGAGGCTGTTTTCTTGATTTGCATCTTCAATCCTCAAGGTTTTTTCGATAGCAATTTAATATTGTTTAATTTTATTTGCTAAGTTAGAGCATGTATTTCAAAAATAGTTGTTTATAAAGTCAAGAAGTTTTTCCGGGTGTTAAAAGCATAATATATTATTTAAGTGTAATTAGTTGTATTTAGTATTTTAATACATAAGTTTAGTGACTAATGGTCTATTAATCTATTTACTTTCGCTGATTACTCCGTTATGAATTTAAAATAAAATTAAAAAAAAAAAATTAAAAAATTACCTAAAACTACTATAAAAGTCCATATCTTACTCTTATTATTATTTCCTTCAAATCTTGAAACTGTATTATTGATAAATCTTGCCTATTTCTTACTTATCCCATTGGTTTTGCAAATATATTATTTACTTACTTACATGATTCCATATAATTGAGCTAGGATTCACTCACCAAACACAAGAGCCTCGTCTCTTTATGGTGAGGAAAAGCTATTATTATTTACCTTGATAAAACTGTATAATATGTATAATTGTATATTTATTGTAAAAAACTTACAAATATTAAATAAAAAAAAAAAAAAAAAAAAAAAAAAATGTAGGCGTATATCCTCCCACCGAGTGTTCCGTTGTAACATCTCTATGCGTCATTTGTGTAAATAAGAAGACATCAAAAGCAGTAGTTATGATAACACTAGTCCAGATGTTTTCTCGTTATTTCGGCGGTAGGTAGATTCCAGCTATGCCAATAATTTTTACTTGAAAACTCTCAAAATGATTGTCATTACGTTCGGTTTGTGAATATTATTATTCGGATGGTTTTATATAGCCATCTAGCGGTGTTTTAGGGAAGCATAAATAAGATGAAGTGGCTACTGGTGCCTACTACCTGAAAAGAGAGAGGTCGCTGATGAAATAAGCTTTGGTTTTTGAAAACTTAAAAACATTTACATTTTACGAGTACACTTTATGAGTGATTTATTTATGAGTACACCTCATTTATTTGACATGTGCGAGGACACACACGCCTAACCGACTATTTACATATTATGTATAAGCCCGAAACACATATACAAATTGAAACAGAGAGAGAGATATATTATAGTGGAGCACCTGACCGGCAATCAGAAGGCTGCGGGTTCAATTCCCATCGGCGGTATGTATTTTTGGTGACAAGATTTTTTCAAATTATATAGGTATTAAATGTTATCCTTCGCATTTTTCTCCGTGCATGGCTATCTACTGTGGTTTCGTTCTGTTGCATTCTTATATTGAAAGTTGGCTATAATCAGGGAAATTTTTATTTTGTAGGCTGCAGTGAGGAATAAGAAGAGAAACTAATTTACCAGACCATACCAGAGTAGGTGATTAATTACCACACAAGATTCTCAACTCCTCCCAACCATCTGGAGGCAGTGAGACCTCGTGAATCCAATTTTAAAGGGGTTTGTTGTTAATCTGTTTGTATAAACAAATCATTTAATTAATCTAAGGAACCAATGCAATTAGACGAATGAAAATCAATTGTACTACATTCAAATATGGTTCATAATTTTCGCCTGTGCTAGCAGGATGAAGCTAAAATGAAAAAAAAAAGTAAATTTTAGTTTTAAATACATATAGTGTCCTAAAGCATGATAAAAATCATCACTGATCCTTATCCGCAAACTCAATTTGTGATTTTTTTTTCGTAAAACGTTTCATGGACGCTTGTGATTTTTTTAAACGTAGATCATGCTACATTAAGTGTAGGTGAACCTACTTATGCTAGTAACGTATTAGGTAGATAGGTTCGCGTAAAGAAAGGTATATTTTGTAACATAAGACTACACCGGCCTTTGGGAGATTAGGACTAATGCCCTTTACAAATCACGTTGCAATAGACTTCCCGGCAGTGGAAAAGAGACCCCGTAAATCGGGCCGGGCCGTTTTACGCTCATTATTCATTCGGTAGAAATTTATTGGGCAGAAAGGGCCGAATACGTGATGTATTACTGCGAATTATAAAAAAGAGGTCGTTAAGTGAGCGTAAAAGTAGAGGTTATTTATGCGTTCTTAGGAGACTCTGCTTTCTTTGAAGTCCTGTAAAAAAAAATCTTCAAGTAAATATTTGTAATTATTTTGTAAGAAACAAGAAATTTATATTCTCAAACCACAACGACTGATGACTTTTTCACTGTTTGAAACAAACTGATTAAAATTTCCAATTTTTAAGAACACCTCGTTTCATCTTAATTACTGTAATGTATAAGTATTGTCTTGATTTTAACAAGCTATAAACTCGCTGTGAGCTCCGTGCCTAGGAATCGGCTATCCCCGGCTGCACCCGGAACCATTCTGGTACAGTCGACATGCTATCTCTGTCAGATGGTGCACGTACTGCTATCTAAGAAAAACTCTTAAAACTACCTAAACCGGACAACAATAACTTAACCAAATATCAATACTACACCCCCTCATTAATTTAAAGATATTTCCTAAATTAGCTAAAATACATTTAAATTAATATCAACGAGAAACTACATATTTACGTCGAGCGAGATAAAGGATGCAATAAAGTACCTTTTTTTGCAATCAAGGTTAAATGTTTCTCTAGGCTTTGAAGCAATATATATCTTGTTAGTACGGTGTGACGTTTGCCGGAAGGTTCCCATTCTAGTTTTAAGCCGTAGTTAAGACATATAATAACAGAATTGTGTATTGATATCTACTTGGTCATACAAAAATATATGAATAGATATTAATTTTAGTTGTAAGTTACCAGTAAGAAATGATCAGTAACTAGTCTAAGTGGTATGGGTTATATGCTCGTATATAAATTAAGATGTAAAGTGCCTTTGAGGTGATTTCCTAATGTAAACGGCGCTATTTAAATTATCCAAATTTTACTATTAATCTAAATACGCACAATTTTTTTAATAACCCACACTAAGAACCCAATGACCAATTCTGTGCATGTTTTTACATCTCCCCCGACGCAATTATAATCTTTTACTAAGTTTGTTGGTATAAAGTGTTGTTCTAATTATTTTAGCGTATTTAAAAAAAAGGAAGTACTGAAATTAAATAGATTATTTTCATAAGAAAAAGGTGGAAAATTTCATCGAACCACAGCTCTACGTTTCAGAGTGTTTATGTTACTGACAGAGAAAAAAAATGCAAAATGTCCAATGCGATTTTTTAAAAATTTATTGCTAATGGAACGGAATACTAAGTCCATTAAGAAATGTCCCTTGAAGTTTGAGTTTTCAGTAAATTAATCCTAATTAAGTTAATTTAATCAAACCAAACTATGTAGAAAATGAAATAATTTAGAGTCCCTGCCAAGTGAAACATTTTTACAGGAAACTTTTCCACAAACGAACATTTCCGTCGCGCTTGAATAAATTTGACAAAGTAAAATGGTTTACAACCGTAGTTAGATGTGGGAATATTTAAATACCTACATAATATTAAGAAATTTGGATAATAAATTACTGAGGTTATTTAAACTTTAAACATTTTTATAAATTAATATGAAACTTAACAACCCTTGGTCTAAATTCACATTTTCAGACTAAGTTGCTTTAGAAAGATTGTGTTAACCTATTCCAACGAAATAAAATTCATTAGGAAAACCCTTTACCTCGCGATTCATACACATGAACAGGTTTATAATAACGAGGGTTTGCCCAAGGCTAACATTTTAATTAATTTCAACGAATTCGTAAATATAATATCCCATTTTTCCTCACCAATCAATACCCACTTGAATCAAGCGTGAGCGAATTGTTTCTATAATTCGTAGACCATATTAAATTTTTTTATTTATATCTGATAATAATATATTATTAACATCGGCTATTTCAACGTTCCACTTCATAAAAAAGTGTCATCATCAACATGAAATAACTTTGAATGTTTTTATTTTTAATAGTAAACCAAAAAAATCTTGCTTTTTTATCATTTTTATCCGCGTAGGTCAGCCTTTATAATTCCACACCGATGCTCAAACTCTAAACCCCCCTCAGGGATTTTGAGGTGACAGCCCCAAGATTTTTTAAATACGCGAGGGGTGGCTTTAGTTCGGTATCGGCCTGATTTTAATTGGAGGCTTTTGAGCTGTCGTGAAAGCTTAAAATGACAGGAAATTGCATTTCCCAGGGAAGTTATCAAAGCTTTTAGCAAGCACACGTGCATTACTACAGATATGGAATCTAAATGAAGGGTTTCAACTCTAACCAGGAAACACCTGTCGAAACAAAAAAAAAAAACACCCTGCCGTTTACATTGTTTTAAAAGTTTTGTAATGCTCAGTCACGATTTGGTACAAATAATAATTATACATTTACTAGCATTTTTGTAAAATATGGAAGTTTTTATATAATCTAGTTGAGCTACGTAGAATTTTTCCTAAGAGTAAATTGAATTTTTATATTCTCCAAATAAGTAGTTATTTTTATATAAGATGAACTTTGGGTGATGGATTGATTACCTGATCATTCATCTCCGGTTGTCTTACTTATTAAACTTATTTCAAATTAATGATTACCGGCGTGAATTTTCTGCCAACATATCCAAATGAATTTAGAAAGCATTCGGACATAGATTTCCATTGAAAAAAATAAATTATTGCACCATCGGGCATTTAAATCTATTCCACGTACGATATTTCCTTTACCAGGAGCTCATATAACGAGTGGAGATAGATTTCCTTGACGAACACCACAAAGCGATTTTCGAGGCGTTGGAGGGTACATTTTCCACCCGAACATTTATTTCATGCATACTCTCGTAGATCCGGTATCTCCTTCCCTTACTAAGGGGGTGACGTACGTCGTTTGTGTGGGAGTCTTCTCCTTCTCTCCAACACCCTTCCATCGCCTGGGGAAAACTACGCGGGCGGAATAATTGAGTTGATCAGTGAAATAACCACCTCCTTATATATAGTATGTATATTGGGGGCAGAGTAATATGGACCTCTAACGAAACCTGATAGAATAAATGAACAAAGTATTGTGTTGATTTAAATTAATGAACTCTGAATAAAATAAATAAATCACAGAACGGAAAGATTCGAGAAAATTATTGCAAATATTGGATGAAAATCAAGGAACGGAAATACTGAGTTTGCTTTTGAGAAATGATGATTTGTCATCCAAAAATATTATTAAGTTTGTTTTGAATATTTATACCTTAAATGTACAGCTTCCATTAAGGTTCTTTCATTAAAGCGATACTGGGAGTTTTTTTATTTGGGATCAAGTAGTGTATAGTTTATTTTTTTAAATAAATTTAAAATAAATCAAATTTAATAATGTTATAATAATTATTAAGTTCTGCTAGTATTTCTGTTATTTTTTCAGTTTTTAATGTGACAGCGGTTTCGGCTTTTGAGGCCATTATCAAACTGTGGATATGTCACACGGCGACGACTTATTTATATGATTTTATTTATCCCCACCCATTTAAATTTCTATAATGTTCAAAAATGATTCATTAAGAATTGGAATAACCAAGAGATTTGGGAATCCAGCAGTGTTTGCACACCTGTTAAAATTAATGACCTAAGGGTTTTCTTAATTGTTGGTACGTATTATAATATTATTAAATTTGATTTATTTTAAATTTATTTAAAAAAATTAAATGGAGTTATACGAATTAAACACCAAAACAATAAATAAAAAATATAGTGTATAGTAGTTCATCATATCGCACTAGACCTCTAATTGCCCGGAGATAGTGGGACTATGACATTTCTAATTGGATATGTTATGAGGGAGTAGAGAAAGGAACAAGATGGAGGGAAGAGGGTGGTTTGAAAATACCTGGCTATTCAACTTTGATCAGCTAACACAGTATAAACCATTTCAGGATATTTTTCATCTTTGAATTATAGTCTTTCCCCTTTATGTTTTTCGCACTATACACCACGTTTTCTGACACATAGACGTGAAATTACTGATTTATTGCACCTACATAAAATTAAACGTGCATCAGTTGATACATTGAAGATTTCATCTCAAATTAACATCAACATACTTTCAAGAAAATTATCAAAGATGATGAAAGAAAATTTCAATATTAAAGCCCACCACAAAATAAAGGATATTTTTCCCTTATGCCGCGAGCTTAACGACATAGTAACACTATGCACTGATCTAATAATGACATGGACATTTTTAATCACCAAAAAAGTTTTATCATTATTCATATCAATCTGATACTGCGATAAAACCCTCTATATAAAGACAGGCAATACTGTACCTACCAAATCCGTGTCTCATCAGTACAGGTGACAATAATAAATTTTTTATAGCCATAATTGTATTCTACCTTTAACCCATTCTTGTTTGTCATTTTCTTTTGCACATTTAGCGTATCATTATCATTTTTGTTATAACTATTTATTAAAAAATCCATATCTGTAATTTTTTTGGCATCTTTCTTGTTTTATGTACTTAAACAAAATAAAATAAACAAAATAAATAAAAAAATATATATTTCACTAAGGAATGTGTTAAAAATATATCTACTGAATAATATTTAAATTAAAAAAAATAATAACAAATACTATTTTTCCCCCTCCGAATTTGAACCCGCGACCGCTGAGTTCAGAGCTGAGTTGCTTACCGATATGGAAGGATGATCGTAACTTATTTACACTTTCAAGTAACACTGGAAATTTCGTTTACATAAGATCGTTAGCTCGTAAGAGCATAATATTCCACAAACCTGCCGGAACTCAGGCCAGAGGGCGTTAATCACCATATTATCGGCGATTTTCATAAATCAACTTAAGGTACTAACTACCTTCCCAAGCCCCGTTGTGTTAGTAACAATAGGAGGGTATTGCAGTTTCATATAAAGTCCCAATCTACTAACGTAATAATATTATCTATGGTAAGGCTGCATTAGCGCTATTGGTGTACGCGGCGATCGGCCGAACTATTCGATACAATGAACCCTTAATCGTACGGCTCTCTATAGAAATCTACATAATTTATAATTACAGGCTTAAAAGCAATAAATCGTAAATAATCTAAGCTTAATTTGTATTATTCGCCATTTCTAAGTGCGCTATGTTTAGTAGATACTCCGCATTGCACTAGTAAGATACCACCATTCAGAAATGAAAGGGTTCTTCAAATGGCCTTTGACTATTGGGTTTAGCACAGTGAAATCGATAACTTTACAATTTCGGGTTGATAGGCGTAACTACCGATGATTTTATACCGATCCATAAAGCCCCATGTCAATAAGTGACAAAACTCATCATCTATGGTCAGTTTGCGACGTTGGCGAGAACTGTGCAAATATGATTCCGACCGTCGGCGTCGGTAGACAAAAACCGCTGCTTTTAGCGAGGCCTCCAAGGTACCGGATAAGCTGTCAATATGCACAACTTTTTGGATAATATCGTTTGTTATGCACAATAACTGTATAGAAATCGTATACACCATCCATGGACGATCAAAAGGCGACCAATTGATTCCGTTCCAACTTGGAGGATCAAAAGTTGTTAAAAGTCCTCATTAACTAATTAACTCCCTTTTTAGTGTCAAAAAGTACATGATGACTGCCAACGTATGTTGAAGTTATTATTTAAACTCTTATTGTCAATTTATTAGTATTTTTTTAAAACTTTTACGTAGCCGTCTGACGTTAATTCATTTGCCAGCTGCCATTATTGCCAGCGTATATCGATTTGCATTACCGATATCGGTTGGCTTATCAATAGTTCGAACATGCTAGCTAAATCGCTACAAAATCGTCGGTAGTTGTTTAAAAAAAAAAAATGTTTATATATATATAAATTACAAACAATACAAAACAAAATGAACCTTCAACTGGGAAGGATTCCCGTTTCAGGACAGCCAAATTGTGTATTTAGTACATAATATTCTTACAATGGAATGGCGATGCTGTCAAAACAAAATTTGAGAACATTGTTGATTGCATTCGAAGTGATGGGATGGTTTGTTTTATCCTTGAACGAATCGCAAAGATGTAATTTATTACCAGGGTCAATTTGGATAACATTAGTAATTTCATTCAGAACAGATGAATCGTTTCTTTCGGGACATCACAAGTCTGAGATTCTTTCCAGGGCATTTTGGAGAACATTTACAATTGTATAGTTAGAATTTCCACATTTATAAATCAGTATAAGACATATGAATCCTATAGTACGATATTTTTAGAATTTCTTAGGTGATTGAAATTACACATTACTAGTCCAAAATATACGCCATATGACTTTTCGAAATTTCCAATTTTAAAATTTCGAATCTTTATTTATTAAATGGCTAGTCATTATTATACAGTAATCGAAATAAAACCCCGCAAAAGATTCGTAAATTTAAATTTAAATAATAACAACAATGAAGATCAAGTTCCACCCATGTTCCACCTATTGATCCGATATTGTAAAGTTATTGATATTTACTGGAAACAGGAAGTTAATTATTAGAAAATGATTCTTTATTCACAACTGAGTTAATTGGTCAATGAAATCGTAATACAAGATATACGAAAAAATAGTGTCGTTTCAAACAAAATTTTGTCTTTTCAAGTTCGAACGGATTTAATTGATCGCATAAATCACGTCTTTCAATCCTATGAGCTTCGTTAACTTGCCTATGTTCATTAACAAACCAGTAATTTTTCATAAATAACGAAATTATTGAACAAGTTGCGTTTATCAACAGTCACCCAAATTTAACTGACAGCCAAGGAGATTTGGCGGGCTTTCCTTGTCGGAATTTCTTATCAATCGTTAACCGTACTAGGGAATGTTGCTAACTAACACAAGATCCTGAATTTAGTCAATATCGTATTGACATAGGGTTTTATAGATAGTCCGTGCTAGACGTACATATCTAAATAACCATTTTTTTCACGACTTGAAGGCTCTTACATGTATACATTGTTATATGTAAGTTGTTCACGAGTACAATAACAAATGTATAGTAGATGGTTCCATGCTAACTCAAAACAGTGACTATTCAACACACTTTTAAAAAGTGATATAAAGTCAATAAAAAGGATGAAATTTTTTTTTAACCTAACTTAATCTAACCTAACCTAACTTAACCTAACCTACTTAACCCAGTTAATAAAGTTTTTCTTTCATCACTTTCCATCACTTTATGTAACTTTTTAAAGATGTGATGAATTATAGTTTTGATGATTTATCCGGTCACCATAGTAGATAGCATGTAAACTGAGTATGAAAGTTATAATCAGGTAAAATACAAGTAATCGTAGAGAGATCTGTTGTATAAAAGAGATCAATAATTGTATATGAAAACAAGAGTAATTAATATTTAGTCGACTCTGGTGATGGGTCAGGAATGATCCAGTGTAGCAAAATATAATTATTACGCCATAGATATTCCGTTTAGGCTAATTTGATATTGTTTAATCTTTTATCAAATATCAACCCACAATTTGAGGTAATCTAGAAAACGGCACTATTCAAATCATCAAAATAATATTATTATTGTGAAAGTGCCAATAATAATTGTCATCTACATATTTTATGTGACTAACACCCTTTATTGATGATTTGTTCAATACAAAAATGTTATCAAGTGGGTTCAATTTTTTTTAATTCAGCAGGCATCTGTAAAGAAATAATACAGGGTTTTCCAATAACAGGTGTTATTTTGATATTCAATCGTAAAATATTAATGGCTTCGTTGCTTGTGTGGCACGTAGCGCCGTCTTTTTGAAAGTAAACGTTGTCCAGATCAATACCATCCAATTCCGGCCATAAAAAATCATTAATCATCTCTCGATAGCGCAATCCATTCACCGTAACTGTTGCTCCAGCCTCATTTTCAAAAAAGTAAGGTCCAATGACTCCACCAGACCATAAACTGCACCAAACAGTCACACGTTGAAAATAGAGAGGCTTTTTAATAATAACTCTTGGGTTTTCCGAGCCCCAGTTGCGACAATTTTGCTTGTTGACGAAGCCACCGAGGTGGAAATGAGCCTCATCACTCAGGATGATTTGCATTTGATTCACTCAAGTGAATTTTAATAATTTCAATGCGTTGTTGAATCGTGTATCGTTCCATTTTTATTAATAACGTAGTTTCTACTTGTCAAATGTCACAAAATGACAGCTTCAAAAGTAACATCTACCGAAATAGCGGGCTATTCAAAATAACACCTCTTAATGGAAAACCCTGTATTATTCTTCAAAATATTCAAACAACTTTTATGTTAAAGAGTTGTTTTGGTTTCTGGAATTGAAATAATGCTGTCAAAGGAAAATTAATCCTTTCTCAAGAAATTTTCATGATATTGGAAACAATTTATGTTCCCAAAAATAAATAAATATCTGTTTTGCTGTTACTAATATTTTTGAAAATTTTGTATGGAAAAAAGTAATATGTATGCAAGCTGTTGTTTAATTCCTTTCTCATAATTCGTGGTTCGGCTCGCCTTTCGGATCGCAAATGTATACGTAGAATTTATACAAATGTGTATCTGACTTACTGAGGTGATAGTATGTGTCTGGCAGTGAAGTATAGAACTGGCAGACGAAGAATGAAAGTAGGTTGACTTCTGTAGAAATGAGATCCCTGAGGGGTGAATGTGGTAAAATCGTATAATGACGCTCGAGGAATGTAGAGATTTGCAAATAATGCAAGGCTGATGAAAGCGTAATGAATAAGATAAGGAAAGGGATGCCTAGATGGTTTGGACACGTAGAGCGAATAATCGAAGAATGGAGTGTAATGAGATTATAGGGCGCGAATGTGAAAGGTATAAAGTCAGGGACACCCAATTTTAACCAAACAAATACTTGAGTCAGGGCTTGTCAATAGTTTAGAATAACGGAAGAGTATGTATGAGACGAAGTACGCAAGGAGCGTATGTTAAGACCGAGTTGTTTGGCCGTTCGTCCTGTCTGCCTACCCCTGCGAGGAAACGGCGTGATGGTTAGTTAGTTATTTGCATGTTTTCTTAACTAGCTAACCTGCAACCAGTTTCTTCAAAGGGGTAGGCAGGGAACGTGGACCGCCACACACTAATTACTTCATACACGGAGAAAACTTACCGATATAAAATATAGCTAATTTATTAATTATCAGCTATGGCGATCTCGGAACACGTGTTCATGTGTCCGGGGGTAAAGTACATGATTTCAAGTAGAAAACATAAATGCCCTTTTTCGAAATTCCAACGTTTTAATATAGTTTTTAGGTAAAAAAACGTTGAAATAAATATTCTTCTATGGAAAAATATTTTGGTACGGGAAAAATAAAAATGGAATTTCGAAAAGTGTTATATAGTTTTTACTATCGAAGTTAGTGCATTTTACCGCCGGACACCCTGTATAATAACAAGATTAATGTAGCTGCATGAACACGTGTTCCGATATATTATGAAAGTACTAATAGGAAATGTCCTGTTGTCACCTTTTTAACACAATTTTAATAAATTAACAATAATAATTTTTCTACGTGTACGTGGTATTTTACATGATATTCTGTTACTCTAATGCTACGTATACATACGCGAGCCGAACTGCCGAACTGAACCTCAACTTATGGGGAAGGAACGGAGTAATCGCAAATGTCGCGAAACGCCGCTTGCAGTTGCTTCGGTCCTTTCACGTAATTCGTGGCTCGGTTCGCGTTTAATTTAGCAAATGTATACGTACCATAATGATAAATTTAGAAGTTAGAGTTACTTGTTTACATATTCATTTTTTAACCCTTTCTCTTTTACTTTACCTATATATGTCCTAACATTGTGTAATATTTTATTGGTGTACAACTGTTTTATACTTGGAGGAATAATATTTGGTTTTATGGACACTAAGAAAAATAAATAAATAAAATCTCTTGAGTGTGTCATATTTTTTTGCATCACTTCCGACTACTTCTACCGTATTCACATTCGCGTCAAATATTCTCATTGCTCTACTTTGACAAAATTTTGAAATATGATATCAATAAAATATTTAATAATATAAAAAGTCGAAGATTTAAAGAAATAAGTAAAAAAAAGGAGATAACAAATTACGTTACCCTTCCAGAGTCTAGAGTTATGGAGGAATGCCTTTTCACTTTTCCAACGAATTATACGATAAAAGCGGGGTTATGTTATTTTATGTAAATATATATTTTCCCCACCTTGTCTGCGCGCCAGGGGCGGTACAAAAGTTTCAACTAAATCGCTTTTTGTGGAATAAATCCATCGACATCGCCAGATAAGGTTGAACCAAATCGGTTTATGGTAATAAACTTAAAAAAATGTTTCGCGGGGATTATTAAATGGGGAGTAAGGGGAATTGATTTTTTAAGTCCTTACCACGTAATAAATTTGTTATATTTTCTCCATATTTTTCGTCGAATTTTGTTTTCGTTTGCTTTGGCAGACGATGTTTGTGTTATGATGATTAATTTTGAAAGTAATTTATATTGCGGGCAATATTCTGAAATCGATTTAATTTTTATATCTCAAATTTTGATATCTGAATATAATTATTTTTATTTGAATGATTCAATAACTACCTATACTTGGCATAGTGGTAACCTCATTGACTCTAGACCAAAGGGTGCGGAATGAAATGCAACAAAAGAAGAGGTTTTTAGTTGTGATCTCGATCCAAACTAAATAATTTAATATAGCCCTAACGAGAGAGAATCATACAGAATATAAACATTGAGCATTGGTTCAAACGGTTAGGATAATTGTTAGTAACCGTTGGGTTCTCTCTTAGGTGTCGCGGGTTCAACCCTGTGCCAGTTCATCGTTGCACAAGCAACATTTTCCATTCTTATTGATAGTAGGAGGAATTTATACATTGCCAGGTTAAGCCGCTTCCACACGCATCCGACTTGCCCACTATTTTAAAGAAAACATGTGGGAAGCGATCGAACAATGGGCTTGACGTAATGAAAGGACGGTCTGACGGCCGAGATTTTCGACGCGGTGAATCTGGATTCACCGCGTCATTCCTACACTACTGGTAGTGGAGGAATCTTTGTCTTTCCTTTTGATAGTTGAAGAACGAGAGATCTATGGTCCGATTGAAATTCCGGAAACACGAGATAAAGTACAGAAACTCAGTCATAAGAGATCAGGGTATCCATAAACCACAGGTTTTGACATGTCTAACAGAGTCGTGAGAATTATTTAGATGTGCCTTTGATTGTGGCAATAACGCGCAATAAGTCTCAGGCCCCATATATCAATTCCTTTATCAGCTGATTGAATAAAATTCAAAATATGCCAGTTACATAATAAACCTTAATACCGCTAGCATTTATAATGTAAAAATGATGCATGGTTTTTTCACGGCTTGAAAAACACATTTTTTGTTTACTTAACATTTCTTATGTGGTTTCAAGGTTGTTTATTAAATACTCGTGCTAAAACGTGCGCCCAATTTTATTCAACTTACTTTCAGTTATTATAATAGATTTTGTAATTTGTTGTTTATTAATACATTTAGTGGTTATGACTGAATGGTGCTTAAACGATAAAAGTATAAAGCCTGTAATACTGACCGCAATATTCTCGTGGCTTGGTCTATTCCACTATTTCGCTCGCCATACGTTCCCATTGGGATTGTATGGCGAGCGATATGCTGAAATAGCTCAAACCATGATGCGTATAGCGAATTTATTGTTATCAAGTTTAATTTGTAGAACTCCATTTTAATTTTAATTTTTTATGTATTCAATAATATTGTTATTGGGTTTATAAAAACAGTTTATTTTTAATACTATAATTACACAGCAGAACTTGTTTAAAAATAAACTGTTTTTATAAACCCAATAGCGTATAGCGTAATCTGTCAGCCCCATTAAGCAATGTAAATTGTTATGGAGGTTTGAACATCATTAGATCGGGTTAAAATGGAGAAAACGTCGAAAGATGGAGAGTCTTACCTTACTTACTGATGTTTTCTGGCGAAGATCACGACACGCCTTGGTATAACTTTTGAATTATTGGATGTACACCTCATAAACCCAATTAATGTTATATTTCCACAACTCATGTTTAATTTCACCTTACGACGACATTATGTTTAAGAAGTTGCAATTTACCCGATTCCGAATTGCAAATTTACGAGAATAATAATCCGAATATAATCAGCAAGATAAGATGCATCATTGACAAAGACAATCATTATCCTCATACAAACACTACTTAATTAAAACTGTCTGTCAGCGCTTCTCAGATTGACTATAATCAAATACAGTTTTAAAGTATTAATTTATCCGGGATTTATTGTATATGAATTGTTTATATATTTATATATATATTGTTGTATTGTATTTATAATAACTATTTCTTTTAATTATTATTTTTTTGGTAAACTAACGTTTAAGACAAGATTTTTTATGCATAGCACAAAGGGTAACAATTATTTTACAAGCAATAATTATTCGCCTGAAACACTCATCCACATTGAAAAATCTCCTGATAAAAGATACATGACGCCAACGGGACTCGAACCCGTGTCCCTTCGATTTCCGGTCGACAGCTCTGACCACTGAGCTATGGCGGCTTATCTCTTATCCGCGAAATAATTCAATGTATACTAGTGTTTCATTCAACAATTACTGCTTGTTACATTTTTTCACCTGAAAACAACCAACTTTATTTTATATGAGAAAGGCATTGTAAGTGCTAACTCTCTCACTAGATGGCGTCGAGACAAATTGTCTACATTTTTAGGTGAATAATTATTGCTTGTAAAATAACTATTTCTATTGTTCTCTTTTATGTATTTTATATTTATATTTTTTTTATCTATGTATATTCTGTATTCAAATGTAAAACAATTGTTATTCTTTTGTAAAAGCCGCTATAATCGGCGTTAATAAATAAATAAACAATGTTACGAATGTGGAACATTTCCTATTTCAGTGCTGAGCAAGCAGTTTTTCTAAGATTTCTTCTTTCTTGTAATAAAACTTTAAAGGAAAGAGAGGTACAAAGGAGATAACAATATTTGACACGACCTTTGGATATGGAATAGTCTCAAAGCTGTTTCACTAATAAACAATAAGTATTAATAAAAAACTTTTGCACTCGTGAATAATATGAAAAAAAGAATCATAGAAAAGATTAAAAAGATATTGTGGATAAAGGGACGCAAATTAATAAATGATTTTTTTGCAATATTTTAGATTTTAATAAACTTTTGCAAAAATGTTATCGCTAGTTTACTAAATTTATTTTGGGTAAAAGTTGACCTAAAATAGCTGTACCCAAAACAAATAACATGACCGGAATAAATCTGGGACCAAATTCACTTACACGGGATAGCATTAGATCTTCCGGAACGGAACTGTAACGTTGCCAAATAAATTGCAGCGGAGTCACAATAAGAAAGCAAAATTGAAACAACTGCAAATTCCCGTTGTAGGAAATGGGTTATGCGATTTCTGAAGTGTAGTCAAATGACTTCATGTTAATTTTTTTAAGCCAAGTTTGATTTTACTTTGAATGTATGAATTGTACGGGATTATTAATCAATTTTTATTGTAAGGGAGTGGACAGAGAAATGATATCGGGAATTGAAGGAGGGATTTTGGGAAGTTCTTGGCAATATCCACTATGACTTTTTTAAAAGCTACAGTTTGCGTTTGTACTTTTTTAAGGTGTTGGGTATTTTTTCAAAATGGAAGGCAGAAAATCAAGAACAATGTTTTCAAACACTAAATTAATAAAACTTCAACAGTTCTGGGAACTTTCACCGCTCACAATTCATCGCCCACAATGCACCATGGAAAATTCAGTTCGATAGATAAAATAAAATATCTGAGTAGTACTTAGAACTGTTTGTATTGCGTTCACAGTAACGGGTTGATCTACACTAACATAAATTAACACATCCTAACCTAACCTATCCAAGTAAAAAAAAAACCTAACCTAACCAAACCTAACAAACCGTTGTTTTTTCTATTTTATATTATACTTGGTCATTATTTGTAGTAATTTTTTTCTGTAAAAAAAATATAATTAAAGAAAAAAATCCCCGCGATGAGATTTCGCCGTGAAATTTTTCCCCGGTAAATTTTCGGCAGTGAATTATATGAAAATTAGCATTTTTTTGAAAATTCGGCTCTCCTCAAGATAAAATAACCACACCTATGTAATAAAGGTAAGTATATTACCTTACACTTACCTACAACACAGGATAATACAATTCAATATATTCGAACGAATCGAACATCTCGCCATTTGAAATTAAATTCGGAAATAACTGCACAATATACAAACGGAGATCCCAATTTAAATATTAATTATATTATTAATTTATAATAAATTAACTCTAGGTATCGGTACCATTTGAGAAATATTGAAAGGTCATGTTACCCAGTTCAGACTGATGAATACAAAAGATGGATGAAGCTTTGTTATCAGACCAATTTTCTCCTTTTCCAGCTTCGCGCGTCTCATTCTATACCTAACTATACAGGACAGGGTTTCTCAAAGTTTTTTGTTCCATGAACCTTTTTGCTAGTCAGATGTAAGTCTCGGACTGCTTCTACGAAGAAAGCCTTTATACTCTAGTGGTTTAACGAACCTATGATAGGCGCAGGATTAATAAATTAGTTGTGTGTGATTATTTAAGATATTTATTTGATTTAAGCCGTGTTACAGAGAGGCAGAAAGTGTTGACTATTTGCACTTGCACAATCTTTTTCTCTTATCCCAGATCTCAGATAATATTATAGACTTTAGTTTCAATAACAACCATATTTATTGTGTCGCGTATTTTATAAAGCAGTAATTGTGAACCTAGGAGTAATCATTAAATCCTTAACTCCCACAAGTATTAATATAATAATTTAAAAGTAACTTACTGTCTCTTCGTTTCATCCCACGGTTAGGCAGACAGAGAGAGTAGAACACAACACAAATGTGTCTTGACACACACTTTTCAGAAACACTCAAGGTAGAAATACGCTGGATCGACTTAAGCTCGTAAGCAAAGTAATAAGTCATCTGGACTAATTACAATTCATAAATTATGTATGGAAATAGATGATTTTGGAACACACTTCTCACACGCAACGCAAACCCACGCTTCCATCGCTGCACCGATCTGGGCTGTCCAGATCGGTGTGGGAAGTTTAAGGATGGAGGGGGTGGCGTAACGCCTTTCAAATCTATAAGTGGTATTATCTATGCATCTACTGTTATGTTTGGTATATCAATGGTTGTTTCTTTTGACAGTTGGTTTAGTAAAATAAGAAAATTGTCCTCAAAGACACAGCTACGAATTGCGTCTGCTTAAAAGTGAAACACATAAACATAACCTAAAAAATAATCGTCTAATGACGCGCTTGCATGCCACTTACTTAAGAAATAGAAACCACTTGTCACGTGGTTACACGCGTTGTGGGTGTAGAAACAGTGTGCACCTTATTCTGGGAATTTTATCCATAACCAATTATTTTATCCTCATTTCAGGTGTACATAAAAAATATTTAATACTAGCGCAGACCCTTGCAAAATCACATGAAATTATAATGGTAGGATTTGTGAAGCTGATAGTGTGTATAAAAAAAAATATTTGCCTCAGGATCACCGCCTTTCAGATGACAACATAAATTTACTTTTCGATTGAACACCGTTAGTAAACTTGAAAAATTAAGAAATCATTCCAAAAACTAATCAAAAGAAATACGCATTTTATGTATAGAATTACCTATTCATTGATGAAATCATTTTGTGATATTTAATACCTTCTTTATCACTTATCGGAATCATTCACACAATCAATCAGTCATTGAACCGATGTAACACAGATACAGACCACCGAAATAATTATTTCTAATTACATTAAGAGGAAAATTTATAGATTTACAGAGATATAAGCTTATTTAAAATTTCACTGGCGAAATGGATTGGCGACTAATGTACAGCGGTAACGCTGCGTACGATCTTGGGAGTCGAATGAAGTTTTCTTACTCGGTAACGGTAAGGTTACGTACTCGTACCTCCGACACAAGAAATATTGAGGGAAGAACGGATAGCTAGGTACTCGTGACTTCAATTTTGGTAGCATGCCAGTCGCAGAACTTGACAAGTCTTATGAGATTCTGGCCGCACCGTTCGAGGTGGAATCGGAAAATTATGGCGTGAATTATGCCGCTCCGACCCGGTGGAAAAGTTTAAAATTGCGTATATTGAAATGCGAATTGATAAAATGATTTATTCTTGCGTATAACACTTGTTCGGGAGTGTTTCTGGAGATTTATTTCGCTTTTGGAAGGCGAAAAATGTCTTTTGCTTATTACTTTCTACCTGAAAGCGTTACGAGTATACTTTCATGGTAAGTTAATTAAGGAAACGATATAAATCTGTATTTATTTCAATAGCCATTGCTTCTTGCATTCGGTACAAAAGGTGATTCAAATCTAGTATATTGAACTCAACACATATAAATATGTTTTTTAAACTTAATTTGATTCGAACTTACCGACACGATTCGATAATAAAATCATGTTTGAGTTTGATTTCTGACTGATCTCAATGTGGAAATGAAAATAAATCAATCTATGGTGGTTTTATACGACATAAACACGCTGTAACACATCAAAATAAAAATTATAAAAACTGCTATTGAGTATTTTTTCTCCACTAAGCAAAGGATTGGAGTCCAAATATAAAACAAATATCACGTTGACTTTTCGCAAAGATTCTAAAAGTATTTTTTTTAAACTTTAAGATAAATCATATTTTACATACTTATTAAAAAAATATATTATCTAATTGAATTTGATTTATTTTAAATTGTAACAGAAATAATGGAGTTCTGCAAATTGAACACGACACTTAAAAATCAAAAACTTTTAAATGTAATTTCTTGACAGACAATCAAAAAAATTGAATTTTATTAAATATTTCTAATCGCAGATTCTCGTAATCATAAACATAAATTTAAAAAAATGTTTATCTTTAAAAAAAGTCAAAATTTATATAAAATACAAATAAAACGAAGATAAGCATAAAAAAAAAAATAAAAATTACTATGAAGAAAGACGCATTGTGAACGAACGTTGAAATGTTAAGCTAAATATTTATTTAAGCCCGTTATAATTCGATCATTCTGTTATTCTTCTTCTTTCTCGTTTTCCGCTTTGTTATATCTTTTTGATCTCCACACAGCACCTTCAATGATATATGCACAGCCAGAATGAAATTATTTCCTTCAGAGCCTTCTGATTAGATTTTTTGCATAAAAAATAGTCTAACCTACGTAGTGGTCGTATAATTAAATTGGAAATTTACGGTCGTATTGTTTTAAAAATATATTTTTAAATAAAAAAAAACTCACCAATCCACCTATCCTTATTAATTGAGAAATCAAAACAAACAGGGGTGGGTAATTAATTTTGTGCATAATGCTTAATAAAATGATTTTAATTATTTATTGACTAATAATGCATTATTACATGAATAAACTACCTCACTAGGTTAAGCCTTTTCCGAGGTTGTTGTAATTGGTGATTATTATACGAATTAAAGATTGATTATTATTATTGAAGAATTTTTTCGTCAAAAGTTATAATTTGAATAGGGTTTCGACAAAGCAGTTTAATATGCTAATAAAATGGAGTGAAGATCGAAGCTCAATCACATTTAAATTCGTCCCGCGCGCCGCAGTCAGAGAGAAAATAATCGAATTTAAAAACGCCTTCTCTTCTTCATCATTGTTTTCTTGAGTGGCGTAGGCCAATTTTCCGCAAGTACCTGGTACCCAGGCAGAACCCTATTAAGTTTTTAAATTACGATTTTTTGCAACAGATATTTAAAAAAAATCTTTCATTCTGTTCGAAGATTAAAATAATTCGGAGAAATATGATTTTTATGCACTCTGTTCCAGAGTGGGAGAAACTGGTTTGAGATCAGCAATCAGTGAGAAAGTTACCATGGAATTGCTACGGCCCTTATTCCGTAGGGATACGCAAGTATCCGGTACTCAAGTTGTGTACTCGCGTCGCAAAAAACTGGTCGCGTACTGTAAACGTCGCTACTGATATCGCGAGACCAGCGTCGCTACCAATCGTTGTTGATATCTCGAAAAGTCAAAACTAGAATGCTTTCATAATATCGTTTACAATAAAACAATTGCCGTAGCTGTCATTATTATATTCTATCATTCTTTGTTGACTCTTTGGTTTCTAATACTGTTCTAAAGCACGCTCGTTGCTCGTTGTCGCGGTAGACTGGCGTCGCTGACGAGCTTACAGAATGTTGGCAAGTCGGTAGTGGCCAAGTTACTTCAATCTCCGAATATCGGATAAATTCGTATCGCCCTGGTATGTATGTATCAACCTTCAATGAGAAAGTTATCGTGATTTCAATTTCCACATCTTATTTCCAAAATTCCTCTTTGATTTCTATAGTTTCGCTAAAGTTTTCTCCAATCTCAACATTCCTCAGTACGACCTTTTACTGATAGTTAGTATTAACTGTTCATTTTTTTATGAATATACTAGCTGTGTTTTGGCTTAGTTTACGTCTATATAATGTAGGTGAATATTGATATAAAAATACACGCTTATTCAAATGCAACGTTGTATCAAAATTTCAAACAATCGATGAAGAACTTTCAGGCTGGCCGCATACATACGTTTTCCGTATTCGATTTCCGAATTCGTTTTCCGTATTCGGAATTCCGTGAGACTAGCGCAAACGTTCGTTTTTCTTCATTCGGAATGTATAAACGTCAGTACCAGTGTTGCCAACAAGGGCGATATATCGCCATTTAGGCTACTCAGAGCGAGAATCGGCGCCGAAAAAATTTAAAAGGCGCCTTGTCCTAATCTAATCCTGGTCGCCAATTAAGCTACTTCAAAAACATCAATTTTAAACATGTCCCGAAATTCTCTAGCCACCCCCCCCCATGAAATTTATTTTTCTGGGGACAAATTTTATATTTTCTTGAAATTCTCTAGCCACCCTCCCCATGAATTTTTTTTATTTTCTGGGGACAAATTTTATCGTTTTGAAATTCTCTCTAGCCACCCCCCCACGAAATTTTTATTTTCACTTAAAAACATCAATTTTAAACATGTCCCACCTAACAGCAAATTCGGCTACTTTACGCTACCTTATGTATGAGAAACGGCGATATTAGGTCAAGATCCGTTGGCAACACTGAATTACGAACGGAAATTTCCGTACGTTTGCGTCAACACAAACAAACTGTATGCAATAGCTGCGTTCCACATGACGTCATTAGGTTTTTTCCATTCGGTTTCTCCGAACGCGCTGGCTCGCATTTGGAACGTGCGTAAGGAATTTGTTCCGTTCGGAACTAAAACGAACGTGTGCGGCAGTTAATGTATTTTCTACTGATTCCGTGCATTCGGATGTCCGAATACGGAAAACAAATTCGGAAATCGAATACGAAAAACGTATGTATGCGGCCAGCCTCAGAGATTTAAAATTTTTAACAAACGAAAATTTACGTTTTTATTTATATAAATAATACATCTTGAAACGAATTAAAATGTCATGTCTATATCGCGTATTATATGTAATTGCATCTAATAATATGTACCTATCTACTTAAAACTGCAAGATTTTTTAACGAAAGTTAAAAAAACATAATGTCACAGATTTATTAGACTTTTATATAAAAATGCAACACAAGCTGTTCATGTTAATAAACTTAGGAAATTAGTGAAATAAGCTACTTCACTGAAGTTAGAATTTTTACATTGTACATAACATAATGATATACAGCATACACAATTCTCTCCTGTTCCACATTGCGCGCACCATCCCAACTCGTTCCTTGTAAATTATTTTTCGCGTTTTGTAAGTCTTTTGAACAAAGCTTAGCGGGAGTGAAAGAAGCATTAATGTGAGGAAGTTTCCTCTATTCAAAAACACACTCAGCACGAGAACAAAGTTTTGTTGAAGCTTAGCACCCTGGAAAATGAGATGCAGTACTACCAACACTACATGAATATAGGCAAAGGCAAAATTTTTTTTTACTTTCTTGTTGGAAAAGTGGTTGCACTTTTACACTCACTCCCTTACTAATTAAACGTTTTTTTTAAATTTAACACAAATAATAAACAACCATTTACCAAACATTGATGGCTGTGTAAAATTCAAAACACGTTTATTAGTAAGGCCCCTAGTGTAAGCTTAATCTGATCGATCTCAGATCCTCCAGTCTTAGAGTGCTGGTCGCGTAAAACTAGATAATCTGGGAATCTAGAGAATTCCATGTAGCGACCGCTGCGTTTTATTTTATTTATTTATTTATTTATTTATTAACGCCGATTATAGCGGCTTTTACAAAAGAATAACAATTGTTTTAGTTATTATAAATACAGAATATACATAGATAACAAAAATATAAATACAAAATACTTAAAAGAGAACAATAGAAATGGTTATTATAAATACAATGCAACAATGTGTATATATAAATATATAAACAATTAATTTACAATAAATCCCGGATAAACTAATACTTTAAAACTGTATTTGGTTATATTCAATCAGAGAAGCGCTGACATACAGTTTTAATTAAGTGGTGTTTGTATGAGGATAAACTAGCAATGTTTATAGATTCATCCAAAACATATTTATTACCAAGTACATGTAGGCGATTCATTATGGAATTATTATTTTATTATTATTTTCAATGTCTTAATGTATTTTCATATTTTTACTAGCTGTACCCCGCCACACGTTTACGTGGCTCAGTCAGTCTGTACAGATAGAGAAACAATAGCGCGTGTTGGTTTTATAGCCGAATTCATAAATAAACCACTCACGCCGAATCACACCTGCTGAGTGTCGAGCAACTTATTGGAGAGCAGAGGCAAATACTCTATTATTAATAATAACTACGGTGAAATTGTGGTGATTTCAATTTTAGCCGCTAGAAGGAGCTAGTGTAGCATGTTGACTTTGACATTCCTTTCAATGGCGGCAAATTAAATTTATTTAGTATTTGGTGGTGGTGTTTTGCGTTTTGTAATTAGTATTTTCATCCATTAAATAAATATATATATATATATATATAAATGTTTAAAAAAGTGAGTTTCGTGGTTAAGTTTACAAACAAACAGCAAAAGCACTCCCAAATCGTTTATCAAGTTGCCAAAAAACCTTAACAGGTTATAAGTTGGTGAAATGTGATCATGTTGATGTGATAATCATCGTCAATGTTGATGTTCAAAACATATTTTTGTATTTTTTTATGTGACACCTTATAAGAGCTCCCCTGTCTGTACAGTGTAAAGGCGGGGGAGCTTCAGGAAGCTATTGGACAGTATTGTGAGGTCGGTTAAGGTAGGGGCTGTAGGAAAGGATTTAGTAATGCGGATATTGAATAGACTCGGAATATATGAAGGACGAAAAACAGAATTGTATGTGTGTTGAATTATCTAATATATTCGTATGTAATATTAATATATTCCATATTTTTATACATTAATATTATTAAAATTATTGAACCTTTTTTTTAAATTTCTCACAATTTATATGATTATTTTATTACTTTTCTAAACCATCATCAACAGAGGTAATGGTCGCTTTAATATGTTGAGCAGTTGGAACTCTTGTGAGGTTTCACATAAAAAACTAATTAAAAAAAATCGACTTCCAAAATGTATTAACGTAAAATAAAGAATATAATTTCATACAAAATTTAGTAAAATGTATAAGTGAAAACCATGGCACACAAATTACGCCAATAGTGTAGCGTGTATTTTTTTTATTTATTTTTATTATTTTTATTACTTGCTAGAGCAACCCTGATGATTTAAAAAACTCATTGTAGGACGGGAGGAACTTACAATACATAATTTTACATCAGTATTTTGATATCAAAATTATGAGTTTCAAATTCAAATTAGAAAAAGGGAGGCCATTAGAACGTATGGGAAACGTCAGAAGTTGGAGGTGTTATTAATAATACCTATAGGTTATTTGATAGAGGTTATCACATTTAGAGGAGGCAGTGGGCAAGTCAGTTCGTTGAGATAAGTTCGAAGTGCTGTTGTCATCGTTTCGCCAAGGTGATCTCGTGATCATTCTTTTCAAGAACTAATAATTATTTCATGTCAATATTTTTTGAGATACGGTTTTTTTTAATAAACGACGTCTTTAAGCACCATTTGTTCTTACTTAATGTGTCAAATATGATTGGTGTGGCTGAACATCCATCGACAGCGTTGATATAATATTGTGTCTCTATGATTGACGGTAAATAGGCTTTTATTACTATTTCATACCATTATTTTTGTTTATCAACTGTTCGATAAAAGTAATAATATAAAAGTAGAGCTATCATGCAACTGTTAATTCTTGGTGTAATTCCTTCGTAGTGACAGGAACTAAACCAATTTTAAACGACTCTATTCCATTTGTTTATTTTACTCTCTTTATTTCTTTTTTCGGTTCCGAATAAAGGTGGACTTGAAGGATACAACTTTTTTAGTCCGCCAGACTTCGCATGATCGTGATTCCCACCGACCTATAGAAAAAATAATTGTCATTGAGATAGTGACATTTCTTTGGACAAATGGTAAGACTACTTGTTTGAAATAAACAAAAACAAAAAATATCATATTTATATAAAATATAACAAAAACTCAAGGAATATGGTCTCTGAAGATGGACAATAAGATCTGTCCGAAACGTTACGCGGGTAAATCGAGAAAATTATTCTACATCTTACACCCGTGAAAACCTAAACCATAAAACATATATATATATATATATATATATATATATATATATATATATATATATATATATATATATATATATATATATATATATATATATATGTTTTATGGTTTAGGTTTTCACGGGTGTAAGATGTAGAATAATTTTCTCGATTTACCCGCGTAACGTTTCGGACAGATCTTATTGTCCATCTTCAGAGACCATATTCCTTGAGTTTTGTCTCAAACTGATCGTTTTCGCATCTCTGTTCGATCCAGAAATCAATACCTAAGTGAGTGCTTATCAATTCTTATTATGTCTAGGACGGAATACACGGCTTGAAAGTGATTTGACGTCGGAGGGAGGGGCGAGGCTCATAATAAGAATTGAAAGCGATCAGTTTGAGACAAAGCTCAAGACATAAGGCCTCTGAAGATGGACAGTGAGATCTGTCCGAAACATCAGAAGTTAAAAGTCCTTTTTAGTACATATATATACAACACACGCGTATTCGAAAGCAACGTGGTGTCGAAATTTCAAAACAATCTGTGAAGAACTTTCTGAGATTTAAAATTTTGAACAAACGAACATTTACGTTTTTACTTATATGGAAGATTGAAGATAGATAGATACCTAGACAGAAGAGAGATGAAAAGATAGATCGATTAAGAGTTGTTAATATATTTTTTAAAGATTTTATTTGTTTCGGATGGCTCGGTTTTTGGATATTTATGTATAATTTTATATTTATGGATTTTTAGTGTTGTGATTTAAATATTTATGGATATTTGTGGATATGTGTGCATTTATGGATGTTTATATCAATGAATATTTAAAGATATTCATGTATCGATATTTATAGATTTTTATTGGTACGTAGGTATAGATATTTATTGAAATATGCGGATATTTATGGTTATTATGAATATTTGTAGGTTTTGTTAAATAATGAATATTTATGCATATATTTATGGATATTTAGGGATAATTATGGATATTTATGAATATTTTGTGGATGGTTATTGATTTTTATAGATGAACCTGAACTAAAAATATGATTTTCTACCATAATAAAGAAGAATTATTAAACTGTCTAAGATAAGTAGAGTAGTAAGGAAAACGTGAACATTTCTTTACCGTAAGGAGACAGTCAAAAATATAAGATCTGAGATTCAGCACAGACCACACCTGCTGATTTCAAGAAAAGAGACGTGAAATGGCGGAACACGGATAGATCATGAAAAGTTTTTCTTCCTTGGAAATCGCTTAGCAAAACAAAAATAATAAATAACAGGGACCGCGGGGATACGACGTTTCTTTTAATACTTTTGTGAATATTTATTCTTGTTGGCTATTGTCTTTGAATGTCTGAAGAAAGCAATTACAAATGAATGTTTATATCTAACTCGTTAAAACATGAAGTGTGCCTTTTAAAATTATCACCAACCAATCTTATTTTTGTATTCGTTTTTATCAATTTTCTATGGTCGTATTCGTGTTGGTACAGTAGAAAATAAACATTCAAAAACTAACTACAACAAAACATACATTTTTGAGAAGTACATGCACAAAATACAACTATATATTTTCAGATGTCGATATTTGCCATTTATACTTATTTCAGTTTACTAAATTCAAATTGGAGAAAAATAAATCAAATTGTTAATTACGTACCCTCTTCCCCTGCTGTGTGTAAGATATCCAAAATATCTTATTTATTTTCATTAAGGTGTGTAAAATGGTAACCGGATAAATCATCACAATGATAATTCATCACATCTTTAAAAAGTTATATAAAGTCATGGAAAGTGATGAAACAAAAACTTTATTAACTGGGTTATGTAGGTTAGGTTAGGTTAAATTTTTTTTCATCGTTTTTAATGACTTTATATCACTTTTTAAAAGTGTGTTGAATTATCACTGTGTTGAGTTATGATGGAACCGTGTAAAATATCTAAGATATCACAGTAATTTTCATTAACGTGTGTAAGATATCTAAGATATCTCAGTAATTTTCATTAACGTGTGTAAGATATCTAAGATATCTCAGTTATTTTCACTAAGGTTTGCAAAATATCTAAGATATCTCATTATTTTTCACTAAGGTGTTTTCATTAAGGTGTGTGAAATATCTAAGATACTCGTATCTCAGTTATTTTCATTAAGGTGTGTAAAATATCTAAGATATCTCAGTTATTTTTATTAGGGTGTTTTTATGTTTTTCTGTTTACTTATGTTTTTTTTTGTATGTAACTTGAATTTTATTTGGAAAACATCACAGGTTAATGCAACATGCTAATGTAGTTATTTATATAAAATTGTAGAACTGTTTATTTTACCAATAAACAAAAAGTAAAATAAAAAAATACACACCACGAATACACTTCCTCGTCACAAAAAGGCACCATTTGCGGCATTCCGCAATCTCTGATGAATAAGTGACTACACTTTTAGCTGGATTTCCCATCGGAAGCTAGCTATAATAATAATTATAGTTGCAGTTACCTATTGCCGCTAGCAAAATCGACTCAAAACATAAAATCCATTGATTAAAACCTTCGTAATTCTCTCCGTTTATATTAAGAATTCAACCTCCAGTCTTTTTAAAACGATGCTCGTGGTATCGATGTCGAATACGAATTTGGAGGTCGCCGGTTCGATTACCGGAGTGCGCAAAGATTATTTCATAATTCATTAAACATAATATAATATGGTATTTTTAAAATGTTAAACTAATGAAAAAAAATCTAATAAACAATAATTGTTGAATTATAAATGCCAGTATATGTTGAATAATTTGGCGGGTTTTGAATAAGCCAACGTAGCGCAGTTGGTAGAGCACCTGACCGGCAATCAGAAGGGTGCGGGTTCAATTCCCGTCGGCGGGATGTATTTTTTCTCGCAAGATTTTTTTTCAATTTATGTACGTGTTTCAGGCTAATAATAATAATCGCTTAAAAATAATATGTAATATGTTATTCTAGTAGGCCTGGGTAGACGTTGTCCTGCCACAGAGGTTTTATGTATTTTTTGGATCGAATCAGAACTCTTCTTCATCATCAGAAAACTTTTTGACAACAGCGCCACCTATTGGATATAAAACTATAATATATTTCAAGCTGGAACAAACCATACATATTCAATTCTCCCTAAGTTTTATTTTGTTCATCCTTACTATGTTACAGCCACTTTCCTCAAAAAAACTATATCTATTAGATAATTAATTAGAAAGATTTCTTTACGATTTAGGTACAAAATGATTGATTATCTAAAAGATTATCAGAAAAAAGTTATTTGTCTTTCTTACTTCTACCATCTTGTAGAATCACCTCCCGAAATTAGCTCACTTTACCCCCGGACACCCTGTAAATCTCGATTATTCTCGATTATTATATTACCATCGCTAGTGTGTACAATATTACAGTTTTGTTAGTATTCTACATTATACCCTCCAACAAACTTTAAGAACTTTGTTTGCATCAATTAAGTGTTTCGAATAAACAACAATGTTCCTTGCACGTATGCCACGTTTAGAAAACGTATTAGGTAATCCCTCCTCTCGGTACTAGGCAAATTTTCGATAGTACATATATAATATAATAAATAAACTTAATAATAAATAAACTTAGTGCGAGTTCCTAAAAAACGGATTATTTGATTGTTGAGAATATGTATTACTAAGATATAATATTATTTTTGACTTTAGTGTATATGTAAAAGAAATATATTCCGTTAAATTTTGAATTTTGCCGCGTTCTGCGTTGTCGATAATGCAGTGCTTCACAGTCAACGTCAAAGCTGACAGATGATGTTCGAAGTGGAAGATAGCACAGGACGCACACTATGATGGCGATATTGCATCAGATGTTTACATGGCTGAAGTAACTAAAATAATATAGATTGTTGGAGTAAATCATAAAAAGAAAAAAATTGTAACAATTGTAGCGACTAATTATTGCCTATGATAATTTGTTATCCTTTGTGCTATGTATAAAAAACCTTGTCTTATAAACATTAGTTTAAAAAATAAGGAAAAAAAATTGATTCAATAAAATTAACTGTCATTTCTTTGTTTTTCGGTGACCGGATAAATCATCAAAATGATAATTTTTTTTTTTTTTAGAATAAAACAAACACTTTGTATTTAACCACGAATATTTATTATTTTACACATCGACCGGTTTCGCTTCAACCAAGCTTCATCAGGATATAATAATAACTATATAATAATAACAGTTATTATTATATCCTGATGAAGCTTGGTTGAAGCGAAACCGGTCGATGTGTAAAATAATAAATATTCGTGGTTAAATACAAAGTGTTTGTTTTATTCTAAAAAATATAATGTCTAACCACAAAGTAATTGCTTCTTATGAAAAAAAAATGATCATTCATCACATCTTTAAAAGTCATGGAAAGTGATGAAACAAAAACTTTATTAACTGGGTTAAGTAGGTTAAGTTAGGTAAGGTTAGGTTAGATTAAAAAAAAAATTTTTTTCAGGATATAATAATAACTATATAATAATAACAGTTATTATTATATCCTGATGAAGCTTGGTTGAAGCGAAACCGGTCGATGTGTAAAATAATAAATATTCGTGGTTAAATACAAAGTGTTTGTTTTATTCTAAAACATATATAATGCCTAACCACAAAGTAATTGCTTCTTATGAAAAAAAAAAGTACATTCATCACATCTTTAAAAGTCATGGAAAGTGATGAAACAAAAACTTTATTAACTGGGTTAAGTAGGTTAAGTTAGATAAGGTTAGGTTAATTTTAAAAAAAAAAATTTTCTTCGTTTTTAATGACTTTATATCACTTTTTAAAAGTGTGTTGAATAGTCACTGTGTTGAGTAAGCATGGAACCCATTTGCATATCATTTAATGCATTTTTACAAGAATCCCGTGAGTCCCAAATGCTCCCAACCGTCCAGGGCTAGTGAGACTATGGCATCCCCAATAGTTTGGTTTTGTTGTGAGGCTGAATGTAATGGGAGGGGAAGAGGAAGATGCCGAAGTTCTAGGCTATTCAGATCTGGTCAAGGTCTGGGCCATGTCAAGACAATTTTTAATTATGAATGGCGGTCTTTCACTAGAGCGTTATTGAAAAGATCTACAACTCTGGAACGTGTCACAAATATGCTTTTTATAATTTTTAATGAATTAATTGTGAAACAATACAGATTAATTAAATAAAAATTTACTTGCACACGCCGGAACTTGAAACCGTAACCTCCGGTTTTGTAGTCGAGAGTCTTAGCCCTCCACTACGGAGGCCGTAATTAATGGTTATTTAATATATTTTCATACAGCGCTTTGAACCTTTAAATATGTAACGTTAAAAATCCTGCTCGTAAAATTATTAATTGTTTGACATTATATCTTACTATCGTAATCGCAGTCAACTACGGTCTAGTATTTCGAGAACAGTAAGACGATTTTGTGTAATTTAAATCGATGGATACGTATTATTATTTATCAATGCACAGCTTTATGAGTCACTGGCGATCAGTTATAGTCTTTGTACCTTACTATAACTGCAGCGTCTGCAGCAGGAAGTTAGTTGTTTTACCACTACGTCAGGAGTTGAGTTTGGGCACTAATCCCGGATCAAGTTTGGAATCGCGGAATAAACAATACGTCAATATAACAATAGCTTCCGACCCTTGGGCTTTGAACGATGGGCATTGCTTGCCAGCTAAAGATCAAATCTGCACTGAAGGAAATAAACCAGTTTGCATACAGGCCCTAACTAATAAATATGTTTCAAATTTTAGACAACTGTTGTACGGTAAATTTTTGTTTATAAGTTGAGTTAAATTTAAAACATGTTTATTAGTACATATGGGGGTACGTATCTACTTTCGCGTAAAACATTTAACTTTTTAATGTTAGTGATAAACTTCCGACTTCGACCGAACTGAGCTCTCATTTTGAGACGAAAATATTTATTTTATTTCAATAGCTATCCAATATATAATGTATAAAGGAGAATGTCTGTTTATGGCGGGCGGCCCCGATTTGATTTGAATACAAATATACAGTTTTATTCAGAGTTTGGTGAATTTTACACACTTGACCTTCAAAACGTTAACATGTGATTTCGAACCCCCCCTCTTACCCCCCCTCCATCGCCACTCATACGGCAGTATTTTCATACTATTGATGAAATTTTGCACACTTGAGGTTCAAAATAAGAGGAAAATTGCTGTCCACATCTGATTTCGAAAAATTTTGCGCAAAGTTGGGGAGTAAAGCTACATTATAATCTATCTATAGCTGTATAAGCAAAGAAGTGCCTCGGTGTGGCATTTTATAAATATGTTTTTATACAAATGTACAATTATATTCCTATGAAATTTTGCAGACTGCCTACATGATATTTCATAACCCGAGATCAGAATTTCTATACATCGCTTTGCATTTGTGCAAACATGACGTTCAAATAAGAGAATCATTACCATCTCCGTCTGAATTCTAAAAACTCTGCGTAAAGCCCGGGCAACGCCGGGGACATTAAGCCTTCTTGAACAGATGCCCAATATGCATTTTTTAAGCTTTACACTAAGAGATAAAACGCTTAATCTTAAAGCTAAAAGAACAAAAGTTCAAAAATCAGCAAAGTTCAAAGCTCAAAGTTCAGAACTAAAAGCTCAATGCTTAAAGCTCAAAACAAAATGACAACCAACGTCATTGTCAGGGTTCAGCTCTCCCCCAAGATGGATGTAGATGATACGGCGACCACCCTGAGGAATGACTAGTTATTTTAATTATTTATTTTCCATGTTTTATATAATCGTTACCTCCCTTTTATTTTTTCATTACATTTTTCTTTTAATGTAATTATACATAAATTTTTCTCATATAGTTTGGCATGAACCGTGAAATTCCACACTGTTCATTTAACTGATAAGGATATTGAATTATGAAGTCGATGGTTGAAAAAGTTGGGGATACCCTAGGAAGACATGGCACGATAAAGTGAATCAAATAATTATGTCTGGTAAAATGAGGCGTATGTGATGAATAGAGAAAGCAGTGTAAGCAGAATGTATTAAGTGGAAATTAGTGGTAGAAGAAGTAGAAGTTGCCTGAGGAAGACATGAAACAAATACATATCTGTGGAAAAATGAGGCGTACGTATAACAAAGACGGACCGTGACTGAAATTGCTAGCAGTGTATTTCATTTTTAAAATGTACTTAGTGTGTAATTTAGGTAGAGGAGGATGTATAGTGGTACCTACTGCAATTCATTCTATCTACTAAGTTATATTTGTAAAGTAATTGATTAAATAATACTGCTATGTCAGCGTTCTAAAAATTATCTTGAAAGTGAAGGACACGCAATTCATCGTTGAAAATATAGAAAAACCATTTGAATTCACCGCGCACGAGTTCCAATGTGTGAAAGTTGTAGCGCTAACATTGTACATTAGTATTTCTAAGCTAATACATTTCAGACGCATTGAATTTAACATGATTAAAGTGACACAAAATTCACTCGCCACCGAGGCGCTTCTGTAATGTACGGGATGAGTTATATATCTTCACTGCTCACGTGATTTGAAGTTATAAGTGTAATCTGTCTCGCTCATGTCACCGTTTCGGCTAGGTCGGGCTGTCTCAATACCGCCCGATTCTGTTTCAGTAGTATGGTAAAACGTGATTCTGTGCATATCGGGGTATGCACAGCCCGCTTGCTCTTGCGCGGGTGTCTCGTACTAGAAGATAGCTCAAATAATGACCTGGTGGGAATTACGACTGGAACGTACTTTCGTACACAGATGACTGGGGCACAAAAGTCATTGTAAGTTTTTATGTGAAGAATGAAGATAAGCAGTGCAATGCACAAATGCACGTACCAAAGAATCGCATCTGATGTATAAGGGTGATGTAAGTTGATGACATTAAGATAGGTAAGCTTATATACGCCTCATTTACTAGAATTTACATCCTCAAAACATTACTCCAAGCCATTCCAGAGCAACGCTGAAGTTAGTTTTAATATGAAAATATTTTTTTGGTATTATATGAGTGAATACGGCACAAGAGTCCCAATCGCTAAAGCATTCCCAGTTGGGGTATTTTATGAGGCCGAAGGCAGTAAAGACGAGACGGAGATGCAAAATAGGAAGGTGGGAAAGTATGCACCTTGCTATTCAAATATCGTTATCCAAGCCATTTCAAGCAATGTTTTAATTATCTATGTGCAACTAGATTAGGTGAGGTCGGCTTAGGTTCAAAATAATTTAACCTGATTATCAAACTTATCTACTTCTGTCTATATTATACCTTCATGCCAAATCATTTATAGTAGGTACATACCGACCTTTTTTTTTTTTTTTTTATATTTACTCCACACAGGAGGCCCTGAAGAAAATAATTTCCCTCAGGGCCTATGTCATCTTTGGGGATGCTGTGTGGAGGGTCTTTTTGTGGAGAGGAAGGAGTGAACATGGGTCTTGAAGAGTCCCATGTTGTAGGAGGGAGGAAACACAGAGGCCGGCAGTTCGTTCCACAGCCGAGCTGTTGAACTTAAGAACGAATCGTAGAAGCGACCCGTTCTCATGTGACAAGTGTCAACTGTGTACAAATGTTGGGCGCGCGTTTGGCGTGTATCCCGACTACGCACCGGTGCCGAAGGGATCAATGATGCTAGTTCCTCAGAGCATCTTCCATTGTAATACCGATAGAACAAGGACAGCATACCTACCTGACGCCTGTGCTCTAAAGATTGCAGTCCGTTTGTTAAGATTGGGGAATCTATCAAACGGACCGCCCGTTTCTGCACAGAGTCAAGGGTTTTTTTCAGGTATTTTGGGGCTCCAGACCAGAGATGGCTGCCAAATTCGACAGTAGGGCGCACTTGCGATTTGTACAGGGTGAGCAGTTGTGTACTATTAAAGTATCTGCGGGCCCTGTACAGTACGCCCAGCTTCTGAGAGGCCAACTTTACTCTGGCTTCGATGGATCCCCCGTACCTGAGCTGGTCACTTATAGTTACACCAAGCATATCAATGGAAGGCCTGTTCGGAAGATTGCTTCCGTTGAAGGAGACTAGATTATCATTTGGATCCCTTTTAGACGTAATCAGACAGGATTGGGTCTTTGAAACATTAAATTCGACGAGATTATTTTTACCCCAGGAGGAAATACTCTCGAGATAACCGTCCATTCTCTGCTTCAAAGCCCTCCGAGCCGTTGGAGTTTGTGTGCCCTTTGGGGGCTTGTCAAACAAAAAGCTATCATGAACTGTACTGTCATCCGCGTAACAATGAATCGGTGCACATGTCAAAAGGTCATTGATGTGCAACAAAAACAAAGTCGGAGACAGAACCGATCCCTGTGGGACGCCAGCATTTATGGAGTGCGAGGAAGAGGTGAAACCGTCAGCAACCGCCTGAATCGACCTATCCCTTAAAAAGTCAGCAATCCACGTACACAGGGATGCGGGAAGTCCGTAAGAATGCAATTTGTTGACAAGTCCTCGGTGCCAGACCCGGTCAAAGGCCTTGGATATGTCTAGTGCGACCGTTTGGGTCTCACCGTGACGTTCCAGGCACCGCCCCCAAACATGCGTCACGTACGAGAGAAGATCACCGCACGAGCGGTTCCGCCGGAATCCGTATTGACGGTCGTTGATAATTTTGTTCTTCTCGAGGTATGTGAGCAGTTTGTCGTTGATCACACGTTCCATCACTTTGGACAGAACTGATGTGATCGCTATGGGGCGGTAGTTGGCCGGGTTGGAGCGGTCACCTTTCTTGGGAATAGGGTGAATTACCGCTTTTTTCCAACCAGAGGGCACAGTGCCACACTTCAGGGACATTTTGAAGAGCTTTGTCAAAACTGGAACTATTTCCGCAGCACACTTCTGCAATACCAGGGCAGGTATTCCATCAGGTCCACTAGCTTTGTTAACATCGAGCCCCCGTATGACGTGGAGTACATCCCGATGCCGGATCCTCAGCTTTTTCATAAAGAAGCCGCAGTGAGGAACCGACGGCGGAACAGCACCCCCGTCGTCGAGGGTCGAGTTTTCCGCAAACATTTTCCCTAAAAGGTTTGCCTTTTCGGTGGCGGTGTTTGCTAGTGAGCCGTCAGGTCTGGTAAGAGGTGGCAAACTGGGTTTGCAAAAATTTCGACCTATTGAGCCCGCAAGCGACCAGAATGCTCTGCTGCCATGCGGGCAGGCAGCCAGCTTTTTGCTGATCTGCAGGTCGTGTTCGAATTTTGATCTATTGATGATTCTCTTGCATTCCTTTGCCGATTTGTTGTATGCTGATCTGCTTTCGGGCGTTCGAGATGTGTTGTAGGCTCGGTAAGCCGCGTTTTTTCGTCGAACTGCTTCGGAGCATTGTCGACTGAACCACGGCTTTGAGCCCACGCCAGTTTCTTTAGTAGTCGATTGTATGAAGCCATCCATCGCTGATTTGATGACTTCACCAATCTCCTGGGCACATCTTGAAGGGTCCGAAGTCCGAAAACAAACAGCTGACCACGGAAAAGCATTGAAATGGGCCCGCATACCGAACCAATCTGCTGACCTATAGTGCCACACTTTTCTCCTCAGCCTCTCATTGGTTGGTCTGAGGCTAACGGGGATTGATGTCGTCACTAGGCAGTGGTCAGATGATCCCAGAGGCGCTGTGACGTCAATCTTATAACCGTGTGGCACAGTAGTTAAGAATAGGTCTAACAGATTGGAGCGGTGAGTCTGGACATCAGGAACCCTTGTAGGCTCCTGAACCAATTGCTCTAATCCGTAGCAAATGGCAAAGGATTCCGCCTGTCGGCCAGCCGAGTCCGTTGGGCCTGAGAACTTCAACCATGGTTCGTTATGAACGTTGAAGTCCCCCAGAACAACAAACTCGGCCGAAGGGTAGCGGGGCAAGAGATCATCAATAGTATCGCTCAAATGTTTGAAGAGCTCGGAAGTGTCTGATTCGCTATGGTTCGGTGAGCGGTATAGACATGCGTAGAATCTTGCCGTACTGGCAAGATTGACGCGCACCCACATTACGTCGAATCTGGAGTTTTCCAGACTCAATAGTCGCACACAGTTGACGTCAGCTCGACTATAGAGGCAGACTCCTCCTTTCAGTCGGAATTTGCTTGCGAGGGTAAAGCCCGGGCAGTCCAGATAGGAGGAGTCTGGCGGCTCGGCTATCTGAGTTTCGGATAGGAAAAGAAGGTTGGGACGTTGGGACAAAAGATGGTGATGGATGGAATTTAAATTAGTGTGCAGGCCGCGAATGTTGGCAAAATTTACCAACAGTTTTGGCCCGCACCGGGGACGCCTGCTACTCGCCGCTGTAATGATGTTAAAATTTTTGTGTTGTATATTCATGAATTTATTTATTTATTTTTTTTTTTGTAAGGGTAGGAGGTGAAAGGAAAGGTCTGGAAAGGAAAGGTATGAGGGGTGGGTAGGAATCTGGGGTTCAGGCTGTCCAGGAGTGATGAGCGTTTGGTTCCAGCCCACCCACTGCGGTGCTAGGCGATAGGCTGGGAGAGTCCGGCTGGAGAGGGCATCCAATGCGCCCCAAACGCTGCTGCTGGGTCCCCTCCGGTCACGAACCGGCACAACAGCAGTGGCGGGGTTTTTTCACTCGCTGATGGGGCAGCCCACCCTTAGTCGTGAGCCTGAGGGTCGGGCCCCTGTACTATCGAGCGGCCCGGACAGCGGTAACCGGTTGTAAAGGGTCTCCCTCAACCAGCATCTCCCAACCGGCCCGCCACGCAGAAGGTGGGCCGACGCACCCGCCACCAAGACCCGGGCAAACCTTAACCCATGAACCCGGGCACCCCTGCTAAGTCACCAAACGTAGCGAACCACTTGGGGTGACCTGTGGCAGAGGTGTAAAACCTGAGAACTAAGTTACAAATTTCAAGAAAATCGGATCCATGTAAGTTTGTAAGTCACGCCTGCAGTCAAGATGCATATTTTGCTGCACAAAATGCACGACAATAATTCGCTCTCTCAATCTCCCCGTAAGTGCATGATAATAAAATGGTGTCAGAATTCATACCGAAGCCGTGCGGGCGGTCTCCATGGAAACTTTAAATTATATTCGGTCGACATTCAGATTATAGAATACACAGGATGCGTTATGGAATAAATAAATTGTTGGTGCGAAAAGTTTTTGTTGAGAAAGAACCAGGAAATAGGGTACAAAATTGTGTTTCAAATTTAGTTAACATCTTGACCGATTTAATAAAGGACATGATATTATAATAATATACACCCATTCTGTTTTCCATCGACGTTCACTTTGGAATTCGAAAAACTCTTTTGCAGGACTGAATAACTTTCCATACTGTCATATGGGTACATGTTTTAAAAGTATCATTTTTTTAAGCCACATGATAACCGGGCCGATTAATTCAAAAACTACATATTATTAAAAAAATCTTTCATTTTTTCTCCATATTTCAACATATATTTTTAGAGTAAAAAAATTACAATCGAATAAATTGTTGAAAAAATTAAGTTTAAGTAACCCACAAAGGTACTGCTTATGTGTAGCTAATATAAAAAATTCTAATACAATAAGAATATAACTATTTTTATTGAACAAAAAAAAAATACAAAAATAATGTAACTTTCAAAGATATGGTATAGTTATTTAATATTGTTGTGAAGAAATGAAATATAAAGTTTCATGATAACAAGAAGGTATATAAATAATGTTAATTTTAAAGTTATGGTAATAGTGTAGAGAAAAATGAAGCATGAAGGTGAGTCAAGAATTTATATGAACAGTGTTTGAACATCATAATCATTCAGTCTTAATTAAAACTATATTTTTAAATTTCGGTTGCTTGTCTGTTCAGAGAACTTTAGATCTCGGATTTATTTTTAATTAAAGCGTCATTTTCAAAATTGTTACCGGTGAAAAAATTCAGAAAAGCGATAAAGAACCTATCTTTAATATAATTTTTTTAACAGAAAATTATTATAATTGACATTTTCAAAATAGTAACGAGTTTTCAAGGGTCTTCGCCTTCGGTCTTCTTGAACCTACTAAAAAATAAGTCCCTTAGAAGCTCCCCAAAAAAACAATAGCCCAGTAATTGATGATACCATAGACCTACTGGCTTAAACGCACTGGTTAGCAGCAGTTGGATGCCTTATGCGATATGCAAATAAAAAATAATAAAAAAGTTGAGTAGACAAATGCGTCTGGCTTCCTACGAATTCCTCAGCTAGTTAAGTCATCCACCGTTATGCAAGGGACCAAAAATACGTGGAATTTTGTCACAATAAAATGAATTGAATTTTTGCACGATTTTTATAAAATTTCTAACAGGGAAGCAATCTACATAATCTTGCAATTTTCTGCGTGTGGTAGGATATTACTTAGTTATGATCAGAATCCGAAATGCGAACAACGATCCCAGATTAGGAATATTTTTTTAGCTAGCTTCAGAATCAATTTGTTTTCTACTCTTCACTGAATCCTCGCATTTAGAACGAACACCTAACAGCTTTTTTGCCTTTAGGTAGTCGGAAGCGGAAATGCAGTAAGTTTCTTGCAGGGCGTGGTAGGTAGTAGCAACGCGTTTTCTCGTCCAATTTAACGGCTTACCCGCCCAGCGTCACTTTTCACAAAACCACTTTACTTTCTTGTGCTCATTTCAGATATGTACTCCTAGTAGAGCTAGTTAAAAATTAAGACAACTTTATTTTTAACAAATCTAGCAGTCTCTTCTATGTATCTACCTAAAAGTTCTCATTTTTGTAACATAAAAGTTTCTTTCTGAACTAGAATTAGAAATTTATTTTACGGCCCTTCATCTTGCTACCAAATTCACGTAAAGCTTTAGCGAAATCTATGGTTGAAGCACTAAATCTATGATTGAAGCACTAATTTTATGATTGAAGTACCATATCTATGATTGAAGCACTAAATCGCAAAAGATATTGCTACTCTAATACACCTTTCTATCAATTTGTTTTCTAAATACTGTACATGTTTGGTTAAATAGCTTACTCAGTCGGCAAATGTGTATTCCTTTGATTTCGATGATTAACTTTCGTGAAGAATTTCCTCTCATTTCGTATTGCTTTGATGATAAACCACCAATCTGTATCAGGATTAGGTACGTATTTTTTATAATCCACTCGTAGTTATTAGTCATGAGATATAATTTCAAGTCTTGTTGTGACCTGGTATGTAAATTGTCTAACACTGCGCTTCTTATCCTGGTTTCCTAAATTTGATTGGCATCTGCAATAAATCCCCACATTAATTTATCACAGTTCCCTTGAACACTCTAAGTTTTAAGCTCCTAAAAATACATGTTATTTTTAATTAATATATTCAGATGCCAAATCCAGAATAAATTCCTCGGGTATGTCTATATGCGGACGCATGGAACCTATCTTAAGTTCATGCACAATATCGACTTACTTGAGGAAAATAATTCTGTGAGTCTGGAAACTAGGCGGAAAGCAAGTCTAGCTATCATGTCTTTCAAAATTTAGAACAATTTTATCGATAGCCCATTCTTCTTGGGGTGCTATGGTTTATATTTACCAGACCACTACAGTCAAAGTCGATACCATGACCTATTCAGAGTACCAAAAGGCAAAATCGACGTCCTGGCAAAGCATAACACGACGAGGGGAGCGGTTGTGTTAAATGAACTTGCAAAGAATTTGGTAAGTGATTGTTCTCTAAATGACTTGAAACAATTATTGAAGAGTCACCTAGCTAAATGCTGATATGACTATGTAAAATTGTACTGTAATTGGAATAAATTTTCTGTTGTACAATAATAAAAAAAATAAAACTAAAAAAAAAAAACTAAAATAAAAACAAATAGAAAAGAAATTACATGAAATTCGCTCAATAGAAAAAAATCTTAGGGCTTGTTCGAAAAATTATAAAAACGTCTCTGGTTCTGTTATTTAACATGTAATAGGTACGAAAATCACAGTGATTCTTTAAATGCTACTTAAATCAGATATCAACAAAGCTTTGTTCTGTTTTGAATAATTCGTGTTTTATGTAATATTTTCACAACAGTCGCTTACGCCTATTACTTATAAGCGCGGTCTCTTTAACATTCGGAATCACATATCTCACTTTCAAGCCATCTACAGTAATTGTCTTCTTCTTTTTGACCGCTTATAACGGATCCCTAAAGTATCGGTTCCTGCAAAGCGCCACTTGAACATATGAGAAATAAGATTACCACTTGAGGGTACAGGCAAACTCCATTTTCAGCACACATTTTACGAAGTGAAACGAACTTTTCTATAAATCCAAGGTATCAGAGGTTTATACAGTCCTTAAAATTATATAGTTCCATTTTACCTGATAAATAACAAGACGCTTCATTCCGCAACTTACCAAGTTTCCTTTGTTCCTCTACCCGCTAGAAAAATGCATAGAAATGTACCCACTACTGCATTCTTAGAGCCAGTCTTGGCAATGTCCTTTAAGGATTTACTGCGAGCACGTGTGTCCGTGTGCCTTCCATATAAATAACCTCCTTTGAATAAAACCGTTCCGAAGGATAATCAAATTTATAGCCTAATTCCGGAGATTAATGGAGACTTTATGACAAGTCGGAATATGCAAGTGAATTATGCTGTTGAATTCTGAACGGTGAAGCATATTGTAAAACTAGATTTTTGTCAGAAAGTGCAAAGAAAATATTCGAAAATGATTGCAGAATTATCAATTTACTTAACATTTTTTCGATTTTGGAGAGTAAAATGAAACAAATACGATACTTTGTGAGAGTATTCGGACGAATAAAATTGTAGAAACTCGATTATAATTAAAGCCGGAGTGGTCGATAAAATCAAATAGTTTTGTAAAAGATTGAAGGCAAACTAGTAGTTAAGTATATGTAGCTAGATTAGCAGTTCTGTGAACAGTTTTCAGAAAATTTTCTCTTAGTTAATAAATCAAAAACAAAATTTCCACCGAGATTATTAGATTTGTAAGAAGCCACATAAATACCTACCAACTTAATTGTAAATATGTAAATATGATTTTTTTTATTTTGTTTATTTCAAACAAGTAGTCTTACCATTTGTCCAAAGAAATGTCGCTATCTAAATGAAAATTATTTTTTCTTTGTTCGATGGGAATGGGAAACAAAATCATGCGAAGTCTGGTGGAGTAAAAAAGTTGTATCCTACAAGTCCACCTTGACTCGGAACCGAAAAAAGAAAGAAAGATAGTAAAATAAGCAAATGGAATAGAGTAGTTACAAATTGGTTTCATTACTGTCACTACGAAGGAATTACATCAAGAATTAATAGTTGCATGATAGCTCTACTGTTATATTATTACTTTTATCAAACATTTGATAAACAAAAATAATGCTATGAAATAGTAATAAAAGCCTATTTACCGTCAATCATGGAGACACAATATAATGTCAACGCCGTCGATGGATTTTCAGCCACATCAATCATATTTGACAAATTAAGTAAGAACAAATGGTGCTGAAGGACGTCGCTTATTAAAAAAAACCGTATCTAAGAAAATATTGACATGAAATAATTATTAATTCTTGAAAAGAATGATCACGAGGTGACGTTATGTTACATGAATTTATTAAAAATAATATCTGTACCGGACCAACACACTTTATTATATTGGTATGTGGATTAAACGAAGGACAGTTTTATTGGTTTTTGGAATGAATTAGTTACAATAGTAATTATAGAAGTAGGTACCTGACCTCAATAGAAATTATGATTGAATATTTAAATGAAAATAAAAAACAAGTTATCTCATTTGGTGTCTTTTTTACAGACAGGTTTAAAAATAGTTCTTTTAAAATTATGTTATTTAAAAGAATGAAATGTCCTTGGGTTGGTTTTAATTGAAATTTAATTTCGTGACAGGACTTTTTTCCTAAGTGGATTTGATGAATTACATATCATGTCTTTAATATGACAAGTTGTGTTTTGTACATATCCATATTTGATTGTAAAACTCTCTTTTAATTTTTATAGTGTTAGTATTAACAGTACAGTCCATGGCTATCCTACGAGAAGCTGCAACGATTTTAGGATTCCTAAGACAAATTTATCGGCAACACAAAACAATATTTATTACAAGGTTTCAAAATGTTCAATTAACTCCCTTTAAATATTAAGGAAGCCAAAAGTCTTACAGTATTTCGTAGGTTATGTCTCAATGTTGTGAAGTCCAAATATTAGTACGTAGGTAAAGGCCATAGACATATGAATATTAGTAGACCTGCCCTAAGTGATTAAAAGCGTATTATCCCCACTCCCCATACCGGTTCCATTGGAGCCGGCTGTGCTCGCGTATGGCCTCAAGTGAAATTTGAAAACGTGACGTCATCATTCTTGTGCGAACTATGGTCGAGGCATCATCGGTTCATTTTACGAAATAACACGGCAGAATGTTAACTTGTGCTATGAAAACTTGTAAAAATAGATGTGAAAAAGAGAATAAACCCAATTGTCGTATTACATTCCATATATAAGCATTATTTTAAGCATATTCACATCGTATAATATAGATCAGTTGTTACTATCACATCGAGAAACGTCTGGACGCGAAACACAATGCTGGTTGGTTGCTGGGAAGTAAATTATGAACATTTATAAAAGTGTCTTAACTAAATACTTAAACGAAATATTCGACTCTGAAAATGGAACCGAATTTTTTTGCCGGATTTGGACTTCGCAAATTTGTTCATAACGTGGCGAGTAATTTGCGCTCCCATGTAAAAATGTCTATTCATTCAAAAGCAGATTTTACTTTTAAGAAGTAAATGGTGATATTATAATGCGAGATGCCTATTTACTGTCAGATTGATTTATTGACGAATCACAGTCAGCTTCACTCCCTTCGTTCTTCAACAGTTGATTTTACCCCTCGCCATTATCTTCTCGTCTATTAATTCCTATGTCTGTGGTAAAGGCATATTTTTATAGTAGTTTAATAATAGATGTACATAAGATATAAAATATTAAATTTTATAACTTAATACTTTATTGCTCTACATTCAAAACAAAGTATAGTAAATTAGAGTGTCGTTTTGTGGATATACAACACAAATTTGCAAAAATTCAAAACGGCATACAAATTTTGTATAAAGTTAGTATTTATAAGATAATTTGATGAAAATAAATTATATCCGTATAATTATATAACAGACAAGATTATATCTTTCTTAAACAAACGCAATCGTACCAGTTAACATGTAATACTCGTTTACCGTAACTTAAAATGATGTTTTTTTTACAGTTGCTCCACTCAGAAATCTCCACTCAACTCCAGACGGGAATTGATTAGACTTTGGGGATGCTGAATGGAGTATCTTTTCAAGGAAATGAAGGGAAGTTTAAGGAAATAAATAGTAAGATGACTGGGTAGAAATTTGGGGGTCAGTGGGTTCAGGAGTGACCAAAGATATTAGAAGAACGAGATATGCTATGTTGGCCGCCGGACCGTAGGCGGAGTACTAACTAATTAGGGTACTTTGAACGGTATCGGGACGTGTACGCACAGAAATCTGTTCTATGTATTAGTGCGGATACCTTAGCGATACCTTAGCGTAAGCGAAGGTGTGCAGTAGTATTGGTGAACAAAACCGGCGACATTCGGCAAAGCCATTCCACACAGTATGAACTGCTCATAGCACATCTCGTTCTTCTAATATCTTTGGGAGTGACGTACATGGATGTTTTTCCATCTGTCCCACTGCGGTCCAAAGCAATGGACCGAGAGAGTCCTGCTGGAAAGGTCGAAATGTCTTCTCAGCCAGACCCTCCCGATCCGGCCCACAATGTAGTAAATGTTCATATGTATCCGCCGCCACGACCTAGAAAAACCTTACCCCATGAACCCGGGGACCCTTGCTTAGTCACAAAACGTAGCAAACTGCTTGAGTCAACCTATGAGAGGGGTGTTGAGAGTCTCATTTATACAGCATTTGTGTCTACTTTCCTCCTTTTTCAACTAAATTCAAGCCTTGCTACCATAGATCAAAGTTAATAACAGAACTACTTTATGATCTCCGAGCTTTGCTTCCTTTGACAACTTTTCAATAATGATAACTTCTGAGCAACACGTCTACTATTTATTGTACATTGCTTCAGAATTTGCCCCTCCACTTCCCCCCGCGCCCCGCCCCTCCAAAAAACAACTAATACAACTAATTAGGTACTGACCAAACTCTGAGTTTATCTTTCCCCATAGTAACCCAATAACCCAATAAATAGCAAATAAAAGTAGTCTTTGTTCTTTGAGTTACCGTTCAGATATTACTTAGAATCCGCTCTTTACGCATTTATAATAGGTACTCGCCATGTAATTAAGCCTTGTTGGGTCTTATAATAAGTTGTTGACCTTACAGAAAATATTATGTCATACAGAAAGTTAAGCAATGCGGATTTCTAAAGTATGAAATATTTCTACGGTTGTGAAACGAATTGTAGTATCATAATTCATTTTTATATTTTAAATATTAGACATTACAGAACTTCAGAACTATTAATGTTAACCTATTTCATCTAAAATTTATATACTAATAATATGAAAATTCTTCTCCTTAACGTGTCAAGTGCGAGATTTAAATTAGACAATGTTCAAATATATAATTTTACATATCTGAAAGTGGTTAAGGTCATTGATGTGTTTTTTTATTATTTTTTTTTTTTTTTTTTATTACAAGATAATACATTACAAAATGATAACAAAGTAATAATGTATTATTCCCAATGAGTTTATAAAACTCATTTCGGGAAAGACAACATTAGAAAGGACAAGGCAAATAAATAAAATACATTAAAATAAATACATTAAAATTAATAAACGCAGATGTTATTATGGAGTTCTAGAGAAAGATTGTGTTAGTCATTAATGAAACTGTTAAGGAAATAGCTTTTAAGAGCTTTTGCCAGTGTTTTTTTGTTTGTTGCCGGAAGTTTTAAATTACTAGGTAATGCGTTATATTGTTTATGTGCAATGTATTGTAAGGAGTTAATTCCAAATTTGGTCGTGTAAGTAGATGACGATAAATGTATTTGATTTTGTGATCGTGTTTTGTGCTGGTGTATGTCAGAATTAAAAACTGGTTTAGTGTTGGTGTGTGAGGAGTGTTGAATTATTTGTAGAATGGCAGTTGTGATGTTATACTTTGGAAGGACTGTAAAGGGAAGTATTTGTGTCTGTGAGTATATATCTTTGACATGTGTATCCCATGGCAGATTATATATATTACGTACGGCTCTATTTTGAATTACTTGTATTTCCGAACTTTTTTTTTTGGTAATGGTGCCCCAGATACTAACTAGATAACTCAGGTGGGAGTGAATCATAGCATAATAAGTTGCACGCAGTAAAGATGTGGGGAGCACACCTTGGAGTCGATAAAGTACACCGGTTATAGGGGAAATTTTGGATTTTACATTCTCAACATGGGAGTTCCACGAGAGGTTAGAGTCTATGAGTAACCCCAAATATTTCGTTACTTGAACATGTTGTAGATTTTCATTTCCAAGAATAATATTCATACCCATGTTATCTTTTTTACCGAAAGTAAGGTAATGGGTTTTTTTAACATTGAGGCTTAATTTGTTTAATCGAAGCCATTTTGCCAGCTTTGCGAGATCTTTATTCATTAGAGCTTCAAGTTCCTTCAGATTTTTACAATGGTAGTAAATCACAGTATCATCAGCGTAAAGTTGAAGTTTTCCCGAGATGCCACATTTAGTTATATCATTGATGTATAGTAAGAAAAGTAGAGGTCCAAGAATAGAGCCCTGTGGCACTCCACATGTGATTTTTCCAAAGCCGCTTAGGTTCCCTCCGATATCGACAAGGCAAAATCTATCAGCTAGGTAACTTCGGAGCAAATTTAAAGATTTACCTACTATTCCCAAATGTTCCATTTTCTGTAGAAGTATTTCATGATCTACCGTATCAAAGGCTTTTTTCAGATCTATAAATATAGCTGCCACATATTCGCCCTGGTCTATGTACTGCTGAATGTTAGAAATGAAATCGAAAGTGGCACATTGGGTATTGGAGTTTTTCCGAAAGCCATATTGCTGTGGTGTAAGGATATCATTGCTAGAGATGTATTTTATCAGTCTATCTTTGATAATTGACTCAAACACCTTTGAAAATACCGATAAAATCGATATTGGACGGTAGTTAGAAATACACTTCTTGCAGTCTTCTTTAAAAATTGGTATAATTTTTGCTAGCTTTAACTGGTTTGGAAATATTCCCGAGCCTATGGAGAAGTTGATAAGTTGGGTTAGGTGCCCCGCTAGTTCTTCTTTACAGGTTTTAAGAATGCACGGTGTTACTCCATCGATTCCTGCCGCTGCATTCGACCTAAGTTTCGAGATGACCTTTATTACCTCATCCTTATTCGTCCTAGTCATATATAAGGATTGTCGTGCCTTTGGTTCTACATATATTGTATTACAGTCATCCGGGAATGATGGAATGGCAGCTGCCAATTTTTCTCCAACTGACAGGAAAAACTCATTAAATGCCAACGCTATTTCACGGGGTTCCCTAATTTCACAATTATTTACGATGAGAGATTCAATTGTGTTGGTGGGTTTATGTACACGGTTAGACAGAATTGAGTTAATGGTTTTCCAAGTTTTTCTTGGGTTAGTTAGGCTTTGTTGAAAGCTATTGATGTAATATTTGTTTTTCAGACTTCTCCTATAATTAGTTATTATGTTTCTGAGTTTATTTTTACGTATTGCAAGAGTAATATTACCTGGGTCTTGTTTCCACTGCTTGTGAAGCTGGTTTCGTTCCTTGATTAGAAAATTCAGTTTAGAATCAAACCAAGGTGTATTAAGATGTTGCCGCCTTCCTGTTTTTACGTTCGGTGTAGTTTTACCTGCTTCTAATGCATTTTTGACATAATCATTAAAAACTTTGTAACCGTCTTCGGGTTTGGTTGAGTTGATAGCAAATTTGTTAGTCGCAATATAAGATTTTACCGCCATACTGTTGATGATAGGTTTAGTAAAGCGTGGTTTAGTTCTATTATTAAACCATTTTTTAAAATTATTCTTAAAGTCAACAATTAGTATATTATGGTCACTAAGCGGGTCATCTATATTCGATATGGTTGTTGAAATGTTTTGTCTGTTTGATATAACGTGATCTATAATAGTGCTGCTTGTATCAGTGACTCTCGTGGGATATGATTTATTTTGTATTGAGAAATTGTATGTTAATAAGGTGTTGATAAAATTTAAAGAAGAAGGTGTGTTTATGGAAGTGTCAATGTTGAAATCTCCGAGTATTAATGTATCTTGTCTGCTTTTGTTCAGTATTTTTTCAAAATGTGTTAGGAAATCGTGCATGTTGTTTGGGTTAGGTTTTCGATAAATGGCATAAATGTTGACTGGTTTCCCCGTGCACATACAAAAAATAGCGAAGGCCACAACCAAGATCATAATATTTTTTTTATAAGAATGCACAATGGGTTTAAGGTTTGACGTAATCGTAAATGCACATAACAAATCATCGGCATAAAAACATTACATTAGTCTTTGTTGTAAGTTGTTGTAAAACACGCAATCAAATTTACAGACAGACGAAATACTTCACAAACTTCAGTCAGTAAAGAAGAGTGTCTGTGGCGGGTGGCGTGAAATTTTGCACATTTAACCTGAAAAAAACACTCCATTTCCTTTTTCCACCCTTTAAAGCATAATTTTGAAACTTCTTTGTGAAATTGTGCACACGTTCAAAATTAGAGAAAATTTATTGTTTAGATCTGATTTCAAAAAACGCCTGCGACTTCAGCGACAATTAATATAAATGTTAAAAATATTTTCTAACGACCTTCGTTAATTAATAATTCGTAATTCAGTAAATATTTAAGATTTAAATTTAAAAAAAAAAACCTTCAACCAAGACAACAAGCTTCCAAAGTTTCTAAGAAGAGTTTTTTTTTTAAATTTAAAAAAAAACCTTTAAATCAATACGATAAGATGTTATTTTTTTATATAAATTTTAAAAAACACTATTAACCAAGACGGTAAGTTTTAAAAGTTTTTAGGAAATGTTCTTTGTTAGTTAAAATGTACAAAAAAAACTGTAAGCCAGGAAGAGAAGTTTTAATAGTTTTGTGGTTCAGTAGACCCTTTTAGTTCATAATTATTGAGTGATTTTTAGGTAGGTATAGAATAAAAAAAAACACAAGAAATACAACGAGGGCGTGTTTTGTGAACATGACAATAAAATTAAGTCTAAGTCCTCTATCATTGCGAAAGCTATATTTTTTTGTTGTTAGTAGGAGAAATTCAAGTATTGCCAGTTTATTCGTAACCATGGAAATTTTTATTTAAAAAAAGGTTTATATGTACGTCCATAAAAAAAAAATTGTGAGCTCAATTAGTCTTCTAGGAAGCCCATCTGCATACATGTATTTCAGTGATACCAAGCAGCTAGGTTCACGAGCCTTCTTCCACTTTTTGCGCGATCGGAACAAGCGCATGCACGCGTCCGCGACGGCCCATTTCCGGTTCAACCGTCCTTTTTCGGTGCTCACTCCATAGCCTCGGCGGAGGCTTTATTTGCTCCGCAACTTCCGGCCCCGTACCCACTTCCTGTTGGCCGTCACAACCGGAAACATGCCCTCTGCGAGACTGGACCGCGGCCCGCTGGAGGAACTTAAATTTACAGTTGACGCTGTTGTGGGCATCGTGGGCCATGTGTGGCACTCTCCATAAACCAAGAAATAATAATAAATACACATACTAAGTAACCATACAATTCATACATAAGAGGTTATTAAGTTTTCATTAATTTATTGGGTTATATGGACGTGTTTTATGTCTTAACTGTAAAGTCGAATATCTGTGAGCTACGGAATTGTGCAAAATGCATTTTTTGGAGAATTTCAAGGGTCAATGGAACTATTTAACTTGATAAATTAAACTGAGGTCTCTACCTCAAAAGGTACGTATCTTTGGAGACGGAATTAGAACTGATATTTAAATACTGGTCTATAATGTAATGGTAGAGATGCCCACGTCAAATTTGTAAATGACTCACGAATGAAGTTTGTTTATCAATTTCTTAGCATAAAATTACACTAAAACAATATTTTGACTTTTACAATATATAATTAACAATTTCATCAATCTAGAGCACCTGTCATAGAAATTCATAGCATTCAAAATATTGTCATTTTATACTACTTTCTGGCACCTAAATCAAACTATCAATAGGCACTACTACTAGCATTAACCTCCAGAATTATCTTATTTAGAAAATAATCAACTTAGCAAATCTTTAACTAATCGGGTCATGCGTTAAGCAGAGTAACACTAAGATTATAATCCTATAAATACGCAAATATATGGAGAAAAATTACAATTTGGTAAAAGACCTTTTAAATAAATTTATAATTCAGTACAACATGAAACTGGTAAAAATTATTTTACTTTGCGTGTAAAGCAACTTTACAATAAATTTAAATCCAACAAACAAATAAAGGTTGTTTTTGAAGGTAGAATTAGAGTGAGCATCGCAGTGACACAATCACAAATATAATAAAATATTTTTCCCCCCCCTACTAGAAATATAAAAACTTGGTGTGGTAAATTGTGGTGTGTGGTGGTGGTGTGATAAATAACGACAACGATTATGTTTAAATAAATATAGAACCAGACAATATAATTTGGAGAAATATGTTGCAATACTGGGTTCCCTGCGCAAGTATCTTTTGCTATTCTATCTGAGGAACTTTACAAAAGTTCCAAGGTTCTCTTGATTCTTTACAGACTTTTTGCAAGTTTAATAATTAGTGTTCGGTCCATTAATGTTGGGTGCTTTGAGGGCCTGGTGCTATTTTCTCACGGTGCCAATGGAATAAAAGCACTTTAATTCTTCTTCATAATGTACGACTGTCTCTGGCAACTGAAACTTTGACATGACACTTGATCACTGAATGATGATACCAATGTAAAAGTGCTACATATGGAATATGGTTTTAATTCCTTAGGTCATTTTTGTTTTAATGATTAACTATCCGCCTCTTTAGAGACCATTTCTTGTAAAAGTAATAGGAATTCTATGATTCAATCGAATTTTAAAAGTATGAATCTTAAGAAGGAGAAAGCTGCTGAATTTAGATTTCTACGTTTGAATTTCTAATTTACATTCCCTAATTATTTTAGTAGCTTATGTAGCTTAGAAATCCCTCAGTTTTCTCTAAACTGCCAAAACAATTTGTATTCAAGTATTATTTGCTAGTATTTAAGTATTATTTGCTAGTATTGAAGTATTGTTTGCTAACGTCATATTCGCACTCTAAACCCACGATTCTCTTAAAATCCAACCCAAAACATTCAAGAGCTTACGTTAATGATATTAGTTATCTTAATCCATATTATACATAACTACTCAACCTTACATTGAAGGTGAAACACTCCAAAAGATATACTAGAAAAATATGTCCAATAATTCAGTAAACATCACCAATCGCCTTATGCAAAGTAACTTTTTTTAGCAACACACGTGTCGGCGTCAGTGAGCAAACGTCTCTTTGTGACTTATTTTATTGTTACATCACACACAGATTCCGATTGGCCACATAATTATAATTTAGCCCGAATATTATCGATTATTATAAAAAAACCTTTCAAATAATGGGGCCTCAGCACGGGTAAAGCACCCAGTGAGGCCCACACTATCAAATAATGTTTTAAAATATGTGAAGTTATTGTATCTAATTATTATTTTTTTATTTTTGTTAGTGAACTGGCTGTACTAGATTTTACCCGATGCTCTCATCAAAATTTTTCCCTTACTGTGTTGTCTGTTGAAACTTCAACTTGTGAACAAATGTGAAAAAAAGTTGATATAGCACCATAGCCTTTAATTGGAATGACGTGACATAACCGTGCAAGGTAATCTATAAAGTAAGAATGTACCGGTGTGTGTGTGTGTTTATTTTTAGACATAATATGTCTAAAATATCTACAGTTTTATTCCGAGATTAATAAAATTTTGCACAATTTACCTTCAAAACAAGTGAAACATCACTGTCTAGGTAAATGAAATTTTAAAAAACCACCCTCATTTGCTTTTCCTACCCCTTCAACATAAATTTACATACTTCTAGATGAAATTTAGCAAATTTGACATTTAAAATTAGAGGAAACTACTGTTTACATTTGATTTAAATAATTTTTACTAGTCCGTACAGCGCTAGTTTTTTTTATACATTGAAATTATAGAAAGGATAATGTGGTGTAATTACAATGACGCTTCGTGAGTTCACCTTTCGAAGGCGTTTGCAGCTTCATACAAACAAAAATGATTCTTGATTTGTAATTAAGTTTACCAATATACGGTTTTGCCGGTTTGCTATAATAACAAACCAAATAATTCAATAGAAAAATTGAATATTGTGTAAGGTCCGCAGTGTTACAACCTCTGTAAAAAAGTTCTAATGACGGTAAATCCACCCTCAGACATATCTTTATTTTGAACTTGAGGTGAGGCTTTAAGAAAAGTTCTAATCGGATTATATTACTAGTTCAAGTTTATAATCCTGTTATTCACAACAATAATTATTATTAGGATCTTGGGGTCACGATATTAATAATTACAATTATTGGAGTTGGTTAAGTAGAAAGCACTCAGTAATTTTGCAAAGGTTTATTCCTTTTAAACAAACATTTGGCTGTTTATAATAAGGCAGAACAAATAATAGGTATCCATCTACTTGCCTGTTATTAGTTAATTAAAACTTATCCGAAGTACTCATTTATGGAAAGTTTAACACTAACTGAATTTATAACTAACTAATGTTTGATGGTAAACCTAACAGCTTTGGCAGTTACCCGTAGGGGTTAGGTCTAAAAGGTAAACCTCTTATGTATTGTTTCATCAATTTTGTTCGATTGAAAAGGTTTCGACGCTTTTTAACCTTTTTTATTAGAATAATACAGTTATATAGAATTTACATTAAAGTTAACCTTGTAGCTGTTCACATATTAAACTTTTTTTTCAAAACTTACTTAGTAACCCCCAAAAACTCTCTCAAATCGTCATTACGTTAATTAAACATCTTGAATTTTAATTTCATTCTACAGAGCACCTAGATATACTTATATCTAATAGCCTTCCAGAACACATTAAGTCGTCAAATTCCTGGTGTACTTTTAAAAAGAATGTTAAATTATTTGTGCTAGCCGAGGATTTCCAACATTTTTTCCATCTTTGTCATTTTAAATTATGGCAAAATATGTTGTATATGTATATTTTGTCATCTTTTTCCTTTTATAATTTAATAATCACCCCCTACATGTTAACTACATTATACAGTAATGAATTGGCTGGAATTCAATTAATAGGTACTATGTAGGTACCCAATTCGTAGAAACGTTAATGTGACAATATTGTTCTCTTAATACATAATCTTTGTTATATTTTTATTATTTTGATAAATTTATTAACCTCAACATAATCTAGTGAGGTAAAAAATTTTATCGTAAAAAACATACAATGTAAAGAAACAATAAACCGTAAACAATAACCAGTAAACAGTAAGCAATAAACAATAAACAATAAACAATAAACAATAAACAATAAACAATAAACAATAAACAATAAACAATAAACAATAAACAATAAAAAATAAACAATAAACAATAAACAATAAACAATAAACAATAAACAATAAACAATAAACAATAAACAATAAACAATAAACCATAAACATTAAACAATAAACAATAAACAATAAACAATAAACAATAAACAATAAACAATAAACAATAAACAATAAACAATAAACAATAAACAATAAACAATAAACAATAAACAATAAACAATAAACAATAAACAATAACCAACAAACAATAAACAATAAACAACAAGCAATAATCAATTGCAATTAACAATATACAATAAACAATAATATAAGTGATAATTTCATTAAAGTGCCTGTAATAATAATCTGTCGATTCATAATTGATGTAATGTATGGTTGTATTTCCATGGATATTGATAATTTTGTTGACATTCAGTTGAAAAACTTGTAACAACCAGTGAACTCATCCAAAGCCTGTCGATTTTCCCATAAAATTATTGTGCGTTGGACGATGAGTAAGGTTCCACTATTCAGTAAATGGTCTTATAGGATTTAATTATTTAGGATAATATAAGCGATTCTCAAACGGAAATTTGAAACAAAAAATGTTTAAAAAAATTCCGGCTCGAATTTACGTTTAAGAATCGCTAATTTTATCTTCGTTCATTAAATATAACAATTTGAGACAAACTCATTAATGTCTATTGGTAAACTTTAGAGAGTGTATTAATTAAGTTTGCCTAGTGAGGCAGTTTATTTCCAACTTAACTTAAATATATCTACTATCATCCTCTCTTTATTACTATGCCATTATTTATTTTTTTAATACTGTTATTATTTATGTAATGTTACCTTGAATACTATATGTTTGTTTATGATAGTCAAAATTATGTTAAAAATGACGAAAAATACCTATTTAAAAAATCTTATTATTTACAGTCCAAATTATAATTTAGAAAGCTGCTAAAGCTTCACTTGTTTATTAAAAATCTTCTAAGCCGCTCGCAATCATCCTATCAAAGAAAATTTTAGTTTAAACTGTTTAAACACCTACTGAAATTTTTTTACTTGGTAAGGTTCACATATCTTAGCTGTGAGAAATGTTTTATTCACGACGTGAACTTGGATGCTCCAAGTTAATTGAAATGAAAACAACGCATCCAAGCACTGTCACCAGATTGAAAGGCATAACGCGTCGCTTGCAGTGTTGAGAAAATTGATGCAAATAACCCATTATGGGGAAAGAGCTCACAAGAACAACACTTGATTAGGGTGTCCCCATTCGCGCACCTTATTACCGCTCTTCCCCTTTTAAGGCCACGCTGGGGTGCGAAAATGGGTAATCCCGGCTTAAGCAACGTTCCCCTGGAAGCGGAAATGCTTCCTGTATCGTTATTCCTTTTTTAAACTTTAGAAAAGTTGAATTTTTGCATATTTTATATCGAAGTGGTATTAAAGAGACTTTATGCTTGTATATACAAGCATAAAGCTATTTTAGGATGTTATATAGCTATTTTAGGATGGTAAAAGTTTTTTTATGGATTATTTAAAAGATTTAACCATCATCAATGAGAGCTCTGATAAGAAATCTTAGGCTTATCGGTAATTTGGCTTTACTTTAAAGAATAACAGTTTTATTGAATCTAAAATGCCTACCAATGGCGTTAAAGAGGTTTTATAACTGTATTGAAATTATCTTTTCAATGAGGTATTATCGGATAAGGAAACATCTTTGATAGTAATCTAGAAAAATTAATTTCAAGCCTTTACTTTTATCTGCATACACTCACGAATGACCAACAGAAACAGGCAGTACAAACAAGAAACTGGAATTCCACTAAAAATGCCGGGCCGAGCTTCGATTCCTCATTTGATGAAAATATTGTATATAGTTAGTACTAGGATATAGCCCTTTAAAAAATGTACAGCGCCCTTTCCCAATGGCGCAGTACAACTTATTCGACTATTATTATTAATTAAAACATATTTTTTCGGTTGTAATATAGTGCGAGTACATATAATTCAAAATTTAAAAAAAAATATATTTTTATTATTTTCAGTATAAATTATTTTATGATGAACTTATGCTGCCGTCGTTCCAATAGTTTGTGGTTTATGGTTTAAAAAAGGGTTGATCAGGGATCGATTCCCGGCCGTGGCTACATTATTTTTTTTTAAATTAGTTTTATTTAAAAAATAAATAATTATCGCCAGTGATTTAAAAAAAAATGATGTCACCATGACATACTTTATATCTATGTACAATAGGTATGTACTTACTTGTATTTTTCTTTCTTGTACAATAATTTAAATATGTTCAAATCTGTAACACTTATTTACTGTACTGTTTGTGAGTAAATTAAAATAGTATACTTTATAAATTATTTCTTAAACATTTTTGAAATAAACAATCATAGAGACACATTTCAATCCTATAAATGGCGTCCGGGGGTAAAGTGCGCTAACTTCGGTAGGTGATTCTACGTGATGGTAAAAGTAAAAGAGTAGATAATATTTTTAAAAATTCATACGTTTATTTTCCCATACAAAAAAATTTCCATAGAAGAATATTTATTTTGTCATACAAACAATTCAACTTGTTTAACTTAAGTTATTTATCTTTTTTACTTCTAAAATCATGTAGAATCAATCACTTCTCGAAGATAGCGCATACTATCCCCGGACACCTGTATGTATTTACTCCATGTCTGCTTCTCTCGTCCATATTATAAATATAATATGAGTGAGAGAAGCAGACAATATAATAGAATATTTTTTTAACTCATTTGTGAAACCGAATATAGAATAATGTCATATATTTCAATAGGTCAATTATTTTGACATTAAAATTATTTAGTCCTTTAAAAGTTAAAGTCCTGACAGCTTGACTTGACCACGGGTTAGATAGCATATTATTTTTTTCCTTAATTTTTCCCCTCGACCAAGGGTTGTGCCAAGCTCCCTTACAGGGCGCAGGACGGCAAAAAGAAGTTCCCGCCCGACAGCTGGGCGGCAAAATTAAAACTTGAATAGTTAATGAGCATGTCCAACTTTCATCAAGGCGCACATCCGACGTCAGAGCAACCTGTCCGAACACTCTGTCCGCATCATCAGACATGTGGACTCCTTTTGACCGGGCTGTGATGAACGGTGTCGGTGAACGGATCGGGTCGGATTCGGACTCTACGCTCGCGGAAAAAAGAATTGGTATTCACATTTCTTGCAAACTAAGAAACTTTTTACTTACTTGTGGAAGTGTGGGATTTACCGCTTGATTTAAACTGATATTTGTATGAGCTTACTGTGGATATTTATTATTAAACCAAGGTTTTGCGGCACCTTGGAGTGTAAATCATGTTTATGAAGCTATGTGAATTATGTACTTTTTTCTACTTAGGATTAATGGTTGGGTTGGGTTTACGTTAAAGGATGAGAAATTAGCATACGATGCTACATTCGTTACTGCTATTATAACGCACACCATATTTTTCTTATTTATTTTGTAAGGTTAAGTGATACAAGAACCGCTGAACCGAGATGCTGCATCTCTAGAAGCCTTGTTGCTGATATTAAACTACCCACTTTTATTTTATTTGGTACTTTTTTCTACTGCTATATATTATTATATGCATGGTGAAAAATGAGTATTGCTAATTTATTAAGAATCTTTTCAAATTATTGGTAATCCGGTTACAAACGAATGAATTAACAGGTTTCCTGATATGTTTTTAGTAAGCTGCTAATATATCATAACGATGTTGGAACATGTGTTCGAATACTGCCTGCAATCCCGTTTTTAACTGGATTACCAGTAATTTGAAGAGATTCTTAATAAATTATCATTTTTTACTGTTTCTATTTTTACAATTAAGCTTTGTAATGTATTTATTTAAAAACGCCTTAAAATTGAGAATGTTTTATAAAAGTAAAAAAAAATGGAATTGGCTGTAAGGTCACAAATATCTTCTTTATTTATTTATTTGGTTTTTTTAGCACCTACTTCTTCAAACAAAAATATTCTCATAGGATCCCGGTGTAAGTTTTTCAAATACAAAATTCCCTAGCTACAAATAACTTGACAATATTTGAATTTCTCGTAGTATCGTCACCGTAGGCGGAAAAAGCTGAATTTTCTTTTTCTTTTTTTAAAACTGAAATCTGAAGCAATTTCGTTGGACTTAGCTGGCAGGGGATTAAATCAGCGAATTTTGGGCGGGAAGCAGACGCTTCGGACCATATAGCCTAACCTAACCTAGCCAAACCTAACTGAAATCCGTACAACACTTGAAAACATCACAATTAAACTTTAAGGACGGGTTGTTTCGGAGAATCTGAATAATTCATCAAATTTCAACTTTCATTTTCAAGTTCTGTGAAAGATTTTTTCAAGTTCTGTTTTTATTTCAGTTTTGGCAAGCAACTAGCCTACAATGATATAAAAACAGATCTTGAATAAGTCTTTCACAGAACCCGAAAATGAATGTTGAAATTTGATGAATTGTTCAAATTCTCCGAAACAACCCGTCCGTAATTTTAGTTTCATCCACGGACCCTCTACTTTGAAGAAGCACTCAGTTTTTCTATCCTCAGGTGCGTTCAAAGTGCCAGCCACCAGGAAATAAATAGATAAGTATAAAATTTTATTTTGCCAAAGAGCCAATAATATATCAAGGCTGAGCATGACTGATAAGAGTCCAGACCAGTTAATTGTTTTTTAGTTGTAAGGCGACAAAACGCAAAAGTTGTAGGAGATAAAAGTTGGTATCGGTATGAAAAACTAGCTTCTAACAGTCAGCATTATTGTTCATTGTCACCTACAGATTAAAATAGTACAAAGGATAAAGAATATTTATGAACAAATAAAAAAAAAAACAAATTTTACATAGGCTACATTTTACAACTGCTTGTACTAACACTTGCACATGGTCTTCACAAAAACTTATTCTTATTTTACGAGTGGAGTTCAACCCGTTCTTATAATTAAAAATAATGTTAATGGTTAGTGAAGTAATTTTGATTTTGTTTCATGAAATATGATTTATATAGATATATTAAAAAAAAATATATATTTTTACATCACACGTCGCCACTGGGTACAAAATGCGTATCACGTGATTTAGTGTGATCAGTGGCGAAGATGATAGAAAAAAAATATTTTCATTTAAAATTAACATCACCGGAGATCAAAATGACATCTGTGTACATTTTTTATTCAAACTATGCTCAGGAATCTCTGATTGAAGTACTTCTTATGTGCTAAAAGGACGTACAGTTCGATTAGCATCGAATAAATTCCTCCACATCCTCGATGATAATTTCATCACTAATGTTACAGTCTGATTGGCAAGGACTAGTATTGGTGGTGTCACTATACACAGTAGTGACTGGTTGAACTTTTCATAATATCAAACCGGATCTCTGATAATAATTGAACATATATCTATTAATAGGTAGCTGAATAGATCTTGGAACAGCTCCTAATTACTGATAACAACATTAAGCATGATAACAAGGTTATTTACCAGCAGTTTTTACGCAAATATTAACAAAATTCACAAATAACCCGCTTTCTGACATAAATCAAATAAACACTTTAATTAAAGGAAAGTCAAAGAGAACATCGGCCATTGTTGTTGAATCAATGTAGAACCGTAATCAAATTAGAACGCGATTAATTGTGTCTCAGATATAATGAGTTTGAGGTCATAGAAATAATGACTGGACAGTCGTCCGGAATTTGAAGCGTGTAGGTTTAAATTGATATTTAAAAAATGAATATTCAAGCTGTTGCGTGTTGGTAGGTCCAAAATACATCAAACTGACCAAATAATAATGTTTTAATCATTGTGGGGGGAAATAAAGTAGTCCCACAGTTGTTGTACCTAAGTGCCTTCTTATTTCTGGAGGTTCGTTCGTTCGTACATATTGCTTCAGTCATTCCGGATAAGGTAATGATTGTCAATTGGTTAATGTTAAACATCTGCAAGTTGCTTTGATCCTCGACATTAAGAACAGTAACGAAGTTTATAGTATACCTGTCCACGTACGAGATAAGGTAAACCGCTGAAAAATCTACCAACTGTCAATCAGCAAACTCATTACAACCAACGGAGAAAACTTACTGATATAAAATACTATTAATTTATTAAAAATCTGGTCAAATTATTCGTTTTCCTGATAAAAATGGGACTGCAGTACCTAAAAAAGTATCAGTTAAAAAATATGGTTTTTGAGGACGGCAGAGCAAGTGTTCATAGAAATACTGATATTTATTGGGAAAAGAACACGTGTTCTCGATGTATTTTATCAGGAAATTGATATGATCATTTTTCTTCGTGTGTACGTTTATTTTGAAAAGAAAATCTTAAATTTTTACAGTTTTCTAGACTCGGTTTACTCTGCAGACTCTAGGCCACGACTGACCTTTAACCACGAGGATACCGATATGAAAAAAATAATTGCAAGTATACTTACGCGATAGGTCATGAGCGAATGTAGTTTATATATAAGCAATGGAGTGGAACGGATGCGTCAGGAGTTTATTAGCCAAGGTATAATCTTTTAAGGGTTAATGTTGAAGTCCAAGAAATCATTTTTTACGGGAATACCGCACAAAATCCATTTGCTTCTAACCGTCTGGAGTCAGTGGGAATATATATATATATATTTTTTTAAAATTTATTTAATATTTGTATGTTTTTTACAATAAATATACAATTTATACATATTATACAGTGTTATAAAGGTAAATAATAATAGCTTTTCCTCACCATAAAGAGACGAGGCTCTTGTGTTTGGTGAGTGAATCCTAGCTCAATTATATGGAATCATGTAAGTAAGTAAATAATATATTTGAAAACCAAGGGGATAAGTAAGAAATAGGCAAGATTTATCAGTAATACAGTTTCAAGATTTGAAGGAAATAATAATAAGAGTAAGATATGGACTTTTAAAGTAGTTTTAGGTAATTTTTTAATTTTATTTTAAATTCCTGAATATCTTCAATATTTTTTAGATATAATGGAAGGATGTTAAAATATGTTATACCTAGATAGAGATAGGTATTTTGTGTGTGCTTTGTATTAAGTTTTGGGATTTTGATAGTTTTTTGATATCTTGCTGATGAATTGAATTGTAAGTTATTTAACTGTATTTCTTTATAAATTTGTAGAATTGAATATTTTTTATATATATTGTCTATTGTGGGTACATTGAATAATGAAAAGAGAATCTCAGTAGAAAATTTGGATGTTTTTTTCAATATTACTTTAATTATCAATCTTTGAACTATTTTAAGTGGATTTAATATATTGTTATAAGTTCCTCCCCAGCCAATAATACCATATTGTAATATAGATTGTACAATTGCATAGTACACTCTTATGCATCCCTAATGGGTGTGTTTTGGGGATGAAGGAAAGTTAAGGAGTGAGGGAAGTTAAAGGTTGGTAAATACCTGGCTATTCAGAGCTTTTCACCAATCCCGAAACAATGATTTGATTGGTGGTATTTTTTCAGGGCGATACTATAGAGTATCCTAAAATCCTCATGCTTATAAACGCTCAAATCGGAAGGTTTGCGTCTTAACCAATTTTCTGTTGAGATTTATCCGTACCATTGAACCATTAAGGTCAATGGAGCATTGGCCCTGCCCTCTCCGTTCCACATGGTAATATTGAGAGTCCATAGGCTCCTTACTGAAACAGTTTCTTCCGGAACAAGAATAATTTAAACTGAAATGGCTCCAAATCACTAGCTGCCTACGTTACGATAAATCATTATTGTTTCAAGATCAGTAATTTTACATGGGAAATGTTGCAAAGGTTAGGGCATTAGTTGATAGTTACGATTGAAATAAAATTGCATATACCTATATCAATGGTTTTAAATATTTCATTCAATAGCACTATTTTGCACTTGTTCTAGCCATGCAATGCTGTGCTAGAACATCTGTTCTGGCGTGTGTTATCTAAAAAAAGTCACGGTAACAACAACTCTTACACTAATATATAAGAGTTTTTCTGTTCACACTATTGTTTACAAATTTTAGCAAGGTGTTTGATTAAAAGATTCATCAGTGGCTTCTTGCGTTCAAAATGACATCCTCACTTCCTCTTCAAGCGTGATTATAGCTGTGAAACAGAGGAATTGAAAACATTTTGATGGTTATTTTAGGATAATGTAATAAAAAATAATACAATCCACATAACATATTGATTACATTTTACAAAATATTTCCAATGCCAATGCTTAACTAATGTTCAATGATTGAACTAAGAAACAATTATAGTATAATACAGGGTTTTCCAATAAGAGGTGTTATTTTGATATTCAATCGTAAAAGATCAATGGTTTCGTTGCTTGTATGGCACGTAGCGCCGTTTCGTTGAGAGTAAACGTTTTTCAGATCAATACCATTCAATTCCAGCCATAAAAAAATCATTAACCATCTCTCGATAGCGCAATCCATTCACCGTAACTGTTGCTCCAGCCTCATTTTCGAAAAAGTAAGGTCCAATGACTCCGCCGGACCATAAACCGCACCAAACAGTCACACGTTGAGAATAGAAAGGATTTTCAACAATAACTCTTGGGTTTTCTGAGCCCTAGATGCGACAATTTTGCTTGTTGACGAAGCCACCGAGGTGGAAATGGGCCTAATCACTTAAGATGATTTGCATTTGATTCACTCAAGTGAATTTTAATAATTTCAATGCGTTGTTGAAGCGTGTATCGTTCCATTTTTATTAATGGCGTAGTTTCTACTTGTCAAAAGTCAAAAAATGACAGCTTCAAATGTAACATATACCGAAATAGCGGGCTATTCGAAATAACACCTCTTATTGGAAAACCCTGTACTTTTATATCCGTGCAAAAGAGAATGTTTTTTACCCACGCCTTTTTAATCGTGAGTCAAAAGATATGATATACAAGTTTTTGCATACTAGATGAGTTTTTCCAATACGGTTCGAAAGTGTCAGAAAAATAGTGATTGACAAGTTAGGTTAGGTTACGTGAGTATTACTTAAATATTATTATAATTAATTAATTAAATATTTCTATAATAAGCACATTATTTATATGACCCATTGCATATTCGTTACTTAGCTTTTTTAAATTTGCGTGAAAAAATATTTTGAATTGCAAATGCTTTGAAGCTTTTGCAGCTAACTAACTAACCATTACAATACATCTCATCGGAGATGTATTGTAATGGTTAGTTAGTTAGCTGTATATCGTATATAAATACCTAATCTTTATACATGTAAAATTGTGTAGATTTCTTTTTTTTACAAGCGCCTAGTAGTTTCAAAATAATGTTAAACTTTTATAATTACCTTGTAAAAGATATAAGAAGCGTTGATACCGGTCAACTGAAAAACTTTAATGTGTTTATATTGATACCATATTAACAGAATTTTTTTTTGTCAGTAATTTAGGCAAATTACACGCCTTTCTTTAGTTAAATCAACAATATAAACTTCTTATCTTACCAATTTTATTATTATTAGCGAGTGTTTGGTTTTGAAACGAGAATATGGTTGGTTCCTACTGGGATGCCATTTGATGTCCAGTTCCTACCTTTCCTCAAGCATCACATTCGTATTTCTGGAAAACTTTTTTAAATAATGGAAAATTTTTAAGAAAATTGTGTAAGTTCAAGTGTTTTTGTTTCGGACAAAGAAGAAGGATTTTATGTACGAGTGATATCGGATTTTTTAACTGATTCGTTGATTTGGCGATAATTACCTCGAGGTGGAACTAAACATATAGTGCTTTTGTTGTATGCTCCTTCACAGAGATGTTACAGTGTTAAGTGATTGGTAATAGTCACCTTCCTTACCGCACCTTGTTTCACCTTACACATTTGTACTATAAACAATGTTCCCTGTAAAGTGAGCGCTTGTACCTACTGCCACTCACCTGCTGTTTTTTTCTTCCGCGCATTTTATCTTTGTGCTTTTTTTTTGCTTGTGTAAAAGAATCATAAACAGAGGTACTATTGTCTTTCATTACTGTGACTGTGTCAATGTTGTGTACCTTAGAAACAATTTATATCCATCCGAGGCGATACATAATATCGAGAAAGATTCGTCGGTCTAAGATTGTTAGCCTTACCCGTTTCTTCATGGGCCGGTAAGGAATGTACATAGTGCAATAAATACATTATTGTTATGCAACATGAACAATACAAATAATCGTTCTTAACTACTGCCAACGAATCACCAATTATTAATAACCGACTGGACTGCCATGTGAAAGAACATTATATATAACCTACATATTTAACCTAGGAATACCCATACAACGAAAACGAATTTTCATTTTACGTAATTAAAAATTAAAATGCTAAAAATAAAAATTTCACAAATGCAGTCAGATTCCTTTTATAGTAATTAAGGTAAATCAGAAGGTTTTATTTAAAAATATTTCGTATTATCCGTGTCCAGCGATTCTGAATAATTACCATATATTGCACAGATAAATTGATGGGCCGCACATAAAATGGAAAAAAAAAACATAAAGGGAACATTGACTATGACCCAATTCCGTGAAACATCAATTCGTTTCACGAAAAAAGGTTTCCTGGGGCGTATGTGTGGTAAAACCATGCAAGATTGTGTTAGAAATGAAGAGAATTCGCAAAAAAATGAAAAGCTGAAGTAAGCGTAATGAGTAAGATCAGGAAAGCGATGCTTAGATGGTATGAGAATGTAGAGCAAATAAACAAAGGAGTAAAGAATGTAAGGAGAGTATATGACGCGAATGTGAATGCTAGAAGAAGTCGAGGACGCCCGGAGAAGACATGGCACGATCAAGTGAGCCAGATAATTGAGTCGGCCATGTCTAGAGTCGGAATAACAGAAGAGTATGGATGAGACGATATATGAATGTGAATAAGGCAAGGAGTGTGTGCCATGATCGAGTTGTTTGGTGGTCCGTCCCTTCTGCGTACCTCCACGGGGAAACGGCGTGATGGTTAGTAAGTTAGTTAGTCAAAGAGTTTGCAGTCGTCGTTCGTTCATCTTATGCTGTATAATTCATATGTAGTTTCGCTTGCAACAGCGAGTTCTCTCCTCGTGGTAATATTTTTATCGAAAGTTTTTTAAATATAACAAATTTTGTAGTATTTAAAAAAATTTTTAACCAAAAGGTTGCCAATCTATGATACTGATCCTATTTTTTATTAATTTATGCGGTCAGTACTAAAGGTGAAGAGCGTTTATTGTATCAAGGCCGAATACTGTTTGGGTACTTTCAACTTTACCTTTGTCATAATAATATGTCTACTGCGTCTTACCCACACCGTTTGTCTACTGTAAAGTACATAGCAACTACTACTTTACCCATATGTTGGTATAATTATTTATGCATAGTGGCAATGGACACAATTATCTAGGTTTGTGCATTATAGTATGGGTAACACTTTTTAAATATGTCATTGCAATTAATTTAAATCATTTTGGCGTCGAACTGAACGTTGTTATGCGGAATTTTTTTATACGAAACTCTCTCGCATCGATAAGGAACGGATTTTACGAACTACTCTAAGAAAATAATATAATAGCGCAGACCCGCAAAAAATCACGGGACGTTATTATTCCAGGATTTGTGAATCTCATTGTCTGTCAAAATTCAATATTGACAATTTTTCTTACAATATAATTATATTTTTTTGTTGACGTTTAAGAAAGATCTTATGAATATTTTAATAATATCAAAACATAAAATAGCAACTGTTAATCATGCAATGTGTAGTGTTTTTTTTTAATATAGTGTTCTTTGTTTATCTGAATTGATCAAATCAAATAAAACAAAACACAATTCAAAAAAAGAAATATTAATTAATAACATAATTTTGGTACCTACTTTATCGCTGGTCTGGTCTGATTTGTACTCACTAGTTCCAATTTTAAATTAAAAGTCATTAAGCATTACGCAGGAATACAGTTGCACAAATCATACATGCACCCATGCACCGACAACCGTAAATTAGTGAAATAATAAAATTTTATGAAAATTTAGAGGAGAACAACACTATTTAAAAAAAAAAATAGTCTGCCACCTCCTAGGAAAACACGAGAGCTTACCTGAGTACCTAATGGCACTATATAAAAATTTACTTTCCGATTTTATGTCCGGGTTAAATCTTCCCCATAGGTAAAACTAAACTCTTCCACACACTTTTCCACAAATGATCATCTAGTCAATCAACATTATGTAAGTGCATTATATAAGCAAAATAAATACAAAACAATACAAGAACAACACGTCAACTCACCAGAGATCAAATGGGAAAATAATTCACCGACTCCAGATATTTTCATATCAGAGGGTTCGGCTCGGTAGAACTCCTAACAGAGCCTACAAATCCTACTGATCCTACTAATTAATATTAGTATTACGATAATATTATACACAGTCGTAATAATAGAAGATTATTTATGGGAGAAATGGGCGAGGAATAGATGCAAGTGAATCAAAAGTCTATTCCTCTGAAGAAATCCATTATGTTCCATCCTTTCTGCCTACTCTGGGCATAAATGGCGATATAGTTATTTAGTTGTTGTTGACCTCTACAACTGGTGTCTCGACCCTTAGGATGATCGCCTTAGGGGATTTATTCATATGTCCGTCACTTCCTTTCCTTCCTTTCTTTCCTCTTCTCTTTCTTTCCTTTCCTTCAAAAAGACCCACACAACACCACCGAAGATGACATAATTACTAAAGGAAATTATTTGGGGGGGGGGGGGGGCTAATGTAGAAAAGAAGTTCTAATCGAATATTATGGAACAATTGGGAATTTTCGGCAATTCGAATCTGGCCACTTAACTCGTTAATTGATTTCAAGGAAAGTCTCAATAATTCTCAATGATGTTGATAAAAATATTTTCGGTTTCAATCACAGGGATGCGAACTAATTAATTATTGCAACCGTTAATAGCGGTCACGCATCCAAAAGCCGATTTTTAAAAATTTATATTTCTTATCCTTCATTGTTTATTAAGTGCTGTTGCACTATCATTAAATTATTTTAGTATTGAAAATAACTTATAATAATATATTCTATCAGTTGATGAAATATTACAAATTTCTCCTAACGGTAAATAGCTCCAGTGCATAAATTATTAATTGTTTTCACTCCGCGTAATTTATTTATTCTGAATTGAATAACGAACACATACTATGTGCATTGTATAAAACAGATGCATTTAATTAATCAAGTGTATCGCAAACACGGTTAGTTAAATTGATTAATATTATTCAGTAATTTATTCTACCAGTGGAATTAGAGCAAAGAAGATAATAAAATAATGTTAGATTTTTTATTTCCGCAAAGCAAAAAAAGGTTTCATTAATCTTAACTCGATTTTGGATAAATTGTTTTTTTTTTTTAATAAAAATAAGTTTATTAGAAAGGGGAAAATACAGAATAGAATAGAATCCTTAGACATGTGTTTAAAAATACAGGATTGATGTAAAATAGAATCCTTAGACATGTGTTTAAAAATACAGGATTGATGTAAAATAGAATCCTTAGACATGTGTTTAAAAATACAGGATTGATGTAAAATAGAATCCTTAGACATGTGTTTAAATTGTTAGACAGTTGGAAAGGATGGATGAGGAAGACCTGAGGCAGAGTCGTGTGAATCATTTGGAATGGCATATGGATGGTCGAATATATGTTAAGAATGATCGCAGACTCGACAGAAATTAGGTCTAAACTTAAAACGCACCTTTTCAGACAGTCGTATCCATAATTTCAGAAACCTCCACTTTCACAGTCGACGGCAATTTAAATTAACAAAATGTAAAAAATACTAAAAATAAAATAAAATAAATAAATAAAAATGATAACAACTAACAATTTGTAGGCTTTTTAAGACAGTTAAATTAAAATAAAAACTATAGCAGACTTAAGGTCATGCGATGACCAGTGTTTTTTGATATAGTGTCTTGCCAGGTGTCTTGTCTTGCCAGAAGTGACTTGCCAGGTAAGTATGTTTTGGTATCTTTTCTAAATAACAAATGTAGATCCTAGGAAATAAATTGTACAGCGCCCTTGAGGTGATTTTTCACAAAAACGGCGCTCTACAAATTAATCAATTATTATTATTATTATTTATGTTGATGAAGTAAGGAGTAAGTGACATTACATTTACCTAAGATTAAATTGCTACTGCCAAATATAATGGAGGTGTTAGCTGAAGTAAGGTAAACATGATGTGTTCTCAATTAATCAGTTGTAGTGTTGTACCTGACTTTTATTCAATATTGTGTTATTTAAGTAATTTCGTTGTAGGTATCTACCCATAGACTATGTATAGGTGTGTTGTACCTGATATGTATTCAATATTGTGTTATTTAAGTAATTTCGTTGTAGGTATCTACCCATAGACTATGTAAAGGTGTGTTGAACCTGATATGTATTCAATATTGTGTTATTTAAGTAATTTCGTTGTAGGTATCTATCCATAGACTATGTATAGGTGTGTTGAACCTGATATGTATTCAATATTGTGTAATTTAAGTAATTTCGTTGTAGGTATCTATCCATAGACTATGTATAGGTGTGTTGAACCTGATATGTATTCAATATTGTGTTATTTAAGTAATTTCGTTGTAGGTATCTATCCATAGACTATGTATAGGTGTGTTGAACCTGATATGTATTCAATATTGTGTTATTTAAGTAATTTCGTTGTAGGTATCTATCCATAGACTATGTATAGGTGTGTTGAACCTGATATGTATTCAATATTGTGTAATTTAAGTAATTTCGTTGTAGGTATCTATCCATAGACTATGTATAGGTGTGTTGAACCTGATATGTATTCAATATTGTGTTATTTAAGTAATTTCGTTGTAGGTATCTATCCATAGACTATGTATAGGTGTGTTGTACCTGATATGTATTCAATATTGTGTTATTTAAGTAATTTCGTTGTAGGTATCTACCCATAGACTATGTATAGGTGTGTTGAACCTGATATGTATTCAATATTGTGTTATTTAAGTAATTTCGTTGTAGGTATCTATCCATAGACTATGTATAGGTGTGTTGTACCTGATATGTATTCAATATTGTGTTATTTAAGTAATTTCGTTGTAGGTATCTACCCATAGACTATGTATAGGTGTGTTGAACCTGATATGTATTCAATATTGTGTAATTTAAGTAATTTCGTTGTAGGTATCTATCCATAGACTATGTATAGGTGTGTTGAACCTGATATGTATTCAATATTGTGTAATTTAAGTAATTTCGTTGTAGGTATCTATCCATAGACTATGTATAGGTGTGTTGAACCTGATATGTATTCAATATTGTGTTATTTAAGTAATTTCGTTGTAGGTATCTATCCATAGACTATGTATAGGTGTGTTGTACCTGATATGTATTCAATATTGTGTTATTTAAGTAATTTCGTTGTAGGTATCTACCCATAGACTATGTATAGGTGTGTTGAACCTGATATGTATTCAATATTGTGTTATTTAAGTAATTTCGTTGTAGGTATCTATCCATAGACTATGTATAGGTGTGTTGAACCTGATATGTATTCAATATTGTGTTATTTAAGTCATTTCATCGTAAGTATCTATCTATACACTATGTATATTAATTACTCTAGAAGTAGTTTAAAATTTTACTGCAAAAAGTTTTTCAAATTTTGTCTGAGACGAAATCATTGTTAATTGTTAGAAATAAAAATATATACGTTATTAATCTGTCTTGAAATTCGCCTTCTTTGTCAACCAGGAAATAGCTGCAAATCTCTGTTAAAAATGCATTGCTGATGAAATTATTTCACACAATTGATGATATTTCATAGGTAGGTGTAGAGATTAACGCCCATGTTTTATCGTGTCTGAATAATTATTTTGCTGGTATTTTAAGAGCCTGATGGCTTGCTTCCTAATCATAGGTCCAATAACCGAACATCTCAGTGTGACTGTAATCATAGGCATCCCATTTTGTGTAGTTGAAGGAGAGGGGAAAGAAAGAAAAGACCCGTCTCTTCAGATCTGGTCACTAAAGACGACTATTGCCTCTTGAAGCAACGTTTCGATTCTAAAAGGTGGTCGTTTACCACGGCGATACTGGGAGTATCTACAACTTTGAATCGTACCGCAAATATACCGTGTCTCAGTTTAAATATATTAATTGCATGCTATGAAATAATACACATTTTTAAAGCACGCCGGGCGTCGAACCCGCTATCATTTTATAACGATTTTCTAATAAATTAATACTCAACTAACTAAACTAAAATATGATACATGATGTTACCTACATCATTAAGTTTATCGGCCAAATACTGTCTTTTATCTTTTTAACTTCATCTTCCAAACTCCCATATGACTTATGACCATTTTTTGAATCTTTATTAACAGAAGATAACAAAAATACATTTGATAGAAGTAAGAACATCAGTACGTGTACGGCAGACAGAGGGTTAATATTAAGAAAATTGCAAAGTAATAACAAAGTATATATACCAACCGTCCAATGACGGTGTACAACAGTATGTTATTTATAATGATCTGCATAAGGGTAAGTATATAGTATTTGTTCCAAACTGTTAATTAATAGATCCCTAATTGAGAATAACTCGTGTTTAGGAAGGAAAGCTATTCAGATACTGCTCGTATAGCACCTAATTTAATTTGCCGATAGTTTCCAAGTTCCTCTCAATGTTTTTACAATCGCACTACTTTTCATTGTTCTCTCGAGTTATTTCGTTATGAGAATAACTCGACAAATTTGGACAAATGATCCATTGTATCGTGGCAACGGTCGTAAGGTTTGTTACGTCACATAATAACATTCCAGACGGCGTAACCAACAGTTCTATGTATAAATAAAGTGGTTACGATATTATTATAACCGTAATAGAAACATTAAGTGAAAGATGTTTGAGATTGTAATATCTTTATGGGCAAAGTTCCTTTGTTTAGTATCACAGATAAACAAAGCCGAATTTTGATAGTTAATTGTAAATTCGTTCCTACGAAACTGTGCTAAGCCGCAACAACTAACAGTTGTTGCGGCTTAGCACTGGTTCAGGGATAAATTTAATTATCATTATTTCAACTCTCAGTTGTTTTCATAAAATAAATATATTTTCTGTCAACGGAGACCATTTGCAAGCAAATTAAGATAGGGTTTTAAGCTTGTGGTCTATATTTATATATAAATTTGGTCGTCTTTTGTGGTTTATTGAAATATTTGAACCAATTTTATAGGTGTGGGGGTATAATGTAAGTCACAAAAAGAATATGGTATCTAGTTTAATGAGAAGGACAAAATCGTCTTTGTAGTTACATGTTTTCATAAATCGTTAGATGTTAGCCATAAGACGTTATTCATTCATGGATTTGCGTATAAATCATATGAATTTGAAGTACTTTTTACACTTGCATCAACATTTGAATGCCCTTTAAGCGTGTGGGAGCGAAGGCGCCTCCGGCACCGTATGGTTGTGTTGTGTTTGTTGCACCTAGAGATAAGAAGGATACCGGAAAGATTCCGATGGAGTTCGTTATTCTTGAACGTCCGTCGCAGGTTAAAATTAAGATTTTCGCGGTCATTTCACATACCCCGTTCGCGGCTCCAGTCAAGGCTGGCCTCCCGGTATATAAGCCTACGGCCGCCTAGAATCGACAGTCACTCACTCCGCGTCTTTCGTCTGATCAACATAAGCAGTCGACAATCAATATGTTTAGGCTTTTGTGTCTTTGTGCTCTGGTGCTGCTTGTCCAAGGACAGCGCTCCGCCAAGTCCGCCCGGTACACCGACGACCCCAGGCAGGCTGCCATCCTCAGCGAGGAGAGGTACCTCAGCGGAGACGGAACCTTCGGGGCCGCCTACACCCAAGAAGATGGAGTCGACTTCAAGGAAGAGAGCGACGCCAACGGAGACCGCAGGGGAAGCTATTCTTACGTAGACCCCTCTGGCCAGAGGAGGACTATCTCCTACACCGCCGGAAAGAACGGATTCGTCGCCACCGGAGATCATCTGCCCGTCGGACCCTCCGCCCCCGTCCAGCCCGCCCAGCAGGCTCCTCAGCCCAGGTACAACCCCGCCCCCCAGCAGCAGCTGCAGCAGTCTTCCAGGGGAGTCCCCAACGAGGATGATGGCCAGTACTACCCTGAGCTGTACGACAACGAGAACTCTCCCGTCCGTTCCCAGCCCAGATACCAGGCCGCTCCCGCCCCTCAGCCTCAGTACAGGCCCGCTCCCCAGCAACAGCAGTACTCCGGAACCCAGGAACAGCAGTACGCTCCCGCTCCTCAGCCCCAGTACAAGCCCGCCCCCCAGCCGCAATACAGGCCCGCTCCCCAGCAACAGCAGTACTCTGGCGTCCAGCAGCAGCAGGCGTACGTGGCCCCCAAGGTCGCTCCCCAGTACAACACCGGCCCCCAACAGTTCAGCGGCGCCCAGCAGTCAGCCCCCGCCCCCAGACAGCAGCAGTACGTTCAGGAAGAGAGGACCGAGCAGCCCTCAAGGTTCTTCCCTCCTGGCAAGCTGGACCTCAACAGGTCTCCTGACGGTTACAGCTACTCCTTTAGCAGCAAGTTCTAAATTAGACCTCGCCTTGTTTTAGCCAAAAGTGACTGTAATTAAATTATTGATACTATGTATATGATTCACGATGTGATATTTTATATTATGTTTATGCGTGATATTACCAACGTCTAATTGTAATATATGCGTGAATAGTCAATTAACAAGTAACATAAATGATAATAATTAAAAAAGAATACCAAAACTGGTTTTTTTTCACACAAAATGCCCCCTCTCCGTTATTCCAATTAACACAAGTAAATTAATTAATTGTTTGTGAAATGCATTTCCAATCAACACGTACATAATTGGAAAAAAGTGAAAATATTATCACGACGAACAATAAATATGACATCACAATCAAATATTATTATTTCAGTATCGAATTTTACCCATGGAAAATGTTTCATTACTTCACTTGTGTGTATTTCATTCGGCTCCAGTCAAGGCTGGCCTCCCGGTATATAGGCCTATGGCCATCCAAAATTGACAGTCACTCATTCCCTCGTCTTTCGTCTGATCATCAAAAGCAGTTGACAACAATATATTTAGGCTTTTGTGTCTTTGTGCTCTAGTGATACTAGTCCAAGGACAGCGCTCCGCCCGGTATACCGACGACCTCAGGCAGGCTGCCATCTTCAGCAAGGAAAGGTACCTCAACGGAGACGGAACAGCCAATACCCAGGAGGATGAAGTCGATTTTAAAAAAGAGAGCGACGCCAACGGCGATCGGAGGGGCAGCTACTCCTAAGTTGACCCTTCTGGCCAGAGGAGATAAGTGATCAGCCCGCCCAGCCCACTAAGAACCTAGCCCCCCAGCAGCAGCTGCAACAGTCTTCCGGTGGAGCTACCAACGAGAATGATAGCCAGTATTACCACGAGCTGTAAAACAACAAGAACTTCCCCGATTGACCCAGCCCAGATACTCCTCAGCAGCCCCAATACAGGCCCGCTCTCCAACAACAGCAGTGCTCTGGCGTCCAGTTCCCGTAGGTTTTCGTGGCCCCTAAGGTTCTCAGTTCAGCGGCGCCCAGAAATCTGCCCCACCCCCAGATAGCAGCAGTACGTCCTGGAAGAGAAGACCGAGCAGCTCTCCAAGATCTTCCCTCCTGGCAACCTGGACCCCAACATTTCTCCCGAAGGTTACAGCTACTCCTTCAACAGCAAGTTCTAAATCGCCTTGTTTTAACCATAAGTGAATTAAATTATTGATATACTACGTATATAATTCACAATGTGATATTTTATTCACTATCATATTCTTATGTGTGATATTACCAACGTCTTATTGTATTATGGTAGGTAATAATTAAAAAGAATACCAACACTGTTTTTTCACACAAAACGCCCTTTCTCCATAATGCAAATTAACAAAACTAAATTAATTAATTGTTTGTGAAATGTATTGCGATCAACACGTACATAAATGGGAAAAAGAGTGAAAATATTTTCGCGATGAACAATAAATGTGACATCAAAAGCAATCATCATTTCAGTAACGAATTTTATCCACGGGAAAATTTTGATTGCTTCACCTGTATGCATTTTATTCATACTTTGTTTCGTAAAAAACCGTCCTTCCAATGTATAATATTTTCAAATATTAACCACGCTGACAAAGTTGAACCCATTTTAATTGCATTTTTAATCAAGTTGTTGAAATTCAAAACCAAAATAACGATATTTCATAACAATACAATTAAAAACATTTAAAATAAACCTTTTAAAAAAATTCAATTACTTGTTTTTTTATGTGTTTTGATCAAATGTTTTCAGTTTTTTCTACAAATTTATCTAAAATTTGACACGGTTTGTATGAGCATTATCTACATGAATCATCTGAATAATTAATTTCCGCCTAAAATCACACGAGACGTGTCTGCTCCAAATCCATTGTTTTATACGGAGGTATTCGATCCGTTTTTTTTTAAATTTTTTATTTCCGTCTAAGTAATTTTTTTAAAACATTCTATCACGGACTCAATTAGGACTATCTCACCCAATTGATTGACCACTGGTATGTTCAATGTCATTCAGAATCAGGTTCCTGTATGTTGACTTGAATGGTACATATTCACTTCCTTGTTTTAACACATGCGGAGCAACGCCGGAATTATTATGGGCAATCCATATGTTGCGGAAGTGGATCAAGTTTGAACTACAAATTAAATATATTTGGACTGTTAAAGAAATGGCAGTTCAAAGCCTTTTGTCTTGCCAGAAAACATTTTATAGAAACGCACTTGGGAAGCTATTGGGACTGGATAGAACACTGATACCTGAGTAGACACAATATACCAACTGTGAGAATTGAAAACACAATAGCTATAGGAAAAGGGAAAAAACATCCTGAATATATCGCTTTGACGAAAAAAATATTTGAATATCTTCGGATCGAGCCAATTAATTAGAGAGTTATGTTTGTTCCGTTGATTAATATGATCTTTATTTATAGCATACTAGCTGACGTGTACCTGGCGTTGCTTAGCGTTTCCTGGGGTTATAATAATTTGATAACTTGTATAGTGCCGTTTTTGTGCAAAATCACCTCAAGGGCGATATCCCCAAGAGATAGACATAAATAATCATGGATTTTTCTGTAGGCTTTTTTAAGATATACAATTCCAAAGTATATTATTTTGATAATAAGGTTTAGCCAGCGTTAGCAATGTCAGCGCACGAAAATATATTTTTTACGACTTGATTACAAAACATTTTTTCTACTTTCTATAAATATAATGTGCATGTATTATATACATAAACCTTCCAGGATAAATTCTCTAAGTGATAGTGAAAACTTTATCAAAATCTGTTTTGTAGTTTAGAAACACCAAGCTCACAAACAGATAGACGCAGATATCGACTTTGTTTTATACTATTTAGTTAGAGAAGAGAAGAGATTCATGCACTTTCGCAATTAATTTCTGTGTGGTAAATATCGGATATCTGATTATCTCTCGCAGCAAACTCTCGACCCATAAATTATAAAATAACAAGAATCCTTAATGTTTATTCCAAAAATAACAAGATGCTTTTTTATTTCAATTTTTGTTGTTCAGTTAGATTGTTTTTTTTAAATGTTCAATCGAAATCGGATTTTATAAAATAATTTTTTTTAGAGAATCTAAAGTAATTATTTTGTTTGGTTAATTTCCTTGAACCACCTTCAGTGTTTTGTGGTTTGGTTAGCATTCCTCAGTCTTTTATTGGCTGAACCAGTTTCCAGCTGGTTAATAAATGACATGTTAAGCAGCCAAGGTCCATTCGGCGTCACTCTCTCAGCAAAGGCTGCACCTTGCTTTTTTAATGCACTACGCTTATATTTTACTAGAGCACTAACTTGCTGCATTCACCGCTGGTTTTTATTGAAGTGGAATGAAAGTGGTCGATTGTTTGGATCGGAAATAAAATTCATCACTGAATTACGGTTTCATCAAAATCTTTTCAACAAAAACTTATGTAAAATATTTTTCTCCCATTTAATGACTGCATACAACAATATATTTTGATCGTAATAAATTGGTAAAAAAATCCCATTTCCGGCAAACACTTTAAATTTATAATGCATTTTTGAAGCATTACAACCACAAAATTACACGTTTTTAATATTGTAGTTAATCAAAAAAGTTCAAGAGTTTGATAGCAACTGTTTTAATTTACTGTACAATCCTAGATAACATGTAGGTACGTAAAATGTAAATATTAATATAAAAACCAATACAACAATACAGAAAAAGTTATTGGGCCGATGTTATTAACTTACCTCCTGTTCTAAATTACCCGGTTGACTTGATAGCTCAGTGGTTAAATATTGCTGAAATGAATGTTTCATTTACGTCCATCAGCATTCTGCAGCGTTGATGTATAAGGTCACCAGTTCGTTCACAGTGGGTTGCAAAGACACAGGTACTTGCCCACGTAAATTTCTAACCGTTTTTGAAATGATTTGCAGGTGTTCCAGCCATTGTAATTTTAATTCTTGGTTGATAGATAATACCAGTTTTATGGAAAATATCTTCTACAAGCTTGCACAATAATGTGAAATTTTATGGAAGTGATAATGAGAGAAGGGAAGATAATATGTAAGCGGAGAATTAGAAAGGACTTGATTTTTCAAATCTGGAAAGCAAGTCCTGTCAAGTAATTTTTTGATTCTAAATTTATATCTTACAGTTCAAGTAGACATTAATTTTAATTAACATTAATTTTAGAACATAAATTATTAACACATTGTAATAAATATTTTTCAACGGGTCTTATCTCCATCGAAGGTTATGTTGAAGTATTTCCTCGATAAGAGGATAATTCTTTTAGACTGCCCAGATAATTCCCCCGATCTGACCTATAGAGAATTGGATTGCACACCCAGAAGAAAGGCGATAGAAAGAGATGACAATATAATGGAATATTGTAAAAAAATAATAGATTCCATGCTGAAACTAGTGCAAACTATCATTGAAGTCGAAAGAGGGTATTATATTCTATTAAATAATTTTATAAAATACACGATTTAATATAATCTGTAACTGAATACAAAAAAATATCTGTGTTTCCATTAATTGGCACAATACTGTAACTAAGTGATTGTTTATAAATTAAAAGGTATTGAAAAATATATGTTATATATACTACAGTACTATGGAAGATTTCTAGATTTTGATTTTAATTTAAGAAATATAGGCCACAAAAGACACAGAACTTTAGAGCTAACTTTGGCAATTATTTGTGACTAAATAAAAGTTTTTTTATACTATCTCCAACTGCTTTGAAAATATGGTTTACTTAATATATTATGCAAAATTCTCTATGAGTAAGGATTCTTCAGATTAATTAGGTAACAAGCACCAGGTGTATTAAGGCTTGGAAAGATTTACTACAAAACAAATTTGACAAAAAACATCACAGATGTGACCGTATCCTTTTCTGATTTTTCTGTTACAGATTTTCGTTTAGGTATCGCTTATATTGTATTCAATAATTAAATATTACAATTTGAAGTTTTACTCACTAAGATAAAAAAAAAACTTGAAAATACATTTATAAAAAAATTCATATACCACATTTCTAAAATATGCCTGAAAGGAATCTTTGTTTTAAACTCTGCATTAAATCTATGATTTTTTCACGCATTTACCTTCAAACTATGACAAATAGTAGTAATAATTGTTTGCAAAGTTACTCGTTTTACTTGGCATAAAAACCCAAAGAGAAAAGCAAGGCCACGCCTAATACGACGACGCCTTTTTAAATCTCTGAAAGCCAATTGTAATTATTTTGAACAAGAAGGATACAATATAGAAACACGCAACAAATTATTTATTACAGAAAAAATATCAATAGTTAAGGGAATATACAAAAGTTTTAAGTCAAATTCTTGAATGGGTTATAAAATATCTATTTTGTGGGATATATAGTCATTTCTAAATTTACCACGGAAAACGGTTATATAACAATATTATTTGTCGAAGAAAAATAGAAGATTACAAATTTGAGGTAAGGTATAAAAAGTACGTGGTGCAGTTTTATTATTTTGTTACTCGCGTCAAAAGATAGTTGCTGAACTATCTGTAAGTGACGTTGAAGATGTCGATGATCAATTGGTTCGCTCTGTTGATTGGCGTGTTTTGATAGGCAGAAGTCATTGCTCTTGGAGCATAAAAAAGTTCACGGGTTCTACCAAGAGTTATTGTTAGGCACACATAATTAACCTCTTTCAACGTAAGTGGATTAAATGAAGTTCCAGATACTAACTTAAAATATTTACCTAAAAATATTATACAAATAGCAGGACAATATATCCTTCATACTTGTAGGCAATGATGACATTTATTTAGTGTTTACCAGAATAAGTAACATAAAATAAATATTTTTCTTACTTTTGACGAGCAATTTTTAATTTTTATATATGTATTTTTCAATGAGAAACCGTGTAGACTTCAGTGCTATCAACAGTCTGGAGCCAGTGAGACTACGGCATCCCCAATAAATAAATAATATACCAAACAAATCTCATAAAGTTTATCTTTCCGTACCATATTCTCTCCTACATTCCAAAATTTGTTGGTCGATTCTAAAACTTCCACTAACTTTTGTGCTGTCAAACTAGTAAAACCAGTAACATTATTCCATCCCAAAGAAAATCTAGCTAAGAACATAATAACATATATCGGTAAACCTTCTTAGTATCCTACTTACAAACAACTTCTATTACTAGTACTGCTACAAATACTCACTGTTGCTCAAGCCAAAAGGTAGAAAGTTCATAAAACGTTTAGTAACACTAAAATAAGTAGGCATAATATTATGATTACAGCGAAATTAACGAAGGATTTTACTCTCGTTAATTTAATTTATTCTGACATCGGTATTACAACATTGAAGAAATCAACACAGACATTGAATCAATGAAAAAAAAACATTAAATAGTAGGTATTGCGAAAATTATAAGCAATTTGAATTTGTCCGCATTCTAGAGCAGCATCAGTCTCAGATAATTGTATAATGTATGACTGGTGGTTCACGCAGAGACGCTTTCAAACTTAATTAGTGGTTATTAATATAGGACACTGGTTACATAACGTAGTTGCTTCTGTTACGTTTGGAGTGTTCTACATCCAACTTCTAGGCGTGTAGCCATCTAGCAAGAAGAAGTCTGGTCCGTGGGCTGTGAGATATCGGGTATTGCGCTAGACTGCATTATATTGGATTGCAAATAATCTGAACAGCCGATTGTTGAATGCAATGCAGGGGTCAATAACCCCCAACAAAATAAAAAAATTAGGATTATTAAACATATAAAATTCGTAAATTCATTTATTATTTACCTATCTACTAGGTATAGGTATACAATTCTTTACGAGAGCGAAAATTCGTTTTAAGAGCCAATTTATTATTACCCACACAAGTGAATGTAACGATTTTTCCGATGTTCATGAGAATTGTAGTAATTTTTATATCGTAAATTTTTTAAACATTTTTCCTATTTTATTTAATATGAAATACCTTGTTTTCTTTTGTACTTTATGGAAATACTTGACGTTCTTGTAATTTTAACATTTTATTATTATTTTGTAACTTTTCATGGCTTTTAGTTATATTATTTTTGTGACCCATTTTTACTTGAACATTCTTGAAAACAACCTGAAGGATTTTAGATGGGACATTTTCATGATTTTAATTGAGAGACTTAAAAATACACACTTTGAGTAAACCTAAGTATTAACCTACGCAGGGAAAACGACGCTTATATAACTTATATTTTTGACTAAAAAGGAAAAAATGTGAACGCAAACTGCGGAATGTGAAATATATTGAAAATTGATGCTTAAATCAAATCTTTCCAGTTCCTTTTATGTGCAGTGAAGTTCTGGGTCAACTTTCCAGCCATAATCTACGGGTTTCGGTTCGACATGCCTCGCCATCCTATTATCTGTGGCTCCAAAGTAGGAAACAAATACAAAATGGTTAATTTAAAGTATCTGGAACAATTATTTTCAACTGTTCGTAAATCAATATTGACTCTTTAATGGGGTAAACTATTTACGAATGTGAATAAATGAACACATTATTTAATCATGAAGATACATTAATACTCTCGAATGAAAAATGTGAAAGAGAAAAATCAAAAGTCCTGCAAGGAAGAGGCCTTGGGTTCAATAAGCTCAGTGGTAGAGCAGTGCCACGTCAAGGTTGAGATTTTTCGTTTAAGAGTTTTATATTATCTTCAATGATTTAATATCACACTTTGGGGTTTTACTCCATAAGTTATTACATTATTAAAAATATTTTATCGAAAATTAAAGCTGATGAATAAAAAATAATACATGTGGAAGTAACATAAAATATTATAGAAACTAGAACAATACTAAATATAAGACAATTCACTAAAACAACATTACCAACGTTACTCTAATTTGTGGGATTCAACAAAGTGCTGATATAGATTACACTTAGTTATATAACTGGAGTCGATAAATATATCAATAGAAACCCCATACTTCTTGCCCAGATCGTGCATCCTATTGGTCAGTAAGTGAGTGTATATGATTGTTGGTTGTGTATGTATTGCAGAAGAATGTTATATTTTGTCTTGTATTCCTAGTCGGAACATGAAATCTAACAGTGGCAACGATGGCAGGACTGTCAAGTAGTTAATGACTCTGTGTAACACCACCAGGTCTGACATAATTCTCCTTAATAACTAATGTTTTCCTTCTAATTAGTGTTATTAGATGCAATTATTTCATCAAACTTAGACATCATAAACATCATACTTAAGACATAATTCATGTAATCAATTAGAATTCTGAGCTTAAAATGTATGTACCTCAAAAATTGTGGACATGACGATTCCAAGCAGGTACGTAATACTGAAAAGTTCTTGTTGGAATAGGTAATAACTGTATTTTCGAAAAGCAACTTGTGTTAACAAAAGCACTCTAAAATAAGTCAGCAGTTCGGAGGAGTGTTGGAAGGCATAAACTTAAGAGAATTAGTGGAAGTGAAGACAAACATCGAATCATTGCATGTAAAGAAACTAAAGAAATATAGAAGAACAGTGGGAATTGGTGCGTTTACTAAAGGTGGTGAAGGAAGACCCTTCGAGGGTTGTAGCACCGATGATGATTCATGGGTGGGTTTACGTGGGTTAATGTCAATTTAAAGGCAGGGCCGGCCTTGAGCTAAGCGGCGCCTTGCACTGTGTTAAGCGTTAGGTAGGTAGGTGCCTTGACTCCTTGGCGCCGCGGAGAGCTCCAATTGCACCTGCGAGAGAATTGTAATTTTTATTGAATTTCGCAGCTGAAGGAAGATAACTGAATATGAGTTTACTTCCTAGAATCAGTCACCACTCTTCGACGGTTAGAGCATCGATGTTGATATTATCATTGAAATATCGAAGTAGTTATTATATAAATTAGCACTAAACACCAGCACAATAAAACAAACTCAACAAAAATCATCTTGCAAAGAATTTCATTGATATATTATTTATATATTTGTGCTTCATGGCCAACGCCCTTGCTCGTAACCAAATGTTTCTAACGTCTGCGCTGCAATTTCATAAGCCATGGTGCATTTTTTCAAACAGGGATATCCGCAGTTTCGCTTTCGTTGTGCTGCCGCTTGTCGTCAAACCAGTTCCCTGATCGTATTTTTATACCCCGATACCAAACGTACACAACAACCTCTATAAAACCACACCAGTAATATAGCTATATAAGATAGCTGTGGTAGTAACCACGCGTAGGTATAGGTACTTGGGCGGTACGTAATCATACGTACGTAAACATGTATAGTGCCCCATACCTGCTTGCGCACCGCGCCTACTGATTTTGTATGGAAGTCTGGGGCAAAGGCGGCTCGAAATTTATTTAAAATTTCTTTTTTAAAATGTAAAATAGTTTTTTCGATAATTCGACCCGATCTTCGGGAAGGAAGAAAATGAAAGGTTACATTATCAATTATATAGAAAAAGGTTTTTTTAATATTTTTTTATACCTAAGCATTTATTTTCCTAGCAGTAGTTTTTGTTGATAATGTTGAATTTGCTTTTACAGATTTTCACTTCATTCAAGAGAGACACCAACATTTTCTACTCTATAAAACAGTCTTATCATATTAGGAGAAATATAAATATTACTAGATTAACTTAACGACCGGTCAGTGGATGAGTTACCATCGCGTCTGCGTCTAACTAGGAGTCCGCTTACTGTGGTGGTAGTAGGAGATTTTACATTTATTCACAGGTTATTCATAACCTGGGAATGTTTGTATTTCTTTTTCAAAAAAAATAAAAGAATAAATATAATATTAAAACATAATTTTGTTTTAGACCATTTTAATTGACTCCAAAGTAAATTATGTTTACAAATACGTAATATCGGTGAGTCCGGCCAACAAAGAATTAAGATGATCTTTTTTATTTTTATATTAACTCTACACAGGAGGCCCTGAAGAAAATAATTTCCCTCAGGGCCTATGTCATCTTTGGGGATGCTGTGTGGAGGGTCTTTTTGTGGAGAGGAAGGAGTGAACATGGGTCTTGAAGAGTCCCATGTTGTAGGAGGGAGGAAACACAGAGGCCGGTAGCTCGTTCCACAGCCGAGCTGTTGAACTTAAGAACGAATCGTAGAAGCGACCCGTTCTCATGTGATAAATGTCAACCGTGTACAAATGTTGGCCGCGCGTTTGGTGTGTATCCCGACTACGCACCGGTGCCGAAGGGATCAATGACGCTAGTTCCTCAGAGCATCTTCCATTGTAATACCGATAGAACAAGGATAGCATACCTACATGACGCCTGTGCTCTAAAGATTGCAGTCCCCTCTGATGGCCCTCTGGAGACGGGAGATGTCGAAATATCCTACATAAACGGCTGCTTACACTCATTTTTGTGTTAATATTTAATCTTTTTTCAGCTTAATTCCGCTTTTTTGTGCCTGTCGAAATCACCTATGTAATTATTTTTATTTTTATTACTCTAATTATGTATATTATTTCAAATATGGAATGTATTGCATTGCACTACCCTGCATACATTCTAGAATAAATTCTCATTTTTATTATTAATAAATGTATGTGTTTATATTATAAATTATGGCGGGCAACAACTGAAATGCTTTTTACAAAAAAATCTATTCGTGACCTGGGAATAATGTTTTAATTTTGTATTGCCAGCTAAGGTGTTTGGAGGTAAAGAGCAATAACTTTGGGAGATGATTCTACATGATGCTATAAGTCAAAAATATTAATGACTTTTTTAGAAATCCCATTTTATTTTCCAACACAAAAATATTTTTCCATACTATTCAACCTTTCAACCTGGGAATTACCTTAAAACGTTGGTATTTCTAAAAAGGTATTTTTTTCTTGTAGGTACACCAGGTAGAATCGCCTCACGAAGTTAGTGCACTTTGCGCCCGGACAGTTTGTATAAAGAAATGTCAAGACATAATATTTAATTTTATTTTGCCCGTATCGAAAGTAGTTTTCAAAATTCATTGTCTGTGGTATGGTAGAAATCTGTTATCATTGATGACTATTTAGTCTTTTGAAAATCACATTAGAAAAAACAATTGAGTAATATTTTTAATTTCGACGGCCTCCGTGGTCAAAGGGTAAGGATCTCGATTAGCAATCTGTAGGTCACGGGTAGAAATCCTGCATTGGCAAATAATTTTTTTTTGATTATTTTATTTGCATTATTTCATAATTTATATTTTTATTTATATAATTTGCATTATTTCATAATATGAAGTATATTTGCGACACGTTTCAGAGTGGATTTCATTACCGCACTGTAAAACCACCATTTAGAAATGAAAAATTTGAAAATGGCTTCAATCATGTTTCGTGATCAGATCTGAATATAGGCACTTCCCCACCTTCTTCTTACCCATCTCCTTTCCCCTCCCCTCTACCTTCAGCCTCATAACATACCCGAATTGGGGATGCCATATTCACATCACTGGATCTATACGATTTGGAACTCTCGTACGGTATTCATAAAAACAAAAATTCTGCTCGTTCAGAAACAACAGATCAGGAGGTATTATAAATATATATTCATTATTGTATGTTCAGCGTCTCGTTTCATACGAGAACAAAAAATATATATATCGGTATTTATAGGATATTTTGGTATTTATGGATATATCATGATCTTTTCTAACACTTGTTTAATTTGATATATATGGTACGCCACTGCTTTACGTTGCAGACACCGAAGTGAACTGGATTCGATTGTATCGCGATAGACTTCAAGGGCGCGGAGTGGTTACTTGAAATGAAACAAACAACAAAAAAAAACACAATATCGCCGGGATATAGAAATGTCAATATTTGACTTTCCATAGTGAACTCGTAAAAATGGCTCTCGTCGCTTGGCTATAATAATACCTGCCTACCAAATCACAGTCATAACAGAGGAGCTAAATTTATGGATGACTGTTAAATTCTGTAAATTTATTGTCATGGGATATTTTGATAAAGCAACATGATTGATTTTTTCAATATCCTTTCAATTTAACCGATTGAATTGTTCAGAAATATCCTCAACTGTGAGTTTTGCATTGTACAAAATTATTCACTACTCTATTAAGTACATTATTAAGAACAACTTATCCAACAAATAAATACTAATACAACTTCTGGGCAAAAAAGCTTCTTATATCATAGTATTAAACTCTACAATAAAACTTAAAAACACTCAAAAACCTCAACATTATAACATTTAAATCTCAAATAAAAAGCTGGATACTTAATATAGGGAGATCTGAAATAGAAAATATACTGATATCAAACACAGACTAAAACCGAATCTACTAAACTGAACTATTCAAAAAAACACTAACTTACTTATTTTAAAATTACTTTAAAAAAAAATTACACTACATGATATATGTTTATAATTAAATTCATATGTTACTTTGTTGTAATATTAATTTCTTATAATTAAATTATAATATATATATATATATATATATATTTTTTGTATAAGGCAATTCACCCTAAAAAAAGTACTATGTGCCGTTAAAGTTAAGGGAGATGGTTATAATTTAATGGGAAATCTATACGGGAATAGGAAATCTCAAATATTGAAGTCATTCAAGTCTATGAACTTGTATAGAACTGAGAAAATGCGAGAATTGTTGAGAGAAAGTAAATAAGGAATACTAAGGGGAGATTGGTGGGTGATTTTTATAAGTAAACGCTAAATGATAATATGTAAATGACATCCTCAGCACGGAAGATCTCAGTGAGGATATCATTTTTTTAAATTATTTCTGGCTTTCACCCTTCAAGGTTGTTCTTGGCCATCATTTAAAAATATTGAGAAATGAAAGGTGAATTTAAATATTAATTTTATTTAAATAGGCAAATTTCAAAATTATAATGAAAATTGGAGTCGAGTTCAGACTTAAAAGAGATGAGATGTTGAATGGAGGGGAGGCAATTTTAGATAAGGGTTGATAGAAGAGAGGATATTTGTTTAGAGAGGGACAACCAAAAAATATGTGATCTAATGTTCCCACTTCTAGACCACAGAATGTACAATCTGGGGAGTCATGGATGTGAATTTTAAAAAGATGGGAAGGAACGGAACAATGTCCGATCCTCATTCGAATGAGTGAAGAAATTTATTTTTTGGAAAAATGAGGGAATTGCTGAAACCACGGTTTTGATGGAATAGTACTTTGTATTGAGGCATAGCAGGCTCCCTTGGTTTGACTAGCAATGTGCCAATACTCCGGCCAAACATTGCGGGATCTATCTTTGATGATGGAAAAAACAGGGTAACAACAGGGTTGGACGCTCCTTGTTTTGCCAAGGCATCCGCAATATCATTACCCATGACACCAACATGTCCAGGAATCCAAATCAGAGTTACAGTTTTACCAGAGCTTTGAATGGAGGCTATCATCTCTCGAATAAGGCATACAAAGTGATCATCAGGATGAAGAAGAGGACTGGATTTAAGTTTTTGGAGGGAACTGAGAGAGTCAGAGAGAACGAGGGAATGTTCAAAATTATTTTTAATTATATATTTGAGAGATTCTATTATTGCAATGCACTCGGCTGAAAATATTGAAAATTGATTTGAAATTGAATGAAATATTCTGTCATTAGAATTATTGTGGTAAACGTTAATACCTATACCACAGTTAGGAGAGTCGGGAGATTTGGATCCATCAGTAAATAAAAGAGAAAAGTTGGGCCATTTAGATGAAATAAGGATATCATTATCTCTATATATTACTAAGAAAAGAAATAAATAAATAAATCATTATTATTAAGGTGAATTTTTTTACTCAATTAAGTAGGTTCATGATTTTTTTTGCAATTCTTCAAAATATCATCCAGCATTATTTATTTAAAACAAAAAACCAATGTTTCTAATATCACTTTAGAAGGGATAGTAAAAGCAACCATCCAAAACATAGTCAAATCCATAGATATTTTTTAATGTGAAACCTTACAACATTTTTTTAGGGTCAGCTACATATTGCTTTCATAAGGAATTTTCAAAAGCTTCACTATTACTAGCACCTCTTGAATGTTCGTTGGTGGCTTACACTAATAAAAAGCTTGGAGAAGTTTCGTCCTGATGAGAGATCTATGTTTAAAAACGAAAAGTTTTTTAAATATATATATTTTAAAGATAAATCGCAAAGAGTCCCAACTGCTCCCAACCGTCTGGAGCAAGTGAAACTATGGCATCCCCGATTGGGGATGTTGGGGATGGGGAAAAGGAAATGGAAGACGTACCTGATTATTCAGATCTGGTCACAAATACAGCAAATCCATTTAAAGAAATGTTTCAATTCTGGAATGGTGGTTTTACACCAAGGCGAAATTGAGAGTACTTGCCACTCTGGAACGTGCCGCAAGTATATTATAGATTATTTTAAATTAATTAATTATGAAATAACACAAATTAAATGAATACACTTAAAAGTAACTTGCAAATGACAGGATTTGAACCCGCGACCTTCGGATTGCTAGTCGAGAGCCTTACCCCTCGAAATTAATAATATTAATCACATGACCCAAGACAACCAATTTTTATACCTTGTATGGTTTTGATAAAGAATTAGTTAGCTTCGAATGAAAAATTTTCATAAACTGCATTTTTAGATTGGAATGAAAATAATCATTAACATAAATATCTTTTGTTTGAAATTTCTACAGTGAACACCATTTACCAGAAAAAAGCCAAACATATGTTTATTCGAAATTTTAAAATTGGAAATTCATATGTCATACGGCATATATTCTGGTCTAGTAATGTGTAATTTCTATCACCTAAGGAATTCTAAAAATATAGTATTATAGGATTCATATGTTTTATACTGATTTATATATGTGGAAATTCTAACTATACAATTGTAAATGTTCTTCAAAATGCCCTGGAAAGAATCTCAGACTTGTGATGTCCCGAAAGAAACCATTCATCCGTTCTGAATGCAATTACTAATGTTATCCAAATTGACCCTGGTAATAAATTACGTCTTTGCGATTCTTTCAAGGATAAAGAAACCATCCTGTCACTTCGAATGCAATCAACAATGTTTCACAATTTGTTTTGACAGCATCGCCATTCCATTGAAAGAATATTATGTACTAAATACACAATTTGGCTGTCCTGAAACGGGAATCCTTCCAGTTGGACAGACAAAGGTTCATTTTGTTTTGTATTGTTTGTAATTTATATATATATAAAATAAATAAATATTGATTCTCTATTTATAGCGTTAATCGAAAACTTTTCACTATTCTACTGAGAAATGTAAAATTATTTTATGCACATCGAATAATATAAACCAATAATTTTAATTTGGAAGGCGGGTTTGTGTACCGCCGCCCCGGGAACCATTTATTGGTTAACCAACATCTCTGCCATAGGTCACACAAAGGGGTTCACTGCGTTTGGTGATTTAGAAGGTGCCCTGGTTCATCGGGTGTTCAGGTTGCGCCTTCCCACCAGCTGCGTGGCCAGATCGTAAGAGGCTGGTTTGGGGAGACCCTTTGATTTCTCCGATTTGTCTTTCGGCCCATCGCCTTGCGCCACAGTGGGAGGTATATAATCATAAGTCCGTCACTCCTGAACACACTGATTCCAACCCTCATACCTTTTACCTTCCTAGAACTTTATCTTCTTCCTTTCCTTAAAAAGGCCCTCCTCACAGCATCCCAGAAGGTGACACATGCCCTAAGGGAAATTATTTTCCTGATGGCCTTCTGTGGGTGGTTAATGTAAAAAATAAAATGTTCCCAAGAACGTAAGATAAATATATATTATCTAACTGTTTTTGAGGTATGTGTCGAAGATATTATTACGGGTAGAATGTAAATAGACTTCAAATAAGAATTTTGTAAAAATGGTACAATAAATTTCTTCCAGAGTTCGACTATGTTTAATAGAACAAACCACCTGAAAAACCTATACAATAACCATCCCTATTTCCGCCAATAGAAAAAAGTGTTGAGTATGCAAAGATAGCGACACATGGGACCGAATCGTCAGAGTGTTATGTGCTTCTGTATTTGTTATTGTTTGTGACAGTTTCCGCTTGAAAGTTGCGAGTTTTTTTGGGTAGGCCATCAAGCTATACAATTAGAGGCTCTATTACATATTAATATCTCGTCGAAACGTGTTTCACTATTAAATCGCGAAAATCGGTGCGGGTAGACCGGATGTTTTAGTTTCCCGCCGTTCGGCGTTGGTTCGTTATGGGTGTTGGAGGTCAAATCAGACTAATTGGACGTACAAAAGTGGTACCTATTTTTTCGCTTCGTATCTCATCGAAATATAATACATCAAAATTGATTAGGCCAACGTTAATAAATATTTACTTATATATGCCATAAACGAAATACGTATTCGATTGAGAACTCAAATCCAGATGTATAAAAATGTGATTTTTAAAAATATATATGCATATATTTTTTTAATTAGTCAAAACCATTAAAAAATAACATAAGCAGTTACTAAAAAAAATATCGTATAAGATATCTAGATCATCTATGCTATTAAAGCATTCAACAGTCTCCCACTTGAAACAAAAATTGAGGAAAATAAAAATAAATTCAAACACAAAATAAAAAAATGGATTAAAGAACAAAAAAGACAATATTACCAAAATTCTATAACATAAAAGAATAAAACATATACACGCAACACAAAAAAATATATAAAACACACAACACGCACAAACACATAAATCATTATAAATGCCGATTTCCATTCTCTTTTAATATTTTTCTTTTAGTGTGATAATTATATTTTAATTTGTAATCTTTATTTTTAGTTTTAATTTATCTTTATTTTAATGTTGTTTTATTTTTAAATGTATAAATTCTTATATTATAAAATGGGGGCCTCAGCACGGGTAAACAACCCAGTGAGGCCAACATTACTGAATTAGAATATAAATATTGTAAAATAATGTAGCAACAACAATAAAAAATAGACCTACTGACTGGACTGGAAGATACTCTTAGTTTCGCCCTGGTTAGAGACCATCATTAAGAGGAAGCTACAACCCAAAAATTTGTGTATATTCTTGGTATACCTTATATCGTAGGTAATAGGCATTAAAATCGCTTGACAAACGGAGTCAAGAAACGTTTGATTTCAAGCAAAAAACTGATTTTTACTTATTTTGTCAATAGTTTTATAAGAAAGCAAAAAAGTTAATTAAGAGAAACTCTCAAAGATAATCTTAGCTATAAAACTGTATTTTTCAAAAGTTGTTTCCTTTATGCCATCATACAATTCTATTGAAAAAACATTTTTTGTAATTATATTTTTTATTGAGTAATTTATTTATTTATTTGTATTCTACTCAAGCGAAGCGATAGGAAAACCTTCAATTTAACTAAAACATATATTTTGGTTTTCACAATGTACATCAATTCGTTATAAAGATTAATAAAAATAGTGATTTGGCATAAAGCTTCGCCTTAAGGTGGCTTGTAATGGCTTTACTGGGGTTTGGTAACCAAATCTCAACAGCCAGGTACCCAAAAGACCTCTTCCCTTTCTCCGCTCCCTTCAGCTTAACAACATGTTCAAATCGGGAATGTCATAGTCCCACTCGCTCTGGAGAATCGGGAGCAGTGAACAATTTTGCGGTATTCTCATTAAAAATAATAATATCGAAAAAAAAACATTTGTATCTTTAAGATTAACAAAAAAATTTGATTTTTTTTTTGTGAATCTGGCATTGATAAAATTCTAGTGCTATTTCAAAAAAGGGTGATTCGTTAAAAAATCGTGAAAAGTGAAGATTTATAATCTAGATAGGGTTTAATTAAGAAAAATGTCCGTTTTAAAGATAATATCGCGCGGCCAGTGCGAAGGATTTATATCGAGATTTATGTGCGTGATGGATTAATTAGTATTCAGAAAGGAAGACAAGATTATTTAGGGTTTTATTATAAAACTTTTCAACACCCGTACAATGCAATAAAACGTAGATTTTACTGGAGTTTCCTAAGTTAGGGATTTGGGGGCCATAAAATATCCATTTCATTTCTCCATGTAACCTAAATAATATTCTTTTGCGGAGGATAAACTCAAAATAGTTTTGTATTGTTTTGCCTATTTCAATTATTTCGTAATCCATACAAGAATTTCTCCATCTTCAAAAATTTTTTTTTTATTCATTATTATGGCGACTATTTAAACATTGTACATACAAATGATATTAAATATATGTATAGCAAATTGTATTTCTTAGTCCTCCTCACTAAGGTGTCCTGTGTTGATTATTATTATATAGTTATTCATTTCTGTTTTATTAGTTTTCTATGTCGTTTTTAATGTTTTGTTAAGAGTTTTTCATTAATCTCTTTCCGCCAGATTTTTATTCTTGATTTGTAATCATTTAAATTTTCTATTCGTTTTATATCAGTTGGAAGGATGTTGTGGAGTTTTGTCGCAAAATAAATATAATTTCTTTGCCCGAATGTGGTTTTATGACCTGGAATATTTTTTATGTCATTGTGATTTGACCTTGTTTGATGATTATGCAGTATTGCAGAGGCTTCAGTATTTTTGAATAGTTTCAACAATATATTTTTAGCATATATTTGTTGTACATTTGGTACATCAACACTATTGAAAATTTCAATTGAAGGCGTTCTTATGGGTACTGGAGTATGGTATTTATGATTCCTTTTTGAATTGTGTTCAGGTTATGTATATACTTAGATACAGCAGATCCCCATCCTATAATTCCATATTCAATACGAAAATGTCATAAGGCGTAACAGATTTTTTTCATGTCCTTTTTTATTTACAACGTTTCATAAATTTTTGTAAGTTTTTCCGTTATACTTTTAATATGTAGGTCCCATCTAAGATTTTCGTCAATTATTAAACCGCGATATTTTATGCTTTGTGACTTTTCTATAATTGGGCATTGACATTGAAAATGAAATCTATGGCATTCGTGTAATTTTAGTTCGTAAGTGATTTTAATGATTGGCCCCTTTAGTTCATTGAAAATGTTATATATTTAGTTTTGCTTATATTAAGGGTAAGTGAGTTATCTTTTAGCCAATTTTTAAGTGTACTAGGCCCCTGTTCAGCCACATAAATTTTTTTCGTTCAGTTTTCTTCTTGAAATAATATAACGGTATCATTAGCAAAACTGATTATTTTTCATTGAATGTTAAGGTTAGTGATATCATTTATATAGATAATTAATAGAATCGGTCCCAGTACGCTTCCTTGGGGGACGCCATAGTTTTAAAGCAATAGTTTACTATTTTGTTTGCCAATCTGTACTTGTTTTAGACAGTAATATTTTATGGTTTATTGTGTTAAAAGCTTTGTGGAGATCTATGAATAAAGCCAGACATTTGTCTCATCATCTAAATCGTAAAAAAACGTCTAAAAATAAGTGTTATTTATTTTATGTTGCGACGTTTCACATTCTTAGAGAAATTTATTTTAGTTTTTTTTTATTGTGTATTTTTATAACCATTTATTGATTAAAAATATACAAAATATAAAACATTTTAATTAATAATATTGTTACAATAATACATAGTAAATGGCATAAGAACAAATAGTGAAAAATATGTTTTTTAGTATTTCTACGTCAATGAAGAGAACTAACTCGTGAGTTTGGTGTAGGAGTAACTTATTATGCCACATTATACCATATTCCACAAAACCATAACCAAAAAGAGTTCGTTAGTAGGAGATTTTGGACTTTAAAGCAGTTTTTACAGGCTTATAAAAAGACACGAAAAATGCTCGATTGTTTCAATTGCCGAGATGTGTCCTACTCGCAGCCCGCATTATCATCAGAAATATTTCAAAACCATCAATTTTTTAAACCAAAAACACACAATTGTGCATTACTCCATAGTGCTTTGCTTTACCATGACATAAAATAGCAACACGCCAAAGTAGACGCCATGACTCTTAAGAATATATTTGCATTATATACCAATCGAGGAATAAATAGAAAATATTAGACTTCAAAAAAAGTACCGTTTTGTGTATGATAGCAAATTGACTTTGAAAATATTTAACATAGTTAAATTGCATTGGGTAATTTGCACAGATAGATCGATTTCCTAAACATGAACACCAAAGACCTAAATGCCCTTGACGTCGTTATCTCCGGATACTGACTCCATTTGCGGAACTTCCTGAGTGGTTTACTCTTTCAGTATAGTCATAGTGAAAGACTTCCATCCAGAATTGAAATGGTTGAAAAGGCTTTAGCCGTGTTTTGTGACCAAAATCGAAAAGAAAAAAAAACGCAATGCAATGAAAACGTGCTTAAAAAAATAGTGGTCTTACAAGTTGGTTGGTGAATTAGAAAAATAACTGTGGACTAGATATTTTATCCACTTGACCGAAGGAGATTTTCGGGTCCTCCAAATATTTATTCGGAAACATATTAACTTATTCTGCAGTTTAAAGCCAAATAATTCAATTTGATTACTCCATTTATTCCATATTTTCAGGTTTTGTAAAATTATGTTCTATTTTAATTTAAAAAAATCATCTTCCTACATTTGGGTAGCAATGCTCAAGTGTTTTGATAAATTTTGAACCAAAAGTATGGCGTACGTCTTTATTTTAACAATTTAACTGTTTAAAATTTATATAAATTATATCTCCCAATCTAATTAGATTTAAACGGTGATTTTTTATATGCATATGATGCTGCAATTTTCTAATGGGGTAAAGATTAAGACATCTTACTGGAAAATTCACAAAGTGACCTAGAAAAAATTTACAGTCGGCTCCAATCAAATATACTATCTATGAATATAAAAAAAACAGTATACATTATTATAAGTTCAACCCGTAAAATCATTCATCCTCATGTACCCTTCAAAACTGAATATAAAAACCTGCAAATCTTGATACAGGAGAAATATCTTGGGCTGTGTATTGATAAACACTAAACATTTAAACAGCGTATTCAAGATATTAAAGATAAAATCACCCCCTTAATTATCGTATTTAGCCGGTTATCATATCTGTTACCAAATAAAATTTAAAAAGGTTTATATTATAGTCTCGTACATTCACATTTAAGGGGTTAAATACAGTTAGAGTTTTCAAAAAATCGATTTTTTTTACTTAATTTACGTAATTTAAAATTATTTAAGTACACAGACAGAAAATTTCAAGTAAATCCGGGTATTATTTTCAAAGTTAAACGCATATTTGTAAAGACTTGTCAAAACGGAGACGGTGACTCCAATACGTATTCGGGGGTTTTAAAAGCTGCAATATCAAGAATTTATGAAGAAAGAATGTATTGGACACGTACAGAAGAGAATGACTCCGAGATTGTGTGAGTAAAAATGTGGAAACAGCTGATAACAAAAGTGGCAAAAAAACAACTCTTGGTGGAAAAGGTAAACTTAGTGGTAAAATTATCGACAAGTTGACAGTTTATTATGGCTTAGAAATTATGAGAGATTGTGATTCTAATGAAAAAATGTATAATGCTATCTGGGCCACATATTATCATTATTTCTCAGCAGACAAAAAATCTCAACACGAGAAGAGCCATGGTGCAGTTGGCAACGGGCGGTAGCTGCCTATGAATTACCCACTTTTAAGCATGATCATCCGTCATTACCACCGATGTTGCTGAGGCTATACTTCCCATACACAGATCTCAGCAATGAGAAATTATAAGAAAGATGTGTGGATGGTTTCACCCAAAACAACAACGAGAGCTACAATCAACTGATGGAAAATCTCTTCAAAAATAGTTCCGGCCGGTTGGAAAACTGTAGAAATGGCTGCATACATGCTGCTGGCATATTTAATGAAGGTACAACATCATTATTGTATTATATGAATGCAATAGGGGTTTTACTTGGGCCCAATGCGCATTCCTACGCCGAAAGAGAGGATGAAAAGCGCGTGGCCGTCTCCGACCGCAGAGCACATGAGAGCACACAAGAGAGAAGAATGGTCCGCAGACAACACCAACTCGAGTTATTTGAAGCTGCCGAAAGGGCGGAGGGTGTATTATATGGCCCTGGAATAGACGACTCGATGTAAGTTGAAAATATATATATGTTTTTTTAACTCAATGTAAAGTGCTTTTCAAACTTTAAACGCGTTTTTCACAAAAGTGTTTTTAAAGTCGTTGACCAAGATTACTCGGAAACGGCTGAATTGATCAGTTTCAAATGTTAACACAAGCTTCTTAAGTATATTTTATAGTTATTAATCAAAGGTCTGTTCTCACCGATAAAAATATATATTTTTTATAAAGAATAAAAGGCCAACATTTTGGTAAAAAGTCTTTTTTTTTTGAGAAGCCGCCATTTTGTCAAAAAAAAAATTTTGCTCTGTCTTTCAAGTAATTAGAGAAATATTTGTTATTATAACGCCATCCGTTTGGTTGTTTCATTTTAGATGATCCAATCTAGAGATATGATAGTATGCCCTTTTTGAGAGGAGCTTCTGGAGATCAGCTATAGCAACTTTCAAAATTGTTATTTTTATAAATAAAAAATTGTAAAATACTATTAAATGTTATCATAATATGTCTACAAATTTTTACTAAATTTAAAAGTATTCTCATGAAAAATTCTTGAAAAATCCCTTTTTTTAGTCCTCCTGACTTTATATAACCCCTTAAACTACTTGTTTGAAATCTGGGTAAAACGCATATGAAACATACATAAATGAAATACAGGAAACACAAAACAATGTAATTAAAAACCTATTTCACTTCTAACCTAAAACATCGACAAAAATTATATATGTAAACAAAACTATTTAAAAACAATATAGAAAATTATATGTTTATTTATTGTTTATTGCGTTATTTTAAGTAGGTACATAGTTATCTATGTCCTAATACAATCCTTATAAACATATAATTATAGTAACACATTTAAAATGAATCAATCACGTATTTTCGTAATTTAATTTTAAATGTTTTTATGTTTTCTTCTGATTTTATTTCTTCTGCTAGCTCTCCAAATATCTTCAACGCTCCGTACATCAATGACTTTTGACTCTGTATTTTTTTCCTGAAGGGGAGTCTCAATTCATTTCTTTTCCTCGTCTCATGTGAGTGTTTGTTCTGTAGTTTATCAAAATACATGTCTAAATACAATATGAATACAATACATGTCTCCTTATTTATAAAATAAATAATAAACTCATACATTAAACTACAGAACTCATTAAAACGTCCCAAGTACACAGACTTTTTACGGCAACATACATTTGAACACCATACATACTCACTATGGTTACGAGCGGGGGGCAACATATATAACTGCTTACAAGACAAAATTAAAAACGAAAAAAGTGTACCTGGGTACATTTAAAAACAAATCGTTCATTTTTATTCTCAATCAACAAAACATTGAAAGTTAATTATATTGTTATGTAATGTATTAGATATTTGTAGTTAAATAAGTGAAAGTGTATTTTTTTTTTATCTAGAATAAAAACTTATAAAAAACTATTAAATGACGTACATCTAAATATATAGATAACAACAGTGCCAAAGTTTCTCTTTATTGGAAAAAAAAATAATTTGGGCTTAATGAGCAGAGTAAAAGGAATCCATTTACACTTGGACAGGCAATTTTTCGAAGAAAAACGTGATTAAAAAACAGTAGTTTCTTTATTAGGCATTAAAAGTTTTTTTACATAATTTGTTGATAAAATCACAGAAAATAAGTCGCAGATACTTAGGAGATTATTAGTGGAAGAAAATCCCGAAATTAGTGCCAGGAAAACTTCACTGAGGGGATAAATTACTTCCGGTCATATTTATTTTCTAAGTGCCACTTTCCTCTAGCCCTCTGGCTAGAAAATCTCGTTTATTTTTTCTTTTCCCCTCCGATAAATTTATTTCATTCATTTGTCTTTCTGTCCTAAATTTTCTCTTCTATACCTAACCTCACCTGTGAGCGAGTGTGGGTTAGTTGAAATTAGAAACAGTTCATCAGTTAATCAATAGTGACGTGAAATGGTATTTGAGTGTGTTGGACCCATAACGACCGGTAAGACGCAATATTAACTTATTTATGTTTTTATTTGGGTCTAATAAAAATATTCAAAAGTAATATCAATTTTTTTCTGAGTAGCCTAGGTACATTTTGTGATTAACGTCCTCTCGAATTGGATTTGATTTAACGACTTTCTTCCTAAAAGAAATTCTAATCATTAATTTGATCTGAAAAGATGGAATTTTTATGGATTCATTTCATTTTGACAACATTTCTATCTGGAGTCATTGATATGGTTTCCTTATTTTTTGGATAATTTTGTGAGGCTGACGGAAAAAAAAGGAGAAAAAGAAATGTTAGATGATATTTGGATTGTGCTTGGTTATTCAGATCGAGTAGATAAAATTATTACAAAATATTAAAAGTATTATTTTGATTCTGAATAGAGGTCTCTCTCCAGGGTGAAATCGAGAGTATCTTTAATTCTGAAACGTGCTGTACTCTAAACGTGCGTGCATCCAGGGGCTCTATTCCTGAATCGAGGGCGCTCGTAATCGCCGTCGAAAGTACGTACGTTGGTCGTCGTTGCTATTCCCGAAATTGGTCGAAGGTACATACTTCGACGCCAAACGTCAAAAGTCATTCCACACAACAACTACTGGGTATAACCAGTAGAAACAGGGCAGCGAGTGGTAGGTTGTTGGCGTTTCTATGGAATTGGCTGTCAAAATCTAGTCTAGCTGTCAATTTTTGTTTTACCGCGCGAACGTTGGGTCCCGCAAAATTTCCCACTTACTAAGTCTTTATCGGAGCTTACAAGCTCAATTAAGAGTTGCTTTTGGCAATTTGTAATATGTCCCGCAGCCATTTCTGTTTTGAATAACGAATAACTGTTGTCTGTTTGACAGTCACACCATAGAAATCCCAAAAACATCAGGAACATAGACAATATTCACAGGGGTGCCAATATAATCATCTCTTCTACCAACTTCGACCGTTCGACGCTCAAGAATACGTAAAATTGAAACATTCGAAAAAGTTAGTCGCGACGACTAGTAGTTTTTCACTCGAAGACGGTGCATACGAAAACGATTGATCGTTTAACTCCAGAATCGCAGGCCAAGTCGTCAAGGGGCGAGAGTTAGGCCCAGTTGTTGCGCAAAAGTTCAACTGTAACATTGTCATCAAATGAACACTCCGCACCATTTTATTTTCTGACAGTTGAAAGGTTCCTGTTAAATGCCGATTTAAGCCCATTTCGGCTTTTGAACTGTGATTATTTCAATAAAAGGGTTCAGTTTTATGCAGTAATAACTTTATTCTTCTTCTTACAAATGTACACATTGACAGGTCTCTTCTTAGTAATAGACAATAGGACAAGGTTAAACAGTATTGCCAACAAAACAATGTTTACAGATACCTTATAGCCAACCTAAGATAATTGCATTTATATTGCCATATTCTAACATGAACAAATTGAGAACCACTATCATGTTGTTAAACTGGTCAGCTTATTACACTTTAATAGCGAGATTAAAACGCACAAAGATTCGGCGTTAAACGTCGACCTTTCTAATGTAATAATTTTTTTTCGCTGAGTGGCCATTGATGAGAATGTCACATTTGAATTTTTGTGAAATAACTAGACCCAATTGATGAAAATGTTACATTTGAATTTCTGTGAAATAACTAGGCTCATTTGATGAGAATGTTGTATTTGAATTTCTGTGAAATAACTAGGTTTATGAGAATTGCTTTTTTTCCTATTTGATAAGTCTTTTATCCAGCTGAAAACACTTTTTGACGGCGCATTCTTTGTTAAGAATATGCATGGGTTGCAGACGTGTTAATGTGTCCTTTTAGAAATACTGATGAAAAATAGGTACTAGCCACTTATTATTACTAATTTTAATTTATATATTTCCGTTAATGTACCCGTACTACTTATTCTACTGGACTGCTTACTTATTCTTCTTCTTAGTACAATTTTATTGAACCGTTTTTAATTTGGGTAAGTAGTTGTATGTAAAAGCTTTCAAGGCATTAACAAATAGGTATTACAAGGAACAAAGTGATCATTATAATTATTACAGGTGTAATTTTCTTAAGCCAAATAAGTTAGTTTTAAGTAATCGCCCACTGTGCAGCACGGTTCCCTAGTAATCATGAAATCATTATTATTAGTTCTATAATCAACGTGAACGGTATATACATAATACATATACATAATATTATAACATTGAATCTAAGTAAGAATCGTGGCTCCCTTATCAGGCACAAGAGCTCCTCTTTTCTGATAAGGTATACATGACCAATTATGAACCTTAATATTATTTTCTGCAAAATATGTATTTATGTAACTTATATGATATATATTAAAATAATAATAAAAAAAAAAAAATATTCCAGAGTTACCTTTTAGCTTAAAATCGCAATCCCCTAAATCAGGCCTGAGCAATCAGCAGCCCACGAGCGATAATCCTATTGATGAAAAAATTAACCTTTTCTACCGTTGCATACTTTATTTAAAAAAAAACAATATAATTTGGTTAAAAATGAACTTTTCTACGAAAAAAATCTTTTTCCGTTGATACAGAACATTTCCGTGTTTTGACTGGAATTTTTCACGTTCACAAAATCGGACTTAAATTACACATTCATAATCACAGCAGAGAAAGATCATTCTCGTGTTCTGACTTTGGTTGCAAATTGGTAGATATTTTAAAATGAATTTTTTCGTAAAGGACAAGATAGCAATGGCAGTCGGTGTATTTTTATATAAGCGATGCTGAAATACATACCTACCTACTCTCAAATATACAAATCTATAGACTAGGCCAAGAAGAAGATGCAATTACTGACAAAAATACTATACCACATTAGCTCTATAAATATTTTATGCTCAACAACATCAATAACACATCCAACATTAAATTTATTAAATAGGTAATGGAAAGATTTTCGATGTTTCAATCATTTTCAGTTTTTCACGCCAATCTGTCAACAAATTTCTAACCTGAATAAAACAATCCTCTCGCTGCGGGAATGCCATTTTGTGTATTAAATTAGTTTTTTATGCTTTAGTTGCTTTTGTTTTGGCCTAGTCAGATTCTACTCTTCATTGTTGATGGTGCCAGTGTGTTTACGCGACATTCGAGCATTGAGAATGTATTATATTACCCGCGCCGTGCGTCGCATTGTGTTTTTGTTGTATGTTAAGTCTTTGAGATTGGGACGGTGTCATTAAATTGCTGTATCTAAGTAATGCCGTTTATATCTAGAAAAAATATGACCCAGGCTTTAAAAAATACAACAAATATTATAACATTTATTTTTAGCTTGCAAAACAAGGGAGTGCATCATCCAAACTATGTATGAAGGGACCGTGCTTGTAGGAAGTTTTCTTTTTAAGAATATTATACATAATGTTGACAATGAATTAATATACTCATTTAAAAACGGATGAGGCAAAAATGACAATATTATACACCATCAAACTGGAAAAACCCCCGTCAAACAGTAAGTCTTAGGACGGGTTGTTTCGGAGAATTTGAAGAATTCATCAAATTTCAACGGTCATTTTTGGGTTCTGTGAAAGTCCTATTCAAGTTCTGTTATTATATCATTATAGGCTAGTTGCTTGACATAACTGACATAATAATAGAACTTGAAAAAATCTTTCATAGAACTTGAAAAATAACTTTGAAATTTGAAGAATTGTTCAAATTCTCCGAAACAACCCGTCCTTAATATCACTGATGAACGTAATATATGATAAATTTTTAAGAATCTCCACTACAAAAATAACCTCATCAAATTTTTCAAATGGTGAAAGATTTAAAACACTCATCTGATCAAATTGTTGGTTGTAAAATAAATAATAAAAATATTTTTAAGATTATTTTTTCATGATAATAAATAATAATGCACATTAAAAAAACTTAGATTATACTTGCAGCACGCCATTCTGTTGGAATTCATGTGACCCGTCACAAAAAAAGTTTGGCCAGACCTGCCTTAAATGTTAAGTAATCTCACATAAAAGACTGAGATAAAACACTGTAAAAAAGAGCTTTCTCCGCTAAACCGTTTTCAGTAATACTTTAAACGAACTTTTAACATAACTCATAATTTCTCATTTTGTTTCCACTTCCGTTCCATGAACGACGGGAAACTGCCATGAAAAATGTTATTTTGCCAAAGACCTCTTACAAAAAAAACCTTTTTTCGTTACGATACGAATCTAGAAAAGGACAATGGCGAAAAATATTTTATCTCTGGAAGAAGGATCCAGCATCGGTTGTTAGATACATAAGATTATTACTATTCAGACACTATCTATCGAAGATGGCTTCACTTTAAATAAATTTTTCACGTTCAATTTATATGTAATGTTTGTGGTTCCATACTTGCATTATTTTCATAAAACTTTTTTATAGAATTATCCCTAGACCCTAAGGTACCCTAAGACTTTAAGGAAAAATATGAAGAAACCACTGAAAAAACATAAGTAGTGTAGTGGGTTAAACAGTAACAAAAAGCGCAGCCTGTGGCTTGTTAGGTTAGGTTAGATTATTTTGAGCTCATTCATATCACTATGTTTTTTGTCTACTGAAAACGTTCCTGATGAAGTGTATAGATCTCCATTTAATTTAGAATCACGTTACGTCATAATAGTTGTAAATCTCTCAGATTGCTCCGCGATGGCGCTGTGATTGGGGTAAATGACGTCAGGGTTGCTTTAATCTATTCTTTTATGAAAATTTTTCATAATTTATTATTTTATTAGCTGAGTGAATAAGCACGTTCAATTAAACTTAACATTATTTTTTGTCCTGAACACATCACCAGATAGAACGACTTATTTAGAACACCACACTGTAAAGCCAAATATGCACAAAACTCTTTAATAGGACGTATGTGTAAAACTCAGGATATCTCGTAAAACATTGCCTTACGAGATATCCTGATGGTTTTCAAGTTTAGCTTGAAAACATATAAAATGCAACTTACTAAACTGATAACTTAATTTTTTATTTTGTGAAATAATCCTATCATCTTAGATTATTTTGTTGTTTTTATTATAATCAAGCGAAAACTGTATTACTACTAACCGTCTTTAATTGTTGTATAACATTTTGTAATTCCTTATAATGTTTATTTTTTATATTTCTTTGTCATTTATAAATATATTGTATAGGTGCAAATATTGAATCAACGACTAGAATTAATGGAACATTATTGGTCTAATATTGTAAATAATTGCTTTTCATGCTAAATATATAAATGACTGTTTGTTTCCTAAATAAAATAAAATAAAATACAAGATTTTCTTATTATTTATTGTACTTTTATTTGATGTCTATTGTTGCAAAATAAAAATTAAATTTTTTTTTATCTGTACTAAATCTTACAAAGTCCGTACCCACGCATAATATATTTTCATCGTTCAGAATAGATAGGCTGTCTTTTATTTTTCCGGCTTGCGCTGAAAATAATTTGCTTTAACAAAACTTGAATTTCATTCGCAAACTTTTTTAATTATGTCATATAATTAATTGTACTTCTACACTTTTGAAAAGAGAAGATATATGAACTTGTTCTATGCGAATTTTCGCGGAATGTGGACTTTTTCATTTCAACTTTAAACTTGGCTTATCGTGATGGAAATTTCTGGCTACCTAAAAGGAGGCATTTTTAGAATTCGTATACCGAACTTTTGAATAATAGAGTCGTATGGAGGTGGGGAATTTAATATGTTTTGTTCATTTCTTGGTATATTTATATTTTAAAATGATGAAAGCATTCAAAGGAAAATTGTATTGAAGTACCTGCTAGGAGATGTAATACACATTATTTTTAAAAGTTTGTTTCTCGTTCGTGTGGTTTATATTACCTTTTCTGACAAACACGTGATTATGTCGAAGTTTTAGATACAGGTATTTTGTAAGCTTGAGGTGCTATTCCACAAAATATTGCCAAATAAATTATTGAAATGTCATTTATACGTAGGGTTTCGTGATAATAATCAATTACAACGATAATAATTTCGATAAATGTTTCAAATAAAAATAAACTTTCATTAATATAATTATTATCTGTTTTGAACAAAAGTTTCAACTTTCTTGAGCTAGTGGGACCAAGAATATAGAATGAGATATGGAAGAAATTGTTTAACCTGTTCCGAACAAGAGTTCCAATTTTCTTGAGCTAGTGGGAGCAAGAATATAGAATGAGATATGGAAGAGATTATTTCACCTGTTCTGAACAAAAGTTTCAACTTTCTTGAGCTAGTGGGAGCAAGAATATAGAATGAGATAAGGAAGAAATTGTTTCACCTGTTCCGAACAAGAGTTCCAACTTTCTTGAGCTAGTGGGAGCAAGAATATAGAATGAGATAAGGAAGAAATTGTTTCACCTGTTCCGAACAAGAGTTCCAAATTTCTTGACGTAGTGGGAGCAGGAATATAGAATGTGATATGGAAGAGATTCGAGAAAGATACGAAACTCCATTGGCTGTTCATTTTTTTTTTATTTCTGGCGCTATCTCACAGGGTGATACTGATAGTGGGTAGGTATCTTTTTTACTTTCACAAATTTTTATAAGTATATACGACTAGTTTTATAGTTCAACGTTCACCATATTTCTTATAATGTGCAATGTCCCAGTGCTTCCATTTACTTGTAGGTACTGTATTATAACTCTCAGCATTACTAATGTCCTTGTTTAAAATGACTTTGCTACACTACTCAACCCAATTCAGTACAAAAATAAAGTAACTTAAGCCAACAGAAGTTGACCTGGTCCTAATAGAAATTTACAGAATCTCGTTATATATTTCCTTAATAAACAACCCCGTAATATTACCCATTGTAAATTTCAGGGAATTCATAGCGAAAGTAGTCAGCCGTCGGGTGACGCGGTAATCTAATGCCGTTGTACTAGTATTGGTATTATAAAACCTTGCAGGTACTAAATTACTAAAATGAAGGTTTTGCGGTATGTCTGGAGGGAAGTAAGATAAGGATCGCTTTACACGATTTTTGTGAATTTATTCATTTATGATACAACTTTTATAATAGCTTAAAAATTTATGAATCATCTCTTTTTCATTTTTTTTTCATTTGACGCCCGGAAGGATTTAACATAAATATTTGGCAGAGTAGTGTAACTTTCTGTGAAAAATAATTTTTCATGAGAAAGAAATGGTAAAAATAAAATTTCAATAGTTAAAAAAAATACATGGATAAATGAAATAAAAAAAAAACAAGAAACAAAAATTAAAATACTGTGATCAGATAGGTTTACAAAGAGACATTAAGAGGAAACCCGGGCGCTGAGAAATTTGAACAATAGGTATTTTAAAAATCACTTGCTATTTCACTCTGCTCAGCGAGCGCGCTATCGATGTGTAGGTACCCACCCAACTAAGAGTGTGTGCATGTTACGCTCGCCCTCCCGCTCCGCATCTCCCGTCTTCCGTCCTTCGTCATGTAGGTATATCTGGTGTTTGTGGTTATCTTTCCGACTTATTTTTCCTTTTGTCTCGGCATATAATGTTTTTTTTTTACTGGGCACTTACTGGGTCTTACTAAAATCTCTAAATAGTATCGAACAAAGTATCAGCGTCTGTCTGTTTGTGTGCTTAGTTTTTGTTTTCTTCTAAACTACGAAATGGATTTTGATAGGATTTTCACTATCATTTAAAGATTTTCTTCCGAAAGGTTTACACACGTAATTTATAAATATGTATTATATTTATAAAAAGTAGAGGAAAGTCATTGTGTAATCAAGTGATTTAAAATATATTTTCGGGCGCTTTAAATGCTAACGCTGGCTAAACCTTGTGAGATACATCAAAATAATGTACTACAATTAATTGTATTGCTCTTACTTACTTGACCGGTCAGTGGCTGAGTGGGCATCGCGTTTGGGTCTCACCTGGGCGTCCCATGTTCGATTCTTCGTCTGGCTAACATCACAAAACAAGCAATACCTTCCGCTTAGTGTGGTGGTAGTAGGAGTTTTTCAAATGTTAGGTTATTCGTAACCAGGGAATGTTTGTCTTTCTTTTAAAAATTAAAAAAAAATCTTACTACCCATATAGGTACACCTATTAAAATATGTAGGTGCGTACATTTGAACTGCCTCCGTGGTTGAAGGGTAAGGCTCTTGGCTACGAATCCGCAGGTCGCGGCGTGCGCAAGTAAATTTTATTAAATTAATTTGTGTCGTTTTGCCAAATTAATCAATTAAAAATAATATAAAATACTTGTTTGGACAGATAGTTGTCATGACTAAACGGCGCAACTTTTCCTACTGTGTTTTTTTATAACAGATCACCACGCAAATGGCATCTTTTTAAAAATATATATTTAAAAAAAAATTCTTTATTCATTGTAAGTTGAGGATTTTTTTACTTTCATGCTAGGTACATGTCCGTGTTACGACCAAATTCTGTATCGGGTTGCTACAGGGTTTTGTTATAATACTCGTCCAAATAAGTCGCGTCTCAACTTGAGCGCGCACATACAATAGTCAGGTGGCTTCTTGCTGCTAACTCATCTTCAGTCGCGTCGTGACTTGAGCGTGCGTTTAGACTGGTCTCCCGATCCGGCCTGCCACGCAACTGGCGGACCGATGCATATATCGCCAAGACCCGGACAATCCTCACCCCCATGAACCCGGGCACCCCTGATCAAGTCACCAAACGTAGCGAACCACTTGGGGTGACCTATGACAGAGGTTATCCAATAAATGGTTCCCGGGGCGGCGGTACCCATAACCACCTCCCAAATTGAAAATTATTATAGTACTTGACGTATACAAATTGAATTTGGTCCAATTTTAGTAAGATCGGCAAGTATGGTATACTCGAAATAAGTCACTAAACCAAAAAAAAACTAATAAAATATATCAATAACTCGGGAAAAGACAACACTAGTGCACCGACACAATTCGATATACTACGCTACATCACTTTGCTGTATATTTATTTGTCGAAATAGAAGTTAAATAAATACAATAACAATATACATTATAGGTTATTGAAGAATTATAATGTTATGCTAGTTACCCAAAACTTATTTAAAAAAAAATTATCCATTTGAGTATTTTGTATCCATATTGGCAATACGGAACGAAATCACCTCGGAGTCGGTCTGGCCGTAACGGATGTTTTTTTATCAGATATTATTTTACGTAAACATATGAAATTAAAGTAAGAATATCGGAATACTTCACCAAACAAACACAAAAGTGACCAAACGGAAAAATAATAAAAAAACATCGATTACTCGGGACAACACAACACTAGAATATCGAATATCGATTTATGACTACGTGACATCACTTCGCCCAAATACATACGTATTTATCTAAACCCTGTTCCCCCGACCCTTACCTCCCGAATACTGAGCGAAAGGGACACATACAGCTCGCTCTACTAATACCTAAATGAAATCTTCAAAATCGAGGTTTTGTATTCCCCATTTTTCTCCTCCAAAAGTTAACCGATTTTTAATTTTTTTACCAACTACATGAGAAAAAACTATTCTATGTCGGACCATTTCGCTTTTTTTCAAAATATATTGTCTAGTTTGTAGACTGAACGTCTTTTGACTGCGTTTAAATCAGGCAATTTTATTGATTTTTGGATGGTCATAACTTCTACAAGAAGCAATTTATCAAAAAAAAACAAAACGTACCGACACGTAAGTCGCCAATATCTATTTGATGTTAAAAAAATATTTGCTCTAGGGTTAAAATCCAGAAAGATAAATGGGGACTACGTTTGTATGGAAAAATCAACGCCCGGTTACGTCTTAAGAGGTTTCAGAATATGGTTGGAATACGTATTTAATATGACCCGCAAACTTCACCAAGTTACTCTCAGTATAGCCTTGGCGAAAGACTACCTATTCAGGATGGAAACGTTACTTTAATTTACGTTGAAATAAGATTATCCATTAAAGTGATTTATTGTTGGGGTATTATGCCGTGTTGAGCTACCTCCTTCTTTAGCCAACGTTTCGGATAGCATTACAGTGTTCATCATCCGGGCTGATGTGTGGTTATTACTTGTGGTACTTCCCCACCTTCTTCTTATTAACAACATACCCCAAATATTTGGGAAATCATAGTCCCGGTGACTATGATTTCCCAAATATTCCCAAACAAATCTACTTAGTACTCATAAGCATGGCATGTGGAACGACTTGCCTGCTTTCCGTTTGCAGTATATATAGTTTACGTTGATTTTATCCTTCTAATTCGTTAGTGGCCCTTTGTGACTCCAAACACCAACGCTTTGTCCAATATCATAGGTCATAGGGCGTCTTCTCCGGCAAAATCTAAAAGAGGAATTGCTGACAGCTGCTCGTCACCACAGGACATTAACTTCGGCAGATATAGGTATTCGAGGAGAAGCAAGACGTATCTTTTTAAACGAACACCTCACACCAACAAACTTTTTCTGTAAAAAACTAGAGATTCTAAAGCCGAGAAAAGTTTCGCTACTAAATTACCACTTATTTGTTAGGAAAAGTGATGGTTTCTCCGCTATAAGGATTTCTTCCAAGGCAGACCTCAAAAAAATCTATTGACCAATATTTTATCATTCTGTTTCTCCTTACCATTTAATGTTTACCCTACATTGCTACTTTTCTTTTCACTTTTTTCAAAACATTGTACTATATTTTATAAAATTTCGATGCTCATATAAGGTAAGATATTACTTAGGTTTGAAATGTATTGTTTCAGCAGATTACAATGAATACTAAGGTTCGATCTGAGGTTTACCTCATTTTTAATATGAACATATATTATTTTATCATCATTGATTAATGGGGTTAATCCCTAAATATATATTACTTGGAATATATAGAAACTTGGCTCCTCAATAATATTGATAATCGAGAACTTTTTGATAATAGATACAACGTTTTTAGACGTCTCACAAGCCAAACCACGAGAGGCGGGTTCTTATTGCCGTCCAATTCAAATATAACGTCATACACTAGAAAAATTGGTAAAGTCAAGAAGCAGAAGACATATCTGTAAGCATTATTTCAACTGACTCTAACACACGAATAAATATTTGTTGTTATTACCATCCCTATGGCACCAAACATGCTAACAGTCTGACAAATCATTTTTAATCCGCTAATTTCCGACTAAATAATCCCGATGATAACTTCAAACTTACAAGATACTACAATATCTCAAAACTTGTCTGGATTCCAAATCTTACTTCAAATCAAATGATTCCACAACCAGCCACCGATAAAACTAGCACTCACGTAAAAGAATTTTTTTCCTGATAGTCGTGAAGATCACTCCGTGACTTCCATCAATATAACAACATAGTTAACTTAAAGAAACGCGTTCTCAATCTAGTAATAAGCAATTTTAACTCTGCATTACTAGCCTGCTATACTCCCTTTCTTACTGAAGGTTCCCATCACAAAGTTTTACATATCGAGATAATAATTCAAAGAAGCTACCAATAAATTCTTTGAAATTATCTATGAAAATATCGACAGTTACGCCCCATTACGAACCGTTAATCTGACTCCAAAATATCCCACATGGTATAAGTATTGCTTCATAAAAATCATCAAAGAAAAACTAAGTTTAAAAATATTCACAACTGTGATTATCACACGTTCTCGTTACTTAGAACTCACTAAAAGAAACTCGAAAAGGAATGTTACACAAACTATATAAGTAAAGCTGAGTTAAACATAAAGAATAAAGAAAACATATTTTTGGACTTTCGTGAAATCGAAACAAACCTCCTCTGATCAGTGGCGGCTCGTGACTTTTGGATGTAATAGAGTGCTAATATTACAAAAATTGCATTATTGATGTGTTGTAACTGAAAACGATTTTTAATTTTATTTTCGAAAATTCGAATTTTTGTTATTATTCAGGAAATTTCAGTTTAGCCGAAAAAAATTTCAAAAAAATAAAAGAGTTTTCACTTAAAACAACATCAATAATGCCATTTTTTAAATATTAGTGCTCTAGTACACCCAAAAGTCATGAGCCGCTTCAATGTTCTTAAACTAAAATAATTATTTTTTATGTTTGTCTGTCCTCTTCATATTTTTTTGCACTTATAGTTTTTAAATATCCATTTTCTTAATAACTTGTAACTATAAAAAAGATTGTAAATGGAAAATAGCTGGTTAATTTTATACTAAACATCGTATATCTGTATGTTTCCTAAATATATTTTAAAAATATATGTATTCACACATATTTGAATTAAATAAGCCTAGCATTTTAAGGTAAGTTAAATACATATAATTCGCACAACGGAAAGGCGGTTTATTTTTCTGGCAAGCGAATAAGCCAGTCTTACATTCCCGCAGTCGTATTTTCAAGCCGTGTACCGCGTGTGGTGTATGCCAGAGATCCGCCACTATAATGGGATGCAAATGGAAAATTATCATTCCGGGCCATTAGTCAACTGCCGCTTGCTTTATCGCTTGATACGATTCCAAACGCTAACCGAATTTTATTGTCCGACGTAATAGAGGCATACGCTGCTGTTTTGTCCGACATACGCGGTACACTAAGCTCACTGTTACTTGAAGACGTAAGGATTTTGGAATGTAACCTAACCTAATCAAGTATATTTTCACGGCCATCATTATTGGACACACATCTGCCCCGATGATGGACACTGTAATACCCAAAAAATAAACCACTATAACCTAACCAATTTTTTTCCCAAGATTATACAGGTATACGCTGTTATATGGGAGTATAAGGAATTATACTGTATTAACTAATCTAACTCGAAAAACTAATCAAATCTATTGTAATCGAATATTATGTTGTATTGTATGTCAGACAATAATATTTGATTAAACTTATCGACTATTTTTGTCCAACACAATGGCGAATGCTTTGTTTTTTTTCGTCCACTGTGTTCTGTGTTATGTGTTATCAGAACACAAATATTTGAAAAAAAAACATTCATTCCATATCGGATGTTTGGAAGATTCCGTGCCGTGATCGAGACTAGATTTTCGATTCGATTTCGAAATATGAAGACCTCCTAATAACATGTAACGTTTGATTCAAGACGAGCTTGTTACATCACTGCTAATGTTGGTTTCAAATGATCGGTCGCGCACTTGTCCTGACTCGTGTTGTAACTGGGTTTATGAGTCAGTCTTCGGTCTGAAGGATTTATTCCGTGTTGAATGTACTTAAGATAGTACTATCAAATAAAAGATTAACCTTTAAACTACCATTCTAAATTTTATTTATCACAATGATTCGGACCACTTCAAACCAACGAATACCTTCTACACAACATCCTTATAGGTGAAATGCACGGAGAAAAAAAGAGTATTGCTGATTTACTAAAATCCAGGAATGCAGGCCGTTTCATGTTGAACTTTTATTAGATTCCTAAAAACACGTGTTCAAGCACCTGCATTTGTCCTGATAAAAGTCCGAATATATTAGAACGTGTTTTAAAATCGCGATAACACATTCATGTTTTACTGAAAGTTTATTAGGATAACTATAAATTAATTCTTTGAAGGTCCGCTATCTATATTTAATTATTTAAAGAGATTCTTAGTAAATTAACAATATTTTATATCGGAAAGTTTTCTCCGTGTGGGCTGCGACAGCAGGGCTGGACTTGCGCAGGCGTAATTAGATCACACTCTGTGCGCCGATTTGCCAAGGAGCCAAGGAACTCGCCGATAATACCTAAGACGTAATATAGCGACTTTGAGGATTTTTATAGGTGTCGTTTAGCTCAAGGCCGGCCCTGAAGAAAATTTAATTAATTATTTTTCGTTTGAATAAGATTAACAAGATTTCAAAGTAGTAACTCTACAATAAATTGCCATTTTAATAATGTTAATTTATACAGTTTCACTCCATTTTCTGTAGATGGAATGTAAATCTACAAAAATACTAAGTAATCATAAAAATAATCATAAACATAAAATCAACAATCATAAACGTCAGACGACTATTTGAATGCTCCAACATTAATCTAATCAAAAGTGTAGTAAAAAGTTAAGTGGATCACTTCAGTTTATGAAATACAGTGTAGTTTTTCGCGCACTATCTTCGCGTGATCTTAGATCCTCAACTGTAACACCCGAAAGTATCAAAATAGTGTTTTGAAATTAAAACAATAAACTTCCTACTAGATTGCACAGTCTAATCTCATTAAAAATTAAAATCATATACTGTATTTCGACAAGAAGCTATACAAAACAAAGAGAACAATAGTAAATAATTCACAGTTTTTCAGTGAAGATAAAAAGTGAAATAACAAAATAAAAAAGTGCTAAAATCGTTACAAGTGCAACAATAAATACATGTGTATACCCAAGAGCATAAACAAAATATAAACAAGTACTAAATGAACTTTACACAAGTATATTTAAACGTATCCCACAGCTCTCACCCAAGGCTCCATAGCTTAGTGGTCTAAAACGTCAGCACCGCGCTATTCTGTCGATCCTAGTTCAATCCTCAGACCGGCGAACAAAATAAAAAAAATCCTTTTTTTAATAAATATTAATTAATTAATAATTAATAATAAATATTAATAAATAATTAATAAATAATAAATAATACTCAACCCAGATTATTAAACTCTCACTTGGATTTTAAAAACAGCTGCACAATCAGCTACCATCACGGATTCAAACCAAAACACAACCTGTGTAACTGGTTTTGCCTGCCTATAGGCGCTAGAGAGTGTGCCAGTGTGTTTGCCTACCAACAGGCGCAACCCTCAAAATACATAACCGGTGTAATTGATTTTGCCTGCCTTTAGGCGCTAGAGAGTGCCATTGTTTTTGCCCACCAACAGGAGCAACCCTAAAAAAAAAAAAAAAAGGAAAACACAACATGTCTAAATCTCGCAGTAAATTCTCCAGTGCGAAGAAAACCACATCTTCACCACAAACTAGCACTATGGACTCACCGTCGGCGACACATCAATCTATGATTAATATAGACAGTGAATCAATATTTGAATTCATCAATACGAAATTCGAGGAAATGAAGACAGTAATGCTCAATAAAATTGAAACAGAGCTGCAAGAAATAAAAAAACTTCACGAACTTCATCAATGACAAATATGATGACATTTTACAAAAACTTCAACAAATCATGGACATTCCAAACACCGTCAACAAAATCAAGGAGGAACTAGCGGATAAAGAAATCAGATTATCTACGGTAGAAATCCACCTGGTGGATATAGAACAAGCAGCCCTGCTGAACTCCATAGAGATAAACGGCCTAAAATTACAGGACAACATATCCCCAGTCCACGCTGTTACACGGATCGCTGAACTCGCAGGCGTTACGATGTCCCCAGAGGATACATACAAAATCACAACAAACAAAACAAATGATCAAACAAAAATAACAATTAATTTTAAGGATACCACAAAAGCACAAACCATGTTAGCATCCAAACACAGTGACCCGATAAAAAAATTGAACGGAGAAGGAGCCAAATATGTTTATCTTAATGCGGCATTAACCCAATATTACAAAAATCTGCACTGGAACACCAGAAAAAGAGCCCAAGAAAAAGACTACAAATATGTTTGGGTAAAATCAGGAAAAATTCTCGTCAGAAAATCCAAAGACTCAAAGGTTATGGAAATAAAACACCTAAACGATATATCTAATAAACTGACATAAACACGACTGTACATCTAACACAACCTCACATCACATACTTACACAAATACACACCAACATGGCAGATTACATGGAATATATAGATTCGGACAATCAACACTACTGTGAAAGTACAAATGATATTAACCTCTGGACCAAATTCACAAAAGAAAAACATAGAATCAATATATTACACCAAAACATTAGATCGATCAATAAAAATTTTGATGAATTTTTTATATACCTCCAACAGCTTGAAAATAATTTTGATGTCATTGTGCTGACAGAATGCTGGTTGAATGACAACTACATACCAAAAACAATCAAAAACTATAATACACACCATACAAAAATACACAAAAACCAAAATGATTGTATAGTTATATACGTCAGTGATAAAAATAACACAACCATTCAAGAAATAAACATAATCGAATCCAACTGCATACAAATTACATATGGAAAAGAAACATGTATCCTAGCTATGTACAGATCTCCATCCAAAAACAACATCACAAATTTCTTAACTGATCTTAACAATACATTAAATGATCTCAACAAATACAAAAATATCATCATCATAGGAGATCTTAATATAAACATTCTACAAAACGGACACCCACAAAACATAGAATACCTAGCAATACTAGCACAACACGGACTGGAGCCAATAATAAATGTCCCAACACGGGTCACACAAAACACTAAAAGCTGCATAGACCATATAATGATCAAGACAAAACTAAAAACCAAAACAATAGTACTTGAAAGCACAATCACTGATCACTACATGAATATGATAGCAATAGACACCGAAAACACTACTTCGAAACAACATAAAATATTTACAAAAAAAATAATTGACCACTCAAACTTAAAAGAAAAACTCCAAAAAATAAACTGGAATACATTATACCAAGTAGATAATGTCGAGGAAGCCTGGAATACATTTACAAATACGCTAACGCAAGAAATAAATAATTACACTACAATAAAACATATAAAACTTACACAAAAAGCAAAAAAAATTAAACTATGGATAACACAAGGAATATTAAACTGTATTCGTAAACGAGACAAAATTCACAAACAAATTAAACAAACACCGTATGACATGGAACAACTTAATTACTATAAAAGATATAGAAACATATGCACGAAAATTATTAGAGTAGCTAAGGAGATGTACTACAAAGAAAAACTTAAAAAAGCAAACAATTACCCAAAGGAAATATGGAGAATATTAAAGGAAGTTACATACACACAAAAATACAAACAAAAAAATACTATCGAACATCTAAATATTAACTCGAAAAAAATAGATACCAAAACAAATATAGAAATGATGGCAAACCACGCAAATAACTTTTTTGCAACTATAGGGAAAGTTTTAGCGAATCGTAAAAAACACAGCACAAACACACTAACACAAACAAACAGATCAAACATCGATACCCAACCAACACAACAAGGATTTATATTAAAAACAAGTTCGGAAATGGAAATAAACAAAATAATAAATACATTAAAAAACCAGATTGCTCCTGGATTAGATGAGATAACAACGGATTGCATTAAAATAATAAAAAATGAAATATTAAAACCTATAACACACCTAATCAACCTTAGCATAACACATGCCTGCTTTCCTAATACTCTTAAAAAAGGACTGGTAATCCCTATGTATAAATCCGGAGATAAAATGGAAATAACTAACTATAGACCAATCACTTTGTTAAACTCTCTATCAAAGATTTTCGAAAGGCTATTAAAAAACCAAATAATAAAATACCTGGAAGAAAACAAATTAATCTCGGACAAACAATATGGATTTAGAGAAAAAAGAAGCACAAAAGAAGCTTTAGCAAGTACAATAGATTATATACATAGCAACTTAGATCAAGGGTTTAAATGCATAGCGATATATTTAGATTTGGCTAAAGCCTTTGATTCAATATGCCACAAAACACTTTTTAAAAAATTAGAAAATATGGGTATCAAAGACAAAGAACTACAACTATTAAAAAGTTACATGAGCGACAGAACACAACAAGTCAAAATTAATAACTATACTAGCAAACCACTGCCGATTACACACGGAGTTCCACAAGGAAGCATACTAGGGCCAGTTCTTTTCATAATTTACATAAATGAACTTTGCAGCATGGAAATAGATGGAGAAATAATTAGTTACGCAGACGACACAGTTTTACTATTTAAATCTAAGGATTGGAATAAGGTTTATAACATAGCGAATCTAGGAATCACGCAAGTGAAAAAATGGTTGGACTCAAATACACTCACACTAAACATATCGAAAACGAAATTCACAACGTACAGCATAACTAACACAGGACAGCCAAAAAACAATACAAACACCATAAAAATACACGAATGCATAAACACCAACATCTGCGATTGCCCCCCTCTAGAAAAAAGAGAACAAATAAAGTATCTAGGAATCGTAATTGACCATAATCTTAGATGGACACATCACATCAAACAAATCACAAATAGACTCCTCAGAACAATACACATTTTCCTAAACATAAGAAACATATATAAAATAAAACAATTGAAAACAATATATTATGCACTATGCCAATCAATAATAGAATATGGAACAATTGCTTGGGGAGGAGCAACAAACGCAGCTATCGCTCAAATAGAAATCGCACAGAAAACGATATTAAAGGTAATACTCAAAAAACATAAACTAACCGACACAGACCAAATATTTAAAAGCTGTGACGTACTTGATATACGCCAATTATATGTTAAAACACTACTAAACTACATTTTCGACCAAAAAAACAAACCCCAACAAACACAAAATATCACTAATAGACCGGTCAGACAAGCGTACAAAGAAAACATAAAAACTCCGACGGTAAACACTACCTTTGGACAAAGACACCATAAATACCACGCTATTAAAGCATTCAACAGTCTTCCACTTGAAGCAAAAATTGAGGAAAATAAAAATAAATTCAAACACAAAATAAAAAAATGGATTAAAGAACAAAAAGACAATAATACCAAAATTTTATAACATAAAAGAATAAAACATATACACGCAACACAAAAAATATATAAAACACACAACACGCACAAAAACATATATCATTATAAATGCCGATTTACATTCTCTTTTGATATTTTTCTTTTATTTTTAATCTTTATATTTATTTTAAATTTATCTTTATTCTAATGTTGTTTTTCTTTTATTTTTAAATGTATAAATTCTTAAATTATAAAATGGGGGCCTCAGCACGGGTAAACAACCCAGTGAGGCCAACATTACTGAATTGAAATATGAAATATTGTAAAAAAAATGTATCAACAGTAAAAAAAAAAAAATATATATATATATTTATTAATATTTCCCGTCTGCGTCTCATTTCACGGGGAAGCGTCTGTAGTAACATGTTAAACTATTATGCAGCCTACAACACTAAACAATATTAAGCTCTTTATACTTCCCGAGCCAAGAGCTTTTAAAATTCCAGCAGATTTATTTGGATACCCCACATTTATTTATTTCTGTTCTTTGGGACTCCGGTGTCCTCGGGCTATGGGAATGAATATGTTGTGTTTTTTTTTATTCTTGGAAGGTATTACAGAATTTAAGAATTGAAAGATGGTTCATTAGCCTCGAGATTTAGATGAATTTTTTTCTCAGAGCTTAGGTTAATGTGCCGATGCCTTTCTGAATGTTGCAATTTATTTCTGTATTTAAAAAATCAAAAGCCACTTATCTCCTATTAGGGAATTCCTGCGACGAGATGTGCAGTTTTATAATTATAGTAAATAATATTTTTTTAAATACGTTTCAATCCAAATAACAATACGATCATCCAGGGGAGTAATAATGGTAAACATTACAGATAGACATTGTCGTGAAATTAAATTTACAAACAAAATGATTATGTGTTATTTAATTTTATTTTACGCATATTAGAAATATTAATAATATTTTCGTTTAATACACCTTAATCATATACGTTACGTATATTAAATTTAAAAAAATGATAGAACCTGCAGACAAGCTGCCTTGTGGCAGCCTTCAGTAACTTCTTTTTTTACCATTAAAATTCCAGTAATATCGATGTTTTATAATAAAAATACTAAACAGATAAATAAATATTACAACAATGAACACTTAAGTTATTGAAACAAAAATTTCAGCTGGCAGGAAGTTTATAGTTGGTAACTAAATAAGTATTACAAATTACCAGCCTCAATCATAGGGCGACCAATATGACCATGCTGACAGTGACAAGAGGATAGTATGAAATTAGCTTAGAAGAGAAATTCACTTCTTTGTTTGATTAAACAGTTTAAGTTACTTTCTATTATTATGAATGTATTTTAGCTACACACTTGTATATTATTTCGTAAAAATATTTTAACATTCTACACTATGTATACTACGATGTTTTATATTAGTATGGGGAATTGAGAAAGAACTGCAAAAAATCGACTAAATTTTTTTTTTTCGCATGCAACATTCATTTCTCGGCAAACCGCTTTACATGTCACAACGGACTCCAACCACTTGCCCGCGAAGAAACTCGGATCATTCTGGCTGAATGATCTGTTAGGTTGACACGGTGTTAGTAAAACTAGTTCTCAATTCCTCATAAAATCCTTCTGATAAATCTTGAGTCGTAAATTTTGTATTTGCGTAATAAATTCAAGTGATTCCAAATAGTTGTTTCTTTTCTTTTACCTCGTGACCAGGAATGTAGTTGCAATGCATTTGTAAGTAGACATCACATCCACTACATTAGGAACATTTATATTACTAGAATATGTAATTTGATTGAAACGTACATTTTTTTAAATAAATATTTTTTTACTAGTAAGTAGATATTCTAGAAATCAAATGGTCGTGAACTGGTGACATCAGTCTTATTTTAATCTGTATCACAGAAGTGGGAAGCAATTTCACAAACACAAATATATATTTAAATGTTCAGGAAAATACATTAATATTGACACTTTATAATATGTTATTGTATAAGATTAAGAAAGAGACGCTTAAATGGTTTTGGAATATAGAACGGGTGCACAGAGAAAGAAGTTTATGATAAATAAATTACGCCGAGGAAAGCGAAAATCGGAGACGGTCAAGTAAGATATTAAACGATCATGTTAACCAAATACTTCTGCCGAGTCAGAGTTAGAATTATACAAAAATAATATTGAGGCGATTATTTTTTTTAAACTGGAATAAAATTAAAGCCGACAAATGTTTTAAATTAATACCTAAAATATATACCTAATCGAGGCTTAAATTTCCAATACCAAACTGTATTTATAAAATTTAAATGGGATTTAGATCTAGGGTGTCAGGCGAGTGTAAGTGAGACAGAGCGCTGGGCTAAATGAAATAAAAAAAGCTAAATGGTTGAAACCCCCAGTGATGGCCACGGATTTGTGGAGCTCTCATTCAATGGAATTAAACAATTCTTTTTTTTTTTAAATTAAATAATAACTTTGTAAACATCACTTATAGATAAATACTTAATGCCGACCGGGTTTCGCTACAACCGTAGCTTCATCAGGGCAGTATTATACTGTATTATACTATTAGTGATGTTTACAAAGTTATTGTATTATACTGCCCTGATGAAGAAGATTATTCTCAAGAAATTCCATTGCGAAAGGCATGTTGATATAATAATATAATTTATACCAAACAAAAAAAGAATTTCTTCATTTGAAGCGGTTACTTTGTGATGTGACATTATAATTTAAAATTAAAAAATAACTTTGTAAACATCACTTATAGGTAAATACTTAATGCCGACCGGGTTTCGCTACAACCGTAGCTTCATAATACAATAACTTTGTAAACATCACTTATAGTATAATACAGTATAATACTGCCCTGATGAAGCTACGGTTGTAGCGAAACCCGGTCGGCATTAAGTATTTACCTATAAGTGATGTTTACAAAGTTATTTTTTAATTTTAAATTATAATGTCACATCACAAAGTAACCGCTTCAAATGAAGAAATTCTTTTTTTGTTTGGTATAAATTATATTATTATATCAACATGCCTTTCGCAATGGAATTTCTCGATGAAGAATTACATAACCAAAACCTGTCTTACGCAACTTCAGATACTAATATATGAAAACGCCTGATTGGAAACTCTACCAATACCAAAATTATGCACCAAAACATAAGATCTATAAATAAAAACTTTGATGAACTTTAATACAACTTCACCACTTAAATGTTGATTTCGACATAATCATTCTGACCGAGTGCTGGTTGTCAAACACATATACACCTAAAATCATCAAAAACTACACATCACACAACTCAACTATTTTTGATAATCAGAACGATGGAATTGTTGTTTACAAAAAAAATAATCGAAACTTCACAGAGACCGAACTAAAAATTTAGGATGCAAGTTGCACTCAAATAGAATACAACAATGATACAGTAATCCTCGCTATATACCGCTAGCCATCGACTCGGAATATCACGCCATTTCTAAACAGTCTTAGTTGCACACTTTCAAATCTTTCCAATGCTAAAAATATAATAATAATAGGCGATTTAAATATTAACATACTACCGAGCAACCAACACCACCAAAGCCAAGACTATTTTAACATTCTAGAACTTCATGGATTAGTGAGTACCGTCAACTCACCAACTAGAACAACAAGTGGATCTATATCATGCATTGACCACATTATGGTAAAGTCCAAAAAAACATCTAAAAGTATCGTCTATAAATCAACTATCACGGATCATTATTCAACTATTTTTGAACTACAAACAGCTACTAAAATAAATAAATGTAGCCTGCCTTTAGCATACAATAAAATCAACTTTCAAAACCAAAAAAACAATTTAAAGAACAAATCATGGCAAGAACTCTTCCAAATTAAACAATCAAAGGACGCATGGACATACTTTGTTAACTATTTGAAAAATGAATTATACCACCATACCTTGACGATGACCAAAAATACAAGTATCAAATTGAAACCCCTTAAACCATGGATTAACTACTCCATTAAAAATTGCATTCACAAAAGAAACACGCTACACAAAAAAACCAAAGATAATCCATATGACCAACTACTATAAAAAATATAGAAACATGTGTTGCAACGTCATCAGAAAAGCAAAAGAAATTTACTACTCAGAAAGAATTAAAGAAAGTAACAATAATCCCAAAAAATATGGGAAATACTAAGAGAAGCCACAAACTCGCAAATTACAAAAGAGAAACACAGCATAAATAAACTTTCTATTAATGGACATATTGTTGAGACCACAAAAAATCCTAAACTCGTTGCTGATCATTTAAACAATTTTTTTTTAATAATATCGGTCCAAATCTTGTTTCTCAAATTGCCAAGAGTGGAAACACCCAATCTACCGATACAAAGGATCAAGCAAATAACAAAAATACAAAATTCATATTCCAAACTGTGTCACAGGAAGAAATTCTAAGGACAATTAAATCTCTAAAAAACACTTCTTCTGCTGGACCAAATGAAATTCCAACCAAAATCCTTAAAATGCTGTCTTCGGAGATTACATTGCCTCTAGAATATCTTATAAATCTAAGCATAACACAGGGCTACTTCCCCTCTAACCTAAAACAAAGTATTGTACCTAATCCCCATCTACAAATCTGGAAACAAGACAGATACCAACAACTATAGACCAATTACTTTACTGAATAGCGTATCTAAAGTTTTTGAAAAACTCATTAATGCACAACTTTTAAAACTAATAAGAGCTATACTTTCAAAAAATCAATATGGTTTTCAAAAAAACAAAAGTACCTCAGATGCTATTGCTAGTGTGACAGACTTCATTGTAAAAAGCCTTGATAAAGGAAATAAATGTATCTCAATCTTTTTAGACCTCTCTAAGGCTTTTGATACAATATCACACAGCAAATTAATTAAAAAAACTAGAATAAATCGGCTTTACGGACAAAGAGCTAAACTTCTTTAAAAGCTACCTAAATGGTCGCAAACAACAGGTTAAAATACAGAATACCCTCAGTAATCAGCGCTCAACTGACTATGGAATTCCACAAGGAAGCGTATTGGGACCGACTCTGTTCTTACTGTACATATATTACCAACTTTTGCAACCTAGAAATTGAGGGAAGCATTGTTAGCTTTGCTGACGATACTGTCTTACTGTTCGAAGACAACAATTGGTCAGCAAATGTATTTAAAAAAGCTGAAAAAAAAAAAAATTAGTTAAAAAATGGTACAATGAGTGCCCCAGTATAGAGCGCACTCCACATATGAAGTACCTCGTCCTCACCATTGACCCATACCTCAAATGGAATCTACATACTCAGATCATTGCAAATAAAATTAGGAAAACAATACATTTCTTCAGATCCATAAGGAACTTCCTTAACTTACAAATTCTAAAAACGTTTTATTTTGCAATCACCCAATTCATCATTGAGTATGGTATCATTGTATGGGGAGGGGGTACTTCATCAGCTCTAGATCCTGTTGAAAAAGCGCAGAAAACAATTATGAAAATTATTCTCAAACTTCCTCAAACTGCAAGCAGTAACTTAATTTTCCACATAGTGAGAGTATTTGATGTTCGACAGATCTATGTAAAAAATATCCTCATGCATCTCTTTTAAAACAAACACGTACTTTACGAAAAAAAATTAACTTAAGATTTACGCGTAATTCGAACAAAGACATATTGCAAGCTCCAGCACTTTCTTTCACATTAGGTCAACGTAGCTTTAGATACTTTGCCACAAAAATATTCAACATGCTCCCAGAAAATATTAAACTGAGTCGAACACAGAAAATATTTAAAAAAATATTAAAATGTGGATTTATTCAAATGATCGAGCATATACTGGTGCCCTCACCCAAACGCCATGTCACTGACAGTTATTGTAGTATGTATGGTGAAAAAACTTGCTGTATTTGTATTGTGTATATGCTAATAAAAATGTAACCTAAAATAATGTATTGCTGTATAGGAACCTATATTCAACATTTGTAAGTAAACCATAGACAAAATGTGAGAAATAATTATCTAAAATATCTGCCTCAACACAGGTTCGCCCAGCGAGGCAAGTTATGCACAACTTAAAATATAATATATTATGCCATATCTTTATAACACTCATACATATTTACGTTTTCTTCTATTAGAAACTGTTCTATTATTGTAACATTAGTTTTTCAATAATGTCATTGTTACTAACTTACTTATAGGCATTTTACTTACTAATGATATATTATATGTTCTGTAATTTTTTAATGAAATAAAAACAAATTTAAAAAAAAAATAGAACGTTTGTTTCCACTCAAATTTTAATGGAAGGCAATTCTAATTTTATTCTTTATTCCATATAAACAAGATACAGAAGATTAACATAAAACAAATTATAAAGAATTAACACAAATAATAAATAAATGCCAGACTATCCAATAATGTTTAAAATAATATGTATACAAGAGATAATAAAGTGAAAACGAAATAAGTAAAATTTTGGAAGGTTTTGGGCTATTGCCAAATGTCAATTTTCTTGCCACTTCAGTGAATGTTATGTAATCGACACATTGATTATGATACATCGAATAGGTACTATCCGATAGCAACTTGACAAACGTAAAGTTTTCTTAAATTGATCATAAATACGTATGTTAAAGTTAGGTCATAATTAAACATTCTAAAATTCCCCTTTCGTATTACGAAATATTTTAATATGTGTGATAGCGAAAAGAAAAGCTCTGAAAGAAGTATAATCACACGGTTAGCTTTACAAATTTACCGGGAAGAATGAAGAGAATGAAGAATGAATCGACACCGCTCGTTGACAGTCCGGTATGTTGGTCCCTGCCCGAGATAAACTTTGTTCATTCCAAACTTTTTATTATTTGACCTATGGCCTGTGACGTCCCAGTTTCCCATTTCCCGACATACGCCATTGTTCTATTCAATAGAGAAATGGGGCACTGCCACCGAAATGATGTACCTGTAGAAGTGTGTTTTGGGCGTGTCCATGGGCCTGAAGAAAGCTAAAGGTGACTGGAGATTTGTAATACAAGCGTGCACTTGGTAAATATGCAGCACATATGGAGCCGATTTTGTGTTATAACTTTTTTTTGATTTGAGCATTTGCTTAAATTTGAAATATTTAAGACAAATTTGAAAAAAAATCGGTTCCTAGGAGTTAATATCAGCTTTTTATTATATTATGCGTCGAAGCTTAGACCCGATGACATATTCGGGAGGTAAATGATTTAGAATCGGCTTTGTGAAAGACCTCCATTCAAAATCGTAACGTTTTTGGAAGACGGGTATATTACAAGTGCGGGCTAGCGACATTTTACATAAGCCTCGTACCATCTTGACGAAGCATTTGCTTATAGTTCTAAGGCCAAAGACCATAAAATTAAAAAAAAAAAAACATAAGAAATGCTCCACGGGCTTTATCCAAATATTTGCCTAATCAAGGTTTTAATATTTCAATACAAAACTTAATTCAAAAAAATTCAAATGGATGGAGATCTAGATCTAGACAAAGCGCTGGGCTATTGGGCTAAAGGCAACAATCGTTTCAACTTAAATTTGTATGGAAGGGCATTTGTAGTACTCTTCATTATTATATATCTAGGAGTCGGAAGGTCTTGCGCAAATTGTCGACAACCATTAAAATCAGTTGAGATCACACTTCTAGAGATCACGAATTCAGTCGGCACCACAATAAAGATATAGGACACCCGAGAATTAAATTTCCACCGGAGGAATTGCTACCATTCTACTGTGGTATGTGACTCATTTCTTTTTCATCTGCCCTCTAAGAAATAGTTGACGTTTTTCCAAGAGATCGATGGAAAGCTTTCGCTTATATTAATTGATCCCGATGAGTTTGCTTATATTGTTTGTCTTTCAATATCGAATAGAAAATTTAAAGTGGAATAAAGAATAGCAAATATTTGATAAACGAAGTTGCTCTTCGATGTTTGATATCTCTCAAATTAAAGCAAATATTATTTGTTTATGAAAAATGAATTCTTTGGAAAGGGTTTTTTCAGGAAAACCGGATAAAACGTGGAAACTGGATACGCTCACGTATGAAAAATTTATTTATTTTGTTTAAGGGAAATCAATACCTACTTGTACAAAAGTGTAGATATACGTGTCATATAGAACGTACAGAGAAAATTGAAATTTTCAGACATCTTCATTTTGACATAATTATTCGATAATAAAATAATAATTAAATATTGTAGACTCTCTTTATTAGCGGTGAACTTCATGTTAAAGTATTGATCAATACAAAATAATTTAATTAATCACTTAAGAGGAACGGCTGCGCAGCCTTCTCCAAAAAAATAAATATGTTTTTGAGGTATACATATTTGACCAAACTGAATAATTATTTTAATCAATAGGGGTAGCAGATTTCATTTATTTTTATACCTTCGTATGGGAGGGTCCGAGGGCTTAGTGAGCCATTCTAGGGTCTCAGGCGTTACCCGGTGGACCTTACAATCCCACCGGGTAATGAACGCAGCGGTCATTATCTAGCCACATGTTTGGTGGTCTGCACCACACCGTAATCATACATCGCCAACTCTTTCGTACCCCAGCTTTGAATCGTGTGGGCACAGAGACTGTGGAAGGAACTTATCCTATTAATGACTGACCAGAGTTTACTAGGCATTGAGAATTCAGGATGTCTCTTAGTGCCGTCATGCACAAAATGGGCATTTCTCACGTCGGCCGTTGCCACTAAAGTTTCCACCTATTTTCTGGAGTGAGAGTTAATCGGAGGAGCCTCGGAGGTTTCAAGCGGCATGCAGGGTGAGACTTTTTGCATTGTCTTCTTGTATTCCTTTAGTATTGCAATGTACCGCCTGATATTTGGCCGGGTTATATTTGTAACGGGGCGTAAGTACGGGGCGCTAATGAAGAGGTCTAGATTTTTCCGTCCCGCTGATAAAAGCTGAGAAAGCCAGGGAAATGGATGCGGTTCTTATGGTCCGTTGTTGGCATTCAAGCTAGCTCTAGCTAGCTTATTGACTAAGTTGAGCCTTGTCCCGGTTTGCTCACTGGAGCAAACCTGCGGATAACAATTCATTCTAAGAGTTTGTACTTGGTACTCTGGTGGCTTATTGGGATTAAGGATCGCACTAACTGTAGTCTTTTTCCAAATATTTGGCATTTCTCCGCTTTTCAAAATTTCAGTAAATAGTTCTGTGACTTAATTTTTTTCATGTTTCAGAAAGTTTGGGAGAACTCCGTCACATCCAGCTACTTTCCCGCTTTAGTCAAGATGCGATGTCTACAACATCAGCTGTTATGGCGACCACAGTATTAGGGTTCACATTTTCATTTTAGCCGCGCCGCCTCCAGTAGCAAAATCTAGTACGGAAGTTTATTTATTTGTGAAATAAATTATAAAATATGGGCTAATAATATAATTTTATGAACAATTTACACATTTTTTGTGAGTTAATCGTGATTCTTTTTAAAATAATCATGCCCAATCATCTATGTAAATAAAATGAAATTTTATATTTATATACGAGATATTTGTGTTCCAACGTGAATCGTTTGTAATTTATACATGATTTAATTTTAATAAGTATTTTATATTAATATGTGTTTTTAACTTTACATTTTATTTTATTTACATAGTAGGTAGGGGAAAAACATGTTTTAAAAATAATTATAGTTAGCTGACAAATAATTAAAAAAAACTTCACTCTAAAATCATGAAAATTTAATTTATTTAATGGCCTTAAGGTCTTTCACCAGGGTTATTCTGAGAATGTCTACAACTCTCAAACATGTCACAAGTATACCATCTAAAACTTTTTTATTTATCACCTTATAGTGGAATTATTTAGAAAAAAAATATTTATTTTGCATACTGATAAAATTTGAAATCTTTTATTATTTTGTAATAAATAAAGAAAAAATATTTAAAATTAAATTTACATCTGTACGCTGGGATTCAAACCCACAACCTCTGAATTCATTTTCGAGGGCCTTACCCCTCAACCACGAAGGCCGTCATTATTAAGCAAGCATTTAGCGAATACCTATTCAAATGAAGAAAAGTGTCTGTGGCGGGCGGCATGGATTTAATTTTTTTTCAAATCTTTATTTTTCTTCCGAGATTGATGAAATTTTGCACAGAGGATTTTCAAAACAAGAGGAAGGTCGATTTTTCACGAAATTTTCGAAAACCACTCCCATCCTCTTTTCCGAACCCTGAAACAGATTTTGATTTTTCATTATGAAAGTCGCGCACTTGACGTTTAAAATAAGATGAAAATTACTGTATACATCTGATTTCGAAAAACTATGCGGAAATCCTGGGCAAAATCCGAGACTCCAATTGATAAATTATAAATTAGAACTCAGAACATAGAAAATAAGTATAAAATTTTTGCCTAGTTATAATTTTACATGAATTTGGCGATAGTAAGACTGGGCGATAAAACTGGCTGATAAAATTCCCAGAAAGAAGATTAATTAAGTTAGATTTGACTTAACCCCATGTTATGAGTTGCTCATATACATAGAGTTACATATACATACATACTCGCGCGGCCGCATATACTGATTACGTGGCCGGCGCATGTCAACAGTAAAGCCACGAGCTTACAGCCAATAGAGGAACGAATACTCAAACCATTACCTTATATGGTCACAAAATGATGCACTATACACGCGGGCATTGCGTGTTATGCATGAGGTGACCTGCGTACACCAATGAACGTAGACATTGCCTTATGCGGCAGTGCGCCCCCCCTCTCCCGCCCACTGGACAGGAAGCGGACGGAAGAATTGGACAGTCGCGCAGGAACAGCCCTTGAGGTAACACTACGGTTCAGGCCGCAGGTTAAGTGTTTTGTACGAGTTACCAAGCTTACAATCTCAATGGCTCCGCCACCTGACCCTTCACATTGTACACCTGTGCAACTGCCCTGTGCTATCACACGTCGCCTGTTTGGTGAGCCCCTTGCTCCCGCCCTGCGATCGTCTTGCAACTGCCCTGTGCCATCATACGTCGCCTGTTCGGTGAGCCCCTTGCTCCCGCCCTGCGCTCGTCTTGCAACTGCCCTGTGCCATCACAAGTGGCCTGTTCGGTGAGTCTCTTGCTCCCGCCCTGCGCTCGTCTTGCAACTGCCCTGTGCCATCACACGTCGCCTGTTCGGTGAGCCTTTTGCTCCCGCCATGCGCTCGTCTTGCAACTGCCGGCCCTCACATGCCGCCCCTCATAGGCGTCCTGCCCACTCCAGGCCGCCCACGCCACCATCATTCGCTAACACGTGAGACACTAATATACCTAATCTGGTCTGAGCCCTAGATTCATAGCTTGCCATAGTATCAACAGGTCTTAAACTGACTCACTGTAACTGTCTAGTATTACCCCATGTATTTGATAATAAACCAACCATACCGAAAGACCTGTTTCATTGGATATCGTACTATAGAGCCTTACCCCCTGAGATGGAGTTATATCCTCGACCGTCACCATTGTGGTTGTAACACTGGCACCAACATGGTGGTATCCTATATAACACCCAACTGCAGTCCATACTTCGCACAATACAAAGTGTGAAGCTAATCTTGTGACGGTTAAAGGGTGGTCGTTTATCTTGAATACTAAAGACTACCACGATAACTTTTCGAAACATATTTGTAAAACAAACGCCCACATGTGTAACAAAACTTTTGCGTAGATACACAAAACATGCTCTGATGCACACGATGCACATTATTTAATTGTAAATGGTACGAGCCATCAAATTGAGAAATTAAAAAATAACATAGAGTGGTTGCAAAACCATATACTTGCCAAATAAATTTAAAAAAAATAATAAAATAAAAACAATGTTAAAATTTATTTGCTTAGTAAAAATGGAACAAAGCTCACACACAATAAATCGCGAAACGTTGTTTCGAAAATAATGAAAAACGTAAATATTTCAAGACCTATATTATACAGGGTATCTGAGGGTAAGGTGAACAAATTCAGCAGGTGATGTTACGCGATAGTAATTTTTTTCGCAATTTCAACGTAAATTTCAGGTAGAATTGTTTGTATGTGGAAAATAATATTCTCTAATGGAAAAATATTTTTATGGGAAAAAAATATTGGAATTTCGAAAAGAGTTATCTTTCTTTTATACTTCTACCATCTTGTCGAATCACCTCCCGAAGTTTGTGCGCTTTACCCAGGACACCCTGTTATTTAAAACAAAAATATATAAATTTCTTTTTAGCGTTATGAATCGTTTTAGATATTTGTTGTACCTTTGATTTGAAAAATGTCATTCAGTTCGGTTAGATATTTTTGCTGTAAATCAAACATTAAGTTTTGTATGAAAAATACCGCGAAGACTTTACATAACGGCTCTTCACACTATATAATATAATTTTATTGTATATAGTGGGTGAAAATTTGAACAAGGTAAATGTTATGAGATTCATGATTAGTTATGTATGTAGGTATTTAACAGATATAATTTTAAAATTGGTACATGGAAAATAGAAAATGAAAGAAAAATGTATTTTTGTATGGGTAGCAGAGCTTCATTTAATTTTTTTATTTGATTGAATCCTTGGATTGCTTCTTAGATTTTGAAAAGTTATCGAAATACGTACAGTGGAAATTGGGTAACACACAACATTTCTACCTTTAGAGTTTATCTGAGTATCCAGTGGAAATTGGGTAGCTCACATTTAAAGTTTATCAAAACATACACTTAATGAAAACACAAATTTAATGAAGGAATAAATTTTTTTTTAATTTGATTTAATCTTTGGATTGATTCTTAGATTTTGAAATTTTATTGAAATACGTACCGTGGAAATTGGGTAACTTACCAAATATTCACATTTACTAATCTAAGCATTCACTGAAAATTCGGTAGCTTACATTTACAGTTTGTCTAAGTATCCACTTAATGAAAACACAAATTTAATAAAGAAAAAAAAAATCATTCAATTCTTCATCTTTTTGATGGTGTTATGGGAACCTTCACAGTCAGAATAAATACCTTACTATTTATAACATATTTGTTTTACTTTCTTATATATAACATCAACAAAGACCTAAACACAACTACGAGTTATACATTTCAATTAAAATGTGAAATGTACACACGGCCTAAATAAAACACCGAAAAATAATGGATGAGGAAGCGAGCATCGTCGTATGAAATAACGAAACAATATATTTAAAGATACATTCTTGCAGGCTTTAAATACTGTTTTTCTTACATATACGCCTATTGCTTATGCGAAAAATCGTGCGGGGGCTGCGTACACCCGATGATACATTTACCCACATCCCAGTGTGTGGAAATTCTAAAAAGGCTGGTAATTTTAAGGGCAACCAGTAAAAGGGAATAATTTTCTGTACAGAGGTAGTTTATGAACGGTTGTGTGAGAAAATCCTTTTGTGAAAGTATTTCCCACCTTTTGCAAGGCTTTAAATAACAGGGATAGGTCTAAGGTGGAGAGGGCTGGGGAAGGAAGAAAAGCTTTGCTGTATAGTCTGTTCAATAGTAAACAGAAAATATTTTTGTGTTAATTAGAAAATGTTTTTTTTTTACATTTTTGTGTGTGTTTAAAATATACCCAATGTTCTCTAATCAACTGTTTTTTAATTTAATAAAATGATTTAGACACTGATATTTCACAATCATGCTGAACATAAATTTCTCTTATTTTTGTGACAGTAATTGCGTTGTGTACTGTACCTAACTGTAAGAATATTTTTAAAAGACGAGTCTTCAGTTTCATCGAATCCCTTTATGTGGTAGGAATTAGTAAATTACTGACGCTTTCAAATATTTTAGCTACACCTACTTTCTCATTCCTACATCTATTTATATTTAATTGTTATAAAATAAATCAACTGACTGTCCATAAGTAATCTTATAATATCCTCGTTGCTGAATTTTTTGTCAGCTCGAAATGCTCATTTCAATATGAAATTAAAAAAGCACTTTTTCTGAATTTTTATTTATGTTTTAGATTAAATTTTACTATAACTACTAGTTGCATTTATCACATTATGATGAAAATGTTGAATTTTCTCAGCTTCGTTTGGACGAAATTAGCAGTGTTCATTCCTTATCTAATCAATTCTATCAGGTGTTCATTTGTGTTCCGATTCTCTCTCGCACAGCGGACTCTAACTTGGGGTCGGTTGTTAGTAGGTTGCGGCGGGTTGGGGGTGGGGGTGCGTCGGGGCGCGGGGGGTGCGCCCGAACGGCCAGTCAGTCGGTATCGAGCCGTGGAGAGCGTCGCGGCGCGTCCTTTCATCCCCCGATCCGTCAAAACCACGCCGCGAGAGCCTACAAAAGCCTCCGACAAATCACGCAAAAAAAATTAAAACATACACAAAGCTTTCCAAGAACTATGTGTGAAAAAGTGTAGTTATTCTCCCGGTATTTGTAGTGCATTATCAATTGCTCTGACAATGATAAGGATCATTCGCGAATTTTGACATATGTACGAATATCTTCTTAAAAATATTGAAAGACTCCAGTTTTTCAATAAGATTTTGAATCGTGCTTCGAGTATATATCTTTGATTGAATATTATTATTATTACAATAGTTGATAGCTGAAAATGTCGTAAGTGTTTAAATTAGTCATTAAATTCATTTTTTTGTTCAGTGAGTCAATATAAAGTGAAATGACAAAGCCAATAGCAACAATATAGTAAATAAAATGCAAACATTTAATGTAGAATAAATTGTTAATAATAGGCAAATAATGTTAATAATATAAGTCCGTGTTTAAAATTAACATTTAAATTCTAACCTGTAATATTTAAATTCCCACTGAAAATAACATACCAACGATAGTAAAAATAATAGTAAAAATGTATTGTTTTGAAATTATATTATTAGTCACAATGTTTCAATGAACCCTAAAAATAATTGTGTTATTTCAATGTAAAACACATATCCCAGAATCTTACATAAAAATAATAGCTTCGTAGTATATTATACTAAACTAATATTATATCTTAAAGGCTTGTCAAAGGAACTAGGGATTGTGAGTAGAATTTAGTGTTTGTTTGTGGTACATTTTGCTGGAGCGCATAACACACTCTTACACGACAAGTACTTGATCTGTTTGTACGCAAGGGGTTCCAGGGAACGTAAGAAAACATACGGTGAGTGCCATTTTTATGAATTTTCTTTTGCTAGTTTACCTTGTTTGTTTTGATGTTTTATAAATCATGTTTGCGACAGGTGGGTATGAATAAAACCAGTAGTAATTAAATTTAAATAGAAAACAATCGTATTTGCTTGGTATTTTGTGTTATTTTTTAATATATTTAAAGGTTTGGCATGAATTGATTTTTAATTATATATATATATATATTTTTTTTTTTTACAGTAATACCGCACAAGAGTCCCAACTGCTCCCGTCTGGAGCCAGTGAGACTATGGCATCCCCAATTGGGGTATGTTGTGAGGCTGAGGGTATATTGGGGAGGGGAGGGAGATGGGGAAGAGGAAGGTGGGGAAGTACCTGGCTATTCAGATCTGGTCACCAAACACGGCTAAAGCCATTTCAAGCAACGTTTCAATTATATGTTTTAAGGCCAAAATTGTGCGTATAATGCTTAGTGATGGAGTCTATTTTATACTTCTCAATCATCCCCTACTTTCCTCCGTTGGTCTCACAATAAACCCCAATTGGGATAGCCATATCTTCACTGGCTTCGGACAGTAGTTGGGATTCACGTTCTCATTAAAAATAAAGTAAAATATGTAAAAGCAATCTAAAAAATACACCTACAAAACGTTTTTTCATATAGTTAGTTCACTCCATCAAAAATATTATTCATCTGTAAGTAGTTTCAATTTGGTAGGCGGGTATGCGTACCGCCGCCCCGGGATTTATCGGATAACCAACACCTCTGCCATAGGTCACCCAAGTGGTTCGCTACGTTTTGTGACTTAGCAGGGGTACCCGGGTTCATCAGGTGAGGTTTATTTATGTCTTAGCAGAGGATGCGTCTGCCCCCCAGCTGCATGGCGAGCAGATCGGAAGATACCGGATTGGATAGACCCTTTAACCTCTCCAGCTGGTCTCTCTCAACCCTTCGTCTGCATCGCAGCAGGAGGGATGGATTCATACGTACGTCACTCCTGGACACAATGACCCCTAAATTCCTACCTACTCCTCATTCCTGATCTTCCTCTCCTACATTTATTCAAAATACACTCCATATTGCATCCTCAAAGATAACATAGGCCCTGAGAGAAAATATTTTCGTCAGAACCTCCTGTGTGTGTGTGTTGAAGAAAAAAAAAGAAAAAAGTGCCATAAGTTTGATAAAAACCATTTCGAAGATATTATGGTCTTCTGCAGTATGAAGTAAGGAGGGGATATAAATTTCAGATTACCAATTCTTCAAGTTTCTCAGACATGGCAGCGCCCATCTTCCAATATCAAGTTTTTCCTCAATCTTTCTTATCACAAGTCAAGGGAGACAATATTTTTCATTTCAGAGGGAGTTATTCTTTTCTTTGTTGTGACAAGAGCTACCTTTCAAACCTCTTATAAAAAAGTAAAGAATTTAATAAAATTATAATCCAATCTAATTAAATTATTTTATTCAAACGCCCAGAGATCTTTTATCTTCAAAGAATATGATAATTGAGAAGCACGCTAAAAAAAATAATAGGTTTGGATAAGATTTTAACTCGTAAACTCAACACTATCCGAGAGCCGCACATCTTCCATTTGTCAATCTGCCATCCTCACATTCAGCATCATTTTAACTTCTTGATATATAAGTAGGTTAGGTTAGGTTAGGTTTAAAAAAAATTTTCATCGTTTCTAATGACTTTATATCACTTTTTAAAGGTCTGTTGAATTGTCACTGTGTTTGTTATTTTCCTGAAATTATTTGGAGTAAAACATGTGGTTAACATTTTCGTCTCCGGTGACATATATATATATTTTTTTTTTGACAATTTTTTAACATGAAAAAGTTTTATTTTGCTTATGAAATAAATAAATAAATTAAAAAAGAAAACAACAAAAAATGTCGGAGGCTAAAACTTCACGCTAACTTTTTTTAAAAAAGAATGCAAGGAATCACTGGTTAAATGCAGTCTGTACGTCTCATACAACACTATGTATAAATATGAGTGTACCCATGAAGGTTTTTTGGTTATAGAAATTTACAGTTTTATTTCGAGATTGATGAAATGTTGAATATAGGATCTACAAAATAATATAAAGGTAATTGTCGTTATGATATTTCAAAAAACATCCCCTTGCCCCTTTTCCCACCCCTTACAGCAGAATAAAGACCGGGAAACGCTGGGTGCTTCAGTTAGTTGTAAATATTTAAATTTCTATAGATACAATGACACAAAGATTTAATAAGTTAATTCTATTTTAAAAAGTAATAATTGACCCTTAATAAACTAACTGAAAAATTAATTCTTACATTTAACTGAGTTACTTTATTATGATTCAAATTCCGATTGAATTGTATTCTTAGCTCGAAAAGAAACTCAATTTTTTGAAACGTTTCCTTAAATCTCCCCTTCGAAATCTTTATTTATAAATTAAACAAATCCGTTATAAGCTCTTTATAAAACTTCAATGACTACCGATATATGCAAATCCCTTTTACTATAATCACATCACTTTTCCGCCATGGGAAAAGACACGCTGCTGCTGTATTCGTATATTTTTGATAGATTAAATAACTGTATTAAAAGCAGATAAATTATGAAACCTTTTTTTAAAGTATGATCAGAAGCAAAACACTGACATTTAATTAAATTTAGGACCGTAGTCACAAAGAGAATTATCTAGCAAAACTTATTTTTTCGTGCGATAGTTTTAAGTGAATTTGGGGTCAATATTTTATGATACACTTTAAAAGCACATTTATTTGACTGTGAGGTTATGTTAAATATTATTAAAACACAATTCATTTGGAAAGAGCCGTCTTTATTTAAAGAAGTCGAAAATTGCGAATTGTGACAAAAGAGAGAGTACAAGCATATTTAAAAAATATTAAATTAATTTATTTTAATGATCATGATTATAATAAATTAGTCATCTAATACTCTAAAAAGAATAAACATAATCATACTTATTTCATCACCGTAATGTTACTTACTATATCAGAGAGCGAGAAGACGACATCGACTTCTTCCCTCTACCCCGAATCTGTTTTTCCCCCGGCTTATCTGCAGAGCTCAGTCTAGAAATGGGGAAGGTAGCGCAGAACGGAGACGGTTCAATTCTCCCCATTTGCGGAGTCATCAATGCGTGAGCCCTTTTTCCATTATTCCAAACTGTTCTTCTCTGTCATTGCTTTATTGGCCTTTTTTTATCTTCCGGGCCAATTCTGGTAGACGGCTATCTTTCGTTTACCTACGGATCGGTTAATACAGAAGAAGGTTAATATGATTCGGATACTATGATTTTTATAAAGAAAGTTTGAATTTTTACATTATTTATAGATGCTTTGGTCATTTAAAATTTTGAATACTTTGATAATTGGCACTAATTCACAAAAGAAAATCACAAAATTAATAATGTAAATGAAGGTAAGTATAGTGGTTTTTAAATTAAAATTTTCGTCTCAGATTCAAAATTTCGAGCAAAATATCCACTTACATAATTATTACAGAATGTTACAAAAGCATTTTGTAACAACGTTTGTGGATCCTTTTATATTTAGGGATCAGTGAGGAAGGCACGAAATGAAAGAAGGTTGTGAAGGTCACATGTGTTTATTGGTGAGTCAGTAGCCGTGACGAGGAGATGACGTAGGACAGATGTTGAATACTCCGGACGCTGCGGTGAAGATTGAAGAAGATTGTGCTGGTCAAGCGCGGGTCAGTGAGTCGACGCCGGGCGCTGGAGACCGGGACTCGATGAAGGTCAGGCACTGGCGAAGAACGTAGGTCTTCAGGCACTCCAGTGCTGACGAGACGACCGAAGGTGCGGCGGACCTTGTAGGCGGTTGAACGGGAACGATGTAGACCAGTGAGAATGCTGTGTGTCCTCGTGGTGGTCATGGTAGCGTGGAAGAAGCGCTGGTCAGAGACACTGGAACCAGGGCGCTTGTAATCCGAGCAGCGCTTGCCAGGAACGGCGATCTGGACAAGGCGCTAAGATGATGTCCCGATAGAGTCCATGATGGTACGGGCGAAGCCGGGAATATTGTCCTTTGCGCTAGTAAGATTAGCGCGGGTTAACACTCGTTGATCCTTGTAGACTGACGGCGGAATGATGACTGACTACTGGCGAGTTCCTTCATACTGCCGTTTTTATAAGTTAAAGAAGATTCTAGAACAATTTGGTTGCTATGTACGATTTTGTCAAACAAAAATGAAAAATAATAAAAGAACATCTAAGAATCTTGTTTGGAAAAAAATCTAAACTTCTGGAATTCCGTTCAAATGAAGTAGTGCGTACCACTACAGTACTCCCCTTCCAGCGGCATGGTTGAGGGCCGCGATAGAAAGAAAAGTTGAGTCAGATCTTGCTTGTTGATGGGATTAGGAAGGGTTGGTGCTGGTATCGTTGCATTTATCTTTTGTTCAGGGCCACTGTACAGTTGTTGTATATTCTCTCACGTAAAAAAAAAAAAATAAAATGGTTAGAAAAACAAAATTATTATAAATTACAAACACTGTTCACAACACAAGCTGAGGATACACTCAAGGTAACCATGATGGGCACTATTATCCGCGCTGGTGCGGAGATGGTCTGGTGCACGCAGCTCCATGATGCCTCAACCGATCACCCATTTTGAGACGGGGTTACCGGTGAGTCGGGGTAACACAATCACGTCGGGGTCACCACTTTGGGGATCTGGTGAGGAGGCACGGAAAGAAAGACGTGTCGTGAAGGTCAGAGTGTTTATTTGATGAGTCGGGTAGCCGTGACGAGGAGATGACGTAGGACAGATGTTGAATACTCCGGACGCTGCGGTGAAGATTGAAGAAGATTGTGCTGGTCAAGCGCGGGTCAGTGAGTCGACGCCGGGCGCTGGAGACCGGGACTCGATGAAGGTCAGGCACTGGCGAAGAACGTAGGTCTTCAGGCACTCCAGTGCTGACGAGACGACCGAAGGTGCGGCGGACCTTGTAGGCGGTTGAACGGGAACGATGTAGACCAGTGAGAATGCTGTGTGTCCTCGTGGTGGTCATGGTAGCGTGGAAGAAGCGCTGGTCAGAGACACTGGAACCAGGGCGCTTGTAATCCGAGCAGCGCTTGCCAGGAACGGCGATCTGGACAAGGCGCTAAGATGATGTCCCGATAGAGTCCATGATGGTACGGGCGAAGCCGGAAATATTGTCCTTTGCGCTAGTAAGATTAGCGCGGGTTAACACTCGTTGATCCTTGTAGACTGACGGCGGAATGATGACTGACTACTGGCGAGTTCCTTCATACTGCCGTTTTTATAAGTTAAAGAAGATTCTAGAACAATTTGGTTGCTATGTACGATTTTGTCAAACAAAAATGAAAAATAATAAAAGAACATCTAAGAATCTTGTTTGGAAAAAAATCGAAACTTCTGGAATTCCGTTCAAATGAAGTAGTGCGTACCACTACATATATGTATTTTTATCAATGGCTTCTGTGTGTGGCACTTCTATGATTGAAATATGAAGGAGAAGGAAAATATATACCTACGAACTTGTCACCGGGGATTGCAGTTGAAATCACGGAAATATTTTAATGACTCTATTCCTTGCACGGCAGTTTGGAGCTATGGACTACCTCTGGATTGACGGATGACGAATCACACACTCGTCAATAACACATCATTATTATACAACGAAGAATTCATTTAGTAGGATTTTTTCATCTGAGGACATCACTGATTCTTTTTGATTTTGTCATAAAATCATGCTGACAAAGTCACACTTGCTATCGAAGTGCGATTATTTTTTAGAAATTGCTTCGTGCCACGCCGTTCATCTACAACTACGCTTCAAGTTCAAACTTTATTAGACCATTATACTATTTTTAATAGCCCTTTTGCTAGACAGTGAGTATTACAACTATGATGTTTTTTTTTCTAATGTAAATCTTGTGTTTAACACTTCTTTCATTTTTAATAATACTAAATCTAATCCTTTGCAGATCAGTTGTTGAACAAGAGCTTTTTGGCTTTAATAGAATTCTATTTGTTCAATATATTTGATAACTTTATACACCACTTTTGTGTAGCTTATTATTATAATAATAATTTTCTATCCATTGTTATCACCTAATTCCACGATTACAAGGAAAATAGTAATAATTGCCTTATGAATAATAACCTCCCGGAGATAAGGTTAGGTGTTTAATTTTGTAAATGATAAGTTCTTAATAATTTTGGATACAGTCGCCATCTATGGATTGTTTGAATAATTGATTATTAGAAATGGTGTGAATCTGCACTAACGTTCTAGAGCTCTAACCCTATCGATGAACAGTTGTTTCTTTTTCATTGTGTATTTCCAAATCTGTCAATGGTTTAGTATTTTAACCTATAAAGGGACTGTTACCAGTCAAAAAGTGTTTTTTCCTTCAGAAATTTATTACAGTAAACAGTGTTTATTTGTACAAGGGTCGGGCCCGTTATCAATAAATTGTTATTGTCAACGTTGATATTATAAAAAGCATGTTTTGTGATTCAAAATAAAAAAAAGTTAAAATACGCTCCAAGTGTTTCCAGTAAAGTCCATAAACCAGAAAAATATACATTAGGTTTAAGTCCAGTAACCATATAATAAAAGCTTTATAGATATTTACTCCGATTAAAATTGTAATGTTTAACACGGTCCCGAAAAGTCAAGATAGAAACAATTTCATAACAGATTTAATTACATAGATCGAATGTAATCCTTTTCCTGTTGGTAAACACCTTTTTTTTAACAATTTATATTTTACTATTGTAAAAACTTTGACTAACACGTTTTTGTAGTATCGCACTGGAGTTGTAAGTGCCCGAGGCCGATGTACTAAGTTATCCCCGAATTTTTGATGTTTGAGGATGAAAGATCTGGGGTACAAGAAGAATAAAGGGAAAATGATGCAGATACAGTTACTAAACATAGCTAAAGCTGTTTCAAGAAAAGTTTCAATTCTGCTTGATGGTATCTACTTTTTTCACTGTTGAACTCGGTGCGACTTCCGCTTACTCTAGGTCACTATATTAATTACTTAGGAAATTATTGAACTGTGATTAATTGATTAATAAGCATTCTTAATAAAATAAATAAATAACCAACACATTCAACATAGCCACAATATCATCGTCGAATGATCTGAAGCTTTCAAAAGTCGTCTAAACGATACTTTTAAAAATAATATATTTTTTAAAACTACACAATATGTGTTTTGCTGATTCATTTGCTCAATTTTTATTAAGCCTGCAATTCCGCTTTTAACCAGATGATGATTATTTGAAGAGATTCTCAATTAATTTGCAATATTTTTTATCAGTTAGTTTTCTCCGTTTTTCCAGCACTAGGTAATATCATTTTGATTAACTTAATTATACGATAATTACTTTCTCATGAGATAATATATTTTTTGCAACTTTTAACGAATCAGTAAAAATATGTTTTTCTAACATTCATTAAAATTTAAAAAAAACAGTTCTGAGAGGCGTAAAGCGGCTTTTCGGATTTTTGAAATCCGATTTAAAATGTAAACAAATTTCCACAGGATAGGTACGGATCTGGCGAAGGTGATATTCTTCCTCCATCATGTACACCGCCGCCGGATATTTGGCATAACCGATTGGTTTATTTTATTTCCGGAATAAAAATCCGAGGGGGTGAAATCTACCCTTAGATTCGCGAAGTATCGATGGGGGTGGAACACGGGGGAGGTATGTCCCCGCCGAGCGAATATTTGAATTAAAATTCATATGAATAAAGCACGTTATTGGCAAGGTGAAAAATATTGGAAATATCTTATTGCTTTGATGTGGATTGGGGCATATTTTTGATTGGTGATATTCGCTTCACGGAAACGGCGTATTTTTTTATGCTGATTTTTAAATTGCTTTATCTGGAAAACGTCGAGAATAAAAAAAAGGTTTATTAAAACAGTTGAAAAACAGCTCTTCTATTAGGTACCTACTGATAATAATTTGTGCATGAAACCGAATCATGTATCAGGAAAAATAATGAAAAATTGAGTCTAACATTGCTATATTATCCAACGCAAAATAATCGCAGTCAAGTGGAAAGCTTAAAAAAATCCCTTTTCCAAAATAAGGGATAAGTATCCTTACGGTATTTGAATTCCTTCTCCTTTGCTTATCATAAGAGGAAAATGTCGCAAAATGAAGAACTTAGCTACCAGACAACTGAACTCGCGACCCACGGGTGGGAACTAGACGTTTAGACTACTCTGATACAAACCGTTTAATTGAAATGATTTACCTAAATGGTCTACATGGGCTAAGACAATCTTTAAACTCTTGCACTCGTGCAAAAATTTTTTTTTGTATGAGATAATATATCTTAAATGTGAGCTTTATTGTTTCTCAGTGTATCCGTGATGCTCTGGAGGTACCTGGATATGGTAAAAAGATAAATAAAAATTGTTCAGAATTCAACGTTGTTTGAAATGGCTTTAACCGTGTAAGGTGACCAAATCTGAATAGCTAGGTACTCCCCCACATCCTTCTCTTCCCCAAAACCTTCAGCCTTACAACATATCCCAATCGAGGATGCCACACGGTTCGCATCAATACAGATGCCACTGGGTCCAGACTTTTAAGAGAATTTGGGAATCTTGTGCGGTATTTACAGTAAAAAATGTCTTTAGTTTAAGCCAATTTGTATTTGAATACCTGTCAATAATTTACGATTCATATTTAGATACCCATTTCAAAGTAAAACTATTTCAGAATATAATTGTCTTCTTTGTCATAAAACGATTGGACCAGTAACGTATTTGGGAATCATCGGCATTTCAAAGGAAAGTAAAAACTAATAACTTATGTATAGAGAATTAAAAATCAAAATTAATTTCCAAATGAAACTTAAAAATAATTCGTTATATTTTCAATTAATCAGAGTGCAGACTCAAAGTTGATTAAAACAAACACATGAAAGGACCAGGCCACCGAAATTTGAACAACGGCACGAACACCCAATTTAAACACCTATTTGGAAAACGTCTTGGAAATTTTTCATTTGTATTTATGAATGACACTTTTGTTTTGTTTAAAACAACATGACTTAAGCTGCTCTGTTCCATGGTTTAGTGATTAAACGAGTAAACACTTTGCAGTAATATTGTTTTAGATTATATATCATCTGTGAAAGTAGAAGATCAAGTATATTTAAATACGTTATTTACTCTCAAATGAAATGGAATAAATGTTTTGATAACACAGAATTAAATAGTCCAAGTATTTTTTTGTAATTTTCAACAGACCAGATCTTTTAAATCTCATAATATTAATCAATTCCTAATCAAATATAAGTTGTACTAAGCCATATCTACATAATAATACATGTATTCATGGTGTGTCCTAGATAATTATAAATCAATTCCCCTTAATGGTAACCTGAACAATCTTAAAATATGTATATCCATGTTTGCTTTGAAACAATTTCAAAGACCAACCTTAAAAGGTATTCAATTGTAGTAAAAAAATAGCCACTAAACGAACGGGAAAAGGTTTTCTACGATTTTTTCAGAACATCTTTTTAGGGAACAGAGGTCGTTTATTTTTCAAATAAACGATTCAATTCACTCGTGATTATAATATTTAGAGACGCCATATTATTAATCCGTCTGTATTACAGTCGGTGAGAAACGAGAAACGAACAAGGTTTACAAGACAGGAACTTTCCTTGTAACTATCCCGCCGCTTCCCCTTTGAGAAAACACACCCCTAAGGGGTCCATAAATGAGCGGAAGAAGCGGGCGAGACTCCGTACAACTTTTTAGCCCTGGGCAAATTGTAATATCTGAGAGAACTGTGGGACTAGAGGTAGAATTCCTACTGTAGGTGGCGGGAAACGTGTTTCACACCCTTCATACCCTTTCTGGGTAGGACATCATTGCTACATCGCGTTTTGCGACTATTTCTCGCACCCCCGTCATGTTGAGGGCTGCAGTTTCACCCCCCCCCCCCTCATTTTACCGCTTATTTTAAAGACGTTGAATCCAGGCGTTTGAACTTATTTATTACGTGTAACGATATCATATTTCAGTATATCATTTAGGACACTCTAATTAAAATTGAATAAGGACGGATGCTACTTTATAATAATTTGAAGCTTATATGAAAACTGTGATTTCAAAAGGAATGAGATTAATAATACGCAAATAATGCAAATTAATCGATTTAATGCTGTAGAAATAACCATATTTTTTTTAAATGCGCACATGTATTATCAGTACGAAACATATTCAGACTAGGTTAATTTAACATGTTATCCTCGATTATAAAAATAACCAGATATACCCTTCATTATGACAGAGGAATTAGTTAAACATGTCCATTTGAAATGATTATTTTTTACCGACTGAGAAAAACATAAATACCTACATTTATAGCGTGCGCAATGCAAAACGATGCAATTAACAACGGAGACAAATCACCCGGGAGTTGGCTGTACTCCTGGTACTATAAAAAGCAAACCCCTTCAATTTTGATGAAAATTTATTGCGCTCATACATAATTACACCCCCTATCCTCTGTCGATATATTTTCCGGTAGTCCGGAGTCAGCCTGAATGAAATTGACAATTTTTCGCGATGGCAATCTATTCCATTGTCCGGAAATTCTGCATATATACCAACAGGCATAAATATTGTCGTGACTTGGTATAATCATATTGTGTTTTATAGGCAGGGTATTGTTCGATAAGCCGCGGTGCATAGGGTCTATGAATTCAAACCTTTAACGCTTCACACATAATATTTTTAAAATCAACACGTAAAAACAAAGTTTTTTTAGCCAATATCAAAAAATTCTTTATTCCTTTTTTGCTTTGAGAATTAAACCTTCCTCCCCAGAGACTGGCTTTTAAGCTAAGAACTTATAAAATGTTATTTAAGACTTATTTTTTTTTTGCTTTGACTGAGGATTGATCTTCTTCTCGAGAACTGGAGTCAACACCGCTAACATCTAGGCCAAATCTTAATTGAAAGGTACTGGCATTTATTTCGTATATCAACTGCTGCAAATTTTTAAATATAATGTCAGTCAATTTAAGAAAAAAAAAAGTGGGTGTGTCAAGCCTACGCAAGACAGAAGTGAAACTTCTAGTTTCAGCTGATGCTTGGCGTGGCGCAGTTCGCTGGTGTCTGAGAGAGAGGAAAGAAGAGAAGAGAGAGAACGTTCGTGAGCGGCTCCCCCACCTCAACAAGGTTTCACTTCAAAAATGCCACAGCCGAGAATCGAACCTCGCTTAACTGATTGAAAGCCAACCACGCTGAGCACCAACTGTAAGCAAAGCCGCATAAATTGATTATATTATGTAGGTTCTGAAAATATGAGAGCTTGTTATGTTTTATAATGTTACCTACATCACACCCAAAATATAATATATTTTTAAAAATAATGTACAATGTACAGAAATAGAATCCCACACAAGATCGCGTAGTGCGCTCTAGCGAACGGATATTTTATCAGAGGGAGATAGTTTTAATTTTTTTTTCTGTAAATTATTACATATTATCAAAATAAATAAATTAATTAAATAAATGTAATACAATTATCATAATATACGGATTAGATAATAATTTTAATCCAACACAATAACGCAAAGCGCGCTCTAGCGGAGTAATGTTTTATCACAGTGAGATAAGTGTTTTTATTATTTTGCAATATTATTTTCTTTTAAAAAATGTTCTGACCTACTAAAAAATAAGATATTGAATGAAAAAGGCGTTAAAAACAAAAAAAATAATGTGCGATGGCCGAGAATCGAACTCGGATCAACTGCTTGGAAGGCAACTATGCTGACCATTACACCACCAACGCCAGTTGTCGGGATGAGCTAAGAAGCATTTATATGTTACTTCAAAACTTTGACTAGATCAAATGAACTTTAATCGGTGGTCCCGCATTTTCGTTTCGGTCATGAGTCGGTTTTACTCCGGTCCTCGAAATTGCATGACGCGCGTAAAGAAGTTTCACTTCAAAAATGCATGTATGTGCGCGTGTATGTGCGTGAGTTTCACCATTGTATTGTATTGTCATCGACAACGAGTATATCTGCCGAGTTTCAGCTCGATCGGTTGACGGCAAGTGGGTTAGTTTCCATTTTAAAGATTCCATTTCATTCATTCAGTTAAGAAAATATAATCGAAAATTGAATAAAAATTACTAGAAATAAAATATATACCACTCCGGCTATACTTGGCTAATGCCATCTCAAGCAACTCTTATTTCTCAGTTGTGGTATTTTACCAGGAAACTTGTGATTTTCAACTATGATTGAAATATAAAGTATATTTGTGTTGGGTTTGGTAGAACCAATATTGAAAAAAAATTTCCTGCGTTACCCATATATATACGCGGAAGCACGAATGAATTTCTTATACGGTACAAACATGCGTATAGTTTATCTATCTTCTCAAATGTTAAGAATATTAAAACATGAAATCTTATAAATGTAAATAGATAATAATTAGTTTATATTATTATAAAATTTAAAAAAAGATTGCTTTTCAATTGATTCAGCACAGTGGTGGTTTTAAACAGCCGCGTGATAACCTAAAATATATCAAATTTACCAAAACGAAAATTTTAATTGCTGTTCACGGATAAGCAAAATAACTACAAAACTTTTAAGAATTCGCATTTTAATTTTCTAATAATACCTACTCTAACAACACAAAAATTACATAGTTATTTCGTAAATGAGGTATAAATTTTCGTGGAAAATCGGGTATCCTTTTGTTCTTAAAGTTTCCAAGTCAAGTTGAGATCTCAATCTCGTATTCCGTTATAGTTGTACGGGATTTATGTTCTGGCTTTTGATGAATTAATATATCGCATGTGGTAGGAAAGGAAAGTGTGTAGCGGCTAAGCCCAGCGGGATACAAAGGGCGAGTTTCTCCAACGATATGCCCATACATAACCTCTGCAGCGAGGAGGGGGGAGGGGTTAATAATAACGTTTACCCTTTAATAAAATCTACCCCAAAGATTAATGACTTCAAGTTAAAACGTTATTGAAAAATTAACGGCAATCATTCTGAGTGAGAACCTATTTAGAAGTTCAGAATGCAAGAGTCATTGCTTTTAAACTCTTGATACCAGTAAAGTAAACATGAACGACGTAGAAACGGTTAACTTGTATAAAATGGGGAACAGAATTATGGCACAAGTGCATATTTAACTTTATCAAGTAAATCCTGTAAAGGAAAAAAACATATTTTTCCGCAAGAGGACCCCTGGAGAGTCGCAGCTGTTTATAAGAAAAAACGTTGTTAATTTTTCTAGCAGAAGTGCGTTGTGTAATTTATTTCATTCTGACATTTTTGTATTTTTCTTAAGGCTTCGTAGTAAAATTCTAAAAGAAGATCGTTTGAAATAGAGATATATAAATACGAATGTTGGAGTGAGCGCGCTAATATAAAAAAACCGATTATATCTAAAAAACGTAAACGCAAATATTTAATGATTAGATTTCAGGTTCAGAAACACACTGAAAATATAAACTAAATAAAAATAACGAACAAAATGACACATCCCCCATACACATAAGCTTAGATTTATTATGGTGGTACAACTTATATTTTAAAATTATATGAAATAATTACTTAATTTTCTGTAAATTATGTAATATTATTTTTTTGAGAAAATATATTTAAAAAAAAAAACTAAAATCCCTTGACAAATGTTTCAAGTGGCATTTAAAGAAACACCGCAAATTTTACCAAAAATGTAACATGTTAAATAACAGAAAAAATGTGTTTTTTATAATTTTTGGAGCATACTTTGAAACTTTTTTTCTATCGACGGAATTTCATGTAATTACAATTTCAGCTCAGCCAATATATAGAGATTGTATTAAAAAAAACGGTGACCAGATAAATCATGAAATTGTTAAATTAACACCGTTAAAAGGTGATAAAGTCATTTGATCCTTTGAATGGTGATGAAACAAAAACAAGGTTAAATAGATCAAAAAGGGTAGGTTTGTAGACTAGTCACTTATTAAAGGCTCGTTGAATTTAATTGTGTCAAGTTATTAAGAAACCAAAAAAAAAATATTTGAAGAGCTTAAAACTTGTGTTCCATAAAAGTATATTATAAGTTCGGAATGCGGGGTCTTAACTATAAATCAGATTTTTTGTTTGTTTGAAGCAGCAGAAACTCTAGGACAGTTAAACCTTGTAGAAGCAATTGGGTAAAGCTCTAAGAAAATTAAGACCAATCTTAATATAAGCTATAAAGAGCATTTTGTGTAATAGTGAACATGGCTTATCATGCGATATTTTAAACACATTATATTAAGATTACAATAAAGATTATATTAGAGATTAAATTACATTACGAATTTTCAACACATTATATTGAAGAGATTACATATATTACGAATTTTAAACACATTATATTAAAGAGATTACATTAAATTACGAATTTTGCCTCAATTTGCGAATGTGCTCTTCTTCTTCTCAGTCATTTTAATCATGGTCTATAGAGTTTTAAAAATTCAAGTTATTTAAAAATAAGTGACGACTCAATTATGTTTCATCAATTTGCATGATTGTTCATTAAAAACATTGAAACAATAATGTTGAAACCGGGTATTTAAGTTTTACGTAATTATATTATAACTGATTTAATGCCTATTGTGAATACAAAAAATTTGCCAAATATTCAAGTTATTTTCTATTTCCATGAAATAATTTTTGTTCATTCAAATTGTCTCTGTTTTGATATGTAACGTTATAGAATGAAGAATATTGATTGGCGGTTGTCTGCCAAGTACCAAAGCCGATTTCCAAATGAAATAGTTTCAATAGATTTTCGTGCGATTGCTCCTGTTGTCGAATAATCCTCGAATTCTGAATGCGGTATAAGATTTCTTTCAGAGCTTTCGCGTGCTTTAAGTTTTGTGGAAATAACGTAGGTATCTATATAAATACAATGGCATATTTTGCAGTAGTTTCAATTGTATTGTTAAATGGTGATATTATAAATAGGTAAAAAGATAATGTAAATATCGCAGGGTCAGCTTAAAAAAGGTTGTTTGGCGATACATCCTGGTTCCATATCATGGCTCCTAACGTATATTCTTCATACATTTCCTTCAATTTGTCGATGTTTTCCACATAAACTGTGAGTTTATTTCTATCTAACTGTGCTAACTAAATTACAGCCTTGTTGCTGATGGGAGCTAAGTACATCTTAGTAAATAATAATTAATCATAATATATACACAATAATACTAAGAGTCCTTCAAAAACCTCACAAAACCCTTTGGAAGACGCTTGATACAGTAAGTGATCTTTTTCTAATTTTTCTGTTTCTAAATTTTTGTTTGAAAATCGCTAGTTTTATCTTCAACAGTTAAATATTTAAAAAAATGAGGGTTTACTCACCGAGTTATTCCAAAAATAAAATAAAACTATTCATCATAGACCATTAAAAAAAAAATCATCCTAGCATAAAAAAAGTCAGTAGATGTCGCACATTAAAATAAAAATAGGAAATATTTTAGACACTATCTATATTGCATTTAATTCGAGTTGAATCATGCAATCATACATAAATACAGCAGCTAGTACAAATGTGCGGTGAGAAAAATGAAGATAGTGTTGGTAGTTCTTATTCGAAGTGAGATAGGTAGAGCTAAATATGGCCGAAAGAAATAGGGTCCCATTAGAGGAGTGGTTAGAAGAGCGCCCCGGCAAGGCAAAAGACCCGAGTTCATGTACCAGATGTGCCCGTACTTTTCTGTTTGAAAATCGCTAATGTTATCATCCATATTTGAATATTAAACATTTGAGGTTTTACTCATTAGTTATAAAAAAATAACTAATAATGTTCTCAAACGACACAATAATAAAATTTTCTGTAGTAAAAAAAAATCAAAAATTGACGGATAAATAAATATATTAACGGCTACAAAAACAGTAGCTGAAGTTGAGTAGTGATACCATCAAATATGTTTCCTACATAACGGATACCAAAAAGGCGTCGGAATTCTCTCAATTCCTTAATCCTACCTTATTATTTATCGAGCCACCGAAATCCCCAGAAATACGCCAAAACAATCCTAATACACAATTGATATAACCAATTTTATGAGTCCACGTTCCAATAATGATTCCACATTTCCCGTCTTGCCGCCTCGCCGCCATTTCGCGTTGCGTCACGCACCGAAATATCTTAACTTCGTGACTCGGGCGCGATTTACTCCTATATTTTATGGCATCCTGGCATCAATCTTCCAACACTATGCGCGTTGGAAAATTCAGAAAACAGAGAGGTTCTACGATGTATTGCACAAATAAAAACATTAAAAATTCGTCAGGATATTTTTTATTTTCTGATACTTTTGGAGCATTATTTGAAAAATGGGTCAATTTTTTCTTCCCGGGCAGTTTCTGAATACAATTTTGTAAAAATAACAAGGCGTTATTCTTAACTAGTTTTTTCGAGTACCTATGAATTTTTGGTGCTCACTTAACGATATGTTTCTCCAATCGGAGATTTGATTTCATTTTCATTTTACCTTAAAAACTTTTCTATTAAGCATGTTTTTCAAAAACCTTCTCATTAAAAATACTTCGTGTTGTTTCGGAGAATTTGAAAAATTCATCAAATTTCAAAGTTAATATTCAAGTCCTATTATTATTTTAGTTATGTGAAGCAACTGACCCATAATGATATGATATCATTATTTTAATAAAATAATATGAATAGGATTTTCACAGAACTTGAAAAATAATGTTGAAAGTTGATGAATTGTTCAAATTCTTTGAAACAATCCGTCATTAATCTTACACCACTCTCCAAAACCTATTATCACAATTTTTTTCTTTTGTCTTATTTTTACGTACCAATAAATACTAATAATCATAAACTGCACGTTCAACCCAAACGAACATTTAATATGAAATAGCTCACAGTTAGATGTATTATTTATTTAAAAACAATGATATTCTTCTCATATTGCCAAACCTCATACAAAGCAATACTGTGGATGAATGTCACGAATTGGCCATTTTAACTAAGACTAACCATAAGTAAATAAATAAGTAAGAATGCTAGTTTGAGCATGAAAAAAAAAACATAAATTTGATATTGGTCAAAAACAAAATCATTGTCAGCAAAATTAAACGCTCATGGCGAGAAAGCGTCCTTAAAGTAGTTATGGTCATAATTTAAAAATTACATGAACTTCAAGATCCAGCCTTGTTTTAGTCTGATAACTAAGTTTCGAGGTACCACTTGCTATGTTGTATTCTCTTACTAGCACCTTCCCACTTATAACTGATGGTCAACATGCCACTAATTTTAACTTCTTGTCAGAATTACCAGCTAACCTTGCCTTACATTTAAATCACTTACCTTAATTGATATTTTATTCAGTTGACATCGTATTTGAAAAATTACAATAACGGGTTTAGACAACAACTAGGAATGATATTTTATAGGCACAACATTAATGTAACTTACAATTTGCGTATCGCCAACTTATCCACCTACCGAGCTGCGGAAATCTTACTTGATGGGCGAGTGCATTCTTTCATAGCACTTCTCCGCCACAGCATGGGAAGCTTACGGCGCACACTACCAAAACCCGGTCCAAGAATATCAATATCAATACATGGTTAACCCTCTCTGGAAATGAGTGACCGTCAAAATAATTCATCATAAAAGTTGTTTTCCCCTGTATCAAATGCATAATTTATTAGTATTAATTAACCTCTTTCTATTTTTTATTAATTATACATGGTATCCAGAAACTTCTACTACAAGCGGGAAACTAGTGAATCTGCATAAAGAATTGTCAGAAAATTTCGATTTGTTTTAAAAACTTTTTTCCAAATTTGTTTGGCAACTGAAGGGTTAAAAAACTTATGCTGCCAGGTCTACGCTCTGGCGCATTTTTAAAGACGCCAAACAGTTGATATTAACCCTCTAGCGATATATTTTTTCTAATTGTCCTAAAAAATTCCAACTTCGGACTCAATATAATGCACCGTTAGCTTTATCACAATATAAATGTACAAGCAGTTAAAAACCCGCTCCGCGAGTTTTTAACTGCTTGTACATTCGGGCGGCACTTGGTTGGGCCTCGCCCAGTTTAAGTGATACTAATAACAGTTACATTTAATAGGTAGATATTAGGTCATCCACAGAGGGTGAATATATATTATTAAAATACGAAACAGGAAGGAGTTAATGAATAAGGCTCAATTTAGGCGTAATAAGATTAACAGTTGTTTGAGTAAATGAAATTTTACGTATTTATGATGGATTATTTTAAATGAAACACTATTATTCACTACATGTCTACAACTGATAACTGTTGTATTTGTAAGTATTTCAACAGTGGTTTAATCCTTCCGTTTCAACCGTATCTAATATAATTTGCTCATAGGAGACTTGCAGTGCTTAAATATGTGTTACAACCGTCAATGTCTATAAGGTAAATCAATATTGTATAATTTAAAATTAAACAATAACTTTGTAAACATCACTTATAGGTAAATACTTAATGCCGACCGGGTTTCGCTACAACACGTAGCCTCATCAGGGCAGTATAGTACTAACAATCTAAAAATTTTAAAATTAACATGTGTGGATTTCACAGTAAGTGGACAGTCTGAGCTACAGTGGAAGAGGTAGGGATATGTGGGAGATTGAGGGGCGAGTGTTCTTTGTCAATAGGGAACAATCTGAGTATAGGGCTTTTATTTAGGTTTATTTGGTTGTTGATGACTTTGCTATTGACGTTTTTGGCTTTCCTTAACTCTAGCGCTTCTAAGTTATCTAACCTAAGACCTATTCCGTTTTTATGTAATAGACTGACGCCAGTATTATCTATCGTAAACCCACTTACACTGATACAACTATTAATAATTCATCTAACCATCCCATCTCCCACAAACATTCTGCTTTCCATTCCATGATCCATAGATTAGTTACCGTCCCGTTATCAAATTCCAACTTCTTATTAGAATTAGCGACGATTAAACAAATCGCGATTAATAATGGCTATAATGCAAATATGGTCAATAACATCCTAAATAAGAAATTAAAAAGATTATCGACAAGTAAATTTTTATTTAACAGCTCCCCTCATAATAATAATAAATCAACTAATAATAATCAACCTCAACAATGGCGTAGAATTTTGTACATCGATGATTTCTCTCAAAAAAGCATAAAAAACCTCCCACCAGATATCAAACCAGCTTTTTACACTAACAATAGTATAAGTAAATTTTTGATGAACGTTAAGGACAAAGAACATCCGTTAAATCACTCAGGTATTTACTCACTGCAATGTAGTGACTGTCCCGCGTTTTATATAGGCAAAACAGTGCGTAATATCAAAACACGAGTCAAAGAACACCTAAGATGTTTATCCAGCAATGGGTTCTCCGAATTTGCAAACCACCTCATAGAAACCAACCATACGTTCGACAAAAATACTGGCGTCAGTCTATTACATAAAAACGGAATAGGTCTTAGGTTAGATAACTTAGAAGCGCTAGAGTTAAGGAAAGCCAAAAACGTCAATAGCAAAGTCATCAACAACCAAATAAACCTAAATAAAAGCCCTATACTCAGATTGTTCCATATTGACAAAGAACACTCGCCCCTCAATCTCCCACATATCCCTACCTCTTCCACTGTAGCTCAGACTGTCCACTTACTGTGAAATCCACACATGTTAATTTTAAAATTTTTAGATTGTTAGTATTATACTGCCCTGATGAGGCTACGTGTTGTAGCGAAACCCGGTCGGCATTAAGTATTTACCTATAAGTGATGTTTACAAAGTTATTGTTTAATTTTAAATTATAATGTCACATCACAAAGTAACCGCTTCATATGAAGAAACAATATTGTATAGATTGTCACAACAATTAAAGATAGTAATAATTGATTATTACATATTGATTAATTGTACCCTTGTTTATGAATAAAGGGAGCGTAATTGTGCGATGAGATTAGCAGTCGGTTTAATTAAAAGGTGTTAATATTACTCCAACTGATGGTAATTCTTTATCTACAACTGTTACTGAATCTAATAAAGTTTAAAGTTATAACAAAGAAGAATGAAATAATAGATTAGTACAATATAATGTTTATTGTAACATAATCACGTAAGTGTAGATAATTTTCATTGTAATGTAATTAATCCAATGGATTATGAACTTTCTAAAACATATTTTCTTCGATATTATCCAAAAATTATATGAGCAGAAACGATGTTTTTGAAGAAATCTCGTATTACTTATGGCGATCCTATTTCAGTGTGAAATCGGATCTTAATTTTAAAGTCTTATTTTTTTGGATCCGGTCGCCTGCAAACCGAAATGAACCTTACGGTTGGTTGAAATTAAGGGGCAGAGTGGTATTTTTTTGCCTGAAGACCCCCTATGCGGAATTTACACGAAACATACGATTTGAATTCGACCAATCAGAAGACCTAGACCATCCAGACGATAGCGTAATAATATTATAGATTGTATTGTACTACCTTCGCATACGTTTCAGAATAGAGATCTATTATTATAATCATTTAAAATGGTTCTTTCCACAATTCTCATTTTCTTTACTTATATTTTGATGATTGATAATGATACTAACTATTTGCAACTAAGTAATATTATATCATCAAATAGTGTGTGATGTGCAGTACAATTAGCGGTGTTTTAGTGGACAATCACTTCAATGGCACTTTACGATGAGATCGACGTTATCCTACCTTTTCAACATTTTCATTTTCTTTCTCAATATTTTCATTTCGAGAATGCCTTAAAAATGAATGGGAGGTGAATATTTCCTGCCCTTTTCCTACGGCAATTTCTTCAGAATAGTGATATAAGAATATGAATTCTTATCTCCACGGGAATTGCTTATCAGAATGAAACACATGTGGGCTTGGAATCATTCGATGTTTTGCAAATATTAAAGAGAAATCTCTACCCAGAAGCCATTTGTCTGTAAATATATTAAAATTATTTTAAATGAAGAAAATACTGATAAATCATAATGAAAAATGAAACAGCAAAGACAATGAATAACTGTTGACGGTATCAACCGGTAGTCGATCCAAGATGTCTCCGGAAATGAGACCTGATTATTTTCCATCATTTTTGTCGATCTCATATCTAATTCTATAAATTAATACCTACATCATCTTTAACTAATTTCCATATATTTTTTTCAGTTGAATGAATAAAAAATTCTGCCCTGATGTAATTTTATTCTGGAAAGTATATCAGATTTTAACTAACTTTAACTTAAAAATTAACTCACCTATCCGATTTTCATTCCAATCAATTTTTATATTCAAAGTGTGAAAGACATGTAAAAAGTCAATAGGTGTCCCGTATAAATAAAAATCTAATAGGTGTATTCTAGGCACTATCTAGACATTAAATAAATTCGGGTAGAACTTACATTTTATGTTACAGGCAGTTAATATCGGGCTTTTTCTAAAATATTTCCTAGCTCCATAGCTCATTGTCGTTGAGAAATAAAAATAAGAGAAATCATCGTAACATTCCAGATAGAAGAGTTGTACGATTACAAGAGCCCACTAGAACTTTACTAATCAATTCATAGAAAATTGTCAACTTGAAATTGCAGAACCGCTGTTTAAACAAATTGATTATCATTAATTTAAAAACAATAACTTCAACAGTGTTTTCCTCAATATAACACCTGATAATAAATGCTATGAAAAGTAATGAAAACATTTTACTAAGTGGTTAAACGAATTACAAAGTCAAATGATAATAGTTTTAAAGGTTACATATTACTCATTCCACCAATATCATTTACAATTTCATCGCTTCGATGCCATTCAAGCCCAGTAAAATATATTGTTATGATAACTTCCTCCACATTTCCAAGATTCCCGGAATACCTACAACCCCGAGGTGTCGAGACGCCCCCAAGTACAAACAAAACTTTGTTTACCTAATTATTGTTGTTCACCATTTTCGCCCAACGATCGAAGCTTTTAAAGGTGGCAGTGTTTTAAAATTGCTGAGGGAGGTGTGTCAGAGACGCTGTTGCCTTTCACCTCACCTGGTTCGCTATGATGTAATTTTCTTCGCTATTTTATAGAACGGTAGGGATAATTTTATTATTTAAGGCTTCTTCAACATCTCTTCAATATTTACACTATTCATGACATTCTTCGCGATCGAGGCTATGGTCCTAAGCATTGGATTCAATGATTGGGGGCACGAAACAAAAACAGTTTTAAAATTTAATTTGAATACATAATAAGTGATAAATATAGGAAATAATAAAAAGTGTATTTGCGGCACATTACAGAGTTGAATATACTCTCAGTATCGCCATGGTGAAAGAGCACTGTTCAGAATGATCCAAATTTGTAGGTATTTCCCAACCTTCTTCTTCCCCATCTCCTTTCTCTCCTCAATTCCTTCAGTCTAACGACGTACTTCGATAACATCTGCAATAGTTCCATAGGTTCCGGGCATATGGAATTCTTGTGTGGTATGCATATTAGTAATTTCTCACGATTGTTGGCCAAATTTATACATTCAATATTTTTAATGGTAGCAGAAGTCAGGGATGCCCAAGGAAGACATGGCACGATCAAGTGAAACAGATACTAGAGTCAGGCCATGTCAAGAGTCAGAATAATAGAAGTATAATAGAGTATGTATGATACGATGTATGAATGTGAATGAGGCAAGAAGTGTGTGCCAAGACCGAGTTGTTTGGCGGTTTGTCCTCTCTGCCTACTGAAATGGCGGGATGGTAAGTTAGTTAATTTTTTTAAATTCCTATATAAATGAACTGATACATTTATTTCCATCGCTCCTTGAGCCAATAAGCTTAATGATCTGCCTGGAGGTAGTCATTTTTAATTCAAGCAATTGCCACCTAGCTTAAAGCACTTATCTTCATTTAAAGTTTGTTCTTATGATGACCATGAGAGTATAGATAATGGTTTGAATGGTAGACGAAGTCGGGGATGCTCGAGGAATACTTAACGCAATATCTCTGCACCTGTATGAGATGCGGAGTCGAATTAAAGTCGATTTAATGTAGTTTTTTAACAGTTACATTTTGGTATTAAGTAGTGAATGGTGGAAGAAGTCAGAGACCCCCGAGAAAGATATTAGCAATAGCGGAGCATTCCGAGTTACTAGTTGTAATATAATTTTTTCACTTGTAGCAAACACTTTGTGGGTATACATAATTATAATAATTCAAATAAAATAACTTTTTTTGAATGCCACTTTATTGAATATATATTTATAACCAACCGGTTTCAGTTCAACCAGAACCTTCATCAGGGTTAATAAAAACATATTAAATTAATTACAGAGGTGTATGGGTACTTATAGTTAAGCTGGAAGAGGGAGAGAGAACATGTTGTCTATGATTAACAATAAAATTAATTACTAGTTAACAATAAAATTGTATTATACTATAAAAAGTATAAAAATATACTAACTACACTAATAAGGAAAACGAAAAACGACTATTACTCAAAAATTATAACAGAAGCTAAAGACAATAATAAAAAATATGGTCAACAATAAATGAAATAATAAATAAAAAGAAAAAATATAAGCACATATCAGAAATCTCAGATGGGGAAATAATATATAACGTACAAAATGACACAAAAAAATGTTGTAATATTTTAAATAACTTTTTTAATAACGTGGGAAAAAACCTAGCAAAATCCATAAATAAGACCAATATATCTAATCCACAACAAATAACACAATGTCAAATTAATAAATTTCACCCAGTCACAGAAATCGACATTGACAGAACTATTTCGAAACTAAAAGGAGATTCTGCCCCCGGCTTTGATAACATAGATACTAAAACAATAAAATCGATGAAAGAATACTTAATTCACCCCATAACACATATAATAAACCTAAGTCTAGCAAATGGCGAATTTCCCAATAACTATAAAAGAGCAATTATAACCCCCATTTATAAAACAGACTGTCGTAAAGATCCACAAAATTATCGCCCGATTTCACTTCTCTCGAATATATCAAAAATATATAAAAAAATTGTAAAAAAACAAATTTGGACATTCTTAGAAGAAAATAAAATAATTAATTATAACCAATTCGGATTCAAAAAAAATGCAAGTACTCACGACGCGATAGCAAAAATAACCAACTATTTATATACCGCCCTAGATTCCGATAAAAAATGTCTTGGCATATTTATAGACCTCAAAAAAGCTTTCGACAGCATATCACATAAAAAATTAATAAGTAAATTAAAATCAGTAGGGATTAGTGGAAAATTCTTAACATGGATAACTAGTTATTTATATAAAAGACCTCAACAAGTAAAATTACTCAATCAAGTCAGCGATTCAAAATATAGCGTCTTTTCAAGAAAACAAGAAACACCTAAAGAAATAAACATAATTATCCAATCTGTGAAAAATACAGAAAACCACAAATGCAATATGTTATGCACAAACATAGAAAGCAAGACCGATATTAAGTACCTAGGCATAACAATAGACCAGCGTTTAAAATGGTCCCCACATATAAATATTCTGAACAACAGAATAAGGAAACTAACATATATATTTAGATGTTTAAGAGATATTTTAAACGAAAAATTACTTAGAACCACATACTTCGCATTCTGTCAATCAATTATACAATACGGCATTATAGGCTGGGGCGGTACATATAAAAATCAAACTCAAACAATTTACATATCACAAAAACTAATAATAAAAACCATATTAAAAAAACCCTATTCATATTCGTCCGAACTTTTATTCAAACAATTTAAGGTCAGAAAATTAAGTGCATTATACTTCTACCATGCAACATTACAAATTTATAAAAACTATATTCAAAATAAAATTGCACCCTTTAAAAATAACAGAATTCTTAGACAAACGTCAATACTTCCTACTCCTAAATGTAAAAAAAACAATAGGACAGTTTAACCATGAATATCTCGGAGTTAAATTTTTTAACTCATTACCAGAAAAAATTAGAAACATGAATGCAAATATAAACGAATTCAAAAGCCACCTTAAAAAGTATTCCGAACAGTTGAACTGAATCGTACCAAATATAAACCAATATAACAACACCCCCATACACATAAGCCCTGCTTATTTATGGGGGTACATCAAATACTTATATTATGTAATTAATAACCGTACTATATTATGTAATTGTTATATTATGTAATTCGTGTATCTTTTTTTTACTAATAAAAAAAAAAAAAAAAAAAAAAAATTATCATTCTCTCTCCCTCTTCCAGCTTAACTATAAGTACCCGTTCACCTCTGTAATTAATTTAATATGTTTTTATTAACCCTGATGAAGGTTCGGGTTGAATTGAAACCGGTTGGTTATAAATATATACAATAAAGTGGTATTCAAACAAAGTTATTTTATTTGAATTATTATATGTAATATAAATATTAATATTCCCCAACTTTTGAAGTGGATGAATTTCATTTATCCATAACTCAATTTTGAAAAGGTTGCAGTTTGATCAATTGGCGCACTATTCGGACTAGGGGTTGTGCAGATTCATTGAAGTCTTCATTGCATTACCTTGCGGACTAATGCGGCCAGTTGGTAGTGAGTCTGGTTCGTAGCAGGATCCGGTTCATGCAATGCTGGCAGTAATCTTCTACCGGCTGTTTTCCTGGTTTGTTTATTCTACTAATGGTGTTTGGTTTGGGGCAACGGGCACGATATTGCGGATTAACCGGGGACGGATAAACGGAAGCGAAAGTTTTAACTTTACGTTGATAAACGTTGTAACATTCAACCTGTATATTAGGGAAATGAAAAATTCCTCGATCACATTGATATAATTTCAATTCATTTTGAGATTTTTTTTTTACTCTAGACAATGACAGGAACAGGCAAATGAAAGCCAATCGTATGAAACCTATTTTAAAAATATTAAAATTATCTCCACTATGTTAAACTAGATGCATTGAAAATTGTATGCATTATTCATTTAAAAAATTTGATTTGGAAAGAATTTCGCAAGATCTGACGGTTTACAACCATTTTTTTATCATACTTAAATTGTTTCAAATTAATGATATTGTGTTTTGGCATACATTTTTTTTTTAATAACGACAGTTTATTGAATTATGAATTTTACGGTGGAGGTTATTTCTATGGTTGTGTATCAGATCGATCTTCATCTTACAAAATAACAACCATCAGGGTAATTAAATATGTAACAATTAACTTCTCATGATATATATATATATATATATATATATATATATATATATATATATATATATATATATATACTTGACAGCTTTCGTGGTCGAGGGGTTAAGCTTTCGACGAAATTTTATTTGATTAGTTGGCATTAATTTACAATTTATTCATTTAATAAGATTTAGTATACTTGCGGCACGTTCCAGAGTATAAGACACTCTCAGTGTCGCCTTGTTGTAAGACCACTATTCAGAATTGAAACTTGAAATGGTTTAAATCGTGTTTGGCAACCAGATCTGAATAGCCAGGTACTCTCACACCTTTCTTTTCACCATATCCTTCCCCTTCCCACTACTTATAACCTCATTAAATACTTCAATTGGGGATGCAATAGTCTCACTGACTCCAGACGGTTGGCAGCAGTTTGGACTATATGTATCTATATTTATATATATTTACTGATATTTAATTGGACATACCTTTAATTTTCAGAATAAGGGTACGAGATACTATTTTCAGTAAAATAAAATCAATTCCGTTGACAGTGCACTTTTGACTAATGAAAATTCCGTGTAGATTTGAAAATTTGTGCATATTGATTCAGCGGGGTGGTAGGGAGATATAAAATTAGGGGCGGATCAATTAAACCCCTTATGGCTGCTAGTTGGAGCCCTTCCGGGCATTCAATTAGGCTAATGTACGTAACGGACACTTCATGGCTACCATACAATTAATATTACGTCGAGCACGAATGGCTTGGTAATCTCACCTGGACGGTGGAGTTTTTGGTAATCGTGTTTATCGACTTCACTTGTAGTTTCATCTTCAACAGCGTAAATAACTATATTGTAACGATTATCTCAAGGTTTCGATATACTCGTACGAGTACATACGTGAAATTCCAATATCCCAGCAAATGTAAATAATGATTCTTTATTTTATAAGTATTTAAACGGAATAGGAGGTAAAGAATTAAGGTTAACAAAGTTTATGTTTTTATTTTATTTAACTCTGCGCAAAAGTCTAAGAGTCTTTGAGTAATCATCTTTGGGTATGCTAGGGTAATTTCTGGGAAGGAAAAATCTATGAGGGGTGGGTAGGAATCTCTCTCTTCAGTTCAAGGCGATGGGTCAAGAGAGTCTAGCTATAGAGGTCAAATGATCTCCTTCAACCGGTTTATCTCCTTATCAGGCCCACCACGCAGCTAGTGACCAATACTTGAATAAATTTCACCCAATTAACCGGAGCACCCCTGTTAAGTCACCAAACGTAGCGAACCACTTGGGGTAACCTATGGCATAGGTAAAGGTTACCTGGAGGGTACCTGAACCTGCCTCCCAAATGGAAATAAAATATTAAAACACACATGCAACCAATTGTAAACAATTTATTTCGTCTTTACTAATTGCTTTAGATGTACTATTTAACCTATTTTTATAGTTTTTGTAAGCAAATCAAAAAGAAAAAACAACAACATTTTTTTTATGAAAATTGATCAAGAATTCTTTTTAAACAATTTTTCCCGCAAATGTGCAATTATACTATCAGAAGCCATTGTTGGATTATACGAAATTATTATATAGATGAGACGTGAAGCGAAAAAAACAAGTTCCGCTTTTTTATCTCCAACTGACCCTTAACTCTTCCAACGCTCTCACTAAATCTACCGAATCCGGTCTACACGCACCGTGTTCATTTATTTTATTTTGTTTTTGTTTATTTAGGAAACAAACAGTTGTTCATGTGAATTAATTTTATATTTAAGTTGAATAAAAGATAAACCAGTTAAGTTCCATTTACAATATTTTTTATTGTTACAGGTTAAGAAGAAAGTAGACATTTAAAAGCATTGGTAAAGAACGAATCAAAAGAATAGACAAACAATAAAAAATAATCGTTGCGATTAAGGAACATTGAAAGTTTATTAGTTTTTAAAAGTTTTTAGGATGCAGTGGAGAAATTTTAAAGAAGCCATATTTAAAACATGAATAAGATATCATAAAAATTCCATTTTCATAACAATAATATAAATATATATATAAAAGTATATCGCGTTCTAATAGTGGAAGAAGTTTCGACGTGATATTAATATGGTGTAGCGCCTTTAATTGTAGGTATATGTCAGAAGCACGTTTTTACGAGGAATCTCTTAGTGTCCATACCCTACAACCCTCTCCATTCTCTCATTCTCATTCCCCTGAACAATAACTCTTCAGATTTATTGATACTAAGAGAACATTCTCTACGTGTGCTAAAATTATGTAAAAGTGGTTCATAGTAGGTTATAATGATTTACTCACAACGGTAAAAACTAAAGCTATAAAGCTTACTTAAAAAAAAGTGATAATTGTTTTGGGTCGATATATCAGGCTTATTTTATTTTACAACTTGCATATTTCCAATGGTCGTTCCATTTTTACCATGACAGAAACCATGACTAGAAAAAAACTTAAGCAAGCACTTAAGTCTGTGCATGTTTTCTCTGAGTTTTCTCCGCATGACTTCACCAACATAAGCTCAAAGAGTAGGCAAAACATACCATTACGCCTAGAAAATAGAAACATTTTCATCACTACCTATTTCGAGTTCAATGGCATCCGTAAACATAAAAAAAATACCGAAAAATCCTCCAAAAAAACGAAGAGTCACGTTTCTCGAATACCCATCAATACGCATAGCAAATACACATTAGCATTTTTATGATAATGTTCTGCCATACATTCCCTTTTAATGGCCATCGATAAAAAAAAAAGTTTTTTCGCAGATCATTTGATATTCAAACGTTTCCTAAATGCAGCCCTCTTGACGGTAATGACTACATGACTGGGCCATTTATGTACATTAAAGTTGGAAAACCGTAAAATATTCATCGTATATTAAAATAACCGTAGAGATAACCATCTGTGACGATAATATAGTAGGTACATGAAACCACAAATATTTTTAAGGGTGTTTGATTTCTCTCAGATGAGAAATTAAAGAAACTTTTTCCTATCTTAAATTTATTGAATTCCTACTCCCCTACAATAACTAACTATAACTTCGAACAAACTATTTGTCAGTGGCTAAGTTGGCATCGCGTCTGGGTCTTACCCAGGTGTCATGAGTTGAATTCCTCTGCTGGCTAAGTCCTCTATCACCACTCAAACAGCATTTTCCGCTTACTGTGGTGGTGTTAGGAGATTTCAAATGATTGTCAGGTTATTTGTAACCTGGAAATGTGTATCTGTCTTTTTATTAAACAAAAATATATTGACCCATCGGAAATTAAAATCACTAACAAATTATTATTTACTTTATGGTAGCCCATTGTTGTTTGAGATAAAGTTAGATCTGAAAATGATAAATATTTTTTTTTACACAATTTTTTATGTCATCTTATTAGAGCGCCTCTGTCTGCACAGTGAAATATGTCGCACCCGGTTGGGGAGCTTTGTGAGGCGGGTTAAGAAGCGGGTCGTAAAGGGTACAATTAATGCAGATCTTGAATTATAATAATAAAGATCTTGATTATACTAAGGATGAAAAACAGTTGCAGAACGGGTGTTTCACTCGTGTCCGTCAAGTTTCGCTCACGTGCATCAGTGCATAAAGGATCAATGCTGATAGCTCTTTGGAGTAGGTTCCTTTGAAATAGCTCTAGATCAAACTCAGTTTTGCATTGCGTCTGTGCAATAGGCATTGCAATTGTGCTAATATCAACGGATTGTCAATCAGACGAACCGCCCGCTTTTGCACAGAATCAAGTAGGTTTATCAGGTGTGTTTGGGTCTCCAGCCCAGAGGTGGCCACCAAATTCAATGGGTAGATATACTTGAGATATGTTGGATCTTGGTAGTGTAACAATCAAAGATAATGATGGTGTTGTGAAACAATGTTTATTTTGAGTCAGTATAATTGCCCAGTTCGGAGATGGCTCCGGACTGATGACGATGATATCAGGTGTAGACAACGATGGCGGCGATGGAGTCGTGGAGACCGGCCTCGTGGATGTGTTCAGCACTGGTGAAGACGTGAGGTCTTCCGTGTACTCCGGCGTGAACGAGGTAGGCGAAGGTGTGATGGGCTGATCTGCAGATGAGCGGAAGATGCTGGCCGGCGAAGATGCCGCGGGGCCGAGGCGCAGACTAACGTTATGCCAAGTCAGACTTGTTGACTAGAATGATGATGTACTTAGATCCTCCTCCGCTTATAAAGGTGCTGATTCCCTTGTTCTCGTCTGCCACAGGTTGGAGTAGCGTCTGGACATCGAACCCGCAGGATCGCTGACTAGATTCATTGTGTGAACGTTTTGCATCACCTTTACATTCGTATTATCAGCAGTATACATATCGCGGTATAACAGGTCGATATTTCAATTGAAGTTTCGTAAGTCTGATTGTTGTATGGAGGTTAGGGACATCGGGTATTTAATACTTACCTGTGTTATAACAACGTCACCATCCAAGTATATTTTGACTCCAATAAATACGATTATATTTCAGAAGGATAATTTTATTTTAACAGATTTAAAAGATCACAATTTTACATTAAACTAGAAAGGCTTTAATGTGGAGAATGACAAACGTATAACAGGACTCGTCAGAACGGCTGTTGAACTCGGAATGATCTATGGTTATCTTTAAGCCGTTCAGGTCTCTGCGTTTAGGGATTACACATCTAAAAATTAACTAATAAGGTTGATAAGTGATTCTCTACAGTTGCTTCAGCTTTTTTTAACTCGTGTGGTCTGATTATGATATGATGACCCTAGCAGCGGTGACGTAGCCGCTACAGATATGTACAGGGCTAGCAGTAGGTGATTATTTATGAATCTGCCTGCCATATACAGAACGCCCAGCTCTGTACCTGCTACTAATATGTTATATATATATTTTTTATTATAGTGGGTACATGCACAGTAAACAGAGTAATAGTTAAAAAAATGCTTTTAATATCTTTTAAGGCAACATTGTATTTTAATTTCCTAGTTTTTTTGTACAAAAAAATACATATTGCATGTGCAATATTTGATTATTTGTGTATTAATGTTCTCCATTAAACGGTTATGCACCATGTATACGAAGAAGATTACACATTTGAGGTAAATGTAAGTACAGAAGGTGATGGAGGTGACAGTTTTACTGTTTTGTCACATTTTTGCGTTTATAATAACAAAACGTGATTATGATGTATTAATTGAAACCCAACTTAACGTTAAATCTGGGATGTTCCATTTAATTAAGACATTTTATTTATAGATAAAGTATAAAAATATCAAGTACTTAGGTTGTATTTTCTATTTATGTTCTCATTGCGAAAACTAGACAAGACTTTAATTATTAATGCTGTGGTGAGGGACGACAAGACGAATTATAGCAAGGTCTTCTTTCAATGCTTAATGCTGGGCTCATAAATTATGTATTTAAGAGGGGTGATGAGAATGGGGAGGGTTGCAAGAGAGAGATAAGGGTGGATACTTTACTTGGTGATATATTGATACTCAATTAGGGTACTTACCCCACCACCGGATGTTTAATATTACTTGGAAATGTACATATTTAAAACCACATTGCGCGTTTATTTGATAGGAGGAACCAATAAAACGCACCGCCTTTAGTAGGTTTGTGACAAATTTTTGTGTTTGTCTATTTCTACACCAAGAAGAAGAGAATAAAAATCCACATAAACAAGTTACTTAACCTCAATAAAATAGTGACATTATAGCAACCACTGAAGAAATTAAGTGATAGAACTGTGATGGTACAAAAAAAATGGTTTTCGACATATTAATGGCATGAAAATTCGAATTAGAATGAAATCATACTTTGTTATTTACGGTTAATGGGGCAAATGTGTCTATCTTTGCAGTCTCACAGCAATGAGAAATCAGGTTGGCGATTTGAATGATTGCATGCGCGTACCCTTTCGAGCCACCTCACTTATTTCTGGGGATACGCGTATCACTTATTGGGAACCACTGCTCTAGGGCACATCTGTTGAGTGATTACAACCTTTCGACACGAAATGAAATACATACAAATATTGAACTTTAAAAGCTGACAAATTTCAATGATTAATCGTGATTTTCTCAATCCTCTTAAAAATTACTAAACTAAACCAAAATTTCCTCTGAAATCATAAGATTTATGAGTATGTAGGTACTAATTAATACCTACGTACTGTTTATCTACAATTATGTGTAACATTTTTCAAAATTTCAAATAACGAATTAAATAATTATTTTTCCATAGAAGTGTCACCATCTCAATGACAATTCTCTTTTCAAACTTTTTTCAGGTCGGTAGGTACAATAATATTAATTTTTATGAATTGACAGCTCGTAGTAGGAACCACGACCAGACGAACCATGGTGGGGTTAAAAATGTAGTTTCTAAAAAGGCCACCACCTTGAACTGGATTCGGAACTTAACAAACAAATTTATGGACAGATTAAATACCAAATGGTCGAGTTAAAACAAGACTTCACTAAGTTCAGTCAACAAAATAATGGTTATGCGTGATTGCGATTCAACTTTAAAATAATTGAAAAAAACACAGTGAAAATACCCTGTTACATGTTCCTTTGATAGCCGCACGTATTTTTCACCAAGAACTGTAAAACTTAAAAAGCTAAGGGTGAAATTTAATAGTTACTGTTCTTTGAGTGAATAAAGCCGGGAATTTTAATTAAAATAGCTTACTGGAGAGCATTTATTATGCTTGCAGCTTTGGTCCAGACATATTAGCTATATGTTAAAAGAAATAATTTATAAACGGAACGCGGTAAAAAGAATATTTTAACATAATCTTTTCCCTCTTAAAAATTACTCGATTTTTGAATTCTGTACTCAACTATTAAGCGCATGAAATTTACAACACTTGATTTTTTCATGTTTCACTACCTGACGTCGCGTTGTCCCTAAACTAACAACATTATGTTTTATGTGAAAACTGCACAAGAGTCCCAACTCCCAACTGTTGCCAACCATCTGTCTACCAAACCTAACATTTCTTGCTGCCAAACCCATGACTCTCCAGAAACTGGCGGACACATGAGAATGTATAGTTTCTACGACTTGTTCTTGAGTTCATCAGCTCGGCTGTGGAACGATTGAAGGCCTCTGTATTTCCTCTTTCCTACAACATGGGTTTCTTCATAACCCGTGTTCACACCTTTCTCTCCCCAAAATGATACTCTTTCAACATACATATATCCCCAAAGATTGCATAGGCCGCAAGGGAGTATATCAAGTCTTCATAGTTTTTTTGAAAATTACACCACAAGCTGAAAATACTTGCGTTGACCTTGATATTGCAGTAAAACAAGTTTATTTAGACTAAGCATGAATATATTTTCAGTAACGCTAAAGCTCATTGTTGATTGAGATCTTCAATCACATATTTAGCTTCATAGAATTATTCGTTTGAATTCCACTGCTGTGCATCTGTTAAGTAGAAACAACTGATTGATTTGACAAGTTTTGTTTATTAAAAACGCACATAGGGACATAGAAACATTAATCATAATGATTTAACATAAAATATACACTTAAATAAAATAATTCTTCCATTTCTATTACAAACGTCCGACAAACACGCCAGGGTTATTTCAAGGTGAGCAATTACCCCCTTTGCAACATTCGGCCTGCATACGTGCACATTCTCATCAAATTTGTTCATACGGTGTAATACCGAGCCGGGGGTTGGAATGTGAAACAATTATAATCGTATTAAGCTGCACCCTCCACTGGTAAGACAGCTTTATATACATATGTTTTATGTTTGTGCGATGTGCAAGTAATGGAATTATCGGTGGTATAATCCGACAAATGACATTTTTTGGAAGACATATTTTCAATACAAGCCATATTTTATTTTATATTTTTGTTTTTGACTTTTGTTTTTTGTTTATGTTTTTTGTTTCAGATGACACACATAAACTTCATTTTGATTTTGGTTCAAGGTTTTGTTTATGATATCCTGCGATAAGCGATCCTTTTAAGTCGGAGACAGAGGTATGAAATCGTAAATAGAAATTGTAATTTTTAATTTTTTTGTTGTATTTTAATTTAATTTAGGTATTAGAGCCAGGAAAGAGTTAAAATAGGTCGAGAAGATGCAGTTAGTGGCATGAATAGCTAAGTGACTAGAAGAGACTAAACTATACTAGGAGAGATGAGGTGATTTTGCACAAGAGCGGCGCTGTATAAATCGTCTAAATATTATAAATTATTATTATTATCAATAGAGACTAGATATGATGGACTCGCCGAACGTCACAGCGGTGCTGCCAAGGTCTGTTATCTATGTGAGAATATGATGTCAGCGCTTTATTAGCAGCAGACACATACTTGGACGGATGACGAACCTCGTGTTGGCACTATCGGTGGACTCTCTCGTTGCCGCAGCTGGTCCAGTTTCTTCACCACCTAGAATTCTTGCTGCAGAATCTCCATCTTCTATCTTCATGTCACCTGTTCCTGTTCTTCATTTTACTTAACTTAACTTCACTTTATTTCTGTAATATTTATATTTTTTGTAATACTTGCATCAACTGCAAAGCGCCCTTGATGTGATAGCTCACAAAAGCGGCGCTATACAAATTGTCCAATATTATTATTATTATTATAACTTCAGCGTCTCAACTGATGTGCCAGTCAAGCTGAATCATCTTATTGTTGCGGAGTTGAAATTGGTTGTGACGGGAGAATGGTTTCAAAAAACTGACTACGCTAATATAATGAGGGTCCGAATTTCCAGTTCACGATAAGATCATGACATCTTTATGAGAAATTCACTAAAGGTGCATAATCTGCATTATTTGAATATATTTCTTATTTATTAATTTTATTTTAGTTATTTGTAATTTGTTAACGTTAAGGTCACCTTACAATAGTTCTTAAACTTATTCTTTATAGTATTTAGGCATAACCCTTTAGTATTTATGTTAACGTTAAGGTCACCTTACAATAGTTCTTAAACTTATTCTTTATAGTATTTAGGCAAAACCCTTTAGTATTTATGTTAACGTTAAGGTCACCTTACAATAGTTCTTAAACTTATTCTTTATAGTATTTAGGCATAACCCTTTAGTATTTATGTTAACGTTAAGGTCACCTTACAATAGTTCTTAAACTTATTCTTTATAGTATTTAGGCAAAACCCTTTAGTATTTATGTTAACGTTAAGGTCACCTTACAATAGTTCTTAAACTTATTCTTTATAGTATTTAGGCAAAACCCTTTAGTATTTATGTTAACGTTAAGGTCACCTTACAATAGTTCTTAAACTTATTCTTTATAGTATTTAGGCATAACCCTTTAGTATTTATGTTAACGTTAAGGTCACCTTACAATAGTTCTTAAACTTATTCTTTATAGTATTTAGGCAAAACCCTTTAGTATTTATGTTAACGTTAAGGTCACCTTACAATAGTTCTTAAACTTATTCTTTATAGTATTTAGGCAAAACCCTTTAGTATTTATGTTAACGTTAAGGTCACCTTACAATAGTTCTTAAACTTATTCTTTATAGTATTTAGGCATAACCCTTTAGTATTTATGTTAACGTTAAGGTCACCTTACAATAGTTCTTAAACTTTTTCTTTATAGTATTTAGGCATAACCCTTTAGTATTTATGATTTTGGCTTCTTTAACATCTGTCGGAAGTTCATTAAAAATCTTAAATCCATTAAAATAGATATTATTTTTAGTTCCCGACAAATTTGGTTTTGGAAGTCTAAAATCTCCACAGCTTCTTTCTCGTGGGGTAGCCATATTTTGCGAAATTCAAATTTACATACTTAAATACGTATTTATAAAGTATCTTATTTTTCAGCTTAAATATTGATTGCTTAATTATTCGCTGTCTCACACTTAACATTGCTAGTTTTTTCTGCATAATAATTATTTTCTATTGTTTCGGAGAACTTCAAAAATTCTTCAAATTTCAAAGTTAATTTTCAAGTTCTGTGAAAGATATTTTTAAGTTCTGTTTTTATATTAGTTCTGTCAAGCAACTAGCCTATAATGATATAATAACAGAATTTAAATAGGACTTTCACAGAACCCGTAAATGAACGTTGATAATGATGATTTTTTCAAATTCTCCGAAACAACCCGTCCTTAGAATACCTACTACAATTAAAAACTGCTCGCACGCCTCTATTTTGAATTAATTCCAATTTTTTTGTCTGTGTTAATTTGCTTTAGCCTTTTTTTGGTAGTCTGATTTCATTGCGCGTCCCTGTGTTTTGTGTGTGTCTCTGTGTCCATGTGTAAAAAAATATATATATATATATATATGCTGACTTTGAATGCGATGATATTTGTGCAAAAAAATAAAAATAAAACCTTATACCAAAATACTACTGAAACAATAATATATATATATATATATATATATATTAATGTTTCAGTAGTATTTTGGTAAAAGGTTTTATTTTTATTTTTTTGCACAAATATCATCGCATTCAAAGTCAGCATCTGTTTCACTGTTAGCCAATTTAATTCTTTTATCATTTTAGTTTCTTTTGAAAATGTATTTTGTGTAATTCTCATTGCTCTACTTTGAAGAATTTGCAAATAATTTTGTTCTCTGTACACGAGAAAAGAGTCGTTGAGCAGTAGTTAAAATGTGGAGCAATCATTGAGTTGTGTATGTATGTTTAAATGAAACCTTTTGACGAATTCTTTAAAAACAAGAGGTTTTCTTCCTAATTTTCTATTGTGTATATTCAGCATGCTTGTTAAATGTCAGTTTGTTAACTGCACTATGCACTCTGTTCGCCTTACTATCAATTCGATCATTTTTAATTATCTAAACGTTTCATAATAGTCAAATTATTACTATTGCTTACTATTCATGTCTTACAAAATCACTGGTTTATAAAAACAATTAGTTTGAATAAATATTAAATCATTTAAATTTAATTAAAAAGCTTTAACATATGCGGCAAAATGCATAAAACTGCAAAACTTGCTGTTAAAATTAATTTATTCACGTTTCACAACGTATTCAATATATTTTAAAACTGCCATGAAAATACTGGAAAATTAAACCACATGATTTATTGATATGTGGTAATAAAAACCAAATGATAATTTATTTCACTCATTAATATGCAGGCTGAATTAAAACCCAACGAAACACGGAACACATTGTTATCATTTTTGCTAACTGAAAACTATCGTGTGTGTTGTTTAGCTTCACTTTGAGCATGTTAAATGCAGGGGGTAAGTAGGTAAAACGTACTTAGAACGAGTGGTTTAGGGGTGTATTTAGAACAATGGTAATTAAGTATAACACAAGCGTTGCGTGCTTCTTATTTTTGTTCCAAGGTGTAACGTGGAAAGAAGCTTACCGGGTATTTGAAAAATACAAGAATGTAAATTAGAGTAATGTTTCCAGGACTTTTTTTTATTAAATTTTTGTTGCGTATATTTTGTGAAACTTTTGTAAAATTTTTCTTAATTATTTAGCTTAATTTAATGGGAAGATTTACATAGTAAAACATTATTTTTTTCGAGATAGACTAAATGATATTTATTTACAAGGTATTGCTAAGATATGGATAAACCGGGACTCGAACCTGGTTAAATAAATTGGCTAAGCTCAGTAGAAAGGTAAAGCAGATGACTCGTGTACAATCAGGGGTGGGCAGTTCTTTGATCAGCAGCTCGTCCATCGGTCAGGAGGTTGGAAAAGGCCATCACAATAATAACACATAAGTAAAAGGCACAAGGTATATTAATCATCTTCTAAAGAAACACAGGAATAAATTGGATCTCTACTCTCTCTGTGACGACCGGATGAAACGAGGATTTTTTTGCAAGAAGTTACAAGAATTGAACACAAGAAAGGGGATAGGTTGAAAGCTTACGATTCGTCCTGAGGTGTGGAATGGAAGATCATGTTGACCAGGTCTACCCGCGCTCAGAGGCGACGGGGCAGTTGAGATGATGAAATGCACTCGGAATTATACACGGAGGCGGGACTCCATTGAGTTTAGTTCGAACCGAGATAATAAACATGATTGGAAGTTTGATGGCGAAATGCATCTAGTTAAACTGGAACGAGATCGCGTCCGTTATTGCGTAATTATGCACGCCATGCCCGCGAGTGGCCTTTGCCATCGCGAGCGACCGTGTTGCTATGACCAAGGTCGGTTCTGCACTGCGGAAGCGCGCCGAGGCCGGGCCGTATTGACTGCCAGCAGCCTGGGTGGTCCGTCCGATCACGCGGCGTTGTGTCGTTTTAACACGTACGCCACGATCGTTTGCATGGGGAAAGCGAGGCTAAAGTATGCATCTTTTTTATAGGGTGACTTGTATTACGTAACAGTATTTAAACGACAGGTGATAATTTTTCATTAAGGCTCTGTAGTAAGAAAAAAGTAAAATATGGTTTTCAAGGGAGATGTAATTGAAATGTGATTTTGAACGTTAGAGGGAGTACACTAATATTAAAAAAAGCGATTTAAAATGTTATCGTAAATTTTTAATAAAATACGAATTATTATATTAAATAGAGCGAAAACCATACAGCAAATGCCTTAAGTAGCATTTAAAGAAACACTGTGAATTTTTAAACATGTTAGATATCAGAACTACGTAGATGTGTTTTTAATATTTTTGGAGCGATTTTTCTGTACAGGAAAATTCATATAGTTACTTCTTAAGCTCGGCAAATGTATAAAAATTATCTTCAAAAATAACACAAAAAAGCTTAAAAACTTTGAAGTTTTGTGTGAAAATGTTAAAAATGTATGGAGAATCTTTTTAAGGCAAGAAAGGATAGAACTTTCAGGAAAGGTAAGGGTGAGGCAAGAATCTAGGGATCAGTTTGTCGAGAGACCAGTTGGAGAGGTCAAAGTATGCTCTAAACCAGCCTCTCCCGATCTGGAACGCCACGCAGCTGGTGGGCTGGCGCATCCTGAACATACCTCAGCCGATGAACCCGGGCAACGCTGCTAAATCACCAAACGTAGCCAACCACTTGGGGTGACATATGTTAGAGGTAATGGTTATCCAATAAATACTTTACGGGGCGGCGGTACCCAAAACGCCTCCCAAATTCAAAATCCTTCCATATCTCTTTTGATTATTACTACTATTAATTTGCGCTTGATGTGTTAACACTTCATTTCTTCAGTAAATTAATCACACTTGTTTTGTTTTCCACTAACGTAATATTTTTACCTATTTGTAGTTATTATGTGATAAATACATTGATAGTATTGTATAATACAGTAAACTACAACAAAAAACCAATAAAATTGGCAAATTTTGTGCATAAATATCTCTCAAAAATGTGAGCTTTGTGAATTTGCTCAGATGTTTTTTGAAATTGTCAGATTAATAAAACTATAATCACTATAATCAGCTGGCAGCAGAAGACAAGTAGTCTTGGTCATATTCCATTCTCTTTGAAAAACTTTATCACTGTCAAGCCACGTTAATATTAGTATCTACGATATGAGAAATTATTTTTAATATCATATATTAAACAAAAAACCTTAGAATATCTATGAATGACTATAAATGAGTGTTAATCTTAGTGGTTTAATCCACTTAAGCCCCTCAAACAAATAAAAAAAAAACACTAATAAGTCGAAGCACTGATGAAATAGAATTATATAGTTGTGGTCCGCCTCAGCACCGGACTTCCCAGTGAGGAAGAAGAAAAAGCACCTTATTTAGATACACCATATTTGTATGTTTACACTTATTATATAGTATCTAATAAAAAAAAGAAATTCCGCAATCAGAGTTTATGAAAAATATTAATTTGGTTTAACATGACTCCAACAAGGACGCATAGTGTACTCCGTCCAACAAGCGGACGTAATTGCATGTAGGCTACACTGTTACGACGAACGACACTTTTGTGGGAGTATTAAAATCATTAGCGTGTATAAATTCACCCCGCGGTTGCAATTTCGCCGCGGTCAATGTTACCCCCCGGTCGCATTTACCCCGCTTGGTTAACCGCACTATGCCCCATCGAATGTTACCATGACTGTCGAAGGGTTGAAATAAAATTGACGTATAAGCGTCGTGGGGTAGATATGCATTAATATGGAAACTGATACGCAGGGGTTGATTGTTTTCTGTTAAAGTGATAGTTTGCTGTAGTCCTATAACAGGAAAATTGGTTTTATTTATACCATCAATAGATGTACTAGCCGGATGCACCCGAGAAAAATATTTTTAAAGTAATTTTTATTTTTTTTTATTTTTTTATATTTACTCCACACAGGAGGCCCTGAAGAAAATAATTTCCCTCAGGGCCTATGTCATCTTTGGGGATGCTGTGTGGAGGGTCTTTTTGTGGAGAGGAAGGAGTGAACATGGGTCTTGAAGAGTCCCATGTTGTAGGAGGGAGGAAACACAGAGGCCGGCAGTTCGTTCCACAGCCGAGCTGTTGAACTTAAGAACGAATCGTAGAAGCGACCCGTTCTCATGTGACAAGTGTCAACTGTGTACAAATGTTGGGCACGGTACGTAGTCGGGATACACGCCAAACGCGCGCCCAACATTTGTACACAGTTGACACTTGTCACATGAGAACGGGTCGCTTCTACGATTCGTTCTTAAGTTCAACAGCTCGGCTGTGGAACGAACTGCGTTTCTGTGTTTCCTCCCTCCTACAACATGGGACTCTTCAAGACCCATGTTCATTCCTTCCTCTCCACAAAAAGACCCTCCACACAGCATCCCCAAAGATGACATAGGCCCTGAGGGAAATTATTTTCTTCAGGGCCTCCTGTGTGGAGTAAATATAAAAAAAAAAAAAAAAAAAAAAAATATCCGCAGAAAAAATCTGCAATGGACAGCTGTCAAAACTCCGTAAGACGTCATCTATACATTCCGTACCGAAGTTATATCTTGACCTACAATAATCCATCAAACCGGCGTGCGGCGATTTAATCTCAAATTTACCGAAGAATTGCGTAACACTGCTGTGAAATCGGGTTTCTTGATAAAAAGTATTATATTATACGATTTGAAGCGGTATCAGAATTTTTAGACGCGAAATGTTATGTTATTAGAGGAAAAATCTAGATTTTATTATTAAGGCTGTTTTTATTATTTCATTTGAATTACCGTAATCATAATCAGTCACTTTGACATTCAGATTAATAATGGGGGATCGTTGATATTATACAAAATTCAGGGAATTTGGCTATTTGGAATGTCCCTAATAAAACTCATCCGTTATCGATTACTAGGCCAGAAACATAGATTAAGGTAAATCATATTTGACGAGCTTTTGGTTAATTTTTGATCAGCTGTCAATTATACCGGTCAATACTTGTCACATAATCCTGCATCCAAGATGGCGACCGAAGATATTAGCTTTTATTATCTTTATAAATTTATATGCATTTCCGGGGGGTAAAGTATATAACTTCAGGAGGTGATTCTGCATGATAATTTAAAAAAAAAAACTGTTTTCAAAATTATTTATATTTCCGTACAAACAATTCAACTTTGAACACGAGACTACCAAAATATTGAAATTTCGAAAAAAGTTTTTTTTATTTTTTTATTTGGAAAAGTTTACATTGGTAAGTTAAACCCATCAATAAAATATATAATTGTAAAATGCATTCACTTTGTGGCTCATCATAATTTATAATAAAAACACATAAATTTGTTTTTGACCACGATAGTTTTATTTTCACTCTACCGGTTTCGGAAGATCCCTTCCTTCGTCAGGAGAATATTTAAAACAAATTTTAAATATTCTCCTGACGAAGGAAGGGATCTTCCGAAACCGGTAGAGTGAAAATAAAACTATCGTGGTCAAAAACAAATTTATGTGTTTTTATTATAAAATAAAATATATCTTTGAATAAAAAGATAATACTTCCAAATCTAATCGAAATATGAAACAGAAACACACAAAAAATAAAAATTAAAAAAGAATTTTAAATATGAGATCTACGGATGGCTTCATACAATCGACTACTAAAGAAACTGGTGTGGGCTCAAAGCCGTGGTTCAGTCGACAATGCTCCGAAGCAGTTCGACGAAAAAACGCGGCTTACCGAGCCTACAACACATCTCGAACGCCCGAAAGCAGATCAGCATACAACAAATCGGCAAAGAAATGCAAGAGAATCATCAATAGATCAAAATTCGAACACGACCTGCAGATCAGCAAAAAGCTGGCTGCCTGCCCGCATGGCAGCAGAGCATTCTGGTCGCTTGCGGGCTCAATAGGTCGAAATTTTTGCAAACCCAGTTTGCCACCTCTTACCAGACCTGACGGCTCACTAGCAAACACCGCCACCGAAAAGGCAAACCTTTTAGGGAAAATGTTTGCGGAAAACTCGACCCTCGACGACGGGGGTGCTGTTCCGCCGTCGGTTCCTCACTGCGGCTTCTATATGAAAAAGCTGAGGATCCGGCATCGGGATGTACTCCACGTCATACGGGGGCTCGATGTTAACAAAGCTAGTGGACCTGATGGAATACCTGCCTTGGTATTGCAGAGGTGTGCTGCGGAAATAGTTCCAGTTTTGACAAAGCTCTTCAAAATGTCCCTGAAGTGTGGCACTGTGCCCTCTGGTTGGAAAAAAGCGGTAATTCACCCTATTCCAAAGAAAGGTGACCGCTCCAACCCGGCCAACTACCGCCCCATAGCGATCACATCAGTTCTGTCCAAAGTGATGGAACGTGTGATCAACGACAAACTGCTCACATACCTCGAGAAGAACAAAATTATCAACGACCGTCAATACGGATTCCGGCGGAACCGCTCGTGCGGTGATCTTCTCGCGTATGTGACGCATGTTTGGGGGCGGTGCCTGGAACGTCACGGTGAGACCCAAACGGTCGCACTAGACATATCCAAGGCCTTTGACCGGGTCTGGCACCGAGGACTTGTCAACAAATTGCATTCTTACGGACTTCCCGCATCCCTGTGTACGTGGATTGCTGACTTTTTAAGGGATAGGTCGATTCAGGCGGTTGCTGACGGTTTCACCTCTTCCTCGCACTCCATAAATGCTGGCGTCCCACAGGGATCGGTTCTGTCTCCGACTTTGTTTTTGTTGCACATCAATGACCTTTTGACATGTGCACCGATTCATTTTTACGCGGATGACAGTACAGTTCATGATAACTTTTTGTTTGACAAGCCCCCAAAGGGCACACAAACTCCAACGGCTCGGAGGGCTTTGAAGCAGAGAATGGACGGTTATCTCGAGAGTATTTCCTCCTGGGGTAAAAATAATCTCGTCGAATTTAATGTTTCAAAGACCCAATCCTGTCTGATTACGTCTAAAAGGGATCCAAATGATAATCTAGTCTCCTTCAACGGAAGCAATCTTCCGAACAGGCCTTCCATTGATATGCTTGGTGTAACTATAAGTGACCAGCTCAGGTACGGGGGCTCCATCGAAGCCAGAGTAAAGTTGGCCTCTCAGAAGCTGGGCGTACTGTACAGGGCCCGCAGATACTTTAATAGTACACAACTGCTCACCCTGTACAAATCGCAAGTGCGCCCTACTGTCGAATTTGGCAGCCATCTCTGGTCTGGAGCCCCAAAATACCTGAAAAAAACCCTTGACTCTGTGCAGAAACGGGCGGTCCGTTTGATAGATTCCCCAATCTTAACAAACGGACTGCAATCTTTAGAGCACAGACGTCGGGTAGGTATGCTGTCCTTGTTCTATCGGTATTACAATGGAAGATGCTCTGAGGAACTAGCGTCATTGATCCCTTCGGCGCCGGTGCGTAGTCGGGATACACGCCAAACGCGCGCCCAACATTTGTACACAGTTGACACTTGTCACATGAGAACGGGTCGCTTCTACGATTCGTTCTTAAGTTCAACAGCTCGGCTGTGGAACGAACTGCCGGCCTCTGTGTTTCCTCCCTCCTACAACATGGGACTCTTCAAGACCCATGTTCACTCCTTCCTCTCCACAAAAAGACCCTCCACACAGCATCCCCAAAGATGACATAGGCCCTGAGGGAAATTATTTTCTTCAGGGCCTCCTGTGTGGAGTAAATATAAACAAAAAAAATAAAAAAAAAACATAATTCGATCCCAGTGGTAGAGTGGTCAAAGACGTTGTCCCGGTAAGACAAAGATTATTGGGTTGATTCCCAGCTGAGACTGCTATCTTTTTATTTTCTGTTTCAATTCGTTTAAATTGTTTAGTATTAACGTCTTTTTCAATGAGTTATTTTTAAGTCATTGGAGCGTTTTTTAAGAGAAATTTGATGAATAGAAAGACCAAAGACTAATTTGGTATCTTTCAAGATTTATAGTGTTTTGTTGTACAAGTTGCATTGGAAACGACTTAATATTTTAAACATGTTATAGCATGGCAGTTTTTCTGAAGCACTGCTCCCTTATAATATTTTCCACCCCACACTTAATCGTTAACAACTGGGGGTGAAATCGATCCTTAACTTTGGTCAGCGGAAGTTTATGACGACATCCTTATGCTGGTTTTTTCCTTCATATTCTCCGATGAAATACATACATACTCGTACTTAAAATCATATCATCCGCCTACCACCAAACAAAGAATATTATAAACTGATGGAATAATAATAATACATAGTTCAGAAGTTCGCATAGTTCGATTTGTGTCAGATTTTAAGATTGTAATTTCCATCGAAGGTGAACGCACACACAAAAGTTCAAATGGTTTACAATTTTCTTTTTCTCCTTCAACTCTTTTGGTATTAGATGTTGAACCGTGGATAAATTAAACGAATCGTTACTGCAGATAATTCTAGCTCGGGAATCAACAAATTAAACGTACATACACGTATATTATTGTCGATAGCTAGACTTCATTTGTTCAATAATTGTGATGCATGCGGTAGTGGAGATTCAGATACTTTTAAAAAACATTAATGCATGGTGAATATATAATTTATTATACGGTTTATGGCGTAGTGAATATATATTATAGGGTTAATGGTGTAGTGAATATATATAATATGGTTTATGGCGTAGTGTATATTTATTATATGGTAAAAGATGCAATAGTCGTAGATTCTACCAGTTTATTAGGTACTCGTTTGAAAGATATTATGTCACTAGTATGAAAAGGTATATGTATAACACTAGCCATTAAAATAAAACATTTTAAAGCAGAGCTTAACAAGTCAACATGCCTTCAAAAGCTACGGAAATATCGAACTTACCCGATATATTACACTGTAAAAAAATCATTAAGAAAAGAATCACGTGGAAAATTAAGCTCGCGTGAGCAACTCCTCGACAGGGGTGACGTGAGGGTAGTGTGCTGGATTAGAGGAAGGGTAGGGGAAGGGTAAAGCGAGGTTGCAGAGGATAGAAGATAGAGGAGGGTTGAGAAAGGAAATGATGGATCGGCACAGAGCCTTATGGCAGATGATCCGTATAAGTGAACAGCGAGACACCGCGACCTGTTGACTTATCGACTTTCAGAGAATTGTTGGTTTCCGAGCGACAGGAGAAATGAATGATTGACTCTATTTTTCAATAACAGTGATTTATTTAAAGAGTTGTTTAGGTGTGAAAATAAAAAAAAACATTTTTCTTGCGATGGGTAAGAGGGGTGAAATGGTTTTATCAATACAAAGACACATGTGTTTCTTTGGAAGTGGAATTGGTGGATTTCATACTATCATGAAATTCCACAAAAATACATTTATGATTTTTTGAAACTTTACATAGTTCAGTGGTATTTTTTAAGGTTCTTTGATTATATGGCGTTAATATAAAAATTATTACTGTATAACCATGTAAACTTGAGTGTTTGTTTTAAAAATTTAAACGCTTTCAGATAAATGAAGATTATTTTGTTTGCATTCAAATTTATACTTTTTTTATATACAGAATTCCGAGAAGGTAACATGTGTCTTATTTTTAATGGTTATAAAACTATTATAAAATTCCAAAACCAAGATGTAAAATTGCCAAAAGAATTTCGTTATTTGTGTTTAAAAAATGTTTATTTAAATCGAGTTAAGGTACTTGCTTGGTCTTTCTCCGAAGGTTGTTTGTTATCTGTTTCATGTACCTTAACCTTTTCAACACATACTAAGAAGGCTTTTTTACATTTATTTATTTCTAATCCAAACCACAAAAAAAGATTAATATGTATTTATTTACTGCAAATAGATGCCTTTTTCGTGTGGTTTTTGTAGAGATATATAACTAAGACATAACTACATAAATATTAATTATTTAAACATGTTTTTTTTATATAAATGGTGGAATTGAAAAACCATACTTTTTGTAATATAAAAGAAACACGTAAAATATGTACCTATAAATGAAAATATTTTTATAAAATGAAGGAATTTTTTGATTTCGTAAAATGTAATATAAATAATTATTATTTCATGGTCGGGTGGAAATGCCAATTCGTTTTTTACATTTAGTGAAGGTTGGTTTAAAATAAAGTTTAAAGAAACTGTTTCAAGCGCTTTTATTTTCAATGATTTGTTTCAAGCCGAAAGAAAAATACACGTTGTAATCACTGTGTACTTATTATGGAAACTCTTTTCGGGATATATTTAGTTGTCGCATTTGTCTACCTACAGCGAGAACACAAGAACAAGAGCGCTCATAATTCACTTAGATTCTTTCTTTTTTCCAAGGTCCGTAACTTATTCAAACATCCCCGAAAACATTCATCCCTTAGCCTGTCTGCTATCCATTCTACTGCGGAGGCAATAATTCCTCTCGCAAAGTCTGCCCCCAAAAACTACCTCCAAACACTACCTTCTTTCTTCCCTCGGAATACAGCCTAGATGCCAGTGGCGTGCATTACTCTATGATTAAAATAGGATGAGTGTAGTTTTTAAAATTCGAATATGACTTAAATTGGGATTTGAATACTTCAAAATCACCCTTTTACTGTGGTGTGAATATTGTGTAATATTGGCCATTTTACGTTTAATAGACATTGATGTAGATATCACTTCGGAGTGAATATCTGTGACGAGATGAATCCAATTTAACTTAGCCAAATATACCACTTTTTCTACCACATAAAAAAAATTATAATGTACATTTCATAGAAATATATTTATTAGGGTAGAACGATTTTAACAAAAAAAATCATTGAAACATTAAATACTTATCAATAATTTTTACTCCAACACCTAAATATTTAAGAATATCTGTCAGTATCTTGTATTTTATGTTAGTTTAAATATTCTCCTGTAGAAGGAAGTTCCTTCTTAAACCAGTAAAAATATAACTATTACTTTAAAGTAGTTTCAAGCTAATTTAGATGTTTGTATTGTAATCATAATAAGCCCCAAAGTAAATGTTTTTTATTAAATATATTTTTTTAGTTTTTAAACAATATTTTTGTAGAGCTTTTCATCCCTAAAGGAGTGCACACCACTGTTGGCTGGTGTTATTCATGTTTTTGCGTCAGAGCCCGGTCTACCTGGGCCAGTTATTTGTAGTTTCGGCTCCGGATTCGTAGCCACAAATAACTCCAGGAAGCGTAGGCGGAGCGCGAGAGACCCATCTCAAACTACGGACTACGGACTACAGAGTAGAGACTCTTCGATATTTTAATGTGAACATGAGATGTTTGCTTTTCATTTTCAGTGTACATATTTGCATTTTATAATAAGTATTTTGGTTTATAACGTTTTAAGTTTAAAAACAAGTCATTTTAATTGGTTACTTACGGTGGAAATGTTATGATTTATTTATACTTAGAAAGTTAAGAGTTAAAAATATTTAAGACAGCTTAAGAAAATTTAATCATTTCGAGAAGAATAAATAAGAGCGGAATATTAAAAACAATATTTTTAAGCTAATTTTGTTAAAAGGAATACTTGGAGCAGGTGGATGAGTTTGTGTATTTAGGAAGCATGTTTACGAGAGATGGGAAGGCTGACAGAGATATTGAAAGAAGAGTAAATGCAGGTAACTCCATTAATGGAGGACTGAACGCAGTTGGCGCTAACAAAAAATTGTCCAAAGAAGCGAAGTTAGCAGTCCACAATGGAGTGCTGGTACCTACCCTGAAGTATGGAAGTGAGGCATGGAACTGGCAAAGAAAGGATGAAAGTAGATTGAATGCTGTTGAAATGAGATCCCTGAGGCGTATGTGTGGTAAAACCATGTATGATCGTGTGAGGAATGTGGAGATCCGAAAAGAATGCAAGGCTGATGTAAGCGTAATGAGTAAGATCAAGAAAGGGACGCTTAGATGGTTTGGGCATGTAGAGCGAAGAAAGGAGTGTAAGGAGAATATACGATGCAAATGTGAATGGTAGCAGAAGTCGGGGACGCCCGAGGAAGACATGGCACGACCAAGTGAATAAGATACTTGAGTCGGGCCATGTCAAGAGTCAGAACAATAGAAGAGTATGTATGAGACGATGTATGAATGTGAATGAGGCAAGGAGAGTGTGCCAAGACTGAGTTGTTTGGCGGTCCGTCCTCTCTGCCTACCCCTGCGGAGAAACGGCGTGATGGTTAGTTAGTTAGTTGGTTAGTTCTAATTTTGTTCACCATTTTGTATTATTGTCGTTAAACATTAAAAAACATTTACTTAAATGTTTAATACATTATGTAAAATAAGAGTAGTACAAACTTCGCCCATTGGGTAAATTTTGGACTATTTTGAAATGTCAAATAAATATGAACATATTTCCAAAACGAAAAAAAATACTGCCAATTTGCATAATTAAGATGTACCGGCAAAAAGCTTGACTGAGATATAAACATTATTTAATTAAATATCTGTAATGTAAACGAAATAAATGTCATATTTAATTTTTACATTTTCTTTAATTTGACCAGTATTTGTGTGTTTTATTATAGCCTTTCTTTTTTTTCTATCAAAATAAATGCACTTCTATACCAAACGTAATATTAAAAAAAAAAAAAAACATAATCTGAAATATTTTCAGCATTCCTGAACATCCAAATTATACAACTTACTGAAACTTTCAGGCAACCCGAAACCACAAAACCATGGCCGCTACGCACAGTACCTAAACGCTAACTACAGCTAATACTTACGTGTCATTAATAATACAAACTAGTCGTTAGCAGAATTCCAAATGTGGCAATTTAGATAGGAGACGTAGGCTTTACAATATAATATTGCTAAGATACGTGGAAACTAATTTAGACCCTAGAATAATGTTTTTTGCCGTAAAATTACTTAATCGTAGGCCTTTCTTGTTTGAAGTCATTACAGAAACTTTATAATAATGAATTATAGATAATGTCTATGATTAAGTTGGGGTCTGGGAATTTGGATTAAATATTTCTCGTGATTCCAAAAATGACAGTTTTTATAAATAATTCAGAATATGTATTTTTATACATATTTATTGATTCCATCTCACTGTACAAAAATCACGTATTTTCTGATAAAAATCAACCTCACTAGGAATAAGCCTGTATGGAGGTTAAAAATTTACATTTTAAGTGAAGCAAACATAGAGTAATCACAAAACTAACGTAATAATCAAAATAACCAGATGGGTAATTTGATAGTATATTGTAACAATATTTGAACCATAACTACTTATTAATCATTATCCCTAAGAAGAAACAAAGTAGATAATAAAGGAAGCTAGGATGACATTCAGTTTTTAGTAAGTGGGACGTATATAAAAACTTGTTATTTAAGAAAGGACAAGGGTGAAAAAATATAAAGACAATCGTCTGTCAATACAGACATCTACTTAACTTTTTAAATTTAACGAAGGAATTGATGGACTTAATATGATTTGTATGAATATTAAACATAGAGATGCCTGATAAAAATAGTTTCATTGACCAAAAGAAGTTTTGATTCTGATGCTGCAAGTTCAGCGTTATTATATGAAAATATTTTGAAGTTTGAAAATTGGCAAAGGCTGTTATTAAAAACAATTTAGAAAAGCCAGCAATCTTAAATGAAAAAATCTTTCATAACATCATTTTTTCATTTCTTTGTTACCACGGTAAAGTTAAACAATAAGTAGTAATAAATGATTTTTCCCATAAGTACGGAAAATATTCCACAAAGATTTAGTGTAATTTTCAAATTCCATTGACTAACTTGGAATTTTGTCAAACGCGAAGATTTTGAAATTTTCACTTAAAAATTATATAGTTTTCAATAATAAAATTTTTTTAGAATTTTGAAAACATTTCCTGATTTTTTGATACAAAAAAGCTAATTGTTTTACGTCGGAAGACATTCTTTACATGTAATATAATATTGATAGTAAGGATATTAAGATAACTGAAATTAATTTTTGTTATAAGAAACTTGTGTATTGCTTTAGTCAGTATATGTATTTACGATTTTGCTCCAACGGGATTCGAACATCTTGGAACAGAACCGTTTATTTTACGTGTGTAAAGAATTTACGATGCGTTTTATATTTTCAAGAGCACTACAATGTACTGATGTACGATACAAATCATTTTAGTTACATACCATGATGAGAAGGTGGTCAGCAAAGCTTCTGTGATTCTGTGAGAACTGAATTTTTGAATTATTCGTTTCACTTTTCCTTTGACGATAGTCTAAATTTTAATTAAGTTCACCAGAATGTCATTGGGCTTTTGACAATGATTCCAAGCTTCCCAGGAATCTAAGCCTTCATAACATCAAGGAGAGATATTGTCACTATAAATTAATTACTCTTTTCTCCAACTTCACGTTTCTTTTGAGGTGGCGGTAAGATAGGTCCTGAAAATAGTAGTTCTTGATATTATAATGAGTTATACACATTAAATACTTTCCGGAATACTACCATGAACATACACGTACAGAAAAAAACAGTTCCATATACACTTATTTTAAGTAATTAATGAATTATTAATTTCTCGTATTTTAAGCACGACATTTTTAATAAATTTGTAAAACTAAATATCTTATAGTGCAGGAGAATGTCAAATAATAGTCCGTAAATCCGTATACAACTGTTTATTGATGGTTCAATCACAATTTGAGGTAAATAGCAGTTAGGTATATGTTGTCATTCTTGATCGCTCAGCGGAAGTAGCATTACCATTGCAACTGGAAACCCTTCCTCGTCTTATATTTCTGCTAGGCTCCTAAAATAGCGCCCCATTATTTAAATATAAATAAATGGTTGTTACAAACTATTAATTCCTTTCAGCTTGTATTTCTTTAGGGAGTTTGTTCACACATTTAATGGTTGAGTATGTGTAATGGTGTTGTGCCGTTGTTGTATTGAGATTAAGGATTATTATTTGTCCCATGGTTCTCGGTCTGGTGCTCAATGACTCTGTTATTTACTTATCTTTGTGGATTGGAAGCATTTTTTTTACAACTTTAAATTCTTTGAATTATGTGATGGTTTTTTAGAATTCTTTTAATGAGTCTTTTTTAGACTATTTCCATTGGAGTTAATTTAATTTTACATGCTAATTCCCAGCGTATTATTTCATAAACAAGTACCATTGTATTTGAGTATTTGCGCCAATATTAGTAACATTGTAATATTATTGCCTTTTTGCAAAATATCCGCATTCAGATGACAATTGACACCCCGAACCACAATGCATATTCTATATCTATCTACAGTTTCTTGCAGTTTCTCTCGTAAAAGATTTTAATCACAAATTTGTTACATTTATTTGTTAAATAATTAATTTCTTGGGATGAAAATGGTCCTATCAAATGGTGATAAAAAATAAAATCATGGCTCCATTCAATTGTGCTCGAAATAACGACAGGTGCGCGGCATGTCCCGGGCTTAATTAATACCTCGGTTTCACCTGTTTCTCCTTCCCCTATTCCTGAACTGCTAAGGGTAGGTAATAAATATTTCACCCTGTAATTAACTTGATATATTGCCGAGCCTATTTTCCACCGAGATATAAGGGCGAAAGAACAATCTTTACTTTTTTTAATTCGGATAGCATTACTCGTGAATATTTTGTTATATTTCCATTGAAATTAATAAAGAAAGTCATTTATTCAAAAGAAAGCAATCTCGTTATAAATTAGTGATTTCACAGAAGAAAAAAATTACCACCAAAGCTTGATGCATGTCGAGTTTAGGAAGATACAGGGCACGCTGTGTGGAAAATATTCTCAGTATTGTTAGGCGATCTTATATTTCCTTTAACGTTGCTTTGAGACTTGTGAGGAGGAGAAACTCATTTAAAACTTTATCTTCCCCGATATCTTATCCTCCATAAAATAGAAATCGTTTCACTAAATTTCTGAACTCTGAATTCACAAAGGGGCGTGTTGTGAAATATTTACGATTTTCACGATTCTTCAGAACAAAACGTTTTGATTTAAATTTTTTTATTTAATTAAGTTATTTTCAAAACTTTCTGATCACAATATATGAAAAAAATATGTGAATGCATTTTGTTCTACTTGAAGACCTCGCCTTGATGGAAGAAAAGTCAGATATCCGGAATGCCAAATTGTGGAACCTGCAGAAATTGCAAATACACAATTGGCATTAAACGATTATGATACTATCTAAGGAATAAGACGAGACATGGAAGGTACGGGGGCTTTGCAGATCATAACCAAACTATTGTAACACGAAGTGAGGTGTTGAGGTGTCCCACCACAAATAAGGAGAGGTGTTGCAAAATTTTCATATCCGAGAAGCAGAAGCAGAAAATTTCAGAGAAAATAGGTGAGCATTAATCACATCATACGAATGCATGTCTTACTGTTGTGTGAGTAGTGCTTATATGGCCTCAGGCCATCTGGGAGCAGTTGGAACTCTTTTGCGGTATTCATATAATAAATAATTAAAACCCTGACCTATCCCCCACCCCTCTCTCTCCAAGCACCTCTTCAACCGTACACCCCTCACCACCATATCTCCACTCATCTCAATTTTCCCTCAACGCCTTCCCCTGTAGGGCAGTTGGGACTCTTGGACAATATACACAAAAAAAAAAAATTAAACACCCCCGCCCACCTCCTCTATTCCACCCCCTCTTTACTACCACTCTCTCACCATCAGCCTACCCCCTCAAAATAAGATTTGTAGATTATAGTACTACAAGAGATTATATTTTGTGTGAGGTGTTTCCCGCAATCAAGATGCACTACAAATATCCCGTGATTTAGGGTTCAGCTCTGGTACAAAAATGTTGCATACATGAAATGTAATCATGTATTGCCAATGCACCAACCACCATTCTTAAAACACGGAACTACGCACAGTGCAACGTTCTAAGCACGTACATATATCGTGAAATTTTTTTCGTGCAAGCTCTATGTATCTTATATGCATAAATGTGGCATTGGAGACATGTATTTGACCGTTTACGTGTAGTAAATCACGAATAAAAGTTTTATTAAAGGATTTTTTTCAAAGACGGGTTGTTTCGGAGAATTTGAACAATTCGTCGAATTCCAACGTTCATTTTCAAGTTCTGTCAAAGATTTTTTCAAGTTCTGTTTTTATTTCAGTTCTGTATAGCAACAAGCATATAATAAAATACTAACAGAACTTGAATACGACTTTCACAGAACCTGAAAATGAACGAAGAAATTTGATGAATTGTTAAAATTCTCCGAAACAACCCGTTCTACATCTTTAAAGAACTAGAAATATTTTTCAGTTCACATCATTAACTTGCACACTATAATATAAACGGAAAATATAATGAGTATTTTTATTTTTACGAATTCAAAAATCGAATCGATATAACTGAATAAAGAAACGTACAAACATATAACAATCGGCTCACAATTCTGTGAGCCGATTCTGCTTTTATTTGTTCTATTCGAGATTCAAATCAACTGATGGGGAAATACTGTCTCCTTGTATTTAAATTCTTGCTAAATACAAACAAATATGAGATAAATTTAGATAGATGATGTCGCCAGAGATTTGATTGAAATTTTTTACATATAGATTTGGACCTGCAACTCGAATGTATACGAAAAAGCACGGACAAACCTAGAAATAACTAACTTAAGTCGTCTATGTGATTTTATGTATATTTAAAAAATGTAAACATTTATTCCAAATTGTGTTTCTGAGGAAGCACTTAGAAAAATATTTTGTTTTAATAATTAGTAACTATACAAATCAAAAGTTTTTGTGAAATGAAATATTTTGAGCGAAAGAAATATACTATTTATACAAAAAAAGGAAGTAAAATAAACGTTTTGATAAACGGAGAGATTCTAAGAAAAATTAACGGTTTTGTGAAAAAGCATCTTTTCTGTCTAAAATGATTAAATTAAAGAACATTTAATAAAAACATTCAATTTTTTAAGAATCTGTTATTTTTTACTCATTTTTTTTAGAAACATGAGTTTTTTTATAAGGAAAAGTAAAATTATAATTCGTTAAGAAAAAACATAAAATTATTAAAACGAAACCAAATTTATTAACGATAAGCATAATTTAGGTGACTATATGAAAAGCATTCATTTTACATACTGCAAATTCATCATTATTTAATGATTATTATATATATACGTAAGCCTATGTGGTGTGTACATAACGAAGTAGGGCATTATTTGCCAGGGCCCAAGGGAATGTGGTAGTTTGATCTTAGGCCATTAATTTGGGCTAATATGACAAACGCTGATTTAACGCTTTCTGGAGATGTTTGCAAAGAGCTGTAGTATAGTTGTTGGTACTAGTCACTGATGAGATAAAACAATATAAGTGTGTGGTGAGCTTGTCTGTATGCCTGAACTAACATAGTTCTCTTATTACTCTTTCTTACCTTTCTTCTACTCAAATTGGCATTTCTTTTTAATGTCAGTATTCCTTCTTCAGCACATAAACAACTTCACTAATCTGTCCAGGGCCTAGAAACCGAAAGATCTTATCTAAATTGGTGACATCGGTTTGTAATGTGTTCAAATTTGTTTCATCAATTTTGCGTTATTTCAGCTGAAATCGAAAAAAACTTTTCAAATAACTAACTACTTTCAGGAGCAGATATATATGGCATGTCTGTAGCCTAGAAGTCGACAGGTGTAATATAATTTGGTGAAATCAGTTTAATTTCAAATTGGTAAAGACCAAACGTCTAGTAATTATTGGTAAAGTGAAGCAAAAGATTTCTGTCTTAAAATTTCACCAGATATCGGTTAATTTTGGATGTACTATTTACTTAAGTTATGTCTACGAAGAAATATAATTGAACGTTTCTATGCAGATTTATGTTAGCATAACCCGAATTGAAATTTTTCATAAATTTAATTTAGATTAAATTTGATAATATTATTATTAAGTTCTGCAAGTGTTTTAGTTTTTTATTATTGTGACAGCTGTTTCGGCTTACAAGGCCATTTTCAAACTGTGGTTATTCCACATTGAGACGACGTATTTATACTATTTCAAGCCATGCTTGAAAATATAAACAGCCATGTATTTTATATATTCATTGCTTGTAAAATAACATATTTGGTTACTTTGTAAGCTACAAAAATGTCCAACGCATCAAAGGGAAACTACTTTTTAAATTTTTCACAATAAATTATTAAAAATACGAAAACATCGACTATCAAAGAAGTGCTGAAAAGAAGCGTCAATAACAACCTATAAAGCCCGTGGGTATAAAAATAATGATTATGTTTGCTGCTTTACCATAGCTCCTACGAATCGGTGTAAATAACGTACATAAAACGTATTAGGAAAAAAGCTCACATACAACGTAATTCACACATTTGAATGCGGTACTTGAACAGTAATTGCAAAAGGGAAAAATTATTTCCCTTTGCCCATTAAACTCCGCGAAAAATATACAGAACTTTAGTACGGGAACGCGCGCGGTGGTGGCGCTACAAATATCGGGCTTTTTCTTATAATGTGTGTTACAGCTTTGATGTTGTAAATTCAGAAAACTCAGCAAAATAGATAAATAATTTTATCTTAAGTAATTCAAGATAGAATCAAGCAATGCAATATTTTAAAACTCTACTTATTCGCTGTTAGATGAATGATCAATCTCCAGTATAAATGTTTTATTTGACTACGTCGTCGTCTAAGATTTTAATTCATTGAAGGTAAAAAACGTGGAATCCTTTTTTTTCGCATCATGTCTTATCTAAGCATAAACATTGAAAACACAACATTTTTCTGCCGGGCGTTGTTATAGTTGTGATTGATTGTGTATGAAAATGGGCAACAGGAAAATCTGTGATCCTATATTCCTGCAAACCAATGAGAGAGAAGATTTATTATAAAAGGTTAAACGATAGTTATAAAATACATTAATTGTCATCTGAAAAGACCTATCAATTGTCACTGATTTTTCTAACGATCGTTGTAAAAATCACAAAATAAAGATTCGAGATTCCAATAACCACAACTTGAACCTTTTATTCCGGTCAGCATGGAACAAAAAAATCAGCCACTTGCCTTCTGTCGTGTCAAGATATTGTATGTCACTACAATTCAGTTGAGTCATTGCTTTCTTGGGAAAAAACCTAATTGAGGTATTTGAAGAAAATATAGCAACCAATAAGGTAAGATTTAATATCTACCCATGTATTTTTCAAAGCAATCTGATAAATAAAATAAGAAAATGTATTATCTTACTGAAACAGTTGTAACTTGTTACCCGCAGAGCAACACAACCCATCCTATTTTTTATTTTACCATCGGTTACCGTTGCTACAATAAGATATATGGGGCTATTAGATTCGGTTTTAAACGCCATTTTCAAGGATGGGAGGGCAGAGGCGTGCGGCTCGCAGTCGTAAGTTATCCACTTTCTGGGGCGGCCAGTGGCGGCGCTATCGTGGAATAATTACCCTCCTCACAAAGCATTGTTTAATTTCAAGTTAACAATGAGAGTAGTCAGTTATATTTCAGACATTTGTTTATACATTACAATGTTCGTTTATATATACCTACCTTACTTATGTTATGAAGGTGAAATGATGGATCAAACCTACCTAAAACAAAAATAAATCAAGGACAACAAAAGTATAAATTAATGTTTTTCATAAAAACACATATTTTCCTCATTTTGCAAAGTTTCGATCCACGCCATAGTACTTTTATTTAAACGAAGAAAATAAAAGAAGTTTTTTTATTTTAAACTCAAGTTTTAGTGATTGCACTTATAAATAATAAAGTTCTGTCAGGTCTAGGTTTTGGAATGTTCATTGTTCATTCTTAAGTTTGATGATTTGATGACGAAACAAATTTATTATAAAGCTTTGATCAATAAAGTGATACAGTTTTTTTATATGTACTAAAATTTTCTGCTTTTACAACAGGTCAATCAATTATTCTTAGCAACTTATAAATGTATTGCGTACCTAAACACGTTACAGTATGGATATGTACGATTCTTTTACGAGGAATGCAAGTGAAAAGTTATATGGCTGCATCTCGCCAGAAAGTAATGCAAGTTGCAATGCGAACGCAAATTTTTTCTGTCAAGCTTTTAGAAAATATCACCACTGCCGATGGCCACGTATTTTGCAGCTTTTGTTTTGCAGTAAATAAGGAGTAAAAATGGACGAAATCAAAATAATCATTCACAGAGGAATACATGAGTATAGAACCGAATTATATTTTTCTTCTGTAGTAGTAGCTAATGAAAAAAAATAGCAACATCGTATGAAAGTAGGGCGTGAAAGCGCAAAAACAAACATATACCATATAAAAATAGGTTAGACTTGTAACAAACCATGAAGGAACACGCAAACATCGAGCTTATCTTAAAAATCGCACTAAATTCAGATCGTTTCGAAGTTTACTCGGTGCTTAATAAAGCGCCTGGTTTATTGATGAGACTGAGTGCATGCTTCATGCGTCATGCTGCATATTCCCAGCTAGAATCAAAGTGCAGGAACAGCGCGGCGTTAGCAATCGTTATGCCAGTATTAACGAGGACTTTCTATCTGATGCCCTACAGAACAGGACGCTACGCTGTGAAATAATAAATGGATGAACTGATAATAAAAATTATAGAGAAACTGTAGTGAATCGGTGTCATTTATTCGGATACAATTTTTAAGATGACAAAAACTAAAATAGTAAAATTTTATTCATAAATAATTCAGAATTCAATAATAACCCATTACCTACTCAATGTGTGTTGTTGGAAAAAATTGTTATTTTTCTATAAACCGTTTAATTCTCTATAACCTCGTGGACTTCGTAAACGTCTTTGCTAATAAGGCGCTATGGAAATCAACCATAACAACTTTACAAATTTAGTTTTGTTTACGTTGTTGTAATAAAGGGTACTTAAAGAAATATAAAATTGAGTGGTTTCTAGAGGTAGAATTAATTCTTCATATTAATTATTAGTAACCTTTGCGTAAAAAATTGTAACCATGGGCTATAAAAAAGTAACATGGGCATATAAAAACCTAAAAATAAAAAAGTAAGTCTAAATATGTAACTCTGGGAACATGGACTTTGAGTTTTGTATTTTATATGGGATGCAAAATATAATTATTATATTTAAAAGTTTGTATCCATTTTAAAGTACGAATTACTAGTCTGTTATCTAGCGATTAGAGCTCTAAAATAATATCTCTGCACTACAAAAGTTTACCAACATTCAAAGAACGAATAAATGCATCTAAAAGGAATTAAACATTAATTATTCCAGTTTGACCTTTTTTGAAATAGAACAGTGGAATTGCCATATCGTTGTTATAACAACTGTAACAATCTTCTGAAATTAAAAAAAAATATTTTACCACAAAAAATTACCAAATTTGAACTTTCTGAGATACAAGTATACAACTGAGAAAATATATATAAACATATATTTACATTTTATTATTTTTTTTATTTTAAGTTAAAATAAATATAAACATAGTTTACATTTTTAACATAAAAAATGCAAATTTAATTTTGCTCACTAATCGTAAGCGCATACAGTTTTTTCTTAAATAGTATAATTCCTTCTTTATTTGTGTTGGTAGAAGATGACTTGTTCTGTTAAATGAACCAATTACTGGGATTTTTTCTTAGTTTTTGTATGTGCCGCTTAAATGTTTATCGATATGTATTTTTCACAATCTGAAATTTGTAGGTGTTTTCCTTCCATTTGCAATGGTTTATGAGACGATGTTTTTCTTTTCGGTGCGCTTAAGATCGTGTAACTAGTTTTTTTAAGAGTAGTTGTTAATATATTTTAAATTAGCATATTTTTTAATATGTTAAGATACAGTTAACATGTAAATGCATCCTCCACAGTATTAGTACCAACAGGTACATCAGATGATTGCGATCTAAATAATGAATAAACGATTGCACTTGATAGAACCACTGCCCTAGTTTTATATACAGCTTAAATACAGAGCATAGAGAGTTGAAAGCTCCGGGCTAGAGAAAAAGTACGTATTACGGGGCCATATAATATATTCAACAAAATAATATATAATATAATATGATAAATAACAGATCTTTTCTAGTTGAAGAAAATGCCTTAATGTAGTATACCTACTCCAATTTATTATTTGTTTTTCTGACAACTGTTCTTTCTTGAGGCTAGAAAGGTAGGTACTTAACTAGGGATATATTGATTTATATGTAATGACACGACATTTATTAATTGCTATCAATTTTGTTTATTCATATGATTTATTGCATCCGCAAACGGATTGAGTTACTCAACTTGCGATTTTTTGACTGATTTTCTCCTTTTTAAAATATATTTATAAATATACTCGTATACTAAAAAAGAGGAATATTTCTAGACTACAAAATGTATAAACTTACCTTTATACATAGTTAGTCAAAATAAGCAAAAACATACATAAAATGTAAGAAAATCAATAGCGATTCGAAGAGATACACACCGATAGACAGCAAAAGCTTCCAATTAAAACGAATTGGCGACGAGCTTTCTCAAAGACGGAGTAGATAGGCTTTATAGCTACTCCGTAGCAAAATTAATCAAGAAGCCTCGCGTCTCAACAAAACTTTTCGTGATTGGGAGATTTGATTTTACATAGGTCTCTGTGGTATTTTTTTAGTAAGAAATAAATAACTAGTAAACAAAAATATTAATCTATCAATCTAATGTGATGTAATCGAAGAAGTATTTAAATATTATTAAACGACCAACCGAGTGGTAGATTCTTCAGTATGGCCGTGGTGTTATGCCTCAAATGCTAAACGAAATGTAGCTTGAAATGACTATAGTCGTGTTTAGGGAACAAATCTGAACAGCTAGGTACTTCCCCTCCTTCCACTTCACAATATATTTCTCCTATTCACTACCTGCCTCACAAATACCCTTATATGGGATATCGTAGTCCTATCGTGATCGGAGCGCTGTTGGGAGCAATTGGGACTCTTGTGTTGTGGCCAAGTGGTCTAAAGTGACGGGTTCCTTTCCATCCACCGAGTTTTCAATCTTTTATTAGCTAATTATCATTACATTAAGAATATCTAATAATGGTGAAGGAATAAAAAAATTTAGAGATAATTTGTAACCCGAGTAGGTTTTTTTTCGATTTAAAAAAAGTATTTTTAATTTATTTATTGAATTTTTTTGAGACGTTAGTACAGTTATAAAATTCAGGTTAAAATGAAAATACACAAAAATAAAAATTCGAGGCAATATAAAAAAAAATAAACAAAAAATTCGACAAAGGAAAAATTTGGTGAAATTAAAAAAAATAATAGTTATTTCTATGATTTAGGATTTAATTTTAGCCACAAAATATTAAGCATTGTATAAAGTGTTCATTTTTTAGGAAACAAAATATTACATCAATTAACTGTATGTTAAATATGTATATAAAATAGAGATAGCTACGTTTTGTGACTTAGCATGGGTGCCCGGGGACATGGGTGTGAGGTTTTTGTAGGACTTGGCGGCTGATGCGTCTATCCACTTTTTGCTTGGCGGCCGGATCAGAAGAGGCTGGTTAAGGAACACCATTTGACGTCTCCTGCAGAACTCGATCTACTCTCGACCTATTACCTTGCACCGCAATGGGAGGGTTTGATTCAAACGCCCTCACTACCCCCAGATTCTCTTAACCACCCTTCTTGTATTTGTTATTTTCCTTCCCTTAAATTCCTCTCCTCTCTTTCCTTGAAAAGATTCTCCACACAGCATATCCAAAGATGACATAGGCTCTAAGGGAAATTATTTTCATCATCCTGTGTGGAGCAACTGTTATAAGCGAAGTAAAACATAAAATTTGACATTGAACAGAATATTTAAAATTTGTTTCTCAAATTCACTTCAAACCTAATTGCGATCTTCAATGGCCATAAGAAACACAACCTCTTCCATTCAAAACATAGCCTTTATACATTAAATTACAATATACTATTCGGATTTATATTCCTCAAGTTTATGCGCGGGAAACAGCGCCGTACCGGAAACCGTAGGTCACTTCCCACAATCGGAACCGGAAGGAAATATTACTCGTGCTGATTGCTACACGCTCTTTTTCTGATAATCGCTGAATCGGAGAGTTTTCAGTTGGATTTAAAACACTTTATATTGAGTTTTTTAATGAAAAAAATACTTAAATTTGTTTTTTCTGAAAAATATAGGCATTGCATAAATCCGCATTTACAGAATCCGTGTGCTTTGATGAAGTGATGAGGATGACTCCAAAATATGTTTTTTTTATTGGCTGCACACAGGAGCTAATGTAAAAAAACTAGAAAAAAAGTCTTTGGATATCATTTGTGGAGGGTTTTTTTTAATGAAAGGAAGGAGAGAAAGATATGTGAACAAAAAAGGTATTCGAGGGGAGTAGAAATCTGAGGGTCAGTGTGTCCAGGAGTGACGGACGTTTGAATTCATCCACCTTACTGGTGCAAGGTGATGGGTCGGGAGAGTCCTGCTGGAGTGGTCTTATTTTACACATTAAAAATAAAAATTAAATAATCTATTTGCTTTACATTCCAGAAATTTTGTAAAAAAATGATCTTTTATGTTAGTTGTGATCCTTGATAATTTTTACAAAGATCAGAATTATTCATAATTTGCTTTGTTTGAAATGGTTTTATCCGTATTAGTAACCAGATGCAAAGATTCAGGCATTTTCCTACCTTCATCTTAATCATATCCCCACCCTTTTCAGTCTAACAATATACCCCAATTAGAAATCCCATGTTCCCACTAGCTCAGAGCAGTTGTTACTCTTGCGTAGTATTGACATGAAATCAGAAAAAATAATTGTTCATTAACAAATCATGTTGAAGGTTTTCAAGAACTCCTACCAGGGTAAGTTTTGTCTCGGTATGAGCAAAGTAAGCATGCACATTCAGTTAAAAAATATACGAAAACCTGATGCTGCCACGTCACCTAACTTTACAATAATAATATGACAAAATTAATACTGTAGGTACGTAAAATTGCCACCCATACAAAACACCGAAATAATAACCAATCAATTATTCACACGAAAAATCCCAAATAATGGAGGCGGCAGCCAGCGGCATTAAATCAAAATTATGATAAATCGAACAAATGATAATAATTTCAATAAGTCATTTTCGGAGGGCACATAGCCGCCATAAATTTGGCGGCAATTTAAAATGAAATTTTCCCGCTTTATTTGAATGCGTGCGCCATGTTTTTGGTTTACGAATGGGCCCTACATTCCCGGCACGATTTTTTGAGGAGGGTTATTCAATCCGGATTCGAAATTCAAATACGCTTTTCCATTTTTCTCACATGGCGGGAAACGTGATGTCTTGGATGGTTGAAAATATTGCATTAACAATTATTAATATGCGCGCGACGAATGAAAGAAAAGCCATTTTTAATTTGGTTTCATAATTTTTTTGTTTAAAATTAAACAATAACTTTGTAAACATCACTTATAGGTAAATACTTAATGTCGACCGGGTTTCACTACAACCGTAGCTTCATCAGGACTGTATAAGTCCTGATGAAGCTACGGTTGTAGTGAAACCCGGTCGACATTAAGTATTTACCTATAAGTGATGTTTACAAAGTTATTGTTTAATTTTAAATTATAATGTCACATCACAAAGTAACCGCTTCATATGAAGAAATAATTTTTTTGTTTTTTTTTTAAAAAGAAAGACAAACATTCCCGGGTTACGAATAACCTGACAATATTTGAAAATCTCCTACTACCACCACAGTAAGCTGAAAATGTTGCTTGTGTTGTGATTGAGGACTTAGTCAGCCGAGGAGTCGAACACACTACGCCTGAGTGGGACCCAAGCGCGATGTCAACTCGGCCACCGACCGGTGTCGGTATAATAAAGAACAATGAATGAAATGTATTGAGCGGGCGCACAGTTAAAAAATCTCCTATGGTTCGCTTTTTGGTTGCTGGCCTGATAATATTAACTGAGTGTCACCATCGGGACTACTTTCACTACGAGCGTATTTTTTAAGGGTACTAGTCCAATCAAAGCAGTTCTAATAAATAAAACTACTTTTAGTGACACCGCGAATATAAAATGTGACATTTATAAAAAAGTGCATATAAACTATCAGATTTTGCATTATTGCGTCAAATCTGAGTAAGTTTATCAATACAAATATTTTACTTCAATACCAATAAAAAATTGCATATAGTCATGGAATTGGGTGAACGTTCAATTGAAAAGTATGGTTCATGAAATATACTGTGTGTATGTAATGATTTGATGCGAGTGTAGATTTTTATTGCAACACTTGTTCATTCCGTTTCGATTAATGAAAATGACCGTTCGTTACCGTGAATAAACGCCTAGATAAATAGTTTGAATACGAATGGTATCCTTTTTATGAGCCAATCTAATGTTATATGGGTTCAGTTCATATCACCGCAAAAGTCAACCGAATATAGGTCGCATAAATAACACAAAGCATCAGAAAATGACTGTATTTCAAAGCCTTATTATTTATGATATGTATTCCCAAAGCCTTTTCAAATACATATTAATACTGTAGCACGGAAGCCAGGACTTCTAGGAATCTTCCATAAAAATTCAACAATGTAAAGACTGAATTATGTGCTAGTTTTCCAGAAGAAAATAACACACAAGGAATACTCAAATAGCCATAATACTTCATATTTGGTTTTGAAAATATTTTCTTTACTCTTCAAGTTTAAAACCAACCAACAGCTTTCTGCATTTCAGACTAAATTCTTGTAAAATTATTACGAAATCTGAACAATAAATAGCAAAATATGCAGCTCGACTGGATTGTATTGTACCGTTTTCTAATTCCACGGTCGCGTCGTTGGAACTTATAGGTAAAAATATTTAAAAGCTTTAAAGATTAATGCCATATTGAACACCTTAACATTGTATAATAATACACATTAATATGGCTGTCTCGGAGAGCTAACTTAATTAAATAATTTTATCTCAATAAGTGAATAACGTATTTAGTAAGTATAGTTTATTTCAGCAAATCAGCGATGGATCGGGATTTTCCCATTGCTAGCTAACCATCACACACTTTTCACGCAGGATAGATGTAAATAAAAGATCTGCACGAAAGATTAGGTAGATAAAGTAGATACTTTTCTATTATCTCAAGTCTTATTAGTTCACAGATTATAAGGTGTGTCACTTCGCCGAATGTATTTGGTATCAATGTAATAATTTATCATATTTTGAATTATATCCAATAAACATTGAATATTTTATTACACGAGGAATGTTTTTTCATAAGTGACGTGTAAAACCTTTATTGTGTCGTCTATGCTTATATATTTGTTCTCAGACTGTACGAGGTAAGAATGCAAATTATTATTTTCTAGCTATTTTTTATGTCAACACCTCGAGAGAAAGGGGAAATAATGTACCCAGGAACACACTTTTCCTCTTTCAAGTGTTTGTAGGAATCAAACAAAGGGTTGGAAGGTAAAAATAATTCAGTTTTTTTTTCAATGCGTTCCGTACTGCAGAAGTCGAATCGTTTCAAAGTGCCTTTGAAACGTGATATTATTCGCTTCTTAAATAGCCTCAGTCGAAGTAATATGATGTCACTATAATATACACAAAATTTGTATGGCGGCCAATAATGTTGCTTTTGACTTTAAAAAACTCAACGATAATTTAATAAAGTACGTACCTAGGTACTTGTTTTCACAGCGCGTCGGTGTGTTTGTTTTTTTAAAAGTCAAGTTTAACTATTTATTTGAATAAATTAAAGATTGAATATACAAAAACAAAAAAAAATCCTGCTTAAAGAGATATATCTACTTTTTCTACAGCTTAGAAGACAGCACCATATTTTTTCACTCAATATCAATGGCGGGAGGATTGTCACGAAATTTAGAACTTATTTCTTATTTTTATTAAATCTAAAATTTTACTGAAATTCGTAAACGAGTTTATATATTTTTTAAGGATTTCAGTAGTTTTTAATACCAAAATTGTAAATCAATACTATAGTATTCTCGCAATCGCCTTAAAAGAAATCATTTGACTTAATAGTATAATGCCTACTCCGTTAAAAACTAACAATACAATATTTTTTTAAATAAATTTAAATTACGTGGAATTATTCAGGGAATGCCAGTGGAATCTTATTTCATGTTTTGTTTGTATATAGTTCTCATCTCAGCATTATTATTCTTCTCAGCGCCATCGAAGAAGGCCTTTCTCGATCTTATCCATTACTCCTTATTTATATTTTGTAAGCTGATCCGATACATATTACATCTATTCAACATTCAGCCAGTGGCTCGTAGTGTTGCGCCGAAGGGCGTCTTATCGTATTGTGTGTACAATTTTAATATCTCTGGGGAAATAAACAGTGCCCACCCCCTAAACCTTCCCGACAACCACCCATCACCCACCACCCTTATTCTTCAACCCCTAGTCTTGGGACTTGGGACCAGGCTACGGAGGGTCGAAACAAACAGGTAGCCACTAGCCACTAGCTACTAGGTGGTAGTCACCCTTAGACGTAAGTCGCAGGTTGTAAACACTTAAGGGGATTCGATTAAGAATTATCGCTTTTATCGGTTTCTCAGATGGTTTTGTGGTTTTTTGTTATTTTTTACTTAGGAAGTTTCGTATTATGAATATTGTCGAGAGTCGAAAACATGAGGGTTACAAATAAACTTTCATGAATTTCAAGGAATCTAATTTTTATCAGGAAATTTAAAAATGGGTACTAGTTAATAAATTATGACGAAGTACGCTTATCTAAATCATTATTTTAATGATGTACAATAGGATAAAATAACTTGATATACTGGGATTAGTGATTCTCTCAGAAATAAATACCCACCATTTTTAGGTACCTATTTACATTTATTTGCCTTAAGAAATTTTTTTCCTACCAAAAAAATACCTTTTTTTTTGTTCATGGTACAATGTTCGATTTCGACAGCAATAACATTCCTCCACAAATTTTGTAAAGAAATAAATAAAGGTATTGTCTGCTATCGTCAGATTTTATTATGATGAAATCTCTCAATAAGTTATGCTTAACGTCATTATCCATTGATGCAAATAACTTATAAAATAAATAGCACGCAATATTGTGATACAAGTAATAACATTGACTTCTATCCTGTTCTATTGCCGGACAATATAGGACAAGTCCTCTAAATTAGTCTCTAAATAATAGTCAGTGAAAAGTCTTACTTTTCGCTCAAGCGCGATATGTTGCAACGAAACTCTCTACAAACACGCGATCGCCTTAAATGCAGCCTTGAGAAGGCGTGCATTCACTTGGTCGTAAAGTTAATTTAACGACGTTAGAGAATTAAAGTTTTATAAAGTCTCGGAACGTTTCCATCTCACTTTTGCGTTGCCCACGTTAGGCAGGCGACAAACATAAACGTGCATTATACACTCACTTCAGCTGGTGACACGACATAAGTTAAAAAACGATATAAGTATATCTATTTTGATCTACAAAAAAATCTAGTGTCTTCAGAAGAACAAATAAAAAACCATTTCTAGGTGTTTCTTTCCAATTCAGTCATCAACATCAAACGGAAATATTGTTTGTGCAATGATGGATGACTTGGTTAGCAGTAAAGTGACGACCGTAAAGTTATTAGCAGAGAATTGAATCCATGACGACTGTTATGTTATTAGCAGAGGATTGAATCCGTGTCGACTGTAAAGTTATTAGCAGAGGATTGAAGCCATGATGACTGTAAAGTTATTAGAAGAGGATTGAATCCGTGACGACTAGAAAGTTATTAGCAGAGGATTGAATCAGTGACGACTGTAAAGTTATTAGCAGAGGATTGAATCCGTGACGACTGTAAAGTTATTAGGAGAGGATTGAATCCGGGACGACTGTAAACTTATTAGCAGAGGATTGAATCCGTGACGACTGTAAAGTTATTAGGAGAGGATTGAATCCGTGACGACTGTAAAGTTATTGGCAGAGGATTGAACGTATTTAAAAGTATTTCATTATTATTTTTTACTTTAGCTTCGCACAGGAGGCCCCGAGGAAAATAATTTCTCTCATGGCCTATGTCAGCTTTAAGGATTCTGAATGGAGGGTCTTTTTAGGGAAAGGAAGTAGAAAAAGTTCTGGGAAGGAAAAACTATGAGGTTTAAGTATAAATTTGGGGGACATCCCTCCCACTGTGATGCAAAATGATGGGTCGAGAGAGTCCGGCTGGAGAGGTTAAAAGATCTCGCTCAACCAGTCTCTCCCGATCCAGTCTGGCACGTAGTAGATGGGAAAATGTATCCGCCACTAAGACCTGGACAAACCTCACAGGTTATGTTATATAATTAAACAGTACATTGGTTATAGTGATGAAACAATTTATGGACATTAAATATTTCGTGGTGGGTACCTATGATATGTTTGTTTGTAATGTCTTTTTGTGGTGTGTATATTTAGTAATCAAGATTTAGTATTTTATCAGAAATTGATTTAAAAGAACACCAATATGAGTTTAAATTCATTGGGTATATTTTCCTGTATCTTTTTACTTAGATTTAAAAAAAAACTAAACATCCTTATTATTAAAACATATAATTTACAACAGATTTTATATTATATTGCCCTGGCTCCTTGGCTCCCTTAGGCCGGCCCTGCCTCTACGCTACAAGTTCACCTGTGATGTGAAAGACATTTTGATTGCGTAATATACCTACAATGATTGCCCCTGAATCAGCCAACAAACTTTGACACCCAGTAGTCAAAAAAGAAGTCGGAGAAATCACATTATTATTACAAAAAGTGCCGGTTCTTCTTTGCCACCAGCTGTGCAAAATATGACGAGAATTTTGCTTGTTGAAGCATATCCTTTCTTTGTTCTGTGTTGATGGTTAAATTCGTGATTCGAGCCTTGTTCTCGGCGTGGCATGAAATATATGATAAGTATAATAAAGCTAGAAGGAAGCATGTTTATGAGTTGTGGTTTACATTTAACCCCTAAGTGTTCTGTTCCAGAAACTTGGCTAACTCGTGACAAGCCGTCCTACTGCTTTTCGCTCGATTTAATATAGGAAAGTTTAAAAACTTTAGATCTTTATGATAATCATGGAATATCTTTCAAGTGTTTTAAATGCTGTGCTTGATCTTGCAAAATGCTTTCTTGATAAAGAATAACGGAAAACTTATAAACAATTATTACATTGATGAGTTTTCGGATTCCACTACATAATACTAGAAGTCGGGATTTATTTCAGTGTAGAAATTCTGGTACTATCTACTATATGTATTCCTCATTGTCCAGAATACTAATGTAGGGAAATTATTATGCTGAATCAGTGGACGTTTTTAATTTATCACTTAACAAATACAAAAGATTGTTACTGAGGCAGTTTAGTTATTTATAATTAATAAAAATGAATTAAATTAATATTTAATTTTTACTATTCATATGTAAAAGCCCCTAAAAAGGTCGTTAATAACGTAATACAATATTAAATAAATTAGTAATACATAATATAAGAGTGAAACATACAATCGAAATTTTGAAAATTCTTGAGTTTTTGGGTGGTTAATCGATTTCCAAAGAATGTAATATTATATTAACGTAGAGATACAGTAATATTTCCACTGTCAGTGCCGCCCAAGTAAAAGAGCAACATTAAAAATCGAATCTGAATGGCCAGATACTTCCCAACCTTCATTTTCCCGTCTCCTTCCCCTTATTGATTCCTTCAGCCTGGCAAATCACCCTAATTGGGGATAACATCCTCGCACTGGCTTTAGGGAGTTGAGATTTTTTTGCAGTGTTCACATAAAAAAATGAGATCTCTGTTCAAAAACTTTATGGTACGAAAACGGTGCTTTGATGTAAGTTTAGTCTAGAAAAATACACTACTTTTAATTTTGCACTAGTTAAAAGCACAATATAAAAAAAATCTTATTTTATTGTTTTCAATAACAAATTTTGATCATGTTTTAACGAACTTGATCTGTCTTTGCCATCACCTCCCCCTGTTTTTCCAATTTTCAAAATTGGGGATGCGAAAGTCCCACTCGCTCAGGACAATTTAGATTCTTAGAAAAATACAGCCTACCAATTTTATTCTACCACTTTCTGGGTACGTGCGAGAATATTTTTTCTCTGTGGAATATGGTTTAACGTTATTTTAATAAAATTGCGTGAAATTTGGACTTGTAACTAACACGAAAATATGACTATAATTATTATTCCGCACCCAGACCGAGGGTCTAAAAGCATCTTACCTATAATTAAGGGTTATGTTCGTGTTTCTAATAAAGAATAATACCTGAAACATGCAAATAAACCAGCAGGAGGCCATTGCCTATCTTTTACAAAATAAATATTTACGAATAATAATTTTCTTTGTCGGAATAACAAACAGTCTAGTCACGTTTTTAAATAATTTGTAAAGTATTTTTTGACATCACTGTAACAATACAGATGTTATTATAGATTATCAACTGCGCTGGGAGGCACATATCAATTAAACAACAAAAAGACTCCGCAAATTATGCTTCATTTTCAGATCTCTCAGATCTATCCATAATCTAAAAACATCAAAATTTGTCTACTTTGCACACTTTCAAGCAATTGTTACATATGAGATTGTGGGATGGGGAGGTTGTGCGTCTTCAATTTTCCATCCCATGATTTTAACTCCAAAACTATTGCTAAGGATAATCTTCAAATGTCACCCGTCAGACCAATCAGACACACTTTTCCAAAAATTTCAAATTCGTCAATTTTACATTAAAACTATTCTTACATACATATGGAAAAAAAAATATCATGAAAAAAATACAACAAAATATTCACACCCGTTAAAATGTGTAATTCATCCAACAAAAACAGCATTCGCCCGGCGACAATTTTCTTATATTGCTCCCAAGATAAAATATGATTTAAAAAATATGCTCCCAAGATGTTCAATTCACTCAAAATAGATACCAGAAAATCGGAAACATCTTTATATAAAAAAAATATTCAAAATTGTCTATTGGTAAAGGGAAGGAACTATTTCAAAGAATGTCTCGTGTCATTAAATAAAATTAACTGCTTTTTTATTCCATTCTTTTCATATGTTTTATTTTTATTTTCAACCTTTTTTTTCTCTCTCTCTTATTTCTGTATATCTTAACATTGTCTATCTTAATATCTTAAGGCGATGCCATACGTAGTAATGCAAAATCATTTGTTTTTGGTTTGAAAATTTGGTCGCCTAGAAATGTTTTAGATGCTTTAATTAAATAATGCGAATAGAATACATCTTGACCTTGGAAATAATCGAGTATTTTTTAGATAAGTCTTTTTATAAGCCCAGAAAAAAATAATGTATAAAGCTTATGAAAACTGGTTTAAAGTTCAAAATCTCCTACTTACGAACCCATTTTCGGTTATGATTTTATTGTATAATGTGGCAAATTAAGTTATTTATAAAATGATCGAAAAAAATTAAATATTTATGACTGAATATCCACAAAATAAAATAAAAGGCACTTTTTAGCCATGTTTTTGTCTTGCATAAATCAAAACAGGCGGATAGTGTTAAGCGGGAATTTAAACCTTATCATTTTAAACGTTATTAATTTAAACGTTATCTTCCATTGACAAACAAGTATATAAAATCATTTCTTATTTTATTAGAGTTAATGGCATCAACTTGTAAATTTACTTACCGAATTATTCATACGTGTATGTATATATGTATGTATGTGTGTATGCATGTGTATATGTGTGCGTTTATATGTATGTATATATGTGTGTATATATAATATATATATATATATATATATCTTTTTACTATTATTATTTATTTGTATTTAGTGTGCTTAGTGAACTGTATATTATATATTTATGTTGTGTATTTGTAATTCTTTGGTAAATAAATATTAACCTACACATACACAAATACAAATACTCCGCACACTCTCTACTTGACACTGGCCAGAACACTCCACTGGGGTGAAAAGCCATTTAAAAAAAAAAAAAAAAAACCTTATCACCATCTACGTAAGGGTTGTTATTGATAGCGGCTCAATTTAAAATATTACACGGCGTAGTGCATCGCCTTAACAATGTCTTAATCTAAAGAATTATGGCTACCATAATTCGGGCATGCGCCTCGTATGGTGGTTGTGTACAACAAAAATAACTGTAATCATTTGAAATTTTTATGAATAAAGAAACACAAACTGTATTTTTTTTCAATATTCTGGCAACACCGAGAAGATTTCGGAAAAATTAATGAAGTGCCTTCAGGTGTGAGGTTATACTTCACTCCCAAAATTGATAGATTGACTCAAATTTAACCCGAAAAAGTTATAATGGATGTTTTAACACAAAATATTTTTTTGTTCTGAAAGTACAACTACTTTCTTAACAACGTGTAGGTAGGTACGTCATGTGACAATATGCATCTGTGTCATAGTGCTTTTAAAAATTACGACCTAATTTTATAAACGTTGCAAGATCTCGGTATTGAGATTTTAATTTAATATTTTCTTCAGGTTTATGAAAATGGCATTGCAAACAACAACAAGCAACAAGAAAAATTAATTTAGTTAAGTTATTATTATTTACACGTTCAGTACATTACCATATTTTTTTCCTTTGTCGGAGCATTGTGGTGTTGCAGCGAATTTATTTTTTCAAACATTCGAGTTCAAGTTTTCAAAATTAAAAGGGGAGCGTGCGCTAAACGAGACATAATTCACTTTTCATAGCCGCTGCCGCAATAAAAGTGGGTACACCAACTTATTACAGGTAGCACTTTCTTAGTGGGTTCAGGCGGGGGAGGGGGTGTCACCAATGATGAAATAACTTAAATGATGCTTTATGTTATTTTTTTACGCTTTTTTGGTGGGAAAGATATTTAAAAAATATATAAGACTCTATATTTTACACAAAAATATATAGGTTAGATTGCTGTACAAATCGCATGTTTGTATTTTAAGTTTTATCCTATAAAAACGATGAAAAACACTTTTGGAATAAATAATTAAAAGTTTGTATTTAGCATGTGAAGTTTATTCAAGAAATACAAAAAGGCACAATAAACGTGCTATGGCGAGGTTTACTTTCGCAATTGAAATGAAAAAAAAATGTTTATTATTTATTGCATGTAAATATTGTATCTAGAAAAGTTTTTTTTTCGTAGATAACATAAGATTATTCCAGGGTTATTTCATGGATCGTGGACCAAAAATCGAGTTTTTTTTTTCTTCATAATTTCCCTGCGTCCCTTCGCTACACCAGCGGCGATGTCACCTCTCTACATTCTGCGGAAGATCGTCCTTTTTGCGCGTCCTGACGTCGCCGTGAATTATGATCACCGCAGTGCTAGTGGCTCTTTGCCCGAGTGCTCATTCCACCCAGCCTCCCCCGGCCACGTGATCCGTCTTCACTAGAATTTTTTCACGTATTCGAGATATTTCACATGGAGGTATTTTATTATAAGTTTATATATTGAAGGGAGGGAATAATGAATCTCGTTTACCCACATTTCCCCCATTTAGAGAAAACGCATCTTTTTGTGTTGTTTTGTTCTACGATGCCACGCAGAACTATTTAAAAAGATGTATTATATACATATTTTTTAAACTTATTGTGACTTTTTGTGGTTACGTATTTCGAGTCAGACAAACGGAAGAATATGAATGGGACGATGTATGATAATGAATGGATTAAGGAGCGTGTGTCAAGATAGAGTTGCATGGCTACTCTATATCTACCCCTTAATGAAAACGGCGTGATAGGGAGTTAGTTAGTTATTCAGTTGTTCTTTTTGCTTCTTGTATATTGTCGGTTACATTTGACAATATTGAGAATTTGACACAAGCACAGTCTAAATTAATACAGAAGGATATTATTTAATATACAGGGTGTATCGGCACTAACCCGACAAACTTTAACCAGTTATTCCTTAGCACATTTGGAGTAAAAAATGTTATGGGCACTTTGCTGTCCGGTAGCATTTTTTTTTTTAAATTAAAGACAAAAAAATTAAAAATTTCCACACTACATCACTGTCATTGGCATTGCTTTTCGTGTTCAATAGCTGTTATAAGCAAGTATGTCGAAAAGCGTCTTCGCTCTTTCGCACACACTAAATAATAATAGTTAAAAATGAGACGAATGATGCCGTGCCATTTCTTTGTGATTGTAAAAGCGCGCCAATATAGGTTCACACGTACATTATTCAACGGAATTCGAATAAAATATTGCCAGATGGATTTTCAAACTTTGACAAAGGATAAAACAGTGGTGACATGTTGTGAAAATATGAATAATAATTTTTTTATTAAAAAAAACGTTACCGGACAGCAAAGTGCACATAAGATTTTTTACTCCAAATATGCTAAGGAATAGCTGGTTAAAGTTTGTCGGGTTCGTGCCGATACACCCTGTATATTCAATTTATTTCATAATCATTTTTTCAGATATTTCAACCCGTTCAGATTGGCACTCTAAGAGCCTTTATTAAAAACTTTAATATGAGAAATTAACCTTATAAAAACACTGCGTTTATTTAAAATGTCTTAAGTCAACATATAAAAAATAAGGGAGAGTATCTTTTAATGAGTTTACAAAAACGCTTTTGTAGGTAAAATACAAAATCACCATTTTCCGTAAGCTTTATGGCGGCTTACTCTATATACGATTAAAAGAAATTCTCACTACCCATAATAATATAATCAATTTCAAGAATCTCTATCGGTAAAATTAGGCATTTCGGTCTATCTATGACGTCTACTGTAAAGATGAATTTTGTACGTGTGGGTGTGGAATATCGCAGATATTATTAAAAGACGTCACGGAAGTCATTGGAATCCCTCCTAACATATCTGTGTAATTATAAATATTCTGATATGTGACACAAATACGTAATGAGTGATCATCTACTAATGGAATCGTAATACGGAGATCCTCTGAAGAACTTTTTCGCAGTATCCTGGAATGTATCTCCATTATTTGGGCCCCTTCTGAACAAAACTATATCCTAGAAATAGGTAAAAATACAGAGGGAGTTTATGTGTTACCTATATATGAGAGAATATAAATACTATTCAGACCTGTATCGATCCTTGTTTTTAACAGGATTGCTCGATTTCAACATCTTAGAAACCCGAAGAAAAATATTTTGAAGTAAATAATTTTTAAAGTTAATCTCTCAATAATAAATTCACCTATTTTGAAAGAGGTAAACTTGTGTGTGCCTAATAAGGTTACTCGTGGTAGGTCCCATGCGCTTTTTTTTACTCCTACCTATAAGAACGCATCAACCTGCATAGTGATTCAACTGCTTGACGATTCCATATTGTTTATCAACATTTTTAACGTCACTTAAGATAATACTGATAAATGGAAACGAAACATGGAAAATATCAAGATACAGAAAATAAAAAAAAGGTAACGGTCGCAATTGATAATCATTCAAAAAGATAGCAGGCAAATTATGAGAAAAAATAGTGGAAGATAATATTCCAAAATGTAATTTTAGTAATAATTCAACGTTACTGAAATAATTATAAATATGTTATGCAGTGTTTTCTTAATGCGGTTGAGTGGTTTTTTTTTGTTAGTATGTTTTCTTAGTGTGGTTGAGTGGTTTCTGTCTTTTTAGTATGTTTTCTATTTTTATGTTACGTATTCAGCTTTTTAATTGAGTTTTAAATGCTTTAATGTTGTTGTGATATTTTAACGAGAGTTGGATTTTTTGTAGCGTTTATACTGATATTCTTTCGTAATTTTGAATAGAGATATACTGTAGCAATCATTTAATATTTTTTGACAAATAACGAACACGTGGTTGGATCTTTGAATTGGCTCAGATGCTGCATGCGGATATTTTCTATCTAAGTAAGGACCATCCTTACTTAGATAGAAAATACATCCCGGAAGAGAGGAAAATGATGTGTATTTTATCACTTTCAATTCTCATCAGAAAACAATGTAAAACAGTTGAACTATTTCAGTGTTTTTAGTTGAAATAATACGAATTTCAATTTTAATACGGGATTTGCTGTTTTAGGAACACGTGTCTTCTAAATTTCCAATAACCCAAGTGCATCTGAAATGATCTGCAGAAGTTAGTCCTGCATATCAAATTAGTATTAGTAGACCTTTGTTACGGAGATTCGTAAGTTGTATGTACTAAAAGTGCTAGCAATTTCCAGGAAAGAGGAATGCCTTTTATACCATTGTTCAATCTAAGTTGAAGTGTAAAAAACGCTTCTCTGATATCTGAACATCAAAAACACTCCAACGGTGAATCGACATCGTGAAAATTTCAGGGCTTATTCTATCTGGAACTTCTAGTCATTAATAAATGAAGATACTCAGTAGAAGGTTTCGGTTTTGCAGTCCACTTGTGAAAAGTATGCTTTTCTTGCGTTTTGTAGAACCTTTTATACGTGCGAGCTGTGGCCAACTTCAAGAAGAGTAGTATGGAAAGGCTTCGCATGTGGTACAACGACGCCTACCACATAATATTCGTCCTTCCCAGACACTGCAATGCTCACGAAGCGGCTGGTTTTGCAGCCCGTGTAAGAACCTGGGCGGCAGGATTAAGGCAAATAAACAGTTCTGAAAATGTTCTCATCATAGACATTTCACAAGAGATTCCATCAACGAAGAACATTGAAGAAAGATATTGGCCCTACCAATCTCAAATGTATTATTTTTGCATTTATTGCACAACCATCATTTCCTGTATTATAATTTTGTTGTGAAGATATATTATGTATTGAAATTAAACTATTTATTATTTTAAAATAGGTTTATTCTGTTGCCGGAATAAGCCGGCCGTGAATAAATTTGATTAATATTTTATATACCACACAAGTAATTAATCACAACAGAAACAGCAAGATCATTTAAGTAATCGCGGCGCGAAATGATTAGGTTATCTTGATTAGCGCGTTAAAATATGTAAGACGTAGACTGACTGACCAAGTACCTCTTGACGCTGCCGTTATATAGGCGCGCATGCGTTGAGATTAATCTAGCGAGTAGGTAGATGGGCTGTACCTTCGATGTTTCGCTAGTAGGTTCTAATGCGATTCAAGTTGCACCTAAGAACGTTTCCGAACATTCTAGTTATTATATGTTGCCGCCCGCTACGCAGGAATAGCGCGGTAGTTTCTAGTACCGTCTGACTTGATCTCTATGCAACGGCTGAAGTGTCTAGTAGGTTCTACGACGGCCAAGGCACCCTAGCACCTTAGAGCTTGGTACTGTGTACTAAGTAGTACCTACCCGACACCGTCCGACTCGAGTGGTGGCGTACCACCACTATTTATTTTCCTTGTAATTTGAACTTTCTTACGTGTAATGATTGTTACACGTAATTATTTTATCTCTTTTCTAATTTGTAATTTTTTATATTAATTTTGCTTTTATTTTTCACTTTAATTTGAGTTATTTGTAAATAAATTGTATTATACAGTTTTTCTACTATCCCTGGGAGTATTATTTTCCCTCTTCTTGCGTCAACTGTGGGTAGAGGGAGGTTGAGTTGCATAAATGAGGAGATATCCGATTCCACTTAAATAATTTCCCTGGCTGTTACATAATGTTATTGGCTATTAGGTGGTTTGCAATACAATAAATAAATAAAAATGGCACTTTAACACCAAACCTTCCCACCTCAAAAGAGAAAAGTGGGTGGCCCCCAAAGTTTGTACTTTGCTCCCATACTCTATACTAAAATTCCCAGAGCTTGCTGGCGAGTTATTCCGCGTTCACGTGTCATAATAAAGTTGTTGTCAACTAAGCTAAACTTCGGTGTGTTACCGACTAGTATACTAACTACCACCAAAGGACGTGTAAAACTTTCGTATAGTTAGGTGGGCAGTGAAGGGTTGTGTGTTATAGCGTTTAGAGTTAGAGTATCAGATTTAAAACTGTTCTGCATTTGTTTCAAATTATAAGTTTATTTATCTACAGCTTTACTAAACTGCATATTTTTCTTAATTATTTCTCTTCTCTTTCTTTTTTTACTTTCGGTTCAGAGAAATTGACTTTTCTGATAATTGAAATTTAAATTTTATTTTAGAATGGCGGTAAATATATATTCCACCCGAAGATTTCAAAATGTACACATAAGATAAAAAACCATCAGTTCAAATACGTAAAATTGCTTTATTTGTGGTCCTTGGCTAATATTGTTGCATATTTTTTTGAGTATCTACCTATAAATAGTTATAACAGTAAGCAATTTAAGAATTTTTACAAAATAATTTAACATTCGAACAATTTTTTTGACTAAACGGACAATTCCAATGTGCGAAATTTCTTCAAACATGTACGAAAAACCTTTGGTCTAAATACAATTCTTTGAACAATCGGCCAATTCCAATTCCAATGTGCAACAACTTTTTTTATGTTCAATCGATAATTAAGATGTGGTATGCGGTAATTGTATATACCTAAAATGCCTTAAGTTCATGGGCAATTACAATCGATAGGTTTATTTTTTATATTAACTCCACACAGGAGGCCCTGAAGAAAATAATTTCCCTCAGGGCCTATGTCATCTTTGGGGATGCTGTGTGGGGGGTCTTTTTATGGAGAGGAAGGAGTGAACATGGGTCTTGAAGAGTCCCATGTTGTAGGAGGGAGGAAACACTCAGGTGTCTCCATTTGAACAATTCTTTGTCCGATCGGCCAATTCCAATTCTCAAATCATTGTTAAGTAAAAATGTTATCCTCTAATATCCTTCGTTCTATCTTCTGTCCAGCGAATTAGACAATTCATTATCTAGTTTTATAATTCTATTACTGACATATTTTTCGAGAAATATCATCTTATTTGTCCATTTGGATAATAATTTATCCTCTTATATTTTTTAGGTACACATTTTAACACAATTCACATACTTAATTACAAAACAAATGCAGAATCTATTTTTTCTATTAATCGTGCTCTTCATACATTCAATAATATTTGTCTAAGCTCTAACATGAACATTTTTGCGCTGCGCATATTTAAAAACAGAATCATGTCAATGATATAAACAGTTCAATACGCATACATATACACACACTCACATACACACCTAAACACTACCAATACACTCGGTAATTACTAAATATACATACCACATAAATATATAAGACGTTACAAGAAAACATATATCATAGGTACCCACTACGAAATATTTAATATCTGTAAATTGTTTCATCACCATAACCAATGTACTGTTTGTTTCTATAATATAGAATAAATAAAATAATTATGTATTAAAATGTCTTTATATAATAAATTCAATGATGAAAGCTTAAACATTTTTTCGGACAATTCTATTTTGGAAAATATGTTCTTTTTGGCTATTTGAATAATTCTTTGTGTTATTGGAGTATTCCAATTTGCAAAATATCGTAAAATTCATGCATTTGGACATCAACGGTTCTCTATTAAAATTGTAGATTTTAGCACTTCCGTATGTAGCTTTGAAATTATGTTTAACAGATTTTAGCAGCGACATACGGGGATTTGGGAATCATTGACAGAAGCATATACAGACGCAGACTTTAGGGCAATGATAACTCAAAGCACATTTTACTGTTGAATTTTTATTTTTATTGTTTATCATGAATAGAAATTCATACAATTTCCGAAAAATAATTATTGCGATGCTCCGCTGTTACTGGAGCCTGGCCAATGCGACCTTTGTGAAGTATATATTGTATTTATTTATTTAATGATAAACCGCAAAAGATTCCGAACTGCTTTCAACCGTCTGGAGCCAGTGAGACTACAGCATCCCCGATTGGGGTATATTGTGAGGCTTAAGGTAATGAAGTGAGAAGGAGATGGAGAGGAAGAAGGTGGGGAAGTACCTGGCTAATCAGATCTGGTCGCCAAACACAACCAAAGGCACTCCAGTCAACATTTAAATTGTGAATGGTGGTCCTGCACCAGGACTATTCTCAGACTATATTCCACTCTGAAACGTACTGCAAGTACACTATAAAGTATTTGAAATCAGTAATTTGTGAAATAATACAGATTTGAACCCGTGACCTCCATCTTGCTAGTCGAGAACCTTACCCCTCGACCACGGAGGCCGTCAGACTATAAAGCCGTCAGAGGAAAATATAAAAATATATTTTTAATGACTGGAATTTATCACTTAGGATTTTATTTCGCTTTCATTACGTCAGCTGTGGAAAAGACAAATGATGTTGAAAAATACCGATGAAATCTTTTATTTTCTAAATCTAAATTAAAGTTATTATCAAATCATGTTTACGAATATTTGGAAATGATATCATTTTTACATAATTTAAGAAGAAACTTACTATTCTACTACATGCGTATTACATTAAGAAGAAGCAACTTTTCCAAACATGCTGTATGAGCTTCTACACTAGCGAGCTATGGACGACATACACACAAGGCGTCATGAACACACTCCGAGTACAGTACAACCACGTATACAGCATACATTCACCGAAGGAAGGGTGCATGGGTTCGCTGCTTTGATGCGCCACAGAGTAGCCGGGACGAGTCAGCGCTACCAGAGATCGGACAACACTCTTGTCCAGGCCGTTGCCCAGTGGCAGGGACGCCTCTACACAAGAGATGGAGAATTTCTCTCAAGCCACCATAAAGTCCTAATGTGTTCATCAATGTATTAATTTTTTATTTATTTCTATATTCATGTTTTATGTATTAACTTAAATGTAAACTTTTTTGGCAGGCAGAGCATTGCACACACCGCTCTGTCCAGCTTAAATAAATATTATTATTAAACTTGTAAAATATTTGATAAGTGTAAGAAGCTATAAAGGTGATGATTTTTTTATGATAATAATTGTGTTGGACAAAATATATATACTTATAAAACGTAAAATAAAATAATTAGTAATAATACGTACGACAATGCTCATCGCTAAAATTTTCGGGTGGATTTTTAATAAACGGCGGAGTAACAAAACTCATAGCAAATCATTCAATTCGCTGTTATTATGTTTTTATTCTTCGTATCCCTTAATTTTCCAGCCAATTTTCGAATATTACGGAATTTGCATCGGAATAAAACCATGAAGGAAATTCAATTTCAATATCGTAGCACAAAAATCCAATTGAAACGCGTTTTTCATTCAGGTGCGGTATAAGGATTTTGACGCTGTTATTTTTGTGTTGGCAAAGAGAATCAATATATTGGCTAAATTGTAGTATTTACCGTGCCGTTTGGCTCTTTCATTTTGTTGGCAAAATTTTGCCAATTCTCAAATGCAAAAAAGTACTGAAATATAGTAACATAATGAATCCAAGCTCTTGGTTAGTTAATACTTTTACGGTTTATTAAAAAAACTTAAATAAACCAACATAATAAATAACGCTCTTATATATTTTTACTGAGTTATGTAATATTAGCACAACTCACTCTTTTTTAATAATATATATTGTAAATGCTGTTGTTTTATCCTTGTACCGCTAAATACCATGAAATATTTGTACGGTTAGAACTAAATAATGAAAAAACTTGGTATTTCATCAGATCACTGTGTGGTTCAGGTACTTTTTGGTTCAGGTAATTGGTGGTTCGGGTACCTTGTGGTTCAGGTACTTTTTGGTTCAGGTACTTTGTGGTTCAAGTACTATGCTACAAATGTATTTTTTGGAAAGCAAACATACTTTACTATGCATGTACCTAAGTGTGTAAGTTTGTACAAGTAAGCAAATGTTTATGTAGCTACTTAAAAAACGATGTTTTTTCTTTTTTTTACATTAGCTCCACACAGGAGACGCTGAGAAAACACATTGCTCAGGGCCTATGTAATCTTTGGGATACCATGTGGAGGGTCTTTTTAAAGAAAAATGAGAGAGAGTTCTGGGAAGGAAAAGGGTTTGAGGGGTGGATATGAATCTAAGGGTCGGTGTGTCGAGGAGTGACTTATGTATGAATCCATTCCTCCAACTGCAAGACGATGGGTCAAAAGAGAGTCTGGCTGGAGGTCTTCCTCAACCAGCCTTTTCCGATCCGACCCGATCGACCCGATATTCAATCATCAATAAATACCAGACTATCGTTGATAGTCTCTACTGCGTGGATGGGACTCACCTTGTTTCTACATTCCTACAAAATGCATAACTTAGATCTTAATTTATGTTGGTTGTATAACACGTTTTGCTACCCTTTTCACTGTAGTTTAAAAACAGACATTATAAAATTATTACGGAAATTCTATTATTGTTCTCGTCTTAATTTTTTAAAGATAACAAAGTAAAGGTTTTAAAACTGCATAGGTCGTAAAAAAATAGGTAACGCATAAATTGAATGGTTGGTGGTGATTACACATATGGTGATTGTTGATACTGTTACGACCCATCTGATGAATTCAATTTCATAGGATAAGCCTTAATAAACAAGGTATTTGACAAAAGTAATCAACTCTTACTTGCGGTTGTTCTATAGCGAATCACTTTGTTTTACAGGAATTTTAAAATGGTCAAAATAGGAAAATACTAAAGAAAAATAAGTCATGTTTATATAAAAGCTATAAAATTTAAAACCATAATTATTGTATTTCAAAACTAATTGAAGATAGTTTTAAAGTCTCGATTAGGGTGGAGCCTTAATTTTCACAACAATAAAAAGGGAGATGTGGCATGCAATCTGACCAAATTCTACAGACTATAAAAGCGGATAGGCAAAAATAGTAATGCATTTGCTGTGTAGGCAAAAACAAAGGCTGGCACCGCTGTGCGTAGATCCGATTTGAGGTAGACCCGTTGTCATACTAACATTGATTTATATCCTATCATTTGTTTCTAATGGGTTAGGCCGTAGATTTTGCCACTTGTAACATAAAAGTAACGCAGACAATTTTATACGACGGTAACATAAAACGTAAAAAATATTCCTATTTGCAATCAGGATATAAATCTAAAATTAAAGCAAAGTGAATACTAAAACATCTGAAATTAATAGTTTTCATATTTTTAAAGTATAATACGGATATATAATCATTGTAAAATTACTGAAAGTTACCTTTAAAACCACTTTTATTTTTTACTGATCATGCACGACCCAACGCGTTTGACAATTCACTGACAAAGAAAAGTGGCAGTGCATTCCAGAGTTGCTAATATCGAAATTAAAATTCGCCATAATTCTCTCTTAATTAATTGTACGGCCAAAAATGAAAACGTTAAAATAAGTAACATAAAAGCGAAATTCTGGAGAAACATCTTTGGAACACGAAAAAAGATAGACATTTATTCTTTCATTACGATTATTTTTTAACGGTCATTAAAGCAGGGTAAATATTTCTTTTTTTTCGTAGGAAGCAATTACTTTGTGGTTAGACATTATATTTTTAATTAAATCAAACACTTTGTTTTTAATCAACCACGAGTTTTTTTAAATTATTTTTCACATCGACCGGTTTCGCTTATATCAAGCTTCATAAGAATATAAATAACAACTTTCGGTGTAAAACTGAAACAAGTCTATGTGAAAAATAATTTGAAAAATTCGTGGTTAAAAACAAAGTGTTTTATTTAATCAAAAATAAAATTTCTAACTGTCCAGAGAAAAAAATAACTTACAAATTGAGTCTTTTTCATACTTTTATTTCAACCACGAGCGTGTATGAAAGTATGGAAAAGACTCGTTACTATGCGAGCTAAGCTAAACTAAGTTAGTACTAGCTTAGCTTCGTTCTCGGTGGATACTGTGCCTATACGCCGCGGCGCCGCTTCAAGTCTTCAAGCTGCTAAAAGACATGGCATTTTTGCTTAATCAAAATCTAGGTTTTTACACAGAAAATTAATTTTATTTTTTATTTACTATACGCTTATAATTATAATATTTACATAAAAATAGCATGAGGATAAATGAATTAATTTGCTAAAATTGCTCGGGCAACTTTAAGAACGATACCTTTTCATAAAATTTACAAATACAAACACTGAGAATAGTGGAATAATCTGGGGCCTCACCCTATTACCCGTGGTTAATTTGATGATAATAATGGTTTCAATAGTTTATATAATCAACAGATTTATATATTTCTTACAGCAAATAATATAATACACGCTTGCATGTCATAAATATAACGTAAACAATTATTTTTCGTAAAGTTTTGCCAACTTCTCCTAACACTAGTTTCATGTAGTTAACTACAGGTTGTTCACAATTTGTGCTAACCTTTATTCATCCACTGAGAATAATAATGAATATGTAACTTCCCTTGAAATTCAACCCAAAGCGCTCAAGCGGCGTTTCAAACTCAGTTTGTTCTTCTTCTTGTTTCTGGAACTTGTTGTTTAATTAGAGCAAAAATGTTTACAACTAGAAACGTGTCTGATATAGTGAGTTTCACGAATCAGGACTTTGGTGTTCATTTGAACTTTACTCCTGAAATAGAACATAGAACAGGGTAAATAACAATATTCACTTGAAAAAAATGGTTTATCATTTAATGTTTACAACTAGAAACGTGTCTGATATAGTGAGTTTCACGAATCAGGACTTTGGTGTTCATTTGAACTTTACTCCTGAAATAGAACAAAGAACAGGGTAAATAGCAATATTCACTGAAAAAAAATGGTTAGCATTTAATTTTTGCATTACGTTGTTGATATAGTGAGTTTCACGAATCAGGACTTTGGTGTTCATTTGAACTTTACTCCTAAAATAGAACATAGAACAGGGTAAATAACAATATTCACTGGAATAAAATGGTTTAGCATTTAATGTTTGCATTACATTGTTGCATATTAGTAAAAATAAATATTATAGCGATTCAATATTATATTAAACGAAAATTTTGAAACAGAAAAATCAGAAAAAGATACGGTCGAATTTAGGACTCGAATCCAGTACCTTTGACTTGCCGGGGCACGCCTCTACCACTGAGCTAATGGGACTCTATCTCCTTCGGTCATATTTAACTGAATCATACATCGAATAAGAACTACCAACATTGTCTTCATTTTTCTTAGTTAAATATGACCGAAGGAGATAGGGTCCCATTAGTGTGTACTCAAGAGTGACTTACGTATAAATCCATCCCTCCCGCTGTGGTGCAAGTTTATGGGTCGAAAGAGACCAGCTGGAGAGATCAAAAGGTCTCTTACTCTCTACTTGGGTTGACCTACAGCAGAGGTGTTTGTTATCAAATAAATGTTTCCAATGGTTCCATGATAACTCAACACAGTGACAATTCAACACACTTTTAAAAAGTCATATAAAATCATTAGAAACGATGAATTTTTTTTTTAAACCTAACCTAACCTACTTAACCCACTTAATAAAGTTTTTGTTTCATTACTTTCCATGACTTTATATAACTTTTTAAAGATGTGATTAATTATCATTGTGATGATTTATCCGGTCACCGGTTCCAATATACGTGTTAATACAATATTGTTTTGAGGAGCAATATTTAAAAACATATTTTCGTAACGTAAATATTTTCTTTCTAATCTATGTTATCTGATGATTCGCCAAATATCTTCGTATCTTCGTAGTTTTGATTTTGTGATTTTTAAAAACTTATAATTTTTTATTTTACATATCCCCTTTTGTCTCAAGAATTGCGAAGCAAATGTTGTTAACCTTTTCCAGAAATTTGAAGTATTTATTTACAATACATTTTTTTTTAAATCCAGACTTTGCAAAACTGAAAATTGAATATTTTTTCAAATGAAAAATTTGCATTCTGAAGCCGCAAACTTTTTAACTTTTAAAAATAATACCGTGATGTTAGTTTTAACTGTAATTGATTGAAAACGTAAAGAAACTACTAGATAAGCGTAAAATATTAATAACAAAAACTTAAAAACGTACAAACTAAAAAAAATAATAATTACGTTGGTTTCATTTTAAGTGAATCCGCTCAGGTGAAAATGGTGTCATTAATCTAAATGAGCAGAAGTCTTCACAGCAGTTTTAAATTTAACAAACTGTCTAATGACGTCGACGTTTCCTGCATAATACCTGCAGTCACAGTGAATCTACCCTCCTGCACCCGGAGTCAAGTAAATGAAACTACCCATAATAAATTGCCACAGCCACGGGTACAATAGTTTAAACACAATGCCACGACACGTTTTATGGCAGTACTATTATTGTTATGTGTACTGCGCTAATTGCAGAGATCCATTTGAGAGCTACTTGTGATTAATAATAAGAATATTATTATTTATTTATTAAAAGTAAACTTACGTTTACAAGACAAGGTTTTTATGTAGCAATAATAATTTTATATCCTGAAACACAATTATAAATTGAAAAAATCTTCCGAGAAAAAATTAATGTCGCCAACGGGAATGGAACCTGTACCTTCTGATTGCCGGTCAGATGCACGGAACCACTGTGCCACTAACTGACCATCACGCCGTTTTCCCGCAGGGGTAGGCAGAGAAGACGAACACACACTCCTTGGCTTATTCACATTCATATATCGTCACATAAATACTTTTGACATGGCTCGACTCATGTATCTGATTTGCTTCATCGTGCCATGTTTTCCTCGGGCATTCCTGACTTCTGGTACCATTCACATTTGCGTCATATCTTTTCCTTACCCTCCTTTTTTCGCTCATTCGTTCTACATGCCCAAACCATCTGAGCGTCCTTTTCTTAATCATACTCATTACAATTACATCAGCCTTGCTTTATTTGGGGATCTTCACATTTCTCATACGATAATATATGGTTTTACCACACCTATGCCTCAGATATCTCATTTCTATAGCATTCAGTCTACGTTCATCCTTTCTCTGCCAGTTCCATGCCTCACTTTCATACATTAAGGTAGGTATCAGAACTCCATTGTGGACTGCTAGCTTCGCTTTTTTAGACATTTTTTTATTAGCGGCAACTGCGTCCAGTCCTCCATTAATCGAGTTACCTGCATTTGCCCTTCTTTCAATATCAGCCTTCACATCTCTCGTAAACTCCTCGCCCATCTCTCATTTGTGCTTTGTATAGACCTTGTCTTGTAAACATAAGTTTACCTTTAATAAAAAATAATAATATTTGACATGTCAAAATATTTTCACCAATAAATAAAGATATAATATATCTCGACGCTACCTAATGGGAAATGAAGTGTTTAATGATACCTTTCCTGCAAACATAAAGTTGGTTGTTTTCGGTTGAAAAAAAATCAAAAACCAATAATTATTGAACAAAATACTATTATTTGGCGGTTAAACACAGTGGTTCAGTGCATCTGACCGGCAATAAGAAGGTGCGTGTTCAATTCCCGTAGGCGGCATTCATTTTTCTCGTAAGAATTTTTCAAAAAATATTTGTGTTTCAGGCTCATAATTATTGCTTTAAATAATAAGTTGATTAGGTTATTAAAGTAAAACAAAGCTTTGCACCTTCTTGAAGGTTTTATTTTTTTATTTGTTTTTGAGGTGTTATGCCGTGTTGCGCTAGCTCCTTCTTTAGCCAACATTTTGGACAACGTTACAGTGTCCATCATCAGGGCAGATGTGTATTTGTTTTTGTGTGGCTCCAACCCGAAGGAGGCTCCCAAATGCAATTAAATGTAAATAAAATTACAAAATTAGATTGGAAAATATAAAAATATTTTTGAAAAAACCTATATTTTTCAAAAGCTACAAAATAAGTTACAAAAAATGAAGTTAGCATTAATAATGTAGGAAAAAAGGTTACATGTGGGTAAGGTTAGATATAATTATAAGGTAAGGTTACTTCGTGCTTAAAGTTGTTGAAGGAAATGTGGAAAATAAGCACATTTCTTGCGAGGCAGTTAATTAACCTAGTAAATAATGAAAATTGGTTAGTTTACTCATTTCCGTCAAGAATATTTAAGAATAGAATCGACTATGTCCTTTTTCTTTGATATATCGGAAAAAATATCGGCTCGTTTTATATAAAAAAGATACACGTACTCTAATGTTGATTTGTATTTTAAATTATTAATTAAACTTAACAAAATAAAAAAATTACCTTTCACATATTATTCGAGACACATTCTTTCAGTAGTGTATTGTAAGACCCCATATAAATATCGAATCAGATTCAGACTTGTTTGACTTACCCCACCGTGCTGAATGAAGTTGACTTTTAATTCCAGGCAGATTCATTTCATTCATTCATTCATTCATTCCGTGGAAGTCCACGTTATCAAAACTTTTTCTCCGTTTAGCTTCAATTTTTAAAGATGCACATAGGTATATTTTTGAAAAAAACCTATATTTTTTCGAGAAAATATTTTTCAATTGAATATTATAAAACCCCATATAAATACTTATTAAAATCAGGTATAATTTCATTTGTTTGAGTGACTCTATAATGCTGAGCGAAATTGACTTTTAATTCCAGGAAGATAAAACTCTTGCGTTATCAAAACTCTTTCTCCGTTTCGATTCAACTTTTAGCGTCGCGACGCCCTCGCCAGCTCTCCGTAACGAAGCCGGTGCCTTCAGAAGTTTGCTTTGCAGCAATAAATTCAACGCCTTCACTGACACTATGCCCCTGAGCGGCAATTGGTCAAGGGGAGTGTAAATGTCGGGAAATATGGGAAATGAAGCGAAGAAACGTAATTCTTGATGTAAACTTCTTATTGGGGAGCTCTCTCTTATCGAATATTAGCTGGTATCGTAAAATGTGTTTAACAAGCCCAATTTTTTTTGTACTCAAATTTTTGTACTTGTTGTCAAAATAATAAACACGAACAAAACATCATATATGAACTTGAGCAGAGAGGTAATATCTTTTAATTCGTCCAGGTCCTGTGAGTCGAAAGGTCCATATTTAATAAACACGAATTACCTTTTAACATTGGTTTTTACCGATCATGTTCAATGATTGCACAAACATTTGGTTAAATATTTGTGTTAATATTGTCGCTAGAGACCCGCCTCTATTAACAATTGTCCCTGGAGGCGGAAAAAAGATTTGAAATTTGAAAGATGTGTTATGTATACTTGAACTGCGATATGAAAATAAGAAAAATATCAGTCCGATAGTGGTAAACTTTTTGTAATCACGCCCGCAGCTCAAATTTGGTTTTCCAAGAAAGGGGTAAGAAGCCACCATAAAGACTAAGTACAAGTTGTTTCACGGTATTTGAACAATTCATTAAATTTCAAAGCTTATTTTCAAGTTTTGTGAAGGTTCAATTCAAGTTCTCGCATCATTTCAGCTTTGTGAAACAACTGGCCAATAATTCTATAATAACAGTTCAACAGATTGAGAATGACTGATTGAAAACAATATAGCCATAACCATACTGGTAATAATAACTTGTTGGTCGTTGTACATAGTATCGATAACATATTAGAAAGATAGTTTTAGTTTTTCACGCCCGGTTCCGAATGACTCCGATTGGGATACCCAAACATTAACTGATTGTAGGGGGCAGAGTTCAGTGTTTTAACTATTTCGATGAGAATATCTTAGAGACTCAACTAAACGATTGTCGGTTAAGGCTACTTTGTAATTATTTACGTAAATAAATCATCTTGTAATCTTGACGAATCAACAAATCATTGAAGTCGCACTATAATTAAATGCAACTGAGAATCTAAATATTAATCGTAATCCAAAAAATTAGAGTCGTAAAACCAAAAACTGCTTAAAACATTTGAAATGAATGAGGATAAAATAATACACTCGAATCGAAGAATCAATTGAGAAGAATTCGGCGGTCGTAATAATAATTCATTTTTTCTTGAATTTCCGAAAAAGATATTTTATTCCTATTGTATGCCTTTCTTGTATATAAATATACAGTTCCGTTGCGAAAAATATTCGCGCAACTGTAAATTCAATAAATTAATATTCATTCCCTATGCATTGTTCAATTCTCGTGCCGCATCGTGGAGATATCAATACATTAATATTCAATATGACGGCATTATTTAAATCAGGCTATAGCAATAGCGAGGCGTGACGGTATGAAACTACGAAGGCTGTGCTTCGATAGGGTTTCCGTCGCGCGTCGGGAGAGCAGAATATTGTGTCTACTAAGGAACTGTATTATACCAAGGAGGTACAATGTCGTAACCGACAGGTAGACATTTTAGAAAGAATTTTATTCAAAGTTATTTTAATTACATTATCTATCAGGGTCGCTAACATCTTTTTTTACTCCACAATAGTGTTAATGCATAAAGCCTATGGATCTACACTGCAGCAACACATCTAGCTAGCATCCATAAAGATGACATAAGACCTTTTGAAAAAGATTTACTTCGGGGCCTCAAGTTATGTTAAGCCTCAATATAGTTTTTTTTTTTATTTTTGGTGTCCGTGCTAAGGAAATATTATATACTTATAAACTAAATATTATAGTTATTGCTGCATTTTTAGGAGCTGTAACAAAATAAAACTCAAGAAGTCAATGTCTATCAATATGCTGATGGATGGATGTTAACGCAGTGGTTGAGTTCAACGGAGGGCGATGAAGTTTAAACTAATGTCTATGACACAATAGTGTAGTTTAACGGATAAGAAAACTTGTCAGCGTTACTAGTGGGATGGGGGATTTTACTGTATATGGCGTAATTTTAGCTTATCTAGCTTATGTAATTCGACGTGTTGTCATTTCTCTATGCCACGGAAAGGCTGAAGCGGTAGCCAGTTGGCTATTGACGTCAGCAAAATTGCAAAGCAGGAGCAACGGAGCAACATCTGGTCACTAAAAAGAGCTAAAATTATTTCTAAGACGCAGTGACTTGAATGCCCAATCAGTTTGTTCAAAATTTTGCACAAAAAACTCGGTACATGGTATGGCGTCCATAATCATATGAAGTGCATGCAAGCCTGACTTTTAATGAGCATGTAGACAGACATTTAGTTTCTCACGACTCTCTCAATATGACGCTATTGACAGCCCACCATTCATAGTTAATAACTACCTTACCTTAACCTAACCTAACCCTCGTCCCCCCTTTAACTTTTCCCTTCGCCACTTACTCCACAACATTTCCAAATGCGGATGTCGAAGTCCCTCTGGCTCTCCGGTAGTTGGAACTCTTGTGGTTTACGACAAATATACAAAAAACGTATTAATTAACAATATATATACCACAATAAGTGTTAAGATCAACGACATCTGATAATAGAGGGAACCATGAGAAGAAGAAAAATAAATTGGTGTCCTAAGCTTTCGTCTATTTGTCTTTTAATGACACTATTCCATAAAATTGACTGCGTTTAATCTAAAAATAATATTTTCTTCCAACGGATGGGAAAAATGAATTTTAAAACTTTAAACGTTATTTATTGTTTTTGTGTTTAATTCGTAGAACTCCATTTAATTTTTTTTATAAATTTAATTTAGATTAAATTTGATAATATTTACTGAGGGGAAAACATAGACTGGTTTAACCAACAATAGATCATGTCATCGGTTTAACCAGTAATAAATCAATGTATACACCTTCAAAATTTACATTTGAAATAGTATAAATACGTCGTCTCAATGTGAAATAACCACAGTTTGAAAATGGCCTTGTAAGCCGAAACAGCTGTCACAATAATAAAAAACTAAAACACTTGCAGAACTTAATAATAATATTATCAAATTTAATCTAAATTAAATTTATAAAAAAAATTTAAACGTTAGTTGGCGAATATTTCACGTACAGTTAGCCGGTACGGTATCTCCACGCAGCTGCAGTGCTATGCCGCGTCGCTCCAAAACTCTGTAGAGGGCGTTATACCCGTAGATTTATACTCCCCGTTAAGAGAGTAGATACCGTAGCATGTTCTTGGTCGTGTGGTGGAGAGAACGACGTGGAAGTAGAAAGTCGGGGAGTTTAGGGATAGAAAGGTACGGCCGGAAAACAAAAATATATATTTCACACTTCCCCTATATCTACTTGTTCTTTGACTTTATTTTCAATGTGGATAGTATTATGAATATCGATTTTCACGGCACAAATATATCTCAGAAAGATTTATTGAAGTGTTTACCATTCTAAATCGAGCGAACACTCTGTTCAGTTACATTTACGTTTAGAGTACCTTAGACCTAGCGAAAGATTATTGAAGTCCATTTCACAAGCAATAGTTTTTTTTCACAGTGGTTACCTTAACGTACAAAATATTTTCAGAAAAACAAAATAAATACAACTCTATTATTGCTCCATATTTTAACTACTGCTCAACGATTTTTTTCTCACTTGATGACAAAGAACAACATTAGTCGTTCTTTGTCATCAAGTTCTCCAAAATAGAGCAATTAGAATAATACTTATGTGTGCGCATAAAGTAATGAAAAACCCATTCATAAAGTACTTAATACTCAAACAAAATTATATATAATAAGGAAATTCGCAGACATAACACAAGAACGTATAATGAAATTAGGCTACCAAAAAAGGGTAAATAAAGTCAGCACACAAAATATTTAACTACGAAAAGTAAAGTAATTATAATATTACTTTACTTTGCATAGTTAAGTAATTACTTAACTATGCAAAGTAAAGTAATATTATAATACGGTGCTGGAAAGTATAAAGCCTTCACCAATTGATTGTAATTCAAGCTTGATTGTAGGAGCCACATTAATCAAAAGAAAATGCAATAAATATTAAATTTGTAGTAATGTATGTATTTAAGTAGTTATAAATTAGACACGTGTAAATTTGGATGCGAAAAGCTTAAATAAAATTAATAAAATATAAATAAATTTCTACAATATTATGTTTTTATTTTAATTATCTGTAGTGTAATCATAAATAAATATGCAGCTAATCAACATGACATGTTGACAAACAATCAACATGACATGACATGACATCAACATGACATGACTTGTAATACATTGTATTACAAGTTCTCTTGCTCCAATTGTGAGCACATACTTTTTTCTTCACATAAAAGACAATAACGTGTTTGTAATAATTGAGTTTGATTTTCATTGCCAACCAACTTGATGTTGTTTAGCAGCACAGTTCAAATAATAACAAAAACAATTTCAAATACTAAATTACTGCATTTAAGTAACTGAATTGACAATATACACTAGAGATAATTATAGATTTGAATTGAAACCAACGTAGCTACGTAGCCACTGACTTAATACCGTTTGATTTGAAACCAACGTAGCCACTAACTTGATACCGTTTGATTTGAAACCAACGTAGCCACTAACTTAATACCGTTTGATTTGAAACCAACGTAGCCATTAACTTAATACCGTTTGATTTGAAACCAACGTAGCCACTTACTTAATACCGTTTGATTTGAAACCGACGTAGCCACTAACTTAATACCGTTTGATTTGAAACCAACGTAGCCACTAACTTAATGCCGTTTGATTTAAGCCCATTAAGAATGTGCTATGTTTACTTACACTTACCTGATATCCTCTTTTTTTACATAAACCCGCACAGGAGGCCCCTAGGAAAATAATTCCATCAAGACCTATGTCGTCTTTGAGCATGCTTTGTAGTTGGTCTTTTTAATGAAAGGAAGGAGAAGACGTTTTGGTAAGGGCAAAGGTATGGATGGTGGGTAGGAATCTAGGGATCAGTGTGTTCAGGAGTGACGGATGTAAGAGTCTATCCTTTCCTTCCCTTTTATCCTTCTATGTGTCAATAGAGATCAGCTGGAGAGGTGAAAGGGTCTTCCCAAACCAGCCATTCCTGACCTGGCACACCAAGCAGCTAGGCGCACCTCACCCGATGAATCCGGGCACCCCTACTGAGTCACCAAACGTAGAGGTGGTGGTTATCTATACAAATCATATATATCATTATAAAAGGTATTTGAAATTTAAGGCTCGATTGGCCAGACGTTTGGTTAACGAAAAACCCCCACATCACATTCTTTGTGTTCTTTATTCTATGGTTAGAGTTAACATGTTAACTCAGCGATCCCTCAGTTTATTTAGCAAAAGCGTCTGTCAGACAGGTTCAATTTTATGTAGGATAGAATTGAGTTGTCTCTCCGTACCGAAACCAGCGATTTTGATTGCAATGTAGATACTTACTTTTAGGTGAACGTTGTGTAAAAAAGATCACACAGATATTAATAATACCTAAATAATTTCAAACATCAGTGCATTATATTTATACGAGACGTAAAATGAAAATACAGGTTCTACTTTTGAAAGTCTAATTAGTCCAATTTGGCCTCCAACGATCTACTGACCGACTGCTCGCCGACCGACAGGAAACTACAAAATTCGGTCTACGCGCAGTGCACACCAATCATCGCTAGTGGAATATATTTCGATAAGATATTAGAATTCAATAGGGCCTCTCGTTGTAATGGTTTCGAAGCATTTATGTTTACAGAATTTTGGAAGAAATTTGCTATTTTTGTACTAAATAAACATATAACAGACGATAACAGTTTGTTTTTGTATTACATATTATAGTAATTTGCTCTTTTTATGGTGTGCAAACATCAATATGTTTTTGAAATAATATATTATGTATAAATTCTATATTTCACTGTGATGGTCTCGTAGGTATTACGTACAATGTTTTCAATTTTGTTTTTATTATTCATGGGGCACTCAATTACTTAGTATTTTATGTCTGTTTATTGTGGGAACAATAGAAAAGCACAAAGTAATAAAATTTCATAAAGCGAACGGTTATATAAATACAGCTTTTTCATATTTTCAAACGAAATTGGATCTACTTCTTGGTAAACTAGTATATAAATTAATATTCTGCCCAGATTAGAACAATAACTCTGCACTTTTTTGCGGAAATATTTTTCTAAGTACACGCTTATTATTGATTAATACAAAACAAAACAGTACATTATCCTTTTCGGTCAATCAAATTCGCATTTTTTTTAAATTGTCTTACTATTATTATTATCTTGGCTCCATTATCTATGATGGAAATAATAAGGTGAGATTATTATTAGTTTTGCTAAACTAGAATTTAATTATTCGTAAAGTTAACAGCGGTATACCTATTTCCAAAAAAAACTTTCAACAAATAATAATACTTTACTTTGTTCAGAGGTACAAATAATGCGTATGCCGAAACTCAGAAACTTTTTCTTTGTTCTGGTGTTTTTTGACATGATCATTTCTTGGGGGGGATATACAAATGGTTCCTTTAACAGATGATTTAGGGTCACGACCCTTAGAAGGTCGCGGGGTGATCCTGTGTGGACCCGCATATATTACCGGGAAGATCATGAAATAGGTCGCACAATTGTAACGTTGTTTATGGAACTTTCGTCGGGTGAATATAGAAGACTTATTACCGGGGTTTTTATTTCCGGAATGCAAATTGTTTCAATGTTTTGACAGTATACTCTAGCAATGACAGAAAACAACCGGTCACCAATTTGATTTTTGTTGATAGTTTTTTAAATCGGGTCTTCTCGTTAAAGTATCACGAAATCAACACCAATTCAAAAACAATTGCTTTTGGTATCCACTTTTGACGATATAAGGTTTGATCATTAAACTTTTAAGAAACTTCAATTTGGGAGGCGGGTATGGGTACTGCTGCCGCACCGTAACCATACATTTGATAACCAACACCTCCGCTATAGGTCACCCCGAGTAGTTCGCTAAGTTTTGTGACTTAGAAGGGGTGCCCGGGCTCATGGGGTAAGGATTTTATAGGTCTTGGTGGCGGGTGCGTCTGCCCACCTACTGTGTGGCGGGCTGGATTAGCAGAGACTGGTTGACGGAGATTTTTTGCTCTCTCGACCCATTGCCTTACAATGCAGTTTGGAGAGATGAATTCCAACGTCCGTCACTTCAAGACACACTGACCCTCCAGATTCCTTCCTACCCTTAATACCCTTTTCCTTCCCAGATCTTCCTCTCCCTCAATTCCTTAAAAAAACCTTGCACACAACATCCCCAAATATGGCATAAATACTGGAGGGAATTATTTTCCTCAGAGCTTCCTGTGTGGAGCTAATTAAAAAAAAATTGTTTTTAACACTGATTACCCAAGAATGTTTATCAATTCCTTTTGATTTTAGAAGCTTTTCTGATGGTTCTTAAAACTTTAGTTCGTCTTATTATTGTCAAGGTCCGTAACTTACATCTTCATCCAAAAAATATTACTTTTCAGGAAAAAAACGCTCAGTATAAAATACGGCATTTTTATTTTCCCCACCATATGGGAAATATCATATAACCGGGATGACAAATGGGCTAAGTTGGGAGGTGTGTCTGAGGATGTTGATGAGAGAAGGTGTTGGAGGTGCCCCAGTAGTGGTGGGGAAGGTAGGGAGAGTATGACAAAGCAGAATTAAAACAAAGGGGAGGAAAGTGTGAAAAGAAGTGTTGATAATTTCCCCTCAGAAAATAGTAAAGGAGCGCCATTACTAGCTACTAATACAGTCTGTGTTTTACTTTTGCGCTAGTTTTAGAAATAAAACAGAACATAGTTTAATCATTGTTGGAAACTTTTTGTGCGAAATACCGAAATCACTCAGAAATCGTTATGTTGTGCAATATAATTTTTTTTATGAACCGGTTTCATCAATGCGTAAGCTTTCTGAGGGTAGCATATTATAGCGTTAATAATAACGAAGGTATAGTACCGAAACGTTTGAATTAAAACGGCACAATAAACATAAACATCGAAATTGTATTGTTTTAGTTTAATTCAGTATTGTGGATGTTATTATTTGGAGAGATGCTTAACAGAAAACGAGTGTGTTATCTATGTCTTAAATATACTGTCCTGAAATCACTTAGGTGTGTAGGCGAAACCAAACAGTGTTTGCGATATAATACATTTTTAAATGCTGTCCAAACACGGTGGACTTTTATGCATTGGAAAAATGCTGGGAGAAGACGACAAAGGGTTTTGCATGGGAGTTTTAGTTACGTGAATTTTTCGGGACATTTCGAAATGGATCGTGTAGTAGAATTCAAAATGTGGAATGTGTTTTTAGTATGTACATATTTAAACATATTTTTGAGTTCTTTTAAATAGGATTCAGTTTATCCAATAAATATTCTGATATCTGATATATACAGCTATCTGGTAGCTAAACTTGTTGCAGCCTCCAGAGGGTAGTGATATTCATAATTTAAGAATATTCAGAAGTATCTAGGCTTAAATCCCATTAGTAGTCATTTTTGTTTACATGCAATCAAACGGACCTTAGCTGTTAACAAAATTGTTTATTAATCTGTTTATTTATTCACGTTCACCATAAAACGATTATGCCGCAATGTATTTGAAGTGCATAAGTACAAAAGGTCATTGGGGCAGTTTTACCATTCTGTGACATGCGTCAAAACATACTTGCTAAACTGTCTGATGATCAATGCTTAATTATTAAGCAGTTGAGTCGCTCTGTTGATTGGCACATTCTGATATGCAGAAGTTCTCACGAGTATACTTATAATATCATGATGTTTTGAGATTGGTTAAGTAAAGGGCGAGGAAAGAGATTTGTTTAGTTGAAGACATTCGGAACAAATCAAAGGCCTTTAAATCACTTCTAATAATGGTCGTTTTTCATAACAAGGAGTTGAAAATACGACTGCCGATATCGACTGTGAACTAGTCGTCTGCTTCTACGGGTTTCTCGCGCGTACCCCAGAACACCGTCGATCAATACTGCTAGTTCCCATCTCCATTTCGATACCCGTAACACAGCTTCTACAACTGATTTATTGTTTACAAATTGTCATGGGCTTGTTCGTGTGCCCCAAGATTGATCAATAATTCATCTTTACCATTAACTGTTTGCAAATATTACCGGCATGTAATTTCTTACAAAAATCGTTGTTTCATCTAGGTATATGAAATAAAAAATCTCTTGCGAAATTGATCACACAAATTAATTATATAAAGAAGTCGGTGTTGGCGGGCTACATGGATTTGATTTTTATAAAAAGCTACAGTTGCAATCTGGGTAATTATAATTGACCTTAAAAACAAGAAGATGTTCATTGCATGCATGAGGTTTGAAAAACTACCCTAATCCCCTTTTCCTACCCCTTCAAGTAGAATTTCGATGCTTTTTTATAATTAGTCCACGTTTTATGTTCAAAATAATAGAAATATTATTATTCATATCTGATATTGAAAAAAATTACTTTAAGTCCGGGAAACGCAGGGAGTTCAGCTTGTTTCAAGTAAAGAAATTATATTATGAACATTTAATCAATTTCAATAGTCTGTCATTCTAGGAGTTGAAAGGTCGAATGAAAATTGGAAACTGCTGTTTTTTAAACAGGCACAGATCATATTTATGGGGATAATCTATTTAGTGGCTTCATATATGTAAACTTTCGTCTGAAACTGATAATTTTTGTCTTAACAAATGTTTTTTTGTTAATAACTTTGCTCTTTTGAAAAATTATTTCAACGGTGCACCAAAGGCTCGACAAATAAAACATTGCAGATCTCAGAAGTATCCTACTAGAACCTGAAACTTAGCTCTCAGGGAAAATATGAAATCTCTGCCAATTTCCGTTGGCTGGTAAATAAGTACTACCACTTTTGTAAGTTTCCCTAACCACTCCAGAAAGCTTGTCTCTTGAGGTTAACTTTCCGTCAAAGCTTCCAACAACTAGCTACTTCAGATTTCAGAACGGTCGCCAAAATCAAAAGATTATTTCTTCAGTTCCACAACTAGGTATGATATAATATTTGTACCTGTAAATTTAGGTCAATACTTGTTAATTAACTTCTTACAACAAATTTGTTTATTTCCCTGGATTTTTGCTCATTGAATAATAATATTTTGGATTTGAAACTATTTGACAAAGTAAAAATTCTAACTTCAGAGTGATAATCTCACTAGGTATATTACATATGGCGAGAAGACCATTCATTTTGAATAGAAACGTTAATTGAATTTGGCTTAGAGATTAGCCCCCTTACTTATAAACGCTGTGCAAGTGTTACACGGCGCGTAAGATCAGAACAGTGAAAAACTTGACTAATTAAACAAAACTCAAGGCCGGTTTTACTACGCCAACGTTGAACCGGCGTGTAAGACCTTAAAAAATAAGGTTTTATCCGATATTTGTTTGAAACTGATTTAAAAATGTTTCGAAGTGTTCAGTTCGATTGTAAGAAATATCTCTTTTTTGATATTTAGTTGAAATCAATATTATTAAAAATAAAATCTTAACATTTATTTGGTATTTTAAAAGGAGCATTCATTGAATTTTGGTCATTAGGTAAATGGGTAGGTATGTTTATATTTCTTATTGTGTTTTACGGAGATGGAATTTACTGACTTTGAAACGCATTTGAGGTTCGGTGGTACACAAGTTTTTTGACTTATGCAGTTATCTAACTCACTGCTATAAAAGGTATTGAAAAAAATACCGTTATCTACTACTACAAAAAAAGGTTATAAATCAAACAATAACTGAAAAATACCAGATGCTCTATTTTCTCTATCTTAAACTAAGTTTTATAAAACCCAACTATTTGGAAAGGTAATTTTATTTTATTGCCAACTTTCTGAAATAGCTGCTTTTGGCACATTTATATTTCATAAGATTTTTTTAGTTTTCGTTATAGGTAAATTCAGTACAAAAACTTATCTAATGCGTATAAATTTCCACTAAATTTCTTTACAACATTACAATAATAATGACAACATAATGTCAGCGTGGTGTAATTTTTGAATATTTGTAATTCCGTGATCGTGAAAAGCTCTCAAAGCAGAGATAGGGTCAGACATGCTTCCACCGGAGGCAGTGTTTTTATACCCGAAGGTGTAATTGAGTTGTTTTCAGGTGTTAAGGCGCAAAGGGATGAGAAAACAACAAGAAGAGGGAGTGTAATAGATGGAGGCTTGGAAAATGGATTACCCCATTTTCATCAGCTGAGCTTCAATTTTATTTAATACTTACCCGTCCGACACGGTCCGAAGTTAACCGTTAGAGACCTTCTCATTAAATCATTGATGAGAATTTTAAATTATATTTAAATGAAAAATTTTTAAATTATAAAATTTTCTTTTTTGAAGTCAAAGACAGCTGTATTAGAGATATAAATTATCAAAAATTAATCCATTGAAAAAATCATTTTCCTGGAATTCGGAAGGAGGATTTAATTCTTTATCTTGATTGTGATACAATTTTAGCATTATTTAGATAAAAAAATATTAAAAGCAATAATTACTCGCTCGAAATATCCATACAAATTGAAAATATTGCACAAGTAAAAATAAATGCCGCCGATGGGAATTGAACCCGCACCTTTTGAGCTACGTCGGCTTATTCCCAACCAGCCAAATAATTTAACATGTACTTCAATCGACAATTACTGCGTATTATATTTTTTTTTTGTAAACATCCAAATTTAATTTTGTAGGAAAAGCTTTGTTAGTGCTGAATTTTCCACTAGATGGCGTCGAGATATATCATATCCACATTTGTTGGTGAAATATTTTGACTTCAAATATTATTATTTTTTAATGATAAACTAATGTTTATAAGACAAGGTTTCTATGCATAGCACAAAGTATAACAAATTATAATAAGCATTAATTACTTGTTTTGCTTATAATAATTTGTTTTCCTTTGTGCTATGTATAAAAACCTTGTCTTATAAACACTAATTTATAATTGAAAATTGACAAAATTTAGATGGTTGGAAAGAATTGTATCAATTGTAGATAAATGTAGATGACAAGCAAATAAAGATACAATTTAACTATGGGTAGATTTTAATTAAAAATTGAAGATATCATTTAAATTAACAAAAAAACCAGAAACTAACTTACATAAAAAAAAACCAAACACCAAAAGAAACCACATTTCTTACTAAAATATGCTCAGGAATCGGTGGTCGAAATCTGTCGGGTCCATCATGTTACACCATGGACCATTTTACTACCATCATACTACTCTTTTCATCAAATGAAGTTGCTGCGAGTACCTAAGTTAATTTTACCAGAATGTAAACCATTTTTAATATGTATTGCATTACGGCTTCAGTCGTTAATAATTTAATTCTGGACAGCGTTGTTGATGCATACATTTTCGATAATTAATGATCATCGTTATCGAGGGCACTTTCGAAGTCAATCAAAATTTAACAGCGCTTGCCTACAGCGTTCTGTGCAATAAACTGTAAAATTTGTCATTTTGTTATGCCTACTAAACCCCGAATGCTCTAATTATTACGACAATTAAATACATTTTGTAATTTCGAATTAATAAATAAATTACTCCAGTTAATTTCACCAATTATGGATATTGTTCTAAAATATTTTCTCCAGACCAAATAAAATATGTGTCTAAATAGGTACCTACATTATTTTTTAACGTTTTTCTGTAGATCGATGATATCACTGAACTGAATAGGAGATTATATCTAACTAACCATCAAGCCAAACCTGCTACCTACAGGGGTGGGCGGAGAGGGTTGCTCGCTTTATTTAGTCAGGGTTGGAATGTAAAGTTAAAAAAAACACGTCTTATACACAATTGAAATGGCCCGACTCTAGTATGTGATGCAGATGATTATGCCATGTCTTCGCTGGCAACCCTGATATTTTCTTTCATTCACTTTCGCGTCATAATATATTCTACTTCATTAATTTCTCCTTCGCTCATTTATCCTTCACTCATTTCTTCTGCATTCATTTCTCCTTCACCATTTCTCCTTTACTTATTTATCCATCACTCATTTTTCCTTCACTCTACATCACTTACTTCTACTTTACTCATTTCTCCTTTTCCCGTTTCTCCTTCACTAAATTCTCCTTTACTTATTTCTCCATCACTCATTTTTCCTTCACTCATTACTTCTTCACTCTACAATACTCACTTCTATTTCACTCATTTCTCCTTCACCAATTTCTCCTTTACTCATTTCTCCATTATTCATTTCTCCTTTACTCATTTCTCCTTCACTCATTTTTCATCCTCCCATTTCTTATTCATTAATTTCTCCTTCACACATTTTTCCTTCATTCATTTTTCCTTCACTCCACATCACTCACTTCTACTTCACTCATTTTTCCGTCCACTAGTCTTCCTTCCTAATTCCTACTTAACTTCCTAAGCGTCCCTTCCTTATTCTTATGAAAATTGTACACAATTTCCTGTCTGAAGTTTTTAAAATTATATTCAGTTCGCATTATCGTTTCCATAATGAAGTCTTAGTGACGCATCGAAATACAATTTACATGCTAAAAAATTAAGCAACTCACCAAATTGTTTTTTTTTATTTACGCCACCTATGAATGCGTAGATTATAACGAACGTTACGTTTTACCTTAATTGATTACTGGTATAACATAAAAAAATAAATATTTTATTATTTAAAATCAGGTGAAGTCGGGAAGCAATTCAGGTCAATAATAAATTTACCGTTTTTGATTATTGTAATCCAGATCTTTTTTTAATCGGATATAAAAAATGTCTATCATTCGGATTTTTTTATTCATTACTAACTGAAATATGATGTTATTATCTAACATAAATTATATTTATTTTATTTGGTAGGTCCTAATTAGAAGTATAAATGTTATTAATTTTCCTACCCCATTCCAACGGACAGTATTCCTTCAATCGAATTCATCGCCCATTAAAGCATTCACGATACGAAAGTTCAGTACGGTAATATAACATCCACAGTAATACCATTATGCGAGGGTTGGTTGTTGGTTGGTGGTTGTAGGCTGTAGTGAACTTGTAGATCAAACATTCGGGTCCCGGTTCAGAGATAAGAAAGTATCCTTAAAGCCCCTGCAAGCCTTTACTCCATTATACGCCAATATGCCTCCGAGAGGTTTGAATTTCATATGATTAGCGGTCACAAAGCTGTATTGAAATATAATGATACAAGTCCCGAAACGTAAATAGTTTCTTTATATTACTGAAGTAACTTTATTTTATAATCATTAAAAAATAAGTCAACAAAATTATGAATAACGTTATTTTTGTTTTGATCACAAATGGGTAGTAAGTTTTCATGTTTCAAAATTCGTTAAAATTTCAAATGAATGATGTTAGCAAAAGATTCATTTTGATTAATAATACTTAATTATCTCAATTTTCTATTTGACTTGAAAGTTTCGGAGAACCTTACTTTTTGCTTTGTTAGCGATGAAGCTATGAAATATTCATCTGAAGAAAATAAAACTATATTCCGGCAAAAGATTTTTTTAAAGATTTTACAAATCTTATTTTTTTTATTTCTTGCTAGTGCAATCCCGATGAATTACAAAACTCATTGTAGGATGACGGGAACCTACAATACACAGGTGGGAGTAAATTGGTACAATTTAACATTGGTATGTTAATATCAAAATTATAAGTTTCACATACGAAACAGTACAAAAATAGAAAAATATCAAAATTATAAGTTTCATACAATACAGTACACAAAATAGAAAAAGGGAGGTTAAGTAGAACAAACAAGAAGAAATAATAGTTATATATTTTTTTCATTCGCTCCACACGGGAGACCCAGAAGAAAATAATTCCCCTCTGGGCCTATGTCTTCTATGAGGATGCTGTGCAAAGGATCTTTTTAGGAAAGGAAGGAGAGGGAGGTCTGGGAAGCAAAATATAGGATGGGTGGGTAATGTTCCGAGAGGGTTCTGCTAGAGAGGTCAAAAGATTTCCCTATCCCGAAACACATATAAACTTCATCCCATGAACCCGGGCACCCCTGCTAAGTCACCAAATGCAGCTTCCCACTTGAGGTGTTGTTTAGGGATGTTGGTTATCCAATTAAGGTCCGGGGCTCTAAAAGAGTTGAAAAGGGAATTCACAGTAGAAATACTAGTATCACTTACATATATCTTCATATGCATGTGAAATTTTGATTCACTTTGGCTTTCTTGTTTCTTGTTTGCATTTTTTTAAAACCATTATAGATACAGTTTTTGGTAACATGTTGGTAAAATATAAAGTTATATGAAACAAATGTCAGCAAGAATCTAAACCCAGAAAATAAAATATAATAAAATTCTACTCAAACTTTCTATAACACCTTTTCATGTTTTCTAATTAGTCAACCAGTTATGCCTCAGATATTATGTAGATATTTATTACATCGCAGATAAAAGTTTGCTTTGCATTTTCCGAATTCCATTGATTTTGACTAAATTTCAAAAACAGAATTTCACAACAAAAAGGAATAAATTCCGGACTTGTTCTCTTATTCTTCCTGGAATGAAGGATTTATCTCTCCTTGAATATTATGTTTATCTTATCCCCAGTATCCGATTTTATGTCCCATCAAATAGCTAACATATCGAGAAATCAAATAGTAAGCGATCTTTACGACTTTCGAGTGTCAGCGTCGTAAAACGTCAAATACGTAACAATTTAAAATTTATCACCCCACCCGACACTTCGGTTTTATGGGATGAATTTCAAGACTTTAAAATTGAAGAAAAATAAATATAAAATCAAATATTTGACTACAGGTCGATATGAAAAAAATATAAATGTAAGACCATCCATCGTTTTTTCATTCAATATCTTTTTACCTAGTTACCGTGAATTTATACAGCTTAACTATTTTATTTCCACATTTTACTTCTGTTTTTACTTTTCTCGTGGTCTGAATAGACCACTGATGCTTGTAAAATTTGTTCAGTGATAGATACCTACCTAGTTGTTTTAAATTGGAGATCTAGATTACAAAGCAACATAAAGAGATTATTTTTCAAAACCAAAACCATAAGTTTTCGGTTTGATGATTTTATCGGCTTAAATATCGTTGGCGCTTTACATACTGCTAACAGAACACATAATAAATACAGCCTACACTTAAACTGGGCATTTTAGGCAATGTTTTTATTAAATGCTTTTACGTGTAAATCTTCTATTTATGAACCTTTTTGAATTAATTAATCCTGCTCCATAGTGTGGAAAATTATGTTATTTAAATTAAAATATGTTGCAATCAAGTAGTGTAATTACTTCGGATTTATGGGCTTTCTTAAGCGTAATATTACAATTATTTTTAAAAATTATTATTTATTCCTTTTTTAATCAAGAAGAGGCAAAAAGAAACAATAAGAAGTCGGCTAGACGAGTCAGGAATAGACTAAAAGGGTCGGTAAGTAGTAAGAAGATACAAGAAGAGACGGGAAGAGATAAAACGAGTCAAGAAGAGGTAAGAAGAGGCAAGTAGAAGAAGAATAAGAATCTAAGAAGAGACTAGAAAGGCCAATAAGAGCCAAAAGACGAGAAGACACAAGAAAAGACAATACGAACCAAAAGGGTCAAGAAGATGCAGTAAGTGTCATTAACAACTAAAAAGAGACTACAAGAGACGAGAAGCGGCAGTAAGAAGTAAGAAAATTTAAGTAGATACAAGACTAACCAAGTAGGGGCGAAAAGATGCAAGAAGAGACAAAAGAAGCGAAAAGAGCCAAAAGGGGCGAGAAGATGCAAGAATAGGCAAGAAGATACTAGAAGAGACAAAATGGGGCGGTAAGACATAAAAATCTGCAAGAAGAAATGAGATGATTCAAAAATATGTAAGAAGAGCCAAGGTGAGTCAAGAAGAGAACAGAAACGACAAGATAAATTAGAAAAGACCAAAAGAGACAAGACGAGACAAGACGAGACAAGAAGAGGCAAGAAGAGATAATAAGGGAAAAGAAGAGACAAAGAGAGACAAGAAGAGTCAGGAAGGGACAAAAAGAGACAAGATGAACCAGGAACAGCCAAAAAAGGCAATGAAAAATAAAGAAGAAACCATAACGCTCAATCAATTCCTTTTTCTGCCCATCCAAAATTTAAATATTGGCTCATTAGGTTGCCTGTATACCAGTCGATTAAACTCCAATCTCCTACCAATCCTCAGAGCACGTGTTCCAAGTCCTAACAAATCAGTGCCCCCCGGTGTACCGGTCGCCCCGGGACAGGAGTGCACCTGGCTGGGGTGGTACAATCGTATTTTATCTTATCGCTTCGCCGAATGTTGGCTACTTTTTATCACGATAAACCTTTTATTCACGTGGGAAAATTGTTTGTTGAGCAATTTCTCCCTCACTGTAAAAGTTATTTGAATATATAATTAAATAAAAACTTTAAATTAAAATGGAGTTTTCAAAATAAATTTTACGAATTGCGTCGCCAGCTGCCTATAACATTAGCACAAAGCTTATTTTATCTGATTATCTTAAAACATAAATTTTCCATACTTTGCAGAAAAAAAACTTTTCGAAAATATTGCCCTCAATGATTAAATATTCCAATATAAGGTTTCACTTTCAAGTTAATCACAACGGTGTTTACAAAAAGTTTTTTTCTCCTGCGCAAACGAGCGTTTTTTTTGCAAAATAACTAACATCCAAGTAATCAAGAACACGTCCTTATTAACCGACTTACTTTAATATATTTCTAATCACACTTCAATTAATATCAAACAAACTTATCACTTTCACAACAAACCCCGAAGACTTTCCCTGCGAGTAGTGTTGTATTTTCTTCCCGTCATTTCTGTCCCATCACCGGGAATGGTTGTCACACGAATTACGTGCTTAAGGTCCGTCCACATCAGCGAAGCCATTAGCGAGGTAATGCTACGTGACTGGGACACGTTAACATTTATTATTTGTTAAAATTACCCGCCCGCCGGAGCTTGAAGCTACTTATGCTCTGTACAACTACCCACAACACAATAGAACGAGAGTATTAAAACGAAAAAAGGAACAAGCTTTTATTTTTTTATTTTTGCAGGCTGAAAATGAGACTTTAAATGGAAAATAATTCAAATCTTAGTGAATTGCACCGGTGTTTTTTTTTATTGCTGATCTCCGCAGCGTAAAGGTCCACGCGTTTAGAATCAAAAAAATTCAAATTCTGTTCACAAAACATAACGATTTTTTGTATTCTCACTCACCGGTGCTCATAGTATGGATGTTTTTCAAAGTTTTAAGATGATGATATTTAATGTATTTATATCTATATTTAAGCTTCCTAAGGGAAAAGGGACTTAAGTATGTCGCTAGCACGCACGCACTTTTCGCTGTCCTAGTTCTTGTATGTTCAATAGACCTTTTTTTGCAAAACTGAGTTATGAATGCCAATATGTACATTAGCCTATTGCGCATTAATGAAGTTAAAAAAAACCTATTTTTCGGTTTTTAAGTGACATCTTAAGCATTTTTCGATTGCCAATATCCACTCACGGAATAATGTTTCAGTTCTCATTTGTTCAATCTCCTGGATATTGAACATTCAAACACTCACAGTTGTGAATATAATATTTTTTTTAAAAATTCATAGATATTTGTTCAACATCCCGCAGAAGGTTGAGGTCTTGAATGTTCAATCTCCACTGTCTACCAATCAGGAGCCGGCTAGTCAAAATGTGCGGCCATGTTGATTTTTAGTTGTTTTCTAACAACGAAATTGTTTCACTAAAAATACGTTTAATTGCGAATATATACTATTATTGAACTAAAAAATGACTTCACCGACTCCAGAATCAATAAACCTTAGAACAGTAGCTCAAATAGAAAGGTAAGTCTTAAAATTATGTCATTTATAGGCTTTTCACCATATTTTACATGTACTTGAATTTGCTAGGCAAATATACAGAATGCTTAATTTATTATTTATTTATTCAATTGTTTATTTACAAACTTACGACTTTTACCTAAAATGAGTATTAATAAAATATATTAGTGCATTAAAACTTATTTTTATTCAAGAAATACAACAAAAGAGCCAGGAAATGGAAATGTGCAAAAAGTCGACTGTCCTGATAGTCTGATTGAAAGACATCTACGACACATATTTTGTCCGTTATCACTGCTGAGATCGCTGATGAAAACGAAGTCCAAATATTTCAATTTTGAATTCATTCAATTAAAAGTTTCTGATTTCTTGTTTTTTTTAGTCACATAAACAATAAACATATTCTTATGTAGGAACTACAATAAAACCAACTAGGCAAACGACTAACAACAATAAATGTAATGTTAAATAGCTCACATCCATAACCCAAATCGCGGGATATTATAATGTTAGGATTTTAAGGGTATTTAAAAAAATAATATTTTACTCACGATAATCAACATAAATAATAAGCTCACGGCAAATAAGACCTTCAAGAAAGAAAAAAAAATCTTTCTAAAGTAAGTAAACTTTAAAAATTACATTTATCAAATGTAGGTAACTAATCAATAAAAAAATAAAAATTTCATCTGAAAATTGAACTTCAATAATTTTACGCATCACTCGGGATTTTTTTAATGAAATACCGCACACAGTCTCAACTGCTCCCAACCGTCTGGAGCCAGTGAGACTATGGAATCCCCAATTGGGGTATATTCATATATTGTGAGGCTGAAGGTAGTGTGGAGGGGAAGGAGATGGAGAAGAGAAAGAGAGGAAGAAGGAGGAAGGAGAAGAGAGATGGATGTGAGTATCTATTCAGATCTGATCACCAAACACGGCTAAAGCCATTTCAATTCTTATGGTGGTCTTTACACCATATCTTCCTCTCTGGAACATACCGCAAATAGACAATATGTTATTTTAAATGAATAATTTGTGAAATAACATAAATGAATCAAATAAAATTTACTTGCGCACGCCGGGATTTGAATCCGTGACCTCCGGATTTCTAGTCAAGAGTACCCCTAGACCACGGAGGCCGTAATACGTACGATGTAAGAATATTTCACATCACGCATGCACTGACAACCGATAGTAGTATATTAGCGGTAGGTACCTTTGTACTTGTACATTGTTTTCAAACTTCCAAAATATTGGATGATTTATATTTATTTATTTATTTATTTATTTAACGCCCAGAGGGCTTTTAAATGGTTGGTAGTATAATTTTAATTTGACAGATATTTTGAAACATAAAAAATAAGAATAAAATTACATTTGATAAAAGCTATGCAACAAGTCATACAAACACAAGAAACAAAAACAGAAAATTACAGCTATTTGTAGGTTTACATGATGTGTTTAGGAGTATTGTTGAAATAAATGTTTTAAATGATCCACAAAACTTGCCAAGTTGGTATTGAATATGTCAACATCACCCAAGTAATGATTTCCCATGGTGTGAAGTCGTTGTATCGGAGAGTGGGCAATGTAGTTACGCTTATGTGTGCTGCTGTAGAATATTGTATTTTGTCGTGTTGTTACTGTGGGTGTGTGTATGTTTATAAGTTGCAGGAGTTCACAACAGTCGAATTTAGAGTTAAGTATTTTGAATAAGAACCTTAAATCGTTTATTTTACGTCTATCTTCTAATGTATGTATTTTTAGAGTATTTAATAAAAAATTGTATTTTAAGTCTTCGACAGGGATATTTAATTTAAAATTTATAAAACGTAGAAATTTTTTTTGTATTCGCTCAATGTTGTTAATGTGAATTTTGTAAGATGGAGACCAAACTACTGAGTTATATTCAATTAGACTTCTTACTAGAGATACGTATAATAGTTTAATGGCTTGTAAGGAATTAAAGTTTTTAGTTGTTCTTAATACGAAGCCTAGTGTTTTCATACCTTTGTTCACAATTTGATGGATATGATTGGTGAAACTTAGTTTTTCGTCCAAAATAATTCCAAGATCTCTCATTTCCGTGACTCTTTCTAAAGCTATGTTATTGATGGAATATTCGAATAAAACAGGATTTTTGTTTCTGAAGAAAGTCAAGGTTTTGCACTTTACTACATTTAAAAATAAATTATTTTGAACGCACCAATCTCTAAGCTTACTAATATTTGATTGTAGTATATGGCAATGATTTATGTCAGTTATTTTCTTGTATAGTTTGATGTCATCTGCAAAGAGCAATACCTCGACATCGTTGAAGCAATTGGTTATATCATTGATGAAAATGAGGAACAAAACCGGGCCAAGGTGACTACCTTGCGGTAGGCCACTGGTAGCCCGGAAAGCTTTCGACATCCAAGATTTTATTTTAACGAACAGTTTACGATTTGACAAATAGCTACTAAACCATTTTAACATGTTATCCCTTATTCCTAGAGCAAATAGTTTTTGGATTAGTAGTTTATTGGATACTTTGTCGAATGCCTTCGAAAAGTCTGTATATATACAGTCGACTTGTTTATTTTCTGCAAATGATTGTATAATGAAGTTATGAAATACCGTTAAGTTAGTTGCGGTGGATCTTCCTTTGATAAAACCGTGCTGTTTTTGATTTATTAATTTTATTAATTTGGGATAGATTTCATCAAGGACCAATGATTCAAAAAGCTTTGGCAGTACTGACTGTATACAAATGGGGCGATAATTAGCTATGTCAGTATCGTCTCCTTTTTTGTAGATCGGTGTAATGAAGCTAGATTTCCAGCGGTCTGGAAAATGTCCAAGGGACAAGAGACGGTTAAATAGTAATGTGAGTGGTTTAGATAATGTATTAGAGCATTTTTTGAGGAATATTGGTGGAATGTTGTCTGGGCCAGCGGATTTGTCAGTGTCTAAGGAAAGTAATTTTTGTTATATAGTAATTTTAGTAATATATAGCAGTTTTTGTGAAAAATCAACTCAAGGACTCTGTTTGTATATTTTAAAGTAATACTTTAAGTCAACTACTAACTAAGATAAAAGTAAAGTATTTGAAATCTGAAAATCACCCTGTATATACAATTTACCACTAATTGACTAATTGAACAAAAAATACCTCAAACTTATGGGAGCCGAATTGTTCAATCTCCAGACGATATGTTCAATATCCAAAATAATCATTCATCATTTTCATGCCATGTTCAACGTCCACCTTTAAAGTCATAATATGGGCATATTATAGCTTCAATCTTCGAAAAATGATCTTTAACAATTTCCTGTTACACATATGTATTAAACGAAATGACCAAAATCGAGAATTTTTTAGAATTTGCCTGTAAAAACAAAAAAAAACGTCTCCTGTAAAATTTGATAAGTTGTCTATTGAACATATAAGAACTAAGGCAGCGTTTTAACTTCGGGTGTGCTAGCAAAAGTCAACTACTCACCTTAATGCTGAAAAAATACACCTATCGTAATAAAATTGTCAATTTTTGACGCCCTCCGTAGTAGAGGGATAAGGTTCTCGACTAGCAAGCTGGAGGTTGCGGGTTCAAACACAGGCGTGCTCAACTTTATTTTTTTGATTAATTTGTGTTCTTTCACAAATTACTCATTTTAAATAATTTAAGGAATATTTGCGGCACATTCTATAGTGATTGATACTCTCAGTATCGCCCTAACGTAAGACCACTATTCATAATTGAAACTTTGCATGAAATGTCTTTGGCCGTGTTTGGTTACCAGATCTGAATAACCAGGTACTTCCCCATCTCCTTTCCCTCCGTTCTGCCTTCTGATTCTGTACTAGATTCCGTAAGCGTGAGAGTGTAGAAGTATTCAACACTCATCGTCTCTCACTGTCATTTGGACACGTGTCAGTGCAGCGTATGCGAGAAAAATCTCGGCTAGAGGATAAAACAGGACAACAGCAGCTTTGCATGAGGCCAAGGCAAACTACGATACAAACCTTGGCGTGTGACGGATTTTGAAGCGTCACATGATCAAGTCACGACAGTTGTAAATTGCAGCGATTTGTGTTGGTACTCATTGTTACTGCTGATTTTTGTGTTATTTACCGCAAGCATATTTAATTAACATAGTAATTACACCATTTGAAACAACTTTGTAATTTGGCGGTGACGCGTCCATGGCTGTACTGTATAAGGCACAATTGTCAAGTTTTCAAGTTGTCAAGTTGTCAATTTTATAAAATTTAATATGGGCATTTGATTTATATTTTTTTGAAAAGCATTCTACTTCCATTAGACGTCTTTCGCAGTCGAGGTGAGGCTCTCGACTAGCAAGCCGAAGTTCGCGGGTTCAAATCCCAGCGTGCATAAGTAAATTTAATTTTATGATTTTGTTATATCACAATTTAAAATAATATATTGTATACTTGCTTCACGTTCCAGATTTGAAAATACTCCCAGTATCGCCCTGGTATAAGACCACTATTCAGAATTGAAACGTAACTTGCTTTAGCTGTGACCAGATATGAATAGCCAGATACTTCCTCACCTTCCTCTCACCCACCCCCTTCCACTTCCCACTACCTTCAGCCGAACAACATACCCCGATTGGGGATGCCATAGTCTCACTGCATAGTCTCAGCAACTGGGACTCTTGTGCGGTATTCACATAAAAGAAGAAAATGAACTTAAATTATATGAAACATAAAGTATTTTGAAAATTGTTAAAAAAATTACTACACGCCACATATATTAAACTGGCGTTTTTTTAAAACTAATAACAAGTAGGTAACTACCATTATGCATGATAAACGGTAGTCTATGTTTGTTAGATGTAGAATTATTGCAGTTTTCAGTGAAAATGCAACCGCTAGTTATTTTATCAGGCTTCCCTTACACTCGTTACGCTGTTAAAAGGATAAGCGACGTTTGTTACACATGTATAATATATGTTTTGGAATGCATTTAAAGAAAGGCAAAAAAAGATAACAAGAAAGTTAAAATGAGCCAAACCTCAGAAAATACTGTTGCATCAGAAGAAGATTTTGCGAAGGATAACTACAATCAATCCATTTTTCAGTATTTTGGCTATTTTTCGCACAATTGCAAAGGGGTGTGAATATCGCATGCTGTATAATAAAATTATATTCCAATACCATTAATAAAAATACAATAAGACTTTTATTTTTTAATACACATTAATTGTATTAGATAAATTATGGTAGATATTTTTTACAAAATAATGTGCAAATTAATAAATTTAATTTTTTTCTTATTTTACAGATTTCGTTCAGCTAAGAAAGAGTATAATTAAGTGGTAAGTGGAATATTTGCTTTTTTACCTTTTATTACAATTTCTTCAACATTTTGCTTAAGTTACTAATGTTCTTCATTTATGTAATTTTGAAACCATTATGAAGTGGTCCATTTTTGTGTGAGTGGTCATTAAATGATATGTCAATCTTTTTTTTCAATTTTTTTTACGAAAATAACATTTTAATATACAAAACTGTTTCAACAAAAAATTACATTTGTTATGTTATCCATAAATAAATATGTCTACAACATTTTCGACACTACCCACCACAATCAGCATTCACTGTTTGCCGTAGTTCTAACAATGTGATTTATACTAATGTCGCCAGTCACGGCATCGGTCTACTCTCCACGACTGCTTCAACCATCCACCCAATTAGCTGCCGGATAATAAGGCAGCAACAGTTTTCATAGGAAAAACAGACGCGTTTCGCTCCCGACTGCACTGCGAATACTGTCGTCTACCGGAAACTAGTTACGTTCAACGGTACCGCCCGCAGAGTTCTGATTGTGCCATTCAACAATTAGAATGACTAAAAAAATACGTATCTAATATACACGGTTTTCCTAACATATTAATAATATTAATAATTTCCTAATAATTAATAACAATTAATTTATAGTAGTTAATATAACTCTCATATGAATTTAATTTGTTTTACACCCCGTCACACCGATAATGTTTTGGTTTTTGTTTTGATTTCTATAATTCGGTTCTGTTAATTTCCTTTATTTTTTTCTCATAGAAAAATCTTAAATTGGTAGAAATTTCAGTATGATATAAAACAATTATAAAATTCAATTGGTGATTTCCCAAAGATGAACATAATAAAACATATAATATTTTGAATTACATGATGGACTTCTGTAAAATTTTTGAAAATGCTTTTGAAGGGTAAACAGTTCACTAAAATACTATAGGAATGGAATTTAGATGGCTTGGAGTGTTTTATCAGTTTTGGCAACCAAATCGGCGATCAGCGACATTTTATATTTTTGCCATCCGTACGGTACCTACCCTGATGTATGAAAGTGAGGCATGGAACTGGCAAAAAAAGGATGAAAGTAGATTGAATGCTGTTGAAATGAGATACCTGAGGCGTATGTGTGGTAAAACCATGTATGATCGTGTGAGGAATGTGGAGATCCGCAAAGAGTGCAAAGCTGATGTAAGCGTAATGAGTAAGATCAAGAAAGGGACGCTTAGATGGTTTGGGCATGTAGAGCGAATGAGCGAAGAAAGGAGTGTAAGGAGAATATACGATGCAAATGTGAATGGTAGCAGAAGTCGGGGACGCCCGAGTAAGACATGGCACGACCAAGTGAATCAGATACTTGAGTCGGGCCATGTCAAGAGTCAGAACAATAGAAGAGTATGTATGAGACGATGTTTGAATGTGAATGAGGCAAGGAGTGTGTGCCAAGACCGAGTTGTTTGGCGGTTCGTCCTCTCTGCCTACCCCTGCGGGGAAACGGCGTGATGGTTAGTTAGTTAGCCATCCGTACGGTCTCCAGAAAATAACGATTCTCGGCACGCTTTAGCTGAAAATTAATTAGTGATCAGCTGTTAGTATAACTGTCATGCTGTTATTTATGTCAGATGGTCTCAATTTGATCAAATGCTCAAACGCGACAAGATCGGTGTTTAACGAGGAACGTTGAAACGTGAACAATTTAAAATGGGATCAATCTTCGATTGATGATTATTAAATGTAATAAATACATTTTGAAACACCACAAGTTTTTAGCGGCTTATTGATTCCGATTTAATCAAGGTAGATAGGTAGAGACTAAAATATGTACACATATATTAGTTATTATATATATATATACCCGGTGGGATGTCAACAAATCAGTTTTTATACTTCTTCTTTTATTAAATATTTTTTTTTTTTTTTTTTTTTTTTTTTATAGTGAATACCTCACAAGAGTCCCTCCCAACTGCTCCCGTCTGGAGCCAGTGAGACTATGGCATCCCCAATTGGGGGATGTTGTGAGGCTGAAGGTAAGTGGGGAAGGGAAAGAGGAAGGTGGGGAAGTACCTGGCTATTCAGATCTAGTCACTAAACACGGCTAAAGCCATTTGGAGCAACGTTTCAATTCTGAATGGTGGTCTTACACCAGGGCGATACTGGTAGTATCTTCCACTCTGGAACGTGCCGCAAATATACTATATATTATTTTAATTAATTGATTGTGAAATAACACAAATTAATCAAATAAAATTTATTTGCGCACGCCGGGTTCGAACCCGCGACCTTCGGAATGGCAGTCCAATGCTTTACCACTGGACTATGCCGGCCGTCATATGCTGGCATTTTACAATCTGTTATATATATATATAACAGAGTTTAGAATAATTAACTTGGTTAACTTTATTTCAAGTCAATATCATGACAAAACCTAACAGATTGTAAAATGCCAGCATATTAAATAATAGAAGACGTACAGAAACCTTTTTGACGATTTGTTGACATCCCACCGCTACATTTCATTTTAATTAAAATATCAATCGATTCAACCATTCAACGAAATTAATCCATCCATACACCATTGAAACATCAATTAGAACTCAATACAGACAGTTACCCATTGCTGAAAGCAACCCTTCCACCAGGAATACTGGAAGGTTTATATACTCTGTGAGCAGCAAGCAGATATTTAGTCTGAATGTAATTAGATTAAAGGCTTCTACGCTGCGCGACACCAAATGTTCTACATTATTCCTATCCCTTCCCCCTTCTCCGCACGATCCTGGACATTTGAATTGAAAAACGATTAAATAGTGGTCGTTTATTTTTATATTTATAATTCACACGCATATTTATGTACATATCTATCGAAGAAACTAAGAGTATTATGTTTACCGTGCTTACAAAAATATTTTACATTCTAATATTATTATGTAGCATTGTGAGGTTATGAAAATTAGTTGCACGAGTCGAACACTTAAAATCGATTTATTGTGGTTAAGCCTTGTTCAAAAATTATCGAGAAGTAAAAAAATAAGCCAAATGGCTGTCTATGCCAACAGAATTCAGTGAGAGAAGTTTATTTTTATAGGAACACATCCATCGCAGATCCTTCGCAACACTTTTTGTTTTATTTCTACAGAATTAGGTATGGTGTTCAACTTATAAAATTCTATAGTTTTGGTTATCGTATACATTGATTAAATTAGTCGAATACTAATTCATTGTAATGCAGCGATATCCACATCAATTTAGAAATAAGAAGTATTTTTTTTAAACTAGCAGTAAGCCATGCACCAATTGTCAACCATCCAGAGGGAATAAATACAATGTGAGAACGTCGCACGATTGGCTGATCGCCAACCGCAAGATGCGACCATGTAGTAAAAGTATTATCAGTGCATAAAAATGTATACAATAGTTAAATGAATAATTACAAAAAGACGACACCCGTTTTGAACGCCTTTCATTTTTACCATTGAAGAATTAACACCGATTCTCTACTGCACATAAGAACGTCTTCATATTCAATACCAATCATTTAAAATATTTGAATAGAAAAAAGTTATTTCGTTCTTTTATTTGGTTTAATTATTTTTGAGGGCTATAAAGGATTGGAGAGCTGATTTTTCTTAGTGAATAAACTCAACTGCTGTAAAAGGATAAACCTAATAATTCCAATAATGCCACACAAGGCTCTAATATCGGGGGTTTGCTGGAGGCTCGCATTTTAATTAATTTATTTGTAACTATAATTCCCTTTTTCAGACGAATACCACACAGATGTAAGATATATATGTTTGAGATGAATAAAAAGCAGTACCGTTCCAAAATCTTTTCCAACTGTAAAATTAGCAAATTAGGTTAGCACCATAATTTATTTTTCTGGGCGATGAATTAGTAATTTTACGAAGTATTCATTTTAAAACTTCTGAGATCTTAGTAATATGTTTGTAAGAATAAATTAAGATATTGTCACGAAACAGATCTCTCAAACATATTTTTAAAAAACCGCGCGAAACTAAATTCAACGCAGAACTAGGTGGTGCAGAACGTTGCGCATGTATTACTGCGCACCAACGTCAAAACCCCAACGGTTTTAGTGGCCGCCCGCTATCACACTTCAATTCAAGCTCTGGGCTCGATCACACTTGCGGTTTACAACTCCAAAACCGGTATCGGACGCTGAGCACCGGCCTCCGGTTCCGCAACATCACCATAGCCTAGCACGCGCACGTTTTGCGCGTGTAGACGAATACAACTTTGGTTTCCACTCTACAATGTCTGGAAGTAACACCTCGCTGGCCTCGCAACCCCTGCATTCCCCAGGACAACTCGTGTAAGCGTACACCAAACCTTTGCCATATTATGTGCCTTCTTTAAATGCCGGTTAAACACGTCTGCCAGACGGAGCCAATATGAGAAAGAGATGTGTTCAATTCAATTAGCCAGGAATAATTTAGGATGTATATTGTGTCCCCATTTTGTGTTATTCTATGTACCTGTTGACCTGTAAATACACTCATTAATCATTCCCATAGGTCTTTCATTTGACGAAGGAGTGGAGTCTTGAATTGTTGAATGTTCCCCGTGTAAAGGCATAACCTGCCGACCCAAACCTGAGCTAAATAATTAGAGTCCCATGATTCTACCTAGTGACGCTGAAAAAGCTGGGTCTGGCTCCAATCGTGGAGTCCGCAAACCCCAGTTCGTAACAATATATACGCAGACATATTAATATTCTTGGTCTGTTTTGACCAATTCGACCGTAGGTCCGAATAATGTGCCGAACTACGTGCCGAATATTTTAATAGACGACTTCTTCACTTATGTCGTAAAGATTTCAATTGTAGTTTATTGTTTTTGCTTGAGCAAATACGACGGTAGGTCCGTCCGATACACGGGGCCACGCGTCGCATATTCTTGTAGACGCCTTTTTTACTTATGTCATTAAGATTCCGAGTTTATTTTAAGTTACTGTGACGTCTTTGTTGATCGCTGTATTCAAATACATCTGTTACGGGAGTTCCGTATCTCTGATCAATAGGAATGGTGCATTGGTACGGTAGCTACTAGATCGGTTTTTACATTATTACAGCACATTATTTTATTTGGTAGTGGTAAGGAATATGATTTTATCGGTTTGACATGTTGGAAACAATTATTCTGAATCTTTAGTTGTAATTTTTTGTTCTGTGTTATAAACAATTATGACAAAAGTGTTTAAAAATTTTAAAATATCATAGAATCTGTTCAAAGATGTTAGAAGTCGATGACTACCACATTTTTTTTGAGGATTGTTATAGACCGAAAGCTTTAAGCATACAGTAAAACTGAATTGATATTAACCACTTGTATCAATTTTTAATGAGATCTTCTAATATAGATTTTATAATAATGCAAGTTAATTTTCGAAATGGCCCTCCAGATTGGCGAATGAATTCTAATGGAAGAAATAAGAAACATATTTTGCACGGAGGAAAATGAGTAATACTGATTTATTAATAATGTTTTCAAATTATTGGTAATCCTGTTAAAAACAGGACTGTAAACCGCTTCCTGATAAAGTGTCCACCTGCATTTATCTTATAAATAAATCAAGACGAAATGCAAAACTCCTAGGAATTTTATGAACACGTGTTATGACAAAACATTGTTATTTTAATTAAAATTTATCAGAATAACAATCAATTCATTCATTAATTGCTTACGATCCCGTTTTTAACAGGTATACGAATAATTTGAAGAGATTCTTAATAAATAAACAATACTTTTTATCAGGAAGTTTTCTCCGCATGGATAGTAATTTATATTCGCTAAATTCCTTATCACATCGTAATTTAGTCGACTATCGTGAAAGCTGCAAAATGTTGATTGGAATCGCCAGATAACTGAATGAATTAGGGCAGCAGAATTGAAATCTAAATGATAGCATAGATCTTCGATTACATCTTAAAATTCGTAAAACTTTTACAAGAATTGGTTTGATTGCGTGGAGTGCCAGTAACAAATAAAAATAAAGGTTTGTGACGTGGACTATAAAATAAATGTTCTAATGTTTTAAATTGTATTAACTGTATCTGCAAAGCTCAATCAGTTAGACTTATACTGCACTTTGAACATTGAATACAAACTTGAGTAAAGCGAAAGGCTAATCTAGCGTGCTCTATATCACAAGATCTGAAGGCGGTATTCTGTCTTCCTACCCCGAAGCCCCGATAGGAATCTAAGTTCGGAGGAAACTCCACCTTGGCTTTCAAAGATCTACCCCTATCGGGTTCATGAAAACATTTCCTGGATACCTGATAACCAAAGTGAAGTAATGTTTCAATAGAATTGTATTATTACAAAGGATATCAAAAGTAAAATGGATGTCAAGGAGCGACGGAAATTTCAAATGGATTGTATGTCCTGATTCCTAAGGTGGTAGTGAGTTAATTTTTTTTAAACTTCTACTTGTATTTTAAAATACTCACTTTTTATTGAATTTTACTTTTGTTTTCTGTTATGACTGAATGCAAAAAAAGCGGAAATTAACCCACTTTTTGACATCCGATCGAACTGAAACTCGGTTGATGCATTTTTTGTCGATGACATTGCATTCTATTCACTTTTGGCGGCAATCACATACACACACATCGGACGTATGCACATTTCTCTGAAATCGTACGACATTACAGCATTTAATTAACGAAATAAATACTGTCCTACCCGATCGGCATTTGGCGAGGTTGGTAAAGTTGTCGACTTACTGTAGGGAGGATCAATCTTCAGTCAAACCAATTTTGAAGACGATTCTGATTCTATCATCATAGCTGAATATCCAACATTAGTTTATATCAATCTTTGAAGTGATGCAGGCACAATTGTGCTTTAATAAGTTGACGCTACAAGAAGTCAGGGATGTGATAATTTCTCGATCTATGTAAACAATTTTCGTGTGATAATTACTATATACTATAAAACCAATTAAAACCGTCTAAAGTCAAAACTGAAACACGAGGCGCACGTTTATTCGTTTACCTGGTTTGTGCAGCCTGTTCTAGGCTTCTTTTCTACCTACGTTCTATCTGTCATCCTTGAGAAGACCGTATTATACAGCCCACATTTCAAGTAAAGTATGCCATCAACGTCTGACAGCCGCTCATCTGCACTGAAATCGAACAGAGTATCAAGAATCGCTTTGCAATCTGCGTGTACCGTGCGATTTAAAAACGAATACGCAGATAGTAGAAATATAACCTACTTTTTTAATACAATCAAAAGAACGAACCTCCCATTTTCCAAGTACCTGTATATATTGACCGGTCGGTGGCCGAGTTGACATCGCGCTTGGGTCTCACTCGGGCGTAGTGTGTTCAATTCCTCGGCTGGCTAAGTCCTCCATCACAACACAAGCAACACTTTCAGCTTACTGTGGTGGTAGTAGGAGATTTTCAAATATTGTCAGGTTATTTGTAACCCGGGAATGTTTGTCTTTCTTTAAAAAAAAAAAAAAAAATATTATTCTTACTGCGACCTCCGATGTGCTTATAACGGCCTCCGTGATTGAGGGGTAAGGCTTTCGACTAGATATTCGAAGGTCGAGAGTTCAAATCCCGGCGTGCTCAAGTAAATAATAATAATAATTTATTTATTTTTTACGCTAGAATTTTTAACCTCACTAGGACAAGACTTTGTTGAGGTTAATAGTTTTACAAAATAATACAAATAACGCAAAGATTATTGAGAAAGCAACATTGTTACATTAATGTTTCTCCGAAGTGGGTAACTAATACTTGCACATTCAGAGTGGAAGATACTCTCAGTATCCCCTTGGTGTAAAACCACCATTCAGAATTGAAGCGTTGCTAGAAATGGATTTAACTTACCACAATTGGGGATGCCATAGCCCCCTGGCTCCAGACGGTTGGGAGCAGTTGGGACTCTTGTGCAATATTCACATAAAACAAAATAAAATAAAAAATTGTTAATAAAATAAAGTATTGTTATTAACTTCATCCAGACACAAGCATTGAGCACCTTTGTATTACCAGAATTATAATCAAGAAAGTCTTCATAGACTTTATTTTGTCATTTAGTCTAGTAATTTTCTAATTCGATTCATGTTCATGTATCCATATTTTCGGTAAAAGTGCAACACTATTTTAGGTTGACATCTGAATATAATATTATGACTTATAACAATAGGAAAAGTCAAGACATTGATTATATTTTTACTAGCGCCAGTCGCCATTTTGCTCAGGGCCGACCCTTAATAAATCGATTTTAATAAATAAATCTATATTATGTGTATTATGTATACAAAATGATAATTGTTTTGAGTCGGCCACTATCCATTTCAACAATCTGTAAATTTGTTTGTGTGTTCTGTATCCGGTAAATCTTGTCAAGATGCTAACCGTGTTTCATAGTATCTTTTTATTCCGCCAGAGAGCATGAGCGTTGTGTCTGTTGAGAGCTGTCAAGTCGGATTATCAATATTTCGCGATACCTGCTGTTCACATAATTATAAGTATGAATCATGGGCTGGCTAGGGGTGTGAAAATATACAATTTTAGAATAAATATTTTTTTTTGTTTTATTACAGATAAACTTTCAAATTCCTTTCCTACAAAAATAAAGTTGGTTGTTTTCAGGTAAGAAAATCAATAATCCATAATTGTTGAATAAAATAATAGTACTTATTAAATTATTTGGCGGTCAGAGATGTGCAAAATGGGTACCCAAAACCATTTGAAATGCAAAATGGAAATGGGTCAAAACTTTTCCATTTGAAAATGCAAAATGCAAAATGGTTTTTAGAAAAGCATTTCAAATGCAAAATGCAAAATACCCATTTTCAAAATGCATTGAAAATGCAAAATGGTTTCTCAGGTCAAACAATTAAAATAATTATAGAATTTTTAAACAATTTTGTCATTTAATAATGGACATCAATGTAGAACAAACATATTACATGATGCTAAATCCAAAAACACCACGACCATAAATATACCACTCTCACCACGACTACAGATTATGAAACCACAAAAAATTTGCGCGGGACTAATGTTGCCAACGTAAAAACATAGAAACTGCTATCTAACATTTAATATTACAGCGTCATGGCCCCATGTTCAGTATTTGAATCAGTATTTTTTGTAATGGTATCACTCAATTGCCAGGGCTCCTACCAGGGAGCAACTTGACAAATGTAAATTATCTCTCATAGCGAGGTTGAGGACCGACTGATATTTGGGGCTTATGAAAAAAAGATGAGTGGAGATAGTAGGAAGAATGTTGCAAAAAAGCATTTAAAATGGAAAATGCATTGAGAAAAGCATTTAAAATGCAAAATGGTTTTTAGAAAAGCATTTAAAATGCAAAATGGAAAATACCCATTTTGCATTTTGCATTTCCATTTGAAATGGATTTATTTGAAATAAAGCACATCTCTGTTGGCGGTTAAAAATAAACCACCATAGCACAGTGGCTTAGTTCACCTTACCGGCAACCAGAAGGGTACGGGTTCAATTCCCGTGGGCGGCATTAACTTTTTCATTTTTAAAATTGTAAACATTCTTACAATTTGTATTTGTGTATCGGACTAATAATTATTGCATATAGGTAATAATATAAATATAAAATTTGAAATGTTGGAAATGGCGTCTATCATAACATCCTACCTCCTTGATTATAATCGTCGGTAAATAGATAGGTTGTTTAATATAGAACAGGAATTGGGTTAAGTACATTATAATGTATTTCCGAGGAGGACTGCGGGGATGATATTTAATATGTAAATGGAGGAAGGTAGTATTATGGTTATACGTGAGCAGTATTATAATAATAACATCTAATCACATTGTATTATTATGCTCTATGGGATAGTGCCTATATCTCCATCAATATCGTTGTTTAGTGTATATTACTACGTGGTCCTATATTGGAACAATTATTATGACATTTGCCAAAATCCAAAATATCAAACCTCTTGTAGAGTGATAAGCGGCTTGATGATGCAATAATTCCAATTGACACGATTGGTTTTTGCACCCAGCTATTCTTAACTTCCCAGTCTCTCCTGGCCCCCTAGCACAAACACATCGATACCTAAGGGTTTTATCGACAAATTCGTTTATTTTAATCGACGTGAACTATTGTTTGCTCGTTTGCCATCTGCAATTCATGAACAATTACCGATATCACCGATAAAACTTTTACAAGTGCGCTTTTGCTGGTAGGCCAGGTAATCCATCACGTTGACTAAGGGTTTTGTCTTAAAACGCGTGACTATACAATATGGTACCTGTGATAATCGCCTAAATATTTAAATAAAATCTTATGAAATCCAGCTGGCCACTCAAGATTTTAATAATAAATTAATTATCTTTCTTTTAATAATAAATAACTGACAATCACTCGGTTTCCCGGCTGAGTTTGGCAGAGAGGATGGACCACCACACAACTCTACCATGGCATGCAAACACTCATTTAGTAGAAATTTATCGATTTTTTGTTGTTTTTACATCAACTCCACATAAGCCCTGAGGAAAAAAAATTGTTCAGGGCTTATTTATTATCTTCAAGGATGCTATATGGAGGGTTTTTAGGAAATGAAAGAGATAATGTTCTGGGAAGAGAAATGGTATGAGGGGTGGGTAGGATCTAGGTAGCGAGCCATTTGGGGTAACCTATTAGAGAGGTATTGGTTATAAAATGAATGGTTCCCGCGGGGGCGGTACCCACACCTGTCTCTCAAAATGAAAATAAAACAATGATCGATAACATTTGTTGGCTCATTTTTTCGACACGTTTTTAACAAATTCATTTTAGTAATCATCATTGAACAACAATAATTATAGTATTTGAAGTTTTGACATAGAAATTTTCTCGTTGTAATTCAAGAATGGGCAGAAGTAATAACCCGGTTTTTAGGAGCTATAAAAAAAAACAAGTAAACTTTAAACGTTTTTAATTATGATCTGTATATAATTTTTTTCACTAAGTTTTGAATACCACTGCAAGATGGCGGCCTTCAGATGCAATACACTGATGTAATATATTACTGAAACTTTGGGCCGCTTTAAAAAGATGGGATTATATACAAATCATAATAAAATTTAAGTCTCTTAGTTTATTAGTTTTTTTTATCTCCTAAAGACCGGATCATTTTTTTTGCCCCACCCTGTTCGAGTACTATGATTTCTTTGTTGTTTTTAATAAAAATGTAGGAACATGTAGCTTCTACCCCAAAAGTATAGATAATAATAGTACCTTTGTTCTACTCATAATTCACACTGTCTTTTACATTTCATTTCAGTATTCCGAAAAAAATATCATTTTAATCACATTTATTGATTTTATGAATAAGATAATAAATTGTGTACACAATAAACGTGCCATTGTTTTCATAATATATGAGCACGATAAATTTCATCTATTTTTAAATTATTTGACCATTTTCCGATGCGAAAAGTTTTCTAATCCATTATATTCGTATCAGTGGTGTAGATTCCACAAAGGCTGACAAACTGTGTTCTACTCTAAGAAAAACGTACCAATAAAATTAAATAAATTTCTTATCATAATATACGTTTTCTGTGAATTTGGTACGGAATTTATACGTTCAATTAGCGGAAGACGATGATAAAATTGCCAATCTCTAATATTGCATTCCTGAATTTGCAAAACTCCACTCAGGCCTACGTCTGGTCATAGAAACCAATGATACCTCCATATACGCCCAAATCCGCAAGAACTAGGAAGTGAATAAACATTGATGGGATGAAGGCCCGTATGCTTTATTTTTTTTCCTTTTGCCATTAGTTCGGAGCGACTCACTTCATGAGGACGAAACCATATTGCCATGTACGTCGCTGATAGGTGGATGATATTTTAAATAATAGTACAAAAATAAGATATCATTTGTATAATTAGCAACAAACAATTGTTTTGAAACATATTTTCTTGTTATTCTTATTGAAAATATTTTAGTATTTTATTATTTAAGCGTGAATCCTTCATCAAACACAAGAGTCTTATCTCATTATGACGAGGAAAAGATTTTATTAGGTTTCTTTATCACTACTATTAGTAGTTTGTAAAAAAATGTTTTTTAATGTAAAAAAAAATATATTTAATAAAAAAGGATGGATTCTCTTGTTTTACGGGGTTTTGCTTAGAGTAAATTTAATAAAATTAAAACATAAAAAAAACCATGTTATATTTTGAAATAATCGTATATTTTTCCTTGATAAATAACGCACAATTATAATGAATATTACGCATTATTTACAAAACAGAGTTTGCTATTTAGTCTTGATTCGTTATTTCCTATTTGTTTCATCCCAATGTACAAACAAACCACATCAATGATTTCAAAATTGGTACTTCCTTATAAAAAGCCAGGGAAGCTACTTTTACCAAAAGCTTTTTGTTTGCCTGATTCAAATATTTATTAAACGAAAGCAATTTACTTTACATTAAGCGGATATGCTCGCAGCAGGGGGGATTTATAATTGGCCTTATTTCTACTGAATTAATAAGAAGAAATCGATTTGTGGCATTAAAGTTGCTTACCAAACAAAATAATGTTGATCAGATTCAGTTACAAAGTAAAGGGCCAAAGTGCAACAACCGCCAACGTTTTTTTTGTGAAATGATTACATACTGATAATTTTTGTTTATTAGTTCAACCAGGTTATTCGTGGCGTTAATAATTACATAGAACCGTTTTTCTGAAAAATTAGGACTTTATAATTTAAAAAATATAAACACGCATTTAAAAAAAATATGTATGAAAAAATTAACCCGGTTAACTGCTTGGAGTGCTACTATGCTGACCATTGCAACATCAACTATTTTAATAACGGCGGTAGGGTAAAATAATTATAATTTGGAGGATGGAATGGGTACCGCCGCCGCGGGAACCATTTTTTGGTAAAGTAAACCTCTGCCATAGGTCACCCCAAGTGTAGTGCCACGTTTGGTGACTTCGAAGGGGTGCCCGGCTTCATGGGGTGAGATTTGTCAGCGGATGCAAATGCTCACCTACTGCGTGGGGGGGCGGATCGGGAGAGACCTTTACCTCTTACCTTAAGAGAGACCTTTTGACCTCTCTAGCCGAACCCTCTCGACCCATCGCCTTGCTTTGCAGTGGGGGGGATGGATGCCTACGTCATTACGTCATTCCGGGATACACTGAATCCCAGATTCCTACCCACCCCTCTTACCTTTTTCCTCCGAGAACTTCCTCTCCTTCATTTACTTAAAAACACACAGCATCCCCAAAAATGACATAGGCCCCCAGAGAAATAATTTTAATAATAATGTACGTACTGGAAATATAATAATTTGTCATTTGTACTTCCTCAAAATATACCTTTCGGTATTACAATGGAAGATGCTCTGAGGAACTAGCGTCATTGATCCCTTCGGCACCGGTGCTTAGTCGGGATACACGCCAAACGCGCGCCCAACATTTGTACACGGCTGACATTTGTCACATGAGAACGGGTCGCTTCTACGATTCGTTCTTAAATTCAACAGCTCGGCTGTGGAACGAGCTGCCGGCCTCTGTGTTTCCTCCCTCCTACAACATGGGACTCTTCAAGACCCATGTTCACTCCTTCCTCTCCACAAAAAGACCCTCCACACAGCATCCTCAAAGATGACATAGGCCCTGAGGGAAATTATTTTCTTCAGGGCCTCCTGTGTGGAGTTAATATAAAAAAGCAAGATATTAGAGATTCTTCTTTTAACGAGTTCAATTTTACAATTTTTGGTAATTCAATAAATAGCTTCTAAGTAACCCTGCACGCCATAATATACAGGTTATTTGAGGATGTGCCTATAATATCCCATATCCCCACATTTCAAAGGATATCCTGTTATTTGTTTTGGAAAGTATATATTACACAGTGTTATAAGTGTAAAAACATGTTTTTGACATTATATTCTATCGAGCGAAAATAAAACTAAATTACGCTTTTATTAGTGTATGAAACAATTTTACCTCTCAAACTTATTTCTTGCGTGAGTGAAAGATATTAGATAATATTCATTAATGTCACATGCAGGGACCCTTCATTAAATTATGTTTACCCGTAGGTAAATATTGGGCACAGGGAGGACTTTTGTATGGGATCGCATAAAGGAAACACGTGTCCTTTATAAATGACAATAATTATAACATGCTACCTGGAACCACCTCACCCGTGGGCTTGCGGTAAAGATGATTTAGGTGAACAATGTTGTTTGCAAAGTAGCTTATTTTCGGAAATTCGACAGAGGAAACTCTTAGTTTTTTTGTAGAATTAACAAAATAACACAACATAAAATAACCCTTTGGTAACATTTTGTTATTTGTCTTTTGATCTTCGTCAATGTCATATTCTTATATTTGTAATCTTTATCATATTTGCTTGGGTTGTTACCGTTTGTTACTAACCGTGTTTCATAAGTATAATTACTTTTCATCTCTCCACACACTTTCTTCCAATTTAGTATTTTTTATTACTATTACTCATACCTACATCATTAGTAAGGATTAACAAAAATAATTTTCATCCCAGACGAAAATTCGAAAACATTCAAGGACAACACACGATAGGTATTAGGTACTCGTATTTATAATTTAATATTTAGTATCTTATATTTTATTTATTTAAGGAGAAAACACAGATACAGACAGTAATTAAAAGATAATTTTATAAAACAATAACTTAAGAATTCGCCTGCATCCTAACTATTTCTCACGGATTGACTTGGTATATAACAATTTAAAATATTTTATATTTTTAAAATATTTTAAAATATGTAAGTAGGGAAAAAGTATATAATAAAATTATTTTGTGTATAGACAATGCTCAATGTCAAATAAAACTGTACAAATATTTTTTTTCAAAAGTTTAGAGATAAATCATAATTAACATTGGACAGGAAAACAGACTTCAATTTCCTGCCAAAAGTACCATATGTATCAAAAAATATGTCTGAATCCTTCAGGTTTTGGTTTTTATAATACAATTCGCACATTCTTCTGATTGGATCCCTGACACCAGCATTTTTGCGCGTCCGGCTAATATGGAATAAGTCGTTAAGCCTAATCGTTCTGGATGTTATTTTAAAATTTATTTGATTGAGTAAGGCAGGACAGTCGATAAAGTTGTTACAGACTTTGTACTTGGTCATTAGGTCGAGGTATGTTCGCCGGTTAGTGAGAGTGGAGACGTTATATTTCGAGAGCATATTTGTGTATTCCCGTTCAGGTGCGCTCGTTTTGTGATTGAGGTAACGCAGAAATTTCTTCTGAATAATTTCAATATATATAGTATAACTTGTAGTAAAATATACTGTGAATGTTTAAATAAAAGTTAGATTGTTTAAAATAACTTGTTCACTTGTTGCAGGTAATATTACAAAAATATTAGAAGTTTTTACTTACTTTTATTCTGGTTGCTGGTGTCCTAAACGTAACCAACAACAATTTTTCCAGAGCAGCAATTATGAAGGTTACAGGTGGCACTGATGTTAGCTAACCTTCTGATATGAGAGGGAGCCAGAGAAAAATATGGAAGCATGCATGGTTGTTTGGGGTGTACATCATTGCTAAACATTTTAAATTTATTTCAGATTATTTTAATAATATATAAGTCAAGAAAAGGTAGGGCTTTATGTGTACCTAGCCCTAGTTTCCCAACTTACATAAGCCAGTGGGATTATGGCATTCCCAATTGGGCTGCGCTGTGAGACTTAAATGGAGTTGGAAGGAGAGTTGGCAATACAGATCTTGTGACCAAATATGATAAATCCATTTGAAACAAGGATTGGATGCTTTATCGTGGTCTTTCACGGGGTAACACTGATATCATGTAACAAAAATATTACTTTTCACTTTCAATATGTAAGTGTTACAAATAAAGTGTTGGCAACTCTGACGTGTAATTTTGGTAGCGATATTAAGTGTCCGAACCTGTTAACGGTTGGATGAATACAATAATACTAACGCGTTAGGTAAATTTACCTTGATAAATTATTAACGGTAAATACGCCCGATACGAGGATACCGGGCATGACACAATTACTTGGAATAAAAGCGAGATCGATATTTTACTTTGAAAGCATATACTCCCAACATTAACGCAAAAAACTAAGCACATCTTCATTAATTTGTTATTATTTGTGACACACCCTCGCTTATGGAATGACACATGAAAATATACATAAATATAATTGAATCTACGAAGTCTTTGTAGTTGCTACCACTTTTCTAAATATTTTTCACATTGAATAATTTATTCAAAAGTATGAACAGTAAATTACCAATCACTTCTTATCTTATGCTTTGTCCATTAAGTTATGATAACGAGATGAATTTTGACACACAAATTTCGAAATAGAACAGATGTACAATTTTCAATAGTTCAGGGTTGTTGAATTTTCAACTAATTATTGATTTTTAAATATCCTTTTAAAATTTTAATTTTACGTCGGCAAATTATTTTCAGCATTTTAGTAATCTATTTATAGTTTCTATAACGTTTCGTAGGTAGGTAAATAAAGTTTTTTTTTATGAACAACCGTTATCGGAAAACAGTATTTTTTTCCCGCAAGTGAGTAATGATATAAACGTGATAATTTTATATAACCATTGCCTTATGAATCTTGATAAATTAAACATGAATTAATAAAAAGCCAATATTTAATTTTGTACGCCAAATAAAAATAAAATTTTCGTATATTTTTTGTGTTTAAAAAACTTTTGTTGTAGATGACGAGAACAGATTTCTTACAAAAACATAAATACTTCATTTTAAAAAGTTCGCAAAAAACTTGTTTACTTATTTTGAGGTACCTGTGTTCATGGTTGGCACATAATCGTAGGTTGCAGCAGTAGCTTCACTGAACACATAATCCATAGAAGTGTGATCTGTACCGATTTTAAATCAAACCGATGTCACGTATTTAAATTGGACCTCTCTACTCCTAGGTCGCAGAGAGGCTGACCAAATTGAATATTAATTTAAAGAGAATGGTTTGAATGAGAATTATAAACTCAAAAAGATAATGTATGTATAATTACGTAAGAATATTGAATATCCCAGAGCTATCGGCTGGCAGCCGTTAGTGTTAAGCATTGAATGTGGATAATTAATTAAACATTTTATTTATTTTTTTAATGGTGTAATAACTTAATAAGTAAAACCTCGAAATTTAATATTTAATCAATGAATACAATATTAACGACTCTCAAACGAAAGATTTAAAAAAAGATTCAATGATTAAATACTACCTTTTGAGGTTTTACTCATTAAGTTACTCCTATATAAAAAATATTCCTCCTAGAATTGTAAAAAAAGTCAACAGATGTCAATAGACCGGTTCGTGGCTGGGTTGAATCTGGGTAGGCAATCATTACAATCAGTTCAAAAAATAATTTCGATGATTGAAAACTTCTGATCAATCTCACCAAGTAAGGAAAAAAGTGCTTACTTTTGGCGCATAGACATACCTATAACACCCTTATATTAGTTTATCCCTTCAGTGGTTTGCTACATACTTTGGCCATTAAACGGGATAATCTTTTTAAAACATCAATCACATTTTTGGCAGGAAAAGAACATTTTAAAGGCTAATGGTCTGGGAAGGTTGCCGGATTCGTCGGCTGGTGTATTAAAATCTTATTATCAGTCTCATATTTCTAATAAAAAAATATTTTACATGTGTTTTACGTTATTAACTCAATCGGACTGATTTTATTAGAAATAAATTATTTTACTTAATGAATAGATTGTTCGAGATGCTTTTAAAGGCAACAGACGTCTAAAAGTGATTATTAGATGATTACTTTGTTTACAACTGCACTAGCTTAAATAAAATAAATAACTGAAGAACTTTTCGAAATGCGTAAATTTTCGTAAGGACATAATATATTCTTTTGAACAATTAATTTGATTTTGATTAATTTGAACAATCGTAACATTATTTCAAGCTTTCAAACTGTGTGTATTCTTTTCGATAGATCATTAGGTATATTTTATTTTGAAGGCGAGTTTCGTTACCGCCGCCCCGGTAACCATTTATTGGATAACCTACACCTCTGCCAAAGTGGTTCGCTACGTTTGGTGATTTAGCAGGGTTGCACGGGTGATGTGTATTCTGGATGAGCCGGCCTGGTCTGACACGCGTGGCGTGCCAGATTGGGAAAGGCTGGTTTGGGGAGACCCTTTTACATCTCCAACCGGTCTCTCGACCCATTGCCTTGCACCGCAGAGAGAGACCCTCTTCACAGCAACCCAAAAGATGCGTGAGGTTAATGTAAAAAATATATATATAAATATTTAACCTAGCTTTTTTTATTACTTTTCAAGAGTGTCTTGAAATTCGTTGAATGACCACTGTCTTGAGTTGCCCGGTTACCAAAAATTCGACTGAAGTGAATGCTGGGCATATTTTTCAAAACAGAATGTAAGTACCTACCTATATATTGTACGTCCGATGTGCACGCATTAATATGAGACAGTAACTGGCATGTTTGCATACTGAATGAGCACCATTTTATTTTAAAAAACTATTTGTGTTTTTCGGTATAAAAACGTGGGCATGAACCGTGTCTATTGGTAAACAGGGTCATCACAAAAAAACTATCTTGTAAAACGTGTCTATTTACGGTGTGTTAATGGAAACAAGCGTCAAACTTACCTTGCCCATAACATTTTTTTTAATGGATTTATTATTTTTGCATAACTTTTTTCGTTCTTTCAGATATGTTTTTGCATTAAGCTCTTTAACAAATTCCTTTTCTGTGAGTGCTTCGTTGAATGATATTTTTGATTTCTTTTTCTAATATCTTCTGTCGGGTTTAAAGTAACCTTAGAGCATTTATAAGTTTGAATATTTAGATAAATGTCAAGTTCACTTCAAAGGTATTGAGAACTATTTACCCAAGGGTGATATTATAAGGAGACATTTTATTCCAATGATAATTATTTAGTCTCATAAGTGTGACGTGATTGCTATCAGGCAGAAAATCTGTTTTCATAGAGCAGCTAAAACAGCAAAAATTAAGAAATTTGTACATTTAAGTAGGTATACAAATTAATAATTAATTTATTACATATAATTAAAATAATTGTCACACAAATATTGCAAAAACCGTTTTGTAACTCAGGAGAAGCAGGTTTCTAACACAATGTGCATAGTTTTTGACATTCAACATTCTTCAACATTCAAATTCAAAACAACGTATAAAAAATTGTAATGATTAATTATTTTCCGTCAGCTTGGTTGATTATAATTTAACTCGTTAGCCGTCAGTTAGAGTTGTAGTTGATCTTACCCGTCTGCATAAAAAAATTGGTGGTATTTTATTACTATAAATGAATACATATACAAAAATTGGCAGCCCTAAAAGATTACCAGCAACCAGGGTTGTGCCCATTTTCGTTCATGATTAATGACATTCTGTCACATCTTTATGTCGGCAGTGAATAAACCAAAGGAAATACACACTAACTTGCACGATAAAACGCGAATGTACAAGTACGTAAACAATGATACAACAACTGAACCAACGTCGTATTGGTGGTTGTAATGTTTTGATTGTGTAACGTTTAAGCGGTTTCTTTTCTTCTTTTGGTGGTATTTTTGACATAACCATTGTTGTGTGAGTTTGCTCTCATGGGTTTTGATGGAGACTCGCTACAAGTATACTGTACAGGGCGATTGGAAAACGAATCGAATTATTATTGTAAAGAGACTAAATGGAAACACATTATTGTAAACTATTTTAAATTTAAACAAAAATAAATTCAAGAAATGCTGTTACTTTTCTTCCCTCAAAACATTGTAAAAATAGCAGATTTGATGTGATACGAAGGGCTAACATGTGGATGAAATTACTCCATTTGTGAATTATATTGCATTGTGTATACCAATGTGAAATTTCATGTCAAAATCTCGAGAAATAATATTTTTTTTAGTGTTTATTTACATAAACAACATTAACTCTAACATAAATATTAGTGAGGTGTGTGTACGGGACGTGTTTGCCTGTACAAGAAAAGACTGTAGATAATAAGCACCGGTACACATCAGTCCTCAACCTGGGTAATGATTTAAGTAAAACACCGTGAGGTGTTCTATCCAAACCATCATAAAAGAAAGACGATACAAATCAAAATTCACATCTCAATTAGATGTATTGTACTTGTATACAGAACGTAGAAAGGGCTGTAGCTTATAGGTACTTCCTATTTCTTACAGCCAACCTAATTCACAAGAAATAGTTATATGCATTTCATTACAACTGGGTTTTAATACACAGATAGAAACTGAGACAATCGGAATTCTTTCAGCAATAATTTCAACTACTGCAGCAGTGGTCAGTTAAATCGGTAGCCAGCAGAAGTTGGCCAGCCTTAAGGTGATCAACAGCGGCGGCCAGCAGCAGGAATTGGCCAGCCTCTAGGTTTTCAGCATCAGTGGCTAATTCAGTCGGTAGCCAGGAGAAATTGGCCAGCCTCTGGGTTGTCAGCATCAAGGATCAATGGTTAATTCAGTCGGTAGCCAGGAGGAATTGGACAGCCTCTAGGTAATCAGCAGCAGTGGCTAATTCAGTCAGTAGCCAGGAAAAATTGGCTAGCTTTCAGGTTGACAGGATCAGTGACCAGCAATTGGCAGCAGCAGGGATTGGCCAGCCTCTAGGTGATCAGCAGCAGTGACTAATTCAGTCAGTAGCCAGGAAAAATTGGCCAGCTTTCAGTTTGTCAGGATCTATGACCAGCAATTGGCAGCAGCAGGGATTGGCCAGCCTCTATGTGATCAGCAGCAGTGACTAATTCAGTCAGTAGCCATGAAAAATTGGCCAGCTTTCAGGTTGTCAGGATCAGTGACCAGCAATATGCAGCAGCAGGGATTGGCCAGCCTCTAGGTGATCAGCAGCAGTGGCTAATTCAATCAGTAGCCAGGAGGAATTGGTCAGCCTCTAGGTTGTCAGCACCTGTGGCTGGTTCAGTCGGTAGCCAGGAGAAATTGACCAGCCTCCAGATTGTCAGCATCAGTGCTTAGCAATCGGCAGCAGCAGGGATTGGCCAGCCTCTAGGTGATCAGCATCAGTGGCTAATTCAGTCGGTAGCCAGCGGAAATTCAGCGGCGGCATGGTCATTTGATTACATGGGCCGGCACACGGAGACGCCCCATTATTGTAATGATGACAGATGCGTCTGGCTCAGCTGATAGAGTGCCCGCAGTAAACAGCTCATTGCACATAGTTGTAATCTTTTAAAATTATTGTGCCGTGATGGAGGAACAGAAGCGAATACAGACTCAGGAATTGTAATTTTTAAGTTAAAGAGATGTTGCTCTGATTAGTTGTTATTCTTTAATAATACTTTTTTTTTTGTTTCAGTGAGATATTTATAGTATTTTCAAATGCAGGTGTTCGTGTGACTCATGAAACATGTTTTCAGTTTTGATGCAGGCATTGTGTTGCGAATAATATTTCGCCCAGTAACAGCTCTTTGGCTTTGTCAGTATTTCAATTTCGTTTTAGAAGATAGGGTTACCGAACTGTTTCATGTTCGATACAGTCGTTTACAGCCGCCTGGTGATAGATTGTTTTTGATGCATTTTTCAACTGGTAAATATTATGATTTGGAAAAAAGGGTCATCAAACTCGCAGGTGTTTACCGTAATAAGTAAACAATCTAGTTGTAATTTGATGTTCGATACAGTTTGTAAGGTTGGAATTACTTGGAATTCAATTTAACTCACATAAAGATACTTAAATTAATACATAAAAGTTTACAACCTGTTGATGTATTATATTTAGATTAGACATGAAGCGAAAAAATAGGTTCCACTTTTTTACCTTCAACTGAACTTCAACTCTCCCAACACTCTATGCGCACCGCTTATCGTGTTCTAATAGTGGAACAAGTTTCGTCGGGATATTAATACGCAGTAGCGACTCTAATTGTAGCTCTATATCACGAACTTAATATTTAAGTATTTGTGAGTTAAAAATTATTTTTTTTAAATTTTAAAATTATATCAATTCATAGCCATTACAAATATGGAGTAATGAGTATACGGTAGACAATGATATAATTTACCGTATCGCTGTAGAAGTAGCGATGTCGGAAGCGGGGTCAACAATCGGTATTAGTCCGCCAAAGTTTGTCAAATATATTTTTGCTTGTACATTATTTCTAATCCATCATGTCTTCCAATATTGGGTGTCAGAGTGCCAGTTACCCTGTAGGTAATATTACATATTCTACGTATTTGAATACGGCGCGGATAGGAGTTTTTCAGTCTCGTTCGTCCCGAAATGCGATCCATTGAAAAGTCTGAGCAGTCTGACACATGATTGTCAGATTTTAAAGCCTGAAGTTTCTTCCTTTCAAATGTTTTCTACGTAGTCGTGAATTCGAAATCTCTTTAGTGAATTCTTTTCAAATAAAATATTACCATGAAATCAAGCCACTTTTTGACGTACCTACTTAGATGATATTATAATTTAGAATTTTTGTTAATATTTTAGCCCACGTGTACTGGACCCTTAGTTTTTTTTGTTATAATTTGAAGTTTACTTGAAAATCTGTCAACATAATTTATTTGTATTTATTTTATTTTCCGATTTTTTGTCCGGGTTAAATCTTCCCCATAGGAAAAACTAAACCCTTCAACACACTTTTCCACAAATGATCATCTAGTCAATCAACACTATGCAAGTGTATTATATAAGCAAAATAAATTCAAAACAATACAAGAACAACACGTCAACTCACCAGAGATCAAATTGGAAAATAATTCACCGACTCCAGATATTTTCATATCAGAGAGTTCGGCTCGGTAGAACTCCTAACAGGGCCTATAAATCCTACTGATCTCACAACATACATATTTAAAAAATCTTTCGTTATCCTACATGTATTTAAAATGACTATTTATTATTTATAGATGTAAAAATCTGTAGGTTTTCCTAAATAAAAAAAATAAAAAATTCATGATTCGATTGTTTTCCCGAGGTGATATAAACTTTCCTACCACATGTTTATACAATTGTAGGTACATAATAATAGTTTCATCTGATGTACGATCGGCAGCTAAAGTAAATATCAACTTTTTCGTCTTATTTTATTCCATAGTCAAGTGCATTCTATTATCGTTTGAGTTAGGCGACACATTACGCTATACGCATCATGAATCATGGGTTGATCTATTTCAGCATGTCGCTTGCCATACACTTCGATTGCGAATCTATGGCGAGCGATTCGCTAAAACAGGAAAAGCCACGAAAATATAGCGCGCTTATAGTGTGCTCTGTCAGAGGTTTGGACGTTATTTCATATGCATGCTTTCCTTTACAAGAGTCAAAAACTCGTGTGTAAAGGGAAAAAAATAAAAAACTTAACATACATAAGAATAAAATAATAATAGAAGAAAAAAAATCATAAAAACATATAAAGTGAAGAGATTTTTGTTTTTTTTATATAATAATATGTAAAGTAATATAGTGAGATGTCATCGTCATTCTAATTCGCTAAATTATTTAAGGTAGTGAAGTTTAGGTAAGTTTTTAGATTCTCACGGCCAAAAGCATTTTTGTTGTTTGTTTTTGGGGTGTTATGCCGTGTTGCGCTAACTCCTTCTTTAGCCGACGTTTCGGACAGCGTTGCAGTGTCCATCATCAGGGCAGATCCGGTAGACACATCTTCGGATCTACCGGATCTGCCCTGATGATGGACACTGCAACGCTGTCCGAAACGTCGGCTAAAGAAGGAGTTAGCGCAACACGGCATAACACCCCAAAAACAAACAACAAAAATAGTGAAGTTTATTTTATTTTTTAATTTATTATACATAGTCCGGTTCTAACCTTATTTCTGTCGTTAGTTGATTAAACCACACCACTGTGTACGTGTAATAGTGTTGTGCAGAACTGGTGTGCATTAATGGAGTGCATAAGCGACCCATTGTATTTTGCCTATTGCTCTCAACACGAACCATGGCATGGTGTGACTTCTTATACAGATCTTTGTGGATTTGAAGCAGCGTATTTTTTGTATTTGTATTTTTTAGTGGTGGGACTTGAAAGTCTTGGAAAAGTTGTGAGGTTGGGTAGTCTGGTGGTTTTTATATTAAAATTTTTATTAACAGACGTTGAGTGATTTCCAGCGGTAAAAGTGATGATTTGTAAGCTCCCCCCCATGCAACGATACCACACTGTATTATTGAATGGGCTAGAGCGTAGTAAATATTTGTAAGAATTTTTAAGTTAAGTATATTTCTTAGACTAATAAATATGTACAGTCGACTCTCGATAATTCGAAACTCGAGGGACTCTTAAAATATTACGAATTATCGAGTGTTGAATTTCGAACCATTTGAAATATCAAATGGTTCGAAATTTGTGAGAGTAAATAAATAAAACTTCGAATTCTTAAGTGTTGATCAATTATTATTTATTAACTCCTATTCTATAACAATGACAAAAGTTTATAGGTACATTCGTGTACATACATGTAATCATAATGTGAATTAATTAATCTTTCGAAAGAAAGAACTCTGTTATACTGGTTTGCTTCAAAGCACATTGCTGCTGCTCAGACTTCTCAATAATTTTTTTTAAGATAAAAAGTGCCTGAAATGCTTTTTCATCACTTTCGTTTTGCAGACAGAAGGTTTGTAAGGTATCGAATGAGGATCTTGCTTCCTTAACTGACACTTCTGCCAAAGGTTCTGATGTATCGTCCTCATCTTCATCGTTACTTTTTTCATTAGTATCTGTCGCAGATAAAATTTCTCCATCGGTTAGTTTTTTTTTTTTTTTTTTTTACAGTTATACCGCACAAGAGTCCCAACTGCTCCCGTCTGGAGCCAGTGAGACTATGGCATCCCCAATTGGGGTATGTTGTGAGGCTGAGGGTATTGGGGAGGGGAGGGAGATGGGGAAGAGGAAGGTGGGGAAGTACCTGGCTATTCAGATCTGGTCACCAAACACGGCTAAAGCCATTTCAAGCAACGTTTCAATTCTGAATGGTGGTCTTACACCAGGGCGATACTGAGAGTATCTTCCACTCTGGAACGTGCCGCAAATATACTATGTATTATTTTAAATTAATTAATTGTGAAATAACACAAATTAATCAAATAAAATTTATTTGCGCACGCCGGGATCGAACCCGCGACCGTCGGATCTGTAGTCAAAAGCGTATACCACTAGACCACGCCGGCCGTCAGGTTAGTGAACCTGAGACAGCAACATCTTCATCCACTTGAACAAAGTCAAGAAAATTCACATCGCTGATGTCAATTAATGGTTCTATTGCTGGTTCTTCATCATCCATAAGTATTGGAAGATTTTCCTGATCTTCTTTTAAGAAACCAGATTTTTTGAAGCAGTTGAGGATCGTTAGGGGTGTTACAGCTCTCCATGCCTTGTCAATCAGTAAAATAGCTGTCAGAACAGTGATATTTGCAGTTAGCTGCTTGTCGAGAGATTCTAAAATGAGCTTAACAATTTCTTTGCGATAGAACGTCTTAAAATTATGGATGATCCCTTGGTCCAATGGTTGCAATTTGTAAGTTGTATTTGGCGGAAAGAAGTAGAGTTCCAATTCAATAAACGTTTGAACTTGACGCAAAATTGTATTTGTACTAACGTGTGTGTAACAATCTTTCCGCCTCTTTCTCTCTGCAACTTTGAATTGTCGAATGTTGAACGCCGATGAGTTCGAATTAAAGCGTCGTTTTGTTATATAGCAATGATTTTTTCGTTTGAATTACCAAGTGTACAAAAATGTATGGATTTAGTTCGAAATATAAAGAGATTTCGTAGGGAACTCGTGATAACTTTGAATTATAGAGAGGTTCGAATTATCGCAGGTTTGAATTAACGAGAGTCGACTATATGAGTTTTCTCAATCTATTTATGATATTGTTTATGTGAATTTTTCACTTAAGATTAATATCTATTATTACACCAAAATATTTTATTTCATTTTTATTTGTTATGCATAAACAGTCATTATTTTGGCAAGTAAATTTTTTTAATGTGCATTTTTTTATGTATTTTAATATTTAAGGTAGTAAAAAGTTTTTTTTTCATACTAAAAATTATATAATGTTTTTTTTCAATATTTAATGTTAATAAGTTCTTATCAAACCATTCTTTTAACGTATTGATATCATTGTTAGCAATTATTTCAAGTTCATTTAATGAATTCGCTTGACATATAATTGCAGTATCATCTGCATATTAAATGAGTTATCCTGTTAATGGTAATTTTAAAATATTATTAACATATAATATGAATAGAAGAGGGTCCAAAATGGTGCCTTGTTGTATTCCAAAGTCACTTGTGTTCGGTTCACTGTTCACTGAGTGTTATTTATTTTCACATATTGATTTCTTGAGTTCAGGAAACTTTCTATCCACATTTGAGCATTATCTATAATTCCAATTTTGTTACGTTTGTACAGTAATTTTTTGTGACTTATGCTGTCGAAGGCTTTCTTTAGGTCTATGAATATTGCAAGAGATTTTTTGCCTTTTTCTAGTGCTTGATGTATTTTTGTTGTTAAATCTATGATTGCGTCCTGTGTGCTTATTTTTGCGCGAAATCCAAATTGTTGGTCACTCAATATATTATTAGATTCAAAAAATTTTAGTAGTTGCTTTTTTACTACCTTTTCAAAATTTTTTGAAATATTTGATAATATTGAAATAGGTCGGTAGTTATTAATTTCTTTAGTATCACCTGATTTAAAAATCGGAAAATAATATTTTTTTTGTATATAGATGGAAAGATTCCCCTTTTAAGACTTTTATTTATGATATGTGTAATATGTTTTTTCAAAAAGTTAAGATTTTTTTTCAAAATTTCAACGGTGATCCGATCAAAACGGTGATCCCATCAGTTTTTAGGTTTTGTATTATAACAACAGTTTCTTGTTCAGTTATCGTTTCAAATGTTCTCACCGTTTTATTTGACGGAGTTACTGGAATTCCTAATGTGGTGGTATTATCTATGTTGTTAGTTATTTCGTTTTCGTGATTTTTTCCGACATTTGAAAAAAAAATATTGAAAGCATTCGCACATAGTTTTGGGATATCAGAAACTTGTATCATATTATTGTTAATGTGTAGCTTTAAAATGTCACTTGTCTTTATTTTTTTATCAATTATTTCATTTATTGTTTTCCAAATTATTTTACCACTGTTACCTGAATTTAACACCTTTTGTTTATAGAATTCTTCTTTGGTCATTTCAATTAGTGCCGTTAGTTTATTTCTGTATTTTTTAAAGTGTAAAATAATTGAATTATTTATTGGGAATTTTTTGTTAGTTTAAATATTTTTTCTTTTTCTCTAATGGAAACCACTAGACCAAGGGTAATCCATGGTTTAATTTTTTGGAATTTTTTTTTATATATTTTTTTGTGTATTTCACAGTTTGAATCCTTTATATGCTTTTGTAAGGTGTCATGAAATTTCGAAGCACTTATATTTACATCTTCTGTGCAGAGTATAGATTCCCATGTTTCGTGAGACAGTTTTTGTTGGTTTATCAATATTTTAGGAATGTTAGATTTATTACTATTATTAATGTTTTGTTTTTCTATGTTATAGCTAAGAATACATGTATGATGGTCCGTTATATTGTTTCTCCATATTATTGTTTGAAGATTATCAGTGTAGTTGGAATTACACCATATATGATTAATACACGATGGTATTTGATTATTAAATTCTCTAGTATATTTATTTATACAGGGTTTAAAATTTAAAGCGGTCATCATGCTGATATAATTGTCATTTTCAATAGTGTGATTATTTTCAGGAATGTTAATATTAATATATAATTGTGATCCTTTCATCTCGACTACGGAGGCCATCACTAAAATGAGATTTTTAATGGTTAAAGTTTCTGACGACCAAAAGAGTTACGTTGTTGTATTTAAGGGTCTTTAACTCTGCCCCTACGATTGACAACAAAATCCTAACTCTCCAATATTTAAGGTACGTTCTGTTGTTACGGTTTTCACTTTGTTTGCTCTCTGTTTTTCTTTTAAATTATTCTTCTAATGATGCAAAACGACACTAAGTTAAGGCCAGAGATAATTGAATTAAAAAAAATAATAATTGTGAATCAAAAGCTCTCCGCTCGGCTTTGAAGGGTTGTGGAACGGAGGTTGTGCTAGCAGGTCGTTAAGTAAGTATTAGGTAAACATGAAATATGAGAGGTAACCGCTCGCAGCTTAGGGTGAATGTATCGCGTTACCTATTAGGGCTTTCGCAGTTGGGTCTTGCACGAAATCAACAGCGTACCAACACATAGATAATATGGACCCGCAAGGGCTGCGCACACAGCTTAAATATGTACGTGCGTAAGAAGCTTATGAGATAAATAATTGCAATCGGAATCTACCTGCCGCTTATTACTTAATACTACATTAATGATAATGCAAAATATAATTACACAAGTACATTTACAATATAAAAGCAGGCATACCATATGGCACAGATGCTTGAGCATATTCTAACACCATAAGAATAATACTTATTATAGATCTTGAATGGACACTAAGTTCATGGAAAACTAACACGAAAGAAATATTATCATCATTGTGTATGTGTATTGGCCAGCCGTTGCAGCACTACCACTAGTTGATGTTTAATTAATGTTATATATGGGATGTGTACATTTGTGAATGTGCATTAATAAGAATTGCCGTAGACATATTAGTCTAGGTACATTTATAACAAATAGTAAATAATGCTTTTTGTAAGGTCCGGAAACATGTTTCAAAGATATTCAGTTATATAAGATCTAGATCTTGCTTATACGAAGACCCGGAAAAGTCCAGACCAGAAAAAGAAGATTGCAAAAGTCAACTAAAAAGTCAAAGAATATTACCAAAGCGTCAACTTTTTTTTTAATTCATGGGAAAAAAATTGTGCAGTAAATACATTTTTGTGTGTTATATCACCCGCCATGCCAGGGATGTTCTTATGTTATGACGGGTGATGTTTACAAATTGAATTTAATCATGTGATTAATGATGAAAATTATTATTCTTTTTATCATTAGGTTAAATAAATTAGATAGAGGATATGAGACACGTTTTAAGAGTGTAGAAGGTTTTGGGATTATGATTGAAATGTAAATCATAATTGAAATTGCAATGTATTTTGAAATGTGTTTTAACGATTGTTAGATAAAGCCTTTCCACGGAATCGAACCGCGTATAGAAATGTAATATTAAGGATACCTGGCTAGCTCCAGCAGGGTTCCGTGTTTTCAGTTCGTTGGTTTTAAGAGAGAACATACGCCTTCTAGGAGTGGGTAGAACAAAAGGGCTTCTTTGAAATAAAACACTATTATTGTGGTGCTGGTAAATGTCTTCATGAAGACCTATATTACAGCATTTTGAATCTACGCGTAGGAAAAGCTTAAATCTCTTTGTGGACGATTAAAAGAATGAAAAAATGAAGTTAAATTACTGGGAAGAAAGGAGATACAGAAATTAATAGAATAAAGCAGGGAACGATACCGCATGTAGTTTTGTAGACGTCCAGGGGGCAGGCAGTAGAAAAAATGAATCGAAATATACTAGTAATGAATTGACAAACACTGTAGAAAGAATGAATCGAAATGTACTAGTAGTTAATTGACAAACACTGTTTTAGCAAAGCAAGTCTCGAATTCAAAGCGGAGCACGTAACAACCTCTCGCCACCAGCGCTGAATCCAAAGAGAGGTGGTCTCCCTTCGTTCGGAGCTGAGGACCCCTTTGCCCCGCCTCCTTCGATAATAGCCACACCCACTTTAAACGCAACCACGGGGTGGCCATATGAAAGAATTTAAAAATACAAAGTACTTGATTTTAAGAAAATATTACGGGGTTGAATGTTAATATAAATAAATTTTAAGAAAGTTCATTTCATAACACGATCTCCGTGGTCGAGGGGTAAAGCTGTCAACTTGCAAGCGAAGGTCGCAGGTTCAAATCACGGCGTGCGCAAGTAAAGTTTGATTGATGAATTTGTTTTATTTCACAATTTATTCATTAAAAATAATATAAAGTATATTTGCGATTCGTTTCAAAGTGGAAGATACTCTCAGTATCTCCTTGGTGTAAGACCACCATTCAAAATTAAAAGTCGTGTGAAATTCAATTCAATTCAATTTGTTTATTAATTTCAAAAACATTACAAAATTATTAATTTCAATGCGTTTTTAAAATATTTTATTATTATGTCGATATCCGAATTGATTCTGTTCAACAGCAAGATTGCTCTCCCCACAGGCATGACCTTTGGCAAGTTAGTTCTGCAGGCCGGGAGATAAAATAGTCTATGTTGTCGGTGACGTAGATAACCATCGGGAACATATAAATGAATGCTCTCCATGATGACCGAGTTTTCAAACCATCCACGAATCAGTCTAAAGAAATGTGTGTCAATGCGCACATCTCTCCTGACCCGTAGATAGTTCATTCCGAGCATACCCAAAAGAAAGTCAGTGGGATAGAGCCACGGGTAGTAGCCATACTCTTAAATGGCTTAAGCCGTGTTTGGTGACCAGATCTAAATAGCCAGGTACTCCCCCACCTTCCTCTCTTTCATCTCCTTCCCCTCCTCAATACCTTCAGCCTTACAACGTACCCCAATTGGGGATCCCATAGTCTCACTGGCTCCAGACGGTTGGGAACAGTTGGGACTCTTGTGCGGTATTCATATTAAAAAAAATTGCTGATGTAATGATCAACCTAGTTACTTTGAAAGTATGGATTTGGGTTTCGATTTTCGTATTCAAGGAGAAGGTTAAAGATTTTAGTAGCTTGGTAGATAATTGTGTTAACGTAGTATGTGGTTTAGGTACTGTCTAGTGTTGGTCTGTTATAGTTCTGGTGCTGTATTTGTGTTGTAAGAGAATGTCGCAATTGTACAAGAAATGTGTGAGAATAAATTTTAGATGAAATTGACGTATATTTTAGACATTGTACTCGATGAAGAGTGGAATGGATAAAATAAAATGGCAGATTTAACATTTCATTCTGGATTGTAGTAGCTAGTTAGTCATAACAGAAGAAATCGGCTGTTTCTTAAAAAACAAATAATAAAATATAAATTTTTTAATAAGTAAAAATTCAGCATGTGCATGTTTGCGCTCGTAAAACTCGAAAAGTAGTCAACCGATATCGCTAAAAATCAATGTTTGTTTTTATTAGTATCAGTTGTGTTTAGAGAGCAATTTGAATGGTAGAAGAAGTCGGAGATGCCCAAGGAATACTTAACGCACTAAAATCTCTGCACTGGAATAAGATGCGGAGTCGATTTAAATTCACTCTAATTTAGTTTTTTAACAGTAATATTGTGGTATACGGTAATGCATTGGTGGGTTCACTAGTTTAAATTAGTCAAATTAAATGACCATATTAAATTACATACCTTCCAAATCAAACCCTGAAATATAAATGTGAAACAATCAATTAGTTCTCTTGAAAGGTTGTAAATAAATGAGCACATCATTAAAAACGTAAATCAGTTGAAAAGTTGAGAAAATGTGAGAATTCGGAATGGAAATAATTACGTGGAAATTCGTGTTATATTCACGGATGAAACTATTCACGTGGGTACAATTAGTCCTGACTTTGAAACTTTGCCTGTAAAAAGTTTCGCCACGGCGTTTAATAAATCCTTATGTAATTACAGTTCTGCGTGAGAATGGGACAAATTTCCACGATTTCGTTACATAAAAATTACTGTGGTACGTTCATTATTCTGCTATCGTTGAAAAACAAGTACCTTGTGAAGTTTACTAAATACATTCATAAACTTTTACGTGATGGCTGCAAAATCATTATAAATTGAGAGTTTTAATAATATACCAGCAAAATAGAATTGTTCAGCACTGTCGAGTGAATTTAGTGGATATTTGTAATAAGCATTTACTTTGTGGCTCGTCATAATTTACAATAAAAGATATAAATTTGTTTTAGACAACTTTAATTTTAATTGTACTCTACCGGTTTCGGAAGCACCCTTCCTTCGTTTGGAGAATATTAAAATTTTAATATTTTCCTGACGAAGGAAGGGTGCTTCCGAAACCGGTATAGTGCAATTAAAATTAAAGTGGTCTATAACAAATTTATATCTTTTATTGTGAATTTAAAATACAGAACTTCAAATGAATCTTAAGATTGCGAAAAACTCTTATAGGAATTTGATGGCTATTCGACCGTTTAGTGAGAAAAACGATAATTTAAATACAGATTTATGAATAGTAAATTCATATGCAAGAAGTAATCAAAACCGATATATTTGTAATGGAATAACCAAACAACACGCTTAATTACAAAACAAATGCAGCATCTTATTCGCCAATTAACCGAGCTCTTTATACTCTAAACAATATTTGTCTAAACTCTAACATTGACATTTTTTCAGATTCACTGCCCAAATTCAAACGTGGCATCATGTCAATAATTTAAACTGTTCAATACGCATACATACAGACACACACACACAAACACTCACACATACATTACACACGTCACACACACACACCTATATACTACACACGTCACCTGGTAATTAAGGAATAAACATACCACTTAGCAGACATTACAAGGAAACATTTCATAGGTACCCAACATGTATCATAACATTAGTATCTTATTTCTGTTTATTGTTTCATCTCTGTAAACCATGTACTGTTTGTTTCTATAATATAAAATAAATAAACCTATAAAAATAACCAAAAGAATAAACTTTATTTTTGAAATCATTGACATATCCATCTGCATCCACTTTTCCCTTTCCTTCCATTATCATTCGCGTAACTTCGTGAATTTCCGTAAGCGATTGAGAAATTCATTAATATTGGACCTTCCTCCTCCAGAATTTTCCCTTGGGGTGAGGAACTTCCCAAATGAGATACCTGGCTGGTTTGTTTTGCATAATTCCTTTGAAATGTTGACGGTTACTTGGTAATAAAATTTGCCTGTGTCCGCTTTGAATACAAAGCAGTTTGGGCATTTGTGAATTTTTACGTTTTATTATGCGATCTGGATAAAAGAGGCTTCATCTCAATGTTCTCGGAGCGTATTATTTAATTATTGATTATTATTTTCTGGCCGACTCTTGTTTGTTTTGCGGAAACGGGGACTCGTTTTAAATACAAATATTACTTTTGTCAGTGTAATATTATGTTTCATATTTGGAATTTTTATATATGAACATTAATTTCACTCTTTGAGGGTCAGCAACATATTGCTATCATAAGGAATATTCAAAAGCGTAACTATCACTATCATCTCAATGTACAGTGGTGGCTTAAACTAATAAAAAAGATTGTAGCAGTTTTGTCCTGATGAGAGATCTATATTTAAAATCGAAAGGTTTTTAAATACATATTTTTTTAAAGTTTAATCGCAAAGAGACTCAACTGCTCTCAACCGTTAGGAGTCAGTGAGACAATGGCTTCCCCAATTGGGGTATATTGTGAAGCTGAAGATAGTGGGGAGGAGAATAAGATGGCAGAGATGAAGGTGTGAAAGTACGTGGCGTTTCAGACCTGGTCATTAAGCCATTTCAAGCAAAGTTATAATTCTGAATGGTGGTCTTATTCCAGGGCAAAATTGAGCGTATCTTTCACTCTGCTGCAATATGCCGCAAATATACTATATATATATATATATATATATATATATATATATATATATAATTTTATATGAGTAAATTGTCAAATAACACAAGTTAATCAAATAAATTTTACTTGCTCACGCCGAGATTAGAGCCTGCGACCTCCAACCTGCTAGTTAAAAGCCTTACCCCTCAACCAAGGAGTTTAGTGAGCAAATCTTAAGACATAATTACTTCTACCAAGTACCTTCTAACTATTATCTAACCCTTCTAGCACCCCAAATTTGAAATTCAAGCCTTCAATAGCAGTAGATACTGCCTGTATGGCCCAGGTGAAAACTCAAAACGTTGTATGGTCACCACATCTAAATAGCCAGGTACTATCCAACCTTTCTCTTCCCTACCTCCTGCCCTTCCCCACAACATATCTCACTGTTTCCAGGCAGTCGGGAACAGTTAGAAATCTTGTGTGGTAAGTATTGACGTAAAATAAAACTATATTGTCAATTATCACGTAACAAAACCAATTACGTTGAAAATACTTTGGAATTTAAAATGAAATAATGTAACCATGATAATGTATTAGCGTAACTGACTAAAATATATATACCTAATCATTTAAATGTAATATTACATTAAATAAATTCCTCTACATATAAGCCACGAGTCATTGTACAACCTCCGTTACAGCTAATTGAGTTACAATTTAATAAAAAAATAATCGTTTATGCGACGATAAAAAATTTATTCTTCGTTTCATCGTTCTTTGCAGCTATCTTGTTCACTGTTTACAAGCGTTAAGTGTAAAATGGAGAGAATTATTATTGTCACGTCGTGAAACTTTGATTATTCTCGTCATTAAAAGTGTATTTTATTGCAAAATAACCACCCCCTGGGTTCCCCATTGCTAGGCAGAATTGTTTCGGTGGAGGTTTTGCTTTGTTTGTTTACAAGAGGTTCTAATTGGGCGTTTGGAATTTTATGTTTAAATATGGATATTGAAAGAAATCATCAAAGTACTAATTTTGGTTGTACAGGGTTTTCTAATATTTCTCCCAGTTGTAGAAGGTGACCCTGACGAGGTTTTAATGAATTTTTATAAAGTCTTTCAAAGTTTTATCCTATTTATTTGTACTTCGTTCTGCTGTATGTATACAAGTAGATATTTTATATCTTTTGCTCATCGTATCAGTAAAATTTCGAAGCTTAGGATCACAGGGGACTAACTACTAAAATTGGTTTATTGAGTTAAGCCCTGTTTTGGTAATGCCATAATCATATTTATTAGTGACACGAAGTTCTACAAGGTTTTCCAATAAGAGGTGTTATTTTGAATAGCCCGTTATTTCGGTAGATGTTACTTTTGAAGCTGTCATTTTTTGACATTTGACAAGTAAAAACTACACCATTAATAAAAATGGAACGATACACGCTTCAACAATGCATTGAAATTATTAAAATTCACTTGAGTGAATCAATTGCAAATTATCTTGAGAGATGAGGCCCATTTCCACCTCGGTGGCTTATTTGGGGCTCTGAAAACCCAAGATTTATTGTTGAAAAGCCTCTTTATCTTCAACGTGTGACTGTTTGGTGCGGTTTATGGTCCGGTGGAGTCATTGGACCTTACTTTTTCGAAAATGAGGCTGGAGCAACAGTTACGGCGAATGGATTGCTATCAAGAGATGATTAATTTACTGGCCATAATTGGACGGTATTGATCTAAACAACGTTTGCTTTCAACAAGACGGCGCTACGTGCCACACAAGCAACGAAACTATTGATCTTTTACGATTGAATATCAAAATAACACCTCTTATTGGAAAACCATGTATGTATGTCCCAAATAAATCGCTCGAAGAAATCGAACCGTGATATTTAACTTTTTTTGGTATTTTCATCAAAAAAACATAAGTGTACGCACCAAAAATTAGGAAATTATTGTCTAAGGCATTTATTATCAAGCATAAAATATGGTCTGTATTTTATTATGAAGTTAATCGCTCGAAGAAATCGAACCGTGATATTTAACTTTTTTTGGTATTTTCATCAAGCTTGTAGTTAGTGGTAAGGGAACTCGAGTGCTATTTGCAGAGCAGAGTTCGAATCCCACAGCAATTACCGACTTATCCCCTTTTTAGAACAAGCCGGCATTAAGTGAAGGAGAAAGTCCACATCGCTTGCAAAAAACTTCCTTTTCAGAAAGTTTTTTCTTTTTAATAACTTTCCTTCACTCTATATATAACCCTCTTTAATAACGAATGAGCACTGCCTGGAAATGCGAAATATCATTTCATTTCAATTTCCTTACCGTATTACTAGAAGCCTAGGCATCGATCGCTTTGGGACACCTATCCAGATGATACACATTTTACCACTTTAGCGGTATATTTTTGTGACAGTTTTATGACAGGTATTAGTGACAATATTATACTTCTGATTGAGCAGGCGCGAAGCAAAGGAAATGTTTTAATAATGTAGTGTTTACATTACTGTAGAAAGTTGATTCGCAGCTGAATGTTTTTTTGCACATTCATATATTTTTTAATGTAATTTACGTGATTTTCACATTTGATGGATCCTGTAAATCTATAGCTCCCATCATCGGATGATATGGTAAAATGTAGAAAACAGGAAGAGGGAAAAGAGATGAAGAAAATACAATATAATAGAGTGTGTATGCAAGTGTAAAACACACTTGATGATGATGAGACAGGTTATACAATATTCAAGGAGGAGAAAATATTAAAAACATGAAACAAAGACTGGAGTAAATGTTAAACACAATTTATTAATTTATTTATTAGACAATTTGTATAGCGCCGCTTTTGTGAGATATCACCTCAGACCTGTGAACAAGGTAATATTTTAAATCCATTTGAATATATTTTATTAAATGACGATTTCAAATTGAAGGTTATTTTATACTCATTCTGAAGAATTTACTTACATACGTGAGAAATTCAACGAACGGCGTTTTAGCACGTCCCTTTGAAGCTAAGCCAATGAAAAATGTAATATCTTCTGCGTCTGTCCTAATTCTGTGTGAGATTCTCCGGTCAGGGGGATAAAAAAATTACTTCCTCAACTACAATGGAGCAAATACATCGCTATAAATTTTTACGCTACAAAATATACTTATTATTTCATTCATAGGTCTTACAGACTTTCACGTTGAACCCTTCCAGCTTTAATAAAAACGTATATTACATTTAGGTGGGAGTTCCAACGTGTGTATAATTCGTTTGTTGAACTTAAAACGCAGCGACTTAATTATTTGTGTGATGCGAAAATTCAAGCTTTTTAAAAATTGTCATTTCCTCTAATTTCGTGACATTTGCACGGGGTGTGCACGCCATTTTACGGGTCACCCTGCGGCACTGCACCGTAAAGTTAGACGCATTAACTTAATAGAAGATGTGTTTGTGTAATTCAGGTTAATTGATAAAAACCTGTTTATCACCTATGTAAAAAGTAATAGATACGATTTTTTTTTAAATTTTGTGATTTGATTTTGATTTTTTGCTGACAAGCCCGCTGAATTTGAAATATAATTAAAGAATCGACTGACTTTTGGATAGCGAAACACGTCAATTTGGCATTTCTTTTATTCTTTTTCATTCCATGATTTTTATAGAATTCGTAACCCACTACACGTACAGGAAAATAATTTTAAAGATTTGAGTTTTTATATTTTGAGTGCACGTATGAATTATTTGATTCGTAACCCACTACACGTACAGGAAAATCATTTTAAAGTTTTGAGTTTTTATATTTTGAGTGCACGTATGAATTATTTGTGCACACTGATAGTATCGAAAGTTTTGATTGTAACTGCGGAATTATATCACGAATAATTTAAATAAAAATTCCAAGTCAACAAAGCACTTTGTACTTTTTTGGTAGATAAAAATTAACTGGTGGCTTATTTGGCAGGCGGTAGGAATTATTCTGGGCCTCGATCTTGAGATTCCAAAAGAATTATTTAACAGTATTTTAAAATCAATCCCTGCATCTTCTTCTTCTTTCGTATGGTGGGAGGGTCAGAGGAGGACATCTAGGTCTGCGAGCCAGTCTAGGGCCTCAGGCGTCGCCATGTGGACCTCATCAATCCCGCCGGGGAATGAATGGAGCAGGCATTCTTTGACCACATGTTCGGTGGTCTGCACCGCATCATATTCACACATCACCGACTCTTTAAGGCCCCATGTGTGCATCATGTCAGCACAGCGGCCATGGGAGCACCTTAACCTATTGAAAAATTAAATCCCTTCATTATCGACAGCTAAAAGCCATCAATAGGTAACCTCTTAAACTACTTTCTAGTGCCATCTGTGAGTAACTTCTTAAACTACTCTCTATTATAAATATCATTTTGTTCAGCGGCAACTCAGTTAATTCGACTCACGAAGCTGTTTTAGATGTTTGGACAATAATTATTGTATTGTCTTTTACGCGTTTTAAATAATTCATCCTTCACATTTATCTTCCCGCACGATACTGCAGATATTGGCCGTATTTTTTTAATTCGCTTTGTTAATTTTTTATAACAACGTTTCGTGGAACACAAAGGGCGGGCGCACGGTATAATGGCTTTTTGCGGTTTTGCTTTTCGTTGCTTAACAAAGCCAAACATGCAAATAATAAAAAGTACTCTCTTTTGCACAACACGTATTAATTTTTGTGATAACTCTCTTTGTGGTTTATTAAGAGTACCTACAAAACAATATAAATTTTGATCTAAATCATTCCGGTAATTAGTAGAATTATAAGCGTGAAGATGTTCGTGCGTACTTTCTTTCTTTGTACATAAAATACCAATAGTTTGGCTTTATGCTCTTATTTCATTGGTTTAAATCCTGATGGGCCACGAAAGCCATGTAAATAAATATATATCAGGCTCTTTTGTGTCTTTGCTTATTTCTGGTGAGATTCTAAGTAACTAGTAATTATGTGAACAGTAGACCTCGCCAAACGCGGACCATCCAAAAAGTATGTTTTTACATTTTTCATAATTAAAAAATCAAAAATTTCATTTGAAATCACAAAATTTGTCAGTAGTATCTACTTAATCATAAATACAAGATTTGTAAGTAGTATTTACTTTATTATAAACACAAGTTTATAAGGAGTATCTACTTATGTAATTGTAAACAAAAGATTTGTGAATAGTACCTACTTAATTATAAACACAAGATTTCTAAGTAGTATCAACTAAATTATAAACGAACGATTTGTAAGAAGTACCTACTTAATTATAAACAAAATATTTGTGAGTAGTACCTACTAAATTATAAACACAAGATTTCTAAATAGTATCAACATAATTATAAACAAAAGATTTGTAAGTAGTACCTACTTAATTATAAACACAAGATTTGTAAGTAGTATCTACTTAATTGTAAACAAAAGATTTCTAAGTAGTATCAACTAAATTATAAACGAATAATTTGTAAGAAGTACTTACTTGATTATAAACAAAAGATTTGTGAGTAGTACCTACTAAATTTTAAACACAAGATTTCAAAATAGTATCAACATAATTATAAACAAAAGATTTGTAAGTAGTACCTACTTAATTATAAACACAAGATTTTTAAGTATTTTCTACTTAATTGTAAATAAAAGATTTCTAAGTAGTATCAACTAAATTATAAACGAAATATTTGTAAGTAGTACCTATCTAATTATAAACACAAGATTTGTAAGTAGTATCTACTTAATTATGAACCTTTAATATTTTATGTGAGATTTTTTTAAATTATAAATAATGATTTATACAATTTGTCCAAAGCGACAATTCCAATTCTGTTTTCTAATTTACCTCAAGCAGAGGACGATAATATTGATTATTCCAATAACAGTAAGGGTCAACGTTCTTTCGAACTCTGACATGATAAAAAGGTATTATCTAACATGACCACTATCTTGAACCGCAAACGGAGTACACAAACAAATTTATAGACAGATGAAATGCCAAATGGGGGAGTTCAAACAGCACGCTCATTCAATTACCATCAAATTATTGATGTATATTAAAATATTAGTAGTATATACAATATTTTTAAACTGTGGGTACTTGTAATCAGATACTTGCGCCTATTTTCTTAATCTTCTCTTTCGACTTAAAAAAATCTCAATATCTCACAATCTACTTTACGCACGGATAAAAATGAGTATTGCTGATTTATTAACCCTAGAATACTAAACATATTTTTTAGCCCATTAATGCTAAACTTCGCCTGTGAGGCGACTTTTATAAAAAAAACCATATTTTACTTAAAAAAAATACAACATATTAAAACAAAAACAAAAACACTTTTATTACATATTGGGTAACAAAAAAAAAATAACACAATTCATTTTTTAAATACATTAAATATATTAAAAGCTTATTTTAAGATCATATATTTTGTTTCGTGGTATACAGAGATCTTTTACAAAAAAAAAAAAATCAAAAAAATTCACAATTGGAAATAAAAAAAAAACTTCTGGGTCTTATAGACCTGAGATGTACTAAGTCTATAAAAATATATTTCACAGCTTACAACTTAAAAATATTCATTGAGACCAAAATAAAGTTTCGGTTTTTTCCACCTACTTTTTTTTGTCGCATTTGCAACAGTTTGGAGACCGGTGTTCTAAGCAGTATGTTAACTTGCATTTTGCGCAGAAATAAATACTCATACGCCTCAATTTCGGGGGGCAGAAGTCACACATTGATCTTTTTCCCTTTTTTATGCATGGTTCATCTGAATCAGTGTCAGTATTATGACCAACCACGTCATGAATTGCAGAACGGACTCTTTTCTGCATACGTGGCCTTTCTTCCAAACGGATGGCGCACCAGTCGCTGCATAGGTTCTTGCTTAATATCTTGAGAAATTCTCTTCTTGACATTGGCTTTATTTTCAAAGCTTCGCAATTGGATACATAAATTACAAAGCTATTGAGTAGAGCCATATTCAACATTCCATAGAACATGCAAAGTGGCCAACGCCTAGTTTTACGGCTACAGCTTGAGTGACCACACATCTGGTCAAAAGTATCCACAGCACCTTTTGTTTCGTTATAAGAATGAATTATTGTCGGCTTACCGGAAACGGAGTCAACAGAAGGCTTGTCGTGCATCGTAGAGAGCAAAAGAACGGTCTTTTGAGGTTTTGGCTTGTAGCTAACAAGAGTGAGCTTTTCGTGGAATCCAAAAAGAGATGTCCCAACAGGGCGTGATGAATTATGTTTGAACTCTGGTGGAATTTCTTGCTTATTATTTCGAATTGTTCCAATAAGAGTAAGGTTGTATGGTGGTCGAAGCAATTGCTCAGCTAGCGGTATAGAAGTAAACCAGTTATCGGCAGTTAAATTACGATTTGTGCCATGTATAGTCTTTGTAAGCAGCTTACAATAGTAAGAGCCTAATGGTTCGTTTATAGCTGTACCGAGGTTTTTTCCCAAATACGGTGAGGCATCAAACATATATTTTGATCTAACATCGCACACTAAAACAATCTTTATTCCGTATTTGGCCGGCTTATTAGGAATATACATACGGAATGGACATCGTCCCCTGAATGCCAAAAGTTGTTCATCTATTGTCACGTATGAGCTTGGTTTATACAGATCTCTACATTGCTTGATAAAAATTTCCCAAATATTTCGGATAGGCGCAAACTTATCAGTTTTTTTTCTGTCGTCTCGAGTGTTACGATCATCGAAACGCAGACACTTTACAAGGAACTCAAACCGTTCACAGCTCATTGCAGCTAAATTTTGGGATCCACAAATCGTAGGATCAAACAGCTCATTTGTTGTCAAGTGATTATTTTTCAACGCTCCGCTCAAGATAAATATGCCAAGAAGCGCACGAAGCTCTTCTATTCTGACCTGTGATGTAGTAGTATTCTGAATTTTATACTTGGTAGCTGTTTGTATAATATATTCATTAGTCCGCAAAAGTACTTCGTCCATCAACTCCGAAGTAAAAAACAGTTCAAAACATTTCATGGGATCAACAATGCCCTTGGCGCCTTCTTTTGGGCCTGGCACAATATGGACTATGTTTCTCGAAGGAGTTCTGTTCGATTTTTGTTGTGACGAAGAAGGTTCTGAGGACCAAATATATTTGTTCTTTCCCCTCATAATCGATGCCGATGGCGTAATTATCCGATTCTCACAAGCCGGCTGCTCCCTATTTTGCGCCGTGGCTAAAGCTTCCTGAACATGAGTCGGTGTGGATTGTACATCGACATGAATTTGATTTGATACATGAATATTCTGCAAGTCATCGTCTAACTCAGTGACGTAATTGGGGTCATCCACACTGTCATCTGAATCAAAATCCGCTCCTAAATCGTCGTCCTCTTCACTTCCATCTACCGATATTTCCTCCAGCCATTTAAGTAGCTGCGCTTCAGACGTTGCCATTTCATAAAACTATAAAAATTATACTCAAACTTTAATTTTTAGCAAAAAATCAAAAAAAAAACCACAAACATATATGTACAAAAAAATTACCTTTAATGCTAAACTTCGCCTCACAGGCGCCACACGTGTCTGTATCTCAACAACGCAGCCGAGCAAATCCAAAAAACGTCTGTGCGCTAGCTCGTACAACACTCAACTGAGTTGGCGCGAGCGCATGCTTTGATACGAGTGAGCGATCAGGAGATATCACTCCAAAAAAAAATTGCTTCGCCTCACAGGCGATGTTTAGCATTCTAGGGTTAAAATCCAGTTCAAAATGGGATAGCATACCGTTTCCTAATTAACTTTTAGTAAATTCATAATACATACAAAGCACCATGCACTTATGCACCTTCGTTAGTCCTAATAATATGTAATGACGAAATGCGATAATATTAGAATGTTTATGAACACGTGTTCTGAAATCACCATAACACATTGTGTTTTACTCATAGTATATTAGGATACCTGTCAATTCATTCGTTAAAAGCCTTCAGTCCCGTTTTTTACTGGAATACGAATAATTTGAAAAGATTCTTAATGAATTAGCAATATTTTATATCAGTAAATTTTCTCCGTGTGGAGGTGATCAGAATAAACACAAATCAAATACACTTGGCATGCCACCAATCCGTAAATAATGTCGTTTATTTATGATACAAACCAAACCCGTAATCGTACTAATGACAATAAATCCAGAAAATTCAAATTTATGAACAAAAACTGGTTAGAGGAATCAACTATCTATAACAACTACTGCCGTAGGGAAACATAACTCAATTCAAATTATTGTTCTGAACTCTGTAGGAACAGTACAGTATCTACTTTTTATCACAGAACCGTTCCATAAATCTATTCGTATTCATCAAAATGCAAGAAGTTCCTTCCGTTAATTAGGGACCCGCTAAACAAACAATCCGATAAACAAACAAACAAAGCTTCGGGATCTCGACAAAGTGAATTAATAAACGAGGTTAAAACAAAACCACAACTGACACAACGGAACTGTAGACGTACTACTAAACTTCTGAGAAGCACACACGCGCCATTTCAAAACGTAGTATTGTTGCAAGGAAATATCATTCGCATTCATCGTTTCACTTGAGAATGCGGGCTGGGTAAGATATGGAAATACCTAAGAAAGGAATAAGGTACGAGGGTGAACTGTTATAGAATATACTAGATAAGGTCTCTTGCATGAAGCATAACAATTAAATATAATAAACTGTTTATATCCTAAGTTTAATGATTAAGTAATCGTTATAATTTTGAAATTTACAGCATTCAAATTTATTCGAAATTCACGAAACCCAAAATAAATAATTATAAAAATATATATATTATTTGTTAATGGTTTGAAATCCCGTTTTTAGCAAGAATACGAATCATTTGAAGAGATTCTTAATAAATTAGCAATATTTTTAATCAGGAAGGAATCAATATTTTAATTGAATCCGTGTATGGTACCATTTATATTCTTCAATTTCGAGGTGTCATATTGTAACACATTCTAAAAAATCTTGAAGAACACTAACACATTTTCTTTTCGGAGGACCATGCACTGACCAAACTTTGAAAAATAATCATTAATCTTCATTAATCATCAGGCAGCGAGATCTGAATATGAGAAATTCAAAATATATTTGGTTTCATCTAAAGCCGAAAGACTAGTCAATCAAATATTTTGTAGGCCACCTACTTGTTTCGTCCTCATTTTAAAAAGCCGATATAATATGACCCTTTTTATCCAGTTCAAACTATCATTCGCTAGAGGTCTCACATGCGCACACAGCAATGTCAGCCCCTATGGTTTGTTATGGTGTTGTCTCATCGTTAACAGTTAGACGTAGGTTACCCTAAATTACACAACTGTTATATTATATTATCTGGGAATGCAGTATAAGACGTATTGTTGGAATACGGTGTTTACACTATACTGTACACGTCAATCTTACCAGTGCGGTTAAGGCGCGCCTGTCTAAACCATTCACCAAGCCTCAGCAAATTAGTAGCTTAAAGCTATTCATTTAGTTAAGTGAATCTATTGACGATCTCTTAACCCTTACCCTTTGGCCGAGTTTGAGTTCAAGTAGACTTCAACGTTCATTAAGAACGCTAACTGAAATTCTCAGGTTCTAAAGAACCAGCGGACCAACAAACAAAATTAATTTTGTTACTAATTCAGGAACCTACGTACCAGAGTTCCTGATATCCGGAAAATATTAATGTAATTTAAAGTGTATGTAAGAAGAGAAAGAATATTAAAAAAAAAATCATTTAAAGTTGATGCTTACCTTATAATGAAAAGGCATTTGTATTGCCAGGCGGATATTTCTTCCCTAACACAAACTGGATACATTGTGGAAAAAAAACATTTCCGGAATGAAATTGAATGTGAAGATGTGAGACGCGAAAATAACCATAGTATATTTTCTTTCCATTTTACAATGCCGGCTCGGGACGCTGAGGCATACCCATCTGGCGTACCTGTACAGGTGACCTATGCAGGTACGCCGGATTTGCGTGGTGCCTTCAGGCGGACCTGAAATACGCGCAGTCGAGAACGATGAATTAGCGGTGATCGGTGTAATAATGGCAACTAAAATACAACCTTTAGCATAGTCGTTTAAAAATAAAATACCAAAATTTTGGCTCATGCATTTCTTACAGACCGATTGTTTATTTTTCAGTATGCTTTTTTTGGATGAGTTCGGTTCAACTTCTTTTAATTTTTACCAGCAAGCCGCTTCACTTTTATCTCCATTGTGATAATTCTTGCACTCGATGTTCCAGAGGCAAGGATAATTATCTGTGGTTAGACCATTTACAAACGATCTATTTTAATTATTTTCATTTATGTACTCACGGCAAAAACAAAATGCTTTTATTTTTATTATTCACGATTATTGATTTTTGAGTAAAATTGTCGTAAATCGTTAATGGTTATTAATTACCCTTTAAAGTTTCCCCACTATGTATTATCTAATTAAGACCAAAGGTCGATAAAGTAATGTGTTTCCAAAATAATAATTTGAATGACTCGGCGGTTAATTTATTACTACATAATTATTACATATACGAGTACACTAACTCGAATTTTGCATTCCTTGATAATTTAACTCGACTTTAAAATATCTAGGAGTGGCGAGAGATTTTTTTCTGTTCCTTTATCAAACTAGCTTGGGGATAACGAGAATTTTCATTGTTTTTCCACTGCTCTAAAAGATTCAGTTTACTGTATTTGTTTTGCAGTGGAGTTAGCTTATTATTATCATTGAGTGAGTGATTTTTATCTGCCCGATTGTTTATTTATTCTGGATGAGTCTGATAATAATATAATCTCGTGTATTTTGTATCGCTGTCGGGGAGTACTCTTTCACGGGGTGCACACATTCGTGTTTTAAATGTAAGGCACGTCCCTTTAAAATATACAGAAAGAGCTTTGAGCTTATATTCATAAGAAATTTTCTCGAAATTATATTTATCAAAAGTTACTCGTGTGAGTTAAAACTTTATAATACATTATTATAATAAAACTCGTGGTTTTAGGATATCTCTATTTAATTAATCAAAAAATAATTGGATCATACCTAAAGTTCGTAAAATATCCACCTGTTTTGGTTGTTTTTTTGCTGTCAGTAATTTTGTAATTCAATTTCATAATAAATGAAGACTTTAATTTTCCTTGGAAAAACGCATTCTTTTTTTATTTTTTTTTTTTTATTTTACCGATTTTATGTCCGACTTAAATCTTCCCCAAAGGAAAAACTAAACCTTTCCACACACTTTTCCACAAATGATCATCTAGTCAATCAAAATTATGCAAGTGCATTATATAATCAAAATAAATACAAAACAATACAAAAACAACACGTCAAATCACCAGAGATCAAATGGGAAAATAATTCACCGACACCAGATATTTTCGTATCAGAGGGTTCGGCTCGGTATTTAAACGTATTTAAAATGACTGATTTTTGCATTTTTATATATAATTTTTTTGATAGATCTAATACGCCTACATTTTTAATGAGAGAGCTAGGTATAATGCCAGTAGCCGAAATAACGAATGGTTATATTTTTATAGTCTGAGAATGCCAAATTCTTTTTATCTCATTTCCTAAATCTGTGTATTTTCTTATTTTTTCATTAACAGATTTTTGAATATTACAGGAATTTGGAATAGCGACATCAATGATATAAGTTATTTTTTTTAATTTTGTCATGTAAAACTATATCGGGTCTATTATGACTAATCGTTCGGTCTGTTAGTATAGTTTTATCGTAATATATTTTATAATATTCGTTTTCTAAAAATGAATTTGGTTCGTATTCATAATATGGTATTAAATTACGGCAGTCAATAATAATATATTTTATACAATGCACGTAATTTTCATTGGCAAGAGAAGTTCCTTAAAATACACCAGGAATCGCCTGATTTTGAATTTTTGAAACAAAGGATTGTATTATCACCCCACGAATGCGAAACTTTTTTATGGGAATAAAATTTAATCTTTATAATTCATGATTGAAATGGCGTTTCAATCTAAAAATACGTAGTTGCCTTGACATTAAGTTTGATTGAAGACATAAAAAAAAACTGTTTAATTTTAAATACATCAGAGCTCACACCTATTTATTTGTTGCTGTTTTGGGTATATTGTAACAGTGGCAGATCGTGACTTTTGGGTTATTTGAGTGCTAATATTACAAAAATGGCGTTATATATGTTGAGGTAGATAATTTTTTTTTTTTTTTCTAAAAACTGTGTTTTCTACGAAGATTTTCAGGAAATCCTTGCGGCGCACGGCTAAACTGAAATTTACTGAAAATCTTCATACAAAAAATCGATTTTTAGAAAAAAAATATTAAAATCGTTTTCTGCTACAACAACACCAGAACTTAAATTTTTAATAATATTACCACTCTAGTACACCCAAAGATCACGAACCGCCACTGATTGTGATACCTATGTGATAAAAAGACGGTTTTCAATATAATGCCAGGAATTTATTACGCTGAAGCTACATAATTGAACTTTGAAGACAATATTAGCAACATAAATCAGAAAAAGATAAGTTCACTTCTATAAATTGAACCCAGCACCTTAGCCTTACTGGAGCTCTGCTCTAACCATTGAGCTAATTCGACTCTATTCCCTTTGGTCATATTTAAATGAATCATAGTTGTAATCACAACTGTCAATATTATCTTCATTTTCTAAACGTATATTTTTATTGGTTTCTTTCCGTACGTATTGTACTGATTATATTTCAAGTGTATTGGAAACTGACGAAAAACGTAAAAGATTTCATTTTCCCATTTTTTATTCCGCTGGAGAGTTCTGCTTTGTAATCAATTTTAGCCTTGTATCAATTGTGGTAATTTTTCGCCCTCTTTAAAAATCTTATGTCTCCTAACCTTAATGTGGAGACATATGAAATTCTTATAGTGCTAGAGAGCCATTGAATGCACTTACATTCAATTGCTTATCGCATATTTTTTGGATTCATGAAAAAATTACTAAAATTTTTTAATTTACAAAGCATGAATTCTGCTTATTATTTACTTTAAAATTGACTTTTGTAGTACCTACTTGGAGCAATATTAAAAAGTATGACTTTTGTATGTTATCTATGGCCTAGTTGATAAGCACTGCCATAAATTAAATTCTTATAAGCATTTTTAATAAGTACACACATGATCAATTATTTGTAAGAAAAAATATATCTGTAATTTTGGTTCATGGAATCTCAATAACAGATAAGTCCAAAGAGATGTGGGACATCTTTTATTAGATTTGGAAACTACTAAGTTAGTTTTATGATTAATCGAAAATTTTAACGCGCTGGGGTCTAAGAAATAATTCCAATACATGTTTAAAAATATCTGCCCACACTTTGGCCAGCGTGAGCTCGCGGGCGATTGTAAATTGGCCAAATTGGGCCAAATATGGTCCAGTGGCTATATTTTAAAATATCCCCCCACGGAATAAAAAAAAAATATATTTTGAAAATTATATTAAAATATTTTATCCGTTGTTGGCAATAAGACCTTGCTCCTAAGTTATCTAAGTTCAGTTTGTAAATCAAGATGATGTACAGCGACTATATCATTATAACAATGGTCAATTAGCAGAACGACTATTATCGAACGTGAGGGTTTTCTCAAGTTACTAAGTTAGGGGTCTCCGGGGAGTTTTATCGGCTGGATTCTGCATCAACCCCTCCGTCATAACTCACCCTATATTAACTAATATAATACCATGTTTGGTATGGTGTTCTGGTTTTGTAACAGGTTTAAGTGGTTGGGCTCGAACTTTTGGGGCCAAGGTGCTGTGTGAACCTGTGCTTTAAAAAAATTGTGTTTTCTAAGACTGAAGAAGATGAGGAAGGGGAAAAATTGGCAGTACCAAATCTGGTCACTAAGCACTTTTAAAGTCATTTCAAGCGATGTTTTGAATCTCAATGGTTGTTTTTTTAATAGCGCGTTAATGAGAGTTTCTACCAATCTGCATGACCTACCTTTACTTTATTATTCACATTTAAAAAAATATTCTGATGCCATCTCCAATCCGATGTTGGCCATCTTTGGGATAGGGAAATAATTATCCCTGCAAACTGCAGCCAAAAAGAAAGTAGCAAAACTTGTTAATCAATGTTACAAAATAATCGTCTTTCTCTCTCACGTCGTTCTCAAATCATTCCGGAGTATCTAGCACGGTAGAACGATAAAAAATATTTTTAAAAACTTCGATAACCTGTCATCGTTCCTGAGCACGACTGTAGATCCCTAACGTACAAACAAAAGTTCACGTGGAATATATTAAGAATACTTGAACTGTTGTTGGCTTGTTAGCGATCTGCAGCCATGCTCGTGAATAGGTTACCGGCGTTATCAATAAAATCTCTATCGATCAGTCAGTTCAACCCTTATATTTTATTATCTTTGGTTCATCAGCTCCAAAGTTTTATTATTTTCATATATCATCGGTGACGAAACGCCTTAAAGTATTTTACAATCATAAAAATACATTTAAGAAAAACTGTCGTAGATCACAAATATGTATTTACGTCATCTTACATCGTCAAAATATATTTTGAAAAATTGGCAAAATGTTCGCAATTATTATTTTTGGCATAACAATTATTATATCTCTCGATGTTATATTCTTAAATATTTTACATTAAATACGTACCCATCATATTTTGAAGTATTCCGATAATTTGAAAAAATAAAAATTTAAATAATTATTTAAATCCATATCTTACTCTTTATGCTTCCGATTTTGTTGTCCGGGTTAAATCTTCCCCATAGGAAAAACTAAACCCTTCCACTCACTTTTCCGCAAATGATCAGCTAGTCAATCAACACTATGCAAGTGCATTATATAAGTAAAATAAATACAAAACAATACAAGAACAACAACACGTCAACTCACCAGAGATCAAATGGGAAAAAAAAAATTCACCGACTCCAGATATTTTCATATCAGAGGGTTCGGCTCGGTAGAACTACTAACAGGGCCTATAAATCCTACTGATCCCTCAACATAAATATTTAAAAAATCTTTCGTTATCCTACATGTATTCAAAATGACCGACTTTTGCATCTTTATATATAAATTTTTTGATAGATCTAATACGCCTAAATTTTTAATGAGAGAGCTAGGTATAATGCCAGTAGCCGAAATAACGAATGGTAATATTTTTATAGTCTGAGAATGCCAAATTCTTTTTATTTCGTTGCCTAAATCTGTGTATTTTCTTATTTTTTCATTAAAAGATTTTTGAATGTTACAGGAATTTGGAATAGCGACATCAATGATATGAGTAATTTTTTTAATTTTGTCATGTAAAACTATATCGGGTCTATTATGACTAATCGTTCGGTCTGTTAGTATAGTTTTATCATAATATATTTTATAAAATTCGTTTTCTAAAAATGAATTTGGTTCGTATTCATAATATGGTACTATATTACGGCAGTCAATCAAGTTATGTTTAATTACCAAATTTTGGTGAATTATTTTTAAAACTTGATTGTGCCTAAATGTATACTCAGACGGTGCTAATATAGAACATCCCGATATAATATGTTCTATAGTTTCCGGAAAAGCCAAACATTTTCTACACAAATCATCAATTTGATTTGTATCTTTGATTATATGCTTTCTTTAATTTTTAGTATTAATGACTCTATCCTGAATGGCAAGCATAAATCCTTCTATTTCTGCGCTCAACTCTCCAATACTCAACCATTTGTTTGACGAAAATTTGTCAACATACGTTTGGTTGAGATAATTGAAGTGTTTTGCGTGTAAAATTTTATTTGACCAGGAATCTAATAGTTCCTGGTTGGGATTTATAAAAATGTTGGCATTCTCATCGTATAAATTTAAAGGTGTAATATTTCTATCTGCCTTGCAAATTATTTTGTGCAAATAATTTGATAATTTGAAAAAATAAAAATTTAAATAATTATTTAAATCCATATCTTACTCTTATTATTATTTCCTTCAAATCTTGAAACTGCATTATTGATAAATCTTGCCTATTTCTTACTTATCCCTTTGGTTTTGCAAATATATTATTTACTTACTTACATGATTACATATAATTGAGCTAGGATTCACTCACCAAACACAAGAGCCTCGTCTCTTTATGGTGAGGAAAAGCTATTATTATTTACCTTTATAACACTGTATAATATGTATAAATTGTATATTTATTGTAAAAAACATACAAATATTAAATAAATTAAAAAAAAAAAATATATATATATATATATATATTTCTGTATCATTTCCTTCTTTAAGCAATTGTGAGTATTGATCTCGTAATTTTCCCTGTTTTAATTTTATTTAGAATCTGCTAAATATTTCCATGATATGCCATTTTTGCATTTCTTCCTGGCGTCCTTTTTTCTGCGCACGTGACGGCTTTATTTTTTAAATCAAATTCCAAAGCGGCCATTATTAATTCCGTTCTACCAAGATTCCATAGCTGAGAATTTAAAACCTACAAAATACCGGTTCCCTCATCTGAAATGCAATGCACAGAAGTTATTCAGATTATTTGTGGCCTAAATGAAATGATTTCCCTATAACTTGGAGAAATTATATTTCCCTGGTAATTTTTGGCAAATTCTAGAGGCCGATATTGTAATAAACCAAAAAGTAGCTGCTAGCTAGCTGCCGGTTGTTCCTCATCTATAGGAAAGAAGTTATTTTATAAAATTTGAGGGGCGGGTTTGGGTACCCCTGCATCGAGAACCATTTATTGGATAGCCAAAACCTCTGCTGTTAGTCACTCACGTGTTCGCAACGTTTGGCACCTGGGATCACAGTTTGTCTAGGTTTCGGTGGTGGATAAGTCATCTCGGATCGGGAGAGATTGCTTGAAGAAAACCATTTGACTTCTCCAGCAGGTCTCTCTCGACCCATCGCATTGCACCCAGCGGGAGATATAAATTCATTAGCCCTTTACTCCTGTACGCAATGAGTCCCATATTCCTACCAACTCCTCATACCTCTTTACTTCCCAGAATTTCATCTCCTTTCTTATCTGACAAGCAGATAGTTACTAGCAGTGAGAAAGACCTTATAAAAATAGTTTGTTTTATACAGAAGGTTTAGTTTTTCTGTCACCAAACATAATATAATAAGAATGCTAAAAATAGTAATAATATTAACATAACAAATAATCTACTTACGAGTATGTTTCTATTAACTTCGCTACAGGTATATGACAAATTTTTGGAACTGAAATTAAATCAGTATAGTAATAAGTGCCATGCTGCAGTCAGTTTAATGTGTTGAACTTCATTGCGTACTAAACAAAGGATGCAAGTTGGAGAACCGCAAAGATACAACATGTTATTATTAGTTTAAATTGAAACCAGTGTTGATTGCTTTTACTATTTTGAAAACTTTTCGTTAAAATGCAAGTATAAGCTATATAATGCTATCATTTCCGAGTAGCAAATATCATATGACGTAAAACAATGAAAAACGTTAACATTGTTGTTTCGCTTTAATTGAATTTATGATAAAACACCCATCTTTTCGGAATCACCTTGCCACCGTCGCGGAACAAATAAAAAAAAACCTGACTATAATAGAGTAAAAGATGCAAAAATAATAAGTGAATTAGGTGCAAGAAAGATGATTTATAAAATATTATAAAAACGGTTCCATGATAACTCAACACAGTGACAATTCAACACACTTTTAAAAAGTGATATAAAGTCATTAGAAACGACAATTTTTTTTATTAACATAAACTTACCTAACCTAACCTAACTTACTTAACACAGTTAATAAAGTTTTTGTTTCATAACTTTCCACGACTTTATATAACTTTTTAAAAATGTGATGAATTATCATTGTGATGATTTATCCGGTCACCTATAAAAACGCTACAAATAGTTCACAAGTACTCAATTCAATTTCACTGCATCAGCACCAACAATGTGAATGAATTTGTGATATTTTTTATAATTATATACCTATAGCGTTTTTGAAAACCATAACTGATAATATACCTTCATTATTTGACGAACTTTGTGACCATACAAATGAATTTCATTTTGTTAAGGAGCCATAAGACTCCAATAACGGGGGTTCGCTCGATTATTTCTGACGAACGTATTACTAAATTCACAAATGTTTCTAATCTCAACATTCATAAAAAACAGGATCTTCCCATTAAAATGTATCATGTAAAACGGTTTGAAAATGTCATAAAACGTTTTACAACTATAAAATTAGCGGTAAGTACCAGATTTTATTTTTCTAGACCATGAATTAGTAATTTACCGAGGCATCCCTCCAGAAACATTTGAGATTTTAGTAATACGTTCATCAGAAATAATTAAAATAAAGACCTGCGAAAGATCAATGATCTAAGGCAAAGTCGACCGTAGGTCCATCCCTTACGCGCTGCCGCGTGCTAAATATGGTTTTACACGAGTTCATCACTTATGTCGTTATGATTCCTACTTTATTTTAGAGATTTGTTGGGAAAAATTCAGCCGTAGGTCTGTCCAATACATAAGGTCACGCATCGCATATTTTTGTGCACGGCTGCTTCACTTACGTCGTTAAGATTCTTGGTTTGTTTTAGGTTATTGTCTCAATTTAATGGGTAACTTCACCTGTAACGGTATAATTAAAAAAAAATCCATGTGAAAGACCACTATTCTGAACTGAAAAGTTACTTAAAAATGCTTTAGTTGTGTTTAGTGGCCAGCTCTGAATAGCCAGGTACTCATCAACCTTCTTCTGTCTCACAACACACCCCGATTAGGGATGCTATAGTTCCTCTGATTAAATAAATTATTTTAAAATATATATATAATAAATAAATTTAAAATAAATTAGTAGCCAACCTTGGACTGGCTAAAAACGAACGTTAAATTCTAACGAAAACACGTACCTTTCAAACAATGGTATTATTTTTATTTTGTAATAAAATTAAATATTAAAAATCAAAAAATTATTTCATTTTCAACAAAGAAAGATCCGGAGAATTCTACGCCCTTCACTTCAATGTTTTTCGAGAATTCACGTCAAGTTACCATAGGATTTTCGTTATTCATTCCTGTGGAACGACACCAATAAGAAGAAGGTACTACGCATAACCTTCCCACCGTTGTTATGAGAATGATAGATTTCAAACGGTGGAATTAGTACTTAAAATACTTTGTGTTTGTAACGAAGCCTAAAAGCCAACATATAAATTGCAATGCAGCACCGTTTCTCTCTCGATAAATAAGACGATTTCAAATTTATCTCGCACAATCTAAAAAACAATTCTACCATCCGGATAGCGTAAAATATTAATATGTCTATAATGGTATATATAAGGTAAAGTCAGGTTATGAAACATGACATGTATTTTAACACGTATAACAGGTGAAAATTTTAGATTATTTTGAGTATTTTAAAAGTTTTAATGATTTTATTAAAATAAAATGTGGAGGGGTGCCCTCAACGCTTTTGAATGAATTTAATGAAAATTTTAAAGATTTTTTCCGCGGTCTATGTTTTCCAACAAAATGCATGTCTGTTTATAATTTCCATACCAAAAAGTATTGAGGGTACGGATGTGCGGTCAAAAGAGAAAAGTAATTTAAAAAAAAAACAATGGTTTGGTAGTCCGACCAACGAAGTAAAGTTTGTATGACTCTGCAATAAGAGTTATGACCCAGCAGTAAACTACCCGATGCCTTTGTATAGGGGGGAGAATAAATAAATTTTATTACATTTATTGTTTTAGTACCTTTTATTCACCCCTGCGACCCTGGGCGGATATTTTCCGCTGATGTTGGGGCGAGTTATGTACTTGGAACGTAAGGGAGGCACGAATTTGGGTTGGAAACTAAGGTTCCGTGTAGAATAGAATAGTTTCAAGCTATGAATGAAAATTTACCGATGGGAATGAATTGGTTCTTTTCGGTAGGGATGGCTTTAGTTTTGAAGGCAATGTTTCAGTTAGGGGATGGTGTTTTCAGGTAGTGATCAATAATATCTGTGGTGGTTCTAGTAAACCAATTCCAGGTGGGCACAGGAGTCACGGAAAATAAAATAATCAGATGATTATATATTGCCAAGTACCAGTTGGTGAGAAATTTGTAGGAAGACAAAATGGTAGTGTAAACTAAAAATGTTGCTGTGATGTATCTAAAATGCATTGCTACACATTTCTTCAGACTGATTCGTGGATGGTTTGAAAACTCGGTCATCATGGAGAGCATTCATTTCTAAGTTCCCGATAGTTATCTCGGTCACCGACAACATAGACTATTCTATCTCCCTGCCTGCAGGACTAACTTGCCAACGATAATGCTGGTGGCGGTGGGGAGAACAATCTTGCTGTCAAACAGAATCAATTCGGATATCAACATTTTTAGCATCAATGAAACTGCCTTTAAAAGGCAAGTTCTGTTTTTATTAACAAATTTATTTTAAAAACGCATTAAAATTAATAATTTGCAATATTTTTAAAACGAATACACTGAATTGAACAAATATGGATTCTCTTAGTACAAACTTAGGTTTATATATTATGGTACTAAACTCTACAACAAAATCTCACACTCATTCAAAAAAACGACACAATTTTATAACATTTTAATATCAAATAAAAAGCTGTATACAAAACGTAGGGAGAGCAGAAACAAAAAATATACTGACACAAATACAGACTGAAACCTAAACCACTGCGTTAAAAAATACTATGTAATTATTTCAGAATACACGATGGTTTGTTTTTATAAAAACATGATATTTTACAAATAGTATATATACATATGTTAAATCACCACACCAAGCGGCTGTCTGTTCCATGGTGACCAATGTAAGATGAAGTTATTTTATTTATTTATTAACGGACATCGTCCAAATTACAAAATAATAACACGAATAAAGTAAAAAGAAAAATACAGGAGTAGACAAAGGTACATGAAAGCAAAGTAATATGGTAGATATAATATAAGAAAATAAAGTGACAAGTCGAATCAAGTCAAGAATACGCCGTGGGTCAGGACCACAGGACACTTAAATATTCCGTCACTTGTTTAGCGACTGACAAAAATCATTCAGACTTATCCCAAAAAAGTTAAGGTTTTGACTTGAGTTGACCAGTCTACACATTCTGGACAATGATGAATAATATCCATAATTTGTCGAATGATGGTTAAGGAAGAGCAGTTCATTATTTCTGAGTCTTTGCGAGGGGATATTGAAGGGAATGAGTTGCAGTAGAGTAGGTGAATCAATAATACCATTTATAATTTTAAAGAAGCAAATGAGGTCATTTCTTTCCCGACGGACTACCAAAGGAGAGAGGTTTAGAGTTAGTTCAATTTCATCATATGAGTATTTGCCATTTTCTAAACCTAGCCTCGTAGCAATCCCTCTTAAGAACCGATGTTGAACAGATTCAATGCGTCGAATGTAGATAGCATAAAAAGGAGACCAAATAACACAAGCATATTCAAGATGGGGGCGAACCAAGGAGCAGTAAAGACTTCTAAGGGTATTTACGTTTTTGAAGTCCGAAGTGATTCTAGTGATAAAACCAAGTAGTTTGAGGGATTTATTAACGATTGCAGTTATGTGATCCCGAAAAGAAAGCTTGCTATCAAGAGAGACACCAAGGTCTTTAATAGATGTAACAGTTGTTAAACAAATATTATTAAGTTTGTATTCGAAGACAATCGATTTTTTGATCTATAAAAGGACGTAATTTTGCATTTATTTACATTTGGTTTCAAACAATTAATTTTACACCAATCATTGAAAGAGTCGATATTCGATTGGAAAAGAAGGCAGTCATCGTGATTTTTTATTATTTTTAGAATCTTATTGTCGTCCGCAAAAAGCCAAAAGCGTGTATGAGAAAAAATACTAATAATGTCGTTTATAAACAAGTTAAAAAGAAGCGGTGCTAGATGTGCTCCTTGAGGTACGCCGGACGTTACTTCAATAATAGTAGACACAAAGTTGTTTAATTTAACTCTTTGTTTTCTATTGCTTAAATAAGAATTATAGAATGATAGCAAGGGGTTTCTAATACCGATAGCATATAGTTTGGCCATAAGGATTGAGTGGTTTACTTTGTCGAAAGCTTTAGAGAAGTCGGTATATAGAACATCTATTTGTGAGTTATCTTCTAGGCCATTGACGATGGAATTGGTAAAGGATAGTAAGTTAGTAGTAATAGATTTAGCAGATCTAAATCCATGCTGTTCCTCGATCAGTACATTTTTAAAGATAGGTGTGATTTTCTTCGTGATTATTGACTCAAATATTTTAGGAATATGGGATAATATCGATATGGGTCTATAGTTTTCCACGTTCGACTTATTGCCTGATTTGAAAATAGGTCTGATATAAGAAACTTTCCAGGAGTCTGGAAAAGTGGCAGATGATATTGACAAGTTATATAACAAACAAATTGGCTTAGATATAGTAAATTTACATTCCTTCAGTAATATTTCTGGAATATCATTAGGACCAGTGCTTGTTTTGCTGGGGAGATTTTTTAAGGAACTAAAGACATCTATAAGTGTGATTTGGCAATTATTTAAATCAATAGTATTAGTATAGTTGAGTGGAGGGATAGTGCACGAGGTATCAGAATAGACCGAGGAGAAGTGTTCAGCGAAAAGGTTAGCAATGTGGAGAATTTTGTATTAAAACTAGTGTAAAAATATTAACTTTTCAAAAAAAAAAAAAATTATTAACATGCTGAAAACTGGAAGACTTAAACAGAAAGTAGAAAATAAAAAAAGACATCCATACATAGACATTAAGACATAAGATTACATACATATACATTACATACATATATCTGTTCACACATATACACATATGTATATATATACGCACATATCTACACACACCTACACATTTATGTATAAATATACATATATACCCGGAATGTTTGCCGGGAATTCTCCTAACGTTATTTATTCAAGAATGCTAAATAAAGTAAATCAAATCAATACACTTGACAAAATTATTTAACGCATTTATTTAGAACGTTATTTTAAAAGTAAAAGAAATAATTGAAGAAAATGAATGTTTCCGGGAACGCAGATGGTACACAAATTAATTGAACAATGATTACAAAGCTTATAAATGTAGATACTTATTTACCCGCTTTTCTTCTTTCGGTCCCCTTCACAGAATTACGAGCCCTACTGTACTATTTATAGCTACGTGCACCGGCGGTTTTTCCATTCTCTTAATATTCCCACATAAAATATGTAGTTTTCTTTAACAGGTGCACGTTCCTTTTATCTTTTCAACCGGTTTTTGTTTTTTTCCTTTGCTTTTTGATCTCTGAGTATTCAAAGCCCTTTGTGCACAAAACGTGTCTCGGCAGATATTTCAAAAGATTACAGAACTGTGGAAACAGTATTAAGTTGACGGTGTGGACTCCATCAAGAGTATCAACACCTTCTTCGGCTAAAATATTTTCTAAGTCTTCGTCGTTTCCCGGGCTCTATACACAGAGTTTTATGAAATCAAATATTATAGATAGTGAATTTCTTCTTGTTTTTGTTTTATGACAGTCAAGTGTACAGAATTTCATCAATCTCAGAATAAAACCATGAACACAAACATAAAACAAACAATCTTCTTTTTATAAATAGATTTACGAGTTTTTCTAAGTCAGATGTTGCCAGACAGTAACCTTTCTCTTGCTTTGAAGATCGAGTGTGAAAATTTTTGAAATAAAACTGTGGATTTGAATAACATTCAAATCACAATAAATACATAGATAACGTTTTCTTCCCTTTGTTCTACTCAGGGTCGGTACTCATCGCTTCGACAAGACACCTCCAAGCTTTCCTGTCGTGAGCTACTCCACCAACCTACGTCTTTTGCAGGTGAAGCCTTCTTCACAGTCTTTCGAGTTGCTTTGTGTAGGGGTGGTTAATTGCGGGAATTATTAATATACAATAAATCAGAAATCTTTTCAGCTGAAGCTGTAAAAACGACTAGTTGTTGCAGGAAATGTGTACATATTTTAGAGTTCAACAATTTTTAGTTTTAGGTTTTAATTTTTTTTATTAGAGTATAATGCATTCAAAATTTAGATCCCGATCCACATAGATAAGCATTTTGGCGAGGCCTATCTAATCTTCTAGCTACTCGTTCAAAGCTCAGAGATAAATTTACATAATTAATATAACTATTTAGCTTATCATGGAGGCTGGACACTCCCTGTGATCTTACTGTTTAATAATGTTTCATAATGCTAGAGGATTGTGTAAATCTAGTATTAAAATAAATAGATTCTTACTTTTAAAATACTTTATTGATTATTTATTACAAACCTATAACTGTTAAATTAGTATCGTGGCAAAACTTATTACCTGTCACCAGCGACTATATAAGACATGTGAATATTAAAAATATTGCGGTGTATTTTTTATTTTTTTTACACTCATATATATATTTGGCATAAACAGCAATTATTTACAATATTAGACTAATAATGTTCAATTTATTCTAGTCGTTGATTCAATATTTGCACCTATACAATATATTTATAAATGACAATTAAATATAAAGAATAAACGTTATAAGGAATTACAAAATGTTATAAAAACATTTAAAGACAGTTAGTAGTAATACAGTTTTCGCATGATTCTAATAAAAACAATAAAATAAACTAAGATGAAAGGATTATTTTACAAAATAAAAAGTTAAGTTATCAGTTTAGTAAGTTGCATTTTATATGTTTTCAAGTTACACTTGAAAATGTTTACATCTCGTAAGGCATTGTGAATTTTACAGATACGTCATATTAAAGAGTTTTGCGCATATTTGGCTTTACAGTGTGGTGTTCTAAATAAGTCGTTCGATCTGGTGTTGTGTTCAGGGCAACGAAATGCAATCTTTTCTAGCAGATATAATGAATCAACAATAATTTAAGTATAACAATGGGATTTCTAAGTCCTCCTCACTAGGGGGTCCTGTGCTGAGGCGGACTAAAGTTATTTAATTCCATTATATTAGGTGCGTTTTACAAGTCGTTTTCAGTGCCTTTTTTAGAGTTTTTTTCGTTTAACTCGTTTAGAAAGATTTTATTTATTGAATTATAATCATTAAACTTTTCTATTCGTTTTATATCTGGAGGAATGCGGTTTATATCTTTTAGTATATTTTTTATGTAATTTTGATTAAATCTAGTGTGATGTATACGCGGTTTAGTAGAGGACTTCGTATTTATTCAATAATTTTTTTACTCAATAAAAAAATTTACAATGTGTGATATACAATACATATATATATATTTCACTAGTAATAAGATGAAAGATATTATGATATGATTAATATTTATTATTTTTCAATGTTCTCCCATAATAAGCAATTGCTTGTGTGTATGGGATGAGGTATTATTTGTTTAGTTTCTTAGATTTTTATTTTATTTTTAAAATAATTGGTTTTCTTTTTTTTTTTCAAATAGTTTCAATAGTATATTTTAGGCATATATTTGTTGCACATTTGGTACGTCAAAACTTCAACGGTGTTCTTGTGGGTACTTTCAGTATGGTCTTTATGATTTCTTTTTGATCGTATTAAGGTTATGCATATCCTTATATGTAGCAGATCCCCATATTAAAATTCCATATTCGATTCAAGAATGTCAACGATACTTTTTTCAGCTTTAATCGATATTTTCTTGAAATACAAATTTTACTTTCAAAAGCAGACCAGACGCCAAATCAATTGCATGTTTCGCATTAAAACAATTGTAACAAGAAAATTATAATCGATAGGTATAGGTAACAATACTTCTAAGCGCATTTACTTACTGTTAGCTGTTCTTCTTACGTGAAAAAGTGCAGTAAAAGAGTGATATCTTATATATGTGATACATCATTTTGTGGAGAAATATTCGTTTATTCTCCTGCGAAAATTAGTTTTTCGCTATCTTAATAATCTACGTGAATTTCAAGTTCTAAAAGTGATTTTGACAGTTGAGTTAACCATAGACACTTTTTGAAGTAGACGGTGATTCAAGCTGTGATAAATAAATTTTTCGTAAATTCTTATTTATAATCAAAACTCAAGATGGATCCCCAGATATACATATCCAAAGCTACGGAAGCGGTAAAACAGATGCAAAACTGTATAAATGATGCTACAACGAAACTGAGCAAAGAACAAATGAGTAAATTGAATCCTAAGACTATAACTATATTAGGTTTAATTAGCGAAATGGCGGCAAAAATGGCTGAAATTTCCGGTGAAAATAGAATTTTAAGGAAGATAAACAATCGTGTTCAAATCTCAACTGTAGAGCATCAATCGAGAGCTGAACTGGAAAATTTTCCCCAACTACCACCTATAACCAGAAATAATGCTCCTCCAGGACCTGCCAGACCTTCGGTAATAATTCACCAGTCAACAGACAATTCCGAGTCGACCCTAAAATCGCTGAAAAATGCTATCAATCCCAGTAAACTGGGCATCCGAGTCACTGGAATGCGAGAACTAAAAAATGGTGGGGTGTTAATACACCCCAGCACTTCTGCTGAGGCAGATAAACTCGCGAACGCTCCGGCGCTTAACGAAGCGGGATTAAAAGCAACCATTGCCCCAAATCGCCTCCCTCGCATCGCCATCCACAACCTCCCTCAAGACATTTCGGCAGAGGAAATTATAAGTGCCGTTCATCTTCAATCTTCCAACGACACTGGTCTATCTTTGGAGAACTTAAAATTGACCATGTCTTTTTCCCATAAATCTGGCCCTCGCACTGGAAACTGCATCCACATTTTTAGAGTCCCTCCATCTGTGCGTCACTCTTTAATATCGCGAACTAAACTTGCCATAGACTGGCAACTACACCGAGTAAGAGACTGGGTAGACAGTTTAAAGTGTGGCCACTGTCAATTATATGGTCACACAGCTTCAAAGTGCCAAACTGACTTACCTACCTGTCCCCACTGTGCCAAAGTTGGCCACAACCGTGATGCCTGCCCCAATAAGGTGAAATCACCAGTATGCGCCACCTGCACCTTCTTCAGGAAACCGGCTTCTCACAATACTGGAGCTCAGGACTGCCCCGCCCGCCAGGCTGCTGAAAGACGTGAACTCTCTCGGATTAATTTTTTAGGTTGAACCTGATCAATCGTTCTGTGAATAATTCCTTCTCAATGTACTATCAAAATGTTCGTGGCCTAAACACAAAACTGAATACCATTCGCTGTAACGTCAGTGTGTGTCAATATGACTTTATATTTTTTACTGAAACATGGCTCTCCGATAATATCTCATCTGCTGAGCTGGGATTTTTTGACTATAACATTTTTCGTAGTGACCGTTCTACTTCTTCTGCTAAATGTAAAGGTGGTGGAGTGATGATTTGTGTAAACAAGAAATACCATTGCTATATTCTAGAGTCATCTAACAATGTGTCTGATCAATTGTTTCTATGTGTTCTATTAGGTAACAAAAAACTTGTACTCGGTTGTGTTTACATTCCTCCATCCTCGTCGATAGAAGTCTATAAGTCACATACTGTTTTAACTGAACATGTTTCTAGAAACGCTGATTCCTTATTTATTTGTGGCGATTATAATTTACCTAAAATATTGTGGCTGAACGACAATCAAGGTGTCAAAACTCCTACGAGAAATCTTTCCCCACAAGCTACTGAAATTGTAAATTTTTTTGCCTACTTGAATCTGTTTCAAGTAAATCCAGTCACTAACTATCTAGGTTCTTGCCTAGATTTAATTTTTTCTAGCATACCAAATATCATAGTAAGTGAAGCTGATGTCTCTTTGTTACCTATAGATAAATATCATCCACCTCTCTCTATTAACATCACTAATTTCTTCCAATTAGATTCTCTGAAACCAAGTGCCTCTTATCACTACAAATATCTTAATGGTGACTACTCTAATATGAACAAATTTCTTTCCCAGATTAATTGGTCAGTACTATTTTTAAAATCTGATATTAATGACGCTGTATTTAAATTTAATGAATGCGTCTCACGCGCTATAGATTTGTTTGTTCCTAAGGGATGTTACTATCAACCCAAGTTTCCAAATTGGTTTAGCTCAAAACTCAAACAGTTAATAATTGAAAAAAAGAAAACTCATAAGCTATTTAAAGACACTGGCAACTTAAACTTGTATCGAAAATTTTCTCATTTAAGGGAACTGTCCAAAATCGAATCAGCCAAATGCTATAAATCTTATTTAGAAGTTACTGAGTCAAAATTAATGCAAAACCCTAAACAATTTTGGCAATTTGTTGCGCAAAAGCGTACTGATAATGATCTTCCTTCTAGTATGCACTATAATGAAACTCATGCTACTAACGGTCTTGACATCGCCAACCTTTTTGCTAAACACTTCTCCTCTGTATATTCTGGTGCCTCATGCAACATCCCTCCACTCAACTATGACTACAACATTGACTTGAATGATTGCCAAATCTCACTTGTAGAGGTATACCAATCTTTAAGTAAACTTTCTAACAAAAAAAGTACCGGACCTGATGGCATTCCAGAAATCTTGCTAAAAGAATGTAAATATTCATTATCTATCCCAATTTGTATGTTGTACAACTTATCACTCTCATCTGGAACATTTGCTGATTCATGGAAAATTTCATATATTCGACCCATTTTTAAATCCGGGAACAAGTCAAACATTGAAAATTACAGACCAATATCAATTATATCTTGTATTCCAAAAATATTTGAGTCGATAATTACAAAGATAATCACTCCTATATTCAAAAATGTTCTGATTGATGAACAGCATGGATTTAGATCGGCGAAATCTACAACAACGAATTTATTGTCCTTTACAAATACCATTGTTAAAGCCTTGGAAGACAACACTCAGGTTGACGTACTCTATACTGATTTCTCCAAAGCCTTTGATAAAGTAAATCACTCGATTCTCATGGCCAAACTTTATGCTATAGGCATTAGAAACCCGTTGTTATCATTCCTTCGCTCTTACTTGAGCGATAGAAAACAAAGGGTTAAAATAAACAACTTTGAATCCTTTAACATTGACGTAACGTCCGGCGTTCCCCAAGGAGCTCATTTGGCCCCGCTTCTCTTCAACCTTTTTATTAACGATATCACCAAAGTTTTTTCTCATACACGCTTCTGGCTTTTTGCGGATGATAATAAGATTCTTCAGATAATTAAATCCTACCTTGACTGCTTACATTTTCAACGTGATATTGACTCGTTTAATAATTGGTGCAAAATAAACTGCATGGAACTTAATGTTGATAAATGTAAAATTTTGTCCTTTTATAGAACCAAAAAACCTATTCAGTTTGATTATAAATTAAACAATGTTTGTTTATCTACTGTAACATCTATCAAGGATCTTGGGGTCACTCTAGACTGCAAACTTTCTTTCCGTGAGCACATTAACAACATTGTTAACAAATCACTTAAACTACTCGGCTTCGTTCATAGAATAACCTCTGACTTTAAACATATAAGTACCCTTAAAACTCTTTACTGCTCGTTAGTTCGCCCTCACCTTGAATACGCTAGTGTTATTTGGTCTCCTTTCTATGCTGTCCACATTTGTCACATAGAATCCGTACAACATCGCTTCCTACGAGGAATCGCTTGGAGGTTGGGTCTTGAAAGAGGAGAGTACTCATATGATGAAGTTGAACAAACTTTAAACATTTCTTCTTTGGAGAAACGTAGAAGGGACACTGATCTGATTTGCATATTTAAGATTATCAATGGTATTACAGACTCACCTGCTTTGTTGCAACTTATCCAATTCAACATCCCTTCCCGTAGACTCCGAAATAATGAATTGCTGTTCGTCAATCAACATTCTACCAATTATGGATACCATTCTCCTTTGTCCAGAATGTCGAGACTTGTCAACTCACTGTCAAGTCAAAGCATTGAATTTTGTGGTATATGCCTAAATGACTTTCGACAGTCAATACGCAATGTCTAATTTCTAATGCCCTTTGAACCATCTTCATGCTTTGACTTATTATTATATCCCATTCTTACTTTTATATTATTATTGTCATTATTATTGTCTTCGCTCCTCATTTATATATGCTCTCCTTTCACTGTCATCTCTGTTTATAAAACTTATTCGTGTAATTAATATGTTGTTAATGGACTATTTGTCCGTAAATAAATAAATAAATAAATAAATAAAATCCGAAGATTGTACAAGTACGGGGAGTAAAAATAGAAAATGAAAAAGAACTCATTTTGATCTGGGTGTTGTGAGTGTAAACGGCAAAAACTTCCGACTGGTTAGTTATATGTAATGGTGCTGCATGTTAATTAAGGTAGAAAACGTTTGTGTTTTGCTGACCACAAAAAAATTATTTCCATGAACAATTCAAAATTTAGTATTGAAAAGTGTAACACAAACTTTTAAGTGCAAGAAGTTTTTCAAATATTTTTAGGATAGTATTGGTAATCCCAAAATTTTCTTTCTTTTTAGAATAAGGAAATATGATTGGCTTCAAACTAAACCCTTAAACATACCTCATTGGAAAAGGGATAATTTTAATAGTAAGGTAACGAAAGCAGGTTGAACGTAATTATTTTTACAAATCATAAAAGTGACCCTCTCAATATCTTCCCTAAAACTATGAGTGTTTTATTTTGAAATATCAATTCGCGAATGTGTCTTTGTTTACAAATGAAACATATCCTATACACTTTTTCCGCCTTTTCTTTCAGTAGATATTTTCTTTTATAATTTGATAAAAATTCGTGTTCTTAGTGATGTGAAGCGCTTGTTCTGTGTTTTCTTTCCCTTTGGTTATCGCCGGCCTTGAGTCCAACTTGCTTTGATATTCCTACTTACTTAGTAGGTCCATATTTCACTCATCTGTCTTCCTGGCAAGTTTTTATATTGTTCAAGGCATAAACATTCAATTTACTTCGCCAGCGAATTCTTTGCAAGCGAGTACGTATTTTTGAATATTGTTCGATTGATAATGTTTTTATATCATCTTATTATTTATTCAACTACAGTATTTTTATTAATTAATTAGCTTCAGGTAAGTTTTTAGATTCTCACGGCCAAAAACATTTTTGTTGTTTGTTTTTGGGGTGTTATGCCGTGTTGCGCTAACTCCTTCTTTAGCCGACGTTTCGGACAGTGTTGCAGTGTCCATCATCAGGGCAGATCCGGTAGATCCGAAGATGTGTGACATCTTCAGATCTACCGGATCTGCCCTGATGATGGACACTGCAACGCTGTCCGAAACGTCGGCTAAAGAAGGAGTTAGCGCAACACGGCATAACACCCCAAAAACAAACAACAAAAATAATTAGCTTCAATATAAAAAAAATTGCCTGTCAAAATAGAATGATTAATTAGATTTTTTTTCCAAAAATGAATCACATTGAGGGAAGGTTGGTAGGTACTTTCCAGTTTTTTCGTTAAAGTTTAAATGTGTTTCATTTTAAATGTGTACGAAGAGAAGAAGAAAAGGTTTTTGAAAGATGGATTATCAGAGAATGAAAACGGTGTTTAAGGAAGAAAACAGGGAGGAAACCGTGAGAGAAAGGGAAGTGATTGGCTATGGGCAAGAGTAATGTGCTTTGAGGCTAGAGTAATGACTCAATAATTGCAATTTAAGGAGAATAAAAGAAAAGAAATAAAGAAAATGCGAAAGTTTGTTTTCATCAATGGAAAATGGTACTGTGGACGCTGGGATAAAAGTATATAGACGATTCGGTTCGATAATTTTTCATGTGAAAAAATATTTTAAAGGCAAGAAACGTTGAAATTAAAAGTAGCTATGAAATAAACCAGCAACAGTCAAAAATAAATGTACAGGTTTCTCCTATTTGACTGAGTGTAGTTTTGCATTTTGTTTATCTGTAATTTCGATTGTAAGTTCCGTTTCAAGATAGTGGCCGTTTTAAATATTCAGTAAAGATTCTTTTTTCAAACGTGAAATTGTTGTAACTATGTGTTCATTTTTTCAATATTATAATACCTACCTTACCGAAAAAAGCTGGAAAAAAATTAAAATTAAGTAGGTAAGTATGTACCTATGAACCTAAAAACTTAAGTTGTGATTTATTAAATTAGAGAAAATTATAAACGTATATTATCATTTTCGTCAAACGTCACATGATGCACAATCCATTCAAAAGATAGGTACACCTTTCGTATTTCACAGAAAGGTTTTCGATCCCATGGTCTAGTTTCATAAGAAATGCACTGTCTAATGTACTCAGAATGCGCATGTTGTAAAGCACTTTTCCATCTTATTCACTTATTTTAACCGGTTTATTGAGTATTTTAACGGCGAGCGGGAATCAGAAATCTCCCAGCTTTGACTATTCCACAAATCCCTGGGCTGTTCAGCTTTTTTCAGGTTTAAGGGAGAATTGCCCCTGGACAAAGCATCCATCCCTCCAATCTTTCGCCTTTCATCCTTAGTGTTCTGGTGCCGCTCTTCCGGTTTCAAAATCTAGTAGTATTTAGTACCTACCTACACATATAACAGTTTATAAGGGTTGAAAAAAACCAGTCTTATTTAATTCGATTGATTTTACTGATATTTTATTACTATCAATTTTTGTACTTATTTAATTCTAGATTATTTAATCAAATTTTGTGCATGAATATTCAGATGTCGTTTACGTGCGTTGAGATTGTTGGCCGATGCGATGAAGCAATTTCAACCGACCGTAACTGATGGATACGTGACCGACACACAAATTCTAGGTCATTTCAGAACATGAATTGCTTTTAATGTTATTATTTCTTACAAACACTTTAGTAACACGAACGTACAAGAACACCTACATTTATTGGTCATCAAATTATTTCAATAAAAAAGCGCATACTTGTGTGGAAAACTTTATTTGTTGGGGTATTTGAAAGGTAATTATTGTATTTCACGGGGTGTGTAGATTTTCTGAAGATTTTTTCAATCTATATTTTTGTATCATTATTGCTTATAATAATGTGTTGTCTTTTGTGATTTAATTTATTTGGTACAATACTTTTTAAATTTTCAAAGTTTTCCAGTAATGTTGGCCTCACTGGGTGGCTTGCCCGTGCTGAGGCCTTCATTTTATAATGTGAAAATATAATCTACATAATACATTTATAGAGAAAATAATTCATTTAAAATATTATCTTGTGTGTTTATATTGATTTTGTGTGTTACGTGTAGGTTTTATTTTTATTTTATGCGATGACATTTTGGTAATATTGTCTTTTTTTGTTCTTTAATCCATTTTGTAATTTTGTGTGTGAATTTATTTTTATTTTCCTCAATTTTAATTTCAAGTTTTACACTGTTGAAAGCTTTTATAGCATGGTATTGGTAGTGTCTTTTTCCAAAGCTTGAATTTACTGTCGCATTTTTTATGTTTTCTTTGTACGCTTGTCTAACTGGTCTGTTAATGTTATTTTGTGTATGTTGAAATTTTTTTTTTGTCAAAAATGTCCTTTAGTAGTGTTTTAACGTATAATTGGCGTATATCTAGTACGTCACAGCTGTTGAATATTTGGTCTTTATCAGTCAGTTTATGTTTTTTTAGTATTACCTTTAATATCGTTTTCTGTGCGGTTTCTATGTAATTGATAACCGAGTTTGTTGCTCCTCCCCAAGCAATAATTCCATATTATTTTATTGATTGGCAGAGTGCAAATTATATTGTTTTCATTTTTTTGTATATAAACCTTCTCTTGTAAACAGAAGTTTATCATTAATAAAAAAATAATAATATTTTCACTGTATTAAGCCTGATAAAAATACGTATTAAAAATAATGTTTTCACTTTGTAACGCATTGATTTCACTTATTCAGGACTCAATGTCAAGCAATCAACCAGGTAAATCAAAACATTATAAATATGTAACGATACAGCGCACCCCTGCTAATTTCCAAAGACTCGGGGTGCACACTCCGGTTTGAGAAACATTAATCCAAGCTGTAATCACTATAAATTATTAGGGGAAGCCCCTTTTGCTACCCCTAGATATAAATTCTCTCGGATGTGATGATTATCTAAATCTTTCGCAAGTGAGATATAATATTGTTTTGTAATTTAAAGGTCATTTGTTGTCCAAAGTTCTCATTATAAAATATCTAAATAAATTAACTTCAAGACAGTCCTTTGATTAAGATCAAAACCCACATTTTAATTAGAGGCAGTTTGTTTACCCTTCTTTAAAAAAACTCGTTATAAAGAACGTTCTCCTCTGAATTTCTTTTAAAAATGATTTTCTTGAACCTTCAACCGTTCATAGCCAACAACGGGTGAGCAAATTATTGGCTAACTTTGCTCAGTCGTATACATATTATTACTATGTTAAATATTTATTTATTTTTAGATTATACGCCCATAGCTTTTACAAACAAGTGATAATATGTACATAATAATTCAGTGGAACAATAACCAAAAGTAAAATTTGCATTTAAAATCATACAAAAATCATGCAGAATAATAGTATTATGCTAACCTTAATTATTATTATTACTGATGTAATGTTATTATAGCCTTCTTGTAACTATGTTCCTTGCTATACAAGCGAGTATCTAAATGAGTCAGTTCTGATATTATTATTGCCATAAAAAAATACATCGATTAATTATAGTTGGTATGTTAAAGGTGATTAGACTTTATGGGTGTCTTAGGGCTGATTTGATTAGGGTTGTCTATATTTATATTAATAATTTTAAAAATAAAAGTCAAGTCGTAAACAAATCTTCTAAATGAGAGTTTTAATAATTTTAATTCTTTCATCAAGTGGTTGTAATTTATATTTTCTATTGATGGACCAACTTTGTAGTTAATATACTATTTTTTTTCATTGGAATCTGAGTGGATTTTATTTGCTGCTTGAAGTCAAGCCATCGCAAATTAAACCTTTAGGCAGACCAAGACACTCTTCAACAATGTGCCAGCTGACCAAGAAAGGTTATGAGAATAATAACTTTGTATAGTAACCAAAAAGTTTGCGGAATGTTTAATCAAAGAAGCCTAAGCTTTACAATAACTTACGGAGATTCCCAAAAAAACTATTTAACTGTCTGAGATTCCCAAAAAAACTGTATTAACTGTCGGAGATTCCCAAAAAAACTGTATAACTGTCGGAGATTCACAAAAAAACTGTCACCCTGAAAACGTCAACGATTATTTTTATTATTTGCCTTAATTTATAATCTAATGAAGACCGGTTTCCGATATTAGACTTCCTTTCTTATATTAATTTGCATTCTTAATTACATTGAATATTACGTATCAATCTTATCGATTCATATGCAATTTTGTATGAATTTGATGTGGTTATAAAAAAAATGTTTTATCACTTTTACAAAGAACTTTCACCTTTCCAAAAATAGACACGTAGAACATGTCGACATTGAAACTATGATAAATGGTCCGTTTTAACATTTCACACATTGAAATAATATGTTCATACTGAAATTGCTTAATAAAGATTATGGCTTTGTTCTAAAGTGTAATATTTATGTGCATAGATGTACAATATTTATAATTATTGAGATATATCCTCCCCGCCGTATAGTTATTATATGATTTACTCTGTAAGCCATCGAGCCAGGGTGGAAATTTCCGTGAATGTTTAAATAAACTGTTCAATATAATATTATTATCTCCATCGAGATTTACGAAAAGAGCGTAAAAACCATTTTTCGGGGAAAACAAAGGTAAGCGTTTGATCCTTCAGAATTTTCATTGCCTCGGGTGGGACCGGACTTAAGGTCTTGCGGGTAAAGAAACACTGCTAAAAAAGGACGAACTGGGGGAAAAATAAGGGAATGAGGGAAAAAATGCAGAACTGACAAAAAAAAATAAAGAGCGATGGGAATAAAAGGGAATAACGAGGAGAAAACGAACAAATCTAGTCCACAGTCTAAGTGTACATCGCTATATTATTACTGTTGGTGATGAAACAAAATGTTGGAAAAACATTTCTTAACATGCCAAATTAATGATAACGTTTTATTGGACTTTAAAAAAAGCGTTTTTTACTAAAAGATATTTTATCAAGAACTTGAACAGTACATGAGACAGGATAACACCATTCTTCTTTATTATTAGAAGATTGTGCTAATGGCAACGGTTGAAATGTCACGAATAATAATAATATTATAAGGAATAACGATTTGATAATGTTAAAAAAGCTCTCGTGGGCTTTGTTTTGTTTTGAAGAAATATATGTTAAATTTAAGAGCACTTTATTTCGGACACATGCTAAAAGCAATTTGACAGAAATCACGTGTGAACATTGTGTAAAAAGGGATTTGTTTAAAAGTAGGATTTGAAATTTTTATTTTTTTTTCCTCTTTATACGTGTCTTATATTTACTAAAAAAATACACTGTTTTCCTAGAAGAGCGTTGCTGTTTTAAGGAAGGCTTCGAATTAATTATATCTTTGTAGATAAACGCCCATCGGGCTTTTACATGGAATACGCACATCTTTATATTTGAACATGATTCAAAAATAGATTCATGATTATAAAATGGTGAATTTTAATGTCCACGGTCAAAATAAGATATTAAATTACAGAAAGAGTTTTGGATACCAATTAAAACAAGAATAAATAAATAGGTATAAAAAACATATTTGTGTATATTCAGATTTGTAAAGGTTTCTTCAATGCAATGCTGTTACTCTGAAATAACCATACGCATACCTATAGACATTTTGATTATAGAAATTAATTCAAATTTTTGAAGTGAAACTTCTTTACGCGCGTCATGCAATTTCGAGGACCGGAGTAAAACCGACTCATGACCGAAACGAAAATGCGGGACCACCGATTAAAGTTCATTTGATCTAGTCAAAGTTTTGAAGTAACATATAAATGCTTCTTAGCTCATCCCGACAACTGGCGTTGGTGGTGTAATGGTCAGCATAGTTGCCTTCCAAGCAGTTGATCCGAGTTCGATTCTCGGCCATCGCACATTATTTTTTTGTTTTTAACGCCTTTTTCATTCAATATCTTATTTTTTAGTAGGTCAGAACATTTTTTAAAAGAAAATAATATTGCAAAATAATAAAAACACTTATCTCACTGTGATAAAACATTACTCCGCTAGAGCGCGCTTTGCGTTATTGTGTTGGATTAAAATTATTATCTAATCCGTATATTATGATAATTGTATTACATTTATTTAATTAATTTATTTATTTTGATAATATGTAATAATTTACAGAAAAAAAAATTAAAACTATCTCCCTCTGATAAAATATCCGTTCGCTAGAGCGCACTACGCGATCTTGTGTGGGATTCTATTTCTGTACATTGTACATTATTTTTAAAAATATATTATATTTTGGGTGTGATGTAGGTAACATTATAAAACATAACAAGCTCTCATATTTTCAGAACCTACATAATATAATCAATTTATGCGGCTTTGCTTACAGTTGGTGCTCAGCGTGGTTGGCTTTCAATCAGTTAAGCGAGGTTCGATTCTCGGCTGTGGCATTTTTGAAGTGAAACCTTGTTGAGGTGGGGGAGCCGCTCACGAACGTTCTCTCTCTTCTCTTCTTTCCTCTCTCTCAGACACCAGCGAACTGCGCCACGCCAAGCATCAGCTGAAACTAGAAGTTTCACTTCTGTCTTGCGTAGGCTTGACACACCCACTTTTTCTTTGGAGAATAGTAATTTTATGCAACAATTTAAATTAATTACATTCAGCTTACATCAAGAAGTATTTAAGGGTTTCTTGGACAACCTCAAAGAAGTTTTTCAACATAAAAGATGATATCCCTCTGAAATTTCATTGGATGGGCTGTCTCTGTGTCTGTGTGTAGCTTTGGTTTTATGAATTCTAGAGCTGGGATTTACTTTGACTTTCTCAAAATTATCGAAACTGATTGTGGGAACGATTCAGTCAAGCTATACAGCGGGACCAAAATTAATGACTTAATCATTAATTTTTTATTTCAAATGTGTATTTGTTTTGTTATATTTTTTTCGTTTGCTACTGCTATTTTCTTCTACGCGTGAGGTGTCAAATAAAATAAAAAAATAAAATCATGGAATTATAATATCCCGTGATTTAAATGCCTATATATGTATCTCAAAATCATGACTGAAAAATAATATCAACCGTACTAAAGGAACGTCAAAATCTGTTTAAATCTATATTATCTTCAAAAAAGAATTACGAGACTTCACTTTCCCTCTTCTGTCTGAGTGTTTTTCTATAAACTCGGCCCTATGTTCATTTATTAATCCTGTTGAAGGAGTTGGAATAATTTACGTATGTTAATTTGAGTAGAATTAATGCGCTTTGAAAGTTGATATACTCTGCCCTAGCTAAAATTTTCGTTTATTATAAAATAAGTCCAGAGAAATATGCATAATGTTGTATTTACACGTAGTTTATTATTAAGAAGTTCCAACCAAAATTAAATAAAAATGTCTTGATATGTCATGTGCGTTGGTTTAGGAAATATCCATCACCAAACGATTTTTTGTACTACATGTTTGGCCCTGTACGAGTTCCATTAAATATTTATTATTCCATTCCAATATCCATTTTATTTTTTAATTCAACGCTGATAGAAAAGTAGGTGGTCAAAATGTACCCACATAGAGATTGATCCCTTGTCAATGCGTCATTGATCCCTTCAGCACCAGAAGAAACTCGCAATACGCCCGGCCAACATATTTATGTACACGGTTGATGTTTGTCACATGAGAACGGGTAATTTCTAAGACTCGTTCTTGAGCTCAACAGTTCGGCTGTGGAACAATTTGCTGGTTTATGTGTTTCCCCCTTCCTACAACATGGGTCTCTTCAAAACCCTTGTTCACTCGTTCCTCTCCTCAAAAAGACATTTTGGAGCCGTCCGCTCCGGATGCTAACTTGCTATGGCGCCAAGGAGCCAAGGGGTCAAGGCTCTGATAACAACTAACACCCAACACAACGTTTTTGATGTTTTTATTAGCGCCAAGCTCCGTTTGGTTTGGGGCCAGCCTTGCACACAGCATTCCCAAAGATGACATAAGCCCTGAGCGAAATTATTTTCCTCGGGTCTCCTATGCGGCCTGCTGTTAATGTGTAAAAATATAGTAAAATAGTGGATTTCAGAAAAAATTTCTCAATTATTATTTGTATTAACCTAAGATATTTTTACCCAATAAATACAGATCGCACAAGTACACAATAGATTGTTAAAAATAACAATCTAGTTTTTTTTCTACGCCGTTGATAATAATTTTATATTTATTGTGCCAAATTTAAATAGCGTCATTTAAATTTAAAATTGTCGAGAAGGGCAGATTAATGTTCGGCAAGTAAGGGCAGATTTCCATGAATTAATTTGGAAGCTTTCGGCTTTGGTTGAATTCAATGGATTTTCACAGTTGTGTAATTTTATTTCCTTTTTTATGTCGTTGTAGATTATATTCTAAATCAGCAAATCCTCGCTAACAGCGGTGTAGGTACACATAATTTAAATAATCTAATTAAATTATAATTATATTTTTGAAGAGTGATCGAGGGCTAAAGTTCTCGATTAGCAAGTGCGGGTTCGAGTCCCGGTGTGCGGAGATAAATTTTTATTTGATTTTGTTTTATTTCACAAATTATTCACTTAAAATAATTTATAGTATATTTGCGGCACGTACCAGAGTTGAAGATAATTTCAGTATCGCCCTGGTATAAGACCATCATTCAGAATTGAAACGTTATTTGAAATGGCTTTGGCCATGTTTGTTGACCAGATCTGAATAGTCAGGTACTTTCCCACCTTTCTTTTTCCCATTTCCTTCCCCTCTCCAGTACATTCAGCCTCACAACATACCCCGATTGGAAGTACCATAGTCTCACTGGCTCCAGACGGTTTGGGATCAGTTGGGACTATTGTGCGGTTTCACATAAAAACATAATAAACAAACAATAGATTTTTTAAAACTTGACAAAATTTGAAAGTCTCTTCTTACCATCAATAAAAACATAATTAACTAACTTATGTTTATAATAAGTGCAAAATTTTGACAAATAGTGTCAAGAAAATTAAGGACACCAAAGTTATTTGAAAGTTTAAACTAGATTGCTTGTTTTGCCGTCGATTAAATATTTGTCGTTTGACGTATGGTATTTTTTCTGGATTCAAGCTTATTTTGTCGAAACATTGAGAATTAAAACTCTCAATAAGTAACTAACCGAGTAAGTATGTAAACAGTACAGGAGAATGTAAAAAACGACATCAAAGTTTAAGCTTAAGGGCTTTTTTTCAGTCGATTAATTATTGTCGTTTGAGAAACAGTAAAATTTCTCGTGATGGTAGGTATACACCTTCAGTGGGTGTCAAAATTATTAGTTACATTTTTGTTCACTAATTATTTAATAAATAACGGATAGCGATTCACTGCGCAATTAATGAAATAAACGTGACATTTGCCTTGAAAACAAGATAAAATGTAAGAGAACGAAAGACGCAAATCATAAATGAAGCCGGAGTGACTCTTTCTGCTGGAATGCATTCAGAGCACAACATAAAATGTTTGAGCTGTAACTGACGCGAAAAGAAGTTCTACCATATAAAGAGATTTTTCTTAGAATTTATTATCGCGTTCTTTAAAAATAAAAATTACTATTTTTAATTCTACAAAACATACATAATTTAACTAGAAAAAAACAAATAACAACAACTAGTTAAAATTTTATCCAGCTTCAAGCTGATGATGATGTATTTTTTATATGTGTAACCAATAATTTGAACCTCCACCGTACTATCATGCGAAGAATTTAACACGGATGTGCGACTCAAATTGTGGGAGTGAGTTTATAGTATTACACTGAATTAATAAAATAAATTAAAATTAACATAATATAATTAAAAACCTTAACACTCTGATGATACTTACGAACAACAATTTTTTTTACAATATACAAGTAAACTGTAACTTTGAACGTCATGATTAGTTTCTTAGAACAGGCGACTGGGCCATAATGTATTACGTATGTATTGCAGCTTATCCTCGACGCACATTGCACTTTTCGTATTAATGTACATCCATTTTGTGCATTATATATCAGGTTATTTTCTGTATCAAATGTATAATAATACAAAAAAAAATTATTAACAAACATGAAAGTAGGTTAATATGCCTGTTTTGATACATGAACTGCCCCCAGTGAGATACAAAGCAAAAATCGTTATAATATTTGTTATCAAGAAAAATAAAGTTTAACAAAAAAATTATCTACGTACTAACGTTTTCTCATACATTAGCAAAAATAACATGACAAAAATACCTCGATATATTAAAAAAATGACTCTTTAAGTTTCCTTAATAATAATTATATTTTTCTACATCATCACGCTTTGTAACTCTCCCTTCCCGTGAAATGACATTAAAGTGACGTTACGACACGGTGGTGGGGAGACAGCGGTTAACCAGTGTGTTTTTATACAAAAACTGTGGAAACCGTCCGTTTTAAAACAAAAACTGCGGAAAACTTCGTTTTTTTTATTACTTTTCTGGCCCTTTCTTTCGGCCGGAAACTTTTCTTGTACCTCCTCCCGCGCCGTGGCTGGAAAATTTTGATAACAGCTGGCCAACATTTATATTCGTATAATTTTATTACGGCCCAACTTGACGAAGTTTATTTGGCAGAGAGATCCAAGTACAGGGGCGCAATTTTCAAAATACACTGACATTTTATGTAAAGGTTGCATCGTGCCAGAGTGCATTTTTTAATGTGAAAAGATTAGGAATTTACTAAGAAAGTTTTCCACCTGTATATTTCAATCTTGTTACTTACAAAATAAATGGATTAAGCTAGCGAACGCATGACCAAGTGACCAGTGACACAATCAAATCATTTTTAATATTTAATATCTGTTTAATAATGCATCTATTATTTCTCAAGAATATTTTTAAACAATATAATGTACCGTTATTATTAATTATTTATATTATTTTCATCTCCCCTCCCACTATTCACACTCTTCAAACATTTGAAGTGATAATATTTTGGTTTCTTTCATCAATTATTTCAAAATGAAACTGATTTTATGCTGTACGTAATTTTTCGATTATTAAGAAAAATATTTATTTGAAACGAATGTATTTTTTATATATTAGTAAATTATTTTAAGTTAAAGAATAGGGTATATAAAGCATCATGATTTAAACATCTCAATTTACTCGAAAACTATACTACCTAAGAGTGTGACACAACGCTCAAAATTCTGTCAGATCTGTTTGCCCTCAAAAGTAAGTATTTACGACATTTATGTCATAATTCATTTTTTTTATTTATGTTTTTATTTGTATTTTATATTATAGAAACAAACAGTACATGATTTAGAGAGATGAAACAATATACAGAAATAAGATACTTCATGTTGTGTACCTATGATATGTTTCCTTGTAATGTCTGCTGTGCTGTGTGTGTGACGTATGTAATGTATGTGTGAGTGTTTGTGTGTGTGTGTGTCTATATGTATGCGCATTGAATAGTTTAAATTATTGACATGATGCCACGTTTGAATTTGGGCAGTGAATCCGAAAAAATGTCAATGTTAGAGTTAAGACAAATGGTGACTGGATAAATCATCACAAAATCTAAGTGCGGCCCGCGGGCAATAACTACAAACATCCAAATGGCCCCCGACTGCGAAAACGTTTCCCACCCCTGACAACAAAGAAGAACATTCCTCCTAACATGGAGGACATTATATACTCTCTAAAATTCTCATTCGTTGGGTTTGTTTTTAGTTTAAATAAAAATAAACCCAACGTTTCTCAAATTTTGTCGAATTCATACTATCGACAAGTCTTTGATATTATACTTCTTCGATATAATACTATCGACACTTCTTTGATATTATACTATGGACACTTCTTCCAAATTATACTATCGACACTTCTTCGAAAACATCGATGATTGAGTACCCCTGACGATACCCATCTTTCGTTCGGAAATTTCCCGACCATGCATAATCTTAATTAATTAAATATTTTAAAACCGCGGAAGGGTCCGTTCATTTGAATAAACTCGGGCTGGCGGAGGTTTTCGTATTTTGTTCCTAAAGCGAAGAAGCGGAATAATTTCATAAGCAAAAAACGAAGTAAGAGATTTAATGAATGAATATGAATAGGTTCTCGGTACTGGAATGGATTGGCTCGAATTATATTCGGATGATCAAAATGTAATCCGTTGAATGATGAATTTAACATGTGTATTTGTATATGAAATTTACCCTCAGAATAAATAATCAACGTCATTTAGTTTTTTTATTGGTTGAGCCTTTAATATAACTTGATGTAAATATTGTCGAACTTATTCCTTAGGTAGATGTTTGTTTTTCCTTTCTTTTTTCCGTAGTACTTTAATAAATAATAGAAATATGGTACCCTCAAAAGGGGTATATTTTGATGATTCACGGAGGGGAAGGGAAGAAGGTGAAGTTTGGGAAATATTTGGTTACTTATTGTGATCAACAAACATAGCTGGATATTTATAACCATGGCTCAGAATCTACCACTTTGGAAATCGGTTTATCTTGTACAATAACAAAAAATATTATTCACAGTGTTACAACGAATATACCGTGATATTTTTGACAAAATATCGTTTTGCAAGAAGTAGTTCTGACTTCTGCTTTTACATGACTTTTTTCACATAAGTTATGTATTTTGTATACGTATCATTTCCAGAGCAAAAAATGAATAATGAATGAAGTATTAAGATTCACGTTTACCTGCATCGTTTGCTGTCCTTCTGGTAACTAGGTTTGACAATGACCGATGACCCGATTGATTTAGCCACCACCCTCCAGCGATTAGCCACCCCTGGTCTAAAAAGGCTCTATTCCTCCCCAAAGCACCCCTACCTCTCCCATGACTGAGGCTGCGCCTGACGTTGAGATATGGGGGTTATACATCTCTGGGATTCATTCGCCTAATAAACATTTACTTTGGTTACCGGAGCCAATTGGAAACAGAAAGATCAATGTATTATTGTACAGCTTGTCAAACGAAAACAAGGCCTAACTAACGAATATAATCAATCAAACATTCATTAAATCTGACAAACCATTTTTTGCCTAATCAAGCGTGGAAATTTGACAGCCGGGACATTAATTTGATGGGGGGATGCTTTCACAATACGCCGAATACAAATACATTTGAGTACATCGTGAACGAGTGACGGTAGCTATCCAAAATACAATTTTCATGTCAAAAATGAGTCCATTTTTTTGTCTCGTATGACCATTTCATAACAAACCATTTATCATTTTCACTTACTTAATGTTAGTCACAAGCAGATAAAAACTAACTAGGGCTTATAGGTAATGTGTGTCCGCTTAAGGCCGTGTAATAAGCGTTCAAATATGGTTTGAAAGGGAGATATGTAAATACGGATGTTAGAGGGAGCGCGCTAATATTGAAAAACGATAATAATTAAGCGAAAATTATGAAAATATTTAATAAGACACGACTCGTTTGAAATAGAGCAAAAATCTCTCAACAAATGCTTTAGTTTTTTTTTTTTTTTTTTTATGTGACACTTCACAAGAGTGTCCTTGTCTGTGCAGTGCACAGACAGGGGAACTATGTCACCACCCGGTTGGGCGGCGTTGTGAGGCGGAGTAAGGTAGGGGCTGTAGGAAGGGATTTGTTAATGCGGGCCTTGAAGAGGCTCGGATTATAGGAGGGAGGAAAAACAGATGCCGGTAGCTCGTTCCACATACGAGCCGACTTACACAAAAACGAGTCGTAAAAACGGCCCGTTCTCATGAAGTCAACCGTGAACGGGTGTTCAGTTCGTGTCCGTCGAGTTTCGCGCACGTGCACCGGTGCATTTAAAGATATACTGTGAATTTTTTCGCGCCTATAACCTATTAAATAAAATATCAAAACGTGTTTTTAATAATTTTTGGAGATTCCCTTGCAGTTTTTTTTTCTATCGAGGGAATTTCATATAATTAACGTGTAGGCATAACAAATGTATCTATAGATATTGTCTTCAACATATATTTTTTTGAGCTTAAAAACAGAAAGAGAACGAGAAACTTAATAATTATAAAACGTTAGAAATTATTATAACTAATTATAAATAGTTATAAAACGGAAGAAATTGGGTATGCAGGGAGCTTAAGAAATTTTTTACTTTGATTTGGCTTTGGGTTTGCTCCTAGAATGAACAAAAAATATAGCTACGATTGAATGTATAGTAATTGTCCACATGTTCATGTTCAATAATGACAGTGATCGCCTACTCTAGTGATTTAAAAAAAAATCGTTGGATGGAAAACACTTTTTTTATTAATAGTTAAGCTAATAGCTCAGAAATGCACAAAATACAAAATACGGATAGAAATATTACACCTTTAAATTTATATGACGAGAATGCCAACATTTTTATAAATCCCAACCAGGAATTATTAGATTCCTGGTCAAATAAAATAATTCACCCAAAACACTTCAATTATCTCAACCAAACGTATGTTGAGTATTGGAGAGTTGAGGGCAGAAATAGAAGGATTTATGCTTGCCATTCAGGATAGAGTCAAATACTAAAAATTATAGGACGCATATAAACAAAGAAACAAATCAAATCAATGATTTATTTCGAACCAAAAAAATTGCCAAGAACAAAGAAAATATATTATGATAAAACTTTACTAACAGACCGAACAATTAGTCATAATAGACCCAATATAGTTTTACATGATAAAATTTAAAAACAAACTTATATCGTTGATTTCGCTATTCCAAAATCCTGTAATATTAAAAAAATTGTTTCTGAATAAATAAGAAAATATTCAGATTTAGGAAATGAGATTAAATGAATTTGGCATTTTCAGACTATAAAAATATTACCATTTGTTATTTCGGCTACTGGCATTATACCTAGCTCTCTCATTAAAAATTTAGACGTATTAGATCTATCAAAGAATTTATTTGTAAAAATGCTGAAAACAGTCATTTTAAATACATGAAGGATTACGAACGATTTTTAAATATTTATACTAAGGGATCAGTAGGATTTATAGGTCCAGTTAGAAGTTCTACCGAGTCGAACCCTCTGATATGAAAATATCTGGAGTCGGTGAATTATTTTCCCATTTGATCCCTGGTGAGTTGACGTGTTGTTCTTGTATTGTTTTGTACTTATTTTGCTTATTAATGCACTTGCATAATGTGGATTGATTAAATGATCATTTGTGGAAAGTGTGTGGAAGGGTTTAGTTTTTCCAGTGGGGAAAATTTAACCCGGACATAAAGTCGGAAAAAATAAAAATATGAAAATATAAGAAATACCTTCAATATTGAAAAACCTTCAAAAATTGATTTCACTTTTCAACAAAATTTCTACTGATGACCGATTCTCATAGCTCTAGTAGACTAGTGGCAAATACCCTATAATATGAATAATATGTCCAACTCCAGCGAAATAGTGGCAATATCAACAACTTTAGCCGCTAAAGGGATATTGACTTTAAAATTCCTTTAAACGACGGCAAACAGAATTTATTTAGTACACAGTGGGGGTGTTTTGCGCTTTCTAATTTGTATTTTGTTAAATTTATATTAAAAAATGTATAAAAATGTTTAAATAAGTAGATTAGGTAGTTTAGTTTAGGAACAATCCACAAAAACACTCTCCAGTCATTTTACAAGATATCAAAAAATATTTACAGGTTATAGTTGATGAAATGATTTCGTAAAACGTGGATTACACCATAAAAATACACTAATAAAAGGTAAGGTTAATTCAGCAACTTAAGTTACTAGCAATTAGTTCCACCTAGCATTCTGTCTGCAAGTTCTTAGTCATCGGCAATGTTGATGTTCAAAACTCATGTTTGAATTTGTTTATGTGACACCTTACAAGAGCGCCCTTGTCTGCTCAGTGTAAAGACAGGGGAGCTATGTCACCATCAGGTTGGGCAGCATTGTGAGGTGGGTTAAGGTACAGCTTTAAGAAAGTATTTATTAATGCGAGCCTTGGAGAGGTCTGGATATATGATGGAGGAAGAACAGAATTTTCAATTAATTTTATATCTCAATTAACGTAAATTAATGAATAGAATTTCACATAAAATCCTTTAAAATATATGAGAAAAAAACCAAGGCGCACAATTCATGCAGCTAAGGGGCTGTAGTGTAGCGTGTTTCCATCATAATGTATGGACAACATCAGAAGGTGGAGATATTATTATTATCATTATAAGGTATTTGCTAGTAGAAACATCTGCGAATTTCGGCGAAATAGAGATTTCTGTGAAATATTCACGTATTACTTTAGTGAGAAAAGAACAGTCAAAGTGAGAGAGGCAATCACTAGTTGCGAACAATCATAGTTTAGTTTACCCTAGATTCAATGATGCTGTTAGTTCCATAGCGAAGCGTTAATTTACTTGGTTCTTGGACGTAGAAGTCCAAACTCTAATCCCGGTAGCGTAAACCAAAATAGTGTAATTTATCACAACGAAACTGTTTTTTTTTTGTAAAAACAAATCTCATGGCAAAATTTATGTCTAGTATGCTGGAGACTGATTTTTGTAACTATTAAAATATAATTTTTTTAATCTGTACGACAATATAAGACAAAACTTTGGCAATTATTAATGGATAAATTAATATCAACAAGATTCAACAAAAAATGTGAAATGAAACAAAGATATCTACAAATGGTTTGTTGGATCGAAATTTTAAATGGCGAACAACAATTTCATACAAATATGTATTATGTAAAATAACATAATAATAATAATAATAATAATAATAATAATGTTTATTTCAGCTGGACAGAGCGGTGTGTGCAATGCTCTGCCTGCCATAAAAGTTTACATTTAAGTTAATACATAAAAATAAAATGAATAAAGAAATAAATAAAAATAAAAATAATAAATAAAAAATCAATACATTGATGTGCACATTAGGTCTTTATGGTGGCTTCAGTGAAATTCTCCATCTCCGGTGTAGAGGCGCTCCCTGCCACTGGGCAACGGCCTGGACAAGAGTGTTGTCCGATCTCTGGTAGCGCTGACGCGTCCCGGCTATTCTGTGGCGCATCAAAGCAGCGAACCCATGCACCCTTCCTTCGGTGAACATCTATGAGGCGCTGCATCGCCAGGGGAGGCCAAATAGGGCTCTGTATGCGTGGTTGTACTGTACTCGGAGTGTGTTCATGACGCCTTGTGTGTATGTCGTCCATAGCTCGCTAGTGTAGAAGCTCATACAATATGTTTGGAAAAGTTGCTTCTTCACCGGAGGACTGCATTTGTTGAATCTCCTGGCAAGCATGTTAGCTCGCACACTCAGTACTCTTCTTTGACGTTCTATGTCTTTTTTATCATTTAGGTCATCGGTGATGACATGCCCCAAATATTTGATTTCGCTGCAAATTGTCAGGTTGGCCCCGTCGAGACGTATGGGTGGAATGACAGTGGGACCAGTATTTGCTTTAAATATCAGCAGGGATGACTTTTTAGCATTGTACATCAGCCCGTGACTATCAACGTAAGCTTCGCATATTGCCAGAAGTTTTCTCATCGCTCTTATCGATGGAGCTAGTATGACCATGTCGTCTGCATAGCTAATATTGTTCATACATACCCCGGCAATATGACATCCGATTCTTGTTGTATTCAGTGTTTTACTAAGTTCATCCATATATACGTTGAAAAGCACTGGGGACATTGAGCCTCCTTGTCTAACGCCGCACTTTAATTTGGCTGCTTCTGATAGGCTTTCATTCCATCTGACAAAGTTTTCCTGTTGGTTGTACCATGTTCTCAATATATTGACTATTTGTGGTGGAACTTGTCGTTCGGTCAGTTTTTTCCACAACGCATTATGACAAACCCTGTCAAAGGCTTTGCTTAAGTCTAGGAAGCATGCGTATACCGTTGTTTTTCTGGCTTTATAGTATTCGATTGTTTGTTTCATGCTATATATGGCCGTATCAGTAGAGCATCCAGCTTTGAAGCCCATTTGAGAGTCCTCTGTATTGAGCTTGTCTTCCGTTAAATTTAAGATGACCTTTTCGAAGATTCTTGCAATTATTGTGGCAAGAGATATGGGTCTGTAATTAACAGATGATGTCAAGTTCAACTGGCGGCTTTTTGGGATCGGTATTATTATTGTTTTGGACAGCTCTTTCGGAATGTGTCCGAGGCCGATCATGGCAGTGAAGAGAGAGGCAAGCAGTATTGTTAAATACTCCCCCGCATGCTTTACATGTTCTATCACTAGTCCATCGTGACCTGCAGATTTACCTCCTGCCATGTTGCTTATTGCTCGCTGGATCATCTCAGGTAATATGACGATGGACGGCTGTTGTTCTGGTTGATGCATTGTTGTCTCAATCTCTTTAACCATTATTTGCGGTTGATCTGGTGCGGAGCAGAATGTATTTCTGAAAACTTCAGCAATATCTTTATTTACAGATTTTCCATCAATTTGGCTCGGTGCGGTGTATTTTGCTTTCAATACGGCATTGGTTTTATTCCAGAAAGATGAAAAATTCTTGCATTCAAAGCTGTTCGCTATTTTGTCCATTTTGTTCTGCTCAAAGCTTCTTTGACAATTCTTATATTTTTTCTTAAAAAGCAATCTGGTTTCTTTTCTAGCTTCCATGATGGGACCTTCAGTAGGTCGTCCATTCTGCAGCCAATTTATATGTGCATTTCTAGACGCTTCATAATATAAGGCAACCTGCTCATTCCAACCCGCTGTAGCCTTCCATTTTCTCCCATTTTTTGGCCTTCTCCCTATGTTAAACGCAGATATAGCTGAGTTACTCAATGCTTGTACAATGTTTTTGTATAGGTCGTCGATTTGGGCTACATTCATCGTGGTGCTGTCATAAGTTTCTGTGTTGGTTCCATAAATTATCTGAAGTTGACCTATTTCAAATTGGGCATACCTGGAGTAGGACTGCACTTCTACATGACTTTTGGGCCGCCATCGACACGGATCCTCTACTTTTGTGTGACTTGCGGTATATGTGGGTAACCCATTAGTTCTTAGAGTGGTGTGCATTGGTCTATGATCAGACCAGTCGGACTTGTAGTCAATATACATATTTTCTATTGTATTGAGTACTGCCTGAGTCACTAGACAGTGGTCGAGCCACTTCGTGGTATTATGTGCATCGCTTACGTATGTATAGGAGTCGAGCGGGAGTATGTCAACATCCGCAATTTGTAGGTTATATTCGGAGCAGAATGATTTAAGCTCACGTCCAAATGGCGAATTCATGTCGGCATTAAAGTCTCCCAGAATAATACAATTAGGGTTGTCTCTTTCCTCAATTATCGTGTGCATTTTTGATAGACAGGATAAATATTCCGGTAAATTATCAGTGTTGTCCACTGGCATGTATACACTCATGACAAGTAATGTTCCAGTGTTGAGTGTGATATCAATCGCTATTATCCTGGGAGTTTCACAGTCGATTGTCACTGCCTTGAATGATTTCCTCCATAGTATAGCTAGTCCGCCATATGGTCGTCCTCGTAGTGGGCCATTAGAGACGTCTACCGCTGAGGTACCATAGCTCATGAATTCAGGGTGAATTTAGCTAAGAAAATCTAAATCAGTTGGTATAAGCCATGTCTCTTGTAATAGAATGATATCGTTTGTAATACACAGATCAGAAATAAATTTTTCTACTCTTTTTACAGATCGGCAATTGATCGAAGTGATGTTTAACTTATTCATTTTGTGTTGTTCCTTTCGTGGTTCGTGGTAATACATAATACATAATACTATGACGACTAAACTAACCATCACATCATGTTCATAATTTATTCCCAATCTCCTGGCGTTAATGTACTTGCGTACTGTTTTATTCTCAACGTGTTGCCGAGTCAATTTTTCTCTTTCAACACTTGAGGTGCCTAAGAATTTAATAAACCCCGGCCCTCAAATAAATCTGTTTTTAACCCCGCGCTTTCCACGGGGTGCAAACAAAGCCCCCGCCCGCTTGTTGTTTCATTACTGGGGTAAAATATGTCTCCGTGACGTATGGTGGTAAATGACGCTAATACGTAACTATTAGGAACGTGGAATGTCGCTCATTTGGGTGGTGGGTGCTTTACACCCCTAGGCATGCCGGGGTTCGTACCCCACTACATGTTTAAGTGAACATTTAACCGTCAAAAGTCATGTTTTTCGACTTGAAGCAGTAATTTTGGCATTCAATTGATAAGAGAGGAATTCCATGGAATGCTGAATGTATCCCACTTGACACTTCGACTACTTAGTATTACGATAAGTACTTTCGATATTTAGTTTTACATTAGCATTATTAAACAATCCTTTGAAAATCAAATAAAACAATTTACTACCACTAAAGGTAAATTAACGTTTTTTAATATCATAATTGTTTTAGCTTAGAATAATCATCAGCGGATCAAAAGTTATCAGTAAATAAATCATTATCACTGCCTACTAAATTTTGTCTTCGATTTTATTTTGTTTCTTGCGTTTTCAATAAATAATGAATATTATTTTTAATATTTCTTACTACAAGTTCTTACTCAAATACCGCACAAGATTTTTTTTACCAACATAAAATATCTGTAATAAAAAAGTCGACAGAATTTGCTTGACGTGGGGTAAGAATGAAATTAAAAATCAACCCGTTAAAAAAAGGTGTGTTTACTAACACATTCATTAAGATTTCTAAGTCTTTAAAACATACAAAAAATGGTTTGACTGAGGATTGAACCTTCCTACCAAAGAACTGGAGACGATAACTCTACCAAACCGACATTTATTGCGTCTATTATCTGCTGTCAACGAATTTCGAATACAGGGTTGTCCAATAAGAGGTGTTATTTTGAATAGCCCGCTATTTCGGTAGATGTTACTTTTAAAGCTGTCATTTTTTGACATTTGACAAGTAAAAACTACGCCATTAATAAAAATGGAACGATACACGCTTCAACAACGCATTGAAATTATTAAAATTCACTTGAGTGAATCAAATGCAAATCATCTTGAGTGATGAGGCCCATTTCCACTTCGGTGGCTTCGTCAACAAGCAAAATTGTCGCATCTGGGGCTCGAAAAACCCAAGAGTTATTGTTGAAAAGCCTCTCTATCCTTAAAGTGTGACGTTTTGGTGCGGTTTATGGTCCAGTCATTGGACCTTACTTTTTCGAAAATGAGGCTGGAGCAACAGTTACGATGAATGGATTGCGCTATTGACAGATGATTAATGATTTTTTATGGCCAGAAATGGATGGTTTTAATCTGGACAACGTTTACTTTCAACAAGACGGCGCTACATGCCATACAAGCAACGAAACCATTGATATTTTACAATTGAATATCAAAATAACACCTCTTAATGGAAAACCCTGTAGATGCCGTATATGTTGGCTTGCGTGCGTGATTGCCATCAAAATGATTGATAGAATGCATTGTCATCGACAATGAGTCTATCTGCCAAGTTTAAGCTCGATCGGATGTCGGGAAGTGGTTTCATTTCCACTTCCAAGATTTGCATTCATTAATTATTCATTTACATAAATGTGGTATTTTAAATATGATGATTTTAGATTCTCCCTGTTAACGAAGCAAGGGTTGTAGTTTTCAAAGGAAAAAAAAACGGCTGGTATTAATGTAAGATCACAAAGGATCTTCGAATAAGTATTTTTGCGTAAAAGATAAAAAATAAATTTAACGTATAAAACACACGTACAAATTGATAAATACATGAACGGAGAGAAACAAATAATTCTCGCGTGCCTAATTTGATAAATGCTATTATTTCGACATTAAATACCACATTATTACGAGAAAAAATGTATTTCTACTTGATTTATGTCGTTTATGACATTAGCATTAATTAGAAGAATACACATCGTTCAATATGTTGCGGTTATTTTTTTGAGAAAACGCTTTGTACCAAAAAAGCAACAGAAGTAATTTACGAACAATGATATTATTTTGAAAAATATTAAATGTATTCTGCTCTCTCCACTTCATTTATTTAATACTTCTTCGTGCCAAGAGTTTGTGCATGAAACATATTTTAGTGCTATAATTAAATATACTCTAAGTATAAAATCATTATTCGGTACCTAATTAATGAATATCAAACACGGTAAATTATTGGTAGGTATTATTAAAAAAAATGTCTGTGTACAAATCCTGTTGAAAACTAAAGATATTGATTGATGGCTTTAAAATATAGACGGCCTCCGTGGCAAGGCTCTCGACTAGCAATCCCGGCGTGCGTAAGTAAATTTTATTTAACTAATTTGTGTTATTTAACAATATATTCATTTAAAATAACATGTAGTATATTTGCAGCACGTTCCAGAGTGAAAGATACTCTCAGTATCGCCCTAGTGTTAGACCACCATACAGAATTGAAAAGTGGCTTGAAACGGAATTTGCCGTGTTTGGTTACTCGATCTGAATGGCTAAGTACTTTTCCACCCTTATCTTCCCATCCCCTTCCACTCCACACTACCTTCAGCCTTACAACACATCCGATGCAATTGTCTCACTGACTCTAGACGGATGAGAGAAATTGGGACTCTTGTGCGGTATTCACATAAAAAGGCAAATAATTAACTGCTTTTGATTGAGAAAAAACTACAGAAAGAACAACAAAAAATAACAAACTAAATATTATTTATAAACTAAGAATCTAATAACTCTCGATATACAATTAATATACTCGTGTCACGAAAAACCAAAAAGTGTTATTAGCTATTTTTATTTTAAAATATTTTGTAAATCCTCAATGAAGCAGGTTTTAAAACAATATTATTGCATTTAATATTATGTTTAACGTTTTTGGTATGAATATCGACAACCCTGGAGCGTGGCGGGCGAAAACTATAAAAAATCTTAATTCTGCATACAACTGGATTTGTCGCAGTAAATTACTAAAAACAAATAAATTTTAGCTTGAAAACAAAAACCGCTTTCTGCGAAGAATTGCCCAACACAAACTCTTCGATATTTAAGATAAAAGGTCCCGATTTAATGATGTATTACTTCGAAAACTAGCTTTTAGCTTCCCATACTTCTGAGAGCACTTAACCCAGTGGCGTCTCGAGAAATGTGGGTTACACCAGATTGGGGGTTTGACTGTTATAAAGGGTTGGGAGTGGAGTGAGGGCACTTTGTGGGAGTTGGAGTGGGGGTGGGTTGTGGGGGGTAAATTGGGGAGGCTGCCGCAGTGCAGTGGGATATAATCTTAACCCCCGGGGCTCTGATATTAAAGTGACATGCACAGAGCCGTCACTCCGTCGTGTCAATCTAGGGGAAAATCTACGGCACGGAGGGCTGAGGTTACATATTGTGTTTGCACATAGACCACGTTACGGAGTAACAAGATGTTAACATATTGCGTAATTAGTTGACTGATTGGGGTTATGCGATTTAACAACTTGCTATAATTTAGTGAGGATTATCCCCTATGATAAACCGTTGTTCGCACGTATTAATACATGGTTCACGAAATTAAATAATGTATTATAATATCTTTGAATTGTTTTTTGCCTAACTTGTATCCCTAAATGATATCATTAATGTTATCGATCTGATCATTTTTTTAAGATGAATTAAAGTAAAACTTTTTGGTGGGATGGTATTTGATGTACAAATATTTATAGACGAGAGGCATCGCCACTGAAGATATTATAACAATGCAAATTTCGAATTCAACGGATTTCGTGATTTTTTTCAGTACAAAAATTCTGATAGCAGATATTCAGTAGTGACAGTCCTACAAATCTCAAATCTTATTTTGAAATTGAACCAGTTCCGCATTCACATTCTTTATTTGATGACATTTCTTGGAAAGAAAAGTAAGAAAGTCACCATTAAGAAAGCATATGACGATGGTATCGTTGATATTAACTTCATAAAGTACGAAGCTGTGTATGTCCTTGACGGTAGATAAATAAAATCTCTAATTTCACCTTTCAAAAGATATATTAATTGTGTATCTAAAAAGCATGGTTCAATGTAATAACTATTTTTGGTGGTTATCCCGAGAAGGTTATAACACGACAGCAAGAAGAGCTGCAAATAGATCATTAAGTGAAATGATATTTTCTGAGGATACTAGACCTCAGGTAGAGGTTCGCCAATTCTCATCATGAGAACAGGTTAATATAAGCTTTTTAAACTAAGTGTCATGCTGCAAATATACAGACACTAACAACAAACGACGATGCTGATACGAAGATGGTGGGTCAAGCGATTTAGTTTTTACTCCTTACAGCTTGGTAGCACTTTAGTAGTTGTTGGAAAATACACAGATCTACCAGTATTGCTTGGAGTCTTAGCCTCTTCAACGGAATAAGCTGTTTTTGGATACCAATAGCCACCTCTACTAAAACCAGTTCAGTTTATTCTGTTCAGTTACTACCATAATATTATTATGTACTCATCATTGCCCAAAATTAATACTAATGGAAGAAATTAGTTATGCAGTGTCGGTGGATATCTTCAAATCAACCCTAAATCTTTATATAATATTCTTGCCGAAACACTTTTTTTTTAAAAGTCCCAAAAAGGGGGTCGATAAATTCAATACACAAATAAAATACATTCTTCAATAGTTGCATATTGTCGGTACAGGTATCATTTTATTTTAATGAAAATAAATAAGTTTGAATACACCATTCCTTAGTCAAAAAAATTTATATGTTATGGTTGTGATTGGATTGCTTTAACGTAATTGAAGGTACTTTTGAGAATTTTGGAAATGCCGTTTTTGGGGGATTTTTAACAATTATGACTTTCCAGGTGTTGTAATCCAATCAGGTCCCTACACGTAAACCGCCTAATATTGCCGCCTAATATTCCCGCCCCTTTCCCCTCAACCGTCAAATCACTTTCAACCCGCGTACTCCGTTCTAGACATAATTCATAAGCACTCACTTAGATTTTGATTTCTCGATCGGACAGACACGCGAAAGCGATCAGTTTGAGAAAAAACTAAAGACAAGAAACGTCAGGAGTTAAAAAATCCTTTTAAGGTAAACCGAGAAAATTATTCTACTTAATATATATACTTAAACGAAGTAATTCATTTTAATAAAAAAAATTTTTCTTTCGATGGTAAGTTCCGCTTTAGGCTGCCAATTAAAGAAAACATTTAATTAATGTAGATTGAACGTAACATTATATAAATAAACTGCGTACCTTCGAAAATACATTACTTTTATATAGCGCCATTTCCATGAAATATCATCACATGCGTAAATTTTACAACCAACAATCCGAAATAATGTGTTTTTAATTATCATTGTTAACTCCAAACACTTAAAATAAACGTCATGTAATGTTTTCAATGATAATAACTTATTAATACCACAAGCAAACAAAACAAAATTTCATAAAGACCTTACTAAATGTTTGTTAAATTATGTTACCAAACTTAAACAAAAAATTGCAATTTAAGTCATCACTGCAAACAATCCTTTTTAACAAATATCCATACAATTTAAACAAATACTTTATTTGTATTTAATATCTTTGTTTATACTTATATATTGAAACATATTATAATATGTACACTTCTTCTTGTATATTGGGTTAGCTGTAAGAAGTATTATGTATCTATAAGCCATAACCTTTGTACTTTTTGTATTTTGAATTTGAATGTCGAATTATTTAAGTTAATTTATCGACGCAAGAGAGTGTTCAAGATTTGGATATTGGATAATGTATGTTGAAATCACCTGTGCTTAGACTTAAGATATCGAATCTACTATTTTACTTTCCACAATCTGAAAAGCTTTACAGAATTCAAATAAAATACAAAATACTTATTACTTCTACATGAAAAAATCATAAAAAACTCGGCATAAATCCCTGAGAAAATTAGATTTGCCCGCCCAGTTTATCCGTATTCAATTTTTCTTTTTCCCAACAGATTCAGTAAGGCAGTTGACAGCGGCAGATAACGCAATTATTTCTGAGCTGTGTAAATAATTAAGTCAATTACTCTCCTCTCCAGGCCGATGGAAGATGCTGCGAGGATCAATAGTCGAGAGAGCAGACGAGAAATATCTCGGCTTGTTATTTTTAACACCTGATCATTAATTATTGGCCGGGTTGGCCGTTACTCGATAATGGCGGAGTCGTTAAACGCAGAATTACAAATATGGAAGGAATATTTCTACATTTATCATAACTGTATCTATTGTTTTAATAAAATACTGGATTTTTTTAATTGCAACACTCCGTAGAAATCAAAAGAAGTTGGATCTATACATTATATAAAACCTTGAAAAAAATATAATATTAAGACCTATCGTGATTAGTTGATGGGTTATTGTGCTGTGTTGCACTTCCTCTTATAGCCAACATTTTACAATATCTCACCTGATGATGGAGACTGTATGTACATGCGCTGTCCAAAAATTTGACTAATAATTATTATGATAGTAATTAGATAATCACAGATTATCAAATTTCTATTATATTTATATTAATAGAAATTTGATAATCTGTGGTCAAATTTTAGAAGAAAATAAAAATGATTTAACTTTTCGGAGATACAGTTTCGGCATAATTGGTATATTGGTTTATACTTCAGTGCCACCCGGTTATTAACGGTTAAAAAATAATTTTGGAAAATATTGAAAAGGAAAACATAGTGGTGACAGATCTCAGGTGTCTTAGTGGTAATTACAAACAGAGTTTGAATTGATTTTTGACCCAACTATTAACTAGAGCTAACTTCGGGACTCCTGATACCTTTATAATAATAATAATAATTGTTATATCGGCTACTGGCATTATACCTAGCTCGCTCATTAAAAATTTAGGCGTATTAGATCTATCAACAAAATTATATATAAAAATCCAAAAATCAGTCATTTTTAATACATGTAAGATAACGAAAGATTTTTCAAATATTTATGTTGAGGGATCAGTAGGATTTATAGGCCCTGTTAGGAGTTCTACCGAGCCAAACACTCTGATATGAAAAAATCTGGAGTCGGTGAATTATTTTTCCATTTGATCTCTGGTGAGTTGACGTGTTGTTCTTGTATTGTTTTGTATTTATTTTGCTTATATAATGCACTTGCATAATGTTGATTGACTTGATGATCATTTGTGGAAAAGTGTGTTGAAGGGTTTAGTTTTTCCTATGGGGAAGATTTAACCCGGACATAAGGATGATTTTTATAACACCGTTTCTGTGCAAAACACCTCAAGGGCGCTGTACAAGTATATAATACATTTCTACAATGAGCTATGTTATTTCTAACTATATATGGAGATAATATACAATACAATACTTACCTGGTAGGTCACTTGAGATTACCTCTTAATTAACATTAACTAATTGTTTATTATCGAAATTTAGATTTATCTAGATTATAATTTATTTATTTAGATTTATCTAGAGAATAATTTATTTATTTAGATTTATCTAGATTATAATTTATTTATTTAGATTTATCTACATTATAATTTATTTATTTAGATTTATCTAGATTTTAATTTATTGATTTAGATTTATCTTGATTATAATTTATTTATTTAGATTTATCTAAATTATAATTTTTTTATTTAGATTATAATTTAGACCTTAAATTGATCAATTTATTTAACGACCTAACAGTGAAAAAAATACAGAATACATTTTATCATATTGTTGTGTTTTTCAAGAAATTTTATAATTCAAGTTTGCATTCTCGGTGCTTCTTATAGCAAAAATTCAAACAGCCCATATTTATCTCTTGACGACCAATTCTTAGGACGGGTTGTTTCGGAGAATTTGAACAATTCATCAAATTTCAACGTTCATTTTCGAGTTCTGTGAAAGTCCTATTCAAGTTCTGTTATTATTTCATTGTAGACTAGTTGCTTGACAAAACTGAAATAAAAACAGAACTTCAAAAAATCTTTCATAGATCTTGAAAATGAACGTTGAAATTTGATGAATTGTTCAAATTCTCCGAAACAACCCGTCCTTAGTGTTTATACGAGAATTGTTATCTCCTTAACTTCTGCACTCCTGTTGGGTACCTTTTCAGCCCGGGTGAAACCAGGGTACGAGGACACGAAAGAGGTGTATCGGTTTTTAGTACTGAAGAAATTTATGCGCATTTATTTTTTATTGTACGTAGCGAGGAGGTACTGTATCGCATCAGATAAGTATTATGGTTTCCGTAGTTATGCGAAATAGGAGGAGTCAAGTAAAGCACTGAGCTTTCAGGAAAAGGGGAACAGAAAATGCTTTTCCACAAAGAGTTTGAGACTTTCCATTCTAATATAATATTGTAAGTCCCACGTTTCAATTAGTGAAAAGTAACTACATCGCACATTAAAGTTATTTAAATCACTGTTATAATAGATAATCAATAATTAAACTGTTAAAATATAAAAAAAACGCTAAAATTTCTATTGAAATGAATTAAAACGAGACTTAATGAGACTATTAAAAATAAGCGATTTAATAATTCTTTTTATAAAAATCGTGCTACCCGTTTATGAAGTAAAAATGCAACTAAAAGCTATAATTGCGACTTACTATAATTTACACAAATATTAATCTAATATAATCCGTGAGAAGTATTTTTCCTATATTTCTTTCGTTTTTTGTTTTTGTTTTGATTGATGATTGAACATTCTACTCCATGGAGTAGAATGGAGTCAACCGCGCCAACAGCTGAGTCAAATCCCAATTGAGTAGGCATTTTTAAAATATATGCGTTAACACCAAATGAATGTAAAAATTAAAACGTACAAAAAAACCACAGTCTCCTTAGACACATTATTAACTAAACATGTATTGTTTCGACGTGCTTTTAAACAGCTGAAGTATTGAAGTCTAAGTAAGCATCAGGGTGTACATTTTAGGCCACATATAAGCGGGTTCGCCAAAGAGCGTCAGATCATCCCTCAGAATACTCTGGAATTATCTGAATATCACACATTTTTCAACGCATTTAAATTTAAAAATTTCTAGGGGTAGATAAGTAAAATGAATTGAAAGATGAAACTTCTAAAAACTCTTACCTTCCTAAGGAACTTCGACTAAATTAAACCTTTTTAACCTCCCAGAAATATGTACGAATTTGTAATTCTCTCCATTTTTTAATATTTTTCACACGGAAAATCCACCGCAGGCACAAAATCCCCATTTGAAAATGCTTTCAATACATTTAATCTTAAAAAAGAGGATATTATTATGGTAAAAATAAATCATGAGTGAAAGTAGATGAAAGAAAATATGTTCTTTTAAATTCTTTTGAATTTCATATAATATTATGTCAGAAACAGAAAATACGATATTATTTATTTGAGTTCTTTCCACGAGAATGCATATATTCATAATAAACTTTATAAAATCATGTGAAGGGATATGCTCAATACTGTGCATTTTTCGCAAAATCATTTTACCTAAATGTCACAAGAAAGCTTATTTTTAAATATGTCCAGATATTTGAATTTCGATTTCGTTTTCATGAATGAACGAATGCAAATCTTGAAAGTGAAAATTAACCCATTTCCCGACATCTGCCGGGAGATGGACTCGTTGTCGATGGTAATGCATTCGATCAACCTTTGGTGACAATTACGCATACATATTCGTATTTCTCTGAAATTGGAAGATATTATAGCAGCTGATTAATATACGAAATAAATGTCGGTCCTACCCATTGATGATTGATCGATGGTCCTAACTCAATCAGAGGTCCCTGTGGAGGAAGGTTAAAAAATATACATATATTTATAAAAAAATAGTTGTATTATAGTAAAAAAACTTTTTTTAATGGGTTATTTTTATTTATATCATACCTACCTAAAGTTAGTTTTTATGATAAGTTATGTCAGACTATAAATAAAAAAATATTCAATAATAACTTTAATGGGAGCTAATATTTTGCCTTCGTGGAAACACACCCAGTGGAATCGAATTGTTTAATTTACATGATTTGGAACTGAAAAGCTATCAAGCCAGGTACTTTGCAGCCTGTCTCTTCCTCTTTACCTTTATCTCCCTCGTTTCCATCGGTCTCATTTCTCATTCTCAACATTTCCTAAATTAAGAACTTTTAAGCGATACTAGAAAGGCATCTACTTTTTAATCCTAATATTGCTTACTAAAACTAATGATTTGAACAAGAGAGATAGTAATTTTAAATCCGCACCCTACCCGATTTCCTTTCACTCCACATTAAGGATGACATGAGAAAAGAATACTCAATATAATAGAAGATCCATGCATAAGACTATAGATTCTAATAACTGTTAGTAAGAGTGCACCATTATTTTCTGATTCTAGTTACGTATCCCAAATATTCCTTTAGAAGTCTCCCAAACGGTTTGAATAGTTAGTATGAACTCCAGATAACTTATCCCCTATTGGTAAGCAGTAGGTACGCAGAACCCAGGTAGTGGGTTGCAACTTTGTCTAACAAACGGACTTCAAAGCAAGTCAGTGTCAGCGACGGCCAACTCAGTCCCGCAAGTTTGTGCTCCACAAAGGTACGTTTTTCACAACTGCCACTGCCTTCTTCTGCTAAAACTTCTCTTCACTTTGAAACGGTGGAACGCACACACACGAGGAAGTTCCGTAATCGATGGGAGGGATTCTCTCGTAACTACCTGACAAATTTGGCTCCACATTTGCTACTAATTTACAGTTTAGCTTCGGGATTTTTTTAATGTTATATTACTAGAAGTTCTGTGAACAGTTAAGCAAAAAAATGTGTTTCTGATTTTATCTTATTTATTAATATTATTAATCACAACCAAAATTTCCCCTTAAATCATAACATTTGTAAGTAAGTATCTTAAAAACCTACCTACTTAATTATTAAATAATTATGTCTCTACAATATTTTATAAAAATTTTTTTTTTTGAAAACCGCACATGTGTCTCAACTGCTCCCAGCTGTCTGGAGCCAGTGAAACTATGAGATCCCCAATTGGGATATGTTGTGAGGCTGAAGATAGTGGGGAAGAGAAGAAGATGGGGAAGAGGAAGGTGGGAGAGTACCTGGCTATTCAGATCTGATCACCAAACACGGCTAAAGATACTTCAAGAAACGTTTTAACTATGAATGGTGGTCTTACAGCATAGCGATACTGAGAGTATCATAGTACATATTAATTTTAATGAATATATGGTGAAACAACTTGTCAAAAGAAACGTCACTATCTTAATGACAATTCTTTCTTCAAACTTTATTCAGGCATGTACGTACCTACCATAAAATTGAAAAAATGCAAACAAGAAATTCCAAAAAAGCACAACGATTTCAGACTTGAAACAATAATTTTAACTCAAACATTAAAACAGCCGCCATTTTGGAACGGAAGTGGAACGTACAATCAGATCGAGCGAGTTAAAACAGGTCAGTCAACTAGTTTATTATGGGTTTAAATTAATTGTTATGCAGATTTAGACATTCGGATCAACAACTGTTTTTTATGCGTAGATAATGCCTACCACGAAAGTTGACTGTGTTATACATTTGTTAAATTGGAGCTCGCTTAGATTAAGCATGGAACTCTTAAACTAGTGTAACGATCAAATTCTTGTAAAAGTATATATTACGAAACACTCTCCGAGGTAGACGTGAAATGTTAATTAGAAATTAAAACCAATTGAATCATTGCATTTGATGTATTATTTACAAACGGTAAAGAGTTTTATTTTAAGATGCCGCAAAAAATAAACATAAATTACGAGAGGACCTGTTTGATGCCCGAGTGGTAGTTAAAATGGACTGTACGTAGATTAAAACAAAAAATTCATTCGATCTTGTTAAAATCACTGGAAATACGAGGAAATAATAATGAAAGGAAGCCTTACCTGATGATGATATTGGTTCATCCTGTCCCGTTAGTTTCTTGAAAATTTCATAAATAGATCAGATAATGGTGTTAGGGAAGTGATACGAAAGTGGAGAAGGAAGGAGATAAGGATATTTTGCAGAAAATAAGGGGCAATGCTAAGGACGGGTTGTTTCGGAGAATTTGAACAATTCATCAAATTTCAACGATCATTTTCGGGTTCTGTGAAAGACTTATTCAAGTTCTGTTTTTATATCATTGTAGGCTAGTTGCTTGACAAAACTGAAATAAAAACAGAACTTGAAACTCAAAAACTTTCACAGAACTTGAAAATGAACGTTGAAATTTGATAAATTGTTCAGATTCTCCGAAACAACCCGTCCTTAGTATTTTGACTGACACAAATATTACAAGTTGACCACTCCAATACGGCGAATTCCATGTTCAGTATACATAAAATACACTTGGCTAAAACTGATTTATTTTCAATGTATAATTTATATTGCTACTTGAAATAATTACCCTATAATGGTTGCTGTACAAAAATTTTAATTGTAACGGATCTAATTAGATATGTGTGGAAAATAAAAAAAGATTAATACCAAACGGTAAATTTAATTTTATTAAGTATAACGTTCTGAGAGTTCTACGGCCAGAGTAAATGGTTATTTCATCAAGCGCCCTCGAGGTGATTTTTCTCCAAAATTACGCCATGTGAAATTATACAGTTTTTTTCATTTCTTTTGCACATCTAATGTAACAATTTTTGGGTACCGTCGAAATGAAAATCCTTGACTCTCCAATGCGTTCTTCGATACTTTATTTACTTATTTAATTACATTATTAACCCTTTTACATACGTGTACGTGGGTGTATATATGGATGTTTTAAGTATTGACTCGCAAATACACAGAAAACTTAATAAATTAGGTAGTTTTTCACCACTAGTATATAGAATCTCTTTCAATTATGTTTGAAATACAACTATTATAAAAATTGAACGTCGTAAAATTAACTTCCGTCAACAGAGCTTGAAGCGCCAAAACAATTACGCTCTCCTAGGGGTACTTAAATCATTCAATTGTATTAAAAAAATATTGGTATATAATATTGATACGTAACCCACAACAATCTAATCCCAAATAACTTCTAAAAAAGTCAAAACTGTATTCCAGAAAAGGTGTATACCGCACAGGAGAGTCCCATCTGATACTGTGGAACCCCCAATAGGGGTATGTTGTAAGACTGAAGGTAGCAGGGAGGGTAAGGAGATGGGGAAAAATAAAGTGAGGAAGCACCTGACTATCTGGCAGATATGGTCATAAAACACCGTAAAGCCTTTTCAAGCAAAGTTTCAATTCTTAATGATGGTCACCAGGGCGATAGTGAGAGTATCTTCCACTCCGGAATGTCCCGCAAGCATACTTAATATTAATTTAACTGAATTAATTGTGAATTAACACAAATTAATCAAATAAAAAGTTGGAATTTGAACCCGCGAATTCTGGAATGCTGGTCAAGAGAATTACCCCTCGAACACAAAGACCGTCAATATACAAGATACCTAAATTTTTTAACACAGAGCTTATTATGTCCAATATTGTGCACATATATTATATATATGGATACTCCCCACTTACGTGAACCTCACAACACACTTTGAAAAGGGATGCCATGGTTTCACTCGCTTCGTGCAATTGGCATACTTATTAAAACCACCACATTCATTTCCAGCTTGAAATTTATGTTTAAAATGGAATTATAGACAGCCCTGATTTGCTGAACCTATTCCAACAACATAACAACTAGAACTAATCGATCGAAAATTCTTTTTAATTACAATCAGTAGTGAGTCATTTAGATACACGCTTGTACCCAGATGCATAATATTTGCAAATTATTTCGCAGAAATCGAAGACGTGTTCAACTAAACGGAATATAGTTATAAGAAGGCTATAATAACGTACTTCAAAAATAATGATACTTAAGGTTAGCATAATAGGTATTATTCTTCTACATGTGTTCTAAATAATTTTAGTAGCAAATTTTAGTTCATGATCTGAAATTATTATGTACATCACATATTTATAAAAGCCCGTGTAACATAAATAAAAAAAATATCCGTCCGCTTTCACATCCCAGGTCTATAATGAAAGGAATTTTAGATTCAAGGTGTTCGACGTTAGACGTTGGACGCTCGAAGTTTGTAAGGGGTTACATATTAGAAACAGCTTTAATGCGCTGCTTTGCCACTCTTATAAAGCACTTCACTTGAATTTCAGATCGGATCGTTTCGTGGAATCACTTTGTATCGGCCAGTGTTACGGTTGAATAAGTTGCTTTTTGGATTTACAAAATGTGTAGTCTTGGTAATCCTTGCGTAAAATTTCCGATTTCAATAGATTTGTGAACCTTAACCCGGTGAATTATTCATCAGGCGGGGTGTTAACAATAATTATTTAAGGCAAGTGATTTGTATCTTCGTGGAAATATTGTTACAACTAAAATTATTAATAATGGGTTGTATTTTTGAGAAGTGTTTCCAAGTATTTGAAAATACGGGGATGTTTTATAATTTGTACTGAAATGGACGATATTGAGTGACAATAATTTTATTATTTTAGTGAGTTACAATCACAATCTCCAAATTCAGTTGCAACCATGGCTCATATGGAAAAAAATAAGGAGGTCTTATTTTTAAAGGTTATTGAGAAGTTGTTATTCAAATTTTGTCAGGTTATTTGCAATACGACAACGCTGTGTCCCCATTAAAAGGGGTTTTTTTAAACCTTATGGCAAAAATAACGAGTGTTTTACGCGAGCATCGTGGAATGGCTGCCATTTAAAAGCATAATTTTTGCCACAATACCCGTCTGTATCATCCTCTCATCATCACTTCTCATCTCCATATCCGCCGCTGCAGCCTTCAAGGGCCTACGGTCTCTAGGGCTTACGGGGCCCGTGGGTCTACAGGGCCTTCGTAGGCCTCAAGGATCAGTGGGAAGACCCTCTAGCGGCGGCGGACGAAACTATTACATCACGCCGTCTCGAGCGCCCCATTGCCCAAAAGCGAAACACTTGTCGCACGCAAAAGGAAAATTGTTTGAAAAATGGAAAATACTATTCATGCCGTTTTGGTGGCACAAGAGCCACTAGAGTTGAGTTTGAAAATATACATTTTTCGAGGGATATTTACAAAAAATATTTGATTACGGTTCTATTTGTTTTAAGAATATATTTTCGAAGTTTACAGGTGCAATGCAGTTTTTTTTACAAAAAACATCTCTTTAACAATAAAAAAATACTTGACTTCGTCTTAACCCTTTCTAGCCTAAATAAACATTAACAGCGATAAAACACATGCTCGTAGACACACAGAACTATTTGTAAAATATTATTTCTACATTCGTTTGAAAGGACGTTAGGTATTTAGATGTCTTTCACTAAACATTACAAATCTGTTTTTACCTATCTATAAATACCCTTTGGTATTAAGGACTACCAAAACGAAAATTTTTGTATAAAAAAAGATGGGATTTAAATAACAATGATATATTATTCATAAATATAATTCTGCAATAAATTATCAAATATGAATTATTTAATTGTAGAGGCGTGTCAATGGGCTTTTTTTTGGGCTGAAAATAAGACACATAGTTTATTCCATTCAGAAATGGCAACGATATTGTTAGTTTTCTTATAATAATTATGATTCCAATATAGTTTATATGGACCCACATTAACCACACCCACAATAAACAGCACTGTCACATGTCAAACACATACCATGCCTTCTTACAAATAACGCACATCGTAACACGGCATCCTCCGGCCACGATTTATTTTTTTCGACAAGTATGATCCAGAGCTAAATAATTTATTCTTGGGGAAATTTTTCTTGAAAAATAAGAATATAACATTTTGACATCGACTAAAACAGTGTTGTTTTGCCAATGCGATGTCTAATATATTTATAATAGTTTAAACTCATTTATACTTTGAAGGTAGTAAAATTATATTGCGGTGAAATGTATGAGCTAAACATTTAAACAATTTCATGGCATAATAATTTTCATAACAGAATAAAATGAACGTTCACCCAAAATATCCTAGAATAAATTTAATGTATAGATAAAATATAGTAAAAGCCTATGCCATCCCAGGGAGATAATGGCTCGGATTGGAGCCATGATAAAAATTATTTCCGGGCCATTAATCGCCTTGGCCAAGGGACTCTTATGGTCTCACGGTCCAGGCTTCTTAATGTTTTCCTTAACGCCTTCGTCTCAATTTTGGAACACGGTTGATTGAAAGTATTTGCCCTTTTAAATGGAACATTAAACAATGAATTTTTTTTAGAAAATGTAGGGCTTAGCCAAAGTACGTGGAGAATAATTTTATGTCACTATGCAATAAAAAATCTAATAAAGCTTCAATAGGTAACATTAGTAGAAAGATATAGGTTCTCCAATGCTATATGCCCTGTAACTAGAAAATAACAGGTCCTTTATAATATATTTCAGAAAATTATTTAAGATCTCGCACAATTTTCTCGGAAAATTTGAATTCATTTTTCATGTCTGCTTTTAGATAATTCATAGTTTTCAATAATTCACAAGCTAAGGAGCACAGGATACTTGGAAATATAGGTGAACTTTCAGGCAAACATGTACTGGTACTTATCTAATGCTTTCCAATTTAATGCCTACTATGTTTATTCAATAAATCTTACGTCAGTGTTGTTACAAACCTTTTTGGATACTATTAAATTTGTAATTTAGAACCAATTAAATAGCAAAATAGGTTTTACGATAGAAACCTATTTGTTCGATCCTCCGTTCGTAATAAAGGCATAAGTGAAATTATTCCGACTTTATCCCTATTATGGTATATATATTTTAATTTTTTTTTCTATTATACCATTTTTAATTTACCATTTGTATAACGGTATATGTACAACATTGTATTATTGTTTTTACATTATCGTTTAAGTTATAACGATGGAAGTATGAAGTTTCACATATTAAGGTTGTTAGTAATCCTTGAAATTTGTTACAAGGGCCGTGTAAAATTAGATATATATCCGTTGTATCTAAATTAATTCCAAAAAATATTTACGACCAAAGACAAAATTTCCAAATGTTCCAGAGATAAGTTACAAAATTTCATATGTGGTATAGACACGGTACACCTACAATATCTTCTACTTTCCTGTGCCCCTATAGCCTGTAAAGTGTATACTGTACACTCTTGTGCCCCAGCGTAGGTACTACATTAGGTACAGGGCACAGCGCACAACCTCCCCCGTAATAAGAAATGGGGTGGCTTCTGTTCACCCTCGTTATTGTGTCGTGAGGGGTAACAGATTTTTATGGGCCAACTCACCCGTTTCAATATTGGTTCACTTTGTCTCTCTGCGACTTTTTCTCAGGCGGGGGAATTAAATGTTCCCTTATTAAAGGATATAAATACTTCCAAGATGAGCCGGAGAAAACAAAATATCTCCGCAATGGGGTCATTGTGTTGGTGAATTTGTAAAATAAATTGATTACTGCTAAATACTATCGATATTATTTATGTGATCATTGTGATTTTAAGTCAATTAACAAAAAAATAATTAAGCGGTTAAAAGAAGCAAAATAAAGTGTATGAAACCAATAAGCGTTCACATCAATGTCTAAGTATTTTAAACTTCTTTGATAGTTAGGAGTGGCTTGCGAAGCTATTTGAGACACGTAAACACGTAAAGAATTATTTTTTTCCAATTAAGTGTCATTTCACTATATTATGACGTAGGCTTGCCTTAATAATATTACTAATTTTCAGATTTACTTACCAATTTTTAATCAATCAATTTAAAAATCATTGATAAATTTTTTAGTTAAATTTTCGAAAAATCGCCTCTTGGTAATGTTAAAAGCCATGAAAGGTGCTTAGAAGTAGTAGAAAATTAAAAATGTGTGTGATAAGAATGTCCATATATTTTATTTCATCCAGTTTGTTCAAACGAAAAAACTTTTTGTGATCAGACATGATCAAATCAAATTTAAAAAAGTGTTTTCTAAAAATTATGAAAATTTATACTGTGGCAAAAAACTTACACTGTGGCAAAAAACTTACACTGTGGCAAAAAACTTTCATTGTGGCAAAAACCTTTCACTGTGGCAAAAAAATTACACTGTGGCAAAAAATTTACACTGGCAAAAAACGGTTATAACTGCATGTACCATAACTCCACAGAAACAGTGGTTCATTTAAACAATAATATATTCAAAAAACACCAAAAAGAGACATACGAAAAAAATAACGGAAAAAAATATGTAAACAACATACAGTTAGTAATAAAATTGTACTTTTGGATGCGGCAGTTATGTTCGCTGAGCATTTTCAGTTATTACAGATACTTACGCAATGTGTATTGCGAAAGAATCTACAATTCTCACCAATACTCTTGAAACTCAAAGCAAGTATTATTTTATTTTCAACGACCTCTGGGGTCCGAGTTGTGTAGATCTGAAAAGATAGTAATAGAGGTCAAATAAATACTTTAGTCAGATCATGCCGATTCGAAGAATAGTATAAGAGTATGATGAGAAGATGTATCAAATATTTCAAAAAAAACAGTGGAATGTGGCGCTTTATCCATTTTAGTCACCCCTACGTAGAAATAACCTAAGGATTAGTAATTTATTTGTGAGGTGTTCATCTTATTGGATTTTCGGTTGTTATAATTGTGAAAATAAATAACAAATTCTACGAAATATGTGAAATATATTTATTTTTATTCGTAGAAAGTAAATCCTACAAAAATTCTCCAGGTATAATGAAATAAAACACTGCGGGTTAATTTATATGGAAAAATTGTCATGTTCTAACAAAAGAGAATATAAAATAAGAATTACCGGTACTTGACAACAGCGCTGGGGTTGCAATTGTTATACGGTTAAACCCCCTTTATAGGATTGTTGGATTAACCGCGTTCCTGAATTGGATTAAAACAACGATGAAAGAAGCGGAGGGTACATTGTGTTTTTGGTTATGGGAGGGCTTTCATTTCATATTTTTTTTGCAAATTTTGTTTAATTTCGTAATCGCTTTCACAATATTTTAAAAAAGCAAATACAATATTTGTGGGATTGGCATGAATGCATTGTATGTTTGACGATGCTTTCACAGGGTAAAACCGTTGTTAAAATATTCTAGAAAAGTATTAATAATTTTAAAATCAATGTTTTAATAGTCAATAGATATCTATAAATTTCTTTAAAGATACTTTATCGCTTGTACTATATCTTAACAATTAAAGGCATACGTGTTTGAAACACACATGATCTTAATTATAAAACAAAGGCGAGTCATAAATATTTTAAAATAAATTGTAAATTAACATTCAGTCATTCATAGTCACACCTAGGAATCGAACCAAGGATCTCTTGTCTTAGCAGGACAGCGTCTTAACAAATCGACCATTGAAATCTAGTTATAAAACGTCATATTTGTCGATCTCATATTTCAAATTTAGATTTAAAAATTTTATCTTGCAACTAATTAGTATTATCTTCTTCTTCAATAATAGATTAAATTAGTTAGAATACCCTTCAAAAGTTAAAACAAAGTTGTTCCAGTAAAAATTAAAAATAATTAACTTTGTTTTAGCCACTTTTTTTAAATATACGTGCTTCAAAATCGAAGGTTATTTTTTTATATTTATAATAAATAGTAGTTTAAATTAAATTCATTATTTTCACTTTAGTACATTTATGGATGATTTTTTAAAATATTTATCATGCTTGTATACTTTTATACAAATTTAATTTCACTCAAAAAAAGAATTATAGTATATTTTTAAAAGTTTTATTTTTATTTTACCACCATGCAAGTAATGCTAGGGAGGCTATACTCGCTGATAGCATTGGCCTCGTATGGCAAATGGAAAGAAAAAGAAGCACCTATCAGAAAGAGTGAATACTTAATGTTGAGTCTAGTTAAGTTGACTTGAATAATAGAAAATATGGTGAGAAAATGTGCGAATATGGATGAAGCAATTGTGTAAATATGTATTGCCTCTGCAGTTAAAAGATCTCCGGATTAAAATGATGCAAGTGACAGCAGACCGTGTAGGCTTTCATCGCTTAGCCAGTTCTATTCTTTTATCTCACGGTTGAAAGATAAAAGGATAAAAGAAGGAACGTGCTCACGACTGGAAAAATATAATTTCAGAGAAAACACAGCAGACTGTTTCTTTCAGCGGATGAAAATAAAACCGAAACGGAAAGATATTGGCTCACGTTATTTGTTTTTCACTAAAAGTAAGTGTGTTTTTGTTGGTCAATAAAATACAGGAAACTGACAATGGAAATTATCTTTAAAGACGTTATTTTCCGGGGAAAATGTCACTTTTATTTAGAAATAGTGTGGTTTTTAAACACCTTAAATAACTTTTATTTAATGTGAGTACCGCAAAATAGACCCAGCTGTTCCCAATCGTCTATAACCAGTGAGAGAATTGTATCCCCAATTGGGGTGTGTTGTGAGACTGAAGGTAGTGGGTAGGAGAAAGTGATGGGGAAGAGGAAGGTGAGGAAGTAACTGTCTATTCAAATTTGATTACATGGCCAAGGTAATTTTAAGCAACGTTTCAATTCTGAATGGTGGTCTTTCACCAATGCGATACATTCCTCTTTGGGACGTGCCGCAAACATGCAATTTATTATTTTACACAAACAAAAATTAATCAAATCAAATTTACTTGCGCACTCAGAGATTTAAGCCCGCGACCTACAAACTGCTTAAAATCTTACCTCTCGACCACGACGATTGTCAAAATGTGCATTTCACAGCAAATAAGAAACAATATTCAGCAGTTCTCGGATAATTTTTTGAACTGTTTAATAGCGAGACTGCGTTCGATGAACTTACAATTAAATGACCGGTCGGTGACTGTCGGTGTTCAATACCACGGCTGGCTAAGTCCTCCATCACAACACAAACAAACATCTTCCGCTTAATGTGGTGGTAGTAGGAGATTTTAAATATAGTCAGGTCATTCGTAACCCGGAATAGTTTGTATTTCTTAAAAAAAATACCTGTAATAATAGTAATAATATATGTGTACTATATACTCATATATGTGTACTATATACTCTACGCTTTATCCAATGCCTCTGGTTATAAATAAAATAATTTGTTTTGGTTTTAACGTTCAATTTTAATCTTGCATTTGGAAGAAAATAGATCTATCATTAAGATTTTGAATCTGTTTGTTGTTAAAATTAACACAGTAACAAGATAATTTTTTTTTAATTTATGACCAATCACAATTATTTTTTGTTCATAATCAAAATTGGCACAGTGGGGCTCTCTGAATTAAATTTGTTCATTATCACTGTATTTTAATAATAAATAATTTGTAAAGCTCACATAAAAATCTATAGATACTCTACGCTAAATACCAAAGGCGATAAATAAATAAAATGTATTTAAGTTGATAAAAATATTGTTCTTCACAAAAATCATCTTCTAAAAGTGATTATGATTATTTACGGGTTTGTGAAATATCACCTCAATGGCTTATTTATGTAACGATTTGATCTTAGTAAGTACCTACCGATGTATTTATTTTTATCTTTAATTTGAAAATAGTAATTCTGAAAATAAAACGATTCTACAAACCAATTACATTCAAAACCTTTTTTCCCTCCAACGCGCATAGCGAAGTGTCAGGCCCTCGTGTCGTAGTAATTGTTGAGTAACGAATAACGAATTGCTGTTGCAAAGTGAAGGATTTAACGGCCGTTACTGGGTCAAGTGATCATACTGAATCCAGAGAGGCTGCATTGCCAGCAAACAATCAAATAGGGGATGAAGGGGCAAGAGCGCTAATGGGGATGCATTGAAAATTTCCGAATAAAACTACTTGGAAATATTCACAGTAGTTGTTTTAAATAAAGGCTGAAGTGATGAATAAATAGAATCTGTGCAATATGCTTACAAATTTAAACTTTTATTTGCCAGAATTATAAATAAAATTACTTCATTTATACTGCATTTGATAAATACGTAGTAAAATAATATTATGACACCATTGATTTTATTAAATTATAATATTATGACCCAATTGATTTTATTAAATTATAATATTTTATTAATTTATAACAAAACGAAAAAGTTACTTCATGGCTTAAATTGGTAAAAAAAGGAATCTTTTACCGTTGCCTTAATACAATTTTTTATTAAGTTTTTTTAAGTCACCATTTTAAGTTTTTTAGCATACGTATTAAGTTAAATAACAACTTGTGTATTTAGAAATAGTAATTAAACTTTAAAAAATTAAACAATGTTTTTATGTTTAATAGTAGTTATTTCTTAAAAACATGATCCTGTAAACTACTTATATTACGAAACGAATATATATATATATATATATATATATTTATATATATATATTTGTAGTTGTGTTGTTTTGGATGTTTATTTCAGGCGATTTCAAAAAGATTTCTAAAGATTTCTAGACAAACATTCCCCGGTTACGAATAACCTGATAAGATTTGAAAATCTCCTACCATTATTACAGTAATCTGGAAATGTTGCTAGCTTCGTGATGGAGGTCTTAGCTAGCCGAGGACTTGAACTCACGATGCCTGCGAGGGAACTAGACACGATGCCAACTCATCCACTGGTGGTTTAATTATAACTATGAATAATAATGATTCCGCGTTTTTAAGGAGTATAGCGATCCATGGTTTATCAACATGTATTCTCCTTCTGTTTACTTTACAAATGTCTAAGTCGAGATGACATAAGAAGCCATTTGCAAATTAAGAATATCTTCCAACAAGCTAATGACTATCGCACGACATTTTAATAGAAAATTTCAGAAAAAATCAAAATGTTCGCTGAGATATCCGTTATATTAGTCAATGACGATATACGATAAAGTTAAACGAAGTACATAAATCAAAAATACGCTGTCCAACAAATAATAAGTAAATATAATTTATGTAACAATTATTTTTATAAGCAATAATTATTGCTTATAAAAATAATTGTTACCCTTTGTGCTATGCATAAAAAATCTTGTCTTAAACATTAGTTTACCAAAAAATAATAATAATTTATGTAAACTGCCTAAAAATATTTTTGCACATATATTATGCAAATCTGCACATACATTTCCCATGTAAAGTTCCAAGACTCGTTTGTGGTTTCCTTTGCGACTTTTGGACGGCTATTAATTAAAACGTTATTATCCATTATTACACCCAAATATTTTTTACTGCTAACCATTTCTATATTTTTATTGATTTTTTTAAATTATTTCCTGATCTTTCCACCTTTCGATTTTGTATGTTACGGTTCAACCAAAGCAGTAAACGATTTAAGTCAATTTGTTTTTCCTCAATGGCGTCCTGTAAAATTTTTAGTGGTTCGTGTCTATTGTACAATAATACAAAATAAATATAAATATTTTTTATGTCAATACCGCACAAGAGTCCCAATTGCTCCCAACCATCTGGAGGTAATGGGACTATTGCTGATGACTGAAGTGTAGTGAGGAGGGGAAGGAGATGTGCAAGAGAAAGGTGGGGAGTACTTGGCTATTCAGATCTGGTCACCAAATAGACTGAACCCATTTCAAGCAACGTTTCAATTCCGAATGGTGGTTTTACACCAGGGCGATACTGAGTGTATATTGCACTTTGGAACGTGACGCAAATATATCATATATATTGTTTTAAATGAGTCAGATATGAAATAATACAAATTAGTCAAATAAAATTAATTACATACGCCGGGATATGAACCCGCGACCTTCGTTTAATGTCTTAAAACTTAATATGAGATCCAGAAATAGGGGGAAAGGTTGCGCGGCCTTTTTCATTAAAACTTAAATTTCTATTTTAGGCCAAAAAACCCATCCAAACCGAATAATATTTTTGAAGTGAAACTTCTTTACGCGCGTTATGCAATTTCGAGGACCGGAGTAAAACCAACTCATGACCGTCATGAAAAACCGTGATCATTTCGCTATAAGAGCCTAGCCAATATTATATACCTACTTTAGGTCACTCTCCAAACTCAGCTTCGCGGTCTAGAGGCAGAGGGCCCGATTGTCGTCGTGAAGAACCGAGGTTCGATCCCCGCTTTAGCAAATTTTTTTTTTCTTTTGTGATTTTTTTAATAATAATTTTTTTTTTGAAAAGTGATAAAATGCTCTCGTGCTGCGACTTTTAGATATTTTGACTATATGATATTTTGGTCGAATACGTAATAACCGCGGTCTAGAGGTATAGCGTTCGACACTCGTTATGCAGGACCCGGGTTTGAATCCCATATTTTTATAACTTTTAATTTTTTTATCAACGATTTGTAATTATGTAGTAAAAAATTAGATAAATTTGTTAATTTAAATTTAATTTACTTTACGGTACCTATATGATATTTTGGTCGAAATATAGCTTACAAATCGAGCCGGTAGAGTCGCTCGGTATTTTGATTATTTATTTTTATTTATCAACGATTTGTAATAATGTACTAAAAATTTACATAAATTTGTTAATTTACCTTTACTTTAATTTACGATACCTATATGATATTTTGGTTGAAATATAGCTTACAAATCGAGCCGGTAGAGTCGCTCGGTATTTTGATTAATTATTTTTATTTTGAATCATTAAAATTACTAATCAAGGCCGATAACGCCGCGTCGCGCAAAATATCTCTCCTCGCGGTCTAGAGGCAGAGCGTTCGACACTCGTTATGCAGGACCCGGGTTCGAATCCCATATTTTTATAACTTTTAATTTTTTTTTATCACATGCTACTTATAAATATGTCAATAGACAGAAAAAAAGAGAGAATGAAATGAAAAGAGAGAGAGAAGAATACTAAAAGTTTCACTTCCGTCGTGCGTAGGCTTGCCACACACTGTATTTTTTTTATCAAAGGGTGTAGAAAAAACTATTGCGGATATGTTTTACCTAATTTATTTATGTTATAATTGTAAAATATGGGCAGTTAAAAAAATCGATTATTCACGATTGCTGAAACAAGTTTGGAAATTATTTGTGACTTAATGGTAACTATTAAAAAAACAATCTTGCTTTTTTTACTATGGAAATATAATGAAATAGAAAATGAAAAATGTGAATTATTAAAAAAAACTCTATTAATGGGTTTAAATTTAATTTTCAAACGACTTATATACGTTGGAGCACAACTTGGTCGTATATAATTTGAAAATTTGAAACAAACGATCGATTTACGATGTTTTATTTAAAAATATATATTTCTTTGTATTTTTATAGAAAGAAGAGAAAGATAATTATTTTAATGATAACCATATTATCTCACAAAAAATTATCAAATTTGCCTCTAAAGTCGGGAAAATTTTAACTCTTTAATGATCCATATTTTCTAATTTAAAATACTAATAAATAAATCAGCACATGTCCGTACTAGATGTGTGCTATATTATTTATTTGGTCAAGTATTTTGGCTTCAAATCCAAATTAAAGTTTTGTATGAAAAAGGCCGATCATACGTTCCTCTTAATGATTTAATGCCAAAAAACAAATACTTCTAGAAAAAATAAGTTTCGGGGAGAAATCAAAGTACTATCTAATTATTTTGTGTTTGCTTACTTAATTCACATTTTCCAGGCAAGAACATACTGCGAAATTGAACGAAATCCCGAGGGTAATTTTGAAATTGTTTCCCATTAACTGAACCACTTCGATTGTTTCAACTGCTAGAGTTTTGTGCTCATATTTGCATATCATCTATTCCCCAGTTCTGTTTTTGCAATTAATTTGTCAGGTATTAGTGGTACAAACTATTAAAATTATAAAATAATTGGTTTTAACTGCATTGAATTGTTTTGTTTGGTATTCATATTTTACATTTGCATTCTGGATCCCATCCAAAGTAGCACTGTAGAACAAATAGGGTATTTTCAGTGTTTTTTTTCCTTGACAAATTTACGATCATAAACGCATTTTTTTAAAATTTTTATGTTAACAAATAATGATTTGCCTCCAAAACGACATGTTCATTTTCATTCGTGAATTCGACGGGCAAAGTTGGTGACAGCCGTCTTACACATATTGGCAATTTCAATGTCATGATGACGTTGTAGCAATTCTTTCTTTTTATCTCTGGGACTTTGCGGTAAAGATACAAAAAATAATCTAGACAGTAGAAATCGTTCTCGTCTTTCTTACCATAATAAAAAAATTGATTCCGTGATAAATAAAATTTTAAAAGTTCAAAATATGAGAAAAGAAAGGTTTTTCGTGACGTAAACGAAGAATCACCAAAATTTTATTTTTATTTTGTTAAAGATAAACTATTGTTCGGAAGACAAGGTTTTTTTATGCATTGCACAAAGGATAACAAATTAATATAAGCAGTACTTATTTCAATATCCATACAAATTGAAAATTTCTCCCGAGTAAAAATAAATTCTGCCGCAACTTCTGATGTCCGGTCATTACATTGGCTTATTTCCTTATTATTGCTTATAATATATGTTATCCTTTGTGATGTGCATAAAAAACCTTGTATCTTAAACATTAGTTTATCTTTAAAAAAATAATAATATTTGACAAGTCAAAATATTTCACCAACAAATGTAGATATAATGTGTCTCGACGCCATCTAGTGGAAAATTTAGCACTAACAAAGCCTTTCGTACAAAATAAAGTTGGTTGTTTACAGGTGAAACAATATAATAAACAGTAATTGTAGATTGAAGTTCTAGTGCATATTGCATTGTTTGGCGTCTTGGAAATAAGCCGACCTAGCTCAGTGGTCAAGAGCACCTGACTGGACATCAGAAGGTGCGGTTTCAATTCCCGTCGGCGGCATTTAATTTTACTCGAGAGATATTTTCAATTTGTATGGATATTTCAGGCGACTAATTATTGCTTATAATAATTTTGTACCAAAATTTAAGTACAAAACCTAGGAAATTAGTTCCTTGCACTTACCTATTGAGCTAGTCAAATAATCATACTTATACAATTATTCAAATTAATTAAATCCTTGATTAGAAATGAAGGAGGCATTGGAATATTTTAATACACAAGGTCCATTTTAGTGAGTAGGATCATTCAAGTCAACCTTGATCAAAACAATTTTATTTATTCGTTTAATTTTGAAAGGAAAAAATACTTTGATGAAATTAAAAACCTTACCCCCCGATGAAGTGGAAAATAATAATTATTTCATTTATAATTATTCTGAAACATGTTGTTTGCTAGTAATGAAAATTCGTGGAAACGATTATTTTGTGACCTTTTCAATTAAGTTTGGATGTGAGAGAATTTTTCAGAATAGACCATTTCGTTAGTATGTACGTACTAAAATAATAATATGAATAATAATGAAATCTTCCGTTTATTTATATTTAAATATATAATGTATAAAAAAATGTGAAAAACAAAACTTACAATATCGTTTTACAAACCCGATGCAATATAAAGCAAAACTGAAAAAAAGCTGTACTAAATGATAGAAAAATAAATAAAATTTATTAATTAGTAAATAACGAAACTGCTTCAATCGAATTAAATAATGCACTGAAGTATTCCTTCCAATCCATTTAATAAATGGATAATATACTATTTCAGCAATACAATTTCCCAGATATCTTCGTCCTTTTAAGATGAATTAATAATTCCAGATGCCAAATCAAATCTTTCATTTCGTTTTATCGACAGTTAGTTCCGGGGTTTGGCAGCTTCACACCCCCCACCCCCCCGGGGGTTAGTGGGTGGGGGATGGCAGAGGTGGCAGAAGAGGGGTGCGGGAGGATAGGGATTGGGACACTTCCCCTCGCCGATCAATCGATTTTATCCATCCACCCTTTATTACCCGATTCTCGTATCAGCGGTGTTGCCGGAGACACGAATCCCAGATCAAAAATATTTGGATACAAATGATCTTTTTTAGGACAAAGATTCGGAAATTAAATATTGTAGCTAAAACCATTTCGATGAAGAGTTGCGAATATCTTCCTTTCTGGTACTTGCTGTACTTATATCTACTATCAATTATTTCATTTAAATGAGTTGTGAAATGACACAATTTAATTAAATATAATAAATTAACTCGCACACACGGGATTCGAACCCATGAGCTCCAGATTTGTGGTCGAGGGCTTACCCCTCGTCTACCGAGGCCATCATTATGCAGCTATGCATGCTTCCTAAAGGAGATGTTAACCGATTGACAATGATGACGAACTAACCAAAAACAGTAGATTGATCTGAATCTAAGTCCACTAAACGTGGCTTACAGCTTTTCAAACATTGACCTACCGAACTAAATGCTCCCTCCTCGGTATAGGCCTTTTCCATTCAAGACAACCTTAACCACCCCAAGAAGGGTCACCCTTCAGAGGTGTACCGCATTCTTTTAAGTACCATTAGGAATTTTGCGGTATGCTTCTCAGTATTTGTTGATAAGTTTCTTGCTTTCAATCGCGTTTAGTTTGGATTGTTGAGCATAATTATAAAGGAGTTTTCACAATATTCTTTTAAAAAATTGTCCGTAAAATTTTAAAATACGACGCTTTGATAAGTCACATTTATTAACAAGAGTTTGTGGAGGTCATAATAGAAACCTGAGATTATTCAGCCAGTCGATGGCATCAGGGGTCACATGATTCAGCACAGATTTTACTACCTGAAACTGTTGAAGTGGTCAGACGAGCAAAGCTCTACATATACTGTAAAAGCCACAATGCGAAGGACTAGAAAATCTACGAGAATAATAGATCTCTTGGTCAAAAAGACAGATATTCTACGCGATTATTTCAATATACGTGATTATATGTAGGTTCGTTTACATAATATCGAAGGTTAAACCATATTATTTGAACAAAAGTTTAGTACGAGTAGGTAATTGTAAATTACAAGTAATAAACTTGTGCATTTATAAATGTATCATAATGTTTTAACTTTCTTCTGCTGCTGTCAGTGGAGTTTAACTACAACTGTTGGAAACATATCTTTACCTTTGAGAATTTACATGACTTCAGCATCCGAGTACCTAAACACAATTTCCGGCTTTCGATTCTAAGTCAAAAATTTCAATCTTTCCGTTCATATTCAGTTGAGGTTCAGTCTTCATGTTTTTTTTCGAGATTAAAACTGATATGATTACAAAAATCCAATATTCCGTATTATTTATGTTAGTACCATAATACAGAAATGAAACGTTGAAACTGTTGTAGGACAGAGAACAAGATAGCTGTATTTGGATACAGGATGCAAGTAGCCTGGCCTTCATTCACGTATAGAATATCCATTCTCTTTTCACCCAACAACATTCATAATACATTTGATGGTGTCACATTCCGACTGGCTTTTTAAAAGATGTTATATTTATGAAAATAAATCACAATACGAATAATTACGAATGTGGACATGGGTAAATAAAAATTCATGTTTTTACTCCTATCGTTTTCACAATGTTTTTTAGAAATATTTTTTTATCACTGTTATTTTTTGGAAGAACCTTTGATCAAATCACACGAATTTTGACCATCTGCCGAAGGGAAACGACATAGTTAATTCTAAATCTTGTTATTTTTAAACCAATTTACAACCTTTTTTATGTGAATACCGAACAGGAATCCCAACTACTCCCAACCTTCGGGATTTCAGAATACTATAGAATCCCCAATTGGGCATATTGTGAGGCTGAAGGTAGAGAGAAGGGGAAGAAAATGGGGAAGAGGAAAGTGGAAAAGTACCTGGCTATTCAGATCTGGTCACCAAATACTGCTAAAGCCATTTCAAGCAACTTGTCAATTCTGAATAGTGGAACGTAATGTACTATAATGAGAGTATATTCTACTCCGACAAGTGCCGCAAATATACTACATTATTTTAAATGAAGAAATTGTAAATTAATCAAATAAAATTTAATTACGCACGGAGAGACTTGAACTTATGACCTCCGGATTGCTAGTTGAGAGCCTTAGCCCTAGACCATGGAGACCGTCAATTTTGTACTTAACCCGATACTCTGTGATTAATACCCCGCAAGCCTCTAATAATGGGGATTTGCTCTAGGCTCACATTTTAGCTAATTCCTACAAATCGTGACTAAGAATAATATCCTTTTTTCCCTTGGATGCCCACGGGATGTAAGCTATTTTTATTTTAGATGAATATTTTAAGTTAAACGGTTTTAACATTTTGTGAAACGTTTTTCAACTACAAAATTATTAATCTCGTAATAACCAGATTATTTTTTTCTAGACGATGAATTAGTGAATTCCCGGGAATTCAGTGAGAAACATCTTTATCTAAGTAATACGTTTATCAGAATTATTTTTTAAATACTCCGCGGAATGATCCATTTTCTTGGCCTGCTGGGGTAAATTCGACCATAGGTCCGTGCAATATGTCATGGCCGCGCGCCGCATATTTTGTACATGCCTTCTTCACTTACGTCGTTATGATTATGACTTTATCTTTAAATGTTGTGTCCTCTTAACAATCATGTGTTAATCATATGAAAAATTTAAATTTGCTCAAGGATACACTGACCTCTAGATTCCTACACATCTCTCGTAATGTGATTAATGTAATTAGTGTGATCTATATACTAATAATTTCTCAAATTTTTCATCTTCTTATAATTCTCTAACTTTTCCATCCTCTTCTTGCAAGCCAAACTAGCTATACATCATTTTTATTATATTTCTATTTTATATTATAGTTATGTATAGATTTTATGTCCGCAAACTGTAAAATTCACCCGCCATAAAACAGGGTCATCCCTAGCATGGAGGGTGAAATATCACAAAAAACCACATGCACTAATCATGTATTAATAAAATAAAAAAAAAACAATAAAAAAATGTTTCTCCTTCTTAAAATGATTCTCCACCCAGAATCCCTTAATATAACGTCGGCCCTAAGGGACTTTTTAACTGAGGGCCTCTTGTATACCAATACCGTGTTATTTGTTCTGCATTTTCAAAACGTCAAAATTTTTTTGGTCTGCCAAGCATTTTTTTTAACACTTTAAACTAGGCAAATGCAGACATTACTGCTAAAAATTCGCAATTGATTTACAAATAAATGTGATTTTTTTAACATTAGCCCCACACAGGAGGCCCTGGGAAAAATACATGCATAAAATACGGAATCTAATATTTTACAAATAATACCACTACTACATTTTACAGTTCAGTAACGCCTTAGGAAGAGTTAACATAATATTACATACCCATTGGAAGATGCAATGTCTCAAATAATCGCAACTTAATATTATATAGTATATTTTCGTATCCACTCTGTGACGTCAAATCTGCCGTACTTGAAAAAAAATAAACCTGTAAATTATTTGATTTATCCAAAAAGTTTTCTGAAATGACTCGAAGCAATGTAGTTGAACAATATTTGTTTTACATAGTTGTATTGGGATTACAAAATCGGTTAAAAAATGCGAAGACTGTTATCTTTCAAATGTGTACACTTTAAATTAGAAGGCAACTGACTGATAGAAATAAGTAGTTGCGTCTTAGCAATATTGAAATAAATATTCCCAATTCCCATTTAAAAATAATATTATTGCATATTTTAGCCCTCTGACCTAAATATGTGGACTATATAATAATATGGAGTGTGCTGAAGTAGACATTTTCGTCGTTAAAAAAATGTTCTGCTGCTAAAAATGATTATGTACTACTTGCGTCTCTATTTGTGTCTCTATTTGTGTATATTTTGTCTCTTACTTTATTGAACGATTTGCTTTCATCTAATTTTAAATTACATATTATTCTCTCTTTTTGTTTTATCTTTATTTAGATGTATGAAAATTAATGTATCCTATATTTAAGCAGATTTTTGTAATTGTTGTACTTATTTGTGTAATATTTTTTTCTTATAACTGGATTGTTCTCACGTAAGTGAAATCGTCTATACAAACACAGTATTAATAAATAAATAATTAGTTAGTTTGATTAAACTTAAAAAAACCTAATTTAACGACCTATATGGATATATTTTGTTTACAACCCAAAACTTAACAGGTAAATAAAGCTTCCGCCCAGTAAATTTTGTTCAATTCCTGAGATAATGGAAGCTAAACATCCAATCAATACTCTCTACATTCACCGAGGGTTGAAATTCCAAATAAAGATAAAAGTTGAGCTTTTAGCGTGATCTAGACAGCCGAAGTAAGGTGTTACTTTAGCCGGTGAATGAATAAGCAATGAGGGAGATAGACAGGAATACAACCGTTCCGGTAAAGAATATAACCTTCCTGATACAGATTTCTCTTCACACCTACATGCCATAATAAATATGTCAATACGTGTAGTACCTATACCTGTATGTACGTGAGGTGCCAATATGTATAATACGTGTGTGTAAGTAAAATGCTAGTATGTTTACGTTTACATTCGTAAGGTGTCAATGTATGTACATGTACTTTCGTAAGGTTTCAGTGTGTACGTGCACGTACGTAACTTCCCAAGCCCCGCTTCAACTACGGCGGAAAGTGCTTGTCAAATAGTACGATGGAGTTTTAAAGACGTTTTGCTTCAGATTTTTGTGGATTTTGTTTGACTACTTTGCAGGTAAATATGTGAAGTATTGAATTGAGTTGACCTGGCTGAATTCATACAAAATGTCGTGTTTATTTACGTTTTTCAAAATACAGGGAATAGAATAATATATTATATATGTCTTGGATGCTGTTATTTATGATGATTGTTTTGAATTGCAAATCTGGTACATATCGTAGTATAACATCTGATTACTGAAGTTCAATGAAAAAAAATATAAAATGGAAAATACGCATATATAAGGTATGAGGGATGGGTTGGAATCTAGGGATCAGTGTGTAAAGGAGCGAATGACGTATGCTCTATCTCTCACGCTGCGGTAGATGGCGATGGATCGAGAGAGACCAGTTAGAGAGGTCATAGAGTCTCCCCAAACCAGTCTCCCGATCCGCATCCTGAACACACCTCACCCGAAGAACTCGGGCTCCCCTGCTTAATCTTTAAATGAAGCCAACCACTTAGGGTGACCTATGGCAGAGGTTTTGGTTTTCCAATAAACGTTTACATGGGCGGCGGTACCCAATCCCGCTTCCCAAATTCGGTTTTACGTTCGTAAATTATTTTTTAAATTTTGGCACGTAACATATTTGAGCGATTTTTATTTTATAATTTTTAAAAGATTACAATTTTGGTAAATTTCTCAATTATCATACTATCTCATACCTGTATTATGGTAGTCGTGCATGATTTATGTAAGAATAACAAAATAATATTTTGTAGAACACATAATAAAACATAAGGGAAAAGGGCACGTTATGGTAAAACAAAAATGAAAAAATACATATATTTATAGAAAACATATTAAAAATTAAAATTAAACTAATTAATAAAAATACATATGAAAGAAATTAGAAATAAAAATATTAAATTAAGTGTAAAATACATGCTAAATCATAAGAAATTATTTAATATCATTATCTTTTTTTCTTTAACACAGTTAATCGTGGTACGTACTTATCTAGAAATGTACCTATTTACGGTCACATTGTCACATTTGAATTAAGCGATATAAAATAACTATATATATTTTTATATATTTTTCTATGTACTATATATATATTTTTTTCTTTATTCATATCTCTTTTTTTCATTTAAACCATAGATAATGTAACCATCACTGTTTTGATTTTCACCTTATAATGCGCACGCACAGGCTTCGCCTTTGTGGGATTTTTTTGTTACTGCCTTATATTTTGTATAATTATATATGTACCTGTATGTATCAAAAAAATTGCCAATAAAAAAAAAATAAAAAAAAAACAATAAATAAATGATATGGAGTCAAAACTTCTTTTAAAAACAAAGCTCATCTCCTTTTAAAGAGCCAATGTTGAACACGGATAGTAAAAAGGGATACAGAATTAATTGACTTTATATCGGTGTTCAATGCATTGTATATTTTAGGAGCGATGAACCAGAATTGTCGTTGACCGAATGTGGTTCTAGTTTTAGGGAGCACGCATCCCAGGTTTGATGAAAAGCTGATGTGTGCTTGATGTTGTGGAGACATCAGCAGGTTATTTTTTTCCATATATAGCACAAACTTAGTTATAATTGGTCCATTTACGTACTTCGGTATGGTTACCATTATTAATATTACAACAGAACTTACACATAACTTGAATACTAACTTTTAAATTTGAAGTCCTCTGAAATAACTGACCATATGATTCTACTTTGTGGTTTGTGACTTTGATAATTTATTCCGAGAGCAGATTTCAAACACTTCTTTAAAGCTTATTTTATCCTGCCAATTTTATAAATGTATTATTTATTTTCCTTAGAAATGCGATCACAAATGTCGTGAGAGGTTTGGGTAATAGTTTACTCGCAAATAAATCAAAATAGAAAATATTATTAGAAAAAGTGTGACACGTGCCTTATTCTGCGAAAGCTCTTTCCGTACCCTCGTCTTGCTGGGGACAAAAAATAAGCTTTGTTTCTTTCTCATTGGAATTCCACAAGTTCTTTACAATTCCATATACTTCTTATAGCCTTACTCGTGAACAGTGACTGTTTTTAGGAGGTACCTAAATAACTTTTTTTTTCTAACTTACTATTTATTCATATGTTTTTTTTTTACTTGTATATTTTTCTTAGTGGTATAATAAATCACTTAGATGCACAAGACGAATTATCTAATTTTCTAGATATGAAAGAGTTAAAGTAAGCTTATAGCATTTTTTGTTTCCCACAAAATTGGTTTGGAAATATTTTTTCTTTGATAAATATTTATTTTATTTTATTGAATTCACCTAAAATTTGTAAAAAGTTTGTAATTTTATTTTGTTCATGTGAATTCCGCTTAAGAATCCCAACTCCTCCAATTTGTCCAGAGTCAGAAAATTTATGGCATCTCCAATCGAGACATGTTCTAAGACTGAATGGAGTGAAAATTGAAAAGAAGAGCTAGATTTGAAAGGAGCTGGCTTTTCAGATCTGGTCAATAAACACGGCTCGTTTCATCTCCGGCATCGTTTACAACCTGGATGACGATATTTCACTAAAGCAAGTATTTATGACTAAAACATGTTTATGGTTTGCTTAAAAAATAATCAAGTACCGCTTATAACGAACATTTCTGAAATTATTTATGTTCCAGCTAACGTGTGAATTTATAAAAACGACTCTGCTTTCCAAACTTATGATTTAAGCATCTCCAGACAGACGAAAACAATCTTTCAGAAAAACAAATGTGTAATATATCTGTGTTTACGTTAATTTTGTTTTACTGAATGACCTACATTAAACAGAAAACCTGACCAATATTTCAAAAAGCTCGCTTCGGTCCGTTATTTAATCCATGGGAGATTTATTAGCGTAAAACGCTGAAACTTCGGCGCGATTTGTAATTTATTTTACCAGCCGACGCACATTACATCACCAGTTCATTTGAAGTTTTTGAAATGTAGCCAGTCAAAAATTGCGCCTTATTGAAATATTTCTCCCAGTTGTAGAAGGTGACCCTGACGAGGTATTAATGAATTTTTAAAAAGTCTTTCAAAGTTACCTATTTTTATCCCATTTATTTGTACTTCGTTCTGCTGTATGTATACAAGTAGATATTTTTATCTTTTGCTCATCGTATCAGTAAAATTTTGAGGCTTAGGATCACAGGGGACTAACTACTAAAATTGGTGTATTGAGTTAAGCTTGGTTTCGGTAATGCCATAATCATATTTATTAGTGACACAAAGTTCTACAGGGTTTTCCAATAAGAGGTGTTATTTTAAATAGCCCGTTTTTTCGGTAGATGTAACTTATAAAGCTGTCATTTTTTGACATTTTACAATAAGAAACTACGTTTTTAATAAAAATGGAACGATACACGCTTCAACAAGTCATTGAAATTATTAACATTCACTTGAGTGAATCAAATACAAATCATCTTGAGTGATGAGGCCCATTTCCACCTCGATGGCTTCGTCAACAAGCAAAATTGTCGCATCTGGGACTCGGAAAACCCAAGAATTATTGTTGAAAAGCCTCTCTATCCTCAACGTGTGACTGTTTGGCGCGGTTTATGATCCGTCGGAGTCATTGGACCTTACTATTTGAAAATGAGTCTGTAGCAACAGTTACGGTGAATGGATTGCGCTATCGTGGGGTGATTAATGATTTTTTATGGCCGAAATTGGATGGTGATGATCTGGACAACGTTGACTTTCAACAAAACGGCGCTACGTGCCACACAAGCAACGAAACCATTGATCTTTTACGATTGAATATCAAAATAACACCTCTTTTTGGAAAACCCTGTATTTCGTAGGATATACAGTTGAGTATATCAGTTGGGCATACTGTTGGGCATATGAGTATTCCAATTTTTATTTGCGTTTATTTCAAAACTATGTTTTTGTAGATAGGCCCCTGTGATCCTAAACCCTCGATTTGATTCTAACTATTCATAAATTATCGTATTTTATTTTTACGAAAAAAGTTGTGTACATATCGTTCTAATAAGAGAGCTTAACAGATATTTTGCAAATAATTGTAGTTTGAAAATAGTAAAATAAAAATTCATATTGTTTTGAAGCATCTGTAATTTTTTGGTTAATATTCCTAAAATATGTCTAATCTTTTAAAGGGCAATATATATAAACACTTACAAGAAGTGCTATATTTTATACAAGTCACTACGAGACATAACCCTTGAATTATTTTATTTTACTTGGTTTTACGCCCAGCCGGGCTTTGACATGAATTTAAAAAACAGAAAATTTCTAGTTAGCTATTGAAAATTATTCAAAAAAATTAAAGCATGGTATAATAGTAATCTGACCAACTAAATATAAAACAATATTAGTAAAACATGTAGCAGTAACATAAAATAATATAGATACTAGAAAAATGCTACGTATAAGACAAATCACTAAAACTATATAACCAACCCTACTCTAATTTGTAGGATTCAATAAAATGCTGGTATAGATTACGCTTAGTTCTATAAATGGAAGCATTATATATATAGTACCCCCAAATTTGTTGCCCAGATCATGCATCTTATTGGTTAGTGAGTGTGTTTGATAGTTGTTTATGTATGTGTTGCAAAATAATGTCTTGTATTCCTAGTCGGCACATGGAATTTAATAGTGGCAACGATGGCAGGATTATCAATTAAGTTGTTAATGAATTTGTGTAATACAACCAGGTCTGACATAATTTTCCTGTCAGACAGTGTTATTGGTGCAATTGATTCATCAAACTGACATAATTAATAATCAATTAATATTTAATTGGAATTCTGAGCTTAAAATTTACGTACATTTCTGAATGTCCAAAAATAAAGCACTTTGTTCACACCATTGATGAAATGGATCTGATTTAGTCTGTAAAATTAGTCAATCGTATACATTTCGTATTATTTTATTTATTTTTAAGTCGTCAGCAAATAGCCGAACTTAATTAAAGTGGTCAACAAATAATAAGAAAAATATTTTGCCGAGGTGGAATCCTTGAGGAACTCCACCACAATATATAAGATTGTACAGAATTAATCTTTACACTGAGCACCCTATTGCTAAGTTAACTAACAATTTAACTCAATAATTTACCTTTGATGCCCGACGATCGGAATTTATAAATAAGTATGTAATGTCGAACCTTGTAAAAAGCTTTACTAAAATCAGTGTATATACTGTCCACTTGTTGTTTAAGACCAAGAGATTCAGATATGTCATTTTCATAAATCATTAATTAAGGTAGAGCGACCTCTGATAAAGCCACGTTGGTTACGAACAAAAATGTTGTTTTTGATTTTACAATGATATCTAGCACTAATTTCTCAAAAATTAACGGTAAAGCTGAAATTATACAAATTGATCTGTAGTGTGATATATCGCTTTTACCGCCTTTTTATGAATAGGTGTTAAATAACTATTTTTTTACTAAGCCGAAAAAGACCCAGAAGATAAAGACTTGTTAAAGATTTTTTATAGAGGACATATCAGACTACTAACACACGTTATGAAAAATATTGAAGGAATACCATCGGGAGCAGATTTATTGCTATCTAAGTATTTTATACCGTTTTCTATGGCTTCTATTTTAATGAAAAATTGGCTTAGATTTAATTGCTCTTCCACTGAAATATCGGAAATAGTATTGACAGCAATATTTGTGTCGTAAACACTTTTAAATGAATCAGCAATTTTCTTTTAAGTACTTGTTATTAAGATATCCACAATCGTTTTTTTGTTGAGTCGTAGAAAAACTGCATATTTTTTTTTACATTTTGGTGAACATCTTTTTCTATTATACTAACATACTATGGCATTTATTGATAATTCTATACACCCTTTTCGTAATTTAGTTAAAGTTATGTTATCATTAGGATTTCCGGTATGTTTATATATTCTGTAGATATATTTTTTATGATTAATATTTATTTTATAATTCCCTTGTAAACCATTTGGGATAGTTAGGTGGGGTGTAGTTAACCCTGGGAACAAAGCGTCCTATCGAGGTATTTTAAATTAAGTAAAATTGTTCTTATTGAATTCAAAGCATTTTCTTCGTCTATAAATATTATGTTTAGTACTTTTCTTAAGAATGTGCAAATATTATAAACCAACGCGAGTAAAAAAAGGAGCGGACAGAACTGGAATATGTTTGTTCAATAAACATGTCAGCAGGGAGGTGTTTGCCATTTGGAGTTTACATAAATACTGTTGAGTTATATTAATTTATTTTTAAATCTTCGAAAAATTAAGTTGAAAAATTATGCTTCAAAGTAATTATTTAGCCATCACATTTTGCCCAATGTCTTTTTTACACAATTTTGAGACGAGCAATATTTTCCTTGAATGGAAATATATATATAATATTTGCTCTCTAAAGTGTTAATGTAATACAAATACCTCACAAAAAACACAACAATAAATATTAAATTAACCTATAATAGCGATTTATTTTTCGGGTATTATGCCGTGTTGCGCTACCTACTCCGCCGAAGTTTCGGACAGCTAAAGAAGGAGGTAGCGCAACACGGCATAATACCTCAACAATAAACCACTATAATACTTTTCTCAGTGAATATCTCAAATCATATAAATGAACTCAATTAAAAATTCTCTGAAAAATTATATTTTTTGCCAATTTACTTGAGAACAAATGTGAAAAATCCAGCAAATAATATGATAAATTTAACACAAAGCTAACTGGCAACGTATGTTTAATTTTATTCAATATGCAGTAGTATACCCTATATGATTGGTGTGAACAACCATTCAAAATGGAAGCCAATGAGAAGTATTTTTGATCTAGGGGATCAATAGTCATAATAATTTACTGTTTAATACCAAAATTCAGTACTTATACAGGTATAAAGATAATATGGTGTTATAATAAACTGTGTGGGGTGCAAACTGTAAGATATCGTTTACGATAACGACTTAAAGTTAATTAGAATTATTTATAAGCAATAATTATTAGCCTGAAACACTCATGCACATTGAAAAATCTCTGATAAAAGATACATGACGCCAACGGGACATGAACCCGTGTCCTTTCGATTTCCGGTCGACAGCTCTGACCACTGAGCTATGGCGGCTTATCTCTAATCCGCGAAATAATTCAATATATACTAGTGTTTCATTCAACAATTACTGCTTGTTACATTTTTTCACCTGAAACAACCAACTTTATTTTATATGAGAAAGGCATTGTAAGTGCTAACTCTCTCACTAGATGGCGTCGAGACAAATTGTCCACATTTTTTGGTGAGAATACTAGAACTTGTCAAATATTATGTGGATGAGTGTTTCAGGCTAATAATTATTGCTTATAAATAATTGTTACCCTTTGTGCTATGCATAAAAAATCTTGTCTTAAACATTAGTTTACCAAAAAAATAATAATTAATTAGAATTATCTAAAACTTGTGTAAGAACATCTGTAGATGCCTGATTTTTGAAACAATAATGAAAATATTTAAAAAAAAAACCTTTATCTTTTCAAATGCAAATCATTTTTGAAAATGTCTTGATCGTTTTAACATAATCTTTCAGGTAGTATCACCTTAACAATGATGATGATTGCTTCACTACGTTTTCATGTTCTAAAATCCAAACTTATAGTTGGGACAACGTTCCGATAAAACATGGAAAATAGATAATAAAAAAAAAATACTTCAAAATTCTTATTATATATTCACTTTTTACAACAAATGTTAAAAAAAATTTGAAGTTATTAATGGATTGGAAATTTGCTTCAGTGTAGTCACGAAAATATATTTGTTAAGAACCTCTGCTAGGGCCACGAATTAAATGGAAGTATTCAATATTATCTTCCAACCTGATCTCCTCGAAACAACCTCAGGGTGGATGCTTACCCTCCGGAGGAGTTCCCATCACTCGAGTATTTTTCCTTGTCGGCTCTCGCATCAAAGGGTCCCGCGATAAGATGTGCGGCAAACTTTGAGGGCCCAGAACCTGTGGAGAAGTGAACAGATAACCCATAGAAGTGTGATCCATATCGCTTATAAAGAAAACTGTCTGAAAAAGTCTGTTTGCTTAAGATCTTTTGATACACGGAAAACGATGAGTATGGCTGATTGATTAATACCCTGTTAAAAGCGTTATGACAAGCCATTTTCCAATAAAATGTGAGTCCATTCAGAATACGCTGCCCTAGTCTTGATAAATATAATGACAAAATTCGACAATATTAGAATTTTTATGAACACGCCGACATCCTCATAAAAAACCGTGTTTTACTGATAGTTTGTAAGGAAATCCAACAAATAATTATTAAGTTTTTAATAGGAATACGAATATAATAACTTTATATTAATTTAAAGGAAAGACTAACATTCCCAGGTTACTAATAACAGTAGGAATAAGCCGAGGAATTAAACACACCCAAAGGGTAGGACCCAAAAACGATATCAACTCAGCCACCGACGAGTCAAAATAAAATTACAATATTTTATAAGTTTTCTCCGTGTACCTAGGATCCAGACAGGTCAAAACCAGAAAAAAATTGTCTTGATTCCATTAACTTAATAATCGAATTGCAGTTCTTGGAAAATAATACGTCAGATGAGAATGCTGTCTTCATTCTACTGGTATTCCAGTGATGATACTTCGAGAAACTTGCGTCACCACCCCTTCGGCAAGGTGTACAATCGTGTACAGTGTACAATTAGAAAACATTCTAAACATGCCACAGGAGATACCGGCATATTATCCTTACATATTATATAATCATTCAGTTCAACAAAACCTAAAAATCTGCCCTGTTTAAAACTTTGACAAAGAAGGAAGAAGAGCAGAACGGTATAATAACCCGAAAATTTATCAAGATTAAAAATTTGGTAGTAAAAATCTAAATTCATATCTTGAATGTAGATGCGTTACCAATTTAATCAGAAGTAAGGCAAAACTGAGCTTATTTCTTTGCAGACGGTACGCCCACCGTACACACTTCTGTTGATTTATTCCCCAGCGCTGCGGGGTCTGAAAGCTCTCAGCTCCAGTGTTTACATAGTTTTCTCCCGAAATCTTCACTAGAATAACAGCATTAGGCACCGAAAGCCGCTCAATGCGGGGCTGATTCGGAATTCAAACATTATTTCACAGAGATTTAGGATTCAAACAGGAATATTCGAATGTTGGTTTATCTCAATAGCGAAAGAGCTACAGAGAGTGTTGCAGGGTGAACATGAAGTGCATTTTATTGCTTGCGATATGCTTACAAAGGGATTTTAAAATATTTTATAATTATTACTAAATATGCTTACCTAGGGATTTTAAAATATTTTATAATTATTAAAACAGACCCGTGAAAAGTCATGGATATTTTAATTACAATTTTTAAAAAGACAATAATTTTCCATCATAAATATTAAATTGTAGGTACTTTGGTACCTACCCACCTACCTTGTTTGCATTATGTTCATTATCATGTATGTAAAGCTTTTGCATGTAAAGAACTAATTATATGTTAACTATCCGCCTCAGAACAGACTGTCTAGTGGGCGTGTAAAGAAAACCTTGTAATAGTAAAAACGAATAAACGCCTTGGTTGCCTGCATTGAATCTGATTTTTATTTTCCTACTTTATGTCCGGGTTAAATCTTCCCCACAGAAAAAAACTAAACCCTTCCACACTCTTTTCCACAAATAATCATCTGGTCAATCCATATTATGCAAGTGCATTATATAAGCAAAATAAATACAAAACAATACAAGAACAACACGTCAACTCACCAGAGATCAAATGGGAAAATAATTCACCGACTCCAGATTTTTCATATCAGTGGTTTCGGCTAGGTAGAACTTCTAATTGGACCTATAAATTCTACTGATCCCTCAATATGAATATTTAAAAAATCTTGCGTAATCCTACATGTATTTAAAATGACTGAATTTTGCATTTTTATATATAAATTCTTTGACAGATCTAATACGCATAAATTTTGAATGAGAGAGCTAAGTATAATGCCATTAGCCAAAATAACAAATGGTAATATTTTTATAGTCTGAGAATGCCAAATTCTTTTAATCTCATTTCCTAAATCTGTGTATTTTCTTACTTTTTCAGAATGTATACATAGTAATATTACTTTTTAATTTTTGGATTGTATTAAGCATGTGATGTTGACTAAAATTTGGCTACTTTTACATTATTTTTAAAATATATATGAAAAATGTAGTAATCCTGCTGATAAAAGTCAAGTGCCTACAGCATTAGTTTCATAATTAACAAAATTCATTCCTTGTTTTCACAGTACATCTTTCTGTGGACATAGATTTGGGTTACAAAATATTATTATTTTACTGCTACCTCCAAAACTTAACAATCATTTATTTGTCTATGGGTATTTGATATTATTAAGGTTTTGCATCAATTATTATTAAGCTCAATCAGCAATATCGAGGCTCCTTGTGTAATTACAACGAGATTTGAGATAGCGCTTCCATTTGTGGCAATTCCGTAGATTGAAAATTAATCTAATGGTGTTCACAAATCAATGGAAAGATTATCGTCTAATTCTGTAATTGATTACTCGACATTTTTCTGATTGGGCTTATATTAAATTTTACGGCTGAACGGGCCTTTACTTAATTAATTATTTAATTAATTTTATGGGTATAGTCGTAGGGATCGTCAGGTTCAAATATAACATAAACTACCGTACGGTGTGCCGAATGGGAGCTAGTTTAAAATTAAGTTCGCAAAAGAAAGAAGAGACTTGAAAGGAATTGTAATAGTGCTTGTGTCAAGAGGTTCCATCGCGTAAAAAAACAATTGCTGCATGTATTTAATAATTTGATGGAAGACGAAGAAAAGAATACGTAAAATTTATTTTGCAACAAATCGAATAATATAAGGTATCGCATAATACCTACTAATAAACAATAGTCCTGCAGTTGTGTGATATTTCAACAAAATATATTAATAAATATTATAATACAATTTGGGATAATACAATTGATTGGATAACCAATACCACTACCGCAGGTCACCATAAGTAGTTTTCTACTGTTGGTGATTTAGCTGGGGTGATCGGGTTCATGGAGTGCAGTTGCCTAGGTATTGCCGGTGGATTCGTCTGCCAGATCGGTAGACACCAGTTGACTCTTTGACTTGTCTAGCAGGACACTATCGATTCATCTCCTTCTACTGAATGAGAGAAATGGATTCATACGTCCGTTCCCAGAACTTCCTCACCTTTAATTCCTTAAAAAGCCCCTTCACACAACATCGCTAAAGATGACTTTGGTCATGAGGGAAATTATCATCATCGGATGTATATTATAACTATATGAAGTATATTTCTGATGTCGTTTACTATTCTTAAACTTTTTACAATCTCGATGAAATAAATCAACAGAAAATAACTACCTTCACATATATGGCTTTCGCTTGAAAATATCTACTTGGGCCTCAGATACATTACCTACTCAAAAATTTAAAAAAAAAGAAGATTAGGCATTATTTACAAAATGGTAGATCACATTTCGGGATTGCAGGCCAGTTATGAAACATTTGTTAACCAAATTCTCTAGCTAAATAATATAACTTTCAGGGTTTCAAATTGGGTTTTGGCTTGAATTTTTTGAAACGAAAGTCAAAATTTAATAATTCGTGAACAATTATACAGGGTGTCCGGGGGTAAAGTGCAGTAACTTCGTGGGGGGATTCTACATGATCGTAGGAGTAAAAAAGATAAATAACTTTTTCCGAAATTCCAATTTTTTCTTTTTCATACAAAAAGACATACCTTCTAAAAAGCCATTGTGTAGGTGCAAACTTACCCGATAAATTCGCAAGTGTGAACGTGGCAACGTTGCATATTTGTGAGTGGCGCGTATCCATGGAAACCGCATGTGAATTGTAAACAATAACAACACAGAGTTCGCCGTATGTTTTGATATTTTACCAAATTCAAAAAGAGAACTGCACTAAAATCACGTTACACTTTTTATTATAAAAAATATTAATAACTAATCGAACACTTAACTAATTTCATCGCTTTTTACTAATTACAATATTTTCAAAATTTCCACCTTCTGCTTGTAGGCAAGTATGTAAACGTACAGTAATATTATTTATAATTCGTACATTGTGGCGTATTTCATCTGCGACTTCGTGAATACGTAACCGGAGATCTTCAACGTTATTTACTTCTTTGGCGTAAACTTTATCCTTCATCGCACCCCAAAAGAAAAAATCTAACGGTGTCAAGTCTGGAGAACGCGCCGGCCATGGCGAAGTACTCCCTCGTTCAATCCAACGATCTGGGAATTGTTCGCCTAGGTGGCGACAAACGGCAAGTCCGAAATGTGGTGGAGCTCCATCCTGTTGAAACCACATTTCATGTCTTCTATTTAAATCAACTTCTTCCAAAAGAACGGGAAGGTCATTCTTCAAGAAATCCAGGTAATTTATTGAATTAAGCCTAGGTGGCAACATATGCGGTCCTATAATCTGATTGTTAATAATTCCAGCCCAAACGTTAACGGAGAATTGAACTTGATGGTGCAACTGCCTTACGGAGCGCGGGTTTTCTTCCGCCCATTCATGCAAGTTATGCAGGTTTATCACACCAGTTTTGTTGAACTGGACCTCGTCCGTCCAAAGGATGTTCCCAATGAAGTTCGGGTTATTAAGTTGCTTACGAAGTAGCCACTGACAATATGCAATCCTTGATACGGGGTCACGTTCCAGAAGGCCTTGCACGCACCGATAATGGAACGGGTGCATTCCGTACATGTTGAAGAGATCCCAGATAGAACTCTTAGGGACACCAGTCATTGCGGAAATTCTACGAAGCGACAATGTAAGATCATTTACAGTTGTAGCCATGATGAAGTCTTCGTCCGCTATTGGTAAATTAATAGCATTGTTGTTTCGGGGTCTTCGGCCAATTCCTTGTTCGCGAATAAGTGCATGCGTTTGAACAAAAACACGAGCGTTGGGCACATTACGATTCGGAAAACGACGTGCATATTCCCGGCGCGCCGCTTCGGAATTTCCACCATGTAGTCCATAAAAATAATGAATATCTGCCCGTTCTTCGTTGGTAAAGCGAGACATTGTCACAATAATTCAATATTAAAATTACGCACAAAAGAAACACATTTTTAACAGTTAGGTTACTCTTAAACTAAATAAAACTCGATGTTCAAGGAAAACACGCACCGAATAAAGATGTACTTTTTAGTAAGACTTAAACACTAGATAAAGACACTAAATTAACAAGTTTTTTATTTAAATGAGACTTTTAACACTAGATAAATTAAATTTTCAAATTTGTTTACTGCGCGCGTCAAATTAGGTGACAATTCAAAGCACAGACGTTTGTTTACTGAATTACGATTTACTAATAGCGGGGGATGCAGGAGGGGGTGCGGGGGACAGTTTACCAGCTGACCGACTGAATTCGGGTGCCGGGGGTAGCGGGTATTAGTTACCGGGGGGGGCGCGGGATGTAGATTTGGCAATGACGAAAAAAATAATGCCGTCTACGCACGTCGGAGAAATTTTTCGTTATTAGCTTAAAAGTACACTTAAAAGTTGGAATTTCAGAAAAAGTTATTCATCTTTTTTACTCCTACGATCACGTAGAATCACCTCCCGAAGTTACTGCACTTTACCACCGGACACCCTGTATTAAAACGACGCCCTGTTTACCAAAATAATTTATTTAAGAAAACTCGCAATTTTACCGTAGATATAAGCCTCTAATCTTTCAAATGCACGTTTCCCGCTAAATATAATGGCCTTACGTTCTACTCTATCCCTTATCATTCTTTTGCTGTTCTATTTACTTCACCCTAAATCAGAATTATTTTCTTCGAGGATCTTTTGGTTTGTGATTTTAAACAATTTTTTTAAATGCCTTTCAGACGTCGCACGTTCAATTCCTTTGCTGGCTAAGTCTTAAGCAATATTTTCCGCTTTCGGTGATGGTAGTAGGAGATTTTCAAATATTGTCTGGTTATTTGTAACCCGGAAATGTTTATCTAAAAAAAAGAATAGTTAACTTTTGTTTGTGCAAATTCATTTTAAAAACCAATACAACCTATAGAATTTTTATTTTTTTTAAGCATAACCAAACCTAACCTGTAGACTGCATTTGACTAGAATTGTTTCTTGTTAAATCAAATTATTAAAATTAAGTCTATGGACTGAGATGATCTGTACTTTGCAAATGATTTTGAACAAACAAAGAACACTCTTTTACAGTCGTCAATGTGACTGGAGTGGTACAGGCTTTTTAATTGATTTTGCAAAATCACCTCCCGGGAAATCTTTGTACTTTAAATAATAATAAAAATAGATTCTGGCTTTTTCATCATTAGAGCATGAGCTGATCGCGCGGACCTTTATTAGTATGCTGTCACGCTTGGTGAATTTATTTTTCTTTTCTACGACGTAGCTTGCATGTGCCCAAGCGGGATGTTAGCGAGATTTTATGTATTTAGAATTTAATCACATGTTGTTATTATTAATTATAAGCCAGAGTATTGTTGCCGTTCGTGATGATACAGTATTTTAAAGGGAATTGCACATTCAACATCATACTAAAAAAAAGAAGACTGAAACAATATATCAAAAAATTTAAAAAATTAACACGTCTTTTGTTATCTAGGTCGAGGTACCTACTCATTAAATATGGTATATTCACCCAATAACATACTACCCACTACGGACAACGTAGGATCATACAAGTAATATGATGGTTCTTTGTGCAAATTTACATTTTCAACGTTTACTTTGTATAACTTCAGATATAACGCTAATTAACCCAATAATAATTAACTGGCGGGTACCCATCTCGAGCGAAATCACAATACTTGAATGCTGCGAATACCCCGTATATCATTTGACAAATAATAATGGAGTATTTTGGGATGTTCGATGGTAAACGGTTATACATGGCGGTTAACTGACAAGCAGCATCCCAAAATTGCCTAAGAAAATACCGGGAGAGCATACACGCGCGCGGGTGCGCCATCTCGTGTGACACTTCCGATTAATTATGCTAACATCGGAGACACCCGGTGGCAGCGCCGGACTAAGGGCCGGTCAATCGAACACTGGCCTCGGGCGCGATGCATAAAAGGTGCTAAAAATACTGTAATACATATGTATAGAACACAAAACGGTTTTGCGGATCTCCTTTGTTTTAATCGAGACATTTAGTATGCTTATTTGTACCTAGATATATCGTATAGTTCATTTTTCGCCTCAAGAGACAATGTTTATTTCGACACGGGTGCTACCATTAATACGCATCGATAACATGTGAAGATGTACCTCAGCAATTTTTAGATAAGAAGTCTTGCATTGATTTACGGAAATGTACTTGCGTTAGTTACGCAATATGGTGGTACAAGTCCTTAACGAATACGAACTGTTTTTTCCAATCAGATTTGAAACAAACTTTGTTGAATATTTGTAAAAAAATCTAGTAATTAATAAAAAAATATATTTTAAATAAACCTTTGTTGAATATTTTGTGATAGAAAACTATCTTATGATCCTATATTCGATTTCAGATCGCAAATTAGTCATTGGCCATTCCTAAAATATTCTAAAAAAAGTTTTCTCTCTGTAGTTCTCTAGTCACCAGAAATATAACAACTAGCCCCTATAAACATTTGAAAACCTACCGATTTTCATTTTTGCGGCCTGACATAGATCGAACTGGCTCGGCTCCTCGGGTCGGTCATGTGTGGCCCCCTAATTTGCAACGTGTTCAAACGGATTCAGCCAAATGGTTCGGGCAAAAGGGCTCTGTCATGCGTGTTCAGCTTAAGGAACTTAGCAGTCTCTATAATAGTATAGCACTTTAAAATCAATTTACGTGCGAGGTAAATATAATTAAAAACATCATAGCCTACTTTCATAGAATTTAACTTCTTTAAAAGTTTCGAAATATTATTTAATCCACAAGTATTTTTCAATCAAACAAAGGAATTCATATTTGATAATACTTAGTCAATGGTCAATAACTGTGTCACAATCCATACTGTATCAGAAAGGTGTATAAAAAAATAAGTTTTTTACAAAGATTCTGATGATATCGAAATTCTCAATTCCACCCCTGCCTTAGAGTCCCAAATACTCTTACGACTGCGTGTGAAATTACTCCTTCCGTTCCTGCGAGCCTGGAAGCCCGGTAGCCTCTGGATGTGAGGAGGTTTTGTCTGTTGAGATAGCTATTTTGGGACTCGTATCATGTTAAACATGTATATATTTAACTAATGAGCTACAGAATTCATACCGTATTTTGTAATAACTTAACTAGGTACCGAGTACCTATTTAAAACAAACTGGCATTTTACTCGAACATTTTTATAGTTTATTAAAATTTACTAAAAAAACAAAGGTTCTCAACTTAACCGTTCAAAAACTTTAAGGACCTCGAGCCATAACTTAGAATTTTACTACGCATTAATTTTTCTGAATATTTATGGTATCCTCTGTTTTTGTTTAGTTATTATGTTATAAATAACTTTATACTTAATAATGTATGCTTATGCAATAATCTGTTTTTGTGTAAAATTTAACTTATAATTATGTAAACGTAAACTAAATAATTTATTGTGCGCATTTATTTTATTTGTATGAAGCCTCGTTATTAACAAGCGTTATTATTTTTTTTCGTATTTAATCAAAAAATTTAAAGCGTTGTTTGAACACTACTCACTGGAGGAATACGGCTAATCTGGAAGGTTAGTGCAATAGCTAGTGGTTAGAGCGGTTGCCAAGATAGCAGTAGGTCCCGTGTTAAAAAAATCCCGGTCGCAACAAAAGCTTTTCATTTAAAAAAATTACGGTTCAATGTGAGAAAAAAAAATCCTATTTTATGGATTCATCAGTAACCACAAAGATTTAACAACTCCAAATTCCTCTAAAGCATCTTTTGAATGACAACTTCCAAATGTCCTATTCAAATTGAAGTACCTAGTTTTATTCGACGATCAATTCTCATTAAGCATCGTTTAGAGTGACACCTCTGAGGGCGTGGGTACCAGTTTTGGCAGGGCTTAGCCATAAAGTCGGCTTGATGTTTCGACATTTGCCTTATGCCGGAACGTCGACCCTCTGTCAAATGTGGCTTAGCTAAACTGGAGGTTGTTATCGCTGGAAGTATTTATTGGTGTTTCCATTGTTGGGGAAAGTATTATTCGGATAGTAATTGGAGCGTGTAAAGGCTTTTCATGTGAATAACATGGAGCTACAAATGACAAGTCGTGATTTTTCTATCGATATTCTCGATTCCGATAGCAAAATTTTTTTGATTATCAAAACGACGTTGTAAAAAATAAATGATTCAAGCACTACCATCTCATATTTATAAATTAATATTAAAAAATTTCATATTACTCATCATCGAAACGATGTTGCAAGCCTATATATTTTTTTAATACTACGCTAGCCGTGATATCTACGACTTTTTTTAGTATTGCATTCCTAGACATTCAGATAAACTGTAATATTATGAAAATTTTTACAACTCAAAACTTCACCGTTCTTTTTACTGCTCCAAAAAAGCTCCAAGTTATTCGTTTTTAACTTTATAACTTAAAATATCATAGTAAATTTGAGAGCTTTAATTTACGTTAGAACTTTGACCAGTTGGCCACAAGATCATATGCTAAGCAATCAAATCAAACAAACCCATAAATCAAATATTGTTTCCGTGTGCTGCGGAAGATTACATTTATGAAATTCTTTAAAAGATTTTGCTCCAATTTTTAGTAAACTTTGTTCCTTAATAACTTTCTAAAGAACATGATCTCAGGAATACTGTTCAAGAATCTGAAATCTAGAACCTTCGCAGCTTTCTTCGCGTTCCAACTTTAGTAATAACCATTTCGTATGTGAAGTAAGTTTAAGGAAACTGATTTTGATGTGTTCCCCGAACAGCTTTCCTTTGAGCTTTTATACGATTCAAAACAAAGCACGAAAATTAGGCGGGATAAAGAAAAACGAGTCAAGTGAAAAATTTGTTTTCTGACAAACAGGGTCGCTGAGACAACGACGATTTCATAGTTTACTCGCTCTTTGTTCTGAGAATAAATGGTACTCAGTTTGAATGCGAACTTTTGTAAAGATAGGTTTTAAACATTCAAAGAAAATAACAATACAAGTTTTAGGGTAGATGATTCCATCATTACTGCTCCGGTAAGAGATCACTTTTCAGAGTCGAAAATTTGGTTAAAATAGCTTTTTCTTTTTAGTAACCAGATCGAAATAGTTGTTATGGGGAATTGAGAAAGAACTGAATAATTTTTGTGTATCCAACATTCTTTCCCTGGCAACATCGTACCATGACGGACCCCAACTTATTGCCCGCGAAGAAGCTACTGTCATTCTGGCTGAACGATCTGTTAGGTTGACACGGTGTTAAAACTAGTTCTCGATTTCCCATAAATCCCTCCTGATAAATTTTGTGTCGTACATTTTATAATTGCGTAATAAATTCAAGTGATTCCAAATAGTTGTTCAATTTCTTTTTACCTCGCGGCCAAAAATGTAGTTGCGATGCATTTGTAAGTAGACATCACTCCACTACACTTTATTAAATCTTACTAAGACTTTTGTAATAATAAAACATAATTTAATAGATTTAGAAACGGCTAATTACGAAAAAGGTATTTTTTTAAACAAAACTGCCTAAATTATTTCTTATTTTTGAATTGGTGATGCCATATTCCTTTTATTAATGATAATGCTATTTGTAAAACAGTTCCGTAACCACCTTTATTTAATGTTAATTTTTTTTATTGCAAACAGATCTAACATGTTTACGATTCAAATAACCCCTTATCTAAGACTCGATCAGTCCATGTTTAATTAAACAGAAGATAAACAGTTGATAATTAATGACAATGTAATTAATTATAAAATAATATTTGGGCATCGAAAATTGCAAATGCACCTAAAGCGACAAAAAATTGCGGTATTTCACTTCACATTTCTTCGGAGGGTAATCATAGTAAAAAGTTGTAGTAACATTATATAATTCAAAACTTTATCTCAGCGGACGCTTAGATTATTAAATTATTAAAAATATTTCTTGCCTTGAGTGCTCGTTTTAAACCCACAACAAGGAAATGTCAGCAAACTAAATAAAAGCTGGTTTTCGCTGAGTACTACACCTGACAAACAACCACAGTTATATATTTTTGTTATTTGTTTTTTGGGTGTTATGCCAAGTAACGCTAACTCCTTCTTTAGCCAACGTTTCGGACAGCATTGCAGTGTCCATCATCAGGGTGTTAAGTGTTATTTCAATAATTATGGACACTGCAATGCTGTTCGAAACGTTGGCTACAGAAGTAGTTAGCGTAACTTGGCTTATAAATACTTTTGGCCGTGAAAATCTTAAATCATATTTCACAGTTATATAACTTATTTTGTCAAAGGAAACCGTAATTTACACGCCTCTCCTATATTACAATAGATCATTCTAACCATTTACTTTGGTTACACAGCGTGACATAATATATAATTGTGTATGCATATCCGATGTATCTGGGATACAAAACTGACAGTGATGGTGAAGATTAAAAGTTGAAGAGTTAATAAGATTCGTGGATGTCACTACATTTTTTTAACAGGTTGCAATACAACTAATGTTCAGAGTCATCGCCCAATGGCACAGCATTGTATTATTTAAGCCATTATTGAGTTCCTTACTATTACTCAATTTTTTTCTTTTATGAATTTTTTTTTGAATTTATTTTTTTTGCTTTCCTTTGAAATGAAACTAACATTAATGTATCGAATTATACCGTTAGTTCACTGAGGATAATAAATTATTATAAGCAATAATTAGTCGTCTGTAATATCAATCATTCAAAAGTTAATCGTTAAAAAAAAATAAAATTCACAGAGTTAAAAATGGTAAACTACGCGTACGCACCACATGGGAAACTAACAATACAAAAAAATAACACCATGACCTGCCCCAAAAATCTAGACGTGAGGCGTGTAAATCGCAAAAGACCATAAAATGTTATGCTGAGAAGTTGAATTGTTTTTTTTACATTTTAAACCGACGATAATATTGGTCTTCTAAACCTCTTAGTTGTTGTGAACTTAATTTTCTGATTAGTAAATATTTGAATGTCTGCTGTTTAGGGCAAGATTCTTCTAATTTACGCTACACAGAGCATTATATAACCAAGTCAAATATTTGAATCTAAATAATTAACGCGCAATGCGTAGCGACCATTTCGAGAGGAATTTATTGTTGACGTTAAACGTCAAATCTTTAACAGCCTTATTTACGCCAGCAATAACCGGGAGTATAAGTTTGATAGGGAATTATTTAGTCTCAGATAAGTCAGCATGTAAAATTTTTCAAAAGAAAATTCCTTTTTCTGTCTTAAACCTTATAATCTGCTGCTCAGCCAAATGAAAGGTTGCAGACAAATAAACTAAAAATATGCTCGGTTACAATATAAAAAGGTGCATTTAAATGTTTTTGTGACAAAAAAGTCTCATGAAAATGAAAATCCACCATGAACTATTTCTTAATCGTAAATATTATTATAACAATTTTTATTTATTTTATTTCTGTACGTACCGTACCAAATCACTTTATGTAGTTACAGAAAGTATATTTATATTAATAATAACCATGTTTTACCTGTTGTTTTATAATATTAAGGGTGGGTATGAGAAGCCGATACTCTGAATGGAAAATTATATGTTTCCTGAACACCTCACTAGGAGACCCTGTGCTGAGGTGTTCACATGATTAAATATGATGCAACGTAACGACGATATAATATTATATGTAACTTTTAAATATATTTTTTCTCAATTATTATGTTACCTTATTTAATAAAAATTCTTCTTCAAAAAAAATGTTAATAATATTTCTTGGTAAAAATCACTAATTTAAGGTTTTTCGTTCGATTCTCGTCAAAATACCAGCATAATATTATGATCCAATCGATATATGATCCAATTGATCTAATCGATATAATTAAATGCCATATCTTATTGATTTTGATCTAATCGATATAATTATATGCTATCTCTCTTTGATTTTAATCTAATCGATATAATTATATGATATCTCTTATTGATTTCGATCTAATCGATATAATTATATGCTATCTCTCATTGATTTTGATCTAATCGATACAAATTATATGCTATCTATAATTGATTTTGTTTTGTGATCATTCAGCATATTCTACATCTGACCACAGATGTTGCGTATTTATCTGATGTAGATATTTAATAAACTCTCAATGATTACGTATTTTTAAATATAATTTCTCATAACTTACTTTATTTAACCTTTATTTAACCTTGCCAAACCTGACCTGCCCTGTAATCAATCTCCAACCGTTTCCTTTACCCTCCATTTTCCTGCTCTTTTTCCCTCCCTGCTCCATATTCCTTCCAATAACCCATCGGTCAAAATAACTGTTTAGCTTTTTTTTAGTACACTACTTTAACAATGGAAGCGTAATATTTAAATTTGACTGAAAACCTTTTCCGAAATTACCTCTTCCAAGTAAGTAATAAAGGTAACAATTAGAACGCTAAACAAAAAGTATTATTTAGATTACATATTCATGAAAATATTGTTAAGACAGCAAGAATTTTAATTCTTTAAAAATACTTTTAGGAGGTAGAATAGTATGATTAAACTCGTAGTATTTAAATCTTTGTTATTGAAATAATTTTTAATTAATAATTTATTTATTTTGTCTAAGATAAATACTTCATTATACATTTTACACAATAATACTTTGAGTACCTTTTGTTAACCTGAAATATTCCATTTTCTTTAAAACATTAAACGTGATAATTTTTTTATTAAAATTGTTGATTTCTAAGATAAAGCAAAAAATCACAAAGCGGTATAACTATTTATGATGCAATCCAATAAATAGTTTGTTTTCACTAAAATATTATTTAAAAATTTCGACATGCAATTTAAAAAAAGGGTCATCATAATTTCAATACTGACATACTCTTTTTTAGGTAGGTTCCATATATTTTCTTCTTAGCATACTTTTGTTCAGCAACAAAACAAAGTTAACCATACAACCAGTATCATGTTACCAAAACCCAACACAACACGCCCTTGTACTGGGCAGGCAAACATACTCTGAACTTGTTCTTCTGAAAGATTCAAATTAGTAGGGGCGGTAGGAGCTATAGCCACTGAGCTGGCTAAACAGAAGGCTGTATGTTGAACAACCTACACTGGCTGTGCTTTGCGAACTGCTCGAACCGCCGGACAATGCGAAGCTTTCCACCCACCCTTAACCGTACAGTGATTTCAGTGAGGCTGCCTAAATAAATATGAGCTTTTGGGAGAGATCGCACGCCATTCGATGAAAGAAAATTGCACTTTTTTCAAAAATAAATGTTATCAATTATCGTGTTTTATGTTATCGATAAAATGTGAAAAGTTAAAAACCGGATTGCAGGCCTTTAACCTTGATTTGACAGGTTTTCTAATAAACTTACAGTAAAACATGAATGTGCTATCGCGACATCGGAACACGTGTTCATAAAAGCTCTAATATTATGAATGTTCTAAAATTTTATTAGCAAACTGTCTGCAATCCATTTTTTAACCGGATTACTAATAATCTGAAGAGATTCTCATAATCTAACTCATTTTTCTCCTAATAGCTAATTATATGTATGACTCAAATGACCCAAAGAAATTATATTTTATGAGTCCTAAGAGTAAGTAATTCGCGTACAAACTGTATGGCAGGCGCTATACGGCTATTCAGTGTAGAAACATTTGAAATATTTCAAATTATCGGGAAATCTCCCAATATAATAAAAGCAGTAATTTGACAAACAGAATCTTGCAATGGTCTCATATTTAACTCAAATATATTGTCAAATTCTAGGTTTAGAGTTTAAAAGTCTGAGTTATAATCACAGTTTAATTGATTGGATATAATTATGTAATATATATCCACAGTTTTGTCAAATTAAATAGTGATTTCTTTCAATTGTGGTTTTTTGTCAAAATGCCTTTTGGTTCACCCTGATTCAGTGCCCGTCCAGCCTAAATATTTACATAAGACAACATCTCGGACATTGCATGTTTTGCTTACATCACTCCCCGTCCGGCGCGTGTTTGCCGGGGAAATTGTGTGAAAAGGTTTTTGTGTCCGGGCTTTCCAAAGAAAAAGGCCGGACATTAATGTATCAGATGGTCCAGTGTCCAGTCTTGTATAGTATGTGCCCCACTCCACTGAGATGTTTGGAGCCACAGAATGGTGTTATTATAAAAAAATTATTTATATTTATTAAAAAAACATATTCAATGGATTATGAATAAGAATTTTATTTATGAAGAATGTGTTGAAAAAAAATCAAAATGCTTTAATAAGGATTTATTAAGAACCGATAATAGAAATGGTATTATTTATAGTTTGGGTATAAATGTATTAACACGATTTGATATTAAAAATTTTGTGAAAAAAAAAAAATTTTGGTTCGTTAATTTTTACAAAGTTTTTTTATATTACTTTATTGTATTCTAAAAAATTAACACCAGAGCTCGCTAATTGTTAAAAGCTTAGGTGATGATGAGTCATCACGTTTTCGAAGTTTTATATTATATGTAATGCTTTTTACCTTAACTGTTTTTTGGTTTGCCAAAATATTAATAACTTTTTAACTGAAAAAATCTAGGATATTTAGAATTGATTACAAAAACAAACGCCTTTTATTATATAACACTATATGGTTCTGCAACCTCTATGCAGAAGGGTGGCGAAAAAACGGCTGGGAAGGAGGGAAAAGGAGTGGTAAGGAAATGTTTTCGTAAAACGTATAAAGTGGAATATATCGTTTAGGGTTTCGCTTCTTTGAGACTAATCACGTGTGCTCTGTTACTCAGTAAATATAAACAAGTGAAAATGAGAAACGTTTTTCCGTTTTTTGAACGAAAATAACGAATTTTACATTTTACGATAATTTTTTATGAAGATATTTTTTTGTATGGTACCTATATTCCATCTCTGTTCGTAGTGATATTTTTTTAAATGACGCCTTATCATAAAGAAGTACAACTTACAAGAATAATAATCTCGTTCAGTCAGATATAATTGGAATACCAACACATACTAGGCGCATTAGGTACAATTTTTGTTTTTAAAATTTCTGTTTTCATTGCAGAGAAAATTTTATGTTTTATGTTTTTAAGGTTATCACTAGGGTAACTATCGCTACCCGGTTGGGTGGTTGTGTGGCACGTATAGAGAAGGTATAAAGGAAAGGATTTGATAATGAGGGTCTCGAAGACTCAAGTATTAAATGAAGGAACGAATAAGGTAGTTTGGTCTATCCTTTAGCTTTGAAGAAAGAATTAGAAAACATGTGAATGTTGATTGTTATCGGCTGTTCCACTCTTGTCAAACGAATTTCATTATCACCTGCTGGTGATCTACTGTGAACTGTATACTTTTCAACTTCATAAATATACAAAAAGACAACCGTGACATTGGTACAAATACTGGCTTTGCAATATTCGCAAGTTTAAATAAATATGTAAATTTTATAAAAATGTCAAATTTGTGATTTCCTTAATATTCGACATTATTCGGTTTTCATGTTCGCCAAAAGTACACAGCAACCTGAATTAAATTTCCTAGAAATCTGAATACCCCTTCATCCCGTGTCGAATCTTGTCCTATTTCTATGACGATAGCCCTCACAGTTGTCAAGTCAAAAACTACCCTTGTATTATTCAGATGCGTGGCTCAAGGGGTGGGGAGTGGTGGTGGGAGGTGTTTAGTGCCTACATAGATCACCAGTCAGGGGTGGTCATCTGTCTATTGAGGATCGAGGGATAAGCGCTCTAAGAAAATAAATATAACGTAAATAATTGTTTTAGATTAAAACACCCAATTATTTGACGATGTACAAGGTTTTAAGGTAATTTTGTAAAAAATACAATTTTTTAAGTCTGATACAGTATGATTTGAGATTTTCACGGCCAAAAGTATTATAGTGATTTGTTTTTGGGGTATTATGCCGTGTTGCGCTACTTCCTTCTTTAGCTAACGCTTAGGACAGCATTGCAGTGCCCATCACCAGTGCTGATGATGGACACTGCAATGTTGTCCGAAACGTTGGTTAAAAAATGATATAGCGCCACACGTCATAATACCCCAAAAAAAAATCACTATAATATGCTCTTCACTGATATATAAAAAATATCAGATAAAATAATTGTTACCAATAGCCTCTAGCAATTTAAGATGTTATAATAATCATTTTATAGTCAAATGTTTAAAAAGCAAACACAATGTTTCGAAGTCATGATATTATTCACTTATCGTACTTTTTCTAAACTCTACATACTAGCATAAACTTTTACCACCAGAAAAGTGGGCATATTATGTAAAGTTCTAAAATGATTATTTATTACCAATCTACATTACCATTGCATCTGGTATGGAACCCAATATCCCATTTCCGAATCACAATCAGAAGCAGATACCGTAAAGTTATCGAAACTATTTTTAAACCGTATTTTATGTTGTCTATTCGCACCAATTTTCGTGTGAACCTATTTTCCGTGGGCTACATAAAACCTTCGAGGCGAAAACATAGGTGAAAAAAACTTATTGTGTTTTTACACCATTTCACATTTTGAACATATGTTTGGAAATACCTGCAGGATTGACTTTCGTGCAAGCTGACCCCGCCACCCTAAGTGTACCCCCAGTGGAGCCCGCCAGAAAGCTGTGGACAGAGCCAATATTTGTAGAAATAAGTTTGGCCACTATTATTGGATTAAAAGGTCTTGACTGCGGGGGATTTTTTGAGATGGGTCCTTAATCGAATTCCACCGGAGCGTTTGATTTACACCCTGACGAGACTTATTTATAACGGATATCAAACAGATTGAAATCTTACCGGTATCGAAATAAATAAATGGTTTGGTGTAATGGAGTGGAAAATATTTCTCTCAGCAAATATGAACAAGAGGATTTTTTTTTAAAGATTGTTGAAAAACATAATATGGTAAGAGAAATTTCAAACAACTAAAAATACCTTAGCAGCATCAAATCATTTTTTTTATCTGTAATTAAAGTTACACTAATCTTCATAATTTTTTATTTACTAAATTATGTTGTCAATATATTAATAAGGTTTAATAGATTTTTTAAAAAATAAGTTATGCATACTGAAGCTGAAAACAAATTAGCGGAACTGCACTCGTATTCATGTGATTTCCAAAGCAATGACATTTGGCGGATTTCTTTATGACTCGACAGTAAATAAACATATTTTTAAAACAACTAAAAAAAAATGAGAAAAAATACCTCCCACTACCACAATGTAATTGCAATACATAAATTAAATATTACTGTGACTAAATAATATTATCTACTCATTTAAAAAAAAATTATAGCTATGAACTAATCAGTGAATGGTGTACGAGTATTAAACATAAAATAAATAAAAGAATCAATCAAAATAATTCAAAAAATAAAGGGAAGAGATTAAGGTCAATAGTATAATAAATAATTAAGAAAGCAGTTAGGTACAAGATGATCAGGTTACATAAGACACTGCAAGTTATGGAGAACTTAATTTATTATTTATTTATTTATTTACAAAACTCTTCAATTTTTCTAACAGAACATTTCGCATAACCAATGCTTTGAAATCGTCTGTTGAATAAAGGAAGCATCTAAATAAATATTATTCTATTCGTGCCTCTTTCAGACAACCCCGAATATTAAATACGGTGCCATGAATTTTGATAGACGCAAATGTCTCGGAAATGTAAATGAAAAACATCGTAAGTAATACATGAATATGCATAAAGAATAAAACATTTTCAGACCACTTTGAAAGCATACTAAAAATTTAACGTGCGTAAACTCCCGATTAATCATGTAAACATCCCCTTTCAGATTAGCATTCTGGCCAAATACCCCAAAATCTGTTACCCTCAGAGACAAGAGAGCAAGTATTTTCATAATAAACCACTCTAATTACACACGAGACTGAGGCTATTGCGTCTTGAATAATTTATCAACCCCACTTGCTAGATTCAAATAAGGCTTAGTTTGGCTTTTAGCCGCTTTGGTCATCCCTGGTCTCCCAGGAAATGTGGAAGGAAGTGCTCCCATTGCCGGAGGTTTCTTCTATAAGGTTCTTTGATTGGATAACTGGAAACTTGGGTCTTCCGGCAGGTTCGTCGACCATTCGCAAGTTCCAGGAGGGAATTTCCAATTCACAAAGCAATACGGTTTGTGGCGGGCGGTAATTATTGCGAGCAATAAGCAATGTAAGCTTCAGTGGCTGTTAGCATAATCTATTCAATGCTTCATTGAACGGTGGTATGAATACTTAACACAAAAACACCGAATCTTATAGAATAGGCGAAATCCACATAGTTTATAAAATACCGAATATCATAAAATAGGCGATTACCATGTCGTTAACAAAATACTGAATAAAATAGAATAGACGATATCCACGTCGTTTATAAAATACTGAATCTAATAGAATAGGCGATATACACGTCGTTTAGAAAATACTGAATCTAATAGATTAGGCAAAATCCACGTAGTTTACAAAATATTTCTTTTAATAGAATAGTCGATATCCACGTAGTTTAAAAAGTACTGAATCTTATAGAATAGGCGATATCCACGTCGTTTATAAAATACTGAAACTAAGAGAATAGGCGATATTCACATCGCTTACAAAATATTGAATCTAATAGAATAGAAACAGTGTAATGTAAATGGTTAGATAATAAATGAAGGGTGCCAGTAATAATATTCAATTTTTTCGTAGTTTTCAATACGAAAAACAATTTGATTAACGCTTTTATCCCTAAATCATCTTTAAAAATATGTTTAAACAAAAATTTTCTAAATAATTACTTAAGAAAGCTGGATTAAATTCAGAGAAATATATTTCCTCTAAGGCACTAAAAATGTGCAATCACTGATAAGAGAATCACTAGAAGTGTGATCTTTGTAATGCCAGTGAACATATGGAAATTATCCCCCACCCCGCCCCCTGTACAGCTTGGACTCTACTCATTCGTCCGTTCACTCAAGTGGATCAGGGCCCAATGCTTCGATGACAAATAAGATCTTCGTTGATACAGCTTGGCTGGCGGCCGATTTTTATGAGGAAAGAATTTGCAAATTGGTGAAACTTTTTGACAAGATCTTGAATTTGAATGGCGATTTTGTTGAAAAATAGTGTAAGCCCTAGTTTTAAGAAGCAAGTAATAAAATATTTATAACTTTGAGGATTAAAAAAAATACATATAGCCAAACGGCGGTTACTTTCCGAACAGCCCTCTTTCGACTCTTAGTCAGACAGACTGCGAATTTATATTCTGCCCAAAAAAAAAATCCGGATATGAAAATGTTTTATCCATTTTACCAGAGGATTGAATAACATAATTTGTGAGTTTCAAAAGGCAACTAATTTCAGACCTATTTGCTAGTTATTAACTTGTATTATTTATTAGCTTTAAAAAAAATAGTCTTCTCTGTATATCTTCCAACGTTTAAATCATATACTCCTTAGTTTTTTACACGCATATTAATGACTATATACATGTACGTTATATTATACTTTGATTTTTTTTACCATTTCAAGTACTATTATTTAAATTCGATATTAATTACAGCGTTGGTAACAGACATTATTTTTCTTCTTTTTTTAAACTTCTGTATTATAAAACAGAAATATTTATTTATTTTTTATATACCTTACGAGTTAATTTTATTTTTTGTTTTCAGTCTTACTAGTTTGCAACAAATATGAATAATTGTATGCATATACGAATGTACAATGTACATACTTACTTTATATTTGAAACATTGCTTTATTTGCAATATCAGGTGTTAATATTTCGATTTGATGTTAATCTTAGTATTAGCATTTGATTTTTAATTTTTTGTATGTATTTAAGCTATTATCCATAGATTATGTTACATTCACATACATAAATTGTTAATTTCCTCTATAAAAGCTCGATAGGGCGTTAATGAATAATAAATAAGTAAGTATTTATAATTCAAGGAAACAGTTTTCGAATTTTAATTTATCTATAAATTTAATATTTCAAGCACAGAGTGCATAGACGGACGTTTCTGAAACAGATTTCATGTCATAAAAAACTTTGTAATATTTGGTTTGTCGCAAACATTTCATTCCAGGTTATTTTCTTTCATGTCACAAAATTTCAAAAAACACACGTAGGTACGCATATTTGAAAATTCCTTTCTCGGAAAATGCTTTCAAGGTATGGGCAGGAACTTTGAATTATTTGGTGAATGGTTTTTCTCATATCCTTCAGAATATAAAATTTTTAATAATAATAAAAATATTATTTACATGATTCGTATTGCGCCGTTTTTGTAAAAAACACCTCAGGGGCACACATCAAATAGACGTACGGTATAGAAAATATTCGTTATTATTGTCAATGGTTATTATTTGTTCCAGAAATAGTAAGATCCGTGTTCATTTGCATAAATGGCGTAACTGATTCTTATTTTTTTTTATTTTTACTCTGTACTATAGGACTTTAACGAAGTACTTTCGAGTTGTGTTATATTCATTCATAAATGTATTTAATATCTTCCGAATACTTCTCTCTACTCCTGTAAGCGAGGTTGCTTTTATTTTTTAAACAGCTTATTTTCAGTATGTAAGGAAAACATTTCTCAATAGATTATCTAAGTCAAAATATTACTACCATTATAGTAAAGCTCAACTGTTATGAAATATTCCAAAATTTTGGTATTCCCCATTCAAAGTAACTGTGATGTGATGTGATGACATTTAGAGACAAAATCCTTAAAATTTTTAAGGATTTAAATTAAAATGTATCGTATTAGTAAGAAGCGAGTAGGTACTTACCTCAAAGTTGGCAAAATGTATGTTTTTAATAATTTTTCCCTTAGTAAGGGTTGTTTTCTCAGAATATAAACAACCAAATTTCAAAGTTGATTTTCAAGTGCTGTGAAGGTTCTATTTAAATTATTACTTGTTTTCAGTTTTGTTAAACAACTTACCAATTATGATATAATAACAGAACATGAATTGAAACTTTACAGAACTTTAAAAACAACTTTGAAATATGATGAATTGTTCAAATTTTTTGAAACATTCCATCTTTAGATTTTCACACAGCGCTGAAGTTTTGTGGAAGCTACGTTTAAGATTGTTTAAACGCAATTATATTTTAACTTTTATCAATAATTATTAACAATTTGGTTGTCGGTGCATACCTACTTGCGTATTTCAAATACAAATTCAAATTTCAAATCACATTGTATTTAATTTCGTATATTGCAAAATTATTCCAGTTCAATTCATTCTGTTGAGGATGAATCATATTATCAGACAGGTGATAAAGTACTTACTACAATTAATTTATTAATTAATATGTCTTTATTTGAAATGTTTATTTGTTTTGTATAAATATTTTGCAGGTGTCGTAAATTATCTTAGCTAACATTCGAAGAGTATTTTTTTCCTTCAGAAAAATAATGATCTGAGGCAATTTCAAAGCCTCCGTGGTCAAGGGGTGAGGCTCTTGACTAGCAAACCGGAGGTCATGGGTTCAAATCTCATTGTGCCCATGTAAATTTTATTTGATTAAAATGTGTTATTCAATTATAACAATTCATTCTTTTTTATTGTAATATAAGGAATATAGATACATAAATATTTAAAATGAAATAAAATACTTTTTGTTTTAAAATCACGAGTTTTTAATATATTTTTGAACCGACCGGTTTCGCTTTACTCAAGCATCTTCAGGGTACAAATTATTACTAGACAAGAAGTACAAAGTGTTAACTTATATATAAAAAAAATAAGGGAGACAACATGATATAAATATAATAAACACAGAGAAATCATACAATACATTTACACAAGTACAAAAGACATGGGAAAAACCGAACGATAATTATGTAGTTTTAACAAACAACAAAAATGCTTTAGGCCGTGAAAATCTAAAAACTTACCTGATAATTATGTAGACTAATGGATTATAATAATGTATATGGAGAAACAAAGCATCAACTGACATGGGGTGATAAGGAGAGCTTGGACATTTTTAATAGTTTATTGGGAACAAACTTAATATTGTACTACTTGATATATCTAATTGATTATTAAGAATAGGACTTTTCGTTTTTACAGCTTTTTTTTATTTCCAGTGCTATAAAAAGAGCCACGATTCTTAAATAAGTTTTATGTTATTATAATATTTTTGTATGGATTATTGATTTTTCAATGTAATGTTTAGTTAATTTTTTTTTATAATATTTATTTCTTCTGATTGGTTAACAATTCATCGCAGTTCAGAAGGGAGATTATTGTAGTTTTTTATGGCTTGGTAAATATAATGGTGTTGCATTTGTGTTGTTTAAAAAAATAATTGATTTTAATTTCTCATTAGTTTGTATAATTCTTGGTATTCCTTGTTATTTTTTTCTTTGAACATTTTCGTAATGGAAGCTTGCTTAAAGATGTCATTGACATTTGGTACTGGAAACAATTTAAAAAGTGATTGTGTTGGGAATGTGGAATTTTTTTTAGTATTATACCAACTTATTTTTAAAAAAAGTTAGTATAATTGCGACACGTTCCACAGTGGCAGAAAGTCATGGTGTAAGACCACCAATAAGAATTGTAACGTTGCTTAAAATGGCTTCGGCCGTGTTTGGGGTTTAGATCTAGAAATGCCTGATACTTTCCTTCCTAAATCTTACCCATCTTCTTCCCCTCTCCACTACCTTCAGCAATATCACAAATGGGGATGCAAGTCTCGAGACGGTTGGGAGAAGTTGTATGTAGTTGTTGAAAAAAAAAAAAACATTTTTGAAATCTTTAATTATTATTATTATTTAAATAGTCTGTTCCGAAAGTACAGCTCACACTGGATGAAATCTGCCCATAATCCGCGCCAGTGAATTACTAGGATTTCACTCTTCGCTTACGAAACTGTGTATCGCCCTGTAGTGTGCTGCTGTGGTTCTCAAAATGTGTTGATATTATTTTTTTTAAATGCGTATTTCATCAATGTTTTAGTTTAAAAAATTATTCTTCTGTAAAATTATTAGGCCTCCTTTATTTTTTTATGTAATATAATGTCATATTTCTCTTATCTGTTGATTAGTTTTTTTAATGATAATGAAGAAACATATTGTTGTAGATGGAAATGGTGCCCTCAGTTAGTTTAAAATAGAACCGTTGAAGTATTCAAACAGCATACCCGATGAGAAAATGTAAAAAAAATATATTTACTGAGCATTTTAAATTTTCCCGGAATATTTGTTTACAGAAAAAATAAAATTTGCTATCGTGGATAATTTCCAAAGTATCAAAAACACATGTTTATTTAAAAAAGTTCCTCACCCATTTTCCGAGGTTTTTTTCGACTAATTTTCCTAGAAAGATTTTTTTTCAGAAAAATTAAGTTTTCCGAGTAAACACGAAAATTTACAAGCACCGAATTACAAAATCAGAAAGATTAATGTAGTACCAAACAAATATTGAAAATTTCAAAAATCAAAATTAAATATTGACAGAAAAAATCTAACTCAAGAACCCAATTTCATGTACGATGATACTCCTCGGTTACGGAAGTTTTTTGTCCCGGTGAGTTTGCTGCCACTGGATCCCTCGATATTATTTGGAATCGGTTCATTTTGACTTTTATAAAATTCGAAAATTGGAACTGTATCTATGATCAAAAATGTATCTTAAATGATGTTATATATATATATATATATATATATATATATATATATATATATATATATGGTAATCTTGAAATTTGAGAGCTCTCAAAACGATTTGGTAAAAGTTTCTGTCAAAATGCAAAATTTCGGTAAGCAATCGACATAAACCTAATGCTGTAAGACACTCCGCAGAAAAAATCCACACTGAACTGCGCTGCTGACCGTTACCTTACTATAATGAACTTAAATTTCTGTGCAGGGTCTTGCAGCACTCATTAATTACATCGATTGCTTACTGACCCGTGAGATAGCGGGTTTAGTAGAAATCAGTTGACATTCGTCCAGTGAATTTCAAATTATCGAAGTTATAGTACAACATACGTATATTATGTAGGTATTCACAGATTTTTTTTTTAAATTAATAGGATTGTGACAGTTAATTTTTTTTCACACATTCTTATAATTGTGTTGTATATACAAAGGGTCAAAACTCTACTATCAGGGAACTTGATTAAATTGTGCGAAGCCCATCAAAAAGCCGCATGCAAGCCTAGCAGCAAAAAAAACTCGCGGCGGCTAGATTTTGTCGGCATTTTTTTAAATTTTATCTTTGCTTTTAGAAAAATCACTGTGCAGCGTCATTTTAATAAAATAAAATAACTCACTTTGTTTAAATAAATATTTAATCATTTCGTGACAAGATACATTGCAAAATACCATGTCGACATTGGGTATGAAAGGAAGTTTACCAACTTGGAAAGGTTAAAATACTCCTATAAGAAAGCAGTAATATATCTCCAATAATTTTAATAATATCTACAGAAAATCCAAAGGACCGAACACTAGTATAAAATTTCAGGCAATAAAAAATTGATCGCACAATAATTCTCAAAAAGTTTGAGCACCTTCGTCCTGTTGCCATGCATTTGCTGCAGCTTCTGCATTGTGGATGCCGGACCCAAACACGAGATAACTTCCGGTTATAACAACGGACGTGACTCATAAAGGTCGGCTTGCAGACCCGCCAACTTTATTCATACAGTAATGCCGTTATCAGTTTGAACTTTTAAACATTGTTGTAAAGTTTGTCCGTGGAAAGTTTTTTCTACGTGGGATGTTCGTGTATTTTTAACGATGGAGGTATGATTTTATTTCATTTTTGGATTATCTATATAAGAATTATATTATTTCAGCATGTTTCTGATGCATTGGCCAACTTCTCTATTTGTATTTTTTAATAAATTTTTTTTAGAAGAAGAAATTTTTAAAAAGTGTGATTTTTTTGCCTCTTGAAAACTCAAACACTGCATACGATTTTGAATCAGAATAGTTGTCAATCATCTCTCCAACTGTGCTTCTCTCACCCCAGTATATGTCGTATTTTGAATCAGACGACTTCCCGATACTTGTCAATCATCTCTGTAGCTGTGTTTCTCTCACCCCGTATATATATCGTATTTTGAATCAGATGACATCACGTTAGTTGTCAATTATCTCTCCAACTGTGTCTTCCTCACCCCCGTCTATATCGTATTTTGAATCAGATGACGTCACGATAGTTGTCAATCATCTCTCCAGCTGTGTTTCCCTCACCCCCGTATATATCGTATTTTGAATCAGACGACCTCCCGATATTTTTAAATAATCTCTCCAACTGTTTTTCCCTCACCCCCGTATATATTGTATTTTGAATCAGACGACGTCCCAATAGTTGTCAATCATTTCTCCAACTGTGTTTCCCTCACCCCCGTATATATTGTATTTTGAATCAGACGACCTCCCGATAGTTGTCAATCATCTCTGCAGCTGTGTTTCTCTCACCCCCGAATATGTCGTATTTTGAATCAGACGACGTCCCGATAGTTGTCAATCATCTCTGCAGCTGTGTTTCCCTCACCCCCGAATATGTCGTATTTTGAATCAGATGACGTTACGATAGTTGTCGATCTCCAACTATGTTTCCCTCACCCCCGTGTATGTCATATGTGTTTCGCTTTTACTTCAATCTTTTGAAACCAATCTCCCGTTCTTCGTCTTGATTAGCAAAAATTGAATTTGTCTATATTATTCAATTTACTACCTTCTGGAATCCTTAATCATTTTATCTGATTTTTGAACAAATACAAACAAAGCTTACCATAATAAAATATCACACCGAAAGTGTATTTCGTTGAAACCATTTAAATAAATATCTCCGATACACCTCCGCCCTTCTTACAGTTAAATAAATAAAACCTCCATTATCAACAGTATCAAATGTTGGAACAATATTTTGAAATTGAAGACTTGTAATATCTGGTAATATTATACTCTTATACACAGTTTGTGGAACAGCAAGATCAAAGATAAATACTTTTTTGTTTTATTTTTTTTTTGCGTACATAAGTTTCATTAATAATCGAAAATATGATGGCATTTACTTTGTCAACGCGACTGAAAATGTTGGAAGAAAATAATTCTAATAATGTATGTGCTATAATAATAATTATTGGATAATATATTTCATGCTTTTAAAAGATTTTTTTATCAACACAAACTGTAAAACAGAAATCAAAACAAGGAAATCGTTAGCAAAATATTTGCTTCTTCAATAATCTGAAAATATTTATTTATTTACTAACGCCCATTAAACCGATAGCTCAGGGAGTGGAAACACCACCATTGCCATCTCAAGCCAAAATGTGTACTACTGAGCTTGGGCTGAATGAATTCCCCAAGATATAGGGTCGCATCTCTGAGTATTCCGACCTTAACACAGTACTCGGGGCTCTGCTTGGGGGAACCTTCTATTTCCCTAGATACGCGTAGAACCAAAAATGGACGATTAAAAAAAATGTTTTGGGGAACTTGGAGAAGTAGAGAGGAGAGCTGAGGCCACCTCGGTGGACTCTTCACTCTAGGGGCTTTCGGGGAACCAAAGAGTGGAGAGGAGAGCTGATACTACCTCGGTGGATTCTTTCGTCGTGAGGCCTTTAGGGAACCCGAACAATGAGGAACTTTCGAAAAACACTTTCCGCTAGAGGATCCTCCTGGGGATCCATACGCGGGAAACGTTCGTAATAATGATAAAGTCCATTAAAGGCTTTCGTGTCTTTTATATAAAACAAATATATCTAAATATGTTTGTGTGCTTAACGCCGAAACAGTTATCACTATAATATAAACTGAAATTCTCGATTTTTTAATTTGATTTCTTTTAATTATAAAATATGCATAAATCGACCTCACCTCCACGAACACAATTAGAATAAATAAAATGTATTACTTTCAATTTGTAAAGTCCATTAATCTATTGGAGGCTTCAACACGGGTAAAGTACCCAGTGGGGCCCACATTACCAAATAATGTTTTAAAACATATGTACTTAGTAAAAAAATAAAATAAAATATTTGGTATCCACTGTTTTTTATGCGCAAACCGTGATTCGTACAGGGATTTCCACTGTATCAAGTTATTAGGGAGTACGTGTTTGGAATTTGAAATACCGTTCGATTGGTTGAATACGTTTATGTAAAGTTCGTTTGATTAAAATCAGACCATTAATAAATATTAACCAGTTAGCATTTAAATAGTTGAATTATTATAATGTTTTTGGGCAGCGATCGTTTCGCCCACATGGAGGTGGGTTTTTGTTAAGGGAACAAAGGCTATGACGGTCTGCAAACAAATTTTAATCACGTCTGTAAATAGATGTCGAGGTCTAAAGCAAACGGAGAAAGTTCAAATTAATTAATACTGTGAACATTTTGAACACAAGTGTTTTAAAGAATGTAAGAAACATCCCTAACGTAACCTAACCAATTTAAATATATTTCAAGGCTATAAATATATTTAGGTACTTAATAAAGCAGAAAATTTTGTTTGAGTAACCACTTAACACTCTGGAACGGTGAGTTTTGGTGTTGTGAAAATGGATCAGCTTTTTGCTATCTGGAATTATAATTAAATGGAACACTATACGTAAGCCCTAAGAAAGCTTGAGATATGCAAAACGTGGTTAGATGTCAATACTACATTAAATTCAATTAAGTAATTAACGAGTATTACAAAGAGTGTATTTAATTTAATATAATCCTGTACAGTGAATGCTAAAGTATATATTATAGTGGGTGTGTTAGAGGAACGTTGTATGGTACATACTCTCATTATCGACCCGGTGGACGACCAGTACGACCACCATTCAAAATTGAAATGTTGCGTTGGTTCAAATATCTTCCTGTCTCACGAAAAACCACAAATTGGGGATGCCTAAGCCCTGCAGGCTCATAACAGTTGGGACTCTTAAGCGGTATCCATGTTTAAAAAAAGATACATTGATTAAGCTATTTTACATCGGACCTTATTTTACGCCACAGATATTTCATCGAAAATTAAGTATTATTTTTATGACGTGTATTAAATTTAAATTGAGTTTATCCCAGGACATTTGTTAGTTCGATAAAACTCCGCCAGAGGTGTGGGCTGTTTTGCAAATAATCCGACAGTTCCAGAAGCTTAGCCAATCACGAGTCTTCACCACCTGTCAAATCGGATGTGGCGGTGCTACTTCACGATGCACTGTGCCGGCTAAAGTTTTCACTTTGTGTTACATAATTTCCGTAGACACAAGACTGATGAGAATTATAAACCTTGTGAAACACAAACATATATTGCACATTAGTAAGAAGAACCAAAATTCAATCGAATACCTAAATAATTCAACCCTAATTTTAATACTGATGGTTCATATGATGATCGATGATTTTTAGATATACACTGTTGCAATTTATTTATGTTTGGTTATTTTTTTACTTTTGTCCTTTTAATACTTAGATACTGTATTTTTGTTGTGATGATGATGCCTACTATTTATCACTTTAACCATTTGAAAATATTATGTATTTAATTAGTAAATAGACCAGCTCCCCAGTTAGACCCGAAATTTCTTTACTAACTGGGTAATCGAAATGTTTAATGAATGTCATTTATAATAAAAATCATCCTGTATTTACTTCAATTATAAAAATATATATATATATATATATTTCAGTGCAGTTATTGTATCTTCATAAACCATTTTTTCAGAAAATTCAAAAAGAAAAATGTTTGATACTTTTAGAAAAAAATTGTTGAAATTTGCCAATTTCCTTAAAATATGATTAACACGTATTATAAGATATTTTTCCGACTATGACTCTATTCAGGTGATTTGATAGATCCATCGTTCTCAGGATACTTTCTAATGATTCCACGCAAGAAGTCCCGGGTGCTCATATCGCCATAGATATGAATGGCCAACCAAAGAAATTTGTAAATATGTGTTTTATAGACGAAGAGACCAGAAGAGTTATTAGGAGAAAAGAAACACAAAAAAGGAGATTTCTCGTGGCTACTTAAGCTCAAGAGGATGTCACAAAAACGTCCCGTTCTTGTACAAATATTATCAACTGTATACAACTATTTTTATGTTGTTTTTAAATTTATATAATACAGGAAAATACTTTTCCTCAGGGCTTATGTCATCTTTTGGTATGCTGTTTGAAGGATCTTTTCTAGGGATAGGAAGGAGAGGATGTTTTGGGAAGGTAAAAAGTATAAGGGTTGGGTAGGAATCTCAGAATCAGTGTGTTCAGGAGTGACGGATATATCCCTCCCACTGCGGCGCAATTCAATGGATCGAGAAACCAGTTGGAGAGGTCTAAGGGTCTTTCCAAACCAGCTGGAGGGCAAGCGCATCCTGAACACACCTCACCCGATGAACCCGGGCACCCCTGCAAAATTACTAACGTAGCAAATCACTTGGGGTGACATGGTTCCAGGGAGGAGGTACCCATACTCGCGTTCTAAATTAATTGGTTCCTCTCCGGGCTGTGCATCGGTGTCTAGGTAATAGGGGTACCATAATTCCACTGTTCTCGGACACTTAAAACTATTGTGTGGCATAAAAATCAAATCGATCGAAATTTTTTTGATTGCATCAATAATATCAGAACTAAGTCATTTATATACCTTGTACCTAGAATGCATGCAGTTGGAAATATTTTCGCAAAAATTGTAGATGTGTTTAACTGCACGGAATATAGTTACAAGAAGGCTTTAATAACATATACCAGTAGTAATTTGAATTAAGATTAGCACAATACTTTTTTTCTGCATAGGTTAATAGGAAAATCTTACTTTTGACAACAGTTCATATGAATTATTACGTACATTGACCAGTCGGTGGCTGAGTTGACATCGCGCTTGGGCCCCACCCAGGCGTAGTGTGTTCAATTCCTCGACTGGCTAAGTCCTCCATCACAACACAAGCAACATTTTCCGCTAACTGTGGTGGTAGTAGGAGATTTTCAAATATTGTCAGGTTATTCGAAACCCGGGAATGTTTGTCTTTCTTTTTTAAAATTTAAATTTAAATTATAAATGTCTGTAAAAGCCCATATTGGCGTATAAAATAAATAAATAACATTAAAAAATCTTTGTAGTCGGTATAGATCACGTTATTAACAATATTCGTTTAAGTATGCATTTATATAGTAAGGCGTTGTTTTAAGTACGACTAGTGGCATATCTGCCCGAACAACATCAGCTGCACCCCCGCCCGGTCGAGCGGTGCCTATGACTTTACAAGGGCTCGAGAACGTGTTTTCGCTGTATTCCTACAAAGGTTCCCACAAAGCTTCCAAAGCTCAACGCTGGAGCTTTCATGCGGGAACTTACGGTGCAGAGTACACCCTCTCTGCTCACTGCACTATATGGGTATTGCAATGCGTAGAGAGTATAGGAATTAAACGGGCCGCAAGGGTGCAGAAAAAGGCTTCCAGTACTAGGGTACACTTTGCTGAGTTCTGAACAAAATGGCTCTATAGATTTAATGAAGTTTGCTTATTGAAATGTTAACTCAAAACTCAAGCTACAAAACATACTTATTCATTACTCTCTAACCAAGAAATTTATTGAATAAAAGACCTATGTGAAAGAACCTTAAAATTACAAATTTCGTCAAACCAATATGATCCAACTATATCAGACCTATGTATTCAAGTTTTTAACTTTTTGTGTTCACACATGTTTTCAATGTTGAAATGCTGCAACACTAAAGTGTTATATCTCATTGAACTTACCTTAATTGCTATGTTTGGTAAGGAATTTATATATTCCTTTTTTTATAAAATAAATAAAGTAGCAATGCCAAGCGGTTTTCATCGTTCTTTATTTTAAAAGTTAATAATATTCGAATAAATGGCGATTATGAAAAGCACAACGTGACGTTGTGAACATTTACAATATTTTATTGAAAAGAAGATAATACTAATAAATCTAAACGAAACATGAAACAGAACAAAGCATAGAACAATAAAAAGGTAAAGGTCTCAACTGGGAATCGATTCCAACATCTCTGTTTAACCGGAACAACGCCTATAAACACGCGGCCACTGGGTCCTAATTTGTTAAAGTCATTATTTATAATATTATTCGTATTTTGGAAACACATTGAAAATATACGTAAAAACGTATTTTTAAAACTCCATCAGACAGATAACGCCAACTTTCTGTCTTCAGTCGTGGAAATCGGTTCTTGCAGATGTTGTTAAACAAAGGAAGTTAATTAACGGCAACTAGTTCTGCCATACTATAACCTTCCACAGTTCAGATAAATGGACATAGAGGGCTTCCAGATTACGGGACTACAATGGAAGACTTAATTTGTGCTCCAGCTTTCTGAATCATTATTCATTCCGGAATAAGGCTTGTAAATTAGGAAATTTAATTAATTTTTTTCAGCTTTGCATAATTACTGGCTTCGCAGTAAAATTGTGAATGGATAATATGTACATAACATTTGTATAGTCTTACATAGGTCAACGACAGAAACGACAAAATTTTTAATTTTTGTAACTAGTAGGTATATGCGTTTTGTGTCCACTTCAATTTTGTTTCAACTTCATTAGCTCGGTAAGTAGAGCAGCGCCCCAGAAATGCAAAGGTCCTGTGTTCAAGTCTGATTTTTCTGTTTCAAATTTTTTTCATGATTATAGATGGTTAATTTTTCAGTTGCTGTAGTAAGCATGTCACAAAAGATTAATTTTTTAATTATATTTTTTAGAGCACCCCTGTATGTACAGTGTAAATAAGGGTAGAGGAACTATGTTGCCAACTGATTGGGCAGTGTTGTGATGCGGGTTAAGGTAGAAGCTGTGGGAAGGGATTTATTACTGTGAGTCTTGAACAAACCCAGATTATATGAAGAATAAAAACAGATGGCTGTAGCTCGTTCCACATACGAGCCGGCTTACACAAAAAGAAGCCGAAGAAATAAGCCGTTCTTGTGTTGTCAACACCAAGCGCGAACGAGTGTTCACCTCGTGTCCGTCGAGTTTCATGCATGTGCACCCATGCGCCGGGGATCAATGCTGATAGATCCATTAAAATACCCGCAGAACAGAGTCAGCATGCGTACATTGCTTCTGTGATTGTCAATCAGATGGACTGCCCCCCTGTACAGTAACAAGTTTAGTATGCTTGAGATTTGCTCAGGGTGGGCAGCTGGTCATTATTAAAGAATCTGATAAGCATAATATACATGTTATTATTTCGTGCTGACATATTTTTCTTTATTTACAGATCTGCTGAGTGCTGAAGAACTCCTGAAATTTATAAGGTAAAAATACAATATAATCCTCTTGTGTGCAAAGAGCAACAAAAACATCACTGCCTAAATATTTGAAGTAATGTTTTATTTCTGAATGCTGGTCTCTCACCACAGGGATACTTCTTCGTCTTTCGTGTGGTGGGGGGATTCAGAGGGGAACATCTATATTAGTGAGCCAGACTACCTTATATTTCCCGCCAGGGAATGAATACAGCGGGCATTCTTTGACCACATGTCGGGTATTATTCACAGCACCGCATTCACACATCGTCGACTCTTTGATGTAACACCTGTTCATCATATGGGCACAGCGGCTGTGGGAGGACCTAATCATATTGATGGCCTAACGATAGTAAAAGGATTTTGTACATCTTCTATTAGTTCAATTATTTTTTGTATCCGTTTTTAGTTTAAAACGCTGATTATCTGGATTCATAATGAAAGCTCTTACCACTTTGCTTCGGAGATATCACAGAGACCATACTTAAAGAATATAATATTGTTACATAAAATTAGTATGTCGGGCTGCGTTAAGGACAAGATAATACTTTAAAAGAAAGATTTAAGAGGATGATAACTTATTCTTCAACAACTCTTTTTAACACCGCAAACTTCGGGTTTTATCGTAGCTTAAATTTCGAATAAATTTACATAAGATTATTAGTTAAAGGATCTCTTGATAAAAAAAAAATTTCGTGAAATTTTTTTCCTCTCACTGGTTCTCCTCCAAACTCAAAAAAACTATCATCTCTATCCTCCAACTAATCTTATACCACTCTCTAATCATGCCCTGCCATCTTCAGAAACTTGTTTGTACCGGTTTTCCTTGAATAATTTATTTACCAAAACCATTACTTCAGCTTTGTACACTTTGTAAAATTACCAAAACCCAATAATGTGAAAATTCTATTAAAAACGTTCAGGTTACCTATCAAAATTTCATTACACGGTTTTCATTCTCTGAAAGGTTAATCTGAGTTTTCATCCAGATTATAATTTAAAAAACTATTTTTTATGTATTTATGTGTAACACGGGCGTCGCCGGCCTTCAAGCTAGTGAGGGGGGGGGCTAATTTTTTTTATACAGAGCTTTCAGAGAACGAACAAAGAAGTAGTCAGAATAAATATGGAAAGAATAACTAGAAATATTTACATACTAGCTTACGTGTACCCGGCGTTGCTCGGCGTTATGAAGAGGGCGGTTTAATATTTTGCATTGGAACGATCAAATGAAAATTGTATTTTTTAGTATGCGTAGATTACCTACATACTTATAAAAATTAAAAAAAACTTTAAAAATAATTTCGAAAACCGCACATTAGTCACAATTACTCAATGATTTTGGAACCCTGTAGAACGTAGAACTATGACATCCACAACTGGAGTAAGTAGCGAGAGAGAAGGGAGTAGAATTTTTTTTCAACGGTATTCCCTTGGGGTATGTATGTGCTGTGGGTAAAGTAAATGAAATATTAGTTTTTTATGTTCATGAACATACCGGTAATGCGCCGCAGGCGAAAAAAAATTTAGGTTGAAACGCAGACCAATAAATTCTTTGGAATTTTTTTTCGGAGTCAGTACAACAATATTTAGATGAAAATTCTTAATATTTTTTTAAACCGAAATATTTTGTAATTGTTTAACCTTTAACACATACCAGTTTGTGTGCCGAGTGGACAAATGCTTCGAATTCCCACCGAGGTGTAGCGTCTTCACACCACTACTAGCTAAGTCGTCCATCATTGCACAAGCAACATTTTCTTCTTGAATTTTTGTATTCTGGGTCCTCATGTGTATATCATTTTAGAACCTAGCTGGGGCCCCCTCCGCCGTTTGGGCCCTATGGAAAATTGATAACCATTATCAACCATTTTCACAGAATCCCCTCTCTTTAGGCCTCAGCCATATTTTGACAATAAAAACTTTCCACTTTGCAATAAAATCTGAATAAGTGGAATATTTCGAAAACTAAAAACTACTTTTGGAAGGTGATAAAATACGCTTTCAAATGTTATCATAATAATTAAAAACATATATTTTTTTATTTAATTTTTTTGAATGTGTAAATAAAAATGGCTCATATTACGTTTTCCGTAATTAAAATCACTGATAACGAAAAATATATTATAACCCACCTATTTTGTTAGACATTACAAACATGACACCTCACTTTTTATCGTTTCATACAAAAAGTGAGGTGTCATGTGTGTAATGTCTAACAAAATAGGTGGGTTATAATATATTTATCTATAACCCACCTATTTTGTTAGACATTACATAAAAAGTGAGGTGTCATGTTTGTAATTATTTTCGTTATGATAAAAAAATAATTTATATTTTATCAAGTATTTTTGTATGATAACGAAAAATATATTTTAACCCACCTATTTTGTCAGACATTACAAACATGACACCTCACTTTTTATCGTTTCATACAAAAATAATTAATTAACTTTTTTTTTAAATTCGGTTTCATAAAAGTATACATGTAAATTCTTCTGTAATTCTTTTTTAGAGTTGAATATAAAGCGTAGTGTTTTCTCTTTTAAACACCGTTTAGATCATGTTACTTCACCATGACATTAAGGGAGATGCAACAATTTCTGTGATACCATGTGAGTTGTTCCCAAAATATACCAAATTAGCCTGAAGGGTTAATGAACTTATATTCAATCGGGGCCTCCTGTGTGGAGTTTATGAACGACGCGTTACTTTGTATCTGGTACTAAACTTGCCACATTTACTTTAAAAAACAACACACCCCTAGCACCCTCTGCCGACGACCTTGGGCATAAATATTTTGCATAAAAACTTTGTGTTTAGTGAGAAAGCATCATTTTATCCGAGTTAATCGCTAAGTTTGAAATATCAGTGTGTGCCCTATCAAAGTGATGGTAATGATCTTTCTAAGATAGGGTTAGTAATTTATTTTTTTACATTAACCCCACACAAGTGGCCTAGAGGAAAATAATTTCCCTCAGGGCCTATGTCATCCTTGGAGATATGTGGAGGGTCTTTGTAAGGAAAGGAAGGAGAGGAACTCTGAGAAGGAAAAAGGTATTAGGGGTGGGTAGGAACTAAAACGAATCTAGAGATCAGTGTGTCCAGGAATGATGGACGTATGAATCCATCCGTCTGGCTGCGGTGCAACATGATGGGTCGAGAGCTGGAGAGATCAAAGGGTCTCCTCAAACCGGCCTCTCCCGTTCTGTCCCACGAAGCAAGTGTGCACGCGCATCCGTCGCCAAGATCTGGACACACCTCACCTGATGAACCTGGGCACCCCTTCTATGTCACCAAACGTAGCGAACCACTTGGGGTGATTTAAGGCAGAGGTGTTGGTTATCCAATAAAGAGTTCCAGGGTGGCTGTACCCGCACCCGGCTACAAAATAAAATGATTGCCTGAAATAATTGATTTCATTTTTTGCGAACGGGGAGCTTCTCTGATTCCATTCCGCATGATTAAAAAGTCTTTCAACGGTTGTGTTTTGATTTCTGACGCAATGGAACTATTTCCTGGCATATGGAAAATGTTAAGGATAAAGTGGAAAAAGAATGATAAGGGAAAACCACAATTTTTAGGTATCGGTCTGGTCAAATCAACTCAAATAACATTGGTAAAGCTAAACAAGGTTAAAGCTAAAGCTCAAATACAATAAACAAGTGGAAATAAGTTAAAAAATGTTTTATTTTCTATTTTAATTGGTAAAGCTATTTTAATAAATGTTTTCATTCGAAGTGGTGGCGTGTTATTAGTCACTTAGGTTTGCATCTTCAAATGTTTGAAAAAATTGTTGGAAAATATTGCAACAACATTTTTGAATTTCTCATTATTGCATTAAGAAAATCATTCAATTTTTTGGGTGCGACGTTCGAAAGTCAGCCGAACTCGAATCATCCGCTTGTCGGGCGTATGCTCTGCTAATTACGCTACTGTCAGTTTCAATTACTTTGTTTTAATTTACGTATTTTTCTTAAATTGCTATACTTTTCCAATTAATTTTCCGTGGGACGCATCCATTTTAATGAAAGCGAAGAATCGATCAGAAAAAAATCGATAACGTAGATAGTATCTAGGCCCTGTCTAAATTTTAGGTTAAAAACTCGGAATTGTAGAAATCTGAATAACTATAGTGTCAGGAATCACTGGTTAAAGTGAGTCAAGTACATCCCTTAACACTCTATATTTACTTTGCTAAAAAAATATATATTTGAAATGTTTAGTTTTTGTACGTATTACGGTTCAATGATATTTCATCAAAATGTAATAATTCACGATAAATTCAAAAACTCCAAAGAGTAAGATAATTAAAGTTATATTATTGTTCGTAGCTAACACTTGATGGTCATCCTTTGTTAAAAAATAAAAGAAATTTACAAAACGAGTTTATATTCAGTTTATCGGTAAGGTTTCGAAACCACAGAACCTCCTTCAGAAATATAATTAAAGTTAAAAATTGGTAACTAATGGCGTACTTGTTCCTCCCAGCACTGCGCTGTGATCGGCTGTATCGAATGTCGTTCTCTTTGGCAACGGAAAATCGATAGCCTTTATTTAATTTTATTTCATAGTTAAACGCGGGAATAATTGATCGTTAAATCAATAACTGTTAATGAAAATATTTCAATTGCCATTATTGTTAGTGTGATGTTAATAACACGGAGAAAACTATATCACATTGAAAATAATAATGAAGATGCTGTTATCTTAGTAAAGCGGAGTTTTGAGTTCTTCCTTCCCGATTTATTTTGTCATATGATTATTTTTTAAATTTGATTTTACCAGCTGGGCTTTTGCATAAATAATAAGGACGAAATATAATGAGCTATCTATAAAAATACAAAAACGATTTAAAGCATAGCCTTTCAAATTGTATTGAAAAATACCAGGTGTCATATCTTGTTATTTTTAAATGACCTAGAACACGGAACTGGAATTTCATTAACAGAGTCTTTCTGTGGTTTGGTGAGATCTCTACATCCTGTTCATTATATCTTAATAAAAATGAAAAAAAGTTCTATGTTTTAAATTACTTTATTTGAGCTACACAGGTCGACCGATTTCGAATTTCGATTTCTCAACCTTCCTCAATATGTTTATTGTCCTAGGAAGATTGAGATCAACTGAAACCGGTCGACATGTATAACTCGAATAAAGTGGTTAGGGGTAGTTAGCGGCGTGAAAAAATAAGTGTTTAATTTTTTTTTCACAGTAGTTTAATTTATTTTATAAAATAAATAGAACAATATTTTTTAAATATGTATTTATTGTATTGTATTGATACCGTCCCACAATTTGTCATTGAGGTGGTTCATCTAAAATCAATCAAACAGACAAAAAATCATTGCTTTAATTCTTTCTTTAAATGAAAGAAGCGTAAGTTTAATGTTATAAAAATAGAAGTTTTAATAAATAATAAAATATGCCCTTCAATCAGGCACCAGTTTACCATATTTTCACTAAACTCTTTAAATCTCTTAATTTGTGTAAAAAATAAACATATGTTTACAAGACGAGGTTTTATACAAAGCAAAGAATAACAAATTATTATGAGCAATAATTATTAGCCTGAAACACAAATATAAATTTAAAAAAACCATCCGGAAAAAAAATGCCGCCGATGGGAATTTTCGTCGTTTCAGGCTAATAATTATTGCTTATGATAATTTCTTTAAATCTCGTTCAAACTGGTCACTGACTTTGACAACATAGTCGAACAAATATGGCGATTACTTGGTCTACAATAAATATATTTTCATTATTATTAAAAATATTTTTTAATAAAGTTGAAACATAAAATTATAACTTTGTATTATTTGTTTTATAACATAAATTAAACTACCGCCAATTTTTATAAATTTACAAAATTCATTATTTTTCACGCCGCTTACTACCCTTAACACCTTAACACAAAGATTTTTTTTTAATTTTGCTCATTTCAAGCCATAAAGCGTTGCTTTCTTGGACAATTTAAATCTCAATAGTTCATCTAACTCCTCAGGCCTCTTTGCAATAAAAACCAAATACTTGGAATATTTCTGAACGTATCTGAAAACTAAAAGCAGTTTTAGAAAGGTGAAATAAACATATATTTTTACAATTGTTAAAATTTTTACTGCAAACATTAAAAAAATAAATAAATAAACAATCGCGTTGGCAAGGACGACTTAGCGGTTGCATGCGTTGGCCGCCTTTTTTTTGCCTTTTTTTTTTTTGCTATTTGTTTTTGGAGTGTTATGCCGTGTTGCGCTAACTCCTTCTTTAGCCAACGTTTCGGACAGCATTGCAGGGTCCATCATCAGGGCAGATATGTTATTTATTCAAAGCGCAACACGGCATAACATCCCAAAAACAAATAGCACAAATACTTTTGGCTGTGAAAATCTTAAATCATACGATTATTGTCGGTTTTCGTGCACACATCAAAGGATCTTGGGACCAACCCGCAAAAGAGCACTCACACGTTGGCGCGGTCCTCAGTTCGCAATACTTATTCAGCGAAGGCACTCTTGTTGATTATTGCGTGAATGATTATTTACGTTTACGAATTACTTACGATGATTTATATTTTAAGGTTTGTATTTCCACATCAGTCGACGACGTTCATATGTTGACGAGTGTGGACTGGGGGCTTTACAAACGTTACAGACAGATCATTTTTTTGTCATTTCATAAGAAAATATCAAATTATTTTAAAAAAGTCTCATGAGTTTTTTTCAAATTGCGGTCGGTACCTTTGATTTCACAAAGATACATTTTAATTCTCCTGTGGTTAACTTCTAGATTTGAATATATAGCATAGTGTTTTTTTTTCTTTCTAACACCATTCAGAACATATTAATCCCCACAACACTAATAAGGTACAACGATTTCTCTGAGACCACATGAGTTGTTTCCAAAGACGAACAAATTAAGATTTAATTAACCCTGAAGGGTTAAATACATCATTTTTACCCTGTTTCGTTACAGTAAAAGCCCTTTGAAAAATTGGTAAGTCTCTGAAATTCACAACGTATAATCGCTTGTGTAGATTTTATAATTAGTGTGGAGAGCTTATTTTCATTGTAACACCAATTTTATTAAAAATGTTTTTTAAAAAACAACTTTTTTTAAAATCAATGAAATTATTTTAGCTAGACATTTGTTTCTCTATTATCTCTAGCTTCTCTTTATACCATTTCTAATTTGAGTGACCTTTTATATAATTTTGTAAATATGTATTTTCAATTTTATCTGTTTTGTTTTTCAATATTTATTTATGTATGCAAACTAATGTATCCAATGTCTGAGTAGATTTTTTGTGATATTTTGTTCATATTATAACATTTTTATAAGCAATAATTATTAGCCTGAAACACTCATCCACATTGAAAAATCTCCTGATAAAATATACATGACGCCAACGGTACTTGAACCCGTGTCCTTTCGATTTCCGGTCGACAGCTCTGACCACTGAGCTATGGCGGCTTATCTCTTATCCGCTATATAATTCAATATATACTAGTGTTTCATTCAACAATTACTGCTTGTTACATTTTTTCACCTGAAACAACAAGAATAAATAAATAATTATTGCTTATAAAAATAATTGTTACCCTTTGTGCTATGCATAAACAATCTTGTCTTAAAACATTAGTTTACCAAAAAAATAATAATTAAAGTTTTTATAATTGGATTGTTTTCACGTAAGTGAGATAAATTTAGCAAGTATAAATAAATTTTCCTTTACCAAACTTCTCTTCAGTGGCACGCAGAAAGGGTGTAATGTTGCAAATCTCTGTCTTTGTATAGGATTCATTTTTCATCTGCAGGGCAACTGCTGTCATAGAAATAGTCTGAGAGGGCGTATTTCGGATAAAGTAGATAAAAATACTTCGAACATATTATATTTTCAATTTAAATCAGGTTGTTCGATTCTCTCTACAAAACCTACATCCTACATCGAATATGTACCTTACAAAGACCGGCAATCCTCGTAACAAGACTAGACCAATTGCCTATTTGCTTAATTACATTGAATTCCGATACCCTATCGTACTTGCGACTCTACAGTCACGCGATTCGCATCGCCATTCCAAACGATTCGATTTACCACGTTCTAAACAACTGGATTAATTGTCTGTATGTACTTGTGTTCTCTGGAAAGATCTTCATGTAGTTAGGAGAATGATTATTATTTCCACAGAAAACACTTTTTGGTCTCTTGTTTGCGGTTTTACATAAAATCATTTTTAATACATTTTATTTTAGAGAGATCAATAGTTACAATATGATGGTCAATGCGTGTGCAATATACTTAACTGAGAAAACATTTACAGACTTCCTCATTATACTTATACATTATGTATTAAATAATTAATCAGTATGTCTATTTATAAACTTAACAGATATTAATTACACCAGTCGGTGTCTGAGTTGAAATCGCATTTGGGTCCCACCTGGGTGGGAGCAATGGGTGGTGGTGGTTCGCCTGGGCGAAGCGTGTTCAATTCCTCGGCTGATCAAGTCCTCCATCACAACACAAGCAACATTTTCCGCTTATTGTGGCGGTAGTAGGACATTTATATTTTTAAATATATAATTATATATTATGTAGTTTGGCTTAATTGGTGTACACGTGTAAACACTTTTAATAGAATTTTAAACTTATTTTTATTGCAATTGAAAAAATCTATATCAGGGAGCATTTTATAAAGTTGAATACAGTTTTTTGAGGCAAGCACATTGGTTTGAATTAGATTTACATTGTTTTTCTTTAAACTATTGTATGAGCGTATGTGACGTGTAGTACTTTCAAATAAATTCTGTTTTATATCATTCAGTGTGGATTATGCATGCATTATCAAATTGAGATGATTTAAATACCCAGTATGAATATTTTTTTTAAATTATGTTTAACTAGTGGGTTTTATGTTTAGCTAGCATAGCGTAATCCATTAATTATTGTTAATTTTTTTTATTTTGCATTTGCTCTACTTTTGAAAAAAATTTACCATTATTTTAATTTAAGTATCTCATGCTTGTATAAGCCCGCGTGGGTTTTTACGAGTAATATTATTATTTTTTACTGACTTAATGAATAGTATCTATTCAATTTTAATTTCAGTATTTTATTTGAAATGAATTGGGAAGCATGACTTGCTTGGCTTGTCAGTTAGTTTTTTTCCCTAAATTGTGGGCTGGCTATCATCAGGGCCACATTAACTCTGCAGAAACACCTCTGTACCAAATTACTCTCGTAAAAATGTAAATTTCAATGCCTTGAGGTGCGGCGTCTCTATCACTAACTCGATCACAGGGAAAGTGGCAATTTCTGCACCTTATGATTTGATCAAGTATTAGACCATTTTTTAGTAATTTTTTTCATTATACTCGTACAATCAATGAAGTACAGCTACGTTACTCACCTACTGACAGTCCAATTTATTAACAGGACATGAAATCTATTGTCACATTATATGTTTAAATGCTAAAAAAAAAATTATAAACGCATTGATCTAGGGATATATATATTAATTGCTAATATGTTAATACAAAAAAAACATGTTTTACAAATTTGTTTGCGTCTCTAAGAAATGAAAAATGTCACAATTAAAAAAAAGTTTAATTTTTTTTTGTGAAAATTCAAAAACACCTTCCTTTTGATGTATTTCATGAAATGAAACCCTTGAGAAACAAACCAAACTGTATGACGCAATTATTCATTTTTGAATGCAAAAAAAAAATGAATAGAAATTTTTACGAAGTTTGCCCGACCTTTTGTTTTGTTTTTATGGCGTAACTTTCGCAAAACGCTGTAAAACGACCATAGAAATACGTTCTCAAGTCCTCGCTTTTAACGCCGAGAATTACCGAGGAAATTAGCTTTGTTCTAATTTTCTTTTAATCACCTTTTGCGTGGGCAAAATAACGTTAAATTGTTTCATACAACGGCACCTCACGACAATAAATAACGCTACGGTAAAGTAACGCAAATCTGTGGTAATTAAAAATAAGAGTGGTCGTAAACCAAACTGTGCGAAAACCCGGCGTTATTACAGTAAGTAGACCCTAATACCGCTTTATAGGTATGTTACTATATATTGAAGAAGTTCTGATTTTAGTGCGGGCGTTAATATTCTCAAAATTCTTAATGGCAGGCTGGAGAGAATGAGCATTATTATATCATCATAATAATTTAACGGCAAAAATTATGAAAAATCGGCGTTAAATTATTTTCTTCAAAATTGTGAAATATTAAAAGTGCGAAAATATAAAATTTGCCTGGTATTTTTTGATCATTAAAAGCAACTTTTTATCATTTTATGTACACTCTTTCCTTCAAATTACATAATTTTTAATTTCTTATTGAAGCTCATCTCTAATGTCACATTACATGTTTTAATTATATTTCACATAAAGGTCTTTTGAATGATTCGATTTCTTTTTAATGAAAAGAAATTTATATTTTTATGGTTATTTATATTTCATCTTTAAATGGCATAAACAATTGTGCATGAAATTATTTGGGAGACATTAATACAACTTTTTCGTAGTTCTTTCTAACGGTTGGGAGCAGTTGGAACTCTTGTGAGGTATTCATATAAAACGAGAAACAAATCCGTGCCTTTTAAAATAATATATTTGCTATTTATGACTTAAATCGCGAATATTATTAAACCAAAAGCATTTAAGAATTTAATTGCGTTATTTGCTGATGTGACAAAATATTAAATTCCTTCGACATTTATTAGACTTCGGCTTACTAATTTTCTCGAATTTTGTTCTACTTGTTCTCTTAAATAAAAGATCAAATTTGAAAATCTACCTAATTGAAATTCCAAACATACTTTGAATTTTGTAGGATGTCCATTGAACAACAGATTTTGTCTGTGCTTAAAATAATATTATTTGTAAAGACGAGTTATGTAATTTTTCATTTTAGCTGCCCCACTGTTCCTGCAAAATAGCTTGGCGGTAAAGACGTTAGTTTATACTATTTAAAAAATATAATTATAATATAATTATAATAATATAATATAATTCTTGGAATGAGGTCGAAGTATCAGCTAATAATGCCATAAATATCGTTAAACTATGGTTTGACGAAAACTTATTGACACTAAATGTCGAAAAAACCCATTTTATACCTTATAGTCTAACAGGGAATATCTCAAATGTAAATCTAAACATAAAAATTCACGAAAGAAATTGCCTCCTTAGAATCGCACCCTGTAACTTAAACTGTATAAACATTAGTAGTAAAGAAGAAATAAAATATCTTGGAATAATTATTGATAATAACATCAAATGGAAAAGTCAAATAAATTCCACAGTAGACAGAATGAGAAAACTGATCTATATATTTTTTAGACTAAGAAATACTGTATCATTAAAAATACTAAGAGATATTTATTATGCACTGGCGCACTCTGTCCTACAATATGGAATCGTGGCTTGGGGGGTGCATATAAATCATCCCTACTCCCACTGGAAACTATTCAAAAAATACTAATAAAAATCATCTTAAAAAAGCCATATTACTACCCAACTATAAATGTTTTTCAAGATTTCCCGGTTCCCCCACTTACAAAAATTTATGACAAAATTGCACTCCTACAAATACATAAAGATTTCTTTAGTAAAAATAATATACCACAATTGAATATTAGTAAATGACTAATATCTGTTGGAAGACTAACCGTGCCACTAGCACGAACCACAACAGCACAGCATCACTATATATTCAAGGGTGTAAAATTATTTAATAAATTACCCCTTGATATACGATCGGAAGAAAACTTCGAAAAATATAAAAAAAAAATTAAATTAAAATACTCTTGTACCACCTCATAACTTTACTTATTGTTTAGAAATATGTTTTTGCCTTTTAAATTCTTTGAATCATTTATTAACTAACCTATATTTTTATTACTTTTATTGTTATTTTTTGTTTTATTACTAATAATTTTTGTTTAATTTAAACAAATGTTAAAATATTTTTGTTGTCCTCTCCTAAACACAAGCAGCTGCTTTATTAGGAGAGTGATTGAAATATTGGTGTTTATATTGTTAAAAAATTGTAACCTTGTTTATATGTTTCAATAAAAAAAAAAAAAAAAAATAAATAAAATAAAAAAAAAAAAAAAATAAAAAATAAAAATGTATATAAAAACCATGAAACTGAACAAAAAATAAAACCACTTGTACACAACTCATTGCAGAGTATAAGCGTGATCGTTACGGCTTTCCCTTCATAATCGTATCTGTGTGCAAATTCCTCAGACATGCTGCCTCCTGCACGGCAGGGCAGTAAAACGAAAAGCCCTTAGAGTATGTTCCTTGTTCAATACAAGATCGGGAATAAGTTTCCTCCCAATCCCCTTACCTGGAACTTAAGGGCAATAAAAGGAAATGGCCAATCCGCCCTTTGTCGAAAGAAATGCTCACATACTCAGTCTGCCCACCAAATCAGCCCGCATATCGTAAAAATAAAACTTACAATGGAAGGGCTAGTTTTCCATTAATATCCTTTTACTTTAAGATTTATATTTGAATTTATTCTGGTAACTATATGAAACGGTTGGAAAAAAACCACGTCCCGCTTGACAACAACGAGCCTAAACCTTTACACATAGAAATAAAGGGTTTTAGATTAAAGTTACTAGAACAATTAGAGATAAATAAAAGAACTAATGATCCAAACATAACCCTAATTAATAATCAAACAAAAATGATCAATTCTCCCCTGCTTAATATTTTCAAAAAACCCAAAAAATATAATTCCTTAACATAATCACCCACGTACAGACAATTAAGAAAACCCTTGAATGAAAGGTCATTAATTTTAACATGTGTGCAAACACTGCTGGATTCCCAAATATCTTGGTTATTCCAATTCTTAATTAATCATTTTTGAACATTATAGAAATTTAAATGGGTGGGGATAAATAAAATCATATAAATAAGTCGTCGCCGTGTGGACATATCCACAGCCTGATAATGGCCTCAAAAGCCGAAACAGCTGTCACATTAAAAAACTGTAAAAATAACAGAAATACTTGCAGAACTTAATAATTACTATAACATTATTAAATTTGATTTATTTTAAATTTATATAAAAAAATTAAATGGAGTTCTACGAATTAAACACCAAAACAATCAATAAGCTACAAGGATCCATTAGATTATCAATCATTCTCATTACAAAAGACAAAAGAAAATTTCTAGTCGTACTCACAACTTTTATATTGCTCTGATGATCGTTTAGAGACCTGGAAAAACGTCACCTCATGATCCGGGGCACCCCTGCTAATTCACAAAACTTTTCTAAACATACCGGTGACTTCTGACAGATGTGTTGGTCATCCAGTGAATGATCATGGTTAATCAAACAGCCTCTCAAATTAACTGATTCTGTCATGGCTACCTGAGGCGTCCCATAAATATTGCGTGAACACTAACGGTACTGAATGTCTATCAGCCTATAAACACATTATTATTAAATCTGTATGTCAAATATGAACTTGGCAAACATTAAACGGAGTATGTGCGAACTATTTCTACTACTCTACAAACTATTTTTATTCTTTCCTATAATCATCATCATTGATTTGGAGAATTTTGGCAGATTCTCTATTTTTCTTCCTGTATTTTCATTTGTACCTATATTTTGTTAACTCGGATATTTTTTTTTATATAACCTATATTTATCATATAAGATATAAGATCTGTATAAAAATTATAAATAAATAAAGATGTACATTATTATCTGTAAAAGCCCTATGGGCGTTTAAATAAATAAATAATTCTTTACCTACCCACTCACTTGTCGAATATTCTCCTGACAACCAAATATCATCTTTAAATGCCTACTCGATCTAAGCGTATTTGTTGTAAACTTATTCATTGCGCTTAAATCGGCTACGCTCTAAATTATGCACGCTGCAAAATATAAAATTCTAAGGCTAGGAAATCTAATTTCCACTTCATTCAGTCTGCTCACGATTTTTCTCTCAAAATTCCAAGTATCAATTTCAAACGTGTTGATTTGTTTTAGTTATTTTTAGTTTGTTTTTATTATATTGCTTAAAATGTATTACCCTTATTACCATTAACTACTTGATTTCCTAATATATGTTTAATTTTGGTATAACCTAATGAGATATACATACACGTATCCGTTATGTTGGTAGTTGTCTCAGCTGTGACATAATGACAAGGTTGGCACGTCTGTCGCATCACTTGACGCGATGCTTTGAACATGTAACAAGCCCACAATAAAAGTCTTACAAAGTAAAACGTTTTTTCTTTTATAAAAAGGTATTACGCGTTGGCACTTCAAAATTGTAACAATTTTATGAAAAAAATTTGCTGTTCCAGTCGACTTTTACACCAAAAATGGCGCTTTCAAGCATTTGAAACGCTACTAAGAGAGGTGTTCAATATTAAGGTTGATGTTTTACACAATCTAAACATCAGTTTCCAACAAAAAACAGACGGAAAATGTAGAAATGATAGCAAACTGAAGCATAAAAACCACCCTTATAACTGGTTAAAGAAAGAAATATCCTTAATTGTAAAGTTAGGGGATTACTAGAAGCTGCTCTGCAATATTTAAGGGGTAGAAATACTTTGCGGTGAAAACTCAATATTTCTCCTTGTTCCGAGGTTCTTTTAGTAGATGTCGACAGTTAAAAGAAGAAATGGAATAACGCAAAAATTTACGAGCGATCCGAAATACTTTTGCATTTTAATTTATTAACTTAAATAATATATCATGTTTATACAAAAATGTCAGTTACAGTTTTTCACTTTTTTAACTGTGGTATTCAGTAGGTATAGTCAGAAAAGCTACGACAACCTTGCTAATAAGGCTTTATTGAAATGGTGAGAGGCGTGTTTACTGCCGTCATAAGCATAAAGATAGGTATTTGCGATAGTTATGTTATTTGATGTTTATCAACCAAGTATAATAAAAAACAGACTTATTTAGATGAATATTTCTGATTATGTTTGCTAATGTTAATAACGAAAAACCTGTTACATTCATAAAAATACCAATGTTTTTTTTTTTTTAAAATATTATTTTCATTGTCACAGTATAGGTATATTAGTAGTTCAGCGTATGGGAAGTTTTTTTTAATGTATTCGTCTGTACATTTTATGTCATAAACCTTTATATTTTGTATCTCTAAGGTTATAAACAATTATTATCTACCTTGGTAAATACTTCATGAAAAGTGTTATACTCACAGACATATGTAATATTCATGTCTATGGTTTACTATAAAACTTATTTTAAAACATTTGGCATCACAAAAAAAAATTGAATGGTACCTATATAAAAATAAATAGTAAAAACTTTGCAATTTGTCGCAAGAACGGCTTAAAACAATCTAACTTGGTTCTCCCAGATTGTGGAACAATGGCTTTGATGATGTGATCTGTGATTTTATTTTAATGTAGTGTTCTATTTTTGTGGTAGTATATTCTACATACATAAAAACACATTTTACCATAATCTACACATATGCCCTGATGATGTGCACTGTAACGCTGTCCAAAAAGTTGGCATTGGCTAAATAAGGAGGAAGCCCAACGGCATGGTACCCCAAAAACGAATTACGGTGAATCTTTATACTGTTTGTCAAAAACTCAGCATGTCAAGTTTCATTATTAATCAAAAACACAGTATATTCCTAAACTATAGGGTATGTTATGCTTATGAAACATTGCTTAATATAATTAAAAAAAAAAAAAAATTTAGACGTTTTTAAGATTGAAATGAATTTCATATCGTTTGCTTTATTACGTTGGGTTCAGAATTTGATGGAGAACATTTCCTCATATTTGGTTCAATTTGTCATTTTTGTCAAATATGAAGCTGCCTTTTTGCTTAAGACGGCAGTAATGATTGGAAGACGAGGGTTATTTTTTGGAAATCGTTCACCAAAAAATGTTTTGAAATAACAATTATTAAAAATATTATTTTCGGTTACGATTCTGTCTGTCACTTCGGCTCAATGAACTCTAGAACTTAGATGTGCTTTGAACTTGTGTTATTTTCAAAATTGGAACTAATTGTGGCAACAACTCAGCAATGCGCTAATGTAGGTACATACTTCTTTTTAAAATAAAATAATTAATCTTTTTTATTTGTAATGTATACTTCTTTTAACTGTTGACAGATGTAGCAATTTTTCATGTTTATTCGAAGGGTAAATTTCTGATCTTTTTCCAATGTTTATTTTGACGCTAAGGTGGTTTGGGCATGTAGAGTGAATGAACGAAGAAAGGAGTGTAAGGAGAATATATGACGCAACTGTCAATGGTAGAAGCATGGAACGATCAAGTCAATCAGATAATTGAATCAGGCCAAAATAAAATATTCAATCAGCCAAAACAAGTCAGAATAAAATATGAGTATGTGACCATGCGATGTATGAAAGTGAATAAGACAAGGAGTGTGTTCCAAGACCGATTGTTTAGCAGTCCGCACTCTCTGCCTACCCATGCTGAGAAACGTCATGATGGTTAGTTAGTTAGAGGCAGTAATCCCGAGGCAACTATTTTTTACGAATACTTTTATAAAAAAATTCACAAATCTTTTTATCAGGAAATCTCCTGGTTTTTCATGTGATTCTTCAAATTTAAAGTTAATTTTCAAATTCAGTGAAAGTTCTTTTCAAGTATTTTTATTATTTCAGTTCTATCAAGTAACTGGCCTAGAATGATATAATAACAGAACTTGAATTGGACATTCACAGAACTCGCAAATAAACGATGAAATTTGATGAATTGTTCAAATTCTATGTATCTGTTGTGTGAAACTGTGATTTTCCACGGGGTATAAAAAAACAACAAAATTATACTATAGTTTACTAGTAATTCTTCAAATTTAAAGTTAGTGTTCAAATTCAGTGAAAGTTCTTTACAAGTATTTTTATTATTTCAGTTCTATCAAGTAACTGGCCTAGAATGATATAATAACAGAACTTGAATTGGACATTCACAGAACTCGTAATAAACGATGAAATTTGATGAATTGTTCAAATTCTATGTACCTGCTGTGTGAATCTGTGATTTTCTACGGGGTATAAAAAAACAACAAAATTATACACCAAAAGTGGGCGCTATCCCGTTTTACCATTTCACAGTAAATTTTCTCAATAAGCTGCATAAAAGCTGTCCAATTAAAACCATAAAATAAGCCTTTTCATTACCGCCGTAAATTTTGTTGAATTTATAAAAACTTGCAAGAAGAAGACTCCCATTTAAATACAAATAAAAATATATTTTTAAACCTTTTTATCTACGAATTAGATGAGAGATTTGCAAATCCGAAAACAGATACCTTCTTAAAAAAATAATAATTGTTGTTAATTATGTATACAGATTTATAGGTTTTTGGATTGCTATTCAATCAAATAATAACGCTAATAAAGTTAGTTTCAATTTTATTTAGAATCAATTTAAGACTCATAATTAAATTCGATATTTAAACTGGAAGGTGGAGAGCGAATACGGGATCACTTCACGAGGTGTCGTCAGTCGTAATCGGAGGCAACCAGGAATGGAATGAATCGGTTCCGGCTGGCTTGGCTCGTCGCGGTACTGGAGACATAACGCCAATCATCACGTCCGCCATTGGTGGACGAGCCGCCAATAGAAGGTAGTTACCCCCTCGTAAGTTCGCTGCCCACAATAACATACAATTGTAGATATTTCAATATTTTACTTTGAACGGCAGTGGCTTAAGCTTAAAGTAGTGTGATATCAGGACATAATAATATCTAAGGATTATGTATGTTTATACTTGAAGATATAGATTGATACGTAGGATTCCATGGATAGCCAGACACATCCACATCCTCAACTGACGTTGAATCTTTGACATTGGACTTTGCTCGCCGATTGGAGGACTTTAACTTAAAGAAACTCATGGTCACTGGCAAAGTGTTTGGCAAAAGAAGCAGATGGAGTTCACTAATGCGCTAGAGGGACCTAGTATCACTGGCGTCTGGTACGTCGGTATCCATGACTCTCCACGCAACGCATAACTGCGAGGAGTGGAGCAGCTTTTTTGATTTGATTTTGTGGATTTTCCGATTTTGAATTCGATTTTTTAGCGCTTTTTCATATATTTATGTTATTATCTGGTTTCCACCCAGGCGTCGTGAGTTTGATTCTTCGGTTGGCTAAGTTCTCCTTCACGACACAAGCAACACTTTTGGCTTACTTTGGTGGTAGTAAGAGATTTTCAAATATTATCACCTTATTGGTAACCCGGGAATGTTTGTTTTTCTTTATATATATATAAAACAGTACAGATTTAATAAAGAATCAATTATTTTCGATCTGAATTGATAATCTCAATTAAAAAAATGCTTTATTATATCTCGCAGAATAAAGTATTATTTTTATATTTCTTGCTTGATTAGAAGTAACGCAATGTTATTCTAGATTAAAATTAGTTCGAAAGGACTATGAGAGATATCACTTAAATATAGATATCCCATTTAATATGTATATAAACATAAAGTGCCCACCTACGCCTCAATAAAAATGATTTTTATAAATATATTTAGAGGTTATGTTCACAAATCGGCGCTGTAAAATACCCCTTTGGGAATATCTTGCCGCATTCCGTATGTATTGTACAAAGCTATAAAAACCCTCTTAGCCGTGAACCATCCCCAGATGGCAGGTTGTACCAGAGTACCAGAGTACAGAGTATTGTGGGAAGGGTAGGTACGTACCAGCTGGGTAAGTTCTAGGTTCTAGGTAGCCCGCATAAAACCTCTGAATGCAAGGATCGCCAAAAATACGAGTGCAAAACTCGAGTACCGCCAACTTTAGGTGCTTTATACATTACAGCTATTGTGGGGTAAAGTTCCCTTTTGGGGAAGTGGGCAAAATGGTATTTATTTTCCGCAGGTAGGGCGGAGAGAATACGGGAGTAATGAGGGAATATTCACGAACTGCAACAAAAAATAGCCGCTTTGATTATGCCGTGTTTACAATAATGTTTTTTTTTTAAAGAGGAAATTTGAGTAAGCACCTACTTTACTCCCAAAATTGTGTTCATTTATGTGAGTTCTTTGAAGGTAATTGTTTGCCGATTGTTCTGTGATTTGTGCTGCTTATTATAGATGTTCCTCCTAACAAAACTCTTTGAATAGGATGTATGATATGAGACGAATGAATTGGTCAGAATCACAAAATTGTCATTATTCTGTTCAAAATTATTATTATTTCTAGATACAAAATTAAGTTCATTTTTAAATTCACTTCTGCTAATGTACGGGCGATAAATTATAAATTACTTATTACAGACTGACAGTCGATTGGAATGAGTTCAACACTCTACTTGTCAAAATTAAACTAATTTTAGAATAGTTGTAGGTAATGCTTGAGGCTTCGTAGTAAGCGTAAAAAAAGGAGATTTTTTGAAAGTGAGATATGAAAAAAAAGGATGAGCGCGCTAATATTAAAGTAAATAATTAAGCAAAAATTGTAGAAATTTATACTAAAACACGATTCATTTAAAATAGAGCAAAAGTCACTAAATAGATTCCAAAGATTCATTTAAAGATGCACTGTCAATTTTTCAAACCTATGTCATGTCGATTAACACAATAAAATGTATTTTTAAAGATTTTCAGATCGTATTTTGCGATTTATTTTTATCGAGGGAATTTCATATAATTACCGTTTCGGTTGTACCACTGTATGGGTATTATCTTATCAAACAACATGTATCGAACATCATATCATACAACTATATTGAGTTGTTGCTACCCACTGTATCACGAACTTGAAGTGCAAGTTTGATGACCCCCTTTATTCCAAATCACAATATTTACCAGTTGAAAATGCCAATAATACTTGATTTATGCATCAAAACATTCTGTTACCAGGCGACAGGCCAAGTCGACTATATGAAACATAATATTGTTGCATTTAATATCAATTGCACACCCGCGAGTATGATGACCCTATTTTTAAAAACGAAATATTTACAAAGGCTGTTTGTTACCAGGCTAATATTATTGATACAGAAACTGTAACATGTTTTTGCAAGCTGACGCCACACAAAGGCTGGTAGAAAGACATTATAAATACCCAGTTAAAACAAAATATTGGGCAGTCAAATTTCAAAAATCAACACGAGTGGACGAAAACCTAAAGGCTGACGAATACCTGCTGACAACCGACTGAACTGCCCACTGCCGGTGATCACCTAGAGGCTGGCCAATCCCTGCTGCATTGATGCTGACAAACTAGAAGCCGGCCAATTCTTCCTGGCTACCAACTGAATCAGCCATTGATGCTGAAAACCTGGAAGCCGACCAATTCTTCCTGGCTACCAACTGAATTAGCCATTGATGCTGAAAACCTGGAAGCCGACCAATTCTTCCTGGCTACCAACTGAATTAGCCATTGATGCTGAAAACCTGGAAGCTGGCCAATTCTTCATGGCTACCGACTGAATTAGCCATTGATGCTGAAAACCTGGAAGCTGGCCAATTCTTCATGGCTACCGACTGAATTAGCCATTGATGCTGAAAACCTGGAAGCCGGCCAATTCTTCCTGGCTACCAACTGAATTAGCCATTGATGCTGAAAACCTGGAAGCCGGCCAATTCTTCCTGGCTACCAACTGAATTAGCCATTGATGCTGAAAACCTGGAAGCCGGCCAATTCTTCCTGGCTACCAACTGAATTAGCCATTGATGCTGAAAACCTGGAAGCCGGCCAATTCTTCCTGGCTACCAACTGAATTAGCCATTGATGCTGAAAACCTGGAAGCCAGCCAATTCTTCCTGGCTACCAACTGAATTAGCCATTGATGCTGAAAACCTGGAAACCGGCCAATTCTTCCTGGCTACCAACTGAATTAGCCATTGATGCTGAAAACCCGGAAGCCGGCCAATTCTTCCTGGCTACCAACTGAATTAGCCATTGATGCTGAAAACCTAGAGGCTGGCCAATTCTTCATGGCTACCGACTGAATTAGCCATTAATGCTGAAACCTAGAGGCTGGCCGATTCCTGCTGGCTACCAATTGAACTGGCCACTGCTTCAGCAGTCGCCTACGCCATTTGCTGTATCGTATGGCGCGATGATGCACAATGTGCTCCAATCTGAAATTATCGCTGAAAAGATTCCGATTGTATCAGTTTTCTATCTGTGTTTTAAATCCCAGTTGTATTGAAATACATATAACTATTTCTTGTGAATTGGGTTGGCTGTAAAAAATAGTAAATACCTATAAGCTACACCCCTTTGTACGTTCTGTATACTAGTACAATACTTGCAATTAAAATGTGAATTTTGATTCGAATCGTCTTTCTTTTATGATGGTTTGGATAAAACACCTCACGGTGTTTTACTTAAATCATTACCCAGGTTGAGGACTGATGTGTGCCGGTGCTTATTATTTACAGTCTTTTCTTGTGCAGGCAAACACGTCCCGTACAAATGGTCCTTCGAGCTGGATCCACACATCACGCCTTCAGTCCTGCCCCGTTGGAGATGCCATCGCTGTGCAGCGGCCGAGAGATTCCGAGTCATCCAGGACGCTGGTCCCGCCCTGTCACACGCTGGCACCCCGCAGAACACCTGCCAGCTCCAACAATAGCTGATGTCAGGGCAGTCCATGGGCACCATCTCCCCGAGTTCTGAGTCTCCTCAGTCAGGCTCCATTGGGCGGCCAGCCTACGCCCAGGGCCTACTTGCCTCGAGCTTCTACCGTGGCCCCGATGTCACAGTGCCTCTGCCCCAAGCCCACGGGAGGAGCCCCGATGTCGCTGGCCTCCACCCGGGCCTACTTGCCTCGGACTACCCTGAGCTTGCTGTTCTCTGAGACCCCGATGTCCCTGAACTTCTGCCCCGGGCCTCACTTGCCTTTGGTTTCTCTGAGTTTGCTGCAACTCAGCCGAGGTATAATGCGCCCAATGCCTGCGCTACCAGTGACAACACCGGTGACATCACTGGTCACAACCAGTGACATCCCGGCTGCGGTGTCCTACGCAGTCATGGCTCGGGTGAGCAACTAAGCAACGCCCACACTGCTTGCACCAGCCCCGCAGAGCCGAGAGATAAGCCGCTGCCTGTCAAAGTCAACTGCGGTGTTCTACGCAGTCATGGCTCGGGTGAGCAACTAAGCAACGCCCACACTGCTTGCACCGGTCCTGCAGAGCCGAGAGATAAGCCGCTGCCTGTCAAAGTCAAACTCTACAGTGGACGGCCCAGCAACCAGTCAGTATACCAACTCATCCTAGGTATAGTGCGCCAAAGGCCTGCGCAACCAATGACATCACCAGTGACATCGTCAGTGAAAACCAGTGATATTCCGGCTGTGTCCTACGCAGTCCCCGCTCGAGTGCGCAACTAAGCAACGCCCACACCACATGCCCAGGACCCTGATATGTGATTACAAGCAACGGGGTACCTTGCCGCCCCATGCGATGAGCCGCTACCTGTCAACCTATACAGTGGATAGCTTTCCGACAGACGCAGATGCCTACTGAGCCGGTGCATAACATATACCGTAAGCGCGCTAATGGCCCTGAGGCCTGCGCAACTAGTTACTTCGCCGGATGTGGTGTTAAACGCAGTCACCACGCCAGTGAGCAACCAAGCAAGCGCCCACACCACTTGCCCCGAACCCTGATACGCGATTACAAGCGACGGGGTATCTTGCCATTTCATGTAATGAGCCGCTGCCTGACCAAAAATACAGTAGACACCTTTCCATCCAGACCCGAATGCATACTCAGCTGGGCTATATAACATATACCCTGAGCGCACTAGTGACCCTGAGGCCTGCGCAACTAGTAACTTCGCCGGCTGTGGTGTTAAACGCAGTCACCACGCCAGTGAACAACAAAGCCAGCGCCCACACAGCTGGACCCAGACCCTGATATGCGAGTACAAGCGACAGGGGACCTTGCCACCCCGTGCGATGAGCTGCTGCCTGTCAACCAAAATAATGAACGGCCAGCCAGTCTGCCTACAAGCTTGAAGCGACCGGGCTGACCTCAAAAACCGGCTCCCGGATATGCGACAACTCGTGAGCGGACACCATCAAGAGCTCAACCCTACGAAAGTGGCCAGCCAGTCACCGATGATTTTTCAACGACCGTCCCGGCCTCGAATGCCGGTCCCGGATATGCGGAAAACCATGATTGAAAACGGCCACCCAGTTTGCCCACGAGCTTGAAGCAACCGGCCCGACCTCGAAAGCCGGCCCCCGGATATGCAAAAAATCGTGAACGGAAACCATTTAGAGCTCAGACGCCCTTTGACAGCGGCCAGCCAGTCACCAATGAGTTTGCAACGACCGTTCTGGCCTCGAATGCTGGTCCCGGATATGCGGCAAACCATGATTGACAACGGCCGGCCAGTCTGCCCACGAGCCTGAAGCGACCAGCCCGACCTTGAAAGCCGGCCCCCGGATATGCGACATCTCGTGAGCGGAAACTTTTGTAGCTCAGCCAACCTTTGACAGCGGCCAGCCAGTCACCGATGAGTTTGCAGCGACCGTCCCGGCCTCGTATGCTGGTCCCGGATATGCGACAAATGATTGACGATGGCCGGCCAGTCTGCCCACGAGCCTGAAGCGACCGGCCCGACCTCGAAAGCCGGCCCCCGGATATGCGACAACTCGTGAGCGGAAACCATCTGGAGCTCAGCTCACCATTAACAGCGGCCAGGCAGTCACCGGTGAGTTCGCAGCGACCGTCCCGGCCTTGAATGCTGGTCCCGGATATGAGGCAAACCATGATTGACGACGGCCACCCAGTCTGCCCAAGAGCTTGAAGTGACCGGCCCGACCTCGAAAGCCGGCCCCCCGGATATGCGACAACTCTTGAGCGGACACCAACTGTAGCTCGGCCCCCTTTAACAATAACTAGTCAGTCAATCCGAGAATCTGCAGCGACCGTCTCGGCCTTGAAAGCCGGTCCCGGATACGCAGCAACTCAAGCCCAAATAACATCCGGAGCGCGGCCCGCCTCGGATGTTAGCCGTACTCTGAACTCCATAGCAGTGTGGGTGCACATCGAATGCATACCCAGCGTACACAATAGTCTTACATCACCTGATGCAAGGAGTGAAAAGCCTCATACGGCTACAGCGGGTCCTACCAGAAAGGCATCGTAGAACGTCCATCCGCTGCTGATGAACCCCACACCTATCGATAAAATCATTGGAATTCGCAACCATCGCTCAGACTGAGGGACCCACATGTTCACGAACACGTCCAAAGATTGGCTGAACCTATGAAACGCAAACAAAGCAGCCCATAACGATATATCACCTTACACGGGAGGAGCATGAGAGAGGTTGGTTCAGAGAAATTAGCTCTTAACAACCTACGCGATCAAGGAAAGGGCTCCCAGGGAAGAAACCCTACTCACGGCACTGGCGGAAGCTGAATTTTTTGTAAACAACAGACAACTCATGCACATACCAATGGACCCACGTGATGACAGACCCCTGACGCCCAATCACTTTTTACTAGGATTAGCCGGAAAACGCCCCCAGCTGTCTCTTTATCAAAAAGACGAGGAAGAAGTGTGCCTTCGCCGTCAATGGCGAATCAGCCAACAGCTCGCAGACATGTTCTGGCGGCGTTGGCTGCGCGAGTACCTTCCCAGCATGGCCGCCCGACAAAAATGGCACCATCCAACTACACCAATCAAAAAAAACGACCTTGTGATCATCATGGATCCATCGCTACCCAGAAACAACTGGCCACGCGGCAGTATCCTTGAAGCCATACCTGCCGCCGACGGACAGGTCAGAACCGCTCGGGTCCAGACCCAGTCCGGAGTATACATACGACCACTGGTCAAACTCGTCGTTATCCTACCCGCCCCGATGACAACAACAGCAACACAAGTCATCCCGGCATTACGCACGGGTTCCAGACGAAAGGGCTCTCGCAGAAAATTTACATGTTCGACGAAATAGCTGGGTGCAGCCAAAACTGCACAGGAAGGAGTGTATCGAACATCATATCATACAACTATATTGAGTTGTTGCTACCCACTGTATCACGAACTTGAAGTGCAAGTTTGATGACCCCCTTTATTCCAAATCACAATATTTACCAGTTGAAAATGCCAATAATACTTGATTTATGCATCAAAACATTCTGTTACCAGGCGACAGGCCAAGTCGACTATATGAAACATAATATTGTTGCATTTAATATCAATTGCACACCCGCGAGTATGATGACCCTATTTTTAAAAACGAAATATTTACAAAGGCTGTTTGTTACCAGGCTAATATTATTGATACAGAAACTGTAACATGTTTTTGCAAGCTGACGCCACACAAAGGCTGGTAGAAAGACATTATAAATACCCAGTTAAAACAAAATATTGGGCAGTCAAATTTCAAAAATCAACACGAGTGGACGAAAACCTAAAGGCTGACGAATACCTGCTGACAACCGACTGAACTGCCCACTGCCGGTGATCACCTAGAGGCTGGCCAATCCCTGCTGCATTGATGCTGACAAACTAGAAGCCGGCCAATTCTTCCTGGCTACCAACTGAATCAGCCATTGATGCTGAAAACCTGGAAGCCGACCAATTCTTCCTGGCTACCAACTGAATTAGCCATTGATGCTGAAAACCTGGAAGCCGACCAATTCTTCCTGGCTACCAACTGAATTAGCCATTGATGCTGAAAACCTGGAAGCTGGCCAATTCTTCATGGCTACCGACTGAATTAGCCATTGATGCTGAAAACCTGGAAGCTGGCCAATTCTTCATGGCTACCGACTGAATTAGCCATTGATGCTGAAAACCTGGAAGCCGGCCAATTCTTCCTGGCTACCAACTGAATTAGCCATTGATGCTGAAAACCTGGAAGCCGGCCAATTCTTCCTGGCTACCAACTGAATTAGCCATTGATGCTGAAAACCTGGAAGCCGGCCAATTCTTCCTGGCTACCAACTGAATTAGCCATTGATGCTGAAAACCTGGAAGCCGGCCAATTCTTCCTGGCTACCAACTGAATTAGCCATTGATGCTGAAAACCTGGAAGCTGGCCAATTCTTCATGGCTACCGACTGAATTAGCCATTGATGCTGAAAACCTGGAAGCCGGCCAATTCTTCCTGGCTACCAACTGAATTAGCCATTGATGCTGAAAACCTGGAAGCCGGCCAATTCTTCCTGGCTACCAACTGAATTAGCCATTGATGCTGAAAACCTGGAAGCCGGCCAATTCTTCCTGGCTACCAACTGAATTAGCCATTGATGCTGAAAACCTGGAAGCCGGCCAATTCTTCCTGGCTACCAACTGAATTAGCCATTGATGCTGAAAACCTGGAAGCCGGCCAATTCTTCCTGGCTACCAACTGAATTAGCCATTGATGCTGAAAACCTGGAAGCCAGCCAATTCTTCCTGGCTACCAACTGAATTAGCCATTGATGCTGAAAACCTGGAAACCGGCCAATTCTTCCTGGCTACCAACTGAATTAGCCATTGATGCTGAAAACCCGGAAGCCGGCCAATTCTTCCTGGCTACCAACTGAATTAGCCATTGATGCTGAAAACCTAGAGGCTGGCCAATTCTTCATGGCTACCGACTGAATTAGCCATTAATGCTGAAACCTAGAGGCTGGCCGATTCCTGCTGGCTACCAATTGAACTGGCCACTGCTTCAGCAGTCGCCTACGCCATTTGCTGTATCGTATGGCGCGATGATGCACAATGTGCTCCAATCTGAAATTATCGCTGAAAAGATTCCGATTGTATCAGTTTTCTATCTGTGTTTTAAATCCCAGTTGTATTGAAATACATATAACTATTTCTTGTGAATTGGGTTGGCTGTAAAAAATAGTAAATACCTATAAGCTACACCCCTTTGTACGTTCTGTATACTAGTACAATACTTGCAATTAAAATGTGAATTTTGATTCGAATCGTCTTTCTTTTATGATGGTTTGGATAAAACACCTCACGGTGTTTTACTTAAATCATTACCCAGGTTGAGGACTGATGTGTGCCGGTGCTTATTATTTACAGTCTTTTCTTGTGCAGGCAAACACGTCCCGTACACAACATATATCATTTTAGCAACTTAAAAACTTAAAGTGATCAAGAGAATCGTGTCATAAATCGGTAAAAATTTGAATGGTTATTTAAATCTTGGGTTATTTTTAGAAATTCACTATTTCAACATAATCATGACACGGATACATCTACTTAAAAAATATGTACCTATGTTAAATTTTATGTTACATAAATTATGTGTATCGAAATGTACTGATTTGCAAACTCATTTGAACAGACGGCCTAATGATTAATGAAAGGAACGAGCAATCAAGAGAGGAACTAACGAAGTTTATAATTTATCTTGCAAAATCTAACTAATCTACTAATATAATAATACTTTTCTGATCGATTTTGTCAAAGTCCTCCGGTTATCCAAGGCTTTAAACATCTAAGTTTTGATTTTCTGGGTATTCTAGTATCTGTGGTCGAATTTTTAATGTGCTGAGAAAATATATTTTCAAAGTTGTTTGAGCACGTTTCGGTAGTTAATTTTTTAGTTTTTTTGATACAGATGTTATTTAGGTTTAATTACATTATCACAAAGACGAATGGTGATCAGTTCCATTAGTTTTCTAAATAATTGACTTCAATTTATGGAGATCTTTAATATATAACTAATCTAATAAGAAAAATCCAATCTAGTGTTCGATGATTTTTTACTGATACATTAAATATCATTATATTTAAATTCTCTATATTTGTTCCTGACTTGTTTTATAAGACGAGGACATTTGGTTTACGTTCCCAGCAGTGGTAAGACCACTCAAAGTATGTATAGTTGTTGTTATCTTATTCCGTACATTTGGTGTAATGCTGCACCCCTGGTACGGAGCGTTTCATTGAACGGCGGGTAGTTTTCTAAGGGAGGGATTCTTTACAATTCGGATGGACCACCAAGACCAACTGTTTTATTTCTCGGAGCTAATTTGGGGGTGGTTGTTAGGGGGTGAAATCTGTGGATAATAACCTCGTAAAATCATCCCTAGCTCATTCAACTCTCGCAAAAATATGACCAAAGAATAAAGGAGCAGAATCAAAGTATTGTATTCTGATAATTAAGGGTTTTGTCTTTTTAGGCATTCAGTTTTTTTCTTGTTAATGTCTCATTCAGATGCAGAAATTTTCATTGTTTTATATTTTATTTATTAAGTCATTTCTCGCGGTGCAGTTGAATAGAATTTTTAATGGAAAAGACATTTCGTTTTCGTGGTTGGATGGAAATTAATCTAAATTTATTATTAATTTTGATCTGAATCTGAAATACAAATGAGTTTGCCATACGTACACAAACAATACAGAAAGTCGTACTATCGCACTAATTGTTTTATTTGAATAACTTCCTCTCCTTTGTTCAATTATATAAATATGCATTAAGTAACATAAAATGTCCATGGTAATTTTTAAGCAAATTCGGCCGCACATCGTCCGTAAGTCCTGCTCAGCTCAATGCAGGATCGGGCAGAGATCGGGGGCTAGGAAGTTACAACCCCCGTGGAAAATCCCCGACTTCCGGCCTGGAAACGTAGGTACTTCCCACTGCCTTCCATCTGTGTAGCAGCCCCCGGAGACTTGGACAGACAGCAGTGAAGCTGCTAGTCAAACTGCCCGAAAACTTAACAGGCGCTATAAGTTGGGCTGATTAGTGAAATACACAAATAGTTGAATGTTAATATCTCATGTGATGTGTATTGGTTAAGAGATCGCAGCACGTTTGAAGGATAATGCCGTAGCTCAGTGGTTTCTGCAGTTGATTGCTTATCAAAGAATCACAGACCTGGAAAATACCTACCCACCTCTGTTCTCTTATGAATTGATATTGCTCGTACTCAGAATAATAAAAAAAATTAACAAGTAAAAAAAAACTCGACCATAATCTAAGAATCATGCAAGATATGCAAGGTATGTACGTAGGTGCAAATATTAACAAACAAATTGATTGACAAACTAAATAATATTGAGTACATGCATAAATATGTATAAAGCTACTTGGATTTTAACATAACCATATTTTTTTCCGTACATTTTCTCTACTGTTGAGAAAAATTATAACTAAACATAAATATATAAACATTTTATGCATGTGTTGTTGTGGTTGTTGATTTTTCTTTATTGGGTCCAACTTAGTAAAGATATATATTAAATAACGTAAGTTCGCAAAACGAAGGGTGATACAAACGTTGTTTTTACTACATAAAATTTGATAAAATTAGAATTTTTGGTTCTGTCCTATCAGCCATCAAGTTTTGATAAATGTGTCTACCTAGTGAAAAAATGTTTTTTTTCTAAATTAAGTTGAATGTGTGAAAAATCAGTAGGTAGTATTAAGTGGGTAACTATTTTGTTAGTGGGTAGGTAGGTACCTACCAACTTCCATCATTATAAACGATCATTAAAATAATGGTAAAGTGTGTATTTAAGAATGAAATTATATTGTATATTCCGTAACTAAATAAATAATACGTGACATAAATGATATATATCCAGAATATTGTCTTGTCAAATCCCTTTTATTGAATTACCTTCCTAAGATTTTATATTATCAAGGTATTTATTTTTCATATTTTTTAATTTTGGACCATTTTTTTTTTTAAATTAAAAAACCGTAATGACCAATAACACAATTTTATCGTTTGCGGCTGAGTAAACAATGTTTATCTACCAAAACAACTTTTCATTTCCTAAAATTCTTAGAAATTGTTCAAGGCTTATAATTGCCAAGAAAAATCTTTGTTATTCAATGAAAATTCTAAAATTTTTTCTTTTGTACCAACGTTAGATCAGGAATGGGCAGGAGTAAAAGGTGAGTAGGAAGCAGGTTTAGATTTGGGGTGGCAGGGGTGGGTAGATTTGCGAGTGGTGGCAACAAAAACTGTGAACGCCTGTCTTTCCTTGGTATTTTGAAAAAAGTTCCCTCGGCTCGCAAGCCTTTTTTGTTGACACCTGGAATCACGGGTAAATATATATTGCGAAGAAAATTTTTGTTTTACCAATTGCGTTTTTTTGGGTTGTAATATTTTTTTTCGCAGAATGTAGAAATGTTCCCGTTAAGTAAGTTAAGATTTAAGAGGTTGCAATATCATATTAATAATAGTATAAATGACACAACAAAATATAATAACCTAATAAAACTAAAATTATTGAATTTTAATGAGTTAAAATTCTCAACACGTTACAAAAAAACATTTTAATAAAGCATGACGAATTTATTGGCATGGTTTTAATGGCTTCAGGCGGTTGGGAGCAGTTGGGACTCTCGTCTTGACTCTGTGGTAATCAGAAAAAAAATGTTTTTAACGTTAGAATTTTTATTTTCAAGCCTATAGAATCTAAAGGTGTATATGCTCATAGATGGCTGATTATGTTGTGCAATTTGATTATTCCCTAAATATTTGGGAGTGAGAGAGCATTATTTTTTTTATTTCCCGACCGTTCACCACGTATTGCTAAGTATGCTGTGTTTTCTTTGAAAAATATTCATGGTGATCCTTCATTTTAAATAAAAAATTATAATATATAATTTTAAACTAATGCTTACTAACTTTTTATTGCAGACAAACATTTGTTAAAAAGAGGCAGGTATCTCCATTGTTTTTAATTTTTAGAAGACATTTTCAAAACGTAAAAAATATTTTTTTTTAAATATATCCATTTGAATTTCATTTTTGTTTTAGGTAATGAATGAATGCAAATCTCGAAATTGAAAATTAACCCACTTCTTGACAGATCGAGCTGACACTCGGCACATAGACTTGTTGTCGACGATTATTATCTACTGTATTTATATGAACTTTTGGTGGCAGTAACGTACTCACACGCGGACATGTTTGTATTTCTCTGAAATTGAATGTCATTACAGCAGTTAATATGCGAAATATATGTCGATTCTCAGTCGAACCAAAAAAAAATATTTTAAATACGTACATCGTTAAATAACTTTGTTTTTACGAATTGATTTTTACTAAGATTAAAAGGTTGTTGAAATGAAAGTAACAAAGTTTGAATTTATAATAATCTGGATAAACGATGAACTTTGGTTTATAGTATTTTGTTATTTTTTTAGATAAACGTAGCGAACTCTCCCAGTAAAGTTAATAAATAATAACTTACAATAATAAATAATAGTACAAGTGTTTTAATTAATCACGACTTTTAATTAATTCAGTATCCACAAAACAGTAAGTAAATACCCAATAATTTTAATGATTCGCCCAACACCCAACACGTAAAATATTGGCAATATCTACAACTCTGGACGCTAGAGGCGCTTGTGTAGCATGTTGACATTAACATTTCTTTCAATGGCGGAAAATTGAAGTCATTTAGTACTTAGATGCGGAGTTTTGTGCATATAATATGTATTTTGACCAGTTTTCGATTACGTAAAAAGTAGATTATAGTACTATAATTTTTTTAAGGATGATTAAGAAAAGGTCTGTTAGTTATATGATAAAACGATTAAATAATAAAAACGTATAAGTAAAGCTGTTTTGTGAAATTAAGGAAATTATTAAACTCACAAAAAACTTAAGTCACAAAGATTAATAAGTCTGAAAATGTAATTTTTTAAGGTAATTTTCCCAGGTGGCAAGGTGTTACAGATTCTGGGTGAGGCAGGCTCGAGAGGAAGTAAATTAGGGTCCGGTTACTGACAGCGGCCTAAATTAATGCGTTTCCCTTAATGCACGCGCCATATCCGGTTGAAAAAATAAGGTTCTACTCCTGAAATTCCCGAAAGAAAGGAATTACCTGAAAACAGGAAGGAAAATGTTTAAAAAACAAAGGAAATTTATTTTTTGCTTTATTTTGCGAAATTAAGCCGTGTCCGGAAACAGGAAGTTAAAAAAAATTAGACTGTTGGTAACATTAAATTTAAGGGCGCGCCTCCATTTTGTTGGTTTAAAAAAGCAAGTTGGTACCTAAAACAGTATTTTGCACTTTGCTTGCTGAATAGTTGGTACGAATTTATCTGTCATGTTTTATTTTCTTCATTCAGAGGCTTAGCGAGACCAAAAGAAAATTATTTTCTGAATCTAGCATTCAGTAATGTGAAATATTTTATGATGCCATTTTAAAAATAAAGTTTTTTGCAATTTGAATAATAACACAAGTGGTTCGATGTTTTTTTAATGTGATACCTTAAAGAGGCATGGAATTATGGGAAAAGGAAAAAAGAAGGGGGAGGGAATAGGAAGATTTTAAAGTACCTACCTCAACGGAAAAATCTTACTGATATGAAATACTGTTGATTTGTTAAAAATGTGGTCAAACTGTTATTTTTTTCTGTTAAAAAACAGAACTGAAGGCCATTAATGAATGTTTCAAGAAGACGGCGGCACACATGTTCATACAATTATTAATATTGGTATTGACATACTGATATTGTCGCATTCCGTCATGATATCTATAAGGAAAAGAACACGTCTTCTCGATATATTATGAATGACTAATATTTTATCAGGATATTAGCATGCTATCACTTTTTTAACAGGATCATTTTTCCCCATGTAGCTATCCAGAACACGGTGATTTGCATAGATTAACTCAATGATTTACTAAGCTAATTGGATAAAAACATAATACTGCTGGATAGATAATATACTTAAAATAGGTACTAATCCACTAGATAGAAATATGATATTCTCAAAATCCACACTGACTTTTTGTATTTTCTGCAAAATTTCAGTGTGGTAAGAATTTATCGCAACGTAAGATGCCGAGGAGATAGAAACACGATTTCTGAGTAAGCTTTATCTTAACAGACTCCCCTTTATTTCTAGACATTCTTTTCTCCTACATCTGACTTTCTTTCCTTCTGCTCTGTTCTGCTCCCCGAGCATTGTTCCCTGTTCCCCGATCCTCGTTACTCGACGCTACTTTGTCCCCAGGTTAACTGATGATGCAACGATTCTGGCAATTGCTCGAATTCACCCCGACTTTTGCTTTTTGCAGGTGCTTTGGTAACTGTAAACAAACTCACCGCTGAATCGTTAGGGCGAAATAATACAAAAAATACATAAGAATAATACCACAGACTATTATTTCCTAATGTGTAGGTTGTACTTACTAAGACTATTATTTCCTAGTGAGTAGGTTTGTACTTACTAAAACTATTATTTCATAGTGTGTAGGTTGTATTTACTAAGACTATTATTTCTTAGTGTTTTGGTTGAACTTAATAACTCTTACAAAAAAATACGCAAACCCGAATGTGTAATATTTGGTTGATAAGCATTTTGATTTTAATAGTCAACTCCTTTTTTTAAGCTGAACTTTATTTGAGCTCGTAACCAACTAACTTCAGACTCGATATGTTTGTACGTAATATGTAGATACTCGATACATACGTACGTAATATTCAAATAAGTTAATTAAGTGGAAACAAGAAGTGACAGATGATATTAACGCATGAGTACACAACCAGACCAATTACCTTACCGATTTGTATAGGCCTATTACTTATGAAAACCAACATTTTATTTTAGTTACATAGGAAATATGATTTAAGTTTTCGAGACTGTTGACTATTTACAAATTATATATTTGTTGATTTACGTCAAAATTTTGCCCTCTAACATATTTAAAACTATAGTGCTCATATGTAATAGACGCAGCGATAATAAATTTAAACATTACAAAAAAGAAGACGACAAAGAAACGTTAACGTAAGTAAAACAATAGTTAGGAATTTTTTTTAAAATCATTAACACAGAAGAATTAATAAAATTATTTGTAATACACATTTGAATGAATAAATTTAAAGGTTATCTGCATTATGTCCTCAGAACAAAATGGTTTTGCTACGTTTGGTGATTTAGCAGGGGTGGCCGGGCTTATTGTTTTTTCTTTTAAACATTTTTTCAGCGCCAGTTTTTCACTTTGGCGTATTTAAAAAGACTCGGCTTACTCGGAAACAAAAGCTCGAATCAAAAAAAATACAAAACATAATTGACTTAAAATATGGTCACCAGTTTCCCGCTTGCATGTGGAACAAGTTTTTTGGACACTACGTATAATAATATAGGTGTATACTGGACTTTTTTACACAATTTTTTTATACGGTTTCGAAATAACACGGTGCAACATTCCTTGATATCGTACCTTCCAAATGTGCGTAAACGGGTTCTTCTATTACATGCAGAGTGAAGCTGTATCTTTTGAGTTAGCCTAACGCAGGTTAATCGGCGTTAGATCAGTAGCATGTAATGTACATGACAGGAGTTCTGATGAATGGATTAGGAAGAGGATCATGACACCAAAGAAGTTCTGAAGGTTTAATTAAACGCGACTGATTTAAGGCCGATTTACGTAACCCAAAAGATACAGAATAACCCCCTGATAGTGATGAAGAATAATCATTTTTACGATCTTTATAAAGTATAATTAAGATGAATTTATTTTTATATAAGTGTACTAATAGTATACTTTTTTATACGGTGTTGCGTAAAACGTATCCACCATTTAAAAACGGAGTGAAGTGTGTTAATTGCCTAATGCAAACATCCATTAATTTTCGTTGTATTAAGTTAATTTTGTTATATTCTCTATTCTTATCATATATCATATTCTTATCTTTACAATAACTTTTCAATTTTTTTTTCCCAAAAATAAACGAGCTCGATGAAACATTAAAATTAGTAAAATATTAATTCTCATCCATTATTTTACGCATATCAAATGCACAATTTGCCTGATAATGTTTGGACGTGGGAAAATATCAACAAAGTATTCGAGGCTGTTGAAATTATTAATAATCCCATAAAATATCGAAAATTACAGTTTCCATGGAACAATTCATCGGTTTGGTAATGCAACTAATTTGGTACGGCTTATCGGTATATTGGATGTTGTAACACAAACGCGTAGCTAACTTAGTGTCAAAACAACATAAGTCTTTTTATTTCAAATTTACCAAATTATTTATTTTGACCGCTGAGTGTTTACTATTCGATTGGTTTCGAAAGAATCCATTTTGAAAAACCATATCAGTTTTATCTGCTTATGTTCCCATTATTCTACAAGTATTATGACATTATCTCTACTCTCATACTTAATCACAATTTGTATCCAATACTTTTTGTAGCTACACACCCATCATATCATATCGTGTATTTATGATGTCGGAAAGGTTCTCGTAAGAGTGGTAGGTGGTTTTTCTTTTAGTGTGATTGTAGTTAGTTACCCACCTACACGTGGGCATTTAGTGTTAGTGTTGAAAAATACAACGAAATTTGTAAGTTCATATTGTGTACCTACGAGATGTTACTTATTTTACAGAATAAAATGATTTTTTTAAGAATAGCTTTTATTTATTTATGTCACGATTTTCATTTACTCCAATATCTTAATTTTTTACAATTTTTTTTTTTTTTATTAATATCGAATACGTTTTGAGTACTTTAAAGTTCACTCATACCATCTAGTGTCAATGCTCCAGTCGGTCAGTGTAGCTCGCATCCAAGTTACAAAAAAAAAAATTCACTTGCCACTAGCCTTCCCCCACCACGTCATATGGCAGCAGTTTGCTAGTCACTCGCATGATTTTGCAAAAGGGATATGCATGGAACCATATCCATACTCTTTGGGCCTATGCGTGCATATGTTTTTTGTTGTAACAGTAGAAAATTCTTTAGTCTCGGCAAGTAGCTCCTTGCCCGTACCATGGCAGTTATTCTCACCGTCTGACCGGTCGAGGCGAGTCGAACTATTGACATGCGATTATACAATGGCAGTAGCTGTCTGCAGTCAGGCACTGTGTAACCAGCCCATCGGAAACAATGAACTTATAATCTCTACGTAGAAAAATACCCCCTTTACTAGACTTAACTATGTGACTCCCGATGCCATCGACTAACTGAATATCCTCAGCATTCCAGTTTGTTTTCCACAAACTCTCCTCCACCTATTATACTATTTTATTATCAATAGTTAGGTCTCCGAGAGATGTACCTACACTTTATATACTGTACAGTAGTGTACAGAGTCTACGTCTAAATATCAAGTTGAAAGGGTAAAGCATACTTACTACAACAACGTTAAAATTAACCCTATTCAGACGTGCGTTGTTCGCCTCCCAGTTTCGCCGTTAATCGCACAAAAAAACACCAAACACCGGCCGTAAATCCACCGCTCTAATATCAGAGATATCACGCACAAACATTGTGCGTCCCCGGGCTATCGTATGTCGGCATTGGAACGTGGGTCCAACAGCTAGCTGACCGCTCGCCTCTACCTCTCCCCGGGGATCCGAGGGATGTAATGTTCATTGATGCTTGCTAGGAGGAGACGTGACCTCCTCATTCTGTCTGTGCTCCCGGTAACTTAAATGCCGAATTTACAAATTTTCCGTACTTGTTTTATTCGTAGATAGGGGGTATTGGAATTTTTGGTCAAAGTGAGGAGATTTTTGCAGAATTCTTGTTTGCCTTTTGAATTTTAAATCGTTGGGAATGTTTAAAGTTCAAATTTCACGGGCCTGTTAAAATCTGAATTCGATAAATTAAAAGGGTTCATTAAATCACGTTGCTCTCTGTATGTTGATTTTGATGTCTATTTTTTAATTATAAAAGCTACTTTGAATCCTTGTAACATCCTTATATTTCCAGATTTATAAAACAGATATTTTTTAAATATTTAAGGGTAGCAGATCATATGAAATTTTAAAAAGTGTCAATAAAACGCATCCAAGGATAGATCTGTGAACAGTAGACTGACCTATCGTCTAAATATTATTTTTCTATTTTCATCTTATTATTCATATTAAATTACATAAAACCCTAAATGTTTTTTCAATCAAAACCAAAATTTCGTTTGGAATTATAAGAATTTTATAAACCAAGTATTAAAAAAATCGCATTAACAAGAAGATTTTGCATTTCAAAAGTAAATTTACCGCATTGCTAAAAAGGCACCATCACTAAACGGAACGTGCTAACAAATTTACGGACAGATAATATGCAACGGTCAAACTCAAACAGAACTATGCACCGCTCAGTCAATAAAAAATAAAATCAGTAATTTTCCAGAACCTCAAAATGACTCCTACAACTGCCAAAATTGCATACAAGCCAAATTTAATACTAAATATAACTAAAGCCATTTTGAGCAATTTCTGAAACGTGGTGAAGCCACTTTTCAGTGTCTTCGAATTCGATAAAAAAACAACATTGTCGTGTCTGGGTATCTAGTACGGTCGATCGATAAAGAATTTATCGATGATGGCAATAACCTGTTACCATTCCTGAGCATAACTGCAGATCGCTAACCAATAAAAAATAAATTAGGAACACTTAGTCGTTGTGGGGAACTGCAGAACCGACGTTATCGATCGACTGAATCGTTCTGGATCAGCGAACTTTGGGCCGAGAGCAATATTATTATTGCCCTAACTCTTTGCCACGTAGGTCAACACTAGCTTGTCTAGATTTCTTACTTATTTATTGCATCCATCGTTACCTTTTTACGGCATTACTCTCACCTATCGTAAAATTCTCGTGACTCTCGAGGGAGCAAAACTTTAAAGACAATACAATATTTCAACACTCCAGTATATTATACGCTGACACTTTTTACAGCCAGCAACACATGTGCAAATAATCCAAACCCCCTGCGGCCATAAATAACGCCAGTCCAGGCCAAGAACCCGGAAGGCGGGGGGTAAGTTTGGCCACTGCCAACTCTTGCACCGGCAATGGTACTAACCATTAAAGCCCAACTACCCCTGCGTTATTTGAAAATATGGCACTGATAATAATCCCCACTGTTAGATGTAAATAATGCGAATGTTTGTGAACATTCAATTATATCCAAGCGATTATTATGTCAGCAGATGTTTCAATTTCGGGTTGGAGATATTTCACTTGGATTGTAAGATTCATTGAAGAAAGCGGGTAAAGGATTTAATACAACTTTTCCATTGTATTTGGAAGAATTATTGAAGAATTTTCTAGTTGCATCGTATTGAAAGCAAGTGTATCATCACCACCTTTAAAACCTATCAATAGCGGAGACGTGCATTTCTCTTTGATAAAGGGTAAACTGCGACATTTATAGCGGTTGATTCTAAACTAATTTTATTTTGATTGTGGAATCAAAGCATCTAAACGCATCAAACATAGTTGCAATCAGTTAATAAAATAGGAGAAACTGCAAATATAACGTGCAATTCCGAAAGAATATTTTCTTATTAGCAGCTATAAATCCAGTACCCAAGTAATAAATAATTATAAGCAATAATTAGTCGCCTGAAATACTGAATATCATTTGAAAATATCTCCCGAGTAAAAGTAAATGCCGCCAACGGGAATTGAACCCGTGCCTTCTGATATCCGGTCAGGTGCTCTGAAATCACTGAGCTATGTCGGCTTATTTCCAACCCGCCAAATGATTCAATATGTACTAGTATCTCAATCAACAATTACGGCTTATTATATTTTTTCCATCTGTAAACAACCAACTTTATTTTTGTAGGAAAGGCTTTTTTAGTGCTAAATTTCTCACTAGATGTCGTCGAGACATATGATATATTAATTTATTGGTGAAATATTTTTGACTTGTCAAATATTATTATTTTTTAATGATAAACTAATGGTTATAAGACATGGTTTTATGCATAGCATGAACATCGATAACAAACATCCTCGTCCAATCGTCCTCGTACTCTGCTACCATGCAGAAGTCGGGGACGCCCGAGGAAAAGATGGCACGATCAAGTGAATCAGATACTCTAGTCGGACCATGTCAAGAGTCAGAATAATAGAAGAATATGTATGAGTCGATGTAAGAATGTGAATGAGGCAAGAAGTGTGTGCCAAGACCGAATTGTTTGGCGGTCCGCCCTCTCTGCCTACTCCTGCAGAAGGGCGTGATGGATAGTTAGTCCTCTCACTCCTTTTTATAGAATAAAACACCTTAATCTTTCTTTCTATACAAATCGTTGAAAATATATCACTACAAAGTCTTTTAATAAATAAATATACACATAACAATACAAGTCATTAGCACGAGAGAAAGACGTTCCGCGATTTGTCGTCTCCAGATCCTATCTATACGTGCCGTAATAAAAAAAGTTAAAATGTTCGCCAGCAAAGCGACCGTAAGGGAATAGGAAAAAATCGCAAAATGGCAATATATCACTTATGTAGATGACATATGGAATTATTCGGGCGGGCCTCGCGAGCGGGCAAGGTGTAAATCATGGTGCGGTTTTTGTAAGAGGATTATGAATTATACATCTGATGCTCGTTGAAAATATGGTAATAAGTCGGGGTTTTGGCGAGGTTTTGGAGGGGTTTTGGAGGGGTTTTGCCACCCTGAATAACGGCTCAGCGCCGGTTAATGTAGGAATCGAACGATTTTTAAAAAGTTTCGCGGCCATTTTCCGTAATCCCGCGGGAGGGGCCGTTTGGTGCGTTTTGCCAAAAATTGTGGCGGGATATTGAAAATGGAATGATTTCGAGTTTTTATTCCCCCGCAAACGAATGGTGCTACTGGTGTTTGATTAATTTTTATTGTTTGGCTCTTTTTGTCTAAAATAATTTTTATAGTAGATTATAATATCACAGTTCGAGAAAGGAACTAACAAGTGATAGTTATTAATTAACGTATGCAGATTTCAATATTTTTACAAATACATAGACGTAAACATGTTTTAGGTGTTTAAACGTGTTTAGGTATAATGGTTTTTACTCATATTATATTATTTACATTTATCTCATTTTAAACCGGGCTTCGCTGTGCAATTTATTTTGGTGTTAATATAAAACACAAAAAAATGTAATTATGTTGTAATAATTGTAATAACCTGTAATTCCAGAAAGTATGTTGATTTCATGTTGCTACAATAAATTCACAGTTTTTTTTTAACTTTGATAATGGATCGATTAAAAAAATTATAATTAGAATAAAAAAAATGTTTGAATACCACTTATATATAAATGTTATTCAAATTCATTCATGCCGGTATCGTTTCGACCTGAATCTTCATTAGGGTTTCATAGTTTTGTTACAAAGTTACACCAAACGAGTAACAAGAGGGAGCGAGAATATCAACTTTGCTGGGTGAGGGGGAGGTAGGTGGGAGAAAGGGGGTAAAAGTGGGTGTATAGAAGGGGAACATGTTTTAAATAGGACTATTTGATAAATCTAATTGTTTTTATATTAAATACTCAAAAACATATATTATAGACATTTACTCAGTGCAATCAAACATATTAAATCATTTTTATAAGAAAAAAGATTTAAAAAAAATAATTTACGTATATTTTATTTACTTCATCCATCAAAATGACTTTTAAAACTGAATCTGAAATCTGAAACTGATCGGATACAATTGAAATTTATTTCGTATATTAACTGCTGTAATGTCATCCGATATCAGAGAAATGCGTATATGACTACGTGTAGGTACGTGATTGCCACCAAAAGTTAATAAAATGCATTGTCATCGATAACGAGTCTCAACTCCATCGGATGTTGTGAATGGACTAAATTTCCGCTTCCATGGTATGAATTCATTCATAATCGAAAACAAAATTCAAATATATATATAAAATAATTGCATTTACGAAAACAGGTCGAAATATTTTTCAACCTAATAAAAATTAAATCTTTAATTTCATTTATTACCCTTATTAAATGATAAAGAATATTTTTTTGCGACCAAGTGTTTTTTTAAGTTGCGTTTTCATTGTTTCCGTATTACGTTAGTACTGAGCAAAAGTGGTAATAGTAGTTGAAGTAAAACCGAAGGCAGCGCCATCTGCGACGCTGGTTTGCGCCCTCGCTGAATTAGCAAGGACACAGAATGATACTCCTTAGTTTGAGCAAATGTCGCTAGATGTCAGTCAACTCCATTATTTATATTTTCGATTTTCGCATTAGAAACACAGTTATTTTTTATAGACACTCTAATGCTGTTCGAAACGTTGCGTTGGCTAAAAAAAGGAGGTACCGCAACACGGCAAAATGCCCCAAAAATAAATTACTATTATACTTTTGGCCGTGAAAATCTCAAGTCTATTTAAAAATCTAGTAAACAAAAATTAAAACATTCGTACTAATTCCAATTGACGTCCATATTTTATAAAAATACTATTTTTTTTTCTATCAATCGGAGATACATAATTTTGATGTTAGAAAGAGAAATAATAATTGTTTTCAGATTGCCTCAAAAAATTATACTGGATGCCATTAATTAAATCATAAAAATAGTAAATGAATTATTCATATGTCGCGTCGCTATCGTAATAATCGGCTTAACTTAAAAAAATAAAGTTACAGTTCTCTTACAAATTCCCCAAGCAAAACAAATGTGTTTTCGAAATATTCCATCTCTCAATTTATCTATGATTGGGGTAAAAATGTGGTTAGCCTTTTTGACAACATTTTTTCACGTTATTCAGAAAAAGTCATATTTATTTTAAATGGAAAGATAATTAATTATATTTAGTTTCTAAAACAGTATTTGTTTTTTATGGAATATTAAAAAATAAAATATATTTGAAATACACAGAAAACATTGCAAACTGAACTAAAGTGATGAAAGTACTGAAGGTTTTAACTACTAATTTCCTAATTTAAAAAAAAATGTGTGCCTCTATCTTATCTCACGTTGTCATTTATAAACAAAGCTAGTATTTAATTATTACAAACTAACTGTGTACCCCCAACTAACCTTGCATAGGAACATCGACATGGTCTCTTGCAAAACTACTCGTAGCGAGTAATTCCCTACACTTATATTGTATGTTTATTCCTTAATTTCCAGGTGACGTGTGTAGTTTATAGGTGTGTGTGTGTGACGTGTGTAATGTATGTGTGAGTGTTTGTGTGTGTGTGTGTGTGTGTGTGTGTGTGTCTGTATGTATGCGCATTGAATACTTTAAATTATTGACATGATGCCACGTTTGAATTTGGGGAGTGAATCCGAAAAAATGTCAATGTGAGAGTTAAGACAAATATTAATTAGAGTGTGAAGAGCTCGGTTAATTTTCGAATTAGATGCTACATTTGTTTTATAATTTGGGGTGTGGAATAGCTCTGTATGTCGTGTACGTATTTCAGATATTTTGTTTTATTAATGTCAATAAAACAAAATATCTGAAATTTTCTATAGTAGCAAGAAGACAGACGATAGCTTTATTCTCAAATTACGTACATACCAAGGAATCTATCAATATAACCAAGGTTTATCATGCCTCTGTCCCACTATATATAGCACATTGCAATCGATGAAAATCTTCACATTGACGTCATTACGAAAAAACTCACCACTAATAGAGGACAGGTTAACTGATTGGGGGTCTGCCTCGAGCACTCACACAGAGCGGCAACATAGCCCAAAAAGGATTACTAAACACAATTCTAAAAGTTCCGGCTAGAACTCCCATACAAGAAATATTTAAAAACTTCTGACTACAATGTACAAAAACTTTTGTTTACAATAAAAAAAAACCTATTTGAATACTCCACTGCCCAACATAAATACTCAACCAGAGCAATAAACTAAAATATACTGATTACTCCCAGTTTGAATACATCTTTTGAATAGTGAAATATTCAATTCTATGCTGCGATATTTTACAATGATCTACCAAATCAAAACAAAAAAATAACAGAATTGAATATATATAAAATCAAAGTAAAAACATGGCTGAGAGAACAAAGTCATATTCAACTTGCAAGTATTATGAAGACGATGTAAAGACAACTTGAAACTAAATACAAAAGTTTAAAAACTTCAGGCCGCCTCAGAACAGGAAACCCTAGTGAGGAGGAATGTGAAAAGTTAAACTTATACTTTTATACCTACATCATGTACACACTTTGCAATTGAAACAAAAAATAGTTGGTATAAATAAATACTAACTTACGTACATATGTACCAAAAATACGTTCCATAAATTCCAGAAACAAAAAAAAATGTCTCGTCAAAAAAACAAATGAAGTTCAAGTTAGCCATTGATTAAACTCAGTTGAACAAACCTGCGCTTGGAGGAATCGGTGATATAACTGAAATTTTCTGAACGCGAGCTTTATCCATTGAAAAGCTTTCGGAGGAGTAAAGCAGGTGGGTAGAAAGCAGGTGTGACGTGTGACGCGGTACATGTATAATATACACGGCCCTGTATACAGATCCCACTTAGCGCTAATACGTCAATCCTTCAGCTAAACTGAGCACTTAACTCCGCGACGCGACGCGACAACTGACTTATTCAATCAGAGTTTCCTTGAATTTCATATATATTTTTTTAATTTATCAAATAATCCTTTTAAAAAAACCATCAGCAATCAGCATAGAGATTTGAAAATTATTTGTCTCTTCATTTTATAATTTTTAGTGATATACCGTATAAGAATCCAAGCTGTTCCCAACTGTGGGAAGCCAGTGAGGTTATAGTATCCCTAATTGGGGTATTTTGTGGAGCTGATAGTAGTGGGGAGGATAAGAATGAATTATAAAAACAGCACAAATCAATTCAACAAAATGTAATAGTGCACCCCGGGATTTGAATCCGCAAACACCAAGTCTTTTATAGCGCCGTTACAGAGAAAATGATATCATGGGTGCTCTCCAACGTATGTAGTAAAATAAGTCATAAACCAAAATAAGTCATATTCATTAAAATCTACGTACTTAAAAATATATTATAATTATTTATTTTAATGTGAATTACTACATATATAAATGGGGGGTTCGTAAACTGTGATGTATGGTAATAAGTTTAGTATTTAAGCGATAGATGGCGCCAGTCATAAAGCTTACTCCAGAGTCCGTCAGATGTCGCTAGAGTGTAACAGATGCTTGTGAGGTTATAGTGACAGGTAACAAGCTTCTCGAACCAGAGAATTACCAACCCTCGGGTAATGAACAGTGTAGCTAAATCCAGACCTATTATATACAACGTAAATAAATGCAATTATTATAAGTAGAACCCTTTACTTTTTAACAAAGAGTTCCCACCCTTAAATCTGCAAAGTAAGGTCAGATATAAAATAAACCTTAAAATATTCTCGAATTTATAAATAAATAGTAAAAATAACATATTTTTTTGAATATATGTACCTAGGTACATTATTGCTTCTCTGAATTCTTCACACGACTAGTTCCAATTTTGAAAATAACCTCCAAATTGAATGGAACTAGATTTCAGATTTCAGAATTTCATTTATTTCAGGAATAACCCACGCACATCACAGATAATCATTTACAATTTGGGAGGCGAGAACCATTCATTGGATAACCAACAACTCTGTCATAGGTCACTCCATGTGTTTTCCTACGTTTGGTGACTCAACGGTGCCTGAGTTCACGGGTGAGGATTGTCTAGGTCTTGGTGGTGGATGCGGCTGCTTACCTACAGTGTGGCGGGCCGGATTTGAAGAGACTTCTTGACGGAGATCTTTTTACCGCTCTAGCAGGACTCTCGACCTATCTCCTTTCACCTCCTATTCTCCGATTCCTATTCACCCCTCATACCTTTTTCCTTCCCAGATTTTCCTCGCCTACCTCTCCTTTCTTTTCTTAATCAAAAACTCTTCGTAAAGCATCTCCAAATATGACACAACCCTGAGCGAATTTATTTTCCTCAGGTCCTCCAGTGTAGTGATATGAAAAAAACGAAACTATTATCGTTTGATCTTCATTTAATTTCTTCAACAACTTTTTCCACCTTCCTCCCGAGATCATCTAACCAGGTTAATGACTGATATAAGTATATCACCAGGTCCTGCAACAATACAACCTGGCGTTCTTTCGTGAGATATCACACAAAATAAAACAATTTACTTTTTATCAAGGCTTTCATTGAAAACCCTGCCAATGGTGGAAGAACGCGGCATGGCGGTTGATCAATATGACCGTGTATTCCCACATTAGAATAGTTCACATTACACTTGAATCTAGTGTTACCTCAGTGTATTGTATATAAATCAAATATTATTACACTTAATTCACCTGTCGGTACAGGGATCATATTTCATTTGCTGAAACAATATTCACAGGCATGATACATTTATTTTAACCCTATACCTTCCGGAGAGTAGCATTCTTGTATTGCCTATAATACACCTTAATCACACTTTTCTTATTAGATTTACATTATTCGAAATCTGTCTTATACCAGAGGACGAATCACATTTAGGAAAATGAATCCTGATCAAAATTTGCCATTCCTTTCCTAAACACGCTCATTAAAGAAAATAAATACATATTATTAAAATAAATTCCATTCAATTACGTCCTGTGCGTGCGAACCGTATCTTCTCGTATAAAATTTCTCTAATAAACAATAAACAGTGTTAATCTCAACGAACTACCAGTAAGTATGGTACTGTATATTATGTGATCAAAATATTAATTATTAGAATAATAAAATATGTACATTCTAGCACCACGTTCAGCAATCAAAAGCATTGTACATAAAACTTTGTATTAGTGATCGACGAACCGGTGGATGCAATCTGTTGATTATAGTTTGACTAGTCTAGAGTAAGTAATAACATAGATTATTGTAGTACTGTAATATATAGTTGCACAGCGCCCTTGTGGTGATTTTGCACTAAAACGGCGCTATACAAATCATACAATTATTGTTATTATTATTTCAGGCCTCTGGAACGTCATCTGAAAGTGGATGAATATGTGTATATTTTCACTCCTCAATAAAATCCGAATAAATGGAATATTTCCAATCCATTTTAGAAAAGTTATAAAGTACACTTCAAATTTAATTATTAGAAATATATTTTTGAAATCAAACATAAAAAGGATTAATATGACTCACCTTACATTTTTTCGTTTAGACACTGAATTAAAATTACTAATAACAACAAAGCGTATTTAACTGGACAAATGTATTACAAACATTACCGTTACTTTCACTTTTTTTCGTTTCATTTAAAAATAATTTATTAAAAATTTACTATATTCTATATCTTGTTTTTTGAATTGCGGTCGGAACCTTTGGTTTCATCGATGTATATATTTTAATTATTCGCTGGATAACTTCTGGATTAGAATATAAAGCGTGTTATTTTCTCTTTCTAACACCGTGTACGTTATTTCTTTCACTATGACAGTCAGCGATATTCAACGATTTATATGAGACCATATGAGTTGTTCCCAAAAAGCCACTCTATGGGTAATAGCCATTAACTAAATAAATCATTGGTAACAGCTGATTAAATAAATCATTGGTAACAGCTGATTAAATAAATCATTGGTAACAGCTGATTAAATAAATCATTGGTAACAGCTAATTAAATAAATCATTGGTAACAGCTGATTAAATTACCCCTAGGGGTTAAGCTGTTAATTGGTTGTTATATAGTTGTGTTGGTACCTAGTAGCTATTTTTATATTCATAAATAAAATTGGCAGATTTTATTATTCGGTGGATACGTTATTTTCTTCACATGCAATAATTTTATCAGATTTGTATAGCAGACAGGTAAAAATCCCGGCAAGCGCAAGTATTTTTTTAAATTTATTTCAGCCAATTTTAACACAATTTATAATGATTCATTGTATATTTGTGGCACTTAAATAGAGTGGAAGATACTCTCAGTATCTCCTTAGTGAAAAACCACCATTCCATATCGGAACATTGCTTGAAATGGTTTTGGTCTTTTTTGGTGACAAGATTTGAATATTCAGTACTTCGAAACCTTTCTATTCCCTATCTCCTTTGCTACCCCACTCCCTTCAGCCTTACAATATATCCTTCATTACGCTCCCGACAATGGGGACTTCTAAAACCTTCAATCTCTAATTTCGTCGTCAATGGTTCAATTTTAGGGGACTATTTTATGTAGGAGTTATTATAATGTGTGTAACTTACACTGGGGTATACACTCATAACTTAGCCTCGATACTTACATAGCTTTGTTTATCCTTTGAATAAGCTTTAGCTGTAAGGAGAACGTAGCACACGGCTTACCGCTTCTATTCTACGATAAAATTGTTGTAAACATCAATCGATGAAATGGTTCACAGAAGATTTTGTATTATTTTTCCGGTATTAGCACCACATTTTATCATTCAATTACAGCTGAAATCCCCGTCGATTACAGAGACAACTTCTCGAATCACACATCGTTATCCCAATAAGTTTTTCAACCCATAAAGGTAGTATTTCTCTTATTTCCGAATAAGCCGATCAGAGTTAGAAACTTGGGGTTGGAAAAAGTTGAGGCGAGGAAGTCGCTACAAGTTAATGTCGATGTCTGTTTGTTACGTGCCTTAGTTTATACAATGTATCTCCACCATTGAATTCTGAAAAAATCTTATACCCGAATATTATTATCTTTTTCGTCTTTTAATAAATTCATCCACACCCGCACACGTAGAAAACTTACTGATATAAAATAATACTGTAAAATTATTAAAAATCTGGTCAAATTTATTTATTTTCCTGTTAAAGACGGGATGCGGGGCTTTAACAAATGAATTGATAGAGTTACTTACAAAGTATCAGCCAAAAGCGAATGTTTTATGAGGACGGCGGAACACGTGTTCATTCAAATATTGATGGTGACATACTGATTGTCGCTTTCCGCCATGATATTTATTAGGAAAAGAACACCTGTTAAAGATATATTTTGAATGACTAATATTTTATCGGGAAATTTTTAAACAGGATCATTTTTCTCCATGCATTATCCCTAAAAACGCGCACTGCTGTCGTTTGTTGTAGTAATCTAATTGAACTATTATCATGTATTTTTTAAATATAGTATTCTCAAGTTCATTCTTAATTCGTGAAATCTTGAATTTGTTGCTTTTGCAGGGAAGGAATCTTGCGGAGATTGAACCCTCGACGCCTGGATGAGAACCCGACGCTGTGGAACATATTATATTATTATGATGAATCAATCAAGTTTAGTATATGTCAGTAAAAATATGGTTAAATCCTCCCTTTTACTAGTTTCTTGAATGATCAAAGACACCTCAGTATGTGTAAGTTCTCCCAGAAATGCATTCACCCACTTACATCAAACTCCGTACCATTCGTGTTTTTTTTTTCAAAAGCTTTTGTAGTAAGCAGTGTGAAATTCTTTTTCCAGAAAACGACTAAGAAAAATACTTACCTAAAAAAACATGGTGAAAGCGTATACATTTTTGATTGAGCCTAGCGAATTCTTGTTTTAACTCGACCGTTTTGCATAACACCCGTCTGTAAATTAGTTGGTTACATTCCGTTTCCGGTTCAAGATGATGGCCATGTTGGATACTGCCTTTTCATCCCGTCTATAAATATCGGCCTGAAAATAGTTTTAAAAAAAATTGTCATTAAGATAGTGACGTTTATTTGTACAAAGTGTGTAAATTCCTTATTTTAATTTAAATGATGTTACGTAAAATATTAATGGTTTATAATTAATTACATATTTAAGTACCTTCTTACAAACTTACTTTTTCACAACCAATTTCGGCATTGATATACGCGATGTCTACTGTTTACAAAACTACCAACTGAGTATCAAAGCTTTGAATTCACAAAAGCTTTTTCCAATGTTATGTATTTGCGCACTCAAAGTGGTGTGATATATTTTTATAGAAATTTTAATCTATTGCGAAAAGTTTATAGTTATTAAGTTCACATTAGCCCATTAATGGCGCTCTATTGACTGTTCGCGATGCACAATTATTTTAAATCGTAGTTAAAACGCGGTGCTCTACGCAAAATAGAATATTTATTGCAAGGATTTAATTATTTTAATTGCTCCGCAATAATAGGCCCTGCAGTGTCATTAAACACGACGCCATCTAACAGTCTTAATTCGCACTGTTCATTCAAAATAAGCAATTATTATGAAATTCCGTTTTAGCGAGATTTTTCGAATCACGGAGCGTAGTGTTGCCAGTCGTCGGAATTTCCGTTGAAACAGGGGTGGATTGGCTGTTATTTATTATTTTGATTTTAAGTCTCTTCTGAATATACATATGTGATGAAACATTACAAAATTAAGCATGCGAACGATATTTGTAAGATCAGATTTTTTTTAAATCGATGTCAATCAGTAAAAAGTTATTATTAGTTCTCAAATTGCGAAGAGAATATTTTTTTAATTAGTGATATTAGGTTGCATTAGGTTAAGTTGTATTAAACTTGATTTGGTAAAACTAGTCAATAGATATTTAAATATTCGACATTCGACTATGGAAACTTATCATCAAACATCACCCGGTTATAACAATGGGTTGTTTTTTTTAGTTTACATTGATTTCTAAATCAAATTAAGCTGTTATATCGGCCCTATCAATTCATTCAAACAATCTGCTCGTGATTTGGGTATCTTTAAAATACAATATACTAACATTGATTTCGGACAGGTTATGGCACGGGGTCCCTAGCATCGCCCGAGGCCCGTAAACACCTCGATACGCCACTGTTTTTGACGGGAAATGAACTACGGAAAACTCCCCCTACATTCCACCAGTAATTAAATGGAAATAAGGAGTAATTTTCCAAATGCCAATCTGCAGCGTTAATTATATTTTCCTGCATAAAATTGAGTCACTGTGTACGTGTACGTGCATAGTCGACAGTTTTACGGCGCCAGAACCTTGTTGCATGCACCGTACTAATATTTGTCGTGAAAAACCCGTAATGTTCCTAATGCATTTTAGAATCGTGCATTCAGGTATTCGGGGCATGCAATTCTAATGTTTGTTTTATTTTTATTTTAATAATGTAGAACAAGACGTTTTGCGGAAAAGCCTGTGGAAACAAAATATTATCTGGTATTTAAAATAACTGAAATCAAATATTATTTTTGAGCAATAATTACTGTATTTCACTTGGTGGAATGTTTTAAATGAGTAACTTCAAATATGACTAACTTTTCCACGGAGGGCGTCAAATGTAGCCATGATTACCACATTATGAAATATAAGCTTATTGTTATATTATATGAAACCAAAATTTCCAAATTAAGTTTACTCTAATTGTAGGATTGCAATATAGACTTTTAAATATTTATTCTTATAAATTAGGGTGAGGACAAAACTCGAAGAGATTTTTTCAATAAATTAATCTTTACAAATGTCACAACGATCTGATGTCAGTTCAACATTAAATATCTTGTAATTATTGATTTTATCGACCACCAAATCATTTTAAGGTAATGTTCAAGTAAATAATAAAATAAATTATAATGGTTCAAATAAGTTTGAAACTATTACCAAGTAAAAGTGTTTCAATGGTGACGAAATGTTGATTCAATTTCTAGTGATCGCCGTTCGAATCGAAAGCAGAGATCTTGTCCAGTCGTCAGCATGGCCAAGCCATTGTCGATTGATATTTAGTGCGTATCAATATAATTGTAACGAATACCGTAACTAACGAATAATTTAACACACCATATACCAATTTGTTGTAAATGGGGCTCTCAGATAGATCGTCACATATTTTTTGGAACTAAAACTATTTAAGAGTTAACGAGAAACTTGTTATAAATCGGTAGAAATTTGGTAAACGGGGGCTTAAGGATGGTTACAAGATTGGGTAGTACGTATATTCTCTCATATAAATTTAACGCATGAACCTCTTTTGTACTTTTCTGTCTCTTGGATATGGTTTTTATCAGAAGATTTGAGAAGTAGTTATTGTGGGATTGAACAAGTAGCAACATTTTTTACTATTGAGAAAACATTAACTCCATCCCGGTATGGAATCAAACAGCAACTGTAGGTATTCATAGTTTTAAAAAACATATTGTATCACGCAACTAGCACAATGAAATTGCTTTGAAAGAAAAATAAATTCTGAAAATTAAAAGACGTGAATGGAATAATGACTTCATTGAACTAATGTATTAATGTTCCCAAATTTCCATATAACTATATCAAAATACTATAGATCTACATTAATCGCTGTGTAAAAATGATAGTGCTACATGTTTAATTATTATTTTCCCTTCAAAAATTGTATGCCACCATGGCTCAGGTCTAGCTTTAATACCTCAATCAGTGGTGCTTAATTAAAAAAAAAATTTCCGACAGCGACATTCGTCCCTTAAAAAATTAAACCGTTACTGCGATGCAAGGTAAGTGTATAATACTAAACGTCTGCTTAATGAACACTTCAGGTATCTTGTATTAGTGTATTTTCATGCATGGTAAACATTTAAAATTCCTTTTGCAAACTCTGCTGAAATTTTGGGTATCCCCACGGCGTATTTTGCTTTTACAGTACCAAAACTGTGGTTCGTAAGACCACAGCTAATGGTAGCACGTAATAAAAGCTTCTACCAAAATCAAAGTCATGATTTATGGTTAAAATCTACGCACTAAATTTTCTACGTACTGTACAGGCTTCAGAATAAATAAAACAAGTAGGTAAAACATATGATATTAAACCAAAATGGTCATGCCGGTGGGGAACCTTATTGTTAAATTAAATGACTTGGGATATTGATATTTGAACTTGAGACCTTTTATTTAGGTACCGTGTATTTGGCTTTATAACATTTACTGAAAATTTTAATTTTTACAAAAATCAATATTAAAATGAAGCATAAAGCATTAAAGAGTAATTAATGTAAGAAATTTAATTAATGAAAAATAATTTACATATTTTTGATTAAATACAGCCGCAATATCTACATACAACTATCTATATTATCTAAAACCCATTCGTAAACTGTTACAATTAAAAATTATTATTATACATATAGTTGTATAAAAAATTAACCCTTAAAAACAGTGTATTTTTACTTTCAATATATTTAATAAAAATGAAGGTTTTTTCGAGGATTGAACCTTCCTCCCCAGGAACTGAAGTTAACCGCGCTAACAACTGAACCGAATTCCGACTGGAGGACCGACATTTATTTCATTTATGTCATCCAATTTAAGAAAAATGTGTATATGTCCACGTGTGTATGCGCATTGCCATTATGTTGATAGAAAGCTTTGTCTTCAACAAAGAGCCTATCTGCCGAGTTTCCGCTCGATCGGAAGTGGTATAATTAAGTAAAATTTAAAAAGTGTAAAGTTACGTGTATTATTTACACATTTTTTTATATACGCATCTACGTGCTCGTATACAAGCTCATTTTGGTCTTAATCGCACTTATGAGAGTGAAAGAGAAAGAATATCACTTTGATCAATACGAGGTATAATTCCGGGTTACTGTGATTTATATTTCTTTTGTGAATTAAATACTACATGATACCTATTATTAATAACAAATTAATTAAAAATTATTACTAGTAATAATGTGTACCCTGAAGATGCTTGAGTAAAGCGAAATCGGTCGGTTATAAAAATTATTAAAAACTCGTGGTTTTAAAACAAAAAGTATTTTTTTTATTTTATTAAATATGTCAAACCACAAAGTGATTGCTTTCTACAATAATATGATATTATTAAATATGTGTAAATATTATGAAATACATAGGTTTAAAATTATTTCTAAGCCAGTGAACTTGTCATAACGTTTGGAAGACACTGTTGTAAAACGTTGTATCGTCTAATTGAAAACAGCTTAATTCGTTTTTAATGCTGTCAATTATAATTATTGTGAGTTGGCGAGGGGTTCCGAGAAAGAACTAAATATTTAATCAAGTGCAGTAGTAAAGCTTTTTAGGACCGTTTGATGTAGCAAAGGATCAAAAAGGCGAGTTCAATTTGATTTCGACGATTAGTCAAAGCTTTTGACGGCATTTAGTGATGTTGGTTCCTGAACCCTTGATATAAATTATTCACTTATTTTATTACTTAAGTATTTCTGCTCGAGGTACACTGAAAGAAACCGAAGACACTGACCATTTTATGGAACTAAAATTCATCCAATTTTGTGGAGACCCGTGTAATTATTTATTAAATTTTTAATACAAATTTTAAATACATCATATTTAAAACTATTTTTAAGCAAACGTGTACCTATACATATAATAATTACATGATTGTATTTTCGTTATCGATAAAAAGTGCTTCCTCAAGCTTCTAAATTCATCAGTCGAATTCAAACCAGGGTAAAACCGAGGTGACCAAAATACCAATACACTTTTTGGAAAAAAATAAACGAAATATTTATGTTAATTGTTGACAATAATTCTAAACAACAATTATAAAGTACACACTGTGATAACACCCACATGCTTGGTTTAATTTACCATTGTTTGACAATAATTCCAAACAACAATTACAAAGTACACACTGTGATAACACCCACATGCTTGGTTTAATTTACCATTGTTTGACAATAATTCCAAACAACAATTACAAAGTACACACTGTGATAACACCCACATGCTTGGTACAATTTACCATTGCTCGACAATAATTTTAAACACCAATTATAAAGTACATACCTACTGTGACAATACATTGCTTGACAATAATTTTAAACACCAATTATAAAGTACATACTGTGACAATACATCGCTTGACAATAATTTTAAACACCAATTATAAAGTACATACTGTGACAATATCTTGCTTGGTACAATTTATCATTATTTGAAAATAATTGTTAACAACAATTACAAAGAACACACTGTGACTAGTTTGTTGACATGGTCGATCCCGAACAAGAAAGAATTATTTTCATGATAGTTTTTTTGGCAAGACTGTTTTTATTTCTTGCGTAAACATAAATCATGTGTTTATCAAAGATGGACAGAATGTTCTTACATAGGAAATAAAAAATATGTTTAATGCCATACTTAGGAACGATATAAAACACACGGAAAGAACACGGATTAAGCATTTGAAACAATGTGGTTTGTATATTATTAGGTTTCATCATTTCACTAAAATAAAAGCTTTTTCCATATAGCTTTGTAGGTAATATATAGATGTGTATATTATGTAGATAGGTAATATGAAATAAAAACGTCAAACATAAAGCGGCTGTAGAATTTTGTTAAATGCATTTTAACGGTAATACAGAACGCTAACAACATTTCATTTTTTCAACGTCTCATTTGCAATGTAAAATTTGTTTGTCGTTGGCAAATACATTTTGCGTTAAATTTAAATAATAATTGCAATACAAATGCATTGTTGTGAAACGTGAACATTATTTAATTAAAAACCTTATTTTTTAATGTAAATTATTGATTGACTTTTATTGCACAGATTACAGCTCGACACGGATAACTTTGTAGGTATCCCGAAAGAAACAAAATACGTTTTGTTTTTAGTTACTTGTCCATTAAATATTTCCACTTGAGTTTCTTCAAAGTAAAGGAAATAAGTGAGAAAACCGATCCCTCCGCCTTTCGGAAAATAATTAACAATGAAAAGAGTTCAGTGTCATGATTGTTAAACTGAATTTGATTTCGTTGTTATATTTATACTAACGAGTAGAATTGAGTTAGTATTTATTTCAGTTGATAAATGTTTTTTAAAATTATTTTTAATATTTGAATTTTTAGATGATAGTTTCGCAAGTCCCAAAATAAAAACGAATGAAAAAATGATAAACGATATTCAGAAAACGAAGCTTTTTTCTCAGAAAAAAGTTGATTCTTGTTATTTAACTATGGTGATGTGTACCATATTAAACCTTGTGGTTTGTTTATTTTAAACATAACCTAATTTCGCTTTGCATTTTATTAGATTTGAACACGCAACATTAGCAGATTTAAAAGCAGCTAACGTTACCACTACAGAGTTACATTCGTTTTCGAAAATAAATATTTTACCAATGTGATGTGATGTCGCTTGTTTGAGCTGTTCCAGGCAACGAACCCTCCTTCGCTTGCGTGATTTGCCTGCAGTCAATTATTGTGGCTGATAGTAATAATTCACGACCAATCAGTCATAGACATCTGAACCGCGCATATGGACACGGATTTTCACCAGTGGAACTGTAGAAAAGAATACTGTTTCTTTAATTTAGCTATTAAACTGTTACTGTTATTTTAATCGTTTTTATATCTAATCACGATGAGCTTCGTTGAACAATAGATACATTTTGGCACTAATTGTTCAACATGACTACAGGTTAAAAAAAAAGTTAAATTTAGTGTAGAAGAGTGACATTACCGATTAATAGGATATATTATCTAAATTTAGGATAGCAGAGCGACATTATCGATTAATAGCGAAATATAACCTAAATTTAGGGTAGAAAAGCAACATTGTCAATTAATAGCGATATATTACCTAAATTTAGAGAAGAAAAGCGAAATAATCGATTAATAGTGTTATATGTTATGTTAGCTAAATTTAGGGTAGAAGAGTGACATTATCTAAATTTTCTTACTGTTTTAAGACTATTCAATCGTTAGTGTAGAGGATAAAAGAAACTTTAAGCCTGACTTTATTACCCGAATTATGTTGGCTTTAATTGAAATGTTCTGACATGCTTATAAATTTCATGCACTTCAATTTTAGTCATTTTTGATAAAAAGTTTTCAACGCTTTATTGAAAAACCCGGACCGTAATTGATTTACGAACTAATATTAAAGTTTTGGAAGAGATTTTCATTCTGGAATTTTTCTTCTTGGAATTATTTGGAAAATTGATTTTATTTCGAACTGTCATTAGAATATCGCATGCAATGTATATTTTTTTTAAAACGGCGAAAGAAATAAGCAAGGTTTGCATTTTGAACAAAGATAAAACCATTAATGTTTCTAATGGTCGTAGAAAATGGTTAAAAAATAAAATATCGTTTTTTTTTTCATTCCAATTTTAGAGTTTCCAAGACTACTGAGAAAATGATAAATAAATTATTCAAAGCAATTTTTATATGGCCATACCAAAAATTATCTTAAAATATTCAAAATTTATATTTTGGTATTTGCAGTCACTTTGTGGATTAACATATTAATGAAAATAGAACAATTACTTTGATTATAACCACCAAGTTGTATTAATTTCATTTGTTATGACTGAACGGTTTCGCTTAGTACAAGCATCTTCAAGATACAAAATAATACTGTTTCATTTTGTGCCCCGAAGACGATCGTGCTAAGCGGAACCGGTCGGTCATAAAAAATTTAATAAATAAAAGTTCGTGTTCCGTATTCCTTAAATTGAGTTTGATGTGGTTCTTGAACTCCGTCTGGAATCTTCTGCGGAATATCACAAAAATATTCTACAAAAGATTAAAAAAATATTTGTACGCTCTAGATTTCACCTGTATCTCGGGATTTCAAAAATAGCCTTTTCCTTTCATAATTGCGTTAAATATAATGATAAAGTCTTTTTTTTGTTTCTTGGAACCAAAGGTAAGAAACATAATAATGAATAATTTGGGGCTTGCTAAGTGACGCCCGAGGCGCTACTTCGGTAATATTCTGAACTCACTTAAAAACTAATTATAAAGCAACTGTCCGTTTAAAAAAACAAGTTAAAAAAGTAAATGCTTATTGCCAGTATTTAATTTAAAATGTTGTACAATATTCTTAGTAGGGTGTAGTGAAGAATCTACATAACTTTTAACCTAATTTTTCCAAGAGTTGTTGTTTTTTTTGACAATTGAAAATTGTTTTTTACGAATTATAGCTTATACTAGTCATGACAATAGCTCAAAAATCAGTGGATTATTCTGACCTGTAAAAATGAAAACTGAGATAAATATTTCGCACAGAATCAAAATATATTAGTTGTTGTATGATAGGTTTATAGACAGAAACATTATTTGTTGTATAGTAGGTAGGTATATTCACAGATACATTATTAGGTATATACACAGAACATTAGTTGTTGTATGATAGGTATATACACAGAAACATATGCTGGTGTTTGATAAATATATACACAAAAACATTAGTTGTTGTACTATAGGTATATGCACAGAAGCATTAGTTGTTGTATGATAGGTATATACACAGAAAAAACATAATTTTATTGTGATCTATGTAGTTATGAAAGTCGTGAATGAATTGGGATTATTTGACCCGACATGTAAAAGCCCTTTGAGCGTGTAAATAAAATAAATTAATATTATAAAATATATCTTAATACGCGTATATTTTGCTTACGCAATGAATCCAAAACAATGAATTTTTCTAAAAAAATTAAATAAATATCCAGTGTTTTTTCGTATTTGATTAGATTTGATTTACATAGTGCAAACCAAATACATAGCACAACTATTTCATAATTTTTTTTTTTAAATATTAACAAATAGTTTTCCCACCAATAGATATTTTTTTCCTGCTTCATACATTATACGTCTGCATTTTAGTTAAGACAAAATAAAAACGTGAAGATAACAAATTTCTTCTTCTACCATTGATTCGTATTGCATTAAAAAAATGATAAACAAACCCCAAAGATTCATTTTTCACAAAATGTTCACATGCAACCACCGGCTTCACAAAATACTTACAAAACAAACTCGCACTTAATTCCTTCCGCTCAGTCGGCGGATCCATCATCAATAAAATGGCTGAGCGGCTGTGTCAGGATTTTAACCTTTGACTATCCATCATAATGCAGGTGTTTTGTTGTGAAACACTTCAACCAGCCCTATATTTCCGTTTAAAGGTTGCTGGATTCAACAACATTTAATATCAAGAAAGCTTTCAGAATAAGCTTCAAATACCGACGAAAATCATTTTTTCTTGCTGCGCAAAAATTCATTTGCCAGAAGCTTGTGGGATTATAGCTTTCAGAAATATTTGGAGATTGTTGTGAGGATGAAGCGAAAGATGATGGACAGTGTGTCAGGATTCTCAAAGCATTGTCTTCGGGTGATGAAATTCATTTGAATTTTTTAAATTACTAATTCTTTCCGCACAAGAGTCTGAATTTTCTGAAGCCTGTAGGACTATTATATAGAAATTGAGGTATTATGTGCATTTCAAGCAATGTTTAAATTCTGAATGGCTTCATCTTTTCCAAGGGTGATATTGATATTATCTATATAAAATATATCAGATCGTGTAAACAATTAATTTAATGGAAGATTGTGTATTGTGATTGAAAGAAGTGTATATAAACGAGTGTACGTTAAGACAATTGTGTAACTTATCAAAACACGGCTATATGGTTAACTATGGAGTTACAATAATGAAGGTACTTTCTTCGTTTCCTAACATCTAACATAAGTCCTTAATCTTTCATTTTTTCAAACGTCCTTTATTTTAGCAGGTGTTTTAGGAGTACTTAGCTACACGTGTTTTAAGGGTTGTTTCAGGCTGTAGCGCAAGGGTGGTTAGGGGTGGTCGCGTGACCAACTTCATAACAACATGGCTACCGGCGACTTCCTGCCGCGCGGGGAAGAATAATATGATGGAAACGGTGTCGGGGTATCGTACTACCTCACATTGCCATACAAGGGACTTTAAGGAGCTTGATTAATTATTTGACTCTGTTGAGGGATTTTTATATTTTTATTTTGTGTTTGTTCGGGGAGCTATCTCCGGTTGAAATTTGGGGAACTGAGGAATGTTTTGAAGACATTTGAAAGGTAAAATATTTAATATATTATATATTGAGAAATATTGAAATGGATGTGTGTTTATGAATATAATTAGGATAACGAATTACCGAGCTTTTCTAACTGCAAAGAAATACAAATCAGTCAGTAAAACTTTGATCATAAAATTTCAATTTATTTATTTAGTTTTTTTCTTTTATGAATTCAATAGACAGTAGAAGTTATTTTTCACAAAAAGTTAAGTTAAGTTAATCAATTATTATTATTTGATAATGCCTTCAGAAGGCGAAACAGCCGTAATTTTTTATAAATAAACTTAAACGCGATAACAAAAAAAATAAAAAGTTTTTTTTTTGTTAACAAAACATCTAAATGATTAAAAACCAAAACCATTGTTCTTCAATCATCTACAATGATATTTTTTTTTTTTTTTTTTTTTTTTTTTTTTTTTTTTTTTTATTTATTTATTTTTTTTTTTTTATTTTTTTTTTATTATTTTAATATAGATCATAGTTACATTAATACATACATTTTTTTGCTAAATATAATATTTAGGTACATAATTGGTCATGTATACCTTATCAGAAAAGAGGAGCTCTTGTGCCTGATAAGGGAGCCACGATTCTTACTTCAGTGATTCAATGTTATGTGTAAAATATAAATATAATATATCCATATATTTTTTTAATATAAGTTTTTTTTGAAAAAATGTTTGATTTTATTGATTTGTTCTTGTTGGTTCGTAATACAGCGCAATTCGGAAGGGAGATTATTGTAGTTTTTTATGGCTTGGTAAATATAATGGTTTTGCATTTGAGTTGTTTTAAAGATTGGCGTAATAAATTGATTTCCATTTCTCATCAGTTTGTAAAATTCTTGATATTCTGTGTTGTTTTTTTCTTTACACATTTTTATAATCGAAGTTTGCTTAAATATATCATCAATATTATGACTAAGTATTTGTAACAAATCAGGCACTTGGTAGTTTGTTTGACTTCGTGCATCGATATTCTTTTATTTCTTATACTCGTACATAGTCGCAGTAGTTTCCATGTAACTTTTATGACTTCGAGTGGGTCTCTTTCCACCCTATCCAATTGGTCGTTCGATGTTTTTATGACTAATTATGGGGGCTTTTCCCACGATCTCGTTTTTCCGGATAGGTTACTACTATTTCAAAGGGAATAAGTTGAAATGGATACCATAATCTTCTGTAATTTAGTTGTACAAGGTTTAAACCTTCGTTTTGATCCTCTTGCACGGTAAAATTCAAACTTTATTTTTGAAATTTTAACGAGTAAATTTAATTTACACTTTTAAGCATAACTTGCAAAAATATATTTTTATAAAATGCTATTTTCGGGCTATGTTATGAGGCTGAAGGTAAAGAGGAGGGGAAGAAGATGAGGTATAGGAAAGTGGGGCAGTGGCTATTCCGATCTGGTCACCAAACACGGCAAAATTCATTTCAAGCAACGTTTCAATTCTGAATGGTGGTCTTACACCAGGCAAATACTGAGAGCATCTTCCTCTCTGGAACATAATGCAAGTATCCAATTTATTATTTTAAATTGTTAAATAACACAAATTCAACAAATAAAATTTACTTGCTCACGCCGGGATTTGAACCCGCGACCTTCGGTTTGTTAGTCGAGAGCCTTACTCCTCGATCATGGAGGCCACGTTAAATGAATGATCAAATGGCATTGGTTTTTGTTTTTTCTGGTTTAGTCTAAAAGATATGTAAAACAGACAGAACCTAGTAGTTTTACTCCTTACCAATAGGTATATATATATAACATATCTATTGACTAAAATACTTTAACATGGCGCTTATCACGTTATTTATAATAAACAAGCAAAATTTGGGGAAAATATTGTGTTCATAAACGGAAATAAATTAGTATTGCTAATTTGTTAAAAATATCTTAAAATTTTTTGAAGTCCGGTTAAAATTGGGATAGCAGGTGGTTTCCTGATAAACTTTTACTAATTCCCTTTATATCGGGAAATATGTTCAAGCACCTGTATTTGCTCGAACGACGAAATGCGAAATTATTAGGATTTCCGACAGCGTGATAATATATTCGTATGTTACTAAAAGATTGTTAAGAAAACTATTACTTCATTCGTTAAAGGTCTGCATCTCGTTTTTAACCGGAATACAAAAAATTTAAAGAGATTTTTAATAAATTAGCAGTACTCATTTCTCTCAGTGTATCTGCTCTGATAAATGGTGACAACGTCTTAATAAAAATAGTGATTCTTCAACAAAGGTACTCATCAATGAAATCAATATGTTGCCCTCAACGATTGATCTATCATACATGATTGATGAATATATGTATGTAAAAATATAAAATACAGTTATATTATTTTTCAATAATCTGTATGAAAAAAAGTAATATATCATACATATTATCCATGTACGTTCTCCATTATTTGAAAGCTCTATTCCTTTAATAGACATGCGTGTCTAAATGGCCATATTAAGTATAATTTGATCAGAATAGAAAATGACGTAAGAAGGGTGGTTTAAAATAATAACTTTACCAAGGCATAGATGGGGAATTTTTTTAAATATTGGGGTAATATTAAAAATACCTTATTATGGAAGTAAATAATGATGCACGCAATCTTATATAGTACAGACAAATAATAATACATTCCACAAAAAACGTAATGATTACGTATTTTTTTCTAATTGTGTTCCTAATATGTATCATATGAATTCTGCTGCCTGTGATGTATATCTGCTCATACTTTATATTTATGAACTTTGCTTCTTTCATCAACCAATTGTACCAATTAGTTGAAACAATTAGTCAAACATCTTTAGCTAACGTCTTAAGAGATGTAATTATCCATTCGCTACCTTTGTAAGAGCTAGAGATATAAGCTATGATGTCACGTTATGTTTTTTTTTTAAATGTAGGCCACTAAACGAAATTATTGATTCCTTGTTGTTTTAAATTATTCAGGATTCTGTTTCGCTTCACTGCTAGTGACAAACCGAAAGGTTTTACTTCCCCTATGGCTAGTAAGGTTATATGATATTCGATTAGTCAAATTTCTTTCCTCGCTTCCATCAGTCACCATGAGATTCTTCATGGTTACATCTTATTAGATACCAGGAGACTAGGCATCCTCAAGCAAGAAATATTGGATCGATGATATAAACAGTGCGGAAAAACAAAGCGGGAACGATTAAGATAGGTATTTTCGTACCTGGCAATTAAAATCAGTGTAGTTATTTAAAACTAACCTTTGGTCAGTTTAAACGGTTCCATGATAACTCAACACAGTGACAATTCAACACACCTTTAAAAAGTGATATAAAGTCATTAGAAACGATGAAAAAAAAATTAACCTAACCTAACCTACTTAACCCAGTTAATAAAGTTTTTGTTTCATCACTTTCCATGACTTTATTTAACTTTTTAATGATGTGATGAATCATCATTGTAATGATTTATCCGGTCACCGTTTAAACAACTCTTATATGGGTGCTAAATATGGCATTATATAAAATACCAATGCTTATAAAGTTACTACATATTTATTTACAAATCAGAAGGCTCATAATTATATTTTAATATTTTAAACTAGAAAATGGAAAGCGACCACGGGAACACTTCGCGATTTGTTGTAATCTCGGCAATCAGTAACGGAATCAATCGGTTCCGGCTAGCTTGGCTCCTCGCGGTACTGAAAATATATAATAAATAAATATACGCTAAGCATCACATCCGATATTGGTGACGACTGCTGCTGGGTTCGCTTCCTAAAATCTATGTTTTTTCATCGGGTGCTGAATTTGCGACAATGTCAAAAATTCAAAGCTCTTTCCGCTTTTGATATATGTATTAGTTCGTTCTGGAGAGTACTTTTTTGTTCATAAATCTAATTTTAATTTAGTACAAAACGGTCGTCAATATTTAATAGTGTGATAAATCAAGCCTTATCAGTAATTCAATAAATACTCGATGACTGTTTACAGGTAAAGTAAATATGTGTCATGAAGTATATTTAAGGCGATAACAATAAACACAACAATCTGACAGCACCCATCAATCTCATCCTGAACAACTAGGTGTATTAGTTGTTTGTTCACTTATCCAGCGATCGTCAACGATGTAATATAAATTATAAGAAAATCTTCAGATCTTTCACTAATGTGTTTGGCGCTGAGAGAAGGTCGAGTAGACTATGATGGCCTAGTAATCCGGAGGTCATAAGTTCAAATCCCGCTGGGCGCGATTATTTCATAAATTCGGGTTATTTGACAATTTGTCAATTTATAATAATATTTGCGACACGTTCCAGAATGAAAGATGCTCTCAGTAAATATTGCCGTAGTGTAAGACCACCGTTAAAATTAAAAACATTATTTGAAATGACTTAAGCCGTATTTGGTGACCAGATATGCAAAGCCCGGTATTTCTCTACCTTGCTCTTCCCAATCTCCTTCCCCTCCCGACTAGTCTCAGACCACCAGACTAGTCTCACTGGCTCCAGACGGTTGGAAGCAGTTGTATTGTGCTGTATTCACATTAAAAAGGTACTAAATACTTGTTCACGTCAGTCTTGCTTACAGCGATTGCAAAATACATTTCAGAAATACTCCCTAAGCTCAAGTGATTTTTTTTTCTAAATTGTGATGATTATTATTATTTTTAATTTTTTCTAAAGTGTGATGATTATTATTTTTTTTAATCAGTGCACAAGAGTCCCAACTGCTGTTTACCTAAGACTCGCCGGGAATATGGATCTTTGGCACGTGTCTAAACCTACGCCCTACAGTCCAAAATTACTCTATTCCGTGTTTTAACTCAGGATATTGGATTCATTTAACCTCTATGATGACTAAACGGAAAAATATGAGTAATGCTAATAAATTTATTAAGAATCTTTGGTAATTCGGTTAATTTTTTAATCGTTTTTTATATGTATTGATTTTGTGCTTTTGCAAAAAAAAATCTATTTAAAAAAATATAAATACGCAATACGATTACCAAAAATCGAAGAAAACTGGAAATGATGATGCAAATAATTAATTCTTACCTTTAGACCTATATAAATTCACAGCATTTGGAACATTAAAAAGGTTAAACACGCCTTAACCCTACATAACTCCAATGTTTGACGTGTCAGCGAGCGGGCGCAAACAGCGGCGGGTCGAGAAGTATCGCTTACAACTGGGTTGATATCGTGTCCTGTCGTATCACAGCGGGATGATTTGAAGGTTAAATTGCCGGCTGACGTTTACCCCAGACCATTTTTCACCTCCCCCACCCCCCTGTCACAGGGGTGGATAGGTTTACAGGGGTTAAGGACGGTTCATACATCACCGCCAAGCAGTTGATGACAAGCGGCGTGCTGAACAAATATTATGTACCTTGAATTGAAACTTTCGTTCGGCTGTCTTCTTGTTTTATGATTTGCATTAGGGGTGTTATTGGGGACGAATTTTCATCTTTGTAAAATTTTAATAAAGAGCATCTCTATACCTTAAAACTAAATACTATGTATGAATGGTATGCAAAGCATTTTTAAGTGTTAAATAAATAAATAAACGCAAATAATAAATATTTAGATTTTCATTCTACGACCATACATGACATGAAACAATTTATAATTCAAAGACAATCTGACATTTTTGACTAACGTTCAGTTAATCGTTTTTGAAAAATTATCTTTTTTTTAAATTTTAGAATCTTTTAACATCACATCTCCATACAGGTGTAAAGCCCCGTATTCCGAATTTCAATTGATTTATAAGATGTTTCTACTATATATATTTTAATATTTTAAGTTTCCAAATAAATATATGATATTTTTAATATACTTGTAAAGATCAAACGGTAAAAACGTGAAATTCCCTCGATAAAAAATAATCGCAAAGTAAGCTCCGAAAATTATAAAAATTTATTTTATAATTTAATGTTACAGGTATGAAAAAATGACATTGTATATTTAAATGAAACTTAAGCATTTGTCAAGAGATTTTTGCTCTATTTCAAACGACTCGTTTAAAAATTTTCAACATTTTCACATACAACGAGACAATTTTCTAAAATAAGGCTAGAATCTCAACGACGAATTGTACAGCCGTGTGCAAAAATAAGCGGCGCGCGGCCCTGGTGTATTGCACAGACCTGCAGTTGAATTCGCCCTATCAAATCTTTAAAATAAAGTAAAAATCTTAACGACATAAGTGATGAAGTGTAAAAACAACATTCGGCGCGCGGCCCGGCGTAATGGACCAACGTATGGTCGAGTTTGCCCTAGCAGGCCTAGAAAATCATTCTGTGGGGTTTATTTTAATTATTTCTGATGAACTTATTAGTATAATCCTAATTTTTTCTAGAGAGATCTCTCGGGAAGTTAATAATTAATCGTCTAGAAAAACAAACTCTCGTGCTCATCAATAATTTTATAGTTGAAAAACTTTTTATAAAATAATCAAATTATTTTACAAACAATATTTTCTAAAACCCTCGTTATTAGAGTAGTATTTCGCCTTAATTTTTACCGTTTTTTTTAAATATTAGCGCGCTCCCTCCAACGTTTGTATTTACATAACTCCCTTTCAAAACATCTTTGAACGCTTTCTAAATAGACTTAAGAGGCGTAACTATCTTGCTTTAACCAGTGGTTTCAGAGCTTATTTGGGGTAAAAAGTGTAGATGGCATTATGGTCTCCGATGATTTATTATTATTAAATTATTCGCAAAGAACATTAAAAAAATCAATACCCATTAGACAGTTCACTTCATATAACCTAACCTCATCTCACCCAATCTTATCAATCTGACCTAATCTAGCCTAACGTAATCTTAATAAACATACCTTAGATTTTTCCAACAAATTAGTTAAATAAGGTCTTCAACTGGATAAAAAACCAGTGAAGCCATCTTCGTATCTCTTACTACACAAAGATAAAACATCAATAAAAACTGAATTTTAAAACTATCATTTTTTGGGTTGACTGAGTTATCAATCTCGGCAAAATGCCGATCGGGTAGGACCGACATTTATTTTCCAAATTAACTGCTGTTTTGTATTCCGATTGCCACCAAAAGTTGATAGCATGCATCTTCATCGTCAACAAGTCTACCTGCTGAGTTTCAGTTGGATCGGCTATCGGGGTGTGGGTTACTTTCTGCTTCCAAGATTTGCATTAATTCCTAAAAAACAGAAGTGAATTCCAAATAGACATATTTAATTTTTAAAAAAACCGTTTCGTAATCAGATTTTTTTCGAATGTTAGCAAGAGGTAAGGAAAATTTCAAATTAAGGGCAAGTATGTGAATTACGATTGTGTAAGATGGTTAAATTTAATCGAGTTCGTTCGACTGATCGCACTCTCGAAATCTGCTGACCTCAACGTAAACTGCAATCACTTATTGCGTAACGGATACAAATAATATAGTCCCGATCCACACATGTGCTTGTGCACTGTGCAGTGCTTTTGGGTCATCAAGCAAATAATCGTCAACTCTATTATTGAAGTGAAACTTCTTTACGCGCGTCATGCAATTTCGAGGACCGGAGTAAAACCGACTCATGACCGAAACGAAAATGCGGGACCACCGATTAAAGTTCATTTGATCTAGTCAAAGTTTTGAAGTAACATATAAATGCTTCTTAGCTCATCCCGACAACTGGCGTTGGTGGTGTAATGGTCAGCATAGTTGCCTTCCAAGCAGTTGATCCGAGTTCGATTCTCGGCCATCGCACATTATTTTTTTGTTTTTAACGCCTTTTTCATTCAATATCTTATTTTTTAGTAGGTCAGAACATTTTTTAAAAGAAAATAATATTGCAAAATAATAAAAACACTTATCTCACTGTGATAAAACATTACTCCGCTAGAGCGCGCTTTGCGTTATTGTGTTGGATTAAAATTATTATCTAATCCGTATATTATGATAATTGTATTACATTTATTTAATTAATTTATTTATTTTGATAATATGTAATAATTTACAGAAAAAAAAATTAAAACTATCTCCCTCTGATAAAATATCCGTTCGCTAGAGCGCACTACGCGATCTTGTGTGGGATTCTATTTCTGTACATTGTACATTATTTTTAAAAATATATTATATTTTGGGTGTGATGTAGGTAACATTATAAAACATAACAAGCTCTCATATTTTCAGAACCTACATAATATAATCAATTTATGCGGCTTTGCTTACAGTTGGTGCTCAGCGTGGTTGGCTTTCAATCAGTTAAGCGAGGTTCGATTCTCGGCTGTGGCATTTTTGAAGTGAAACCTTGTTGAGGTGGGGGAGCCGCTCACGAACGTTCTCTCTCTTCTCTTCTTTCCTCTCTCTCAGACACCAGCGAACTGCGCCACGCCAAGCATCAGCTGAAACTAGAAGTTTCACTTCTGTCTTGCGTAGGCTTGACACACCCACTTTTTTCTGGGTAATCGAAGCAAATTAACACGTCACTTCGAAATCGATGACAATATACGCTTCACTGTATATTATGAGGACAGCATAAAATTATGCATTATTACAATTAGGAATTTGGTGGGTCACAATATATTATGTTAAAAATGAATTTAATTAAATGTACAAAATTATGACAAGACACTGTCATAATTTTAAGCATCTATAAAAATGAATTTACAAAACTTATAAACACGTTGAAAAATCTTAAAGTTTCGAACAAAATATACGGTAATTGCCGTCCTTTTGATTTAGTACTAAGGTGTCACTCGTTGCTTAATGTCATTTTAAGTACCTACGTAAATGCTACCCGGTCTTATATCTATTCCGCTCCTTATCTTTATCGTACGTGAATCAACGATTGAATTTAGAATTTACTGAAAAGTGTGTGTGTGTTTGTTTTTGGAACATTTTGTGTTAGTTTTGTGAGACGACAACATGACAGCAAGAGACAGCAATGCACCGCAGAGACCGCTGAAGTAGCATAGAACGAGGACGCCTGGAGGCGTCTTGTCCGTGCAATGAGTCTAAGAACCGAATATGACTAGGGGAAGAAAATAAGACGATGATAGTTAAGTAAGATAATGAGAGTGATTTCTCTATCAGTGGCTGATTGGTTTTATCTGCCTTAGTTGAATAAAAAACAGAACTCACAAATTTTGCGATTTAATTTGTTATTTATATTTTTATACATCAAATAAATTTATTTTAATACCTACCAAAAAGGAATAGCAAAAAAAACCTCTTTTGGCGCCATTATACTTACCTTTATAGCTGGCCAATTAATGTGTATTATTATTTATTATTTAGCAATTATCATTAATTTATTATTATTTTTGGGAACGAATAAGTTCATTAATTACTTGAGGAAGTGTAAGCTTTCTTTTCAAAAACAAATCAAGTTTATGATATGTCACAAGCATTGTTTTTTGATACAATAAAATTATTTATTTTCAAACATTTTTTATAAAGACAGATAAACATTCCCGGGATACGAATAACTTGATAATATTTGAAAATCTCCTACTACCACCACAGTAAGCGGAAAATGTTGCTTGTGTTGTGATAGAGGACTTAGTCAGCCGAGGAATTAAACACACTACGCCTGGGTGGGACCTAATCGCGATGCTAACTCGGCCACTGACCGGTCGTTGAGTTATAATGGTCTTCACTGAATACTTTGCCGGTGTTGAGGCCCACATTTTACAATTTAATAAAATTCAATAAAAATATCATACGAAATAATAAAATAAAGAAAAATAAAATTGAGATAAAATGAAATAAATACAATAATAAAGGCGGTATTCTTCAAATCTTCTATAAATAGTTAAATCTTCTCATTTAAATTGAAGAGCGTTTTCACAAAGAGAAATATCCACAAAAACTTTATTTTTCGTGGGACAGTTTCAATTGAATAATCACTCGGAGTCGATATTTTATGACAATCCTTAAATGCAAATTCAATTAACTGTTAGACATGATGACTAATGAGAAAATTCAATTTTTTTGCGAAAAGCCAAACTTTATTTAAAAAGACGTTGAAAAGTTCGAATTTTGACAAAAATTTAACTAAAAAAATGTATTGTGGAATACCCTTACATTTTAGTTCAACAATAAAATTACTCTTTTTAATAAAAACAAAATTTATGATTTAAAATAAAACAATAACTTAGAAAACACCAAGTTTTAAACCAACGCCGACAAGATTTCGCTACAACCGTAGCTTTTTCAGGGCTGTATTATACAGCCTTAAAAAGCTACAGCGTTGGTTTAAAAAATAAAAGTGGTGTTTACTAAGTTATTGTTTTATTGCAATTATAATGTTACATGACACATTATCTGCTTCTTATGAATAAAAACTTATGTTTGCGCACACTATAAAAGTACCTAAATTCACCTAAAAAATAAATATTAAAATTAAAAATTTAATATTTAGACTTGATCTGTCCATACAAAAATTGCATAAAAGTAATAAGCAAAAATTGTGATAGAGAATCAGAAATAATGTTATTTTTAAATATAAGTAGAGGAGTACTCAAATACATTGCATTATATTTTCTATAACACATGCTGCAGGTAAATATACTGATTTTAGAAAATCAGAAATAGTCATTTCGTAGTCATCTACGAATTATAACAAAAGAAAACCATTTTGGGTAGATATCTCTTTGTGAAAACCATATAAGGTAAATATATCTTTATGAAAAACATTAGGGTAGATATATCTTTGTGAAAACCATTTTTGGTAGATATCTCTTTGTGCAAACCATATTAGGTAGATATCTCTTTGTGAAAAACATTAGGGAAGATATCTCATTGTGAAAATGCTCCTCAATTAGTTTGATACGTTTTGTTTTATAATTATTTACCTACGGCAGGTGTATTTCATACGGCTTATTAAATGTATGCATTTTTTCCTGGTCTCACTTAGAAACTACATAAATTTATGATCTAAAATATCAACTAATATGCTGGTTCATAATTTTTTAATAACATTTTTTTCTTTTGTTCCAGGTTTGTTCTGCAAAAATTACTTGTCAACAACAACTGGGGTGGAACATCATTCTAGTTTCTGCCTAGTGAGATTCCAATCACCTAAATCTAAAGGTATTTAAAATATATAAATAATATAAAATAATAAAAATCGTACATGTTTATCCAAGACACTACTTAGGTTACAATCCAATTAATTAGAACTTTATGATCATTTAAAAAGGAAGCTGCCGAAAATATGGGAAAAAAATAGTTGGAAAATAATATTGTTACTTCTGAAATAGAAATATGAGATCGAGAAATATGAAGTTTAATAATTACTTTCCAATAGTCGAGTGCCTAAGGACGCGCTTCGATTCCTATTTGTGACCCGTATATATTAATTTTCTGTTTCTTCTTGTTCGAGAAACGAACAAGGGTTGGGATAGCCGTACTTTAAAGGGCTATTCCACACAGATAAAGCATGAATGAAGTCTATGGCTTGTGACAGGCGAATGCGAAAATACAATTCGTAAGGTTAATTCACAATCAACTTACCGGGTGGCGAATGAAATCTGCATCTCGAGACTTATCTGTTAGCACTGGAACGGTGATCGTGGTTCGTTAGCACTCGTTATTTTAAATTAAATTGCGATAAAATACGTATTAAGTTATTATTCCGATAAATAACCGGCGATGGTGTACACATTGGTTTTGACAGGACGAACGGTTTTTGTGCGATTGTTGGCTCACGGCACTCCGTGGTTATAGCTGACATGTGTGAATTTAAACTGCACAGTTCAAATTCTGACCATACTATTGGTTAGCACACGGCCTGTTAAAAGCAATCGGCGTGACGGAACACTTGTTCTGTTTCATGTTTCGTTTAGATTTGTTAATATTATTTTCTTCTTTAATGGTAATTATAATGGTTTGAGTCTTAACGATGATTAGTAACTGGATATAAACAAGCAATTATTACTAACAAGACTGGTTTTTCCGTTCACAATATTCTTCAATTCATCAGGATGCCATAATTCCACCTGCGATAAGTAGTTTCACTTTTGTGTAAAGTCAATTATGAAAAAGTTTGTATGTTTTGACAAACCAATTTATTTAAAATCGGAGATCGCCGAGTAAGATGATATTTGTCGTCTATGTAAATAATACTTGACTTACTATAATACTCATTTTTTTGTACTATCTACTTCCCATTTATGGCTGAATTAATTTCTCTGTGGCAAGCGTTCTATTTTTTCGATTGTTTTTCGAGTGCACAAATTGAATTGCATACACAATACTGGTTTTGAACAAATGTTGCGTCCTATTCGTTTTGCGAAATCGAATAAAGTGAAAAATGATGACAGTTCCACGTTCTATATTTGATTTGAAGCGACCAATAGAAAAGCGGCATTATTGGATAGTGTTCTAGCTTCCAATAGAGACGTAATAAGGAAAGCGATAAAGACATATATAGATAATAAGAATACAGACAATAAAATAACCATCTCTTAAACATTTAATTAATCAGCTTTGGCATTGTGAACAAAAAGGTAAAAGTCCTCAATCTAATGCAATAGGAGTTTCTCAAATATTGTTATATTATTCATAATCTGGAATTCTCTTCCTTTAATTAAAAGATCTTAATTGGAGGGTAGTTCAATGAATCTTCATATTTACTTTATTATTGGAAACCTCTTCATCGAAGTAAAACTCCAAATCGCGGGTCCGAAATTTAATGCAATATTTCTTTAAATAAAGGGTAAAATAGTAGTTTCTTACTTCTCTAGCGGTTTTTCCGCCTTTTTGTTAAAGAAACATCATACGGTGTTCAATATATTAGGATGCATAATCTCTACGAATCATTTTTAAACACCGTAATGCCTCCACTACTGAAAGACTTAAAAGATTATAAAGGAAAATGCAGAAAATATTATCTCCTTCCTAGAATCAGTTATAAATCGACCAAAGTTCTACAGAATTGTTCACCTCTGTTCATATTACATTGATACATTAATTATGTCAGTTCGATGAATCAATTGCATCTAATAACACCGTTTGACAGGAGAATTTTGTCAGATCTAGTTGTGTTACACAGAGTCATCAAGAACTTGAATGACAGTCCTGCCATCGTTGCCACTATTAAATTACATGTGCCAACTAGGAACACAAGCCCAATTGTAACATTCTTCTGCAATACGTAAACAACCAACTATTAGACACACTCACTAACCAGTAGAATGCATCATCTGGGCATCAAGTTTGGTGGTACTTTTGACAATTTAGTGACTTCATTTATAGAATTAAGCGTAATCTATACCAGCACTTTCATGAATCCTACATATTAGAATATCGTTGGTAAAGTAGATTTAGATATTTGTTTTATATGTAGTATTGATCTAGTTTCTATATTACTGTTACATGTTTTAATAATATTTCTTCATATTCAGTTCATCAATTTTACGTTATTTTATGCTAGGTATATTCTGTTCTTAAAATCCATGTAAAAGCCTGACAGGGCGTAAAACCAAATAAAATTAAATAAAAAAGCTAGGAATTATTACTTTGATACCATTACCTTAGCGCTTTGACCTGGAAAGTTACAAATAAATCTTAATTTTTCTGGAAAGTGTAACACGGTAGGTAATCACTGCTACACAAAAATGAACACTATGTTAGCAAAATGGGTACTAATGTTCTTCGAGTATTCAATAAAACCAATTTGTAACGTGTCTAAGTATTTGGAAATTCATGGGTAGTTAAACTAAACGAAGCAAGGAGCGGAAAATATTCGCGCAACTAACATGAAAGCGTATTGGTACTGCATTTTCTTGTCAAAAACACCCGGCGCTTTGAAGGTGTGAAGCTTCGAAAAGTGACTTGTGTTTTGCTTCTATGTTCACCCAGTGCTTTATGCAGAATATGTTATTATTTGCTTTTGAGATAAATATACGGAAAAAACTTACTTCTATAACATGATGCTATTTCTTTTTTAAATCTTATCAAATTATTCATATTCCTGTTAAAAACGGGACTGCGGGCGTTCAATTAATGAATTGACAGATTTTTTTGCAAATTATCAATATAATACAAATGTGTTATGAAGATGTTGGAACAGGTGTTCTTAAAAATTGTAATATATTATATAATAACAGCATAATCGCAGCTGCATGAACACGTGTTCCGATATGTTATGAAACAACTAATAGTTCGTTGGGAAATAGAATTCCATCATGATCTTAACAGGATTTTAATAAAACAGCCATACTCATTTTTTTCCGTGTATATAGACAATACCTTATCACCATCGTCATTATTTATTGGGAAAAATCAAAATTGTATATTAAAATCAAAAATGAATAATTTAGTCCTGAAAATCACAAAACAGTCATTGAAGCTACTTACCAAATCTGGGAAAACTAACATTACATATTATATAGTATGTTTGCGGAAGGGTGGAAGATATTTCAGTGTCAACCTTTTCTTAAATTAACCCCACTGATGTCGTCTTTGGGGATGCTGTGTGGAGGGACTTTTTAACGAACGGAAGGATATGAAGTTCTGGGAAGAAAAAGTGTATGAGGGGTGTGTAGTTATATGTCCAGTATTAACGTATGACTACATCAAAAAGTGTCCGGCCTCACCTGATCCTACCGGTCACGCAGTTGGTTGGCATGTCCACCGTAAAGACCTGGACAAACTTCACCTCACAAACCCGGGTACACCTGCAAAGTCACCAAACGTAGCAAACCACTCGGGGCGACCAATGGCGGAGGTGTTGGATATCCAATAAATTGTTCCCGGAGAGGCAGTACCCATACCCGCATCTCAAATTAAAAATTTCACTTGTGAAAGACCACCATTTAGAATCGAAACGTTGATGTTTGGTGACCAATATTCGACTTACCCATATCCATCCTTTACAACTCCATTAACCCTCACAATGTCATAGTTGTATCTGCTCCAGAGTTGACAACACTCCACAGCAACAACTGATGATCGAAGTTGTTTAATTTATCATCACACGAAGTACATAACGTACAATGGCCTCCACACTGGGAAATTACCTGTGTTGTGGAGCATTCAAAATGATGAATTTCAGAATGAAAATCTTGATCACATATGAAAGGTGTACCTGCTTGCTTAAATATTAAAACCTTAAAATACTAGAATAACACCATCCAAGAATGAAAATGAAAATTGTGAAGATTTTCACGTACCTGGGTATGTCGTACAATTTCAGAATTTTCCGTTCAGAAATTTTGGTTGATTTATTCATAGAACTTAGAATAACCAAAACAAGTTTCAAATAAGCCACCTTCATGAAAAACAACGAAATTTTTATTCTTGTGAGCACATTGTTGGTAACGTAGAAAATATATTTCATACACTTTCATATTCTATCCAACGTGGCGTTTATTTATCATCATCATTTCGTTTCCATGAAAAGGTAGGAAAAGTGAGAAATCTAGTGCCCATTTCTTAGATGCAAAAAATGTGTGCATTTATTGGATGAAATAAACAAAATTATAATTCGACCTGTACAATGGACATGTTCTGTTTATTGATATTTACAATACAGTAACGCAGACCCGTGAAAATAAGAAAATAATTTTTATTTTTATTTTTTTTTTTATTAGTGTCTATTTAATTACAGGTTTGATGAGAGTTACAATATATGATAATCTATAATATTTCATCTGTTTGTTCTCAGCCCTCCTCACTAGGTAGTCCTGTGCTGAGGCGGAATGGTAGATTTCTTTGATTTTCTGTTATTTAGTTTCTATGATGTTTTTAATACATTTTCTAGTATGTCTGCATTAATTTCTTTCACCCATGTTTTGATTTTTTCCTTAAGCTTATTTATCTTTTCTATCTTTTTCAAACTTGGAGGAAGGATGTTGTAAAGTTTGGTTGCCAGATATATGTGGTTTCTTTGGCCAAAACTTGTCTTGAATTTTGGAACATCTCGTATATCCCTTTTTGAGGCTCTTGTATCATGTATCCGAGTTTCATTAGGAGATTTTCTGTTTTTAAAATGATGTATTAAAATATTCTATGCATATATTTGTTTTAAATTTAGAATGTCAAAATACTTAAAAATATCTTTTTTTAGGGGGTTCTGATGGGTAATTTTAGTATGGTTTTTATAATGCTCTTCTGGGCAATATCTAAGTGGTTAATATTATTTGCTGTAGCAGATCCCCATACTAGAATTCCGCACTCAAGACGGGAATGACATAAAGCATAAAATACTTTTTTGATATCTTTCCTAGGCAGTATGTTTCTTAGGTTTTTGAAGAAATATACAAGTCCCGTTTAATAAACAAACAGTCGTACATTTAAGCATTAACAATATTTATACATTTGTTCTATACGAAAAAAGTTCCATTAAGTTTAGTTATTGATTTAGTATTTGTATGTGTATAATCACTATCCAGGGAAGTCTGTTTGAGCGTTTAGTTCTTCTAAACTACCCAACGGATTTCGATTGAGATTTCACAATCACTTAGAAAATTTCTTCCGGAAGGTTTATATATATAATACATACATATTATATTTACAGAAGTCGAGAAAAGTCAAGCAACGCCGGGTACGCGTCAGCTAATATATTTATAAATGAAAAAAAATAAACGTCACTAATAAATACATATTATTATAAAACAATTAAAGAAATACAGTTTTCGCATGATTATATGTTCCAAACAATATAAAATAATTATATAGGATATTGTATTTCATCAGCATCAGAACATTGCCTTTAAAAATCTATCTTTTTACCTTTTGAATGAATAGCTTTAAAAATACACGTTTCAAATATGAATTAATGAAATAATTTTGTACCTAAATTTTGAAAATCAAAACAAATCCCAGTTCTAGAGGTTGTTGAATCGGAGTTACCCAGAGACTCACCTCCAAATTTATCATTTATTACTATGAAGATATGTAATGTGTTACGAACAAAGAGTTTGTTACCTCATGTATTTAAAGTAGATATTTGAAGTATCCAATTTGGAAAATGATTCACCAAATATTACAATGGTCTAACACCCTCTGACGATGCTCATCAGGCAATGTGTACCGTAATCAAATCAAATATTCAAATCCTAACATCAAAAGAGGGTGTAGGAGTATTTCAAATTTATTTTAAAACGCCGGTATAAAAATATAAAGGCTGGTTGAAAGAATAACCGAAATAATTGCAGGGCCGGTTTAAGGTGCTTCACGTTCCTCTGAAATGTTCCAGTCCTTCGATAAAGGCACTTTCTAATTTTTTGTAGTCACTATATGTCTTACTACTTTCTCGAGTATGGTTATAAAGCAAAATCGTTGTTATTTTGTAATAAGGCCAATACACGTTCTTCTGTAAATATCTTTCGTATTACTTATACCTGATTCTCGAATATAAAACTTTGTTTTTTGTTCGATAGATTAAAACTCACAATTGATACTCTGGCGCCCTTAAATGTTTACACGATAAATATATTTTAATACAATCAATCCAAAGTAAGTATTCGCTTGGTCCCTGTTATTCGCTGTTTCTCGGCCTATAAGCATTTTCTTTATATGCCGGCGTAATCAAAGACTGATAATTAATAATAAAAAGCGCTGTCCGGCGGAAAATCTACTCTTAATGAGGTCGGTTCAAATGTAAAAAAAAACAAAATTATGTTGATTGTTGATTTGTGGATGACACTTGGGATTTACAGAAACTTTTCTAACCCTTACCCCACCCCTGTGTCAGCCAGGGTAGCAGGGTTGCCACCTCTCGACACTTAATCCGGCGCCCCCTTCCCAGATTGGATCCGGGGAATTGGGCGCCCGCCGCTTCATCAGTCGCCCATATGGCGCCCAATCCGCCCAATTCCAAAGGACTTTGACTTTGATATTATTTTTTAACGTTATGTGATGGTTGGGTCCTATAGTTGTAGAGGATGCAGGGTAATAGATTTTTTTAAATGATGTTTACCCCACCTGGGCTTTTACATTAATTATAAGCACTGCTATCGAAAATTATACAAAAGGTTTTATAGCATACAGTTATGTAAAACTGATAAACTAAATACATTATATTAAACTTGACATAAAATAAAATTTTAACATAAATCACTAAAACTTTATTATTAGCTATTATTTTTTAATTATTTATTTTCATGGGGGGCTTTTTTAATTATATGTATAATTGAAGTGATGTAAACAAAGTTATTTGTGTATTAATCTAATAATTATATGTGTTCAAGTCTTCTTCTTGTTTTCGTGAGCTTTCTTGCATCCAGTTTTAATGTAGACCTCCCTCAAATTGTTCCAGTTTTTCAATATTCGATAGTCGAAGCTGGCAGCCGGCAATGACTAATTTGCGAACAAAAGGTGCAATGCTGTTATAATGAATATTGTTATTATGATCCATAACGAGCTTCGGGTATATTTACTTATTAAAAAAATAATTCATTTTGTTTTTAAACTATCTGACGGATAGCAAGGTCCCCTTTTAAGACCTGTTTTATTCTTAATAACAGCCAAGCTGAAAAATATGACATGATCTTAATTTAAATTTACCGTGCATATTTTTTATTTATATACAGTGGCGGAGATTAAGAACTTTGTCTTTAAATGGTTATTTTTTTAAATCTTTCTGATCAGAAATCATATTGTATCACCACAAATCACGTTTGATAGTAACCTTAAGAGCTGAGCCTTGCTGTAATTGTAATAGTATGCAATATGCATGTTGCAAAAAACTGACCATCGTAAAGTAAGTGTTTGTGATATCTCATTTAAAAAGTACCTATATTTGTGTTATTTCACTATGAGCACCGTGAATTACCAGTGCAAATCATGAAAATCGTATGTGATATAACAAATCCTCGAAACGTAATTCTTCCCTCACTAGCGTGAAGTGAGAGTTGCCGTAATGAAATCGGAACTGCTCTCCAGAGAGGGGGCTAATATTTTTTTCGCCAAGGGGTGCCTCCCTTCGCCCCCGACCCATCTACATCCCCCTTTCACCCCAGAGGGTACCGAGTAAAATTATATGGCTCGCTTTGTTCTAGATTGTTTCTAAGATGGTTTTAATCAGCAAGGCAAATATGAACTGGTATTATATTCTATAAAAAAGCAAAAAATCTTGAACCAGCATTTTCTTTGATGCGTTCAGTTCTTCTTAATAATATTAACATAATAAAGGGGTTTTTAATTACAACATCTCACACGTGTTAGAACTTGAAATTTTTTATTTTATTTTTTTTATTTTCATTTAACAATTTTTTTATATAAGATAATGTGTCCTTACTGGGGTACCCCGTTCTAAGGACACATTGTACATGGTTGTGTGTTTGAAATAGTATAAGTACATATGTTAAAATACTATATAGAAAATTAAAAAACAATATTTAGAGACAACTAAAACATAATACAAGCTTTAGTCTTTGTTGGGTTGCAAAATTATATCTATATTCATCCTTCCCTTATCCATAATCCATTTCTTAATGTTTCTTTTGAAGTCAGTTATTTTTTTAATGTTTTTTATTTCAAAAGGGAGGACATTAAATAATTTTATAGAATTACATGTGCTATTTTTAAAAATTAATCGTTTTTTAACTTTATTGTTTGGTTATTCAAACTGGTGTATTTTAAATACTAGTTAAAATAATTACCAATTCTTTTCCATGAAATGCATTTTAAATGTTTAATTATACAACTAAAACACTGGCTAATGATTTTATTTTTCTCTGCCTTAGAAGACAGCAGGTTACGTGTTCTATTCCTGATTTCTGAACAGTTTTAATTTGGAATTTTCTTTGAAATGTGTGGTGGAAAAGTTAAATATTCCCGTAATTTTGAACTTCAGCTGTACTTGTCGAAACCAAATAACGTACAATTTATGATCTAGTAAATGAAAATTTGTATTATTTTCTAAATTACATGCCTATTGTTGTATTTACAAAAATAACATATCTACCGACTAAAGTTCGTAGAATAACAAATTGCTACGAATGTTTATTTTTCATTTTAAGATTGCTTTGCCTTTTTTACGATTGGTTTGTGGAAGAAATTGAATTACCAAGAATACAATATGTGTACCTTGATCCACTATCCACTAACCTGATGTTGTTGGTTATGAAATTGTTCATAAAGAATAAAGTTAAAAAAATAAACAGATTTTTTTTTCATAGAGAAGAAAAATGTGAATTATTACCACATATCCAGTGATAGATTTCGGTGCTACAATAAAATAGGAGACTTATTACTATTGCAATTGCCTTAATATTTCAATCTTTCGTGTTTCCCGCAAAGAAAGCACGCGGGTAATACCTAGTTATGTATGGAGTTGGCAACCCACCATGAAATTGAATAAAAAAGTCGTTTTCTGAGGGCGTTGTTGAATCTCGATCCAATGTTCCGTACCAAATCACAATCCTCTAATAAAAGTGGGCGAAACACTGAGAGATTACATATTAGGGATCATACAGATGGTGGAATATTTTAGGGTGTGAGGAATCCTGATGGAAAAAAAAAACATTTTTTCATACGCGTGATAAGAAGGTAGAGCAGTTTGGTAGATACAAAGGTAAATACCACAGTAGTAAAACTAGTAACGATTTGTCCTAAAAAATCTTTCAGTATTGAGTGGACATGAGCATATGCCAAAAAATTCATGAAAGTCAAAAATACAACATACAGCTCTACGCCTCGTGATTTTTTTATATCAATTAAAATTAAAATATGAGATGGAAATGTGTTTGAATTGATTTGTTTTAAATATTTGATTTTTTTACCATCACATTCTAAGCTACCTACAATACATAATACAGGGTGTACCTGAAGGATTTTAAACAGCGATTCCAAAACATATTTTAAGTAAAAAACTAACTAGTCGGGTGCAGCGAGCACGGGTCACGTGATACGTACTCGGTCTCATTCCAGCAGCATGGTAACAGAGAAAAGAGAGCGGATATCATGTTATCTCTACGAGCGTGCAGGAGTGTGATCAGTGGCAACGTGTGATAAAAAATAACTCAACACAGTGACAATTCAACACAATTTTAAAAAGTGATATAAAGTCATTAGAAACGATGAAAAAAAATGTTTTAACCTAACCTACTTAACCCAGTTAATAAAGTTTTTGTTTCATCACTTTCCATGACTTTATATAACTTTTTAAGATGTGATGAATTATCATTGAGATGATTTATCCGGTCACCATAATATATACAAATAAAAAAATATTTCACAGTACAGAAATGATACTTTCGTTTTTTATTCTAAATATCCTCAGCAATAGTTTGTAAAATAAGGTGTAGGAGCATCTGGCTATTCAAATATGGTCAGTAAACACGGCCAAGTAACGTTTTAATTCTGAATTATTGTCTTACACCAGGGCGATACTCAGCGTATCTTCCACTCTTGAACGTGCCACAAACATACTACATATTATACGAGTAATTTATGAGATAACAAGCATTAATCACATAAAATTTACTTGCGCACTCCGGGATTTGAACCCGCTACCTCCAGTTTGCTAGTCGAAAGCCTTATACCTCGACCAGGAAGGCCGTTAATAGCTGCGGCATTAACAATTCATAAATCATTATATTTCCTCTATACAACACACATGTGGTGAGATATTAAACGAAAAGTTTTGCATAAAATAAGTGTTATTCCTTCTTAAAAATCTCGAGTACAATAATCATTATACCTTCTTCAGAAATTTTACATCACAATAATAATAGCTAAAAAGTAAAAACAATATTTTTTCATGCATACCAAGAAAATATCAGTATATTATAAGATCCCTCCCCCCCCTTGTACTTTACTGCAATAAACAGACATTATTATTAAAATGAATCTACTGAAATTTGCATGATTGCCCCAGAAGAGATTCACTGTACCTACACTGCGAATGTCATACGCAATACGCATAAGGCATTCCGCTGATAGCTCTGTCGCAGCCTTTCCTTATTTCGCGCAAGTGACTCATTTGCCAGAAAGGGAAGGTACAGCGGATCTCCCAGTGGCAGGACCATATCACGGCGTATGGGGCATATTGCAAATGCAATAATAAATTCCGTGGCAGAGTCGTTAGCCTGCTGAGTTTACACCCTTTGTTATGCGGGGCCGCAGATCGCAAGCCAACGCAAACTTTTCAAATGAGTAATTAAGTATTCCACATACACTCCCCGTGTCTGCTTAAACAGTGACTCAAGTTTGTTTTGGAAAAGGGGTTTGGAATCTGTTGGCGTTTTGGTTCTCAAAACTTAAATCAAAATAACTGAAAGTTTCTGAAAGTAAATTATGTGGCACAGAAAAAAGAAAGACTGTTTATTTATTTTAAATCATATTAAAAAACTATCAGTGTATTGTGACAATACCTACCTACGACAAGGTCCTTGCATTTGATCTGAGAGGCCATGGAATCAAGGTCCTTTTAATATCTTTCTAGATAGAGAATGGTATTCAGAATCTATCAAAATTTTAGTGGAATCGGCTTTAGTGTTAATTAATAACAACTGAAGAGTCCATTTGTCTATAACTTTCTTTTAGTATTCGTCTCATTTCCCTACCAAATTCAAATTCCCTAAGTTCTCAAAACACGAGATTCTTTGGTATCTGCCCCAAGCCCTGGGCCGTTTCAAAATGTATGCAACATCAGTTATCCTTCTGGTAAAACTGTTTATTTGATGATAGAATGAACTCTGTGAGAGTTTTTGTATTGCCATCGATTAATGTGACTGTTTAAAAGAATTAAGGACAAATATAAATAAGTTCTAACAAAAAATCAAAATAATTTCCACCGTGAAAACAAATAAATTGGGTTTTGGATCTAATCTTAAGAATCAATGATTAATTGTTTTCATCGACAGTTTATATGAACCAAACAAAAATCTTACAATTTATTTTGGTCATTTAATTGCTTGCTATTCTGTTCCATTCAGTACTTTAATCATTTGTTATTGTTTATTTGCGAGTCATGCAAATTAGCAGCAATAATGATAATAATCACAAATAAGTATTATTTATTATATAAGCCCTTGAGAATCATTGCGTAGGCATTTCTCGCAAAGCAAAGTGCGTCGGCTGCTTTACAGTTTAACCTCCTCAAACGCCTTTGTACACAATGTCCCACAGACACCACGCACAAATACAATTAGACATAAATCTTCGAGAATGCAGAGGTCTTAGGGGTAGATGTTGGAGACCGTATTACAAGCGGTTACATTACAAAATTACACAAGCGTGAAATTCACGTACCAATATGTCAGAATTACAGATGGAAATACACATACGATTATACCTACTGGAATTACACTCGTCAAAGAACATAACCCAACCTATAACCTAACCTAACTTTTGTTTTTTTTCAGATACTTATTTAGCATACACTTAACATTTTCAATTTTGAGCCTATTAAAAACAGATTTTATTTACTAGTGCGATTCAAGTAGGTGTAATTCTCTCCTTGTGGCAGTTTTATTGATACGTTAAATTCATAGTCGAGGAATTTAGTCCTGAAACCATTAAAAGCATACAAGTTGTATGATACAACCAGGCTTATAAATTGCAGTTAATAACGTTCAATGAACGTTATTTGTACGTTGAACTAAAATGAGTTGTGATCAATTTTTTGTTATATCTTTAGATTTTTAACCTGTCTAAGTTCATATTTGAAAATTGAATCTGGTATTTAATTTTTTGAATAGATGCAAATCTGAAAGAATTTTATCACCAAATCGATGGTCAGCGCCATTTTGATGTTTTGGCATTCCAACGGCCCGGATCAGCTTCTGATCAAATTTGTGATCAGCTTTTAAGCAAAGCGGTCATTAAAGTAATAGAGTTTGAAAAAACCCAACCTAAGTGCCTGTGTTATGTAATGAAAATTGGTGGGAAAACGAATTTTTTTTAATAATGCTGTAGGGTAAATTATAGGGAGTTTACATCTCCCGAAAATAACTACAACATTATTTTAACAAGACTCACTTATAATAATTTTATGAACAAATAGATCGCGTACGCTAGAGGAGATTTCGTTCTAACCCGACGGCTAGACTGCTGGAGACAGAATAATATTATTTGCCGCGCGATGTACCGCGCGCAGGTTTACAATGATACCAGCCTTACAAGAATGCAGGTAAAAATAATGTTGTAGTTATTTTCGGGATATGTAAACTTCCTGTAATTTACCCTACAATGCGAACAAGTGAGATGGATTACATTTCAGAAATTCATTAAAACATATTTTATAATGAATTGGATGACTCTGGAGGCTTGTTCCAACTTAAATTAAATACCGATATAATTATTATGTGATTTCTTTTCTTATTTTGTTTGATATATTTTATAAGCATCAAAAACTCTAACGATGTGCTTTGCCTTCGTGAATTTCGCAGAATTATTGCTGTTGGAAATATCTGAAGTGTTTAAAAAAACTAATCCAATCATTGAAGATAATATTAACAACTTTCAAACGAAAAATGTGAAAAAGAAAAATCATAAAAGATTCCTTCGCATCTTGAAATTGAATGTATTAAAATTAGAGGTTCGTATTTTATTCCACTAAAAAAACGTTAAACAAAATTAATATTTTGTTTTTGATTTTTGTAATAATAATTACCGGGTTGACGGAAAAATCACAAATATTATATTTCGTTTTTTCGTGGATCATGTAAAGCAGGCTGCTTCTGACGTACTGTGTCAAATTTGGGAGTTCTAATGTTCCCATTTTTGGCACCCACAACATGAATCTTGGGGACAAAGTTTCAGCGCTTGTGGGGAAGGGACCGAGAAGGGGTGCCTAATTTAGCAAAAGAGATGCATGGATAATGACTGCATGAATGTTGAATGTTTCCAGTGAAATACTTCGTTGCCTACTTCATGTTTAATGTTAATTTGGAGAATTGATGCCCATGGAAAAGCTTTTGGCTTAGAATGTAGAAATTCTAGTAAAAAACTTAATGTGAGTTTTTTTTTTACAAAATTGTGTATTTTTAGTCTAAAATAAATTATGGCTTTTAAGAAAAGCAACTTATGACGTTGAGCATTAATGCTAGGAGCATTTGTTTAGGTTAAAAATTGCAGAAAAGAATTTATATTTTTACACAGTCAATAACCAATACTGGAGTACAACAGGTTAAAGCAGAAAAACTCTCCCATAGTGAGCTCTGATATCAATTAATTTACATAGTTTTACTAAAGGATTTGATAACAGAAAATATTTAAGGTTCGAGATATTAATTCAACAATGAGTTATCGATATTTGAAAAAATATCACTTTGACTGAAAGCTTAATCCACATATTTCACTTCAATGTATTGGAATTTCGGTGAATTTGGGTAGTAACTACTAATGAAATAATATTTAAATTTATTTGATATAACCCTGATAATGGTTATTGTAAATAATGTTAAATCTGTAATTTTGTTTGAAATTAAATGAAAATTGAAGAAATTTTTTTATCAAATAAATATTTCCAATTAAGTGATACTAAGGGAGCTTTTACAAAAACGTGACCACGTGAAAAACGGACTTTAAAAAAGAAAGCCCAGGCTTCAAAACATTCCTAACAAATTGTCTATTACCACACACAGTCTGTAATCCTCTGTAGTTGATGCGGTGCTAAGCCTTCCACAAAAAAATTCCGAATGCGCCTCTGTTGCATTTTTTAATTAATCTTCAGAAGAATTTGAATATCCGTGACACGGAAGGAATACATATATCCCAAAAAAATAAAACACAGTCAATGTGTTTCATAGCAAAAACGTGGAATTTTTGAGGATGATTGTTCATGAAATCAGTTTTTCATTCGGATAGACAATTATAAAGGGGAATGATAACTGTTATTTACTTATGTAGCGTACTTTTTTTTAAGTAAAAGAAAGACAAACATTCCATTACATTACAGCGCCCTTGAGGTGATTTTTCACAAAAACGGCGCTCTACAAATTATCAAATTATTATTTATTCCCAGGTTAAGAATAACCTGACAATATTTGAAAATCTCCCTCTACGATCACAGTAAGTGGAAAATGAAAATGTTGCTTGTGTTGTGATGGAGGACTTAGCTAGCCGAGGAACTTAACACACTAAGCCCGAGGGGGACTCAAACGCGATGTCAACTCAAACACCAACCAGTTTATGCAAGCGTACTTTTATTAACTATGTAAGCGTACTTTTGTCAGAGTTTGCACCTATAGTTTGAGTAGGTTAACAGTGCAAAATGCCAAGGGAGGAACAAGTAGACCAAGGGAAGAAGAAGTAAACCAAGGGAGGAACAAGCATACCAAAGAAGGAACAAGTAGACCAAGGGAAGAAGAAGTAGACCAAGGGAGGAACAAGCATACTAAAGAAGGAACAAGTAGACCAAGGGAGGAAGAAGTAGAACAAGGGAGGAAGAAGTAGACCAAGGGAGGAACAAGCATACTAAAGAAGGAACAAGTAGACCAAGGGAGCAACAAGCATACTAAAGAAGGAACAAGTAGACCAATAGAGAAACTAACAAGCAGACCATTTAATTCTTTGTTTTTTCTGTGTCCAAAAAAATTACACTAACAACGCCAACGACTGCAAAGATAGCTATGTCAATCTATGTTTCTTTCTTAACTGCTGTTTTTTCACGGATGTGTTATGTTGGTGCCTACCTATTTTGCTCCTAGCACCAACGAATAACACACATATAGCAAAATATGTACGCAGTTATACAGTTTTTGTTTGTGAAAAATCACCTCAAAGGCGCTGCTATGTATTTACTCATAACATTAATTTTGTTACATTACATACGCCACGTGACTTCAATTCTTAGATTTTCCACTAAAAATCATACATATTCTCAAAATGGCAATATGGAAATGAGATACCAACAAAATTTAATATATGGCGTGGTTAAGGTTTTCTGTTCATAACTCCGCTGTAGCCTCTTCCTCTTTCATAAACAATACGCTTTTTAACATCATGGTGCCACTACTTCAAAAAGAAACAAAAAAACCGGATACTATTATTTTGTCTTGAAAATATCTGCGATGAAAACAGTGACTAGTTACGAGGGTATCTGTATTGGTACTTACGTGCCTACCTAAATTCTTTCAGCATCTGTTGGGTATGCCAGATTCTTTATTCTGAGTCTGTCTTATCAAAGGGTTTTTTTTATTCTGTCGGTAATGAAGTCGGGTCGATTCCTTTGAGCGGTTATTTGAACATAATGAATTGCTGCATGTCTAGCGATGGCGGGAGCATTTCTATTGCAAATTTCCCCCCCGTGGCAGTAATTAAGATTTCTCACCTTTTTGAAAGGCTTGTTGTTGAATACATAATTTCGCGGGGATGCATTGTGACAAATTTAGATTATTTTTGAGTTAGGTACCAGACACTAATTTTATGCAAAATTTACTGTTACTTGTACGTAGAAGTAATTTCCCAACCTGGCTAACTAAGAATACTATTTAAATACCCATGACATGATTTCTCAGTAAAATAATTAATAATTTGGATAATATACACGGCTATAATATATAATTTCGTGCTCAGAGAAAGATTGTACGTGACGACATCATTCTAGTATCTTCTGTCTTTTTCGTTTTCAAACAAGACTCGTGAGAAAGAAGAGGACGACCGTAAATGACGAGTTTATATAGGTACTGAAATGAGCGTATCGACTTAAAAACACATTGTAATAAACGCTTTTTTTAAGACTTTTGAAAACACAGCAACACGTTAACAAGCCAGTGGCCCGTTGTCCATTTGTTTATTTTTATTTGTTTTCCTATTTATTTACGTAAATCTGTATTTGAAATGTGGTGATATTTCATTTTGTTACTACTGGTAAAACTTTGTTATGGTAATTTAAAATTACACATTATCTTATTTGTTAAAACGGTTGTCATTTTCAATTGTATAACCTGCCGAATTGTGAATGTATGGTGTTTGAATTAATGTAAATTATCGTGTTTTGTATAAAGTGTGTGAACCTTTATTCTTGTGGGTAAATTCTGTATTTGTGCGTATGAGTTCATTAGGCTCTGCCACAAGTACACTTTGGAGCGGCGGTACCACGCGACGCTCTAGGCCGCTGCGCAAAAAAAGTCTCAATGGACTTCGATGTTAACCGTTACCTTACTTTCGGACTTTACTTTTCTGCCCAGCGCGGCCTGGAGAGGCGCGCGGTACTGCCACTCCGAAGTGTACGTGTTTAATAATAATAATATTGGACAATTTTTATAGCGCCGCTTTTGTGAGATATCACCTCAGGGGTGCTTTAGAGTTGATGCAGGTTTTACAAAAAATATAAATATTACCAAAATAAAGTGAAGTTAAGTAAAGTAAAATGAAGAGCAGGAACAGGTGACATGAAGATTGAAAATAGAGACTTTGCAGCAAGAATCCTAGGTGGTGAAGAAACTGGACCAGCTGCTGCAGCAAGAGAGTCCATTTACCTATTCTATTTTTATTGAATCTCAATTGGGTACTATCTTCTCACTTTTTTAACATGTTAATTTTTTGCGCCATCCGATAGCCACAGGATACAGGAAAAAAATCTACAAAACAAGCGAAAGAGTAAATAAATAACGTGATTAAATATTTTTGAGTGAAAAAAATTATATTTCTTAAATTATTCGACAGTTAGTAATAAAAAAAACGCTGAGAATTCATAGCAATAAAAAATTACTGACAATAACGAACATTCGACCATAAAAAAATGTTAGCAAGTTATAAGTATTGCCTAATGCTTAAAACAAAATTCGTTAAGTAACAAATTAATATTTAAAATTACCGAAATTAATAAATTTATGATCAGTGACAGTAAATTTAACAAATTATTTCATAAATATTTTCGAACAAATCGTAAATTCTCACACCTGGCAAACAACATCCCAGATTCGACACTACATTGCGAACAGTACCGTGTCTCTCGAATTAGCGGCACTGCTGGGACGTTATTATCTCGGCAAAGAACGCAGCCTGCTCCTGATAGCTTAATATCTCTTCTAAAAACATGCCCTTATTAACTCCTAAGGTCCCTTCCCCTATTTGCTACCCTTGTAGCTTTTTACTTGAAGACGCAGCCTTCCAATCACAGGTTCTTGAAACAAGTTTCTCCACAGGACAAGATTTTTTTTTGTAAAATTGACCAATGAGTAATTTAATTTTTTCCATGACCTGTGTTGTGTGATAAGTTTCATTTGCACTTATATGGACAGATCATGCCTTGTACGTAAAAACCTTGCCATTTTACATAAGCATGTACTTTCCTCAGTATTTTTATTACTTAAATAGCTAGATAAAGCTTGCAAATTGCACGTGACAAAATGCTGGCATAAACATGCAGGATATTATTAGAACAATTTGGATAATCGATCAATTTATTGAATGGTAAAGACAAAAACCTGGTGAACAAATTGAATAAATTTCTTAAAAAATGAAAGGTGTCTTAAATATAGTTTAAGAGGTATTACGAGAACTTAAAAATAATGTTCTTTTATTACTTTACTATCGCCCTTTTTAAATATAAATTATATATTAATGTAGTATATAATTACTGTACATAAATAAACTCTCTCAGTAACAATCTTTTGTATTTGTTTAGTGATAAATTAAAGATTTCAACTGTCTCGGTATAACTATTTCCCTTCATAAGTTAAGCTCTCATTTTTTAAAAGTCCCGGCTTACGGAAAATCTGATAATATTTGAATGTCTCCAAGTTCCATCGTTATAAGCAGTAAATGTTGCTTGTCAAATGATGGAGTCTTACTTAGAAGAGGATTGAACACACGGCGCCTGGGTAGGAACCGGACACTTTGAACTACTTGACTACTAATTTATTATGGTAATTATGGGTAGGAACCGGACACTTTGAACTACTTGGATACTAATTTATTATGGTTCAGTAATTGTTGAATGAAACACTAGTATATATTGAATTATTTCGCGGATAAGAGATAAGCCGCCATAGCTCAGTAGTCAGAGCTGTCGACCGGAAATCGAAGGGATACGGGTTCGAGTCCTGTTGGCGTCATGTATCTTTTATCAGGAGATTTTTCAATGTGGATGAGTGTTTCAGGCGAATAATTATTGCTTGTAAAATAATTGTTACCCTTTGTGCTATGCATAAAAAAAATCTTGTCTTAAACATTAGTTTACCAAAAAAATAATAATTAATATTTGACAAATTCAAGTATTTCACCTAAAAATGTAGACAATTTGTCTCGACGCCATCTAGTGAGAGAGTTAGCACTTACAATGCCTTTCTCATATAAAATAAAGTTGGTTGTTTTCAGGTGAAAAAATGTAACAAGCAGTAATTGTTGAATGAAACACTAGTATATATTGAATTACTTCGCGGATAAGAGATAAGCCGCCATAGTCAGTGGTCAGAGCTGTCGACCGGAAATCGAAGGGACACGGGTTCGAGTCCCGTTGGCGTCATGTATCTTTTATCAGGAGATTTTTCAATGTGGATGAGTGTTTCAGGCGAATAATTATTGCTTGTAAAATAATTGTTACCCTTTGTGCTATGCATAAAAAAATCTTGTCTTAAACATTAGTTTAACAAAAAAATAATGATTAATATTTGACAAGTTCAAGTATTTCACCTAAAAATGTAGACAATTTGTCTCGACGCCATCTAGTGAGAGAGTTAGCACTTACAATGCCTTTCTCATATAAAATAAAGTTGGTTGTTTTCAGGTGAAAAAATGTAACAAGCAGTAATTGTTGAATGAAACACTAGTATATATTGAATTATTTCGCGGATAAGAGATAAGCCGCCACAGCTCAGTGGTCAGAGCTGTCGACCGGAAATCGAAGGGACACGGGTTCGAGTCCCGTTGGCGTCATGTATCTTTTATCAGGAGATTTTTCAATGTGGATGAGTGTTTCAGGCGAATAATTATTGCTTGTAAAATAATTATTATGGTTCCCATAGATTTTTTGTTATATTAGTACGATTATTTATTTGTTTTTTATGGTCTCCAATACACCAATATGTTAAAGAGAAGATTACAAGTTTAAAACACAAAAAGGTACGAGGAGTAAAAAAGAAATTTTGAAAAGCAAAATTGTATACAGAAACAAGTAGTCGCAATAACTAATAGTAAAAATAAGTAAATAACATAAGTTTAATGAAGATTCAGAAATACTAACGACACATTCGAATGAATGGACTAGCCAATCAGCGAAAAGGGAAACCTAGGCCTAACCTTGCACAGAGCGCAGAGGGCGGTGTGACTGTCCCACTTTGGGTTATTTGTCAATAAATGAATCTGACAGTATACAGGCAACTCACATTGTAATATCACCATTCGGTCCACGAAAAAGAGTCCCATAATGGACTGCGCTGCAAGCCGAACTTTTTGAAGTATCCAAATACGTTAAAAAAACAATTATGTAAAATTTTACAAACAACGTTTCTAAGCCCTCGATGTGTATTTACCTCCAGTTAGACAGTCAACCAATAATGTCGAATTATACTTTATGCTAATATTAAATTTATTTAATTAATTAATTAATGTTATATTACGAGTTACTGTTACTTCAAATAAATCCCTTAAGTTTTTACCCGACTACATATTTGTACGACTATGAATTATTTAATAAAATGTTTTCCATTCACTTTACGAGCATAATAAATGTAATATCTCATCCATTTCCACTGTCTTTAATGACAACCGACACCCACAGTATTCGCATGGGTAATTGTTCGCTCAGGTGGAACTTATTCCAATTACCGTGGACCTGGGAGTCCCCGCGAGATAATAATTACTGCAAAGACCTTCAAACAATATTTGTCTACTTGGGCGATCAAAGTTGTCAAATGAATTGCCGCCGAACAAATCTTCTACCCCCTTAAATATTACCTGGTGGTAATGATCAAGTATTTGAGACTTAGACATACACAGATATCTAAAAATAGCAGAGAGCTTCATTTACATTTTGCCAGATTTCTCATAATACATGGTGTCCATAAAATAATGTCCCAGTTTCAATGGTATAATATAACTGTTTAATTTAGACTATTTACAACAAATCATCCATCGAATTAAAGGTAAACTAACCTAGTTTTTCTTCTTCAATATGTGCACCTTTATTATACGGCATACATCCAAACTAAAGTCCAATTCTTTCCATACTTTGTAGTAATGGAAGCAATAGCCTTTTATATTCTGTGTCTCAACTCTGGCAAATTATTAGATAGCGGCGGAACGTAGACACGATATTTTGTAAAGCCTTAAAGAAAAAAACCGCACGGCGTTATGTCAGATGAACATGGAGGCCAGCGAAAAAGAAATCTGTACTCTCGACCATTACGACCAATCCAACGGTCAAGGACTTCGACGCTCTACCACTCTCGTACGGAGAGATTCCAATGGGGAGGGGCTCCATCCTGTTGCCAAATAAAGTTTAGAGGTTCACCCTCTACTAATTGGAGAAAGATCCATTCTTTCAACATTTCCTGAAAAACCACCACTATCACGGTAGCTTCAGCGAAAAAAAAATATCTGTACACTCGACATCAGGAAACAGGGCAGAAAACGTTTAATTTTGGGAAATTTATTTGGCGTTCTACAGGTTCATGAGGATGTTCTGAAGAAAAATTGACTCATCACTGAACTCCACACGATCAATAAAGTCATTTTCCCGCTCCAACACATGACTTTCAAAGACTTATAATATACCATTAAAACTTGGACAAATTTTTATGGACACCTGTATATGATGTAGAGGTTATAGTAAATATTTATAACGTTATAACCTAAAATAATACACGTATTTTTTTTCATATTCGTAGTTATACGTCGTATGGTACGGTTCCATGATAAACTAAACATAGTGACAATTCAACACACCTTTAAAAAGCGATGGTAAAATCTAACCTAGAAACCCAACCTAAATTACCTATAACCTAGTTTTTATGTGATCACCATGTGGTAAAAATAACTAATACTAGTGACATCATCGTTCTAGTATCATCCATCTTTGTCGTTTTTAAACAGGACGCGTGAGAAGGAAGATGACGTTCGTACTAGTTTGGTAAATCGATATGGGCCGTAAAACGCTAATTCAATTGATTTGACCAGGATTTTTTTTTTTGTTTTGCTATTGGTAAAAAAAAATATCACACTAAGTTGAAACTGCAGGGAATAATTGTATGTATTCATTATTAGTAGTTTAATAGTAGGTACCTACCTACCCAGGTATTAATGTTTTTATAAGTAATCTAAATAAATTTGCACATTGATGCTAGTGTTTGACCAAATATCCACACAGGGTGGAATATAATATTTTTTGTACAAGTACAAATAAATCATTTGAAACAACCGATTTTAGATTTTTATAGAAAAAGTTCTTTAAGGAATATTCTTCCGAAGAAAAAACGCCATAAATAATAAATTATTGAAAACATTTGCTGGGAACCCGATTTAAGATTGGTAAGAAGAGATTTAAAAAAAAAAAATTTCACTATTGGGGAAACACAGTTTTATATATCTACTTATTCTATGTAATATTACATTTCTACTTGGTTGCATAAACCAGTGAGGTTTTCGCATAAATACACTTATTAAAAAAAATATGTATCATTTAAAATAATTTATCTTTACATTGTTATCTACGCGCCCAATTATTGAATTTTTGTCGCATAACATTATTATAACATTACATTATTAAATTACTTACTGAAATTTAATCTGTAATGGCACTTCTCCCCATCTTAAGCACGAGAATAGATTTCACAACTGAGATGGGTAGAACAGTTTAAATATAAAGAAAGAAATACTTACTCATATACGTATATGATAAAAAACAAACACACATATATATACAGGGTGCTAAGGGACGCACTTGTTTTTCCCTAATCAGTGATTCCCGACATTATTTGGAGTAAAAAAGGCTTATGAAATTTTGGCATCTTACTACTTTTTATGTTTTTTTTTCAAAGATATTTTTTGGAAAACAATATTTCAGAAAATTTTTCTACATGTCGATACTGGCCACTCAGCCAAGTAACCGTCCAACAGTTCATATCGAACCTGGCTATCCAATTTTTACTGATTTGCTGAGTTTAAAAAAAAACATCAAAATAGTCACCGGAGACCAAAATTTCAATAACGTTTTTTACTCCATATATATGTGAAAATCACTGGTCAAAGAAAGTCAAGTGCATCCCTTAACACCCTGTTTATATATATATATAAGTTCACACCGTATCAAAGAAAGTATTATATTTATTTATTTTTTATTTTTTAACATTTAAACCTGCTAAACTACTTATGTAGTTTGTCAGCAGGTACATAATGACAACATTTTTGCAATAACATGGTACAATGGTAAACAGTATGTAGGTATGTATAATGTTGATGGTAAATTAACAATAAATGATAAGTTGGTTAAATTACAGAATTTTATAAATATAGATATGTAAGAAGCAGTATAAGCCTCATATAACAACACAAGCACAAATGAATTTAATATGAACAATTGAATATAATCAACAAGTACTTCTATGGTTTTAATATACATAAGGTAATACAAATTTATAACGATTTTCCATTTCCCTAGAATGTGAATTCCAATTAGGAAAAAAAGGTCTTCAGTAGTGAATCAATATAAATCCTCATTATCTAATAGCCATTTCCTTAGATTATATTTGACTTTGGCTGTAAAAACGTTTATATTTTTAATTGTCATTGGTAGTTTATTAAATATTCTGGGTACAATAAAGTTTAGGGTTCTTTCACCGTATTTATTGGTACATTTCGGGACCATCAGTCCTTCATTTTGGGTGAATCTTGTATTATGTTTATGGAAAACTCTTTTCCTATACATATCATATCAATCAAGGAATAAAATTACTTGAAGATCTAACGCACAGCATGGCTTAAGTTGTTCGTAATTAACTTTGTGATAAATGATTAATTGATTTTGCCTTGTGAAAATATGTTCTTTTGAAAAACGAATGTTGTGTATGGTTGTTTTTAGTGTGGTATATGGTATATGTAAATGATACCTACGCAATTTTCATTAATTTTATGACTTACCGATTATTCTAAAAGAGTTTTAGCACTGCTTCAACTTCAAGTTCAACTCAACTTCAACTCAAGTATCATTTCGGGGGTTTAGGGTCACATGGAATTATCTACAAATAAACACAAATAAAGACTGTATGCGCAACTGATATGCCCTCCATCTCTTAAACGGCTGTATTACAAGTTACAGATGATAAATATGATTATGGCATTACCGAAACCAAGCTTGACAATAAACACACAGTTTTTGTATTTAGGCTCCTGTGATCCTAAGCCCCCGATTTATTACTAAACAATGAACGAACTAAGGCGTCATGTCTAAAATTTTAACACAAAAAACTTAATTAGTACGTCGTTCCATTAATCATGCTACAAATAATGAAAACACAAAATCTTACAAAATATTTCAAATCAGGTTTGATGTCCTCAGCGTCTTTTTTGGCCACGACACTACGAGTTTGCCTAATGCATGCCGTTAGGTGTTATCCTCATTCGTTCCAAGAGGCTTACTCCGCTAACTCCAGCTTATGCCGAGATTATGACGTACATCTCCAAGACAAGACCGGGATGTTGTGTTTTGTTGCCGCCTTACGGGTAGCCGTTGTTTTGAACAGTTATTTTGGATAAATATACTCACGCAACTTGTAATAGTTTGGCGAAATTACGCAATTTGAAATTCACAGATGTTATTATTGGAACCGCTTACTCTAAGGTCAGTAGATCTAGATGTTAGTAATCGTCTAATCGAACTTTCTAGGTCAAATCGATCCGTATACTATCATCTCTATGTTCGTGTAACATGCCCGCTCATCTGGAAAAGATTTCCCTCGGCTCTTACTAATCTCCAGAATTTGGCTGAATTTAAAGGGCGTTATAAACAAAATTATATAAAAAATCGATATTTTATAATAAGCCATATTCTAAAACTTCCGGTAATTGTTTTATTTCGGTTGCCTCCTTGTACCTTTTCAAATGTCTGCCCAGAAGATTCTCATTTCTGAGCACAAACTGCCTCCTGTTTTATAATATGTTTTAAGTCTATTATTGTTTTGTTCTGTCCTGTTGTTATTGTTATTATAAGTTTTGTCATCACTTTGTATAAACAGTATATTTAGTGAAAAAAACATACACTTAGTAAGACACCACTTTATTTTTGAATCAATAACGATAGCCAACCGGGTTTCGCGTGTCCCAAGCTTCATCAGGGATAAATATCAACTAAAGCTAATTAGATACAGGCACATATATATAGGTAAATGAAAACAATGAGTGAAAGAGATACAAAACAGATAGAAAGAGATGCAAAATAGAAAAGGTGGAGACAAATTATTAAGGACGAGGAGGAGGGAGGGGGGGAAGGAAAGTTCAATTTCAGCGGCGGAATAAATTTAATATAGGACTATCAGATAAATTAATTTGGTTATTTATTATATTTAAATTATTATTAACTGCTTTTTTTATTTCAAGGGCTTCTAAGTTGTTTAATCTAATTCCAGATCCATTTTTATGCAATATTTTAGTTCCAGAGATTTTATCGAATGAATGATTAGATTCTATTAAATGATTCGCGAATTCTGAAAAGGCATTATTGTTTAAACATCGTATATGTTCTATGTAAATAATAAAAAAAGCAGTTAATAATAATTTAAATACAATAAATAACCAAATTAATTTATCTGATGGTCCCATATTAAATTAATCCCGCCGCTGAAATTGTTCTTTCCTTCCCCCCCCCCCCTCCCTCCTCCGCGTACTTAATAATTTGTCTCCACCTTTTCTATTTTGCATCTCTTTCTATCTGTTTTGTATCTCTTTCACTCATTGTTTTCATTTACCCATATATATGTGCCTGTATCTAATTAGCTTTAGTTGATATTTAGCCCTGATGAAGCTTGGGACAAGCGAAACCCGGTTGGCTATCGTTATTGATTCAAAAATAAAGTGGTGTCTTACTAAGTGTATATTTTTTTCATTCAATATGTCACACCCCAAAGTATTTGCTTCCTTCGAAAATAGTATATTTAGTGTTATAATATTAGATCTGTATTGAGTAAGGCACACTGTAGGAATAATTTTAAGAACATGTCCACTAATACTAAATTACCGTTAAACTTGTTATAGTTAAGCGCACTTGAAGTGAAAAGGCACTAAACTGCGCTATATAAATATCAAGTTATTATTATTACTAACCGAAATATATTGTGAAACGGTTATAGTAGGCTTACTTATATTGTTTCTTAGGCTTTAAAGGTGTTCCACATTAACATGTATTACAAAATGTATGATTCAATCGAAGACCTAAGCTATGGATAGAAAAAAATAGTAATTCTGGACACTTTTTATTACCGTCTACCATATTTTATTTCTATTTTTAATTCGCTGAACATTTACTTAATTAGTTTAGTACATTCAGACTGCAAAACGCATAAGAGCCGCTCCCAACTTGCAAGTAAGTTAATAATTAATGAAATAAAACAACATTTTTTGTTTAAAACCACGAATTTTTATTAATTTTAAGACCGACCGGTTTCGCTTCACTCGAGCATCGTCAGGGTACAAAATTAAACTGACAGTTTATATACTAACAGTAAACTGACAGTAATAAAAATTCGTGGTTTTAAACAAAAAATATTGTTTTATTTCATTAAAATGTTAAACCACAAAGTGATTGCTTTCTAAGTTAATAATTGCTTGAACATTGATGGAAATGCCCAAATATACTATTACAGTCACAATTGTTAAATTATTTAATCATTTCAATAAATAGGTTAGTCGTGCAAAAAGTTTAGATTTAAATGTCTTATTATTTAAAACCAGTGAGCTAATTTGCGTTCAGAATTTGACATTTTTTAATTCTGGTAAAACCCGCTAAAAAAAAACCTTAACTAAATTAATTGTTTTGTATAAAATGAAAACATTTATTTTTTACTACTAATATCGCGTATCGTAAACTTCCCTAAAATATTTATGATGTGTACATTTTTTGTAATTTTCCTATGTACCTACGTTACTTGTAATGAATGTATTAAATTACTTGTTGTACATGTATTACATTACTTGTAATAAATGTATTAGATTTATTGTAATAAATACTATTACCAAGAGATACTGAATAGTAATTTTTGTGTGTAGATTACTTGTAATAAATATATTAACAAGAGATACTGAATACGTTCAATAATTATAATAAATTTATTAACAAGGTATACTGACTACGTATATTAGTTGTAATAAATGTATAAACAAGAGATACTGAATACGTAAAATGAATTATTACTAGCTTTTTGCCCGTTGCAGGCAACTAATGGGTAAAAATGTGGTGCGTGGTGTAGTGTTTGAATGTAGATGAGGCGAGGGTGTGGGACTACAAAATTTTATAAAAAGAAATGATTATTTTGAGAAAAAAAAGAGCCAAGGAGCTTACTGATCATTTTTTCACCGAGCCGTTCGGATTCTGTGAGTCGAGACGCGTAATTTGATACCCATATCGTATGTACTGTTTTTGTCACCAACATTCTTCAAAAGTTGTTATTTTGGAAAAAAAATTGCTCAATTAACACGCAAAATTTAAAAACTTTTAAAAATGTAATATGTATTTTGGCATATAAATGAAACTATGAGTGTGTGACCACAAATATATTAAAATATATGTATGGATAGAAAGAAATGGATATTTTGAGAAAAAAAAGTGCCAAGGAGCTTTCTGATCATTTTTTCACTGAGCCATTCGGATTTTGTAAGTCGAGACGCGTAATTTGATACCCATATCGTATGTACGGTTTTTGTCACCGACACTCAAAAGTCAAAAGTCCCAGCGAGTTTTATTTTGGAAAAAAAAATTGCTACTACTACTACCACTACCACTACCACTACCATACCACTACCACTACCATACCACTACCACTACCACTACCACTACCACTACCATACCACTACCACTACCCGTACCACTACCCGTACCACTACCACTACCACAACCACTACCACTACCAAACCACTTCCACTACCACACCACTACCACTACCACTACCACTACCACTACCATACCACTACCACTACCATACCACTACCACTACCACTACCACTACCACTACCACTACCACTACCACTACCACTACCATACCACTACCACTACCACTACCATACCACTACCACTACCACTACCATACCACTACCACTACCATACCACTACCATTACCACTACCACTACCATACCACTACCACTACCATACCACTACCACTACCACTACCACTACCACTACCACTACCACTACCACTACCACTACCACTACCACTACCATACCACTACCACTACCATACCACTACCACTACCACTACCACTACCACTACCACTACCATACCACTACCATACCACTACCACTACCACTACCATACCACTACCACTACCACTACCATACCACTACCACTACCCTACTACTACTACTACTACTTGGTACAATTTATAAATTTTCGTGACGCTATCGATGTAGTTTTTCACTACGGGGCGACGGTATCCGTGTCAAATTATTTTTACCAAACTTTATTTTATTTTTTTTTTTTGTTGTTTTTTTTTGGGGTGTTATGCCGTGTTGCGCTAACTCCTTCTTTAGCCGACGTTTCGGATCTACTTGATCTGCCCTGATGATGGACACTGCAACGCTGTCCGAAACGTCGGCTAAAGAAGGAGTTAGCGCAACACGGCATAACACCCCAAAAACAAATAACAAAAATGCTTTTGGCCGTGAGAATCTAAAAACTTACCATTTATTTTATTTCGTTCAAAAGCACTATCGATTTTTCAAAAGATAAACTGCCAAAGTAAGTACCTACACAGATTTTATTGTTTATTTGAATTCACAACATTTCGCTGATAGTCTATGATCGGCTGTTATCTCTGATTAACCAAAAGCCCGATCGTTGGCATTTTCGGTTCAAATGGCAAATGTCAAAACTTTAACCGGTTACTGCGAGACATTTTGAACCGAACGCCATCTGTGGAACGGCCGATTAACGTTCCTAAACCTTCGGAGGATGAATTTTTTCGATAATTTTAACCGTAGACTGCGCCTTTTTGACAGAATACTATCGTCAAGTTGACGGTGGAAATTTTATAAAAAAAGATTACCGCGTGGTTTTTGCTTGACCACGTGATTTTCTCTATCGCCGCGAAGCTCTCCCGATTAAATCATTTTTTTGTGTGTCGGGCGAACCTGGCGGCCGGAGAGAGCACTGCGCACTTTCGTATAGCGCCGCGAGCGCTTCCAGTTTCCGCCGCTAGATGCTACTCAAATTTGTGTCGACAAATTACTCCGAACGAAAAAATTAGTAAACATTTTCATACAAAATCTTACTGACTCGTGTTTTCAGTTTTGCCACCCAAAATTGAACTCGAATTCTCTGCCGCTAGAGAGGCGTCTCGGTCGACTTTCGCTTGAAGACCGAAACAAATGAGAGGCAACTTTTTCGCTACTTTCACGCTAAAACGAACCTCGAGTTGTTTGAACTTGAGGGGGAGAGAGGTCGATTTTCGCCTAATTTTAAGCGACCAAATAAAAACAAAGAAACTGAGTATTTATATGTACTAGCTTTTTGCCCGTTGCAGGCAACTAATGGGTAAAAATAATTTGTATTTTGGTGTTGAATGTGGATGAAGCAAAGAGTGTGTTTCGACACTTTTGCTTTTTGCCCGAAACTAATGGGTAAATATTTGGTGCGTGGTGTAATGTTTGAATGTGGATGCAGCGAGAGGCATCTGCCTAATTTTATAATTAAATACATATGCTTGCGTGTAAATGAAGCGGACTGCGTGTCAAAACGTTGCTTTTTCCCCGAAACTAATGGGTAAAAATGTAGTGTGTTATGAAAAGTTTGAATGTGAATAAAGCAAGATGTGTGAGCCAAATTAAATATTTACGATTTGATGTTCGAATGTAAATAAAGTGAATGCTTTCATTTAAATCAAATAGCTGTAGGTACCTGACCCACCCCCCTGAGGCCTGTGAACAAATTTTAAATGAACAAATTGGCCGTCCAATTAAAAACCTTGATCGTTTCCGATTTAAGTAGATATATTAACTGGCAAGCTAGTTATGTAATTAGTTCCATAATTATACCATTCATGGATGATTAGTAACTTTAAAATATCAAAGCGTTGAAGTGTCATCATTTTCATCACGACTTTGGAAAGACATAGAGAGGATTGTGAAATTAGTTCCAGTTCAAAGTAACGCCGGCTGAAGTTCATTCATTCTCGAGGACTGTAAAACGCAGACAGTAGTGACGTTTTGACATCCTGCAAACGACAAAAATTATGCATATTGTTAATTCATTTTTAACTTGGTACAACAAAAAAATCTGCAATAAGAGACAAATGATCAGAAGAAATGTGCAAAATTTACAGAATCGGCGTTAATGGCGATTGTCAAAGTTTCAAATGTAATATCAAATAGCAGTCAGAAATAATTACATAAATTTTGTAATAGATATTACTTGTGGGTTAATAAACCCCTATGTTTAAACATATATATTTAAACATAGGGGGTTTATTAACCATCTACGAACACAGTGCACGATCTTGAGATATGTTATTTGAATATTATAATTAAAGAGTCGCTCATGTTTTCTTGTCTCAAGTGTTAATAGCGTTTTAACTTTTGTATGATATTTCAATTAATGTTTATTTTCTACTGCAATTCTTTTATCGAATCATTTCTTAATCTTTTATCATTACAATTTGGCCCCACTCTGGCTTGCTCCATAAGCAAACGCTCGTTTAATGATTAATTTTGTGAAGATATCCATCGTCAATTACAATAAGCAGACAGTTCAGACGTTTCAGTAGATGAAAGTTGGGCTTTTATTTACGTTATAATAATGACATTAATTAATTAATTATAACATGATAATATTCACCTTAAGAAGATGCCAGAATTCTGCGCTGTCCTTTGTTCAGAATGTCGAGGCTGGTAAATTTGACGGTTTGACGTCCTGTAAACGACAAAAATTATATTAATATATGGTATTATAATTTTAGATTCACTTTTAACTTGGTACAACAAAAAGATCTGCAGAGAAACGCTCGTTTAATGATTAATTTTGTGAAGATATACATCGTCAATTACATCGTCAATTACAGGCTAAAGAAAAGATAATTTAAGAATCTATGTAATCTGAAACTGGAAGCAGGCTGCGTTTTCAAAGAATGCTCTCGGGCGATGATTAAACGTTTGACGTTGCGATTTATTTAACGTCATCCAGCGAGCAAATTCAACTGAAAACTTGTAAAACATTCTGAAAAATTCCCAACTATCATACGTGTACATACCTGTCCAAGAAACTCCATCAAAAACCATCGATGAAATCGCCTAGGAGTATTTTTAACCGAATTTGGAAAAGCGTAGACGACATTTTTTTAGAAGATCCACTTGACCACAACGTCTCGTGAAAGTATCCATTGACAATCGCATACAGTAGAATCCTGCAAATAACGAATGTAATAACATTAGAATATAATTTAGAATATCATTAAGAAAGGGACGCTAGTTTTCTTTTTAATGAATCTACTATATTTCATTTTAAAAGTAATCAAGTTTATTTATAATTTTTAAAGTTGGTAGGTTAGTCTATAGTATGTTATATTCACATTTAACTTGGTACAACAAAAAGATCTGCAGAGAAACGCTCGTTTAATGATTAATTTTGTGAAGATATCCAACGCCGCGGCAAGGCTTATCACCGGAGTATCTAAATACTCCCACATTTCAGAGCATCTCAAAAATCTACACTGGCTCAAATGTCCTGAAAGAATCCAGTTCAAGGTATGCTGGATGGTATTTAAGTCACTTAACGGAATGGCTCCGGCTTACTTATCAGAATTGTGTATTCCAGAAGATTCAAATTCCCGACAGTCAACCCTTAGGTCAGCAACGTCATCAGCTATCGGAAGGTTGAAAGAACCAAAGCGCACACCAGATACTAAGTTCGGTGAGCGTGCTTTCGCCGTGTTAGGACCTAAAGCCTGGAATGGACTGCCACATGATTTGAGAATGATCGCAGACCCGACAGAATTTAGGTCTAAACTTAAAACACACCTTTTCAGACAGTCGTATCCATAATTTCGGAAAACCTCCACTTTCACAGTCGACGGCAATTTAAATTAACAAAATGCAAAAAAAAAAATATATATATATATATTAAAAATAAAATAAATAATAATTCAAAATAAATAAATAAAAATGATAACAACTAACAATTTGCAGGCTTTTTAAGACAGTTAAAATACAGTAAAATTAAAATAATAAAAAATAAAAAAAACTATAGCAGACCTAAGGTCAAGCGATGACCAGTGTTTTTTGATATAGTGTCCTCTGCGTCCAGCTTTATCTTTTATAAGCATAAACTTTTTAAATAAGTGTGTTTGTCGGAAGTGACTTGCCAGGTAAGTATGTTTTGGTATCTTTTCTAAATAATAAATGTAGATCCTAGGAAATAAATTGTACAGCGCCCTTGAGGTGATTTTTCACAAAAACGGTGCTCTAAAAATTATCCAATTATTATTATTATTATTATTATCGTCAATTACATCGTCAATTACAGGCTAAAGAAAAGATAATTTAGGAATTTATGTAATCTGAAACTGGAAGCAGGTTGCGTTTTCAAAGAATGCTCTCGGGCGATGATTAAACGTTTAACGTTGCGATTTATTTAACGTCATCCAGCGAGCAAATTCAACTGAAAACTTGTAAAACATTCTGAAAAATTCTAAACTATCATACGTGTACATACCTGTCCAAGAAACTCCATCAAAAACCATCGATGAAATCGCCTAGGAGTATTTTTAACCGAATTTGGAAAAGCGTAGACGACATTTTTTTAGAAGATCCACTTGACCACAACGTCCCGTGAAAGTATCCATTGACAATCGCATACAGTAGAATCCTGCAAATAACGAATGTAATAACATTAGAATATAATTTAGAATATCATTAAGAAAGGGACGCTAGTTTTCTTTTTAATGAATCTACTATATTTCATTTTAAAAGTAATCAAGTTTATTTATAATTTTTAAAGTTGGTAGGTTAGTCTATAGTATGTTATATTCACATTTAACTTGGTACAACAAAAAGATCTGCAGAGAAACGCTCGTTTAATGATTAATTTTGTGAAGATATCCATCGTCAATTACAATAAACAGAGAGTTGAGACGTTTCAGTAGAAGGGAGTTGGGCTTTTATTTATGTAACAGTAATATTATGAACAAATTGTTATATTACCTTGAGAAAACGACATAATTCTGCGATGTGTAATCGCCAACCGTCATCATCCTCCTTTATTCAGAACGTCGAGGCTTCAAAGCATCATCGTAGAGAAGTTTCAATAACCTACAAATGATATTTGATAAAACTTAGGCATATTGTTAATTCATTTATTAATATATATTATAACATAATATTATGGAAAAAACACGTTACACTCACTTTAACACTGGTGAAGTTCATCTACGATCTCGGATCTACGGATTGGAGATCAGAAAGTCACCATTTTTTTTCGTCGCGATGTTCTTGAATGCATAGATATCCAAAATAATCCAACCAAAGACACACGGAACTTTAGAATAATCTCAACTTGTATCGTATCCACTTCGGCGGACTTTCCAATATTTTGAAATATACAAAAAAACAGACACGCGTAAAAAAGCGGGTCTGAAATCTCAAAAGAACGCCATTTTGTGAAAAAAAGGTCCACGTGTAGACTCTCTTGAGCCAATGTTACCATTATGCGAAAAAAAACATTTCCGCTTAAATTCAACCACTTACCCTATAAATGGGGATATTTCGTACAACTTTTCGTGAAATTTAAAAAAAAAAATCAACGTTACCTGATTAATTCAATCATTTCGCGTTCGGGGTGCGTTCGATATTGAATAAAAATATAAACTGTAAAGGAGAAAAAGTTTTACACGTCATCCCGATCTATAAAAACGAAACGTTGCGAAAATGCACCAAAATTTGGCCGTTTCGAAACCGCGCGTGTGGCAACACTCGTGATTAACAAAAAATAAATCGCACCACGTGGTTTCGCAATGACCACGTGGTACAATTCCCGATTTTAGAAGCTCCGGCCGCAATCGCCTTTTTGAGAGAGCGGGGCAGTCCTTGCGGCGGAAGCGTGAACCTCGGTACTTTAGTATGGAGCGGCTCGAGAGCTTCCAGTTTCCGCCGCCACATTTCCGCTAATTTTTTCCGACATCTCCCTCCGTACGAATCCGGTAGAGTTTCCCGGAAATATGCACTGACTCGAATGTTCAGTTTTGCCACGCAAAATTGAACTCGAATTCTCTGCCGCCAGAGAGGCGTTTCGGTCGATTTTTGCTTGAACACTGAAACAAATGAAGGGCGACTTTTTCGCTACTTTCACTCCAAAACGAACCTTGAGTTGTTTGAACTTAAGGGGGAGAGTGGTCGATTTTCGCCTAATTTTAAGCGACCAAATAAAAACAAAGAAACTGAGTATTAATATTAATATTGGTGATGAAAAAAAGTTTGATTTTAGATCTTCTTCGATGAACAAAATATGTACCTACAGTGAGATTAACGTTTTGACAGCGGTTTATTAAGATCCCGGCATATATTGTCCGGGTACATTTTTAATATGTCGTTTTATGGTTGGAAATTTAATGATTCTAGGTATAAAATGATACGACGTGAAAGATAAAATGAAAACTTGAACATATTTTTCCAGACTAAGCCGGCGTTTAAAATATAACCTATGACGCGTTCAACACCCTGAGATGTTTAGGGCTGTTTTATCTGTCATCCAGACGACATTCTTTTAAAAATACATTTAACCAAGTTACGACATTTTTAGTCTTTCACCAGCACAGAATAGCTGAGTTATGTTTTGAAGTATGCTCCACACTATAATAATTAATGAAGTGTGTCATCATCATCATCAGAAATTGCAAAAGTAATTTTTTTCATTTGCAGGATATTATATTACATCTACCTACCTTAATGCAATGAAATAAATGTTATTTAGAGTTTGTTAATCATAGTTTGTTAATCATAAGTTTACTTCCAATTGGATTATGTGGTATGGACGTTTGTCATTCGGAATTTACGCGAAAATAGGAACCTATGCATCTTAAAAAATATATCTGAAACTGAATAATCTATTAACCTTTTCGTTATTTTACCTTTATTTGCCTTAAGTATTGGTGTAACGTAGAGTAATGATTTTTTTATATTGTTCATTTTTGTTCCAAAAATGTTTTATAGGATAAAACTTGTCGCTCTTTAACGATTGAAAAAAATGGAAGACCAACATTTCTGAATTTACAAGAGATGTATTTTTTTCTGGAAATTAGTGAACGAAAATTATTTGGCAAAATTTTTGATCGGGCACATCTTCCTAGTTCTTTCAGATTCGTTAGATTGGTAGGAAACATGGTATCTAAGATAATAAATATTCAATTGCACGTTTTCCGATACTGTATCCATCCATATATCAATGACATCCGAGGAGCTCAGTTTCTTTATTTTTCCTATTTCAATTTTTCTAGCATCATCACTAACGGTACCTTTCTACATAAATGTCAGTCCAATGATTGTATATTGTCACCGGAATAGAAAATAACTTGGACACTGTCATACCCAAACAATGCGAGAAGAGTTCCTTTCAGGTTTCTTCTATGAGAAAACATATATTTCGCATTTACTTAGCTTGGGAAAGTGAAAAATATAGCCGCTGGGGAAATATGCAGAATGTATGGACCATACACCTAATATGGACACGTCTTATTAACATGGGAATATACTTGACTCCATAAGACAGTCAAATACAATGGAGATATCTATACGTAGAATATCATTCCGTTATAATTTATTTTGTAATATGAAATTGTAATATTTTGTGATAGTTATGATATTTTTGATGTGTTTTGTAAGTAGCTCACAGAATTCAGAAAAGTTTAAAAGCTATTCTGTTATTGATAAACTCATGATAATTTCAATAGATACCAAAAAATATTTCTATTGTTGTATTGTTTCAGGTGAACATTATTCAGAAGACAGTTTTTAGTACACATGATACAATTTTCAGAAAACGTTGAAACTCCTATCGATGTAAAATATATTGTAATTGCAGTAAATATTTATTTTTAAGATCATTTTCCTTGTTTTTTATGCGTATTAAATTTTTGAGCAACATACTAATATTACATATATATTGTTTCAGACAAAATCCAGACAACTCTCCGTTAATAAGGTAATTTATGTTTCAATTATTTCTATTCATTTTTGAATAACATACATAGGGGAGAGTAAGGTATATCGTACCACTTCACACTTAACTCTAAATACTATATGATCGAAATGGGTTAGAGAATTGGAGTTAGGTTCAAATAAATACTTATTTTATTGGGTACGATATTTATTTAAATCATATTTTACAGGCATCTGGAATATTTTCAAATTAAACGTTTTATAATAAATGGCTTTCGGTACGATTTAACGAACCGGCACGGATAATCGTACCACCGGTATGGTAAATCGTACCTAGACCATTATTCCAATTTATATCGAAGAAAACATTGACATTTTTAAGGCATGCATATATCGCAAATGTCTGGGTTTCTGGTGCAAGCTTCATGCACCCATTTATGGCAACGAACGCACTGGATCCAGTCTTCTTTGGGTCTTGCCTTTTAAAAATAATTGCCAAAGCATAGGTGGCATACGTTTTCTTTATCGTCATCATCCATATCCGTATCCGAATCATTCAAAACGACAATACTGTCAGCATCTTTACTATCACTACTTCTGCAATTGGCCTTCTTTCGTCAAGCACACTTCTAACCCTTAATGGGCTTTTTATCAGTTTTAATAATCATATTTTTCTTTTTTTCAATGTTTAATTTGGGCACTTGAAAAAATGTATTTTGCATTTTTTATACGGACTTGCTGTTATTTCAGCAGCCATTTGTGCCGTGTTCGTCTTCTATTTTCCTTGGTTCTTTGGTATTGGAGAAATCTCACGAATTGATAGTTGAAAAGATGTCGAAGCGTTTGAATTCGTTTGCGCAAATCAACATTTTCTGAACTGCATCTGGTGGTGAAAAGGAAGACTCTGACGAGATATCTGGTGTTTGTTGTGCTGAACTCTTTAATTTAAAACTATTAAATAATTTACTTAAAAAAACAACTAACAAATTACGGTAAATCGTACCGGTACGATTTACCAAACCACTTGTGGTACGATTTAACAAACTCTGAGTTTTTATGAAAAAATGACAGCAAAACGCGTAAACGACAGGTGAAAATATGATTTTGCAATCGTAATTTGCAGAATACAAACATACTAAGTGAACTTAATTTGAGAAAAAACTAACATACCTACCCTTGAACACGAAATCACCTTACGCAGGAGCTGAAAAAATTATATGAAAATTGTGAAAAAACAAAAATACTCCACTGCCAGCGCAAGCACGATCCAACACTAATAAAAATGGCGGGACAACTATGACGCTTCTAACGGTTGGCAGAATATTATCAGGATTAAAAAATAGATACCCGTAGCAAAAATATCGAGGTGGTACGATTTACCGACCGGTACGATATACCATACTCTCCCATAAACAAATAATTATAAGCAATAATTAGTCGCCTGAAATATCGATACAAATTAAAAATATCTCCCGAGTAAAAATAAATGCCGCCAACGGGAACTGAACCCGTATCTTCTGATGTCCGGTCAGGAACTCTGGACCACTGAACTATGTCGTCTTATTTCAAACACGCCAAATAATTCAATATGTACTAGTACTTCAATCAACAATTACTGCTTATTATGTTTTATTTATAATTAACATTAATTAATTATATAAAAAGAATAATAGCATACATAAAGATAGCAACCAATAAAAATGTCCATTGTGAAAATTGAGATAGTGTTGGTAAATTTTATTCGACGTTTGATACAGTTAAATATGACCGAAGGAAATGGAGTCCCATTGGCTCAATGAATAGAACAGCGTTCAAGGCGAAAATCCTAAGTTCAAATCTTAGATGCAACCATATCTTTTTCTGTTTCAAATTTTCGTTAAAAAAACGCTAGTATTGTCTTCAATAATTGAATTATTTCCAGCCTAAATAACCTAGATACTGAACTTTTTAAGATTTTGAACATTTAAAAAGAATAATCTGGATTGATGGTCTAATTTTTTTTAGGTTTAAGGTGATTTAACGTTATTTTAAGAAAATAAATAAAATTGTCATTTTTAATTGTGATTTTGTAAAAATTGAAAAAACTTTAAAATTGTGTTTTTTAATTGTGATTTTGTAAAAATTGAAAAAACTTTAAAATTGTGATTTTTTTTCATTGTTTTCTAAATTAATGTAATAAAATACAAAGTTAATTATTTGAACTTTCTTGCTGTGTTCGTTTATTTGGTTTGTGTTCACAAAAACAGAATGCCATAAAACCCTGCTTCATTTATCTGAATGACTCAGAGCATACTAAACTAAACGCATTTCATTTATTGACGCTATCGAAACAGCTCATTTTAACAGCATCAAAGCACGAAGCGCATCCAACTTAATTAATACATTCCGTCTAGGAATCGAACGGGTGCACCCCTTTAGGATTTTAAAATATTGCACCCCACTTCACCACCATTATTCCGGCTCACTCACCCCTGAAATATCCCCCGGTACATCCCCCTGGGATCTCCAGGTAGCGGTGGGGGAGGAAACTACCCCTATGCTGAGAGAGCGTAGTCAACCAGTTTTAGTTTAGTGGTCATTTTTAAGAGTTTCATGGAATATGGCATTTTTAGTAGTATTGTTTTAGATGGTATTTTCCACCACATACAAATAATCGCGTTGCAAATATTAAGCGACGCGTAAGGTCAGAATAGTTAAACTACTTCTTAGGCCTTAAACCGCGGCTTTTACGGCTGGCTTAACTGTACCAATGTTGAACTGGCACTTATACGTAAGATATTATTTAAATAATATATTATATAATAGCGTCACGGAATGTGATTTTTTTTCAGTCTGGAATTTCAATGTGATATTTAGCCATATCTACTTACTATTGAAACCAATCGCTAACAGAACCGTTAGGCGAAGTTACTAATATTGTGTGGACGCTGGAAATACGCAAGAATATTAATAATACGTCCATCCCAAGTTAAATATAGGCAATATTTACTTGTATTCGCTGGCAAATCAAAGTGGTAGGTACTAATGTAGAGTGACATAATCATGCATTAAATCCGTTTGAAAGTAAACCAAGCCTCACAACGCGTGCCGCCAGTGTGTCAGAAATTGGAGGTATTGTGATAGGCAATTGTATTTGATAAAAGATACTTTAACCACGTATTATTTAATATACCTTATCACTTGTATCATAATGTACTGAATTTGTCTAAATAAACAAATTTCAAAACATAATTACCACGATTAATCGAGCATTGGTACCAATAAAATGATATGGTATATGAAATGACAAATGAAATAAATATTTATAGTTATGAGCTGTAATCTATTTTTTGTCGAAAATTGTTAGCTTCTTTTACCTATTTTCTTTATGTATTTTGTATTGACTTATTTCCTATTTATCCGTGTAAGGCTAATTTAAATTTTTTGAAACATCTTTAAATTTTCCAATAAATATATTTTGAAATAAAACATCACATCTATTTCTTATACATAATACTGACAAGGTTTTGCTTCAAACCGTTGCTTCTTCAGGGCAGTATTACAGGTTTGTATATCTGCACCTCGTGATCATTTGTAAGAAGCAGGTCGGATTCAGGCGAATTCTCCAATTAATGTTTTCTAGTGTTTTAGTAATGCATCTGTATTTTCTCCGTAAATAAAATAAAAAAAACACAATATTTTCTTCATATAAAAAATACGTAAAAGGTTGTTGAGGTCTCCCCTAACTGATCATTTACGTTCACCAGGGGTCGGTCATGGTTCGCAACCCTGTCACAATCACACGACGCAAACAATATTTACCCGGCTGCAAAAAAACACCGAAACACATTATTTACACTTCATATTACCTACTGTTTTACATCGACTAACGAAGGTTCTCGAATATGCATGGGTGTTAAATGCATAATATTCTAACTGAATATGCAAACACAACTAGATTAACACCTCTCAGCATTTCACGGAAATATAGCTCTGAGTACGGAAACATGCAACTAACAAATTGATAGTAATATTTACTCTATGTCAATAGCAAAAACCTAACGTCGAGTTTCAACTATCAAAACCACTGGTATTGCGTCATAAATTTTGTGCAGGATGTTGCCATGCTCCAGAAAATAAGAGAGGGAATTGGTTCAAGAAATATAATGGTTAAAAAATATTTACCTACTGGTTTTTAGATTTTGTGTATTTTACATAATTATGCGCCTATAGATATAACGATTTCAGGTAACGTTTCAATTCTGAGCTGTCACGGGAGAGGCTGGAACCTTGACCTTTGAAACCATTTTGGAACGTTGTGCAAATATATCCTTTAGCCTGTTAATTTATTTGCTTCGCGAGGCCTTGTAACTACGACTTCTAGGCCCAGAACCAAGGAGTATATCGATGTGCCTTTAGATGGATACGGATATTATATTTTGGTATTACACTATACCTATACCAAATTTTCATATGCAATACTTATTAAAATCAAGCGTCTATTATTTATATTTTTTTCATTTGATTTAATATAGAAAAAAACAGTACATGATTTACAGAGATGAAACAATATACAGGAATAAGATATTTCATGGTGGGTACCTATGATATATTTTCTTGTAATGTCTGCTAAGTGGTATATTTATTCCTCAATTTCCAGGTGACGTGTGTAGTTATAGGTGTGTGTGTGACGTGTGTAAAGGTGAGTGTTTGTATGTCTGTGTCTGTATGCATGCGCATTGAATAGTTTAAATTATTGACATGATGCCATGTTTGAATTTGGGCAGTGAATCCGAACAAATGTGAATGTTAGAGTTAAGACAAATATTATTTAGAGTTATGATTGAACAATGTGATGAACAATTAGTCTTGTCGTACCTTTTATTTAAAAAAATATAACTTTCTCATCCTCAATCTGTATCACCTCAGCATATTATTATTTTTCAATCAATTACATTGTCAATATTTTGCACAAATCGAAAAAACGTTTAATATCAATAATTATATCAGCAAATTTTAGTAAAGGTGAAATTCAGTGAAGAATGTATATTTATTTAGTGCTGTGTTTTCAAATACCTTTAAATTTAAACTTTAAAGCCACTATTTTTCTATTTTGTAAAATTAATAATTTTTTCAATTCTGTTAAAATGTTGGTAAATAAACTAAACATAAGCGTGTTTTCATTAAATTTAGATATAAGGCCCTTTAAAAGCATTTTGTAGCGATTTTTCATAAAAGAAACACTTGCATAGCTTTAATTTTTTTTTAATGATAAGACCATATTCATTGTCTATATACCCGTTTCTCTAAAATTCAAAGCAAAGCTTAACCTACCTTGAGCTATGATTAAAAAAAATGTGCTTCTCAGTTTCAAAAAAATTGTCTTGTTATTTTCACGGTCGGGCAAATTAATTAATTACAAAGTAAAGAAGTGAGGCGTCCTATTATAATGACGTAGGTTCGGACACGTGTTTGGAGTTATCAAATGCAAATTATACGGCGGGCCAAAATATAATAATGTGCTTCAAGCGGCGGTTTGTTTTCGGTTGTGTTTTGGATTAAGATAGGACATGTTTATATTTAGGGGGTATTTTATCATGGATTCACTTTTTATATCACACGGAGATTATAATACAAGATAATATTGGTAATATATATTTTTTTTATTGGTCGCCTTTTTTACTCATTTAAAGTACGCTCTAGCGTGTTTAAATTGCACTTTATGGAACGCGCGTTTTTTAAAGTTACCATGGCAACATCAACAAATCAACAAAATGTGAAGTCTAAATGTCAACTTTTAACTATAAATCTGACAGGAATATTTTAAACGTCAAATAAAACATTACAAATGTTTCAAAAATTTTATTCAAAGTTTACATTCTTTTTTTTATTGGTTTTTTTATTGGTTTACCTAGTTTAGTTTAACTTTTTACTTCTTCATCATGAATGCATGCACTTTCACAAATGATTTTAAATCAACCCCTTTATTTATCCTCAACAGACATTGCAATTTCGAATGTATGGCCCACATAGTCGATGCTTTGTACTGTTCCGACATTTTCTGAAGGTAAGCAAGCACAACTCGTTCATCTACATCTACTACGTTTTGCTCCTCCATCCATGTTATGAACCTTTCATATTCTTTTTTATAAAAGTCTTTGGATTTTTCAGGTATTAACAGCGATTCTGCTTTGGTATTTAAATTATGAATGTTAGAACTCATTTTACAACACACAATAACTAGTAAAAACTGTGATGTCAACTATTAATCTTATGTGACAGATTGCAAATTAATGTTTGTGTTTTTCATTTCCATGACAACAAGATATTGTGATGTCACATCACGAATTCATTAATAGTTCTTATTTCCAAATTTTTAATAATAATATCAATATTTATGTTTTCAAAGTGTACCAATAAAAAAAATAGCGTAAAGTATTCGTGGATAACTGGTCTTTAAAACACTTGCTTTATTTCGAGCACTCGGCTACGCCGTCGTGCTCGAAAAATCGCGCGTGTTTTAAAGACCTGTTTATCCACTTATACTTTAATATACTAAAAGTTTATGGTCCAATTTTTAAAATTATTCCAAACTAGCGCAGATCCGTAAAAAAATCACGAATAGAGGCGCCGCGCCATCTCGTCGAAACGCGTTCCTCTATGATCACGCATGGATCAAATTCGGTAGTTTCCGGTCGTTTGGCGTTAGAGCGTCGGAGGTCTAAAAACTATGCATCTTTTTTACAATTATTTTACTTATTCTTTTGCATTGTGTCTTAAGTCTAACCGTGTGCTTTAACATTGAAATCCCTACAGTAATTTTTGTTTTTTTATAACATGTATAGTGTTTTACATCAAGTACAATTTAACAATAATTAATCATCCTTCGATGACCCTGTAAGACCACTTCATTTTGAAAATAAGCCTTATTCCTATGTATATTCACATTTTTAAATCTCTATATGGGTTGCAAATACTTTGTTTAGAAGTGTCTAAACACTCTAAACCAACAAAGAATTAGAGAAAGAAACACAGGAATTTTGTGAATTTTAAATTTAGATTTATATCTCTGTTATAGAAGAGTATACAATTCATATTTGACCGAGCGTAGCAAATTCCTGCATTAACTCGACCGTTTTGAATTTCGTCTGTATATAATTTTTTATGTTCAGTTTCTTTTTTAAGATGGTGGCCGCTTTAACAGTTTAGTAAAATATCGTTTTTCAAATGTGAAGTCGTAGTGTATATTTGATTTTCTCATGCGATTTTTTTCTATATTACTTTATTACCTGCCCGAAGAAAGTTTCAAAAAAAGAATTGTCATTGAGTTAGTAACGTTTATTTGAATAAATTGAATAACTCCTTATTTTCAATAAAAAAATATTATTTAAAATATGTAATTAAGATTTCGGAGGAAATTTTCCTTATGATTTAAAATATTTTTGGACGCAAGATTTACTGTACACAGGACTACTTGTTTAATATTAGACTTATAATAAGTATGGTATTCACTTGGTATTTTGAGACTTATTGTTAGTAATCACAAACCATATTTACCGTAGAGATTACAAAAAGCTCTCCTGCTCCACGGTCAGCAAACCTTTCCTGTTGTTTTGCAATCATATTTGAATATTTACAAAACGATACACCGTTTTAATTAACAAAGCTCTGATCGCACGTTCCCCCTCACAAAGAAGACACATAAAACACTCTCATCCCTTAATAACGACCCCGTTTCCTGAACAAACCTGCGTAAATTTTATTAAATGAACATAATCCTTTCATTGTTTTGAATGGGGGTACGCGCCACCCTACCTTAACAAACGTATCCACGTGCGCGGAGATGATTTGAAAATAGGCCACCCTTTCAAACACCCCAAAGAACCTCCAAATTATTATGTGTTCTTGAGTCTAGTGACATAAGTCAAATATTAAAAAAAAATGTTTTATCATGATCTGTTCTGTTCTCTTGTTGTGTTTTCATGAGAATTGGAAAAAACATACGACTCACATACTTCTTTTTAATGCACCGTGCGCGCTAGCTCGCATTTTTACTACAATTTTAACAACGTTACCGGTTGCTATTTTTTAAATTAAACCTTTTTTTAATCAGAGATTTTAAGGTGTTTTTTCAATTGTAATATTCGCCATTTTCGTAGCAGTTGCGGGATAATAGTGTTTGACTATGTCAGTACAGATCAAAAAAAATAAAATTCTTCGCAAACCACGGCAAAAAAACTCATTTCTTACGTGAACCCACAGTAACTTGATATAAATAAACGTAATGCTCGTACTTATGTTAAAAATTCTCCTAAATCACGTCACGTAAAGTAAGTGTGTTTATGGAATTTAAACGACTTATCTCACTTTATTCTGAGACCTCCAAAAACGCGATAGGTTAAAATAATTGAAACAGTAGAGTGGGTTGAGTTGCAATAAGTGCATTATCAAGGGCATGGAAATATGCAAATTTATTTCGTCCCTTGGTTACAGAGGCCTTAAAGGTAATAGGATTTTATTAAAATAATTCCTGTTTCGCCAATGCGTTTGATATGATTTTGATTGTACAAAGGTAATGAATTACGCGTATTAATTGGGACTGTCATTGAAATAACTAATTATTGAATAATTTTCCCGTTTGCATTACCTCGTGCGTTAACTATTTGGTTTAATAACTCTTTAATTTACACCGGTCTAATTATACGATAAAATCATATAATTTGTTCTCCATTTAATGATCGATTTGTTACTGGCCCGACGGGAATGTCACCATTATTCAAATGTGTTTTAATTTGCTTCAAATTTACGGTCGTTGAGTTAAAATAATGAAATAAAGCGTTTTGGAAATTAAATTATTAAATAATTATGGACGTTAAATAGTCATTTCTAGGGGACCGACCATTTTGATTTAAGATTTTTTTCTTCTCTACACCCTATATTTGATAAAACACGGTAGTTCAGTTCCTTAATTGTTTGTTAATAAAACTAATTAATAATTAAAACACTAATAAAGATTGATTTACGGAAAAAAAATTTCATTTTTTTCCATTTATTTTATTTTTTTACGTTACCGGTTTTAGCATATTACAACCAACTTCAGACTGGTCCTAAGATTTCCTAAACTATTGTTCATAAAGACAAAATTTAATTTTAACAGGGATGGTATACAATTATTTTATTTCAATTATATGGATTGTAATAATGTCATCGTATACCACCCCTATTAACCACCCTAAATCAAATGTATTGAATAAAAATCATAGCTTAAGCAATAAGTGTGCCAGTCTGAATGTATATAAAGCTATAATAAGCTGAAACCGGTAACGATCATAAAATAAAAATAGTGGAAAAAAGTTTAAAATTGCTTTAATTTATCTTTATAATGGGATTCCACTACAAATGTTCAGTGTCCCAAATACAAATATTAAAACACTTCACATTTTAGACTATAATCTCCTTGGGGGTTCTATATTCTAGAAATAATATATGACCATGGCTACATTACTTCAGAAACTTTTCTTGTCTAACTCAAACCAAATTTAAATCATTAGGATATATTATCAAACTGAAACTGGAAGGTATTTACAGATGTCGCAATCTGCAAAAAGGTGTGAAAAGTATGGCAAGCTCAAAAGATCAGTTCGTGTTAATAAACATAATACATTTGATGTTTTAATAATAATAACTTTCAATGATCACTCCAAGTGAACATATTTCCAATCTTTGAACTTTGAAGTAAATTGCGTCTTCTTGGATTTTTTTCCCGAAGTTTAAAATATAATATGTAATATCGACTGCTAACATCGTATTTGTATTTCGTATAACTTCTTATAATCTTAACTAATTAACTAACTAACCATCACGCCGTTTCGCTAGGTCTTGGCACACACTTCTTGCCTCATTCACATTCATACATCGTCTCATATATACTCTTCTATTATTCTGACGCTTGACATGCCCCGACTCAAGTATCTGATTCACTTGATCGTGCCAAGTCTTCCTCGGGCGTCGCCGACTTTTGCTACCATTCGCATTTGCGTAATTATATTCTCTTTACACTCCTCTCTTCACTCATTCTCTCTACATGCCCAAACCATCTAAATCCGTCTTATCATCATCATCTTAATTATCATCCGTCAATTCTCCATAACGACTCCATTCACCAGAAAAAAAGGTATTCGAGATTGCTGGTCACCCTTAATACGTAATGTTTTTATAAAACCTTTTGATTCACCTTAATTTCTATAAAAGCCAACCATCTGCATTTGAGAAATTTTTATTTTAACCATTCTATTTTCTAAATAAGTCAAATGAAATTTGCTTTCATTGTATGGGGACGTTTTATTTTGCTTTTGTCAGAAGTATACTAGAATACATCCCATACTTCGACTTATGACAGGTCTTATTTCTAGGCTTGTGCCTAGTATAAATTAGCTCAACTATTGTTACACTGGTATATATTTCTTTTGAATTATGCATTGTCTTACTGCACTTATATTAATAAATGCATTACTTACAATAGTGTTTTTGTGTACACATTAATTGTTCTATAATTTATTGCTATTGTTATCCTGTGTTCCACTGTACGCTTGTAATTCAATTATCACTGTATTGTAAAAGCCATTTTATGGCGTTTGAATAAATAAATATATAAACATGCTTCGCCAATTTTGAACCCGCAGTATAAACTGTACACCGATAGCATAGAACGTATTGAAAACATATTTTACCTTCAAATTCAACAATAACATTCAATGTTCATTTCAAACTTTACAACAAAGGCGAGTAGCAATTGAAATAACGTTTATTTTAAACAAGAAAGCCTGCTGTATAACATTTATTCCTATTTAATTTTTACATTCCTCTAAGCCAAAAAGCACTGCTTTACAAAAAATGCTAGTCCACCAAATTAACCGTGATAAATAATATTTTCCTAACATCAAATACCCTGTAATATTAATAATACCTCCAACTTCTGACGTTTCCCATACATTCTGATGGAATGCTGTACTAGCGCCTCCTAGCTCCATGAGTTGTGCGCCTTGGTTTTCTCTCTAACATTTGAATGGATTTTATTTGAAATTTTATTCTTTATTTTACTTTGATAAATTATAGAAATCTAACCAAAAAAAATAGTAATCCCACATCCCACCTCACTGCTTTTTGGCTCGTGCGTTAAAAATATTAAAGCGCCTATTAACTCTGTATTTGATGGTTTCGAAAGGTAACGAAATAATTACTAGAAATTTTATAAGAATATTTCAATATAATTAATAATATTAATGTACAAAAAATGTGTAATCAATGTATTCGATAATTCAAAGCACATAGAACATTCTAATTTTCCTCCTTCATATAATCCGGGCATCTTCATGACCCGCCTTAATAAATCTTTTCCTACAGCCCCTATCTTAACACACCTCATAACGCTGCCCTACCGGGTGGTGACATAGCTCCCCTGCCTTTACACTGTACAGACAGGGTGTCACATAAAAAAATCATAAATGTGTTTTTAACGTCAACATTGACTTGATTTATAACACAGAATACTACATAGAACTATCACTAACTGCTGAATCAAACATTTACGTAATCAATAACATTTTATTTGCTAGGATTTAACGAAATCATTTAAAGAACAATAATTTGTAAACTTAGGAGTGTTTGTTGTTTTTTCGTAAACTGAACTACTAAACCTACTTTTTGGAACATTTTTATATATTTTATTTCATCAATATTGATCAAAATACAAATTCGAAATCGCAAAACACCGACACAAAGAGCTAAATAAATTCAATTCGCCGCCATTGAAAGGAACATCAAAGTCAAAATGCTACACTAGCTCTCTCTAGCGGCTAAAGTTGTTGATATTGCAACTATTTTACTGGAGTTTACATATTATTAATATTATTAATATTATAGGGTATTTGCTAACATCGATATTGTTTACGGAATCACTGCCCATATTTAAAAGAAGCATTCGATGATTTTAACTGTACGAAGCCCGTGCTTAGGTCGGAGTGAAAGTTTTCATCATTAGAATTACAAAATTCCTAAACGATTAATGTTTAAACCTGTACTGTGTAAAGTATACTATATAACTATTTTATATTTATAAATAATAAAAGTTACTTGAAATGCGCTTTTTATCTTTTTCGGATTCACTGCCCATATTTAAAAGGAGTGTTCAATGATTTTAACTGTACAAAGCCCGTGCTTAGTGCGTTAGTTTTAGAATTTAAAAATTCCCATATGTTTAATCGTTTACCCTGTACTGTGTAAAGTTACACTATTTAACTATTCTATATTTATAAATAATAAAAGCTACTTGAATTGCGCTTTGTCGAAAGCTCAAGTAATATGTCAAAAATTAGTTTTTTAATTATATTTTTTTGGTAAACTAATGTTTAAGACAAGATTTTTTATGCATAGCACAAAGGGTAAGAATTATTTATAAGCAATAATTAGTTTTTTGTACATGGTTAACTGCATAACGTGAAGATGTCATCGCAGGTCAATAAAATTTTGGGTTTTTTCTCATTTGGTTCAGGGTTAATGACTAAAATTTCCATAGAAAATCCCCTTTGACTGGAAAAGCAATGTGTCGTGTGTATTTTTCTATCGACAATTATATGTTAATTTATATTTTACGTTTCATTTAGTAAGGTTTTCAGATGCACGGTCATTCTCAATTGAATAAAATTTTCAACACGTTTTTGAGTAAGACCGTAAATGTTAATACTATAAATAAGATTAATAAAACATAAGAACATCCAGAGCAATAGTACACATGAAGAAACATAATAACAGGTACCCATTATGAAATATTAATTATATCTATAAATTTCTTCATCACTGTATCCAATATAATATTTTTTTCTATAGTAAGAATATAATAATAACAATTTTTTGTCTACATACAGTCATCTATGTAGTTTTCTGGGCAGAGTAATATATTTCACCCAAGTCCTATACGGAGAAAACTTACTGAAATGAAATATATTGTTAATTTATTAAAAATCTGGTAAAATTATTCGTTTTTATCTAAAAAATGGGACTGGAGGCCGTAACTATTGATTTGACAAATTTCATAATACACCGTCGGTAAAACGGTAATATGTTATGGGATGTTGGAACACGTGTTCTTAAAAATAATAATATTAAGATATATTCTGAAATACTTATATTGTATAAGGAAATGGTCAGGCACAATTTCATAGCATCTTGATGCCATATTATTATGTCTCCGAAAATTTGTTTTCTATGTTATTAGCGTAATGACTGCTCGCGTGTTTAATTTAATCCGCAATAAGTTCCCGATAGTAAACTTTTTCATTAAAAAAGTACTTGATTCAACAAATATATACAAAGGGCTTTTAAAGTAACGCCTTCGGTAAAGATTTAATATAACATTGAAACACGTTTACTTGAGTGATTTGGCTGTTTATTGTGTGGGGGAGTTGGGGGGTGTAGAAGTGTGGGAGGTGTGGGAGGGTGTGGGGTCAGACAAAGGTGCAAGAGGGGGTACTGTGTGAAAAGCTTGAACTAATGAAAGTCGTGGAAAAATGTTACTTTAGGGGGGGGGGTGGCCTCGTTCTCTACATCAGGACGTCCATGAAAAGGAAACATTGAAGAGAATATTCTGATGCTCGAAATATTGTCATTGTTAACTGGTAATTACAAATGCCGGCAAACCCTCTTTTATAGAATTGAATCTTTAAGAAATAATTGATATTCAATTCCTGTTCTCGTGTTTCATTCTGTGCTCGATGACGTCATCAGTAGAAAAGCGATAAAATCATCTACTTAGTAAACTATTACTCTTTGGCATACACTGGCTACCTAACCTAAATAATATTTTTGAAGTTTTTCAGATCAGAATTCCAATAAAAGTTTGTTGTTGAAAAAGTGTATTAAGTGCATTTTTATGCATGCATGCTTACATTCATATGTATACTCCTTTTATCTGAAAAAAAATCATTTTTTAACCAACCCAAATAGAAATTTTAATTCCGATAACTACTTTTGGAAACACTATATTTTAGTATCATATTATATTATCATATAATTTTCGATTGGATATTTTTCTCTATCGGATGGTAAAATTCTCAATGAAAAATCGATGTTAATATTACTCTTTTTGGAAATATAACATTTTTTATAATTACAACACTATTAAGCTCATTCAATCATAATCTTTGTTTGTTGCGTCAACTCTTAGTTCATATGTGAATACAATGCAGTATTTGCTCTTTTAATTCGCAGACAGATATATAATATTAAATTGATTCCGTCTGAAAGGGATTATAATGGCAACAAAGAGAAAACATTAATCCAAAAGCGATTTAAACGTAGGTATATCCAATACGGTTTGCATTCACGGGGAAAATGTATTTTTCTTTAAGGCTAGTAGCAAATTGAAACCGCTTTGGAATGTGTTCAAACGGAGTTTTTATACGCTTTGGAATTGCTATAGAGGCATGGAACGAAACGAGATACGTTCACATTATTTATTTGTGTAGGTATATAAAATACGAGAGGAATAAAATATTTATGGACTTGCCTTTGTTAAGGAGACCCAATCTAGAATTTTCAGGTTTAATACTTGATTGACAGCAGAAAAAGGGACAATTTGATGGTTATTGTAGCCAAAAAGCTGACAATGATAACAAAGCTCTTCAAAATTGACAACCTTTTTTATTTAGAGTTGTCTAACTTTCCTGTTTTTTAGAAAAGCATGGATTTATGGTTTTTTGAAAAGTCAAAGTATAAGTGCGCAAAATAGTTTATTTTAAAATAGCGTTCGTTTTCAATGAAAACATAGTACCTTTAAACTTCGCGCGTAGGCATCAGATTATTAAAAAATAATTGATTTTTATTTTAATCTGCATTTAGCTGCGGACTCGGGGTTTTACTGCATCATATTAATTATCATTAAATTTAAAAGGCTAGTTGTTAAGCTAATATTTTTATATCCTTGTCTTTTCTTAAATAATAAAATTATATACATGTCCAATTTGCTAAAATATGAATGTCACCCTAGCTTTCTTTAGTATCTACTTGTTTCTTCTTGGAAATAATGATTAATAAGTAGTTATGGTTCAAATATTGTTGCAATACACTGTCAAATTACCCATCTGGTAACTAGAGGAATAAATAGTTTTGAAATATTTTTATGTAGTATTACTTTATGTTTGTGATTACTCTACGTTTGCTTTAATCAAATTTAAATTATTAACCTCGATACAGACTTAGTCCTAGTGAGGTTGATTTGCATGAAACGAAACATAATTTATGTATAGTGAGATACAATAAGTAAATAAATAAATTCATCACGAAATGTGTGCTTAAAAATGTCGTAAATTTATCAGATAAAATTATTATTCAAAAGGTTCACCATTGATGACTGAAATGATTGAAATAATGACATGAAACAGAAATATGTATTCTGTTTAATTTACATTATGTACCTTTCATTAGATAAAAAATTGAACTGTTTTCAGTGCTACTATCCTTTTTATACATACTACAGACATCGGGAAGAGGTTTTGGCAGAGGACAGATAAAATGACGCCTAAATTTCACAGAGTAAGGAAGGTGAAAGACTCGGGAGATCTTCTTTCTATAACGATTACATATATTTAAAAAAATGACTTAAACATGTGCCGAACAAACATATTATATTATGGCGCACTTCCCTCAAAGCCAGTGGATATCGCTCCCCTAGTTCCCCGAGTTCTGGTAATACATTTCATTAACAAAACCCACAGCTAATCTAATGAGAAAATTTTGAGAGGATTAATTAAAACCGAGAGAGTCAGAGGAAACTGCCTTTCTTATCCCCGCAACCCTCCTGTTTCCCTCTCCCGCCACGCCCTGCCCCGGGCCGCAGGTTGGAGGAGATACCACTGATCTCAAAGAACGGAACATAATACAATATTCATCCTTTTCATTTTGTGATATTGAAGAAGTAAATAATTAAAAATTTCATTATAACTGAGACGATCTTAACAATTTGCTTTAATATGCTAACACAAATAATACGTCTTTTATACGGTGTGGAAGACTCCTCGAGGTATCTGAGAACTTGTTCAATTTCTAATTATACTTCTTTGACGTCAAATCTATAATAGTATTATGTACAGCAAAATAGTTTTAATTATTTCTCATTTTGAGAATCACCAAAACTCCAACAGATTTTAAATTACTATAATATCTTTATTTGAATATTATATTATAAGTGTTATTAATTTATTCAAAATTTTATTCTCGTAAGACCGGTTAGTCAAAAAAATAATACGAAAAGAAAAAAAACGGAAATGTTATTGAAATTTAACATTTTTTAATTTTTTTATTAATAAAAAAAAGATACACGAATTACATTACACAATATAATAATTTTTTTAATTACATAATATAATATAAGTATTTGATGTACCCCCATAAATAAGCAGGGCTTGTGTGTATGGGGGGTGTTGTTATTTTGGTTTAAATTTGATATGATTCAGTTCAAGTGTTCGGAATACTTTTTAAGCTGGCTTTTGAATTCGTTTATATTTGCATTCATGTTTCTAATTTTTTTTGGTAATGAATTAAAAAATTTAACTCCGAGATATTCATGGTTGAACTGTCCTATTGTTTTTTTACATTTAGGAGTAGGGAGTATTGACGTTTGTCTAAGATTTATGTAATAAAATAAAATACTTTTTTGTTTTAAAACCACGATATTTATTAATTTAAGAACCGACCGGTTTCGCTTTACTTAAGCATCATCAGGGTACAAATTAATACTAAACGTTTAGTATTAATTTGTACCCTGATGATGCTTAAGTAAAGCGAAACCGGTCGGTTCTTAAATTAATAAATATCGTGGTTTTAAAACAAAAAAGTATTTTATTTTATTAAATATGTCAAACCACAAAGTGATTGCTTTCTACAATAATATAAGATTTATGTTATTTTTAAAGGATGCAACTTTATTTTGAATATTGTTATGGATATGTTTGAATAGGGAAATCCACTGAACAACACAGGGATTTAAATATAAAATCGAATAACAAACGTCGATTTTGATGTGGTTAATCATACAATGAAAAGTCATTAAAAATTCAACAGATCAAAAAGTCTCTGACGTCATACTACACTCTTTGAAGCACCATTGCAGTGTAATTTTGAGAGATTTTCTACTACTGTGATGTCATACTTAAATCTAATTCAGCTATTAACACTTCAAATCATGCCCATTTTCACCAGTGAAAAAATCTTAAGACAACTTTTTTTCTCTTTGAAAACTTTTTTTTTTAATAAATGCCATTTAAATTTCTCACTAGTTCTATATTCACTGTAAAAAGATACCTTCTTAGAAGAAACTTCGAAAAACAAATATATTTATTAGATCGCTATCACACATCAAAAGAAATAGTCTCTCTGACGCTAAGTGGGATGTATGGCCTGAGCGACCCATTCTTCTGTGTTTCGTCCTTTAGGAGAAAATGAAAGCCTTCCTTCACGGTCGGGCCAAGTCTGCCAAGTCTCGCCAGAGCACATACACAAACCCCTTTCCTCGCATCCTTGGGGAAATTCAAAGGATAAGGAGAAACAAGGAACAGCGCGGTACTTATACAACAAATCTGTCTTAATTCTGGATTTTCTCCCGCTAGAGAATATGCAACATCGAAAAATACTCCGACTACTGACTGAAATATTTCCGTAAATTTTTCCGAGTATTTATGTGGAATATTATTTTCTTGCAGTTTTTGTAAAATTGAGATTTTATTTAACATCAGCGAAAATAATAACCGATAGGATTGTAATATGGGCGTGGCTGGCGTATTTTAAAGGATCAAACTATTACTAATATCCAAATTATTAATAATTCCCATACCCTCACTTCATGGTAGAATTTCATTTTAATATGACTTTTTATAGATTAAGACATCGTTGTAACTTTATTCCACTTGTTATTAATCAACCAGCGACCAATCTGAAGATGACCGTCATAAGATGAAACCAGTTAATTATAATAAAATCTAAAAACCCTTTAATTAAAAAAATACTGATGATTGCACCTGGCTCTTAAACTGATGTCAACTTTTAAAAGAAAAAAAATATGGTTTGACTGAGGATTAAACCTTCCTACTTAAAAACTGAAATCGACCACACTACCAACCTCGTCAAATGCTGATCGGGTAGGACTGACATTTATTTCGTATATTAACTGCTCTAATGTCATCCAATTTCAGAGTAATGTGTTTTTGTTCGTGTGTGTGTGCGTAATTTCAAAAAAAAATGATATAATGCATTGTCGTCAATAATGATTCTATCTGCCGAGTTTCAGATCGAACGAATATTGGGAAATTGGTTAATTTCCGCTTCGAAAGTTTGCATTAATTCATACAAAATAATACCGAAATAATTGTTCCTTTAACAGAAAATAACAAGCCTAGGAATTGAAAAGTCTTCAATATTTTATGTTATGTGGCGACTTAAGCTTTCTTTCAAGTCCGTATAGATCGTACTTTATGTTCTTTGTTTCACATAGTTATTTTTAAATTTGCTCTCTTAATGCCACAGTTCATAGATCTAATCAGCAAAAGCACAAATCAAAAACGTAAATCTTAAATTGCAAAGATCTCTTGAACAATGATGAGCTCTGATGTAATGAAATATTAAAAAAAAAACTATGTCTAATGGGACTATTTCCTCTCGTAAATTTATTTACATCATAAGCTTTGATAACTAATAAATTGTCAATTGTTATGAAAAATACATACCATATTGATGAGACAGAAATAATTTTTATTTATTTAATAACTACCTTCGCTATCGTATGATATTTTTTAAAACTATTTTCATTTCATTTTTAGTTAATTTGGTTGTACGCCCAGCTGGGCTTTTACATGGATTTTAAGAACATAATATACCTAGTAAGCTATCGAAAATTGTACACAAAGTTTTTAAAGCATGAAATAACGATAAACTGATAACCTGAATATGAAATTTTTTTACCAAAACATGTGACAGTAAGATAAAATAATATGGAAACTAGAAAAATACTACATATAAGACAAATCACTAAAACTACATTACAAACGCTAAATTCTAGTTGTAGGATTCAACAAAGTGCTACTATAGATTACGCTTAGTTCTATAAATGGAGTCAGTACATATGTCAATAGTACCCCCAAACTTGTTGCCCAGATCGTGCATCCTATATGTAAGTGAATGTGTCTGATAGTTGGTTGTGTATGTACTGCAGAAGAATATTACATTTTGTCTTGTGTTCCTAGTTGGCACATGGAATTTAATAGTGGCAACGATGGCAGGGCTGTCAATTAAATTGTTAATGTATCTGTGTAACACAGCCAGGTCTGAGATAATTATAACTATGCTAGTTTAACCAATGACACTTTGAGATAAGCAGTTGAAACCACTTGTTTGTCGTATCCTCTCCAAGATTGAGAGAAATAATTAATTTTTCATCAGAAAACGCTCCACTGCGCTTCCTCTTAAGCACATCTTCCGCCTTATGAATTAAATTTCCTTCATCGAGATGGAGAGATATACCAAAAAGTTTTTTTTTCTTTAAAATTCTCTCCAATGTTCTCCTGTCCCATTTTTCAATTTTCTCCAATTTTCTCCCTTTCCTTTTCTTTCACATCTCTACCATATCTGCCAACTTCACCATGACCTCTTAATTAATACCTTACCAAAATTAAGATTAAGCCGTTTAGCCTTGTCAGGGAGATTTAACCTACAGTTTTACCGCTTCGTTTTGCTTGCAGCAATAAAACAAAAACAATAATTATCACTGATGTAATAAGCTATACAATATATAATGTACCATACATATTACGTGTTCTACTGTACAACCACGTGCCTACCTCATTGAAACAACTCACAGATAAATTCAACAACACTTAAAATCAAACAAAAGGTTTCAGTCTTAATCTAAAACAAAGCTACCTATACATTTTTTTTCAACCACAATAACACCAAATCAACACAACGTAACACCGTGTTAATTACACAATAATATTATTTTATTTCATACCATTTATTTGGAACTGTCAGCATTTTTTTTAAATTTATTTTTTACGAAAAGTCATTTGCGTTTCGCGCCCATCTTGACCGGCTTTATAAATAATGCATACTTTTGCAATTATTTTATCTTGAAATATTTGGGCAACCTATGATGGGATATATATTGTACTTAATAAAAGTAATTGAAGAAAGCAAACACTTTGTGGCTTGATATAATTTTTTTTCTTTGTTTTAAACCACTTTATTGAGTTATATAGGTCAACCGTTTCGGTTTCGGTTGCATCTTATTCAGGACAATAGAATATAAGCTTTATGAAAACACTGAAATAAAAATAAAAAAAATTGCCCAATTTTAAATGGATGTCTAGAATTAATAGACAGTTTAATTTTAAAGTTGTTCCCTTTCTCCCTATCTAACCCCCCACACTTACCCTACCCCTTTACCAGCCTGTCTGTGATGCTCTCCCCCTCTCGTATATGCTTTTTCCTTTCCTTTTTTTTACCATTTAATTTTTCTCTGTATTTCAATTTTATTTATATTTCTATTGTCCTTAAGAAGGTTGAGGTTGATTTAACTCAATAAAGTGGTTTAAAATTAATAAAAAAAATCATTGAAATTAGAAACAGTTAAAGTTCAGAAAAGAACTTGTTGTTAACATTTTATGCCTGAAAGTAAAAGAACATCATATAACTGAAGTCTAATATTTTATTATAATATTTCATCGAAATCAAGGCGAGACTCCTGTTAATAGTATAATCATGTCGCATACAACATATTTTTATCACGGAGCTTTTGTAGAGACATATCTCGAAGCTCGGCTGATGCCGGGAGCTTTCGAAGGCTTAAATTACAGGGAAGCGTCCAAACGACATGAAGTTTTTCGCAAAAATGTGGCGGATGAATTTTTTAATTAACCGTCTCTTGATAAAATATAAAAGATAAGACGGCGGAGTTAAACTCGTAGGAAGTAGACGCTGTTAAGATCAGGGCTGGGTGATTAAATTTTAATGAAAAATTTTGCGTTATTTTTTGTTAAATCGGTGCTTAAGAACCCCCTTTTTAAAACGTTATTGGATCATTACATTTGGTTCACGATAGATAAATAAAAATTCAGCAAATCTATTACTTTATATTGTAATGTCAATAATTTTTTTATGCTTATTTATTCTCTCAACCAAACGCATGCAGTTTCAAACATGATTTTACTAGAATGTTGGCTGTCACCGGTGAACTATCAATTTGATAACACGTATACATACTACAATCCCTAGGTAATCAAAATTGTGGGAATCACATTAAATTATAAATTATTACCAATCGATTGCACGTCATGTTTTTTTAACCAATCTACAATCGACAATTGTAATTATATTTTTCGTTCTTTCTTATTCGAAATATATATTTTTTTATTATTGTGTACTCCTCCACCGCTATCATAATAATCTTAATCATGAAGACTGTATCCGGAACAACACCAAAACTGCAATCGTATCTAGTATCTACTATCTACTAGTCAAGTTAGCTCCAATGTCATTTTCCTCTAATACGTCATACACAAAAGATTATAGCACCATCAAAAGAAAATACCAATGTCCAATTAACATCATGAAAATATTTATTAAATGTCAATCCCAAAAACTGGGATGGTTGGAAAAACTTGCCAGCGGGCACTATAATACAATTTCAGCAGCAGTAAACTATTTATTTAAAGTTGTAACTAGTAGTTCTGTGACCAGTAGAACTCGGGTCTAAAAAGTATGTCTTTTTTTCTCTTATTTAATAATTCAATACCACAATTTCCATTCAATATCGATTCTTAAGTACCTACCGACTAAATCATGAACCGTATATTTCATGTAACTTTTTATTACAAATAAAAAGTAATAAGGATAACAATTTGTCTTAGAAAACGTCACTACCTCAGTGATAATTCTTTATCAATCGTTTTTCAGCCAAAATTTCAAATAAACGCGACGTTTTTTTTTTGTGTTTCTTTATTCATATAAATTTAAATGGTTACAGTTTTTTGTTTCTACAGCCACCATACTACGCACATGCCCGTATTATGGTAGCCAGTTGAAAAATAATCTTTACTGAGCCATTAAAATTACTACCCTCTTGAAACCGAAACGGAACGTACAACTAATTTTACAGACAGACGAAATGCAAACAGTCTAGTTAAAAAAAGGACTTTGCTGCGCTCAGTCAACAAATGTTATTTTTAAATAAATAAATAAACTCTCTCTACAAAATTTGTTATATCTGATTCGTATTTTGTGCTAGTCGTTTAAAATGCAGAATAGGAAAAACGACGCGGAAGGTGTGTAAAAGAACTTCAAGGTGTGGAACAAATTAGATTTCATCGAGAATTGAGAAAAAGCTTTGTGCCAAAGTAACATCTTCCTTCTTGGAACGGCGTAGCGAGCGAGGGCGAAGCCGTCTGAAGGGTGGTTTCCTGAAATTGCTAATTATGACAAAGAGGGAGACATTTCATTTTATGGACGTTGCTGTGATTTTTTATTAAATTAACAATTTTTAATGTTATAATATTATTTTCTCCTCACTTTCCGTGAATTTTAGGCTTCATCTAGTTATCTTTAGTAATGTTAGTGCAGTAAGTTCAATGTTCATTGGGCACAGAAATACGAAAATATTCCATTTACTTAAATCAATCTTCCAAATACCTACCACAAGAAATTTTCTCTCCCAAGTTTTTTTTCGTAGTAATTATAAAATTTCCTAAAATATTACATTATAATATTTTATGCACCTCTATAATACATTGTACTATGTAGTCAATATAACAGTTTCTTCAATGCCAGTATTATTTCAGTTATTTACTAAAATGGAGCTTGTTTATATCTGATGGACAACAACCACCACCTAAAAACTAGTTAAAAATTAGTAAAAACTAACTTAATTCAATTTTTTTATTCCTTTATATGTTAAAAATAATATGTTAAACTCACATCAATATAGATTTAGAGAAAATTTCAGTACTCAAGATGCTGTCACACATTTAAAATCAGAAATACATAAATCTATGATAATAATAAATAATGCATTTGAAGATTTGTCGACTTAAGAAAATCTTTTGACAGCCTATCAAATTATTGTAATCTTCTCTCCAAACCAGTTTAATCTGGTAATTCTAATAGTGCTTTAACGTGAGTAAATAATATAATAGATTTAAGAGACAGCAATTTTTTAAGTTAAATGGATTTCTAAGCGATCCACATACCACACATTTTGGCAATTCACAGGAAATTGTTGTGAAACCTATTTTATTTGTTATTTAAGTCAATGGTATTCTTAAAATACATTTTAAATGAAAATTAATATCACACACTGATGACACATAGCAATATTAACTGAAGGTTTAACCTGGAACGAAACCCAGAAAAAGGCCGACATAGGGATAAACCTGATCAAAAACTGGTTTGATTATAATTTACTATCACTAAATAATGATAATATTACATTTATAATACCTGTTGCACTTAATAACAATGCAATTCCTGAGAATTTTGATCCATGTATACATTCCCATAGTTTTAATGCAAATTCAGATCCGTATAAACCTGACTGCTCTGTGCTTACCGATAAAACTAATGTAAAATACTATAATATAATTAAAGATATTGACATTACAAATCAATGACTCATAAATCTTACACTATTAAGAACCATTTTTTTTCCTGATTCGATCTGTTTTGAGGTATGTATTTGTTGACCGTGGTGTTGCATTCATAACTTAAAATCATCCAAAAAATATTAATACAAATTATTTTAAATAAGCCTGTTGATAGTGTTGATTACCCCACTATCCGACCATTTCAAGAATTTTAAGTTCCTTAACTGATTATTATTTTGAAACAAAATAGCCATATTATAAATTCACATAGATTGTTTCAATAATGAAAACACATCATTATATTCGAAAAGCAATAGACCAAAATATACTTGGCAAAATAACTATACCATGCTGTAACGCTACCACAACACATAAATATATTGGAGTTAACTACTTTAATGTCAGCTCAGAGGGTTGGAGCTGGCAACACGGTATCACATCCTCATACATAAGCTCATATTTCACCACAACCTCAAATAACACATCTACCCTGATGATGGACACTGCAATGCTGTCCGAAACGTTGGCTAAAGAAGGAGTGAGCGCAACACTGCATAACACCCCAAAAACAAATAACAAAAATTCTTTTGGCCGTGAAAATCTTAAATCATATTGGAGAGTGGTTTAACCAATTGACTATTAATACTAGATTAGAAAAAAATATATATTTAAAATTACCATTAAAAAAGTTAATCAATATGGTTTATGATTTATTAGGTACATTATTTTTCTTCTCTAATTTTCAATCATATAATTTTCAGCCCATATTTGTTATTTTTTTGTTCTCCTTTTATGCTATAAGTTAATTCATTTCAGTAAAAATTAATAGTAAAAACACTTTGTTTTACTAAGTTTCTCCGCCTTTTTTTACATGAGAGCTGCTCTTAAAAAAGTTGCCACACCAATATATTTTAACCAACCAAAAATTCATATACTGTACCTAAATTGTATCAAATTATGACAAAAAACTCAAATATTGTCAATTTCGTTTTGAAATATTCAATGAGATAAATTATAAACGTTAAATTAAACTTTATACAACACACTGATGAAATTATTAACAAAATGCTGGGATTTATAATTCGCATAGCAAAACCCTTCCACAACATAAACACTCAATATTTCCTTTACACCTCATATATTCGCCCGCACTTGGAACACTGTACACCGATCTGGACACCTTTATACCAAGCCCATATTGAAAGAATTCAAAAAAAAACTTTTAAACACATAAATTATAAACTAAACTTACACTTCTCAAATTATACCGAATCCATTAAATTTCATAATTTTAACACCCTACAAACACGACGTCCAATTTTTGATCAAATTTTATTGTTTAAAATCCTAAATAATGGTCTGGACTCACCAGAACTTACCAATTTAATAAATCTTCATATTCCGTCTAGATCAACCCGACAATCTGATTTATTTCATTTAGGTACCCTCGTGTAGAACAAATATTCGAAAAAATGCCCCAATTCCTCGTATATGTGCACAATATAATACAACATTTTAAAGAATTGACATTTTTGGTAATAACCTAAAGAAATATCGATATGAAGTAATGCGTACGATCGATTATTAATATGAGAGTATGGAATGTATCTCCTATCCTCTTCCTCTCCCCTTCACATAAAATTAATTTTAAGATATTAAAACTTCATTTCCAATGAACTTTAGCATAATAAACTTCTGTAGCTTGACTTCAGTTAACTTGTATATTTATATTATGTAAAAACTGTTTGTTTCTTACAAATAAATACATAATTTTCAAAGAATGACGCAGGCAAAGGTGGTTAGTATCAAAACTAATAATTTTTCATTATAAACATTTAAATTACGTATGCAACGTTATTACTGCAGTGGGATACTGTTTCCAGCAAATTATCATAAAAACGCAAATTCCTAATATTATCTTCGAATAAAAGGCAGAAGCGTAATTGTCATTTGCCCTTAGAGCGGACTTTATAAAAATTCCTCTGCCGGTAAATAAAACTCATATCGTATGTTTAATAAGTGAGATGCTTCTTCTTTTATATGGCGATATAAAGGCTGCATTGAGAGGCTATATCTGGTCAGGCGCGCCCATGAAACTTTCAGATCGCCGCCGTTTTATTTTCAGTGCCGTCGGTAATGTAGGGAACGACCACTTGACTATGCAGAGTGCACTGCGCTATTCGCTTTTATATGTGGCCGAAGATATCGTAAAGCTAAACGGTCAGTGTGGCAATTTGATGCCAACTTAAAAAAAGGTGTTCTTATCAATATCCTCATGATAAGTGACTAAGAAAATGATTTGTCCTTTTTATTGGAAGCTTGAAATGAATGGTCTATTAAGCAATCCGAAGGCAAAATGTAGTAAGGAATTTGGAATCAATATTGTTAAAAAGGGTATAACTACATTTGTCCTTTTGGCGGAAATTTGAGCTGTGCGGTTTTATTAAATGAAGAGGAACTCGTACGAAGAGAGTCGTATTCGTTTTATTGAAAATGCTGGAGTAGAGCAAGAATGTTGACTGGTCATGTAGTTAAAAGGATGTATTACCTCTATTGAGTCGAAAATTCTTATACAAGTTGGTACCTATTCTTGCAAACAGTTGATACGGCTGGGTAGGGTATGTATTATACCCACGATGGTGAATAGCAGGATAGCCGACCACTAACGGGCTTCGATAAAAGGCAGTTGGGGAACACGAACTAACATGGCTTACAATTAAATATAAAAATATGATGTGTTTGAATTATTATTTTTTTTAGCTTTTATTTGTAGTTGGAGTCGCAAATATTGTATGCCAATAAATTTGCGGTTTTATTACACTGTAAATAATATTAGAAACAACTATTGGGGTAGCTGTGGTTAACAATTAGAATTGGAAAGTGGTTCTTGCTTACCCTTAGTGTTGGTATAAATATTGTCATTTGTCATTTAAATTTAAATTTGTCGTAATTTTTTTCAAATCGATATTATGACCTTGAGAGACACTGCGTTGATCACTGCACAAGCTTCCGTAATATACTCGCACTTGGAAAACATTTTCACTGCACAGGTTTTAAACAGACTGGTAATTGGGTAGCAGGTATTTGGTTGGAGGAATGCAGGAACATATGTTAAAGGGATATGCATATAGTTTCATCAACAGTAGTTTATAAGTGATCCACAAAAATAATCAGTTTATCCTTGGAAAAGTTTTTTTTTACTGTGTTAAAATTCACATTACTTTTTAATTGTAAAGTATTGTACAGTATCAATTTCATTTACTCTTGATTAATATATAAATTTTATTGTGAAATTGTATAGGTCTTATATTTTTTAAATTTTATTATTTTTTTATAACAAATAAATATTTTTTTTTTTTTTACATTAATACCGCACAAGAGTCCCAACTGCTCCCGTCTGGAGCCAGTGAGACTATGGCATCCCCAATTGGGGTATGTTGTGAGGCTGAGGGTATTGGGGAGGGGAGGGAGATGGGGAAGAGGAAGGTGGGGAAGTACCTGGCTATTCAGATCTGGTCACCAAACACGGCTAAAGCCATTTCAAGCAACGTTTCAATTCTGAATGGTGGTCTTACACCAGGGCGATACTGAGAGTATCTTCCACTCTGAAACGTGCCGCAAATATACTATATATTATTTTAAATTAATTAATTGTGAAATAACACAAATTAATCCAATAAAATTTATTTGCGCACGCCGGGTTCGAACCCGCGACCTTCGGATCTGTAGTCAAAAGCGTATACCACTAGACCACGCCGGCCGTTAACTACACTGAATCAAATTATCTTTGAAAATTAGCCTCAACGGGTGAATTCATAGCTTGGAAGACAGTATACAGTATCTGTAAATAAACAATTTGTTTAGATCAATAATAAATTAAACTTGTGGGAAAATAGCAGGATACCATAATGAGTGAATGAGTTTTCTAGAGGCGACCAGGAATCTCCTAATATTTTTTACCGAGTTTGATGATTATTCTTGTGTAAAAGTTTTTATTAATTTAAATATATATAATAACTAGTCAGCCACAGTCCAGCCACACATCGCTTTCTATGTAGGTAATTTGGGGTGGTATGTATTTTTGATTGAAAAATCTGCACAAAATTATATATATTTTGTTTTTTTTAAGATTTCGACAACAGCGTCACCTATCGGATTCAAAACCATCCTATATTTCAAGCTGAAATCGATTGGGCGGTTTCGGAGATTAGCGTGTACGAACACAGTGGTGCGTGATTTTTATATATTCAGATTATTTACAAGGTACAAGCCCATAAGACTACAATGGACCGAAGTCACGGGGCAAACAGCAAGTGCCATGTAATATACAGGGTGTTAAAGGACGTGCTTGACGCGTGCTTCGCACGTTATCAGTGATTCCTCAGATTATTCGGCGAAAGAACTTAATTTTTAATTACAAGTTAATTGTTGTCTCCGGTGACATTTTTATGCTTTTTTTCTCGGCTGAAAACAGCTAGGGTCAATGTGAGAGGTTGGGCAGTAATTCGGCTGAGTGACCAGTGACAACATGTACATTTTTTAATTGTTAAAGAAAAAAACCTCAAATAAGTCACCGGAGACCAAAATTTCGTGAAACATTTTTACTGCAAAATAAATGTCAGATTCATTGCTTAAAATTGTAAGTGGCAATTCCTGTTTGTCTTACGTTGGTGGATTTGTAAAAGGATGTCATGATTCTCTGGTTAAGATAAGCTCAGTTGTGATGGACTAACAATTTGAAATGCACTGCAGACTTTGGAAAAATGAGAGCATAGATATAATCAGATCTTCAAAGTTGAACGCGAGAAATTTCATGAAAAATTAGAAATAATATGATTCCCGGACGCTTTTAGTAATGCGGAAATAATTATGAGATTACGATTCACAAAATTTCATCCCCATTTACAATTTTAATTTTGAATACGTAGAGCAATATCGCTGAAACAAACAATAATCCATTAAATTAATTCATATTACCCTTCCAAGGGTAGACGGAGGTTGTATTTTATTCTCACTTGCCAGCAATAACCCGAGGTGCAAGGGCGCATTAATCACCCTGCACTTGCTCGTAAGTTAGACCCTTATTTATTGCTTGCAACCCTGAAAACCCAAATCAGGGCAATTTTAATGAAATTATTTTGCTGAAAAACAGCACTAGGATTTTAGGCGAATTTTCTTTTAGATATTAAGAGATTAAAAATAAATTAACTTTGGTGTTGAATAATGTAATAACAGGAAATCTATCTTATAGTATATTCCGTGTTATCAGTTATCGGCTTCTGTGCTCGAGGGGTAAGGCTCTCGACTAGGAAGCTGGAGGTCGCGGGTTAAAATCCTAGTAAGTTTTATTTGATTAATTCGTGTTATTTCACTAATTACTCATTAAAAAAATGTATATTGTATATTTGCGGCACATTACAGAGCGGAAGATACTCTCAGTATCGCCCTGGTGTGAGACCACCATTCAAATGGCTTTAACCGTGTTTAGTAACCAGCTCTGAATAGCCAGTTCACTTCTCCGTCATCCTGTCCCCCATCTTCTTCTCCTCCTAAATACTTTCAGCCCCACAACATACCCCAGTTGGGGATGCCATAGTATCGCTGGCTCCAGACGGTTGAGAGAAGTAGGCGTTCTTGTGCGGTATTCACATAAAAAAAAAAAAACAATAATGGCAACCGAATTATCTCTAGGCATATAACTAATACTCAAAAATGCGCCCGAGGAAGCACTGCCGAAAATCATTTCCCCATAGCCGTCTCACTGGCTCCAGACATGTGGAAACAGTTAGAACTCTTGTACGGTTTCATATATAAAAAACTAAAAATGTCTACATCAGCTGATTAGAAAACATGAAGCATTGAGCGCGTATTACAGGAGAAACAATGCTATAAGCAACCCCCTGCAAACGTCTCGTGATTCCTATCATGAACAAGAAGTAGCAGATTGAAAATTGTTAGTTAATTCAACGATAACGTTTCATTTTATCATCGCAAAGGGTCGGTGTAGGGCAATAAAGTTCTTAATTACGACTGGAAAGCTTGCCTTATTTATCGTTAAAGTTTTTTTCCGGAGCCATTCATTTCGTTCGCGTCGGAATTAACGCCAGGGTTTGTATCTATTTACTCGGCTCGTTCTACAGTATTTACGACCCTCGTTCGTTTAATCACTTGAATTAATTAGTCCTTCGTGATTGAAGCGTATAATTTTTTTACAAAAAATAATTATGTGATAACATTAAATTACAGTTTTTCAATCTGATTGTAGAACGCAGCGTTTACAATCACGTTTATGAAATATGGATGCGATAAAGGCAAAACATTGAATTCTCGGATGTTACCGAAATAAACATTTGTTTAACATAAAAAAACAGCACGTTATTATATTATTATAGGTCAGTGAAGTTAAATAAGCAAAAAAAAAATGTGTTTCTCTGCTAAATAAGACTTCTTTCTTTAAAAGGATATACGTAAACTTCTTAACGAGCGCTAACCAAGACAAATTCCATTTTAATTGATGAATTACTGCTATGGGAAATTGATGATCGATAATAATTTTTTATTAAGTGAAAAAAGGAAGGTTTGTGAGGCGGTGATAAGAATAACTAGGTTTAAAGAATAGAATGGAAATTTTAGTAAAAAAATGATACAATTATAATTTAGGAGTATTTACCTTGCACCAAGTGGAAAATCTAATCACCATCCATTTGATGAGAAACCATTATTAAAAATCTAAAAGTTATTTGTCTTTAGTGACCTGATCTTAAAAACTTTCAAATTTCTTACATTAACTTCCCATCTCGCCCCCTACCATTTCCCTCAGCATCACAACATTCTCCTAACTGTAGATGTCATAGTTCTTCTACTTGGGTCATTTGGGACTATTTAGAGATATCGCATATGCCAATAAATACAAATTCGATTTGAAGACCACTCAACGAAGCGATTCTGAAAATATTTTCCACTCCAGAACTCGTAGATGCTTAATAAATCCTCAATTCTATTAGGGTTAACTTATTGAATATTATAAACCGCGTTGTAATATTATATATTTTTTACATTAACTCCAAAGAAAGGAAAATAATTTCTTTCGGGTCTATTTGAGTAGAGGAAGGAGTGAATATGGGTCTTGTAGAGAGGTCGTGTAGGAGCGAGGAAAAACAGAGGCCTGCAAATCGTTTCACAGCCGAGCTATTGAACTTAAGAATGTGTAATGAAACGACACGTTCTCATGTGACAAGTATGAACCGTGCACATAAGTTGGACGTGCGTTTGGCGTATTTCTCGAGTATGAAAAAGGATCAATGACGCTAGTTCCTCGGAGAAAATTGAAACAGATAAATAAATAGAAAAAATATAGGTAAAAACATGGGATTAGATTTAATGTTCGTAATAATTATACTTAAATTGAAAAATGAGATCGATAAAGTGACTGTATTTAAAAAGTCTCAATAGCTCCACAGACTCCAATATAGAGGTTCTAGGTTCAATTCTCAGTTGCGACAGTATTTTTTCTATTTATTCTTTGACTTATATATGTTTTATATTTTCATTGAGAGTTGTTGATATTATCTTTTTCAATGAATTCATTGATCCTATCTTAATAATTCTTATATCTTTATCATGCTTCCCGTTAACAGTGTTCATATAACGCTTTTAAAATATCTCAACAATTTGTGGAATTAAAGTACCTAAAAGTACCACGAAACAGCCCATTCCGTCCATCCCTCCCTTTCCTATTAAGAATTATTTTAAAACCAAAGCCTTCCAAAAATGTGACTTTAAGAGTTGATTCAAGATTCCATTTCCAAGTTGCTTAATTTATCGAGTCGTAAATTTTAATATTTAGAAATGACTTTTCCAGCGCTAATTTTTGTCCCTTCCTTTCCCTCTACATTTTTTGCCGTAATGTCCCGATTTATATTTTTATTTTGTTTTGCTAAGGCTGTCCCTTTTTGCCAAATTGAACTCGTAAATAAAAAAAACGAATTCATTCTCACTTTTACAAGGAAAAGTTTGGTTTCGGTACTGCTCGAATTTTACGTTAGGAAATTTATCGGTCTGTTCTCTTGCAAATGTATGAGGCTTTTGTTCGTGTTTTAATGATTTTTTTAAGATTTGTAAATGAAATATATGACGCTAGGTAGAAACTTTTTTAATAATCCAATATAATATTCGGATTTGAAATAAGTACAATTCTAACAATAATTTTACGTGGAAGGTAGTTATCATTACCTTTTCAGAACATAATGTGTTGGTACCTTACATTATAATATACATATTTTAAGATATGGGAGGAGAGAAAAATAAAGTAACCAATTACATTATTTCTCACATCACGAGCTTGTGAAATTTCTCTTCGAGGTAAGTGGAAAGGATTAACTGTCATAAACCTCAATCTTGACACCTAACCCTTGATTTATTCACGTTCATACATAGTACCCTGATTAATATAGACTTTAACTTGACCTGATGTAAGTGATGACGTGTCATGTTATTTTGAAGCATACCCTACTTCTTTTTCCATTAACCGCTTAAAAGATTTAAAGCTTCTAAACATCCATTTCTACATGTTCATTACGTTGACTTGTTTGACATTATTGGCATTATTGAATCTTTGTTTTACCCACAGAATAAAGAAGAAAACTAGAAGTGCCTTCCGTAAAAATTTGAATTGTAACAAATGTGACTTGGTACCTTTTGGCTCTAGACCATTAAGCACGCAGTATATCTCCCTTACACTTAACTAAAATTGTATATGGCCAACTCATTCAAATTTCGTAATCATTGTGAAAAACAATGTTTTATATGGAAATATAGGCCAAATTGGGCTATTTTTGTTATTCTGTTATTCTTTATTCAATGGTGTTACCACTATTCAAATAAAAACTTGAAAGTAGGTACCTATCCATACTTAATGTTGTGTAAACAGTTCTTCGACTCGTCGTGGAATGAGATTTTAAATAATAGGTTCTTTGTGTTAAATCAGGGATTTATTAATACTTCGCGTATTACAATGGTGACTCGATAGTCGACCTAACTAGGAGCTGGCTAAATGAGATCTGAAAACACCAAGTTTGTCTGGGAGCATTCAAACTGGTCCTGGCGACTACTGGCTACTGGCTGCCATCTTGCGGACTTCCAAGCAAGCTCTATGCACTGCCCTCTATGAGTGCATCTGCGAAGCTCTTCGCTAATTTACTTCCCAACACTTAATGAGGATAAAAATACTTTAATGCAATTTGTAGACGTGATTTACCGGACCCTGGGACTTATCGAATCAATACAAAAATGTTGGTGCTATATAACTGTGCGTGTATTTTAAGAATATGTTTGCTGCAAAAATTGATTTAAATTGTTTTTGTGTTTGAAAGTTCCCAATTATTTGGCTGAGATTTAGATTGCTCAGCGACCTTTACTTGTTATTTTCACCAGTAAATTTTCAGTAAATAAAATATGTAATCAGTAAAAACAAATTGAAATATTTTTTTAATTTCTCATGGTCATCAAAAAAATAATATCGGGGAAAAATCGTGTAATACTAAGTAAAGAAATGATGCTGTGACTAATTTCCCATGAGTATTAAAATAAATGAAACCTTTCATTTCATATTATAAGATGATAGAAAAATCATATCAGCTGATCAAACATAATCTTGATTCCAATTTTATGAACGAGTAAGTTTGAGTGAATTTCGTGGAAGAACCGGCAAATATAAATAACATGGAAAGATTTTGAAGATTTTGAACCTGATTGATCTGCTTTATACTATAATAATAAAGACTTCGAAGGCTGAATTCATTTATAACTAAGTGCACCATAATATCATTATTAAAAATAATTAGTTGGCATTATTTCATAATATTGAGATGAATTAGTGTTTTTCAACGAAGTTTTTTATAACATAATAAACATTATTCGTACGTTTGTGCATTGATTCACCATCTGCTTCGGCTAAAAGTGCAATTAAGTGTGCATAAGAAAGCAAAACTTTTTGCACATATTTTTTTTATAAAATACTTTTTTCATCGCATATCAGTAAAATGCAATCAAAACTTTGAGAAAATTTCCATTATCCACCATTTACGTATAATATTAGGCGCACATTGCTTAAAGTAGGCTAATTTTTTATTATTATTATGGGCAGTAATTATTAACCTGAAACACAAAATAAATTGAAAAATTCTCCGTGAAAAAATAAATACCCCCGACGCTTTGCATAAAAACCTTGTTGAACAAAATTTTAATTTCAAAAAACATAATTTTAACTGTAAATTATTTTTATTTTTTTATTTTTGTGTGACCCCTCATCAAAGTGCCCCTGTCTGTACAGGAAAGACTTATGACGAACTATGTCGCCACTCGGTTGGGCAGCGTTGTGAGGCAGGTTAAGGTAGAATGTAGAATTTATTAATGCTAATAAAAACGAGCATGAAAAAGTTAGCCTGATCTAAAAGCAAAATGGATGGTCTTCATGCCATAAATTTATTATTTTTTGATTTATTTCTGTACTCGTACCATTTAACAGTGAATAACAGGAAGTGCCCTAATAATACTGAGAAAGAAAACAAATAAGTTACTTATTAGCATCGCATAGTTGCACTCTTATCTTGCCATCGTGCATGCTTTGTTAGATAGAAACTTACCAGTTTCATTGCCTATGTTATTTTTTTTTAAACTACATTGTCAAATTCTAATTGTTTGTCCAGTATGACGTATGATGCCATTGTTGATAGTCCATTTCTTTCGAACTGTCAGTCGAATAATTATGAAATATTAGCATAATAAAAAGATTAATAAACATAAAGCGTTTCCAATAAAATATAAGTAGTGTTAGTATTTTTGTTATGTTAGTTTAGTTTAGGAGTAAAAATATATAAACAATACAAAGTATGAAATATTATGTATCCACATTTCATAAAATTATTATTGTTTCCTTGATATTTAATACAGTGTTAGGCTTGCCAGAAAAATTATTATATTTTAATTTAGTATTGAACAAACAAATATGCGTTTTATTTAAATAGAATGTGTTGGAATGATAAGTAAGAAATAATCATTTTTCCCTCACATGTCAATAAAATATCAAGCCACTGAATAATAACCAAGGAAACGGTCTGGCATTGCCGACATTTTGACAGTCATTTTTGTGCTACCGTTTGGACAGAATTTTTCATTGGTATGCTAAGATCTCTATTAGGGTATTGTATTTAGTCATTGACTATTAAATACAGTTTATATGTAAATAAATGATATGTGAAAGTAATGCAAAAATGTTCCTATTATAAAACATGGCAGTAGAGTGTAAAATAATCAAAACAAGTGACCGAAGGGGATAGGGTCCCATTAGTTCAGTGGTAGAGCGGTGCCCCGGCAAGTCAAGGGTCCTGGGTTCGAGTCCTAGATGTGACCGTATCCTTTTCTGATTTTTCTTTTTCGGATTTTCGTTTAATTTAGCTTACATTGTCTTTTATTCTTAATATTGTTATTGTCTTTTTACAATTTGAGGTTTTAAACAATAAAGTTTTTCCAAAAAATAAATGTAAAATAAGCATTAGCTATATGTAGATGGTTAAGGTTTTGTAAATACTCCACTAGTTGAACCTGTGCTGAGGTGTTCGCGTAGTAATAATAATAAAAATAACATTTGGATAGCGCCGTTTTTGTGAAAAATCACCTCAATAGCATGCTTAATTTAAAGTGTTATGGTATATTATGTTAGTAGCAATTAAAGCTAATCATAAGCGTATTTAATATAAAAACTATTTTCTTTAATTTGAGAATTAGCGCTTTCCGGCCAGCACATGGTACAAGCACAAAAAATGAATTAGAGGTCGAGGTGCAAATATAAATATTTAAGTCCAGTTTCATTATAAATAAGCAAGGTATCATGCAATCACGGAGTCATAAGAAGTACAAGAAACAACCTTGTTGATTTATTTGTTGGGGATAGTATCTTTCTAGACCTCATCAGTCTAGTTCCAAGTTAACAATGAGCTTAATTCACAAAAGCTCTGAAGCGGTGAAGTTTCCGTCTAAGGTTGTGAAAGGACATTTTAAAGGCTTCTCGGCATCTTTTTCTCTACTTCCGCTCCGAGACTAATTTCTGTGTACATTTCAAAAGGCTTAATTAATACAAAATAAACAAAACTTTTAAGACATCAAGAGGATTTGAGAACGATAAGAAGATATTAAAATAGTAACTGAACTTACAGATGTAGAGGCGGAGGAATGTTGCATTTTACTTTATTTCAGGGAGAAAATTAATATTTTTTATGAGTTTAAAGTTTGAAACTAAGAACTATTCACCTAGTTGATATTTAAAGTAGGTAATGTAAAGTGTCGATCCTTTAATATTTTGATGAGAAAAATGGCAAATATACTCTGAAAGCAACTGTGAAATTTATTATAAGCACTTAAACAAAGTAACAAATTGTGGTTGTAGCTCTGTAAACATTCACCTTACATCTAAAAGAAGTTTGTGTCTAATTATCTCTTTTTTAATCAATCAAATCGATTTTTACAATTCTGGTAATATGTGCATGTGATTATGGTATTCACCTAATATAGGTCTCGTAGGATCTGGCCACTAATAATTTTCCTTACATAACCCAAAATGTATGTGCTTTTTTAATATTTAAAAACTTTTGTGTTATGTGGCTTTTACAGCTTCTCTTTATGTTCCACACTTGTACTATTTGTCGTCAAAAAAATATTTTCAGAATATCCTTCCATAATCCACCATAAAATTTATAATTTAATCAAATATTTAAGATTCTAAGCAAACAGCCATCGAAATATTATTATTTTCTAATAGTATCAATTACGATTTGCCAAAGTAATACCCAACCATTTTGACCCCTTGAAAGTTCGATTCCAACCGTACCTCATCTTCTAAGTTGTTATGAACCGACTATAATGATACTTAAGGTCAAATTAATATCAGACCCCTAACGTTCCGTGGCATTCACTTCAGCAGTTGGTGCTGGAGTGGGAACGGAGCTGAGGTTCAAACCCATGACCTTTCAGCAACGTCTCCCCTAATCACCCAAAGGGTAACCCAAATGAAATATTACCCGAGACGAACCTGTTTCTTTTCTTTGTCAAATGAAACTTACCCTTCAGAATTCTTTTTTTTTAAATATATAAATAAATGCATTCCAGTTATTTTTTAAAGTAAACTTAAGTATACTGGGGATGATCGATATCAATCTAATAGTATTATTGTCCCAGCGTCTGGACGATGTAGGCCCTGTGATTGGTCAAATTCAAATTGTGTTTAAATAAGACTTTAAAGATTAAGACACGATTTCATACTGAAATAGAATCGCCACATGTAATACGATATTTATTCAAAAATATCGTTTCTGCTCATACAATTTTTGGATAATATCGAAGAAAATATGTTTTAGAAAGTTCATGATCCATTGGATTAATTACATTACAGTGAAAATTATCCACAATTACGTGATTACGTTTGACGTTTGACGAAAAAAGCACGCGTTCATTCAACATGGCCGATACTCACCGCGTCAAAGATAGCCGACAGAGCGCTCCTCTGGCGGTGAAAGAACGAACCAAGGGGCTGGCGCGAATATTTAAATATGCAAAATAAAAAGATTTCTTCTGGAAGTTTATTTAAACTTTGCAATGTCATCGTTTCTAAAACAAACATTTGATTCAACTTAATGACAATAAACAACAACTCTTTGCATGTACGATTTTGAAAAATATTGATATTTAATATTATTTACGTAAATAATAATTTCGCATTATTTTGACAGAACACCGATATGATATACGCGAAAGTATAGGCACTGCCAACCCAATAAAATAACATGAAAGACAATCGGAAGATAGAAACGCTTCGTTGATTGTAAAATTAGCCAACAAATCTCTAATCTGACATATACTTATATGTATAATAAAACAATCATTTTGCCAGGTATAAATATTTATATAATATATATTAAGGTATTATTCGGAAACGCTGGACAAGGATAATACGAAATATTTTTAAGTAAAACCTTCGGATTTACCTTAATTAATATAGAAGGAATCTGAATGCATTCGGGAATTTTTGATTTTTAGCATTTTAATTTTTAATCACGTAAAATTAAAATTTGCTTTCGTTGTATTGGATGACAGCCGGAATAATTTTTATTGATGACATTTTCTTTTTTTGGTATTCCTGATATGAGTGTCTAGAATTTTTACCATAATTTACTCTATGCAAATATTATTTTGGTATTTTGGTTTCTTTTACAAGTAAGGAAATATTTAAAAAAGGTTATTATAGGTTAGGATAGGTTAGGTTGGGTTATGCTCGATTAGGTTAGATTAGTTTATAGGTTTATTAGTTTATTTATAGTTTATAGGTAAGGTTAGATTAAGTTGGATTATTATGGGTTAGGATAAGTCAGGTTATGTTAGGTTAGGTAACGTTAGTTTGGGCTTTTATGGGTTAGGTTAGGTTGGGTTATTATAGGTTAGGTTGGATTTGTATAGGTTAGGTTAGGTTAGGATAGGTTAGGTTAGGATTGGTTCGGTTAGGTTAGGTTAGGTTAGGCTAGATTGGATTATTATAGGTTAGGTTAGGATATAGGTTAGGTTAGGTTGGATTATTATAGGTGAGGTAAGCTTAGGTCAGGTTAGATTATTATAGGTTAGGTTGGATTATTTTAGGTTAGGTTGGATTATTATAGGTTAGGCTGGATTATTATAGGTTAAGTTAGGTTATTATAGGTGAGGTTAAATAAAATAATAGTCAAATAAATCATTTGTGCTAAGTAGGCCCTATTTTGCCGGAATATTGTATTACATTATATTTTTTTAATTTACGTTTTTCAATTGTCTCTAGCCGCTCATTTCAGGAATACCGACAAAAGAAAATGTTATCAACAGAAATTATTCAGGCTGTCATCCCATACAGCGAAAGCGAATTTTCATTTTACGTAATTAAAAATTAAAAAGCTAAAATTAAAATTTTCCCAAATGCTGTTCGATTCCTTTTTATAGTAATTAAGGTAAATCAGAAGGTATTATTTAAAAATATTTCCTATTTTCCGTGTCCAGCGATTCCGAATATTTACCTATATTAATTTACCTTTAGCCATTTAGGCAATTATTCGGGAAAGGTAAAGTTTTACCCGAACAACTGTTATTATTATTATGCCTAAACGCCTTCCTGTTCCGTGTTTTAACAATATATACTCACCCTCTCTCTGTGAATGACCTAATATCTACCTATTAAATGTAACTGTTGTTAGTATCACTGAAACTGGGCAAAGCGCAACTAAGTGCCGCCCGCAGGGCCTAGCAGAAAAAAACCCGCGGAGCGGGTTTTTAACTGCTAGTTTTCAATAATTACGTTGAATTACATTATTTATGCGATTAGCAAATGCTAATTGATAGTTTACTGATGCAATTGTAGTGATTGACAATCGAGACTCCCTATTGAAGGGGGGAATGACGTCTGAAAAAATTCCCTCAGGGGTTCTGTTATCTGGGGAATGCAGTATGGAGGGTATTTTGGGGGATTTTCGGTAAGGAAAGAGGTATGAGGGGTTGGTAGGAATCTGGGCGGTCAATATGTCCAGGAGTGACGGGCGTATGGATCCATCCCTCCCACTGCGGTGCAAGGTGATTGGTCGAGAGAGTCCGGATATGGAGATATCAAACGGTCTCTCTCAACCAGTCTCTCCCGATCCGACTCGCCACGCAGTTGTTAGGCAAACCCATCCGCTGCCAATTCCTAGAAAAATCATCCACCCTACGTACCCAGTCACCTCTGCTAAGTCAACAAACATATACAACTACTTAAGGATACCTATGGCAGGGGTGTTGGTTGATTTGGAAGGCAGGTATGGGTACCGCCACCCTTAGAACCATTTATTAGATAACTAAAACTTCTGCCATAGATCATCCCAAGTGGTTCGCTACATTTTGTGACTCAGCAGGGGCGCCCGGGTTCATAGGGTGAGGTTTATCCGGTTTTGTGTTTATCCACCAACTGCATGGCAGGCCGGGTCGAGAGATACTGGTTGAGGGAGACCTTTTGACCTCTCCAACAGGACTGTCTCGGAACATCGCCTTGCACTCTTTGACCATTCCCAGAACTTTCCATCCTTCTTTTCCTACTAAAATAAACCCCCCACGCGAATCCCCAAAGATGACATAAGACGTGAGAGTAAATATATTCCTCAGTAAAAGGTATGAGGGGTGGGTAATCTAGAGATAAGCGTGTCCGGGAGTGACGGATGTATGAATCTATCACTCCCGGCGATGGGTCAAGCGAAACCAGTTGGAGAGGTCAAGGGGTCTCCCCAAACCAGCCTCTCCCGATCTGGCATGCCACGCAGCTGGGCAGGCGCATCGTGAGTACACCTCATCAACAAAAAACTTGGGGTGGCCTATTGCAGAGGTGATGGCTATCCAATAAATGGTTCCCGAGGCGACGGTACCCAAACCCTCCTCCCACACTGTTACAAATGTATTAAATAATAACTGTAAATTTTTTTAATTAATTTGTAAAAAAATAACATCGGACTGTCTGGAGCCGAAAGGTCGTATTTAAATTAGGGGCATCAGCTTTCTTTCATATCTTTTTGGGGATCAATGGTGAGGCACGAAATGAAAGAAGGTTGTGAAGGTCACATGTGTTTTATTGGTGAGTCAGTTGCCGTGACGAGGAGATGATGTAGGACAGAAGAATACACCGGATGCTGACTGATGATGTGCTGGTCAAGCGCGGGTCAGTGAGTCGACGCCGGGCGCTTGTGACCGGGACTCGATGGAGGTCAGGCACTGGTGAAGAACGTAGGTCTTCAGGCACTCCAGTGCTGAAGAGACGGCCGAAGGTGCGACGGACCTTGTGGGCAGTTGAACGGGAACGATGTAGACCAGTGAGGATGCTGCGTGTCCTCGTGGTGGTCATGGTAGCGTGGAAGAAGCGCTGGTCAGAGACGCTGGAACCAGGGCGCTTGTAATCCGAGTAGCGCTGGCCGCGGACGTGGCCGAGGCGCTATGATGATGTCCCGATAGAGTCCATGATGATAGGAGCGAAGCCGGGTACGTGTCCCTCGCGCTAGTAAGATTAGCGCGGGTGATCACTCGATGAGCCTTGTAGACTGGCGGCAAAATTATGACTGACTGACTGACTCGCTGCGTCGGGCTTATTTATACTAGACGGCCGACGGTAGCAGTGGGTAGTTGGATGGCAACTAAATTCTAGGCACTCGCACAGACTGTACGTTTCAGGAACCTTCGATAGTGCGGCGATTATGCATAGGCCGTAGACTCGAACCTTCCGGCGAGTTCTCGTAATGTGTAAGACGGCCCGTGACGTTTTGTCACCTGGTAGACAGGTAGGTACCGTAGTACGTAAATTACTTTGTTTACGATTTAACGATGCAAGTATCAAGTACGTACCTAAGTAGCAAGTAGCAGTTTATTATTAATTATTTAATCTGGATAATTCGACGCCACAGACACCCCCTTCCCAGCAGCTTTGCTGAGGGCTGCGATAGAAGAAATAGCTCGGAAACAAACGTCTTTTAAATTGTGACACTTCATAAAAAAAAAAATTTTGCAAAACACATGTTCACAACACAGGTTGAAGATTCACTCAGATAACCATGGTGGCACTGTTATCCGCGCTTGTGCGGAGATGATCTGGTGCATGCTGCTCCGTGGTGCCTTTACTGATCACCCATTTTGAGACGGGGTTACCGGTGAGTCGGGGTAACACTATCACGTCGGGGTCACCACTTTGGGGATCAATGGTGAGGCACGAAATGAAAGAAGGTTGTGAAGGTCACATGTGTTTTATTGGTGAGTCAGTTGCCGTGACGAGGAGATGATGTAGGACAGAAGAATACACCGGATGCTGACTGATGATGTGCTGGTCAAGCGCGGGTCAGTGAGTCGACGCCGGGCGCTTGTGACCGGGACTCGATGGAGGTCAGGCACTGGTGAAGAACGTAGGTCTTCAGGCACTCCAGTGCTGAAGAGACGGCCGAAGGTGCGACGGACCTTGTGGGCAGTTGAACGGGAACGATGTAGACCAGTGAGGATGCTGCGTGTCCTCGTGGTGGTCATGGTAGCGTGGAAGAAGCGCTGGTCAGAGACGCTGGAACCAGGGCGCTTGTAATCCGAGTAGCGCTGGCCGCGGACGTGGCCGAGGCGCTATGATGATGTCCCGATAGAGTCCATGATGATAGGAGCGAAGCCGGGTACGTGTCCCTCGCGCTAGTAAGATTAGCGCGGGTGATCACTCGATGAGCCTTGTAGACTGGCGGCAAAATTATGACTGACTGACTGACTCGCTGCGTCGGGCTTATTTATACTAGACGGCCGACGGTAGCAGTGGGTAGTTGGATGGCAACTAAATTCTAGGCACTCGCACAGACTGTACGTTTCAGGAACCTTCGATAGTGCGGCGATTATGCATAGGCCGTAGACTCGAACCTTCCGGCGAGTTCTCGTAATGTGTAAGACGGCCCGTGACGTTTTGTCACCTGGTAGACAGGTAGGTACCGTAGTACGTAAATTACTTTGTTTACGATTTAACGATGCAAGTATCAAGTACGTACCTAAGTAGCAAGTAGCAGTTTATTATTAATTATTTAATCTGGATAATTCGACGCCACATCTTTATAAAACTGTTTTATAGGGATTGTTTGTTCGGTGTTTCCACCATTCCAGGACTCCCAAAACCATTGCTCAAACCCGAAATAAAAGCGAACAAACTTGATGAAAAGCTCTTGATGATGTGTCGTGTCACTACATCGATAATGATCACCTGTCTACAAATCAGTCGCACATTCGTCCAAATCATTTGAATACTTCTGATTAATTGCCCTGGGTCTGGCCGGTAGCCCGGTGAGCCATTACGCTGGTCATTCATTGTTGGAAAGCTCAAAGAGTGGGCGCGTTCAATCGACTGTAAACAGTGGCCAATGTGAGACCGTTCGCAAGCTTTGTCGATGGAAAGCGAAATTTAATCCTTGAGCTTTTCGTTCAGTCAAATTTCGCGATTGATTTTGCGCCACCCCATTCAATGGCTCCTATTTGAGAGCACTGTCAAATGCACACTAGATGTTTGCTTACGTCTGAATTTTTACATTACGATTTTTTTCAAAGAAATATCATACCTACATTGACTATGGCACACCCAATTGGGTTTAGTTTTCAGGATGAAGTTAGTAGAGAGGTAAAGGAGATGATGAAGAAGAAGGTGTGAAAATATCTGGCCATTCGTATCTGGTCCCTAAACACCACTAAAGCCATTTCAAACAACGTTTTAATACTGAATGGTGCTCTCACACCAGGGGGAGTATCTTCCATTTTGAAACGTACCACAAATATAACTTATATTATTTTAAATGATTGAACTGTTAAATAACACAAATCAATCAATTTTAACTGCGCACGTATTAAAATTTGGGTTCCATGAGAACTCAACACAGTAACAATTCAACACATTTTTAAAAGTGATATAAAGTCTTTAGAAATGATGAAAAAAAATTTTTTTTAACCTAACCTAATCTACTTAACCCAGTTAATAAAGTTTTGGTTTCATCACTTTCCATGATTTTATATAACTTTTTAAAGATGTGATGAATTATCATTGTAATGATTTATCCGGTCACCCAAAATTTGAACCCGCGCTCACCGGATTGCTAGTTGAGAGCCTTACTCCTGGACCACGGAGGTTGCATGGGGGCATTAGGGTAAAACAAGACAATAAAAGAATACCGAATGTGAGCATAATGAAAAGATTAGGAAAATTGTACATGGTTTTAAAAATGTAGAGCGGATGCACGAAGAAGAAATCGCAGTAAGATATCAGCATAATAGTTAAAATCGTATCTCTTCCAAACAAAAATTAGATAATGTCTAGTATAAAAAGTAAATCAACATAATCTATAAAGTTTTCAGGCCCCCAAAGTTTTATCTAACGTTTGATTATCACGCTAAATCGAGTTAGATATGACCGACGTTTTTTAATTGATTAACTTATTTGATTGACTTGTAATGATTAAAAAAGGATTGACAACAATTGACCAAATATAAAACGCATTAATTCTGCAGAAGTTTAGGCAAAATCGTGTGATATAATATCGATCTACCTCAAACACGAAACTGGGGTAGACGTGGAGGCTTTCGACGATCATTTGAATCATTCGTGAAGGGATGCTATAACAGTATTTAACTGTTTGTCGACTGTTGGGTGAAATTCAATCCATTGCCCATATGTTGGAATTTAGAGTTTTCCCTATTGCAGCACATTCGCTCCAATCCGCTCAGTCCAGATATTACCTACCTTTCAACGTTTGAACAGCTAGGTAAATGTTAGCTAGCATTGTGTACACACAATTGAATTTGTTTTTCTGAGCAATCGAAGCGTTTTTTTTTTAATCCCGTGAAATTGTCACTTATTCAGAATTCAATTTTGGTGTCAGGAGTGGAATTAAATCATAGTTAGAGGTATGGATAATCAAAAATAGTAAACTATGAAAAGGGTAATGATTCATGATGATAAATGGTTATTTTGGCTCGGTTAATTTTTCATTTTTAAGATGAGCAACCAAGCTGGTGCTTTGAACATTAACATGGCATAAATATCAAAATTTTGTATATTTCAAGTTTTGATGAGCAACTATTTAAACAGATTCTATGTAAATATGTTTACGACGAAAAAGGTACTTTGTTTTAATTTTGTGATGAGTAGTTTTCTTATCAACATACAAAAGGTATTATCAACACTAACACTTTCATTACATTACTGACACGTTGATACACTTTAAGTTGTTAACATTCGAATACTCTCATCTCAAAAGACGAATACAACTATCAACTACAAGTAAAAAACACGGATATTGAAAAATACGGACGGTTGTAAAAAATTTGGAGGAAAATGAAAAATAAACACCTATTTAAATTATTCTCATGAAATATTTTATGAGAAAAATTTGTTGAAGATAATACATAATATCGTTAATTCTGAATTTGAAATATGAGATCGACAAAAATGATATAAAACATTAGGACACAATGGCCGAGTGAATTGATGCGTTGGTTGTCACGTTAAGACAGAGATACCTTGTTCAATTCACAGTTGTGACCGTTTTTATTTTCTGTTGCTGATGTCACCGCAAGAAGGAGGGAAGAAGGATTAGTTATATAAAAAGTTGCGTTGTGGATCCAGAAAACGTCATCAAATAATAGCCCTGTGGAAATTAATCGATTGGACTGGGAAAAGTAATTAGGTGAAATGTTGGAGCTATCTAGGCTAACGATCAATAAATAAAACAAAATAATTTCCACTTAAGTCAATTAAAGATACAACAAACAATTATACTAATGCATCCACATAATTCAGTCCTCCAATCACTGGTGTATAAACCCTAGCACTAATGCATTTGCTGCGCAATGTTAATGCAAGTTTTGGATTTTGCAAACGCGTTGTCCGCATTAGTGAGCCTGAATATTCCCGCCCGGACACAGATGCAAATCAATGTTCCGAGTATTATTTCGAATTAGATCCTAACCGAACAATCATGATACGATTACAACGAATTTAGTTCGATAATAAACATTCAACACGGTGATTCCGTCGGGAACCTAGTAAAGGGTTTTAGCGAACTTAAAATGGTTTCGACCAATTCATTTATGTATCCGGTTAAGGAAAATCGAGTGGATATTAATTAACAATGTGGTAAAGTCTGTACTTAAAGTGAAATTAAACAGTATTTTGTATTTGAAATAAGCATCCGTATTTGTACATACCGCACAAATCCTAATGAGAGCGAGTTAGAATATTTTGTATTTTATTTTATTTTACGCCCATACTGGCTTTTACAGATATGTGATATACCTACACCTAATTTAGTGGAACAGTAATCATGAAGCAAACCAATGCAGAAGAATAGTATTATCCTAACATTAATTATTTGTATTAATGAGGTGTGTTATTATTGTCTTCTTGTAATTATATTCCGTGCAGTTGAACACATTTACAATTTCTGCGAAAGTATTGCCAACTGCATGCAATCTAGGTACAAGCGAGTATCTAAATGACTCTCCTGATATTGTTGTTGCAATTAAATAGATGGTATGTTGAAGGTGATCAGGCTCAGTAAATCAGGACTGTCTATAATTCTATTAACAATTCATCATGACAACCTAATTGGTGAACCTGAATAAAAACGGAGAAGCTCAATTTAAGAAGCTCGAAAATTTCAGTTTATTAAATTACAACGAGAAACATTTTTCTGCCAATTTAATCGAGAAAACAATCCTTTCCTTATTTTAGGTAGTATTTAATTTAAATAAAACAAATAACTACGTGTACACCACGATTTAATAACAAAAGATTGACATGTTTCAAAACCAATTTTTCTTCGACGGGATAGACGTATAGTACAAATTTATTATAATTAAATTAAATGACGCAATAAGGTGATTTTGCAATTATTGAATAAGCATTATTATATTTCCAATAAATATTATATTTTGAAAAGATAATTAAAATACTATATTGCAATTAGGTAGATACCTACTTTATCGTTAGTCTAAATCCTTAACCATATGACCAATTTTTGAAAATGACACTTACATTCAAAGCAAATTTGAGTTTATTGAACCGGAGTTACGCAGAACTAAAATTAACCAAACCAAATTAATATTTTTGAATTAACTAGCGATGACCCGTGAAAAATCACGGGATATTGTAATTTCAATTTTGAAAAAGACCAATATAATAATTTTCTGTTTAAATATTATATTATAGGTCGGTACCTACTTTATCGCTTGTCTGAATCCTCTATATTTTCTTTTATTCTGAATGAAGCTCAGAGTTAAAGAAAATATAGTTAATTGAACCCGAGTTACACAGGGCGGACACACAACCGAAATGAGTATTTATGAGTATCTCCAATGAGCGCAGATTCCACAATGCACTCCTTGAATGACTATTTCGCCCGTGATGGCCGTAATCGTTAATGCTCCGTTGCACGCACGGTTGAACTGCATGGTATTTTGAATATTAGTACCTACCACTGCATTAGATATGTGAGCATTAGGGAATCTACCCAATAGACATACAGTACACTCTGGTGCATTGTGCATGTGCATAGCTGCTTCGGGCAAACACAAACATATTGGGTATGTTATCCACTGGCAGAATTCCCCAAGGCAAATATTGACAAGGCACGCAATAAACTCCAAGCTGCGCGCGCTTTCCTCCATCTTTATCAAAATTAAATGTTGTATTAATACTTCTAACTGAGGCGACACAAGACTCAAATAACGGAAGTTTGCACGACGCGCGACGCTCACATTCTGATTATTTCTGATGAACATGTTACAAAAATTATAAATGTTTCTGGAGGGATCCCTATATGTAAGTTAATTATATTTAAGATTCAGAAAAATAGGACATTAGCATTAAAATATTTTATGCAAAACTGTTTGAAAATTTTCCAAAACGTTTTTCAACTATAAAATAAGTTGTAAACATCAGGTTTTATTTTTCTAGACGATGAATTAATTACTTCCCAAGGGATCCTTCTAGAAACATCTGAGATTTTAGTAATAAGTTCATAAGAAATAATTAAAATAAAACAAACGGAAAGATCGTTTTTCTAGACCTGTTGGTCCGTCCATCATTTTATTTGATTATTGTTTTTACACAACTGCATCGATTATGTTGTTAAGTTAGCTACTTTATTTTAGAGATTTGATAGGGCAAATTCAACCCCAGGTCTGTTCAATACACCAGCGCCGCACGACGCATATTTTTGTGGACCGATGAAACTTGTGCTGTCGTCTGCACAATAATGTGCTGGTTTGTTAATCAGAACCTAGCGGTAAAAACCTGATGCTATAGTCAGACGACTCTATACGCATCAGGCCACGCCCACACTTATAACATAATAATAATAATAATAATTGGATAATTTTTAGAGCGCCGTTTTTGTGAAAAATCACCTCAAGGGCGCTGTACAATTTGTTTCCTAGGATCTACATTTGTTATTTAGACCAACTGTGCCAACACGAGGTTCGTCATCCGTTCAGGTATGTGTCTGCCGCCAATATAGCGCTGACATGTGTCTGCTGCCAATAAGGAGCGCTGACACAACATCCTCACATAGATAACAGACCTTGGCAGCACCGCTGTGACGTTCGACGAAGACGTCTAAAGGTGGGTGATGGGAGTCGGGTGCAAGAATCGAATCCAGTGACTCATCAACCTTAGTGGCGTGTCGGTACAAAAAACAAGATCTAGTTGTTATTGACATTTTTTACATTGTTTATTTGATTTAGGTTAAGGAAATCACATAAATTGACAATTTCTTTTTCTGTTTCGGATAAGGTTAAGTTTTGAGAATCAGTAGAATTATCGCGGGTGCCCCAGTGGATTTTGGGTAAATTGTAATCGCCGATGATAGTGATTTTACTCTTTGGAAATTTGTACGACAATTGTTCTATATCCTCAAAATGACTTTTGTATACACTTATATCCGACGATGGCGGAATATAAACACTGCCAATGATATATTTTTGGTTTTTACCGTTTAATAAGATGTAAACTTGTTCCACATTACAGTTTTTGGTTTTTAGAAGTTTTGAGCAATGCACCTTGTTGACGGCTATCATGACGCCACCGCCTCTAGACTTAGAGCTGGTATGTTGACTTCTGTCAGCCCGGTAAACGTGATGGTGGGGAAGTCCAAGCTCAGCTGTGTTGATAGATGGTTCTAGCCAGGTTTCTGTTATTATGATTATGTCGTGGTGCAGAGTCGGAGCATGTATTTTGAAGTCCTTTAGTTTTGTTTTTATACATCATCTGTGTGGTGGGACATGTTTGAATGGGAATATATAGGGAGCGGTATGATGATATAGGCCACGCCCAAAAATATGCTTGATGCCCATATTGTCGTCTGATAGTGCCCGTAAAAATTGAAAAGCGCGCTGTATTAAATTTCAGGTAATATCAGAGACTCTTGGCGCCGTGGAAAGTCGACGCCCGGAGTGCCCTGCTCCAATTGCGCCTGCACAGGGCCGACCCTGCGGCTAATGTTCGAATTATTTGAATATGGAGTGTCACGCAGCGGCTCATCTAATATAAGCAACTTAGATATTGTTAGATAACTTACATTGCCATCATTGGCTGGACTCGTTCATCTTGTGCTACATAACAATATAATGTTTGTGTGTTTTATTTTTAACCCATAACCGTATGCTTTTACAGCAAGATAAAGACAAGCCTGCTAAGACTTCGGTACTCTGATAAATGCTCATAAAGTTTCCAGACTGGACTATAATAAAGTGTTTATGTTTTGTTGGTCCTTCTACGCTCGTACATCTCATCTAACTAACGGTATTCAACATAGCAACTTACTTAATATACGGTGCAACCGGATATTGTAAAATTACTTATCTATGAACTACCTATAAGCATACATGCATTCGCTTAAGGTTAATAATTATTGTTTTTATAGATTCCTAGGTGGCTTACGGTTTAATTTTGACATGAGACTTTGTATGTAAAAATATTTAAGTTATAGTTTTATGGTCCATTAAGCGTGATAAGATTGCAAAGTTTTGTATTTTACCGACTGATTTCGTGGTTTTATCAACCATCTGGAGCCAGTGAGACAACGACATACCCAATTGGGGTAAGCTGTGGGGTTGAAGGCAGCTAACGGTGTGTCCAGGAGTGACGGATATGTTAATATATCTAGAGGTCAGCTGGAGAAGTCAAAGGGTCTCCCCAAACCAGCCTCTCCCGATCTGGAACGCCACGCAGCTGGCGTGCAGGCGAATCTTGAACACACCTCACTCGATGAACCCGGGCACCCCTGCTAAATCACCACACGTAGCAAACCACTCGAGGTGACCAATGGCAGAGGTGTTGTTTTTCTAAAAAATGGTTCAATATGTCGAGACAGGACGTGTGAATGTTGAGAATGACACCGAAACCAAAATTATTGGTTCCGAAAACTGGGTAACGAAAACATTTTTAAAAATAAAGTGAATATTTTTCACAGTCAAAAGATACCAAGAATATTTGCTTTTTACATTTGATTGGCCTGCATATTTGTCTCCCAATATATTGTGCTTTCGAAGCGACGCGAGGGAATTAGATGGGAAGTTTGGTACTGAAATTACTCATTATTGGTCCTAATTATTCGACAGAATTTGTAAGATACGCCGTATCTAGGCTTTTAAAAGTAATGCCCATCTATTATATTACTTTGAGTAACCTTATTTAGTGTAATAATGATACCTATAGGTTTATATTTTGTAATATTATGTGAGTAAGATGAGCGGCTTATGTTTTTATGGTATTGCATTATTTTTTAATACATAAAAATAAAAAAAAAATTATGTGAATACCGCACAAGTGTGATATCTGCTACAAAATATTATCTAATCTAAAACTACCGCTACTTTCCACCCGGATAACTATGAATGATATTCTTATACTTTTAAAGATACTGAAAAACTTCATAGACTGTCTTCAAACGTTAAGTTTTATAAATATTCATGTCCCTGTGAAGTCAACTCAATTTCACCATCTTTTCCACTGTTACAACCATAGCCCTAAATATGCATATCACTCCCCACTTGCGCGATTTCACCAAATTGCAAATATATTTACAGACCTTTTCAGTATATTTAAAACCTCTTCATCCTACATCAAAGCAAAAATAATTAGTTGTGAATATAACTGATATGGGTCTGTATTATGTTTGCAAAATGACAAGTTTTTATTGTACTGATATATATTAAATGCATGTAGGTACTGATATGTTATTTTTGTATGATGTTTTATAAATTTTGTTTGTAAAAGCCTTATGGGTGTTAAGTAAAAAAAATGTGTTCCAACTGCTCCCGACCATCTGGAGCCGGTGAGACTATGACATCCCCGATTGGGGTATGTTCTGAGGCTGAAGGTAGTAGGGAGGGGATGAAAATGGGAAAGATGATGCTGGAGAAGTACCTGGCTATTTAGATATGCTCACTAATCACGGCTAAAGCTATTTCAAGAACCGTTTTAATTCTGAATGGTGGTCTTACACCGGGATGATACTGAGTGTATCTTCCACTCTGAAACGTGCCGCAAGTATACTATATATTATTTTAAATTAATGAATTTACCTTATATAATTTTAATTTTGAAATAACTCAAATTAATCAAATAAACTTTACTTCCGCACGCTGGGATTTGGACCCGCGACCTTCGGATCACGGAGACCGTAAATTGTATATGTATGACTTAAAATGATTCCATCTAGATTACATGCTTATCGTATATTACATTACAATAAATTTAACGCTATATCGAAATCGTGTACATTAGCGGAATGTACCGAAGGTATTCGTCACCTCTTATCTAGCGTTTCCCAACAAACAACAAACAATTACATCGAGCGCGCTGTACTTTCATCGGATTCTAAGCAAATAATAATTAATATGTACGTACCCCGGGCTTTGAATCAGCCCACAAAGCCGATCATAGCCACAAACTTTAGCCCCATGAGGGCCATAATCAAACTAATAGTGGCTATAAGGCCGTGAGACTGTTATATTGTATAATCCCTTGCAATTAAGATGTAATATATAGCCCAAATTTCAATATTACGAATTAAACTTGCCACGTTTCTCCGGTGTTTTCGTTGATAAATTACTTAAAAGATTTATATTTGAAAGTGTTGATTGCATGTATACTATTTCGTTAGTTTATTTTATCTTTTTTCTTTCCTATATTTTCATTAATTTCCTTGTATTATAAAAATACATAAAATTGAGCATTCGAAATTGGGTTTACTTAGTTGCCTACCATAATTACAATTTAAACACGTACGTTTGTTTTAAACCACTTTGCATTTACAAAATGCTCTCTCTACCTGTTACAGACGTGCATTACCTTCATCAACGAATCCTCAATATTCTCCTGATTAATAAATGACGCTTCTGAAACCGGCAGAGCAAATGTTAAAATAAAGCGATTTAAAACAGAAATATAGATAATTTTATGTTATAACTAAATTACTGTTGTGTTCCCACAAACAGTTCTCCAACTCGTCGTGGAAGGAGATTATAAATAAATGGTTCTTTGTGATAAATCAGGGATTTATTAATACTTGGCGTATTACAATGGTGACTCAATAGTCGACCTAACTAGAAGCTGGTTAAATGTAATCTGAAACACTAAGTTCGTCTGGGGGCATTCTAAATGGTCCTGGCGACTACTGGCTACTAGCTGTCATCTTGCGGACTTCCACGCAAGCTCTATGCACTGCCCTCTATGAGTGCATCTGTGAAGCTCTTACTTCCCAACACTTTATTATATAATTTATAATTAAGTATTTCGAGAGTTCAGAAAATATCTATTGTTATTGCGTAATCCAATTACTTTATTGTATTTAATTTAAAGTACATAAATCAAATTTGAATATAATTTATAAGTTCTGCGACTATTTTAGTAATTTATTATTGTCACAGCTGTTTCTGCGTTCAAAGCTATTATAAAACTGTACTTGCTGTACTAAATAATACATTTTTATTTACTTTAAATTAAAAAATAGCATTTTGAAAAAAGTTACACGGACATTATTTAATCATTTACATTAAACATTTAAAATCATGCATTAACTTAATTTCGGAGTCGGGTGCCGGTACCGCCGCCCAGAGAACCATTTGTTGGATAACCAACACTACTGTCATAGGTCACACCAAGTGCATCGCTACGATTAGTGACTTGGCAGGGGTATCCGGGTCATGAGGGTGAGGTTTGTCTAGGTCTTGACGGCGGACGCGTCTGACATTTGGAGAGACTGATTGAGGGAGACCATTTGAACTCTGTTATAATATGCTCAAAATAATATGTCTTTGGTTAATTAACTTGGTTATGATAAACTTGTGTATTATATGTAATTAACCCTCTTCAGCAGAAAAGACATTAACAGACTCTCTCCAGCAGAACTCTCTCTACTCATTGCTTTGTACCGCAGTGTGATGGATGGATTCATACGTCCGTCACTCCTGGATCCATTGACCTCCTGATTCCTACACACTCCTCATCCCTTTTTCATTCCCCGAACTTCCTTTCCTTCCCATCCTTAAAAAAACCATCTAACTCAGCATCCCCAAAAATCCAATTGTAATGCTGTTTAGTCATTGTTTCAATTGTACATTATGAAAGAAGGTTTGGTACGAGTAACTCGTACATAGCCAGGTAATAACATTTATCGTGTTGTTTCATTTTAAAACTCTGAACGGAATAATAATTATGCTATCAAGAAGTGCTCAATAATACCACCAACTAATATTGTCAATAGATAATGTTTCTGTAGTTAATTTAATTTTTCAACAGAAAATATTAGTAGTTTTCTGTTTTACGTTTCTTTAATTTATCAATAGAACGATATTAGTAGAACCCTGTTTTACCATAGATAGATTTTTTTTATTATTTTAAAAAGTAAGACAAACATTCCCGGGTTACGAATAACCTGACAATAGTTGAAAATCTCCCACTACCACCACAGTAAGCTGAAAATGTTGCTTGTGTTGTGATGGAGGACTTAGCCAGAAGAGGAATTGAACACACTACGCGATGTCAACTCGGCCACCGACCGGTCCAGTAGATTCCTGTTTTACCATAGTAACTAGTGTCTTTAATTCATCAATACAATGATATAAGTAGATTCCTGTTTCACCATAGTAACCAGTTTCTTTAATTCATCAAAATGACGATATTAGCAGAATCCTATTTTACTATAGTTTGAATCCAGTTTTACTACAATTTTTTTTACCAGTGTCTTTTATTTACCAATAGAACGATTTTATTTATATTGGTAGATTCCTGTTTTACCATATAAACCGTTTTTTCTTTCGTTAATACTTTACTTTAAAAAACTAACTAACTAACTAACCATAACATATGATGAGGACGGACCGCCAAACAAACTCCTTGCCTCATTCACATTTTTACATCGTCTCATACATAGTCCTCCATGATTCTGACTCATGACATAGCCCAACTCAAGTATCTGGTTCACTTGATCATGTCATGGCTTCCTAGGGCGTCCCCGACTTCTACCATTCAAATTTGCATCAAACATCTCTTTACACTCCTTTCTTCATTCATTCGCTCTATATACAAACCATCTAAGCGTCCCCTTCTTAATCATACTCAATGTATTAAGGACGGGTTGTGTCGGAGAATTTGAACAATTCTTCAAATTTCAAAGTTAATTTTCAAGTTGTATGAAAGATTTTTTCAAGTTCTGTAAGTTCTGTAAGCAACTAGCCTATAAAGATATAATAACAGATCTTGAAAAAATCTTTCACAGAACCCGAAATTGAACGTTAAAATTTGATGAATTGTTCAAATTCTCCGAAACAACCCGTCCTAAATGTTCACTAAAATTTCGTAGAGGAGATATTTCACAAACGAACATAAAAGGACCATAAAAAAATCTGATTATGTACTCGTTTGTTCACGAACAATATCCTTCTACGAGTACAGTGAAGTCTCGATAAAGTGACTTCCTTATGACTTTTGAAATAATACTTAATTCAAGACATCATACAATATGTCTTTCTTTACCAGCACAATAGATTGAGCAGACTTAGTTGACAAAACTGTAATCTGTTGCCTATAGAGTGCAAGTCCAACATGATCATTTCTTGGCTCAATATTTTCTCTATTGTGTATTCATGATCGTAGCTCGTAGCTAGTGTATTGTCCATCCAATACTAAACGTTGCTTGCAGTAGTACCTAGTTGGCTAGGTTAGTTCAATTTTCATGAATATAGAATGTTGAGTACAAGCAATTTGAAGATGAAACCATTGTTAACCGGATATTTTCAAGGGATTATCTGGGATACAACCTCAATTTAATCTTACCTATATACAAGCCAACTTTATACGTAGTAACATCGAACCACTATCAATTACTTTTACTTTGTATAGTAGGTCAGAGTTACCGTGTTAAGTCACATTGTTGGTAGATACTTGTTCATAGATTACAAATACATATAGCTTTGATCAATCCGTTCGAGAAAATTATGTTTATTATGCTGAAACAAGGACAGACCGGTAATGGAGTTGGCGAGCCAGGCATTAGATCATATTTTGAGCTTAACGTGTTTTCGTGCAGCTACATAATGACATTTTTTACCGTGGTGGTTCAAATAATTTAAGCCAGGACGTAATAGATTGGTGATAAAATAGTTTTTTTATACTTATGTATAAAAAATACGTACTTTTAATTACGTATTATTGAAGAAAATATCTTTATTTTTCGATTAAAAGATTATCATGCAAACATATTTTATATTTAGAAGTTTGTAATTATCAAAATTTGTGATAAAATCACTTAAAGCCTACCTTTTGATGATATAGCTTAGTTATAACAGTTTTTTTAATGTGTCCAATTTCTCCAACCCTCTAGAGCCAATGAGACTATGGCATTCCGAAATGGGGTATGTTGTAAGGTTTGCAATATTTTAATTCTAAATGGTGGTCGTATACAAGGGCGATACTGAGAGTATCTTCCATTCTGGAAAGTGATGGAAATATTTAAAATTATTAAATCACAAAAATCAATCAAATAAAGTTCATTCATAAAAATCAATCCTGTTCGAGAGCCTTATCCGTCGGCCGCAGAGGCCGTCAAGTAGAAGTTTCCAAAAAACAAACTAGTTAGTCCATTTGTTTATTATTTGCTAGACTTGCACTTACAAAAACATAACACAGTAATGGTAGAATTAAAACAAAAAAATCCCAAGGCGATATTAAACTTAATTGGTACTTCTCGTATTGTGTTTTGTGATTGGAAAATAAATCACTAATCATTGAATACACTTATAAAATTTAAAAGTATCTTTTTCAGCATTCATCAAAAAAAGTACAAAACAATGACAGCATGGTAGTATAATGTAACTAACTATCGTCATCTTAAATGAATTTTGGTATCTCTAATCAATCCTGAAGATGACAGATGTACATCAACATAGTGTAGATAAACTTGCAATATTATGCAACACCAGGCCCTCGCCGCGGGACTCCTCGCTTATAATATGATCTATTACTGTCACCTCATTGACTGATGCAACGTCCGGCCGCCCTATTGTTTCACGTTGCAACGTGATTAATATATTATTATTACGTTACGGGGTAACCAAATTACTTTACACAATAAAGCGACGGTCAAAGGTGCTTAGCGTTTAGTTGATGTTATCGTGCTGCGTTTAGTCGGTATTACCGATGGATATTTCAGAGCGAATTGACATTTAGTTTGTGGAAATGTTGAAACATTGGTTAAATGCGCTTTTGTAGTATTTGTTCATAAATGTATATTGGGAAATAAGACTTATGCTTGACAGATATTGAAAGTTTTTTTTCTGAAAGCTTCTGTGGCGTGATGGCAGTACAAAATACATTGTATCGGGAGTATGTGAATTCAAATCTCTCAGATCACCAAATCACTAAATTTTTGATTGTTTATTTCATAAAACATCACTATCTTTCTCGTGATGTAATGTAAGAAATGATGTGAACCGCCATCAAGTGACTTTATTAATTATTTCTAAGGGAAGAAAAAACATTACGAGCCATTAAGAGTTGTGTTTGGTTTTGAAATGACAATATGCATAGTTCCTACTGGAATATTATTTATTCAGTTACCACCTATCGCCAACCATCACCTTGCTGGAAAAGTATTTTATATTTAGAACAATAACAACAACAATTTGCAAATTTCGAGTGCGTTTGTTTAAAAAAAAAACAGAACGAGAATTGACCTATTGGAAGCAAGTCGTTGATGTTAATTAAACTATATTAAAAGTTCTTATACATTCGTTGTATTGTGGCCACAATTATTACCTCGGGGTATCGTTGTGGAACTCATGTGATTGCGTTGTGTGCTGCTTCATTGTGAGTGATTGGTTTCCCTTTCTTCCTTCTTTCGTACCTAGTTTCATCCATATACATACGATCACCTAATTCAAACAATAATTATTTATTTCTTTTCGTTCCAAAATCGTTTACAGTCCATAATTCATGTACATCTGAAGTAGTAATTTGAAAGTAGTTTCAGATGCAACAAGTTGCATCATCAAATAGTTTATTTTGTTGTTTTAGTTGTTAAAAAAGTATTATCACATCAACAAACAGCATGTTGTGAGAAGCATTTTACGAAGGATTTTTATGATTAGTTACAATCAATGCTTTGTTAAAACTTTAGACCATTACTCACTCACATGAAATACATGCCATTACGAAACCTCCTATAAATGATGTTTCAATAAGGGATGAAAAGTTAAGGGTTGGAAACAAATTAAAACATTTCAAACTGATCCGAGTCAGAGCATGTGACTAGAAAACACAAGGTTTAGATATAAACAGAGGGTGTTTGGGGTAACGGGGTGGTGTAGGATAGCTACTTGCAACTATGGAAACACCCTGTACTGCATTCTGGGGGTACCTTTGTGCCAGTAATGCATATTATTGCATTTGACACGGCTTAATTAAAAGCGAGGGGATCATGCATAATTAAGCTGCATATTTGTACCAAGTTTAAAGTGAATAATTACTTGTTGTTTGAGATTTATTGGTCTTTTCTAAAAATTGAAGTGATATTATTTAGTGTAGTTTTAGTTCATATTTTAAATCCAAACAATCATCAAGTAAAGAAACTTCCACCTCTGTGATTCGGTATTTTTTTTCAAACTTTTCATTGCATCACTCATTCGTCCTATAATCTAATTATAGAGGAGCGTTTATGGTGATTGTATTTATTTCATATCTTGTACAGCGGAACCTTTCCTGTATAGCACAGAATTGTTGAAAATCGTACGAAAATACTTTAGGCGGAAGGGGTAGAAAAGTGAAGTGAAAGTAGATTGCTTTATTCTCCCCTATTACCTAATGATAGTGTTCAATATTCAATATTAAATATTTCCAGGAGAATTAGATGCCAATGGGGAGATACCTGGAATAGCTAAAGCAGCAGGCATCCAACTGTAAATCCTTTAGCATAATTCAATTCCATTAACTAAAACTAAACAACTTATCAACTTACAGTCAGCTCATTCGCGACACTTGGAATTTGCCTTTGGAATTCAAATTCCGCGCCAACTCCTGTGGAATCTTCACACTCAGCAAAATCAATCGGATTCAAACAAGCAAAATTAAACAACAAAATAAAAATGTCTAAACCATTACTTACGTAAGTAGTCAACTCGGAATACATTTTTTGCGTAAGTGCCGCCAAAATATTTGAAATTCTCCAGCGCATGCAACTTGCCGATAAAACAGGCGACTAGAATTCCAACTATCGCCACCTCGCATCATTGCCAATGCGAAGCATACCACCTTGGATGTCTAGCCTAACTACCGAGAAGCGATATCTCCATAGACACATTCCTGCGACTTAAGCCGTTTCGGTTGGCGAATGGACGGATTCATAGGAATATTGTTAAATGGCTCGGAAGTGGATAAATTTATTCCACCAGATACGTTTATGTTTTATCTGTAAGTTTCCGTTTTGGAAACGAGTGTGTGGATATATTGTTATTCCTCCCTGATAATAATCCCGCAGTTAAGAATAAAATATGAGAAAGCGAAAGTTTCTCCATTATGTGACGATTGAGCTTTTTACATAATATTGTTATAATTTTTTAATTGGTTTCCTCGTTTAAGATTTTTTTTATTTATTTTCAAATATTTCTGGCTTTCACCCTTCAAGTGTGTTCTAGAACACAATTTCAAATTATGGAGAGAAGGAAGTGAATGTATATATTAATTTTATTTAAATGGGCAAATTTCAAAATTATATTGGAGGACTGGAGTCAAGTTCAGGTTAGAAGAAATGATATGTTAAACGGAGGGGAGGCCATTTTAGATAAAGCTTGATAGAGGAGAGGAGATTTGTTTAGAGAGGGACAACCAAAAAATATGTGATCTATAGTTCTCATTTCTAGACCACTCAAAGTACAATCTGGGGAGTTAAGCACGTGCATTTTAAAGAGTAAGTTATGAAAACATCTCCAGCTAGTAACTTTGTAATACTTAGCGGGATCAGTCCATGCTTTTATGGTTTTATCTAACATCTTTATTGTATTAAATAATAATTGTGAAAACACTAAGGACGGGTTGTTACGGAGAATTTGAACAATTCATCAAATTTCAACATTCATTTTCGGGTTCTGTGAAAGTCCTATTTTATTATTATAGTCTAGTTTCTTGACATAACTGAAATAATAACAGAACATGAAAAAATCTTTCACAGAACCTGAAAATTTACTTTGAATATTAAAGAATTGTTCAGATTCTCCGAAGCAAACCGTCCTTACATTTTTTCAGATTCCATGAAATTTTAAGAATAACATTAAGAAATTTAAACAAAATAAAGGGTTGACTTATAATATAAAGAATTTAAATATTTATCTGTTAAAAATATTAAAATACATATGTGGGTACTTTATCGCTTGTCTTAATTCTTGACACGACAGTTCCAATTTTTAAAATGACAATTAAAATAATTTTCTGTTAAAATATTACTAAACTAAACTTTGTTGTTTGCCTGAATTCTTAAAACAAAAGGATCGTATTTTAAAAGTGACACTTAAATTTAAAACAAATCATCGATTCATTCAACTAGAGTTAGAATCACTCGCAGATAGACCCAAAATCGAAGTTAGTGTGATGATAAATTATTCTTAAATTTAGGATGTGAGTTCTAAAGAGCACATGAATACAAAATCGTAAAATAAGTCCAGTAATACAATGAAAAATTGTGAGAATACCTTTGTAAATATACAATTTATTATTTAGAATGACTTATGGCAATATTTTGATCCTTCTTATTCCTTATAGCGAAAAATGTTGCATGTACAATTGAATAATGACGGACATCTTAGCCAGCCTTAAGATGATGCTTTTGTAGCATGATCGATAGGTATTGTGATTCGACAGGTTTCAAGTTAGCTAAATTCCGTCCAGAACAAAAATTAACGGTAGTAATCCATGAACGCTACCACTCAGTTTTATGATACTGGTTTTAAATTTGACAAACCTTCTAAAAAAGCTCCTAAATAAATACTGGCTAAAATCTCGTTACGTGACGAATTTGAAGCAGTTCATTGCGTCGTTGGAGCGAGTATTTACAGAATCCTTATTAATCTGGAGCCGTCAGAAGATATTAACTTGGAATAATTTAACATTTCCCTTTAAATAGAGATGATACTTCTCTCTGCGATGCCATTTAGTATTACAGATAAGCGAAACGTGATTCCAGCAGTGGTGCAAGAATTATGGGAGACGTGTAACACTATTATTTCTGTGTTTTTGTTTTACCCATCTCTGAACAGATAACATTACATAGCTAGTGTGTTAGTATTGCAATCTTCATTGTACAAGGAAAAACAAAAAAAAAATTGCCGGTATCAGAAAGTGCATACGAATTATGATGAACTTGAATTATGATAGCTTCAGATAAACTTGAAAATGGACTGTAAATATCTAAGACGTAATGAAAATAGGTTTGCTAGAATTGGGTGAGAGTTTGTGTAAGTAATATCAAAAGGTATGGGAAATAAAAGGGGATAACCAATCACTTGTCATTGTACCATCTCTGCCAAAGAGCACGTGACATAATCACTTCCCATACCAACGAAAACGAAAAATTCATACTATTTACGCACACAGCGACATCCTGCTTCCATAATAGTATAAATCCTTCTTCTTTTTTCAAAACAAAACCACTCGAACGTGCACTATTTTCTTGCAAAATTTTCCAAATTTCATTTAGTTTCCAGCCAGGTGATGGTTAGGGAAAGGTATGAACTGGATAAAATGACATTCTGGTAGGAACTAAACATATTCTCATTTCGAAACCAACACCCTGATTGCCGACAGTAAAATATCGAAGCGCAATCCCAATGTACTAATTTAAGGGAAAAAGGAGATGAGTCAACAAGTTGAATTTGGAATTGTATGACGAGTCGTTTTTTACTCATAAAGAATCTTTATCCAATGCAATGAAAATTAGTTGAGTCGAGGCCAAAAATTCTGACAAATGTAGAAAGGGAAAAATGGTAGGTACAGCATATAGATACGAAGTATGACAATGGGGTATTTTCACGAAATATGAATACCGTTAAAATGTGGGAACATTTAAAGTTTATTTTTCTAATTATGAATATCGCACTAAAATGTAACTTTAATATTTTTATTGATTTCAAAACCGCATATTCCGAAGCGGTTCCAACATGAAAAATAGCCTGGGCGGGATGACGTCAATGCCGCCAAATTCACAAATAAATGCGAATATGTCGTTTTGGCGGTGAATCGTAAATGGCACGCTGTTAATCTTCATAAAAAAATTATAAATAATTAAAAATACCTTCTTTACCATATTTTTAACTTCATTTTTTCCTAGAGAGAAAAAAAACGAAAAAAATACCCTCGCGTATATTAAGAAGATAAGTATTTTTTATGAAGAATTCTAAATAAATTGGCAATGCAACATTTAAAGAATTCACTTTCAAGAGAGATTGGATAAACTAAATTGCAATACATTAACGATCTCTATAATCGAGGGAAACTTTTCATGAGGCACTTTTCTGGTCGGTCATATGTGTTGGCCTTTGAACTTTTTCAAAGGAAGATAATAACCCGGAAGATAATAATATGAGAACATTATCTTTTTCCATGTTTTGTAACTACTTACGCGAGAACTACGCACGTATAAAAATCTAATAAATTGATATGAATGTATCGTAAAATAAATAACTCCTTCTTTACTTTACTTTATTAAGATTTAAAACTCATAAAAATTAGGAACGAGGGTGTAAGATAGTCTGGAGACTAATGTCCATTCTGACATGCTAGGAATATCTCTACCGGAACATAATTGTCAGCCCACCTCACTTTTGAACTGGAGGAGCAAACCTATATACTAAGACATCTCTTGGTAGTCTATAAACTTTATGAGCTACTAGCACTAGTGTCATCTATTCTACATAGCTCAACCTATCACGGAAATCTTTATGCCAACTATCTGTTACTTATTTGTTACATAATTAAGGAAATATGATACCCGTTTCCAGATTCGAATACTTGCTTATTATACTTCTCTATCAATCACTTACTAAGATATTCTAGCTAAGCTGCATCCATTACACTCCCAAAACCCTACGACTCAAAGAATCAAGCTACCTTTAAGTTAACAGTCTCGTCGCCTTTCCAAAAGTTTTGTTTCTTATACAAGATATACACTGGCATTGCCGTTCACAAAGTTAGGGGCTGGGAGACCGGGTGTCACAATTGATAAGGAAGATAAGGAGGGGAGGGGAAGGCCGTTGCCGTGGATACCGCTGTATTTCCTCCGAGTGAACACGTGACATTTTCTCAACACTCATTACGATTACTCTACAACTACGTGCTCAGTATTCATGGAATCATTAAGAGATTCTAAATTACGGTTTTGACGAGAAATTACAATCACGAATTTATCCGTACCTGTTATTTGAACAAGGCGTTACACGCGCAAAATATAATATATTTTCGTACGAACTTACTTATACGTACCACGTACCACCTCAGTCATAATAATACTAGTTGGAATCAGAAATATTCGAATGAAACAGTTTTCAATTTGGGAAGCGGGTTTGGGTATCGCCGCCCCGGGAACCATTTATTGGATAACCAATACTCGCACCGCAGTGAGAGGGATGTTTTCACACTTCCCTCACTCCTGGACACATTGACCCCCAGATTCCTATCCATCCCTCATACTTTTTCTTTCCCAAAATTTCCTCTCCTTCCTTTCTCTCAAAAGACCCTCCACACAGCATCCCCAAAGATGACATGAAAAAAGAAGACCCTGTGAAAATCTGAAAAGTGAATTTCATGTCAAATAAAAATATAACGTTTTTTGACATGGAATCATTAAGTGTATTAAACGAAATCAGTGTAGTTTTTGTGTAAATCCGCCCGTGTGTATCTTTAGCAGTGTAATAATATTGGTATGTTGAATTCACGCCTGTGTAATTTTGTCACGTAACCACATTGTAGCTGTATGCTTTAATCGTTAGAATCAATAAAATAAATCAGTACTGTTGAACAGCGCTTACCTACTGTTGAGCTTGCTATAAAACAGCACACTAATCAAGCTTGAAAGATTAAAGACTCCTGCAAGGGGAGAACAGATACAGGCCCTACATGAACAGGTAATGTTCAAAGGGTGGGTTCTAGTAATCATCCCCTAGAATCCTCCCCCTTGAGGTGATGAGGAGATTTTAGATATTGGGAAATGATTTTCGGCAGTGCTTACTCGGACGCATTTTCGAGTATTGGGTATGTACCTACGTATTTACATCGGCTACGTTGCGCATTGTTCCAAAAGATAATTCAGAGAGGAAGATAGGGAAGTCCCTGGCTATTCAGATCTGGTCACTAAACACGGCTAAAGTTATTTTAAGCAACGTTTCAATTCAGAATGGTGGTCTTACAACAGGGCTATACTGAAGGTTTCTTCCACTCTGGAACGTCCCGCGAGTAAACTACATATTATTTAAAATTAATGAAATAATTTATGAAATAAGACCTCCATTGACCACCATAACACGGGCATGTGCCTAGCATGGTGGTCGAAAAATTCCTCAATGCATGTAACTAACAATTTTATTGAATAAAGAAACTTAAAAAAAAAAAATTCTGCAACGGTTACATTTAACGCTGTTTCACAAGAATTATTAAATCTGAATCCCGATTGTTCTTGGTATAAAATATTGTGTTCATCTCAGTATTGCAATATTTGTTCTTTTATTATCACTTCAAGTATCTGTTCATATTTTGGTAAGGTGTTTCTTGGTCGAAATTCTTCACATTTTCTGGTATTTTTAACCTTTGGGAAATAGTTCCTACGAATACACGCTTGTCTCACCCAACGCCGATCTGAGCTATCAAGATCGGTGCGCGTTAAAAAAAGGTTGCGTTAGTGGAAAGCCTACCGACGAGTAGATTTGACCTTAAAGGTTATGTTAGTTTTGGCGTTTACTGACATTTGTGCTCGTTTTGTTGTTAAAATTGGAGATCAACTACTAACAGAGGCAGTAAGATGTTAATTCGGGATAGGCAAAGAAGACAGAGCACCACACAACTCCGTCTCGGCACACATATACATAATATGTCGTCTCATACATACTCTTCTGTTCTTCTGAACTTAACGTGGCCCGACTTTATTATCTTGGAAAGTATTATATTGAAAACACCCCCCCCCCCCCCCTTAAAACACTCCCGTGCATAAAATCATTATTTTTTATTAGAGCAAATCATTTAATAAAAATATGGATACACAATAATTATTATAAATATTAAATGTAACACTATACGTAATATTTATCATTGTTATTATGACTTCGTTATCAATTATGCGTATCATGTTTTTTTAATAAATTTATTTAACAATTAATTTATTTTAATGAAACCACTACAATTATTTTCATAAATGGAAAAAAATATGTTACAAATTGATTATTTTGGAACCGGTATAAAATTTACGATTTTAATTTTTTTTAATAACTTTATTATTAAAACCTCAAATTGTGATATTTAATTATTGAAGACAATGTTAGCGATTTTTAAACGAAAGTTTAATACAGAAAAATCAGACAGCAATCGTATCTTTTTCTGATTTTTCTGTTTAAAATGTTCGTTTAGTAATCGCTAACATTGTTCTCAATAATTGTAAATGATGGTATTGTAAGAGTTGCATTAAAAAATAATAATAAAATGATGTAAGTAAACAAAAAGACCTAAAGGTTTTTTATTGTTTTGTTAGTAACAGGAACAATTAAATTAAATAACATTTATCCAATTTATTGAATTGCACAACGCAGGGATTTCAATCAGGGGCGGTTGTATTAACATTTCATCTCCTGGCCACAACAAAGCCCTCAGATAAACAACGCTAACACAATATGAATTTAATTCTGTATCAAAAGAGTTTTTCCCCTGTACCGGAGATGAGCCTACTTCCGCCCACGTGGTGGGAAAGTGGTCAGAGCATCGGTAGTTCCGGACTGGTAGCTACTTCCGCTCTCAAAAGATCCGACCGGAAACGAGATGGTGCAGTGATAAGTACTGAATGGGTGTTGAACTCAAAGCAAGGATTCAGCGGAGTGAATTTTGAAATACGATTAAATGTATCCATGTACTGTGTTCATGATTTGGAATTTAATATAATAATATACATGTCTTGAGTTTTGGCTGTGGGTACAATATATATTTTTTTTATTTTACAACTGATTCCATGTCTGTTAAAGATGATTTTGAAAAATCCATACCAAATTAGAATCTTTTTTTTTTTAATTTTTGTTAAATTGAGAGATTTGTACCAATAGACTAAATAAGATAATTAGAAATGCCTTCCTTATAAATTGTTATGAAAAAAATTGCCACTGACTACTTTTAATTTTAGTTCTAGACAATTTTGCACGCGGTCTGTCTTACCCTTGTTTGAAATTGTATATCGCCATCCCATTTAAATTTCGTAATCATGGTGAAACGTAGTTTGTATAGAAATATAGATCCAAATTCAAGAATTCTTCTACGCCTCTAAATATTCGCTAAAATTGATGTCCACGTTCCATTGTCTCATATTCCGATAGATACATATCTTCCTTTTTTTAAATAATGGCATACAGAGCTCCGGGCCAAAAAGATCCCTTTCTCTTACATCATCGGTTTAGAATTGTTTGTAGGAGAACATATCTTCCTAGCGCTTGGCAAAATGACGGTAAAATCCTCTAAACAATAAAACCGATTTTAAGTACGTTATTACCCCAGCGTTTTATTCGACCTGTCACATTACTTATAATGTTGTCACATGTCATATTATAAAACAGTCATCCGTAAAAGACTTTTTAAGGTTTCCAACAGCATAATTCATATTTTATTTATGCATGCTTTATTATTTCTCAAAATTGATCGAAATGGTAATACGGTCTACTACTCGTATATTTCTATTCTAGAAACAAAGTTTCCAAGGCGTAATCGCTGAGTTACAGCTTTATTGTGAAATTATTGTCTATTAAGGCGATGCACTAAGTCGTGTAATATTTTAAATTGAGCCGCTATCAATAATAACCCTTACGTAGATGGCGATAAGGTTTAAATTCCCGCTTAACACCATCCGCCTGTTTTGATTTATGCAAGAAAAAAACATGGCCAAAAAGTGCCTTTTATTTTATTTTGTGGATGTTCAGGAATAAATATTTAATTTTTTTTCGATCATTTTATAAATAACTTAATTTGCCACATTATACAATAAAATCATAACCGAAAATGGGTTCGTAAGTAGGAGATTTTGAACTTTAAAGCAGTTTTCATAGGCCTTTACATTATTTTTTTCTGGGCTCATAAAAAGACTTATGTAAAAAATACTCGATTATTTGAAAGGCCAAGATGTATTCTACTCGCAGTATTTAATTAAAGCATATGAAACATTTCTAGGCGACCAAATTTTCAAACCAAAAACACATGATTTTGCATTACTACGTATGGCATCGCCTTAAGCGATATAATTTGTCACAATTATAAAATAACATACATAGTCGCATCCAGGCGCCGATTGTTGAACAACAGATAGACGCCCTCGAAATGTGGTGATGGGATAAATGTTAAGGCTTCCATGGAGAGGCGTACTAATATATTTATTCTGAAAGAACTTGGCATCCACGGTAGACTAACAGCTGTCTAGTGACCCAATGACTTGTAGGAACAGTCAGAGGCTTTAAGAATCATTTGATGATAGCTTCATTTAAAAGAAGTAGAGTCTTGATATAAGAACCAATAAAGTTACCCATCTGGTCGTTAAAACGGTTCGGAAAAGTGTCGGGTGCCCTTGACTGTCTAGGGCCTTGTGGTTATTTTAAGATGCTTTGGACGCGTTGCTCGCCGCTAAGGGATCCAACCTAGGAAATATAAGCGAAAGAGGGTCACCAAGGCGCCGAAGAGACCGAGCCGGTGAATCCCAAGAAGTGGATGAGCCTTGCCTACCGAGAAAATTGGAGTGGGGGTCACGACCCTCTGCAATGAGGAACCGATTCAAGAAGTAGATAGTTTAAATATTAACAGCCTACAGATGTCTATAGCAGGGTGAAACCTGTCGTGTCAAATACACCATCGACAATGGTTGCAAAATCTAAATCAGCCAAAGATATAAAAGGCGTCATGAAATTTGCAAAATTTACTATTAACTACTCTAAATATATTCATTTAGTATACCCGCATCCTGGACGAAGCCGGTTAGTAAACATTGTATTTTCCAATTTACCAATACAGACACAAGCAACAGCGGAAATGATTCCCCCTCAATAAAATGATAAATTTCATTTCCGATGCAAAACAACAAAGCGCCATTTGCTTTTAATCAAACAACTTTTTGTCCAATGCAAATCAGCACAGACCGAGTGGAGAGAGGCAAGAGAGGTACGGCGAGGATGTACGGGCAGAATCTCAATTGATTCCGGGGTGAGGTACTTTGAGCGTGGGTACTCGATCGCGCGCGTGTAGGTGCACGCGGTTGCGGCTGCGAGCACTTTCAGGCACGCTTCACTCAGATGCGTCTCTGATTGCGGAATTTCACAATCGAAATCTAATTTCGCATTTTCTGATTGTTTGGGTTTAATTTATGCGCTGCTGGCTTTCGTCTAGATAAGATTTTCTGTGCTTTGGTAATGTTGAGTGGTTGTTGAGTAAACAAAAAAAATTCAATGCCCATCGGATGTTTTAACGCACAAGATTTAGTTTTGGTTCCTAAATAGGTATATGTTCATAAATTTATATTTTTATTCTCTATTTTCTTCTAATCTCCTTTCATTCTTTTATCTTTTTTTGATTCTCTAGCTTATTAATTTCATCTAAATAAAAAGTAAAATTTCAATTTGATAAACTCACATGTCAATAATTTTTTACTATATTGCTATTTTTGAATTATCATATTTGAATATTCTTTTAGTCTATTCTCTACGTTTATATTATTTAAAATATATAGTTAGCAACTTCTTATATCAACCAAGAAAACTTTTCAAATTATTTATAAAGTGCAATAAGTAAAAGTCAATACACTAGACAAAACAAGAATCGCATTTAATAAATCTGCCTATTTCTGACTGCCCTAAAACAGGTAATCTCCTGTAAGATCTACCGGATCTGCCCTGATGATGGACACTGCAACGCTGTCCGAAACGTCGGCTAAAGAAGGAGTTAGCGCAACATGGCATAACACCCCAAAAATAAACAACAAAAAGGTAATCTCCTAGTTGGACAGCCAAAGATCACTGTAATATGTCATGTTTTTTTAAATTAATAAATAAATAAAAATAAATAAATAAATTAATTAATTTTAATATAACCATCGAGATGGGCCAACAAATGTGCAACGTAAAAATGTAGTCGATGTTTTATCTCACACATAGAAAACTTACTTAAAATATTGCTAATGTATTAAAAATCTATTATAAGAAATTTTTTAAGTATTTAATATATGAATTGACAGATTTCCTAACAAATTATTAGTAAATCTCGAATGTTTTGTGAAGATGTCAAAAAACGTGCTTTTAATAATTCTAATGTTTTCGCATTTTGTCACTACATGATAACAGGAACAAGCGCAGCTGGATTAACACGTGTTCTGATATATTATGAAACAACTAATAGTTTGTTAGAAAATGGAATGTTATCACGTTTTTAACAGGATTTTAATAAATTAGTAATTCTCATTTTTTTCCGAACAACTTTCAAATTTTCAATCGTTATTGCATAGTTACCTATCTTACATTATTATTTATTACCTTCAGACAAAATTGTCTAAAGATCCTCATAAAACGAATTTAAACAACACCCCATCAACCCTCATTTTCGTGATTTATTACACAAGAAACTTATTTCCCTTTTAAAATGATAATTACCTATGCCTTTTCGAATCAGGCAAGCCTCCTCCGTTCTTGGAAGAGTTTTTCTCCGATAAGCACTGGCAACTTAACCCCACATAAATACTCATTATCTGAATTGGATCCCATTTGATTCCCCGGGGAGGAGGAGTGGTATAAAAGGAAAAACAAAAACAACAAAAAAAACTTTCACGAAAGAAAGCTAATCAACGGACTTGAAGGGGACCAGAGAAATGCCATTTATTTTAATTGTAATCTGGTAACATGTAGCCAAGTTTCTTGACTATATTTTTGATGTTGTTGTTTGCGATTTGGATAAGTTGCGTGTTTTGATGCAAAAAAAAACTGTTATTATTTTATTTTTAAGCAATAATGATTAGCCTGAAACACCTACATAATTTTGAGACATTCCGCCAATGGGAGTTGAACCCGCATACTTTTGAATGCCGGTAAAGTTCTCTATCAATTCCCGTTGGCGGCATGTATTTCAATCGGCCACCATCTTGAAATGAAAACAGGACGTACAAAAAAAATTACAGACTGACGAAATGGATACCAGTCCAGTTTGGACAGGAGAGGACTTCGCTACGCTTAGTCAATAATAATCAGTGAATGAAAAATCAGTTTTCATACATTAAAAAGGCTCCCAAATAGTAAATATCGTAGCATAATGACAACGCCATCAAATGAATCACGTTAAAAATGCACCTTTTTAAATGGGTCTATTTTAGTAAATGGAAGTAGGTACCTACTTACCTACCTGAGTGGATTCATAGTTCACTTTAATCGGTGATTATTTTGCCATTTCGCTCCTAACGGCCGCTTGACACGCCAACTCAACGCAGTGCGGTCTTTATCATATTTCAGGTTAACTGCATTTATGAATAGTTAAATAGTTTTATTTCTATCTTGGGCTAAAGAAACGTTGCATCATAATAAATGGAAAATGTTTCCACGTTTGCATGGGATTAAAATCAACTCACGAATGCTAGCTATTTGTTGTACAGGTATTTTGCGGAAAACCCATGTTATCAATATGTGTTTAAATATATATAACAGATAGAGGTTATTAGACATTAGATGTCTTTTTATTATATCATACCAGTTACAAGGCCGGGCCACTCATTCAAATTAGCCCCCTAAATTGTATGGGATTTTACAAAAATTTAAGCTTTATTTTTTTTTCAATTTATTCTATTAAAACATTTTAAAATGTTTTAGTTAATTCTAATAATATATATAAGTACAAGTTAGTAGGTTGATTTCGTTCAGTGTCCCGGCCTTGTAATCGAGGAGGTTTTGGTTAAATCCTTCGCTCAGAGTTCCTCTCTAATTGCGCAAACAATATTTACAGTTAAAATGAATATTTTTTTAAATATTAACCCCACAAAAGAGGCCCTGGGGAAAACAATTTCCTTCGGGGCCTATGTCATTTTTGCAGGTGCAGTGTTTGATTGTGGAGGGTTTTTAAGGAAAGGAAGGAGATAATGTTCTGGAAAGGAATTGGGGTATGTTATGTGTATGAAGGTAGCGAAAAGAGGAAGAAGATGGAGAAGAAGAAGGTGAGGAAGCACCAGGCTGTTCAGATCAGGTTGCCAAACATGGCTAAAGCCATTTCAAGCAACGCTTAAATTCTGAATGGTAGTCTTGCACCAGGGCGATATTGAAAGTATCTTCCACTCTAGTGAGATCTGACTAAATTATACTGAGGGAATAACAGACGTGTTTAAAAATATTGTTCTATAATTTTATAACCACAAAAATGCATTTAATGCAAGCATTTTTGAGTAAATATAAAATATCTGCAAGCAATCGTATCACAAATCCACAGGCAAACAGGGCATGACATTTTGAAATGCATCAATAAAAGTTGCATCGTCATTTATTTGACCCGTTTTATTCAAATGCTATTGCAGATATCGTTTGGGATACGCGAAATCTCTTCGTCAAATATGTGTAACATCATAAATCATGTCGATCTTTGAACCCCACTGCAAACTGCCCCTAGCTACTATGAGATCAACCCTTTGCATTTGGCTACAAAATCCTGAATCCAGAATCAAAGCCCCAGAGGACTCTGTTTATCAAAACACTTAGCATTTTAATGTGTAGTGTAAATATGGGGATTCAGTGTAGAGCTTTGTTAGATACGTGGAAATAATTCCGTCAAATCAAAATTAATTTGGCAAATATTAGTTTTACAAGGTTTTATGAAAAATGTATTTTAAATAAATTATCTGAAGAGTTGTTTATATAGTTATGTAATGATGTAGGGGGTCACTGAACAAGGTATCAGAATGTAATAATTTCCCAAAAAATTCTCAATTATTTTGCAATTTTTATTTTTATTATTTTAATGGAGAAAATACAGACACAGACAGTAATAAACATGACAGTAAAAAACATTAAATGCGGAATATGCTTGCGTCCTAACTATTTCTTATTATGGTAGCCTTTAAAAATAATAATAATAAGCCTTTACAAATATAATATTACAAAAGTAAGTTAAATTAATAACTAAAATATGGACACTGGAAAAAATCCCAGAGGAATGGCAAATAAGCATAATATGCCCAATTCATAAGAAAGGTGACAAATTAAAATGCGAAAATCATAGAGGCATATCACTTCTAAGCACAGCATATAAAATCTACACCATGATACTGAAACAAAGAATTGATAAACATGCAGAAAACCTACTGGGAGAGTATCAGGCAGGCTTCCGCACCGGCAGATCCACAACAGACCACCTGTTCACCGTCAGACAGATCTTGGCAAAGTGCTGGGAATTTGACATAGACATACACCAACTATTCATTGATTTCAAGCAAGCATATGATAGCATAGATCGGGAATGTCTATATGACATACTACTACAATTCCAGATTCCACCTAAATTGGTTAGGCTCATAAAAGCCACAATGTCAGACTCAAGATGTCAGGTCAAAATAGACGGAGAATTGTCGGAAGAATTTACAGTATCACAGGGACTTAAACAGGGGGACAGTCTGGCTCCCACTCTCTTCAACATTGTGCTCGAACATGTAATACTAAAAACACTAATAGACACTGGCTCCAATATTTGTTTCAAGAGCAGTCAAGTTGTCGGATATGCGGATGACATCAACATTGTCGGAAGATCAATTTCAGCCATTAAGGAGGTCTTCGACCCTTTAGGAACAGTGGCGCGGGAAGTAGGACTGCGAGTTAATGTTGACAAAACAAAAATGATGGTACAGAGCAGGAACCCTTCACACAGAAGAAGAAGTAGCACACTATTTAAAGACAACTACTCATACGAAGTGGTCGATCAATTCACCTACCTGGGCTCCAGCCTGACAGAGAACAATGAGGATCCAGCAGAAATCAGAAGGAGAATCACAGCAGCCAACAAAACATACTTCTCTTTGCTGCCAGTGTTTAAGTCACGTAGTGTCCACAGAAAAATGAAAATAACCATATATCTTATATATATTAGACCATTGTAAGAACTGTATTGGCATATGGATGTGAGGCGCTGACACTGAGAGTAAAGATGGCTGAAATGCTGGATACTTTTGAAAGAAAGGTGCTGAGAAGAATATGTGGACCCGTGAAAGAGGGCGAACAGTGGCGTATCCGGCACAATATAGAATTGTACGATATATATAAGGCCCCTAGCATCTCTGCACACATGAGACTCCTCAGGCTGAGGTGGGCTGGGCATGTACAGAGAATGCCGGATACACGTGTCCCAAAAAGAATTCTGACTGGTCACCCAGGTGGAAAGAGAAAAGTGGGAAGACCCAGACTGAGGTGGGAAGATGAGGTAAGAGGGGATGCAGCACAGCTTCTCCAGGTGACAAACTGGAAGTCAGCCGCTGAGGACAGGAGGAGTTGGAGGCAACTGTTGCAGGAGGCCAAAGCTCGAAATGGGCTGTAGCGCCATCGAAGAAGAAGAAGAAGAAGTTAAATCAATAATTATTAATAAAAAAAATAGGAGAATGTGCGCAATATCCCTTAACAAATGTTAACAAATAATTTTTAGAGTATAGAGGGTAAAGTTAATTGATTCGGAAATGTTATTTTATCGGGAAACAGCTTTCAATTTTCTACTAAAGGTACTGCATGTATCAAAAAATATGACGGAATCCTTCAGGTTTTGATTTTGTTTAATCAATTCAAACATTCTTCTGATTGGATCCTTGAATACTATAAAAGCCTGAGTTAACCATTTACTATAAATGGAGTTGTGGCCATTCAATGTGCACAACAAAAAAATATTTCGGCGCATTTCAGGTGAAGAAAACAACAAATAATTACACTAATTAAACAAATCATATATTTGACACATTTAGGTACTTATAGCTCTTACCCCCAGGTGTAAATGTGTTGAGGTTTATATATATAATTTAACCTAATAATCTTTTTTTTTTAATCGAAAAGTAATAAAACAATATTGTTTGAGCATTATGACAGATTTGAATAAACCAACTATGTAATTAATTAGTTCTAATTTTCAATGCCTGCTAAGAATTTAAAAAAATAATCGTCGATCTCTTTAACAGCCGTTTTTCTAGTTTTAAAACCATTAACAGTTATCATAAAAATCCCTACACACCCATTAGAAACATGTAAAACATACTAAATCAATATATTTCACTATTTTTTCTCATGCCATTTACTATGTATTTTTATAACAACATTTTTAAATAAAAATGTTTTATATGTGATATATTTTAAAAGAATTTTATGAAAATACTTCATATTTTTTTTGAAATGTACCTAAAATGTACATGCAAGATATATAAACTTTGTAATACAGTTGAACGAGCCTACATCCATCAACAAATGTGAACCTTATGTATTTGTAGTTTTGCGCGAGTTGTGTCAAACCCTTATTAATCAAACCCTTCAAAATTAAAAAATCTTCAATCTTAATAACCTAAAATTTATACAGCCCAGTTATGCGTTATTTCACTTCAAGTGTGCTTCACTATAATTAATTAAAAAATAATAATTTAGTATTCAGTGGTCATATTCTAAAAACTCCAAGAGTGCTCATTACATAATATTGAATAAATAATATGATACAAAAATGCACAGTGTATACAATGCAATGACAATAAAAAAAATACAATTCTACTACAGCACAGGACAATAATCATAACTGACATGACATAAAAAATATACAGTACATACAAAGCTATGATAATAGAACAATAAGTAAATAATAACAGAGCTATCATAGCACAGGACTATAATAATAATTAATATGATATTAAAAATATATAGTACGTAGGTACAAAACAGTGATAAGAGAAGGAACAAAAAAATTACAATAATAGCACAAGACAGTAATATTTAACCTAATAGTACGTACAAAGCAATGATAAGAGAAAAAATAGTAAATATAATAATAAACACCTAAATTTTTTTTTGACCACTTTAATTTTATTAATATTATCCAATTTTTTTTGGCTTAATAATAAGAAGGATAATTTAGAAGCACTCAAAATCAGAAAATCCCTAAATAATAAGGACGGGTTGTTTCGGAGAATTTGAACAATTCACAGAACTTGAATAGGACTTTCACAGAACCCGAAAATGAACGTTGAAATTGAATGAATTGTTCAAATTCTCAGAAACAACCCGTCCTAAATCTAGTGTAATGAATAACCAAATCAATCTATCGTTTGGTCCGATTCTAGAGATATTTTGCTCTGTTCTTCCTAGAAATCCCGTAACTACCCCTATCATTTTGTCCACCTCTCTTTCATACACCTAAAGTTTTTTTTGTATCGACATACATTGTCGATATTTTGGATCGTAGATTAGTTTTTAATTTTCTCCTGATGAAGGAAGGGTTCTTTCGAAACCGGTATAGTTTAAATAAAATTATATGGTCAAAAATAAATTTTATTTATTTTTTATTGTAAATTATGAGTCAAAAATGTAATGTTTTTAATAAATTCGAAATAATTCATAGTAAAGGTGCTATTATATCACAGGACAAAACAAGAATATTAATACTGAAATGTAATATTAAAACAGGAGACAGTTTGTGTTCAGAAAAAAGGACATACTGAGTAGACAATATTAAACATAAAAAGTACATTAAGGTGGAAACCGAAAGCAAACAATTGGAACTTTGAGAATATAGCTTATTATAAAACAGTGAAACTTTCATTAACCCATGAAAACCTACTACAGTTCAATCCAACCTTGATAAAAGCACAATAATTGTTTCCTATTTTGTGTGGAATCTAAATCAATAAGACACCATGGTATATTTTAATGGCCTCCAGTAGAGATTTGTATAACATCTGACTGTTTAATATTATCTGTCAAGAGAGAAGCACTTTCCCTAAAATGTGTAACAAAATGTTTTGAAATGTATAATTGAAAAGTTCTGGCGTTTGTTTGAGCTTTGGGAAGTTTTTGGACAACTTTGTTCTGCAAATGGTGAATTTCCCATAATGTATTTCCAAGCCGTATTTAATCCTCGTAGAAGATCACTTGACTAGACTAAGCAATACTCAATAAAGAAAAATTAATAGGATTAGACATAAAATAAAACTGGAAATGGAATAGCTGGAAAATATTTTTGGTTTTTCCCAAAAAATTTATGCATATTTAATAAATTATTCACACATGTTAATAAATTATTCAGACATGTTAATAAAATATTTACACATGTTAATAATAATTATTATTAAAAGATATTAATTTGAATACTTTTATGTACTTTAATTAGTATTGGAGTACCATAATACCAATATATTATTGCAAGAATGTATCTTCAGGCTAAGACACAGGTCACAAAAAATATATTTACTTTATTTTTGAGATTAGCACGAGATACGACAATATGACAATAGAAATCTCTAGAGAAAATCTGTATCTGTTTATATGTATTAAGCATATTATGTTCCGTAGCTTTGCGTGCGAATGTTTGGAATTGGATAGAACACATTTTATATTGGGGATGCGAGTATTACCAACTGTATTACGTAATGTTGTCATCAATCTAATAATTGCGATAATTTCTTCAATAATTGCAAAATTACTTTGTGGTGTTATTTTAATTATTTGGAAATAAAATACTTTTTATTCACCACTGTTTAATCAAAAGGATAAATAAATTACTTCTTTGAGTGGTGCATATATTTTTTTTTATTTTCATATGATTGTGATAATAGTTTTTTGTTCACTATTTTCTAATTTTTGACTTATCAGCATATTTTAAGTTTTTCAACAGAAATCACATGATTTGAAACAACCTTCCCACGTTATACAAGGATTATAAGTACGTTAGTATAATAGCTCAATATTAACGTACAAAAATTAAGTACGTAAATAACAAAAAATTGGATTTGTGGCTCCAGAAATCATAATATTGTCATGCTGTATTTAAAATTTTATTTACTTGTATATTTTTAATGAGTTTTTGCAAATGGGATATACCCTATACCCTGGCGGATACCGTGATTTTTAAATAAAGCTCGCAAAGTCTTCACACACCCCAATCAATTGAACTCGAATGCAAAGGAGTGTAGTTAAGCCGCTTCGAGTAAATCCGTTAACGATCGGGTAATCCCGCTACCCTGGTTAGGGCGGGAGGAGGGTAGGGTGGGCAGGAAGGGGTATCCACCCTAGCTTATCTAAGGGCATAGGGGAAGGGAATATTGAAAGTGTTATCACGATTTTGTGTGATAATGAGGTAGGTGCTTCCCTCTGACAGAAGGGTAGTTTTTTCATGGTAGCAACGCTTATCTGGGCGAAATGAAATCAAGGTATTGACTCGGGGACTCTTAGAGATCGGAGATTGGATTTAATCTGTTTAATTTAAAGTTTACTTTCTGGCAATTTATTTAAATGAGGCACTCATTGCATTGCATCAGCTCGTACTTGGAAGATATTTCCTGGGAACTGATTTATATGATTAACTCGAAAGTTTTAATTTGTTTTATAAGGAGTATTTACATCAAATTTATTTTTCCAAAAAACCACATATTGCAAAACCCATTTTTCATCTTTTCGTCGTCAACTCTGGAAAAACTCTGGGCTCTGGAAAATTATTGGAGGTTAAAAAAACAAAATGTCCATTATTTCGCTTACCTTAATGAAATATTTTAAACTAAAACTAAACATTGTTGTTCACATGCATGCCAGATCAGTGTTACTTGAATTTGCTGGTATTTAAAAAAACCTCAAGCGCTGTCAGTTGAAATTTTCTATGAATAACTAAAAATTTAAAAATGCTTATCTCATTTATTTTTCTTTCTGATAGCTTAAAAGCTTTTTAGATAAACTTATTCGAGTTCATCAACTTTCCAAACATTTCTGTTTTGCAAGTACGTTTCACTTATTTTAAATTAAGTTTGCATATTAAAACCTACGAATCAATTTTAGTCAAACATTCGCTCGCTACAAATAATATTCTGCTTTAATCTTCTCACGTCGGAGTAAATATGCACACAATCCGTGGAATTTATTCGCTTTGCGTTTTCCTTAGCGTTATTTTTCTATACGTATTTCTCGTCACGTCTTTCTCAATTCTAAGACAGTGCGGTTTAAATAATAATATTGCATTTCCTCAAGTTTCACAAATAAAATTCACCATCTTCAAAGGAAAAGTGTTGAAAGAAACTGCGAGGCTACTATCCGATGCGTCGGACGTAGAAAAACTTCATTTTACATTGGTTTTATTTGGCTTTTGCGAGGAACGGTTTTTAAAAGGCAAAACAAGTCAAAGCTTTATGGTGAACTCGACGAACAGCAAGTAAATCAAATAGAATTAGGGGTGGCTGTCGGAAACTCTTTTTACAGAATGCACAGCGCACACTGTAAATTACTGTACATGTACCACAGGGTGGAACATTCATTTTTAAAATATCAGTAAATGAGATTGCACTGCAAAATAGTGACAATGATTTTAATTACCACATTTGGTTTTGTGTCACATTGTACGGTTCCCGAAATTATAAACCGGTTAGATTTTTTTTTTAATGATGTACTCGTAGTCAGAGACGATTCCTTTGTATGTGCATTTGTGCATTGCACTGTTTGTCTTCAGTCTTCACATAACTTACAATGACATCTGTTCCTCAGTTATCGATTTACGAAAGTACGCTCCACACATAATTTACACCAGGTCATTATTTGAGCAAAAAAGCTTCTAGTATAAGACTCCAGCGCCAGTGCAAACGAGACGTGCATATTTTGTGCACAAAACATTGTTTTACCAAATTACATGCGAATAGGATCAGGCAATATCGAGACAGCTCGTTCCACCGAATGGTATCATGAGCGAGACAGATTGCGGCAAATCACTTGTCGGACCAGTACAGATGTATAATTCACCCCGTGTCCTGAAGGCAACTGAATTTTGCACCACTTTGGTCATGCGTATTCCAACTCGACTGCAAGGATTTCGTTTAGGAATACTAGTACAACGTTAGCGCTATAACATCTATGGATACATTGACACTCGTGTATGGTAAATTTAAACAGTTTAGCGATGAATAATTGCGTGTCCTTTACTATTGAAGTTATTTTGCAAACGCTGACTGAGCAGTATGATTTATTAATTTATTTTATAAATATAAGTTAGTGGATTGAATTAATTGCAGTACCTCCCATTAGTTAATTTGCTACACCTATGTTAGATACTACGCACATTTGCTGGTAATTTGCGGATTAATGTTCAATAATTAATAAAGTTAAATTTTTAAGTTTCTTATATAGATTCAAGAAACTTGAATTGAATAGGCAGGTTTTACCAATCTTCCCCTCTCACATGTCGATCCCTTTCCTATTTCTTTCAATTACACTATTCCATTTTGAACTCCAAGCAGTTTTTTCTAGTGTGAATAAATAGGAAAAAATCAATGGAGAAGAATAAACGGTTCGACATAGTATGCAGGTACTTATGAATACGGAGTGGAGAGGTATTCTAATCAAATATTGTTTAATTTCATTATCATCAAGTAGGACAATTAATACTCTTTTTGTTTCATAAATTGCAATGCATTACTCAAGCAAGTATACCATGTACCATAACAGACATCGCGTACAGTGTACAGTATCCTTTGCAAAGCAGCCCGGCGCAAAGGTTTTCAGAAGAATCTGCCACGAAACCAATGCCTCATTAAAAATAATCATGCTATTAATGCAGAGAGTCGAGGGATCTGAATAGTGACAAAATACTTACAATTTCAAAGAGATTGTTAAAAATCCGTCACCTAAAAATAATGCCTTAATGAGTGAACAATTTCCCGTTCATTCTATACTCTACAAGTAGCTTCCACAAGGGTCTGTGACGTTTTTTAAAAATGCGAAAAGAATACTAATTATTTGAAGCAAGCATGTTGCATATATTAAAATTTATTCAATGTTTTATGCGGCGGGAGACTCGACGCGTTTTTTATTATTTGTTTTAACTGGGGGGTGATAAAAAGTCCAAGGGTGTTTAAAACAAGCCTGGTAATTTTTAATCCCGGGGTAATAAGTGCGGGTGCATACTTCACCTTAATTAAATAGCGTTGGTTAGAAATTATTATTCATAAAGGTGCATGTTTACCGCGGGAAGAGGCTTTATGAAGAATGTAAAGGCTTTATTGTGTCTGTGGCGTTATTGCCAGACGGTTAAAACACTCAGCAACTATTCAATGTTGTGAAAATTGCCTTCTGATGCATAGATAAGTTAGAAAGAAACGTAAAATTATTAAAAGAGTTAATTTGATAGACGATTAATCACCATTTTACCACGCTCGAAAAACTTTTATTGTATTTCCAAACCGTTAAGATTATTTTTAAATATGTTTAACGTAATCCAAAATTGTTTTGGGGGTAATGTGTTTAAATCAAAGTCACAACAACAAAATACTACGTATTCTGTGCATATAAATAGGTGTGATCGTTCACTAAAAATTTAAAAATTTTAAAAATTCAAAGGGTTTGTTTTTAAGAAATAAAAAATTCCTACAGTAAATTAATTTCTTTCCACGAAAATACAAACATTTTTGTGAAATTTTATTAAGTATGAACGAAAACTATTTTATATTATTGTAGAAAGTAATCACTTTGTGGTTTGACATATTTAATAAAATAAAATAAAATATTTTTTGCTTTAAAACCATGAGTTTTTAATATTTTTTAGAACCGACCGGTTTCGCTTTACTCAAGCATCTTCAGGGTACAAATTATTACTAGAAACTATTTTCCTTTCTGTGGAGTAGAATCAAATGTCTGTAAATTATAAAAATTGTTGGACAACTTGCGTACCTAAGTATCTGCCTTTAAATTCAGGAATTATGGGTTCGATTTCCTATCTAGCGCCAAATGTGGGTAACTAAGCACAAAATTCATCATTGTTTCTACCAGGTATGAGTTTTGTGATGCTGATAATTAACTTTAATTTACCATAGATACCTACAGTAATTAGTATTTCGATTGAAAAAAAATTTTGGATGGTCAAAATCATTGCCCACCTACGTAGATAATTAGTTGCGATTCCATTGTAATCGAAAAAGTGGACTACATTGGATGGATTGCCAACCGTCGACGATTCGTCATACATGGAGAAAAATGATCCCGTTAAAAAAATTAAAACATACCAATTTTTTGATAAAATATAAGTCATTCAGAACATATCGAGAACATACGTTATTTTCCTTACAGATATCATTCAAAATCTCAAAGCGACACTATCAGTAAGTCAATATCAAACTAGATACATACCTAACCTGCTAAACATACTATTCAAAGAAATCCTTAAATCTACCGGATGCAATGACGAAAACAATTATAACTCCGATCCTGAAATCGAGACTGCCTGACATGACCAACACCAGCAATTACCGTTCAATATCCCTAGCAACTATAACTGCAAGACTATTTGAAAGGGTAATTTTAAATTAAAAACAAATAAACTGGTGATTAAAGACAACCAGATAGGTTTTAAATGTAGACTATCCACTAATATGGCAATGTACACTGCAGAAAAAATCATAGAATTCTACAGGAAACGAAAAAGAAAATCCATGTAAAGCCTTCGATAAGGTCTGCCATAAAACCTTTTGGGAGAAATTGAAAGCTAGAAATATACCTACATATGTATATAAAAACACACTATCCAAGGACGGTATATTATGTTCCTCATCCTGTTAAATGTAAACATGGACGAGTTATCGAATCGCTTCGACATAAACCTGTCGATCTGTGAAGAATGAGCAGCACAATACTCGTATAATGTACAGCCCGAAGAAGACGTAACTGATTGCGTTGCACCACCCGATATCGAATCCTGATATGAGTTAAATACTCCCCGTACACTTCAATAAGGCAAAAATAAATATGTGACGAACTTAAAATATCTGGGGATCATAATTAATCAAGACCTATTGGAAGATGGCGACATTGAAATACAGAGGAGAAGTATCAGCATAGTGTTTAACATGGTTGCCGGTAGATTTTGCAAATGCAGCAATAATGTTAAAAAAACATTAGTCATTGCACTTTGTACTAGCCTGTATTTTTGTGAGACATGGTGTCCCTACCGAACTTGCTCCATGGAACGACTACGAATCCAATATAATAACACCTGCAGAATAATTTTTGGATAAGGAAGATACAGCAGCGCATCGACAATGTTTACAGAGCTATAACTGAATGCATTCGCCGGTCTGACCGGGTCACTGCCGCATCCTGGCTAAAGGTTTCCGCCAACACTTCTAGATTTTAACTGATATTTTATTAAAAACTCTGTCAATTCATTCGTTAAAAGTCTAATGATTTATATAAAGTCTTAACAGTCTTTCATATCAGTAAGTTTTCTCCGTGCCCAAGAATTTTATGTTAATAACCAAATAAAACGCCGGCTTGCGTACTAAGATAGTGCAAAAACAACTTCTTCATGTTTGACGTATATGGTCCCACCATGGCAGGGCAGCATACTCGCTGTTTCGTGTCTGTACCGCAAAGACCCGAATCAAACCGAATCCACAATCCGCTCCCCGCACAACGCGTACACGTAATGGAACACGCTTTAAATTCGCGTTTGTTTGGGCCTGACAACTCTATCGTTACGAGCGACAGACCAGTGAAAAATCACAATAAAATTGTAGGATTTGTAAATCTCATTGCTTTTCACAAGTATTGCCGTCCAGGTCTTGGTGGTGGGTGCGTCGGCCCACCTTCTGCTTGGCGGGCCGGTTGGGAGATGCTGGTTGAGGGAGACCCTTTACAACCGGTTACCGCTGTCCGGGCCGCTCGATAGTACAGGGGCCCGACCCTCAGGCTCACGACTAAGGGTGGGCTGCCCCATCAGCGAGTGAAAAAACCCTGCCACTGCTGTTGTGCCGGTTCGTGACCGGAGGGGACCCAGCAGCAGCGTTTGGGGCGCATTGGATGCCCTCTCCAGCCGGACTCTCCGTGCCTATCGCCTAGCACCGCAGTGAGTGGGCTGGAACCAAACGCTCATCACTCCTGGACAGCCTGAACCCCATATTCCTACCCACCCCTCATACCTTTCCATTCAGGCGTCCCCGGTGCGGGCCAAAACTGTTGGTAAATTTTGCCAACATTCGCGGTCTGCACACTAATTTAAATTCAGTTCATCACCATCTTTTGTCCCAACGTCCCAACCTTCTTTTCCTATCCGAAACTCAGATAGCCGAGCCGCCAGACTCCTCCTATCTGGACTGCCCGGGCTTTACCCTTGCAAGCAAGTTCAGACCCAAAGGAGGAGTCTGCCTCTATAGTCGAGCTGACGTCAACTGTGTGCGACTATTGAGTCTGGAAAACTCCAGATTCGACGTAATGTGGGTGCGCGTCAATCTTGCCAGTACGGCAAGATTCTACGCATGTCTATACCGCTCCCCGAACCATAGCGAATCAGACACTTCCGAGCTCTTCAAACATTTAAGAGATACTATTGATGATCTCTTGCCCCGCTACCCTTCGGCCGAGTTTATTGTTCTGGGGGACTTCAATGTTCATAACGAACCATGGTTGAAGTTCTCTGGCCCAACGGACTCGGCTGGCCGACAGGCGGAATCCTTTGCCATTTGCTACGGATTAGAGCAACTGGTACAGGAGCCTACAAGGGTTCCTGATGTCCAGACTCACCGTTCCAATCTGTTAGACCTATTCTTAACTACTGTGCCACACGGTTATAAGATTGACGTCACAGCGCCTCTGGGATCATCTGACCACTGCCTAGTGACGACATCAATCCCCGTTAGCCTCAGACCAACCAATGAGAGGCTGAGGAGAAAAGTGTGGCACTATAGGTCAGCAGATTGGTTCGGTATGCGGGCCCATTTCAACTCTTTTCCGTGGTCAGCTGTTTGTTTTCGGACTTCGGACCCTTCAAGATGTGCCCAGGAGATTGGTGAAGTCATCAAATCGGCGATGGATGGCTTCATACAATCAACTACTAAAGAAACTGGTGTGGGCTCAAAGCCGTGGTTCAGTCGACAATGCTCCGAAGCAGTTCGACGAAAAAACGCGGCTTACCGAGCCTACAACACATCTCGAACGCCCGAAAGCAGATCAGCATACAACAAATCGGCAAAGGAATGCAAGAGAATCATTAATAGGTCAAAATTCGAACACGACCTGCAGATCAGCAAAAAACTGGCTGCCTGCCCGCATGGCAGCAGAGCATTCTGGTCGCTTGCGGGCTCAATAGGTCGGAATTTTTGCAAACCCAGTTTGCCATCTCTTACCAGACCTGACGGCTCACTAGCAAACACCGCCACCGAAAAGGCTAACTTATTAGGGAAAATGTTTGCGGAAAACTCGACCCTCGATGACGGAGGTGCTGTTCCGCCGTCGGTTCCTCACTGCGGCTTCTTTATGAAAAAGCTGAGGATCCGGCATCGGGATGTACTCCACGTTATACGGGGGCTCGATGTTAACAAAGCTAGTGGACCTGATGGAATACCTGCCCTGGTATTGCAGAGGTGTGCTGCGGAAATAGTTCCAGTTTTGACAAAGCTCTTCAAAATGTCCCTGAAGTGTGGCACTGTGCCCTCTGGTTGGAAAAAAGCGGTCATTCATCCTATTCCCAAGAAAGGTGACCGCTCCAACCCGGCCAACTACCGCCCCATAGCGATCACATCAGTTCTGTCCAAAGTGATGGAACGTGTGATCAACGACAAACTGCTCACATACCTCGAGAAGAACAAAATTATCAACGACCGTCAATACGGATTCCGGCGGAACCGCTCGTGCGGTGATCTTCTCGCGTATGTGTCGCATGTTTGGGGGCGGTGCCTGGAACGTCACGGTGAGACCCAAACGGTCGCACTAGACATATCCAAGGCCTTTGACCGGGTCTGGCACCGAGGACTTGTCAACAAATTGCCTTCTTACGGACTTCCCGCATCCCTGTGTACGTGGATTGCTGACTTTTTAAGGGATAGGTCGATTCAGGCAGTTGCTGACGGTTTCACCTCATCCTCACACTCTATAAATGCTGGCGTCCCACAGGGATCGGTTCTGTCTCCGACTTTGTTTTTGTTGCACATCAATGACCTTTTGACATGTGCACCGATTCATTGTTACGCAGATGACAGTACAGTTCATGATAGCTTCTTGTTTGACAAGCCCCCAAAGGGCACACAAACTCCAACGGCTCGGAGGGCTTTGAAGCAGAGAATGGACGGTTATCTCGAGAGTATTTCCTCCTGGGGTAAAAGTAATCTCGTCGAATTTAATGTTTCAAAGACCCAATCCTGTCTGATTACGTCTAAAAGGGATCTAAATGATAATCTAGTCTCCTTCAACGGAAGCAATCTTCCGAACAGGCCTTCCATTGATATGCTTGGTGTAACTATAAGTGACCAGCTCAGGTATGGGGGCTCCATCGAAGCCAGAGTAAAGCTGGCCTCTCAGAAGCTGGGCGTACTGTACAGGGCCCGCAGATACTTTAATAGTACACAACTGCTGACCCTATACAAATCGCAAGTGCGCCCTACTGTCGAATTTGGCAGCCATCTCTGGTCCGGAGCCCCTAAATACCTGAAAAAAACCCTCGACTCTGTGCAAAAACGGGCGGTCCGTTTGATAGATTCCCCAATCTTAACAAACGGACTGCAATCTTTAGAGCACAGGCGTCAGGTAGGTATGCTGAGGAACTAGCGTCATTGATCCCTTCGGCACCGGTGCGTAGTCGGGATACACGCCAAACGCGTGCCCAACATTTGTACACGGTTGACACTTGTCACATGAGAACGGGTCGCTTCTACGATTCGTTCTTAAGTTCAACAGCTCGGCTGTGGAACGAACTGCCGGCCTCTGTGTTTCCTCCCTCCTACAACATGGGACTCTTCAAGACCCATGTTCACTCCTTCCTCTCCACAAAAAGACCCTCCACACAGCATCCCCAAAGATGACATAGGCCCTGAGGGAAATGATTTTCTTCAGGGCCTCCTGTGTGGAGTTAGTATAAAAAAAAAAAAATAAATAAAAAAAAAATAAAAATAAAAAAAAAAAAAAATAAAATAAAAAAAAATTGCCATTTTTTGACTATTTTTTTGCTAGTTTTTTTTTGACTAATCAGACAGATCTTATAACTTATAGAAACATAAACAAAACTAACACAAACTTAAAATACTTTTTTTTAAATAATAAAAATAAAATAACGATATCTCCGTAGGTGACTACTTTATCGCTTGTCTGAACAATCAGTTCCAATTTTGCCACTCGAGTTCCAAGAAAATTAATTAATCACGAACAACATCACAAACAACCGAAATAAGTGTGTTTGATCTTTTAATAAAATTGTCGATTGATTAAATTTTAACATCTGTTAAACCAAGAATCTTCACACCTCTCCAGGCTCCATTAAATTTATTTTATCAAAAACCCTAAAGAAATGCGAAAAATATGTTTCTTTTTCAAAGTAAAAATACCTACCAACGCGTTACAATTTTTTTAATGATGTTGACGCATTGAAATCTTTCTAATCGATGAAAAAATGCCGTTGTAATTCAGGACGCGACATTATCCAACCTCGCTAATGATTTTTATTTGAAATTCATTTAGAGTGTGGAACTGTGGAGGAGGAACTGATTCTATCATGCAGTGGTCATAAAAGTAAATATTTCGAAAACGGTTTAGGTTAGTAAAAATATTGACAGTTTTATCATAGCGCATTTTACTCAAATTCCATGTGAAAAATATTCATGTAATCAACTATTTTTATTGTGGGTACTGCACACCGGGAATGAAGGACGCCACTGAAACCAATGGGATATGTTGTGAAGCTAAATGAGGTTGAGAAGGAAATCAGATAAGGAAGCAAAAGATTGGAACATACCTGCACGGAGAAAACTTACTGATATTGAATATTGCTAATTTCTAAGAATCACTTCAAATTATTCGTAATGTATCGAACATGGAAAATTATTTTATTGCATTTAATATTAATTTCGGCTAAAGTTGCACACCTGCAAGTTTAATGACCCCTTTTTCCAAATCATAATATTTACCTGTTGAAAAATGCATCAATCTGTTACCAGGCGGCAAAAAGACTGGATCGAACATGAAACAGTTCGATAACCCTATTTTCTAAAACGAAATTAAAATATTAACAGAACCAGTCGCTGGGCGAAATATTAATCGCACCAAAATACTTGCCTTATGAAAACGCAAACATGTTTTTGCAAGCTGACGTCACAAAACCGCTTGTACGAGACATTACCACGAGTGGAAGGAACACCTCCAGTTACAACGCGATCTGTTAGAATTTAAAATTATAAATTCCTGAGTGTAAACTGAAATCTGTAGTCGCTTCCGTTCCTCCATCACGGAACAATCATTTTAAAGATTACAGCTATGTGCCACGAGCTGTTTACTGCCGGCACTCTATCAGCTGAGCCAGACGCATCTGTCATCATTACAATAATGGGGCGTCTCTGTGTGCCGGCCCTTATAATCAAATGACCATGCCGCCGCTGAATTCCTGCGACTGAACCAGCCACAGATGCTGACAACCTAAAAGCTGACGAATACCTGCTGGCTACCGACTGAACTAGCCAGTGCTGCTGATCACCTAGAGACTGGCCAATCGCTGCTGCATTGATGCTGACAACCTAGAGGCCAATTCTTCCTGGCTACCAACTGAATTAGCTATTGATGCTGAAAACCTAGAGGCTGGCCAATTCTTTCTGGCTACCGACTGAATTAGCCATTGATGCTGACAACCTAGAGGCCGGCCAATTCCTCCTAGCTACCAACTGAATAAGCCATTGATGCTGAAAACCTAGAAGCCGGCCAATTTTTCCTGGCTACCGACTGAACCAGCACTGAAGCTGACAACCTAGAGGCTGGCAAATTCTTCCTGGCTACCGACTGAATCAGCCAATGATGCTGATCACCTAAAAGCTGGCCAATTTCTGCTGGCTACCAATTGAACTGGCCACTGCTGCAGCACTCGCCTACGCCATTTGCTGTATCGTATGGCGCGATGATGCACAATGTGCTCCAATCTGAAATTATCGCTGAAAGAATTCCGATTGCCTCAGTTTTCTATCTGTGTATTAAAACCCAGTTGTATTGAAATACATACAACTATTTCTTGTGAATTGATTGGCTGTAAGAAATAGGAAGTATCTATAAGCTACACCCCTTTGAACGTTCTGTATACCAGTACAATACTTGTAATTAAAATGTGAATTTTGATTTGAATCGTCTTTCTTTTATGTTGGTTTGGATAGAACACCTCACGGTGTTTTATTTAAATCATTACCCAGGTTGAGGACTGATTTGTGCCGGTGCTTATTATTTACAGTATTTTCTTGTACAGGCACACACGTCCCATACATGTGATCCGGTTTAATTGCTGGCCCATAACTGATATTTTAATTTATACTTTTCGTAATATTTTTTTTTTTTAATTTTAATCTTTCCACATTTCGTCATTATGAAAGCATATGCAGGTTCATGAACACGTATTCCGATATGTTTTTTAAGAAACTTAAATTTACCAAGAAACGGCCTGTAGACCCATTTTTATCGAGATTACCAATAATTTTGTAATACAATATACTCATTTTTCTCCGTGCGGTTATTCAGATCTAGTCACCAAACACTACTAAAGCTATTTCAAGAAATTTATCGAATATGAATGGTGATCTTTCACCATGAATAGTCTGATATATAACGCTCTTTATGGTGATTTTTGTCATTTATTAGTCAGTATTAAACACTGCTCGAATTTGGGAATTTAAAACATGATCTCTGCCTTGCTGGGGAGGTGCACTGACCACAGAGCTAATTTGACAATATCATCTTCCGTCATTTTTTACTATATTTCTTAACGCATATTTAAACCTTTGTTGTTTCATATTTTTCGAATGAGAAGTGATTAGTAAATAATTAAATATCACAATTTGGGGTTTTACTACATAACTCATTTCATGGAAATAAAAATATTCGTCGATAAGTATAAAATAAGTTGCTTCAACCTTTAAAAAATCAAAATAACAGATTCTCAAGCTCTTTCACCGATTTAATTTCCATATCCGTTCTGACAGTTTGCATAAAGATCCTTTCAAACCTGAAAACTGAAATGGAAGCTGTAAACACTGGAAATCCATCGCACCAATTAGCTGGCGGAGGCTGTATTCACTTCCGCCCGTTGTCCTGGGGATGCGCCAATAATCCTGATTATGACATTAAATATGGTCGTCAAATGTATTTTAATGCACTTGTAATACTTAAATTATTGACCAAATGAATTTACAGAAATTTTGTTTGTATTTGACATGATTAATTTATTCTGATCGTTGATTTTACTAAATCATTCAATTAAATGTGTTTGAAAATATCAGGTTAAGTTCAGCTTTAATTTTTTTCTTGAAACTTTACTTTCGATAAAAGCGCTGAATGTTACGTTAAATGCGCAAACTTATTACCAAAACAGTCAAAAATTTTAATTTTAAAATATTTGTAGTAAAAAATACCTTTTTTCTGAATTGAGGTCCTCTAAAGAGACTCTTGAAAACTTCTCACAAAATATTGAAATCTGAAATTGTGAAAATCGAAAGTAGTTGGTTGAAAAACGTTCAGTATTTTAATTTTAAAAAAGCTGATGGTGAGTTCCGTCGTCATGAAAATAATACCGTTTTTTTCATCTCCATAAATCCATTTGGAACAATATTTTGAAAAAAAGTACCGTCACAATTCTTTAAATAGTATAAAACAATGTCGATATCATCCTCTGTCTGTTTATGCGCTTGGTTCTTCTAAACTACGCAACGGATTTTGATAGAGTTTTCATTATCATTTAGAAAATGTCTTCCGGATGGTTTATATATGTATAATACATGCATAATACACAGAATACACAGAATTTTAAACAATGAGATTGACTGTTCCGAACTTTTGTCCCTTATTAACTTTAACATACCTTTGAGACGTACACGACATACAGTGCTATTCCACACGCTAAATTATAAAACAAATGCAGCATCGAATTTGACAATTAACCGAGCTCTTTATACTCTAAATAATATTTGTATTAACTCTAACATTGACATTTTTTCGGATTCACTGCCCAAATTCAAACGTGGCATCATGTCAATAATTTAAAGAATTCAATGCGCATACATACAGACACACACATACACAAACACTCGCACACACATTACTCACGTCACACACACACCTATAAACTACACAAGTCACCTGGTAATTAAGGAATAAACATACCACTTAGCAGACATTACAAGGAAACATATCATAGGTACACAACTTGAAGTATCTTATTCCTGTATATTGTTTCATCTCTGTAAATTATGTACTGTTTGTTTCAAATAATATATTATAAAAATAAAAAAAAAATAATATGTTTTTGGAAAGTTGAATAAAGTTTATGTTTTGTAATCAAGTCGTAAAAAAAATATTTTCGGGCGCTTACACTGCTAACGCTGGCTAAACATTATTAGATAAGTACATCAAAATGATGTACCTACTACTGAATTAAAAAAAATAAAAAGGCCTACAGAAATGTATATGTCTATCTCCTGAGGAAAACCCCCAGCAACGCCGGGTACAAATCAGGTGGTAATATAATAATAGTTTTGTTATATTATTATCTTCTGACACAAATAAGCCACACGTGTGTCGCTTCTGGCACAATTGACCAAATGGTTCGACTGTTTATAGTAATAATTAAATAAACATGTTGAAGTTGCACATATTTTTTGCCAATTTCTCGCTGCTGCATTCAAAGATACGGGGATTAAGAGGGCAAATTTAGTGCTATCACAAAAGTGCAGTGGCATATTAAAATGTATGGTATGTTTTTCATGTTTATCACGGTGAGCAAAGAACAATAGAGAATAAGATGCAACACACTAGAAAAATGGAAAAATCTCGATAGAAAATAATCTCGAAGTAAGCTCAGAAAATTTTTAAATACACGTTTTTTTCTGTTATTTAATATGTTATAGACATGAGAAAATTCTCAGTGCATATTTGTATGCAACTAAAGAATTTGTTATTTGTTCAGATTCTTGCTCTATTTCTAACGAGTCGTGTTATATTAAATATTTTCACCATTTTCGATTAATTATTATATTTTTTAATATTAGCGCGCTCCCTCTAATATTCGTATTTATAAAAAATCTCCCATTCAAACCATGTTTGAACGCTTACTACGGGGCCTTAAACGATTATTTAATGTAATAACATGTCACTCGCTACAAAACTATTTTTAACACAAAATCTAGATTAGCAACACTTTCTAAGTTTTTTTTGAATTATGTTAAATATAATCATAAATTCCACACATTCAAAATTATCAACTTACATAATAATTTTTCATTTTTTTATATTTTTATATTAACCACACTCTGGAGACCTTGAGTAAAAAAAATCCCTCGGGGTCTATGTCATCTATTGGGATGCTGTGTGGAGGGTCTTATTAAGGAAACGAAGGAGAGGTAGTTATGGGAAGGTAAAAGGAATAAGGGTTGGGTAGGAATCTAGGTATTAGTGTGTCCAGGAGTGACGGACATATAAATATATCCCCTCCCACTGCGGCGCAAGGCGATAGATCGATAGACCAGATTGAGAGGTCAAAGGGTCTCCCCAAACCAGCATCTGCCACACCAAGCAGCTAGTGTAAGCAGCAGAAACACACCTCACTCGATGAACCCGGGCACCCCTGCTAAACCACCAAACGTAATGAACCACTTTGGATGACCTCTAGCAATGTTTTTTAAAGTATTTTTCATATTGAAAATTTATAAAATAGCGTATGTGTAGCATTATAGGCCGAGCAAGCGAAAATTTGTAATTTTTATTAGCGTAGGTTCATTAGCCAAATGTTTATATCCTCGTAACACGTAGTCTAAGCTTGGTGGACGTGAAGATTGTTCTTGTGTTCTTATTTAAAACCATTTTTCTTGAATCTTAAATCCGTACAAAGCAAAACAAATAAGACCTCTGTTCAATTTGAGATGAAGGATTGTTGCAGTTTCCTTAGTCATAGACTATTTACAACAACAACATCATCTGGATGTTCATCGTTCGGGTATTTGGTTTTCTGGAAATTATTTGTGTGGGGCTTTCGTTTTCGAAACTCTGCTTCCGAGATGCTATCCAGCACCTATATGTCCCATGGCCAGGGTATTAGTGAAAATGTTTCCTTTCAATTTGAATAACGCGAATCTTATTTGCCTTTATCAAAAGACAGTAGAACTTCAATTAAAGTTCCGTAAAAGTTATATGGAAGTTTTGTAGTGATTTCCTCAGTTACGTTATCCAAGGCTTAGCATAACAACTTACTCCATTGCAGAACTACACGCGGAGCCTGCACTTTCGTAATTTGCAATACCATTATAGTGTCGTGGATGAAAATGCAGAGCTTATGTGCATAAAATGTGTGCTACGGTGTTAAAAGCGCGCACAAATATAAATGCTAAGCATCGTGAAATGTTATGGGACATTTTCACTAGTGGTAATAAAACTTTATTAACCTAAAAATTTATAAAAATACTTATATTATATACTTATACTTATATTTTATGAAAAAAATAACGAAATTAACATTTTATTGTATTTCGAAATGATGTATTAAGTACCCATCGAGTAATATTTACCGCCCAACTTGAGTATTAATACGTTTTACAACAATAGTTAAAAAATGTGGAATAGACAATATTGAGTTTAGACTTAAAGATAAAATTTTCGAATAAGGGTAATATTACTAGCTAAAACCGGATAATCTAGAAATTTCACAAGGAAAAGACAGATAACCTATACAATATCAAATATTTATCGAATTTTATCGAATAAATTCGAAAGCTTTTAAAACAGGTTTTGAAATTTAGTTTTTTTTTTTTTTATATTAACTCCACAGAGGAGGCCCTGAAGAAAATAATTTCCCTCGAGGGTCTTTTTGTGTAGAGGAAGGAGTGAACATGAGTCTTGAAGAGTCCCATGTTGTAGGAGGGAGGAAATACAGAGGCCGGCAGTTCATTCCACAGCCGAGCTGTTGAACTTAAGAACGAATCGTAGAAGCGACCCGTTCTCATGTGACAAATGTCAACCGTATACAAATGTTGGGCGCGCGTTTGGCGTGTATCCCGACTACTCACCGGTGCCGAAGGGATCAATGACGCTAGTTCCTCAGAGCATCTTCCATTGTAATACCGATAGAACAAGGACAGCATACCTACCCGACGCCTGTGCTCTAAAGATTGCAGTCCGTTTGTTAAGATTGGGGAATCTATCAAACGGACCGCCCGAAGATGAAACAATCTATTCACATTTGATCGATATTTTGATGTTTAGAATGTGCTTGACGCATTCTGAAAATGAATGGAGTTTTTTTATACATAAAATTACCGCCACCATTAATTTGCTTATTAATAATCAACTAATAGGCAATGTTATTTAAAACCATAATATCAAGTTAATCTGGAAGAACCATATTAAAAATCAAGTAGATAAGCACCTAGCAAAATTCTAATTACCCACCACTGCTTAGTAGGGCATTCTTCCAGAGTTTCATAACATATTTTAGATGGAATAATAATGTTTTATCTTCTGCACAAATTTTGAAGCTTTTAATATAGAATGCCCAGCCGGGGCTCGTAATAAAGTGCTATGCAACGTCACTCTTCAGTGATACCTATTTGTTACTAGGACAGGTATCAAAAACCTTTTCATCTCGAGATACGCAAGAGTTACGAAGAGTTCTTTACGAAGCAAAATTTGGCTAAACAAGCCATTATAAATAATTATGAATTTAAGTGTAAAGCTATAGTGTCAAAGCAAATCTTTTTACGGTCATAAATGTAGTAATTCTTTTTTTCCTTTCCTTGTTGTCACGTTGAGTAAATTATTCACAATTAATACGTTATCTGACTTTTGGTGATCTATATACAGGATGTCTGCATTGCATCTGCAACAACAAGCATTGAATTAATTTTACGCTTTTGTAAAATAAATTTTTGACTCTCAAACTAATAAAATTTACCGGTTTTAGAATAGTCAAAATTAAATATGACATACATATATTATTTCGCCTTCCTTTTATCAAAGTTGATGAAAATGGTAAATGTATTTTTAATAAATTTTTAACAATCTTATTCATAAATATTTTTCTCTCAATTACTCGAATATTTTTCCGGAAATTTCACGGTTCACTAGCAAAGAAGTATAAACATATGTATTAATTATAATTATCCACAGAAGATAATTTTTTTTAGATCTTATGATCAAATAGATTACAAGTGAATAAAAAATTGTTGTGTCCCCCTGGCCAGCAGGGGTAGGATCCTGGAGGTTGAGGGTTGCACCGTTTTTAATTACAAACCTCCCCATTGTGAGAACGCCGCGCTGTACTTTATGCCAAGCCAACTTTCCCGAGACCGGGCCACCGACAGATAGAACAAAGCCCCTAAAACTCTGTCTTGTTTCTCAGAATACCTGCTGGACTTTTATCTAAGTTCCAGAAAAACTAATAAACTCTGGATTTGAAATCATTTTGAACCTACAAAGCATACTACATTCATACAACAAATATTTATGAAATAAAGCCAAAAAGAAATCCACTGGAAGAACCTTGCAACCGTTAAGTTATATTAGTATTGACTTGTGCTGATTCTTGAAAAATTACTGATAGGTAGAAAACAGTTCCAATTTCAAAAATGGCATTTAAAATAATTTTCATTTAAAAATATTGCATCGTAGGTAGGTACTTTCAAAGTAAATTTAAAGCAAAAGTTACAACCGAAATTAGTATTTTTAATAAGAAATGCATTCAATATGAAAACATTGTCCAATGCTTTTAGTTTTAAAGTGCCAATCTTATTTTTACAAACTTATTTTTCCATGTATTTGTTGCCTCCGTTGTTGACACAAGTCTCAGAAGTAGCATAAAAAAGAACACTAGAAATGAAACCAATTTTACCACTGATTTAGTACATTTTACCTTTTGTTTCTAGCCCATATACCACTCGTTCTATCTATTTTGCACATGCCTGTCATCGTGTATCGCTATCCCATTTGAATTTCATAATGGTGGTGTAACACGTTCTATAAATAATATGAAATTTAAGTCAAGAATACTTTTCCCGAAAAAGAAGGACATTGAGTCATGAAACATGCCCACATGGCATGCGTATTTCTTTACTCGTATTCTGAGACTATAAATATTAAACTACAAAAAGGTCTTAAAAATAGAAAGCTGTAATCCTTATAATATGTAATTATTTGAATCCTAGAAACTCGCCCTGCACGTTTAAAAGTTTTTATTTTTGTATTGTTACTGTCATAGAAATATGTTATTGTACATATAGTTTTGTATTAGTGATCTATGAACCGGTAGATACAATCTGATTCAGCCATTAATTGATATTAGTTTGATTGATAATAATAATAAATATCATTGTAGAAAATTTTAAAATTGTGTCATTATAAAACATTACTAACAGACCGAACGATTAGTCATAATAGACCCGATATAGTTTTACATGGCCGAATTAAAAAAAATAACATATCATTGATGTCACTATTCCAAAGTCTTGTAATATTTAAACATCTGTTATTGAAAAAATAAGAAAATACACAGATTTAGGAAATGAGATTAAAAGAATTTGGCATTCTCAGACTATAAAAATATTACCATTTGTTATTTCGGCTACTGGCATTATACCTAGCTCTCTCATTTGCAGCTGCAAAAATAAATCATTTTAAATACATGAAGGATTACGAAAGATTTTTGAAATGTTTAAATTGAGAGCTCAATAGGATTTAGTTAGGAGTTCTACCGAGCCGAATCATATGATATGAAAATATCTGGAGTCGGTGAATTATTTTCCCATTTGATCTCTGGTGGGTTGACGTGTTGTTCTTGTATTATTTTGTATTTATTATGCTTATATATTGCACTTTCATAGTGTGAATTGACTAGATGCTTATTTGTGGAAAAGTGTGTGGAAGGATTTAGTTTTTTCTGTGGGGAAGATTTAACCCGGACATAAAGTCGTTAAAATTTTTACAGTACCCTTATGGTAATTTTGCACAAAAACGGTACCATACTATCATTCAAATATTATTATTATCAAATAATTAATTTACTTTATTTTTATTTTTATTATACAAATTTACTGAAAGATTTTATGAGTTCTTTCACGACTGTGAAGACTGTTATTTGATTCCGAACGCGGTTAAAGCAAAGTCCGCTTTTATTCCTATCAATACATATTATTATTCTCTGTTTATTTGTGATTTTATATGTGATAACCCTTTCTGACGAGATTGTAAATCTCTGCAAAACAGTTACTTTTCACTTTGTACAATACTTGTATAACTGTCCAACACTGAATTTTAATGACTGTTCTTCATTCCACTAGAAAACTGCACCGTTTATAATGACTAAGGCCATGAATGTACCCCCTTATCATTGGGCCATTTTTCGCAGAGAGTTTTAACATAAAAACACCACGATACTCGAATGTTTTCTGAGTATTGTACACAATTAGAGCCTGCATGTAGAGCGAATGAGCGAAGAAAGGAGTGTAAGGAGAATATATTACGCAAATGTGAATGGTAGCAGAAGTCGGGGACGCCCGGAAATGGCACAAGTGAATCAGTTACTTCAGTTGGGCTATGTCAATAGTCAGAATAATAGAAGAGTATGTATTAGATGACGTATGAATGTGAATGAGGCAAGGAGTGTGTGCCAAAACCAAGTGATTTGGTGATCCGTCGTCTCTGCCTACCTCTGCGGGGAAACGGCGTTATGGTTAGTTAGATAGAGCCCGCACAGTTACATTCTTATAAAAAAGAGGAATCAAAATCAAAATCAAATGATAATCTCTTACCAGATTGCACGTATTAAATACAGAATTAAGATGAATACACATAGAAGACGGGTCTGATTTACCTTATTTCTATAGAAAGTGCTCCGATGAATCCGAGTCATCGATTTCGAACAACATAATGTTAAAAAAACTTTCAAAAATAGCATTATTGGTGTGTGTAAGAACATTTTGTAAAACATACGTTTTGAAATATAAGTAACGATCTAATATTTCAAATGAGAACAGGCAGAGGAGATGGGAATATCTTTTTTTATTGATTGAAACAATCAATTACTTCACTTATACGTAAATATTTCACCCTTGAAACAAGTTCCGTTTTTTGTTTTCCACGGCAGGTTGGTAAACGCTGACAAAATTCAATGAATAATACAAAAAGTCATTTAAAAACATTATAAAATTATTACATATTTGTTTTAAATCACTTTATTTGATTTATACAGGTTGACTGGTTTCGGTTGATATCATCCTTCCTCATAAACTGAGGAAGGTTGAGATCAGCGGAAACGGGTCCACCTGTAAAACTCAAATAAAGTGGTTTCAAATAAATATTTTTTTTATTTGTATAATGTCAAGCCATAAAGTGTTTGCTTTATTCGATAATGAAATTATTGATTCGTTCACACGCCAAATCACAAATGTAAGAAGTATTTTGTTAGAGAATTAAAATTACAGTCAGTTCGATTCGGTACAAACCCAAATCCAGAAAACAAATAATATTAATGATGTCCGTATTGTTTTATAGTGCTTTTATGCAAAGGAAGTATTGAAGTCTAAACTGAAACTTTAAGGCGCACAGTTTGTACCCGCGCTGTGCAATCGGGCTCCCTACAGAGCATCGACCATTTTATTTTAAAGAAAATATATAGGTTGATTTGAACCACGTTTATTTCAATCGTACCCCGGGTTTGGAATAATTTTAGTTATCCGAATGTATTAATGATTTAAAAAATATTATCCTAGTCCCTACAACTTTGAGTCGTGGAACGGTTGTTTACAAAGCTGCAAGCCTCGAACTATGAACCGTTTCTCTTACACATTTCAATTTTTTATTTTTACTATCAAAGATTTACACTTCCCACAGCCGGAGTATCATATTAAAATTGACTACTCTGATTTTGCGTTATGACTATTTTCGTACTTCTATGAAAAGAGGATCCGCAAATTCGTGATTCAAATAATTAATCTATGCCGTGGAAGAACTTGTTAATACGAAACACGTACGTTGCTACACGTTAGGCAGGAGCGAATGTAGGAAAGTTTCAAACGCAGCCAACTGCGAAATTCTGTCTAGGCGCAAGCACTTTCGCATTATATTATAAGAACTCGCAATGTGAAGTAAATTATATTCATACCGAACCGCCGCCGTGGAAAGCATGGAAAAGAGGACGACATAAATTTCGATACGAGTTTTGCCCCCATGAAACCAAGTAGGCACTATTTCGAACCAAGCAACATTAATTTGAATAATTAATATATTAGCTACATTATTTTCATGAAAAAAAACACACAATTACAATAAGCATACATTGTCACGTTCATGACGAAACAATGATGACTTATTTTATAATGCGTTAGTTCTGCACGGAGAAAAATTAATGATAAAAAATAATGCTAATTAACTTTCGATCTCTTCACATTATTCGTAATCCAGTTAAAAACGGGATTGCAGGCCCGTAACGAATGAATTGATAGATTTCCTGATAAACTTTTAGTTAAATTCCAATGTATTGTCACGATGTTAGAACACGTGATCATAAAAATCGGTGTTTCGCATTTCGTCATCATATATATTATCATGACAAGGTGCATGAACACGTGTTCCGATATTATTCCATTATAATGATACATTGAAACAATTTTGACACTTATTTTACTTTTTAACCATTACTGGTTTCAGCTTATTATAGCCATCTTCAGACTGTTACAAATATTCCTTGAACTATGGTTTATGTAGAAAATCTGGGAGGGGGGAGGGTTAGCGGGGAGAGTAAAAAATGGTTTTATTATAATAATCATATAACATAATAGTATCCATATAATTGTAATAAAGTAATTATGTACCATCCATGTAAACCCTCCCCCTAAATGTTGTGTAACTAAACCATAGTTTAATGTAAAAGTTTGAAGATGGCTATAATAAGCTGAAACCGGTAACGGTCAAAAACTAAGTGGTTAAATGTTTAAAATTTGTTTCAAAAAATCATTACTAAGATATATTTAAATAAACGTCACTAAGATATAATATATCTAATCAAAACCTACGGTTAAATCTGAACTGTTCCGAATTTCGCAAATAAAAGTTTTAAAGTGTGCGTATTGCTACATCAGTCCATATTGAATTATTCATTAGAAATATTTTTATACATTTTCAAAAAAAAATTGAAAAGCTTTTCTATTAGGGCATATTAGAAACCTACCTACTGATTCTCTTTGAAATGGAACCCGATCATCAAAGAGTTTTCTCTCGCATTAACCCCTGTGCTTTCCGATCAGTTATCATCCCCTATAATATACCATTCACCCGCATTCAATATGCAATATGAAAAACCTCCCCACCCAACCGCAAATATTTTACGTATCATTTGGCCGGCGAATATTTTTCACAATTTCATACGCGACTGCAAGGTGAACGCATGCGTTCCCGAGATATTATTTTGAATGTGGTTTATGAGATACTAGTATGAAGGAATGATCATGGTTAGAACGTGCGGGAAATTGAAGCGTAAATACAGTGTTTGTGATAAAAAAATTCCGAAAATGGAATTTATATGTTTCATGTGTGCAATTAATTGATAAATCGAACTCAAAGGTAGGGAAGTAGTATCGATGCTTTGAATAGGAATAATTGAAATTGGCCAAGGTGAACGACCAATGTTAATAGAATTTGTAAAAATTCCGTTTGGAAATTGAACATTGGAATAATAACATTGGAAAATATGCCATTTTTGCCCCACAAAACGTTTAATGAAAAGGTATTAAATTCAAAAACTGTAGAGGATACATCAAACAAAACTAATTTTTTAGCGCTTATAATGAAAAACGAACGAACAGATCGAAGTCTTAAGTTCGCGTTCAGTGGCAACACAAACATCTTTGGATTTAGATTAAAAAAAAATACTTAAAAGCATCGGTATTTTTAAAATTGACAGTTATTTATATTGATCGTGTATTAAATTCCTATTTAAAACTACCAAAATTATAAATTCTCTCCAATATCATAATAATAACATATCTCAGGCCCTTTTAAAAAAATGCCAACAAAAATTTTACGAGTATTGATATTCAAAAATCGACGTTTTTTCTAAAAAATATATTGTTTCAATTTTTTAACATTAATTGTTTAGACATTTCGTAAAGCAGATATCAGCTCAAATTCTCAAGTTAAATAGTTTATACTGTAAATAATCATACCTAAAACTCTTTATTTTGAAGAGCTTTAAAGAGAATATTTTATTATATATTATTTATATAAAAATGGTGCCATAAAATAATTTACCTATGATAAAGGAAACAGTTTAATATTTCATTAATAGTTTTTCAAGATATCACACTGTTGCCTTGGGTTGGCGATTTGCAGAGAGAATAATTCAGGAAGGGCACGCCGAAATTTATTTTGTGTAATTGTGTACTCTTAATTCAAGAGAAAAATACACAAAATTGGTTAAAACATAGATCCACTGCAGTAACCCAAAGTTTCGTGATAGCTCCAGGAAGAGTGAGTGAGTTTGTTCGACATTCGTCGTTTCGGAAATATTAAAAAAAATATATAATATAATATAATATTTCCAAAGTTGAGTGTTGAAAACTCAATGTGTTCATCTACCGTGTTCAGTGTTCACGTGCAGCCTGATGGAAATTTTATACTTAGCCTGCAACTACACGAATGAACTTTCAATCCCATAATGGTCTATTTGCTCTATCTATAATTCCATATACTGGATGATATACAGATTGTACAGTCATGGTATTAAATACCGTTGCTCATTTGTGATAATTTAAAAAAAAAAATACATGCTCACCGCCGTAGTTTTTGTTGCACAATTTTTTTTCTTATTTAAACCTGAATAATGGATTACCAAAGAGTGATTGGATTTTTGTTTAGTGCCTCGATGAAAAAGAGACATAGCTGTTTCCTTGTTTGGCATTTTTTTAATCATTTTTTTTCTGTAAAATTAAAAAAAATGTTTAAATAAAAAAAAACCAAATCACTAATAATATAAATTAAATTTATTATTTATTTATTTAGTTATGTTCTCTATAAAACGATACTAATATATTACGGAAAAGATAACAAATTTGAGGTATATGTAAGTATAAAACGTTAATTTTTACTATTTTGTGACATGCGTCAACAGATTATACCATTGAAAATCTCGATGATCAATGCAGAACCGTTAATCATTTCAGTCGCTCTGTTGATTGGCGCGTTCTGATAGTAAGAAGTCCTCGCTTTCGAAGCACAAAAAATGCACGAGATCTCCCACGAGTATAAGGGGCTTATTTGTAGGCACAAATAAGTTAACCTCTTTCAACATAGGATTAAGTATAGTTCCAGATGATTACTTATGAATTCGCCGAATCTGTTTAGTAAGTTTGTGTATTTTAAGAATAAAATTGTTGTTTGAGGATTAAAATTCAATGAGGCGTATTAATTTGTCAGATTCCTTTCAAATTTTACTTAACTAATTATCTTCGCTTATTAGTTCATAACCATAATTACTTTGCGTATTTGTAGTGTATGTTTTTATTCCTTAGGTAGGTACTATTTATTACTAAGCGTTATTCTGAATATCGATGTGCCTAGATTTTTATTATTCATGTCGAACTAAGAGGACTATCTTAACCCAAAAAATATTATTTTGAGTTTTTAGTATTTAGTTTGGAAATAATACAAAATTAAAAAATAGAAGTATAAAAAAACAAAAAAAATAAAATAAATGAAAATAAAAAAATAGAAGTTGACAAAAAATATAAATAAGTATATACCTACATGTGTATAAATATATATAATCAATAATCCAATATTATTTTACAGCGTACACAATCGTGTATAATTTTACAACGCTTTACGCGGGGCGGTGTGCGCAAAAGATAAAGATTATGCGTGAAGTGTATCGCGCTTGTCATTTTATGTTTATAAAAACGTTCGACCTGTTTCTGTTTTACGATAATAACGAGAAGTTACATATAAAATAAATCAATAAAGCTGTCTATAGTAGAAAACATTTCTGATTTAGCTCGCGGAACTGAATCAATTAATAGAGTAGTTAACCAGCAATAATTTTGGGAATAATAACGATGAAAAGAATTTTTAAGATTACGACAATAATGTTCGTACACAATGTAAGGAAGAATATGTTTTATTTGTAATTTGTAATAAAATTCATGACATTCATTTATTTGTTTTAATATTTACAACGTATAGTATGGTAAGAATCATTTACGATAGTTTACGCCGTTTTTTTATGTAATAAGATAAGAAACTCAATAAATTTTTTTACCGCTTTGCGTCATACAAATGTTATAAATTATGAAAATAATAATGAACTAGAATAAACTTATATTTATATTTCAAACTTTTACCTCACTCTAAAATTAAACACATTGTGGTCAAGTAAACTTCACGTAATCTCTCTACGCAACAATTCCGTTATTTCCAGGTATCACAAAATAAGTAGTGGTTACGCTGAAACATTACCTTCTCGCTGTTTATGTTTTCACTTCCACGTTAACCGCACTAAAACAACGGAATTAAGAATTTACGCCCGACAAAGAGGTGAAATTCCATTAGAAATCCAAAATTCAACCCTTTAACGCCCGCACCGGGGTCTGCATTCGATATGCGGTTTTCGACCCCATCCGGCGCTAACAATGCCGCGGTATTCGAATTTAATCCCGTCATAAAGTTGGGCCGGACCCCTTGTACCCATAATACATAGGTGTTTCTAATTCGGGGGCTTATTGGTCGCTTGGGGTTCGTTCCTGCTTTAACGACCACTCGAACTTCCGCCGGAATGACCCACCTGCCATTCTGATTATAATAAATTATATTTCTATTGGATTCTACGAATTCTTGTGGAAGTAGACGTAAATATATGATTTACAGGAAAATAAAGTACAAAAAACAAATATCGATGAGATAATAATATGGACTGAGAAATCTCGTAACTCACTCATCCTTTTAAGAAACAACCATGAAATTAAAATCGTAATACGTAGAATAAAACGATTAAAAGGAAATAAAGAAAACGTAATTAATTATTTATTTATTTACATTACTCGCCCATACGGGCTTTCACAAACATGTGATGTATTTATAATTTATTGGAACATTTAAAAAAAGTTAAATTTGTCAAGGAAATTATATAAAAATACACGCAAAAAAATAGTAAAAGCTAACATTAATATTTATTTATGTGGTATGTTACTATAGCCTTCTCGTAACTAAATTCCGTGCAGTTTAACACCTATAATATTGCTAAGAATTTTTTTTTAATATGTTTTGGTTCTCCGTAATTAATCATTTATTACCTATTATGTACCCATTACTTCACAAAAAAACAACATAGAAATAAAGTAATATTATAACACATTAGCAAATTCCCTGCACGTTTACCCAAACTCAATAATTTAAAAAGATTACTGTGGCAGAATTCAAAATCAAATTCATTTCACTTCCTTAAGTCAAAAAAATAAGTTTGATTTCTTTTTATACTCTTAACGTGCACTCTTATTATAAGTTATTAACATGATAATTTATGTACCTTCCTGATAAAGACATCATATAAATCCAAGAAAAATTTTGTTTTTTAATAAGAAATGTTCCCCGAGGCATAAAGTACAGTTAAAATACATTTCCCTGTTCGAAAATAATTAAACAATAAAAATAATTTTGCTAACACAAGCACAAGATTTCAGATAATAACAATTTTCAAACCGATTCTCCAGTATATTGCTATTTAGTATGCATCCAATCCGATATCCCCGCTACGCAAATTAGGACTACACCTAATTCGGTCGGCAAATTCAATGTGCAATAAATACCCCAGTACGGTCGCCTGAGGGTTCCCCTTTCCGGGTTCTTCTCCGTACTTTGCGGTGGAATTCTCACAAAATAGTATGCCTTTTTGCTCGTAGTGCGGCCGATATGTTTATGCTCATGCCGGAATCATGTATATTTATTATTTATCACCCAGGTGTTTTGAAAATTGCCCACATTTGGTATTCGCCCGTGACCTGAGTGGAATACATGTACGAGGGTTTATGCCGCCCCGGAACGAGCCTACAAATATAAGGTACTTAATAGTGAGGTTATGATATTAAATAATTCTTACTTTTATGGAACATTATACGACTTATGGCCTCCGTGGGTACCTACTAGCTGCAGAGTAGATCCAAAAATTGTGATTTAAGATTTGAGTTACAAATCAACAAATATTGTTTGATTTATGATATATAACATTATGCCACCCGGTTATATATGTATTTATTCTTATATCGATTTCTTTGATTTATGAAATAAATTAGATCGTAGATATCGGTTGAAAAATATATTAACGTTGGTTGTAGGATTATAGAGTAGTATCAAACATAACCATTTTCGGTTGTCTGTGATGTGCGTTAGTTATTACTGCGTGAAATCAGGTGCCATGAACTCAAATTTGCTTTGAATTTGAGCGTCGTTTTCAAAATTAGAACTGATTGTTAAAAGAATTCAAACGAGCGATAAAACAGGTACCTTCCTATAATAGGTAAATAATTTTATTTTTATTGTAGTGAAATAATAATTCTAAAATGCATATTTCTAACGTTTACTAACGGTGTTCAATCGAAAGGTAAATTTCTGATAGCTTCTATAATTTGCTAACAAAAAATAAATAATATTAACAACCAAAATAATAACAATTCGTTAAATTGTATATTATAATTAAAACTAGCACAAACCTGTGAAAATTATCGGTTTGTTAAAATTGTAGGATTTATGAAGCAGATAGGGTACATAAAATATGGTGGCAGGATTAATCATCAAAATGAAAATTCATCACATCTTTAAAAAGTTATATAAAGTCATGGAAAGTGATGAAACAAAAACTTTACTAACTAGGTTAAGTAGGTTAGGTTAGGTTTAATTTTTTTTTTTCATCGTTTCTTATGACTTTATATCACTTTTTAAGGGTGTGTTGAATTGTCACTGTATTGAGTTATCATGGAACCAGAAAATATTCGTCTAAGAATATTATCAAAAACAAATTAATATTTTTAATTTTCTTTATAATCATTGGCATTTTATTTTTTATTGACAAATAATTAGAGAGACGAGCAGATTTAAAAATCATCTGTGATTCAGATTAATAAATATACATATTTAGCAGATTTAGGTCTTTAAGCATTTAAACAAATATTTCAAATAAATAATTATTAATTAATGCAATATTTTAGTCGCTTGTCTAATAATTTTTTTTTTTTTTTTTTTATTTCCTTTATTTTTTCCCAATTTACATATTTCACAATACAAGTTTTTTAATAATATGAAAGGGAACCCACTAAGGCGCAGCCTGTGCGTGGGTAATATAATTTAATACATTAGATTTTTGTACCTAAAAATACATAACAGTAAAAATAAAATAAAAAACAGTAAGCATAATAAAGAAAAACGGTAGGATTATAATTAAAGTTATTCTAAAAGATTGTGCAAGAGGAGCATATTAAAAATAAATCAAAGTAAAAATAAAGATTGTAAGATAATATATATGAATTAAAAGAACACAAAATAAAATAATAATAACTATACAGAAACAAAATAGAAAAAAGTAAAAATTAAATGAATAATGCTTCAAAATTTGCATAGTACAGCCACAACTTTAATTCTTTTTGGTATTGCGCTAGTTATGTTTATTTAATGATTTATACTTTTCAGTTCCAATCATGAAATTGGGAAGTTCATTAAACTTGATTAATTTTATACATCAAGCAGGAATACAATTTCACATCACGCATGCATTCATGCACTGACAATCGAAATCAGTATTGTGGCAGCACTGCTGGAGTTATATATATATGGAGGCATATATCTTATTATTATAACTGCGTGACAACTCATCGACCAATTGCTGGAAGACAAACTGAAACTGACAAAATACTGGTAGCAAACTAAGCAGAACAGAATCTTTTAGGCGTATGGCGAAAAAATTGTGACTGCTTTTAGAACTGTGGGGAACGCTTTCAAAGACACCGCACAGCGGAAACGTAGTCAATCCGGCCCTACGCCACGATGGCGATGGTTCGAGGCCGACTGACGTATCCCTCCTCGCGCACCGCTAGAAGCCTCCGCCCGCACGGCGTCGAGCATTAATTAGACAGGAAGAATATTGAAAGATCCGTTATCTTCACCTCCAGATAACAATAAAATTTCTGAAATGACTACAACGCGATTCCTCTTTCCTTCTCTTCAAGCCAAACTACGAGTACGAACTCAGTTACTTAAAACTCTCTTGTAACGTCGACGTTCTCTGTGTAACGTTACTGAATAAATACTCAGTCGATTTACATAATAACTTTGATTTATCCCACTGCCACGTACAAATACCCAAAGTGTATTTAATATTTCTCCTTCTGCCTAAACACCTCAGTACATAACTCCTACATTGGTATAAAATTAGACAATGGATTCCCCATTCATCATCTCCATTTAGATACCCCCTGTCAAAAACATATTAAAAATAAAATATACTCATTTTTGTGCATTGATTTATATTTATATTTGTACTTATACCCATATTACCACAAAAGTATTCTGCCCTCAGTACTCATCTGTTAAAAATATTAGGGTAAAGTGGGGTAATACGGTAGGTACCTCGTGTCACTATCACTCCACTACCAATCCGACTGGTTTCCCCCGTCTAGTCGCACTATATTATGATTGATTCACCTGTCAAAGTCGTACACTGATTTATTATTGTGTCCCCGGACGAAGCGCACCGTCGAGAGATAACATTTTAGTTACCACGGAGTAGTGACATCTCCGGCACATCTGCGGGACATATTTGTGAAAGGTGGATTTCAGATTTTTAGGGTAAAATCTTTTTCGAGAACTTTGTGCCCGAAAAGTTTCACTTATTTAACATGATGTTGTGATAACTCTCATAAATACCTTCAAAATCTTACTAATTTTTAATTTTGGATTTTCTACTAATGCAATAAAAACTATTTATTTCGCTAATGCAGACCCGTGACAAAGCATGAAATATTGTAATTTATTGTTGGATTTGTGAAGCAAATATAAATAAAAAATATATATTTTCCTCGGGATCGATCAGGATAGAAGAATTAAAATAAAAAATGAACACCTTTAGAGAACTTGAAAAAATATGACGTCTGCCAAAAATTTTAACAAAGATAATATAGATATCTATAAACTGTTTTATCACTTGTCTGATACTTTCCCACAATCGGTTCTTATTAATAAAATCAAAGCAAATCACAGATCCAGGGGTCATTGAACTGGACTTACACAGAGACACACCACCGAAATTATTATTTAGATGTAAAAAATACCAGCTAACTGACAATAGAATGTTTTAAGTCTATTTAATGTCGGTATCTTAATTTAAATTATGTCTTTTCAGGAAGGAACGAATTGCAGGAATTAACGAAGCTTAAATGGGGATGATGTTTATCAGGTATTAAAATGTAGAAACTAAATGTTTTCGACGTATTTAAAACATATTTTTTGAGCTTACTGTGAAATTTCCAATTTGAAAAAAGCTGTGTTTCTAATGGTAACAAAATTTAAATTGCCTTTCTATCTGCAAATTACCCATTGTTTGAAAGTTCGGCCAACAGCAAATGCATCATGAGATCTATTCATATCGTAAATGCATACTTCACCTCCAGTTGGCTGTTCCTGAAACTTCAGGGGCTGTTATTTTAGGAATTAGTTTCACTCCACTCTATGGAGATAGAAACTAATAACGATAATATGTAAGTGTAGTCTCTTGCTGGTAGGTACTGGAAAGGATGATAGTCGGTATAATCACGAAAAAAATGTAATTATAACTGTTGACGCAAGTATGCATCCCCACTCACATATTTCTCTCACTAACGCAGTTAATATACATCATAAATGTCGGTCTTACCCGATCGGCATTTAACGAGGTTGGTAGAGTTGACGGCTCCAGTTTCTGGGTAGGAATGTGTCTCTTTTGTTTTATGTTTTAAAAGACTTTTTAAAATAGACGTATGAACGCAATAAAAAACATTGTTTTTTTACGGGACGATTTTTTATATTATTCAAATATACCGGAACAAATAATGTCAACTGTTACTTTTTCCAATATTGCATGAACTCAAATTTAGAATAAAATCATCTAAAACGTCAACATCTGCACATTCCCATTTGGAGAGCAATACAAGCACGATATACTTGCATGCATAAATATTGTCAAAGCTCGGCCTTCCTGGCGCTCGGCGCTCATGCTGAACTTTCTTCTTACAGAGCCGGATCTATGTACCATAGGTTCAAATAGAACATGAAACCTGGCAGAAAATCGTAATTTGTTCAAATCTACATCTTATTTTTTTATTATTAAATTCGAACCACCATAATAAATAATAATATTTGGATGATTTGTTTAGCGCCATTTTTGTGCAAAATCATCTCAAGGGCACTATCTTCAAACAGTGGTTACAAGTCTCAACAGCGACTAACGACGTAGAAACGACCAGTTCTCACGTGTACAAATGTCAACCGTGTACAAATATCAACCGTGTACAAATGTCAACCGTGTACAAATGTCAACCGTGTACAAATGTTAACCGTGTACAAATGTCAACCGTGTACAAATGTCAACCGTGTACAAATGTTAACCGTGTACAAATTTCAACCGTGTACAAATGTCAGCCGTGTACAAATGTCAACCGTGTACAAATGTCAACCGTGTACAAATGTCAACCGTGTACAAATTTTAGGCTCCTATTTGGGATGTTGCCCGATTATGCACCGGTGCCGAAGGCGTAAATAACGCAAGTTTCTTTGGGCAACTTCCATTGAAATACCAGTAGAACAAGGGCAGCATTTCCAAAGGTTGTTAATCTATCAAACGGACCGCCCATTTATGCTTTGAGTTAGGAATTTTTTGGGCTCTAGACCAGAAGTGGCCGCCAAATGAACCGCAGGGCGCGCACTCGATTTGTCCAGTCGTGTACTATTAAATAGCATCTAAGAGACTTAAGTCTGTCTGGCTTAGATGAAGAACTTAATTCTAAAAAAATGACAGATTGTTTCGATTTTATTGATGAATGAAATTGATGAATTGACATTTATTACCTGAAAGTCCGCTTTTTTTTTACTGTACAACAGAACATTCATTCCAGTTACAGTACAATTTTACACACAGAACAATTATACATACATTACAATTTTACATACAGCACAATTTTACAGCATTTAACTGACTCTTCAATAATTGTTTTAGGTCATCTAGAGAACAGTCACTTACATCCAAATTCTTTGCTAGTTCGTTCAACAGCACCACTCCCCTCGTCATGCTATGCTTTGCCAGGACGTCGGTTTTGCCTTTTGGTACTCTGAATAAGTCATGGTATCGACTTCGGCTGTAGTGGTCTGGTACATATAAATCAAAGCATCCCAAGAGGAATGGGCTATCGATAAAATTGTTCCAAATTTTGAAAGACATAATAGCTAGACTTTAAAATATACATTGGTTTATCTCTCGTTCCACATGTGCGGATTGGAAAAAAAAAATAAGGTACAAATAAAATTATCAACTTCTTGTTCATAATATTAACAACCATCATCTCGTAAAAGGAGGAGGTGACAAGAGGCATTTTTACCTTTACGACAGGTTGTGGGTCCAGCCCTGCTTTCCAATAATAATTGCCACAAGAACAAGTTAGCGGAACTTCCGACAACTATGTTTATACCAATTGTGATTATGAAGGAAACTTCTAATTACCGCTCGTATGCTCCATATTCGTATGCAACAAATGCAGGTCATAAGGCATGGGTCTGCAGCAGCGAAATTAGTTTCTTATTGCAAGCAAGGATGCATAATCATATTGTTTCATCAGGAACTTGGGGTCAGAGCGGACAAGCTATTAAAACTTTGTAGTACATATAATACAATCAGAGCATTATGTTCTCACGTAAATTATACGGTTTTCATAGGAAGCGATCACTGATATTTATTAATATAATGTAATATTATTCATTATACATTAAATTTAAACTATATGCAATTTCTTTTTTATCACAATAATTTAAGACGCACGAACATCAGGTTTCATTTTTATTTAGTTTTTATTATCATATGATGCTGCTTTGGTGTAGATGACGAATTTTGTACAAGAAAAAAAATCGTCGTTGACGTGACGCAATGACGCTGGTAGAAGATTTTTTCCTGATGGCTCCTGCGATCGAACTAAATAAAAAGCTATATATTCGAAAAGGCGAAAGATTTTTATTTTTTATTTTTATAACATCGATAAAAATCCAAAAAAAACAATTGAAAAAATATATTGAAATAAAACAATAACTTTGTTTGAAACCACGATTTTTCAGTTCAGGGTATAAAATTAAACTTGAAGATGCTTGTGTTAAGCAACACCGGTCGGTATTAAAAATAAATAAATCGTGAATACAAACAAATTTTTTTTTTTATTTCAATTAATTTGTCAAACCACAAAGTGACTGCTTTCTACAAAAATAAATAAAAATAAAAATAAAATAAAAAAGATATTTTTGTATAAAATTGAACTAATAATTAAATTAAATTGATGAAAAGCGAAAATGTTATAATTTTTATGAACGCGTGTTCCGACATCGTATTTAGATGATAGTTTAGTAGGAAACCGATCAATTCATTCGTTTAGGTCCTGGAATCCCGTTTTTAACCGGACTATAAATATTTTGAAGAGATTCTTAATAAAATAGCAGTTATGTTTCTCGATTATTATATAATCATTATATAATTCACCTGCATAAATTCTAATTCCAAGTTTACAATAGTGGTAATAATAATAACAAAATTAAAAAAATATATTTTCACGAGTAAATACTTAGAACACCTGCAGTGTTAATGTGTAAAGTGTTGGCACGAGCCAGTGTTTTAAACGGAAAATTTGTTTCCAACTTAACGCCTTGTTTTAAGTGTAAAAGGGGTGTAAACGTAGATATTTAAGCTAACGCTAGTAAAGAAACTGCTATTAGGTTCTCGAATAAACATTTACATATCGAAATGAATTTACGTAAAGAAAATGCATTGAGAAATGCTTTACCTACTCGTATAAATGCATACAGTTGCCCAAAATATCCACAAAATGGTGAGAGAGAAGAGAATTATTTAATTTCACGCTTCCGGCTGAACACCGCAAAGTAAAAAAAAATCTAATTTAACTAAATAGTTATAAATGTTGGTATGCATATTCCACATATATTTTGTACATAGATACACACGTATTTGTTTCTATTTCCTACGAAATTCTAGTATATACCAAATCTACTATTTTTTTTCAATTAAATATAATTTTGGTGCAGCATAAAAATTTCATACCCGAGTTTGAAAAAAATGTCTAATTATCAAAAATGTTGTATCCTCCTATTTTTTTTATTAAACCTAGTGTGTTAGAAATAGGAATATTGTTTTTAATGAATTTATGATAAGGGAAGACAACTCATTTTAAATTTAATAAAACTAGTTACTTATTAAAATCCCGTGACTTGAAAAAAGCTTGCTTCATTCCCAGTAACATTCTTCCCTGATTGCTTCGTACTTTTTATTCCTTTCTCGGCAATAACCGGAAAACCGTTCCCGTTTCCCGTATTCAATTAATAAGAGAGGCATAACTTAGCAGACTGAAACACTTAGAGAAATCCCATTTAGCGAACATTCTTTTCTATTTTCTCTATCAGCCGTGTCTCGATATAATGTACCAACCCATTGGACGAAGAACAGGTTAGCGAAATATGCTTCTTTTTCGTTTTGCTGTTTTCTTATTAACTCTGATCTGATGTTATTTTCTGTTTTGTTTCAGATACTGGAGATTTGGAATCGATGGACGTTGTTTAGTTTTAAAAGATTGTGAGTATTCATTCATCCCATCTATATAATTCGATAGATTATTTTATTAAACAGGTAAGGATGGTCAAAGATGCATATCCCCTTACAAATAAACATATTGTTAATTTTAAACACCTGTAATCGGTTAATTATCATTTGTGTAGAATTTAAAACTATTAGTTAGGACCCTAAAGTTTATTGGAAAAGCATGACTTGTGTAAATTCGCTTTGCACGAGTCACGTTCCTCATCTGGTCTTACTATTGGTCAGATACATAAATAAATAGTTCAAAGAGCTAAAACAAATATGCGTTTAAGCATTTTAGATAGAAAAAAAAAGAAAAAAATCATAAAAGAACTCACCGTTCGAAAGTTTTTAATATTTCATGGAAAGCCACTATCAGCTTAATATGTAAATAAATGTTTATGACTAACTAATTTACCATTGCACCGTTTCTCCTTAGACATAAGCAGAAATGCTAGACCACCACATCTCTGTTTTCCCTATATACGATGTTACATATAAGTGAGTAAGGGCCCCAAGTGGCGGCGCCAGTGTCACATATATGCTTATATACCCCTTAAAGTTACATAGTGTATTATAGGTGAGGTATGCATTTAACCCTTGCCGGCTAGGGGCCGGCCGAGCATGGAAACTACAATCTTTCAGGGTGTGGATATTAAACAGTTTCCCAATAAAACAGGTCGCTTGATATGAACGTTTATTGTACAAATAAAACAGGTTATCAGACAGATCTACATAAGGTACATAGCTCTTTAAGGCCTAACTGTTACTAGGCAATCTACTGAATCTATAGGCTCTGATTGACATAGGTACATTATTAGCTCACGTGTAAATTACGGCGGATGCGGTGAATCGGTCGGCAGGTGCCATAGGCGGGGTGCCTGGCGTAGGGCGGCAACGATGGGCGGATGCCATAGGTGAAACCTAGGCTGTTGTGGACGGTAGGGCGGGAATACGACGCCTACAGGGCGGCGCAGAGACGGCCTGGAGCGGTGATGGGCGGCTCACGGCGAAAGGCGGCACAGAGGCGGCGGCAGAGCAATGGGCGGGAGCTTGGGCGGCAGGCGGCAAAAGCCTGTAGTTGGAACCCCGTGGGCGGCAGCGGGTGCACGGCCGCGGCCCAGGGATATGACACAATCATATCCATGACGGTGTGGTCGGCTGAAGATTGTCCTGACGTGATAAACTGAGTCTAGAGACGCGGCACAATGTGAAACAAATCAGGCCGGTCCATATTTACGAGCGTAATTGAGCGGCAAACGCTATCACGGAACTAATCCATCGTGTTGCTTTCTACGCGTCTCGCTCGGAACTGCCGGTGGCGGGCTCGCGGCAAGTCCTTGACCTTCGTCGGGCGCAAGGTGGAAGGGATATCCTTATTTGGTCGTCTTCTTCTATTAGCCATCTGATTGGTTGATAGCCCGCGCGTTCCGTGTCAGGCGGAGATATCTCCGATGTACGTGTATGTATTGGTGAGCTAACACGCCATCAATGCGTGATCCGTTTCCGGGGCCACGTGTGGATATACATAACTGTGCAGTTTGTGCAAATCATAACAACGAGTATATGTATACTCTTCTATTATTCTGACTTCTAGCATGACCCGATAAAGAATTCGATTAGTTTGATTACGCCACGTCTTCCTCAGGTGCTCCGACTTCTTCTAGAATTCATTTTCGCATCATAATACTTCCCTGCTACTCCTGCCTCACCGTATTCGGTCTACCGTCTACATGTTGACCCGTATAAACGTCCCTTTTTTAATGTTGCACTTACGTTTACGAGTAGGTACATCAACCTTGCATTATTTGCTTTATGTTAAAATAACAAATAAAAGTCTTCCTATTACATACAGTATCGTGGAGTGACAAAAAAGTTTTCGGTGAATTGGCGATTGAAATTCAAAACTGCGAAAAAAAAATAACAAAGAGATGTACTCGTACAACAATAACATTTAAAACAAGTACATTCACTTCACGCGCTTTACCTTGTACATTTTTCTAGCAGACCAAGCAACAGCTGTAATGCGTTCGGTGACGATGACTCAGGATTCATAATAATATATTGTGAACAGGAAGAACAAGGATATGCATTGTTTAGAGCGCAGGGGAAATCAACGAGCTTGCATATGCCGGGAGCGTGGTGGGATGGAACGAGGATGTGCTCCCAGGAGTGAAAACCTTGGTCGTCGAATTTCTCTTCATTTTTGAAACTGAGAATGAGTGAATCTGTTTTATAAAAAAAATATTATAATAACTCGTTGCAAGTACTATGAATCAAAAAATTATCTCAATCTTTTTCGTGGTAAATCTGTAGTCAGTGTGGGTGACAGTCTAAAAACTTAAAGCAAACGGACGAAATGGCAAAGTCTTGTAAAGTCAACCCAACGAGTTTCAGCTTGTAATTTCATTTCCATGGGGAACTTTGGAGTTTTGAAATACCAAATATAAGGCTCTAAAAGGCATAAATAACTAAGTGTCTTACATCATTCAGAAGTTCATGTCGAGTTTCCAGTGTAGATGCTTTTTATAAACCAATAAAGTGTTTTTTAACAAAGGCAACGGCCAAGGTAACAACTACACAGTCGTGTATACTTCATTTTAGGAACTTAACCTTTATTTTCACCTTACGTATTCGGGACATTTGTGACAATATTTTGAATTCGTGAATAGTAGTTGCAAACAATTTAAGCGTAATAATATAATATTGTTTTGTTAAAAATCTGAAAATCTGAGTTAAAAATGTTTATTATTTAGATATTTTTTATGAATATCTATTCATAGAAAATAATGTCAAGAAAAAATAAATATACTAATATTAATACTTGCATACTATAGTCCTTTCTTAGTATGTGACGTAATTGTACTAGTATCTTCTGTCTTTTTAATTTTCAAACAAGATGCGTGAGAATGAAGTGGACAATCATCGATGACGTCCTTACGAACTCTTGCGGGGACTAGTATATATAAGTTATTTATCTATATAAAATTTACTGAATCTTGTTTTTAAAACCATAAAACTCAAAATAAATACTAACTTGTATATTCTAAAACACGTTGCAATACTAGCATCCCAGATGATCCACAAAAATGCAACAATGCATTCACATTCTACCAAACATCAAGGGATTTTCCCCATCTCACATTGTACGGTACATCTCCCATCGCGCCATCCCTCTCTGAAAAGCTCCGTGAGCTTCCCCGAAGCTTTCAGCCACAAGCACCCGCCGATAGTGAGAAAGCTCCAACAAACGAAAAATTACTCTTCATAATAAGTATGCGACTGAGTAGTTAGGCTGTAAGCAGTGACTACCGGCTGTTTCGGAAACACTTGCAACTTGCAACTGGTCGTCTAGCGCCACTTCAAAAAAGGATGAAAACGTATTTTTATGCTTTGCAAGATCTTTTATTTCAATTCCAAACGTGCATTTCGAGCTTTTAGATAATCTTGTTTATTATAAGTATGCAGAAACTTTCAGCATTCTAAATCATATTTACATAGTAAATTATCTTATGGTCTTCTATCGAATACAACAATGTTTTTGTTTTTTTCCCCAAGAGTCCCAATTTTCCGCGGGCAGGGGTAGATACTATGGCATCCGTAATTATTGAGTCTGAAGGGTGTGGAAGGGGAGTGAAAGGTTTTGAATAAGGTACCTCAAATTGATCTCTTAACATTTCCCTTACTGTGCTAAAAAAAACCACGCGTTCCGGTGCTGTCAATACACATCTCAAAATAAGCGATTTAATTTCGGAAAAATATGAATATTCATAGCTAATCGATTATCTTTATTATATTTTATATCAAAAGTGATAATAATTGTAATTTAATTACTGAAAACATGAAAAAACCATCGGCAGATGCTAAAGAAACGTGCGAGGAGTACACATCTAACGGCGGTTTGCGTCCGACTGGCTAGCGGCTGGCGGCTGGCACAATCACAGCTGTACGGTCGGAAGTTATCGATGGTCTAAATCAAAATACAACTGCAGACGTTTTGTTTCCGATTTTTAACAAAAATCTCTGATTTTTAATTGAATTTGAAAACTATCTAAAATATTATTTTTTCACTTGTAGCAAACACTTTGTGGGTATATATAATTATAATAATTAAAATAAAATAACTTTGTTTGAATACCACTTTATTGTATATATTTATAACCAACCGGTTTCAGTTCAACCCGAACCTTTATCAGGGCTAATAAAAACATATTAAATTAATTACAGAGGTGTATGGGTACTTATAGTTAAGTATATATAGTTAAGTAGGATATAGTTCTTTTAATTAGTTATTGCGAAGTTATTTTTTTATTGTCTATGATGAGCTAATCAAACGTACAATATTTGAAAATTTTAAAAGTTTCTCCACCAATCACCATTTAAGAGCTTGGTATGCTTCTTTACCATTATTGAAATACCTTTAAAAATAACTACTGTCGAAAAATTTTGGAAATATCTAGAGATAGTATTTACGTCAAAAGTAATAGTTACCTACCTAGTAACAGTAAATTTCAATAATTAATGAATTATTTATAGGCGAGCAGTCGACAACTTTCAGTAAACAAGTTCTCTCTCATTGAACAATTGCATAATAAGCAGTGATTTCATTTTATAATAATGGTAAAATGGTGGAACAAACTCTTTTTTTCTTTATTAAACATGGGTAAGTTTGTCATTTTTCAATAAAAAGTCGTACAATTATTTTGGCTTTTTAAAAAACATAAATTAAAAACTTGGTAATATCTGTACATCTCTGCAATAGGTCACACAAAGTTTCTCTACGTTTGGTGACTTAGCAGGGGTGCGATGAGTAGGCACAACTAAGGGATTGTCTTAGTCTTGGGGGCGAAATCGTCTGCCCACAGCATCAGCAGGACTATCTCGACTCATTACCTTGCACCGCAGTGGGAGTGATGAATTCAAATGTCCGTCACTCCTGGACAAACTGACCCTTAGATTCCTTCCTTCCCAACTTTATACCTTTTTCCTTTTCAGATGTTCAACTCCTTCCTTACCTTCCTATCCTTAAAAAATATTCTCCACATAGCATCCCCAATGATGACATAGGTTCTGACGGAAATTATTTTCCTTGTGGCCTCTTGTGTGAAGCTTATGTAAAAAAAAAATATATCAGGGTGGTTCACGCCGTCACTCTTTACACCCCCCTTGACATTTTTCCAGACAGGGGTGTAGTGGAGGGAGGACCGTCGTGAGGTGTGAAAAGCCTTCTGAATGGGAAAACAATGCTGATTATCACACGGTGTGGTGACTTTGTTCATTTGTCTAGTTGCTAGTTGCTAAACATTGGGGGTTTTGGTACCGTGTGGGGATGACTTTGTTGTAGTTGCAATGTGTCATGAATCATTAATATGAAAAGAGTTTGTTTTTGTGAAAAATTAAACGAAGTAATTGAGTTTCGTACTCAAAACAATTAAATGATTATGAACAAGTCTTTTGTCTAAAATATATTTTTAATTTTTTTTTGTCGAAGTGTCTGGCTTTTCACATCTGGTCATTTAAATCACACGCTCCGTGGCCGAGCAGTTATTTACCGTATTAACGGCATTCACTTTTAAAAAATTAAAACAATGTTATTTAACGCAATTCAAAAAAGTGATTTCTCCTATAAACGAATTTTCAACCTACCTAATTTGCTTTAATAGTGCTTCACGTCCAAAATCGAGACTATTATTTAAAAAAAAAACTCGCCAAGATAACGCACGCCTTCTTTTAACTCCATTTTTTCAACTTAATGTCACAGATATCAATCTCCCGGCCTCACCCAGTGGGGGGTGATTTGGGAAAGGGTGAGGAATAGAGAATAATATGTTAGAAGAGATTTTTTCTGCACGTTGAATTTAACGGAGATGTGATCCCTAATACTGTACCATTTTTCAGGGAAATTAGTTTTTCCTTTTCATCCTCGCCTCGGTGCTTTTGATGCCTGATATAAATCCACGGTAAATTTTAAATCACTGCAAATTTGTCTTGTTGACGGTGCATCTTAGAATTTATTAATGTCTATGGAAATAAATACTTTGAGATACCTACTCGAACTTCGAAGATAATTCTTATTAGATAACGATTTACAATTGGAAGAATGATTAAGATTGCGAAATTAATGTAACATATAATATATTATATAAAAAATACAAAGTAATAATTATGTTCTGTAATATATAACATATGTTATGAAATATATATTGTGTAATATATAAACACACGATTCACTACCAGTCTTTGCCCAAGATTTAAATGGAAAAAATATGTAACAAACTACTACTTGCTTTCTTTTAAATAATCATCCTAATATTTCAAGGCTTCATAGCTCAGAGTTTAAATAACAATAAAAGCCAAAAACAACAAAGTCATAAAAAAGCTAAAAGCTCACCGTCTGATTATTTCAGCTCAGACATTTTAAAAATGAGTAACTTTTACAAAAAATATTCAATTACCTTAGAACACTGAAGCAAAGAAAAAGAATTAATTAAGACCTCTTTAGTGACTAGGTCTGAATATCTAGGTTCTCATCCTGGATTCGTCTTTCCTCTTCCTTCATCTCCTTACCATCGGTACTCCCTTTAGCATCACAACATTACCCAATTGAGGACGCCATGGTCCCACAGACTTGAGATTCTTTCCTCTTCCGCCGTCTCCTTACTCTCTCTACTCCCTTCAGCATCACAACATTACCCAATTGAGGACGCCATGGTCCCACAGACTTGAGATTCTTTCCTCTTCCGCCGTCTCCTTACCCTCTCTACTCCCTTCAGCATCACAAAATTACCCAATTGAGGACGCCATGGTCCCACAGACTTGAGATTCTTTCCTCTTCCGCCGTCTCCTTACCCTCTCTACTCCCTTCAGCATCACAACATTACCCAATTGAGGACGCCATGGTCCCACAGACTTGAGATTCTTTCCTCTTCCGCCGTCTCCTTACCCTCTCTACTCCCTTCAGCATCACAAAATTACCCAATTGAGGACGCCATGGTCCCACAGACTTGAGATTCTTTCCTCTTCCGCCGTCTCCTTACCCTCTCTACTCCCTTCAGCATCACAACATTACCCAATTGAGGACGCCATGGTCCCACAGACTCGAGATTCTTTCCTCTTCAACCGTATCCTTACCTTCTCTACCCTTTTCAACATCACAACATCACCCAATCGAGGACGCCATGGTCCCACAGACTTGAGATTCTTATGCCATCTCAAGATTACACTTATTTTAATAAAACCCTTTATTGTTTTCTCTCCTTTATTTAACTTTTTTCGTAAATCAAATCAAATTATTTTAATAACGTATTGACCGCTTCCGACGTATAGTAGGTATCACCGTACAAAATTTAAAAAAATAAAATTCGTACTTTGGCGAATGTGTAATACGTAATGGTACCTCGCGAAAATAAGCGTCATATAAGGGTGAGCTATAAGTCGTCTGCGAGGATAACACCCCCGTATTCTGAAGGTGTCGCACAAGGGTTGGTGTCTCACCCCCACTTGGCGGTGGATCCACTTTCACGACTGGTGGGGTGGATATGCAATGGTAATTTGTTTTTAAGCATCTTTATGCGCGGTAAAAATGCCTTATGAATTTCTATGTGTGGATATTTTGCTGAAATTTTATTTTCTTCTTACGTTTTACTCGATTTCAGTTTAGACAGTTTGGTTTTCTTCTTAGAATAAAGAATAATATATGTGGACGTGTTTCGTGATCCAAAAGTCTGGCCATTTTTTACTTAAACTTCAAATGCAGAACTTTGTTTCATCATCATAAAAAAATGTTCTTATCAAATGTTCAAAATGGGATAACAATGTACGAAACCAGGCAAGAACCAAAGTGTCCTTAGTTTAAATATATACGGAAGACATTTCTAGTGTGTATTCTCTTTTAACTTTGTTACCGGTTTTAAGCAAAATATTTTTGAATAATGTTAAATGTATAAAATTTCAATTATATTAAATTTTCATCTGTAAAAACGTGCAAACTCGTTTTCATTTATGTAATCCATTCAAAAATAAATTTTTAATTCTTAATTTTACCGTGCATTTTGCATTATTGTCACATAAAAAATAGTGGTACTTGTGTATTGTAGCAAATCTGTGAAAACCACTTCGGATGATTAATTTTATTTTATGGTTATCAAGTTTAAGTTGTTTATCTCCATTTTAATTTTGTTTTTTTCTTTTTATCTATTCATTAGTATTATTATTAACCCTAGAGTGGGCGCGCTATGAGCATTTTGCCGCCTTCTGCAAAAAACGTGGATAATTCTTAAATCTATTGCGCGTAAACTTTGCGCTTTTTAGTAGATGCCCCCACTATCGTTCGCAACCCGTGCCGAAAGATTGGACGCCATCAGTACGTGGGGGGCTGCTTGGAGGTTGTTTCCATCAAGTGTCGTCCGGCGGCGATTTGCTCACTGCGCGCCTACTCACTATATTATTTACGGTTTTATACATTTATTTCCTCAAAATGAAAACTATTCACTTATTATGAAAAATGCAAGTGATACTTAAAACTAAATATAAAAAATACTTATGAGTATTATAGTAGGTATTTCTAAATAAAGAAACTAATAAGAAGTCGGACCCTCTTGGTTCACCAATAAATTACAGTATTGTGGGTAGAATAAAAAGGTGAATGTTCTATTACGTATCATTATAAACGCAAGTCTATAGCAATTTGACATTCTATTATGGTTAGAGTAAATAAGAGTGTTTTTTTACATAGTTGAAATGTAGAATATATCTTCTAATACTTTTATTTCAAAAACTAAAAAAGCCCTTTTATTTCAGTGTATCATACGTGTCCAGAACCATACCAGAATTTTCAATAAAATTCATATTTACGTAAATGGGGCCAATGAGGTTGTTTTTTTCATTGATGAATATTGCCGGTACAAATAGACAAATAATTTACAAAGCCAATACTGAACACTTGATGCTACGCCGACAGTACTTAAAGGAAATTGCGATAGTCCTGGTTAAGTCATATGTGACTGCAAGGTGTTCTGTAGACCTGCTCGCTTTGTTCTTATAGAATAAGCATCAAAGAAAAATAGGCGCACGAAAAAAGGGTGTTACAGATGCTGAAAATTTTTGTGCAATTAACATTGCACATACTTATGTGAAGACTGTTTTACCAAAGCATATCCTGTAGATTTAGAAAATATTTAATTTTTTTATTTTTATAAATATTATAGAAGGATAATATAGGATAACTTAAAAAAAGTAAATTTAAATACTAAATTTTATAAAGTCCACTGAAAACCAAACATCCTTTAACAGAGTTCAATAAATATGTTGATTTTTTTATTCTTTATTTGTGTTTTACTTAAATTCTAAGAAAATAAATTAGTTAAATTGCACTATTCCTACTTAGAATTGTCCATGAAAACGAGCGGCAAAATGCTCCTCACGCGCCCATTAACGTTTTACGGAAAGACGCGACCACTCAAGGGTTAAATTTAGAAAAAACTGTTCATTATTCAACAACTATTATCCCGTTAAACTACAATAAAGCATGGGTTCAACGGGTACAATCAAACACGGGTTCGAGTCCCGTTGGCGTCATGTATCTTTTATCAGGAGATTTTTCAATGTGGATGAGTGTTTCAGGCGAACAATTATTGCTTGTAAAATAGTTGATACAATAAAGCAGTTTGTGAACAGGATGTACATGTTCAATGTAAATATAATATTGTTACTAATTATAAGATATTCAGATTATTATTTTTGGCATAAATAATCTAAAATAACACTAAATCTACACGCTAATGAATAACAAGTATTAATTGATACTGATATAGAATATAGCTAATTTATTAAAAATCTGGTCAAATTATTCATTTTCTTGTTAAAAACGGGACTACAGGCCATAAACGAATGAATTGACAGGCAAGTTATTAGGATGTAGGAATACGTGTTCATAAAAATTCTAGTATTTTATTCGTCGTTATATTTATCAGGAAAAGGGCACCATCATGAACCCGTGTTCCTGTATTCTGAATGGGATAATGTTTTATGAGAAAATTGATTTCAATCACGTTTTTAAGACGATTTCGCTATTATTATTTTTTAAAGCGATATGGGTTTATGTAGATTTCCAACTCGTAAGACAGTAGAAAATTGGCCTAAAACCGTACCTCACCTTACGGTAGTTTTTTTATGCTTCATGGAGGGGAAAATTATGTTTGTTTACATCCTTGAAGCTTAAAACATTTTAAATCATTAATTTTGCAGGGAGCTTTAAAGGACTAATTGCAAAAGGATAAATGCGCACGTTAACACGTGGCTTAAAAATATTATGCTTTGCATACTTTTCTGTTGCATTCAGTTTTAATTAACCCAATGCTTTTGTGTTACAATAAGCAAATGTCAATTGAGGGAAACCATGTACATAGAAAACACGGTATGATCCCTCTGAAAAAACTATCGTGACTTTATTTTCATTTTAAATCGCCTTTTTATTTAATCCATGCAAATATCGATTGTCAAGAGGCAAAAAAAATTTCCCTTAAAAAACTTTTCCTCGTTTTATAAAATGAATTAAAATACACATCCTGGCAGAAGGAAACCAGCCCCTAAGTCCATACAGCGCGATATTTTTTTTTTACCAATTCATTTATTTTTTATATTGATACAGAGGAGAAAATAATGTTCCTTAGAACTTGTGTCATCTCTGGAGATGTTGTGTAAAGGGTCTTTTTGAGGAAAGTAAGAAAAGAGGAGGAAGTTCTGTTAAAAAATTAAAATAGCAATCTTTCGTATTTTTTTCAATTCTGAAAATCACAAGAATGTTTTAAAAACCTTTGTAACAAAACATTGATAAAACTAAGAAATCCAAAGCAAATATGTTATTCCATTCGTAAAATATTAACGCCATGGTCTCTTCTTGTCTAACTCACACCAGTCGATATAGGTTCTTAGGATATTATGATGTCAGCACTACACAGCTCAAATTAACCCAAGAGGATAGTTTTATATACTTACCAAATTTTTTAATGCTTAATTATTGATGGGCGAGGCTAATTTAGTCCCATATAAACCATTGAATGTAGCCCTTTTGATGTGAACCCATTTAGAGAAACCCTTTAAAACTGATTATTACCACCCCCCAGGCAAGCCTGGGATGCCGAACGAACTGTATTAGTCTAAGTTATCCCTTGAGATATATCCTTATTGAATGTTGTTTCTTTGAAGGGCTGATGAAGGGATAGAGGTAATGATTTATAATTAAAACGTGTAAGAAGTGGATACGCTTAATTCTATGAATGCGTTAAGCGAGATTAAATAAGACAGTGTAATGAAGGCAAATTACGTTTACTTTATCTTCTTTTGATATGAGAACTTTTGGATTACATTCATTTGTGGCCCACATAAATATTTACTTACTTTAAATGCTTACCATATTATTTAATTTTCTTTCCTTTAAATTTCATATACGTAGGGAAATCAAGCAATCTTTTGCTTAAAAATTAAACGGTAAAACAAAGAATAAAAGCAGAAAAATAATGCTTCTACAAAATTAAGGTGGAAATAGTAGGCATAGTGAGATCCATTTCAAAATATTTTGAGAAAATTAGTCAGAGTTTCGGGGTTTCTCAGTATTACCGCAGCAAGCGACGACTGGAAACATTTATAGATGTATATTTCTTTAGCCATTTTAAGTGACATTAGATAACAGACCAAAACTGATTAGATATACGAGAATTTCCTCACCCTTATGTTCCTCTTTTCTTTCCCTTTATCGTTCCCAAACGCAATTCTTAATATTCAAACGTTTTCAAAATAATAGATGCTTATAGACTGAATCAATTATAAATCGATCTACCTTCTACATGATTTTTATTGTGTTGATTAAATAATATTATTTTCAATGTTGAACATACTCTCTGTACTGATCTGAGCTAGAATATTTTTTAGTTACCACTTCAAATAACTAAATCCTTCTGACCCACATTTCTTTTATATACAGTTTGACTTTTCAATAGTATCATAACTAATATAGACAGATATTTCCATTTTCTATTTGCAGATAGATACATTTTTTACGACATCAAAATACATATAAAATTGTTTTCTGACTTTGTGAAATTTCAAAATCTTTCACACTCATTTTTGGTTCTAATTTGAACGGTGCTACTTCTAACACCTTCCTCTCTTGCGGGTTGCTCCCTCTACACCCATTCCCTACCCCCCACCTACCACCCCCTACCCCATTAAGGCTGAGCACAAGGGAGGATTTCCTAATGCGCTATAAAGCATTTCCCAGTCCAAGTCTTTTATATGTCACGCTGGAAAGGTATTGTTGTTAGGCTGTTAAATAACATTGAGAGATTCAAAAAAATGCTGCAGTTACGATAAGATGAAACATATTTTGAAATAAAAAAAATTACACATTTTATTGCGTTTCGTTTTTACCCTAAACTCAGCAAAGAAATAAAACTACTTAAATTTACCTGCAAATTAATACTAGCAATTCAAAACATCAGCACTTTGTTACTTTTGCTTTTTGTATGTCAATTATCAACTAGTACTTATATCTAATAATTATTTTTAAAGAATGTAAAAAGGGATCAAAAAGAATTACTAAATTAATTACTAAATAATATAAATTAAGATTTACGTATCTTCACCTACTAAAAGCAATGATATTAAATGTCAGCTGAACACAGTATACTACTACCCACTACTGACAACATTTTTATAAAAAAAGCTCAAGGTTGCATGAACTGGAAGTTGAAAAAAGAAACCTTTTCCACACGTTTTTACTGCCTGGTGGCCAACAAATGGAAAACTATTCGCATAGTCAATTATTATTATTAATTATTTTCAAAAATTCTTAGCGCTATTCAATAGAATTAGTTTGACTTGTATCTCTATTCTCTTTTAAACAAGTGATTATCTATTCACTTTCGCCCACAAAATAACTTCAAAATTCATAACCACCTCAATTAAAACACTTGAAAATTCCGCCACCGCGTTCGAGCGACCAGCGAGTTTACTTTTATTCGCCAACAGCGCTCCTATCGGCTAGGCCTAGTACCAAAGGCAGTAAAAGTGAACCCTTAATTTGCATACAACGTCGGTATACCCATAAAAAATATGTCCTTTTTTACTGCCAACGAAATGGCAGAGGCCTCCTCTCTTTGCTCTACAATTCTTGTCACAGTGTTTGCATTAGCCTGTTTTTACTTTTATTAGCGCGATATTTACTTAAAAAAATAATGAATTCCATTACGCTTTTTCTACCTGTTTGTCCAGATGAATACCGGCCGTTAAGATATTAAAGTTTTAGCGTTTTTGTAATGAGCCGGAAAATGTTTTTACGGGCGGATTCGAGGCCATAATATTTTTCGGCATTCAAGAGCTTTCGCAATTTTACAAATTATTCTAAATTTTCAGACTACCTTCACTTATTTTCTTCAAAAATATATATTTTAAATTTTAATACAAATTATTATTTTAAATTCCATGTCCATTTACAAAAAGAAAATTCTTCGTTTTTGCGTAGCCTTTTTACTATAATTTCAAAGTTTACTATTAACATAAAACATTCAAAAATAATAATCTAATTTTATTTCGAAAACAACTTTACTTTTTTTTCTATGGCTAAATACTTAACTTTTGTTTGGAAAAATAAACCATTCTGCCCTTGCCATCTGATGTTTTACCTTTAAAATAGCTTTAAATGTTATTATTTATTAAATCGTGCCATTAGAATAACAAGATCTGTCTGACATCGGCAGTGTTATGCGATATTGTATTCTAAAATGTAGCAGTATATAGCATGACCTTGCTGTATTAGACATAACCTTAAAATATGGCTTATTTTCACCCTTCAAATGTGTTCTAGGCCATCATTTCAAATTATGGAGAGGCGAATGTGAATTTACATTTTAATTTTATTTAAATGGTCAAATTTCATAATTATTTGAGGAGTGGCGTCGAGTTCAGACTTGAAAAGATGTTGAAAACAGAGGAGAGGCAATTTTAGATAAGGCTTGATAGACGAGAGGATATTTGTTTAGAGAGGGACACCCAAAAAAATGTATGATCTAAATTTCCCAGTTTTAGACCACAGAAAGTCCAATCCGGGGAGTCAAGCATGTGAATTTTAAAAAGGAGAAAAGAAATGAAAAATTTTGTTATTTCGAAGGAATTAAATATTTAGAGGGGAGGGGAGGAAATTATTTTGAAATGCTTTTTTTTGTAAAAAAAACGTAAATTATGTAAACGAACTCAAAGTGACTTGACCATTATAAGCGCATTTCTAATCATTCAATTATGTAAAAATCTAATACGTTTTAATCTATGCTTTTAACTGTGTATTACGATATAGAATATTTTAGTAAGTTTGCATAAAAATGTATTTAAAGGTCTTTCGTTAAAAGTTACGAGACTGTCTCAAGTAAGTTAAAACATTAGGTTAGCTATGCAAATCCGTAATTGAATTTTCAATCAACTGATCCAAATGCTTTTGACAAACAACTGATGCGTTATTTGTTCTTGAAATGTTGCATTATCATTCCCCTGATTGCTTTTTGAGAACTAGTCAAAGGCAAGGACGTAAGGGCTAGGGAGCTAGGACACGGCAGAAATTAGCCTCACAGGGCCTCACGGGGAGCAAAGGATGGATATGAGGTTCGATGAGAGGGTATTGGCTGGCTGATCCGCCCTTAGCTAGCGCAGGGGTAAATTAAACTGCACAACAAAGGAGCAACCTGGATTTAGATGAAAAATACAGTGATGAAAAAATGGTGCTTTACTAAAACCAAAAAATATTATAATTATTTGACTAGCTTTAACGCTTTTCCAGAGAAATTTATTGCGAAATATGGGATAAACAGCTGTGATGATGTACCGTTACACATTAGCTCGAACATAACTAATGTTCGGACTCAAGTTAAAGGTATGAGGTGAATGGCGGAAAATAGAACGAACGCTTACCGATGGTGATACGAAATAGAGGTATTTTTGAGAAATAAATGGATATTTCAAATTTTTGACACTCTTGATGGAAATGCAATCTTTCAACAAAAGACAAATAATCACGTTTATCGGGATTAACTTACATAGTGACTATAAGGTAATTTTTTTGTCCGTGTAATGAAGACAAAAATTAGACTCTTTGCGATCTATAGCTTTGTATTGCAATTGTTTCTTCGAATAAATTTGCAACACATTTAGTAGCGTTTAGCCGCTAGAGGGCCAGAAAGTTTAACACTTTTTCCCAAACAGCGTTTATTTTAATACTTAGAACGGGTTATTTTACGGAATTTGAACAATTCATAAAATTTCAAAGTTATTTTTCAAGTTTTGTGAAAGTTCTATTCAAGTACTGTAATTATATCAGTATGGGTCAGTTCCTTCACACTTTTGAAATAATAACAGAACTTTAATGTTAACTTTGAAATTTGGTGAAATTTGAAATTCTATAAAAAAGCCGATCCTTAATGTATTGTACATACAGTAGCCGATCCTTATGTAATGTACATACAGTATAATAATTTCTAAAATTATCGTTGGTATCGTTCCAATATTCAATAAAGTACCATTGTAGTTCACGTTGACTGTTCTTGATAGAATATCTCCTTACCATGACTGCTGCAGACATTCACCGTGAAGGTGGTTTCCTTTGGGCGGCGCCAGGAGCTCGAAGGAGCGGGAAAGGGGTTCTGGCTCGAAGATGCTTCAATTGTCACTCAATAATAATTGTTACTCAATTAATTAATTGTTAATTAATAATTGGAAATGACTGTTTAAGAGTTGCTGTCGGTTAGTAATTAATGAATTATAGTTTTTCAAAATTGAAAAATGTTACGATGGAGCTGATATGGTGAGGCATTTCGTTGTAAAGGATAGGTCAGGTTAGGAAATACACACAGCTCTGTTTTGACACACACTGCTCATAGATTATGTGCATTGATTTGCACAAATTATGTTTCCAACGCTTGACCCATAGACTTGAAGTATTTGTTCAATTGATCGTACCTTATATTTCTAAGGCGTCGTCGACTTCTGTTGGTATATTTAAAAAATATATAATATAAAAAATATGTATTATGCGGCAAGTCCATTTTTTAAAACAGTTTGCATTGTCACAATACTCTAGAAGATTTAAAAAATTCCGAAAATCTACAAAAAATTCAATAAAAATTTTGCCGTTTGGTGTTGAGAAGCTTCTCAACACTAGAACAATACCTCAAGAAGTCTCTGTTATGTAATTGATTTCAGCATTATGAAATTGTTACAGTTAAAATAACCATTGGAAGATTCTGAGATGGTAGTTTTTATATTCATAAATATTTGAATTTAGTAGAACCACATACATTTTAATTTTCTTTGGAAAAAAAAAAACATTTTATATATAAAGACTATGCAAAATTACATCCTTATAAAATATTTTATTTGTCCTATTAATCTCATCGTTAAAGAACTACAGAAATTTTATTGCTTGGTTTTTTCGATTTCTTTTGAAACTGTTTTTCTAGAATTTTATCTAGATTCTCAGCACTTAAAATATATTAACGTCATTTTAGCAAACTCAATATTGAAAATAAAATGGCACCTAATAGTCTAATCATTATCGTTCGAAGTTCACATTTTGTTTGAGTCTGCCACCCTCGCAGATGGAGTAGAAATCTATATAGCCGAAGTCAACAAATTGACGATTAGGATTAACGGAATATATTTTATAAAGGTGACCTCTAATTCTACCAAGGTGAAGTCAAAATACCCGTCAAAGGTTTCAATAGTTGTTCTTGATCTTGGCATTCAATTGTAATGTCAATTCACGTAACTTAGTGGGAAAACACAAATGCAAATGAAATACTTGATTAATTGCTTATTATGGGAGAACATTGAAAAATAATAAATATTAATCATATCAAAATATCTTTCATCTTATTACTAGTGAAATATATATATGTATATCACACATTGTAATTTTTTTATTGAATAAAAATAAATAAATATTGCTTTATTTGATAATTTTAAATATAATTTTGAACTAGCACTTTGCAATAAGCGACTTTAAAAACTAATTAAAAATAAGTTTTTTTACGTCGTATTTACCAACGTCATCCTAATTGACCTTTTTTATTATTTATAAGTAAATGACATCACAATTTACACTTCAATATAAACCATTAAAACAATATCAATAAGATATGAAATTAGTAGATACTGACCAAAAAAATGATAATGTAACGATCGACAGTCAAACTCAAGACTACTCCTCTATCTGAAATAACTTCAACTATCCACTCAGTTACTGAAGCCCATTTTAATTTTTTTCAATGGTCCCACATTTAAAAGAATATAAATATAATTTTCTTCCAATATTTTCGTTTAACTATATTTATATTATCTTATCCGTCTCCTTCCCCTCCCCACATCCTTCAACCTTAGAACGAACCCCAATAAATTGTGGATGCCATAGTCTCACTGGCTCAGGTTAGCAGGGAGCAGTCGGGATTCTTGTGCACATTAAAAATAGACAAAAAGCGAAGTCAAGTCCACACACATTTGCAAACAAAGGTGAAGTGATGGATAGAATTAACTATTCTTACTGATGAGAAATCTTTAACTTTTCTTGCGGTCCTTATATAACGGGGAAAACCCAAAGATGAAGCTTTACAGGCTAGACTCCTAGAAAGATTCAACTAAAAGTCGTGATCATTGCATCCCAAATTAACTTCTCTTTCATAATCAAAAGACATTCGCAGTGAAATCTTAATAATAATTTGGAACTCAAACAAATATTCTACTGAAGTTAATATTGCGAGGTTTCCACAGATTTTCACCAGCGGGGGTATGTAATAAGCAAGGTACTGGATACTCAATTAGTTCCGTAGCCATCTAGTGGAGGCTGTACCGAAAAGTTTACAAAGGGATGAAGGTTCTACTTTGTACAACGATGGAGGGGACGACAGCAAAAGTAAAACTTTGCCAGGCTGGCAAGGGTGGCGAAAAAATGTCTCTTTCAACGAGACAGCCAAAATTTTACGAAACATGGGTCTCACCAGCAGCTTAACGTTTTTTTAAAGAGAGAAGTTTAACTAAATAAACGATACGCCCTCTGTGAACAGTGGTAGCTGGGATTTTTTTCCTGTCAGGAACCAAAAGTGAAATCTGTCATGGGGTTAATTTTAAAGGTGCCACAAGGTGTTGGGCGTTTTCAAACTACATTTTTATAATAAATAAAAACTTGAAAATGTATGTAATGTTGATGCAACTATGCAACTCTCACTAATTCACTTATCCAATAACCGGTCCCTTTCTGAGAGTTCGGATTATCAACCTGCAACAATTGCAACATTTTATCGATACCAATATTAAAACTAGCTGCAAACTTTAGACCCTTATCTTTAGAGAACCAGATAAGTTTACATGTGCTTTCACAAAACGTATTTAAAAGAACCAGGGGTAAGTCACTTCGCAATTCTAACTAAATATTAACCAGCTTTCTGAACAGTTGTGTCAAATTGAAAGGTTAATAAAATATTGATTACAGTCCACAAAATGGTATGTCAATTTAAAATATATATTTTTTGTGTATAATAGTTTACAAATTCCAAATATCTGAACGGATCAATTACATTTCCGGTGAGGTGGCATAAAAAGAAAAAAAAACATCTGAAAATGTCAATAAAATCACATACATATCATCTTTAAAAACATTATTGTTTTTTTAATGAAAATCTCGTTCATTATTTGTTTTCAAAGCAACGAAGTTGTTTTTTCACTCCAATTACTACTTGTATTACACATTATTTTATGCAAGTACGGTTTAGGCAGGTATCATTTCATCGTGTTCATTAATCATAAGGTGAATCGGCATTTCCACCACGATATGGTAATCAGTGATCACATAATTCTGACGTGATTACAAGAGGCTGAACTTATTGAGCCAACCCTCGACCTAATTTACATTAAGAATCCGAGGATACAGGGATGAACAAACATTTCGTATTTCAACATTTTAGCTGACAGCAGAAATGTGATGTCGATACCTCGTTAAATATATTAAATCGAAACAAAGACATGATAGTTTCGGTCTGATCATTATGATTGACAAAGACGTTGATACATAGATGGATTTATTTATTTTGGAAAGTTGACAGCAGATCGTAAAATAGACATATGTACATATAATAATATTTCAATTTGGGAGGCGGGTATGGGTTCCGCCGCTCCGGGAACCATTTATTGGAAAACTAACACCTGCCATTTGTCACCCTACGTGGTTCGCTACATTTGGTGACTTATCAGGGGTGTCCGGGTTCATGGGGTGAGGTTTGTCTTTTTTTATTATGTGAAACCGCAGAAGAATACCAACTCCTCCCAACCGTCTGGAGTGAGACTTTAGCATCATCAATAAGGGTACTTTGTGAGGCTGAAGGTAGTTGGGAGGGAAATGATACAGGAAAGAGAAAGTTGGGGAAGTACTTGGCTTCAGATCTGGTCACCAAACACGCCTAAAGCCATTTCAAGCAACGTTACATTTCTTAATGGTGTTCTTAAACCAGGAAGATACTGAGCTATCTCAAATGTACGGGCCTCGAATATACAAGTTATTATTTTTAAATGAGTAATTTGTGAAATAACGCAAATTAATCAAAAACAAATTATTTGCACACGCCAGGATTTGAAAACGCGACTTCCAGCTTGCTAGTGGAGAGCCATATCCTTCTACCACGGAGGTTTGGGCGACGGGTGCGTCTATCTACCTTCTACATGACAGGCCGGATCGGGAGACACTGGTTTTACTCAATAAATTATTCTACCGTAAAAATATTCACCAAACCCTTGTAAAAATTCAATAGATGTCGTATTTTATTGTTTAAAACATGTGAATATTTACCCTAGACGCTATCTAGATTGAAATTTAATTCGGTTAGAATTTTTCATAACTAAAGAGAGCAGACAAAAAAGATGCTTTTAGAAAATGACTATAATGTTGGATGTTGGTAGTTTTTGTGTCGATATGACATAGTTTAAAATGATGGAATTTGACATGGTTAAATTAATTATTTCAGTGGTGAGAGGAATGAACCGACAAGACAGAAGTCCTGGTTTCAATTCCCAGAAGCAATCCAATCTTTTTCCGTCTTTTCTGTTTCACATTATTCGTCCGAGAATGGCTAATATTGTCCACGGCGATTATTAATTATTAAATAGTACTGTTTCGTCTTTACCCCATTAAACATGATTTGAATAGTTTTAATATTCACGAGGTTTGACCACGGAGAGAAAATGTATGATCAAGGGATAGGCAGAAGGGTGGATTTAATTACAAGGCTTGCATACAATAGCTGCATGGGCAATAGGGTAGTATTTTGGGAGCACTTAAATGGGAAGAGGATTTTCCTTTCGGAGTTCACTGTTAACCAAAGAGAAGACATTATTGACGTCTAGTTGGTAATTACACACTAGTTTTATAAACTAATTTCGGTATTTAATTTTAAAACACGGTTTATTTTCTGTCTCGGAATTAAAATAGAAAAGATATCAAATTGTTATAAACCACTATTATTAGTTTTTGTTCATATGAAGCAGATATTTTGTAATGTGATGTAATAGTTTAAAATAAAACAATAACTTAATAAACACCACATTCGTTTTTATACTTAATGCCGACCGGGTTTCGCTGCAACAATAGCTTCATCAGGGCTGTATAATACTGTATTAAGTATTAAGTACTTTTAAGTGCTAATCTTCTAATCTTCGGAGAAAAAAGCCACTAGGTTAATAAATCAAATAAGCAATAATTTTTCATTAAAATACTAGTGTTTATTGTTTTTTTGTCGGTTTAACATAACCCGGCGTAGCATCGTGGCTAGTACACCCGACCGGCAATCGGAAGGATGCGGGTTCGATTCCCGTCAGGCAACATTTATTTTTTCTCCTAAGACTTTTTAAATTTTTAAGGGTGTTTCAGACTTATTAATATTGTTTATACTAATTTATTATCCTCTGTGCTAAAGATAAAAATCCTTTCTTGTAAAAAGAAATTTTTCTTTTAAAAAATAATTAAAAAATATATCAATCATTATGAAATACTGCATGATTTCATACTTGATTAGCAAAATAGTTAAATAAAATTTTCTTTTATTTAATTTAAGGGGTAAAAATAATAATACTTGGTTCATTTGAATATCGCATTTTTCGTGAAAAATCACCTCAAAGGCGCTGTACAAATATTTATATGTATATTGTTAAGCTTCTACAAACGATATTTGGTAGACCTCGGGATAAACACACGTTTTAATATTAATAATAAAAATTAAATAAAAATAATATTACTAATATGAATAATTCATAATTAAGAGTTAGAATAATAATAATAAGATTATTTATAATAATACGTATTTATTCAATTATTAATAGCAACTAAACAAAAGTAATAATAAAAATATAAAATAAATAATTATGCCAAAACGTGTTCAATTTTAGTATTAGTAGATTAAGCAGGTACATGTATTTTTAATAATATGCACGTCATAGTACTAAAAAGCTCAGCAGTACAATATTTGTGAGACTCTTGAAAAACAAATATACCTGTACAAAAAAACATTTTGTTCAGGAGTGTAATTGTCAACCTTTGGAAAGAGTAGACAATATCAAATATTTTGACTTAATAACTGCTAAAAATCTAAAATGGAACAATCGTATTACTATATTAATAAACAAATAAGAAATCTAGCCTATATCTTCAAGACTCTAAGAAATATATTAAACATTGTTACAATTAAAAACTGTATAAATATACGCTTGTTTTTGTCACAAGACTACCCTAGAGCCTTAAAATGTTGTACAAAAATTTATATTAAAAATAATGTATTAGAAAATTTTTTTGTATTCGTCACAGTTAGTGAAAGTAAAATTATGTCAATATAGGCTCTCTGTATATTTTTCAACAACATTGCTTCTTCTTTAATGTATCAGCCAATGAATACCAGAACATCCTTGGGACAAATGAGTTTTTCTTATAACCTTCGTTGCTTTATAATTGCTCAGTGAAACTATCAAAACTATAGGTTCGTTTAATGTATTCAAGAAAATGGTCAAAAATTCCGTACTAGCTGAGAGTGGTGATTTTGGATTACCCATATCATAGATTCTGTCATAAATTACTTTAGAAAGCCCATATTTGATATAATCCATTTATGTATGTATTATGTAATTTACTTATTTGATTAAATATAATTGTATAGCTGCTCATTTCGACACAGGAATTCCCTAGTGAGATGAGCAGAGAAGGAAAAAAAATCTGACCTTTTCTCTACATACCTCCAAACTCTACAAAACCTACCCGAAAATACTGAAAAATGTACACCTAAATATTTAACCATTCAAGTGTTTTGAGTGGACAAACATTAAAGTTTAAAAAAATGTTTTGAGCACTCTTACTGTCTAGATCAACATTTTACTCTCTTTTTATAATATGCTGTAAAATAAAACACAGGTACTCTGGCTTTATAATATCGTCCACTTTTGTTATTACGTTATTAGAATTAATTTATATATACAGTCTGTTAAAGCAAAATTATTGTTTTAAGTTTTTTTTGCAAAGATCTACTTTAAACGTAACAAAAGAGCGTGTGAAACGCGCAGATACATAAAATTGAATATTATTTCGCAACTCTGGGCATTGATAACTAATTTACAAAGGAATGATGCTTTAGTACACTACATGAATCAATTTTAATGTGTGAAGCTGCCGACATAATTATTACAACTAGATGTTTCACAGAATTTGAACAATTATCTATCAACATTAATTTTCAAATTCTGTGAAAGTTCTATTCAAGATCTGTTACTATCAGTTCTATAAAGTAACTGGCCCGTAATGAAATGATAACTGAACAAAAAAATTACAAAGGAATGATGCTTTCGTACACTCAATGAATCAATTTTAAAGTATAAAGCTGCATCTGCCTAATTATTAGAACGGGTTGTTTTTCTTTTTTAACAATTCATATTCAACATTCATTTCCAAACTCTGTGAAAGTACCTGTAACAAGATATTTTAAGAATTTATTTTAAATATAGAAAAAAGTTGACGTTTTTGATTGAGAACTTAAAAAACTTAAAAAATACCATAAAAATCCATTTCTCTGATATTTCATGAAACTGTATTTTCTCCATTAATTATTTCTTATTTCTGTTTGATATTTATAATATTATTATGAATTGAATATTTTTAATATTTATTCTATCTTCTTTTGTTTACCAATACACGACAACCGTGGCTGAAGTATGCGCACTGAATTTTTTTTCTGAAACATTATTACTATCAAAAATTAATATAAAGGTAATATACTTCTCTGTATTATTTGTCAAACACGTTCCACTCTGTAGCCCCAAAATAGACACCACAATAATATGCATCTGTATAATAAGACCTCTCTGAAATGGGCACCCGTGGAATTACTTCCTTGTCCCAACCTCAAACGGAATTATCCCTAGCCTATATCTCTTCCATCCCTTACCACCCTGTTCCAACCTATAACTACCCCGACCATTATCCACCCCTTCTCCTTATCTTTCCTGGATGAATACCTGCTGACAATACAGCTTTTGCCAAATTTTAGTATTAGATATTATTCTGGTTATTATGGGCATAACGGTTGCATTGAGACTACACATATAACGTTATTATTTAGGCACGCTTGGAAGATCTTAGAAATATTCATTTTAATAAGATTACATTTGAGTTTGTAGGTATCTTAAAACTAGTAGAAGGAAGCCAAATATATTATAAAAATAATATAAGCAAGGGAGTACATAAAGGAGGAAGGGATTAAGGGTTCAATCTTCCCTCATCGGCCTCTGTATTGCGTAGGAAAAAAATAAAATAGCATTGATAGATTACATTCCTGGAAAAGACAACTATATTATTTGCACCATCTAATCTGTCAATGTGATATAAATGATACATTATGGAAAGAAGAGGTTCCAAAAAATTTCATAATAAATTTTCCATCTTTCCCCCCAGGATTGAACCTTCTGTATCAGATTACTAGATTTGTTTCCGTTTCTTATAGCAAGCCAATTGAAAAAAGTTTTTTTTTTACATTCCCGATAGTTTCAGAACTCTCCATTTTTAATCTAAATCACAAACTTTAAAAAGCAGTATTTTATAAAATTTATAAATATAATTCAATAAGCCAACTTACTTCCAGATTTTTTAATGTGAATAACACAAGAGTCCCAACTGCTCCCAACAGTCTGGAAGCCAGTGAGATCATGGCATATCCAATTGGGGAATATTTTATTTATTTTTATTTGGGTAAAAAATAGTTTTTACAATTTTATATAAATAATTACATTTTACGTGTTGCATTAAGCAGTGAAGTTTCCACATAAAATTCATGTTACGAATAGAAAAAAAACATAAATAAACAGAAAAACATAAAAATCACCCTAAAGAAAATAACTGAGATATCTCACACACAGCAGGGGGGGAGGGTACGTATGTAAAAATTTGATTGAATTTTCTCCAATATGCATTTAGTAAACTGAACCAAGGACAAGTGGAATATATAGAGGTGTGAAAATATATTATTATATGATGTTCATGTCTTTCTGAAACATTAATGTTGTGTATGTTGGGAATGTTGTGAGGCTGAAGGTAGTGGGGAGGGGAAGGAGATAAGAAGGAGGAAGGTAGTGAAGTACCTGGCTATTCAGATCAGGTCACCACGGCTAAATCAATTTCAAGCAACTTTTCAATTCTGAATGGTTGTCTTCCATCAGGGCAGTACTGAGAGTATAATTCACTCTATAATACCATAATATTATCATGTTTTGTTAGAAAATATTGTAATTCAAAAAACTTAAATGGCACATCTCAATTCGAACAAATTATTATAATTTGTATTATTATTATTATCTTTGCGAATATTCAATTTAAATGATTATGAATACTAATATTTAATACTAATATTTAATACACAAGTTCTAGTATTTTCACCAAAAAATGTAGACAATTTGTCTCGACGCCATCTAGTGAGAGAGTTAGCACTTACAATGCCTTTCTCATATAAAATAAAGTTGGTTGTTTCAGGTGAAAAAATGTAACAAGCAGTAATTTTTGAATGAAACACTAGTATATATTGAATTATTTCGCGGATAAGAGATAAGCCGCCATAGCTCAGTGGTCAGAGCTGTCGACCGGAAATCGAAAGAACACGGGCTCATGTCCCGTTGGCGTCATGTATCTTTTATCAGGAGATTTTTCAATATGGATGAGTTTAGTTTGAGTTTTTCAGGCTAATAATTATTGCTTATAAATAAATACTGATATTAATTAAATTCGATAGTGTTCACGATATAATCGTATGCCTTGAAGACTTCTGGTCGTAAACTTTTCTCAGAAGTCCTATCCTACCTCGGACCGCCACTGGTCAAAAAAACACCGTCTGGCTGACTATAATTACAAGGGTTACGGTGTTCACATGCGCAGAACGCAGTGGCTTCTGGGCTGGATGTGGGGGCGCCCGAGCGCAATAAATTAATTTCTCTCGAATATGGCGCATTCGCCGGAATTGTATCATAGCGCAGTTGATCTACGATCTGGGGGGTAAAAGGATTACAGTTCTCATAAAATATGTATTTTTGCCAATTGAATTAACGTATGGGTTTAGCACATCTTGCAATGTATACGTTTTTCAGTACATTATGTATGTAAATTCATATGTTGCATAGATTTATTTTCATATAATCTTAATAATGATGGCTTCTAACTTATCTAAATACTGAATCAAAAAGTTGTTTGAAATTAGTTAAGCTGTGTTTGGTAGCCAGATACTTCCCCACCTTCATCTTCTCCACTTCAATCCCTCTCCTCACTACTTTCAGTTTCACAATATACCACAATTAGAGATAGTAGTCTCACTTGCTCCAGACAGTTGTGAGCAGTTGGGACTCTTGTGCGTCACTTTTTTTTATTAATCTTCGAAGCAGTAGTAGGTAGGTACCAGATATTTGTGAATTATCTTATATAAGTGAAGTGAATTGTCCTCTGCGTGCAGTTTTATCTTCTATAAGCATAAACTTCTTAATATACCTAAGTGTGTTTGTCGGAAGTGACTTGCCAGGTAAGTATGTTTTGGTATCTTTTCTAAATAACAAATGTAGATCCTAGGAAATAAATTGTACAGCGCCCTTGAGGTGATTTTTCACAAAAACGGCGCTCTACAAATTATCCAATTATTATTATTATTATTATCCAACTTCAAAACAAAAGCATCCTTGAAAATTCAGTAAAGGAACTGAAAAATAAATTCTTGCGTGCAACTTAATTCAGTCATACGGTAGACTGGATTTTATTTAGTGGAAAATTGAATTCGAGTAATTTTATTTTGTCTTGCATGCAAACAAAACACTGTGATTATAGTTGGTTGTTTATGTCAACTTACTCAGTGCAAATAACCGGATGAAAATACTTTCGCCCTACGATTACTATTTACAATTGAAACATTGAAATATCTTTATCCTTCTTTACTGACCAGATATGAATGTTTAGATACATCCCAACCTTAATTTACCCATCTACATCCATTTTCCACTTCTTCAGCTACAACAAATACACCGATTGGGAATGTCATAGACTCACTGACTCCGTACAGTCGGAAACGGTTGGACCTCCATGGTCCAAGGGACCCACACCTAAACTCCTCCCCCTTTGACTCTCTCATCCTATTCACCACTAAGCGCCGCTCATCTCAACTCCAACAGCTTGAGTGCAAAGCCCATTGACCAGAGTCATATGGGTCCCCGGGACCCACCACGTCACTTACGTTTTTTTATTATTTATTTAAATTGTTGAGTCTTAAAACTCCACTAACAATTACTTTAAAAACTATATTTCCTGCATAGACAGATACTATCTAGCGTTGGCTATTATTAGTATGTATTGAAAAATTAATCCCAAATCGTGCAAGATGTGTTGCATTTAGTGCAAAAATTAGTGTAACTTTACCTATCATCATTATTTTAAGTTCAAATGTATTGTTTTTTTTTTGTGTACACCAGATTTTAAGGTTATGTTTTAATTTTTATAAGTTTTATTGTTTGATTTAATTAAAAATATTATGTCTAACTACAAAGTAATTGCATCCTACAAAAAAGAGAAGTTTTTATTAAATTTTCTATTATACATATCTCTGATTTGTTGTAAGGAATTGTGATTGATAATTTAAAACATTAAAAGAACCTACATTTTAACATATAACTTTTACCTTAAGGCGATGCACTACTTCGTGTAGTATTTTAAATAGAGCCGCTATCAATAACAATCCTTACTATAATAATAATAATAATAATAATTGGATAATTTGTAGAGCGCCGCTTTTGTGAAAAATCACCTCAAGGGCGCTGTACAATTTATTTCCTAGGATCTACATTTGTTATTTAGAAAAGATACCAAAACATACTTACCTGGCAAGTCACTTCCGACAAACACACTTATTTAAAAAGTTTATGCTTATAAAAGATAAAGCTGGACGCAGAGGACACTATATCAAAAAACACTGGTCATCGCTTGACCTTAGGTCTGCTATAGTTTTTTTTTTTTTTTTTTTTTTTTTTTTAATTTTACTGTATTTTAACTGTCTTAAAAAGCCTGCAAATTGTTAGTTGTTATCATTTTTATTTATTTATTTTGAATTATTATTTATTTTATTTTTAATATATATATTTTTTTTTTTTTGTATTTTGTTAATTTAAATTGCCGTCGACTGTGAAAGTGGAGGTTTTCCGAAATTATGTATACGACTGTCTGAAAAGGTGTGTTTTAAGTTTAGACCTAAATTCTGTCGGGTCTGCGATCATTCTCAAATCATGTGGCAGTCCATTCCAAGCTTTAGGTCCTGACACGGCGAAAGCACGCTCACCGAACTTAGTATCTGGTGTGCGCTTTGGTTCTTTCAACCTTCCGATAGCTGATGACGTTGCTGACCTAAGGGTTGACTGTCGGGAATTTGAATCTTCTGGAATACACAATTCTGATAAGTAAGCCGGAGCCATTCCGTTAAGTGACTTAAATACCATCCAGCATACCTTGAACTGGATTCTTTCAGGACATTTGAGCCAGTGTAGATTTTTGAGATGCTCTGAAATGTGGGAGTATTTAGATACTCCGGTGATAAGCCTTGCCGCGGCGTTGAAAACGGATTGTAATTTGTTGATTTGACATTTGGGGAGACTTGCATATATTCCGTTGCAATAATCTAGACGTGAAACAACATAGGAATTGACTAGCAATTTAGTCGCCTCTGTTGGCAGGTTTCTCCGCACTGCTTTAATTTGCCTTAATTGAAAGAACCCCGTGCTTACAGTTCTGTTCACCTGAGTTTTAAGGGAGAAATTAGCGTCCAGATTGACACCCAGTAATTTGATGCACGTTTTTGGAGTGATGTCACTTCCTGAAATGGTTATTGGGGAGTATTCAATGTTATGCTGACGTCTGCTTGTAGCAGTCCACAGAAACTCAGTCTTTGTGGGATTCAGTTTCAATCTATTTGAGGTCATCCAGCGAGTAATTGCTTCTATACACTCAGTTATACGAATTTTTAGACTGTTTATTCCTTCTGGTAAGCAGTAAAAATAAACTTGCTGGTCATCAGCGTAGCAGTGAGATAGAAGGCCAAATGATTCGATTATTTTAGCGACATCATTTGTAAAGAGGATGAAGAGTAGTGGGCCCAGAACGGACCCCTGGGGTACTCCAGATGAAAGGGTTGCATAATTTGATTGGTTTTTTCCCACTTTTACGGCTTGTAAACGGTTGGCCAGGTACGATGTCAGCCAGGTCTTAACATCACAGTTTAAACCAAATGATTCATCTAATCGTTTAATAAGAAAGACATGGTCAATCGTGTCAAATGCAGCACTCATGTCCAAGACTGAAAGAAGTGCCATTTTTCCCGACTCAATGGCAGTAGTTATGTCCGACAAAACACGTAGTAACCCGGTTTCTGTGGAGTGGAACCGTCTATATGCAGATTGGTATTTAGTTAATAATTCATTTGAATTTAAGTGACATATGACCTGTGAGGCAGCAATTTTTTCTAATATTTTTGATATAAAAGGCAGATTTGAAACGGGTCGGTAATTTGAAAGATCTTCAGCGTTCAGTTGCGGTTTTTTTAATAATGGAGTTACGATAGCTGATTTAAGGGATTTTGGAAAGTCACCCATGCTAAGTGACTTATTGAAGAGATGAACTAAGAAGGGAGCAATTTGATTGCAACACTTTTTCAGTAGCCACGTTGGAATAGGGTCGAGCGAACACTGCTTGTTCGGTGAAGTAAAAATTAATTTCCTTACTTCTTCGAGGGATGTAGGTTTGAAGGCAGAAAGGTTTTCTCTATTGCATTTAGTAAAATACGGTGGTGGAGCGTAGGTTGTTAGGGCTCGTATTGACTCAATTTTGTCAAGAAAAAACTTGGAGAAGATATGTACGTAGATGGCTATAAGGTTTAAGTTCCCGCTTAACACCATCCGCCTGTTTTGATTTATGCAAGAAAAAAACATGGCCAAAAAGTGCCTTTTATTTGATTTTGTGGATGTTCAGGCATAAATATTTTTTTTTTCGATCAAACTTAATTTGCTACATTATACAATAAAATCATAACCGAAAATGGGTTCGTAAGTAGGAGATTTTAAACTTTAAAGCAGTTTTCATAGGCCTTATACATTATTTTTTTCTGGGCTTATAAAAAGACTTATCTAAAAAATCCTCGATTATTTCAAAGGCCAAGATGTATTCTACTCGCAGTATTTAATTAAAGAATCTGAAACATTTCTAGGCGACCAAATTTTCAAATCAACACATGATTTTGCATTACTACGTATGGCATCGCCTTAAGTAGTTTTAAAAAATGTAGGTCCCCGGGACCCATGTCGTCACTCTTGTAAATTTTGTTCAACCCGTCACTAATGGTTAAAAAATATTGTCCAACATCACATATAATATATTTATAGTCTTATTACTATAGGTTAGCCAGCGATTACTAAAATAGTTATAATAACAATAATGGTAAAAATTATTCAATAACATAATAAAACTTTTTAATAAATTTGAAATATTTTTCTGTTGCCTACATTTCTGATTTTTCAACCGCTCATGCAACACAATAATGGAGAGATCGTAAAAAAATTTGGCAGCGGCGAAGGAAAACGCCATTTACAAACGCCACATATGAAACCATAACCATTCCTTTCTATTACCCGGACAGTATGCCAGGACTCAAACAGATTGTCTGTCGGCTAATAGTTCTTAGCTAGCTGGCCAAAGAAAACATATAAAAATGAACGTCTTATGAGCAATGTTACTGCTGGATTCATCCAGCAGCTATGAAATTAGTTTATTTCTATATTCCTAAAAACTTTCGGTTATTTATTTTTTTTTATTTTAAGAGTGGTGATGATTGATGATTATAAATAGAATTTAATAATTGCTTAACACCTACTTACCTCAGGTACGTTCCTCACTTTTGGTGTACTATTTAATTTAGACTTCTATAGATTTTCAATAAACTTTGTGCGTGAATCAATACAACAGTGGTGACATTAGGAAATAACTCTACGAATGCGAGACCAAAAATAATGTGGAAGACATTAAATCGGGGTGCCTGACGGCCTGCTGAAGACATTTAATTACATTGTTTGATCGATCATGAATCCTTTGTTTTATGTAATATTATGAATTCCACTCTTCGCTGTAAATGTCAGTAAAATGAAATTATTATTTTTTATTTCTCCTTAGGATGTAGGGAAATAATTATAGTGTTTACCTTAACAAAGTATTATCCTTATCACGGCACTTTAAAATAAATCAAAATTTATTAACTAATTTGGTAAAAAAGTGCCTACGTGGGCGTTAATTGAATCTAGACTTTTCAATTCGCGGGAAGGAGTTCTTGTCTGGATATAAAGAAGGGAAACGCGATTAACAATTTCATAATAGTTTACTTTTTTTACATTAACTCCACACAGGAAGCCATGAGTAAAATAATTTCCCTCAGAGCTTATGTCGTCTATAGGGATGCTGTGTGGGGGGTCTTTTTGAGGAGAGGAAGGAGTGAACGTGAGTCTTGAAGAAGCCGGCAAATCGACGGCAAGAACAAGTCGTAGATGCGAGCCGTTCTCATGTGACAAATGTCAACAGTGTACATATGTTGCCGAAGGGATCAATAAATCTAGTTCCTCGGAGCATCTTCCATTGTAATACCCGTAGAACAAGGACAGCATAACTACCTGACGCCTGTGCTCTAAGTATTTTAATCCGGTAAATAAGATAAGGCATATATCAAACGGACCACCCGTTTCCGCATAGTGTCAAGGATTTCAGCTATTTTGGGGCTCCAGACCAGAGGTGGCTGCAGAATTCAACAGCGGGGTGCACTTGAGATTAGTACTGGGTCAGCAGTTGTTTACTGTTAAAGTATATGCAGGCACTGTACAGTACGCCCAGATTCTGAGAGGCTAACGTGACTGCCAGAGCTGGTCACTTACAGTTACACAAAGCATATCAATGGAAGGCATATTGGGAAGATTGCTTCCGTTGAAGGGGACTAGATTGTCATTTCGATACCTTTTAGGCATAATCAGACATGATTGGGTCTTTGAAACATTGATATCGACTAATTTATTCTCACCCTAAGAGGAAACCCTCTCGAGGAAGATTTCGAGGTAGATCTCGAGATAGAATTTACTAATATTGTCTTTCAGTATATGATATAAGGTTTGAAAAATTACTCACGATATTCGAATGAAGTTCAATTTATTGCAGAAATCCGTGGTCTAATATTCGAACTTTTGTCTTTGCGCATTACTTTCCATAATAAGCGTTAATTAGAGACAAATAGCTATGCCGTGTACTGCCACTCTTTTGTGATAACATGTGTTTTAATATGATGTTAAAAATTTGGTTAGAACTAGACAATTATTTCTTTACTGTGACCTCACCCTCCACAAACTTCCGTTACAGCATTGAGGCTTCGCATTACTCATAGCAATGTTTAATAAAGTTGATTAACGCTCGGTTTACTCGAACTTCCGTTCCCGGTTCGCAGCCCGTCTGGGGATATTTTGCATCACCGGGATTAGCAAAGATAATAAAATTTTCCTTTATTGCTCCACGCTTAACCGTGCATGACGCCCAACTACGCTATAACGTTTTCGGGATAAATCCGAGGCCCCAGTAGGAAAATATCCAATGGAGGAATCGCACATACATAAATTCAGCGAATATGCTATTTACTATTTACAAAATAAGAAGAATGAAAGCGATCTCCTAGGAATGGAAACAATAAAAGATCGAGGGACGGGATTTTCAATGATGTTTATTTTATGAATCTTATAATGTTTTTATTTTGGAATAACTTAATGATTTAAACCTCCAATTGTAATATTTGATTATTGAAGACAATATTAGCGATTCTGGTAGTTCTTATTCGAAGTATGATACAGTTAAATATGACCGAAGGAGATAGTGTCCCATTAGCTCGGTTGGTAGAGCCGTGCCCCAAAAAGGCAAAGTCATTGGGTTCATGTCCTAGATGTGACCGTATCTTTTTCTGATTTTTCTGTTTTAAATTTTCGTTTAGGAATTGCTAATATTTCTTCAATAATTGAATATTATAATTGTTTATTTAACTGTATTATTACCACACGACTTTGCCTGTGATTATTCCCATATTTTTCATGTTGTGTGCATTTAATTAAAAACTTTGAAAAGAAATCATGATTGTCATATTTTTTCTTGTCGAATAATAATTGATAATTATTTATTATACTGAATGGAATTTTAAAGCTTTATAACTCTTGAGGTAAAACTGTACTTCTATAGAAGATACATTCGAACAGAAAAAAATATAGCTATTTATTCAGGAATTTTATCAGTAAATTAAAATATTTAAAGTTAGTAGCTGCGCTAGGCAGATAATACAGGACGCCATATTGTTTATTCTACATTTTTGTAGCCGGTCAGTAAAACTTGTAATTAATAAGACTATAATACATGGGTTCTCAGGTGGAAAAATTATTACATTGTTTATAATTCATCATTAAACAACACAATAACAGGCATGAAGTAAAATATTTCTTATTATTTTTTTTTGGTAAACTAATGTTAAGACAAGATTTTTTATGCATAGCACAAAGGGTAACAATTATTGCTTGTAAAATAATTGTTAAAATATTTCTGTTATCAAAATATTTTTTAAAAACCTGCCTGCACAAATAAATGTCCCCGGGAACGATATGTCACCGAGGCTAAGAATCGTGTGTCAAGATTTATTTTCATTTTTCAGAATCGCTTGGAAAGTTTCTTTTCCGAATGTTTGCTGTTTGTCCTACATTTTTTTTTCTTGGAACAGCAATGAATGATGACGCTTGTTTTACATTTGGGAATATTCTTTCTTTCGAAATAAATTCAGATGGCCATTTTATGGTTAATTTTATAAAGAAGAAATTTAAAATTAAAATTAAACTCTAAAAGGACTATATTTTTCTCTTTTTCAATCCATTGCAACATATGGTATTATGGGATGGGGTGGTTGTGCTGAATCCGTTATTAATCCAATAATTACAGTACAAAAACTAATACTGATAATTATATTTAAATGCCAACCTACCCACTCCTCCAATGTGCTATTTGCTTAAATCAGGATCTTAGATATTTGCCAACTATTCACTAAGATCAAGTACACACCCGCTTTTCAGCAAACCTGGGATGCGAGGTCCCAAAAACCAGAACCACGTTCGCTCAACGACAATTCTGGTTCATCGCCCCTAAAATATATAACGCATTGAGCACCGATATAAAATTAACTAATAAGATATCTCTTTTTACTGTAGGTGTTCAACGCAGGATATTTGAAAGGGGACTAGGATTATTTAAAGAATTTCTAAAGACCTTCTAAAACTTGTTCAAAAAATTAATTTTAAAAATATGTATTGTATGAAGATATTACCTTTATATAAAATATTAACACTTTTTAATATTTTATTTTTTTCACATTTTATAATTTGTATGACTACCATAACACGGGCATTATCCGAGTATGGTAGTTGAAAATTTTAATATTTAAAAATCTATAAAATAAAATTGGTGAGAATAGTTTGGGGCTTGATGAATTCTTCAAAATAACATACTCATGGTTTTCGTTTTTACTGCACAAATTGCATTTTTTAATTTATTTAATGTTACGAGATAAAAATATTCCCGACCCGAGCAAAACACTTTTAATAACGGTCAGTTGACCATAATGACCGACTGTTACTATTTTTTGGAGAGAAGAAGTGAGAAATCCACTCAGCGAGGCTTTTTTATAACCCAATCAATCACACACATTGACAATCTAAATATCAACATAAATACGGTCATGGAAGCCAATGGTAATTAAAACACCTGTTTTATCCATAGGCTCTAGTTTTACTACTGACCGCTAGGTGCTAGGCAGTGCCCTGTAAAATGAATGGTTGTGCACTTAGCTAATAGCTTGTACATTTTAAACATATTGCCACCGCCGGGATGAGAAAAAAACTGGTGGGTTTTTTTCGATATCAATACAAAAAAACTTTCAACAAATATTAAAATAGTTCATTATAACTAAACTACCTAAACCTGAAGGGATCGGGAATATAATTTAAAACAATCAAAAATATAATAATCCTCATACAAATACATAATCCATAAAATTAATAAACCCATAACCTGATAAATCAAAAAATTGATAAAATTCATAAAATTAATAACATTTACACATATAGATCACTTAATTAACTAATATTCTAGCTCCCGTATAGAGCAGTTCAAAAACTGAAGTCTGTTTTTTTTATATGAGTTCATACTTGACTCTTTTCTTTTAATAGAACACAAAAACACTGTAATCACTGCACTGTGTAGACCGTTCACTCTGCATTCGGTCCAGTGGTGATCATCCTGTCAAGGGTGGTACATGTTAACTCAGGGGGTTGAGTTTCATATTAAGGGTGCCCTGTCCTGGTAGGCAGCGAATACCCCTGGTCCTGGTTGACTGGAAGCCCCAGTGGCTTCTGGATATAGGTTGGTCAACCACAGCGATGCTCTAAGGTCAGTAGTCCTGTGTGGTAGCATCGGTTCAGCCCTGGTTACATTAGGCTGTGACCTTGGGAAGGTCTGTAGTTTGCCGGGTCGGGAGATGCAGATCCTGGTTTGATTCTATTGGCATCAAACATATTTTTGTGATAGGTCGCACAAAAATGCCTTGGGACGTCTTGAGGGTAACCACCCTCACTACGCCATCAGGTCCTGGATGAGTTGCTGTTATGCGCGCCATTCTCCATAATGCAGGAGGCAGATTGTCTTCCTTCAAGATGACCAGATCGTCCTTTTTTATGACTTCTTGGCTGCTGGCCTGCCATTTGGTCCGTTTTTGTAGTTCAGCAAGGTAATCTCGTTTCCATCTACACCAGAAAGTTTGAATTAAGGCATTTAATTTTTGATACTGGCTTAGTCTGTTCTCTGGTAGCTCGCGGACGTCCACTTCAGGGATGATAGAAGCCTCAGTGCCCATAAGGAAGTGGTTGGGGGTGAGGGGGAGTAGGTCGTTGACGTCATCAGACAAGGAAGTTAAAGGACGGGAGTTCAAACAAGCCTCTATCTGACAAAGTAAGGTATATAATAATTCAAACTGTAATGGATTATTCTTGGTAATTCTATATAAATGAAACTTGGTAGATTTAACTGCAGCCTCCCACAACCCGCCGTGATTTGGCGCCCTAGGAGGAATGAAGTTCCAAACTATACCTTTATCTGCTAAAAACCTATGAATTTTGTCATTGTTCAGCTTTAGACTGGCATACAAATCTTGAAGCTTGTTGGAAGCTCCTCTGAAGCTAGTTGCATTGTCAGAAAATATTTTTTTAGGTTGACCCCGCCGGGCGATAAATCTCTTTAAGCAATTAAAAAAAGTATCGCTTGACAAATCCGTTACAAGTTCTAAATGAACAGCTTTAGTAGAAAAACAAACAAATATGCAAAGATACGATTTGATAAGTGGAGACTTCCTCAGCGCTCCACTCTTCATGTCAATAGGTCCAGCATAATCAAGCCCCGTCACCGCAAATGGTCGACTGGGAGTGATTCTTTCAACAGGTAAGTTTCCCATAATCTGCTGGCAAACTCGAGGTTGGTATCTAAAACATATAATACAGTTATGTAAGACTCGTTTAACAGTATTTTTTCCTAGTATGGGCCAGTATTTCAAGCGTATTTCCGCTAACAACGCTTGTGGCCCGGCATGTAAATGAACATAATGATAATGTCTTATGATTAATTCTGTTAATTTATGCGTAGGCGATAATATTACAGGTTGCCTTTGTTGATGTGATAAGTACGTAGCTAGTTTTAGTCTACCATTTGCACAAATTAAACCATTTAATAAACAAGGATTGAGGGCTTTCAATCTACTATTTTTGTTTACCATTCTGTGATTTTTCAAATCCTTTAATTCTCTTTTAAAGGAATGTTCTTGAGATGATTTCAGCAGACATTTTAAGGCTGCTTCTAGTTCGGTGACAGTTATATTGCCTGCGATTTTATCTTTAGGATTCCGACAATTATTTATAAATCTCAACGCCAAAGCGGTAATTCTCTTCAATTTGGTTAGCGATGAAAATTTTTCGAAAATCTCCCATTCTTGAACATTAGCTGCGAGTAATACATTTTTGCTCTTAATCTCAGGGGGATTCAAACAAGACACCTTGGATAGTGGCCAAGCGCTGATCTCTTCTGTCAACCAGCTTGGTCCCTTCCACCAAATTGAAGCGTTGACTAACCTTTCAGCTGTGGTACCTCTGGACAGTATATCCGCTGCATTTTCGGCCGATGATACGTGTCGCCACTGGTTTGGATCGCTGATATCCTGGATTTCCGCTACCCGGTTAGCCACAAAAGTGTTCCACCGAGCTGGTTGACCCTTCAACCAGCATAACGCTATAGTTGAATCGCACCAGTAATGAGTGGCCGATTCCTCTATACTTAGCTCCAACTTGATATTTCTAATCAGTTTGGCTAGTAGCACCGCACTGCATAGTTCCAACTTGGGCAGTGAAATACATTTCAGTGGTGCTACTCTAGACTTAGAAGTAAGTAGATGTGCATGTCGCTTACCCTCTTGATCAGTTGAGACGACGTAAGCGCAGGCTCCATATGCTTTTTCCGAAGCGTCGCAGAAACCGTGTAATTGTATATTCCTTGGCGCTCCGTGGTTAATTCCCCTCGGGATTTTCAATACATTTAGTTGTGATAGTTCACCTAGATAGGCCCTCCAGGGTAGTAAAATTTCATCAGGTAGTGTGTCGTCCCATGCTGCTTTTGATTGCCATAATTTCTGCATAATTAATTTGGCCACCACTATTATGGGGCCTAGGAGACCCAATGGGTCAAAAGTTGAAGCTATGCACGACAATATCTGACGCTTACTTTCCGTCTTACTTGACGGTCTTTTAATTTCATATGATAAACAATCCGATTCATTATCCCAGATCAACCCTAGGATCTTTTCAATTTTGGAATTGTTAGTGATCATTTGTTCACTATTGCTTTTCCCAGCAATTTCACCCTGGCCCGACCCAGATGACAATTCCGAAATATTCGATCTCCACTTCCGCAAGGTCATTCCGGCGGACAGTAAAATATCATGTACCTGTTGTTTCAACCTGACGCATGCGTCCAAGTCGTCCTCTCCGGTCAACAGATCGTCCATGTAGAAATCGTTTTCTATGACCTGGCTTGCTACGGGAAATTTAATGCGATTGTCCATACCGATTTGCCGTAGACATCTAGTTGCCAGGAAAGAGGAAGGTCCCAAACCGTAGGTGATTGTCTTCAATTTATAATGCCGGAGCTCCTCTTCTGGAGAGTCGCGCCATAAAATCTTCTGCAGGCTGCGATCCTCTGGGCGTACGTTGATTTGACGGTACATTTTTTCTATGTCCGCCGTCATGACGTATCTATGTTTCCTAAAACGTAAAAGATGAGTGTATAAATCTTTTTGAATAACAGCTCCTACCATTAATGCATCATTCAGGGAAATACCGGTCGACGTTTTAGCCGATCCGTCAAATACTACACGCACTTTAGTAGTGCTGCTCGCTTCCTTTATTACCGCATGATACGGCAAAAAATAGGAATGGTCCTTTGTTTTCTCACATAGCTCCATGTGATTTAATTGCTCATATTCTTTCATAAATTGAGCATACTGAGATTTCAATTCAGGATTCATTAAAAATTTCCTTTCCAAACCTTTGAATCTTTTTTCAGCTGTGCCTAATGAGTCACCAAGCTGGTTGACACACGGGCGGCGCGGCAAACTCACCACGTATCTACCATCGCTTTCTCGGGTGTGCGTGGCTACAAAGTCGGCTTCACAAGCCTTCTCCTCGTGGTTATAAAAATTTGGAGGCATCACCTCTTCCATTTTCCAAAATTTTTCAACTTGATTTGACAATGTATTTATTGATAAACTACAGATTTCTGGTACTGGCCTTTTTTTATGGTGAGCGTTGATCGGGCCCGAGATGATCCATCCTAATTCTGTCCTTTGGAGCGTAGGTCCGGTATCCAATCTTAGCCGATCATTCTTCAAGATCTCCCAAAAACTCTCAGCGCCCAACAGTATATCAATGGGTGCTGCTATGTTGAAGTTTGGATCCGCCAATTCCAATCCAGGTGGAAGCTTGAAATCCTTCCTGGCCACCGTTGCTTGCGGTAAATTTGTAGTTATTTCCTGCAATATTAGGCATGTGATATCTTGTTTATAATTTGTTTTTAAAGATTTCATTTTAATTGTAACCCGTTTCTTTATATGGGTCACGTTATTATGTATACCCGACACGGGTTTGTTTATGTTTTCACACTTCAAATTCAATTTTATTGCGAACTTTTCGCACATAAAATTTGATTGGGCTCCTGAATCAATTAATACCCTTGCTTTATGCATTTCATTATTGCGATCCAACACTCCTATGATTGCTGTCGACAATAACACAGTTTTTTCAGCCTTCACCAAGGCAGAGTGGTTGGACACTGAAACTCGTTCAGTTTCCATATGGTCGCCACCTCCAGGGCGGGCTTCACCATTTTTATCGGAATCATTACTCGGATGATTCCCCTTATGCAATAAGGTGTTGTGGCTATCGCTACCACATAGCTTGCATTGCATATTAATTTTACAATATGGGGCCGTATGCCCTAACCTCAAACATTTGAAGCAGGCCCTACACCTCTTTATCATTTGGCTTCTCTCTCCTGAAGTTAACTTTAAAAACTTTTTACAATAATAAATTTTATGTCCTTTATCGTGACAACATATACAATTATTGTGGGCGGCTGCTAAGAAAACTGATTCCTTTCTAGGAATGTTATTGTTGCCGCCATTTGTTTTCGGGTAGGTAACATTTTTTTTCGATTCTGTATGTAACATTAATTCTAAAACTTGCGCCCTTGACGTTAGACACTTGAGAAATTCTCCTAACGTTGGTAATTTTTCTTGTAATTTTGTTTGTTCCCAATGCTTTCGCGATATTGCATCTAATTTATTAGAAACTATATAAATAATTAATGCATCCCATTGATCGATTTTTAAGCCTAAATTTTGCAGAGCCTTTAGGTTCACATTAGTCTCATCAATTAAATAGCGCATGGCTACAGGATCCTCTTGTTTCATTTCTTTAAGTTGAAACAAAGCTTGTATATGCTTATGAACGGTAGTTCGTAAATTTGCAAATCTTTGTTGCAACAATTCCCAGGCTGACACGTAATTTAAATCTGATACTTCGAAATTGGCGATCACTTTCGCTGCATTCCCTTTTAAGCAGGATTGCAGATAATAGAATTTTTGCACATTATTTAACGTTTGATTATTATGCACCAGTGTCTTGAATGTCTCTAAGAAGTTTACCCATGTTTTTTGATCACCATTGAATTCCCTTAATTGGAGGTTAGGAAGTTTTATTGCTACCTTGTTTTGCTCAACGGATTGTAACATTTCTTTTGCTTTCGCTAAAATCGAATAATATTGATTCTCAAAACTTTCCCTTTGGGAATTATTCTCGATGTCGTCAGAATCTGGTAGAGATTCTATTTGATCTTGAATTAATTCAAACTGGTTTAATACGCTTTCAATTTTCTCGTACCTAATTTGGATCTCATTTAACGATAAACTATGTATTGAATCCCCGAACCTCGTGAGTTTTCCTTTTAAAACCCCTCGTTTGGCGATTAGCGATTTCATATTATCCATCTTAATTGCGTAAAAAAACAAAAACAAATGTTCCCTTTAAAATATTTTCTGCGCAATCGTATTATAATTGAAAACACAAATAATGAAATAACCAAATCCAGCCGTACCTTGACAAATTCTTGCAAATAATATGTTTGAGCTACCTAACCTTAAAAAAAACCAACAATAATAATACACAATGACTTGCATCTATGCTGTGGGTAGCCGTTTTTTTCTTTTCAAATTATTATATTAGCAAAATACACAGTAAAACATAGCTTGTTTGAACTTGGAAATGATTAAAAAGATAGGAAGGCACAAAGGTACTCATCTGTATTTCTTCTGGAATTGGCATCAATTTTTTCCATCAAAAGCCTTTTGTTTGGTGCTGGTTCATTTTTTCTGGTAAATCCTCTGATTATATCCATCCGCTCGTTAGGACCATGGTGAGAATAGTTTGGGGCTTGATGAATTCTTCAAAATAACATACTCATGGTTTTCGTTTTTACTGCACAAATTGCATTTTTTTAATTTATTTAATTTTTTTTATAGCGAATACCTCACAAGAGTCCCAACTGCTCCCGTCTGGAGCCAGTGAGACATGGCATCCCCAATTGGGGGATGTTGTGAGGCTGAAGGTAAGTGAGGAAGGGAAAGAGGAAGGTGGGGAAGTACCTGGCTATTCAGATCTAGTCACTAAACACGGCTAAAGCCATTTGGAGCAACGTTTCAATTCTGAATGGTGGTCTTACACCAGGGCGATACTGGTAGTATCTTCCACTCTGAAATGTTACGAGATAAAAATATTCCCGACCCGAGCAAAACACTTTTAATAACGGTCAGTTGACCATTATGACCGACTGTTACTATTTTTTGGAGAGAAGAAGTGAGAAATCCACTCAGCGAGGCTTTTTTATAACCTAATCAATCACACACATTGACAATCTAAATATCAACATAAATACGGTCATGGAAGCCAATGGTAATTAAAACACCTGTTTTATCCATAGGCTCTAGTTTTACTACTGACCGCTAGGTGCTAGGCAGTGCCCTGTAAAATGAATGGTTGTGCACTTAGCTAATAGCTTGTACATTTTAAACAAAAATAAATGAAAAAAAATAAAAATAAAAAAAAATCAAAATCGAAAAATTGTACGATTGAAATTTGATTTCACAAAAAGTTATTTTTAAACTCATGAACTCTATACACAGGCTTATTTTGATTATCAAAGTAAAAAGGACGTAATTGACAATTCTCTACTTTCAGAGATTTCCTCGATTCGTTACACTGACGTCTCTTTGGCCTGGTACGATCGAAAAAAAATAAAAATTAAAAAATTTGAAAGAACAGAAGTTACAATTAAAAATAGTTTTACAAAAGAGTTGCCCCGTGACTCTGGGGTTGCCAGCTAATTAATTGATTCCCGCAGAGGCGCTTTTAAAGCTCATGTGCAGTGCGCAGTGCGCTCTGCTCTTGGAAAAACTCCTTTAAAAGTTACCCTTTACGACGCGTAAAAACTTTATCGACGGATCACTTTAACAAATTCGATCCGTACGAGAACTCAAGAAGTAAATCCATAAAAGTTTAAACATTTATCCAGTCGAGACGGGATAGTTTACACGTTACAGTTCATAGCAGTTCAAATCTCTTTATCGAACCTTACACCAAAGGCTAGTCTTACACACCTAAGATTAATTACTAACCCTCAATAGTAATTATGAACACATTGAAATCGATGCCAATACTACACAGAAGTCATCACTGAACACTTGTTAACGAGATTCAATAATGATTAATTGTATTATTAAATTAAAATTAAAGGAGCAAAATTTTCATTTTGCTTTCACGTTCAAACCACCTTTGCTCCGCCTCTATCAACAAATCTATTGTGCTAGCCTTTGTAATATTTTTTACACAAATTCATGTAGATTATGGTTATTTAATACAAGATATTGCAATTTCTTTGAAAAGATAACCTTAGTGGACTCCATAAACGAGGGTAAAGCCTCTCGAATTGCAATCCGGAGTTCGAGGGCTCACATCTCTACGTGCGCAAGTTAATTTTATTTGATTAATTTGTGTTATTTCGATATGTATTCCTTAAAAATAATACGAAGTACCCTTATAGCACGATCTACATAAGAAGATGCCATCAGTATTGCCGTAAGCGTAATATCACCATTCAGAAATGAAACGTCGCTATAAATGGCTTTGGCCATGTTTGGTGACCAGATCTGCATTTCAAGGTACTTCTTCACCTTACTTTACCCCATCTCCTAGATGTGATAAAAACGAAAAATTCATATAATCGCTAAAATTAAATTCAAACTGATGAAAATAAATATAAAAATAAAACAACAGGAAGAAAAGAAGCAAGCCTTTTAATACTTTCACCTACATAAGCTGCTTCTTTTAAGCTAATAAGCTAAAAAGAAAAAAGTTTTTTTTAAATGAGTCGTGAAAATGCAAGTCCGCAACACGGTACTACTAAAACCAACGGACTTCCACCAAATTTCCTCGTATTAATGTAACATAAATCCAGTCAATTAAATACAACCATCAGATGGTAATAGTAATAAGGCCAAATGAGCCGCAGTACTAGTCAGCTAGAAACATGAAGGGTATTGTTATAAGCCCTAGCTAGTTAGAGGATTACGAAAGAATCCATAAAATCAAAAAAAAAAAAATCTCGAAATCTATACCCAAACCAATCCAAATTTTACAAACTCTATTAGACTGCATTGCTAATAATATCAGATATGAATTCATTCTATTCGTTATTGTGTGTGATGGAAGTTACTCGAGTTGTAGCTGATGTTACTGATTTGATAAGCAGATTGCCTCTAGAAATCGCATCTATTATCTTCAGAAAACTTGATGACAATTCCTTGCTATCAGCATCCAAGGTTGACCCTGTGTGGTCTTCAGTCATCAAGGGAGATAAAGTTCAGAGGACCCGACTTCGCAGATATGTGCGTTCGTCAAGGATCTGTGATCCTCTTAATCTTCGGCGTTTCAATACCGATGAGCATTTGGCTAAGAAAACTTCCAAGTCGATGTTTGTCGCTGGCGCTTCCCTTCGTTTCAACGCTGTACAAACTTTTGGGCCAGGGGCCAGTAGGCTTCTAAAACGTAAGATGGCTGATGATTGTTCAATCGTTATTCAAAAGAAGAAAATTATGAGATTTTAAATTCTTTGTTGTTGCTTGTATAATATGTTTAACTGGTTTATTAAAAAAAATACTTGTAAATAACAAAACATTTTTTTCTTTGAAACTTTTATAAATTATTTTATGTGTTTACTCTTCATTTTTAAATAGAGCATAAACATAGAAAATAACTGAATGGTAAACACGAAGAGTGATAAACATAAAAATAGTTCAGTGAACCGACGCCCGTTTTCTCAATGACGTAGCTTCATTGTATTAATTTATTTGATCAAAAAATGCACTATTTCTAATAAATAATTAATTATTCATAAAATATTTTTTTTTATCTACTTTGACGCTTATCTTGTATGATTTAAACTCATCAGTTCCATTTTTTTAAATTGAAAGTTAATTTACGCATTACGAAGGAATACAATTTCAATCCACGCACACATACACTGACAACCAAAATCAGTTTATTTAATTAAAAATATATTATTAGTAATTAAATAACTTCAGCTAGTCAAAAATGAAAACACAAATCCTATTATTGGTTTAGCCATCTAATACCGGATAAACAAAAAAATTTTATTTGGCTAACCCTTCTCGTTCCCATAAATATTTTGGTTTTTGTAGATTTTATTTGCTTCCGAAAATAAGCGTGCTTGATGCGTTTTTGGCATTCCCAGCACTTTGGGAACGAATCAAAAAAATCAATTTATACAAAGAAGAGTGTCTGATAGCGGGCGGGCGGAAACAAGGCGTGCGGCGTGGATTTTATTTTTTAATTAATCAAAAGTTTTTTGAGAGTGTTGAAATTTCCCATACAAAACGTAATTTTGTTTGTTTTAAAAAAGAAAGACAAACATTCCCGGGTTACGAATAACCTGACAATATTTGAAAATCTCCTACTACCACCACAGTAAGCTGAAAATGTTGCTTGTGTTGTGATGGAGGACTTAGCCAGCCGAGGAATTGAACACATTACGCCTGGGTGGGACCCAAACGCGATGTCAACTCGGCCACCGACCGGTCTCTTTCTATGTACTGTGCAATCAAAAACAAAAATAACAGAATGAACTTGTGGCATTCGGCATTCGAAGATATATCTTTGGTGGCATTGCACAACCGATATATAAAATTACCGACTTATAAGTCTATTGAGCTCCTTTTCAGAAATATTGTAAACTGTCAGCTTAATTTCTGCAACTTTCAAATGTTGTTAAATTTCTGAAACAAAACAAAATATTACCACCATCCCAAAAAGGCTTAAGGGAAAATCTGAGTACCGCTGATGCCATTGAAAATTTAACAAGAAAAAATAAAGATGATGTTAAAAAATTTTGGGCTTTATTCATTGATCTCCAAAAATTTTAACACACTAATAGACCATAAAATATTACTATCAATTCCAAAAAAAAAATGGAAATGGCCGAAACGACAAAGAATCTATTAAAATAAAACAACAGGAGGAAAAGAAGCAATCCTTTAACAACCTTCACCTACATAAGCTACAGATATGAAATTTTTTTTAAAATTTTTCGTGAAAATGCAAGTCCGCAACACGGTATTACCAAAACCAACGGACTTCCACCAAATTTCCTGGAAATCTATAACCAAACCAATCCAAATTTTACAAACTCTATTAGACTGCATTGCTAATAATATCAGATATGAATTCATTCTATTCGTTATTGTGTGTGATGGAAGTTACTCGAGTTGTAGCTGATGTTACTGATTTGATAAGCAGATTGCCTCTAGAAATCGCATCTATTATCTTCAGAAAACTTGATGACAATTCCTTGCTATCAGCATCCAAGGTTGACCCTGTGTGGTCTTCAGTCATCAAGGGAGATAAAGTTCAGAGGACCCGACTTCGCAGATATGTGCGTTCGTCAAGGATCTGTGATCCTCTTAATCTTCGGCGTTTCAATACCGATGAGCATTTGGCTAAGAAAACTTCCAAGTCGATGTTTGTCGCTGGCGCTTCCCTTCGTTTGAACGCTGTACAAACTTTTGGGCCAGGGGCCAGTAGGCTTCTAAAACGTAAGATGGCTGATGATTGTTCAATCGTTATTCAAAAGAAGAAAATTATGAGATTTTAAATTCTTTGTTGTTGCTTGTATAATATGTTTAACTGGTTTATTAAAAAAAATACTTGTAAATAACAAAACATTTTTTTCTTTGAAACTTTTATAAATTATTATATGTGTTTACTCTTCATTTTTAAATAGAGCATAAACATAGAAAATAACTGAATGGTAAACACGAAGAGTGATAAACATAAAAATAGTTCAGTGAACCGACGCCCGTTTTCTCAATGACGTAGCTTCACTGTATTAATTTATTTGATCAAAAAATGCACTATTTCTAATAAATAATTAATTATTCATAAAATATTTTTTTTTATCTACTTTGACGCTTATCTTGTATGATTTAAACTCATCAGTTCCATTTTTTTAAATTGAAAGTTAATTTACGCATTACGAAGGAATACAATTTCAATCCACGCACACATACACTGACAACCAAAATCAGTTTATTTAATTAAAAATATATTATTAGTAATTAAATAACTTCAGCTAGTCAAAAATGAAAACACAAATCCTATTATTGGTTTAGCCATCTAATACCGGATAAACAAAAAAATATTATTTGGCTAACCCTTCTCGTTCCCATAAATATTTTGGTTTTTGTAGATTTTATTTGCTTCCGAAAATAAGCGTGCTTGATGCGTTTTTGGCATTCCCAGCACTTTGGGAACGAATCAAAAAAATCAATTTATACAAAGAAGAGTGTCTGATAGCGGGCGGGCGGAAACAAGGCGTGCGGCGTGGATTTTATTTTTTAATTAATCAAAAGTTTTTTGAGAGTGTTGAAATTTCCCATACAAAACGTAATTTTGTTTGTTTTAAAAAAGAAAGACAAACATTCCCGGGTTACGAATAACCTGACAATATTTGAAAATCTCCTACTACCACCACAGTAAGCTGAAAATGTTGCTTGTGTTGTGATGGAGGACTTAGCCAGCCGAGGAATTGAACACATTACGCCTGGGTGGGACCCAAACGCGATGTCAACTCGGCCACCGACCGGTCTCTTTCTATGTACTGTGCAATCAAAAACAAAAATAACAGAATGAACTTGTGGCATTCGGCATTCGAAGATATATCTTTGGTGGCATTGCACAACCGATATATAAAATTACCGACTTATAAGTCTATTGAGCTCCTTTTCAGAAATATTGTAAACTGTCAGCTTAATTTCTGCAACTTTCAAATGTTGTTAAATTTCTGAAACAAAACAAAATATTACCACCATCCCAAAAAGGCTTAAGGGAAAATCTGAGTACCGCTGATGCCATTGAAAATTTAACAAGAAAAAATAAAGATGATGTTAAAAAATTTTGGGCTTTATTCATTGATCTCCAAAAATTTTAACACAATAATAGACCATAAAATATTACTATCAATTCCAAAAAAAAAATGGAAATGGCCGAAACGACAAAGAATCTATTAAAATAAAACAACAGGAGGAAAAGAAGCAATCCTTTAAAAACCTTCACCTACATAAGCTACAGATATGAAATTTTTTTTTAAATTTTTCGTGAAAATGCAAGTCCGCAACACGGTATTACCAAAACCAACGGACTTCCACCAAATTTCCTGGAAATCTATAACCAAACCAATCCAAATTTTACAAACTCTATTAGACTGCATTGCTAATAATATCAGATATGAATTCATTCTATTCGTTATTGTGTGTGATGGAAGTTACTCGAGTTGTAGCTGATGTTACTGATTTGATAAGCAGATTGCCTCTAGAAATCGCATCTATTATCTTCAGAAAACTTGATGACAATTCCTTGCTATCAGCATCCAAGGTTGACCCTGTGTGGTCTTCAGTCATCAAGGGAGATAAAGTTCTGAGGACCCGACTTCGCAGATATGTGCGTTCGTCAAGGATCTGTGATCCTCTTAATCTTCGGCGTTTCAATACCGATGAGCATTTGGCTAAGAAAACTTCCAAGTCGATGTTTGTCGCTGGCGCTTCCCTTCGTTTCAACGCTGTACAAACTTTTGGGCCAGGGGCCAGTAGGCTTCTAAAACGTAAGATGGCTGATGATTGTTCAATCGTTATTCAAAAGAAGAAAATTATGAGATTTTAAATTCTTTGTTGTTGCTTGTATAATATATTTAACTGGTTTATTAAAAAAAATACTTGTAAATAACAAAACAATTTTTTCTTTGAATCTTTTATAAATTATTATATATGTTTAAATAGAGCATAAACATAGAAAATAACTGAATGGTAAACACGAAGAGTGATAAACATAAAAATAGTTCAGTGAACCCACGCCCGTTTTCTCAATGACGTAGCTTCACTGTATTAATTTATTTGATCAAAAAATGCACTATTTCTAATAAATAATTAATTATTCATAAAATATTTTTTTTGTCTACTTTGACGCTTATCTTGTATGATTTAAACTCATCAGTTCCTTTTTTTAAATTGAAAGTTAATTTACGCACTACGACGGAATACAATTTCAATCCACGCACACATACACTGACAACCAAAATCAGTTTATTTAATTAAAAATATATTATTAGTAATTAAATAACTTCAGCTAGTCAAAAATGAAAACACAAATCCTATTATTGGTGTAGCCATCTAATACCGGATAAACAAAAAAAATATTATTTGGCTAACCCTTCTCGTCCCCATAAATATTTATGTTTTTGTAGGTTTTATTTGCTTCCGAAAATACGCGTGCTTGATGCGTTTTTGGCATTCCCAGCACTTTGGGAACGAATCAAAAAATCAATTTATTCAAAGAAGAGTGTCTGATAGCGGGCGGGCGGAAGCAAGGCGTGCGGCGTGGATTTTATTTTTTAATTAATCAAAAGTTTTTTGAGTTTGTTGAAATTTCCCATACAAAACGGAATTTTGATTGTTTTAAAAAAGAAAGACAAACATTCCCGGGTTACGAATAACCTGACAATATTTGAAAATCTCCTACTACCACCACAGTAAGCTGAAAATGTTGCTTGTGTTGTGATGGAGGACTTAGCCAGCCGAGGAATTGAACACACTACGCCTGGGTGGGACCCAAACGCGATGTCAACTCGGCCACCGACCGGTCTCTTTCTATGTACTGTGCAATCAAAAACAAAAATAACAGAATGAACTTGTGGCATTCGGCATTCGAAGATATATCTTTGGTGGCATTGCACAACCGATATATAAAATTACCGACTTATAAGTCTATTGAGCTCCTTTTCAGAAATATTGTAAACTGTCAGCTTAATTTCTGCAACTTTCAAATGTTGTTAAATTTCTGAAACAAAACAAAATATTACCACCATCCCAAAAAGGCTTAAGGGAAAATCTGAGTACCGCTGATGCCATTGAAAATTTAACAAGCATAGCAATAAAGAATAAAGATGATGTTAAAAAATTTTGGGCTTTATTCATAGATCTCCAAAAATTTTAACACAATAATAGACCATAAAATATTACTATCAATTCCAAAAAAAAATAGAAATGGCCGAAACGACAAAGAATCTATAAAAATAAAACAACAGGAGGAAAAGAAGCAATCCTTTAACAACCTTCACCTACATAAGCTACAGATATGAAATTTTTTTAAATTTTTTTCGTGAAAATGCAAGTCCGCAACACGGTATTACCAAAACCAACGGACAACCACCAAATTTCCTGGAAATCTCTAACCAAACCAATCCAAATTTTACAAACTCTATTCGACTGCATTGCTAATAATACCAGATATGAATTCATTCTATTCGTTATTGTGTGTGATGGAAGTTACTCGAGTTGTAGCTGATGTTACTGATTTGATAAGCAGATTGCCTCTAGAAATCGCATCTATTATCTTCAGAAAACTTGATGACAATTCCTTGCTATCAGCATCCAAGGTTGACCCTGTGTGGTCTTCAGTCATCAAGGGAGAAAAAGTTCTGAGGACCCGACTTCGCAGATATATGCGTTCGTCAAGGATCTGTGATCCTCTTAATCTTCGGCGTTTCAATACCGATGAGCATTTGGCTAAGAAAACTTCCAAGTCGATGTTTGTCGCTGGCGCTTCCCTTCGTTTCAACGCTGTACAAACTTTTGGGCCCGGGGCCAGTAGGCTTCTAAAACGTAAAATGGCTGATGCTTGTTCCATCTTTATTCAAAAGAAGAAAATTATGAGATTTTAAATTTTTTGATTTTGCTTGTATAATATGTTTAACTGGTTTATTAAAAATCAAAGATATTAGAAGAACGAGATATGCTATGTTGGCCGCCGGACCGTAGGCGGAGTACTACCTAATTAGGGTACTTTGAACGGTATCGGGACGTGTACGCACAGAAATCTGTTCTATGTATTAGTGCGGATGCCTTAGCGTAAGCGAAGGTGTGCAGTATTGGTGAACAAAACCGGCGACACTCGGCAAAACAATTCCACTCAGTACGAACTGCGCATAGCACATCTCGTTCTTCTAATATCTTTGTTAAAAATACTTGTAAATAACCAAACATTTTTTTCTGTGAAACTATCATATATATTTAAACTTCATTTTTAAATAGAACATAAACATAGAAAAAAACTGAATGGTAAACACGAAGAGTGATAAACATAAAAATAGTTCAGTGAACCGACGCCCGTTTTCTCAATGACGTAGCTTCACTGTATTAATTTATTTGATCAAAAAATGCACTATTTCTAATAAATAATTAATTATTCATAAAATATTTTTTTTTATCTACTTTGACGCTTATCTTGTATGATTTAAACTCATCAGTTCCATTTTTTTAAATTGAAAGTTAATTTACGCATTACGAAGGAATACAATTTCAATCCACGCACACATACACTGACAACCAAAATCAGTTTATTTAATTAAAAATATATTATTAGTAATTAAATAACTTCAGCTAGTCAAAAATGAAAACACAAATCCTATTATTGGTTTAGCCATCTAATACCGGATAAACAAAAAAATATTATTTGGCTAACCCTTCTCGTTCCCATAAATATTTTGGTTTTTGTAGATTTTATTTGCTTCCGAAAATAAGCGTGCTTGATGCGTTTTTGGCATTCCCAGCACTTTGGGAACGAATCAAAAAAATCAATTTATACAAAGAAGAGTGTCTGATAGCGGGCGGGCGGAAACAAGGCGTGCGGCGTGGATTTTATTTTTTAATTAATCAAAAGTTTTTTGAGAGTGTTGAAATTTCCCATACAAAACGTAATTTTGTTTGTTTTAAAAAAGAAAGACAAACATTCCCGGGTTACGAATAACCTGACAATATTTGAAAATCTCCTACTACCACCACAGTAAGCTGAAAATGTTGCTTGTGTTGTGATGGAGGACTTAGCCAGCCGAGGAATTGAACACATTACGCCTGGGTGGGACCCAAACGCGATGTCAACTCGGCCACCGACCGGTCTCTTTCTATGTACTGTGCAATCAAAAACAAAAATAACAGAATGAACTTGTGGCATTCGGCATTCGAAGATATATCTTTGGTGGCATTGCACAACCGATATATAAAATTACCGACTTATAAGTCTATTGAGCTCCTTTTCAGAAATATTGTAAACTGTCAGCTTAATTTCTGCAACTTTCAAATGTTGTTAAATTTCTGAAACAAAACAAAATATTACCACCATCCCAAAAAGGCTTAAGGGAAAATCTGAGTACCGCTGATGCCATTGAAAATTTAACAAGAAAAAATAAAGATGATGTTAAAAAATTTTGGGCTTTATTCATTGATCTCCAAAAATTTTAACACAATAATAGACCATAAAATATTACTATCAATTCCAAAAAAAAAATGGAAATGGCCGAAACGACAAAGAATCTATTAAAATAGAACAACAGGAGGAAAAGAAGCAATCCTTTAAAAACCTTCACCTACATAAGCTACAGATATGAAATTTTTTTTTAAATTTTTCGTGAAAATGCAAGTCCGCAACACGGTATTACCAAAACCAACGGACTTCCACCAAATTTCCTGGAAATCTATAACCAAACCAATCCAAATTTTACAAACTCTATTAGACTGCATTGCTAATAATATCAGATATGAATTCATTCTATTCGTTATTGTGTGTGATGGAAGTTACTCGAGTTGTAGCTGATGTTACTGATTTGATAAGCAGATTGCCTCTAGAAATCGCATCTATTATCTTCAGAAAACTTGATGACAATTCCTTGCTATCAGCATCCAAGGTTGACCCTGTGTGGTCTTCAGTCATCAAGGGAGATAAAGTTCTGAGGACCCGACTTCGCAGATATGTGCGTTCGTCAAGGATCTGTGATCCTCTTAATCTTCGGCGTTTCAATACCGATGAGCATTTGGCTAAGAAAACTTCCAAGTCGATGTTTGTCGCTGGCGCTTCCCTTCGTTTCAACGCTGTACAAACTTTTGGGCCAGGGGCCAGTAGGCTTCTAAAACGTAAGATGGCTGATGATTGTTCAATCGTTATTCAAAAGAAGAAAATTATGAGATTTTAAATTCTTTGTTGTTGCTTGTATAATATATTTAACTGGTTTATTAAAAAAAATACTTGTAAATAACAAAACAATTTTTTCTTTGAATCTTTTATAAATTATTATATATGTTTAAATAGAGCATAAACATAGAAAATAACTGAATGGTAAACACGAAGAGTGATAAACATAAAAATAGTTCAGTGAACCCACGCCCGTTTTCTCAATGACCAAACATTTTTTTCTGTGAAACTATCATATATATTTAAACTTCATTTTTAAATAGAACATAAACATAGAAAAAAACTGAATGGTAAACACGAAGAGTGATAAACATAAAAATAATTCAGTCAACCCACGCCCTATTTTTCAGTAACGTAGCTTCACTGTATTAATCCATTTGAACGAAAAATGCACTATTTCTAATAAATAATTAATTATTCATAAAAACAATTTTCATATCTACTTTAACGCTTTTCTTGTATGATTTAACGTGAAACCATACAAGATTAATAATGTTAATTTATACATTACGACGCAATACGAGTACAATTTCAATCCACGCACACATACACTGACATTTGACGCTTATCTTGTATCCGGTCACCGTTCGCTATATATATATATATATATATATGTTATTTTATGTCAATATTTGTATCTTTTTGCCTATTTGCTTACGCTTTTTTCCATTATTTTTTTAAGAAATTTTATTAATCGCAATAGGCCTTGAGGACAATAATCACCCTCAGGGCTTATGTCATCTTTTGGGATACTGTGTGGAGGGTCTTTTTAAGAAAAGGAAAGAGAGGAAGTTCTAGGGAGGTTAGATAATAAGGGTTGGGTAGGAATCTAGGGATCAGTGTGTCCAGAAGTGACGAACATATTAATATATTCCTCCCACTGCGGTGCAAGGCGATGAGTCGAGAAACATGATGGAAAGGTCAAAGGGTCTCCCCAAACCAGCCTCTCTTGCACGCCACCCAGCTAGTAGGCAAGCGCATCCTGACACATCACACCCGATGAACCCAGGCACACCTGCTTAGTCACCAAACGTAGCAAACCACTTGTGTTGGTTGGTTCCCGGGGCGGCGGTTCCCAAACCAGCCTCCCAAATTAATCCTTTCATCTCATATTTATAACACGGGCCTGCAAAGTTCGTTGCAGTTGTGCACTTATCCCATCATACCTCTTTCAACTGCGATAACCTCACAGCATATGCACATGGTAGAAGCCTGAAAACCACCGGAAAATGTGTACATTCTAAATTCACGATTACTACTAATTACATAATAATGGGTTTAATACAGCTTGTAACTGTAAGTAAAAGAATTTATTTTTCTGCACGATGAATTAGTGATTTCCCGATGTATTCCTCTAGAACAGCGTCGGCCAAACTGTGTGCCGCAAGAAATCTCAGGTGTGCCGCGAAGGAAGAAGCCTCAAAATTGTACATTTTAAATAATTCAATTAGAATTTCTTCAATTTTAAATAAATTTAACATATAATGTTCACGATCATTAATAGTGGTTGACGCGCGACGCGGCACAGGGGTACAGTGACGCTGGTATATACGCATCAAAATCAAATTCCCTCCTTTGCAAACTTTTTGCATTACTGTAAAATATATGAATTCTACTTTTCAATGTTTGTTGCTTCGTACTGAAGTACGTTGGCTCTCAAACCGAAAAGTACTATCACGATGTATATCTTTGAGAGAAATAATTTCTTTATTTGATGCTGAAAATATGATTTTCTTCTCGAGGACGATTGGAAGTAACATGTCATAATTATTTATTTATTTTATTTCAACGCCCATAGGGCTTTTACATATAATAATGTACGTCTTTATTTTTTTTAGTTACACAGATTACATAAAAAAAATCAGTTTTAACAAAATATAGGTTACATAAAAAAAAATCAGAGTTATAAAATATAGGTTACATAAAATATAAGAGTTTAAAAATATAGGTATGATAGAGTACAAACAAGTGAGACAAAACATAGAAAATCTGCCGAAATCCTCCAAATCAAAGATAATGATAATGAGAAGATTTCAAATTCCTCCAATATTCAAAAATCTGTTTCTGAAAAAATAAGAAAATACACAGATTTAGGAAATGAAATTAAAAGAATTTGGCATTCTCAGACTATAAAGATATTACCATTTGTTATTTCGGCTACAGGCATTAAACCTAGCTCTCTCATTCAAAATTTAGAAGTATATCTAAAAGATTCACAATGCGGGGAAGTTAAATATTTTTAATGTAAGCCTGCAAGGAGTGAACGAAAATATCATTACAATTACAAGAAAATTTAAATATTTCTCTGACAACTTAGAACTGTGGACCAGAAAAGTTAAAAAAAATACAGAAGTGCAGAGGACATTAAATATCCTTTCTGAATCTTTTTCCATCACGTGATTGTCAAATTTACCAATGGGTCACAAATCCATTCGCGAGATTCGACGGTACACACCTTACAATAACCGAAGATGAAATTTTATTATCTACAAAAGGACCCTGGGCACAAAGCCCCATTCTGTAAAGTTTGAAGTAAAGAAGTTTGGAAGACACTGTTTTAGAAACATCGGAGGTTTCAGTAATACGCTAATCAAAAATAATTATAATAAACTCCACGGAAAGATCAATTTTCCCGGCCTGCTAGGAAAAATTCGACAATAGGATATATTGATTTTCCTTGCTGTATGTTTACCCAAATAATAAATTCACTTTTTTAATGATGATTATTTACAACGCATCGCCTGACTTAGTGTTGTAGTTACTCCCAGTAATTCAACTAATTTTTGTGTTTTATTAGTATCTATATTAAATACAGTCAATACGGATAAGTAAGATAAGATCAGATAAGATAACAAAATATTTTTGTAAATAACCGCCAATTAAAATATATTTATGAAAGTAAAAACCTATAAATGAAACGAATTTTTTTAAATATATAAAAACTGGTAATCAGTTTGATCGATGCATCAGCGGGAAACTACGTGATCCAATTTAGATATTTTTTTTTAAAATACACAGCGTAAATAAAAATGGAAATCAAGTATTTTTTTGATCTGCTCTAATAATTTGCATTTTAATGCTCATTTGAAGCTCGGATGAACGTTTAGTCAAAGTGAAACATTAAACTGTGATGAAAAATAAACTTGCCGTGTTTTTTTTATGTTGTGGAATGTTTGCCGTTTGTAAATAGTTAATTATAATTAAAAATTCTATCAGTTCAAAATAAAACTTTTGCAATTCGTACTAATCCTATAACTTGAGAAACGGATTGCAATCTTAAGGCGTCAGGTATTTTGTCCTTGTTCTACCGGTATTACTATAGAAGATGCTCCGAGGAACTAGCGTCATTGATCTCTTCGGCACCAGTGCATAGTCGGGAAAACAAGCCAAACGCGCACTCAACATTTGTACACGGTTGACATTTGTCACATGAGAACGGGCCGCTTCTACGACTCTTTCTTGAGTTCAACATCTTTGCAGTGGAACGATTTGCCGGCTTCTGTGTTTCGTCTCTCCTACAACCTGGGTATCTTGAAGACCCATGTTCACTCTTTCTTCTCATCAATAAAACCATCCACATTGCATCCCCAAAGGAAACATATGTGTGGAGTTAATGTAAAAACAAAAAACGCAATATGCAGAAAAAAAATATTGTTCGTGTCATTTTTTTAAATATTTGATTTTTAAATGGTGTCAATATTTGTATCATTGTAGTTTTAGCTAAATACAGACATTTCGAAACGAACTCATTTTTTTGGTTGATCAATTATTTTTAACACGAGTCCTACTTATGATATCGGTTTGAGTTTTGTTTATTCTTCATTCATGTAAAAAAAGTGTAGATTTTGTATATTTCTTATCATACCATTATTTAGTTTAATATTTATTTTTTCTTTGTTGCAGGAACCCCGAAAGGATTCAAAATAATGGCGTATCTGAAGAATAAAATTGACATTGACTCAATAGCTTTTTAGTCAATAGCAGCGAAAGTGAAATCAGTTTCGTGTTGTGTGTGTTCCAAAAGAAGATACGATGGCTTTCTATTCGCTGCGGCTACTTACTCTTAGGATACTTGTTGCCTCCACCTTCCTGTCTTGCTCAGCAGCTGTGCAGATTGTCATTGAGCCGCTTCCCGAAGGTAAGACTTCTAACTTTAAAAAAAAAATCCTATTATGTGTACGGTGACATTGTACACATCTTTAAAAAGTTAGATAAAGACATGAAAAGTGATGAAACAAAAACTTTATTAACTGGGTAAAGTAGGTTTGGTTAGGTTAGGTTAGGTAAGGTTAGGTTTAAATTTTATCGTTTTTCATCGTTTCCAATGACTTTATATCACTTTTTAAAAGTGTGTTGAATTGTCACTGTGTTGAGTTATCATGGAACCGAAAACGCTACTCATAATCACGTGCATACATACTGGGTATACTGGTCGGACCACCAGGATTAAGACGGATATCGCGGACTTTATTAACAATCTGTTTGATTTGACAAATATAGATCGGTCGCGCAATGAAAATGTAAAACCAATTTGCGCTCATATAAGAATATTTAAAATCAAAATATCGATTTTAAAAAATTTACCAAAATTTCAAAGCAAGTCAAAACATACCGGGTATAATGCTACAAATACACACGCAAGCCAAACTGCCGAGCTAAACCTCAACTTATGGGAAAGGAACAAAGCAAACCGCAAATGGCGCGAAACGCCGATAGCAGATGCTTTGTGCCTTTTTCGTAATTTGTAGCTCGGTACGATACGTACCATATGACATCGCAAATGTTTTTTGAAGAAAAGTTAGCAACTAAACGCGAGATGTGAAAATAACCGTGTTTTTGAGGATTGTGACAAAGTAGTGCAGGTTAAAAAAAAAATTGCATGGGAAAAAACGTTGCAGCAGTGTATTAGGGAATCTTTATAAGTAAGATAGCAGAAGTTGAAGGTATCAAGGCTGGAAATAGTGCCAGGCGTACCGACTACGTAGCGCTGACGAGCCGAAACGATAGTCCCCGTACGAAGCGTGTAGTGAATCACGTAGCACATAGCACTTCATTAATTTACCTACATATTACCACAAGTGACCTACAAACGCGAACGTCTTACACGTGGTACTATTTCCAGGTTTACTTAATTTTTCAGAAATTTCTTGGGATTCAAACCCCAAACCGCCGGCCCACAGTCAAAACTTGCACTACTTTGTCATAATACCTTATTGGTTATTCTCTGAATATAAGCATGATTGTATTATTTGCCTTCGTTATTTACTTAATTTGCGCATTTTTCTTGTACCTACCTATAAATTTACCAAATTATCGTTAAAAGAGAACCTCAAAATTACTGTTTATATTATTAGCATATGATTATTCTAAATTTAAAAAAAACCCGAATAAATAACATCGTAATAATAATTGGAAAGACTGACAAAGATAATTTAAGTTGTATTGTTTTATTATTGAAGTGAAACTTCTTTACGCGCGTCATGCAATTTCGAGGACCGGAGTAAAACCGACTCATGACCGAAACGAAAATGCGGGACCACCGATTAAAGTTCATTTGATCTAGTCAAAGTTTTGAAGTAACATATAAATGCTTCTTAGCTCATCCCGACAACTGGCGTTGGTGGTGTAATGGTCAGCATAGTTGCCTTCCAAGCAGTTGATCCGAGTTCGATTCTCGGCCATCGCACATTATTTTTTTGTTTTTAACGCCTTTTTCATTCAATATCTTATTTTTTAGTAGGTCAGAACATTTTTTAAAAGAAAATAATATTGCAAAATAATAAAAACACTTATCTCACTGTGATAAAACATTACTCCGCTAGAGCGCGCTTTGCGTTATTGTGTTGGATTAAAATTATTATCTAATCCGTATATTATGATAATTGTATTACATTTATTTAATTAATTTATTTATTTTGATAATATGTAATAATTTACAGAAAAAAAAATTAAAACTATCTCCCTCTGATAAAATATCCGTTCGCTAGAGCGCACTACGCGATCTTGTGTGGGATTCTATTTCTGTACATTGTACATTATTTTTAAAAATATATTATATTTTGGGTGTGATGTAGGTAACATTATAAAACATAACAAGCTCTCATATTTTCAGAACCTACATAATATAATCAATTTATGCGGCTTTGCTTACAGTTGGTGCTCAGCGTGGTTGGCTTTCAATCAGTTAAGCGAGGTTCGATTCTCGGCTGTGGCATTTTTGAAGTGAAACCTTGTTGAGGTGGGGGAGCCGCTCACGAACGTTCTCTCTCTTCTCTTCTTTCCTCTCCCTCAGACACCAGCGAACTGCGCCACGCCAAGCATCAGCTGAAACTAGAAGTTTCACTTCTGTCTTGCGTAGGCTTGACACACCCACTTTTTTTGGTGGTTTAAACAAAGTTTATTACATATTTTCATTTAAGAAAAATAGTGTTCATTTACGCAAGTTAAACTTGGTATCTCATACACACATATTCGTTAAGCTTTTATACCAAATCATTTCGTTTCAAATTGAAAAACAAAGAAATGTATTTGCCAAATGTATCCGGTAAGATAATATTGTATTATCTGATTTGTATTATATATAAGTGAAGTTAAAAGAGATGAAAGAAAAAGCTTTCCATAATTAATACTCTTTTCAGTAAAATAATTAGTCTGAACGCAAGTAATTAAAAATATCTCATTTTCAATAATTAAAAGACTTCATTACGGAAAAAAGTCATCAAGGTTACACTTTATTCAAAGGCTTTGATAATATTTTCCAATTAAAATCCGATAATTAACTTGTTTTTATTTCGCAGAGTGTTTGATTCGTGAAAAAAATGTTAATTTTGTAAATAGGAATAATCAAAAGAAAACATTTTTAAGTTGATAAAACAACGTTTAATATTGTTTGATGGAATTTTTCAAGGAGTGAAAAATACTTATTATTTTCAGTATTTATGTCTTCAAAGGTTTTATTTTCATTTTTGAAGAATGTCTTTTGTTTTAGTCAATCAACTGGGAATATATTTTTGAACGAGACGCAATTTATAAACGGGGTCACCAACATTTAGCAATATATTAGGGTGCGTAAAAAAAGGACAAAATTTTCGCGAGCCGATCCACATAATTTTTCCATTCCCACAATTCGCGACTCAGCTTGCGGAAATTTTGTCCAATGTTTATACATAGCTTTACATTTCACGCTAAGCAGCATTCATAAAAGTCGTCGCTCCCCTTGTAATGAGATTTTGTTACTTTACATTTTAGTAGGAGGCCCTGAAACAAATAATTTTCCTCAGGGCCTATGTCATCTTTGGGGGGCCTGTGTGGAGGGTATTTTTAATGAAAGAAAGGAGAAGAAGTTCTGGGAAGGAAAAAGGTATAAGGGGTGGGTAGGAGTCTAGGGATCAGTGTGTGCAGAAATAACGGACGAATTATGTATCCCTCCCATTGGGGCGTAAGGCGATGGGTCAAGCGAGACCAGTTGGAGAGATCAAAGGGCAGGTGCATCCTGCATCCACCTCACCTTATGAATCCGGGAACCCCTGCTAAAACACCAAACGTAGCGATCTACTCGGGGTGACCTATGGCAGAGGTGTTGGTTATCCAACAAATGGTTCCCGGGGAGGCGGTACCCATACCCGCCTCCCCAATTGTAATACGCCTCCCTAATCCCGCTTTAATGAAAGGTGTGCATTCATGTTTTTGTTTTATGGATTACTGCCCTGAACCAATGGGATTATGGCATCTACATTTCGGGGTAGGAAGTCATGAGGCTGAAGGAAGTGAGGAGGGGAAGGACATAGGAAAGATTGAGGTTGGGATGTATCTGGCTCTGTCATCGACCAAGTATTATCTAGACAGATTGTGCAAACCATAAAATTAACACCGAAACCAAAAATATTGTTTTTCAGAAAACATTTTACAAAAATAAAGTGCATCTTGCAGTCGAAAAATCCGAAGAAGCATAGCTTTTTACTTTTTGGTCTGCACGGAGCAAATTTATCTTCCAGCAAGTTCGTCCCAACGACTATATGTGTAAAGATAATTTTTAATGGACTTTAATCATTAAGAATGTAATCATCCATATGAATATTTAAAATTAGTATGTACCCTGTGAAAAGCTTCAAAGCGGCGTACAATTAAAGTAACAATTGATAAAAATATTATATTTCTTTCTAGTAAAACAATTTAGTCACGCAAAACAATACGACAACACTTTTGCCACAAAATGAACGATCTTCCCTGGTTCCGCTTACCTTTTTAGTGTACAACAAGTTTCTTCGTATCTTTGAATCTTATGACGAGATGCTTTTCAGGCTTGCTATTGACTGAAAAAATTAACATGCCATTTGAGCGATAACTTAATGCTCTGTTTTTCATTGTAGGGAACTTGAATTTATATCTAGCCTTTCGAAGCAAGACATCGGAATTCGATGGGGAGTTGTTTTTATGAAATTAGTTTGTCGGTGGTGTTATTTTAAAATTAAAATTAGGTATGAGAGTGCTAATCTACTATCATTATATATCGATGATACTGGACATTAAACATTGCTCTAAATATTTCGAATGCCAATGTTTCGATTCTGAATAGTATTCTTTCACCAGGGCGATTGTGATTACAAGTATGTATATTGATCTGTGTAGTAATAATTGTGATGTATGGTAATAAGTTGAGTATTTAAGCGATAGATGGAGCTAGTCATAAAGCTTACTCCAGAGTCAGATTCCTGTGAGGATATAGTGACATGGAACAAGCTTCTCGAACGAGAGAATTACCAACCCTCGGGTAATGAACAGTGTAGCTAAATCCAGACCTATTATTTTTAACGTAAATAAACACAATTATAAGAAGAACCTTTTACCATACATCACAATAATATTGATTGTAATGATTTCAAATAATTACTCATACATGTACATAGCTAGTACAAGGTCATAATTTGGGCCATTTGATAAAGAACTTTTAAAGTGGTAACTCCATCCGTCCAGGAGTCCAGGATGGTTGTTTTAACGATACATCTATACATTATGCTTTCACCTATCAAAAGTTCCATCTTCCGTGTTAAAGCTTTATAAATAAAACTGTGCTGAACGGTATATCCGATTCCACCACTGCTTCTTCTAACAGCATTAAAGTTTAAAGGTTTTCTAATCATTAAGGTAAATAAATTGCATGAAAATTGTTCCCGTTTCCACGTTGAAGTGGTGGCCTCTCGGAACTCGCTATACTCGTTCCTCTGGTATTGGCTGCTGACGCTGCTACGATCGTAAAGCTTTCGAAAGTAAGAAACCGCAGTAATTAACGGCTGCCCAGGCGTGTGTCGCTTGCAGCTTTCTTCGGTGCAAGATATACGGCTAAACCCCGGGAAAGCTCTGTTCTCCTGTTAGAATGTTCGCAGAAAATAGGATTATCTTGCAAAATAAATACTTCTGACCTGGTTTAGGTGTCCAAATCTAGATCGAATTTGAAACTATTGATTCAAATTCAAATTCAAAAAAATATTTATAACACAAAAACAAATGTATGTAAATAAAAAATTAAAAACAGAGGTATTTAATTTATTTAAGGTATTCATTTAAGGTGTAGTGACATTTGTTTAAAATAAATGTTTTTAGTGATGATTTAAATTTAAGTATGTCGGTTATTTGTTTGACGCTACGTGAAAGGTTGTTATATACTTTAATGGCCATGTGGTGCGGTCCTTTTTGAAATATAGTTTTATTGCTTTATTAATTATTGATTATTCTCTTTCTTGGAAAAAATAATAATAACAATGAAAAATTTGATCATCAATGGATTCTACGTCATGTTTGACCTGATAATATTGAGAAAAATGTACATTGTTTTATTTATGTATAAAATACATGGTGTTTAATTGACATTTACAAGACATTATTGATACATTGAATCACCAGAGTAGACAACTGCCAGTTTCATGGTCACCAAAATTATAATTATTTTGTATAAAGTGTACACAATATAATGTGATATTTTGGGCCTTACTAACAAAGGCAAACGTTTCAAATCCTACAAAACCGATAACCAACCTTAATTAAGAGTAATGGTTGTTTCTCAGATACACATCATCTAAAAAATACCGCGTAAGGGGTTAAACACATTAACATTATGAATAGATATAGTTTGGAATTAATGTTTTAATTTCTTAAAAAACGCCTTTCTTCAAAACTACTTGGGTAAATTATTTTCTACTAAATAAAATTAAAACGAAAAAAAACATTTTTTCCCCTTTTCGGATTACAATGTTCCAAAAATGATTATTTAAGTAAAAATTGAATGTAACATAAGCATAAAAAAGGATAGTAGGTAAATGTGATATTTAGATAAGAATAAGATAAGTGCTATATAGTGTTGGAAAGAGATGAATGCAATGAATATTTTAAAACAAATATAATGAGACCCGAAGCACACAAAAATGAGATCAAAACGGAGTATTAGCATTTCACTAAAAAATTCCTAGTTTTATATAGTATTATAAATATATAATAACTAGAGGTCTGGTCACATCATGAGGTGTGAACCAAGATTACTTAACTGATTCCTATATTGAGGATTGACGGAAGTGCGCACAGCGCGCCTCACCTTAGCTTTGGTACTTTCGTTCATTTAGTTAATATGCTTAAGTTATATTTGCCAGCCTCTTATAGTACGAATTTCTATATTTCTTCTTCTTCAACTTACATTAAGATAAAAACGAAATCCTTAAAACCCATAGGAACAACAGAATTTAAAGACTTTATTGTGTACCTACCCATCAATAGATATTTTAGGTATTTTTCATGTACCTAACATTAATACCATAGGTTTTATATTAAGAACAATTAAAAACTTTGAATCTTTACAAATCATAAAACTATTGTACATATCCCTTGTTAGAAGCCTGATATAACATAACTCCATAGTTTGGTCGCCCTTCTACAATGTACATAATTCAAAATGTTGAAAGAATTCAAAGAAAATTTCTAAGCTTCGTCAATTTTAAACTTAACATCCCTTTAGAACACATAAATTACCTGTCATTATTGAATCATTTAAATATTCCGACATTAGAAAACAGAAGAAAAATAAACGACCTAACCTTTTTATTAAAATTATTGAACTCTAAATTCGATTGTTGTGAACTCCTGCATTTAATTAATCTACACATACCTACACGAACAAATAGGCAAATATCAACATTTTACATACATACATCTCATTCCAACTATAGTTTTCACTCTCCAATACAACGTTTACACAGTCTTGGTAACAAATAATTAAAAAATATAAATGTATTTGACAATAATTTGAACTTGGCAAACTTTAAACGGAGTATGTGCGAACTATTTTTTACCTAATTTGTAAACTATTGTTATACTTTCTTACTATCATTATGGTTGATTTGGAGGATTTTGCCAGGTTTTCTATTTTTCGTCTCACTTATTTGTACTACTAAAAAAATAAAGATGTACATTATTAGTTATTAGTATATCAGTTATCTTTAATTTTTTAAAATTAAGCTGGTTATTGGTGTATCAGTTAACTTTAAATTTTTATTTATTTGTGTTCTTACATCTTCTATTATTTTTTATTTATTATTTACAATATTGTATTTTTTGTAAATCTCTCACACAACGGGTACAGAACCCTCAGTTTTTTTTTAAATATTTTTTATTATTATTATAATTTTAAGTGAAAATCTGTTTTGGATTTTATCTTTATTATTTACTTTATTCTTATATATGTAAATAATCTGTTGATTTTCCCAAATAAATAAAATAATAAAATAGGTAATAGCCCTATGGGCGTTGAAATAAAATAAAATAAAATACCATATTATGGAAATCATTGTCTATCCCTTACTATCATGGTGAAAAATATGATCTAAACGGTTTTATAAATAAAAAACGACATTACACATTTAAATATAGAAGTTAACTACAGATTAATTCAAATGTACACTTATATGAAACCGTAGGTTTCAACCACAATTTGAGACAAATTTATAAAACTTTGTGAATTTTTGTTAATTATTTTTCTATAAAACGTTAAAAAAGTGAGGTGACAATAATGTTTATAATATGTACATTTGATTACTAGATTCTTTTTTGTTATCATTTTATTTTTAAAACTTTTTAATGTTTGCATTAAATATTTTAATATCCCAAAAATAATGTATTTACTTCAAATAAAACAATTTGAAAGCATATTTTATCAACATTCAAAAACAAAAACTATTATATTTTGGATAAGTTCAGAAATGTTTATTTTATTTATATTTTATTTCAAAGCGGAAATGTCGTTAAGAAACATAGCAGAGAATATGGCAAAGGCGTGAAGGGTTAAATAATTGTCAATTAATTGTCCAAATATTTGCTATGCTTTAGTTTAGTTCTTTAGAAAATGGAGCCACTCAAATATAAAAGTAAGTATTAAAAGAAAGTACCTACCTTAGTTTGAATTTTTGTAATAAGAACATTAGCATTTTCAAGAATTTAACAAGTGCCTTGCCAAATTGCCTGTTTTACATTAAACAATTTAAATTAGCATAATCATAATTAATACCTATCATAACATAACCATCTACATAAGTACTATGTAGATGGTTAATCTCAGGTTATAAAAATTGATATTGTGAAAAAAAATCTTCAAGACGCCGAAAAAAATAAGTATTAAACACGAAATTTGAATAGCAATCAAAAATTTCAAAGGTCTTTTTTAACGAAAAGCACGGGACGTTAATCATTCTATAATATTTTTGGTTCTACCAAAGAATTTTTTCGAACAATGTAATTTCTAAAGATCGCCAAGACAATGTCTGGGCAAAGAAAAAATAAAAAAATGAAGGCGGTGAAGTAGAAAAACTAATTATACGAAAATCAAAGACGAAGGTTTTGCTCGTCTTGTTTTTCTCGACTATGAAAAAATAATATTTTTCAACTTGGTGTTTTTGTCTAAATTTAATTTACTTCTATAAATTATCACACAGAGTTACTTAAGTTTTTTTACAGTTAATTTGTAGATCGAAAATAATGTTGATAGATTTAAAATGGTTTTCTGGAAGTATTTCAAAAGATTTCTAAAACTTGAGCTATCTTAATTAAAAACAACACTTTATTTTAAAAAAGAATAACAATATGTATGTATTTTTTACAGTTTTACAGTCAGGATTTCTTTTTCTCAATCATTGGATATATAGTTATAAATTGATTGTGTTTATGTCGGCGCGTATTATCGTACATTGATCCCCTTTCAACTTTATCAACTTACATAATTTTGATGGACATTCCCTTTATTCCCTTGGAGGTAATGTTGAGAATTTGATGAAATTTTCATAAATAAGATATACGATTTGACGGCCTCCGTGGCCGAGGGGTAAGGCTCTCGACTAGCAAGCCGAAGGTCGCGGGTTCAATCCGGGGTTGCGCAAGTCAATTTTATTTGATGAATTTGTATTATTTCACAATTTATTCTTTTAAAATAATGTATGGCATAAGTAGAAGATACTCTCAGTATCGCCCTAGTGTAAGAACACCATTCAGAATTGAAACGTTGCTTCAAATGGTTTAGCCGAGTTTCTTGACCAGATCTGAATAGCCAGGTACTCCCCCACATTTCTCTTCCTCTTCCCCATCTCCTTCCACTCCTCACAACCTTCAGCCTTAATAATAACCCAATTGGGGATGCCATAGTCTCATTGGCTCCTAACAGTTGGGAACAGTTTGGACTCTTGTACATATTCACATAAAAAAGATATACTAAAAGAATGTAAGGCAAACAAATCAAATTGCATTAAACATCTCAGAATAACCATTTTTCCGACAATAATGTCACTCATAATTTACCGACAACATAACTGACGAGTATTTTGGCATTCAGACGTTTCTCGAATTTCAGTTATATTAAAATAATCATTTTTCAACGCACATGTGCGTTTTACAGTACAAAAATCAAGCCTGAAAAAATTCTCAAGCGAATTTTTTTTCCATCTCAAATTCTTCCACTGATCGAAAAATTCTAAAATCAAGAATTCACCGAGTGTTTAAAAAACTGTCAGCCGGACATTTTTCAAAATGCCTGTTACTTTGGTTAACGGAGGGATAGAAAAATCCACATCTCCCTGGGAAGTGTCAAAGTCTGATGCTTGATGCGGGTTGAAATTAATCAGTCCAAAAGCAGTTCGAGATTTTCTGCACACCCTGTCCCGTCTCTCAATAAAGCCACTGGCTTTTGTGGGTGTTCTTGATTGACACGGTGGCCAGAGTTAAATTTCTCGTTTTTGAAATTGCGCAGTATTTGTTTGAAGAATATGTTTTATTTTACTTGCTGAACGAATATTCAATTCTTTTGATGTTATTGAGAAAATCTACTAGTTTTTCATGTTATTTGTTGTGTTTTTGTATATTTAAAAATTAATGCTGAAACACGTTTATTATTATTTCTTATTGATAGATTAAAAGCACTTAAATAAAAATTATTTCGCGATGCGAGCGTGCTGAGGCTCCCATTTTACAATTTAAATGAACACATTGTACGTAAATAAAATAAATTGTATCGAATTTTGATAATTTAAATAATACAGGGTTTTCCAATAAGAGGTGTTATTTTGAATAGCACGCTTTTTCGGTAGATCTTACTTTTAAAGCTGTCATTTTTTAACATTTGACAAGTAGAAACTACGCCATTAATAAAAATGGAACGATACTTGCTTCAACAATGCATTGTAATTATTAAAATTCACTTGAGTAAATCAAATGCAAATCATCTTGAGTAATGAGGCCCATTTCTACCTCGGTGGCTTCGTCAACAAGCAAAATTGTCGCATCTGGGGCTCGGAACACCCAATAATTATTGTTTAAAAGCCTTTCTATCCTCAACGTGTGACTGTTTGGTGCGGTTTATGGTCCGGCGAACTCTTTTCGAAAATGAGGCTGGAGTAACAGTTACGGTGAATGGATTGCGCTATCGAGAGATGATTAATGACTTTTTATGGCCGAAATTGGATGGTATTGATTTGGACAACGTTTACTTTTAACAAGATGGAGCTACGTGCCACACAAGTAACGAAACCATTGATCTTTTACGATTGAATATCAAAATAACACCTCTTATTGGAAAACCCTGTACATTGAACAAAGTAAAATAAAATGCAGTAATGTAATTATAATAATCAAGATAGTTATAAAAACTAAACAACATGATGTAATTATTAGTCCGGTTTTGTATGATATGTGTACTATGAATGAATTTTTTTTTTTTTTTAAGATTTTTTTTTGTAATACATTGTTATTCAATCCATTTCTTAATTTGGTTTGCGAAATATTTTTTTCTTAATTTTTTGTTTTGAGTATAAAATTGTTAAATGCTTTTATTAATGTTACCTGTTACTATATTGATAAGTTTTAAAAAATACTCGAAAGTAAGTTTTGTAAAGTAAGCGCTGAACTGCTTGGATGCTAACTTGATCGCTTTCCAAAAATTTATTTTTTGAATGATTTATTTTTTGAATGATTTATTTTTTTTTGATTTATAAAAAGATTACATTTATTTATTGTTATTAAGTTTAATTTGTAGAACTCCATTTTATTTTTTTATTTTTTATGTATTCAATAATATTATTATTGGGTTTATAAAAACAGTTTATTTTTGAACAAGTTCTGCTGTGTAATTATTATTACGCGTGACAGCTGTTTCGCCTTCTGAAGGTTTGATAATGCCTTCAGAAGGCGAAACAGCTGTCACGCGTAATAATAATTACACAGCAGAACTTGTTTAAAAATAAACTGTTTTTATAAACCCAATAATAATATTATTGAATACATAAAAAAAAAAAAAATTAAAAAAAATAAAAAAAATAAAAAAATAAAATTACATTTATTTTTATTTAGAAAAAAACACTAACTGCATAAATTAGTTGAACTCAGCATCGCGCAAAAAAAACATTATGCAATGGGAATCTTGCGTCGTACGGCTTTAGCCATGTTCAATTATCAGATTTTGATCGGAAAATTCTCCCATCGTCTTTTAAACAACATTTCTCGCTATGAAGTTGCCACTGTTTCATTATTTTAAACCTATTTATAACCAAATCACAAAGCAACATATTTTTAAATCGTGATTTCATTTTCTGATTTAGCCCAATTTGACCATTTCTTTAAATCCGAATGGAAAAAACGTTAAAAATATATATTTTAAAAAGGCATTTGGTTTATTTTACGGCCTACGGCTTTCCCCAACAGCCTATAAAAATTGCTTCCCTCCCTCTGACAGGACAAATAGCCCATCTGTCCATCGACTTGTCAACTGTATTGGTTCCGGCTCGTCCTTCTCCTTCCACTTCCCCTTCCTCATCCTCTATTCCACCCATTTCCAGTTCCGGTCCAACGCGCGTTGAAAACGTGGCTGAAATACTACTGTGTTTAGGAAAATCAAGGCTTCTCTTGGTGAGAGCTGGTAGATTTTATTCTTCAAAGCAATATCGGTCTCCTCGTAATATGCCCAACTATGCAAAAATATTTCCCATATACATTTCGAATATACCCATTTTTTTTAAATATTATAGTACCTACCTGCACGATGAAAGTATAAAAAAAGAATTGTCACTGAGATAGTATATAAATAACATAAATTAGAAACACACTATTTTAGAAGCGCGATCTCCTGCTCATAAAACTACTCAGATAATTCTACTATTCATAAAACCACTCATATAATTTTCTTAGAACCAAAAATGTTGTAAATACTTTAGTAAAACTTAGTTTAATGGTCTACTGTTCATAAAACCACTCATAGAATTCTGAGAAAATTTTACCTCACGTTCAAAAAATGTCACTTTTAACCTTGTTCCGTTTCATGTACTGACCGGAACCACTCGATTAGAGCTCTGTATAAAACCAAAAATATTCAAAGGATAGAGTAATTCTGCTACTAATTTGTGTGCCGCTGGTAATATATATGCAAAGTATCTAACTGCATGTAATACAGATAAAATAATGCTATATTATCATATCCGGTCAGTCAATATTAACGAGCAATGATCGTACCTACTTCATCACTACTTGTAACTCATTTCGACTGTATGAATGAGCAAATTATTTGCTCGCAATGTATGTATCGCAGTAATATGTATCCTAATGTAATGAAATAGCACATTTCATTTGGGCCCATCAAAATACATAAATACCTGCGCTTATCGATGCTACCTAATAAGTAGTTTCATGTAAGTGATTAATATTAACGAACTGCTTCCTATTCTAAACGTTACGTGAAATCATGTATATTGTATTATTATTATTTCTTTTTCAGTCATATTTTGAAAACATTTATGATATTGTAATCAACTTAACATTAACACAAATATTTGTCAAATTTTCGAAGTTGTTTTAAGATACTTGATGCACTTTGAAAGATTTAGCGTAATTTTCAATTTATTTAAATTTGTAATAAAGCAGGACGGAGGATAGTGCGATCCCAGTCTGCCATATTACATGAGGTATAAAAATTATTATATTTAAAGAAAAAATTAAAATTATGACATCTTAAGATAATAACATAAATTAAATAAATTAAATTAAATTAAAGCATCGTCCTTCAAGGAGGTCGCCGCATAATAAAGACAAACAAAAATATTTTGGTAAATAATTTCATCTTTGAATCACCTTATTCACATTTCCAGAGTATTTCAGTTCTCGTTTCAATTCAATTCCCATTATTGAAGTGCTGAAAAGACTGGCAAAATTGGAAAATCGCGAAAAGGGAAGATTGGTAACGTGTATTGGATAAGAGAATCCAATAACGCCACCTGAATGTGACGTAATAAACTCGTGCATACATTTTCAATCAAAATCCCTTCAATCGACCCAGTAATCCCTCCCGGCTCTAACCAAATGTCTCTTGAAGGTGCGAATTTTTCGACTGAATTTTTTATAGAGGCAGGTCTTCATATGATGCCCTGTGCTTTGTATATTATATCGGCTCAATACCATTGACGATACTAACTGAAGAGAGCGTTTAAACGCACTCCTCACTTAGTATTGCTTTGTTTAGCCTTGCTATTATTGCGTTGATGACGAGTAATCTGGAATGCTCGAATCAGCCGTTGGCGCCGGTATAGCCGGGGGTCATGACAACTGTCAATCTTTGTTTATTTCTCTGCGGTGCCGAAAGTTTTTTACAAGTGCTCCATTATTGTATTCTGCAATTGTGCTCCACGATAAAGTCTCAACACAAGTTTTTATGACGAATGGCTTAACACAAAATATGAGTAATATGAAAAGCAATAAATATAAAACAATAAATATTTCTCATATTTGCACTAAAAACTTTGTTCCATCATACTATTTGATACCTTTGCAAAATGTTCTAATCATGTCAAATATACAGACAATAGGAACCACATAATAAACACATTTTATTTTGAAAATACTGTGTATTTGTAAGATAATAATGAGAAGTAATCATTTCAGTTTCCGGAAATGGAAAATAATATATTTTAATAGTATTAGGCGGCCTGAAAAAAAAATTTAAAAATATTATGTCAAAACATGGCGCGAAGAAAAAACGTCTAATTATACGTTTGTTATCTTACTGATAAACAGTTAGTTAGTTTTTCTATTAAAAGTGGGTATTAATCGTCTTCCTGTTTTTTGTACATTTACCCTCGTCGTAAATATAGTCTAATATGAACCAATTTATTTTAAATTCATTCAAGAAAATACTACAAACGAAATATGAAAAGAGCTGAAAGAGACACAACTAGGAATTGAACCCAGGATCTTTTGTCTTACCGGGAGAGCACCTTAACCAGTCGACAATTGGGACCTAGTTATTAAAAGTCATACTTGTCAATCTCACTTCTCAATCTTCGAATTACAAATACTATCCTCAACTAATTCCTATATCTTTTCAGCTGCTATCTTTGTGTGAAAGTTCATTCAGAATTAACAATAATATCTTGCAACTAATTTTTTCACATATTTTTGACAGCTACCTTTTTTGAATGATCACATATTTTGAATGAATCGGTTTGTAACCTAGATGGTGTCTCGGATAAACATACCCGATTTTTATTTAGTAGGGTACCTATTGACTTTTTCTTAAAGTCTAAATGAATATTCAATTTTTATATACCTAATTTGATATATCTTTCAAGTGATACTTCAAAAGGTAAAAAAAAGTTGTTAATTGAAGTTATTTGTAAATCCGCGTTAAGAAACTAATATTACTTACTACCATAGACACAAATAGATTTCTCCGGCGTGTTTTCTCTTGAAACATATTATGGTCAAGAACAGATGAACAAAGAACATCCAATGTTCAGATTCATTTACTGTAATTGTCTTTCTTTCTTTGGAACTTTTTAAAACCATTCCATAATATTTCTAACTTTACTTGGAAGAAAGTTAGATAAGTTTTTGAGAAAAATGAATCAGATTAAATCTACCACGAAATAATTACTTGGTATTGAGTAATTCATTATAAGTATTTTAGTGAAGAAAGCTAGTAGAATTCTACTTTCACGAGAAAAATGAATCGAATGAACCTTTGTAGGATTTCCAACACCTCCAAGTGTAACGCTACGTTTGGCGACTAAGCAGGGGTGCTCGGGTTAATAGAATAGAGTGTATTGGCGGCGGATGCGCAAGCCCGCCAGCTGCGTGGCGGGCCGGATCATGAAAGGCCTGTCAAGGGAGAACCATAAACCTCTGCATCAGGACTCGCTCGAATCATGGCTTTGCACTGCAAAACATATCTTCTTAAAATAATCTCTTCCTTATATCTATCTTAAAAAAAACACCACAAAGATGACATAGGCCCTGATAGAAATTATTTTTCTCATGGCTTCCTATGTGGAGTCTTCGTATACAAAAATAAATAAATTACATCTTCATACAGCAAAATGGCTGGGTCATATGGGCGGGTAATAAGGAACGTGATTTGCCTCGTTTGAGGTCAGGTCACACACTTTCATGTCCCGGACAGGCACAAAGCCTGCTTAAGATCGACTTACAGATTTAAGACGCATGAGTGTGTTTTGTGCCTCTGAATTGTTTGTTTCGATACAACACTACTTTGGTTTTCTGAAAAATGTCTTGCAGGTTTGCAGCCAAAGGAACTATAACGTTGCTTTATGATAAATACGATATACCACCGTGGCAGTCGCCCATGGATTTCAGCAGTAGGTAGGTACCTGTGTAATATATTTAAAAAAAAACTAATTTATTCCTTTCATTTACGGTTTTGTATCTTCTTTTTTATAATGATTTAAAAGTTTGTGCTTTCTTCGAATGAATTGTACAGGGTTTTCCAATAAGAGGTGTTATTTTGATATTCAATCGTAAAAGATCAATGGTTTCGTTGCTTGTGTGGCACGTAGCGCCGTCTTGTTGAAAGTAAACGTTGTCCAGATCAATACTATCCAATTCCGGCCATAAAAAATCATTAATCATCTCTCGATAGCGATCCATTCACCGTTACTGTTGCTCCAGCCTCATTTTGGAAAAAGTAAGGTTCCATCTCTCCGCCGGACCATAAATCGCACCAAACAGTCACACGTTGAGGATATTGAGGCTTTTCAACAATGACTGTTGTGTTTTCCGAGCCCCAGATGCGACAATTTTGCTTGTTGACGAAACCACCGAGGTGGAAATGGGCCTCATCACTCAAGATGACTTGCATTTGATTCACTCAAGTGAATTTTAATAATTTCAATGCGTTGTTGCAGCGTGTATTGTTCCATTTATATTAATGGCGTAGTTTCTACTTGTCAAATGTGAAATGACAGCTTCAAAAGTAACATCTATCGAAATAGCGGGCTATTCAAAATAACACCTCTTATTGGAAAACCCTGTAGATGGAATGAAGCAACGTTACATTATAATAATACAAAACTTTTACCTTTTTGGTACCTACCTAATTGAATTGAAACAGAAGAAATTCAAATGAGAAAGAAAATCTGTCTGCTTTTTAAATAAAATATCGCATCGTATCCATTAGATTCATTATAAATTGTATTAACTTAGGAATCCGAAAAGATTTTCATTTAATTTATTCTTCTTGAGGTTTCATTCAAAAGTTTAATGATGACAACTAAATCTACTGGAATACCTGGGCAATCTTTAAGCATAACGTTATTTTCTGATTATGGAGGTAAAGAGGATAGAATACGTTACTTTTCTATCATACCACAGCCTATATGCTTTGTTCACGTTCATACATATTTTGTAGCACTAACTCTTGCCATGTATGTATGTATTATATACTTAAACTTAATCATATCATGGTCTCACTTCGACTAATTAATATGAATTATTAAAAAAAGACTTTTGTGATGAAACATCAATATATAATGAACACGCCGATCGGTTTCCTCGGAAATTAAAGAATAATAACAAGGGAACAAAAAAAATATGTAAGGAGGTATTACAAAAAATAGGTAGGTACTATATGTAAAATTGTATTCGTATTGTAACTGGCCCACCATCAATATTCCAACTCCTTATAATGGACTGTATTTTTTTACAAAATAATTTGGATGGATTATATAATTAATGTAAAATAAACGATTTATTTTCAAACATGAATAAATGTCAATCCATCAGTTTTACTCAATAGTAAAAATCCAATACTCGCCCAATCGACAACATTAATCTGTCACAAAAGTATCATTGGGGGTCGTTTTTGATTATAGGATGACATTCGTTTCCCAAATTGATGTAATTACAAATGAAGGACTTAAATGTCACGGTTTCGATCAAAGATCTTTGTAACACTAGTCAGAAGCATTCTTGAATATAATTTCTCCCTCTGTCCATCTTTATGCCACATAAAATTGTCCAAAGATCTATATAACACTAGTCAGAAGCATTCTTGAATATAATTTCTCCCTCTGTCCCTCTTTATGCCACATAAAATTGTCCAAAGATTTATATAACACTAGTCAGAAGCATTCTTGAATATAATTTCTCCTTCTGTCCCTCTTTATGCCACATAAAATTGTCCAAAGATCTATATAACACTAGTCAGAAGCATTCTTGAATATAATCCTCCCTCTGGTCAACTTTATGCAACATAAAATTGTCCAAAGATCTACGTAATACTAGTCAGAAACATTCTTGAATATAATTCCTCCCTCTGTCCCGCTTTATGCCACATAAAATTGTCCAAAGATTTATATAACACTAGTCAGAAGCATTCTTGAATATAATTCCTCCCTCTGGTCAACTTTATGCAACATAAAATTGTCCAAAGATCTACGTTATACTAGTCAGAAACATTCTTGAATATAATTTCTCCTTCGCCACATAAAATTGTCCAAAGATCTACTAAATCTACTAGTCAGAAATATAATGTTAGGTGTAATTTTGCGGCTTTTCATCCCCAGTTAAACTACTTATTTACGAAAATATTTTTTTTTGACTAATTAAAACAGAAGTGTACATCTGTGATTTAATTGAATGAATATCATCAAAATTTGTCCTAGATTATCAGAATCCGAGACTAAAGAGAATTGAGACACCTCTTTCCACTTAACCCGAGAAGTTTTGTTCTGTCTTCGTCCAATAATCCAGCCTTCTTCCCCCGTATAATTATTTCAAGGGTTAAGATTATTAAACTCGATAAAAATCCAATTATAAGTTGAAGCTTCTTTTCTCTGAGCAAGCTGGTGGAAAGTAACGATTACAAAAACAACTTAGTGGTTCATTGAAAATTAATGAACTCTGTATTATAGTTTTCATTATTGTCAGAACTCGGTATTGTCTTGAAATAAAATTATTCATGTTTAAGAGAAATTGTAGTAGGTTTGAGATAGATTATAGATTTAAAAAAATAATAATAATTCTGCGTTTTGTCTTAAATATTGATGATTATGTCCAAAAATGGCGTTAATTGATTAATGGATTAATAAATTAAAGTAAGTTTTTTCTCACCGGCAACAAATCAGAAATTTCTTTGAATTTTGTCTTTTAATTGTTTCCCTTTTATATATCAATTAATTTCTTCTGCCACAAGTCTTTACTTTAATTCTAAAAACCAAACATTTTCAAAGATTGTACTGTAAAACATGGAAATTACGATATTTTTTTACAATTTTTTTTTCAATTTTGATATACATTAAAACTCAAACGAAAACCGTTAAAATGAAATCTAAAAGACATTTTTTAGACATAAAAAAACATCAGAAAAGACTTCCTGAAATCGCAAATTTAATTAATTGAAGGTTTTTATAGATAATAACATCAGCTCAAAATGTAAGAGTAAATTATAACTTGAATAACTGACATGTTTTCTCCGAAATCCAGAGAGTTGCAAAAATATTTTACTACAACGACAGAATATGCCATTTTTTTTAACAACAACCACAAGTAAAATAACAAATCATAACAATTAATTCATAATTTTCGCATTGCCCCTCAAAACATTCAAATTTTCCCTTGTAAAAAGATATAAACTATGAATACTAAACACCCAGCATTCCTATGTAAGAGTAAGAAAATTTTACAAAGTTATTACCAAATTCCAGTCTGTTTCTTTGCTTCAAAATTAATAGGCTCGATGCAGAAAATTAAATGGATATTTTCAGACGTTTACAGGACATTGACGATGTTTCAAATTTTATTATTTAAGCCCAATGAAAACATTTGAGTGCTGTCTTCGCCCAGACGAGTTCTCGCTCGATTAAAATGCAAGTATTTTTTATTATACTGAGATGTTGTCTGGGAGTCTAAAACATCTCATTGTTTTTTTCTTGTTAATACCTCCCATCTGCGAATCAATTACGGCAGCCGGAGAAATTGAATTTATAATCACACTTTCAACAAGTTAAAAATGTCTCGGGATTTGCAAATGAAATGAAATGAGGTACGGTCGATGTTGCTACAAAATAATTGCATAATGCATCCATTTTTTTGACAGATCCATTTAAAAATTTAACAATTAAGTGCTTCGTATGTACTGAATATAATATATACAATATGAATCGCGTGTTCTAGAAACTATGTAAATAAATAACAAGCCACGACGTACAAATCAAACCTTAACTAGCGTGTGTTATCGAGACAATGAGTTTGATTTCATGTGATTGTTTATACTGTTATATTTCATGAGATGACACTTCTATCTCATAACGCGTTAAAGTTAATCTAATCTTAGCAAAAGTAAAGTGATTAGTTTTGCCGAAAGAGAAAAACTAGAGACATATGAAGGATACTAATTTTTTCAATGTTAGAGGCCAGAAGAATGGCTAAATTACATTATAGTGCCATCATCTGTGATATCCATTCAAATTACTTAATTTTTGTTAGGCAATTACAGAGAATTGCGTTCCATACTCTTAGGTGAAATAACTAGTTAAAGCTTGTTATAAAAGTAGTACGTGAAAAGATTGTAAAATATTCGTATTCAGTGGCTATACGAGCGCCATTATAGGCTTTATTTGTTTTTTATTCCATGGGAGAAGAACCTTCACCGCGAAGGGTTCAAAAATTATGCTCATTTGAGTCAGACTTTAACTTGCAAGCGCACCGCACACGAGAGAGCTTTTTACTGTTATTGTTGCGTTTACGACCCCACTAAAGTAGGGTACATACTCGTGTGCTTTACTTCGAGGATATTTGCAAATGTGCATTAAGGATTCATCCGTGTAATAGGACGATGGGATGTTTGAAGCCTGAAAGGAAAGGGGAGGGTTTTACGGAAGATTTTATAAGATTATGTTTACCAAATAATACTGTGCTTATAAAATAAGACATATATATTGAACACAATGATTTATTTGGTGTAGTTAGATAAACATTTGTTAGTTCTTTCAAGCTCTGATACGGAAATTGATAGATTGAAATGACTAGACCTTCTAAAAGTATCAATAATTTACCAATTGAAAAATAGATGACTATATCAAACTGAAAGTCAAGTAGTTACTCTAGGCTCTAAGTATGTTGTTATTATTGTCGTATTACCGTGGTGACCGCAGCCTACCATCACCAAGCGCCACACATGAGAGAGCACTGGACTCAAGATCAGTCAAAAACGCGCCCTACATACTTGTTCTTAATAATAATAATAATAATTGGATGACTTGTATAGCGCAGTTTTTGTGCAAAATCACCTCAAGGGCACTGTACAAATTTATAATACATTTCTACAGTGATCTATGTTATTACTAACTATTTATGGAGATAATATACAGTACAATACTTACCTGGTAGGTCACTTGAGATTAACACTTAATTAACATCATCTAATTGTTTATTAGCGAAATTTAGATTCAGGATTTAGGACATAATTGGAAAATTGAATATAACTGGACTTTCTCTTAGGAATGGTATATTTAATTTAAGGGTTAGACAGCTTAAAAAGGTAAGTTTTTAGTTTAGACCTGAATTCTGTTTGACTTGTTATGGATCTTAGTTCCGGAGGGAGTTTATTCCAAGCCTTCGACTCAGATACTCCGAAAGCGCGATCACCAAACTTAGTATTTGGCTTGCGCTTAGGTTCTATCAGTCTGCCTACAGCTGATGATGTTGCTGATCTTAGAGTTGACTGCCTCAGACCAGTGTTTTCCGGGACGCATAATTCAGAGATGTAGGGTGGGGCCATTTCATTGATGGATTTAAACACCATCCAGCACAGTTTGTACTGGATTCTTTCAGGGCACTTGAGCCAGTGAAGGTTACGAAGGTGTTCTGAAATGTCCGAATATTTTGAAACCCCGGTTATGAGCCGTGCTGCTGCATTAAACACTGATTGAAGTTTGTCAATTTGATATTTTGGAAGGCTGGCATAAATGCCGTTGCAGTAATCGAGACGTGAGACTACGTAAGAGTTGATAAGTAGTTTTGTTGCTTCTGTAGGAAGGTTTCTTCGGACAGACTTGAGTTGTCTTAGGTGAAAAAAACCGGTGCTTACAATCCTATTTATTTGACTTCTTAATTGCTTATTTAGATTGATTTTTGGATTTTCTTGGATATCGCAAAGTTGTATTCACGTGATTATTGTATATTTTTAGATCCTTTTGTATTTCTTAAAAAATGGTTTATTCACATAATAAATCAATTTCCTGCTTGCTTTTGTTTAAAAACGAATATTTGGTGCTATGATGTGTGTATGATTTTTTCCATTACTAAAAAAAATAACCCTTTGAGACCTAAAAATAATAAAATACAAACTTTCAAAATAAATGTTTAAGGTGTTGTTATCAAGCCCAAATATGGTTTCTATATGGAAATAAAAGTGCGGTGCTGAAAGGTTTAAGTACTATTAATAATAGATTGAAAACTATGCACAACTTCTTGGGAATGAATTAAAATTAAACAGCTTTGACAAAGCACAGTTTCAAACAAAGCCAATGTCAACTTCAAAAAAATCAACAGGTTTGTGAAAAAAAAAGTTACTACATTCGATCAAAATATTTTGCCTTACCAGAATCTACTTTATTTATGTATTATACAAAAGCACTGCTAAGTTGTATTTGAAATTCAAAACCTAAAAACATTTCGCCATTTGATGATTTAACTATCAATACAAAAAAAACTTCATTATTTCTATAATTCACATCACTCCACCATTGCGATCGACCTATAGACCTCACCATTTGCACAACCCTGGCCTTTGTTCTAAGCCCTTGTGAACTTTGCCTGGCTCAATGAACACTATGTACAGTGTTCAACTTTGCCCTGTTAACTCTGCTTATTTCAATTTTGCCCAGTTTATTCTGACTTGATTGTTAAACTATGAAATTTTAGAGGTCCTGTTAATTTCTGGCTTTTAAGGTATGTGTTAAATGTTAAGTTTGTTTCAATGTGCTTAGTTAGATATTTACGTATTTATAGCACACACTTTTTTGGCAGATTTGCTATGTTTTAATATGGTTGAAGTTTGAAACTATCTACACGTTAAAAAAATAAACTTTCATATGACCGTCCCAGTATAAGTTATTTTATGAAAAGAATTATGAACTTGGTAGAAATATTAAATACTCGTTATGATAATGGTTACAACAAAACACGAATGTTGTTCAAAAAAAGTCTCACGTAAAAAAAAATTTTCCAAGGGATTGAAATATAGCAATTATTGGGTTTCTAAAATTTTTAATCACCGTGCTGCATCCGACAGTTATGCAATCTTAATTTTCCCCTACTATCAGTGCCGATGATTCCTGCACCGCTTGCAATAAAACATAATGACTGATTAGTTAGAGTACGGATGGATTGTGTTGCCGATAGCCGGCGAGAGGGAAGATAAGATCAGAAACCAAAATCGCATATTGTATCGTAAAACAAGATTGTTGTTTTGAATTGATTTATCAACAGTGAACAGCGCAAGCTAAAAATAATTTTAAAAAACTTTCAAGTAAAACGTTAGAAATAAAATCAATTAAAATTACATATTTTTCAAAATGGATTGGTAGGTTTTCGTGTAGTAAGTACGCACTGGAAAATATCAATGAAATCACTTATAACATTGTTCAGATCTATATAAACGTGTTACTATTTTTTTTAAATCTGTAAAAGTTCAAGAGTTACTGCCCTGAGCCAGTGGGGACTACGGCAACCTCACGCTGTGAGGTCTAATTATTTATGGTCCACTAAACATTACTACAATAGCCGTGTTGCACTTCCTCCTTTTTTGGCCAACTTTTCGGACAGCGTTATAATGTCCATCATCAGGGATTGACAGAGATTTGTGGTTTCTTATACGGTAGTAATTTACATATCATTTTAAAAAAAATATGAAATATGGGAATAAATAGTTTTTTAATTAGGTGTATGAACATTGTCTATTGTCGTATTGAGTAATCTGACGTTGATTCAACTTAGGCACCTTGAGACTAAAGTACAATGAAGATAATAGTAATTTATTTTTAGATAGCATACAAGATATCCCCCTTTTTTGTAGGTATAATTAATTTTTAGAGTCTACACAATACTAACAGTTTCTAAGGCCTTTCTTCTAATAAAAACAAATCAAGTCTTCCAATTTCCTATGACACCGTCTAAATGAGAACGTACATTTTTTTAAATATTTAATTCGTAGAACTCCGTTTAATGTTTATCAAAATTACATAGCGTTATTATTAAGTTCTTCAAGTATTTTTATTTTGTTGACAGCTGTTTCGGCATTCAAGGCTATTTTCAAACTGTGGCTAGGCTACATTGAGACGACTTATTTACATGATTCTATTTACCCCCGCCCAGTTTCAATTTTCAAGATATCTAAAATGATTTATTTCTAGTTAAACCGATATACTGAAAAAGTAATTGAGGCAATAGATTATCTATTCTGTGGGGTATTTTGAAATCTGTTTTCCACACATTAAATGGTAATGTTTCCCTAATTATTTAATAATTACGTGACTGCTATACGCTTATTTTACGTGTTATATTGTTCAAGTCTTATGAAAATACTGAGAAGTGGGATATAAATAACTCTCCTTAACGTATTGATTAATATTATATTATGATCGTTCGTTCGATTATTGAAAAAAATATAATTAGGATTGTTTATAAATAAAGTTAATTCTTGTGTTCTAACTAACAGAGATAAAAACGGGTTTCCTCAAATATTTGATTAAACAAACAATGCCCCTCATGCAGTTCGCAGTTCCTAGTTCCCACCGTTCCCAGTCATAAATGTGTAGGTAATTAACGAAAGTTCTCGGGCAATCTAACAGAGCCGGGATCATATTATTAAGTTGTGTATTTCATGGCTTGATAAGTTGCAGGCGTGCTCGGTACAAGGCGCCATAAGGCACGAGGAAGAAAAGAAAATAAATCGTTTTGTGGGGGATATACGATACGTATGGCTTTCGTATAACTCAGATATATATATATATATATATATATATATATATATATATATATATATATATACGTTGGAATTAGTGTTTTGATTTCCGGAAGAAGGATTTCATACTTATGCATCACTTTGAATAAATACAAAAATAAATAATAACGTAAAACGTTTCGCGTAAAAAAAATAAAATTTATCATTTTATAGATCAAATAAATAATGGATTTTACGTAATTTCATCCGATAATTAAGTGTCGGAGTGGAAGATATATCATAAAGTACGGACTTACAAGTACCTCCCTGAAATTATTGAAGATTAAACAAAGTACCTGTTTATTAATTTTTATCTGGAATGCTACAATTTCCACTGGCTTTAAGTGTTATTTCGTGTTTATTCAAGTTTAGCATTTTTTCCATCGTGATCAAATATAACATTTTGGGAATCATTTATTAAATTCAATCGTCGCATCGTGGTCAAAACATAAAAATAGTCTCTTATTTTTATGTTATTGATTGACTTTTTTAAGTACCTACCTACATATTAAGTATATTTGCATTTTTCACCATAGATGAAGCAAAAAGATTTCCAACCAATTGTAGATATAGATAATCACCCTGGATATTAACCCTCAATTTGGACTTTTTGTCCCGACAGGATGGGTGTATACACGCGGAGGCAACCACCGGCCACTCCTTCCCAATTTTCTCAGCTTTTTTCTAACTTTGGTTTTGCAAGAAACATACTCGTGCATTGCAGCATTCTATACTCTATACTTCATGCTTTCTAACCTTCTTTTACTTGCCAACTTGCTGATGTAGAGTTTTTATAACATAATTATCGGCCAGTTAGCAAGTTGTTTATCTGTCTGACTTATAATTCTTTGTGCTTTTGAACTGTTTTATTTCGCCAAGATGAAAAAGGGACCAGAATTAAATGTTGCATCGGAATACTTTGAAGAAAATTGAACAAAAGAATGTTGTATTGTAGGAACATTATTAATCAGTGCAGACACGCGATAAATTAAGGGATGGTCTGAATTCTTCACAACTATGTTCCAATTTAAAAAAATGACAACTCTAATTTTCTTTTTAAAAATCTGAGTACTTTGACGCTTGCTTGAATTCTTCATACAATCTGTTCCAATTTGGAAAATGACACTTTTTTTTAAATTTTAGCTACTTTGAGTTCATTGAATCAGAGTTACACACGACGCACAGACAACCGAAATTAGTATTTTTGCTGATTGCAGTTTTAATTTAACCTTTATCTAAAAAAACATCAAATATATATTGATTGTATTTAAGAATATACTTCCATCAGAAATAATCCGTACTGTTTCAACTGACGATATTATCAGAGAAAATAATCAAGCAGATATTTGTTTATTCCCGAACTGTGTAAAAACTGGGTGGATTCCTAATGAAAGCTGTCTGAGAACATTAAACTCCCCTTTTCCCTTCTCAGTTTTTGTACAAACCCAATCCATCTTTCCACCGGCTGGCTTTTCCAAAATATATAGAATTCCCCCTGACATAAGAAATAGTAAAGAAAAGTGGGGAATTTTCCCTAGTTTTTCTGTTTATTGACTGGCCAAGGGAATGATTCCGCGTCATTTGGTAATGAAGCAAAGTCTCTCGTCAGATTTCTTGGTCATTTATCATCTGCGTATGATGAATTAGATTCAGTCAGTATCTACGTATTATGATAGAATTTATTACGGCATTTATGTACGGCTTCGTGAATGAACCCTGTTTATTTGGTACATACTTGAAATGAAAAAACGTGCGTGAAATTGATCAAATATTAAAAGTTGACAAAGTATTTGAAAAGTCATAATTTATAATAGATATACACGGCGTCCGGATATTTGTAGAATATACAGGAAACTTGTGAATCTATATCCTTGTGAATCTATATACTATGTTATTATTATTATATCATAAATTCAGTCGTTTTTGTCGAATACCTTTTTTCGTTTCTGTGTTAATCTAGTCCCAAGGTGGAATTTTATAGGCCAAATTTGAAAAAAAAATGGTTTCTAAGGGGTTAATATTCGCTGTTTAATGTTTTTTCAATGAGTCGCAGCTTAAATCTTTCTGAAAAAATTTAATTAACACTTCATGTGCTGAAAAAAATTGAAAGAGATAAAAATTTAAATAAATCAAAATGCTCTGATCGAAATAAAAAGGTCGTGTAGTATATGATGTAGATTCACCAGTTTCCCGCTTATGCTGTGAGTTTCCAGACACCGTGTATATTGTCATAGCACCATTTAAAAAAATGAACGCAGTCTAATAATTAATCTTTTAGATACATAGGGCGTCGATCTGAGTGACTAAAAATAATTAAGTTAACAATTGTTACCCCCTTAGAGTGATCGAGAGCTGGATTGGAAGAGAAAGTCAATGATGCCCAAGAAAGACATAATATAGGATGCTGAGCCATCAAAATGTTTTCAGTTGTACCGATTCTAGTTGGCTCTCATCCATCCGAAGAAGACATTTCTCTTAGATTGTCTGTATTATATTATATATTGACAACTAATATTTATTAGTGTTTATTTTTACCACAGCAGTATATATTTCAATGAAGAATGCCTTATAATTTAATTGCAATTCTAACCGTCATATTTTGTCGTGGTCAGGTGAATCAAGTACTCGATAACATCGAGAGTATGAATAACGAAAGTGTTTGTCATGTAAATGTACCAGGATAAGTGCCAGACAGTTTTTTTTTTAAATTCAATCCAATCTGCCGATCGAAAAGATTCTTAGTTAAAATAAAGTTTATCCCCTCGAATAAAGCAATGAACCTCAACGATGTATTCATAAAAAAACACGGGTACCATTATATTTAACTGAAGCTTTTTTCCATTAACGCGAGTTTGTTTACAACGTAAATTAAAAAGGTTGAAAGAGCTAGGAAATATGCTTCGGTTAACCTTTTAAATTGTACATTGATAAAATATACGCCAATCACTCCCAGCTGTAGCTGGTAGCTTGTTGGGTACAACCTACATCCATCGTACAATCAGTGTCAGTCGCCGATCTAATTTTAAATGCCTATAACGTATGAAGGATAATTAATTGAAAATTGAGGAATTCCTACCCTATTAGGTAGATACTTTTTTCAGTGCGAGAGTGTTATGCTTTATTAAAACTTTTAACCCATTAAATTAAAATGAACATAGGTAAGGTTTTACTATCCGCCTTCGTCTTAGATATGAATTGAAAAAAATCAAACAAAAAGAAAAAAATATGTCATGGATAATTTTGTTTCATTTAAACAAATTAATGGTAGATATAAAGTCACACCAGTCAGTTATATGTCTGACAAAGGCACGGTTGTTTTGGAAGTAGTTAGCGTGTTTAAAAAATAAGAAGGTTTACACAAAATAACCATTTTTACTTTGATAACGACCTCTAATATTACTATTGACCATAAAAAACCAGATTAATAAGTTATGCTAATTTCATAACGTTATAGCTTACTGTTCGAAAGTTTTGGTTGTATTTGAAATTAAGATTAATTCTTAATGGGTAACTTTTTAATGTTCTTAGAATCATAATTACATTTTTCCGAAAATATTTGTGTCAATTAACGACAACGAACGCTTTTGACTTCTGAAAAGCACATTTTTTTTATTTCCATTCTTGTTTTATATACGGCTTACAAAAGTTTCGTTAGCACCACACTAGGAGAACCTGTGCTGAGGTGTTTGCATGTAAGAGTACTTAAAGATACAGAACACGAAAGAAAATAAAACAAAGCAGAAGTAAAACATTACAATACAACAGTAATCTATTTAGTAGAAATAAAAACATACTCATATACTAGTTAAAATGTATTATGTTTGGTTTGGAGTGAGTATGTTTTAGAAAATTTTGAACCTTTAGGTTTTATAAATTCTGTGATCTGTTTTTTTCTGTTCGTGTTGAATTATCAGCAGGTACTTTCAGATTAGGTGGCAAACGGTTCCATGATAACTCAACACAATGACAATTCAACACACTTTTAAAAAGTGATATAAAGTCATTAGAAACGAAGAAAACAAAAAAATTTAACCTTACCTAACCTAACCTAACCTACTTAACCCAGTTAATAAAGTTTTTGTTTCATCACTTTCCATGACTTTATATAACTTTTTAAAGATGTGATGAATTATCATTGTGATGATTTATCCGGTCACCGTGGCAAACAGTTACGCAGTTTGATGGAATAGTACTTAAAGAATCTTTGTCCGTGGGTGGAGTGTTTTATTGGGATGTTTAGGGTTAAGTTTGAAAGATCTGGTTATTATTGAAGACTTAGATTGCAAAGTAGTGTGTAGTTTGAGGAATTAAAAAATCTACACTATGGCATTAAGTTGTCTAATTGACAAAACGTTGAGCAGTTTGTAAATTTTCTCAGAGTCAGTGTCCTATGGTACTTGAAGAATTAGTTTAATAGTTGACTTTTGACCTTTTTCTACCGGATCCACAGAGTTTTTAGTTACATTTCCCAAACCAGTAGACCATATGTAATTAAAGATTGGGAAAGAGCTAAATAAATCGATCTTAGTATTGTGCGAGGGAAGATGGTTTTGATATTGTTTACGAGGTACATAAATTTTTTGAGTTTGGATGTTTATGAGTAAATGTGGTCAGTTCATCGTAGCTTTTCATGAGTTTGGATTTTAATGAGTTTATGTGGTCAGTTTATCGTAGTTTTCATGAGTTTGGAAGTTGATGAGTTAATTTGGTCAGTTCATCGTAGGTTTTCATGAGTTTGGATGTTGATGAGTTAATGTGGTGGTCAGTTCATTGTAGGTTTTCATGAGTTTGAAAGTTAATGAGTTAATGTGGTCAGTTCATCGTAGATTTTCGTCAAATCTGACGCCAAGATATTTGGTTTGTTTAACATTTTCTATACCTTCGTAATGGCATTTTGAGGAAGGTTGTGAGCAGTCATGTATTTTCAAAACAAATATTCGGGAACATTCACTTCTTGCTTTGTATTTATACATTTTTACTAATAAGAAACTTCCAGAGAAATTTTTAATCGTTCTGTGAAAAGTAAAATTTAAGCACGCACGTCTGAATTCTATCATTTTAACGATAAATTATTTGTAAATTAAATTCAGTCCGCGATTAAGACATTACTTATTTAAATTTATATAACAATTCCGAGGGTCCTCAGGACCCGTAAAACTAGAGTCAAACTTCCATTAATAAAGTTTCCTTACATGGAATCATTACTAAATCCATGGAAAAACATTTCTCAACTAAATTCATACATTATAAGTTCCTTCGATCCCTTCCGAACACCATGAAGAGAGTATAAGATCTCCGCAAAAGCAATTTAGGTACGATTCTTAAGTAGGGCATGGAGGCATAGCAGACTAACGAAAAAATATCATTTTTATCATTTCTTCTTTGTAAGTCCGTATATGATTTACGTGACATGAGAAACATTCTCAAAAAAGTAGAATACAGCAAATAATATTTTAAATACACGTTGTATAACTAGTAACGACACTCCACACAAACAAAATCGTAAAAAATAATCGTATAAATAATGTATAATTCAATCGAAGATTAAGGTCACTATATTCTACTCTAATATGAATATTTATTTTTCTTTCGAAGTTATAATATCCGTAAACAAGCGGTACAAACTTTAAACTGGTGAAAATACACCACATCATTTAGATTTTAGGGTTAAACTTTTTTGATCTGAGATTTTGTTTTGGAGTAAATCGGGTCCGAAGTTGGAATTTTTTAGGTCAATTTGAACAAAAAAAACTTCTCCCTAGGAGGTTACTGTCAGCTGTTTACTGCCCATAATTGAATAATTTCTCTAATAGTTTGAGTCTTAATATTTACGAAAAAAATTAAAAAAAAAAAAAAAAACCTAAATGTTCAAACAAAAAAAATTAAACCTTTTTTTAATGGCGTAGATTCTCCACTTTCTCGCTTGTATCACGTGTTTTCGGACACCGCCTATAATGAAATTACCTATAATAAATAAAATATAAGAACATCTAAACACAATAATTCTTATATGTTCTCTATAAGCAATAAGATTTTTCTAATGTCATCAAAGATTTCAAGAAAATATTTAGCGGAGATGTTTTAGTCATTAGAACTAGAAAATCGATTTTAAAAAGCTACATTTTCTTGGTCGATTAAAATCTTAATGATATTGGATTAAATTACTAATTTGTGCTGATTACCGTTATGTTTTAATATAATGTCCAAACACGTATTTTTTAAATTTTATTATAGTGATATAAATAGAAAACAGAATATTTCCATAAAATCCTAAGTTCGAAATTGAAATAACAAAAAAAATATAAATTTGCAATATTTGGCTTACTCCCTTAGTCATCCGCTCCCCCCAAAATCGTGCAGTGCGTATTCCGAACTCGAATTTATTCATAAACCATTAAACATTCAATACCAATTTCCACGATTACGCCCTCTGCCGTGTGGATTGGAAAACTTTTCCACGGGAAATGTGACAAAGGAAATCCGCACTCCCATTAACTTATAAGGCCACACACGATCGTGGCGATACTAGATCGGCCCCTACCCCTACAGCCTTATTTTTACCTTACCATGATTTTCCCCCTTACTACGCCTTAGGGGTGGGTCTAGTGCAACTTACAACATACAAGTTACAACTTTATTACTCTAACTTTTACGAAATATCCGTATCAGGGGCGCATAACATCTTAAATCGTTGGTATTGTCCATTAATTTTATCCCACTTCGAGATAAAATATCCCTTGCTTATGTCCTACGTAGATTTAATAAAATCGTAATTGATACATCAGCAGTATTTTTTGTGAAACCTTATTAATTTATTTATTTCACATATTCGGCACAACATGTGCCATTCACATACTAATTTACAGAGAAAAGTACACCAACATAAGGAATGCAACAATATAAATGTAAGTATAATGGTATAATCAGTAAATAGTAAGTAAGGTTAAAGTATGAAAAAACAAAGAGATATATATATATATAATATAAGTGGCAATCTGTAGTATAGTAATAAGTCAAAGTAAGAAATTATATGTAATAATATACAATAAAGTAGTATAAGGAAGAATGAAGTGCTAATAAAATGTCTAAAAGGCATTAAGAGTTTGTAAAAAAAAAAATAAAAGATATTAGAAAGGTATATACTATTAGAAAATGAAAGGAATAAAATATATACTATTATAATATGAAAAGGAAACAAAAGTAATAAATTACGTAAATCTACTGGGAGAATCGCGTGTATAATAATAATGTGCGACATTGCTTGATATTATTATTATATTATTACTTATTTTGATATAAGAGTATGTATATATATTAGTGATGGGCAGGATCGAAAAATATGTTGCATTGGTATGGCAACATTTTGGTAGGTAAGTACTGCATTTTTAAAAAACGGTCAAAACCATTGTTTTCATACTGGCAGTGGTTTATTGTTTACTTGCAGATAGCAGCACAATATTATTGTTATGATATGATAACGGCTACGAATTTGAATGCGTTTCATGAGACGATAAATTTATAATATCTACATTTAAATTGAATATATAATACAAATAGGTTTCGTACCTACTTCCAATTATAATGAAATACTATTTGAATATTCCCACTGGAGGTTTAAAATCTCCTCACATTATTCCGTGAATTTATTCTTCAATAGGAGATTATATTTCATAATAATGAAAATATTTCATCACCACGGTCATAAAAACCTGGACACTAAAATAATACAGAATATAATATTAAATTAATATACAGAACCGATTGCGTCTTTTACAACAAACATTCTTTATAGAGCGCCCTAGAGGTGATTTTTCACTAAAACGGCGACATTAAAAATATTATTTTTTTTATTATCGATAAACTTCGCAACTTATTTTATAAGTCAGAATGCCATATTTTAATTACACTAAATGTACAGGCGTCGTAAATCGTAGCCTAAAATATTGATCAATTGTTAACACACTCACAGCTTCTTCGGTTGGTAGATAATATTCTTAACAAACAGCTAATACCTAACATTCCAACATTGGACAATTAGCAAAGAATGATTGCGTAATCCTAAATGTATATTAAATCATATTATGTAGCACGTAACACAATGTACCCACCGACATAATATCTCGTTTGTCAAGCAATCTGAAATATTTGAGACTAGTCCATTTACGTTTTCGAATGAATTCTGACTATAATTATATATTTATCAGTGTGCCTCAATCGGAGATTAGCCATGCCATGGCCCATTTTACAGTTTTATTAGATAAAATACGGATGTAAATAAAATGGACTGTGTTGAAATTAAATTAAATGAAATCAAACAAACTTTACTTACATATCAATTAGAAAATAAAATAATATTGGTAGTACCTAATAAAAAAAGGCATTGGTACGGTTGTGTAAATTATGTGTGGGTATTGCACATATTTATATAAATTTATTTATTTTGTAATATTGCCTTTTTTTGTTCTTTAATGTATCTAAATTTTATAAGTGAATTTAATTTTTTGTATCGAGAAAATTATTAGAATGTTTTTATTGCCTGGTATTTATTGGTGGTGGTGTATTTTTCCAAAGTTTGGTGTATTTTTCCAAAGCTTGTGCTTTTCGACGGATTTTTTTTTTGTTTTGAATATACTCTCGTCTATCTGGTCTCTTAAAGTACACTATAATAATACATCTAATGTACATGAAAAAATTAAATATTATTTTAATATACAGGGTTTTCCAATAAGAGGTGATATTTTGAATAGCCCGCTATTTCGGTAGATAATACTTTTGAAGCTGTCATTTATTAACATTTGAGAAGTTAAAACTACGTCATTGATAAAAATAGAACGATACACGCTTCAACAACGCATTGAAATTATTAAAATTCACTTGAGAGAATCTAATGCAAATCATCTTGAGTGATGAAGCCCATTTCTACCTCGGTGGCTTCGTTAACAAGCAAAATTGTCGCATTTGGGGCTTGGAAAAACCAAGAATTATTGTTAAAAAGCCTCTCTATTCTCAATGTGTGACTTTTTGGTGCGGTTAACGGTCCGGCAGAGTCATTGGACTTACTTTTTTGAAAATGAGGAAGGAGCAACAGTTACGGTGATTGCATTGCGCTATCGAGAGATGATTAATGATTTTTTATGACCGGAATTGGATGGTATTGATCTGGACAATGTTTTTGTTTTTAACGAAACGGCACTATATGCCGCACAAGCAACGAAACTATTGATCTTTTACGATTGAATATCAAAATAACACCTCTTATTGGATAACCCTGTATTTGCGACTCGTTTCGAAATGCTAGATGCTCTTATATCATCCCGGTGAAAGTCTGAAATTGAAGAATCTTTTATATGGTCTGAATAGTCGGGTACGTTTTAATGTCCTCTCCCCAATCTCGTTCCTCTTCCAACTACATTCAGCCTAATTTACACCCCAATGACTTTCGGCCACAAGAATTCGCGATTATGCGTGTGTGGTATTTGCATTTACTCTGGATATAATGCAGATGGGAGGCGGGTATCGATACCACCGCCCCAGAAACCATTCCTTGGATAACTAACCCCTGAAGTATTAATAGCTAAGTTTGTGATGTTGTGCTCCGGTTTATGAGGTGAGGTTTGTCCACGTAACCCACTGCACCACAGTGGAAGGCATTGATTCATACTTGTCACTCATGTACCCACTGACCCCTTGATTCTTACTCAACCTCATACCTTTTCCTTCCCATAACATTCTCTCTTTCCTCTCCTTAAAATACCATCCACACAGCATCCGTAAAGATGATATGAGAAATAACACTTTTTTTTATAAAATATTAAAGATTCTCGTACACATTGTACGTTTTTCTTTTTGCAATAAACCTCATTCAGTCCTAGATTTGTAGGAAATTTCATTAATCCAATTAAAACAAAACCAGTAATATGAACTGCCTTAATTAGTAATACGTCCATTGGATTTAGCCCCCTACAGCATCTTTAATGAAGAGCCAAGAAGCGAGCCTTTAAATGATTGGGGTTCGGCTTCAATTAATTGTAACTTGCTGTGTGAACATGAAAATATATACTCCTATGAACCTGCCTACATGGCTTTAACCAACCAAACATTTCCTCTTAATTCCCAAAAGATCTTCTTACCAACAGTGGAGGCTAGTACTAAGGAGCGTTGGAGCAACGCAGTTGTTTTCGATCGATAATAATACCAACGAAAATCAAAGCAAATAACAGTAATAAATGTAATACTATAAAACTACCACCGGGTCAAAATTTTGTTATTTGTATCTTGTGTTATTAGTCACGCGGTATGCGGAACATCAATTACCTATACGCGCAGAGCGTGGATGTTGACCATAGTATTGAAATTTCTCAGAAACATGATCGGCGTTCACCAATGCCCCTTATACTTTTCGGGAGATGGCGCCACTTTAGTTTTGCTAGTTGCTAGTATCATTTAGAATGCCTTTACCCTTTACCTGACTTGACGAGGGGATAGACTGGTAATATTTTAGGGCACCACCCATTTTTGTGTGTATAAGCAGCCACTGGTTACTAGATACGCAAGAAAATAATTTGTATTTAAGAATGAGAACTAAATACTTTACCATTTTACCAAATGGAAAATAATTAGATTTAAACGGTCAATAGTCTGCACTACTTTTATATGTGATAGAGTGGAATCATGAAGGGAAGCATAGCAAATTGTTAAAGCGAAGCGATGACACGTCAAGCATAAATTGAAGCACAGTTAAATATTGTGTTACATACATTGTATAAACATACACACGAACAAATTTGTATAAATTAAGCGAAATTTAAAAATGAGTAGGAGAAGTAGAACGACATCTGGATAGATACTCCTTCGAAGCAATTTAAGCTCATAATATAATATGTTTAGGTTTGTGCCAAAAGTCCAACACATGAATGTTTAGGAAATAATATTGTGTGTCGATTTATTGGGGTAAAAACTGGTGTAACAATATTTGAAATACATTATTTCGAAACATTGGGCAGACTACTTAATCTTGAGTGACTGATATTCACAGTGCTTATAAATGAAAGGGATATTTTAGCGTTTTTTCTGAAAACCGAATCAAATTACCGAAATCTGACGTTGATAGGCACTTTCCATTTGTCATTCATTTTACGGATTCCCGACTCCTTTATCAATATTTTTGTCACTTTTATTCTATTCGCGCATATTTGAATTCCTCATGCTTCATGGAGGATTTAGCTGGCCATTGAACCAGGTGCCCGTGTAATGTAGTAAGATTAATCATCGAATCTCAAAATAATGTAAATGTAGTGCTACACGGAGAAAACTTACTGATGAAAAATACTGTTAATTAATAAAAAATCTGATCAAATTGTTCGTGTTCCTGTTAAAAGCGGGACTGCAGACCTTTAACGAATGAGCGGCAGACTTCCTAACAACGGTTAAAAACGAATCTTTTACGGAATCGGCGGAACAAGTGTTCATACAATTATTGATATGTCATGATATTTATTAGGAAAAGAACATGTTTTCTCGATATATTCTGAATGACTAATATTTTATCAGAAAACTGGCATGCTATCAAATTTTTAACAGGATCTTTTTTCTTCGTGTATTACGTGTAGGAGTCGAGTATCTTATGGGGAAGAGTTATCCAAAACATAATTTAAAAATATGACATAATATTAATCTTTCTATAAATTTCGTCCGGGTATACATTTAGACATAATCAAGTTTTAAAAATAATTTGCCAAAGTTTGATAATTAAACATAACTTGATTGACTGCCGTAATATAACCATATTATGAATACGAACCAAATTCATTTTTAGAAAATGAATTTTATAAAATATATTATGATAAAACTATACTGACAGACCGAACGATTAGTCATAATAGACCCGATATAGTTTAACACGACAAGATAAAAAAAAATACTTATATCATTGATTTCGCCATTCCAAATTATTGTAATATTCAAAAAACTGTTTCTGAAAAAATAAGAAAATACACAGATTCAGAAAATGAGATAAAAAGACTTTGGCATTCTCAGACTATAAAAATATAACCATTTGTTATTTCGGCTACTGGCATTATACCTAGCTCTCTCATTCAAAATTTATGCATTTTAGATCTGTCAAAGAATTTATAAATTGCGAAAATCAGTCATTTTAAATACATGTAGGATTACGAAAGATTTTTTAAATATTTATATTGAGGGATTAGTAGGATTTATGAAAATATCTGGAGTCGGTGAATTATTTTCCCATTTGATCTCTGGTGAGTTGACGTGTTATTCTTGTGTTGTTTTGTATTTATTTTGCTTATATAATGCACTTGCATAATGTTGATTGACAAGATGATCATTTGTGGAAAAGTGTGTGGAAGGGTTTAGTTTTTTCTATGGGGAAGATTTAACCCGGACATAAAATCGGAAAGATAAAAAAAAGATAGGTTTTAATGTAAGCACATGTATTTTCCTTATCTTTCTCATTTTGATCCACTTTGTATCTAACAATTTGCAATTTGCAAATACTTCTTCTCAAGTATTAGAGAAAATCTTTAATAATGGAGAAAAATCAAATATTATTTTGAAGCTAATGGACTTTTTTATTCAAAATGTAACAACCTATTGTTATGTTTGCACAAAGCTTGCTAGAGCTAACTGCAAAGTTATGTATGTCCACACGATTGCAGGAAACGAACCACGCACTGATGGCGTGTTAGATCACCAATACATACAAGTACATCCGCGATATCTCTGCTTGTCACGATCACGCGGGTTAACAGCCAATCATGTACTTCGTGTCCTTATAAGGGCATGGGGCACGCGCCAAAGAGTGGGACAAGCCCCCCCCCAGCGAGGACCAACGCAGGTCAAGTACTTGCGGCTAGCTGCCCACGCGCCAGTTGACCGCCGACCCCGCTGATCTCAACACAATGTGTTAGTTCCGAGTTACCATCGCCGCCGAAATTGGTGTCGCCATAGATATGGACCGGCCTGATTTGTTTCACCATGTGTGCCGCCAGTCCCTCAGAACCACAGCCTCCTTACGTTATATAGTTGGGTCCTGTCTCCGTCTGCCGATGTCTCCCACCAGCACCTTATGTTGTATAGTTGGGTCATGCCTCTGACCACGCCGCCAACCTCGTACCCCTGTGATGCTAGCTGCCCCACCTACCGTCGACCCCAGGCTGAGATCGTGAACTTGTAGACCCCGGCCTCAGCCCTGGGCGTCTGCCGCCCTAGCCTGTTTGTGTGGACCCCCTTGGCCATCCAATCAGTGCCCCCGTTCTGCTCCATCGTCTCTGCGACTCCGGCCGCCGCCCTGGCGTCCCTTTGCCGTCCAGCGTGGTGTGCCCTAGTGGCCGCCTTTCTGCATCAGCCCCGCATCATTCTGGCGCACCTTTTGCTGTCCAGCGTGGTGTGCCCTCGTGGCCGCCCTTCTGCACCCGTCCTGCACCCTGCCTGGCACCTGCCATGGCCCCTGCCGACCGTCTCACCGCATCCGCCGTAAATTACACGTGAGCGCATAATATACCTTGTCAATCAGAGCCCTTAGAGTCAATAGATTGCCTAAGTAACTAGTTAGGCCTTAAAAAGCTATGTAACCTTTGTAGATCTGTTGATAACCTGTATTACCTGTATAATAAACCTTCATCACAAGAGACTTGTTTTAATTGGGAAATTGACTATAATCCACACCCTGAATGATTGGAGTATCAAGCTTTGCCGCCGGCTTGTGCGGCGATGACTATTTGTGTAACACACCTATAGTATATTATATGGCTTTAACAGTTATATAACACTGGCGCCACAACATGGATAGTCAATTAGCCCGATAAAATACGTCTTTTGTTGCTATGTTTTACTATAATATTAATGTTTTTTTTCCCACAGCTGTGTGTTATAATTCAATTTCTGATGCGGGAGTGTTTGTAATACGATGGTGCCGTCGGAAGCGTGAAGCAAATACATTCTGTTACTAAATACGTAATAAACCAAATACGAGAAATTACGACGTAATAAATGTTAAATGTGGATGTTTCCGAGAGATAGATGTGTTATTTCAATTTTGGAATGCAATTTAATTGTTTCGTTATAGAAATAATTTTTTTTGTCAGGTTAAGCTTTGCTTATCTGTTTCATTGTAATAAGTTGAAATAATTCAAATACTCAAAAGAACTTCCAAGTATTAATTCTCCGTCGGATTAAATTCAGTTATCGTTTTTTAATTCACATTATTAAATAAATAACCTATTGGTTGTTTTTAAATTAAGATCCATAGACTTTACCGGTCGTTCCCATTATTAAACCATGGATCCTCACAATATTAGTAGAATTTTAAATTTTGTAAAGGCAACGGCGGTCATTACAATTAAAATCACTTTGCTCATCCGGTCTGAGAATAAATATCGTTAACAATTTCACTGTTAATAATATAACGACAAGGAATTATTATTATTAACTTGCCGCAAAAGTATTATAACAAAAAATAAATCATGGATCAGAATAAAAACTCGCAACAGAAAAATATTACACAGAAAATAAATTGTTGGTAGAAAATATAAAACACGCTACGAGCAGTAACTTGAGATATCTTAATAAGTCACGTCTATTAAAAATACCGACAAAGGATCCATTCCCGCGTCGCAACAGACAATATTTACGCATAATAATAATAAATATGAATTCGATCAAAGGTCACCGCATTCAAGTTAATACGTTTATTTTTTTTTTTTTTCTCGCACCCAGTTCAATGCAATATAATATGTATATAATAACATATATATTTCGTGCATTTTTAATAATATTATTTGAATAAACAGGAGCTGTGGTGTCATTCAATTTTTATAACTCAAAGACGTCATGAATCTTTGAGTGTATCTGTTTTGGCTGACATTATAACCTCTCTGTTTTGGTTTATCATGTTTTCTGGGAGTTTCTGTCTAGCTAGCAGAATTCTTGTAGAAATACATGATATGTCTTTTTCTCTCTCTTCCATAACTAAAACTCGTTTTAAAATAGCAAATAACAATAAATCGAAAATCAAACACATTTATCACAATAAGTGAGTATTGTGATATAGAAGATATAAGTTGTAGTTATGAAGTAACTACATAAGTTATATAAAATTATATTTAAAAATATACATTTTTGTATATATTTCGTTACGAAACACGACACGTTACATTGATTGAGGGTTAAATTCAAGAACCTTAAGTTTTAGTGGAATTTTTTTTTATTATAGTAAGGAAAAAACCGCCTTAAGCATTCAATATCCTGCCCGGGACCGAAAAATAAACTTAATTTATATTTCGTGGAATTATTGTACTAAGAATATATACCAATTTTTAGTACAAATTAAGGTTATATTTGTATATATAATCTTCTTTTCGTTGACAGGAAACGGCGTAAGAAATGTCCTGTACTTTTGAAGTGATGATTTCGTTCTTCATCACTTAAAGTTATCAGTGGTAGATTAGGAACCCATTTTGTAAATATAACTCAAATATCTTGTGTTATAAATTGTATAGTTCAAATGAGAAACCCCGTATGTGGTTTTTGTTCAGACATTCTCTTATATAGAAAATTATGTCAAATGTTTTTGTATTTAATTGGTTACATACCAATTATTTGTTTTTTTCTGGAATTTTTTTTTTCTTTTCTCCTTCTTGCGTAGTGAATACGTGTCGTTATTTTTAAGGAAGTCAATCTCTGGAAATCGGATTATGTAGTTCTCGATTTTTAAATTGAAAAGACTCGAATAAGTCTTATATAACAGAGATTGAATTATCACACACAGTAGTTGTTGAGTGGTATGTAATATGTTTGTAAATTATAATTGTGTAAATTGTTCCCTAACTAATTATTAATTGGTTATGGGTTGTGTATTGTAATTTCTTGTAAACACGTAATTGATTGCCTCGGTATCAATATGGTAAAAAAAACCAGCGTGTAAAGTCCTTCATAAAGTTGAGACGAAATAAATTGTGTTTTTGTATTATATGCTACACCATGTCAATTATGGTGTGAATTTTTTTTGTTGTAAACACGTATTTGATTGCCTCGGTATCAATAAAAAGAAATAACGTGTAAAGTCCTTCATAAAGTTGAGACGAAATAAAATTGTGTAATTATATTATATGTTATGCCATGTCAATTATGGTGTAAATTTGTTTTAGTTGTAAACACGTATTTGATTGCCTCGGTATCAATAAAAAGAAATAACGTGTAAAGTCCTTCATAAAGTCGTGACGAAATAAAATTGTGTAATTGTAATATGTGTTACGCCATGTCAAGTGTGGTGTGTATGTTCTCATAGAAAGATGAATTATAATATATACCCGGTAAGAAGAAATAGTTTTTGTAAAGATAACGTAATTATGTCTTAGATTTGGAAATCTAAAATTGTTGGTCATTAAGGACAAATGGTGGTTGCATATTTATGTCATTTTGGGACATTATTGAATCTTAACCAAAGAATTGGGTTGATAATTGCACTTAAGGTCATTTTGGGTTTTGTCTGGTCATTTGGTGAGAACACTTTATGAGTGTTCTGAAAATTTTGTCGAACGTTTTCGTTACGACGTGCTGGTGTTTCTTGTTAACACCTGGTACAGCGCTGTACGGTTTATAGGAAATAAATCGTTAAATGTCATAGGATAATATTAGCCTTATAATTAATTACATGGTAGGTCTTGGTAGCGTTGACCTGTATAATCAATATGCGATACGAGAGGATTGGTCTATATGCCTAAGAATTATTAGCAACCAGACAAACCATGACTAAATGAGAATATATTGTTAAAATCTTGAGTAGAATTTTTGTTGTTTTCCGTTTTTCAAAATTATCAATGGATAATAAGAAATAACATAACATGTGTATTGATACTTGTGTTGTATAGTGTCAAGAATTTCATTGTTAAAGACGCAAATATGGGTTGATTTCGATCAATCGCATGATATAATCAGCGTACACATTCCATAACAGGAATTTTGTGTATAAAAAAACATGTATAGTTTAAGAATTTCATTGTAAAAAACGCGAAATATGGGTTGATTTTGGTCAATCGCATAAGCGTATAATATTCTCTAACCAGAATATCATTTTGTATAACATTGTACAATTGTGAACATTGTTAATTGTTCTTCTTTTGTGGTTTGATGGAAAGTGTAGGCCTGGTGGTAAATTGTGTACATCCATTCGGTAATACCACATTGTATGCTACATTTGTTGTTTTGGTATTGTCTTTTTTTTTGAGAAAAAAAAAAGCAAGCCAGGTATATTCTTTTTGTTTGGAAAGAAGGTGATGAGTATTCTTTTCTGTTGGAAAGAAGGCCATGTGTATTTTTTTGTTTGGAAAAAAGTTGTGTATGTAAATCATAGCGTGTTTTGTATCGCGCCTTGGAGATCATTTCTGCAATTATTTTTGAAAGAGGTTTGGCAACCCTTGTTCAGTGTATTTGTTAGGGATTGTTCAACTTGGCTCTCAGGTAGTTAAATTTTTGTTTTGGCTCGTTAGGGAGTGTTTAAATCTTTGTGAAATGAGGTAGCTCTGTACCTCTCGTACGGCAAACAAGAGGACGTTGCCCTGCTTCAGCCACGTTGCCTGGGATCTTCTTTCATCGACAAGGAGGGTAGTGTTATGTTTGCACAAAGCTTGCTAGAGCTAACTGCAAAGTTATGTATGTCCACACGATTGCAGGAAACGAACCACGCACTGATGGCGTGTTAGATCACCAATACATACAAGTACATCCGCGATATCTCTGCTTGTCACGATCACGCGGGTTAACAGCCAATCATGTACTTCGTGTCCTTATAAGGGCATGGGGCACGCGCCAAAGAGTGGGACAAGCCCCCCCCCCAGCGAGGACCAACGCAGGTCAAGTACTTGCGGCTAGCTGCCCACGCGCCAGTTGACCGCCGACCCCGCTGATCTCAACACAATGTGTTAGTTCCGAGTTACCATCGCCGCCGAAATTGGTGTCGCCATAGATATGGACCGGCCTGATTTGTTTCACCATGTGTGCCGCCAGTCCCTCAGAACCACAGCCTCCTTACGTTATATAGTTGGGTCCTGTCTCCGTCTGCCGATGTCTCCCACCAGCACCTTATGTTGTATAGTTGGGTCATGCCTCTGACCACGCCGCCAACCTCGTACCCCTGTGATGCTAGCTGCCCCACCTACCGTCGACCCCAGGCTGAGATCGTGAACTTGTAGACCCCGGCCTCAGCCCTGGGCGTCTGCCGCCCTAGCCTGTTTGTGTGGACCCCCTTGGCCATCCAATCAGTGCCCCCGTTCTGCTCCATCGTCTCTGCGACTCCGGCCGCCGCCCTGGCGTCCCTTTGCCGTCCAGCGTGGTGTGCCCTAGTGGCCGCCTTTCTGCATCAGCCCCGCATCATTCTGGCGCACCTTTTGCTGTCCAGCGTGGTGTGCCCTCGTGGCCGCCCTTCTGCACCCGTCCTGCACCCTGCCTGGCACCTGCCATGGCCCCTGCCGACCGTCTCACCGCATCCGCCGTAAATTACACGTGAGCGCATAATATACCTTGTCAATCAGAGCCCTTAGAGTCAATAGATTGCCTAAGTAACTAGTTAGGCCTTAAAAAGCTATGTAACCTTTGTAGATCTGTTGATAACCTGTATTACCTGTATAATAAACCTTCATCACAAGAGACTTGTTTTAATTGGGAAATTGACTATAATCCACACCCTGAATGATTGGAGTATCAAGCTTTGCCGCCGGCTTGTGCGGCGATGACTATTTGTGTAACACACCTATAGTATATTACATGGCCTAAACGCTAACGTAACACTATCTACAAATCAAAGTAAAGCTGAAATCATTAGGTGGAATTTTTAGATTATTTTTTTAGTAATTACCAGTAAATCACAAATAATTGCCTAACTTGCCTCTAAAATCGTTTTTTGAAAATTGTTTTTTTAATTACCCACAATTTCTAACATGAAACAAAAATAATAGTAGCACTTAACCGTACAAGATTTTTGCTACACCCTTTGATTAAAAAAATAATAATTTCTATACTTTTGAAAGTAGTTGTCACTTTCTGGTTATCCACTATAAATAAATATAACAAGATTCAGTATATATTTTAATCTTTAGAGTAAATGTTTTGACTCGAGGAAGGAACGGTTTTTCCGAAACTGGTCGGCGTTTATTGAAAAATAAATATATAGTGGTCAAAACAATGTTATCTTGTTTAAATTAAATATTTATTCAGTTTGGTTGGGTATTTTGACCTCAAATCCAAATTAGCATAGCGAATTATTTTTCCATTTGATCTCTTGTGATTTCACGTGTTGTTTTTGTATTATGCTTGTATAATGCACTTGCATAACGTGGATTGACTAGATGATCATTTCAAAAAAAAGTATGTGGAAGGGTTTAGCTTTTCCTGTGGGGAAGATTTGACCCAGACATAAAGTCGGAAAACAATAGTTTTTGGGGTGAGACACCTTATTACTTTTCGTATATGGAGTTTTAATATGTATTTTGTATGGTTTTGCACCTATTTGTGTTCACACAAGCATTTGATTCGTTCAATAACTAGAAATCATCTAAAACCCTCCTAATCATTTCCAAAACTTGGCAGCGGAACCTTCTCAATATCAGATTTCAGGCAAGTATCCGAAGCGGGCAATTTGGAGATTTAATGTCTTACAAGCTTCCGAGAGGCTCTACCTTCAATACAGGATACCAAATGTCTGTTGCTTGTCGCATTTAGCCGGTACAAGTAGATCTGTTTTACCGGCCTCGGTTACTAAGCCTCCCCCAAGGGGTTTATTTGGTCGGCCGGTCGGACGCTAAGGGTAGCACCACCCACATTTCATCCCAAATTCTCCTCATCGCAACTTCAATTGAATGTAACTTTATAAACTATTAACTATTACTATTTAAACTTTTAACTATTACTTTATAAACTATTAACTATTACAAATTAATTTATAGATTCCTACTGTTTTCACCGTCTTCCATATTAGTAACTAAATTTATTATTATTGCTACTATTTTACAACTTCAACCAATTGTCTAAACTAACTAACTAACTAACTAACTAACTAAACATCAGGCCGTTTCCCCGCAAGGGTTGACAGAGAAGACGGACCGCCAAACAACTCGATCTTGGCACACACTCCTTGCCTCATTCACATTCATACATCGTCCCATACATACTCTTCTATTATTCTGACTCTTGACATGGCCCGACTAAAGTATCTGATTCACTTGGTCGTGTCATATCTTCTGCTATAATTGTCAAGTTCCTTTTAAAATGCGTCGATGCGTATACCCAGCTTCAAAAGTTTGTTGACCCTTTCAATGCCAGAGTTCCTCCTGAGGAACATGTAAAAAAAATATGTCTCTTGATTTTGTCGAACAAATCGTCCCGTATTTTTCATATCGCTTGTAAAGGCTATTCGTCAATTCGCGTCTATTTTTTATGCTAGGTTGCAAACGTTTTTTCCTGCAACTAATACTGAAAATATAATGACAGATCCCATTTTGGCTGTTTTTATGATAGCTTTATATTTATGCATGTTAAATTGTAAAATAATATATATTTTTAATTGAACAATTGTTTGCGACAGAGTTGTTTTTCCCCTTACTTTTAAAAAAATGCCTTGAGACCTAAACATTAGATAAATTAAATAAATCAAAAAAAAAATCTTAAATAATAAGTCAAAAAAATTTAAAGTTCAATGCTGAAAGGGTTAATCCTCTAGATGCCGAAAATAATTATAAAAATAGTTTTTTTTAATATTGATATACATGTATATTGAATCATAATAATATAATATGTTGCGTAATAGATACTTTTAGGTTAATTTGGCCAATATTTTGAAGGGCAATTAATCTGTTCTAGCACATAATTCCTCGCTGTTAAATATTTTAGTGAGTGGTCATGTCTATCTCTCGTCAGCAGTCTGTATCATATTTAATTCGTTAATCTCCCAAAACAAATTTCCTTAAATAACGTTGTTGAATTTGATAAGACTCTGGGGCCAAACATTTGGCGAATTTCGCTTTCATTTTTCGTCCCTTTTAAATAATTAACTTTCCCTGGGGAGGTTGTACTAAGCCGCTAATCCTTCCTGACAAATAATGAGTTTTCTATTTATTATGTTATTAAAATAATCTTAGCCAGCGGTAGTGTAACTTTTAACCCACAAAAAACTATATTAATACGCTTCGCCCAGAAAAGTTATGTAACAAAACCTAAGAAATTCTAATGAATCTTACGATTGTTTCTTGATCATCATTTAAAAAAAAGGTTATTTTACAGAAAAAAAAATAATGAAAAGTTAATACAATAAACTGTTTTGTTATTATTATTATTTTTTTTTTTTTTAGGAAACAAGCAGTCATTATATATTTAGTATAAACAGCAATTATTTACAATATTAGACCAATAATGTTCCATTAATTCTAGTCGTTAATTCAATATTTGTACCTATGCAATATATTTATAAATGACAAAGAAATATAAAACAAATAAAAATTATAAGGAATTACAAAATGTTATAAAACAATCAAAGACAGTTAGTAGTAATACAGTTTTTGCATGATTATAATAAAAAAACAATAAAATAAACTAAGATGATAGGATTATTTCATAAAATAAAAAATTAAATTATCAGTTTAGTAGGTTCATTTTATATGTTTTCAAGTTACAGTTGAAAATGTCTACATCTCGTGAGGCATTGTGAGTTTTACAGATCGTCCTATTAAATAGTTTTGCGCATATTTGGCTTTACAGTGTGGTGTTCTAAATAATTCGTTCCATCTGGTGTTGTGTTCAGGGCAATGAAATGCAATCTTTTCTAGCAGATATGATGAATCAACAAGACTGTTTACGGTTTTGTATAAGAATAGGTCATCAGAAATTTTTCTGCGTTTATATAAAGCGGTAGTGTAAAACCGATCATCATTAAAGCGATACGATAGGGTTTTAATAAATTTGGATTGGATATTTTCAATACTATCAATATTGTGTTGTACAGATGGGCATTTTTGTTTTAAATTGGAAAATATTTAATTATTAATCAGCAACAAAAAATGGTTTCATTTATGTATCCATGCTTACCCATGCACTTACATTTTTGACGCGTTTCTGAAAAATTAAATGAAAAACCTTATATTTTTATTAAAATTTGTTTATGACACGATATTTTTGTTTTGTTACAGGTGAGTTTACGTTGCATTTTTGTACAACATGTGAGTCGAACTCTTCTGTCCTGTTGTCAAGGCGTATGCATCAATTTTGGTAAATATTTTGCACCTAATGTTACAAGTAGTTACTTGTGTTAATAGGTAGGTATGCAGTTTGCGAGATATATTTTTAACAAAAAATATAAGACTAAAATGAGTTAATGTTTATTTTTTACGGTTTTACGGGAAAGAGGAAGGCGGGAATATCCTGGCCATATAGATCTGGTCACCAAACACGGCCAAAGCCATTTCTGAATCCGATCAGGACGATACTGTGAGTATCTTCCACTCTGGAACGTGCCGCAAATATACTATTTACTTGCGCATGCCGGTATTCGAACTTGCGACCTCCGACTTTCTTGTAGAGTGCCTTATCCCTCGACCACGCAGATCATCAAACGGTTTAGTGGATATTGCTGAAAAAGCTCTAGTTTATCTTCAAATTGAACACAAATTTCACGATACGAGAACTCATCGTTTGACAGTTTATGTTGCTTTTTATATAAGTAATTAAATACTTTGTCTCTTTTATAGTTGAGATAAAACATGCATTTTTTTCTTTTCTAAAGTCAAGTTGTAAATAGTTAAAAAAAAAATTCCCAAACTTGACATTTCTTTGTTTTTGTTGCACATCAATGACCTTTTGACATGTGCACCGATTCATTGTTACGCGGATGACAGTACAGTTCATGATAGCTTTTTGTTTGACAAGCCCCCAAAGGGCACACAAACTCCAACGGCTCGGAGGGCTTTGAAGCAGAGAATGGACGGTTATCTCGAGAGTATTTCCTCCTGGGGTAAAAATAATCTCGTCGAATTTAATGTTTCAAAGACCCAATCCTGTCTGATTACGTCTAAAAGGGATCCAAATGATAATCTAGTCTCCTTCAACGGAAGCAATCTTCCGAACAGGCCTTCCATTGATATGCTTGGTGTAACTATAAGTGACCAGCTCAGGTACGGGGGCTCCATCGAAGCCAGAGTAAAGTTGGCCTCTCAGAAGCTGGGCGTACTGTACAGGGCCCGCAGATACTTTAATAGTACACAACTGCTCACCCTGTACAAATCGCAAGTGCGCCCTACTGTCGAATTTGGCAGCCATCTCTGGTCTGGAGCCCCAAAATACCTGAAAAAAACCCTTGACTCTGTGCAGAAACGGGCGGTCCGTTTGATAGATTCCCCAATCTTAACAAACGGACTGCAATCTTTAGAGCACAGACGTCGGGTAGGTATGCTGTCCTTGTTCTATCGGTATTACAATGGAAGATGCTCTGAGGAACTAGCGTCATTGATCCCTTCGGCGCCGGTGCGTAGTCGGGATATACGCCAAACGCGCGCCCAACATTTGTACACAGTTGACACTTGTCACATGAGAACGGGTCGCTTCTACGATTCGTTCTTAAGTTCAATAGCTCGGCTGTGGAACGAACTGCCGGCCTCTGTGTTTCCTCCCTCCTACAACATGGGACTCTTCAAGACCCATGTTCACTCCTTCCTCTCCACAAAAAGACCCTCCACACAGCATCCCCAAAGATGACATAGGCCCTGAGGGAAATTATTTTCTTCAGGGCCTCCTGTGTGGAGTAAATATAAAAAAAAAAAAAAAAAAAATTTCTAACAAAAGTATACTATACGAACAGTATCGTCCATCCGATTCGATTGGTCCATCTTTCACATAGTCGACTGGGTACTGTCAGGAAATATAGACAACACAGCCCCATCTACCGTACGTTTTAGGGAGCCAACTTTGGTCCAGCGAAACTCGGCTGTTGTAGAAATTAAGCGTGCGGCCATCGGCAGTGGACCGTGATAAATGACGTCATACGGGCGGAACACCTTTGGGAATCTGGTCAGGGAACGTACAGGCTACCTATAAAAATACAATAGGGACTGTAAAATGTGTTGGTTGAGAGTTAAAAAGGTTGAACCTTACTTTCAGAGTCGTACGAAAACCGTGTGTGCCAACCAATCATTTGAGATGGGAATACATATCCTTAAATAGACTCGATCAAGTTGTTCGAGATTCTCGACTGTCAGTCGATTGAATCGAATTCGATTCCCCTTCTTTATTTTTTAAATAGGAACATGATAAACATGATATTAACACGTGATCGTCTAGTGTTTAAAGAAGCTCACATTTTAAAGAGGGTGATGTTTAACATAATTGACAATCTTTTACTTGTGAAGTTAAAAATTCTAACGTAAAAAAGATACAATGTAAAGAAACGATAAATATATAAATAAAAAAATATTTTAATGAAAACATAACTTTTTTACGCCGATATCTAATAAAAATAATCGACATGTTTTGATTCCGATGGTTCTCGTTCATCAGGATATACGCGTACATATAACGTAATATTAAACCATTAATGCAAATAATCGACATGTTTTAAAACCGATGGTTCTCGTTCATAAGGATATACGCGTACATATTACGTAATATTAAACCATTAATACAAATAATCGCCATGTTTGGAAACCGATGGTTCTCTTTCATAAGGATATACGCGTACATATTACGTAATATTAAACCATTAATACAAATAATTGACATGTATCGAAACCGATGGTTCTCGTTCATTATAAAATACTCTTACATATTACGCAATATTAAATCATTAATAAAAATAATCGACATGTTTCAAATCCGATGGTTCTCGTTCATCATGATATAAGCGTACATATTACGTAATACTTAACCATTAATACAAATAATCGACATGTTTCGAGACCGATGGTTCTCGTTCATCAGGATATACGCGTACATATTATGTATTATTAAACCATTAATGCAAATTTGTTTCGAAAAAAAAAATTCTTCTTTAGTATAACCGCATACATATTACGTATCATTATATTGTTATCTTGACAAATAAACCATAAGTTTCGAAAGATGACGATTATTTGATTTAACAGTAATGTATAGAAAGTTATATTTTCAATAAATTAAAATGACGTCACTGAGTGAATTTGCGATTATTAAAGACATATATTTATAGATGACTCTTAGCCTGCTGTAAGTGAAAAAATATTTTTCAAGTTTATTATGATGTAAGTTATCAAATAATCAAGGCCGGAGAGTGTCTTTGATTATAATATCAGAAGGCATATGATTCTGAGAAAATGTATTATTTCTTAGGTTTCATTTTTTACGTAAAAATGTAATAAGGATTGGATATTGTCTCGTCCAGATTATAATATAATGGAGGTTGTAAAATATTATATGTAATCAAAAAATATATTACGGGTTGAAGGTTATTATTTGTATTATTGCTGGAAATTCGTCTTTGCTGAAATTTTATTCAAGAATTAAATTTTAAAGCAACGTTTTTCTATTAACAATGCAATTTTTAAGTTTCATTCCTTGTACATTGTGTAATACGTGTTTACAAATGGATATCAGTTCGTTAACAAAAGAAAATCACAAATTAGGGTAATTCTTAATAATTACGCATACATTTATTTCTCCTGCAAAACATGCATTTAAGTTATTAATGCGATACTCGATAAAAATAATAGTTGTAATCGATTTTCCTTTAACTATGGCAATACGGCATTGCTCTAAAGATAAATGGGAAGCATTTATCCAGTAAAGCACTGTAATTTATTTTAGTGAACACGGAAAATACCTGCATTGTTATCTGGCTTACTAATATTATATTAAAACACCTCATTTTATATTATGCAGAGCATGCAGACGTGTTCGGTGTTCATTATTTCTCAGTATTTTAAAACGGACAAATCGACATTTTTATTGAGTAACCATCTTCAGATTCTCTTCATGTGATAACGTCACTTTCCAAAAGTTAAATTTATCATTATATACATAAAGAAAAATAATAGTTAGTACTGGAAAATAGGTTTTGAATGACACTTATGTAAATCTATTCCCGTGTTTACTTTTTTTTATTATTGCTATGATTGCCGAAACCACAATGATGTAGAGATGCCTGTGGTACTCTGGGACGTGTGTACTTTTCCACAAAAATATACATTTTAAATTCATGCAGAGATGCCTGTGGGACTCTGGAACGTAGGTGCCTTGCCACAATAATGAACATTTTAAATTCGTGCAGAGATGCCTGTGGGACGTGGGTGCTTTGCTACAATAGTAAACATTTTAAATTCATTCAGAGATGCCTGTGGTACTCTGGAACGTGTTTAATTTTCCATAATAATGAACATTTTAAATTCATGCAGAAATGCCTGTGGGACGTGGGTTCCTGGCCACAATAGTAAACATTTTAAATTCATTCAGAGATGCCTGTGGTATTCTAAAACTTGTGTACTTTTCCACAATAATGAACATTTTAAATTCATGCAGATATGCCTGTGGGACTCTGGGACGTGGGTGCCTTGCCACACTAATGAACATTTTAAATTCATGCAGAGATGCCTGTAAGACGTGGGTGCCTTGCCACAATAGTAAATAACACTATTAAAATCTTCAATGAAAGCATTAAAAATTTTTCCTATCCCTGAAATTTTATGACAAAAAACTTTTCATTTCATTAGCCGGAACGTTATTCGTTTGCCATTTGCCATTTCATCATAGATTGTAGTTGTTAAATCGCCATTTTTCCTATGAAACCGAACGAACAAGGCTCGATGCATTGTGAATGGTGAGCAGGGGCCACCGCTCTATCCTTTTTGTGTATTTTGACCAGTCAAATTTATATTTCAGTCCATTGTTTCCACTGCGCATAAAAAAATGCCTGAAAGAACATCTATGGGGGTGACATAAACTTTTCACGAAAAAAAGGTATAATGGAGAGCTTAAAGGCTCGTTTGATCATCGGAAGGAAAATACGAATTGTCCAATAGTTGTGTGGTAAATGTGGCAAGATCCGTGGTAAAGGGTTTAAAAAAAGTTTGAATGTACCAACACGTATGTCCCAAAATAATCTCAGTACCGCCATTTAAATGAAGTGTTTAAAAATATTTTTATTTATTTAGTAAGTACCTGTATTAAAATGATATTATTATGTAACTAGCAGATTATGAATAAAATAACGATTGTCCTCCGCACTTCGATGATGATGCTGTGAGTATTTTACTACCTAATGTTTGTTTCTGATTCTCACTCTTTCATTTTTTGTAGATATCACTGTATTTTTTTATCTCTGGAACTTCTGTGACCGAAAGTAGCGTTGCACTTTGTTAGTGTCTGTTTGCTTAGCTCTAGTTTTATAATTTTATGGTGCAATTATTATTTTTTAATTGTTCAGTCAATTATATTTTTGAATTGATTGGTTGTGTAATGCAGGATGTAGGCAGGTATTTTGAACGTAGACAGTAATTTTATATTTCCTGCCTTTTTTCCTGACCCCTCAAACATTCCAAATCGTTAATGCCATGGTTAAGAATCACTTTACAAGCACCCAAACAATATTAATAAAAAATACAGTGTGTGGCAAGCTTACGCACGACGGAAGTGAAACTTTTAGTATTCTTCTCTCTCTCTTTTTTTCTGTCTATTTACATATTTATAAGTAGCATGCGATTAAAAAAAATTAAAAGTTATAAAAATATGGGATTCGAACCCGGGTCTTGCATAAAGAGTGTCGAACGCTCTGCCTCTAGACCGCGAGGAGAGATATTTCACGCGATGGGGCGATATTGGAATTGATTAGTAATTTTAATGATTCAAAATAAAAATAATTAATCAAAATACCGAGCGACTCTACCGGTTGGATTTGTAAGCTATATTTGGATAAAAATATCATATAGGTACCGTAAAGTAAAGTAAAGGTAAATTAACAAATTTATTTAATTTTTTACTACATTATTACAAATAGTTGATAAAAAAAATTAAAAATTAATAAAAAATATGGGATTCGAACCCGGGTCCTGCATAACGAGTGTCGAACGCTCTGCCTCTAGACCGCGGTTATTACGTATTAAACCAAAATATCATGTACTCAAAATATCTAAAAGTTGCAGCACGAGAGCATTAATTTTATCACTTTTCCTCGTATTAAAAAAATCACAAAAAGAAAAAAAAAATAGCTTAAGCGGGGATCGAACCTCGGTTCTTCACGACGAGAGTCTTGCGCTCTGCCTCTAGACCACGAAGCTGAGTTTGGAGGGTGACCTAAATTAGGTATATAATATTGGCTAGGCTCCTATAGTGAAATGATCACGCTTTTTCATGACGTTCATGAGTTGGTTTTACTCCGGTCATCGAATTTGCATAACGCGCGTAAAGAAGTTTCACTTCAATATTTGCGACAGGTTAACAATTCATCAATTCTTGGTATACGGCTTTGGAGGGTATTTCCATAACAGAACGATGCTGCCTGTTTTAAAGAGGATTATCTTCTGTGATACAATTTCACTGTAACATGAATAAACGGTTCCATGATAACTCAACACAGTGATGATTCAACACACGTTTAAAAAGTGATATAAAGTCATTAGAAACGATGAAAAAAAATGTAACCTAACTTAACATAGCGTTTAATAAAGTTTTTGTTTCATCACTTTCCATGACTTTATATAACTTTTTAAAGATGTGATAAATTATCATTGTGATGATATTTACGGTCGCCGAATAAACTGTACTCTACACATCTGTCCTGGTAGTGGAGACAGCATAATTTTCTGAAAAGTTTTCCTAAAAGAAGAGCAAAAGTAATTTAAATTCCAATCAACATGACGCATTTGGCCATGTCCCAAAATATATTCACTTTAACGTAGAAGATATAGGTAAGCATATCTGTAAATTTTTATTTAAGTAGGCCAGAAAACTGGATAGATAAGGATATGGCATCCACGATTATCATGGACAAAAACTCGAAAATTTTTATTATAATCTCGATAAGTTGGGATCAAAAAACATGTAATTAAGTACATTTTAAAAACACGACACCCAAATCTGCTTAGAAAAAGCTTAAACATTCACGGATTACTTTACCATTAGGGTCACGTCAAGTTCGCTGAATATATATAATATATTGGAAGTCAAAGGTCTAAATCTTTTTTAACGTGGAAGCAAATATACGATTAATGTAATTTCTAAATCTCGTTTTCAATGAAAGAAAACTCACTAAAAAAACATTTTCTTAAAATATATTTTTTTTACATTTTATCAAGAAAAGATGACTCGCAAAGAAAACTACTATTTTGACAGGAATTCACTTCGTAACTAAGCAAAGAAAATACAAGAAAAGTTAAAAAATTAATGGGAGGCATTCATTCATCCTGAAATCATAAATTATAAGATATGCTAGAACTGATTTTTTTATATTAACTACTCCTAATCTTCTGGAGCCAGTGATATTATGGCATTCCCAATTGGGGTATGTTGTGAGGCAAAATGTAGTGGGGAAGGAAGGAAATGAGGAAGTGGATGTTGGGGAAGTAACAGGCTATTCAGATCTGCTCACCAAACACGGCCAAAGCCATTTCAAGCGATTACAGCAGGGCGATACTGAGAGTATCTTTCAATTTGTGAAATAACCCAAATCATTTAAATAAAATTTACTTTCGCATGCCGGGATTTGAACCCGTGACCTCCATCTTGCTAGTCGAGAACTTTAATCCTCGACCACGGAGGATGTCAATGATAAAAAAGCCTGTTTCTGGATAATCAAATTCAATCAAATCCAGATCAAAACAAATATTTTCATTATTTTACATTTGAGTTTGTAAAATTATCCATATAAAAAACAAAAATTAAGACGTATACAAAACTTGTTTCTTATTATGTTGTCTATTTCCTGTTAACACGTTAATCCAATTTTATATATAAATTTCCAAAACCCAAAGCAGATTTTTTTTTATACCTGCTTTCTTGCGAGCAGCTGGAATACCGGCGATAGGAACTGTATACATATTTATAAGCAAATAAATACATAGCGGCTTGGAACACCTTGCAATTTAAAGTAATAAATTCTAATGTTGTCTTTATTTCTCGGAATTATAGATTGAGTTATTTTAAGTCGAAGTGGTTTTTTTCGATGAAAGGTATTAGAATGTTTTTTACTTCACAATGATTCCTTTGCTTTTTCAATAAATCAATTATTATTTCGTGTGTTGAAAAATATATTTGAAACAGGAAAAATGATAACTACATAGGTAAAATAGCATAATTTTGTTAGTTAACCAGTATTTAGTAACCAGTATTTTTTTTCTTTTACATATTCAATAATTTTTTTTTAATGAAATAAAAACAATATTTTTTGTTTAAAACCTCGATTTTTTATTAATTTTAAGACCGACCGGTTTCGCTACACTCGAGCATCGTCAGGGTACAAAATTAAACAGTTTAATTTTGTACCCTGACGATGCTCGAGTGTAGCGAAACCGGTCGGTCTTAAAATTAATAAAAAATCGTGGTTTTAAACAAAAAATATTGTTTTTATTTCATTAAAATGTTAAACCACAAAGTGATTGCTTTCTACGAAAATAAAAAAAAAATAAAAAAAAAAATAAAAATAAAAAAAAATAATAATAATTTTTTTTAAATATATCGTAAACACGTTCTACTGTGTGACTATTAGTAGGCGTGACTATTTTTTTGTTTGTAAATTCTATAATAATTTTATTGAATATATAAAAGAAAAACCAAAAATTAAAATGGATTTCAACAAATTAATCTTAATAACAATAAATATGCATGTATTTTTGGTCACATTTGGCCTTGGTTAGTTTTTATTTGTGATTCATTTTTCAACATTACAGTTTTTATACAATATTCTGCCGTTCATATTTATTCTTGTACACCAACATTATTTTCAGATAAATATCTGAGAATACATTTCACAAAAAAGCGTGAAAAACATTGATCTTTGCAAGAAATAATTTAAAAAAATCACATTATTGAATCAGATGGAACAAAAGTTATGACATTAAGCACTACAGAACATGTATTATTAGGAATTTTCACGACCAATTACTTTTTTGTATCGTGATTATTTTTTTTTATTCTTAATATTTTTATTTCTTTCTAGAGCAATCCCGATGAGTTATAAAACTCATTGTAGGACGAGAGGAACTTACAATATATAATTGGGAGTTAATAGGTACATTTTTGAATTGGTACTTTCATTTCAAAATTATAAGTTTCACATACAAAACAGTACAGAAATAGAAAAACGGAGGTTAAGTAGAACAAACAAGAATAAACAAAAAATGAAACAGACAGGGATATACACATAAGCACAAATCCAAGGAAGGAATTTACAAGAAGGTACTTACCCACATTGGTAAAAATAGATTATGCTCGATTAGAAATACAGGGGATAGGAAAGGAGAGATAAAGCAATAAGAAAAAATACAACACGACAAGAATTACGTATTTTCGTTTCAAAATGTTTAAAAAAAATATACTTTTAAAGCCTTACTATGAATTTATTTTATATGCTGGCTTTTTTTATACATACCTATCTGGAAGAGTGTTATATAGTGTGTGGGTAATATAGTTAAGAAATATAGGTTATAGGTAATTATGACGTGTTGTTCCTCTTCTTTTAGACAACGTTTCGGACACGGTTGAAGAGTTCATCATCAGTAAAAATGCGTAGATTATGGCGAATTGTGTTTAAGTATGCAGAAGTATTGCAAGCATTAATCATCTTAAGGCTGGTACTTCAGCATAATTAGTTATAAAAATCAATGTGGTTTTTGGCGTTTAGTTCTGATTAAACCGTCAAACACCTGATACTTAGACCTAATTTTTTTTTTTTTTTATTATTTTAATATACATCATATGGGTTACATTAATACATACATATTTTGCAAAATATAATATTAAGGTTCATAATTGGTCATGTATACCTTATCAGAAAAGAGGAGCTCTTGTGCCTGATAAGGGAGCCACGATTCTTACTTAGATTCATAATTCATAATGTGATATAATAATAATAATAATAATATATATATACATATATATATATATATATTTATTTTTGTTTAATATAAGTTTTTTTGGAAAAAAAGTTTGATTTTATTTATTTGTTCTTGTTGGTTCGTAATACAGCGCAATTCGGAAGGGAGATTATTGTAGTTTTTTATGGCTTGGTAAATATAATGGTTTTGCATTTGAGTTGTTTTAAAGATTGGCGTAATAAATTGATTTCCATTTCTCATGAGTTTGTAAAATTCTTGATATTCTTTGTTATTTTTTTCTTTACACATTTTTATAATGGAAGTTTGCTTAAATATATCATCAATATTTGGTACTGGAAACAATTTAAAAAGCAATTTTGTTGGGAAAGTAGAGTTTTTTTTAAGTATTACTTTTATAATAATTTTTTGCGAGACTTTTACTGAGTGTAGGTTGTTTTTATAAGATCCTCCCCAACCTATGATTCCGTAAATAAGCAGGGAGTGGACAAGAGCATAATATACATTTTTTAGTATTTTCACATTTAAAATATTTCTTAACCTAACAAATATATAAATACATTTCCTTATTCTCTTTACTAACTCCCTAATATGGCTTTTCCATTTCAGATTTTCATCGATGATCACACCAAGATATTTAATTTCAGAAGAAGAGTTGATTACAGTACACATAGGATTAAGTAGTTTACAGTTGACATTGTCACAATTTTCATCATGGATTATGATATTTACTTTGTGTTTAGGTATTTTTTGTAGTGAAAATAATACATATGTTGTTTTTTTAGCATTAAGTGTGAGTAGGTTATTATCAAACCATGATTTTAAGATATTAATACATTCATTTGCAAGTTTGTTAACTAGTTCCCATGTTTGACCTTTTATTAATAAAACAGTATCATCAGCATAAGAGATTAATTCACCTTTGATTTTCTGTTGGAAAATGTCATTTACATACATTAAAAATAGTAATGGTCCGAGGACCGTGCCTTGAGGAATGCCAAATGTACTTGTTAGTGGTGTACTAAAAGTTTGGTTTAATTTTACAATTTGAGGTCTCTCTGTTAAGTAGCTTTCTATCCATTTAAGGGCTAAGTGGTCAATGCCATTTTCTTTTAATTTTAATATAAGTTTTTCATGGGAAATACTGTCAAATGCTTTCTTTAAGTCAATAAAAATTCCTATACATTTATTTGATTTGTCCAGGGTACTCTGAATACTAGATGAAATTTTTGCAATGGCATCTTGGGTACTTTTTCCCTCTGTGAAACCGAATTGATTTTCATTTATAATTTTGTTTTTATTTAAGAATGCAGTTAGTCTTTTTTTAGCAATTTTTTCAAAAATTTTCGATATATTAGATAAGAGTGAAATGGGTCTATAATTAGAAGTGTCCTCCGGGCTACCGGACTTAAATATTGGAGAGATTATGGTTTTCTTATACGTGCTCGGGAAAACTCCTGTCTTAAAGCTATTGTTTATAATATGAGAGATTGGTGTAGAAACATAATTTTTAATGATTTTTAGTGTTTTTACGGTGAGACCGTCAAATCCCGGAGCAGAACCACCTCGCATTTTTGATATAATTTGTACAATTTCAGACGGATTGGTTGGTTCGAAGAGTTCAAGTTTAGTTTCTATATTCGGAATATTTTCAATATACATATTATTTATTTTTTTCACGGTAATTTTTTCTGCTAGACTCTTTCCTATATTTGCAAAGAAATCATTAAAAGCGTTTGCTCCTTTTTTAGGTTCTTCAATACAGTTAATTATGTTATTGTTTTGTATTACACTCTTAATAGTATTACTTTTGGTTTTTTGTTTATTTTCCATGATTTCATTGATTATATTCCAAACTTTCTTACTGTCATTTTCAGAATTATCAAGTTTGTTTTTATAATAAATTTCTTTCGTGTTTTTTATGAGCGTGGTTAATTTATTTTTGTATTCTCTAAAATGAACATTTAATTTAATGTCTAGTGGTTTTTTTTTTGTTTCTTTATAAAGCCATTCTTTGTGTCTTATGGACACAACAAGCCCATGTGTTATCCACGGTTTGATTTTACGAAATTTTGCTGTATTTCCTTTTGGAATAATTTTTTTTGAATCATTTATAAAGTTCGTTAATCTATTTTCAAATATTTTACAGCACTCGTTGACGTTTTCACTTCGGAGAATATCTAACCATAATTCAGATGACAATTTATTTTTCAAAGATTCGATATTAACAATAGATATTTCTTTCTTATTATTAGCAGTTTGTCCGCAATGTTGGTTTATCGCCTGAGGTATTATTGAATTGTAGTGTAGCAAAGTCATGTAATGGTCGGTAATTGAGGTTTTTATAATTCCCGAGTTTAAATTATTTATATCCTTGATATTTGTGAAAATGTGATCAATGCATGATGGACGTTGCCCATTGACGTTTCTGGTGTAAGAGTTAATACACGACACATAATTCAATTCCGCCATCATATTTAAGTAATTATCTTTATCGTTCGATGTATAATCGTGCGATATATTTAAATTAATGTCACCTAAAACTATTGTATTCGCGTTTCTGTAGTTTAATAACACATGTCTTAATTCTTCTATAAACAAACATACAGTAGACGAGTGCGTTCTGTATAGAGAGATAATATGAATTTTTTTGTTATAACACTTCATTTGTACATGTAAGCAGTTTGTTCCATTCACATTAATTTCTTCCTCGCACAATATGTCACAATTATTTTGTACGAACATAACGATTCCACTGTTTTTGTTAATTCGGTTTGTAGTAGATACACAGGTATATCCCGGTATATAGTACGCCACTTCGCCACTTGAATGTGTTTCCGTTAACACAATGCAAGCGGGCTTCCTGAGATCATTATTTACTGTTGTCAAAAATTCATCCATGTTTCGTTCCAAACTTCTTATATTCATGTGTAGAATTAAAGGACTGAGATTGAGGTCGTTTTGGTGGGTACAATATTCTTGATAGCTGTTATATGTTTTTTCGTCAATATTATTTTTTTCGTCTAGTGCGTTATATAAAAAATCTGTCATTTTTCTTCGAAGTCTATTCTGTCTCTTGCTACTTTCAGCATTTTATTTTTGTAGGGACATAAGTTGCTGAAAGCTGTGTGGTCTGTTTTATTTTTCTCGCCATATTTCTTATTTTGCGATGTGCAATTTGCACAAACCGGTGTTTTTTCTCTTTCAGGGCATTTAGCAAAAGTATGATCACCCGTGCAATGCGGGCACACCGATGGATTCATTCGATTTAGGCATCTGGAGGCTGTGTGCATGAATTTGCAGCAGTGGTAGCACTGGGTTAAAGGATCACAATCCACTATGTTAACCCTTTGGTACTGGATATTTATCTTTTCCAAGGATAGCAAATTTTTTCGTGTTGTACCGCTGGTTTCCACGATATAGTTCGAGAATTTGTTTTGTTCTTCATCTTCTTGATCCCGAGTACCACGTTGGTATTTCTTAGAATGTTTGTATTTTATTTCAGTAATCAAATTTATTTTATTTTCTTCGTTTTTCGTTACAATGTCTTGAATCCCTTCGTTTTGTGTGAGTATCCCATTTACTATTTCCTCTTCCGTCAAGTTCGATTTGAGTCCTTTCAAAATTAATTTGGGTTTTTTCTTTTTTATTTCATTTATTTCTAAGTTATAATTGAGTTTTTTAATTTCCTCCGTAAGAGTGTTGGTATATTCTTTTTTTGGGCAGGATATGATTACTTGCTCTTTATTTGTTTTTCTTAATCCATTTATTCCAATTTTAAGTTGGTCTAGTTTGATGTCTTTCTGTATCTTATCACATATTTCTGCAGCTTTTGTTGTTTTTTTAGTTGATGATATTATTATAGAGAACCTCTCTTCTTTTGAAATTTCTTTTTTATTTGCTGTTAGAACTTGCGCGTAAGATGGTATTTTATTGTTTTTTTCTACGACTTTTTCAATTTTCTTCGTGAGTTCTTCGTAATTTTCGATAATTTTTTTTTGTAGTTTGATTATTTCTTTTTGGTGTTTAATTTTTTCAGTTTTCCAAAGCTCTTCTAATATATAAACATTTTGTTCAAGGTTCGTTTTTGCTTTCGAATCTTTCACTGTTGTAATTTTTTGTATTTCATTTTTTATATTATCAATGGCCGTGTCCATAATGTGTTAAATCGCTGCGCTCGGCGCAAATCGCTCGGCGCTCGGCAGCGCTTGCAATTTTTGCGACAATACTTTACTTCGCTGCGCGCGACCGTTCACGTTGATTATAGAACTAATACTGAAACTAAGAATGAATTGGGTATTTGTGAAATTCAATTATTGCATCCGCAAATATGCGTGCTAGATGCGTTTTGGGTATTCACAGTATTTCACGAACATATCCTTAGTAATGGCCGATTCGTTTAAGTGCTCTGCGATTCTTGAAATATCCGGACGGCCAAGTTTTCATCCTCGCTTGTAAGATCGAAGGTTTTCATGATATCGTTACAACACAATACAATTTAATCTCTGGTGGTATTATTTATTACATCGTTGCTTTTCATTGAATCTGGTGTGGGTACCTGCATCCCGAGTGCATTCAGGACCAACGACCCACCTATAGGGCCCCAACCAGAGCAAGTTAGTGGCTATCTAAATGTCCTCCAGGAATTCAAAGCTTCTCTGCTATTGGCCTTATCAATGGCCGTTATTTACCAGGAATGCAAGCAGTCTGGGCCCAAATCGGACTTGAATCATGGCATTTGTGGGTAGGGAGAAGAATGGGTATTTGTCCGACCAGGTACTAGATACACCAAACGGTAGCCGCAGCATCCGAAGTCTTAGACAGAAGTGAACTGACAAATATAAAAGGCAGAGAATGTGTTTTAATTAGCTTGTTAACTTTCAACCAACAAATTATGGATTTCTTTATTTTTTTTTATGTTTTGAAAAAAATGGTTGTAATTTTTAATGTTATGCAGGATTAATATAATAAATAGTATTACTAAGTAAGGAGAGATATTGGGAAGGAGATGAGAAAGTTTTAATCGGCTTAATTGTTGGCAAATGAATCATTTAAATGCGTTAAAGATTGACGGTTTATTTCATTCATTCATTTAAGATATATTTCCAGCTAATAATAAAAACTAATTTTAAAAACACCCTAATATAATAGAACTTCCTCCTTCCGCCAGCGCTTGTAAAATTAGATTGTAAATGTTAATTTTAGTTATAAGTTTCTACATATGTAAATAAATATTTAATTAGGATAGTAGTTATAGGCCTTAGTCGTAAGTCTCTATATATATAAGTCTCGGACGTAAGTCACTAGTTATAAGTTAGTAGTTCTAGTATTATTTATCTAAGAAATATATTTGTACAGCGCCCTTGAGGTGATTTCTCACGAAAACGGCGATATATAAATTAGCCAAATAATACTAATATGAAAATATCTGGAGTCGGTGAATTATTTTCCCATTTGATCTCTGGTGAGTTGACGTGTTGTTCTTGTATTGTTTTGTATTTATTTTGCTTATATAATGCACTTGCATAATGTTAATTGACTAGATGATCATTTTTGGAAAAGTGAGTGGTAGGGTTTAGTTTTTCCTATGGGGAAGATTCAACCCGGACAAAAAAACGGAAGCATTAAAAAAAATATTATCATTAAAGAATAAGATTTGGAAATAACTGGATTTAATGTTTTATATTTGTTTTGTAGAACATTTTTTTCGACACTAAACATCAAATTATTCATTTTCCTGTTAAAAACGGACTGCAGGACTATACCGAATGTTTAGTATTGAAACAGTTTTTTTCATTACCTACCATTTTTCCTATACTATCTATCTCCTTCCCTAAAAACAGCCCTACCCACATTGGAGATTATGAACATTTATGTTGCACTAATTGTCGCAAATTCAGTCGAATTCGTGACGTACAACAAGAAGGTGCCACCTAGTTTCGTTGTCGTTCACATGCAAATACCAAAATTCACTCGTTTCTCGTTCATCTCGTTGTGGAGGAAAATTCACCCAGTGCAAGTGCATCGAGGGCCCGTATTGCCCGGATTCGTGGGAATTCAGGTAGGCTGTTTCCTTCTTTCCACTTATTCCCGTGATATTCAGAACCAATTGCATGAGCTTCTAATTATCGTTTTTATTATAAATTGGTTTTACAGTTCACTTAATGTGTAATAGAACACGTAACACCGAATGAATTGCAGAGTAACAGTTAAAAACGATTGTTTTCTCATTCGTCTGTCATGAAATTTATTAGGAAAAGAACACGAGTTCTTGATATATTCTAAATGACTAATATTTTATCAGGAAATTGGCATGCGACCGTTTTTTTAACAAGATCATTTTTCTCCGTCTTGTCTTTCACCGGGCGACTCTGAGCGTATCTGCAATTTCACTGGCCAAAATATCAATATTTGGCAGTTGTTCCTGGCCAATCTGGCCCTGTGTTGTTCTTTGTTAGACAGGCCATTACGGTATTACGTATTATGACAGCAATTCACAAATAAACTGGATTGAGAACAATACCAATTCTCAATGAGTGTTTTGGGATGAAAGATTAAGTTTAAACGATGCCAGACTTCCAATATGTCAGTAGAAGTAATTAAATGAACCCGCTTTGGTATGTATTAGTTTCAGATGTCATCACTTAAACCTGTCACAAGCAAACGATATTATGTGTTATTTCACCTGGTTTCGTACTACAATCAAAACTTTACTTCAAATGGATTTAACTATGATTTATTGATCATGACCAGATATAGTTCATTTACAAATTTCTATCTACTTCTTATTTTTTTATTGTTTCATAACATTTATATTTTCATGGTGTCTACAGTCTACAGTTTACAGCCTCTATCCCATGGAATTTTGTGGGTACATGGCTAGTAAAATTGCAATGATGATTCCCCTTATTATCGATCTTTACTTGTTTGACGACCTTCGTGAGAGAGATGGTAACCACTTGGGCCTAGATTGCGAAGTGAAGGGTTCAAAACTCATATTATAACAATGTTATCACACTGCTAGAATTACACACGGACAAAATTACATATGAACGAAATTACACATGGAGAGAATTACACCAACTGGAATTACATACTTCAAAAAATGAAATTTATTACACCCTCTTACTAATAAACGTTTTGTATATTTTACTTAAGTGTGTAAAATTTAAATACGTTTATTGGTAAGGTCTTAAAAATCTTAAACCTATTAAAAACATGTTTTTGACGTGAGTAATTCTAGTAGGTGTTATTCAAGTCTCTCCGTGTGTAATCGCAAATATGTAATTCCGTCCGTTTGTAATCCTGGCAGTGTGTGTCAGTGGTACGTGAAATTCACGCCTGTGTAATTTCATCCTGATACCGAGTCAGAAATAAGTGGGGGAGGAGTAAAGAAGAAGATTTGGAAGAGGAAGATCTTGTGAATCAAACCATTAATAAATCGTCAGAAAACATCGCTAAAACCTTTTCAAACAACGATTCAGATCTAAATGTTGGGAGACTACCAGGCCGATACTGATTTCATTCATTACATCACCGCTACCATTGCAACCGTATTAATAACTTATTTCTTGTTTTTCTGAATCTTCGAAGACTGCGTTTTAATAATGCCACCGTGATTTTTCGAAACCACAACCGTCGTGATATTTTTTTTCCTTCCCGGAAACCGTCGCAATAGCCATTGTGTTTCTTGGTTAAAATTCTTCTCCCAGGCATTTACCACATCGACTCCGACGAGACGACAGGTTTTTTATACCATGAATACAATTTGTACATTGTTAACTATAATTTAAATACTTAATGGTGTGTTTTTTGTATGATTTTGTGGTCTACCGTAAACCTGCGCCACTCCCGAGTATAATGTCTTAATCAGCATGAAGATAATAATATCAATTCTAGACTTTTATCGAAAACGTGATTTGTATTGAAATGATTACTAAGAACGGATTGTTTTACAGAATTTGAAAAATCCATCAAATTTCAAGGATGGTTTTGAAGTTCTGTGAAGGTTCTTTTCAAGTTTTGTTATTATGTAATTAGTATCCAGTTGTTTCACAAAACTTAAATAATAACTGAACAAGGATAGAACTTACACAGAACTTTAAAATCAATTTTGAAATTTGAAAAATTGTTCACATTCTGTGAAATAACCCGTCTTAAGTAATTATTCAACGAAAGAAACGTATTATTCATTTGAGATAAAATAAAATAAATTATAAACCTTTTGCAAATAGGTGGGTAGATATGGTAGGTACCTAGTTATTATAGACTATAGGCAAATATTAGTAGGTACTTATAGTACGTACCTACTCTATAATGAATATGCAGATGTGTGAAACGCTGGCTAAAGATGGAGGTAGCGCAACATGGCATAATACCCCAAAAATAATCACTATATGATGCAAGGACATTTTTATTTTTCTGGGTGGGGTACATAAAAAATGTCCTGGTGATAGACACTGTAATGCTGTTCGAAACGTTGGCTAAAGAAGGGGGTAGCGCAACATGACATAATACGCTAAAATATATCATACTTTTAATACTTTTGGCCGTGAAAATCTCAAATCATATATTCTTGCTTCAATTTAAAATTAACCGTCTGAAGATCGCTGTAGCAAAATAAAACTGTTTAAAGTTATACAATTGGAAAAATGTTGTACGTTGCCTCCAAGAAAATATAACAAGATGGTTATTTTTTGAGTCATTTAACCTATCCTAACTAGGTACGATGTGAATTCGAAGTGCCAACCTACAAGACATAAAAAAATCTTCTCGTCACATAAAAAGTTAATGTTTTTCCCAGATTTGAAGTCGGTATAAAAATATCCATACAATCTAAATCTAAGATGTTTATTCACATAATCGTCCATCCGTAAAAGAAGCGAGAAGCCCAACAATGGCCGTATAATTTATCGTAACCTTCGCGAGATCGTTGTACTCCAAATATTCTTAAAAACCTATTGGCAGTAAACTTCGGAGACCAATATACTCGTAAGTCCTAAAACTACTGCGAAACCAAACGGCCTTTAAATTCACACTTCCTTTCACACCTACTTATATGGGATTGGGCTCAAATTGGTTTTAGGAATACAAAGAATTCTTTAGAAAGGCGTAATCCCGAAGGTTTACTTTATCCCTGGATCCTTGTGTTTGCTTGTGAGGGAGGGTTCGTAAGGACCAAATGGCCTAATATATATGAAGATTTAATGGGAATAAAATACGAACAATTTATTGAATTTCCAAGTCTGATAGGTAAACCTTTCTATATTTATTTGTTTATTTTTAAAGATTATCACCATTCCAAAAATATACTTCCAACGAAACATTTTATTGAAACTTTTACATAAGCCATTTTTTTTCAATGAGAGACAAGGGGAACGGCGCGGCCTCTAACATACAAAACCTATGCTAATTTGGATTTGAGGTCATAATACCCAACCAAACTGAATAAATATTTAATTTAAACAAGATGACATTGTTTTAACCACTATATATAAATTTTTCAATAAACGCCGACCAGTTTCGGAACAACCGTTCCTTCCTCGAGTCAAAATATTTACTCTAAAGATTAAAATATATACTGCATCTTGTTTTATTTATTTATAGTGGATAACCAGAAAGTTACAACTACTTTCAAAAGTATAGAAATAATTATTGTTTTAATCAAAGGGAGTAGCAAAAATCTTGCACGGTTAAGTGCTACTATTATTTTTGTTTCAAATTATAAATTATGGGTGGTTAAAGAAATCAATTTTTCACGATTTTAGAGGCAAGTTTAGCAATTATTTGTTATCTGGTAATTACTAAATAATCTAATAATTGCATCAATGATTTCAGCTTTTCTTTGATTTAAAGATATATTATTTTACATTAAAAAAATTATTATTATTTGAAATAAAGTTCATTAGCTTCAAAATAATACTATGTTTTTCTCCGTTGTTAACGATTTTCTCTAATATTTGAAAAGAAGTCTTTGCAAATTGCAAACTGTTAGATATAAAGTGGATCAAAATGAGAAAGATTAGGAAAATACATGTGCTTCATTGAAACCTATCTTTAATAATACCATTATTAATATAACTTCTTTTTAGCAAGTGATTTGCTTATGCAATGCTAGTATTTCAATGCCTTGCTTGTAAATCTTTTTGCTGTTTTAGCGACTCCAATTCCTTAATTCTTCGAAAAAAATGGAATAAAAGATATTATTACTTAGCACTAAATAAAACAATCTATCTTCATTTTGATCCACTTTATATCTTTTATTCCATTTTTTCGAAGAATTAAGGCATTGGGGTATTAATATCTTTTATTCCACTGAGAAAAAATGGAATAAAAGATATTTTTACTTAGCACTAAATAAAACAATAAACTAATAATGAACACAATATATTTTAATGCACAAGATTCCCAACCACACCCAACCGTCTGGGGCCAGTGAGAACAGTGCGCCACCAAGTGGGATATGTTGTGAAGCTGAATGTAGTGGGGAGGGAAAGAAATGGGGAGAGGAAGGTGGGGATGTACCTGGGTATTCAGATCTGGTCACCAAACTTGGCCAAAGACATTTCAAGCAACGTTTAAATTCTGAGTGGTCGTCTTACACCAGGGCGATACTGAGAGTATATTGCACTTTGAAAAATTTACAAAATAAAACGTTAAAAATTCACGAACTTAATAAAACATTACTATCGTATCTATTAAAATGACAATTGAAACATGTTTAAAAAATAAAACACTCTCGGGACGCCTGGCAGATTTGAAACATCGACGGAGATTTTTATTAAGGAAGTTAAAATGTAAAGTAAACAAGTCTTTGTTATTTTGATAGTAAAACAATTATTTTATTATTATGTACACAAAGAATTGTACTACAAATTAATATTTCATCATAATTGAGAACACATCCATTGCCAAATTTAGTGAGAATAGAATAAAATACACCGCACATAGTTTTGGCGGCCGGGCGGAAAGAGCCGACGAGTCACGAACCCAGCTGAATCTAGCGTCGTTACGTGCAAAGTACCTACCTACTGTCATCCTAAAATGCTTTAAAATTATCCATCAACCAATCATTTTGATTCAACTTTATATCCAATGCGATGTGTAGGTACCATTAAATCGATGTTAATAATGTCGATACTATCGGAGAACTGTCGCGTAATTAGCTCAAATAAATTGACGTGAGTCGCCCACTGCGTCAATTTTATTCTGCCCGGTGTCAATCCAGCGGCGGCCGGATTGATCATTTGATTCGGATATTAATCTGAACGTCATGTTATAAATAATATTATAACTAATTTATATGGCTCGTAGTGTGAAATGAGATGAAGGGTGTGGATAATATGAGTAATGTGATATAAGCTTGTCACCTTTTGCATGTTCTTTCAAATAAAAATGCGTGGGGAAAGTCGTTATTTTTGCTTGCTAGATTATTCCAAATACAATTGGATAGAAGGTAGGTAACTCTTTTAGATGTTTCGGCATAACATATTTGTATTCAACGATTTGAGAGTGCAGAAAATATGGCTTATTGCTTTAAAATTTGTATGAACAGTTCTTCTTAAATCCCGCAGTGGGTGCCTGAAAAACACAAAGGCGATTTGATTAGTACGATTTCCAATAAAAACAAATTTTATCTTGTACCTTTTACAAATATCGATTTGAAAAAAATGATAAAATATCTCTAGATTTCTTTAATCCTACTTTTTGTATTAATCTCCTACCCTTATAAAATTTGACCGTTTTTAATTCTCAAATAAAATATCTACTATTCACATAACATATTATTTCATACAAAACACCGAAACTATTATTTCGACTTTTCCGCAAATCATATTCTTTGAAGGGATACCTTAGAACAATAATGAAAGCAAGCACAATGCAATATAAAAATAAATAGCCATCTATGAATAAAATTCAAAAAATTCTTCACAAATTGATTGGCATCGTAAATTGTAAGTATTTTAACGACTAACAAAATAGCTACATATAATCATAGAGTAGTAATATTTCTTGTATTTATTGTCATCGGCTTCTTTATTCGATCTAATCAAAACTAATAAAGAAATAAAATCCTATAAAACGATCATCAATATTTCAAAAATTACTAACCATCATTGATTTAAATTTTGAATAATATATCCGTCAAGAAACTGAGAGAACTATCTGGCGGAACACTTAATTTGAATAATATTTATTTCTTAATGCTTTAAAACGCTTATATTATTTTACATGGATAATCTTCCAGCCAATCAAATTGTAAATCTTAAACGTTTAAGATACCACGTGGTCGTGCCATTAATTTCACCGCTCATTTGAATTTCAAATTTTTAAACGCAGATTCGAGATTCCTGTTTTTTAGCCGTCTCAGCTTTTGTTCGCAGATCACCTGGCGAAAGTATTATTTGAACGCTTTAACGATATAAGAATATTAGAAAGTTTTTTTTAATAAAGACAACAACAACTACAACCCCTAAAATCATATTATTACTTATTTTTATTTAAAATATTTTTTCACATTTAAAAGTGATTCTGCAGAGTGAACACTAGCTTAGTCCATATTTTAATCTGATTTTGTGGGCAGCTAAATTGTTTTTTTTTTAAATTAACCTATAGATTAAAGTTATTTTTCACAGTACCCTTGAGGAACATTTCACAAAACGTCAATTGAAAAATCATAACCTGCATATATTCCTGCGCTAGTACTTTTTAATGCACCTAAATAAATTAATTTGTTTAAATTAGGATCACCTTCCCTTCGTCAACCTCTTGTTTTCCAGCTTATTCTTAATGATAAGTTCTGTGAAGGTTATATTCAAGTTTTTTTTGTTATTTCAATTTTGTGAAGCAACTGGCAAATAACGATATAATAATAGAACTTGAATAGAACCTTCACAGAACTTGCCAATCAACTTTGAAATTTGATAAATTGTTCAAATTCCGCTAAACAAACCGTCCTTAATCTTTCGCGGCGTTAATTTGAATAGAATTTAACATTAACAAGAATATTCTTTATTTTTTCAAATTCACTGCTTTACGGTAATGAATGAATACAAATCTTGAAAACGGAAACTAACCGGCACCCTGACATCCGATCGAGGTGAAACTCGGCAGATACACTAGTTGTCGATGACAATGCATTTATTCAACTTTTGGTGGTAATCAGGTAAACGCAGAGATTTATCTGAAATCGGACAACATTAGAGCATTATCACACATAATAAATGTCGGCCCTGCCCGATCGGCATTTGTCAAGGTTGTTAGAGTGGTTGACTCCAGTCCCTGGGTAAGGAAGTACAATCCTAGGTGAAAAAAAAGTGTTAAAGTCATTTAAAAATTTATAAATTGTTTAACCATGGTTTTCATATTTTAGGTTTATTAGACGATATAAAATTAAATTGTTACTAAAACTTGTAATTTAGCAAATAGCTAACAATTAGGTTATCTTATTATTTATGGCAGCTTCTTGTTATCAGTTTAGCCGTTTCAAATACTATTAACAAAGATTTTAACGTTTTTAAATTGGTAGATACAAAACCGCGTGACGTCTTCAGAATTCATCAGAAAGATGCGTGAGGTCACAACACACATTTTTTCATCTAAAAAAAATTAACATCTTATTTAAAGCGAGCACCGTGATTATCTCAGCCTGGACGTGATCTGAGGCAGTTGCGGTACCAACTTAATATTATACAATATTATAATTTACAACTTTAATACAGCTGATATTTAAATGTCCCTTAGCACAGCTCAAAACTTTTCGGAGAGGGTCCTCCAAAAATGTAAGATAACTTTTTTTCGTTAATCAAACTCTTTTATATTTTCCATTAATATAATTTCCATTAATTTTATTCAAAGAAAAGATCAATGAATTTTAAAAGTTTAATGATTTATCTCTGTAGTAAAGGAACGCCGTGGTTTTAGCGTTTTGCCCTTTAATTATTATTTTAATATGTGGACGCTAGAAATCATAATTATAAATGGATTTACATTTTTAGATGAAATTGAAACACAACCGCGAGTGCGGCCAGTAAAATAAATCATTGTCAATACATCTTCATGTAGGAGAATATTAATGATTAAAATAATGTATTCCTTCAATATTTTATATATTATCAATTAGGAAGTCATAATATTTATTTATTTATTTATTTATTAAACGCCATAAAAGGCTTTTACAATAATGTGATACATAGATTATAAGTACACAGTGGTACATAAGCGAATATTAGTATTACATTTAAGAACACAACAATATGTATACAAAACGACATTGAATGTGATGCAGCTGAAATTTTCTTAAGGCATAGAATGCTACAATAATAGAAAGTACTTCATTTAAACAGGATAAAATATACAGAAAAGGTGACTTGCCAACAGATATAATCTAGCTAAATATTATAACAGCGCAAATAGTAGTGAGTTTATTGTTACAATCAAATTTATCTTCACTTGGCTATGGCACTATGGCAAAGTAGCTTCAACAATTCAGGGCTGACAGAGACTTGACAATTAAAAGTAACATTTTTTATTAAAATAATACATCCGTTAGCCAACACTATAAGACATCTGAAGCAAGCAGTTTATATAGATGCTATACATATACATTTCACATATATACATTCTATATTCTATACGATGCTATACATATACATTTCACATATATGTATATATGTGGAATGTATATATGACTATACATACACATTTCACACATATGTACATATGTGGAATGTATATATGACTATACATATACATTTCACATATATGTATATATGTGGAATGTATATGTATAAGAACACCATACATATGTTACACATAAAGAAGAACATGTCAGTATGATGCAGTACAAACAGACATTTAACATTTCACAAACATATCAGTTACATTCACAACCAAGTATTTTTGCCTTGATGCAAGACGGTGAGGTTTTGAAAATATCAAAAAGGTCTGTATACGTGTTGGCAGTGCGGTGAAAACGCGCCAACGGTGAATGATACAAATAGTTAGTGCTATGATTGTCACTGTGGAAAAGGTGGTGGAGTCGAGTTGATTTAACAGGGACACGAAAATTTATAACACTTAACATTTGAGGGCAGTCTATGAGATTGTTCAGTAATTTAAAAAGTATAAGAATGTCATTAATAGTTCGCCGGGTAGAAAGAAGTGGTAGATTTAGACCAGACATTAAAGTATTGTAGCAGATATCAATTACAGGCTGTCTCAATTTGAATTGAACGTATCGAAGAAATTTTCTTTGTACTTTCTCCAAGCGGTGTAAGTTACAGGTATAAATCGGAGACCATACAGGAGATGCATATTCTAGGTGCGATCTCACAAGAGAGCAGTAGAGTAATTTAATTGACTCAATGTTTTAAAAACTCCTTGTGTTACGCATTACAAAACCTAGAATTTGCATGGCCTTATTGGAAATTGTTTCACAGTGACGATCAAAGGTAAGTTTTCTGTCAAAAATAACACCAAGGTCTTTGATAAATGGTACTAATGCAATTTCATTATTGTTAATTGAATACGATATGGTTATTGGAGTCCGTGAACGGTAAAAACACATGTGGAAACACTTTTTTACGTTTAGGAATAATTTGTTTATTTCACACCAGCTAGCAAGTCTATCTATATTATGCTGAAGGATAAGTGCATCATTTAAACATTTTATAATCTTAAAAAGCTTTAGGTCATCTGCAAATAGAATGAATTTGACATTTTCGAAGCATAAAGATAGATCATTTATAAACAATACGAAGAGAAGTGGGCCCAGATGAGACCCTTGAGGAACTCCCGATGTTACTTTAAATTTATATGAGACTTTATTTTTTAATTTTACCATCAGTTCGCGGTTACAGAGATAACTATTCAACCATTTTAGGAATGATCCATGTATACCAAGGGCTTGCAGTTTCGCGAGAAGGATATTAATATTTACTTTATCAAAGGCTTTTGAAAAGTCAGTATATATTGAATCTACTTGTGCATGAGACGTGAAAGCTTCACAGATATAGTGTTCATACAATAGAAGATTGGTTGTAGTAGACCGACCGGTCACAAAACCATGCTGTTCTGGAGTAATAATATGCCTAAACTTAACAGCAATTTTATCTAAGACAATACTTTCAAACATTTTCGGGATGGTAGACAGTATGCAAATTGGTCTATAATTTAAAACACAATTTTTATCACCTGATTTAAATACAGGTGTCAAGTGATTAAGTTTCCAAGGATCAGGATATATTCCAGTTTGAAGTGACAGATTGAATATGTGTTGAAGTGGAGCTGCTATAAACTGAGCGCATTCCTTTATGAATACCGGTGGAATTTTGTCAGAACCTGACCCCTTATTATAATCTAGAGATATGATCTTTGTATTAACATCATCCAGAGAAATGTGGCATGTTGATATGTCAGTTACATTGGTGTATTTAAATTCAGGTATAGTTACATTATCATTTTTCTGTTCATAAACACTTGAGAAATGATCAGCAAAGAGGTCAACTATTTCTTGATCACTGTCAGCATGTTTTCGCCCTGAATACATTGATCTAGGACAGCCGTTGTTGTCTTTAAGAGAATTCACATAATTCCAAAAATGTTTTGGATTTGACTTGATAGTCTGCTCTACATCTGTAATATAATCTGAATAGCATTTTTTAGATAGACTTTTACATTTATTTCGTAAAACAGAAAAAAATTTATAGCACTCAGTGGAGTTATTGGATTTAAAGTTAATGTGGGCAATTTTTTTACATTGAATGAGTTTTTTTAGTTCAGTACTAACCCATTTTGGGTAACAGTCGTTACGTTTTACAATAGAAGTTGGTATGCAATTTTCAATAGTATCATAAAGGTTTGAGTTGAACACATTTGTTGCTTCTTCTACGTTTGCAGACATAAAAATGCGGGACCAATTGAGCGAAGAAAGATATAAGCGCACTTGATTATAATCGGCTTTCTTGTAGTTTAGTTCGTGAACGGGAGGTTGGGGAGTGAGGAGTTCAATGGGTGCCAAATAAATGATCGCTTGTAAAGGGGGATGATAAGAGTCAATGGATACTATTGGTTCACGCGATTCGCTGACATTACTATTTTTTATGTTTGATATGACAAGGTCAAGAATTCTTTCATTTATATTTTTAACATGATTTAATTGTTTAAGGTTGAGAAAGTTGATGATATCAATGATTAATTGGGCTTTAGCAGAAATGGGATTTGAAGACTCAGTGGGTTGTACCCAGTTTACATTTGGGAGATTGAAATCCCCAAAAATTATTAATTTTGCATCAGGATATTTCAATTTCAAAGATTCAATTTCATCACAATGTTTACAATACACATCAGCACTAACTTGGGGGGGGATATACACACACACAATAATTATTTTTGTTGCTTTGAGTTTCACTAATATAGCTATTTGTTCAATGTTTTTATTTTTTAGTTTTAATAGTTTTGAATGGAACATCTTTCTGATCGATATTAAAACCCCGCCGCCAATAATATTTTCACGATCCAGCCGGTAAACATCGTAGTTGGTGAAGCCTAATTCAGGGGAAGATATTTTTTCATGAAGCCAGGTTTCTGTTAGGCAGTACACATCGTTATTTATCGTTGGAATATTACACCTTAGGGTGTTGAGCTTGGTGCGCAAACCTCTAACATTTTGGTAGTAAAATGTTAGTTTCGTGGGGAGTTTTTTGTATTTACAATAACAGGTTTATTGTTCTTATATTTGATTGTGAGACCTATTTCACCGTCTTGGGTTCTTTGGTCTAGGGTTAATCGTAAATTGGCGAGATAGTTTCTTTAGGCTGGAGTTTGGTCGGAATAAATTTTAATGCCAGGGTACTCTGTTATGCTATTTTTTTTTCTCAAAATATCTATGGCTTGGGTGGGATTGTCAAGCATCACTTTTAGAGGTCTGGGTTTGTCCGTTTTTTTATCCCCAGACGAAAGGTTGTGGTGTTGGCTTTACTGATGGTTGGGTTTATGGCCATTAGTGTATTTGATATTCTTGTGGTGTCATCGGTAATTTTGTCAATTTGAGAGCAGGCCAAGCTTTCAGGAAAGTTGAAAATGATAATGTTTTTTGAACGTTTTTTCCTCTCCTCGAGCTCGTCAGCAGCTTCGCACATTGTTAAATTTGGTAAATATGATGATTCATGTTGTGAGGTTGATTCTATCAATTTTGAGGAGACCATGTGTTGATATGACTTAACCTGTCCCTCGAGGATTCCAACTTTGACACCAACATCCAGCATGGTGCCAGAGAGGTTGGAAAGTTTGTTGAGAAGTTTTGTCATCTGATCTTTTGTTAGTTTTAGTGCTGGATCAGTAATATTACTATATAATGCACTGATTTATTCCTTGGCCTTGTTAATATACGATAGTGCATCGGTGGCACTCATCTTGCAAGTTAGTTTTAGTAATTTATTATTTTTTATAAGATGCGGTGACAACCCTGCTCCTGCGTTGTCACTAACGAGAAAGTAGATGGGCGTTTGTATGTACTCTTTATTCCTTCTGTACGGCGTTGTATGTGAGTGTCTATTGCACTCTGGTAACAGTTGAAATATAAAGTTAAATAATAACGAATTACCAGTTTGGCAGCTGCAACTATTGAAACACAGTGTTAAATTAGACTATGGTCAAGCACTCGCAAGTGTAAATCACCAATAAATGTTCTTAAATCGATAAACAATTGTTAATTTTTGTGGAGCAAAAAAATTTACGTGATCACTGGGACACTTAGTATTGTTGTATTGTCATAACCCATCGAGCGATTGGTGTCATGTATACATGTATACATTCATCATATTATTCAGCTAAAACCATTCCTTAAAATATTAATATGGAAACATATGCAACTGCTTACTGCGGCTTAAAGCCAATGAATCCTTTTTAATTTAGATTTTAAGATTTAGCCGCTTTTCCTAGCAAGCGATCGCTTAAATTTTTTTGCAAAAATCGGTCAAGTGGTTGAAAAAATAGGTTTAAGAATAATATTTGAATTTCTGAAGCGCTGATTTGTCACTGTAATACATACATCTGCCATGAATAACTACATATTTAATATTTTATATCGACAGCCGTTTGTAAATGTGTCCGGTCCCCACCGAGGCGTCGCGTCGTGGGTTCAATCCGTTGTTACCTAAGCCTCCCATCATTGCACAAGCAACAATGTCAGATATTAATGACAAAGAATGAGTTTTTTTAAATTATCATATTTATCGATAGAATTTTTATCAAAAAACGGTTTTTAAGAATATTTTCGTGGAAAGCAAACGCTTTGTCGTAAAACATAATCGAAAAAATTAAATTTAACAAATTATCTTTATTTTGTTTCACTATTAATAAATATGTTTCATATCAACTGGTTTTGCTTTCACGAAGCGTCTTCAAACCCATGGTTCAGTCGGAAAATAATGTTCGTAGCAAAGACAGTCAAGCCTGTCCGGATTAAAATTTGTTTTTCAATTGAATAGCGGCAACCCGGGGGTACACTGACTTAAAATTTGAATGAATCACTAGACGATTTCTGCTCTGAGACAATTAATACACGTTGCCCGAAAACTCGCAGTACAAGCAGTAGTACATTTGAAGACTATTTTGTGTTTATACTTTTTTAGATTGGTCCTTTCATTTTCGAGTAAATCTAGTCCGAAGTTCAAATATTTTAGGTCGAATTTGAAAAAAAGTCGATCGCTAGGGGGTTAATATCAGCTGTTTAATGTCGTTTAAATGCGTCGCAGCGCATACCCGGCACCAAAAGTTTTTCAAAACTGAAAAGTAAAATAAAATTTTTATTCATTGTTAGTTATTCGAAATACTTAGATCGAAAAATGGAAGTTATTTCATTATCTATGTGATGAAGATTCACCAGTTTCTCCCTTAAATGTACGTAGTTAAATAGAACACATACATGTACAAAATCAGTGATTATAAAGTTATTAAAAGTAGAACCTACCTAATTTTTTGGCTTTATGTTTAATATTGCAACATTAATTTTATCATGACCATAGAGAATAACCCATATATAATAATGGTCGATTGCAAAACTCCTCCTTCTAACATTCACATCGCTTCGTAACGCTTTTAACGCCCATGCTTTGGAGAGACGTTTTAATTTATAATTCGCATTAAAATAATAATATGATTATATCGATCCATACCTCATCTTGACAGCCAAAGAATTGAAGAAAGCTACACCTACAAATCTATCTGATTCACCAATCATTTATTTTAATAGTTATTCGTTTATTTCAGAGATTCCCAAAATGTACGATATCGCCCTCTTTTGATTCAGTGGGGTGACAGTCACTTCGAGAGCAATAAAAGGGCGTTGAAGGGCAGTAGGGGGGCGGCGAGGCTAGTAAAAAAGTACGTGGATAGGTGTGCAGATGTCACAAGGATATCCTTGTGACATCTGCACATAAATAGACGAAAAATAGACGAAATCAATAGACATTATAAATAGACGAAAAAAAAAATTGTGCACCTTTCTGGTCACCAGTCCGGTTATGTCAAGAGTCAGAATAACAGAAGAGTGTTTGAGAATATGAGTGAAGCAGGAAGTCTGTGCAAGTATTGAATTAATTGGGGGTTCATCAATTCCTCTTATCCCTTAGATAGTTAGATTTATTTATATTTTAGATATCATTCCTACGTGTGAAACGTTTTAATGTTTTTTTTTTATTAAAAGATGGCAGATCATATTAAATTTTTGCATTTTTTGTTATTTTATATTGTTTATATAAAAAAATATTATTTTATTTTTTAGTTACATAAATCAATTTGTCAATCTTATCATACATGGTTTTCCAATAAGAGGTGTTATTTTGAATAGCCCGCTATTTCAGTAGATTTTACTTTTGAAGCTGTCATTTTTTGTCATTTGACAAGTAGAAACTACGTCATTAATACGAATGGAACGATACACGCTTCAACAACGCACTGAAATTATTAAAATTCACTTGAGTGAATCAATTGCAAATCATCTTGAGTGATGAGGCCCATTTCCACCTCGGTGGCTTCGTCAACAAGCAAAATCGTCGCATCTGGGGCTCGGAAAACCCAAGAGTTATTGTTGAAAAGCCTTTTTATCTTCAACGTGTGACTGTTTGGTGCGGTTAACGGTCCGGCGGAGTCATTGGACCTTACTTGTTTAAAATGAGGCTGGAGCAACAGTTACGGTGAATGGATTGCGCTATCGAGAGATGATTAATGAATTTTTATGGCCAGAATTAGATGGTATTGAACATGACAACGTTTACTTTCAACAAGACGACACTACATGCCGCACAAGCAACGAAACCATTGATCTTTTACGATTAAATATCAAAATAACACCTCTTATTGGAAAACCCTGTATATAGGTACATCAAAAAGGCGAAACCATTTTCGTGGAGAGGGGCGCTGCAGAAAATGTCATTGAAAAGTAGGCGTTCAGTAAATAAAAGTTTGGGAAACAGTGGTATTCACAAAATAAGTTAACAGAAATAATAATAATAATTACAACTAGGTAAGACATCGGAGAGACCTTATACACACTCCATGACAACATAAATATTTTATACTCATATCAAGATGTCTTATTGTTTATTTCTGTGGAAGAATGCTGAGAATTTACTTATTATCTTTTGAATTTATCAACGTCCAATTTCTGTAATTTATTAGAGACATGTCGGAAAATAATTTTAACCAATTTCAAAAAATTGTTCAAGTAGGTAAATACATTAGCTAAAAATTATTATCATCTCATTCCAATTATTATAATTTTTTTTACTTTTACAAGAGCAATTAATATTTACAATATAGTAAATACGCACATTGTAAAAATATACGTGTACCTACGTGTGATTTTGTGAATCATTAAAGTTGTTTTGTTGGCGTATGTGATTTCGCTACACCAAGGACGCTTGTGTCAGTTCTTACGGTAGATACGTACTTAAAAAAATGTCTCGAGATATAAATATAATTTATTGAACGCTCTTACCAAAGTCAATAGTTTAAACATGTATATAGTCAGTTTTTAATGCTGGCAACCGGGCGTTTATTTTATTACATAGTATTCTTTACCCGTGGAGATGATCTGGCTTGTAAGCCACACAGACCATCAGGGAATTATTAATTCCCTATGAAAAAATGGGTTGATTACAAAATTCACTCTGCAGGAGACGTAACAAATCATCCAGCTACCAAATACATAAAAACAGAGGACTCACCGAATATATCACTCGCATTGAGTTTAGCAGCCATTCCTTAATCTCCAAATTCGGCAGCGCACGGCAATCAGCACAATAACACTTGCATTTGCAGTATTTGCACCATGAAATTATGATCTGTCACGACAAGCTCTCAAGAGAGTAGAATTTAGAATAAATTGAATTAACACATTGTTATTCTAAAGTACTGTTACTTTATTGTGACAAAAATATTTTAATCTTTTAGTCTTAAATCGACCAAACAGGAATAGTGGTGCCCTCTTTTGTCAAACAATATAATTCGGATGAATCCAGCTGTTTAATACAAAGATGACTGTAATTCATTATCACTTTACCTGCAGAGCAAAATCTATGCGAGAATTCCCAGAGAGGTCTATCCTGTCCACTATTTTTAATTTTAAGTTATCTAAGTTTTAGTTTACTGCTTCTCCAACCCGCCTCACTAGAAAAAGTCTGTTCTGAGGCGGGTGATTGACATATTGTATTTATAAAAATATGTATATAGTATAATGTTATATTAAATATGAAAACATGTATAAATATTATGTTTTATTATTTAACACATACGAAGCTTGTATGGTATATCTACGAAAAATAAAAATAAACATTGAAATATAAAAGTTGTAAATAGTACGTAAGGATGTATTAGATCTATCAAAAAAATTATATATAAAAATTCAAAAATCCGTAATTTAAAATACACGTCGGATTACGAAAGATTTTTAAAATATTTATGTTGAGGGATCAGTAGGATTTATAGGCCCTGTTAAGAGTTCTACCGAGCCGAACCCTCTGATATGAAAATATCTGGAGTCGGTGAATTATTTTCCCATTTGATCTCTGGTGAGTTGACGTGTTGTTTTGTAATATTTAGTATTTATTATGCTTATATATTGCACTTGCATAATGTGGATTGACTAGATGATCATTTGTGGAAAAGTGTGTGGAAGGGTTTAGTTTTTCCTATGGGGAAGATTTAAACCGGACATAAGGTCGGAAATGTTTAAAAAATTATAGTAAACAAGCAGTAAATTGTATATATTTTTTTTATAACTATATTATAATTTCGTTAGAAATTGAAGTAAGTCTGTTCGCTTTTTTCAGTCAACCACATTACAAATCTTTTGAATAGCCAATTCAGAATATGTATTTTTGTGTATTACAGACTGTTTGCCCATTACGCTTGTAACATAAACTAGATACTTTTAGATTCATTCTTTATAATAGAAACATATCTTATCTATTATGAAGGGTAATGTGTAGCATTTAGATGCCTCTTGAATCCTTTAAGGCTACTGTTAAAAATGTCAACAGTCTTGGAAACGTTATTTAACAGCGACGTACCTCGTGTCATGCTGTGCCAAGCCAGTACGTCCGTCCTACTATGTAGGATACATAGCATATAACGGTGCCGTCCCTGGTTGTAGTTGTTCAGCACGAACAATTAAATTATGAATAATTTAATTAATTAATTTAATTATTACTATCTATTAAATTATTAATGATTTTACACGCCGTTACTGCAAGGGCTCCACTGCTCTTCGACTAGAGTCTTTAGTAGCGCGTTTCGGCGAGCAATTCTTCGTGATGCACGAAATGCATTCTCATTTACAGGTATCCAAGTAACTTTTTTAAATCTCTTCTAAAATTCAATTGGGCTCTTACAATTGAGGCGTATGCAATTTTAGACCTTTTAATGCATTACCATAATAGAAAACAAAAGTCGTTGACTGTAACACATTTCACTAGTCTATTAATTCAAGTCGTGGACTCTATCGTGGAATGCTATTATTTTATTTTAGGATATTATCTTCTGTACATTTTTTTTAGATAAGACCAATTTATTTTCATATCGGTATAGGTACAGGTACAGAGAAAGCATTTCGTTTTTATGAACCGTAAGCACCTAATGCCCGGTTGGACCTATGTCGAAGTATCGGCCCCCTGTTACAACTATAAATGTCACGGAAAATGTATAATAATGTTAAATATGAATGCCAATAATGATTATTTAGAATTAATAGGACAAGTGCCATTTATATAAATGATAGTTATTGACAGTCGTAGTACAATATAGAAAGTAGAACGAAAGGAAAAGTTATGCGATTATATAAGTAAACCAGTCAAAAGAAAAATGTGTATATGAATTATTACAAAGTTAGTGAAAGAAATTAAGAATAAACAAAAAAAAAATTTTAATAAGAGCACTGCTAAAATGTTTAATTAGTTTTAAGCTTTTTACTTCAATAAATGCATATTAAAATATCAGCTAACATAGCACAGGAGTTACCAATAGTGTGTAATCTATTCATAACAAAATTTTAGGCTGAAACCATAGTATAACTGTTACAATAATACATACTAGGGAACATTGATGTTGTGGATATTGTCATCTTACCTTCTGTTCTTTTTACTTGAAATTACTGCCGACCGCCATTTTGTCTCTTCGAGAATGCCACACGCATCCGGCCCTCAGTTGTTAAGACTTATTACCTACGTGTCACCATAATATGTTATATAGAAATAAGAACGGAAGCAAGTATATTTATAAGGCTGACTGTGAATGTACGAGTGTGAAGGCTGTATACGAGTAGGTGAAGATCTTTAACTTTGAAATGGGTAATGGCCACTGATGATCCAAGAGAAAAACAATGATAAATACTATTATATGGATTCAGAAAGCGATACAGTTGCCGTACGTAATAATATGGCAGAACTTAAAAGAAAAATGGAATGATATTTATTATTATCTAAATTATATTTTAAAAATCAATTTCTAAATAAGTACTTACTTACGTACGTACTAAGTAAAGTTATGCCTATCTAACTATTTTTTTCAGGAAGTAAAAGAGATCTTTCAAAACACAGGAATAGTAATCATTCTAAAAGTAACAGTTTGACACACTCAACTTTGTGGGCGGCCAAGGGTCCTCCGTTGAGTTTAACAAAATCTACATGAGTGACGCCTGTGACTGCAAAGCCAAACGCGTCTAGCTGTTAGTATAAATATTATAGTAGAGGCGTTGTCCCAGTAAGACAAAGATCCTTGGTTCGATTCCCAGTTGTGCCCGTTAGCAACTTTAAAAAAAAAATTCTGTGTCTTGTTCTGTTTCATTTAGATTTATTAGCATGCTCTTATTATTAAATGATTTTAAACATTTTTTTTTTCAATAATCCCAAATTCACTTTATGGCTTCGATTTAATCTATCTAGATCTTCTATCTCTATAAATAACAATGTAAATGTTCGTTTGTTCAAAATCTTTAATCTTTGAAATTTCTTCAAAGATATCTTTAAAAGTTTGACACAACGTTACATACGAACGCGCGCGTGTTTTTATATACCTATATTTTATAGATGTCTCCTACGACAGGTAAAACGTGATTTTTTTAAACAGTGCGATCTGTTGAACGTAAAAGCAAAACGCGCTATTGTTTCTTTATCTGCACAGACAGACTAAGCAGCAACAATGCGTGGCGGGGTACATCTAGTGTATAATATAAAAAATACAGTGTGTGGCAAGCCTACGCACGACGGAAGTGAAACTTTTAGTATTCTTCTCTCTCTCTCTTTTCATTTCATTCTCTCTTTTTTTCTGTCTATTGACATATTTATAAGTAGCATATGATAAAAAAAATTAAAAGTTATAAAAATATGGGATTCGAACCCGGGTCCTGCATAACGAGTGTTGAACGCTCTGCCTCTAGACCGCGGTTATTACGTATTCGACCAAAATATCATAAAGTCAAAATATCTAAAAGTCGCAGCACGAGAGCATTTTATCACTTTTCCTCGTATTAAAAAAATCACAAAAAGAAAAAGAAAAATAGTTTAAGCGGGGATCGAACCTCGGTTCTTCACGACGAGAGTAGGGCGCTCTGCCTCTAGACCGCGAAGCTGAGTTTGGAGGGTGACCTAAACTAGGTACATAATATTAGCTAGGCTCCTATAGCGAAATGATCCCCGTTCTTCGTGACGGTCATGAGTCGGTTTTACTCCGGTCCTCGAAATTGCATGACGCGCGTAAAGAAGTTTCACTTCAATATTTAATTATTTCAGAACTCTATGATTTGGAGGTTTCGCTGCTTCATCAGAAAACAATTTTTACTTGTTCTTCAAAAAAAGCAGTGTATAAAATAATATCAAAATTTCATGTCGCTGGATCTTACCATCGGAAAGTTTGGTTTTGTTGATCGGGACAAACCGATTTTTGCATTATAATTAAGAATGCTTTTAAAGTAGGCGTCGACTCTTACAGAGATGATCATAGGGGCGTCGGCGTCGTTGAGGTGATTTTGCACAAAAACAAATCATCCAAATATTATTACTAAAATGTAGATATACACAGATGAACCTAATGATATTTGGGAAATGTATATAAATAAATTAATGTTATCTATAAAATAGCTTGTCTTCTATCAAAAAACATGAAATTTGTTTTCCGTTCGTATAATTAAACGTTAAAGTCAAGCAATATCGTATGCAAATATGTATTAATAGATATGTTTAACATGGACAGCTGTAGTTTTAAAATCAATTAAAGTCCGCATTACAAAATACTTCGGCGGTTGGGTATGAACATTAGGCAAGTACCCCCCAAGTTATGATATCTTGGTTCTTATCTGACGAAATTGAGATGTCATCTTTAACGATCAATTATTTTTATTTATTCTGCCTAACAAGAACGAGTCTTGGGACGCGGTGGGCAATTAACCCAACCAGTTTAATGAAGGTTCTAATAAATGGTCACAGTTGAGACGGGGAACATTAAAAGTGGAATTAGTGTGATTACTCTGAGACAAGGAGACCAATAAGTCAACCAAATGCAACTTGTAACAGAATAATTGTTTAGCAATTTTTAAGTCAACTACTATCCATCAAATAAATTTATATATATATATGTAAAAAATATATATCTCTATATATACATATCTACACACAAATATTATTATATGTATTCCGACGAAACCGACTCCTTCTTTTTGACAGGCCTCGGTGGTTGAGGCTCTTGACTAGTAAGCCAAGTTCAAATCCCTGCGTGAGCAAGTAAATTTTATTTAATTAACTCGTGTTGCACAATTAACTTAATAATATATAGTATATTTGCAGCACGTTCCAGAGTGAAACATACTCTCAGTATCGCCCTGGTGTAAGACCACCACTCAGAATTGAAACGTTGTTTGAAATGGCTTTGAAAGTGTTTGGTGACCATGTCTGAATAGCCAGGTACTTCCCAACCTTCCTCTTCCCCTATATCCTTCCTCTCTCTAATCAGTCTAATCCCTTGAGCCTCACAACACACCCCAATTGGGTATGCCATAGATAAGTGAGCCAGTTCTAATAAATGACAGACTTCAAACCAAAATGGGTAAATAGTTATTTATCCTTTTATAAAATAAAAAAATGTATTCATCCTAGACTTGCAGAAAAGTCAATAGATGTCGCACATTAAAATGAAATTAAGATATATTTATCTAAGACACTGTCTAGATTGCATTTCTTCCAGTTGAATCTTGCGATCATACATAAAGATAGCAGCCATTAAATATGTGCGGTGAGAAAATGAAGACAAAGTTGTATATGAATGAACTTGACCGGTCGGTGGCCGAGTTGACATCGCGCTTGGGTCCCACTCAGGCGTAGTGTGTTCAATTCCTCGGCTGGCTAAGTCCTCCATCACAACACAAGCAACATTTTCAGCTTACTGTGGTGGTAGTAGGAGAATTTCAAATATTGTCAGGTTATTCGTAACCCGGGAATATTTGTCTTTCTTTAAAAAAAAAAAAAATATATCTGTTGTGTAAAATTCAAACCCCGTTTATTAGTAAAGGGATAATCTGAAAACACAAGAAAAAATGTTTTAAATATTTAAAACAGTTCTAACTAATCAAATAAACTAATTTCGGTTGTTTATGTTCGTGTTAAAATCTGATTCATGAATTTACTTTGAATTTCAATGTCATTTTTAATATATTTTTTTAATTAGTTGTGTGAAAAATTCATATAAGTGATAAAGTACCTAACTATAATATATGATATTTTATTATTTAAGAAATTTAATCTGATTTGTCACTAATCAAGAATTCAGACTATCTCGTGATTAATCACGAGTCCGCGCTAGTATATTATAATTTGATTTTTATAAGCATCATACGACCTAGATATAGATAGAGAACGATACGGCTTTCCTGTCACAATAATATATTCTGCTGCCATCTGAACGAAACTTTCACATTTTACTTTGCCTGCCCCATTACTGTTATAATCACTGATTAAGTTAATCCATTAAATATTTATAAGACTTTTTTTCCAAAGTTTCTAACTGCCTCTCACAATCGTGGAAAAATAAAATGTATATATTTCTGCCCCCTCATAAATTATGATTTTTGTGTCTTCTGAACAACTATAAGAAGTGCGATACACTATTTTGCGTTTGGAAGCCACCTTTGGACTGGTCCCCATGGATATGTCTAGGAAATCCAGGTGGATAAATAAATGATCGAAGCTTAAAGAAATATGTTTAAAACATGTCCAATAAATTTTGAAAAATGAAGGAAATCACAAAAATAAATCGTTTGTTTTGACAAAATCTGACTTTGGACAACATTCCCCACCAACACCAAAAAATAAAAGTTATGTCCGTCTTGATTGTAGAGACTGTAAAGGAAATAACAAAAAGCTCAAATTTCCTTGAGAGAATGAAACTTAATTAATTACAGACATGTTATAATTAATTGCTCAGTGTTAAAGGTCTTTTTTTACTATTTTTGATTTCTGAGAGACGCAAAATAAACGGGTATGAATTGCCAATTTGGCTAGTGCTTTTTAAATTAAATACGTATCTACTGATATTGCTGTTGCTAATTTGGAACGTAGATATGAAAAAAAATCGTTTTAGAAATTATATAAATCTGGAAAGTTAAATCTTTAATTTTAGCATACGACCAAATTTAGAAATGACCAGATGTGAACAATCAGGTATTTCATATCCTTACCTTCGTCATTTTCATCGCATCTCCATTAAAGAAACTAAAACCTTTCGATATTTTGAACAGTGGCATATTGAATTATTAACTGTCTACTCTCTGATTTATACCAAATTAATCACCTGGATTAAAGAAGCTCCTAAGATCATATAACTGGTTTATCGTGTATTTAAATTTATCAACTTCGTAATATGTAGTAAAGTTAATCGAAAACCATTGAGAACTGATTAAAAACACCAAAAAAACTTGTTATTTTAAATTAAAAAATCAGAGAAAAAACACTACCTAGAAGCGGAGACATTGGTGTAAAAGAATATGTACGATTTTGTTGCCTTAGTTAGCTTATGTGTTGCGTGCATTCATATTTCTTCTTCTAGTCTTTAAAAGGCTTTATCTCTTAGTCGCAAATTTACTGGCACTTAATTGAAATTAACGACGTCTACCGTTTTCAATTTATTAAATGGATCCTCTTTGAAATTTATTAAAAGATAATTGGTATTTATAGTAAGTTAAGTGATGTATCATTTTGTATATTCTGAAAAAAAATGCGTATGGATATGTCTTATTAATATTTATGATTGTTTAAATCTGTTTGCTAAATTTGAAACTTTAATGAAGTTATTTATCGGAGTAGTAAAAGAAGCAACACAAATTCTGCCGAAAAGAAATTTTTTTATGACATTAAGTAAAAAAAACTTCACCTAATAGTTAAGTAAAAACACTGAAGTGTTTTGAAAAGCAGTATTTTTGTGACGGTGAGAACTTCATTGTCGGAGAGGAAAATGACTGGAAGTAGTACCGTAATCTTTCGCCAAAAGAGTAAATATTGATTTTTTGTATGTGAAATTGCAAAATCAATTTTATCCAATTTTATTTTCCATATTTGAACAATGCTCTTCCTCCGAGTTCTTCAAACTCATGTTTTTAATTTATCAATAAGCTTTTTCTTTAATCCGAGACAGATCTGATAAGTATTAATGAGATTTGAGTGTATTACTGCCATCTCCGTTGCAATTCAAACATAATTACCGACTGTAGGTGTTTCACAAAAGATTTTTTAAAGATGAAATTAAAAAATGAATGAAAATTTAATTTCTCTATCAAGCACTATTATCTCATTAGATTGTCGGCTTTTTGCCACCGCATGGTCCAAAGGAAATATACAAAGCGAATGATTGGCTTAACTTTATAAGTATCCGGATCTGAATCCCACACCGCTCCTTTGTCTGTCTGAGGCATTATTCATAAAACCGAGACCGCTCATGTCTGAAAATACAACTACACAATACCTTTGCAAACATTAACTTGAAGCTCAATTATACAAAAATGAAAAGATCGTTGATCATGATCTTGGAGGACGATCTTCAATTAATTATGTAATTTGAACAAAAACAAATTACATGATCATTGTAAATGTGTTTGTGCTCTACGGTATTATGACTTTTTTGGGTTGGACATGAAGATGGATTGAAAGCTGATGTCGTAGTTGGCGAAGGTTTTGAGGCGGATGAACCTAAGGTGCCACTTATCTCGGCTCAGTTAAAAGTACTCTCTCTCACTACCATTAAATAATGACTATATTATACACGTACGTGTTCATCGTGCATAACGAAAGTTACCAATGTTCAAAAAATATCATGCATATTAAAAAAGGTACTCCAAAAAAATGTATCTATTTATGCTGTGATGAAAACAAATCATTATTATCTATGTATACTGTGATGAAGATATAACGTGTGACAAATTAATTATTTTTGTGAATTTATTATTTTTTTTCCCAAGCAATTTTAACCACCCAAAAAATACTACTTATTTCTCCTTACATATAATCAGGGATTAATTATTTCGCTTTAACGTGGTTTTAAATTGTTAACGCAAAAATGTTTTTTTTTAGTGCCTGTAGATTTACCTTGTAGATTTCATTTAAATTAAATTGTCTAAATATAACCTGAATGGCCTTACGGGTTTCGTGTTTCATCGATAGACAAAATAGGTATTTGGTAACGTTTACTTACTGGAAAACGAAAATTAAGAAAAACATTTATTTCACGTAATGTCAAAACCAATCTTAAAATCACAATTATAAATATAACATTGATCAAAGTCGATTAATAAATCAATAGATTTGTAAAAATACTAAAAGAAATTTAACACCCACTTAACTAAAAAATTAACAACACAAAATCACATAACCCAAACACAGCAATCTATGAAGACAAATGAAGAATTTTACCACCTCCTTTTTGGTAACAAAAAATAAGTGTCTCATAGACAGTACAAAATCACATATTCCTAAAAGCAGTACGATCCGTTCGAAGATTAGCATTATCAATCGGCCCAACATTCCAAACCTCTGGTTCAGCAGAGCAGACACCGACCATTACCTAGTACCTATCTACCGCCAGTTGCCACGGCCCACCATCACCATCACCATCTACCAATCTGACGTATAATGTCTTCATCAAGCCATCTGACAGCTCACCCACACATTTAACCGGCGAGAAACACGAAACGCATACACAGAAGATCGTGTAAACGTTTAAGGCTTATAAGAATCAGCACGACTGTGATGATTCAAAATTTACAGGGTGGTTTAAAAAATTAACAAAATAAATTAATTAGTGTTTTGCTGTAATTTTTATATGACTGGGTTTTATGATGCATAGACAACAATGATATTGTGACATATCTATTTAGCGTTTAAGCTAACACTAGCCGGGACTACACGGAGAAAGATGAGTATAGCTGATTTATTGAAATCCTGTTAAAAACGTGATAGCAATCCATTTCCTGGTGAAATATCAGTCCATTCAGAATATATCGGAAAACGCGTTAGTTTAGGTGTCCTTTTCTTGATAAATATGATGACGACATGCCACAATATAAGAATTTTAAGGGACATGTTTTCCGCCGTCCTGATAATAATTATCGTACGCGTTTACTGATACTTTGTTAGAAAATTTTTCAATTCATTTGTTACCTACAGTCCCATTTTCAACAGGACCATGAATAATTTGACCAGATTTTAAATAAATTAACAATATTTTATTTCAGTAAATTTTCTCCGTGTACGCTACTCAGCTATTTAAATAGGAATATTATGAAAACCACCTTATGAAAAAAAATGAAGAAACAATTTCTAATATATAATTTTACGTTTACTGTTTCAGTACATTTCAGATGGAGGTTTCAGTTAATTACCACCTACAATTTCGTAGAAAGCTAGAAAAAACGTCGAAGAGTGAGAATAAAAACGATAATTGAAACGATCTCTACCCCAAAAATGTATTTTAATTACGAAAACACCTATTTCCTGGAAATTAATAGCCACGTACAAACTTCTTGTATTCCTTTTTTTCATCGACATTTTGCCCAAAATCTACGTCTGAAATAGGGGTACCTCTGAAAACATATACATCTACATACTTCCGACATATACATACTTCCCAAAACACGTCAGTTTATTTTTATTCAGTCTGTACTGATTAATGTTACATTAACCAACGTCCGTGTGTGGGTAAATGTGATTTGGTATAATTACACCAACACATGCATGCTCCCTGAATTCTGAAAATACGTTAATAGGAAACGAGAAGAAAACGATCTCTCGATTGACACATCTTCCATTATATGGGAGCCTGGTATGTATAGCGCGTGGGTTTTCGGATGATATAGAATGAATTAATTCTATAAGTAAGGTAATTTGTTAAATACGAAATCCATTTTAAATACACATTAATTTTTAAGTCCTAGGTAAGATTATTTTTACAAAATCTTCTAAATAATGATTCTTGAATTTTTGATGATTACAACATTTACACCTAATAATTAAAACGTACTTTCCTTGAATGAAATGGGAAGTTTTATTGAAAATATATTTTTATATTATTAAATACTGTCATATTTTAAAAACGATTTTAATTCAATCTTATTAAATTAAACATAAAAATTTGGTGATTTTGTAACAAAAAATCTCTTTACAATTTACATTCGTGAGGTTATGCCAGATCTAGGGTACTTTATCAATAAATTATTTATTTGGTTGTAGGTACTTTCTGAACTACAAAACATTTCTTTTTTACATTGATTCCTCTGGAGGATCTTAGGAAAATAATTTCCCTTAAGGCCCATGTCATCTTTGGAAATGCTGTGTGGGGGTCTTTTTGATTAGAGGAAGGAGGTCTCTTAGACACCCATGTTGTATGAGGGAGGAAACACAGAGGCCGGCAAATCAATCGACAACTCAGCTGATGAACTCAAGAACGAGTCGTAGAAATGACCCATTATCATGTAACAAATAATACCAACCGTGTTTAAATGTTGGGCGCAAGTTTGTCATGTTTCCCGGATATATACACCCGTGCCGTAGGGATCAATGATGCTAGTTCCTCGGAGCATCCTTCATTTAAATACCAGTAGAACAAGCGTACACCTGTAGAAATGTTTATTTTGGAAGTAAACATCAAACCTTATGATTCATTTATTTAAAAGAAAACTTCAGCCGGATTTCAATAAACCTTCTTGTATGTCCCCGACGAAGACACGATATTGCTAAAGCCGGTTTGCGTATCTGCATTTAAAAAGGTACAGAATTTTTTTTTTTTTTTTTTTTCTTATTACATGATGTCACAATTGAGTAATTCGAATGTGTGTTTATAAAGTATCCTGAAAAATGTTTGGTACCCATATTTGAAGAATGTCGTAAGTGAAGGCGGGAAGAATCAAGAGTTGGGAAGTGCCTAGCTATAAAGATCTGGTTACATGACAAAAGCCATTTTAAGCAACGTTAAATTTTAAATGCCGATCTTTCACAGGCGATATTGAGTCTACACTCTGGAACGAAGTGCAAATAGGCTTACCATGTTAAATTTATAATTTCTATAATAATAATAATAATAATAATTGGATAATTTGTAGAGCGCCGTTTTTGTGAAAAATCACCTCAAGGGCGCTGTACAATTTATTTCCTAGGATCTACATTTGTTATTTAGAAAAGATACCAAAACATACTTACCTGGCAAGTCACTTCCAACAAACACACTTATATTAAAAAGTTTATGCTTATAAAAGATAGAACTGCACGCAGAGGACACTATATCAAAAAACACTGGTCGTCGCATGATCTTAAGTCTGCTATAGTTTTTATTTTAATTTAAATGTATTTTAACTGTCTTAAAAGCCTACAAATTGTTACTTGTTATCATTTTTATTTATTTATTTTTAATTATTATTTTTATTTATTTTATTTTATTTTTAGTATTTTTAACATTTTGTTAATTTAAATTTAAATTGCCGTCAACTGTGAAAGTGGAGGTTTCTGAAATTATGGATACGACTGTCTGAAAAGGTGCGTTTTAAGTTTAGACCTAAATTCTGTCGAGTCTGCGATCATTCTTAAATCATGTGGCAGTCCATTCCAGGCTTTAGGTCCTGACACGGCCTTTCTTTTATTCTAGTTCTATACGATATTATAAAGTTATTATGTTATTTTAATTCATAAAAAAATAACAACATATTTCAAAATAAGATTGCAATAAAAAAAATTATAAATCTTCATCTGAATTGCTACAAATAGGTAAAACAATGCAAGTCACTTTAGATACTTTTAAATATGTTCTATAATTGTTAACTTTCTTACACTTTTCCTTATATCATTTTCGTTGCAATACATGAGTTTACTATTAGAAAGAGGTTGTTTTACAGAGTTTGAACAATTTATCAAATTTGAATGTTAAAAATAAAGTTCTGTTATTAATTCGTCGTGTGGGGGTTGTGTCCCAGTAGGTACTGTGATAATAACATAACTTGAATAGAACATTCACTGAAATTTAATATAACTTTTTAAATTTGATGGAGCCCGTCCCTAATATTAATCACAATATTTTTTGTTATATTTCATTTTTTATTCTCATCTGTTTCATTAATTTTCTACATTTCTTGCTCTTGGAGATGGAAACATGCCCGATATACTAATAACATGATAATATTTGAATTCCTCCTACCATCCTCAAAATAAGCGAAAAGTTGTTTGTGCAATGATGGAGGACGTGGCTGAAGTACTTAACCCGCAACAAGTACGCTTTGTACTTCACTCTATAACTCCATTAACCAATTACTCTACCCATTAAATAAAAATAATTTAACCTTTCGCGTTTGAGAATTAAATGTAATAATTTAAGACTTAAAAGGGTTCATTTATCTGACATCGTTTTTTGTCCGAGTGAAATTATTATGAACATATTTTATTTCACCATTAGTGTGTTAATATTTGTTCAGTTCTTCGTGTTTCTTTTAGTTTTTGATTTGTAATGAAATTACACTTCTCACGATTACCTACTTAATTATTTAAGAAACAAACAGCTTTTATAATAAGATGATTACATACATAGGAGCTTAGAAGTATCTATGCCAAAAAATATTTCCTGTGCTGTTAATTATAAATTGGAGACTTGTTTTGCCTTAAAACTAACAAGATGGTAAAAGGACGAGGGATATAGGATATAGATAAGAAATATTCTCGATAAATTCAATACGAAGGCATAAATTATTTGTGATCGTACTCATACATTACTTCGGTTCGATATTTCTGAAGAGTATTGTTAAGAATGTCGATATCCCCTTTTCCCAACCCTTAAAGAAGAATTTTGGTACGCACTTGACGTTCTAAATAAAAAAAAATTATAGGAAAATTACTATCATTCGAAAAAGTCTTCGACGAAGACTTCAGCAAATCTTTAATAAAATACAAGAAAGTTTATCTTTGCTTTCTTTGATTCCTCTTTATTCCGTACAGCATAAAACGTACAAGTACACCATACACAAGCAACCAGTCACACTGCGAGCGCAAGGTTCGCTCGGGCATTGAACCCAGACCTCCCGGCGAGAGACCCGGTCCCGACCACTGGGCCACGGGCGGCCGTGTAATGGCGAGCTAATGTCTTCATCTCATCTCGCATCGGATGCTGGATACAGCCAAACCGCTGAAAGATCCACCGAAACCTCTCCCTCATTCTCGTGAACTAAGCAGGTACTGGAAAGAGAAGTTAAGGTGGAGCTTTCGGTGGCGGGACCATAACGGGCCGGCGAATATGCAGATAAACGTTCACCTTGAAGTCTTTGTGATTCTCATAAGATTAATAAGATAAGAATGTATTATTTCGATTCCGTTCGCAAGTAAATATTCAATTTTATGGGCCAAAATGATATGGTTGATAAAATTGAATTGGATTATTATTATCGTTAGGTTAATTTTCATTATCCTGACGAAGAAGCAAAAATCTTTGATACATGTAGAGTATTATTGATTAAAATTGGTGTATACAGAGTATTTAATTTTCGTATCATTAAAATGACGTCGCAAAGTAATTTTGCAATTTTTAAATTTTGTAAATTTTTTTTTTTTATTTCTTAAAAGTGATTGTTATTATACTTCATAAAAAATTATATTGAAAGTCAATAACAAAATAAAATAAATTCACAAATAGTTTTCATAAGAAGCGTCTTAACTAAGCAGTGGAAAAGTACTTTTCATTACGAATTGAATATTTTTTTTAATTAATTGTGAATTTTACCTACGGTTTCAAGTTCCACAGATAAAATTGAAGATAATCTCTCACCCTGAAATGACCATTATTCAGAATTCAAATTGTGTTTGAAACGGCTTTAGCCGTGTTACTGATTAGATGGCCATGTTCTTCCCAAATTTACTCGTCGTATTTAATAAAAGGCTTATTTAAATTTACCAAAAATATTCTATTATCAGAAAATTACTTAAAACATCTCCTTTTAGAATGTACGTTCCAAGCACTACTTTCTGAACTTCTTGTAGTATACATATATTATTGTGAAAATACATACACCTAGAAATATTGTACCCATATGTTAACCTGAACAATAGTATTTTATAAAGTTTAATCATTTAGCCATCGAACCATATTGTAGTTGCATTTTAAAATTTAGGTCAGATTCTCAACACTCTCTGACCTAAATTTTAAAAATTTTAAAAACTGGTTGCTTGTGTATGGTGTACTTGTACGTTTTATGCTGTACGGAATAAAGAGGAATCAAAAAAAGCAAAGATAAACTTTCTTGTATTTTATTAAAGATTTGCTGAAGTCTTCGTCGAAGACTTTTTCGAACGATAGTAATTTTCCTTTAATTTTTTTTTTATTTAGAACGTCAAGTGCGTACCAAAATTCTTCTTTAAGGGTTGGGAAAAGGGGATATCGACATTCTTAACAATACTCTTCAGAAATATCGAACCGAAGTAATGTATGTGTACGATCACAAATAATTTATGCCTTCGTATTGAATTTATCGAGAATATTTCTTATCTATATCCTATATCCCTCGTCCTTTTACCATCTTGTTAGTTTTAAGGCAAAACAAGTCTCCAATTTATAATTAACAGCATAGGAAATATTTTTTGGCATAGATACTTCTAAGCTCCTATGTATGTAATCATCTTATTATAAAAGCTGTTTGTTTCTTAAATAATTAAGTAGGTAATCGTGAGAAGTGTAATTTCATTACAAATCAAAAACTAAAAGAAACACGAAGAACTGAACAAATATTAACACACTAATGGTGAAATAAAATATGTTCATAATAATTTCACTCGGACAAAAAACGATGTCAGATAAATGAACCCTTTTAAGTCTTAAATTATTACATTTAATTCTCAAACGCGAAAGGTTAAATTATTTTTATTTAATGGGTAGAGTAATTGGTTAATGGAGTTATAGAGTGAAGTACAAAGCGTACTTGTTGCGGGTTAAGTACTTCAGCCACGTCCTCCATCATTGCACAAACAACTTTTCGCTTATTTTGAGGATGGTAGGAGGAATTCAAATATTATCATGTTATTAGTATATCGGGCATGTTTCCATCTCCAAGAGCAAGAAATGTAGAAAATTAATGAAACTGAAACTGAAAAAATGAAATAAAACAAAAAATATTGTGATTAATATTAGGGACGGGCTCCATCAAATTTAAAAAATTATATTAAAGTTCTGTGAATGTTCTATTCAAGTAATGTTATTATCACAGTACCTACTGGGACACAACCGCCACACGACGAATTAATAACAGAACTTTCACAGAACTTTATTTTTAACATTCAAATTTGATAAATTGTTCAAACTCTGTGAAACAACCCGTTCTAATAGTAACCTCATGTATTGCAACGAAAATAATATAAGGAAAAGTGTAAGAAAGTTAACAATTATAGAACATATTTAAAAGTATCTAAAGTGACTTGCATTGTTTTACCTATTTGTAGCAATTCAGATGAAGATTTATAATTATTTTTATTACAATCTTATTTTGAAATATGTTCTTATTTTTTTATGAATTAAAATAACATAATAACTTTATCGTATAGAACTAGAATAGAAGAAAGAGAAATTATAAATTTAACATGGTAAGCGTATTTGCACTTCGTTCCAGAGTGTAGACTCAATATCGCCTGTGAAAGATCAGCATTTAAAATCTAACGTTGCTTAAAATGGCTTTTGCCATGTTAAATAACCAGATCTTTATAGCTAGGCACTTCCCAACTCTTAATTCTTCCCGCCTTCACTTACAACATTCATCAAATATGGGTACCAAACATTTTTCGGTATACTTTATAAACACACATTCGAATTACTCAATTGTGACATTCACGTTGAAGCAATACATCGACACATCCAACCCATTTTTTTTAAATTCTTAACGAAAACGTGGTTGAAGTCGCTATCCGACCTTTTTATCTTTTTTTTATTTTAATGTAGTTACCACTTTACACGAAAAAAAATGTATTTAATTACACACTAAAGACAAATACAAAGCGCGGTGTTCTCTTTATCCAAGACTGTTTAAATCATATATCTAACCGTATTAAAAAAATAAGACAGCATGTGTTTTATTTGGCCGGGAGGCTGGGAGAAATTTATATTTCATGAAAAAATTGTGTAGTAAATTTTCTTTCTGTGTTATGACGGGTGAAGCTTACAGATTGAAACTATAAATTAAATTATTGATTGATAATACATAATATTTATCGAAATACAGCTGGGGTACTTTATGCCTGGGAGAAATATCTCCCAAAACTGCTCCAGGGGTTAAACGAAATTTCTATCATGCCAGCGCCATTTTTTCCACATTTATCAGTCAGACTGTGCACATTGTTTAAATCACAAGTAGCGCACAGGTATCAATCAACTGTTTGCCAATACAAGCCAGGTATTCTGTACCTGCGACGGGGAAAGCCAGTACTTGCTTTCGGAAAGCCGCAGACTGAAAAATTACACCCCTCGCATTGTTATGTTACAAATGGTGAAAAGTGCACTACACACTGTGTGCCATGGGATGATCGTTTTTAGAGTTTTTATTGTCAGTGGTGCGGTTTTGTCAGTGGCGTTGAAGCTATGCGTATTATTTTATGGAGAATGCTAATACTCACAAAAATTTTATATTGATTTTCAATTATCGAAGATGTAAATAATGATTAACGGTCGTCTTAAATAGCTTATTTACGCCCTTAGGGCTTTTACAATATGTAAGTATTAATTACATTAATGTACCTAGGTACTTTACTTTAGCGTATTTTTAGGTGTATAATCAATTCCAGATTAAAATTTCAGCCCCTTATGAGAAAATTACATCAATCATGAAATTCAAGTTAGGAGGCTGGTATGGGTACCGCCGCCCGGCTACCATTTAACACCCCTACCATAGGTCACCCCAAGTGGTTCGCTACGTTTGGCGACTTAGCAGGAGTGCCCAGGTTCAAGGGGTGAGGTTTGTCTAGTTGTTGGTGTTGGTTGCGTTTTCCCGGACCGGGGGACACTGGTTGAGGGAGTTGGACTCTCTCGACCCATCAGAACTTATTTTTGCCAAAAAGATCCTCCTCACAGAAACCCCAATTATGATATAGGCACTGAGGGACATTTTTGCGCAGTGTTGTTTTTCCTGTGTGGAGCAAATGTAAAAAAAGGCAAAGTAAGGGTCACAATCTTCTCATAGTATACTCGTGTAAGTCCCTCCATAAGCTCCAATTCTGAAATCTGGAATGAAAACCCAGGTTGCCTGCAATGACATTCATAAAGTTCTGTTTTGGAATGGAGAGTAAGATGGGATTCCATGATCAACACCTAAAATAAATTGATAGCCTCCGTGGTCGAGGGGTAAGGTTTCATGTTCATATCCTGGCGTGCGCAAGAAAGGTTTATTTGATTAAATTATATACTGAATATTTAGTGGAAGATGCTCTCAGTATCGCCATGGTGTAAGACTATCATTCAGAAATGAAAATGCATTAAAACGCCTGTAGCCATGTCTGGTGATTTGACCTGAATATCCCGCTACTTCACTATCTTCTTCTTCTCTCTCTTTCCCCTCCCCACACCTTCAGGGTAGCTCAAGACGGTTGGTAGAAGTTGGGAGTCTTGTGTAGTATTTAAACATATATATATTGTTCCATGCTAACTCAACACAGTGACTATTCAACATACCTTTAAAAAGTGATATAAAGTCATTAAAAACTATGAAAAAAAAATTGTTTTAACCTAACCTAACCTAACCTAATCTACTTAACCCAGTTAATATTTTTTTTTTGTTTCATCAATTTCCATGACTTTATATAACTATTTAAAGATGTGATGAATTATCATTTTGATGATTTATCCGGTCACCATTATTTGTACGTAGTTTGTATTTCTAACATTTTTTTAAGTGTTCATTCATTTGCATTTCCATTTGACTTCAGACATCCGCACAATACAGCCAATATAAATTCTGTCGGGCTGTCAGTCAAACTGTCTTTGCAAATAATTCATGTCCAATTAAAAAATGTATTCGCTATTATTGTCGTTACGGATTCCACTGATGCAGTTGATCGTCGTTGATGATAATTGAATTCCATTTTTTTGGCATGTTCCGTACCATCTACTTCTCAGGAGGATATTTTTGTTTGTTAAAAACCCAACTCAATTGAAAATGAAACGTTTTCACTCTACTGTATCGATCATGATACATAATTTTAATGATGTGACCAGGCTCTCAAAACATTACTTCTTTACCGTTAATCTATGTATATTATAACATATCCCAATCCTGCACAATTATATTGTCTAGCGACAGATTCTCTCAATATCATTCTAGTACGAACAATGTTTTAAATTGCTCAGTGGTTGGGGTAAGGCTCTCGACAAGCTATCCGGAGGTCTAATTTAATTTGTATTATTTCACCATGTAATCATTTAAAATAAAATTAGCTATATTTGCGGCACTGAAGACACTCTCAATGTTGCCCTGATGAAAGACCATCTTATAAGAATTGAAACTTTGCTTGAAATAGCCTTTAGCCGTGATTTTTGACCAGATCTGAACAGCCAGGTAATTCCTCAACTTGCTCTTCCCTATATACTTCCCCTCACCGCTACCTCTATCCTCACAACATACCCCAAATTGGGGATGCCATAATCTCGCTGGCTCTATGCGGATAGGCGTAATTAGGGCTCTTGTGCGCTCTTTAAATCAAAAAATATATTCCAACGTTCCTCTACTTCTTCTCCTCACTACCACACATACAAATTTATATTTAGACACAAATTGGGGAAACCATTCCCATTAGCTGCGTGCCAAGTGACTACAATAAAAACACAAAATATATATTCAAAAAAGTATAATTAGAAAAATTTACGGCCTAAATATTCAGAAAATCATTTAAAAAGGTCACGTTTATTTGCGTTCTTGCATACCGATATTATTGAAAGTTTCAAAAAACTTGTTGCACTAGTTTGGAACATCCAACCGCAGTCCCCTCTTACCCCGCAAATGCCCACAGACGCTGGGTGCGTAGCGAAGATTATCAATCATTCCTTTTAAATTTAGACTCGCGATTAAATTCGACAATGTTTTTTTCAGTTATTTTTTTAGCTTCCCAACAAACAAGTAAGTTAAATTTTGTTTTGACCCATCCAGTATACAAAAGTACAAGAAAGGGTAAAATTTAAAATGATTTACCTGTACATATATATGAATAATGCATGATATACTCCATTTCTCACATTGTGTTTGAAGGTTCTATCTGCCTTTTCATACGGTAGCAGAATGCAGGGGCGATACAATGATCGTATATTGCATTACATTCAATAAAGTACTATGCACCTGCGTATTGTGCGACCGCATTGTGTGAGCTTTCTTTTAATACTTACTAAACAAAAATTAATGTTGATAAAACAATTTATCACATAATCTGTGCATCTACATTCATAAAATGAATACCTTTCCATCATTTTCTCATCATCATCATCATCATCTTGGTATCTGTATGTATAAATAAAAGTATTGTAGGGTAAATTATAGGGAGTTTACATCTCCCGAAAACAATAACAACATTACTTTTACCTACATTTATGTGAGATTGGTATCACTCTAAGCCTGCGCGCGATACCTCGCGCAGCAAATATTTCATTCTCTCTCCAGCGGTCTAGCTGCCGGTTTAGCCCTATATCTCCTCTAATGTACGCGATCTGTTTTGTTCATAAAATTATTGCAACGTGAGTTTTGTTAAAATAAAAACTAAAGAAATTATCCGAAATCTCATTTTTGCACACCGAGAGTATTCACGCAACCTTGGATTCTGCGGATTGGAGAGCCACAGAATCATTCAGCCAACAACCTATTTAAATTGGCGATAATCACAATCCTCCAAAGTATGTATACAGATATCAGAAAATGGCCATTTTATATGCAAATATTTCATTCTCTCTCCAGCGGTCTAGCTGCCGGTTTAGCCCTATATCTCCTCTAATGTACGCGATCTGTTTTGTTCATAAAATTATTGCAACGTGAGTTTTGTTAAAATAAAAACTAAAGAAATTATCCGAAATCTCATTTTTGCACACCGAGAGTATTCACGCAACCTTGGATTCTACGGATTGGAGAGCCACAGAATCATTCAGCCAACAACCTATTTAAATTGGCGATAATCACAATCCTCCAAAGTATGTATACAGATATCAGAAAATGGCCATTTTATATAAAACTACTATTTTATTCACAACATCGAAACACGTATGAACTGAATGAAGTACAGTTTATTTATAATATCCACCATTCAAATTCGAAACATTGTGTTGATTGAAGTGGTTTTAGCCGTGTTAGCCAGGTGCTTCCCAAACTTCCTCTCTCCCATCTCTTTTCCTTCCGTACTGTTCGGCTTTACCTCATTTATTGAGAATGTCTTTGAGAGGAAACTACAAGCCAAAAATTTGTATATTCTTGGTATACCTTATATTGTAGGTAATAGGCATTAAAATCGCTTGACAAACGGAGTCTAGAAACGTTCGATTCCAAGCACAAAACTGGTTTTTATTTATTTCGTAAATAATTTTATAAGAAAGCAAAAAAGTATAACTGTATAACTGTGTATAAGTGTAACTGTATAACTGTCACAGATAATCTTAGCTATAATACTCTATTTTTTTAAAGTTGTTTGAAAAAAAAAATTTACTAGTTTGCATCTATATTTTTTATAGAGTAATTTATTTTTTTATTTGTATTCTGCTCAAGCGAAACGATAGAAAAACCTTCAATTTATCTAAAGCATATTTTTGGTATTCATAATGTACACCAATTCGTAATAAAGATTAATCGAAATAGTGATTTGGCATTAAGCTTCGCCTTAAGACAATTATTGTATTAATTTATCTATTTTTTTTATGTGTAAGTGTAGCTATATCAATAAATGTTTTTTATTCCGTTATAAATACAAACTGTTTTTAATACCGAAACGTTAACTCTTAGCCTTTGATAAAGACTAATAGCGACTTGGAGTTTAAAAAAAGATGAAGACGGATTGAAAGAGAGATATTTATATATATATACAAGCACAAGATGCAATATTAAAAGTAACAGAGGCCATTCTAAAAAATTTTGACCAAAAAAAAAGTTGCATTGCGGTATTTCTGGATCTGAGCAAAGCTTTTGATACAGTGTCCCACAAAATCCTCCTTAAAAAACTGGAAAACATAGGTATTAAAAATTCAGCTTATAACTGGTTCAAATCATATATAACTGACCGCAGCCACTCACTAAAAGTAGACAATATAACAAGCCAAAATAGATACATAACTTACGGAGTTCCCCAAGGAAGTACATTAGGACCCATCCTGTTCTTACTATATATTAATTCCTTGTGTCAGCTTGACATAAGTGGAGATATTATATGCTTTGCGGATGACACTGTTCTTGTTTTTACTTCGGATTCTTGGACAAGTGTATATAAAAATGCAACTGAAGGAATAAACAAGATTAAATATTGGTTGGACAATAATCTGCTGACACTAAATATAGATAAAACAAAGTACATGACATTTAGCATAGATCCCAGACGACAACCAAGACTCGATGAAAACTTAACCATTCATGACTGCACATCTAAAAACAACTGCCTATGCAACCCATTAACACGAACCCAGGTAATTAAATACTTAGGCATTTACATTGACAACTATTTCAGATGGACAGAACAAATAAATAAAACAGCGGGCAAAGTTAGAAAACTGATATATTTCTTTAAGAACATACGAAACATAATGCAAACGAAGACTCTAAAAACAATATATTACGCACTAGCCCAATCAATTATCACTCACGGTATGATTGGTTGGGGTGGTGCTGCTAAAACTAATATGGACCCTCTTGTCAAAGCGCAAAAAGCCTTAATTAAAGTTATCACAAAAAAATCTTACAGATTCTCGACAATACAGTTATTTAAGGACTTCACCGTACTGAACATACAGCAACTATACATAAAAATTATAACTCTATATTACCAAAAAGACAAACTTAACCATCATACTATACAACACAATTACGAAACAAGAAACAGACATCAACACATGACCCTGAAGATAAATACCACCTATGGACAAAGACATTTTCATAATCTGGCCCCAAAAATTTTCAATTTAATGGAAAAAGATATTAAAGACCTGGCAACAAGTGTAAATATAAGACACAAAATCCACACATGGATAGTCAACAAAGGCATTGTATACTGCGGACAGATAACATCTACAATACCATAAATTATAGCACTCCACGCCTGAATTTTTCTCTTCTGTTCTCACTCATTTATATGTATTTTCATTATTTCTTATGTTTTTCTTTTTCTTTTTAAAATTCTTATCTTTCTAATTATTATATATCTTTTTTTATTTATATTTTATGTATATCTTTTTATCTACATCTTTGATTCTATGTAAATTCGCATTATCTAAAATTAAATCAAACTCCCGCCACCTCAGAACAGGCTCAGCCTAGTGAGGTGGATTATACCAAAAAAAATGTATGTTAATTTATTGGTTAATAAATAATAAAAAATAAAAAAAATATACGAATGTTAGAGGGAGCGCATTTATACTAAAAAACCATTATTATTAATGGGAGTAAGCGAAAATATTTAAGAATCTTTATTTATTTGAAATCGAGACTAAATCTCCTGACAAATATGTCTAACGTCATTTAAAGAAATTGAACTGTTTTTTTTTAATTTCAACTACATATTAAATTATAGAACCAGATGTGTTTTTATAATTTTCGGACCATACTTTGCTACTTTGTAAATCTGTAGAAATTCGGAATTCGGGGTCTTACCCAAACTCGATTTTAAATCTTCTTCATATTCCTTTCCCCAAATAATTAAAACACACGTTAGAATATAGTATAGTTAGAATCTTCTTATCGTCCTTGTTTAATCACTCTAATTCCGCTTCCATTTGTCGTGTTTCAATGGAGCCGCGAGTTCGGTAAATGGTAAACTTACCGCCGTAAACCAACTAACCAAGTGAATAACCCGCCCGGGCGCAATCACATATGGAGATTCAACGGCAATAAACGCTGATTATAATTAGCTTTGATGTGTGTGCCATTCACCCGTTATCTCCATACTCCTCTCGTGCTCGCAGCTCACACCGCTCATAGTACATCACTTTACAGCTGACTGGATTATCGAATGCACAACTTGGCTGTCGAATGGGCTATGTAAACCAATATAACGTACCAATAACAAGTTATGTTCGAGTGCAACATGAAGTGCAACGCTTAAAAATGAATCGATTTGTTCATTTAGCGATAGCGGAGTGGTCGAATGCTTCAGGTTCCCGAGCCCAGGCATGGCGCATCGCGTCGGGGTTTCCTCCGCTAAAAGTTCTCGATCAATGCATATGAAACGTTTTCCGATTACATTGATGGTAGTAGTAGGTTTTCTAATATTTTTCCAACTCCGATTCTATTTAAGAATAAGGAAGTGCCATTAACCTTAAAATCAACTACTGTTTCATTAACCTTAAAATCAACTACTGTTTCATTAACTTAGGGCGATTCCGGTTCTATTTAAGTATAAGAAATTGCCTTCAATTTTAAAATGAACGACTTTTTTGTTAACTATGGGTGTTTCGGTTCTATTTAAGGATACGAAATTGCCCTCAGCCTTAAAAAGACCGACATCTTTGCTAACAATGGGCGATTCAGGTTATATATAAGGATAAGGAATTGCCCTTAACCTTAATATTAACGGCTTTTTGTTAACTATTGGCGATTCCGATTCTATTTATGGATAAAGAATTGCCCTCAACCTTAAAATGAACGACTTTTTCGTTAACTAGGGGCAATTCCGGGTCTATTTAACGATAAGGAATAGCCCTCAATCTTAAAATAAACAACTTTTACTATAGCGTCAAATCAAGCGCTATTTTAATTGTGGGATTTGTGAAGCTGAAAATATTCATAAAATATTTATCTGAGGATAATTGCCTTTCAAAAATATATATATATTTTTTTACAACATTCTTATTTAATTTTTTTGTAAATTATTTAAATTAGAGACCTTTCGAATGAAAGCCGTCAGTAAACTTATGTCAAAAATTTAAACAGTAATAAAATAATGTTGTTACTTACTTTATTGCTTATCTGAATTGTTCCTACAATCGTTAAATTTTTGAAAGAAAAAAGTTTATTGAACGAGAATAATTTCACTCAGAAATTTGCAGAAAAATATCACATCACGTCACAAATATCCAAAAAAAGTTGTGTTTGATTGTGGTAGGCACTATATATTTCTTCCACATTATTACTCTAGCCAAGAAAACCTATACATCTATATCACACACAAAAGAATTTTGGAATTTGACGAAAGAGGTACAAAATAGTGATGAACATAATAAATATATAGATACCGAACTATCCACAATAACATTAAAAACAACTTATTCGAGATGCGTCTATTTACATTTTTTCCTCCCCGTCCAAATGCAACATGGAGAGAGCGATCCATCGAACACATGCTGCAATGGAGCAAAAAGTCCCCTCTCGCCAGTGGCGTGTAGCCAGATGGATGGGCTCCCGGGCGTCACGCCGTTGTGGGGCCATGCATCAGGCGACCGTCATCATCATTACTGCACTAATTGTGCGACTAATTCTGCCTGATTTATCCCCGGCAAAATATAAAATGCATTTGCGGTGGGTACTGCACTTTTGCTAGAGTATCTAATTAGTAGGAGGTGATTTGGATTTTTTTAACATTCAAATTTTATCAACTTCAATTATTTAAGGGTTTTAGAAACATTGAAGGACGTTCTCATTTGTAGAAAAGTGAGGTTTTTTGGGCCGGGATCACACGAAGACAACACAGAAGACAATACAATAGTGCCCTGTTACTGTTTCGTGAACAACCACGACTGCGCAAGGCAGGACAATTGAACAATACAACAATTATACCGTAGTTCAAATGCGTAACACTATCTAAATGAATACACAAAGACGCGCGTTACGAGTGAGTTCCCGAAAAATATTAGGTATTTTATACCAAGATATGTTAGAATTGTTGGAGGACGTATTTTATTTATTTATTTATTTATTGATTCTTTACATTGTATCTTTTTCATAAAGTTATAATTTTTAACCTCACTAGGACAAGCCTGTGTTGAGGTTAATAATTTTACAAAATATTAAAAAAAATAGTACGAAGATTATAACATATATTTAAGATAGTACAATATTTAAAAAAAATGAAATATTAAGATAACAATATTGTTACATTGACGTTTCTGCGAATTGGATACCTACATGGTACCTATTAGCCTATTCATTACAATATAATGCTGTAAACATGTAGGGTGACCATGATATTTAATTGCAATAAAAATGTAACAAACTATTATTTTTTTTTAAACAGAGAAGAAAGAGAGATAAAAAAATTACATTAAAAAGAAAAGGATGAAAAAATTAACTTATTCAAAATATAATGCCACAATTTAAAAGGACAAAGATGAAAGAATATGTTGGAAATCCTCTGATGGCAGAAATAATTTAACATTCTTTTTAAATGTACACAAGGAATTTGACGATTTAATGTGATCTGGAAGGCTATTAAATAGAAGTGGAGCCTGGTACAAATAATGTCTCTGCCCAAATGAGGATTTAGGGTGAATTGCCATAAAGTTCAGACCAGAGCCAATTCTTGTAGTACGAATTTGTTGCGTTCTTTTCGCAGAACTAATATTGTTAAAAAATCTGCATAGCGTTTGTAGGATAAATAGTTGTTTTAAATTCATGATATTACATTCCTTATAAAGTAACTGTGTAGGATATGTAAATTTTTTCTTGTATATAACTTTGAGAATCAGTTTTTGGGCAATATTAAGTGGTTCTATTACAGTCTTCAGGCAGGAACCCCAGCACACTATATTATACGAAAGTAGGCACTGAATAGTAGGTATTAAATAGTAAAATAGGAATTGGATGGAGAGCAGATCTACACTGGATTGTCTTCAATGGTCTTAAAAGAATTAGAAGTGGAAGATCCTCAGGAGTATAAGATGTGCATGATAATGTCACCTGAGCACTTTGAATTGTTGCTAAACCTCGTTCCGCCAAAAAATCAACGCAAAAATACAGTAATGCGGAAAAGCATGCACGGGTCAAACTGCAAATAACAATAACATTTTTAGTGACGGGTATGACAGGGCTGCAATTGGAAAAATCCGCTCCGGGCGCTGAATTGCCAAGGCGCCAAAGCGCTGATAATATTTATATTCTAATAGTACTTCTTACACGTCGCTTTCGAGATAATTTTTCATTTAAACGGGCGCTGTACAAAAATACAAATAATCCTAATATTATTGATTACAGTGATCACCTACCTAGGCATCTAAATGAGCTTCAAATGGCTACAAAATACATTTGAAGTGTCGAAAGCCACAATATAACTGCTTGTACCTGAATTTTGTGACGCTATCTACGAAGTATTAAATTATTATTCTTGTCTCTATAATATAGACAATCAATGCGCAATAAATAGTCGTGTTTACTATACACCGTTATAAATTTAGTAATTTATTCCGGATTTCATTTACGCGACATTTTAAAGACGAAATGCGCGGAAGCGACACGTACGAGCGGAGCGACTAGCTATTTTCTTACTGTCTTACGTTTATGCGCGTACAACGCGGCCGGGCGCGGTGGTATGGGTAAGACACTATCCTGCAGATATAGCTTTCCCGTCTATCTCTGGGATAGTGTTATGATTCATTGTCCTATCTTCAACTGTTCATACTAGACAGTGGGTCCTGAGCAGGGACAAAACAGTATTGTACTGTCCTCGTGTGATCGCTGCATTAGACAGAACCCAGAGATCAAGGGTTTCAAAATCCTGAACAAATTCATTTTGGTGTTTCATTCTAGGACCTAAAGCCAGAAATAAATTAAGGGATTAAAGAATTATCACAGACTCATTCAAACTCATATTTTCAGACAGGCAAATCCATGCAATCGGAAACATTCAATTTCACATTCCGCGACAATTGTAAATAACTTAATGTATAAATTCTGTAAATAAATATTGATAATTTCATATTATCTCTATTAAATAAATCTATTTAATCCTATATAATTGGATAGATCCTATCATATTTGTAAAGCACCTTTGAGAGAAGTTCGTAATTCAAAACAGCCATCACGTACATCCTATAACTGATCTTACCCATTCTTCTTTCTATTCGGAATCGTAGTATTTTTTTTCATTGACTTTCCACACAGGATTTCCTTTTGGACCATGTCATTTTTACGGATGCTGTGTGGAGGGTATTTTCAAGTAAACAAAGGAGATATGTTTTGAGAAGGAAAACGTTATGTAGGGTATGTATGAATCTGGGGTCATATGTCCAGGAGTGCCGTATGAATCCAACCCAATCACTGCGATACAAGGCGTTTGGTCGAGAGACCGACTGGAGAGATAAGAGGGTCTCCCTCAACCATCATCTACCGATCTCGTTCGCTACGTAGCTGGTGGACAGAAAAAATCGCCATTAAATCCTGGTAAATAACCCTGTAGCGAACTAATTTTTGGAGCCTCTCACAAAAAAAATCTCACAAACTTCTAAAGGGTAGGTATTCGACATTTTTCAAAATTATTCAAAATTCCATCCTAAAAGTATCCATTTATTTAACCCAGCTGTCTTCCCAACCTAATCTAACATAACCTAACCTAACCAAACCAATATTAATTTTTCGCCATTGCACTCTTCACGAATTTAATATTTTAAGAAAATAACTTAACAAGAATTTTCAACAAAACATTACATGTAGGTTATATCTTCCCCATGTGAAAAATCTCAGCAACTCCAACACCTGCAGAGAAATTCATTTTAAAACAACATTAAAAACACCATCTCAACTTTTAACAGGTCTGATCAAATGATGAACGCGCCGGAAACTTTAAAGGGGATGATATTGTTTTATTGCTAAAAACATACACCTTAGTGAACTGGGGGCTACAATAAATGAGATAAGTTCTGTGTTATTTTCTTTTGATATTGTTCCTTTTAAATTCCGTGCGAACTATAGGTCATAATATATGTACCTACTGCATTTTATTTTTATTAAATAATACTCAAATCATATTATATGATGTGCTTCTGTTCATCGCGGTAGATGTAACAAGTTTCATGCGCAACGTGTACTTAATTATTGCTGTATTTTACAATAAATGTTTTAAATTGTAAACACTTCTTCTGCTATTACAATATCTTTGATTTTACGAACTCGGATGTTCCCAAAATAGTTATGTTTTTTTTTTCAGAAAAACATACTCAATATTATTGAGTAATTGGTTTCTTTTTTTTCATTTATTCGGAATCGTCTTTGGTGAAATGCCTTTGTTCAGATTGAAAGATAGTTTGATATAGAAGTGGCTAATTTTAGTGACCAGATCTGAACAACCCAATTCTTCGGGTCGTAAATATAAAAACACAGAATTGTTTACTGTATAAAGGAATTCAAATGTATAGCTTAGTGAAACTAAAAATGTACTAAAAAAAAAATAATAAAAATATCTACGCAATAAGTATTAGAAGTGATAATTACAATATTACTCTGTTTATGTTAGACCACGCAAAGCGGAACTACTTCAAGTGTAATCAATGGATAAAAAAATAACTCAACCTCTTATTGCTACCGACTGATAACTTTTCCAAATATTGGAACCGCCAAGAGGAACACTGTTCCGTGCAATCGGGACTTTTAAACCAAAATTACTTTTTTTTTATTTTTTATTTGAAAAATATGTCAGATGTGGATAGCAGCATCACAATAAATAAACCAGATGGGAATATGGATGGAGTATTATTCAAAGAATTTGCACAAACCTTTTGAAACTAACAAACGTAGGCACTCTCATGCAGAATATTGCATCTCGTTAATTATGCAAGTTCTAGAAAACTGCAGCAGCTACTAACATCTAACTGCAGGCTGTGATGCCTCGGTCACACGGAACAATTTCGTCGCTGATATTTAAACAGAAACGAAGAAATCGCTTCGCGTGACAAGGTATTCACTGCTAGCACGAGTAGCTAAATCAGCAGATTAGATTTGACCATGTTCAATTCTGGTTGCGATAACGAGGGATTTTGGCAGTCACGTGGCATAGTTGCTAGTCACGTGACCTCTTGAAATTAGTAAATATTTTTTATATGTAATAATTTCAATTCAGCCATTTCTACATACAAGTTTATAAATTACTAATTTATTTTACACAGCGTCCTTGAGGTGTTTTTTTACGTAAACAGAGCTATATAAATCGTCAAATATTATTACATGAAAATATCATTCAATTTAAATTTTTTATTACATTTTTTTCCATAATTTGGCTTCTACATAATAATTTAAGTAGTTTCAAAAAGCTATAATTCCCCAATTGGTGCAGACTTAATAGTTTTCGGCAACGCATTATTATATTGCATTCCTTTGAAAAGAAAACTGTTTAGTATATTGGCTTTGTCTTTTTTTGATATTTCATTGGACGACCTTATATTATGTCCGTTAAAATCTTTGTTGTACATAATTTTCTTAGAAAAATATTTTTGAAACAGGTTATTTATTATTTAATGTCCAAATATTGTGGCGTTCAAGGTCAACATCTGTTTCACTGTTAGCCAAATTTGTTCATTTAACATTTTAGTAACTTTTTAAAATCTATTTCGCTTTTAAGAATTATTCCCATTGCTCTATTTTTGAATCTGCTCAGTGTTGCTGAATCTAGCCGCCCGCGCCGGCGCCGTAGCGAAAACGTCATCTAATGACAGTTGACCAAAACACCGTACCGATAAAACAACCGATGTTTCATTTCGAATTTTAATTTTATACGAGTGCCTGTGAATTCCTCCACCATACGAGCGCTACCAAAACAACCATATCATCGAACATCACAATCAACTCTTCCGTAAGTCACATTTGCGAATATTTATCTTTTTGGTTCAGCGAACTGGGCGTTAATTTACACAGGCACATACCTGCCAAGATTATAACCCTTATAATCTAACCCATGTATCGATAGTCTACGCGAATATCGCACAGTATCAATAATAATAAATAAAGCAATAATATTAGTCAAGTTATTGTGTTATTATGTTATTATTTTTTATGTTTTTGTTTGTTTCGTATATTTTTCGACAAATAGGACATAGATACAACAAATAATAACGATCACTCACCGCAGCAGCGTAGCAGCGATGAAATCACTCCGTGTGACCGAGCCTTAAGAGCTAACAAACACGGTGATGCATTCGCGGAAATGCGTGATTCGTTCGTTAGCGCCCACTCGGAAACAGGATAAGTTAACTCGTACAGTTCTGACAACTAAACTATACAAATAAGTTTGCGTATTTTTTCGCTTATAAAAATAAAGAAATAAGATAATTATTAGTTTTTCTTCTCCGTGTTGTGTAAATAAAGATAATATTTCTTCAATAATTATTATAAAATTACTTTTCGGCACAATTAATCTATTAGTTTTCAATCCATTTTTAAAAAAATATTAAAAACCTTCATATATACATGTAGGTAAATACCCTTTTTACTATTTCTTCAATATTTGTAAAATTACTTTGCGGTGTAACTTTTCTAAAAATAATTACTATATATAAAATAATAACACCTTATTTTAACACCATGTTTCGGAATCAATATGGTTTCTTCATCGATTAAGAAAGTAATTAATGATTAATGATAATATTTGTGAAACAATTGATTGCGAACTGAATAAATATAAAAAGGCCAAATAATGTTTTTTTCTGACATGTCGTGAGTAACTATACGTGGTTATTTATATAATTATTTTATGAATTTCGAACTTGTTATCATTCTGACGGCCGGCGTGGTCTAGTGGTATACGCTTTTGACTACAGATCCGAAGGTCGCGGGTTCGAACCCGGCGTGCGCAAATAAATTTTATTTGATTAATTTGTGTTATTTCACAATTAATTAATTTAAAATAATATATAGTATATTTGCGGCACGTTCCAGAGTGGAAGATACTCTCAGTATCGCCCTGGTGTAAGACCACCATTCAGAATTGAAACGTTGCTTGAAATGGCTTTAGCCGTGTTTGGTGACCAGATCTGAATAGCCAGGTACTTCCCCACCTTCCTCTCCCCCATCTCCCTCCCCTCCCCAATACCCTCAGCCTCACAACATACCCCAATTGGGGATGCCATAGTCTCACTGGCTCCAGACGGGAGCAGTTGGGACTCTTGTGCGGTAATACTGTAAAAAAAAAAAAAATTATATTATGGTTTTCATTGTATATTATTATGTTTTGTTAATTTCTTATCGCAAGGAGGAAATCCATATTGATTGTATTTTTAGTAAAATGTAAAAAAAAATCAATTCAAATTTTTTAAACTGCCGATGGTTTAAAAACTGATTGTTAGAAATTGGGGGTAGGGGATTTTTTAGATTTTTCTACTAGATTTATTAGAATTTTTTATTAGATTTATTTGGAATTTTTGTTGGATTTAATTTATTATTTAATTAAATTAATTTATTATTTAATGAAATTAATTTATTATTTAATAAAGTTAATTTTTTTTTCTATTTCTACTTCCGATTTTATGTCCGGGTTAAATCTTCCCCATAGGAAAAACTAAACCCTTCCACTCACTTTTCCACAAATGATCATCTAGTCAATCAACACTATACAAATTAATTTATTTATTATTTAAGTCAATTTATTTATTATTTAATTTAATTAATTTATTAGAAAGTTTTCTGGGCCTCCACTTACCAGAACGTATTATTTACATCACATTGATAGAAGAGATGGTGAAAATAATATTGTTGTATTTTCCAGCTACGTAATTGACCCCCCTCCTTAAATTCGCCCTTGCAACCAGGCAATAAGTATTAAAAGGTGATTTAAAAATTATTAAATAGGCCAACATTAACATCATAATTGTTTTTTTTCTTTTCTAGGTAAGATTCAAGTCGTTATTTTACAACTTGTCGCGTTGCAGATTGCAGATAACAAAGGTTAGTAACAATTAATTAATTTAATTTCAATCGTCCGAAATAGGCAAGACTGCGAGAGCATAATATCTTGGCGGGATCAGAATCCCACATAAGATTGCCTGAAGAAACCCAACGAACAGATCAAATGTTAGTATATATAGAACCATAGAATACAATGTCTCTAAAATTTACAACGCATCTGTGAAGTCAATAAGAAATTACGATCAAATTTTCATGATGCTAAAAAATTATTTTTTTCTTGACGCAAGACTTTTTGTACAGATCTATTTTTTCGTCACCTAAATCACCTGATAATAAAGTGACACTAAACTACTCGCAATAAATCTACCAACAATATTTTAAAGCTTCAGTAGGTACTTTTATATATGATCAGTATCGCCCTGTTGAAAGACCAGCAATCAGAATAGAAACCTTACAAGAAATGGATTTAGCCGTGTTTGGTGACCAGATCTAAATAGCCAGGTACTTTCAAACCTTCCCGCTCCCCATCACCTCCCCTTCTTCAGCCTCACTAAATAATGTATAAGGCCTATGAAAACTGCTTTAAAGTTCAAAATCTCCTACTTACGAACCCATTTTCGGTTATAATTTTACTGTGTAATGTGGCAAATTAAGTTATTTATAAAAAGATCGAAAAAAAAAAATATTTATGCCTGAACATCCACAAAATAAAATAAAAGGCACTTTTTGGCCATGTTTTTTTCTTGCATAAATCAAAACAGGCGGATGGTGTTAAGCGGGAATTTAAACCTTATCGCCATCTACGTAAGAGTTGTTATTGATAGCGGCTCAATTTAAAATATTACACAACGTAGTGCATCGAATCGCTTGAATAAAGTGAATAATTATTTTTTTAAACGAAAGGCATACCAAATATCTAATTCGGATATACGCTACTATATTGATTTGCATTTTAATATAATTTTTTTGTGTGTAAATATTAATGACTAAAAAAAATTATCTTACCCAACCATCTATTTGAGTACAATGAAATATTAAATAATAGAAACACAACATCTTACATAATTTAGAATCAATGCACGATAAATTTTAGATTCAACGTAACAAGTTACAGCCGTTCCTCTTAAGTCCGGCTTAAGGCAATAAGTCATTTTTTTCACTATTCCGACCTTACGCGCCATTTAATTTTTACACCACAATTGTAAGTGTGAAGTTTAAGTAGACACGTACAGCAGAGAGAGGGAGAGAGGGAAGATAATAGTCACATCTTATCCCTTGTCTACTAACACATCAGCTCTCGCCCTGGATAATTTTAGAAGGAGAGACCGGACGATGGAGCGAAACGTCAAATTGAGTTATTATCTTGATACCTGCGCCTCTTATAATGATCGCGGTTGTAGGTTGTAGGTAGGCACCCAGTTCCTACCTCTTTAACCGGTACCTACTTTGCTCGGGTGGGCCTACCTTACAAGGTGTTGCAGGGCTGGCTGGCTATAACAGAGTATGTGGCATTTCATTGTTAAATAAATAATTAAATATTTCATTGATGATGGTTACCACGTTTTGCAGACGCGATCAAACCCGAATAATATCCTATAATAAAACTGTACCTAGTAATAATAAAAGTATTTTATGGTAGTCCATCAATATACCGCACTTTATAACGTTAATCCTAGGGCAAAAACCATAAAAACATTCATCAATAAAACAATGATGTAATTTCGGTCGTTTGTAGGTGACATTTTGAAAGACATTTCAAAATCGTAACATCTAGTTTCTATCATTTAAATATTTAAAAAATTGTAATTTATATTTTCAGTCATGATAATAATAAATTTATGCAAACGTTATTACAATACTTGGTGGTGTAATGATCCGCATAGTTATTTTCCATGTAATTGATCGGGGTTCAATTCTCGGTCCTATTAATTTTTTTAAACTTTTAATAATTACAGTGATTTTACTTTTTAATTCCAATTTTTTTACTGGTATGCGCTAGTTATCAATAAAATAATATGAAAAATTATATGACAAGGTAACAAATCTAATTTCATCAAGAAATAGTGATAGGTACATTTTGTTGTTTACGCACGATGCAAAAAAAAACATTACTTAAGTACTTACCTACCCAGCACCTATTAATGATACTACAAAATAATAACTAATTAAACATGTTTTAAAAAGATTTAAGTATAGGAAATTCATACGCTATCACGATAGTATGTGCATGTCTACCGAAATACTAGATAAAAATAATGATAAACATCATACAATATACAAAGGAACGTCATAGATAGTTATTTACAAATGTTACGAAATATCACACTGATGATGATTCTGCTTTATTTTAAAATAATGCTATAAAATGATTCAGTGTTACATAATAATAAAATAAATATGATAAAAAATACAGTAACATTTGATAAACACACATTTTTAATGTCGGTTGGTAGGAACTTTCAATATACTTATATATACATTGTGTTCATCGATAAAGTGCGCTAACTTTGGGGGAGTGATTCCACGTGATTTAAATTTTAATATTTGAATGTAGTTTTAGGTAAAAAAGATTTCTATGGAAAAATATTTCTGTTGGAATATCGAAAAAGTTATTTTTCTTTTTGACTTCTTGTCATGTAGAATCACCTCCTAAGTTAGCACACTTTACCCCTGGACACCTGTATTGTGACGAGCAATAACAGAGTTAAACCAAATTGCAAAATTTTAATTTTAATAATGAAACGACTATCAATCAGTTTAATTTGAAAATAAAACTGAATAACAATAAAAATATTAGGAAGCGTAATTTTCTCAATTAGTTTTCAAATTGCAGCTTGGACAAATTTATCGTAATTAGTTTACAGGAAAATTGTTCACGCAATTCAAATTTCGACTTAATTTGCGCACCTACGTTAGGCCACATATTATATTTTTAGAAGTAGCTTTCTATCATAAGTTTCAAAAATAAATACTACCTATAACTAAAACCTATGCAGAATAACTTAGCTTTTTTATGAGAAAGCTCGAGCTTACAGATCAAAGCTTCTGCAATTTCGCCAATATCCTTAAATAATATAATTTCACTAAAATAAATTCGCTCAAAGCCTTTATTTCAACCATAAAACCCAATCACAAATAATACGTCCTCACCTGCACACAATCCGATAATAGTCAATCCATCCTCTTTCCTCTCATTGTTTCACCGGTGTTGATATACCCATCTCTACAAGGCGTGTTTCTATCGCGCTCTCGCTCGCCCGCATTATGGGGGTAACGTGCTTCAGACCTGCAGATATACTTGACGTATACGTATACGTACGCGCGTTTGTTTGTGTATTTACGTGGAGCTTTGCGTGTAAGAGTGCCGGGAATGCACACATACAAATAATACAGAGGCACGGAAGCGTGGTTCGTGTTCCATGCCTGAAAACTTTGTCGAGCCAGTCGCATTCCAGCCTTTGCTAAGGGTGGTTGTGTTGCTCTCCGGCGCGATTCTCTGTTATCCCGATGTTATCCGTGTTGGCTTTTTGAATTCAATGTCCGGCGTTCCCGTTTCGGAAATACTTTCGTATCGAGTGCTTTTGTAAAAACTTGAAATTGAAACGATATATTGAGCTTTGTGGCGGATGTTCCAAATGCAAACAAATGCAGGAACGTTTGCATTTCTCAATCATTCCCCGGTGTTTTGAATTGGAATAATAACTTTAAAATGCTCTTCTGAATCTACATTTTCAAAGAATTGGTTCCGAAAAGTTACTGCTGATGCGAACTCAGCCTTTTGAGTTTTACATTAAGTGTTTTTGTCTTGAGAATGCAGTGAAACGTGGGTGATTTTGACGATTCTGTTGTTTTGCATACAGAGCTCTGAAATCGTCGGCTTGTTATTTTTGAGCCCCGTGTTGTGAGACAGATCGAGAAATCGGGATGAAAGTTGGACCGATTTAGTCAGATAAACATAGATCCATCAAAAGTCTATACAACAGAGGATCCCTCGTCCGTATCTTTGAGCGCCGACTTTGGCTCTTGAAGAAAAATAACAGTAAGATTTTTTTACAGATTTCCTTTCACAGTGTCTTTTGATGTCTATTCAGAAAAAAAATAATATGGTAAATGTTTACTGAATTATCCCAATTTTGCTAGTTACAGATTGTGGAAATTACACTTCTCTAATCCCTAAATAGTATAAAACAAAGTCGCTATCCGCGCCTGTCTGTTGTGCGCTTAGTTCTTCTAAACTACACAACGGTAAGGTTTTCGCGATCATTTAGAGAATTTATTTCGCAGGGCTTATATATTTAATATATACATTGTATATTTATAGAAAGTAGAGAAAAGTCGATGTTTTATAATCAAGTCGTAAAAAATACTTTTGGGCGCTTACATTACCAATGCTGGCTAAACCTTATGAGATATATCAAAATAATGTATTAAGTAATTGTATATCTTAAGGTCTACAGAAAAGACCCTCATGGTATGTGTTTATCTCCTAAGGATATCCCCCAGCAACGCCGGGTACACTTCAGGTAGTAATAAGAAACAATTATTGTCATCGCGGAAGATGATAAAATATGCATTAAAGTTTTGAAAAAATGTCAATTTGAATTTAAAAATTTACCTATTTTGACAGTTTCGTCCATGTTTTATTTCTTTTCACGTCTCCTTCGATGATAATAGTTGTTACTTATAGAAATTAAGTTGAAACGAAGTGTAATTTCCACTATCTGTTCCCATTAAAATTACTTAAATAGTAAATAATTACCACTGTTTTCAATACAAATTATAAAACTATGAACTAGACCTCATTGCGGTAAAAAATGTTCAATAGAACCTAGTAGGGAAACACACACATTGCATACCTGAATGTGATTATAAATTTTGTTTACATTTAATTTATAACTCTTATTATGCTTGTCAACAAAATTTTGTACAAAATTTATTCAAATTATTCATCATTATTTTTTTAAATTTTGATCATATCTAAATTCAATTATAAACCACCTTATTCGATATATTTATTATTTAATATTGTTTTTTATCAATTTCAGTTACCTACCTATAAAATATGTTTTATGGTAGGTACCAATAAAGGCGATTGTTAATAGATTTAGAACGTTTCTACGTTAGTAATAGATTAAAAAACATTTATAAAAGAAAATGGTAATCGATAATATTTTGTTAACTGGTTTTACATAAAATAAAAAATATTTTTTTATTACTTGACTGACTGTTAGTTGACATTCACGACACAAAATAATTATAATTGTAATAACCATGATTATCTTCGAATTTTGATTTTAAATAATGATATTATTTTGATGATTTGTATAGCGCAGTTTTAGTGTAAAATCACCTCAAGGACGCTATTTAAAATGTGTAATTATTTTGGTCCACGCGATCCAGCGATAGCTACTGATATTATATTAGGCACCTTTTCAATATAATAAATTATTGATTTTCATAACATTGATATACAAAAATTACATTTATTTTCTATTTAAATTAAGGTATATTTATTAGGATGATCGCAAAGTCGACAAAATATTTCTTAATCTTCCGTTTCACTCAAATCCTTTTTTTAGTGAAAACTATATAATTTATTATTGCACTCCATTTGCAATAATATTCGAATAATGTTTTGTTAATTTTGATAAAATGTTACAAAATATTATTGCACTCCATTTGCAATAATATTCGAATAATGTTTTGTTAATTTTGATAAAATGTTACAAAATATTATTGCACTCCATTTGCAATAATATTCGAATAATGTTTTGTTAACTTTGATAAAATGTTACAAAATATTATTGCACTCCATTTGCAATAATATTCGAATAATGTTTTGTTAATTTTGATAAAATGTTACACAATATTATTGCACTCCATTTGCAATAATATTCGAATAATGTTTTGTTAACTTTGATAAAATGTTACAAAATATTATTGAATATCATCTGTTCACATATACTATTACACATGTCACGGACTGTCAAAACATCCAATCTGTGGAATAAACCCTCAACCAAAATAAAGAGAAAAAAATATAATCAAAATTCCGAAAAAAAAAATTTAAACAAAAGAGAAAAACTACAATTCATTGAAAAACAGCTCTTGATGAACCATTATTTAAATTTTAACCTACCAAGAAATTGTTTTAAAAACACAGCATAATATTTATTTTTATCTGTATGTTAATTTCTAAGGGTTGTTTGATAACATTGAGATTAAGCATTAATTTTTGTAAAAAATGTTTAAAAATGCAAATTCACTCCACGGCATCATTTTGAACTAAATAACTTTTCTTCTTATTAATCCCGCATTTAATATTTTGTCTATGTAGGTACTTATTTGTCTATAATTGTTTGTAAATTCTTAAATTTGTTAATTTTCATTCAAACATGTCGATCCTTTTTTATTAAATATTGGGTGTACAAAGTTATTTATTTTTGAGTTAATTTGTATATTTATATCACAAAACAAAAAGTTAAATACGTTCCATTTTAGTCCTGACAATGTCCTAGGCCCGGCTAACCCGCATAGCTTCTTAATTAATGTATGCGTCTACCCTGTTAATGTAACATTATGTCATTATAAATATCTGTACATACCTACTATCTTCTTTCTTTGAAAATAAATGGATCACTTACATGATTTAAACCTGAATTTTTTCAAATCCCCTTTGCTAAAACACGTTTTTTCATATTACCCATTTAAAAAATCGCTCTCAATGACATTTTTCACAACTTAACTTAACATATTATAATAAAGACTTCATCGCTTCGCAGTTAGCGCAGGTACTAACCGGATTAAACAGCACTCACTAAAAGAGAAAAAGAACTCGCAATAATGAATTCACAGGTAGTCCCGCTTTATCCGCACCAGTTTCAGAACTTATTCCGTATCAATTTCAACTCGGACCGTGATCAGGTTACCCATGCGAACATAATAACACTACAGTATATAATATTCTTATGTATAATTTAACAGTTGCACTTAATCTGTAGAATCATCTAGTTTATCGAGACTTGAATGAATAGCTTTTTATATAACTCACGATAGACATTATTCAACAATTATAAACAGCCTGCTCAGAACAGATATTGTCTAGTGAGTCGGGTAGTGCACATGATTTTGTTAATAACCTTAAATAAAAATTAATAAAAAATAAATAATTACCATACATACCTACTGTCCCACCAAAACAGTGGACATCGATTCGTTCCTTCTAACAATTATGTGGCTATCTTCTAAATAGGTCGATATCAGATTTTAAAATTTCAGGAGGCCTGTGTTCTAAAAAAATCTTTTAGAATTCGGAAGACAACTCAATTTCAAAAAGATATGTACCATGTATCGATTACTGGAATTGGCACTTATAAATCAACGACAGAATTATTATTTAAATTTATTTAATTCTCTTTCGTCTACGGAATGTTCATTTCATATTGTTCAAATTTTGCTTAGGTACTAACTAAAAAAAATACAATTTTAGAATGCCTTGTTTTTACAAAACATCCGTCTCATGAATACGCATGTCACTGTCAAGAAACTATGTCTAATTTCTATAATGTTTCTAAAACCCGTGATGAAAAAATTAAAAAAAAAACCTTAAGCCGGACCACACAGTCAAGAGTTTATGATAATATTTGGATAATTTGTGTAGTGCCGTATTTGTGAAAAATCACTTCAAGGGCTCTGAGCTGAAGTTGTCAATCTGCAAAAGCACGCTTAGTGAAAATTGGTAAGACTTGGTACCTACCGAATAAATAACTTACATATGTTTGTAGGTATTATAAACAATAACAGTTTGACAATCTCTGTACTATACAGATGAGGCATGGAGCATCGTCGCACGAGAAAATAACAACCTTTATTCCCATGGAGTTAACACACTACCCGTACCTGTTTCGTAGTGAAATAATATTTTAATACAATCTCCATATAGAGTGGTGCACAATGCCATCCAATTATATGCACGTTAATAATTTTAAACTTTGAAATAGAAAAGTTTTGCAGCACAATAGCATTCCTGAATCAACTTCAGAATAAATATATTGTACGATTAGAAAAAATGGTATCATGTTTATATCCGTTATCAGTTTTTAAATAGGCATTTAGGCATAGTAATTAGATCTATACAACGGCATTCGTATTGTATTGTAAAGGAAGCATTTTTTATGATTCGATTCGTAGGTCGACGATATAACGTATTAAAATTAATGTTTGTTGAACGGGTGCCCCAAGGGTCACATTTGGGGCCGATTCTATATAATTTGTTCATAAATGACAATATCAGAATTTTTGATAATGAACTTTAATATTAAAATCGACAAGTTTGTTTGCTAGCACCAATCTTTCTGTGGAATTCCTTACTTGATTTTAAAGTTTTTATCTTTAAAATTATTTTGTCATAATTAATACTAGCGGAACACCCGTTCGCGTTGGCTTCATGAGAACAAGTCGCTTCTTTGACTCGTTTTTGTGTAAGTCGGCTCGGTATGTGGAACGAGCTACCGGCATCTGTTTTTCTTCCTTCATACAATCCGGGCCTCTTCAAGACCCGCATTAATAAAGGCCTTCCTACAGCCCTTTTCTTAATCTGCCTCACAATTTTCAATTAATAATTTATAAAATAATAATGCATGATCACCGCTACCTTAAAACCAGACAGCGCTTGTATTATAATATTAATGTAAAAAATATAGAAATTTCTGAAAAACATTTTGCTACAGTATCTTTTGTTAAAAAAATTTTAAAATAAACTGGAAACTAATTATTAAAAAATCCTAGATCTTTTCTTTGTTTTCTGTCTTGTAAACATCCCCTCATTTTGATTCTACATTTCAACTCTTGAACTTGAAAACAATATGTAGATTTTGAAATGCAATATAAAACTAAGATCAATATTTCATTTGTTTGACGTTTGATTTCATTGTGATCTTGATCGACCTCCTTTACAACAAACATTATAAAGTAAAAAATAAAATCAACCAATTCGTATAAAATTGTCGTTAATCAATGTTTCTTACTACACTCCTCCCACGCAGAGCTGAGGTCCAACATCACCGTACCATTATAACTCGGTTAAATAATAGGTCGTTCATATCTCTTCCTATCAAATTTAAAATTAATATTAGGCTACCGACAAGGAGGCGTGAATTCGAGAAGAAATTTATTCACTGTCAAAATAATTAAGATAAAAACACAGACGACTGGATTTATTGACTTTTAAACTTAATTCTGAAAGGGTCTTGGTAAAACGACGCAAGTCAATTTATCTAACTTCACGACCAGCTTTATAAACTAAAGCTTTAATTGCTTGAATTATGTTGGTTTTGATAAATAGCCTATTACAAAAATGCTTCCTTGTTTTTGCCAATATCTAGTTCATTTCCTACCTCGATTAAAATAATTCTTTATGTGAATTTCAATTTTCAATAAGTATGTTGAATATTCCAAATTTGAAAATTTACTATTTGATATTGACAGGTGCCAAATTTTTTGCAAAAAAGTGCAAATGAGGTTTTTTAGATATGTCCAACATAAGGTGAGGCAACCTATAAATGATTTCTCTTACAAAAAATTAAACAAACTAATCTAAAACTACCGCTTAAACCCGGAGACCGATTAATGATATTTTTTAATTTACTGAATAATTTCATAGACTGTCCTCAAAAATATTAAATAGGTACTATAAATACCGTTTCCCTGTTAAATCTACTCAACTCCACCATGTTTTTCACTACAACAACCATAATACTTATAACTAGCGCGTTTTCACGGAACTTCCAATACAGACTTTTTGACATATTTATTCAAAACCTCTCAGTTCTGTAATAATCAGTTCTAAATATATCTGATATCTCCGTAGAAAGCAAATAATGGGGTGTAAATGCGGGGTAATAATGTGGGGTAAAAAATTGGTGTATTACAAAGTGTGGTTTTTCATTTAATAGATCTGTATTTCTTTAATATTAAGTTCCTCCTATTATTTTTCTAATTAACTAGTTAACTGATGAACACAGTCCTGTTTTATCGTATTATTCGACATGTATTAAGTTTATAAAAGCTCAATGGAAAATAATATATTAGAAGAAGCGACAAATAATAATATAATTTTGCGCACAGCTTCGCCTTTGTGGGATTTTTTTTGTTACTGTCTTATATTTTGTATAATTATATTTCATCAAAAAATTTTGAAAATAAAAATAAATATAAAAAAGTGCTAACAGCGACTGATGCACTTGTAAATATATTTTTGCAGCAAAAGCAAATTCCAGCTGACCTATTGTTGTAAGTGTATGTACAAAATATCTTTTTCAATGAATTAGAGCTTTCTGTGATGGTTTTTGGAGCTTATATTCGTTGACTTGTTCTCTTTTTCTTCAAAGTCATTACCTCACACGTGGTCGTAGTCAATTTCATTTTGTGATTGGATTATTCACAATTAAGTCACCTTCGCTGACCATTTTTAAAGTCATTTTGATACCAGCTCATTCATTCTGATGACAGATTTATTGGACCTGCAGTTTACTATTAAATACTTCGCCCTACCCATATTTATACGACTTGTCTCCTTATAATGCAGGTTTGTGAGATATTAATGTCATCTCAACTGCGGTTAACACGATTTTTCTGATAGCGTTTTAATTGAAATGTCAAGTTCTTTTTTGAATGTGACCACAATTATAATAAAACAGGATACTTCATTTAACACCGTTTTTGAGAAATGTCACCTCGACGAGCGCTTCATGTTATTAAGTTCTTTTCAGTGTCTACATAAAGTAAAATAAGAAAGTACAAAATCATTTCTTTGTAAAATATACAGTAGCTACCTATACGAGTATGTGCCTAAACAATGCAATTCGCTTGTTGGAAATAAACACGTAAGTAAATAAATATTCTATAATAATAATAATATTTGGATGATTTACATTATGTCGACTTTAATTTTACTCCGTATCTCATTCCAGTGCAGAGATAATATCTTCTTCCATTCAACCTATCCAATACTCCTTGCACTAATAAGAACAAACTTTGAAAATTTCAACGAAATCGGACGAATGGTATAGGAACGTGTACGGTACATAAAAAGAAACATAATTTTTTTTATATACATAGATAAATAAAATAAAATTGTTTGATTGATAGTCCGGTATTGCTAGAATTGATAAGCTTCCAGATTCCACAACGTAATACTAGAAGTCAGGATTTATTTCAGCGCAGAAATTCTGGGACTAACTACCAAATGTATTCCTTTTTGCCCAGAATACTAATGGAGGAAAACAATGATACCAAGTCAGTGGACATCTTCAATTTATCTTAAAACAAATATAAAATGTTGTAAATGAAGCAATTCAGTTATGCACAGTAAATAATGTATATTTATTAATATTCTTATGTAAAAGCCCCGAAAAAGGGCGTTAATTAGGGCGTTGGGTAATAGCGAAATAATAATAATAATAATAATATTTGGCTAATTTATATAGCGCCGTTTTCGTGAGAAATCACCTCAAGGGCGCTGTACAAATATATTTCTTAAATAGTTAATACTAGAACTACTGACTTATTTCTAATAATTATATTTAGTGACTTACGACTAAGGCCTATAACTACTATCTTAATGACATATATAAGAGTATTTACATATTTAGCAACTTATGCAATGAAGAATAATTTTTAAAAAAGCGGTGTCCGGCGATTACCTCAAGCTTAAACATCAAATTTTCCTTAGAAACAAAGCAATTGTTTGAAAATCAGAACACCATATTTATTTATTTGAATAAAAACGTAACAATATGTACCATTAACATTAAAAAAATATATATAATTTATTTTTTATTTTTAAAAGAAAGACAAACATTCCCGCGTTACGAATAACCCGACAATATTTGAAAATCTCCTACTACCACCACAGTAATCTGTAAATTTGCTTGTGTTGTGATGGAGGACTTAGCCAGCCGAGGAATTGAACACACTACGCCTGGGTGGGACCCATAGAAAATCTCCTACTTCCAACATAAATATGAATATAAAGTTAAAAGTATAAGGCATGAAGTATACAGCATAAAGTTAGTATACTATTATAGTGTGTGTAATTCCTTCAAGGTAAACAAATGCGTGTATTAAGAATGTATGAAACTTGAGAAATGTTTCGTAATGATCAGCATTTTTCCATAGTGTCTAAATTCCGAGATCCAATGGTATCATATATCACGCAATCAGTATTGGTTTCCAAAACTTTTCCTATAATTCTTTTTGAATTGATATAATGACCTTTCAAGGCATTTGAAATCATTTTCCTCATTATTCGATCATAAAAAATACCTTTTTCCCGTAGTATCGTATCAAATTCTAACCACATTTTTTATTCAAAGCGTCTCATTTACCAGAGTCATTATTTAATGATTTTTATTAATACAATTTGAAACAATGGAAACCATTAGAACGAGCAGCTTTTCGAAGAGTTTCAGGATTAAGGCGATATAAGACTCTAATAACGGGGGTTTGCTCGATGCTCACATTTTAATTATTTCTGATGAACCTATTACTAAAATCTCAAAAGTTTCTAGAAGGATATCTACGGATGTAAGTTATTTATATTTAAGATTAATAAAAATAAGACCTTACCATTAAAATATTTTATGTAAAACGTTTAGAACATTTTATGAATTAGTAACTTCCCTAGGGATCCATATAGAATCATTTGAGATTTTATTATTTTGAGAAATAATTAACATAATCCCCACGGAAAGGTTGATTTTCTAGGCCTGCTGCTGCAAAGTTGACCGTAGGTCCTTCCATTACGCCTACCTCGTGCCGAATATTGTTTTTACACAACTTCATCACTTACGTCGCGGTCGTTAAGATTGCCACTTTTAGAGATTTGATAGGGAAAATTCAACCGCATTGCATATTTTGTACACGGCTGCTTCACTTTCATCGTTAAGATTTTTGCTCTATGTTAGGGTATAGTCACGTCTTAAAGGCTAACTGATTTTGATTTTTTTAATCTATATTAGGACGTTGATCGTAGATGAAAATATCTTAATTTGAACTCTTTTTAAAACATTTTCATGGAATATATTCAAACCTTTCTGATTCCATCTGTAATAAAAATAAATCTCAAAAGAAACTAAATGATATCGAACCATACAATCAAATGGTTTATTTTAAATAAAACATTTACATTTAAAAAAATGACTACACTGATGTCTAAATTAGAGCTTTGTCTCTAATAAACGGGAATCCTCAGACAAATCAGACATTCCGATCAAAAGAGAAGTATATCATTAATCGGTAAATTTATGACACGGCGTTTTTGAAAGGAATGTTTTAATGACGTGGTCTATTTTTTCTCAGGTTTTTGTTTTAAATATTTAAATACGCTGGTATTTTGTAAATTCCCACACAGAACGGATTCACGGGCTCTTCACAAATAACCGTGTTGAACCGACCATGACGATTTGGTATATTTTTTTGTACGTTGAGGTCAGATTTTGGGAAGTATCTTTTGACCAACCCATTTTATTTGGGATGAATCAATTTAGTAATAAAGCTATTTAGTTATATAATTAAAACATTTCAGGTAATAACACATCTGCCCTGATGATGGACACTGCAATGCTGTCCGAAACGTTGGCTAAAGAAGGAGTTAGCGCAACACGGCATAACACCCCAAAAAGAAATAACAAAAATACTTTTGGCCGTGAAAATCTTAATTCATATTTTTAGTTAAAACAGTTTTAATTTTAATTTAATTTTTTTAGATTACCTATATAGGTATTTTAAAAAGTAGGTGTTCTGATACACAATCAACAAAACAATTTATTTTTTTACGGCTATGATGCTAAGAACAAAAAAAAACATGTTTATACATTTTCGCAATTTCCAAAAAAAGTATACTCAAAATAGTTTAACGATTTTGCCAAACACTAAAAGCATTTTAAATTTAACCAAATCCATCTATGTTGAAATAAAACAAACTACTTTTTTTGGCTAACTTCAAAAAACATTCAGCAAAAAATAACGATCCTAGATGTTATTTTATGCCTCCTATAAAATCTACATAGGTGTAGAAAACCGCTTTCTGCATACTATTTATTATCGATCTGGGTGTTTTTGAAACTACTTTTGATAAATCACATCAAGCATTATAATAATATTGCCTCTTCAGACTTTTGAGAACTTTTTAAACGATGATGTCACAGATGGTTCGTACCGACGACGTCTAAAGAAAGAAGACATTGTAACTTCAATTTATTATTCATTCACGACCATCAAGTTCACTCATGGATTATCAGATTTTAATCAATAGACTAAAGGTCAAGTTCTTGCTTTTGAACGGGTCACGGGTTTCGTTCAAAACGGTTTCGAAGAAGACATGAATATATTATATTAAAACAATGCGTTTTAAATACTAGTCTACCTATTACGTCGCGTATACTTCTTGATACTTATAAGGTGCCTGTATAAGTATTTATTTATCAAGGAAGATTGAAATGAAGGGGGGAATCAATGTTTGAACCATCGGTTGATCCTTGTATATTCGAAATTTATTTCTAAGCTCTTCGTAGCTATGCATAATTACGTGGCTGTTAAATGATCAAACTCCTTCCTTTTCTTAGATCAAGTGTTCCAAGTCCTTAAAATGCAGTACCTACATATTCTAATACCGGTCGCACCGGAACAGGAATGCTCCTGGCTGGAGAGATACAATTGTGTCGTATAGTATTGGTACAAGTACCAAAATACTTACATTCAATTTACATATCAATCAATATCAGAACATCTAGACTGCTAGGGTACTTCGTACAAAAATCATGTAACTCTAAAGTCAAACCCATCAACCATTGTAACGATAGAATTAATAATAAATTCTTTATTCTATGATTAGGACGGAGACCGCATATTCATTTTAATAACAAAGCTTTGTTTTAAGAAACGCTTTATATGAAAGGCAGCTAAAAACTGTTCAGTTCAGAAAGCTTTCATACAATGGGGGAAGACAAATATTTGTGTAGGTTGTATATAAAATATAAAGACGTCAGCGAAAGTGCTCTGTTTTTAGTAGCAGGAAATAAATGAATGGTCGATTGCCGACGACAAGCAAATGTTTAGTTTTTCGGCTTCAGGCGTTGACTTTTCTATCTCAATCTAAAGCCTTCGGGTTTGAATAAATAGCTTTATGTACTAACAAAAACGCTAGATTATTATTTGTGAGGGTAAAGATGAAAAGCCAATTGTAGAGAATGTGTTACCACCTCGCATTGTATTTGGAAAATATTGCAAGTTTAGGCAAAATAGTTACTGCAAAAGAGTTATTAAGTTTGATTCTGAAATGTGATTCAATATAAGCTTGAAATTGCATCTACCGAGCTACACCCATTAGCGTGATTTGTCTATGGCTGTGTGGAGTATTTTCAAATTCTTGTAAGAAAATGTACAATAAATATTTAAAAACGTTCATTATATTATATTATTAACATCTTCCGCTGATTGTTGTGAGTTGTGGCCAGTTGAAAAAATAAGCATAGGAAACAGAAAAAAGATTCGATCGCATCTAAGAACTGAACCCAGGACCTTAATCTTGCCGGCGCTTTGCTAAAGCAATTATGCTCGTTGAAAGTTGTAGGTATAGGTATTATAATAGGTATCTTAGAGCACAGCAGACAGTTCTAAAAAGAATAACCTCTTATTTTTCTTATCCACAAATCGTTTCCAAATCACTATCATCTATAATTCAAACTAAGATAAAACATGAAAAAACATACACACAGATGAAGCTTGGGACAAGCGAAACCCGGTTGGCTATCGTTATTGATTCAAAAATAAAGTGGTGTCTTACTAAGTGTATGTTTTTTCATTCAATATGTCACACCCCAAAGTATTTGCTTCCTTCGAAAATATAAGATAAAACAATTATTTTTAAAAAAATAAAAAAGATTTTTTTTCTGTTACAAGTAGATAAATGAGTATTGATAATTTATTGAGATTCTCTTCAAATCAGTGGTAATCTCGTTAAAAACGGGACAGCAGGTCGCTTCATAATAAAATGTTAGTAATTGAATATATCGGAACATGTGTCAATGCAACTGCGTTTGCCCCGTTAATATATCATGACGAAATGCGAAACTATGGTGATTTTCATGAACACGTGTTCCGATGTCGCATTAATACATTTCTTGTTTACTAAAAATTTGTAAAATGAATCCTATCAATTCATTCTTAAGGGCCTGCAGTCCCGTTTTTAACAGGAATCCGAATAATTTGAATATTTTTTTTTAATAAATTAGCCATATTTTAAATCAATAAGTTTTCTCCTTGCGGTATGGCAAACGAATGTTTCATAAGTTTGCGATTAAGAAAGTTTAGAAGAAATAACGTTGGTAAAATATTGGTATTTAAGGTTCTTTCTTTAAGTTATTTTATTAAAACTTGTTTAACATAGACAAATACTGCATACCTATTGATAGAAGTAAGAAATTAAACTAACTAGTAGTTGTGTGAGTAGTACCTACACCTCGCGAAATGTTGATTATTCCGATTTGACAGCTCGCAACTCTCGTACGAACTCTGGCGAAGAAAAAGGGCACTATCCAACACGGCTACCATCTTGTTAGGAATGACTGGATACGGAACACAAAAAAAAATTATAGACAGACGAAATTGAGAGCGCTCGATTTAAAACAGGACTTTGCTACGCTCAGTCAATGATTCGGAGATCGTGTATTCGATGCACGCCAAGTACGAGAAGACATGTGTATTTTCGTTCACCGTGTTGAAATTTCATGTCGGGCAACACGATAATTTTATAATTAATCTGTCAACAACTATTAATATTATGGGTATTTAGGCAAGCACTCGTTTTATGCACTTTCAATCTTTCCGACATGTATTCGATTCCTAATTCCGTACATTTATAAAATCTAAGAGAGAAATCGGGTTAAGCAAAGCTTTTAGCAAAATCTCTGCCTTTGGAATATTTCTAAGCTGAAAGGAAGTTAATTTAGGATCCCAGCTTTTCTAATAGAAATAATGTTTGTTATTTAAAGTTTATAAATTTTAATGTATTCACGTAAACACGGCCTTAGAGAGCGGTTAATTATTATAAATTCGGTATAGAAGCCTTATTTTAAATGTGGTATGTTTAGAAGGATGATAAAAACTAAAATAATATACAAAAGCGTACTCTTTACGCAAACAAGTCTATGTTCTCTTTATTCGTATAATACAACATATATTTTAATAACATATTATATTTAACTGGTAATTTATTTAATAAAACGGAGAAAGGAACTCCAAGGACACGATATTATTAGTTCACTAACGTTATTTGAAATAATACGAAAAAACCTACAGTATTTTGTTGAGTATATTTGAAAAAAAAACAAATGTAGTTATTTTATATCGACCACCATAACACGGGGCATGTGCTTAGCATGGTGGTCGAAAAATCCTAAATGCATGTAATAAATAATTTCAATGAATAAAGAAACATTAAAAAAAAGTCCAATTTTAGATAGATAATTGTATTTGTGTTGCGCCCTTGAGGCGATTTTGAACAAAAACAGCGCTATAAAAATAATCAAAATATTATTATTATTATTTTGTGAAGGTTCAGCTCAAGTGGGCTTAGTTACCTTCCCTATACATATATAAAACAGCGTTATTATTTATCTATAGCGAAGATATTTTTATAGAAATGATGGAGGAAGTTATGGGAAGGAAAAAATGTCCAGGAGTGAGTTACATTTATATCTCTCAGTAGTTTTTAAACGATTACTGGAAGGTAATATACGAACCATAAATATACCTACATTTTTGGCAATCTAATTGCACGTTTGCAGGAATTGTTATCGCTACTTCTTGATCTATAAGTCTAAACTTCTACCGGTATACATTCAATGAAGTGGTCATGAACTGACGTAGGTACTTAAATGACAATATTGTTTTCAATTTATAACAATTTTTCCAAATTTTTCGTAAAGTTACGCTGCAAGACTTGGTATTTCGAATCGAGTGATGTCCTTTAAGCGAACATTCCAAACTGGTTGCAGCAATCTGCCCGGTGCATCGACTGTAAATTTGAATAACATTTTTCTACCCATCCTTTTCTATCCTCCGTTCCTTTCTTCTCTCACTATAAACCTCCCTCTTTCAACTCTCATCTTTGTATCTTTAATTCTTCCTTTTATCATCTCTCTTTCTCTCCGCCAAGGTGTTTCTGAATGTAGCATGCATGACTCTCCTTTGTTTCTGTGAAACTGTTTGTAAGAAGGTCAATAATGTAAATGTGTAAGTATTTTATTCACGAAGACAGCTTTTGGCTTTTGAAGCGAGAATTGTGGAAGCCTAACAAAAATCATTCGTCTTACAGAATGGTTACGCCCCATAGTATCAATGTTGGCAAATTTTGTTGAAAACTATCGTGTAAACAAAGGGCTGTATTTTGCATGAAAAGCTCTGAAAACATGTGTAGGTTACCCTAACCAAAATCATCCAGCAGAAGTTAAATGTGTTGATTCTCCATTCAAAAAATATAGGTACATCCATGGTTATCAATGAGACCATTTTATTTCAGATAGTCTCACGTTTTGTCTGGAACAAGGCACGATGTCAAGATCTGCACGATTTGTATGACGGATGGTCCTTTTCTGTATCAACTGAAAATTATTAAAACGTTAATACACATTTTTAATGAAGACCTCCCGTAATACAGCGATACGGGTTTAAAACTGGCGTTCATAAAAAAATGTTTTTATTGATAAGAAACTTACTTGGGCTTCGATCAAAAGAGGAATACCCATACCTTCTTTAAGAGTCTACCCACTTTACCCATTTTGTTATCAGAACTTCTGTAGTATAAATAAATTGTATTTTTTTTATGAAAACATTCATCTCATTTTCTACGAGGATCGAGAACCTTCGATAAGAAATCTACAATTATCCCATCCCTTTAACTAAAACTTGGAAAGGCAAACCAACTATTTTACTGATAACCCACTATTTGTATTTTGAATTTAATAAACGCTAGTCCTATAACGTCCAATACCATCCTTATCCTCATCCACAAATTATAAATATCTCACCAAGGATCGCCCCTTTCGCTTTATTGAAATGACTAAACATCCCGGAGTCCGAAAGGGAGAAGCAATGTTTCCGAAAATTAGAAAACGGTTTAAAAGGGTAGTGCCGGGAGATATTTCATTTCTTAATTACTGAGCCTGTCCTTATTTGAGGGCTCGTTAAGGCCCGACCAAACAAACATCCCGAATTGATAAAGTCTACATTAATTACGATAACGGAATAAACATTTAGCAACTTTGATATCCATATTGCAAACATAAATTCCCTAATGCGGGGAATGCAAATGGCTCAGTTCCATTTAATTTAAACCGCGGGTTCTTAATTAAAATGGATACCAACTTGTAAATTATATATAAAGGGATGTGATTATGTAAATTATTAGCCTCACTAACCTGTGTCTTAATCTTAGCCCTATTCAACCTAACCTTATCAGAAAATTAACAAATTAATATTTCGTTTTAAATTTTATGTAAAAGGGTTTCTCGTTCATAAATAATGTGTATACTTCATGTTGTTCCTCTACCCAGAACAAGTGGGAAGATGGCATCTCCTATTTGCGAAGTCTGTAAAGTATACAGTAGGTATAGAAGAGGAAGAAGTTGAAGGTGAAGTTGGGTCTGAAAATTTAGATCTGATGAAATACCAACGCTAGCTACTGAATAAAACTATTCAGTTTTATTTCACCTTTCTCAAAACAAGTCTTCATTTATCAGAACTAACGCAGATTTAACTAAGGATGCTCTTCCGGTAAATAATTCTTCAAAAACCGGTCGACATTTGAAATAAATGTGTTAAAACAACGGAATTTTATGATTTGTTTAAATGTGTTTTTTTCCGTTCATGCGATGGTAAAATTTCTAGAATTTTGAATGGACAAAAAATAACTTAATTTTTTATAGAATACGAGACATCATTCAGTTTCTGGTTAACTTTTTGTACCACGTAATGGGTATTGATTTTATAACGCGATTCCATAGATTATAATTCTAGGGAAATTTCAGCACAGGATAAACTTCTAACAATTATCAAGCCAGCCAAAATTGTCGACTTTTTTAAACAGTACTCCCAGCGTTACTTAATCATACTTTGAGTATCGTTAACCCTTGCGTTCGCAAGTTTGTTCCCCGGTCCAATATTAAAGGGGCCTTACTAAACTTTTAATGATTAGCGCGGGGTCATTAACATCCACTGGCGGTGCAGGCGAATCGATTAAGGCGAGGAAGTGACGAAGAAACTTAACAAATAATAATAATGAATATTTTTTCGTCATCCTGCCATGGAGTTTTGACGGGCGTTGACGGCCGTTGACGACCTCGGCGGTGAAAAGGTTAAAAGCGCTATTAGAACGCGAGTTCCGTTTTAGTACGACGACAGGGTGTCTTATTTTTATAGAACACATAAATAGTCTAGGTGTCACACATCAGATCTATGGTGAACATTCAAGGGCTATTTATCGAACCGTTTTACGCGCCAGATTCTATAGTGAACGTTAGAATCACTTCAATACATTTTTTATGTGTTTATTTAAAAATATAATGTTACATCATTAGCAGAAAATATATAACAATATACACCATGAACAAATGAATGATATCCCTCTCTGATGATATGACTCTAAATTACTTCCCATGAATTTTTTTGGAAGATACTGGCAGAATCGCCCTGGTGTAAGACCATCAGAATTCAAAAATTATTTGAAATGGCTTTTCTTTTCCCAATTTCCTTCTCACCTCCAAATACCTCCAGCCCCACAATATACCCCAATAGGGAATGCCATGGTCTCTCTGGCTGGCAGCGGTTGGAACTCTTGTGTGGTTTCACATTTAAAAAATTCAACGTTGTTACTGTAATTATTATTAAGGAAAATTAATATTTGGTATCTATCTACCATATTATAATCTACATCTCTAACAACTAACTAACTAACTAACTAACCATCACGCCGTTTCCCCGCAGGGGTAGGCAGAGAGGACGGACCGCCAAACAACTCGGTCTTGGCACACACTCCTTGCCTCATTCACATTCATACATCGTCTCATACATACTCTTCTATTGTTCTGACTCTTGACATGGCCCGACTCAAGTATCTGATTCACTTGGTCGTGCCATGTCTTCCTCGGGCGTCCCCGACTTCTGCTACCATTCACATTTGCATCGTATATTCTCCTTACACTCCTTTCTTCGCTCATTCGCTCTACATGCCCAAACCATCTAAGCGTCCCTTTCTTGATCTTACTCATTACGCTTACATCAGCCTTGCACTCTTTGCGGATATCCACATTCTTCACACGATCATACCTACATGGTTTTAACAACCTTTTGGCATTATCTCAATCCGACTTATTGGAAGATCTTTGGAACAATAATATATAGATCTATTGCAAGAAAACAATCTTCTGTAGCTTAGACTCTAGACCGGCAAATCCATGATCATAATTACGCTAATAGTATCAATACAAGTAGTGTAGTACATCAGACGTAATACATAATAACGTCGAATCGGATACATAACATCTACCACAATGAATAATGTTTCAAATTAAGATATTCAATTGATTTCGCTGATAAATATCGCCTTCAGCTTACGCTGTGTTTTCGGGATTAGTTAATTGCGATCGTACAAGCTACAAGTAGTACAAATTTAATACATAGTTGATTAAGATATCAACAGACTGGCATGATTAATGCCAACTGTCTTAGGAGCGGCCTCTCTGAACTGGGACCGTGATAAACCAGTTCTCATGAAATATGTTCATATTTAAAGAACACGAATTGCCCGACTTGTTTCACGATGATTAATCATTTGACAGTGTTTTAAAATGTTCGAGATAAAGGCCCGGTTGATCTCGACTGATTTCGTGTCAATAAAAACATATTTTAAAAATGGTAACCTGTGGTTAAAATGGTATCCTTCGGTATACCTGGGGTTAAAATGGTATCTTTCAGTATACCTGTGGTTAAAATGGTATCCTTCGGTATACCTGGGGTTAAAATGGTATCTTTCAGTATACCTGTGGTTAAAATGGTATCCTTCGGTATACATGTGGTTATAGTCGCAGTCATTAAGTCTTACGTAAGGCATTTATTTTTTAAACTGTCAGGTATAACATTGTCACAGTAACAAATCGTAACAATAAAGTGGTTAAAATATCTGCTTTCTGTAGCAGTGAAAACTCTTCAACGGTGAGCTCTGGCGCTATGAAATTTTAACAGCTTCTAAGCATTCACAAATGCTCTCGAAATAATAGTAATAATAATTTTTAATTAAGATAATATTAGGGATTCTTAAACGAAAATTAGAAATCGATAATATTGTCTGCAATAATTAAAGGTTACAATTTGAGGTCTTACTCATTAAGTTAAGTTAATGTAATAATTATTAATCTGAAACAACTATATAAATTGAAAAAATAAATGCCGCCGACGGGAATTAAACCCGGAGTCTTCTGATTGCCGGTCAGGTACTCGCGTGTATTTTTTCTCGGAGGATTTTTTCAATTTTTGTTTCAGGTTATCAAATATATTACTTATCGCTTTAAAATAATAAGTTACATTTATATATATATATATATATTTGTTTTTTTTTTAAATGTTAACAATTAAATTAATTTGTCATTGGATCGTACAAAATACCCATTCAATGAAAACAATGTAGATTAATACCTTCGTCAGTTTTTTTCCAAACAGAAGGTAAATACATTATGATTGATGATCCACGTTTACTATATTCCTTATCAAGAATATGATGAGGTAAAACGTCATATTTATTGCTTTTTTCGATAAATTCCCAATGATACGACACAACGGATGCCGAGCGCCGCTATTATTTACCCAACGTATTGAGGCAAATATTAAGCGTATCTAGTAAAGATAATGTTACTTGACGAAATTACACATACCAATACAATGCCAGAATGACACACAGATGGAATTAATTAAACGTGGACAAAAAACCTAACTTAACCTAATATTTGGTTTTTTCTTCGGAACATTTATTTTATACATACGCAAAAATTTAAACGTATGAAACAATTTTTTGACGTGTTTTATTTCAGTGAGTACGTATAATTGAAGTAAGTCTAATTCTCTCGACGCGTTATTTCGTCCATGTGTAATTACGGCCGTGTGTAATTCTGGTAGTGTAATAATTGTGCAATTTTGTACTTCGTACTGACACCCAAAGATAACACTAGCTGATAGCCTCCTAGCTCAATTCCATTTGAACTATTTCAGTACAGCGGAAGGAGGGTAGTTGTTTGTCTCTACTAATGGCGATTCCTTCCTTTTGCCTCACTTTTGTATTATCAGATGTTGTTGATTCGTTCATTCGGCGTCTCTATACTTTTGAATAGTAAATAACTCTCATCGTAAGCATTTACAGAAAGGTGAAAAGGTCAATGGTGAAATAGTTATGTTTATTAATTGTTTATCACTGTACTGATAATGTACGTGATTGACACATATACAGGTTTGTGATTGACAAATAGTTGAATTTTATTATTTGAATATAATTGGTTTTTTAGTAAATATTTTTTTCTCTAACGAGAAAATACAAGGACTCTAAGTCTATAATAGCCGGGTAACATTTTAAACACTCATATGAGATAAAAAATGTGTTTGAATAAAGAACATTGACTTTAAATACAAGGCCTCTACGTCTATAATAGCCAGGTAACATTTTAAACACTCATATGAGATAAAAATTGTGTTTGAATAAAGAACATTAAATTTAAATACAAGGCTTTTAAGTCTATAATAGCCAGGTAACATTTTAAACACTCATATGAGATAAAAATTGTGTTTGAATAGATAACATTAACTTTAAATACAAGGCCTCTAAGTCTATAATAGCCAGGAAACATTTCAAACACCCATATGAGGTAAAAAATATGTTTGTATAAATAACATTAACTTTAAATTCAGTAAATTTAAATGATTCGCCACTTGATGGAAAATAAGAAACTATAAAATCAAAAATAAAACGGTCTTCAAATGTTTCAAAGTTTCATGATAGAGAGTTTTGATGCTTCATATTTATTTATTTATTTAACCCCTATTAGGCTTTCACATAACGATAACAAATTAAATTGTTACCAACAGTATAACACAACTAAAATAAACTTGTTAAGTTATTGACACTCTAACTTTAAATAACCCTTGAAATTTATATACGAGTAATAAAACTTAAAAAAGACATTGTGTCATAATAATATGTTTTCATGTTCATGCTTAAGTAAGCATATGCATAAATTACTATTACTCGTTATTTACATTAACTAAGTGCAGTCCCGTTTATAACATGAAAACGTATAATTTGGCCAGTTTTTTAACCCTTGGGACCTTCTAAGACCCAAACAGTCCCAAATGCCGTGCGCGCATTATACTCTCCTAAGACCATATTTGTCCCAGAACGACCGCACATTATTAAAATGCATATATCTCTCTTACTCTCATCTAAAAAATAATTATTTCTTTTATGTCAGAAAGAGAACGAAATAGTGCTTGTTATTGTCTTTGAAATAATGGAAGCTTGTAGAAGGTTCGATCCGTGCAAATCAACAACGTCTCAAGGGTTAATAAATTAACAGTATTTCACATCACTACGTTTGCTACGTGGGATCATTCGTGACGAAATAAAAAAAAAATAATAATAAAAAAACGCGTATTATGTATTTGAAAAACCAAGTTTTATAATTATGTTTTCACAATTCCCTCAGAACTTTATGAAACCGTGAAATAACAGCTTATATGTTTATATATAACAGTTTATTTGCAGACTAAAATATTACGTTTACTATTTCGCCGGCAGCTAACTATTCAGTTTTCAGAAGATATGCTCCCGGAACGTTCTACATCATAGACTATCTGGTTCCACTTATTCTAAACTACGTTCTTCGGCAGTCGTGGAACTTGCATATATCTATATATCCCGCTCGCGAGTTCCACAAAGGCTATTTTCTACAACAACTTTTCTCGCGCTGCACAAAACGCTGCATTTTTCCGCGCTCTAGAATTATCCTCGACTACGTTCCACTATTCCATTCGAACGGAGTTTCATGATTTCCACAGATGTATATTTGTCCACACTCTACGAACAATCCACAAAGTAGCTTTTATTCGTTTTTAAATCTTCAAAGTAGTTGTTTATTGTTTTGTTACCTTTCAGTTTATCTCCTGAAACGATGTTGTTTTTTTTATGTGAATCCGCACAAGATTCCCAACAGCTCCCAAATTTCGGCAGCCATTGATTATAATCAATGATTATTGATGATTTCAGCCTTTGAATTAACTGATTTTTCTATTAAATTTAAGATTCAGCCCTATAATAAGTATGTTTCCCGCTATCCCAAACTCCCCACCCTCACTTCCCTCCCGCAACTGACACTGTCTCTCTCTGTTTTTTATCTCTTTCTCTCTTAACTATTGGTTTATATATATATGTGTATTATTCTGTATGTGTTAGTATTTTTATAACAGTCCTGACGATGGTACGGAGGTACCGAAACCGGTAGACTTTAAAATATCAATAAAGTGACTTTAAACAAAGTGTTTTCTTTTTTATTATCAATAATACACACAAAAATCAGCATAATTTATTACAAATTTTAATCATTTTTCTTTGCAATCACAACTTTGCCAGTAGCAATGTCCTCGACTGTACACGCGTTTTGGCATAAATGTACATTTACTTTCTTGAGTTTACTCACTAAAAACAAAATGCCTTTAGTAAAGTCGAAATTCATTTTTTTTTTCAAAACAGGCCAGTTTAAACGCGATATGCCAAAAACAATGACTAAGCAACGAAGACTTTAATTAAGGCTTGGCATCAAGTTTGCACTACGTGCACGGCGTTCCCTAGTTAGGTTCTCAACTCTACTACTCTCGCTCTCTTTTATGCTTTCATCACGCGGCAAGAACTCTGACATACCCGATGTAAATAAAGCAAATAAACAAAGACAAAGCACAACTTGGCAAAACTCTTCCTGTTCTCACACTCGGCCATGATACGGTTCTCTGCATATTACGCCAGTGCTGTAGGAACTAGGAACTGGGTAGAGCTTTATGTGTAGATGTGTAACACCTCCCGTAGTGGAAAATAGCTTAAGCTTTGTTTTTCCTACCTTGGCTCGAATCGCTTAAGGTTTTTTTTTCCAAACGGGATAGCTCTCGAGGTGTTTGCCTTTTTGAAAAGAAATGCCAGGCAATTCCTCAGTGTCGATGGACCGAATGACTCCGAGATCTTTTCGAGCGCAATTGGATTTTCAAATTTCAATTTCACAGGCGAGATGTTATTTCGATTTTCCTAAGTAATTTAGTTCATAAATGTATATTTAAAATCTCAAAATATATTTTAAGCATCGTGATTTATGTCAATCAGAGAAGTATCAAGCCAAAGTTCTCAAAAGCAGACGGTTAAATAGTAGCATTTTATGGAATTGATGACTAATAATCAAATGACAAAGACAGACAACTAATTTCGATTGAAACTTGAGCGAAGAAGTCAAATTTACGCCATTTGTAAAAAAACTTGGGTGTGGGTTTTTCTAAATTTTTAATAGTATCATCAAAGTTGTACGTGCACACCAGAGAATTAAATTAACAAAAGTATTTTATTATTTTTTTTGGTAAACTAATGTTTAAGACAAGATTTTTTATGCATAGCACAAAGGGTAACAATTATTTTACAAGCAATAATTATTTGCCTGAAACACTCATCCACATTGAAAAATCTCCTGATAAAAGATACATGACGCCAACGGGACTCGAACCCGTGTCCCTTCGATTTCCGGTCGACAGCTCTGACCACTGAGCTATGGCGGCTTATCTCTTATCCGCGAAATAATTCAATGTTTCATTCAACAATTACTGCTTGTTACATTTTTTCAAAATTATTTTACACGGCGAGGTAATTAATTTACACAATGAACTGTGCAATTATGAAAAATTAATTTATCTCAAGGCGCCTTATATTGTCTGTCATACATTTCTAACATTTCAGTTAGAAAAAAAAATCTGGGCAAAACCGAGTAGAATAAACAAAACATTTATGCTGTATTTAACTTACCTGAGCGTACTTTTAATCGTTTCAATTGTTTGTATAGATGTATAAAACAAATTTTCTCTTTCCTAAAAATTCCAAGAAAATATTTTTTTTGTGACATTACACCCTGCATCGTATTTACTTTAAAAACAAACACAAATTAGGTACTACCGTATTTTATAGCTCGTTCCAAACCCATTAAATGAATAACTCAGCCCGGAAAGTTCATTGGCTCCGGCTACTTTGTATTTGTGTGTTGTGGTTTGCGTCTTATCTCATCCATCAAAAATAAACTAATCGGAGATTCGAATCTTCAGCCGGAATTTTCTAATCTGGTTTCTGTATGATTAATTGAACCTTTGGCTAGGGATTTCTCGCATTAAATTATTATTCATAATAATACACACGCATATTATGTGTGTGAAACACGTAGATATTTTGTGTCGATTTTATGATTCTTCGTAGGGCTTGATTATTTATGTTTGAGTTTATTATTGGCTTTTTGGCGTGTTTAAATTAAATTTTATCATTTTCCTACTGAAGTAATGGAAAAAATGTGATACTTATCTCTTTGTAAAAACCTTTACGACTTTAATCATAAATTCATATTGATATAATTCATATTTCAATTCATCAGCAAGATATCAAAAAACTATCAAAATCCCAAAACTTAATACAAAGCACACACAAAATACCTATCTCTATCTAGGTATAACATATTTTAACATCCTTCCATTATATCTAAAAAATATTGAAGATATTCAGGAATTTAAAATAAAATTAAAAAATTACCTAAAACTACTATAAAATAATAATAATAATAATAATACTTGGATGACTTGTATAGCGCCGTTTTTGTGCAAAAACACATATCTTGTCAAAAGTCCATATCTTACTCTTATTATTATTTCCTTCAAATCTTGAAACTGTATTATTGATAAATCTTGCGTATTTCTTACTTATCCCTTTGGTTTTGCAAATATATTATTTAATTACTTACATGATTCCATATAATTGAGCTAGGATTCACTCACCAAACACAAGAGCATCGTCTCTTTATGGTGAGGAAAAGCTATTATTATTTACCTTTATAAAACTATATAATATGTATAATTGTATATTTATTGTAAAAAACCTACAAATATTAAAAAAAAAAAAAAAATATATATATATATATATATATATATATATATATATATATATATATATAAGTTAAATGGAAAATAAAAAAAGTAATTGGTATAAATAAAAAAAATGTTTGGATAACATTTCCACGTCATTTTCTATAAATGTCAGTAAACTGATGTTTTAGAAGGAAATAATGCTCTTGGCATAATAATAATAATATTTACTTTATTTTTTATAAGTTAATTATTTAAAGATGTAAAAAATCTGTTGGTTTTCCTAAATAAACAAAACAAAACAAATTTACTAAAGTATACATGAGGAATATACAAAAGGTTCCCACTAAAGAGCGGAGAGTACACATAACTACTAATCAAGATAATATTATGTATCGAAAAATTGATTCATCTTTAAATTAAGTTTATTAAGGTTTTAAAATATTTCTTGTTTTAATTGTTTGTTTAAAAAACATTTGAATTGGACCATAAACTATATTTTTCGAAAAAATTTAATTTATTTTGTTAAAATTTATATGTCTGCTGTTTATTTATAACAGAAAAGGTAATTACCATTTCATTTATTGTGGACTTGTTACGTGTTATGCTACGTATAAACGCACATATATATACGCACACTTAGAAGTCTAGCGTCAAATGACGTTCCAGCCATACCAACCAAGTCTTCATTTGACTGGCGTAACTACCAACATAACGGATACATATCATCCTGCAAATTGCAATGTGATGACTATTTTTTTAATGATAATTGAGTTTTCTCGACTTAGTCTATACCCAGGCGATTTATTATAAGAATCATTTGAGTGTTTAAATGATTTCAAATTCACTAATAACAACAACAAGTAAGCCAAAGTTAACAATATATTTGCTCAATACAATATACAGGTATGGTAAATAAAATTTACTGTAAAGTAGGTAGGTACACCTTAAGTTTTCTTACAATACGCATCAAACCACAACCGAACATAACTGCATAATTTATTTTTCGTAAAAAATCACTATCACAATTTGATTAAATTAAATTTCCCCTGTGACACCTCTGATGTGTATCTGAACTCATACCTCAATCAAAAGCTCGCGATGTTATCAGCAACAGCAGAAGCGGGTCCAATGGGCTATCTGCACTTTTCAATCAAGGATCACTCCTGCATCGCAATGCGAGGAACGAGAACTCTTGACAATCTATGTGTACACTACTTGAGTACTTTTTCACTTTAGTTTTCATGTTTATCATGTTGTGAAGATGTTTTAAGCTTTTAAATTCTGTATTTTGAATTTATAAAATTTACACAGGTTTCTTAATCGTGTTTCTTAATCAACGTAATCATTTTCAACTCGCAATATCGTCTGTAATAGAGCTTGATTAATTTTCAGGTATGTAGGTAACTTCAAGTATTATAATAAATATATTGGTGCACTTACTTCATCTTTAGACATAATATAACAAGACTGTCTGCGTGACATAGAGAAGAAATAAATCTTTTAATTATGTACGTCAATCAAATAAAATCAAATATCGAATTGTTATCTTGAACTCCCTTCTCCCCTTCTTGTAAGATCGTTTTTTATACTGAACCGTTTATTAGATAAAGCTTACAATCCACTTGATAAAGCCGTATCAATTTTGATTAAAAGCATCTCCAAATTAAATAAATATTTTTCCGTTGGTCCAACTTTTTGTATAATTGCATTTTAACACACGTCGTTGAAACTGAAATTATTCACAATTAAGCAACCATCTTGATTTCGCTTCGAATTTGTGGAGGAGCTTTCGCGAGTTTAGCGCCTCTTGCGGCAACTTTGAACACTTTTGGAAATGGGAAATTTCGGGTAGGAATGAGGATTTTCGGGAGAGAGAAAACATCCAAAGTTTGAAGTGGTAATCAGGAATCAAGATGACGCGAGTTCAGCTCAGAAGGAACGGGGGTATATTTAGGTTAATAAGCAACAATCGCCCCTGGCAGTGTATTAAATATTCTACCCCTAAATTTAACAAGGGTGTCGGTGGTTATTCGACCGATTTTCTGGATTTCAGGTGTAAATTTAGCTAATTTACATGCAGAACTCACTTCAACAATTAAAAGGTTGTTATTTCCTTTCGGTTTTGATATTAAATACGCATATTTGCTAGCAAATCCATTTAATATGGTTTATTTAAAGATTGTGGAGATTATGCTTTATGCTAAAAGTAAGTACACGATTAGCAAATAAATATGAAAATTACATCTACTTAACTACTTAGGTACATACGAGTCTTATTCTATCATCTACTTTTTTTCTATTTCAGATTACACATTTCTTAGACAGAGTTATTCTCTATTTAACAATACAAAGATATCTACAATATATTAAGCTATAATTTCAGATTTTTCACGGAAAAAAGTTAAGCGGTGATTAATTTTTGGGTTACTATGCCATGTTTATTGCCGGCTTTGATTCCAATGTCCCGCTCCGTTGGGAACACGGCTCAGATACCTGGGAAGACACATTGTAGAACCAGAAGCCATAGCCACATATCCAATGACAACCTTGGTAAACTTTATAAACGGGACCGGGTGACTGTTAAAGGAATGAGGTATAATGGGAGATAGCACAATGGGCCAATGCCTTAAGTGCTCACGGGAACCTTACTAAAAAGTCTCATCTTAAAAAAAAAATCCGTATCGTTTTCCTCGTCTCGTTTTTAATAGGAATACGAATATTTTTGAAGAGATTTTTAATAAACTAAAATTATTTTAGATCAGTAAGTTCTCTCGGTGTGTTGACTATTATTCCACACTCATAAAATCACAGAATAACATTATTTTAAAGGGCCATTATAGCACACAGAGCAGACATCACAGGTTTCAATCACAACTCTTCACAACTGAGATCTTCTCTGAAATCTGAATGGTGTTTATGAAGAAACGCATGTATTATTGTAGCGCAGTGGCTTAACGCACCTGACCAGCACTCAGTATGGGTTCGATTCCCGTCGGCGTCATTTATTTTTTCTTGGAATATTATTAGAATTAATATTTGTGTTTCAAACTAATAATTATTGCTTATTTGTTATTCTTTATTTATAAAAAATTTGTAAACATAAGTTTATCTTTAAAAATTGAATGATATCAGTTTTCAGTGGCATATTCCGAGAACATTTCACCCGGCCGTTATTTGTGATTGCGAGCTGCCTATTCCAGAACTTTTAATTACCGTGGTATTTTATTACCGAAGCTGTTATTCAACTGAGAAAATTTTAACAGCTCTTAACTTTTGGTTCTTCCCGTTTCAGAAATATTATTTCTTCGGCAGTTTACGGCTCTTCCCCTATGTCACATCGTTATTTCATTTCCCTTCTTGAAATTATTTCAAGTATCTGGCAGTCGTACAAAATGACGTCTTACTCTATCTTGTCACATTAAATAATTTTTAACGATACATTTTTAACGAATTATCACTCTAAGTACTCGTGCTTCTCTATATCTACTCTTTATCAGCCTTAATTATAAAGAATCCCTTATACGCCTCTGTAGCGTCGATATATCTATACGGTGAAGAGGGCCGTATACTGCTTGGGTTAAAATCTTTATTCATAATAATATTCTTGCAAGATTTTTTAGAGTGGCACCACTTTGTTCCAATCTTCAAACACACGGTCATTTTCGCATTTCGCGTTTAGTTGCTAACTTCACATTTCTTCTGATGATATTTACGATGTCATTGACCCGGTCTGTTTTTAATTGCTTTGAGATTTGGCCAATCCGATGATCCGTTCCGTATTTGCTTTGATAAATCGATATTTCGATTAAAAATATTCCTCAGACAGTGCTGCAAATGGGCACTACTGCCTTTTTTTCATTTTCATTGCGCGGCCGATCGATATTTGTCAAATCAACCAGATTGTTAACAAATTCTGCGATCGCCATCTAAGATCGTAATACTTTTCAATACCTGGGGATCGGTAGCTTTAAAAATATGTCGCTACTAATACTGTCGTACTACGGCCAGTATACGCAGTACGCATGCGCTTGATTATGCATAACGTTTTCTACTAACCCATTCCTATTATTATTATTATCCCCCCGTATTATATATTATGAGTAAGATGGTTAGAAGTAACCTATCAATTTTACAGAATGGAAACGACTGAACATTAGCCCTCTTACTTATAAACGCGGTGTAAATATAATACGGCGTGTAGGGTCGGAACATTGGGAAATTATTAACAGTATGTTTAAAATGGCCTTAAATCAGGTGTAAGGCCGGCTTTACCACACTAACCTTAAACCCGCGTTTAAAAATCTAAGTAGTTATCCGATTAATATCTCGTTTGAAGTATTCTTTTAAGTATAATTAAAAATACTGCTTTCAGTCGTGTTTCTGTAACTCCGGTTCAACAAACTGTAGAACTTTTGCTTTGAATTTAAGTTTCGTTTACAATTTTTAACGGAAATTTTTACTTGGAAAATTTAACTTTTTCAAAATCGGAACTGATATATTGAGAATCCTATCCCCATTGATGTATTATATTTAGATAAGACTAAATAGAAGCGAAAATATTAGTTTCACTTTTTACCACCAATTAGTCCCATTTAACCTCCAACGCTCTAATGATGAACGACCGGAGACTAATGATGTAGGTCCCCGCGCACTGCTATTCGTGATAATAGTGGTACCCGTTTTGACGAGATATTAGTTTGTAATAGTGTCTCTATGACTATGGCGTGATTTTTCACTGTACTGGGCTGTTAAAAATAACAATTGAGAAAATGCGTTGCTCGGTAATCAAAACTGTGCACGAACGTCGAAAAAGTTAAATAGTAAATTTCCATTTTAAAAAGCACATCTTATCTATCTGGAGCTTCACTGTCCGACTAAAACGATGATGAACCGAGAAAAGAGTGCAAGCACGAAAACGGCGCTATACAAATAATCCAATAATTAAGATGGAGTCGGGGTATGAAAGGAATTAAATATTTGAGCATCTCCAGAGATGACGTAGGCCCTAAAGGGAATAATTTTCCCCAGGGCCCCCTATGTGGAGTTAAAAAAAATACCGTGTTTTGGTCCGTAATATATTGGTTTTATAACCATTTTATGGAGAACATGAAGAAATAAATGTATTATTTCACCAAACCAACTGAATTCTATGTGTTACCTGAAGCCCTCTGACTAAATATATCAATTCACTTCATCACACGAGCGATAATAATCCTCCCCTGTATCATTATCATCCCTTAAGTCTGAGTACACAGTCGTTAGGTACCACGCCAAAACTACCCCTACCCCTTCGCACGACTCCAGTACTGCCGACCGTTGTTGTCAACCAATGTAGTATTGGCCTCTGAAAAATAATATAGACATCACCAAAGACGTTTCTTTACTTCCCGAAGCCACAATAAGTTTGCAAGAGATAGTATAATATATTATTATCATGTCGAGGAACATTATGAGGGTCGAAAGATGTAAACGAGAAGGTTGGAGAAATGTTTGGAGAGTTAGGTTGTTTAGTTTTGTTTCCTTCTATAATTACAGATTCTTCGGCTAGGTACCTTGTGTATAAATAAGCTATTTTTTAAGGAATATCTAAAAACTTATTTGAGTTTTTGACATATTTATTTAGGAGTGACATATTTTAAGAGAATTAAACTTATTTTTCTACTTTTATTTATAAGTATTTTAAGATCTTCTGATACAACAAATGCACATGGAGTAAATACGTATTTTTTTCATTTAGTTATCCAGATTTTACGGAACAAATGCCGTCACTCATATGTTCGACAGTAGTCCTTACCAAAGTAGTACTCTATACTCCTGCCGACACCCCGCGGAACCATTCCAGGGACATTAGTTCCCGTTTGGCTCACACTCCCCCCCTACTCAGTACCTACCTTCAGTACCTACCCCATCCTGCAGTGCACAGAAGAGAAAAACAAATGGAAGTGTGTGGTGGGGCGATTCTTCGCTTACTTCGGGAGAAAATGATGAAACATAGAAAATCTTTCTTTAACAGATGATCAATGTTATTAGTCTGCCTGCGACCTAGGATCCGAAAGGTCTTAGGTTATCAGCTGTCTTTCAAATCAGTAATAATCACACTTCTAGGAATTGTCCGCTCAGTTCTGCAGTAGCACTAGCTAAAGTTACAGTAGTAACTCTGCCACCTCCGTCACATGGTTGCTCTGCTCTGCTCTGGAGATTGTGTAAGTGTGGAGTTAGTTATCGAGCACCCATCAGTGATATCATTGTGTAACTTTACTATTATGGTACTGATTCCTCCCCACTACAGTACAACTCTTTGATGCATAGTAACGTGTGAGGAGATTCCAATTGATTTATTTTATAAATTAATCGCTTAGCATAAATGAAATTTAAGCACACACAGAATATGTTGAATTTACAGATTTGTTTTAATCTTATCACAATAAAATAATGGCATACTTACAGCCTATCGAAGAAAATATATCTACTGATAAAAAAAAATCTGTTCAAACACAGCGAGTTATTTATTTTCCAATTGATTCATTTTACTGCTAAACTTTTTATAATATTTCCAGTTTCCAATTTCAGTTGCTGTCATTATTTGTATATCCAGCATAAAATTTATATTCTGTTTAGAGATAAACATATGTTTTTGCAGTACGCATAGACAATTCTTGGTAATTGTTGAACAGTATTTTGTTTTTTTAAGTTAAAATATACAACAATATAGAAGTTGATATTTTTACTTATTCTCTTTATACCTTGCCAAGTAAGTACATATTTTTAGCATTACAAAAACCAATACTAACAATAATCGACCAATTTTTTATTTATTATTTTGTAACTTTATTTCTAATTTGAAGTCCGACTTCCTCACCCATTACCGGAGTAACAGTTTGTTACATTCAACCCTTAAAGCGCGAATGTTATTATTGTGTTCATTTCATTAGTTCTCCCCTGGATAATAAATGGCTGCATGTTAGATGCTTTGCATACTAAAGATAATGCATTTTGCCTTTATTACCTCCATTTGATACAAACCCCTTAGCTTTTGCTCTTAAGAAAGCTTTTGTCAGTGTATTTACAGTTTATTTATTCACATTAATAGCTTTGGCGCGTATTTTAAAGTACACGTGGTCTGAAAGGTATCATAAAATAAAATCGCTATAAATAGGCATCGAAATAAACGATCTCCATTATGTATAAATCATATGTACTTACCTCCTTATAATCCTGCCGCAAAATATGTGTTTTATTTTGGGTAAATCCGGGGTAGTTGGCCATAGTTTTTTTAGGACATTTGTTCTTTAGTACTAGTAAATAAAATTACATTATTCCTATTTTCAAAAAATTATTTATTTGTAAAAATATCAGTAGTTGTAGAATTATGAAAAGAGATAAAGGATGAAAAAATTACGAAAAAAAATTCAACTGGTCATCTCTCCCGGAGTATCCGGTAGAGATAGCCATACCTAATTTTTAGTTTCCCTTTCTTTGGTTTATATTTTTTTTAACGCCATTTACTTTCGGCCGCGTGGATGGCACATGTAAGAAAATTTTGTGCAGTGTTCATGCAACCAATACAAGCACAACTTACACTGTATCCAGTCTTCGGTCTTTTCAGTTTTGTAGTAAGTAGTAAGTGGTTTTGTAGTTTTCTCCGTGTGTATTATACATTGTAACTGCTCCTCCGTCCAGTTGCTACGAAGACCCACGTACATGCGCTTGTATTTGTTAGACAAGGACGGAATACATATATATTCCACTTTCACACTCTTAAAAAAATATACATAAACTACACCAGTTACACACCAATAATCTGAGCCAAACATAATGACGTCGCTACCAATTTTCAGGTTAGATACACTTCATTAATAAGTGGGTAAAGCAAACTTCTTTAAAAAAATATTTAAACAAGATGCCTACTGACGAAGGCTTGAAAATAAAATTTATTTATATATATTTTGTACATTTATTTGTAACAATTACAGGTAATATAGCCTAAGACGTTATAATTGTACCATTTATGCAGTGTATATGCAATGCCAAAAATCTCGCAAATGCGCTATAGGACACAAAAAATAAAACTATTTTTTTTATCTACTGCATTCAAAAAGCACATAGCTCTCCCCACAGGTGAGTTCATAAATAAATTAGTGCGGCTTGCTCTAATATATAGAAGATTGTGACGACGTCCTCGAGAGTGAGACTCTGGTACAAAAAAAAATAGTTATAAAACAAAAACAAAAAAATTAACTACTCACTTTTTTCGTGTTTTCTGACGATGAAACATGCAAACGTTGTCACCATTGCGAATCGTATTAACGTGTATGCGACGTCATCTGTGATTATGATTTGGAATTACGGCCCCGGGCCATCTCTCCCGTATGGCCAACTCCCCCGGGTTTACTCTAAATGAGAGTTGTATCTAAGCTAAACTAATTTTTCTTAGGTATGTCAATCTCCAGATATCTCTCATTTTTTCTTAGATATGTCAATCTGCAGATACCTCTTTTTTTCTTAGGTAAATCTGCAGATATCTATCGTTTTTCAAAGTTTTACTTCGACCAGAATGCCCCAATATTTCCATTTTGACGGTTGGGTAAAAATTATATATTTTTTTAATTATTGACAGCTGTTTTGCCCATAAATTTATGCATTTTTACAGTCTGCGATATATGATAATGTTTTTCATTTTATAAAAGCTAGTTACCCACTAAATAACACTGAATAGCTACAACCATAATATATTTTTGGCTGACACCTATCCCCGTGAATTTAAGTAAAATGTCTAAGTGGTTTAAAAGAAATGTTAACTATACGTGCAAGTTATTTTTTAGCTTTGTAAATTACCAGTAAGGCGCTTTACGAAATTTAAAACTGTTGTTATTATTTTTAAATGTTAACCGTTGTCAGCATTACACATCCATCATCCGGTGTTTTTATATTATGCAGCGAGTGTTAAACCAACAGAGTTGATATAAAGATGTTGCTCGTAAAAAGTTCAGATATACTTTTGTTTTCCTACTTCCCTGTTGAATAAACGAAACCCTTCTATTTCGCATAATTTATCTCGCTTACCTAAAATCTCACGCCGGAGCAGTTTTCCACCTTCAACATATCCTACTTAACTCATTCCGCTTTCGAAATTCGCATTTAAATTCGCGGGGTAGTACGAGTAATAGGGTGGATTTAGTATAGGTACCCACCGACCCTAGAATATTAATAATTTGGCCTCAGATAATAAACCAAGAGTGGGTTAGGGCGGGCCTAATACACATCTACAGGGAGGACGTCCATACATAGGGCACGCGTGCCCGTTTGTGATAGCACGAGTGTGCCGAAACATGCCCGCCAAATAGTGAAACGTCATCAAGTCGGCTTATCTTGGGTGCCGCCATTATACGCGGCTGTTTGCCCGGGCCCGTCGATGATTTATGGGTCTGCTAGACTCCAAGTACCCAATGCGTCGGCCTCTCTGGTCTCTCTGCCGGCCCTTAGAACAATGAGCCCCTAAGGGTGGATTCCGCTACATTTTGCAATTATAATGATTTGCTTTTTCTGTACCTCGCGTTTACTACTGTGACGCAGTATTTCATATTATGGGTTCCAAGACACGATGCAACATTCAGCCCACTGCTGCATTGATGTAAGGCAAATAGGTGTCAAAGTTAGATATGTGTGGCTTGACTCGGATAACTCAGAACTAACTAACTAACTAAGTTTTACACCAGTTCTTCTCAGAATAAAATATGTATTATATTGTCTCAATATCATGTTGGAAAGATACTTCTTTTTGCGAAAAGCGGAAAGAGTAACTTCTGTGAAGGAAAAAAGTATGAGAGGGGGCGGGGGAAGGAAGCTGGGGGTCAGTGAGTCTAAGAGTGACAGAGGTATGAATTCATCCCTCCCATTGCGGTGCAATGCGGTGTTCCGAGAGAGTCCCGCTGGAAAGGTCATAAGGAACTTCCTCAACCAGTCTCACCCGATCCGGTCTGCCACGCAGCTGGTGGGCAGAAGCATCCGTCGGCAAGACCCGAACAAACCACCCCATGAACCTGGACATATGCAGAGGAGTTGGTTATTCAAAAAATTATTCCCGGGGCGGCGGTACCCATACCAGCCTCTGAAATTAAAGGCTCCATGACTCATAAAAATAACGTTTGTGTGTATTAAGCATACAAGATTAATGCAATATACATCATGAGATGAGTTTCTCTTATCTGGAACCCACTTTATAATATATTTACATGTACAAGCTGTTGAAAGAATACAAAACAAATTCGTGATTATGTTGAACTACAACACTCTGTTAAATTATATGAATATTCTCAAATTATCAGACAGAAGAATTGTCACTGACTTGGTATTTATATATAAAATTCTAAATGATTTAGTTGATACTCCGGTATTGCTAGAATTGATAAGCTTCCGGATTCCACAACGTAATACTAGAAGTCAGGATTTATTTCAGTGCAGAAATTATGGGACTAACTATGTATTCCTCTTTGCCCAGAATACTAATGGAGGAATACAATTATACCAATTCAGTGGACATCTTCAATTTATCTTTAAACAAATATAAAATATTGTTAATGAAGCACTTCAGTTATGTACAATAAATAATTTATATTTCTTAATATCCATATGTAAAAGCCCCGAAAAAGGGCATTAATTAATTTATAAATAAAACCTTGTATGGGATTTATTTAACTCTATTTATTAATTTGTTTCTTTTTTAAATCTTTGGTGAACTCAATTTTATTCCTTGGTGAATATAAAATTTCAGCCTGCGAATTGCGAATTTGAAACGACAAACGCATCATTCGCTGAGGTTTTTCTTTGTAAACGCTCAGATAGGTAATATGCTTATTTAAAACATTTTTTTTAATAATCATAATCTAATCTATTCTTTAAAACTATTTTTTTATGTAATGTTTTAAGATTCCAGCTAGCCATCTCAGAACAGGCATTAATAATGAGAAGGATATTGTAAATACCTAAAGCATGTTGTTACAAAACCAAACCGTAAAAAACCATTGTTTTACTATCATACCTACATCTATTTTAAAATGTATTAAAAACATTTTCTAAAAAAATTGATTGGCTGATGATTGAACCTTCAACACTGCATTAATGTCATCCGATTTCAGATAATGCGTACAAGTCCTGCGTATTGTCATCGAAAACAAGTCAATCTGCCGAGTTTCAGCTTTAAAAAGATGAATTTAAAATATTATTTAAAAAATGCAGTAAGTTAATTACGGCAATAAAGTGAGTCAATCAAATCAAATAATTTTCTTGAAAACCTATATGCTTTTTAATGTTACCTTAAAAATTTAATTCTCAGGAGAAACATGAAGCATAAACGTTAATCAATTTAAATTTAATACCAGAATTATAGACTCGTCATGTCGCCACACATTTTTATATCGTTCCATGTACAGGGTTTACCAATAAGAGGTGTTATTTTGATATTAAATCGTAAAAGATCAATGGTTGCGTTGCTTGTGTGGCACGTAGCGCCGTCTTGTTGAAAGTAAACGTTGTCCAAATTAATACCATCCAATTCCAGCCATAAAAAATCATTAATCATCTCTCGATAGCGCAATCCATTCACCGTAACTGTTGATCCAGTCTCAATTTCGAAAAAGTAAGGTCCAATGACTCCGCCGGACCATAAACCGCACCAAACAGTCACACGTTGAGGATAGAGAGGCTTTTCAACAATAACTCTTGGGTTTTCCGAGCCCCAGATGCGACAATTTTGCTTGTTGACGAAGCCACCGAGGTGGAAATGGACCTCATCACTCAAGATGATTTGCATTTGATTCACTCAAGTGAATTTTAATAATTTCAATGCGTTGTTGAAGCGTGTATCGTTGCTTTTTTTATTAATGGCGTAGTTTCTACTTGTCAAATGTTAAAAAATGACAGTTTCAAAAGTAACATCTACCGAAATAGCGGGCTATTCAAAATAACACCTCTTATTGGAAAATCCTGTATCATGCCACGTCATTGTTATGGGCGGTTGACACCGCGGTTATGTACGCATTAATTTTTTTCAAGCCGTGTTTAATTGCAATTTATAATGTGGTGCTGGGAGCATGTGTGCGGTTGAGCAACATATATTATTTTGCGTGCTGCCGACGGGCGAGTGGAAGGGTTAGTTCGAACGTTACGACGCAATAAAAATATTGGTTCCCCTTCGAATAATTAATTTTCTTGAATTCGTTTTGCCTGGTAATACGCATTAACAAAAAAGATTTTGAATATTTTTTTTAGCTTTTAGAATATCTGCCTACATGGAAAAAATAAGTATTGCTAATTTATAAAGAATCTCTTCAAATTATTGGTAATCCCGTCAAAAACGTAATTGCAGGCCTTAACGAATGAATTAACAGGTTTCCTGATAAACTTTTAGTAAAATACGAATAAATTATCACGATGTCGGAACACATGTTCATGTAAAATCGTACTTTTCGCATTTCTTCATTATATATTATCAAGGTAAATGCACGTGCATGAACACATGTTCAGATATATAAGGCTAAGTATAAATTAACAAAACAAAATTTCCGCAAGCCGAGCCGCGAATTATGGGAAAGGAAGAACTTTATTCCTGCGCGGAAATTTTGTCCTATTTATATGAGGAACCCCTTAGGAATTCACTAAAAAAAATAACAGTTTACTAATAATTTGAAGAGATTATTGATAAATTAGCAACTATTTACATAGTATCTACTTACATAGTATACAAAACACATTTTTATCGGTGTTATTACGAGATACTTACATAGTATCTGCTTTGCATTTTATCGGTAGGTACAAAACACATTTGTATCGGTGTGATTAGGAGATAGGTACTTACATAGTATCTGCTTTACATTTTATCGGTAGGTACAAAACACATTTTTATCGGTGTTATTAGTAGATACTTACAAAGTATCTGCTTTACGTTTAATCGGTAGGTATAAAACACATTTTTTCTCGGTGTGATTAGGAGATACTTACAAAGTATCTGCTTTACATTTTATCGGTAGCTACAAAACACATTTTTCTCGGTGTGATTAGGAGATACTTACAAAGTATCTGCTTTACATTTTATCGGTAGGTACAAAATACATTTTTCTCCGTGTGATTAGGAGATACTTACATAGTATCTGCTTTACATTTTATCGGTAGGTACAAAACACATTTTTAATTCTAGATATGAGGTTGAACGAACAACATTTCGGTTTTACATAATTAATTTGGGTTCTCAGATATTTAATAGATTTACATTGAGAATTTTAGTACCTACCTATAGTTGCACAAGTCATATTTCACAATATTACAGTTGCTACCGGTTTCCGCACACGTTTTTTTATTAGATACCTACATCATATTAGGTGTTGCTAAAAAAAGTAGCTTTAACCTCAAAATTAAAATCAGAAAAATCGTTCTCATATTTGCTGCATTGAAAGCAGCTGCAGCTGTATATCTTAGAATATAAATAATTTATTTAATGCAACTCCTCCACGTCTGAAAGTTCCTTATCGCCGTTTCTTATTGACATCTAAATGACAAATTGTGCCGTAATAAAACAACATTATTTCCACTTACCTAGTTCGCAATCAAAGAAGACATTTAAACACTTTTAAATAATTTGTACCCCAACCAAAAGCTTTTCAGACCACTAACATAAGGCTTTAATGCACAACGGTTAAAGTCGTAAGGCCCATTACTGCCAGATATGAAGTTACCCACAATCACTGAACAAAAAATAACTAGAAATGTAATCTACTCTCATGTCCAAAATGTGCATCAGACATCAAATTATAGTTCCCTAACAGGCCAATTTGTTTGTGTACCGCCGCCCTGGGAACCACCTATTGTGTAACCAATACCTTTGCTATAAGTCATTCCAAGTGGTTCGTTGCACATGGAAAGTTAGCAGGAGTGCCCGGGAACTACCAGCTGCTTGGTAGGCTAGATCGGGAGAGACTGGTTAAGGGAGACATTTTAAACTCTCTAGCAGGGCTCTCTCGACCCTTGCACCGCGGTGGGAGGGGGATTCGTACGTCCTTGACTCCTGGACACACTAACATCTAGATACCTACCCACCCGTATTACATTTTTCCTTCCAAGAACTTCTTCTTCCTTTAATATTAATAATATGTGGATGACATATAAATATATAATATATTTCTACAATGATCTATCTTATTACTAACTTTAGTTTTCTTAGAAAGTTCCTCCACACAGCATCCAAAAAGATAACGTAGGCTCTGAGCGAAAGCAATTTCTTCAAAAAGGCCATTGAAATTGTCTGAGAAATAATTTTGGAATTTGAAAAATTTAGATCAATTTCACCCGAAATTTATTTATTTTTACTTTGATCTCTTAGGGCCGGTATTTAATAATAATAATAATACCTGGATGACTTTTATAGCGCCGTTTTTGTGCAAAAACACCTCAAGGGCGCTGTACAAACTTATAATACATTTCTACAGTGTTATTACTTAACTATTTATGGAGAAAATATACAGTACAATACTTACCTGGTAGGTCACTTGAGATTAACACTTAATTAATATTATCTAATTGTTTATTGGCGAAATTTAGATACAGGGTTTAGGAATTAATTGAAAAATTGAATATAACTGGACTTTCTCTTAGGATTGGTATATTTAATTTAAGGGTACGACAACTTAAAAAGGTAAGTTTTTAGTTTAGACCTGAATTCTGTTGGACTTGTTATGGATCTTAGTTCCGGAGGGAGTTTATTCCAAGCCTTCGGCCCAGATACTCCGAAAGCGCGATCACCAAACTTAGTATTTGGCTTGCGCATAGGTTCTATCAGTCTGCCTACAGCTGCTGATGTTGCTGATCTAAGCGTTGACTGCCTCAGACCAGTGTTTTCCGGGAAGCGTAGTTCAGAGATGTAGGGTGGGGCCATTTCATTGATGGATTTAAACACCATCCAGCACAGTTTGTACTGGATTCTTTCAGGGCACTTGAGCCAGTGAAGGTTACGAAGGTGTTCTGAAATGTGCGAATATTTTGAAACCCCGGTTATGAGCCGTGCTGCTGCATTAAACACTGATTGAAGTTTGTCAATTTGATATTTTGGAAGGCTGGCATAAATGCCGTTGCAGTAATCGAGACGTGAGACTACGTAAGAGTTGATAAGTAGTTTTGTTGCTTCTGAAGGAAGGTTTCTTCGGACAGACTTGAGTTGACTTAGGTGAAAAAAACCGGTGCTTACAGTCCTATTTATTTGATTTTTAAACGAAAAGTCTGAATCTAAATTGACACCGAGAAGTTTGACTGTTGTTTTTGGGATGATATCGCTGCCGGAAATAGTAATAGGTGAATTGTCTATGAAATGTTGACGTTTGTTTGTAGCTACCCAGAGAAACTCAGTCTTAGATGGATTGAGCTTCAGCTTGTTTGAAGACATCCAACGAGTTATTGCTTCTAGACATTCAGTTATACGGATCTTGAGACTATTGATTTCATTTGGAGCGCAGTAAAAATAAACTTGCTGATCGTCAGCGTAGCAGTGAGTTTAGTTGCCCAGCTTGGGAGATATTTGCATACGTTGGCCTGGTATTCATTCTGACATCCTAATCCGTCCTATAACACTGCTGACTTAAGTCTGTGATAGTCCACGCTATATTCTTGTGGCTTGGCCCATTTCAGCATATCGCTCTTCATATATTCCTATTTTGGGACTGTTTGGCGAGCGATACCCTAGAACAGGCCGAGCCAAGGTGCGCATAGCGTAATCTGTCAGCCCCGTTATAGTTATACTGAAATACCGGCCATTAGACACGCCCATACCCCACTTCTACCGGTTTATGTCGTCAGTGCCCAGAATCAAGTGCACTCGCAGTCAAAGTAGGTAGTTTATTTTGAAAAGTAGGCACTATCTGCATTTACCAAACATTTTGCGAACAAAGTGCATTCATTATTGAAGCTTCTATCGTGACACGTGTAAAATGCATCGCGGATAGTGCATTTTTAACCAACAAATTGTGTTTTATGTTGCGCTGGCAATTTTACGTCCATTTTTGCATTTTGCTGTTGCACTTTTAAAAAATCGTAAATATTCATATGTACATATTATCTCTTCTAAAATATGGTTTTTTAATATGTTTGCAATACTTAGGTTGGTACTTACTACTTGGTACTATAAATATAATTATGATAAGTGAGGTACGTACGTAGATAGGTTAGTGGCATCAAATTCTTTAAAAATCAAAGTCTCAAAGTCAATGAACAGTCATTTTAAGATATTTTTTTAAATATAAAATACCGCACAAGAGTATCAACCGCACAAGAGTTGCAACCAAAATGAACATTTTGGTGTCGACCAAAAACAACCAAAATATTGACTGAGGTATTGAGTTCTAAGTTGGTAGTTGTTTTCGTGCCAATTGTACACATTTGAATAATACTCAAAGATAAAGACAATATTTGCGATCATGAAACTTTTGAATTGTTCACTTTCATAATTAAACAACAAGAAAGTAGGTAACTGATTGCCGGTAATTTTGAGTTTAGCTGTTGATTATTTATGTAACAGAGATGCTGGCCCTGTTTCCAAGAGTAATTTCAACTTTCAAATGTTGCATTTGTTACGGAACCGTATTCACTGGAATAATAAGCATTCAAGTATTTTACTAAGTAAAGAAAATGCAAGAGTTTATAATACCCATACTAGACAATTCAAATTGCACGTAAAATGATAGATATAAATAGTATGGTGACCGGATAAATCATCACAATGATAATTCATCACATCTTTAAAAAGTTATATAAAGTCACGGAAAGTGATGAAACAAAAACTTTATTAACTGGGTTAAGTAGGTTAGATTAGGTTAAAATATTTTTTTTCATAGTTTCTAATGACTTTATATCACTTTTTAAAAGTGTGTTGAATTGTCACTGTGCTGAGTTATCATGGAACCGTATAATCTTCTTTTTTATCACGAATAATATAAAATTGGACGGAATTTATACCCTTTTCCCAGTTTATTATTCTGGGTTTCAAACTGTTCCTACAGCGTATTTATATTTAATAAAAATTGGTTTTAATTTGTGTCGAAAATAAACTGCGTTTTATCTATATGATAATATCTAAGTTCAGTTATCGTTTTTTTCATTGTTTGAAAAAATATTACCTCTCTAAAGCAATCTTACAATGATCGACAAACAAAACACGCATTATTTTTTATTATATATAATATTAAACCATTCATGAAATATATTTGATCTTAATTTTAATTCAATTTATGATATCTTGCACGATAGATCCATAAAATCTTATATCAATACGATAGTGTAGAAATTGGTCAGTTAGCGATATTTGCGAGCACAGTCAGAATATGGTTCCGACAGTCGGGAGACATAAGCCGCTACCGTTGTGCAAAATAACTGGCTTATTAATTATTGAAGGTGAACTAAGGAAGATCTTAGAATGAAAAAAAATCGTATACATGATCCATAGACTTCATTAATTCATCTAAGACGCAATCAATTCAGAGCGTTCAGGTTTGGGGAAGCAAAAGTCGTTAGTTATGACTAAATACCTTATTAACTAATTAACTCCCTTTTTAGTGTCAAAAAGTGCATGCGGCCTGCCAATGTATATTAAAGTTAATGTTTCAATTCGACATTGTCAATTTATTACTATTTTATTTTTTACGTAGCTATTTGATGTTTATGAATGTCATTTCATAGAAAAAGTCGCCAGTGTTGCCAGCCTACGTCGATTTCTAATTTACCGCATTATCAATATCAGTTTGGCTATTAACACCGCGACCGTGCTCGGGAAATCAAGAAGTGTTCTAAGAAGCGTTCTGTAACTATTCCGCAATCGCCTTTAACCTGAAAAAACAACAAGACATCAAAAGACACTGTATAGGAGAATACAACAAAATACTTTTCTTTACAGCTTTCAATGGCGATACGCTCAACGAGATGTGAAACATAAGACAATGTGAATCAAACAAACTATTTTAGTTTTTGTTTTATTTTGGTTACTGAAACACCAGTGCAAATGAGTGGTTAAATTCAGTATATTCAACTGTTGTGGTTTTTTTCGCTTGTCTTCAATATGGAGTCTTCAAAGCAGTTATTTTTGGGATTGTTGGTGGTGTTGGTGATGAGGATAGGATGGACTTTAGCCTTGGGACTGGGTTGGCAGACCAATGCCTTCACCAATGTGGCCACTGTTATGTCTCCGTCGGACTATGAGAACTCTTGGCATTTCTACTATGAGCTGCCATGCTGTTCTTCCACTTCTTTCGTTGGGAAAGGGAAGCACCACTTCAGACACAGAAAAGGTAAGAATTTTTATTTTATCATAAACATTTAAATATTTTCACTGCCCGATTTCAACTAGAAAAACCCGGAATGCAGCCCTACGAAAATTCTAATATTGTAAATAAAAAGGTAACGGTCGCAACTAGGAATCGAACCTTGGATCTCTGTCTTACTGAGACAACGCCTTTAACCACTCGACTATTGAGATATCATTATTTAACGTCATCTTGTCGTAACGTATCTCAACCTTAAAATTACAAATATTATCCTAAACTAATTCCCATATTTTTTCGGCTGCCATCTTTGTGTGATTACGAAGTTCTAATAAGTTACACATATTTTTTCTAGTTACTTCTTTTCTATAGTTTTCATAAAGATTGAATAATCGAAAGGATACGGGTTCAAGTCCCGTTGGCGTCATGTATCTTTTATCAGGAGATTTTTCAATGTGGATGAGTGTTTTAGGCTAATAATTATTGCTTATAAAATAATTTTTACCCTTTGTGCTATGCATAAAAAATCTTGTCTTAAACATTAGTTTACCAAAAAAATAATAATTAATATTTGACAAGTTCTAGTATCTTCACCAAAAATGTAGACAATTTATCTCTACGCCATCTAGTGAGAGAGTTAGCACTTACAATGCCTTTCTCATATAAAATAAAGTTGGTTGTTTCAGGTGAAAAAAATGCAACAAGCAGTAATTATTGAATGAAACACTAGTATATATTGAATTATTTCGCGGATAAGAGATAAGCCGCCATAGCTCATTAGTCAGAGCTGTCGACCGGAAATCGAAAGGACACGGGTTCAAGTCCCGTTGGCGTCACGTATCTTTTATCAGGAGATTTTTCAATGTGGATGAGTGTTTCAGGCTAATAATTATTGCTTATAAAATAATTGTTACCCTTTGTGCTATGCATAAAAAATCTTGTCTTAAACATTAGTTTACCAAAAAAATAATAATGAATATTATTTCATCATTATACATAGTGGTAAAGAGTACGTATGTTTTAACTTGACTTTTAAAAAAACGTTATATGTCGGCAAAAATTCAAATACAAAATTTGCCTTTGGTGATTTTTTTCAAAACGAGTGGGTTCTTTCTCTTTTACTTATAACTGTGATATCTCATCATCGATCAGTTAAACTTACGCAATTATGTAATTAATAATTCAAGTTGTCTTTGTATTGCGACAAAATCTGAATCACACACGCGATATAGCTATTACCGCTCATTATACGTCGCCATCTTGCCAAGACTGGCCCCAAACGGCTTCATTAACATTACATTGTTAAATTAAGCTTATTTATTATTAGACACGATAGTTTGTGTACAAAGAATGCTTATGATACATTGGCAAAGAATGCCTAAGATTGGTAATGTCTTTTTAAAATTATCCATTTCAACAACACAACACGGACGTATGCTTAGTCTGGTGGTCGAAAAATGTAATCTAGAGTATTCTGCATTTAAGAGAGAAAAAAATTAGTTTGATTGAGGACTGAATTTTTCTACCCAGGAACAGGAGACGAGAATTCTACCAACAGAGCCAAATCCCGATTGGATAAGACCGACATTGCTGTAATATCATTGAATTTCAGATAAATGCATATATATCCGCGTGTATGGGCGCAATTGCCTTCAAAAGTTGACAGGATGCATTTTAATCGAGAACGAGTCTTTTTGCCGAGTTTCAGCTCGATTGGATGTCTGAAAAGGGGTTAATTTCCACTTCCAAGATTTGAATTCATTCACTAAAACAAAAGTGAAATTCAAATAGATATAGGTATATAATAATTAGTGGGAGTTAATAATAATAATAATATTTGCTAATTTATATAGCGCCGTTTTCGTGAATCACCTTAAGGGCGCTGAAAACTATGTTGCTTCTTTAATAAATCCAAAATTACTTTGTGGCGTCATTTTAATAATACAAAAATTATATGCTTTGTATACACCACTTTTAATCAATAATAATCGACATGTTTCGAAACAAAGGTTTCTTCGTCAGGAAAATATTTTATTATTTTATTTATTTCTTACTAATTTATTTTCAGTATCCTGGCGATGAAGAAACCATTGGTTTCGAAATATGTCGAAAAAGTTGTGTATACAAAGTATGTTGATGTTTTTCAGTATAATGCGAATTGGAGTTATATTATGTTTTAGTTTTAATGTTCTTGTTTTGTACTGTCCTCCTGTTATTGTTATTGTAAGTGTTGTCATCACTTTGTATAAACAGTATATTTAGTGTTATAATATTAGCTCTGTAAGGTACACTGTAGGAATAATTTTAAGAACATGACCACTAATACTAAATTACCGTTTTGACACTAAACTGCGCTATATAAATGCCATGTTATTATTATTATTGTTGTGGAGAGGGTGCTACTCGAGTTAGTCCTTTACGATCCCCATTTCAAACTGTTGTGGTGAGCACCAAAATGATATTGGCTCTGATTTTTGTTGGTTAGATTCCTTTATGAAACACCTTTGATAATACATATTAATTTAATGTGATGCAAATATTATACCGTTCAATACGCTAAGGTAGTGTTTGTTTTCAATTGCGTAAATTTAATTGATCTTATTTGACTTTTTAGAAATCGAGAGCTTATCTAGTTTATTCCATAACAATGCATGAAATGTGTACAAAAATAATTACAAACGGTTATATCAAAATACTCAGGCGCCACATGTTGAATAGTCACGCAAGCCTTGTACACAAATACATTAGTTTCAATTAAGTAAGCAAGCTAAATAATCATACTAGTCAAAAGCAACAAGGCATTTAATTACCCGCATATACCAGATAATAGAACAGGAATGCTATTTTTGTGTGCTTACTGAACTGTTAAATTTATTTCATTCTACCATTTTAGGTCTAATTTCGTAAGAATACAACAATGTGGGGTAAAGCATGAAGTACGCTTTACCAAAAGGAATAGTTTGATTGTATGGAAATTGATATATAATTTAAGAAAATCGAAGTAAATTTTGGTGAAGGGTCGCTTGCTTTGTAAGGGTTTGACGCAACATGTTTGCTTCTAAATTCGGGTCCTGCCATCTGTCGTTTGACATCTGCTATCTTTATTGACTAGTTTTAATAGTCAGAAGTTAGAAGAAGGAAAGGGATCGCGTACTATGAGGTTAGAATTATTTAGGAGAACAACTGTAATTTAACAGCAATGTCGGAAGTTGAAACAAAGGAAATATAAATTTACCTTATATCCTGGAAGTAAATAATAATACAACGAGACGTGTTTTTTTGTCTCATCGTGTATTTATAAGAAGATATCGGAAATGATGTTTTCTGTATCCAATTTATTTATTTATTTATTTGTAAGAAACAAACAGCTTTTACATAATATACAATAATAAATATACAAGTGAACTGAAGTGAAGCCACAAAAGTTTCGCTAAAGTTCATATGGAAATGAAGTTTTAATATCTTAAAATTAATTTAGGGTTATAGGAATGGGAGAGGAAGAGGAATATAGGAAGAGTATAGGAGATGGTCCTGATACATTCATTGCATGTAGATTCTAGGTATGGTAGAGGTAACAATATAAACGAAATTGCATGTTTAAATATTTCTATATGTGGAGTGAAATCATTACTTACCTATGTTTAACCGGTCAACAAACGGTAATTAATATCTTGATTAAATTTTTTAAAAACATTTGTTGAAATGTATAACATATTTGTACTGCATTGAATGATTTTGTACAAAAACGGCGCTTTACAAATCATCGAATTATTATTACCTTTTTTTTAACAATGTCATCTGTTAAAAGCTGTCATTTCGAATCGTATTTAAATCATCCTAATTACAACATACAACATAGAACGATTAGGTAAAATAATCGTGTTGTGTTGTATGTAACTTACTACATTACAAAATCTGTTAAAGTAATACAGTGATTTTAAAAAGACCTCCAATGAGGTAGGTATATTCATTGGATCATAGCGTCAAGGAGTTATTATGTTTGGTAGGAGGTAACATTATGAAAACGTGCAAGTCGTGATTTCGTGCTCATTTATACGAAAAAAAAAAATTTCAATTTGGTTTATACTCTCGAAAATCCCCAGGTAAACATGAATCTGAGTTCTTCAAAGCGACTATTAAAAGAGTCTACTTACCTGTAATTTAGGAGGCTGATATTAATTATAAGAGCTCGCAGGATTAAATCTCTCCCAACATTATGTTAAATCACTTAAGACGTGCTAATCATGTACCTGAATGCCTCGTGGATTCCATTGAAGCTGGCAGAGATAACATCTTCTGTTTGTTGAGATAAATTATTGTGCCGCGTTTTGTTTTTGGCGTTTTCGACTACATCCGTAATTAATTTCGCGGCATTATCTAATTATTTGTTCGGAGGTGTTTTAATTTGTAAAAGTTGCAAATTAAATTGACTCGCTTTAAAATAATTCAATTATTATTACATACGTTTATTTTAGCCGTAGTTATAGTTATTTTGACTTTATTTAGCGCCATTGAGATAATGTCAAAGTATGCAGGTAAGTTCTCTATAAATATATGGATAGACTAAACTCAGCTAAACCTGTAAATTATGTTGCTTAACATTTTTAATTTCTTATGACGTATTTTAGCTGGGTAATATGATATATAATATGTTCATCAAGCCGCAGTTTGATTCATACGCAATATATTTTATTTTTTTTATTTTTCGTAATTTTTTTATTAATAATTTGTCTGGTACATATATTGGTATAATTTTACAATAAAGGAAACATTATAAATTAAAAGGTTCGATTAACCAATGAAAACGTGGTTTCTCCCTATTTATAGATAGTTTATTGCACAATGTACAAGTAGTTATGATTTTTTTATGGGTTTGATCGTTTTGAAGTAGGTAGTTTAACAGATAAAGCGTAGTTAACGACAACTTTTATCCATATTACATATATTACTTCAATAATTTCTGACCTTTTGACCTTTCACTTGGAGCCCCTATATCTCACGATATTCAGAAAAAAACGTGCAATCCTCTTGATAGATTCCTTTGATGTGACATATAGCTCTGTGTGACAGGAATTGACTTTAGACCTAAATTCTTATCACGTCGTGAATTTTATATCTAAGAGCGGAGAACCCTAATGCCCAATGCTGGTAAAGTTCAGTCTTGAATAGTAGGAGGTACGTCTATAACTGGGATAACAAAACGCTGGTGAATCCGGATAGTAAAACTCATAATAATAATAATTGATAATTAATACCAACAAAACAGGAGCAAACTTTTACCACTCCTTCGATTACAATAAAGATATTAAAAATCTGCTCAGCTTAGAAAACTTCACGTAATTCTACCTGTATAACCCAGCATAATACCCGTTTATTTGTTCCGGCTAACAACGATCTGAAATCCTATACCGCTCTATTTAGACAAGTTCTTGCACCTTGGGCAGGTAGACTGGGTTCTGTTCTGGATAGAGATGGTCGATATTCCTGACCCGTTTACTTTCCCTCAGTGACTGTCATGTCACTGGAACCGTCGGTATTATTTTTCAGAGGAACCGGTTTATTGAAAATGAATAAAATATTTTTAGAAAATTTGTAAAACCGCCAAAATAAATTTTGAGGAACTGTTTCGAAAAGTAACTGGATCTGGACTTGGTCTCCGGTAACTGGAACCGCAGTAACAGCCCTTTTCAGATATCAACCATCTCTACAGGGTACTGGGTTGGTGGTACATGAGCCTAGCAGTCCGCCGGTGAGGTTTCATACCACGATACAAAGGGATAGGAGCAAAAACAGAAAACTTCAACAAATTCAATGTGAATAAAACGGCGGCGCATGTAGGGACCTATCCTGTATGCTGCAAGACGGTGCGAACAGGGCTGTCCATTTATAGTTTATTTTCAGTCAGTTGTAGTTATTATTTATTTATTTTTCCTTATATAGATACATACTCATACCTACAACGTGACATGAAATAAAAATTATAGAAAAAATGCTAGTACCTACACCTACATACTACCGATTAAGAGCGGGAGCCACGGTACCAGCTCAATATTTTCGCACGGCTTAAAGAGTTGACTCAAATGAACGGGAGCCGTGAAAATATTATGAGAATGAGCAATATGAAAATTGTGCTCGCCTGATATGACTCATCCGGTACGGCTCCCCCGCTACGGCTCCCCCAAACGGTTACCCCGATACGGCTCCCAGCTCCCAACGTGAGCGCTTGAATTATTCTTCGTAGTAGTTAGCACGTGAAGGTACATATGTCTAATTACAGATGTCGTAATACACATACGTAACATAGAGAACAAAAAAAAACTTATTTATTGTTATTAAGTTTAATTTGTAGAACTCCATTTTATTTTTATTTTTTTATATATACAATAATATTATTATTGGGTTTATAAAAACAGTTTATTTTTAAACAAGTTCTGCTGTGTAATTATTATTACGCGTGACAGCTGTTTCGCCCTCTAAAGGCATTATCAAACTGTGACTTGACAGTTTGATAATGCCTTTAGAGGGCGAAACAGCTGTCACGCGTAATAATAATTACACAGCAGAACTTGTTTAAAAATAAACTGTTTTTATAAACCCAATAATAATATTATTGTATATATAAAAAAAAAAAAATAAAAAAAATAAAAAAAAAAAAAAAAAAAAAAAAAAAAAAAAAAAAAAAAAAAAAAAAAAAAAAAAAAAACTTTTTTTCGGTCTAAGTATTTTTTTTATTTTTTAGTTTTTCCAACTTTTCGGCAAATTAAGGGTTAAAAATCTTTTGGAGCGAGATCTACTCTTTAACCCATTTTAAAAGACATCGACCAGCTGATGTGAACCCTAATAAATTTAACCTAAAAAAATCACTTTCGGATTCGACTTACTCGAAAAAGAAAATTTAAATCGAAAAAATTATAGGTACCGCAAAATCGACTCCAAATATTACGCAATTTCAACAGTTTCCCCTTTGTATTACAATTTACCTGACGCCATATATAACTTATAACACAAACCAGTTTATTAAGAATCTATCAAAAGGATTGACACTTTTTAAAGCCACTTTTGACTGCCAATATGAATGGGGCATTTGTTCTATTGTAACTCAATCCTAGGATATATTTATTTTATTTAAGGATAGTCTGGAAAAACCAATTAACTAACCAACACATCTTTTCTAAACGCAATTTTTCGCAGTAATAGGTATAGGGGATGGAACGCCAAAAAACGAAATATTGGCACAAACTTCTTGCTTCGTTATTTTCTTCATACGACGTCACATGAAATCCCTTCCATCAGACGAACCGTCTCTAGTAGTTTATAATAATAATAATAATAACGATAGCAAAACTACGAAAACAACAACAAAATAAAAATATTTTGATAATTTGTACCTATAGCGCCGTTTTTGGGCGAAATCGCCTCAACGGGGCTGTACAAATATATAATATACCCCGACTTGCTTTTCACCCACTTCCTCCTAATACTCTCTTCTGCGTGTGAGATAAAATAATGTGCTTTCGTATAGATCGTCACTGCCAACTACATACATACAATATCGAATGCAGGTTTAAAAAAAAATGTTTTTACTGAATAAAATTTTGGTGGCCCTGCATCTCCCCTGCATCTGAATGCATACAGGGCTAACAGAGGGACCCGACACAATAGGTCATCACTATCTCTTTCTCACACCTAACTTTTTATGCAGTCTTCTTTCACGCACAAACACACCGATCGACACTGCTCGTGCCCCGTTTCACTGTAATTTTATACCACTTCAAGACGGACGTAAACAACATTCTCCTCTCTTTCTAACTGAGCTCAGGCCGAATGCATCTCCCCGCGTTCCGAGAAGGGCCAGCCAAAATGGGAACCGGGTAAAAAATATGCGACCCTTTTACAATTTAATGTAAGCTCACGAGCAAAAAAGGTCGCAATATTTAATAGACTTAAATTTTTGAGGTTGTGAAATCTACAGTAGGTAAGTACCAGAAAACTGGGCGCATTTTTAAGGTTGAAAAAAAATTATTGTATTTCAATTTTGCTTGATCGTGCTATGTCTTTGAGGTTAGTCCATACAAATAAATATATGACTTATAATTAAATTAACGCTTGCAACTTAACATAATAGCGCCTTTGAGGTGATTTTTCACAAAAACGGCGCTCTGCAAATTATCCAATTATTATTATTATTATTATTATTATAAGCAAATGTCAAATTATGAGGTTTTATCGAATAAAGAATCCAATATTTTTTGATTATCCCATTAACAATATGTCGTTAGTCTCGGAAATTAATGACTTAGGTATTTGGTTTGACACGAAACTCAACTTTATCAGGCATATACATATAAATAATAACCAATAAAGCTTTGAAAATTTTGGGATTTATTTTAAGGGTATCTAATGATTTCAATAAGGTCAATACGGTAAAAAAAATTATATATGTCACTAGTAATGAGTCATATAGAATACGATTCCACGGTTTGGTCCCCAAATTATGAGGTTCATTCACATGCGATTGAAAGAATCCAAAATAATTTTTTAAGATATGTATATCAATTTTAAAATGGGCATTCCTAGAGAATGCCTAAATTACGATAACGTACTTTGTTAATTAAATTTAGTAAAACTATCTGATCGTAGAATCATTTCCGATTTAACATGTTTGTATAAAATCATTAATTCAATGTTTGATACCCCTGATTTATTATATGTAATCTCTTTTTATACTCCAAGCAGGTCAGTCACAAGACAGTACCTACCACATTATTGGGGCAATTCTACATCAACGTCCCAATATTAAACTCCTATGCGACGGATTCAACACCTAGGAAACAAATACTCCGATGTAGTTGATATATTTAGTAAATCTATTTTAATATATAAGCATACCTTATTGTAGGGGAATATTTTGATAAAGCTATTTAAATTGACTAACACACTAACATTAACTTGTCAGCTGAAAGAAAAAAATATTTTGGATTTTTTATATTTTGTACCTACATAATGTGTGGATAAAATTCAATAATATTTTTACTGTGTTTTAAACAGTCATTTCCTGAACTATTTACGAGTATAATTTCGTAAATATTGTTACCTATATGTAAAAGCCTTAATAGGCGTAAAAAAAATAACTTGTGGATTGGGCTGTCGTTTAACATAGGGTTCGTTTCTTACGGTTGTAGGCAGAGAGGATGAAAACATCTTACATTTGGCTATTAATATCTTTTTGAACTTTTTTCTCATCTTTTTGCTGAGATGCCTTCGTATGCTACCCGTGGAACTTGCTTCTAGAATCCGCAGAAGAATCTGTAAATGAGTTGTCAACCTCATCGCTTCCGTGGAGACAGCCAAATTATGGGACTTGTCAAAATGTTTCGAAATTAACTACTACTGATGCTGAGATGCTGGATGCTGCAACTGCAACTAATTTTAGTAATCCCGCTGGTTCAAAGTGGAATTGTGTCATTTGCATTCCGCTCACGTGAGCTATAAGGTCTACACGTAATTTTGTACTATTAGGTAAAGCGTCGCTGAATAGATTACCTGTTTATTAATAGGTTCTAAGCACACTAAGGATTTGAAAATGTGGTTGAAACTTCTGTGCACACAATATATATTATAATCCTGTCAAAGAAGCCATTTGTTTTGAAATATATAGATTATTATTAATTAAAAGTGGTGTAAAAAAGTATTTAATTTATACATAAACAATATATTATGATTAAAAATACTCGGGTTCCTTTGAATTATTTATATTCTTGTCAGAGGTCAATACATTTTCACAATCTATAAAAATTCTATAAAAAATATAGTCAAAGAATATATATATCTTATGCACATATACGTTATTATTATTATACGATTAGGGAGGGGTGTATGAGTACCGCTGCCCCGGGAACCATTTTTTGCATAACCAACACCCCGGCCACAGGTCTTAATATTAAGTAAATATTATCTACTACGCATCAAGATATCAAGTTGAGATTTAAATATATTATTATAAACAAATAAATAGGAAAAGTGAGAGATTTCTTACAATCAAACTGATTGATCAGTTTTGTAGGATTTAAGTAAGATAAAATATTGTACAAATAATAAAAAAAAATATTTATGTGTATGGTGACCTAGCAGGGGTGCCTGGGTTCATGGGGTGAGATTTATCTGTGTCTTGGGGGCGGATGCATTTGCCCACCTACTGCGTTGCGGACCAGATCGGGTGAAACTGGTTAAGGGAGACCATTTGACCTCTCCAACCAGTTTCTCTTGACCCATTGCCTTGTACTGCAGTGGGAGGGATGGATTCATACTTCCGTCACTCCTGGACATACTGACCCCCCAGAATCCCAACCACCCCTCACACCTTTCCAGAACTTCTTCTCCTTCATTTCCCTAAGATGACATAGTCCCTGGGTTTTTTTTCCTCAGGGCCTCCAGTGTGGAGCTAATGTAAAAATATATATATTAAATATACTCACAGTAAACACATCGTTGTTTGTCTAGAGTATAGACTCATTTTCATGTACGTGCTGGCGCCAATGAGGGATGGATGATGACATAAATAATATTTTAAAGAAGAATAGAAAATGATTTTGTAACACTCTCCTATAACCTGCCCTGAAAGTTCCATTGGAACCTTTCTTTCTGTTTGATACATCTTTTTTAAGAAAGCGTGTGAGGTTACAACGGAGGTACTGGTTTTCATAGTTATTTCTGGTCACTGGAAGTATTTTGAATACTTGAGGTCAAAATTAATGATTCACGATAACAATAAAAAAATATATTTTGGCACTGCTTTGTCAGCATTGTGAATGACATAAGCTAAATGGCCATTATTCGCACTAATGGATCTCTTTGGCACATTGATGTAGAAAATGAGAGAATGGTTTGAATTTCAATTTATTAAGTGATGAAAAAAATAAATTTAATAAAATAAGTCTAATTACAGTTTTTTTGTGGAACTATCAAACTGTCGCCGTTTCACGATACTAAAATGACCTTGATTAAAATATCTGGTTTGAAAAAAGTAGCGCGTCCTGTCAGAAATAAACCATATTATTGATTTAATGTATTTGAATAAAATGAAAATGAATTGAGTAGGTACCTAATTTAATATTTAGATAAGTACCTACCCACTACATAATGTCTCTTCTGAGATGATAATACTAAACTCTTGTAAGGATATTCAATTTTGTACATCATGTCTATGATATTCGTAAATATAATAAATTATTAACAGTATGATTCACTTACCTACTTGATCCCTTCCAAAAGACTCATTAGTAATTAATTGTTTTTCCTCAATCAACACTCAACATATTCACCAATGCCCAGAATGGCCAGTCTAATGATTTTTTTCAGTCATTACGTAAATAGTGTTTTGTATTGATGAGACAGAAGTCATGGGCTCCATCAAAACCTTGTTCCTGCCGTGACTTGACATTATTTTTATGCCTTATTTGTTATCCTATTTATCAGTAATTTTCCTCCGTGTCAATTTGTATAAATAACAAATCCACCACTCGCCACGAAAATTCTTCTTTATTAATATAGATTAAAAATACAAATAGATGATTTTAATTCATTAAAATCTTATTTTCAAAGTATAGTTATCTCTAAATAATGGTTTATAGGGATGCAGTGTTTATACTCCAACAAGTCAATACACTGTTCAGTTGTTCTGCTTATGATTTTGTCGCGAATTATATGTGGCAAACTTTAAATAAGCTCATACATTTATTTATAATATTTAACTTTATGGCACTGAATACCCCCTTTATTCTCATAATATAATAAAGAATATCAGAAGAAGTGGCGAATTTGAGCGTATGTTTCCATACAAAATTGCGTTTCACCATGATTACGAAATTCAAATGGGATGACGATATATAATCCCACACATGTGTTGGAGAGACAGACCGCGTGCTAAATGATCAAGAACTATAAAGTGTTGGTCAGTAGCACATTTGTTTCCATTCAAATTTGTATTGACGGCACTTCTAGTTTTCTTCTTTTTTCTATGGATCTTCTAGTGTATTTTATTTCATTGGTCTAACACCTACAACAATCAGACGGATCCTCGTGAACACAATGCACCCTCTAATGATCAGATTTGATTCAAGCTCGTTCTCGTTCTTGTGTCGTTCAACATTTAATTCACTGGAGCGGACATCCTGCTCTGGCTCTGGTACGAGTAGCACTCCATTGTGATTTGGGCCCTAATGCTTTCGAATGTACAGTGTTTATAACGAATCGGTTCAAATAGCTGAGTCTTTAAACTTTAGATTCGTTCCACGAACTCTGTTTTAGAATGCAACTTACCGTTAAGAGACCTCTTAGACCTTGAATAGTACATAATTAATTAGTGTGATCTATTTATAATAATTTCTCAAATTTTTCATCTTCTTATAATTCTCTAACTTCTCTATTCTCTTCTTGCAACCCAAACTAGCTATACATCATTTTTCTTATTTTTCTTTTTCATATTATAGTAATGTATAGATTCTATGTCCGCAAACTGTAAAATTCATCCACCATACCACAGGGTCATCCCTAGCATGGAGGGTGAAATATCTCAAAAACCACATGTACTCTCTAAATCATGTATCATTAAAATAAATTCAAAAAATAAAATACCGACCCAAAATCTAAGTAACACTTGATGAGATAAATGTACTACCTACATATTTAATTTAAAAAGAAATCACTATCTACTACCATCATACTGTATGGAAATTGTTGTTTGTGTCACGATGGCGGACATAGCTAGCAGATAAATTAAATCTACGACGCATATTTTAATCAGCTACAAACAATTGTCAAATCAGTTAATAACCCGTACAATAAATACAATATCCATTATTCGTATCTTTAACTATTCGGTAAAGGGCGGGTCATGTCAAGAATCAGAATAATAGAAGAGTATGTATGATACAATGCATGAATGTGAATTAAGCAATCTATTATTTATGTTTACCCCTTCGGTTAAACGGCAGGGTGGTTAGTTCGTTAGTTCAGAAAGAGGAAACTTAAAATATATAATAACATATGTACGTGCCACACAACATTAAGCCACACGCAGAAAAATGAGTATTGCTGATTTATTAAAATTCTGTTTAAAACTCTGTTATTATGTTAGATTAATATAAAGTTCGCTGACATCGGAAAGTGAATCTAAATTATGGTAGAAGTAAAAAATATAAATAACTTTCGAAAAAAAGCATTTTTTTTCCATGGAAGAATATTTATTTTCCCCACACAAGATTTTTAACTTTTTGACCCTAAAATTACCGTAAACCGTTGAAAATTGGAAAAAATTTACTAATCTTTTTTTACTAGTTTTATCGTGTAGAATCACCCCACGAAGTCAGCGCACTTTACCCCCTGATACCCTGTATAATTACGAAATTCGAAAATATAATGAGTTTTATGAACACGTCTTCCGACGTCGCGTTAATACATTCCTTTTTTAATAAGAGTTTAACATGAAACCTATCAATCCATTCGTTTAGGGCCTTTTTTTTCCTAAAACAATTAACTGATCGCCATCTATGAAAGAACAGATTATAAATTCTTTTAAGTTTGCTTACTTTTAATTAAATACAACTACAGGATATTTCCAATGATATTAAATGCATCATAAATACGGTTTCCAACGGTGCCGAAACGTGCGTCAAAGTTTTTTTTCTGTTTCGTTTTGTGAATAATACCTATTAATATTGTTCTAGCATTTAACTTATCACCAATTATTGCAGAATTTAAGTGTAATTTTTGTATATTTTTTATGCTGTGCGTACGATATCAATGTTTGCATACCAAAAAGCATTAACCCTACTGATAAAGTAATCAATCATTATTATAGCACTAGGTTTTAATATATTCCTCTATTACGTGATAAGTGTGACATTGGGGTCGGTCAAGGATATGGAAGTTGAATACCTCATATCTGAAAAACCGATAACCTTTGAATTATTACTTTCCAAATTTATATTTGTACTCTTGTGTATGGTGGATGGAGGCGGAATATACAATACATTTGAATAGAGAACATGGACTATAACAGATACCTATATGCATGACGTGTTTTTTAATACAGATTTTTAAACATTGGAAAGTAGAAATGAACTGAAACACAAATTACTTTCATCAAATTTCCTCACTTTGGTTGGATAGGGTTATAACACTTATAAATTTACTGTTCCTCGTTCTGAGATATGAGGTATCAAAGTTTATAAAGACCATTTCTCATAATCTATTTACCGATGTATTTGATGTTGAATCTTGTGAAATTATAAATTATTATATATTTTAAAGAAAAAATATTTAAATAGGATATTTACTTACCATTTTAGAACATACAACCTACGACAAAGTCATAACATTTCATGAGGTTCTAACTAAATTTAATAACGCCACCCCAAGTTAGGACCTCGTTCCAATTAAATAGTGTCCTTTAATATATGTTTAGCTAAAATGCTTTACATAAGATTGAACTTCAAAATCACAAAATATTAAATCGATTACGAGAAATCGTCGTTCTTTGAAACGTTAGAACATCGTAAGGCGAAGTTAGAACCCTATCCAAATAAACTGACGAACTACCTGCGCCTCGTAAAAACGATCGACCATCTCATAAATATTACTTAAGGCGATGCCATACGTAGTAATGCAAAATCATGTGTTTTTGGTTTGAAAATTTGGTCGCCTAGAAATGTTTCAGATTAAATACTGCAAGTAGAATACATCTTGGCCTTTGAAATAATCGAGTATTTTTTAGATAAGTCTTTTTATAAGCCCAGAAAAAAAATGTATAAGGCCTATGAAAACTGCTTTAAACTTCAAAATCTCCTACTTACGAACCCATTTTCGGTTATGATTTTATTGTATACTGTGGCAAATTAAGTTATTTATAAAATGATCGAAAAAAAATTAAATATTTATTCCTGAACATGCACAAAATAAAATAAAAGGCAGTTTTTGGCCATGTTTTTTTCTTGCATAAATCAAAACAGGCGGATGGTGTAAAGCGGGAATTAAAACCCTATCGCCATCTACGTAAGGGTTGTTATTGATAGCGGCTCAATTTAAAATATTACACGACGTAGTGCATCGCCTTAATGTTCAGAGAAATTTTCAGAAAATTTATCTTAGAACTTTGTCATACAAGTATCTACGGAAATACAACTCGGATGGCTCTGAAAGTTATTTTGGTTATGAAAATGATCAAATGAACTGGTTTTGAATTCAAAGGTCATTAAAAAAATGTCAGTTAGAACCTTGTTAAAATGTTGTCAGTTAGAATCGTCTTTTCACCGGCAATATCTGTCACATCATGTCACATCAGTGATACCGTGTCCAAAATATTATGTTTTGCCGAAAAAAATGTACAAAAAAAATCTGACATCATTCTGTAAATTATTTTATGTGTAGGTACCTAGCATATATTCTCATTTCGTTTTCCTTTGAATTGTATTTAAAAAAATTAAAAATAAAATAGGTATGTGCTTTAGCGTGGTCACTTAAGGCGAAGCTTAATGCCAAATTACAATTTTGATTAATCTTTATAACGAATTGGTGTATATTATGAACTCCCAAAAATATTCTTAAAATATTGCCGAATAGAGTAGCGTCGGTAGTAGTGATTTGTCTTATATTTAGCATTGTTCTATTTTCGATATTATTTTATAATACTGTTACATCTTTTACTAATATTATTTCATATTCGGTTTATCAGTTTAACTTTATTAAATGCTTTAAAAACTTTATGTATAGTTATCGATAGCTAACTGGGTATATTCTGATCTTAAAATCCACGTAAAAACCCGGCTTTATTAAAAAAATTACATATATTATACATAATTTCAATAGTATGTGCTTATATCTTATTTATAATTTGTTGCATGGCTTAATTGACGTGAACATAGATCAAGTACCGAATATTAATAACGGTAAGCTATTAAGTCTCAAAAAGAGATGTGTAAACACGAATGTTAGAGAGAGAGCGCTAATATAAAAAAAACAAATGATAGTAAAAAATAATGAAAATATTTATTAAAAAGGAGTCGTTTAAAATAGAGCAAAAATGTCTAGACAAATGCCAAAGTTAAAAAATACTGTGAATTTTTTCATACCCACACGGAGAGAAATCTGTTTTTTTGCCGTCACGATAAAATAACAGGCCTTATTAATAAAACATCAGTTTAACAATGTTTTATCGATTTTCCTTGATAATGTATCACGAAGATACAAAGAGATTTCGTTGTAATTAAAAAAAATGTATTTTCATGAACACATGTTCCGGCATCATGATAATATATTCGTAATTTACTAATAGTTTATCAGGAGATCTGTCAATCATTCGTACGGCCTGCAATCTCGTTTTTACCGGAATTACCAATAATTTAAAGAGATTCTTAACAATTTAGCAAAATTCTTTTTTCTCAGTGTTCAACATGTAAAATAATACAAAAAATGTGTATTTAATAAATATCGGAGAATAATTTGCATTTTTTTTTCTACGAGTTAATAAAATATAATTAATTATTGAAGACTATGTTAGCAATTCTTAAAGGAAAATCTAAAACAGAAAAATCAGAAAAAGATAGATCACATCTAGGACTCGAACCCAGGACCTTTTCCTTGCCGGGCCACCGCTCTGGGACCCTATCTACTTCGGTCATATTTAACTGTATCATACTTCGGAAAAGAACTAACGACATTGCCTTCATTTCTCTCACCGCACATTTTTATTGTTAACTATCTTTATGTATGATCTCAAGATTCATAGAGCGGTGCCCCGGCAAGGCAAGGGTCCTGGGTTCGAGTCCTAGATGTGACCGTATCTTTTTCTGATTTTTCTGTTTCAGATTTTCGTTTAGGAATCGTTAATATTGTCTTCTATAATTAAATATTACAATTTGAGGTTTTACTCACTAAGTTAGTCTAAGATGCGTCTAAGTTGGGATGTATTTGTGAATTCAATGTTCTTATTAAAAAAAATCTATAAAGTCTGCACGTGTTTTGATCGGTATATCAACGCGACATGACCTTTTCATTATTAAAATTATCTTCAAGTTCAAGATGCCTTTAATTAACGTATATTCGTTGAATTTTTCCGACGTCAAAGTAAAAAATTCTAAATTAGCGTTGAATAAATAGGAGCTCACCTGTTGTCTGTTCTGTTCCCCATTCTAACAGGAAGGCAATATTTTAATATTCCACTTCAGGTGACAACAAAACAATTGAATGCCGGCACTGTTTAGCTCTTTGGCGTTGGTACAAAATACACAAGATTGGTACTTGAAGAACAGCGTGATTCATACGGCCTAATTTAGTACTAAGTCATACATATCTTTTATTTTATATAGGTAGGTGTGATGCCCAAAACTGAACACGAGAATCCTGAATCAGGCAAAACATGTTTTTGAAATATAACTATTTGAATTTCATTTTCGATTTCTTGGCAATAATTTATTTATTTATTTATTATTTATTAACGCCCTATCGGCCATAGTAAGTTGACAGTATATGTATGTAAGTGTAACATGTACATGGATAAAATAGCTAAATATAATTTAATCACAAGGTAATTAGAAAATAATATGGTAAAGTAAATCAATGAAGACAAGACCTTTTTTTAAAGCTAACAAATAATACAAGTTAATAACTAGCAAATAGGTCTGAAATTAGTTGCCTTTTGAAACTCACAAAGTTATTAACACCAAATATATCAATAAGTTTACAGTATTTATTTGCAAGGTGATGAATTCTTGGAATTGGTGAATACATAGATATATACACACTAGCGGACATTTTATCTGAAATCGGATGACATTACAGCAGTTAATATACGAAATAAATGTCGGTCGTATCCGATCCGCATTTAGCGAGGTTGGTAGCGTTTTCGACTTCAATTTCTGGGTAGGGAGGTTCAATCCTTAATCAAACAGGGAGGAGAAGAAAGTACCTGGCTATTCAAATCTGGTCACCAAACACGGCCAAAGCCATTTCAAGCCACTTTTAAATTCTGAATGTTGGTATTATACCAGAGCGATACAGAGAGTGTATTCCACTCTGGAACGTGCCGCAAATGTACTATATATTATTTTAAAATCAGTAATTTGTGAAATAACACAAGATAATCAAATAAAATTTACTTGCGCTCGCCGGGATGCGATTCGGCGTCCTCCAGTTCGCCAGTTGAGAGCCTTAACCCTCGACCAACGACACCGTCAAATGTATTATAAATGTATCACAAGTTTTATAAAAAGTTTTTAAAATAACTTTGTTTTTTAAGGGTTGATTTTTTTATTAAGGCGATGCACTACGTCGTCTAATATTTTGAATCGAGCCGCCATCAATAACACTCCTTACGTAGATGGCGATAAGGCTTAAATTCCCGCTTAACACCATCCAGCTGTTTTGATTTAGGCAAGAAAAAAACATGGCCAAAAAGTGCCTTTTATTTTATTTTGTGGATGTTCGCGGCATAAATATTTAAATGTTTTCTGATCATTTTATAAATAACTAAATTTACCACATTATACAATAAAACCATAACCGAAAATGGGTTCGTAAGTAGGAAATTTTGAACTTTAAAGCAGTTTTCATAGGCCTTATAATTTATTTTTTTCTGGGCTTATAAAAGACGCGGTATTTATTTAAAGCATCTGAAACATTTCTAGGCGACCAAATTTTCAAACCAAAAACACATGTTTTTTCATTACTACGTAGTGCATCGCCTTAACTACTTTCGCTACTGCACAGTTGAAAATAGGTTTTCCTTTTTTCTCAACTCACGACCGTGTACATAACAAGTAAATTTTCAAGAAAAATTTAAAAAATACAAATTTGAAAATGGAAAAATTCTTCTCTTCTGCACCTCCTTCCTACCAGAATGATTTCTGGGAACTGATTGTTATTATTGACAGCTGTCACATAAATATTTTGTGACAAGTGTAGTTCTTGCCTATTTGGGTTATTTTGTCTATGGTGTTTTTTTGAAGTTTGGCAATGTTTTTTGAGGAAGAAAAGACAGTTTTGTTGATGGTTACTTCCTCCCCGGTCAGCTTGGCCAGCTGCACGGTGATCTAGTCACTCGCCATTTAAGGTTTTTTATTAATCTGAGTTAATCATGTGATTAGAAGTTATTCTTATCTTTTAAAAAAGGCGCGGGGTGTTTTTCCTAACACTAATAGTTCGTGTAGGTTGTTATTTTTAGTGGAGGTTATGGAACCCCCCTTTGTATTCGGTGTTGGCCGGTGCCCATGTTTGTAGTTCTCGTGTTTCGGACTTGAAACCGTAAATAAATTGGTCCTAGCTATGGCTAGAAGATTATGGCTGTTTAACTCCGCGTCGCGAAGTCACGGATTGCTGTTCCCGAAGTCCGTAAGACGAGTCTGGTTGGATACCACGTGCTACGGAGTTGAAGATTCTACAGGCGCGCGTTGAAGGAGTTGCGCCCTCATGTCTCCACTAAATGAAGGATGACCTTGCTTCCTGGGATTCCACTTGCTACTCAGATGAAGTTTCTACAGGCGCTCGTTGAAGGAGTTGCGCCCTCCTATATCCACTAAGTGAAGGATGTCCTGGCTTCCGTCACGGGTCTGTTCCCCTCTACCGGAGTCAAGTTTTCGTTCGCCACCCGTTGTTTTTCCTTCGATTCTCGGCCACGTAAAGTTAGCTTAGTTTGGTTCAGGAGTCCGTCTGGTATGTGTCTACTTTTATTCCTATTGTTACATTGGTACTTTTTGTACTCCCTTGTTGTTGTTCTTTTGATGGTTTCATTATAATTTTGATTAAGTACTTACCCTTTTTATTTCTGATTTCCCACCTTAATTGACAGAAAATTAACCCCACAATCATGAGATTGAGATCTTTGCTCTACCGTTTTTGTACCCTCTACTTGATCCTGAAGATCTCACTATTACATTTAAACATTGGAAAGTTCCTACATTACACAGCATAGCGAAGCCCTGTTTTAACATGACATTACATGTCTTTCTGTAAATTCGTTTGTATATTCATTTTTAGATCTTGGCCATTTTAATGGTTCTGTGAGAATTATGTTTTCAAATATGTTATCATTGCGTTTATTTGGATTTTCTTATTAGCATTTTTTCAATATTATTTATGGTGCCTGAATAAAGTTTGAAAATTGTCATTAGGATAGTGACGTTTTTTTGAACAAATTGTATAATTCCTTACTTGAAAAAAATATTACACAAAATAAATCGCTTATAATTTAGAATGTGGGATTTTTAAGTAAGTACCTACTTAAAAATCTTATATTTTCAGAGAAAATTTTGGATTTGATTTATTAAGTAAGATGAAATTATTAACATACTTTGGACGCGATGTCTTTTGTTCACAAAACTACTAGTTAATCTAACGGAATGTCTTCTGTGCACTACATCATGACCAAAATGATATCATTCGATCTACATAATGCATATAAATAAATAAAATTTCGTTTGCCAAACAGTGGAACCAAGAAAAAATACCCCTTTGTCACTGTATCAAAGCGTCACTTTTTATTAGTGCATAGATGTCAATATTGCTTTTTAGTAAGGCTCCACTGAGACACCAGGTGTGATCCTCATTTGATAACTTTTATATGATCCGTTAGTGAGAATGTGGACTGTGGAGAGCGGCTGGACCTATCAGCGGTACGCTCTCCTCCATCTGGTATTAGGCGCACACCTAGCGTGTTCAACACCATTGCTTCCCGACAAAGTGGAACAAAACAAATAATTATAATGGACTATAACTGGAAGAAAAAACAGATCCACATAAATACATAATTCCCCGTCTGACGCTTAATTATCACCAGACTTCTTATATCTTCCGGGGAGGGGGGAGAATGGAGTTTCACAGATGTACTTCTGATTATTCTGCTTGCACTTCCTTCTAGAATAGAGGTTGGAACATAATTAATATTATGTATTCTGAACAGTAGGGCGACTAAATCACAAAGCCCTCGTCAGATTTCATACATAAATGCATCAAAATTAATAAAATCACGAGGAAAAGCCTTCTCTGATATTTATTTATATTATGCGTCCATACGGGCTTTACAATAGTGGAACATTATTAAAGAAGTAAAACTTGTTAAGGAAATAAAGAACACACGCAAAAGAATAATATAACATTAATATGTATGTATGATGTATGTTATCATAGCCTTCTTGTAACTAAATTCTTTTCAGTTAAACAGATCTACTATTTCAGAGAAAGTATTGTCAATTGCGTCCAATCTAGGTGAAGGCGAGTATCTAAATGACTCTATCCTGATATTGTGGTTGCAAATAAATTTTTAATTGAGTATTTCTAGTTGGCACGTGAAATGTAATTAGGCTAAGTAACTCAGGGCTAATATTTTATTTCGCAATCGAAAATTCGCCTGCTGACTTCTTTGACCCATTTGACTTTATTGAAACTATGTTTACCTGAGTTAGGTTAGGTTAGGTTAGGTTAAAAATTTAGTCAGTAAATTTATTTCATTAAATAAACCATTATTGTATTCACTTGACGCATTATCTACCCGAATACTTAATATTTTTTTATGCCATCTGCACTTTTAAAACTAGTTTATTTTTTTACGTTATATGCTAACGATTTTTTTTCTTTTACGTTTTATGCTAACGAAAATGCATTTGCATCACTTGTGTGATATATATACTTCTAGCGAAGTCTTGACTTGATTTGTCACCTCAAATTTTTTCTTTGATTATCCCTGTTTTTTTCTTTGCTTTAAGATAAAAACATCATTCTTTCATAAGTGTTTCGTAAATTGGACGTAAGTCCGTTAATAAATAAATATATTTTCTTGCACGAATGGTCGCAAGTTACTTCATCAGGTGAACTTAAAAATTAAAGCACAATAAGTGGTCTAAGATCAAAATATGATGATTGCTAAAATTGCATTTCTAATCACTTTGAATCTGAAGTGTGTGTACTTCTTATATTTGTTAAGTAAAATTCTAATGACATTATACAAATTTAAGACACTTTATATTCATAATAATCAAACAAAAATGTAGCACCGCTTATGAAAAGGATAGCCAGTCAAGGAATATGTACATACGAATGAAATATCTAACTACATGGACGACCCGCTAAAGTATGTCCGCTGGACCCAGTTCAGTGAAAACACGCGCATATTCTTAGTAAATGATTTTCACATTATGTGCTAGCATATTTCCACAATTTTATAAATAAGAAATACTCAAATATTCCAACCTAAAAGCTTTCAGAAAAGAAAATTCATTTGAAGCTAAAGCAGTATTATTCCCAGAATAAAAGTCAGACTTCAAACAAATCGTTGTTAATTTTTTTGAATGGAATCGAAACCAATCTAATTTGCGTTTTCTTGGAAACCGAGCCTCGCTCCGGTAGGTGCTACTTAGCCGCTGTGTCCCTCACCCGGCAGCTTACAACCTTAGGAGCGTGGTATTGTATTGTATTGTTATTATTATTTGTTGGGTGGCTATACCTGTTACCTAATATAGGTAGCATCCACTTTGTGCCAAGTTCTCCATTCTCTCAGCCGTTTCACCTTTCCATTGTTATTCTCAAGACGGCGTAATTGCTTCCTAGGGCCAGCCCTGGGCCGGGATTATTCCTGAGAGGGGGGCGGGGCGAGGCCTTAATTCGCCCCAAATTAAATTGCGGATTTAATTACGGAGGGGTTTGGCGACGATTTCACACTCCCTCGCGCGCGACACACTTATAATTATGGTTCTTAATATCCTCTTTGGACTCGCTCCACGTCATAGGACCTTTTCTTACCTTATGTCTTTCACTTTCTTTCACTTTCTTCTCATTCATAAGCCGGTTCTTTGAGACATCTGTGGCAGAGCAGAAATGTCCTTAGTTTCGGACCACAATTTCACATTCTAAACCCGGGTTGGACAAATAAAAAATCGTATTTTCTCTTTGTCAAAAATCTCAAATTTACTGTACATAATATAATACTGATAATTTAATAATATACCTAATGAGTTTATTCGTTTCGTAATTTTGTTCTGGAGAGTTTTCTTTTTATCTTGGTGTCGAAAGCATTTAAGCGTACCTAATTAAATAAATTATAATAATAATAATAATAATAAGTGTTTTATTTTCTTTTTTTTTGTGTAACAATTACATTGCGCTCATACACTCACTACATCAGGGATCACATTTAAGATTTGTTTTTACCATCCCCCCTTGAAGTGTAATCTGACAATATTTGAATTCCTTTTACTTCCACATTATAAGCAGAAAAAGTCACTTTTGCAGTGATGAGTGCTTGGCTGGCTAATAATTAAAACCCTCGATGTCGGCTGGGCGGGGAGCCGAACCTTTATTATTTTAATTTAATAAAAAACTTGAACTAATAATTTAGTCCCGACATCATACATTTCTCAAAGTTGGATTAAAGAATCGTCACTGTTGTGTTTCGCTTTAAAACCCACATTTTCTCAAGTTAAATGGATATCATATAAAATGTATCAAAACCGCCGGCGTATTTCGACACGTTTTATAGGCGGCATAAAACGCTCGGGAAATTACCTTCGGTTTCTTCGGGTGCTTCGATAGCACCACGAAAGGATTTCGTCAAAATAATGACAAAGGTACTTTCGTCGTAGTTATTCTAAACACGTGGGAAGATTACCTTTCTTATAAAAATAATGGCAAAACGCAGGTGTGCCAGATTCAGTAAGAAAATACGCGTAAAAATGTAATTATTCATTCAGTCAGAATCTTTACTGGTAAAAATTGTTAGCAGATATATCTAACATTCACGGTGTCTGTAAATTAGTAGTAAAAACGGAAAACTGGTGAAACTGCATCACATTGGAGTCGATTTTGTTATTTGATTTTAAGCCTTAGTTTTAAGATGAAATCGAGTCACGAAAAGTCAGGAAAAACGGTCACTACTGGGTTAATAAAACTCAAACTATGAGATAGAAAAAATTTACCTATGATATTGAAAATTATTAAATCTCTAATTGACAGCCCTGAATTACTTGCATTCATTTATATGAATGTACCTTCCAGACTAACTCGAAGACACTTTTAAATGTAACGATAACCTCAATACTAACTACTCTATTTATTCACAAATTCCAAGAATTCATCACCTCGCTAACAAACGCTGTTAACTTATTGATATGCTTGGTGTTAATAATTTTGTGGGTTTCAAAAGGCAACTAATTTAAGACCTATTTTAAACCCATTTTAATTTTTTGTATTTATTAAAAATCTCGTCTCTTTTTAAGAATCTTGTCTTTCTACGAATACATCCTATACTACTTTTTAGTTTAATTTTGTTTTTAACACACATATTTATGACTGTATACCTGTACAAACATACTTGATTTATATATTGTTATTTTTTTGTTTTAAAAATAATAACCTTCTTTTGGCACTGTATTATAGAGATGTAAAATATGTATCATGTACAAGCCCATCAGATTTAAATAAATAAATAAATATAAGCTAGGTATTTAATGTCTTTTGAAGCGTAAATTAGGCTTAACAAGTTTTTTTAGGTTATCTATATGACGTAAATTCACTAGATTAGAAATAGACCCTTAAATTACATTTTTTTCTAATGATTTATTTTCTTTTGTTCCAGGTATGTTTTTGCACAACTCATATATGTTACTTCAACCACTTTACCGTATCCGCGGAAGATATTTTTGATATCGTCATGGTAAGTAATACATCACGATTCAGAATCGATTGACAAAATGTTTCACTTGATTTTTATTTGAACTAAATTTGATAAACTATGCACTTTCCACCTTTATCTTGAAATTTCCTCCTCTCCTTTAAAAAAAATATCCAATTCATTCCTCAATCGGGGTGACTTAGACCACTGCTTCCAAGCAGTGCAATTCTGGTGTGGTATTAAGGTGGGTACCTAATACAAGTGAGTTTTTTTGGATGGAAGTTATGATCCACGTTTTTGCGTAGAACAGAACCAATTAGTTTTCAAACATAAAACACAGACAGTTTAAAACCATTTTACTCACTATTTTATGCCAACCGAGATTTACTGAGACAGAAGCTTAATCGGGGAAATACTATTATTAACATCGATTTATAAACATGTTGTCAAAGTATTTTATATTTTGTATGAAATAAAAAATGTTGGATTTATACCATTCGGACATAAATTTTATTTAAGTATTTAAGGTAATTTAGTTGTTGCTTTTAGACGAAGACTGGATATGAAATAATGACGAGACAACTTGTCGTAAGTTTATATTACATACGACCCGTCAAGATGTCCTGTCAATACATACATTACATTTATCTCTTTTAAGCGGACTTTAGATGACATTTCACAAAAATGGTGTTTTAAAAAAAAGTACCCATTAATCTCATCATGAATTAACTTACCTATTAATTTTAGGGTACGTGCCTGAACCAGATACTCGAGTCGGGCTGCAAGCGTCGGAATAACATAAAAGCATGTGTTAGACGATGTATGAATGTGAAAGTGTCAACTAGTGTGTTCCAAGACCATTTTTCGGTCTGTCCTCTTTGTCTACCCCTTCGAGGAAATGGCGTGATGGTTAGATAGTTAGTTAGCCTATCATGTTTTTGAAAAGAAATTACTGCATTTATTTGAATAACGTAGAAAATAATGGCTTTCACATAAGTACACATCTAGGTACCTAGTCTACGCACACGTTGATATTTTACAATATTTAATATCTCTTCACCTCATTTCGAATCTCCGTTTAAAATCCGCTGCAGTGGCGTAAAACGGGGCGGATTCAAACACGGGGGTGAGTTTGAACATTTTAAACTTTCTCTTCGTGAAGTTTTCGGCAGTTGTCTTACTTGGCTCCCGCTACTTAGCCCGGCTGGCAAACACAGCAAGTCCTTAGAACAATGCAACGCCAGTATACAATTCCACAATTCGCAAATCCGAAGTTATTAACTTATTTTAATGGTAGTTTTGTTAACTCTTTTGGTGCTATCGCATTATCCCGCTGGTTGGAACTTGCTTAAGAAAACACGCCAAGTTGGAATCAAGCGTAGTTATGTCAGCACATTACAATATTCATTGTTTGCATATTAATTAGATTACTTCAGTAAATTCTTATTTGGATTGATACTAAAACCACTGAAAATATTATTTGCTAGAACCGGTAGTTTTTAGCTAAATTTTTGCTACATTTTGATAGGTTTTTCCTCTTACTTTTTTTATCTTTCTAGATTTTATTCATAAACTTAGGACGGGTTGTTTCGGAGAATTTGAACAATTCATCAAATTTCAACGTTCATTTTCGGGTTCTGTCAAAGTCTTGTTCAAGTTCTGTTACAATATCAATATAGGCTAACAATTATTCGCCTGAAACACTCATCCATATTGAAAAATCTTCTGATAAAAAATACATGACGCCAACGGGACTCGAACCCGTGTCCCTTCGATTTCCGGTCGACAGCTCTGACCGACAGCTATGAGTGTTTCAGGCGAATAATTATTGCTTGTAAAATAATTGTTATTCTTTGTGCTATGCATAAAAAATCTTGCCTTAAACATTAGTTTACCAAAAAAATAATAATCAATGTAGGCTAGTTACTTGACAGAACTGAAATAAAAACAGAACTTGAAAATGAACGTTGAAGTTTGAAGAATTATTCAAATTCTTCGAAAAAACCCGTCCTTAGACTCAACTGCTTAACGATTCTGCATTGTCCATCGACACTTACAGAGAGTTTAACAACTATCTTTTGACGCATGTCACAAAATAGTAAAATTGTCTCTATGAACTTCTATTCTTACATGTGAATCAAAATTGCAGTCTTCTACGTAATATATTGGAGTATAATCGTTTTATGGAGAACCCGAATAAATAAATAAATAATAAATAAACAAATTGACGGTGCTTGATTTGCAATAATAAAATAGATCTGTGTAGTTGAGAGGTAAGATCCTCGTCTACGAATCCAGAAATCATGAAGAGCGCATATAATTAATAGTCAGTATGGTCCTGGTGAAAGACAACCATTCTGAATCTAAAAGCTTGGAATTGCTTTAGCCGTGTTTGATGACCAGATATGAATAGCTAGGAACTTTTAGTATCTCTACCCTCTCCCCATTCCATTGAGTCTCACAACATAACCCAAATGACATGTTCTTTCATGAAAGTTCCTTGTCGAAACAAGGGGCGTTTTTATTAATTTAATCGAATGATTGATTCACTACCATTTACAATCGTGTTTATAAAAAAGTCAACTTTACAAAAGGAAAGGAATTTATTTTCACGTTTAACTCATAAACCTCTGTAACACGGTTTGTATCAATTTAAAGCAAAATTATGTTCACGTCTCAATTTACCACCGAAGAACCCATCTGGGAGTACCATACGAACATCAATACATTTCGTGTCGCCCACGTATAGACATAATTTTTATTACAAACACACATTTTCGTAAAACGATAGCCATTACTGTCTTTAGTTTCTTCAATTGCCATTAATTTCCCTCCAAATCACCTGTCAGAACTTCGTGCACATAATATTATATCTGTGCGTTTTTATTATTTTTTCGATTATTACTTTATTTCAGTGTTTTTTTTTTGTTGATAAGTTTATCACTTTTTTATTACCTTTCCAAAACAAGTTAATATTTATGAGACGCGTTGTTAATAAACTTTTGGGTTTTCAAATATGGGTTTATTAATATGTTTTATGTCGAGCTTTAATGTGAACACATGCAATGTGAAGGTGGATACAATATATTCGTTTATTCAATTTTGAAACTGCATTCATCGGCGACGTTATATTTTTTAAATATATTGGTAATTGTGATTTTATTTATTGATGAGAGTCCTTTAGTTGGAGACAACTAATACATATTAGGTATTTGGGAAATATCATTAGAGGAAAATTTAATAATAGCTAATAGCTATTCCCAATGAATACAAGCTAGATGTGCCTTTCATGTCGTTTGAATGAAACTCAGTGTAGCCACGATTTTACTCTACCTACTTTTTGGTTCTCTGCTCGCTCTTTGTCTCTCTCTCTCTCTCTTACACTGCCTGATCGTATATCGCCATTCCATTTGATCGAAATGAAATTTTCATTTGAAATATAAGCAAAGAATGGTCAGACTTTTGGAACACGAAACACACCCATATCGCGTATCTTGTGTTCTTCTTTATTCTATGGCTATTACTGGTTTGTTTAAAATTTCAAGCAACGTTTAGATTCTTAATCTATATGTTTTATTGGGTCAGTAATGTTTATTATCTGGCTAAATAGGCTAAATACCATTTTATACTAAATGTGATATATTGTAAATGAGGCGATTTGGGTAAGTTTTATCCAGATGTTTATTGGGGAACAGAAAATGTAGAAAAGTGATTGAGACACACATTCATTCGTCTCTATTAACTGTGCTATTATTCTTTCTCGCTTGCACACATGCCCTTTCATGCACACATTACACTTAATATTAATTTGATGTAAAGAAATATATCATTAACAGAAAACCTATTTTCTGAAACAACTAAATCTCTGGAACACTAAGGTCTAGTGTCATAAAATTTACTTTTCTAAATTCAAGAATTCCACTGTCTTCCTACGAACAAACCGATCACTGACTAAATTTCTCTCCCTTCTGAGCAGCCTTAAATGATTCACGCCACCCTAGGTTACAAGAAATCACAAAACCAAAACACACGCAATAAAGCTATCATTGACTACCCCAATATCACATTTCAACTTTTTTGTAACTTTCGTCACGTCAATAATGGGCTACGAAGTTAAAGTTTCATCGAGTAAGTAAGTAGGTAAGTAATAAAAAAGAATCACACACGGGTTCATCTTCGTTTTGATGCAAAATTAGTATATGTTTTTTCCAATGAGACACGCATTAATAGAATTATTTACCGTGATTATTACAAATCGAATCGAATTTATATCAGCACTGAAGACTCCGGAGTGATAAATATTCCCAATCCACAATACAAGCGTACCCTAAGTGTGCATTTAAGGCCCAAGTTTGTGAAATGGATTGGTAAGGAGACAATGAAAGACGTTTGTTGTGAGGTCACAGCGTTTATTTGAGTCAGTGCATTAGTGAGATGACTCCGGACCGATGCTCACGTAGTTGGTGGATGTAGATCGACGGTGAATTCCCCAGGCCAAAGATCGACACCGCGTCGGTGAATATTGTCAGCGGCAATTCCTAGATGTCGAAGAGCAACACCAGGTGCTTGTTGTACTTCATGGAGTGGTCGAGGCGAGGCGAATCAGATTTAGTTTATTACATTTATTTTTTTTTTTATCACTATGAAGTTTAGTTTCAATTTTATAAATAAAACACAATATACTGACCTGGATATATAAGTTGACCTCTCAAAATATAGTAACAATATAAAGTAAAAATACAATTATTTAAAAAAAAAAAACTGATAAAAATGCAGTAACTTCATTTCGAACCATATTTATATTTTATAATGTAACAACATCCTGTACTATCATACACTCTATAATATAACTTTTTACTCTTACACCAAACTCGAGAGCTAGTTATCTTCATTGGTGTAGAAATACTAAAAAACTTTTTTTTTCACTATTTTGTCCTTTTTACATTCTTCTTCATTTTCATCTCTATGCTTTGGAAACAATATGAAAATAGTTTTCTATCACAAACAACACCAACAATAAAAATCACCTTTCTAAATATGTATAAACATAGATGTCGCCTGAACTAGTAGGTAGTTAATATCTTGTGAAAAATTTAGCGCATAGAGCCAGTAAAAGCAACTACTGCGCAACGAAAACCGCCAATTCCATCCCTCAGAGGAAAATGTTCAGAAATCTACGTATTTTTAAATATACATTCAGTGTGAAAGGATAAAATAAGTTGAAAAATAAAATAAAATTTATTTTCTGGATTGTAGATAAAATATATAATTTTTATTTGATCATCTTTCAAGAAGTTTCTAAGGTTTGTAAATTTATTTTTGTGTTTGTAAAGTTAATATCGAGGTGAACGTATTCAAAATTTAAGTCTTCTAGGCAGAATTTAAGATACGGCAAGGAATATTAGTTTAGCGCACTCATTTGGTTACACCTTATCTCCTTTTCCCTTTTACAAACAGGTAATTGCAAGTAGGTAATTAATTAATTCAGTGATCACGATTTGTTTGTTTGAACACGAACCGATGCGTGCGGATGTCATAATGATTGTGCGTTCCAAATTCCAAATTCAAATTCAAATATTTCAAAGGTGTGGGAGCAGGTCCCGTTTGCGCAGAGGCAACACTGCTAAATATTAACGCGGTAATTGTTTCGCGTGGACAAGGCCTTTAATTTAAATTAGCGCCATTCGAGGGTAAAATGATTGTTTTCTGGGGTAATTTGCCCCTTTGAAAATTATTGTGGTAAATTGATTTCTAGTTGCGTGTGGGTAGATACATTTATAGTTATATATCTGTTCAATTCAAAAAATTATTACCGGTCTCAAAACATATTTTTCTCTTTTTCATTCATTATTTATAAGTGTTAATCGACATATGTAGGTACATACCTAAAGGGATATCCAGATATTTTATTTTTTATTATTTAATAAATGTTTACATGTTACATTTTTTGTCATTTTTTTCAACTACCATACTAGGCTAATGCCCGTGTGGTAGTTATACATGAAATAATAATAAAGATAACATAAAAGAACAAAAAATAATATTTTATAGAAACATAAGTATGCAAGTATGGATCATACATGAAATAATAATGAAAATAACATAAAAGAACTAAAAAATTTAATTACTATTTTGTAGAAAAATAAGTATGCAAGTATGAATCATACATGAAATAATAGTAAAAATAACTTAAAAGAACTAAAAAATACTATTTTATAGAAACATAAGTATGCAAGTATAAATCATACATGTAGTAATAATAAAAATAACTTAGAAGAACTAAAAAATACTATTTTATAGAAACATAAGAAAGAAGTAAGGGAAAAAAACAAATTTAATGATAAATAAAACTAAGAACAAATATATTAAAATTAATAGTAAACTGAAAAATAAATAAAAAGTATATGTATATTTAAAAAGATACAGATAAAAATTTTAAAAATTAAGATTAAAATATAAACATGATTAATATAGATTGTTTAATGCATATAATTGTTTGTGTGCATGTTTTTTTATCGTAGGTATTATCTATAAGACAACATGTTTATGTTCAACACTTAATTTTAATTTTCGTGATATGAGACAAGTTGGACAGAAGTTTTTACATTTTTTTTTTTTTTTTTGTGTTAGGAACTCATATAATCTTTAAAGAAAGGTCGTCCCCTTTCAAATATCCATTGATGTACACGGACAGTAAATATGGATATAGAATTGCTTGACTTTAAGTCTGTACTCAAAACATTGTATATTTTATATAGATCAGTGTTATGTCTGACCTCTAACCTGACTTGGACATTCTTTTGTTGAAACTGGTTACCGTTGCTATTAAAATTATTCTAAAATATTACAGAGTTAGGAACGTTAGGTGTTATAAGGGACTTGGCGCCTTGGCAATTCGGCGCCTGGAGCGAAATGCACCAACTGCGCCCGCTTAGGGCCGGCTCTGCCTGAGGGAAATAATTTTCCTCAGAGCCAGCAGTGCGGAGTTTTTTATGTGTGAATACGGCACAAGAGTCCCAACTGCTCCCAACCGTCTGAAGGAAGTTGGCATCCGCATTTGTGGTATTTTGTGAGGCTGAAAGTAGTGGGGTGAGGCAGGATATGTTGAAGAGAAAGGTGGGGGAGTACCCGGCTATTCATATCTGGTCAATAAACAGGAATAAAGCCATTTCAACAACGTTTCAATTTTAGAATCGGTCTAACACCAGTGCGTTACTGACAATATATTCTATGGAATGTGCCGCAAGAATAAAATATATTATTTTAAATTAATAAATTTTGAAATGGCGCAAATTCATCAAAGAAAATTTACTTGCGCGCGCCTGGATTTGAACCCGCGACCTTCGGATTGCTAGTCGAGAGCCTTACCCTTCGACTACTGAGGCCGTCAAAAAAAATTCAGTGTCACATTATTACTCAAATAGGAATGCCATAATCCCACTTGCTATGTCGCGGTTTTCACATTCAAAAAAAGTTGAAATTAAACAAATTTCAAATTAGTTTTTAATTTTCATTGGAACAGTTTAGAAGTGCAATATACATAAATGCTACTTTAATCTGAAGATTAAATAGTTCCATTAAAAAACAATAATGTTCCCTCACGAAGTTACTATGTAATTAATTACAAATTGATTCCATTTTCCTAAATCTAACCAAAACTATTCGATTTCGTCCCAAATTTGCCATTGTTTGAGGCCTGGCCAAACAAAGGTCGCGTTGAATACCCCGTGCACAGCGCACTATGCACACTACACACAGGTAAACGAATTGTCTGTTCATTAAATACTACTTGTGCATAGTTATCAATCTGCAGGCCTATTGAGCACTTAACTGTATTTGCAGTTTTCGGAATTCGAACTGATCTCGGATCATATAACTGTGAAAGATAAAACACTTATAGCTCTTTATTTTCACAGTAATGTTCAATACCTATTTGAAACCCGTACTTGTACATGGTATTGTACCGTAGGGTGGGTCGTCTGTTTTCGAATCACCGAAGATTGTCACTGTCTCAAAAATTGCGCATTCGATTACTGATAGTAAAAACACGTTTGTACATCTCTACGTTGCAAAATCAAACATGTTGTTGTTTTAAATGATTATTTACGCAAACAACTCCATTTAATAGAAGAGTATGTATGAGACAAGGAGTGTGTGCCAAGACCGAGTTGTTTTGTGGTCCGTCCTCTCTGCCTACCCTTGCGGAAAACGGCGAGATGGTGAGTTAGTTGGTTAATAATCACCTCTACAACTAGCAAAAATCTACGTAAATTTAACTCACTTTTAAGGTGTGACTTTTAATAGCAGCTGGCGATTAGTGATTTTAAACAGAACCTTGGAAAAAATGTGATAAACCTTTTAAACTTGTTTTTGTTATTTGTTTTTGAGGTGTTATGCCGTGTTGCGCTAACTCCTTTAGCCAACGTTTCGGACAACGTTACAGTGTCCACATCTTCACAGTCTCCACATCTGCCCTGATGATGGATACTGTAACGTTGTCCGAAACGTTGGCTAAAGAAGGAGGTAGCGCATCACGGCATAACACCCCAAAAACAAATAACAAAAATACTTTTAGCCGTGAAAATCTTAAATCTTTTAAACATGTGTTTGTTGTGTCAACACGTGGCTGAAATAATATTATGAATAGTTCATAAGTACCTACATAAATCATACCATTTGATTTTTTCACATATTCAAGCCCAGGTAGAAGACCATCACAACCAACTGAATCTAAAAACTAAAAATCAGTTCATAATCTTAACGATAATGCCGAACTTTTGAGGCCCTAATGTGAATAATATTTCAAAAAAGTTCTCAGTTTGTATCGATCCACCCTGTGGAAACAGTCCAATTGAAATCGTTGACCTCTGTCACACGTCTTTTGTAGTTCTTGCATCATTTAAAGTGACGGTGATAAATTATTCAAATTACGAATTGGAAACAATCGAACTTGGCCCGTGAAGCTGAATTCAAACAGTATGCAAATACAATTATTGGCGTCAAAAATGGTCATTTTTTCCACATTGTGTGATTTTTTGTCCTTTTATCCGATTTTTATTTTTGATCAGGTAAGTGTGTTCGGATATGTAAATACCTATGCACATTATTTGCATGCAAATTTTCGATACATCAATGCAAAGCTTTTACAGAATAAAAACGACCATTGCTAATATATCAATAATCTCCTACAATTATAGGTAATACCGGCTATAACGGGAATACTTACGGATAAATTACCAGATTTTCTGATAAGCCGAATATACGAATATATTATCATTGTGTCAGAACACGTGTTCGTGGAAATCCGAATATTTTTTGATTTGTCTTGATTATGTATCATGGCGCAAATATGTAAATAGTTACCCTATGAGAAAGTGATTTTTTTTCTTTTCTTTTCTAATCTCCTGTTTTTAATGTATTACTAGCACAGACCCTTCAAAAATCATGGATAATTTTAATTTTCGACAAATCAGTTCCAATTTAGAAAATGGTCATAAAACTAATTTTCTGTTAAAAATATTATTTTGTACGTAGGTTAAATGATTACACTTAAATTTAAAGCATATCTTAGTTCTAGAGTTCATTGAACGGGAGAAGCAAATACATAACTGAAATAAGAATTTTCAATTATCATAATAAACTGCATAAATCATTTTTGATATTTTAAATTTTTAAATTTAAACAGCAATAGAATTAATGCAGTCGAATCAATATATTATTAAATATTTAAACAGCAATAGAATCAATACAGTCGAAGTCTTTAACAAAACAATGTTTTATTTATGTGTACCTACTACTTATCTGCTTATATCAGTGTTAAAAAAAACTGTAGGTAAAACGAATCGAACTATAAAAATTGTAGATTTATTGAATGAGACGAGCTATAGAACTTGAGTCCATTGTCTCGCCTTGTGTTTTGACAGATTTAAACTAAACATCCTGTGCTCCGTACAAAGCTTTTCTTTCTATGGCGGAGTCACTCCGTGAACATTTCCGTTTTTTTGTACGAGTTTATTTGTGATGCTTTTTTAAATGTGAGAGGTTTTTTTCTAGTTTCCCCTTTGTACAGTTTCTCACGCTTTAAAGGTTCTTTGTTTCTTTATTGTCATTAGAATTTTTTACATTTTTTTGGTTGTTACGTTGAAAATAGTACCTGTTTGAAATTCAGTATAATAATGAGGTTTATGTTAACTTATTTTTTTCATTAATTTTGTCACAAATAGATATAAGATATCCTAATTTCTAAATATTTTTAGAAAGTATTGTATTGTAATATTTTCACACTCTATTATTGTATTTCCAATTTACCAAGCCCGAAGCAAAGACATCGATAAACTGCGTAATACGAACAAAAGTAGGAAACGCTTCTGCTTTTGGCCTTCTCACCTGCAAAAATACATGCATAGAATTATTAGAACAAACTCAAAAAGAGTTTAAGGTATTTTAAAATTAGAATGTATGGTGATTACCCGCGATTTATGAATCAAATTGCCTCTGAAACGCGCTGCGAAAGTCTAAAATCTGTGAGGAATGGAGCCCTTACAGTAACAGCATTTAAAATAACTATTTTGTTTAGAGGCCAAACCTGTAGGTAAATTGTTCGTACATAACAATTACCACCAGGGTCGAAACCAAGACTTGCTCTATGTTCCTAATGGCAGAACAGATGTCCTGACCCAGCATAGCATGACAAGAGGTTTGGTGCAACTAAATTAAATCTCGAGGTCTCTTGACATTTTCAGTATTGGTCATGAAGAGTCATTTTAGGCAAAGACTCAAAATAAATTTGGGCATATTCTCTCAGAAGGTCGGAGTATTTCCGTTTTGCAGTAAATTCAAAATACAAGGTTTTCCAATAAGAGGTGTTATTTTGATATTCAATCGTAAAAGATCAATGGTTTCGTTGCTTGTGTGGCACGTAGCGCCGTCTCGTTGAAAGTAAACGTTATCCAAATTAATACCATTCAATTTCGGCCATAAAAAATCATTAATCATCTCTCGATAGCGCAATCCATTCACCATAACTGTTGCTCCAGCCTCATTTTCGAAAAAGTAAGGTCCAATGACTCCGCCGGACCATAAACCGCACCAAACAGTCACAAGTTGAGGATAAAAGGCTTTTCAACAATAAGTCTTGAGTTTTCCGAGCCCCAGATGCGACAATTTTGCTTGTTGACGAAGCCACCGAGGTGGAAATGGGCCTCATAACTCAAGATGATTTGCATTTGATTCACTCAAGTGAATTTTAATAATTTCAATGCGTTGTTGAAGCGTGTATCGATCCATTTTTATTAAAAACGTACTTTTTACTTGTCAAATGTCAAAAAATGACAGCTTCAAAAGTAACATCTGCCGAAATAGCGGGCTATTCGAAATAACACTTCTTATTGGAAAACCCTGTATTTCTGAAAGTATCTTAAAACTGACACTAATAAGAACAAACTTTGAAATTTTCAGCGAAATCGGTTTAGTAATTTTTGAGTCTATGGGAGAAAAAGAAAGAATCATTCATCCTTTGATGAATGATAAAGAAGATAACATTTTTTTGGGTTTTGATCTTCACTACTTGCGATGCCAGCTTGAACGGTGTAGAAGTAACTAACTTCAAAATTGGAATTTTTTGAATAATTCAGACAAGCGTTAAAGATGGTACCAACCTATGATGTAATATTTAAATATAAAATTATTTTTATTGTCTTTTTCATAATCGTAGTTAAAATATCTCGCGATTATTCACGGGTCCGCGCTAGTTAGTTTCATATTTTCTTCAATGGAATTTTCCATTCTGAGAAAGACGTTTTATAATGATTAAGATTTATAAGATAATGATAGGTTTGTGTATAGAAGTGTTTTTTGTAAGTGTATTGCTTTGCAATTATATTTTTGGTTGCAATATATATTTTTTTAATTTCATGTCTCCCCTGTATTTCAGAACCAATTTTATGTCTGATTTGAATATGTTGTCATTTATAAGGATTATGCAGGAGAGTTATAATGTTATTTTTAATTACTAATTTCACGGATTTATTAATATTTAATAATGATTTGACAGTTTTCTAAGTTGCTTCTGTGTAGTCTAGGTTAGGTTGGTATAAAATCATTGATTTCTGAACATCCATGTAAAATACAGTCAACACAATCCTCCATCTACGTTTTATGCAGTAAAATACCTCCTCGTTAACATTAAATCAATCGAGTGATGGGAAATAAAAGTTTCATTGTCTTGGTTTTGAAGGGATTGGTATCGGCCTAGGTCTAGTTAGAGGCGGAGCGCCGCACCCCTAAATAGGGGGGGTTGGTGCCAACCCTAATAGGCAGGGCTGATTCAGTTAGGGCTACAGAGCAGTGTTTAGTACCATTTAAAATAGGGACTAAATTACCATACTTTTATGACATCGATAATACTACAGTTTTGTACATTCGGTGTATGTTCAAAATACCTCTTTATAATAACGCGCTCGAATACAAACACGTAAACGTAATTTAAAACATCTGCTGAACGAAAATTAACATTCACCTGCCATAAATGCTTTCTTGCGTATTGACAAAATTTTGCTACGCACGGAGGTTCGAAATATTTACTGAAATAATATCTTAGAAATAAATCATGGGCAACAGGCAGAAAATCTTTCTCTCATAAATTTTTTTTGTGCAATAAAAAGGTATATCTTTTCATGAATTATTTTTATTTTCGTAAATTTGTATTGCTTAGTGTTTTTATATGGTCAAAATTAATTAATTCCAACTAAAGTTATTATGGATGGTTTCTGTTTTGTAATAAGAATTTTATTTAGCAGTTTTTTGTAATATTAATAATTTGTTATAATATTCATTTTATTCACATAGAAGAGGAGAGATCTTCTAGTAGAAAAAATTACCTTTTCAAGAAAAGTGGATTTATAAAACCGGTAGGCAGGCTTTTTATTAAAAAGCATTTAACAAATTATTGCAAAAAATGTATTCGAAAAAGAAAAACTGCTGGAAATATGACAGAAAAATAATTTAAAATCATTTCAAACTAGAATTAAAAAATTAATTGATTTCTAAATATTGCACAGGTAGGGTTTGATTTTGCGCTTATAAAACCTTTCATTGCTTATATTTTTAATGTTTTATGGTTTGAAACTTGGGAGGAGCTATTTGTATGTGCTGTTTTTTAGAGTAAACAAAATCTAGACAAGCATACCACTCATTGAAAAATTCACCTAATTTACCTGTTATCGCCTAATTCGCTTGATGTACATACCAGGTTTATAAGGCACTTACTTGCCATTTAACCTTTAAGGTAAAAGTTTACAATCCATCCCTGGCCCCTTATCGCTGAAATGCACTAAATCTACCAGAAAGTAATATACATAATGACTTGATGACGGACTGGGAGCGATATCGCCTTGAACGATCGATTCTTGGCAGCGGGCTAACATGGATTTATGCTTTATAACCAAACTGGCAGAATATTGAACAATTTCATATTTCCTGAAACTTCGCAGACCATTATAAAGTTTACAGCTTTCGTGGTTTGTTGACCCTACGTGCTGTCGATGAATTATTGATGTAATTACATAATTTAATTGTCAAATATGTAATGTGTTTCAGGAGAGCGTGAGTGAGTGTCTATTAAACATAGAAAAAGTATTTTCTTGGTTATATAATTCAAATGTAAAATATTATGAATTGTATCCATGAATGCGAGATTGAGTAGGTGTCAAATAAAAGATAGATTTTCAGTAATATAATTTCTACTTTTTCATGATTTCTGCGCTCCGATGCATACAAAAATTCAAGCTAATATTGTTAACCATTAGATGGTACATACATACATTTACTCATTTTGACAAATTGATGAAAAAAATATTTAACCTTTCCATTTCTCTCCTCTTTACCTGTTTCACAAAATATTATGATTCCGAAAGAAGGTGGCATTCATTTCAACTAGATGAAATTGAGTATATACAAAACAGATTGAAATTGATTCCTTTAGTTTCGTTTTTTGTTCAACTGTGAAGAAATGTATTATAATCGTTATGTTTCTAAGTTAGAAATTTTTTCCTATCTGTCTTCCATTTTTTTAAATTTATAATTCATCTTATATCCAGTCATAGAATAAAAAAGAAAACTAGAAGTGCGTTCTATGTAAATTTGATTGGAAATATTGAATTTGAAATGTACCACTGACTTAGCACCTTTGGTTGTAGATCATCACGCGGTCTGTCTCTCTTACACTTGCCTGAAAATGTATCCCATTTGGATTACGAAACACGCCCACAGGTCACTTCTTGTGTTATTATTTATTCTATGTATTCAGTATAAATGAACTTGTTAATTTCTTTCTCATGTAATTTTCAGTATCATTATCATCCTTTATCCAATGCTCTGATTTCTAAGTCACCATGACATAATCATTAGCACAAAAACCTTGTAAAAGATCAACATTACCATTGAATTCGTTCCATTTTCCATGCAGATACCATTAAACTTCAAGAACCCATTCTTAATGCAAATTCAAAACCGTATCCCATAATATTTTACGTCTTGCGTATGTTGTGAAATGTAACGCATAAAATTATGTAAATAACTACACAAAGTTTATAACGAATAAAATAATTTGGCTCACTGTGTTATGAGAGAGTAATAGCAAATAATTTAAATAAGTAAATGTTGTAATATATGACATATACTTTATTAATAAATCATTATTTACTCATTTATTTGTGTCGCAGATCATTGAAGTCACTGGGTCTATGCCATTCCATAATCAGGAAATACCCGATTATTCGTATCAATTCTGAATGCAGGTCTTTCTCCTGGGCGACACTGCGAATCTCTACCCAATATATTTATTTCTAAATCTTAATAACTTAAATATTTTTACACTTTTCTGGTATACATTTTACAATTTGGGAGACGGGTTTGGGTACCGCGGTCACGGGAACCATTGCTTGGATAACCAACATCTCTGTCATAGATCACCCCAAGTGGTTCGCTATGTTTGGTGACTTAGCAGGGGTACCCGGGTTCATCGGGTGATGTGAGTTCCGGATGCGTATACCCACCAGCCAAGCGGCGTGCCGGATCGGGAGAGGTTGGTTTGGGAAGATCCTTTGACCTCCCCAAATGTAATTTTACAATTCAAACTATGTGATTTAATTATACAATAAAAAGGTTATTCACACAATAAAACACAAATGTATAAGAAGACACATTTTATTGATATAGTTTCTTTAATTTATTATTTTTCTAATGAATTCGTTCAAAATCAAAATAACTTCTTAACTAAATTTTTGTTAGTAAATAGAAGTAGAGAAAAAATAACAATGATCTTTTTTCAACTTTCTTCGAATATGTGTCCAAACTTAAAATAATCACAAATAATTTTTGTGTGTTGCAAGCATACTGCAGTAAACTTAACATAATATTTAAGCTTTTGTGAAAATAACGTTATTGACCTTTTTCCCTTGAAAAGATTTTTGCAAAGAAAAAAGTTACGCTATAGGTATACATGGGTCAAATCTGACCCGAGAAAGGACGTAACTCGTACGTTACATTGCAGTGTTCTGTGGCGTAACGTGCTACTGAGGAATACCGGGCTAGGTGTATGTGAATATCGAACGACTGTCGAAATACAGCCGACCAAGGTCTATTTTACTGTAGTAACTGGAAATTTGAAATAAACTACACATTATTTCGCTCAATGTAACACTGGACGTAACACAGCCTTTTTTCCTTTTTTTAAATCTTTTGATAATCTCTATCAAAATTGAATAATGTTCCCACTAGAGTTAGAAACAGTCGAACATGTGTTCAATGAAAAAGTAAGACATTTAGAAAAGTTTTCGATAAAAAAACGTTAAATAATTTTTCAACTGCACCGTTTGATACTCTTAAGCTACATATGGTAGTAAGATTATGTATAATTTTTCAACTGCACCGTTTGATACTCTTAAGCTAGATATGGTAGTAAGATTATGTATTATTTTTCAACTGCACTGTTTGATACTTTCAAGCTGCACATGGTAGTAAGATTGATTATTTTTCAACTGCACCGTTTGATATTTTTAAGCTACATATGGTAGTAACATTATGTATAATTTTTCAACTGCACCGTTGAATACTTTTAAGCTACATATGGTAGTAATATTATGTATTATTTTTATTCCACTGCCGTAATTTGGAAAACACTTTCATGAATCCTGAACGACCCTCGTAGGCGTAATGCCTCGGCACGCAAACATCCGAACCTAACTACTGGTTTGCATTTCGTATAAAATATATTAAAAATATTCATGTTGGGGTACGCCCGGGGCGGGGTAAATGTGATCATTATATTTGGTGGCCTATGATTTAACGTCTCCGATACATTTGGAGGCTCGCGGTATTCTAGAACGTTAGGAGTTAGGATTAGGGAGGAGGGGGGCACGTACGGCAAGGGTACGATCGGCGTCGTGGGGTGGGTATGCATTACGTGGCTAATTTACCCATTTACCCCATTTTTACCATTTTACCATACGGTTAGTGTTGAAAGTTTGAGCCTTTGAATAAAAATATTGTTTTATATAATACTTACCTGTTCATCGTTGTTACAATGATGTAACGTCTTATAAGCGATGCAGTAGATTATCATTTTTTACTTTACCTTAGTACAAGATTAATTTTTGTTATATTTCCTGTGGTTTTCTCGGTGGTCGGCAGACTTTTAAGTAAGAAGAACCATATTGTCAAGGAGACAGGAGAAAGAAACCGGTTTCTCAGAATATTTTATTTCCGTGTCCTGGGGTTAGAAGACAGGGTAGGAAGGGGTGGCTAGTTGTAATTATTATAATTATATGTAGAAAATCATTTTACGTTTCTATACAAAATAAGATCTAGAACATCTGAAAAAAGGGAGGTAAGAAGCTCAGCCATTATTTTGCAACTGATAAACTAGGTTTAGAGCCCTAAAAGAACTGAATGAGTTGGCCACACTGATGCTAGTTGAGTCAAAGTCCATTCGAACGGCTCCATCTCATAAGGCAGCTTAAGTGGAGGGAAAATTGGAGTTCATGTCTGAAGATCCGCAAATGTCTATGTAAAGAGCTCCGGTCTGCCGATCCCTAAACTGGGCCATTGCTGCAAGAGACTTGGCTTAATGTGCATTTGAATGCTTTTTTGAATGTGAAATAAATTTTTATAAATTAAAAATGGTATGTGATAAAATGTCATGATAAAAATGATCGTTGCGAAATTAGAGTGATAGGTCGGTAGTTATTTGTTTTGCATTGGGATCCGGATTAATGTATTGGAATGATGTGGGAGAGTTTAAAATTGTCGGGGTAAATGCTATATCTGATGCATCTGTTAAAAATGTGATGAAATGGGATGTTTATGTGTTTTTAATTGATTTGATTATGGTATTGCTTAAGTTATCTGGTCCATTTGCAGGCATCTTTTTAAGGTTATCAATTTGTTTAAAGAAATCAGGTTTTTTTATTTCTCTGAATGTAGAAAGCTCAGAGGTAGTGTTTTTAGTCTCTGAAAGGCCGGGAAGAGTTTGATTTGAGTGAATACTAAGATTGGGATTATTATCCATAAGGGTTGAGGCGATGTTTGTAAAGAAGTGATTTAAATTGTTATCAAGCTCTCGGCGTCTTCAATGGTTTCGTTATTGTCAGTAATGATTTTTTGAGGAATTTTTTGACTTTCCATGTTTTTTTTTAATCGGTGTGCGCATTGTGTAGTTGTGTAGAGTAGTATTGTTGTTTTTTTATGATTGTGTTTAAGTAGTTTCTAAATATAATATATTCATTACGTTTGGTATGGTTCTGTTCTACATTGTTGGATGTGCAATGTTTTTCGTGATTTTTATATATTTTGAAAAGTTTGTTTCTGTGTTCTATTGAGATTATAAGTCCGCGCGTAATACATGGTTTTATGTGTTTATGCTTACTTGTTGGTGGTGCTATTGATTCTTGACTTTTTAGAATATATTTTTGTATTATTTCATAGAAATTATTCACAGCTAAATTTGGGTTATCGTTGGATAAGACGGCGATCCACGATTCTTCGGTCAGTTGTCTAGAGTTGAATAGTTGATTTTGTTAAGATTATTTGGTTCAGCATGGATGAGCATATTTGGAAAATAGTGGCCGTAGAAAGTGGGGTAATGGTCAGTTATGTCAATTTTAAGTGTAGTTAAAGTACCTATTATTTACTAAGATATGTTCACACAATATCTTAGTAACTTCATCAGGAATGAGAATAGTTTTAATCTTACTAATGAATTTAGGTATGAGTAATGATTAAAAACATTAGAAAGTGTACGGAGAGATGCAGAGATAATTTTAAATCATAAATATTTACATGATCATGAATTAATATTTTTTTTTGAAAAAAGATTAAGTGGTTTTAACCCTTCAAGTTTCGGAAGATCATTAATAGCCACGGAGATTATATTTCACTAAATCCTCGTAGGGACAGATCTGACCCCGGATTTTATCTCTTAAATCTGATGAAGCTACTTTTTTCGAACAACGCACGTTTCGATTCTGAACCATGAAATTTAAAAAGGATGCTACAAAGATTATGCCCTAACTAACCAACAGATTGCATATAACCCTCCCACAAATAGCAAGCGCAAAATGGTTTCATACATTATTCATTCCTACCTCAATGATTATAATTATTGTATTGTATTAAATTAGAGTCTCATTATTTATGTGCGGCGACGGTGGCGACCTTTAGCTGTTTCTATTTGGAACTACGGCCTAGGCAAGGTGAGGCCTTGCTTACGTTAGCCCAGGACTCCCCGGATTATATCGAGCCTTAATTGGAATTCATTCCCTAAATTGGGTTCTTACTCCACGCGACACTAATTGGGACTTACCCTACTTTAAATGATTGCCAACACAAAGCTGTTTGTGTGAATAAACAGGAAAGTAATAGACTAATTCCAAATGTCATTCAAGAAGCCTCACTTTTAGCAGGTGATCGTGTTAACTGTCACCAGATTATAAACACGTCCGGTACTCCTTGTGAAGTGGCAACAAGACACTACTACTAACCCATGCAGTTACTGATTTTTAACGTAATTATTAAATGAATAAATAAAAAAAATACTTTAGCCACATTTAGTAACCAGACCTGAATACCCATGACCATAGATACTTCCTCACCTTCCTCCTTCACATTTGCTGTCCCACCCCATTCCCTTCAGCCTCATGACATCCCTACCCCAAATTGGGGATGTCATAGTCGCAATGGCTCCAGTTAGTAAAGAGCAGTTAGGACTGTTGTGCAGTATTCGAATGAAAACGATACTTTTCGCTTCTTCAAAGACAGCTAACTAAATGTGGCTCCATTTTAATTTAAAAAAATAATAAACACTTCATTTTAACCACTGTTTATTAAGATATTTAGATACAACCGACGTGCCTATGAAGTGCTCATAAAAAGGAATTGAATTATTATCAATAATCAGAAAACCCTTTCAATTTCATTTCCCACTACTTAGTTAAATAAACCTTGTTGAGTTAAGCATAGCTTAAGAAATATGTCGGTTGTAACAATGAAAAGTGGTTTAAACGAAGTGTTAATACTTTTTGAGCTAGATCTATGAATAGCTTCGTCTATCTTAAGAGAACTTTTAAATAACTGAATTAAGTAAAATAAATATGTCTAAGTGTTTTGATATCTTCAGCTAATTTCCTTTTTTTGTGGAGCTGCGCAAAAAATGCATTAAGACTTATTTGCTTTGTAATCTGCCGCATTGGAAATGATAATTGTGTTGAAACTGTAATTTGACGCCAAATGTAATGGATGAGCCACCAAAACAAAGCAAAACACACAAAGAGCCGGAAAAAGCTCTAAAACGAGAATGCTTTTAGAGTATCTAAATAATGAAGACCTTATTTAGTTGAGATTTCCCCCGCTAGGGTTCTATCTGTCTTAATTATCGCTAGACATTTGGCGGGAAAGTTGCTCCATCTGCACCAAAATGGCGACATTTATTTCCCGCTCTCGCTTCTTTTACACACGGCCAGTTTTTATTGTGGAGAAGGAAATTTGATTTCATTCCGAATAGCCATTAATACCGCCTTTTTGTTTCTGTTTAATTTGAGGAGTCAACAGTTTGGAAGTTACTTTAATAATAAGATGGCTGCGGCCCTGAATGGGGGGATAGATATTAAGATAGCAAATAAGGCGCCATCTTGGTATACATTTTTGTGTATTTTGTGGAGGAGGCGTAGGCAAAAATGCCGTAACAGGATAAGGAAAATTTATCTCGAAATGTTAATTTCTTGTTGGAATATCTTAATGGGGGTAAGTTATTTCTGTTAATTATTTTGTGCCTTCGTAGCTGATAGCTGAACCGCAATTGTAGCAATGAAATATCTTCCGACAACATTAACTAAATATCATCCTGCCGCTGAAAGCTCCAATACGACTTCTCATTTTGGTACATACGTGTCGTTTATGGAAGGAGTTTCAGAATGAGAGGATTTATTTTTCTGAGGGATTGGTCATAACGTAGCTATTAGCGGTTGGTCTATGTGAAGCATGCAATTTGCATGTAAAAAAATGACGGATTGTCATTCGTCGGTCATAGTCGGTCAGTCTCATCGCTTTGATAAGGCCATTCGAATAGAACTCAAGTGCAATGTGTTACATGCAGAATACATATTTAATAAGATCACTTCGATAAAGCACTTTTAGGTAGGTACTTAGTATTCCCAGACTAGGCGAGTTCCATGTGATATTAAACTGCTTAATTTAATATATTAATATTATTATTCTACAATTATAGCAAAATCTTCTGATATAAATTGTATTTTAAATTAATAGCCCTCCACACTAGCCACCAACTTCTTGAAAAATTAAATAAAAATTTAATTGAAAATCTATAGTATTCCAGAGAAAAATCATACGTACGTAATCGACGATCATCCTCTTCCTTCTCAGACGTCATTTATGAAAAGAAATAAAATGAAAGAGAAGGAATAATATAATGGCGTCTCGTAAGACCTCTCTTTGGGACTACTTTAAGCTATAAATCGCAAACAAATCAAAAATATAAATATCAATAGTAAAATATAAATATAAAATATAAAAAATCACTACAAAGTACCTTCACTACATACCACGTCAGCTCAAAGATAATTGTTCTTCCTAGCTCCTAAAATCTTTAACCTTATCCCTGAAAACCTAAAAACCGTATGTCAACCCCATTCCTTTAAAAACCAAATTACGAAATGGATCCTTACATTACAACTACAATACACATTCATTCTACACTCTATCAATTTAATCACCTTTCAGACAAAACATAATATATCCTTATTCCCTAACTTAGCGGTATAGTATGTACATAATTATTAGTGTGATCTATTTACTAATATTTCTCAAATTTTTCATCTTCTTATAATTCTCTAACTTCTCCATCCTTACAAATCCTCGCCATCATCCAAACTAGCTATACATCATTTTAATTTTTTTAAATTATAAAAATGTATAGATTCTATGTCCGCAAAACTGTAAAATTCACCCGCCATAACACAGGGTCATCCCTAGCATAGTGGGTGAAATATCACAAAAAACCACATGTACTCTCTAAGGACGGGTTGTTTCGGAGAACTTGAACAATTGTTCAAATTTCAAAGTTAATTTTCAAGTTCTGTGAAAGATATTTTTAAGTTCTGTTTTTATTTCAGTTCTGTCAAGCAACTAGTCTATAATGATATAATAACAGAAATTGAATACGACATTCACAGAACCCGTAAATGAACGTTGAAATTTGATGAATTGTTCAAATTCTCCGAAACAACCCGTCCTTAATGATGTATCAATAAAATAAATAAATATAGCAAATTTAACAATTTCATGCTGTAAGTTATTTTATCTTAAAAATTGCTTAAAATAAATATCTGCATTCATTCGCCTTTCTATAGTATTGTGACAATGTTCGTTTAACTTCACCCATTTGAAATGCTTTAAAAAAAAATCGCTCATTGGCATTTTCTGCCAATCGCCTCTAACACATTGCAAACATGCTCACTTCGTAAAAGAAAAAATGCGGAAAAACCACAATTTTCCCAGCGCAAATATTTACTCCGGCAACGTGAGCGGGAAAAAAGGGAATCTTTCAAATATTGACAGTTCATAGGCCGACGTTAACGCATACCAAACGCTCACCTGCTCGACGCCGGGGCACGTTTTGTAATTTAAAACATCCCTGACTGATGCGCTAAAAACGTAACCAAAAACGTAACTTACACGTTAAGTTCAATCCAGATAAAAGTATTAACAAACCTCGAGTCTTCGACAATTCGTTATGCCTAGAGAAATCGTTGTAACATTATTATCAAAATTATGTTTGTAACATCGAAAGTAACCACATAAAGCCCACTATTAAACTAATTTCGGTTGTTGGTGCGTGGTTAATGTGAAATATTCCTGCGTAATGCGTAACGTTATTCAAGTTCAATTCACTTTTAATTTTGAAAATTTTAACTGGTGATCATGTTAAACAATATAGTAGGTAACGAAATTATTTTATGAATTATTAATTCATATAATATTTTCTTGGAAGATTTCTCGATTTATATGGGTGTTTCAGGCTAATATTAATTTGTTATCCTTTGTGCATTGCATAACCTTGTCTTGTAAACATGAGTTTATCAAAAAGTAATAAAAAAATATTCTTTATTCGAAATGAATATTTCTTTTGTTTAAATGCTTGACAGACGCTTGTATGGATTAATAAAGTGAAAATACGTCACTGATACAACGTGTTTTCACTGAACTAGGTCCAGTGTATATAATTTAGCGGCCCGTTCTTATATATATTCTATCATATGCATGGCTACCCTTTTGATAATCGCCACTACATTTTTTATTCGATTAGTGTGAATATGTGGACTCCTGTACTTTCATAATGTAATTGGATAGGTATCGTATTTTTTCAAGCTTACTAACAGTCGATAAATAAATGTATTACTTGAATGGAATAATGAGTAATATTAAGAAAGGGACCTTTAGTTGGTTTGGGCATATAGAGCGAATTCACGAAGAAAGGAGAATATACGACTTAAAAGTGAATCGGATACTTATGTCGGGCCATGTCATTAATAGAAGAGTGTGTATGAATGTGAATGAGACAAGGAGTGTGTACCAAGACCGAGTTGTTTCGCGGTCCGTCATTTATGACCACCCCTGTCTGGAAATGGCTTTGATGGTTAGTTATTTACTTAGAAAGCAAATGATCATGAGCAAATTGACCACTACAACACGGGCATGTGCCTAGTGTGGTGGCCAAAAATTTACCCGTTTACTGTAATGTATAAACTTTACTGAATAAAGAACATATAAATAAAAAAAAATATTATTTTATAAATAAATACATAAATCCTAATATTTAATATCCCGTGATTTTTTTAATTTTTGCTAGTAATATATTAAAAACCAAGTGAAAACTTATTGTATTGTATTCGGAGTATTTGAACAATTCTTTAAATTTCAAAGTTAATTTTCAAGTTTTTTGAAAGATTTTTTCAAGTTCTGAATTTAATTTCATTCCAAATGAATTGAACCCACAGCCTTCTGATTGCCAGTCATCTGCTCTACCATTGCGCTATGTGAGCTTATTCGAAACCCGCCAAATAATGAAATATGTACTATTATTTTTCATTATCAAAATTTAAATCTCTTTTTTAACGTACAAATCCAAATAGAATGTTGATTAGTGTACGAATACTGCGAGGGGTTAATTCCATCCAATACTGACGATGTGAATGATTTCAAGAAATAAGATTTTTTTAAACATAATTGCAGTTTATCTAAGGCTAGTCAAAATTAATAAAAAAAACTGTTGTGAAGTTATTTATTAAAATATTTGTTTTCAATCTTTAAATTCTATCTCAAATAACATTATATTATGGCGATTTGGTTTTTTCTTCCTTCCCATAAATCACCTAACCTCACTGATTCATAAATCTTTAGAGAATTCCTCCAATAATCTTGCCTAAAACATTTAATCCGCCGAGTTTTATGACTGACGTCGAAAGATAAAAAATGCTTATGTGCGCACGTTAAAATTTTATAGTTTTTTAACGACCCCAGTTATAGCTCATTTTTATTAAAGCTTCTCTAAGTAAATTAAGAATACGGAAACTGAAAGAAATAAAGGGAACATATTAATTTTGAAAACTTCATATTCTATTTTCAAAGCTATGAATGCAACAAATAATTCTTAAAAATAACAAAGAAAAAAGGCCAAGATTAATTAAGAGCCTTAGAAATTAGAAATTTTCTCATTCACCTTCCATTTTGTCTCCACCCACCACCCTTCACTAATACTTAGTTACGCCACCACCCCCACTTAAAAACCTAATATATACTCACCTATGCCCATAAATTAGTTTGTATTTCGACCTGAGGAAGAAATGGTTTTTTCAAAACCTGTCGGGGTTAATAATAAAGTTTTTTTGGTTTTAACAAAGGAATTTCTCAACACCATAATACATGCAATGAAGGGTGATGGGACATGAACCATTTTTAGTGAAACTGCACGGTTAACGGGTGTCGCCAATATCTTTCACCCAAACTATTGCAAGCATATTATGCACAACTGCGCCCCGCTATTGTTTTGACCTACACATTAAGCGTAACTGTCATTAGCTCTGATGCATTTGGTAGTCCGTGCATTATGGTTGTAACTCTGCATGACAGTCGGCGCCTTTCAATACTACATCTACCTCTGTTATAGTACAGGGTTTTCCAATAAGAGGTGTTATTTTGAATAGCCCTCTATTTCGGTAGATGTTACTTTTGAAGCTGTCATTTTTTGACATTTGATAAGTAGAAACTACGCCATTAGTAAAAATGGAACGATACACGTTTCAACAACGCATTGAAATTATTAAAATTCACTTGAGTGAATCAAATGCAAATCATCTTGAGTGATGAGGCCCATTTCCACCTCGGTGGCTTCGTCAACAAGCAAAATTGTCGCGTCTGAGGCTCGGAAAACCCAAGTGTTTTTTTTTATTTTTTATATTATCTCCACACAGGAGGCCCTGAAGAAAATAATTTCCCTCAGGGCCTATTTCATCTTTGGGGATACTGTGTGGGGGATCTTTTGGTGGAGAGGAAGGAGTGAACATGGGTCTTGAAGAGTCCCATGTTGTAGGAGGGAGGAAACACAGAGGCCGGTAGCTCGTTCCACAGCCGAGCTGTTGAACTTAAGAACGAATCGTAGAAGCGACCCGTTCTCATTTGACAAATGTCAACCGTGTACAAATGTTGGGCGCGCGTTTGGCGTGTATCCCGACTACGCACCGGTGCCGAAGGTATCAATGACGCTAGTTCCTCAGAGCATCTTCCAAGTGTTATTGTTGAAAAGCCTCTTTATCCTCAACGTGTGACTGTTTGGTGCCGTTTATGGTCCGGCGGAGTCATTGGACCTTACTTTTTCGAAAATGAGGCTGGAGCAAAAGTTACGGTGGATGGATTGCGCTATCGAGAGATGATACACCTCTTATTGGAAAACCCTGTATAATTATTATAATTTACGAAATCTTCAAATATTATGTTAGATTCTTCAGCGGACAAACTAATCAACTTTCTCACACCCATATTAAAAAACATTAAAAGTTACTATTATGGATCCGCCATTATTATTATGGATCTGCCGCGCTACGGGAATCGGTCGTGTAACTTCCCGGCTTTGCAAACTGCACAAATCATTTCTCTGCCTCTACGGAAGCTACGGACTAAATTCCTGTCTTTATTAGGCAGATTTATTTTTATTATCAATTATAAGTTTACCTCCCACAGAGTGTAAACCTTCGCAACGTAGTTATAATGTATTTTGAAATATGATGTTCGTGGGAAGTCCTAAATAATGGCAAACACCCTAAAAAAATATGTGTTACGCATATATAGGTACAATCGTATTCGAAAGAACGTATTCAAAATCATAAACAGCTTTCATTCATTACCAACTTAATTTTAACCAATTAACTAAACTTAAATATATACTATATTTAAATCTCAAATAAAAAAACTGGATACTTAATATAGGGAGATCTGAAATAGAAAATATACTCATATCAAACACAGACTAAAACCGAATCTACTTAACTGAACTATACAAAAAAACATTATCTTGCTTATTTTAAAATTATTTAAAAAAAAATTATACTACATGATATATGTTTATAATTAAATTTATATGTTACTTTGTTGTAATATTAATTTCTTATAATCAAATTATAATATGCAAATGAAATCCTCAGCACGGGAGATCCCAGTGAGGATATCATTATCTCTATATGTTACTAAGAAAAAAAGACAATAAATCATTATTATTATTATTTCACGTACTCGAAAAAGTAGGTAAATTGATGATTATGTATTGTTTATTCTACGAATAATGATAGTGAAAGGGATTTCTTTAAATTGCCTGTAAATTCCATGACGGCCTTGTGGTCGAAGGGTAAGTCTCTTGACTACGAATCCGGAAGTCGTGTTTTATTTTTATCTTTCTTCATATTTAAATCATTAAAAATAATATGTACAATATTTGCTGCACGTTGCGACACGAGAGAGATTCCGGCTGGAGAGGTTGAAAGGACTTTCTCAACCAGTCTTCCGATCCGGCCCGCAATGCAGTAGGTATATAAATGCATCCACCGCCAAGACCTAGACAAAACCTCACCCCATGAACCTGGGCATCTCTGCTAAGTCACCAAACGTAGCGCACCACTTGGGGTGACCCATGGTAGGGGGGCGTTGGTTATCCAGTAAACTGTTCCCGGGGCGGCGGTACCCATACCCGCCTCCCAAAATGCCTAATAAACTATTTTAGATTTCTTTTAAATAATTTGTCCGCGTATAATGAGGCGCGCCTTCTCGTATTTACTGCAATCGGGACTATTGTGAGGTATTAACGAAAAATAATAAAAAAAATTCTCTTACTGAACTTTACACATTAACCTAATCTAATTATTTAAACCAGTTAATTCAAATCTTATTGAATATCAGTGATAGTTACAACGCGTGTTTAATACGCCGCTGTTTAACACTTCGCCTATCTTACATTAGGCAATGCATATTATGCCTAGGAATTCCATACATATATTACTCTGCCCGACTTCCCTTGGCAATCTAGGCATTATGAATAATATCCGCCCTATTAATCACTTGGTTCTCAACACACACGCTAAATGTCAAGTAGCTAGCTTTACACGTTACAACAACGAGCAACGTGATGACTAACTTTAATGGCGGTAGACATCATTGAGACGGTTAATATATTAATAGAATAAAATGATTGTTCAAATCCATGAATGGAAACATATTACAGGACGTACCAAAAGGATTTTAACCATCGATTCCTTAGCAAATTTGAAATAAAAAACGTGTATAGTCATTTTCCTGTCCGATGATTTTTAAAAATTAAAAACAAAAAATATATGTTATCACACGTCGCCGCTGATCGATCACGTGTATGCGTTCTCTCTCCTCTGATACCGTGCTGCTGGAACGAAACGGAGTTCTTATCACGTGACACCCTAGGCTAAAACCACAACTGCTCAGTGGCGACGTGTGATGGATTTTGTTGTTGTTTTTTATTTTTAAAAAAATGACGTCGGACTGCGAAATGACTGTAAATATTTTTTCAATGTGAATAAGGGTCTCAACTACCCGAAACCGATGTGACTATGGCGTCGCTAATTAGGACTATGTTGTGAGACTGTCAAAAATTATATAGAATTAATTTATAACAATGATAAGCGCTAAAAAGTGTTTTCAAAATATCCTCGTAAAATGTCTTCGTTTTTTATAAAATCAGCTTTTAAAATGAATTCATTTTTATATTAACGTCAAAACCATAGTTACCCAATAAGTCGTCACATTACCTCTATTCAAGGCTCCATTGTGTGAACTGTGGAATCCTGATAGCTTTTCCACTTAAATTATTCCTATTTAAGTCGTCTTATTCTTCCCCGTATTTCTTTGTCTCTTGTTCTCTTTCCTCAGTTCGATCTTTTCTCAATCCCCCATTACAATTTATCTGGAATCACTATTTTCTTTCAAGTTCTTCCTGTTTTTCTGTGGTATCTTTTAGGATATGCGAAGGAGGTTGGATCACCTCATTTTTAACGGTGTTGCTAATGTAAGCATTTTTCAATTGTTATTCCTACTGGTTTGGTTTAATCTAAAGCCTGATAAATATACCTACGATAGTACTCATTACACTACATGTAAGTTCTGATGTTATGTTTTCCTAACATATTCTCTAATTTCACTATTTATTAATAAAAAAATTATGTATTTATGAAAGATACTCTCAGTATCGCCCTGGTGTAAGACCATCATTCAAAATTGAAACGTTGCATAAAATGGCTTTAGCCGTGTTTAGTGATCAGATCTGAATAGCCAGGTACTTTCTCACCTTCCTCTCTCTCATCTCCTTCCTATCCCCAAAACATTCAGCCTCACAACATACCCCTATTGAGATGATACAGTCTCACTGGCTCCAGACGGTTGGGAGCAGTTGGGACTATTGTGTGCCGTATTGACTTAAAAAAACGGATATTTATATTACTGTACATGTCCGCCGTAATTATTCGTTTATTTTGGAAGTTCAATTCTAGTGGCTACATCGATAAATACCTACGTGTTTTCAGCCCGTTTTAATGATTTAAACAGAACGTTTATCCTCCGTACATATTTCACTACCAAAGAAATGGTTTAATCTTAGTTTTAAGGAACGATTTTGCCGATGTCCAAATTAAACTTTTGAGCCATTATGTTGCCCATCAATATAATGCATTAAGCGTACTTTTGTTTGAAACATAACTTTTTATGTTTTATATTTAAGCATTCCCAATTTTTACCGATTTATAACAAGTTTTTCTTTAAATCTTTAAGTTTTTAATTTAAAAAATTATCTGTCTTATTTTTGAAGATAATATCTATACAAAATATAATATATGCCGAAACATTAATTATATGAATTTCCCTCGATATAAAAAAATCGCAAAGTAATCTCCGAAAATTATGAAAAGCACGCTTTGTTCTATTATTTAATATATTATAGGCATGAAAAAATTCACATAGTGTCTTCAGATGCAACTAAAGCATTTGTCGAGATTTTTGCTCTATTTCAAACCAGTCGTGTTTTATTAAATATGTTCACCATTTTCGGTTAATTATTGTTTTTAATATTGTCGCGCTCCCTCTAACATTGAGATTTACATATCTTAATTTCAAGCCATTTTTGAACGCTTACTACGGGGCCTTAAGACCTTAGAAGTTAAACTTGACGACAATAATGATTTTTTAAAAACTGCTTGAAAATTAAAAAAAGTTCCCAAGTTTCTTGTAATGTAGGTGAGTACGTACTCAATAATGGGAAAAATATGTATTTATTAGCGTAATATTTAAGAACCACCTGTAAACAGGTTATTTAAAAAATAAGTTTTTTTTCTCTTAGTTAATAAATAAAACGTTTGAGATATGTTTCAGAAATTAATCAAGAAATCTAATGTTTCAATTAATGTTGATTATTAACTATGATTTTTTTTTGTTACAGGTGAGTTAACATTTCTGGTTTAGTAAAAAATCTGAATTTGAGACCATACTTTTGAAGGCGAGTCGATCATCAAATTGGGTAAGCATTTTTTTTTTAATTTATAATAACTTATCGAAAGAAGGATTTATTGATATACGATATAATCTAAGTGATGATACCTAGTTCTAATTTTTCAAAGAAAAAAATATTTTTAAGTTTCTGGGAAATTTAAGGACAATAAATTGATATTTCATATATCTTTATTAAAAACCGCTATCTAATGTAGGTGTATATTAATTTCTTAAAACTACAAGTTCTATAAAATTAAAAAAAAAAACTTTATTTAAATATCAGGAAGTACCTAAAGAAGATATTTTCTATTATTAAACAGCTTTTCTTTAACTTTTCAATGTTATACCCATCACTGTAATATGTTTATATGAAGAATAAGAAAATAATAACAAATCTAAACAAAACACGAAACAGAACAAGATACATAAATTAAAAAAGATAACGGTCTCAACTAGGAATCGAACCTAGTATATCTGTCTTACCAGGCCAACGTATTTATCCACTTGACCATTGGAACCTAATTATTATACGTCATATTTGTCGATCTCATATTTCAAATTCAGAATTAATAATATTATCTTGCAACTAATTTATTCCATATTTTGGCAGCTAACATATGGAATGATCACGTATTTGCTTGTTAAAATTAAAATGATTCAATACGATATATAATGATAGATAATGAAGACATGGAATATTTAATATTATTTTTTAATCGTGGAATACATACACAAATGATTGTAGTAGGTACAGAGTACATACCTTTCCACTAAACTTTTTTTTCTGTGATAAATACATCCATCTGTCATTTTCGACACACTTTACAGAAACTTTCATTTACTGCTGCATCTTACTTAAATAAAGACAATATTAATAATTTTCTATCACATCAGTTCCACGCACATCTAATATGGTCTTATTGGTGTATATAGGTACACCGTAATAGCAGAAGTAACAAGAAGGCTTGCCTGTAACCGAGATCTTGTTTAAATTGCGGTTTCTAAGAGAAATCAAATCGTATCATATCTGGATTTGAAACTCAATTATGCCGTCATCCCTCTGTAGCAGGAAACACAACCCTTGTAGCATGGATCCAATCCACTGGGCTGCCGAGAAAACTAACATATCAAATTTAAACAGTTTTGCTATACACTTACTATATTGCTCTTCATTTGTAGGGTACTTTCCAATATGATTAGTATGCGATGGATCATTTCTTAAAAGCATCGTAACTATATTTTTTATCGTATTTTCGTGTTGTACTTCAAATTTGAAAACCATTTTTTTCTGTAACTGTTCTTGTATCTAATGTTACCTTAAATAAGTACGTTCGTGTAATCCTGTGGTGTTTTGATAAATAAATCATTTTCAATAATATTAGATTCCTTCAAGGCTCACTCTGTTGGCAAGTGCAAGAATTCATCCACAAACTGTTGTAACTCCTGACCTAAATTAATTAAAAGGCTTTAGGTATTCATTGGAACGTGCAAAAACTTCGCGAGGCCTTTAGGTTAAAAGGTAATCTAGTCCCAGCTAGAGCTCGCACGGACGTCATCGATGTTTGTCCTTTTCTATCTCATGCGTATTGTATAAAAATGAAAAGACGGAAGATACTAGAACAATAAGCATAGATATAACCTACAAGCATAGATAAGGCTAACTCCACAATTCTACCGACGGAGATTAAAAATGAATATCATATATTAGTATTAACAGTTGGTCGTGTTTGATTTTTTTACTAGTTTCAATTTTTTTATTTCCGTGTACATAACCTAAAAAGAAACTGGAAAATCAGTGACGCTTTTAAAAATAATTTTTATCAGCTGTTGTTCCGTTATTAACCTACCATCGGGAATGTCAAAAACTTTGCTAGAATAAAGTAGTGATAGTTCAGTAGGCTCCCATTTTATGAATCCTGAAAGTGTCTCCATTGTTAGGGAAGTTGGCATGGAATCACAACCAACCTTCGCAGCGAAACAACTCGACTGAAGCTTCTGTATAATGAAAGTTACTTATTTAACCTCTCAACTCACAGCTTTGGCAAACTTTACTGTAGGTACGTGGAGAATTAGTTTTTTTGTTCCTAATTTTTATGTTTTTTTATATATATATTTTCATAGATTAACTAAGAATGTTCTTACATTTTAACAACAACAAAAAACTGATAACGTGTTTTAATTAAAAAAAGTTTGATTTGCGGCTATATGCACGGTTAAAGTCTGAAATTCGTAGAATAAAGCTATTTGAGCTTCTTTTTGTTGTTCAATCTAGTAAATTATTTAACAAATTCCAAACTATGTCACAATGTAACCCCTCCCTTTTACTTATTTATCTCCTTAGTTTCAAATCCTTACGCGTATTTCATAACTAATAATAGATTTTCTATGAATATAATTTTAGCTTTGAATACGCTTTAAGTGTTACATTTCAAGGGTAAAGTTTAATCCCGTTGCTGAAGCAGTAACATTTGTATATTACCTGAGCTTTTATAACTGGATTGTTTTCACGTAAGTGAGATCGTTTGTAAAAACCCAGTATTTATAAATATTCTTCTTGGCATAGCGTCTCGTTTCAAACCCTTACCTCTTTACTTAATTAATTTATTGTTTTAATAACATCGTCTGTTGTTTTGACTTCTTTTTTTTTTTTTTTTTTTTATTGAAAATTTTTTTGATACATATATATACAGGTACATACATAATAACAAAAAATAAAAGAGAGTAACAAAAAAAATCCCACAAAGGCGAGGCCTGTGCGTGGGCATTATTATTTGTATGTGGATATTTAAAACAGTGGTTTAAATAAAAATAAAATATTGTACATGGTGATTGATTTTACCGTAATTTCAGTTACTTTTTACTAAAATTCCAAAAATATTTAAGTGCTCAATGAATATTAATTGGTACAACAAGTATTAATTGATACAACAAACACATAGCAGACTTTATTATATATCTACTCTTAAAGCTAATTAGTTGTAAGTATAATTAATGGCTTTGTTAATAACTTATAAGAAAAAAATATCTATTTTGGCTGTTTTGAGCCAAGTTTTGATATATTTTTTATATGAATGAAGATTTTGACGAGTGGTCTCTTTAAGGGTTGAACATACTGAATTATAGATTTTAGGAGCAATAAAACTAATGTGTCTCTGGGCCTGTCTAGTTTTACAGTGGGGTACAACATACTCACAGGCGCCACATCTTCGACTGGAACGATTAGAGTTTTTAATAAAATTGTTTGGGTGCTTGTAGATAAATTTAAGAGATTGAAAACTATAGGTTTGTCTAAGGTCCAAAATATCGGTTTCCCTAAACAATTGTTTGGAGGGATAAGATTTACTTTTCTGGTACATAATCTTAATTATTGCTTTTTGGGCAATTTCTAATGGTTTGAGATGATTATTGTAACTTCCTCCCCAACCAATTATTCCATAGGAAATAGATGAATGAACTAGTGCATCATAAACTAATTTTATGGTTTTTATATTAACTATATTACACATTCTTTTAAAAATATAATTTAAATATCTCAGTTTGTTGACAGTTTTTTCTATATGGCTGGTCCATTTTAGTTGAGAATCTATGGTTACACCTAAGTACTTAATATTTTTTCCTGATTTCATCTCTTTACAGTTTGAGCATGCGGTAGGGTTACAATTTACATTATGAAATCTTAAATTAAGATAAGTTTTGGGAGCTGACTTCAGTGTGTTATAGAAGGGAATACAGAGAGTTTTTTCATAATTTAAAGTAAGAAGGTTTCTATCTAGCCACTCTTTGACAATAGTAATACATTTGTTAGCCTTATTAGTTGTGTCTTCCCATGTATTTCCTTGGACTGTTATTGCAGTATCGTCAGCAAATGAGAAAATATTACCAGGTATAACAATGTTACATAAATCATTTATATAGATTAAAAAGAGTAGCGGCCCTAATACAGTCCCTTGTGGAACACCGTGTTTTACTGTATCAAAATTGCTCAAACACATTCCAATTTTTGTACATTGTTGTCGATTCGAAATGTAATTTTGTAAAAGCATGAGACATTTATTTTTAATTCCAATGTTGGATATTTTATTTAAGAGAGTACTATGGTTGACTGTGTCAAAGGCTTTCTTCAAATCTAAAAAAATTGTTAGGGTTTTAATATTTGAGTCTAGGTTAGAATAAATTCTATTGGTTAAATTAAATATAGCATCGTCAGTGCCGAGTTTGGTTCTAAAGCCATATTGGTTAGCTGATAGGAGTGCATGAGATTCCAGAAAATCGATGATTCGTTTTTTTATACATTTTTCTAATATCTTGGACAATTGAGAAGTTAAGGTGATTGGTCTGTAGTTGTCTGTTTTACATCGAGGTCCTGATTTGTGTATTGGAATGATATTCGCAAGTTTAAATAAATCCGGGAAAATACTCTTACTGATACATGTGTTAAATATATGATGTAGTGGTTTGATTATATGTTGTTTTATGGATTTAATTGTAGCATTACTTAAGTTATCAGGACCATTTGCAGACCTAACGCTTATGTTATCAATATGGTTTGAGATTTCAACTTCTGTAATTTCCATGAATTCAGATAGTTCAGAGGTAGAATTTTTAGTCTCTAAATAGTCTGAGAATACATTCTGAGAGTGTAAGCTAAGAGAAGGGTTATTGTCTATTAGGGTAGATGCAATGTTTGTGAAAAAGTGATTGAAATTGTTTGCAATATCTTCAGCATTCTCTAAGATTATATTATGTTCGGTTACAATTTTTTGGGGAATTTTGTGATCCTTTTGTTTCCTGTTTGAGATCTCATTTATGATGTTCCATGTTATTCGTGAGTCGTTTTGTGCTTTTTGGAGTTGTTCAGAATAGTACTGTTGTTTGCATTTTTTTATAAGAGTATTAAGGTAATTTCTATATATAATATAATGGTTCCTTTTGCTGTAATTTTGTGTTTCATTGTTGGTTATGCAATGGTTTTCGTAAGTTTTGTAAGATTTGAACAGTTTATTTCTATGATGTATTGATATTATTAGACCACGTGTGATCCATGGTTTTATGTGTCTATGTTTACTTTTAGGTGGTTTTCTTTGTTCATAACATTTTTCAATGTGGTTTTGAATAATTTCATAAAAGTTATTTAGAGACATATTAGGGTCGTTATTAGAAAGCACCGAATCCCATGTTTCGGTTGTTAGTGATATGTCTAGTGATAGGTAATTAATTTTTGTTTTTATTTCCTGCTGGTTATTGGGATCAATGTTTCTGGGAGAATTTATAACGCAATGACCGTAGAAGGTGGGATAGTGGTCTGTAATGTCAATTTTTAAGGTAGCAGATCTATTTGGGTATTTTTTTTTTTGCTTTCAGAAATATGTGATCAAGACATGAATCATTAGGATGATTGGGCCTAGTAGTACTGTTCAGGTAAGATAGGTAACCTTTGGTGTACAGTAAGTTTAAGTATTCGTTTGCAGATGGATTTAGTATTGCGTTTTGTATATTTATATTAATGTCGCCCATTAAAAATGAAAAATCAAATTGATTTGAGCTATGTTCGTCAATAAAAGTTTTAATTTCGTGTATGAACAAATTTGTGGATAATGAGGGAGAGCGGTATGCTGACAAAATAGAATACTTTTTTCCTTGAGAGGTAAAGGTTGCATGGACAGCATTTGAATATTTGAAATTTGGGCTGACAATGTTAATATTAGATATAGAGTGTACATTATAAAATATGGTAATGCCATCATGAGAGGTGTGTCTAGCTGGAATTGAAAAAGAAATATAGTTTGGTAGGCTGAAAGGGATACATTCGCGCATTTGCGTTTCGGTAAGAGATATAAAATCAATTTGGAAAGATAACGAGTTTAAAAGGATACAGAACTCATCAAAATGTTTCCTAATACTTCTGATGTTCATATTTAGTACATTGAAAGATGTGTCTTCGAAGATTGAGTTTAGGTCTTGATAATTTTCGCATTCATGGTTTTCCGGGATGCTATATACTTCTAAGGAGGCCATTTTTATTGAGTCCGGGAGGTATCCAAAGAAGTTGTAGAAATGAGGCACGGTTACTGGAGTGGAATGTCGCTCGCATCTTTGACATATATTATTGGTGAATCCTTATTTTTACGGAGAAGGACGTTCCCGTTTTTCGTCCACGCATATTGGTATGCCATTGATTTTGTTGCTCTCGCTAGCCAGAGTAATTGCTTGTTTTGTGGCGTCAGCTTTTCATTTATGTAGATAGGGTTTATCGAGGTGGAGTGATTTATATCTTTGGCGGAGAAATATCCCGCTTTCTTTTTTTGGGAAAGGATCCTGTCTTTCAATTCTTTTGTAGCCATCTTTATTGTTATACATTTCTTTAGTGAGTTGGTGTAAATGTTTATTATGGAATTATTATTTAGTAAATCTTCACACCCTATTTTTTTAAAGATGCATTCTATAGGTATTTTAGGATTTTCTTCTTTTTTAGTTTCGATTCCGTTGATTTCGAGCGATGTTTCAAGGCAATTTTGTAGAGATTGATTTACAACAGATTTTAAATTTTTGTTTTCTTTTTCCACTTCCTTAATTTTTTTGTGGAGTTTATTTCTCTCTACTTCATAGTCATCGATTTTTAGTGAAAGAAAGTCAATGGTCTTGGTGAGTTCGCACAGCTGGTTCTTGAGGTTTTTTACATCTTTTAATTCAGCAGAGAATTTTTTTTCTATAATTTCCGACATATCTTTTTTTAAGCTATCGATGTTTTTTTGGTTTTCAATGTTTTGATATGCTATTTGAGACATTATGTCTTTTTTCATTACGTCCATTTTTTTTTCTAGGAACTGTATAATTTTATCTTCGCTATCCAGAATGGTTGTCTTGCCTCTGGTGCTGCTCATTGTGGATTTTTAAAAATAAGTTTATTGTTTAATTAGATGCTCTATTTTTTTTTTAATAGGGTTTCAAAAATATCACACGTTACAATGCAGATTAAAATTAAATTTAAAAGTACAAAAAAAATGCGGTTGAAAAAAAAAGCAGCAAAGTTTTTTTTTTTTGGAAACTGTGGGGTTTGAACTGACTTCCCGTATTCCACGGAGAGTATTGGCGAAACGTTTATACCACCAGGCTACTGACCGCCTGTGACGTATCGATAAATAATTATAATATTAATTGTGAGGGCACAGGTCCGTTTGTATTTGTTGTAATAAAAGGTTTTGATTGAGTTTGCAAGCCGGTCACTGTCACTTCAAATTGGCACTTTAATCACTTAAAATTGTAATGACTAGGCCGTTTAGACTAAACTAAATTGGATGAATCACTTCACTGGTATTACAGGTAAACACCAACCGTCGGTTGTTTTATTTTGGTGAGATTTTAACTATGAATTTGAGCGATTTTTGTGGAGCGATTATTTGACGTGCGCACTGTTTTAAATGTTGTTAATGAGGTTGACATGAACATCGGATTTCATTTACGATTGAAGTTTATTTATAGGTGTTTTAATTATGTACATCTAAAAATACTCACAATTCTCAAATGCGTTTCGATTTCATTTTTTTTAAATGAAATAAGAAATGCTTAGTTTATATTAATTAACTATATCAGAATTGAAAACACTCCATTTATAATGAATTATTAAACTGTCGAATACACTTCGATTTGTTTCGATACTTTAATTAAATTATTTCCGTTTTAAATCTCATTATTGAAAATTCAATGGTGATGTCTGCTTCTGACATAAACAACGTATAATTAAGTGCGATACAATAGGTACAGTAGAGAATATCAAGCAGAAAAATATTGGAGCTAACTTCTGGTAATCTCAATGACTGTTTAAACTGAATATGCTGGAATCCTAAGCGCCTGTGTTTGTTTAAGCATCGTGACCGAGGATTATTAATCTTGGTAATATAATATTTCTTTGACAAATTCATCATTGAACTGTTTTTATTTTACTATTGAAAAATACGATGAATGTGTGGATTTGATCTCCTTTGAGGTGATTTTTCACGAAAACGGCGCTATATAAATTAGAAAAAAATAAAAATAAAACTGCACTGAATAATAATAATTATTATTCTTTAGTGCAGTTTTTATGTTTATTTGGCCGCGTTGTTACAGAATGATTAATTAGTTATATTTTGGCTTAATTCTTCACATACAATTAGTGACTAGATCTGAATTGCAGTATAATTTTCAAAGCTAAGATCTCGGGCGTCCAATATGGTGGCCCGAAGCACTATGAATATGTTCTAACCTTCAACGGTGTCGACAGATTTTTCTGTATACATAAATATTAAAGTGTACAAAAAATATTCTAAATACACCGAACGAATTATTGAATTCAATTTTGTGTTCGTATTTCTTAAATGCGAAATAGCACTGAAAATGTTCAGCTCCAACAAGAAAGCGTTTATCTAGTTGTTAAAACAACATCACAGCTTTGTACAGAACAAGTATTTCCATAATATTTGAAACTATCGAAATTTACGTCTTCGAAACCGCAGTTTGCCAACTGTATAGGTAGGAACCCACTGTGCAAAGCAAAGACAAAGATATAACCACCCCTAGAGAACGGAATATCCATAGAAGACAATATTTAGTAGATATGACAGAGGAGGAAGAACTTTGCCATAAGACGACACGTGTTTCTGACAGCCACTCTGACGTTTAGTGGCAAAACTTGTATCTGCGCTGTACACTGTACACGTACACTACCCAATGTTCCCAGTACAGTGTTAACGTAAAATGATTATACACTTACATGTTTTCTTGATTTAAAACTGTAAAACAACTTTTCATCCTTTGTGTTTCGCTCACTTCCGAGGTTGTATAACATCTTTGATGTTTCTTGGAAGAGCGAAAAGTATCTACTCACCCAGTTATTTTAACGAATATCCACACCGGATAAGAAGTTCAAAAAGATATTTTATTTTCCTTGCTTTTCTTATTTATTTATTGGACAATTTGTATGGCGCCGCTTTTGTGAGATATCACCTCAAGGGCGCTTTACAGTTGATGCAGGTTAATTTAGATTAGGTATTTAGGTTAGGTTAGATCACTTAATATTCTGTTCTAATCGAAGGCTGGTGTGGTAGATTCTCGCAGTATCTCCCTGGTGAATGATACCATTAATAATTGAAACAATACTTAAAATGTCATTCGAAAAATCGAAATTTTTGAAATACCAACTTTTTTTCCCATACTAAAATATTTTCCATAGAATAATATTTATTTTCTCATACAAACTTCGAAATAAAGTTGTGCATCTTTTCTACTTCTTAAATCGTGTAGAATCACTCTCCCCCCCACCGAAGTTAGTGCACTTTACCCCCGGACACACTGTATACACATTGTTTTTCTTTGAAGAATCAAATTAATTTCGCAAGAATAGATGAAACTTTTCGAAAACCCTGCACGCAATCTTTGTTGTGAATCTCCTACAATACCCGCCTTGTAGTACTATTATTGTTTGCAGTATTTAGCTGCGCCTCTCCACTATCATTTCTCTCTGTACCAAAGGTCCTTGACTTGCCTCGTTTACAATTTGAATATAATTAAACTTGGAAATGGAATTCAAGGTATTAATTTCCCTTTATACTGAAATGCATTGTTTCAATATAACCTCTACACTTGATCTGACTCCTGCATCTCTCCTTTTATTTTCCATTTTCTTCGGTACCTATCTACCCCAGTTTGGTGACTGTCGAAAACTTAAAATATTGAAGAATTTATGTCAAAAATTTATTACTATTTTTTTTTTTAAGTGAAACTTCTTTACGCGAGTTATGCAATTTCGAGGACAGGAGTAAAACCAACTCATAAGCGTCATGAAAAACCGTGATCATTTCGCTATAGGAGCCTAGCCAATATTATATACCTTTTTTAGGTCATTCTCCAAACTCAGCTTCGCGATCTAGAGGCAGAGCGCGCGACTCTCGTCATGAAGAACCGAGGTTCGATACCCGCTTAAACTATTTTTTTTTCTTTTTGTGATTTTTTTAATAATAATTTTTTTTTAAGTTATAAAATGCTTTTTTTAAAAGTGATAAAAGACTTTTAGATATTTTGACTATATGATATTTTGGTCGAATACGTAATAACCGCGGTCTAGAGGCAGAGCGTTCGACACTCCTTATGCAGGACCCGGGTTCGAATCCCATATTTTTATAACTTTTAATTTTTTTTTATCACATGCTACTTATAAATATGTCAATAGACAGAAAAAAAGAGAGAATGAAATGAAAAGAGAGAGAGAAGAATACTAAAAGTTTCACTTCCGTCGTGCGTAGGCTTGCCACACTCTGTATTTTTTTCTTTTATTTTGGTAAAATAATTTTCGACTATCAAACTAGGCACGGTAATCAAAAAGATCAATGAATTGTGCATACAGTATTTCGTACAATTGGCAAAAAGACAAAACCCGATCTACCGGAAGGTGTTTTTCCTCTTCTAGACCCGTATTAATCAATCCCTTCCTACATTCCCTACCTTAATCCGCCTTACAAGGCTGCCGCCGAACGTGATGTCGACACTGTTTTTATACTTAATATACCGACATGGGCGCTCTTATGAGGTTTCACATAAAAATAAAAAAAATTAAAAAGCCTACATTTATAGAAGTTTACCATTTGTTGCAACATTTCATCCGATAGAGATTTTTTTAATGTTCAGTAAATATAACTTAACTTACTCTAATTTTACTAACCCTGATCCATGTCTTCAATCAGTTCCAATTATCGAAATGGCAAATAAAATAATTTCATGCCAAAAATATTATAATAAAAGTAGCTACTTTATCGCAAAGTTATTGTTAGGAGCCCGTTGTACGAAATTGTCAAAGCAAAGGCTTATGTTTCAAATTAATTCATATTTAAAAGTAAATTTCCGCTTCACTCCAATGTTATATTGTTTCAATTTTCAAACATGTCTACAAAGAAGCGTGACGAAATTCTTACGCCATAGTTTCTGAATGTAGAGTTCTTTTTTGCTCACTATAGTGAAATTCGAAACCTTAATACAGAACATGTTTTCAGCTGTGCCACAAAGCTTTTTAATATTTTACTGAACTCATTTACCACAGATATTTCATCTGCTTAAGTCTTTGAAACTTTTGACAAATTAAAATTTTTATTTTTAATTCTTCGCCTTGAATTCCTCTTTAACCTTTAAAATATATATTACCTCCAGTTCCTGACTTCTGTGACATTTTCTAACGCGATGAATAATTAAACGCGGTCCAGTGGCAAACAAAAACCGAATGAAATAACTTGAACTGTCATAATGCTAACGGAAGAACTCTAAGAAAGTTGTGAATTTGGACACAAGATCAAAACTTTTCAAGTGGCAATGTTTCCTTTCCTCTTAGGACACTTACGCTTACATTTCTGTGGAGAATACAGTTCAGCAATGAAATTTTTAGTGTAATGATCTTACATTGGATTAGGATGGCGAAAGTTATATTTGCATGGAAACAAATATGCCACAGATTTAGTACGTATTGGTTCTAGAATACTTAGCGCGCGGTCTGTCTCTCTTGCCTGAAAATGTATTCCGCCATCCCAATTAAATTTCATAATCACTGTGAAGTTTTGTACAGAAATACAGGCCCTAATATTTAAGGCTTATATTTGGATCACGAATTCGGCCCATAAAGCACTTCTTGTGTTATTCTTTATTATGTTGTCTCCACTACAGTAGTCGTTACTATTATTTTTATTACTTCTACACTAGCGAGCTATGGACGCCATACATACAAGGCGTCATGAACACACTCCGAGTACAGTACAACCACGCATACAGAGCCCTATTTGGCCTCCCCTGGCGATGCAGCGCCTCGCAGATGTTCACCGAAGGAAGGGTGCATGCGCTCTCTGGTAGCAGCACTACCAGAGATTGGACAACACTCTTGTCCAGGCCGTTGCCCAGTTCCAGGGAGCGCCACTACACCAGAGATGGAGAATTTCACTCAAGCTACCATAAGTCCTTATGTGTTTATCAATTTATTCATTTTTTATTTATTAATTTATTTATTTCTATATTGATTTTTTATGTATTAACTTAAATGCAAACTTTTATGGCAGGCAGAACATTGCTCACACCGCTCTGTCCAGCTGAAATAAACATTATTATTATTATAATTATAATGTCCGTAATTCCGGAATCATTAAATATTAATAATTAATAATCATTAACAATCAAATAGATTAATAATCAAATAATAAATATTTTATTATTATTAATAATCATTAACAATCAAATAGATTAGACCATACTAGTATTAAAAATGATATAAGGATTAAATTTCAAACTAGGATCAGGAAAATTTTAAAATGCAATCTATCTGCTAAAAATTTAGTAAAAGCAATAAATACTTGGGCAATACCTCTATTAACGTACTCATTTGGCATAATTAAATGGTCTAATACAGATTTAGATAACTTAGAAAGATTAATTAGAACTACACTAACAAAATTTAATTGCCATCATCCAAATTCAGCTATAGAACGAGTTAATTTACCTAGAAATTTAGGAGGTAGAGGCATAGTCAAAATAAATTCTTTGAAAAATAATCAGGTAGAAATGCTAAGAACTTTTTTCCATAGGAAAGCTCATAGCTCAGAAATGCACAAAATAATTTGCAAGGCAGATAGAAATATTACACCTTTAAATTTATACGATGAGAATGCCAACATTTTTATAAATCCCAACCAGGAACTATTAGATTCCTGGTCAAATAAAATTTTACACGCAAAACACTTCAATTATCTCAACCAAACGTATGTTGACAAATTTTCGTCAAACAAATGGTTGAGTATTGGAGAGTTGAGCGCAGAAATAGAAGGATTTATGCTTGCCATTCAGGATAGAGTCATTAATACTAAAAATTATAGAAAGCATATAATCAAAGATACAAATCAAATTGATGATTTGTGTAGAAAATGTTTGGCTTTTCCGGAAACTATAGAACATATTATATCGGGATGTTCTATATTAGCACCGTCCGAGTATACATTTAGGCACAATCAAGTTTTAAAAATAATTCACCAAAATTTGGTAATTAAACATAACTTGATTGACTGCCGTAATATAGTACCATATTATGAATACGAACCAAATTCATTTTTAGAAAACGAATTTTATAAAATATATTATGATAAAACTATACTGACAGATCGAACGATTAGTCATAATAGACCCGATATAGTTTTACATGACAAAATTAAAAAAATAACTTATATTATTGATGTCGCTATTCCAAATTCCTGTAACATTCAAAAATCTGTTAATGAAAAAATAAGAAAATACACAGATTTAGGAAACGAAATAAAAAGAATTTGGCATTCTCAGACTACAAAAATATTACCATTCGTTATTTCGGCTACTGGCATTATACCTAGCTCTCTCATTAAAAATTTAGGCGTATTAGATCTATCAAAAAATTTATATATAAAGATGCAAAAGTCGGTCATTTTGAATACATGTAGGATAACGAAAGATTTTTTAAATATTTATGTTGAGGGATCAGTAGGATTTATAGGCCCTGTTAGAAGTTCTACCGAGCCGAACCCTCTGATATGAAAATATCTGGAGTCGGTGAATTTTTTTTTTTTTTTTCCCATTTGATCTCTGGTGAGTTGACATGTTGTTGTTCTTGTATTGTTTTGTATTTATTTTACTTATGTAATGCACTTGCATAATGTTGATTGACTAGCTGATCATTTGTGGAAAAGTGAGTGGAAGGGTTTAGTTTTTCCTATGGGGAAGATTTAACCCGGACAACAAAATCGGAAGCATAAAAAATACATTAAAAAAAGGATTAGCTTTTTCCCTTGTGTATTTTTCATAACACATTCCCAATTTAACATTCACGGTGGAAATTATTGAAAACTTTATAAAATCAAGTACTTCTGGGGCCCTATGCAATCGGACTTTGGCTATCATCAAGGTAATTTTCACACTGCAGACTGCTGCATGAAATACTTAGTGGTACTGAACTTTGCTGCCATATTCACCACGTCTTCTATAAGTCTTTTCCTAAATTTATTATGGTTCAATCATCTTGTATTTCTTGCCCCCTAATGATTTGACCAACGTATCATTAAGAGCTCAGAATTTACTTAAAAACATCACAAATTATTATATACGAGACCTTTCATGTTTATCAATCTATTAGAATGAAAAATATCAGAATGTGGCTTTTTCAAATTAGCTGCCTTTTTGCTTATGATTGTAGAATAGTATAAACTATTTTATAGCCTGATCATTTTTATTCGGCTGAATCAAAATTGGTATTATTGTGTACTGGTGAACACATTTCTAGGCAAAAATTCAATCAAGTCGTCACGTATTAATCATATGACCAACTCGCAATAACTAACACATTATCATCGCTAATCATTATTTATGTGCTGTCAAAATAATACGTAAATTGGCAACTGATGTTCTATAAGGTCGCACGTCAGCGTGAAAACATAATGATATCATTCTCCTTCTTAGCAACAGGGCCTTTATTATTTTATTATCACCTTCAGGACCCAGTCGCATCCGGGCATCTCCATTTTGGGAAAATTTTGTATGTCTTTGCGTCATTTTGTATGTTTTCCCGGGTATTTTTGCGTCTTCCGGGCCTTTTTTTATGTCTTCCGAGATATTTCCTCTGCCTTTTATTCTGCTTCATGTTATTTCACCCTATGCTGCGCCATAATAAACATGTTTTCGTGTATTACACATGTCACATAACTTCCTAAATTTAAACACGAAAAATTGTCTCGTATTTCATTCAGTGCTGTTTGTTATTTTAGCCACAGGACCATTTCGCACCGATATTCTAGTACTACCGAAAATGCAATGGGAAAAAACCCACATGCTAAATCATTTATTTACTGGCCAATGTTTTTTCATGATAACTGTGATTAACTACATCTAATAACGATAAAGTTAATCGTATTTTTGCATCAATAACATGGTCGTGGATGGAAGGGTCATAAAACGTAATTTTAATAAGGCAAAAACAAAAATTGTAGAGTTTGCGCTTTAGCTCTACAATGCTTTACAGAAGCAAAATCTGTATTCTAATCAGGATGTTACCAATAGATTTCCAGATGTGGGTTCTGTGAAAGATTCTTGTAATGCCTGGAATTCATTTTTACCTTTACGCAAGCTTTGAACCAGGCCAACTGCATGTGGCCGCAGATGACTTCCATAGTATAAAAACAGATAGCTGACTTTGGATTGTATAAAGGGGTATCGATGATTTTTGGAGGAACATCTCTATAAGAACAACACCAGGAAGATAAAGTAGAATGTGGACGAGGTTATAGGAATTAGCAGAATAAATTCAGGATTGTCAAAAGCTTAACTTTACCTTAATTACCACACGTGATGAAGATGATTTAATTTTTATACAAAATACATATACCTACGCAGCTTTCGAACCCATCGTCAAGTATACGCGGGGAAAAATGATCCTGTTAAAGTGATAGCATGCCAGGTTCCTGATAAAATAATATCAGTCGTTCAGAATATATCCACAACACGTGATCTTTTCTTAATAAATATCATGACAGAATGCGACAATATCGGTATGTCAATGTCAATTAGTATTTGAATGAACACGTGTTCCGCCGTCTTCATAAAACATTCGCTTTTAACTTATACTTTGTTAGGAACTCTCTCGATTCATTCGTTAAAGGCATGCAATCACGTTTTTAACAGTAAAATGAATTATTTGATTAGATTTTTAATAAATGAGCAATATCAGTAAGTCTTCTCCTTGTATGAATACACAAGGGGATTTGCGTTATGCTCATCCGTGACTAAACAATACACTTGTGTTATTAATATATCATTATTAATTCATTAATTTCCTATGTATTTTCGGTAATTGTCTCAGTACCCACGCTTCAGTTGAATTCGGGTAGGTACCTTCCCAGTAGTTACCCTAATAATCTTAGTCACGTCAAAATGGTTTCTGTATTAATAAGGCTTAATTTAAGTGCTTATTAATCGTTGTACAGGTGTGACGTCAACTGGAACCTTCCGTGAATCCGAAATTTGAGACCATGTTCGTGCGTCTGCGAATTTAGCGGGCATTCGCCATCTTGCATTTTGACGGCGGCCATCTTGAAATGGGAAGAGCCACTGAATCTCCCGAAGAGTGGCCTCCTCCTGACGACGTTTTTTAAGGGCGGCCTATAGAAAAGTGAAATTAATACTGTCGGCACCTTGTGGAAAATGCACATTGAATGCATGCAAATGGAAACCGAGTGAAGGGGGAACGCTCACCATTTTTAATGCGACACTTAGGTGCCTGTGGAGGAGGGTTTAAACAATGGCCTAAGTTCCAACTTTGTTTAAAAGGGGTGCTCGATTGTTTTTAGAAGTAGGTACCTACCGATAGGCGTTTCTAGGAACCCGCCTTTTATTACCACTTTGTTGGAAGTATTTTTTAAGGTATAAGTAACGTAAGGCTGTGCACATATACATAGGTATACATTTTTATGAGACTAACCGATGCAATTAGGTATGGGCCTTAACCATCTCTGGACAAGGATGTTAGGTGTTTGAATTAATAAACGTTTTGTAGTAAACGGTTAATAAGCCTCAATAAGTTCCTCTTCACTTGCGTAATATGAAAAGGAAGTTTTCATAAATAATGGTTATCATAAACTATCGACAGTAGAAAGAGAGTAGTCATTACTTGCATTTACACATTTTTTCCTGCGTAAAACACATTTTCCAGAATTTACAATTTTTGTTTGAATACCGCACACGAAGCCCAACTCCTTCCAACCGCTGGAGTGAGTCTATGGCATCCCCAATTAGGGTATTTTGTGAGGCTGGCGGTAGTAGGGAGTGGAAGGAGATGGAGAAGAGGAAGATGGGGGAGTACTTGTCTGTTAAAATCTGGTCACCAAACACGGCTAAAGCCATTTAATCAACGTTTCAATTCTGAATAGTCGTCGTACACGAGGGCGATACTGAGATACATAATTAGTTAAAAAGCTCCCGCATAATTTTGTCAGTCTTTTTTATATTTCAAATAGAAATGCACCCTTTAATGTCTGCATAAATCCCCAAGGACTCTTTTGAGTATAACCATCAATATCAAAATATTTTTTTCTTAATGAACCTACTAGTCAGCAATCTGAAATTATTTTAATATGAATCATTATATGGTCCTGACCCCTCCCAATTTGAAACCCCTCAACACATCGTATGACACTGGGTAGGTACTGGTACTAGGTAATCCCCCTTTCCTCTGGGCACTGTACCTTCCCGCGGCAGCATCTAGTTAGTCCGCCATATTAGTTTGCCACTAACAAGATGGCGTCTCGTCCTCAGCAGCTTGGTGAAGTCCCCTTCAATGTGAACCTTATTGTTTTTACCTTGTCCCCCGTCTAACTCGCGTCATTGTTTTGAGTGTTCCCCGCTGCATGTGTGAGCGATGAGACACTCTGGGTAGGCACCTATATTTTTTACTTGTCGGTGTGTGTCTGCACTTAGTTTTTCATCGCGGCCATTCAGAAGCCTCTGAAATAATTGCGCGCTTGTGTGAATACACCCCTTCTGTTCATCGCGGCCGGAAGAGGATACCGCTTCTTTCGAATTCAAAATGGCGCATACTCAATAATGGCGGATAAAAAATGACCATGTGGGCAAAGAATTTTTTGATGTTGACACTTTTCTTCAAATCTTGTAACATAATCAGTTTTTTAATCTTATCTACAATGCAAACATCTGTGTTCTAAGCGCAACCACTCTCGAAGAGTATGCTTATGACCGGCAAGTGGTTATAAGCGTAGAATTTCGACCCAGGTGTTGTGGGTTCAATCACATGCTAATTTCATCATTAAATTTTCCGTTTATAATGATAGTAGTAGGAGAAATTCAATTATTTTTAGGTTATTCGTTTTCAAAAGGTTTTCTGTAGAGAAACGCAACTAATGAGAAATGCTCGAATGACAACAACCATGGGCTTAATAGTGTTAAACTAACTGTAAAAATAAATAGAAAGTCACGTTGATTATTCTACATTTATCTCTACAAGAAAAAAATTATGTTGGAATCAGAGCAAAGCCGAATAGGAACGACTACAAATTGGCAAAAACTAACTAATTTTGTGTTTATACAATTTTTTTCCAATCATAATCTAACCAATTTAATTAACATATTAAACATTAACATTATATCCGAAAAAAGGTTCGTAATTAGGAGATTTTACAATTCAAAGCCATTTTTTTTGGAACTGAAAAAAAAAAAATTTTAGGCTCTAAAAATACTTCATATCAAAGGCATAAGATGTGTCCAACTAGCAGAATTCAAATACAGCCTCTTGTCATAATATTTCTACGCGATCTAATTTTGTAACCAAAAACCATTGCCTGAGTTCTTAGTCTTCATTCATGTGGTACACTATTCAAGCTTTTTTATCTGACTCTCCGAAAGTTAAATAAGGTGAGCTTTGTAATCGGTAGCTTAAAATCCTTGTTAAATCTTATATCTTGACCAATCTATCAGAAAAAAAAAAATTCTGCGACTTAGCATTAGTCTTTGTTATACCCTTGCTAACATCATAAACATTTAAGCCAGGGTACTTTAGCTTAAGGCTTTTAAGGCAACCTATCTCTTCATCGTTATTTAGGTATTATTTTAAGTACGAGATCTAAATGATTTCTTTTGTTTGCTCGTTATAATTGAAGCTAAGTAAGGCCAAAGTCTGTTTAACTTTGTGGTGAAATAATGGGATTTGTATAAGATAAGCTGATAATCTCCCCGCCGTATCTTTAGACTGCGAAAACACTACTTTGCTCATGATTAATCTCTCGTTCCAAGACATAATTCTGATAAAGATACCATAAACAAGATTTGGTATTTGAATAAATCATATTTTTTGACGGACTCTGTGGTCGAGAGGTAAGAATCGACTAGCAAGCTAGTACGTAAGGCGTACGTAAGTTTATTTTATTTAATTAATTTGTGTTATTCCATAAATTACTTAATTAAAATAATATAATACTCTCATGGTGTAAGACCACAATTCAGAATTGAAACGTTGCTTTAAATGGCTTTGGCCGTGTTTGGTAACCAGATCTGAATATCCTTCCTCTCTCCACTATACATTCAGCCTCACAACTGAAATAATGATTTAGCATTAAGCTTCGAACTCTCAAAATAACCCTATTGCAGTAATTTAGGTACCTATTAGCTAAAAAAACAATTAATTCAATAAGAAATTTAGTTGATCTTTTTTAAATCTACAAACACAATTTGTAATCTTGGCATATCTCTAACGTGAAACACGTTCATGATTCCCTAATACTCTTTCTCCGAACTTTCGACAAAAAACAAGTACGAGTATTTCATAAAATATTCTTCACGCGCCCGTAAAAATTAGGCTTAGTATAAAATATTTTCTATTTCGTACGAATTTTTTTAGAGCTTTTCATGCTTTAAAAAAATAGTAACATTGAATATCCAATACATTTTTTTGTATATTTTATATGCTATCGTAAGTACTGAACATACTTTCCCAGTACAAAGGTAGCAGATTTTGACGCGTATGGATTTGGATGTTAATACAAAAAGCCTTTAAAATCGACATCAACAGGCATTAAATTCTCTTAGAGCCAACCCAACACATAGTGAGCTTTTATGTTTAGAGTGGTAAAGAGCCTTTTTCGTAAATATACATCCTACATAGTAGCTTATGAGTACTCATGTTTCCCCCTTACACGTAGTACGTTGTTCCCGCAATGGATTATTTAAAAAAAATATATTTTTGTGAAATGCCAGCAGAACTGATATTTTAGAAGCATACTTATAATGTACATACGAATAACCAAAACATTAAAACGTTCTAAGATTATAAAGCAGTTCGTGGGTTTAGATACCCAACAGGTAATTAAGTCTTTGTAATTATGTCTTTGAAATATTCAATCTGTTGTCATTTGTCACTCTTATTATTTAATACACCAAACTGACTCTAGAAAATTACTTCCACTTTCTTCCTCTTCTTCTGGTGCCTTCTCTTGGAGGTTGGCTATTATCAGGGCTCCACGCTGCAGGATGCAGCCCGGAACAACAAGTCTGCGGAACTGCACTTGTATCAGTAAGATTTTGAAGCCATTAAGAGCGCATCCTTCCTTCGTTTATCTTTTTTTCCTTTTCTGAGGTAGACATTCGAACCTGTAATCCAGTTTGTAAAGCATTTCAATAAACCAAAAACTTCCAGATTAATCTATTTGATTCAAATAATCTAGATCTGCTGCATCATTTCTGTATTTGTCTTCAGGTATTTAGCTGCTTTTTCCCAAAATAACTTCCGCGGTTTGAACAAATACCTAAAATTTATGCACTTTACACTTTTAGTCCAATGGGTTTCTTGTTTTTATTACAAACTTTTCCAAAAATCTGCTTACTTATTAGAGCATCTTTATCCCACAAATCTGATTTTCTATCTGCATGTCACATAACAACATATTATGTAAAGTTTTTTTTTAATACAATATTATATAAGTTTACATATATTTTGTGAAAATAACTGACTAGAATAGAATAGAATATTAAAACAATTTTCTTAGTTCGTCGCTGTACCTCACTAAAAAAGACTGACTGTAATAGTCGCCTATTAGTTATGCAGTTATCAGTATCAGTTGTCGGCAAATAACATTTAAGATAGGATAACTACAGCATGAACCTTTATAAAGCAGTATCGAGGTAATATTTAACAAAATGGCTACGTAGATATCACTTACTAGGAACTTCATGTTTAGTGAGTGATTTGATCAACATAATTTTGAAAGAAATTCATAAAAAATCATGATAACATAGTCTATATTTCAAAATGACGTAGGTATAACAAATTCATAACTGACCATTAAACTTCGCTGGCATTATATGAATTTCTTTTTAGGCGGGTATTTTGATCTGATAAGATGGTTATTTTCTGAGTCAACCCTTCCTGAAAATGGGTTTCCTTCGTTTGCAAGTTTGAATATTCAAGTATCATCTCCCGTACTGGGGAAATGGTGATCTCATAAAAATTCACCCATTACTTGGCGAGGTAGTAAGGACGTAATGATGGGGGGCAAATGAATTGAGTTGTATGTAGACTAGGTACATGAATGTAAGTATGTATGTAGGTAGTAGAATAAAGTGTCCTGATGCATATGTTATTACGTAGATGTTCTAAGTTATGCACATTATGTGAATAGCCCTTTTGTTTCAGAGAAAGAGAAGTAAATTATTTGTTCTTTAATTGCAAGTAGACAGTATATGCTTCCAAAAGTATATATAAAGGTTTCTGTACATTTGAATACCTACATAATAACAACAACATTTATTGCGCAATTTTGTGTCATTTCACTTGAAGTGTGCATTACTATAATAAATTTCAAAATAATAGTTTAGCATTCAGTGGTCATATTCATAAAATTACTCCGACGGTGTTTCTTACATAACATTGATCAAATAATGAAGGTAGTAGAATAACTACCATTAGTTAATTCACATCCATAAAGTAGAAATAGCCTAACACAAGTTTTAATATTTCTTGTTACCAACTGATCGTTTATTTTATTCCACATAAGAAAGTTTAGCCTGTAAAGTTATGACTATAATTTAATTTGTTAGTAAAATTTTTGAATACCAAACAACTGGCTTTCCTTCCTCGTGTCATCCACATTTTTACATTTATTTTTTGGTTCACTTGTTCGTGTCATGTCTTCCTGGAACTTTCCCGGCTTATTTCGTCTACTTACCCTTCATATATTCTCATAACCTTAATTTCTTCATCCACCCACTGTGCGTGTAAAAACCATATAAGCGTAACCCTAAATCTAATTTATTATGCTTACAATGGCCGTGCGTTCTTCCCGGATATCTTAATTCTTATCGTGATTAATTTTTGAGTTATTATGCCGTGTTTCCCATCCTCCTAATTTACTCATCGTTTCAAACAATGTTACATTGTCCATCAGGGCAGATATATCTGCTCTGATGATCGACACTTCCCATACGTATCGGAAAACTTTGTTGTACAGTATTTAGCTAATGTTCGTCATTTCTTTGCGTATGTTGTGGAATTCAATTCATCATCCATTCGCAGAAATAATTGATCCTTTATTTTTTGATTTAATGATAATATGTAGTTTGGCATGAAATATACAGAAAAAGTTCCGGATTTCATAAAATGAAGGAGTAAGTTGAACACTTCTGCTAGAGGTTGGGCCGACGTGCAGCCTTAGAAAGTACAGTATCATTACAAAGATACGCTCCACCCGTTTAGTAGTACTGTCTACAAGGGATGTCACCTCCCATCCCATTAAGTAACTTAATAAATTTGTGCTATACGTTCACGTAATTAATTATGAGAGAGATTAATTAGGCATGTGCACATTATGATTCAAGTTTTACTCTTATGTTTAAATATGTAAGAAGACACATCAACATTGAGTTTCTTAAAAATTGGTTCAAATATATATTTACAATGACACCTGCAAGTCTCTAATGTCCAGATCCTGAGTAACAGCAGTGAAATATTATTTATTTTTTCAGGTAAGTTGTTCAGGAGTTCAATAATACGTGTATATTACACAACATAATAAGCCGAGTATCTAGAATATAAGCAGGTAAAATTTTATTTATAATTGATAGTTCTGTTTTACAAAGCAGTTGAGTAATTATATAAATAACAAAGTACAATATAAGTGCTTAAGTCCCATGAACAAAGTTACAGAGCAATATGTATAACTTTTTTGTTGGTAAAAATAAACATGAAAAGTTTGTTGTAAAGCATGTTCGTGTTTAGCAAACCTTTATTATTTATCATGGCTAAAATTTGGTTAATATATATTAGTAACAAATAATTCTATTATACTGCTTGTACCTTATACGAATTTCACACCTCGTTCAAGAGTAGAAGATAAAATATACATATATTAAATCAAAACTTAGCAATGCAAATGGCTAACTAGTGAACAAATCAAAGCAGCTAGACACACTTTGAAAAGTTTATTTTCTTTCACCATAACCCACTTCTTCCGACCTCACATCATATCCCAATTGGGGATGCCACAGTTCTGCCACGTTACAGAATTTAATTAAAGCTTTGTACCTACTTACAAACTTTCGTTTTACTTCTATCAAACAAATACCAACAATAACAAAATAGTACCCAAAAGAAATGGATAAGGGTGAATAACTTTATTACTCGCACGATTAAAAATCTAAGAACATTAATTATTCGCCTTGAAAACATCTGCACCAGTTCACATATAAACAGGAGCGTACATAGGAGGCTGAGTGCCGCGTCTCTGAAACATCTGTAGGCGAGATGGTAAATGAAGGGAAGAGAAAGAGTGCTTGTGCATCAATAGTGAAATGAAGTAAACTGCACTTTCTAATGCTCTCCTTCCGGTTCAGGGAGGCTGTAGGGGTGAGGAAGGCTCCGCTGAGGGGATGAGCTCAATGAATGGAGTCGGGGGTGTCAATACTTAGGGCTGAAGATGAAGCAGTGATTCCGCATACACGTTGCAAGGTTTTATGATGGGAGACAATGGAGTTTCAATGACAGGTGGAATTTTAGACATGTGCGGGGATGTAAAATATGCATACATGCAAATGAAGAGAATGTTATGTAGATTGTAATCTCCTCCCTCGCCCATTAAGTTGAAACACTTATGATAATCACAGCGTCCCTACCAATTTTCTGAAAGATCGTTATATCTAGGCAAAGATTGTAAAATAAAATTTCCATTTTAGTAAATTAAGCGGACATTTATGTGGTTTGCACTAGTCATATATATCAATAAATATATTGGATTTTTTATTGATATCATCCAGGTCCGTTTAAATTATTGTCTGATGGGAAAGGTTTTTCTTTTACTGCCATTAGAATTTTATATAATTTGATTTTTACAAGTTTTATTATATGAAACTTACTGTTATTTAAACTCCTTATTATTAACAAACCTACAATAATACCCATTTGATTATGCAAGGAAAGATTGGTGGAAAACATGTTAAGGGAGACGCTGCGTATGACTGTATCATTCTGTATTGCGGTGCTGATCCTGACCCAACCACCAACCGCAGAAATCAGAATAATAAGATTTGAATAGCTAGAAAGGCGTTCTACGAGTATTTTAAAGCATAGGTTGGAAATAGTAAAACGTGTCGACCGACGATGTTGCGCTTACGAGCTGGACCGATGGTCATTGTATGGAGCGTATAGCGAATCGCACGGCTCTACAGCTCTTCATTCATTTACCTACATATTATATATATTACCGCAAGCGACCTACGCGATGTACACGAGGAACTATTTCCATGTCTTTTTGTTTTGTTTTGAAAACTTTTGATCTTATGCGTTTAATATTTTTAATTATAGTGAATAATCACACTATCACAGCTTTTTTTATGTCAGCGTTATTCACGGCATCTTTTGCTATGTTTTTCTTACTAGAATCAACCAACACGTCATAAATTAATCAGATAAAGCAAAAACCTTCTTAGTGTATGATAATAAGACCAACACATTTATTAACATAAATATATGAGTCTATGTATAATGTATATATATATATATATATAATCATCGTTACAAAGTTCATATGTTTGTGGAAAAATACTAGAAAAGAGCGTGCGGCGTTTGAAGGCACGGTTAATGGTATTCCGTGTTGGAAGATGGTTGGAAAAATATTGTGGCTAGTGTATATTGTTAAATTTGCTAGGACGGCGTTAAAGCGTTAATAGGCACAGCAAAAAACATAAAGAGAATGAGATGAAATATTACTCCGAGTAGAAATATAAAAAAAATGTGTGTCTACCACTTTGAGCCGTATTTTCGTTTTTTTATGAGTAGTCGAGCCCAGTGGTGCAAAACGTTGAGTTCGCACCAAGGATCCGCTTGTTGAATCTTCTGCAAGCTAAGTCATTCATCTTTGTGCTAGCAACATTTAGTAGCTTTCATTATTATATTAAAAATAAAGGCTTTTAAAAAAACGGCTCTACTTATAGAAATGTGGTTTTATTATTCTGTCGATTATTTTATTTTATTAAGTCCTGAAGATGACCTCGAAAATATGATGTCTCCCAGCAGCGTTACATTGATGAAGGCGATTTTTGAAGTTTTCGGCCGCATTTTGGCACATCTCGACGGGTACAGCGGCAATTTTCTCCGGAACTCGATCCTTGAGGTCTTCCAAGACGCCATGTTTTTCTATATGAGTAGTTGTTCTAGGGAAAATACTTATGGTAGATTATTTACTATTTTTTATTAAAAAAGTGGTAAAACTGGTAAGACGAGTTTTTGCAATTTTTTTGTAATTATCAAAAAAATAATTTTGAATAACACAAAAAGTTATTATGAAAATAGAAATTACTGGCGTTGGCTACGATTAATGAAGGAGTAATTTGGCTTAAAAATATAGGTATAAATTAATTTTAATTGAATAAAAAGTTAATATTGTGATTTTAATCACTTTTTTATAATTTGTACACTGTACAAATTTGATCACATAATAATAGTGCTTACAAAATAAATCAGTCATTACTGATTTATTTTGTAAGCACCATTTTAGTGAAATACGAGTAATACTATGAAATCAAAATATATAAGACACAGACACGTTCTAAAGATGTTAAATTGTGTAAAGAAAAATAATTTCATTTTATAGATTTTAGATATTATGGGTTGCTTAGTTCTGAAAAAAGAATGACATTTTTGATGAAAAAATTCCCTCACGGCTTGTCATTTTTGGGAGTGCTGTGTAAAGGGTATTTTTAGGGAAAGCAAGGAGATAATTTTCTGGGAAGGAAAAAGGTATGAGAGGTGGGTTGGAATCTGGGGTTCAATGTGTCCAGAAGTGACGGACGTATGAATCCATCCATCTCACTGCTGTACGGATGGGTTGAGAGAGTCCGATTGGAGAGGTCTAAAAGTCTCCCTCTACCAGTTTCACCCAATCTGACCTGCCACGCAGTAGGTGGTAAAATACATACGCCGCCAAGGCGTAGACAAACTTCACCCCATGAACCCGGGCACCCCTGCCTAGTAACCAAACGTAGCGAACTACTTGAGATGTTCTATGGAAGGGGTGTTGTTTATCCAATAAACGGTTCCCGGGGCGATAGGTACAGATATTTGCGTTAGATTAGGTTAGGTTATTTTCAAATACATCCATTTTCTACTCTTCTTATATTGTTTTTAGTAATTAATGAACGTAGATTCCGATCGAGCTAAAACTCGGCTGATAGACTAGTTTTCGATGACAATGCATCCTATCAACTGTTTGTGGAAATCACGTGCACACACGCGTATAGAGCATTTCTTTGAAATTGAATGACATCACAGCGACAGCATACGAAATATATGCCGGTCCTACCAGTAGAATCCAGTCACTGGGAAGGATGGTTCAATCCTGAGTCAAACGAAAAAAAAAAGTTTTGAAAGACGTAAAGTAGTAAAAAATTTTTTTTTTACGGTTTTGATTTTTTTGAATTGTTAAGTTCTAAACGATGTCATGGTTTCAAATCATACACCATACATTTTTTAACAAATGTCTGAAACATTTAGTCGATTTTCTGCCAGAAAACTTAAAATATATTTCGTATGTTTCTGTTGTAGAGTTTAATATCTAGCCAGGTAGTCGATTGATACGAGGTATTTCATATCATCAGTGTTCAGGGAAGTAGAATAATATTAAATCCAATTCCTACCTTTCTTAAGACTTCTCAAAATGACATCGGATTCCCCGGGGAATATTTCATATTTGTATATCTTAAATGAGACACATTGATACGAATATAAAATACTGTTTGTTTAGGATGGCATGGCTTGTGATCTATTCGAATGATGTCTTGTAGACATTTAGAATATGTATTTTAGTTTATATCTGGGACATATGTAGTGATTAAGTCTATAAAATTCTCATACTTAGATATTGATTTGCCTGAAAAGCATTTTTCTGAAAGTCGAAGAAATTTTAGAACTTAATATAAGAAATAAATGTCGGCCTTACTCGGGACTCGGGATTTGGCCCGGTAGGGAGGTTCAAACCTTTGTAAAAAAATATATATTTGTTTTAAAATAATGTTTGAATATAGATGTGTTATCGTAAAATAACTTAGTTTTTTGTATATGTTGTTTCTCTCTCATTTATGACGTCGTGTTTGGGTCGCTTTTAGAATATTGTGCGCCTTGTAAAAGTTTCAAAAGAAAACTATTTTTGTAAACATTATTTGTATAGGTGGCCGACAACTTTTCAAAAGCGAAATCTCTTTCTTTCTCTAACAGCAAAATCCCAAAAAAAAACTATTTTATTACAATCGGGTAAAAAGTAAACCACAATCACGCTTCGTGTTGATGTTTGTTCTGAGATATATTGCAAGTATTATAATTTTTTTGGGCGCGATTAATTATTAATTAAACACCATCCATTATTCGGTTAAAAGAAAAAAAAATCAGAAAGTTGGACATTTAATATTTAGCTTAGGAATAATATCGTATTATTGACGGGATCGGGATAATGGAATGAAATCGTCCGTACATGCCATTTTTCTCTTTTTATGTTCTTTAAAGTAAGTGTACATTTCACACCTTCATAAACAAATGTACGATATAATTTTTGTAACTTATAATATGCATCAATGTACCTATCAATTATCAGAACCCAGCTGACATAATTTCGCCATATTTCCGTGCTCAAAACTAACCCAACTATTCCACATGATAGCAGCTATTTATTTGACAACCGTGACCGCAGCGTTGACTCGCAATAAAAATGGTCAGCTCATTTTCATCTCATCTCGGTCACAAATTCCCAAGGGTTTTGCAACACGACCTCGTGAAAGGACTCTGATACATAAACATGAATTTCTGCAGTCCTCCTGTGCAGCGGTTTCCCTTACCAAATGTATGCAAATAGTGCACTCTCGGCGCTGCATTCACAGAATGGCAAATATGAGGCCATTCCTTCTAGTACCGACGACTCCTGCTGAATCATGAGTGATAAAAGAGGCGTGTTCTTGGTATCAGACCTAACAGGCGCTTTTTTTACCTGTGTCTTTCTTCAAATTCTAAATGCGGCATTTTTCAATACTAGTTTTTTGATTGAACTTAAAAAACAACCTCTTATTAATATAACATTGAAATCACCAATCAATAATATAACAATCAAAAGTAAAATTTCTGAAAAAGGGTCACAGATTAAGCGAAAAGAAAAACGTGATAGAGGCATTAGTTTTTAAGGGGAATCCGAAACAACTAATACTCCATAGAGCAGCTCGTGGAATTATTGCCAAAAGATGTTAACTACATTTTTTGGTTGTTTGGGTTAACGATGATCTTAATGTTTGTATTGTTATCTAATCTCTTAAGTAGGTAGGTTTTTAGCTAAAAAAAATTTTATAATTAAGAAAAATATTGTAAAAGAACTTGTTTAAAAAACCAAAATAAAATAAATTTAAAAAAATTATCTTTAAGATTATTTACCTAAAATCCTGACTTTGTAATGAAGATCAAACTTTAATATTGAGTTTACTCCAAGACTAATTGTAAGTTACCAATTTTTTGCAGTAACTATTACTATTAAGTACCATTGAGAAACTTTCGTACCTATAATTTATGTTTATATGTAATATTTACACCTCGTTCCGAAATGGAAGATATTTCTGATCCAACCAAAATCTAGAAAGGTTATTTTTATGAATCATAAATTTAAGGTTTTTTTTTATTTTTATAAAACTTATAAACCTATGTACGATATTAATTAAATCGAATGGCTGAATCGTAAATCGAAAACCAAGAAATCTCCATCGCTCGAGTGGATAACGTTCAATCAAGAAACCACTATTCAAAATAGAAACGCTTTTTTAAGGTTTTAATACTACTTATCAACCTGCCTCTATCTTTCCCCATCCTCACTTCCTCCGGACTTACAAACAATCTCGTATGAATATTGCTTATTTATTACAAATAAGTTTTCCTTTAAAAAAAAATATATATATACATGGTGTCCGGAAACTCGTAGTACAAGCCGGAAACTGGAGAATGTATACCACACGGGGAACCCAAATAAACATAAGGTTTTTTGATTTGAGCATTTTTATAAAAAAAAAAAAAACCAAAAAAATATATTTTTCGGCTATTTCAGGGTTCAAATTTTTTCGTCATTATTTGTTTTACTTTTAAATTTTTAAATAGTTTTAATTAGTTGGGTACTTTGATCTTCAGTAATAATTTATAAGAATTTGATAAAAAAAAATCAACTTCTGACTCGATTTACTCGAAAACGAAAGCTCAAATCAAAAAAAATTATAATACAAAATCGACTCCAAATGTGATGTAGATTCACCAGTTTCCCGCTTGTACTACGAGTTTCCGGACACCATGTATATATATATTTTTATGATTAATATATGGCCATTGAAGGCAGATTTCTCCACCATGTTAAAATGAATATCTTAAAAATATTGGTAATGCTGGTTAATAACAGGAATGCAGTCTGTACGAATGAATTAACAGGTTTCATGATAAATTTTTAGTAAATAACGAATATTTTTGGTACAAGTTTTGAAGCGAAAAATTGACCACCACCTAGAGATGGTTCGTGCCTGGGGTAAGGCCAACTTGGTCAGTTTCAACGTCTCAAAAACCCAAGCGTGTCTGATTTCGGCAAAGAGGGAGATCAATGACTGTCTGGTGCAATTTGATGGGAGCACTCTCCCCAATAAAGACTCCATTGAAATGCTTGGAGTTACTATATCAGACCAGCTCAAGTATCGGGTATCCATAGAAGCCCGAGTAAATCAGGCCTCCAAAAAGTTGGGCGTCTTGTACAGGGCTAGGAGATTCTTCAACAGTGACCAGCTGCTGACCCTGTACAAGTCTCAAGTCCGCCCAACTATTGAATTTGGGAGCCACCTTTGGGCTGGTGCCCCAAAATACTTGATAAACCTGCTTGAGTTTGTGCAAAGGAGAGCGATCCGTCTGATTGACAATCCGTTGTTAACAGACCGATTGCCTTCTCTGATGCATAGACGCAATGTAAGCATGCTGTGTCTGTTCTACAGGTATTTCAATGGAGCCTGCTCCAAGGAGCTAGCAGCATTGATTCCTGATGCACCGGTGCACGTGCGCGAAACTCGACGGACACGAACTGAACACCCGTTCACGGTTGACGTTGGCTTCATGAGAACCGGCCGTTTTTACGACTCGTTTTTGTGTAAGTCGGCTCGTATGTGGAACGAGCTACCGGCATCTGTTTTTCCTCCCTCCTATAATCCGAGCCTCTTCAAGGCCCGCATTAACAAATCCCTTCCTACAGCCCCTACCTTACTCCGCCTCACAACGCCGCCCAACCGGGTGGTGACATAGTTCCCCTGTCTGTGCACTGCACAGGCAGGGACACTCTTGTGAGGTGTCACATAAAAAAAAAAAAAAAAAAAAATATTTTTTACATTTCAGAGTTATACAGTAATGTTCACCTCACTGAGTGGCTTACACGTTCTTCATTTTATAATATACAAATATAATATATATAATACATTTAAAGAGAAAATAATACATTTAAAATATAATCTTGTGTGTTTTATATTGGTTTTGTATAATATTTCACAATATTATAATTACACCATAATAAATTATTAAGATTGTGACTTTATTTTAGGGTATTGTCTCGTTTTAACTCTTCAGGCTAATTGTTCGATTTAAAGAACCAACAGCTAGTACCCGTGGAGTCTATGTGTTCATTTTTTTGAACAGCTCATATGGTATTATGGAAATCATTGTATCTCCCTTAATATCATTGTGAAAAATATGATCCAAATGGTTTTAAAAAAATTAAAATACGACACTATATATTTAAATACAGAATTTAACCATTGAATAATTCAAATTTACACCTTTATGAATCCAAAGGTTTCGACCGCAATTTGAGATAAATTTATGAAAATTTTTTTTAAAATTATTTCTGAAGAAAACAGAAAACATCGCAAACTGAACAAAACTGATAATTTTTTTCCAAATGTGTACTTATGTACTACTCCTCCTTCCACAAGAAAATGCTTTTAATGGAAGAGCAGTAAAAATCATATGATAAAATATTGATACAAAAATTATCATGGTGTCGGAACACATGTTCATAAAAATCCGCATATTTTATTGTATCGTCACGATATATTATCAAGGTAAATCGATAAAACATTCTGAAATTGTGGTTTTATTAATAAGGCCTGTTAATTTATCGCGAGGAAAAAATCAGCTTCTCTTCGTGCATAAACTTTAGGTTTCATTGGCTCCTGAAATTGTATCGTAACTATGTAAATAATTTTTTTGGTTAAAAAAAATTTTTTTTCATCGTATTTACATAATAATTAATAGAGATAGAATAAATAATTATTAAACATGAGTATTACGAGGCACTTAATCTTAAATATAATATTTCTCTACGATAATAACAAGTATATGGAACCTTCTGGTTTTATATTAAGGAAGTCTCACGTAGTTTTCTCGTGCCACGACCGGGAGTAAATAATTCCGAATCCATTTCCACGTATTCAATTATTACTTCAATGGTTTCTTTTCATTATTAGCTTTTACGTGGTCGCTCTATTCTGTACTACAATAATAATGTCGTTAACTACAATGATTTAGAATGTCTGGCCTCGACCTGTCCTAGTAACATAATACAAGTCGAAATCAAACTGCTTAAAAAAAGGTGGAAAAAAATTGTATTTATTTTTGTGGTCGTAAATTGCTTTCCATTGAGATGAAACTAAAATATTTGAAATGAAGTGAATAACACATAAAACTAAATTAGAGGTAAATTAATTGATTTTGTGTTTTATTGAACTCTTACAGATCTAAAGATTACAATGCAAAAAATTAAACTCTCGAAATCAGATTCAAATATATAATATAATATATAAAATATGCTTAATGTTATGTTAGTTTTATTACATATTTGTAAAAGCCCTGAGGACTTTGAAAAATAAATAAATATTACCCAAAACTTACGTCCATGAATGTTGACGATTCAACTAACTAACTAACCATCACACACTTTCTCCGCAGGGGTAGGCAGGGAGGACGGCCCATTTAACAACTCGGTTTTGGCAAATACTTCTTGCCTCATTTACATCCATACATCGTCTCATACATACTTTTCTAATATTCTGACTCTTGTCATGGCCTGACTCAAGTATCTGATTCACTTGATCGTGCCATGTCTTCCTCGGACGTCCCCGACTTCTGCTACCATTCGCATTTACGTCTCATATTCTCCCTACACTCCGTTCTTCACTCATTCGTTCTACATGCCCAAACCATCTAAGCGTCCCTTTCTTAATCTTATTCACTTTGCGGATCTCTAAATCTCTCACATAATCACACACGGTTTTACCACACATAAGCCTCAGGGATCTTATTTCTACATCATTCAGTCTACTTTCATCCTTTCTCTGATAGTTTCATGTCTCACTTCCATACATCAGGGTAGGTACCAGCACTCCATTGTGGACTGCTAACTTAGCTTCTTTGGACAATTTTTTGTTAGCGCCAACTGCGTTCAGTCCTACATTAATGGAGTTACCTGAATTTACCTTCTTTCAATATCTCTGTCAGCCTTCCCATCTCTCGTAAACATACTTCCCAAATACTCATACACCTGTTTTTGCTGACGATTAATAGTTATAAATAAGTAGAAATTCTTAAAAACGTTGTTGTAAATGTGTGTTGTCAAAGTTACAAAAAAATAGCACATAAAATTTATGGAAAGTAGCTGCAGTAGGAATTATCACAATTAACTTTTTCTTATTTAAGAGTAAGACTAGCGAATACCTGAGAAAAATCGTAGGATTTGCAAAGCTGAAAATATTTCCTTTACGATCTTTGCCGATCAAATAAATTTAGTCAATTTTCTTTATAATGTAACTATATTATTTGTCGACTAATAATTATAGAATCGACCAGAATTATCTTTCTAATGACTAATAATTTAACTTCAGTCTACTACGCATTAGTACAATCGAATCTCCAATACAGTGTAAGCAGTTGGGGATCCGCATACAAAACTAATCTCCTACCTATTGAAATTGTACAGATTGTTAAAATGATATTGAAAAAACTGAGAGATTATCCAACTCAACTTATATTTGAAGAATTTAAAGTTCTAAAATTTAATGATCTTATCCGAAAAAACATAATAATTCAAATAATAAAAGAAAAATAAAATCACAGTTTTTCAACTGAAAGACGTAGTCAAAAACATATATTTCCAATACAAAAATGTAACACCTCATTTGCACAACATCATTACACATTTCTAGGCAAAAAATACTTTAATAACCTACCTGATAATATCAAAAAAATCGAAGACGACAAAACCCTACTCAAAACGATCAAAGAACATTTCAATGTAAAAAATCAAAATAAGGAAATTCATCAATTAAATAATGTAACGTTATAAATCGTTAAATTGTACACTGTTGATATACACTTATATTTTTTAATATTCTTAACTCCTTAAATTATTAATAAGAATACTTACATAAATAATGTTCATGTCGATACTCAGCATCTCTTTTAAACACAAGCGTCTGCTTCCATAAAAGAGAAACAAAAAAAAATTTTAAAAAAAAATTGTGAAAACTAATTTTTATTTATCATTATTGTTAGCAAATATTAATATACATTGGAAACTGTTTAATTATTACATAATAAAAAAAAATAAAAAAAATGAACCCCGTTAGTAAACTTTAAAATATCAGATTCATCAGATATGTGAAACATTTAAATAAAAATTTCCAAGTTAAAAAATATTAGTTACTAAAATAATTTTTGTACCTACTTGTCGATTTTCTGATATGATATCTGATAGTTTCCAATTGTTCCATTTAGGAAATTTTAGAGTTCATCGAAATTGAAAATTTTTGCGCACTACGCAAGAATACAATTTAAAATCACGCATGTACCCATTCACCGACAACCGAAATTAGTACCCACGTTTATTTTGTTTTCGGTCTCAATATAATTTGAGTTCCATTTTAATTAAATATATTGTATGGCTTTCTTCACTTCTGCTCAAATCTTGTCGCACTTTCTCTCACCATCAAACAAGGGTACTGAATAAATTATAAGAAAAGAATAAATTTATTCTCAAGATTCAAAAATTTTTGCTTCCAATTATCTCAGGTCTGTGGCGGATCTTTGTGTCAGGTAATTGATAATTCGATTGAAGTCGATCCCCAATTGTCCGCCCCGTCACGTATCGGCCAAAGCGGATGTCGGAGCAGAAAATAATAGTCATTCCTTTAAGTGGTTTCTCCGAATAACCCACGTGAGCTTTCGATCGGCAGCCTTCCCGTGTGGTAAAGCTTTGATATTTTAGCACGCCGGGGAACATACAAATTGGGGTATTTGCAAGAATATCAGATTAGACCACTTTAGTCCCTGCGCTGTAATTGAATTGAGATGTAAACATTAGAGACTTGATCAATTACTTTTTGATCAATTATTCATTTATCAACAGTTGACAGTTATTGATTTAACATTTATATCAATACAGTTAAACAGGGTTAAATTTGTGAGGCGGGTGTGGGTACTGCCGCTCCGGGAACCATTTATTGGATAACCGAAACCCCTGCTGTAGGCCACCTCAAGTGGTTCGCTACGTTTGGTGACTTCTATGTCTTGGCGGCAGATGCGTCTGCTTACGAGCTGCGTGGCATATTAAATTGGTTATTATAAAAGAAACACGCCCAAGACAATGACAGACCAATAGAATTAGGTACATTAATATTGTTATTCGTAATTCAAGAACTATTTTTTAATCGATGCTGTAAATTTTGACAGTGGCTTATTGACAATTAAATTCAATTCGCAATTGAACGTAAAAAAAAATCGATTGCAGTTTTAAAATTTAAAAATTGTTAGACGCAATCCAAAATGGTCTTAGAACCGATTTCAAAGTTGTAATAAAATGAGGTATTTCATAAGTTCAGCATCCATGGGACCCTTAATTTATTCATTTTGATTGTTTTCGATGTTTTTTTGTCAATAAGCCACTGTCATGATTTATAGCATTGATTAAAAATAGTCATTGAATAACGAGTAACAAGTTTAATATAATTAATTCTTTTAGCCTGTCTCTGTTTGGGGCGTGTTCACTTTTTAAATATAATCAATTTAATACGCAATAAAAACTTCATTTTAAAAGCTTGCCCTTATTGATAAAATTTGATAAAATCAAAACATTTATTTATTTTATTTGTAAGATAATCAAGAGAAAGTATTGTTTCTACCAAGTTGAAAATCAAGATTCTTAATTCGAACCCTTCCATTCGTCGTCACACGTCACAGACCCCTCCGTACAATGAGCGTCGCGCCACTGTTGTACCAGTTAATAATTGGACAAGACGTGATTTTCATTGCCATTAGTGCCCATTGTCGTTGAGTCAGGGGCGTAGAGGGCGGGAGGGCGGGCGGTAGGGCGGGCGGGTTGGCCACTTTGTTAATTAGAAATCTCGGACGGGGAAAGATGTAGGCGATTCGAATGTTACAATCCATCTGCTCAACCCTCGGGTGTCTACCAAAACTATCGCTTTATGTTACTACTATTGGCGTTGCGAGCACAAATTGTCTTGATTCAGATGTTGCCGAAAATGTCTTTGCTTTGTACCCGCCGGTAAAGTATTTGTTTGATTCCTATTTATAGCGGTTGGTATGGGAGTAAGAAGTACATATAAATCAAAAATGTTTGTTTCCAATGTTCTCTCATTTAATAAATCAAATGGAAATTTCCACTGAATTCATTTGTAAGTAGGGACCTACTTTAATACCTACCTAATTAAAAATCGAATATTTAACGTAAATTTTTTTTAAACATTTAAAATAAAGAATTATACTATTTGTACATCAGACATCACTATCTCAATGGCAATTCTTTTTTTAAACTTCCTTCTGTCAGATAAGTACCATAATATAGAGTAAATCCGAATAAGAAAATGATTTTGAATATAAAAAAATAATCTTTACTGAACCATTTAAAATTTAAACGGTCACCATTTGAACCGGAAACGTAATGCATAAACAAATTTATGGTCAAACGAAATATAAAGCGGTTAACACAGGACCTCGGTCAATTATAAATATTTTAGTTACTGTGGAATTTAGTTTTCCAGTTTTAAAAAAAAAAGTATATGTTGAACATTATCCTATGATTATTTTACACCAGTATACTACGCATGTAATACTTATTTTCAACTATTTTATTTGTGACGCGATGATAATATCATTCTGGTTAATACCTAAATGTTTGACTGATACCATGGCGATACTGAGAGTGTCTTCCATTCAGGAACTAAGTCCTTATTTTGTATTTAAATAATAAAATATCCGAGATTTTTAAGAGCCTAAGCAAAACGTTAATATTATTTATAGAAACTGCTGCTAAAGGCGCCAACTTCCCTCGTTGGGTTATCTACCTGATCATAATTCAGTCTACAATAATTCTAGAATATTTCGTTTTTGATTTTCTTCGTATTCAGTTTATACCAGTGAATTTACATTTCTCAGGTTCAACTTTTCTTACTTTTTAAAACGATTAAAACTCAACAAATGTGCCATATTAAACATCGACCTGGACGCAAATGGGTTGACCTCCCTCAAAGGGAGAGAGAGAGAGAGAGAAGAGTGATAGGGGATGGAAAGGAGGAGGGGGTGTTACAGATCAAAGTTGTCACATGACAGTTGGGGTAACAGGGGTAGCTACTAGTAGCCTGTAGCCTTTAGCAGTAAGAGTAGATGCTGCCTCAGAAAACAGACGACGAGATGTGGATGATAAAATAGTCGGAGTGGACGGCTGACGGAGCAATATATAAATATTTTACTAAGTAATTACTCGCCTGTAATTTGTGAGATTTGATTAAATTATGAATCTAGCTTTGCACTGTGTTCCAGGACTATGAATAAGTTGCTAAATAAACAATTTAACCAGTAAATTCGTTAAATTGTAATTACACGCCGATGTTCTTAAAGGTAAATTTCCATGCCTACAACTAGTCTTCGCGAGGGCCTAAAACCCGATACCGTAGCTTAAAACTGGTCTGATTGTTTAGTGGACGATTTATATTATTTATCTAACAAGAAATCTGAATTTGTAAAGGAAATCTAAAAGCGATAGAGAAAAGATGAAAATGAAGTGATAAGACAGATAATACTGTTACCTAAGATAAATATTCAAATACCGAAACAACCAAAAGGTGTGGAGTTGTTTTGCATGTCCGACATTCTACCGTTCTCTACATACATATGATAAAGCACAACCGTACAAATAAAAAAGTAAACGCAGGCCGCATATATCACTGGTTCAGGGTTGGGGGGAGGCCACTCTTGTTCCTGTGCCATTATTCTTAATTATGGTGGTACTCCACGGGGGTGAGAGATGCAAGGGAGGTTTTGGAGATGGCACGCACCCCATCGAATCTAGACTAGTGGTCTGCTTCCAGGAATGAAATTTTGTAAAAAAAAATAATGTTCAATTACTTTCTCTCAACAAGCTTTAAACGAGCTTAAAATTCAGTAACTAAGGCTTCTCTATCATAAACACGATATCCGATCATTTTCTTTGAAAACTCTCAAATGGCACTCTATGACATCATTAAATCTTACACTATCATTTCTGTATGGAACTTTTGAGTAAAGGTACTATTTCTCTCAACGCCATATCATCACGATCTGTAGAGCTTTTAAGCATCCATTAAACTGTAAATAAAGTAATCTGTCTTATAGTCCTATTCTAGACATATTTCCAGTTAACCGCTCTGTTCTTCCTGGAATTCCCGTAATTACCCCTTCCACTTTGTCCACCCCTCCCTCAAACACTTAACATTTTTGTATATATATGTCAATATTTTGTGTAGTAGATCAGTTTTTAATATTCTCCTGACGAAGGAAGGGTTCTTCCGAAACCGGTAGAGTGAAAATAAAACTATAGTGGTCAAAAACAAATTTATGTGTTTTTTATTGTAAATTATGATGAGCCACAAAGTGAATGCTTTTTACAATTATGTAAATAAAGTGTTCAGATTGTTACATATTTATAAATCAAAATGTCTGGCGAAGACAGGTAATAAAGCTAGTATCATGATGAAACATCTGACACATTATTTGAACACAAACCAATAATAATGTACGACCTTTTTTAGAATTATCACCATGGTCTTTTTTGATTTTTAGCATTAAGCACAGATTATGGAAATAACAATAAAAACCTAATAAATCAATCAATAAACACACAAAAATGTGAATTATTACAACAATTCGTGAAGCGTTCGATATTTGTAAACCGCTTAATTTTGTTGTAAATAAACCTCACTTGGAGACACAAAAACTTTGCGACAGAATTTCATAAAATTTCTTTAATTAGGGTATTATGTTTTTGTTGAAATGTTTGTGGATTCATCCCTTACCTTATTACCACTAGAAGTATTGCACCAAGTCTCAGACGCGCCATACAAAAACGCTGCTGGCTGACAGTTCCTTCGAGGGTAGTTTTTAGTTTTCATGAGATGAGGATGCCGCCGGGTGAGGGGTAGTTTCCCGTGTTCTTAGGTCATTTTTTCTGCCATAAGGGTAATCAGTCCGAACAAGTGGAAAGACCTTTGCGGGGCTGTCAAGGGAGTCGTTTTGCTTGTCACTTTTCCAACGACTTTTATTCATTTTTGTTATTGCCTTTCTTTGTCCTCTCATTCTGTAAATCATTGTAAATGCCTCACGACATAATATTTGACAAATTATATAAAGGCGTTATTTTTAGTATAAATTTGTTGACGTGGGACTATAAAATATGCGACTTGTTTGTGTGTATTTAGAAGTGAATTTTAAGTATCTGTGACTTGCAAAACGTGAAACGAAAAAAATGACACTTAAAAGTTAAAACGGTTAAAAAGAAAATATGCGAAACTTATTTATTGTAATTGAATTTTGTTCGCGTTTATGAACATTCTATGCAAAAAACATGGCATTTAACAGTAAAACAATCAGATTGTTGCTGTTGCTCCGAGCTTAGCTTATTTTAAAGGGACAATGTTTTTTTTTTGCCTATTTTTGTTCCTTTATCATAAACACCCGCTAATACAGTAAACAATTCGGTGTTTTTGATTTGTTCTTTCTTTATTTAGTCTTATATTTTCTTTCTTATCTTATCTTATAATGTGTGTGTGAAATTCCTAAATGTAATGTTATTCGGACCTGGAATAAGAAGTAATTATAGGAATGAAGCAACTCATACCAGCGTATGAATTACTACTCTGTATCAATTATATATGTTTCTAATAATATAATTTTTAAATATAAATCTGAATAAACCGTATAAAAATAGTAATAATAATTGGATGATTTGTATAGCGCCGTTTTTGGGCGCTGTACAAATATATAATTTTCACAATGATCTATATTATTACTCACTATGTATGGAGGTAATATACAGTACCAAACTTGCCTAGTAGATCACTTAAGATTATACGAATTAACATTAACTATTTGTTTATTTTCGAAATTTAGATACAGGATTTAGTACACAATTGGAAAATTGGATATAATTGGACTCTTTCTTAGCAATGGTATATTAAATTTAAGGATATGACAGCTTAAATAGTGAAGTTCTTAATTTAGACCGGAATTCTGTGAGACTTGTTATGGATCTTAGTTCCGGAGGAAGTTTATTCCAAGCCTTCGGACCAGATGCTCCGAAAGCGCAATCACCAAACTTAGTATTTGGCTTGCGCTTAGGTTCCATAAGTCTGCCTACAGCTGATGATGTTGCTGATCTAAGAGTTGACTGCCTCAGACCAGTATTTTCCGGGAGGCATAGTTCAGAGATGTAGTAGGGTGTGGCCATTTTATTGATGGGTTACACCATCCAGCACGATTTGTACTGGATTCTTTCAGGGCACTTGAGCCAGTGAATGTTAAGAAGTTGTTCTGAAATGTGCAAATATTTAGAAACCCCGGTCATGAGCCGTGCTGCTGCAATTAAAATATTTAATAAGAGCTTAAAATACCCATTCAATATTAGAAGCAATATATTCTCTGACTGCCGCAGAAGAGTGCTAGCGTGAAAATGGTGATACCCAATGATAATCACGTATTGTTACTTACCAGCTTTAAAAAATGTTAAATCATAAGTCCATTGGCCCCATGGGGCTCAATATAATGCTTGCTTTCTGATAAAGGGATCATTTACCCGGGTAAGCACAATTTTTTCCAATTAAAAATAAACAGCTTATTAAAAGAGGCTTGTACGAGAGTGTAACCACTCGTGTATTACACTCTCGTAAAGGAGTAGTTATTACATGCGTAATTCTATATTGCTATTCACGTAATATGTGTTGAAGCAGTCATGTATGTTACGCTGAGTCTATTATGAAAATGAATTGTCGTATTGCATTATCTTCCCTTTAGTTTATATTTAACAACCTGTTAATGTTTGCTCTAACACCGATCGTTGTTGTCAGTTCTTTCAAACCCCACAAAAACGATTAATCGATAAAAACAACCTGCACAAAGTAACCTGAAAGATGACTCTGAGCTAAATTATTTCCTTCAAGTGTGGAGTTAATGTTTTTATAAAAACTGGCATCGAGACCGTTAAAAATATAGTTTCTAACTACTATTTTAAATTTTAAAGGGATAAAATAGTGTTTACAAGACGACGCGCTAATTCGTTAAAGTCAAAATGCTAATAAAACTTTTACATAAATATGAAACATTGTGCTTTCAAATCAAAAATAGTGAGGTACTTACTATACTTTTTTGTAAATTCAGTTCTGAAAAAACAAAACATAATGCGTTATATTTTAAAGATTGTCTCCGCGGTGTTCATGTTGACTTGTGCTGTGGGACTACAGGAAGGCAAAAATTAAAAAATATATTTAATACACATGGAAATTTTGTGAGTTATTTAAAACATTTTTTACCAATTTTCAATTTTTTTTTTTTTTTAAATCTACCAATATATGTTTACACAAGACTTAAATTAAAACTAACTATCCTCCATTGGTCACCATGAAACAGGCAGCTGCCTAGTATGGTGCTCTAATGTATTTTCTCTAAATAATTGTACTAATTCATGTAACATGAACTTATAAATAAAAAAAAATTTAAAAAACCATGTAGGGGCTTACTTTTCGGTTGTTTGCACGGTGACACGTATATACTATTAAGAAGTACATCATTCCACTATTTATATTTTTTAGTATATTTAATTATAATTTATTTATTATGCCGCCGTTTGTAAAAGAGTTGGTGGAAAAATGAGTGTTGCTAATTTATTAAGAATCTCGAACAATTAATTAATTGTGCTTTGCAAAAAAACCTTGTCTTGTAAACATAACTTAATCTTTAAATAATATTAAAATATTAAGAATATCTTCAATTTACATGTAATTCCGATTAAGAATGGAACTGCAGGCATTACTACAGGTTTCCTGATAAACTGTTAGTAAATTACGAACATATTATCATAATGTCGAAACACGTTTTCATGAAAATCCGAATATTTTTGCATTATAACGAAAATTCTATCTACCATTATGATATAATATCAGGTCAAATCGAAAAAACATTATTAAATTGATGTAGTATTAATTAAGCCTGTTAATTCACCATAAAGGCTAGAATCGGTTTCTCTCCAAGTACTCAGTTTATTATTGACCTACTTACTCCGTTTGATGAAAATCGTAAATCAATGGGTAATCTGGTGAAAATATTTAAAATTTCTTTAAGGCGATGCACTACGTTGTGTAATATTTTAAATTGAGCCACTGTCAATAACAACCCTCACGTAGATGGCGATAAGGTTTAAATTCCCGCTTAACACCATCCGCCTATTTTGATTTATGCAAGAAAAAAAACATGGCCAAAAAGTGCCTTTTATTTTATTTTGTGGATGTTCAGGCATAAATATTTAATTTTTGTTCGATCGATTATACAATAAAATCATAACCGAAAATGGGTTCGTAAGTAGGAGATTTTGAAGTTTAAAGCAGTTTTCATAGGCCTTATAATTTTTTTTTTCTGGGCTTATAAAAAGACTTATCTAAAAAATACTCGATTATTTCAAAGGCCAAAATGTATTCTACTCGCAGTATTTAATTAAAGCATCTGAAACATTTTTAGGCGACCAAATTTTCAAACCAAAAACACATGATTTTGCATTACTACGTATGGCATCGCATTAATCCCGCAAATTAAAAAAAAAAATCACTTGCCCTCGACTGGTTAGAAAACGCAACATCTGTATCTCCAAGCAAAATAATAATTTACATGCTATATTTGCACTGTTGATTTTAATTTATTTTGTCATATTTTAGCTGGAGTGCTTGAGTGCAGGGAAACCCTTTCAATTTGGTAATCATTTCAAATTTGCAGTCAACCCACGAGGGCATAGGTCAGTTCCATTAACCTGTCAAAATCAAACGTCAAACAATCAGTATCTGACTGTTCCAATTCGAAAATGGAACAAAGCATGTCAAAAACGTTGATTACCTCAAAAATAACGTATTTTTGAGGTACTTTTTTTACAGAAGTTGTGCTGTGTAAACTATCCAGTTATCAGTAGAAGTTAATGAGAAACCACTTCTTCTTCTTGATGTGCCGTATCAGGTCCCCCCGACGTTGGCGATCACTCTGGAAAATGTCTCTTTGTCTTGCGCTGCCCGGAATAGCTCCTCCACACTTCTAATGCCGGTCCACTCTCGTATATTTCGCAGCCAAGACATTTGTCTCCTACCAGGCCCTCTGCGACCCTCTATCTTGCCTTTCAATATTAACTGGAGCAAGTGATACTTCTCCCCTCGAAGTACATGACCCAGATATGAAATTTTCCTTATTTTTATTAATCTAAGCAGTTCTCTCTCTGCTCTAGCCCGCCTGAGAATTTCTGTGTTGGTGATCATGTCGGTCCATGGGACTTTGAGTATTCTCCGGTGAAGCCACATTTCAAAAGCCTCTAACCTGTTCATGGTATTTACTTTCAAGGTCCATGTTTCACATCCATACAACAAGACCGACCACACATAACATTTTAGCATTCTCTGCCTTAGTTTTAAGCTGATATTATCATTGAGAAACCACTAATCAGATTCAAATTGTGCGTTGTTTGAAATTCCAAGAAAACGTATTGGTGGACTCTTTCAGTTTCGTCCCGGTGATAGATTCGTAGCGGTACTTAAAATGGCTTTAGTCGTGTTTGGTGACCAGGTCAGAATAGCCAGTCACTTCCCCACCTTTCTCTTCCCCATTTCCTTACCCTCCCCACACACTTCAGCGGCATCCCCACAATATACCCCAATTGAAGATGAAATCATTTCAATGGCTCCGGATAGCAGGGAACATCTGGGAATCTTTTGCGGTATTCACATTTAAAAAAAGACTAATTATTCCAAACTCTTCAAAAACAAATAATTCAAAATTCACTCGATTTGAAATCGCAAATCTTGAAAATTTACTTCCATTATCGTCCATAAAAGAAATGTTACTCCCATAATTACATTAGTTCACTGAAATTATCCGTCATAACAGCGAAGGCTTTAGAATTTTTATGACGGAATTATTTAAAGTCGAACACAAGTTTGTAATTTTTATACATTCATTCCAAATTTCGTACTAAAACAATGCTGTGGCATGTGGAAGGAAATTCTTAAACACAGTCGTGAATACCGAACCACCCCTTTATTTGATTCTTCAACCCTTATAAGCTAAACAACGGAATTCCGTGATTGTTAAACGTAAATTTTAATTTGCCTGCCGATCACGCCATAGTTTAAAATCAAAACACATAGCAAAATGTTTGGTATTGCGTATTTACCAACTGCGAACATAGATTTTTTTATACCATCGTGATTATTTTTTAGGTTATTACGCAGTGTTGCATTTCTTACTTATTTATCCAACGTTTATTTATACCGTTTCCATTATCAGGGCAGATATGTAGATTGTGTATAGATTTGTATGAACACGTATTCGGACATTGTGACAAAACATTGGTATTTTACCTAAAGTTTATTCATTCGTTAATGGCCTACAATCCTGTTTTTAACAGGAATACGAATAATTTGAAGAGATTCTTAATTTATTTATTTATTTATTTATTCATTTAAATTTACACACAGTACAATATGATACAAGATATAATTAAAATATTTTGTGATTATTGATTATTGTACCTTATCAGGTCGAAATTATTGGTTCCTAACTAGGCAAATTGCCCGTTCCAAGAAACCAAAAAATATGTGAAAGTAAGTGTGTGATTTGTCTATGTCTATAATATATCTCATTAATGTTTTAATTTGTGATGTTTAATCGTTACAATCTTATGATAGAGTCGAACTTGAGCTGTTGTGTATGTTTCAATTGTGTATGAACAATAATTAGAATAATGGATGATATATATAGTGTGTGATTAGTCTATGTCTATTTATTACGTGACGTTTTTTAACATTTTTCAGATTCTCCTCTGCCCAGTCCAATCAACCATTTAGTTATTATTGAGCCTATGTATGAAATATTACAAGTTTTAATGTTTAATTCGGGGGGGATTTTGTTGTACAATTTAGGTTACAATAAATTAGCAATGCGTTTTCTCCGTCCACTTCACCACAACTACACGTCTGCCCTGTTGACGGAAACTGTAACGCTGTTCAAAACGTTGGCTAAAGAGGAAGGAAGCGCAACATGGCATAATAACGCGATAGTACTTATCAAAGTCTAATGTAACTACTGTTTATAAAGTTTCCACATGAATAGCACTACCATCCGGTAAGACCCCATTTTGTTTCCCGGTTAAAAGAAATACTACGTCTTGAAAAGAGAAAGAAACATATCACTTCAGTGTCTTTGCCTTTCATATAACAGCCCTTAACATCAAGGTTTAACTGATATATTGGGATGGCGGAATAATAGACAATATACTGTAAATGACAATGAAAAGATACCATCGGATATCACGGCATTTCACTGCAAGGATATAGGCAAAGAGGATAGAATACCAAATTCCTTTGCCCTTACATAAACTTGTTACAGAGGTATTCTACTGTAATCGTGAAGGAATGATTGAATGATTAAGAATAGTGGGTGGGGGTTTCAAGTGTACTTGAGTGAAGAGACTTCCTGTATTCGGAGAGATTCCAGAGTTGAAGATACTCTCAATATCGTCCTAGCGAAAGACCACCATTCAGAATCTGAACATCGCTTGAAATGCCTTCAGTCGTGTTTGGTGATCAGATCTGAATAGCTGGATGCTACCTCAAACCTTTCTATCCCTAATCTCCTTCCCTTATCCATCATTTTAAGTCTCGCAAGACAGTCCGATTGGGGATGCCATAGTCCCATAGGCCTTATTTTTAAATGCAACGTTTAAAAGAAACGTAAATACCACACAAAATTGCCGTCTCCACAGAACCAATCGGTCTATGGTATCCCCAATTATTGGGATATGTTATAAGGCTGAAGGGAGTGGTAAAAGGTTGTAAACGAATGGCACCGTCTACCTTCATCGAAACAATCACATCGTTACTAAACATCCCTTCGTCATTAAGGGCACATTCAAGAATTTAATTCAATCGGCATTAGCCATTGTAAAAAGTAACGCCCATTGTAGGAACACATTGTTTCGGCGGTATTGTAGGATGAACATACACGGTCCAAGCCCCTATTACTCCTGTGGTTCTCAATTTTGTATTATATATATATTTTTTTTTGCAATCCCTATTTATTTGTCTGGCCTGCAGGACGAACTTGTCAATGGTCATGCCGGTGGAGAGGATTGCTTCTGTTGAACAGAATCAGTTCACATATCGATACATTAGCATCAATGAAGCTGCTTTTAAACGCAATAGTCGATACCTACTTTTACATATTTATATTTTTTTATGCCCTATAAAATTAATCAAAAACGCTATAAAATGGTTACTTTTGTAATGTTTTGGTAATAATAAAAAATATTGAAATGAACTGAAATTGAATGAAAATTGAATTGAAATTGAAAATGAATTGAATTAAATTAAATTGAATTGAATTTAATTAAATTAAATTTAATAAAATTTAATTGAATTGCATACAAATTTAATTGAATCAGCTCTGATACTTGGAAAGATAAACATATTACATGTTTCTTATTGTTAAATCCAATTCTCCGACTAAGCGGGGTAAGAGATCTATAATAATGATTTTTTTTGCTCTTATATTATTTCTAGTCGATGAGTCAAATATTCTTCGTATGAAATTCTACAATGGGAAAAGAAATATAGCATAAATTCGATATAGCAATTCAGAAATAACTTGTACCGTATTAATTTACCTAACACAGGCTAATAATAATAACAATTAATTTGTACTGCCCTATTTAGTAATATTTCACCCCAAGTGCCCTTAATTCTAACAGCTTAACCTATATTATACTATAAATTTACGCAGGCCACAATGTATCAAGGGTTGCTCTTCATACTCATTATAATTACTGCCACGGGGTGTCTATCTAATATAAACAACCTATATTACATCTATGTACAATATACATTAAGATAACTATTTACCAAACGATGTCATTTAATGTGGGATAAATGTGTTTGTTTGATGTTATTGCTTTGAGATCAGAGCCAACGAATGAAGTGATAAACAGAGCATAATATTTGTACAATTGCATCATATGGTACTAAAGTTGCGAGAAACGTACGGAGAATGTTATTAACATTTACACAGGAAAGCATGAACACCAAAAATTTTCAACATAAGGCAAATATTTTCATTTGAAAAGATCAAAAGACAGTTTGTAATAATAAGCAATTTTTCCAGAGTGGACTGTAAATTCGTGTAACAAATCGGACTTGATGGTTATTTTAGCAGAAAATCAACACTTGTTTGTTCTAATGATATACTTTATAACATGTGAAGGCGTTGGGGTATTAAATATCATGTTTAAATTATTGCCGGGGCTATTGAGACCACGATGGCATGCGGCACAATCATCCTTAACAAAACAACAAAGATTGCCGGAAAGTAAAAAAGCAAGTCAATAACTTTGATTATGTGACATAATCGAATCGTAGTCGCACCCAAAACGGCGGTCCCAAAATTCACGAAAAAATGTTGCCACTCAAATTTAAGCTTGTGAATTTATTCCTTCACTGGCCAGGTAATGTCAAGAAAAATAATTATTTTCGGCAATAGGAATTATTTTCGTTACAACTTGTTGAATGAAAATCCACCTAAATGTATATATTTCCCTGTAACCTACACAGGAAAAAAGTTTAATAAAAATAACTCACTTTTTTGCACAATTATTTATTTGAAATAATCGTTCTATTTTAAAACCAATGGTTTCTTTATCAGGATAAAACGTATGCAGAAAATTAATAAATTATGCACAAAAAAGTGTGTTGTCTACGTGACCAAATCATTTAAGCGAACCCTATGCTGAAATCAACCTTACATTTTTTCCGGATCTCAACATCTGTGTAACACATTGAAAATCTAACCGTAAATTATATAATAACTACATTTGCAAAGGTTTGCTGTGGTTGAAAATTATCAGAGATTTTTATTTTTTATTGACATTGAAAGTGCTGCATTACCAAGTTCCAAAAAAAGTACTGTGAACTTTTTGTAAGATTTTTTAGAAAAAAAATTAATTGGCTGTCAACGTTTTTTGTCAAATGTTCAACGATTTACATACCAAATTTTTGGAACCAGCGCCGTCCGCAAAAATATTGGATAATGTCCAGAGTAATTGGATTCTGGTGAATATTACGTCATGGAGAATTTTGCCTCGGCTATGTTCCTGGCATGGAAAGCCACGTGGCAAATTTGGGAATGAAAAACAAATAACCTAATTTTATTTTTCATTCCAGACTTTTGATGGAGTTTAAAAGGAGCAGAGTCAAAAGTAAGTATCTCCTTTAAGTAGTTAGAAAACTATTGTGGTTTTGGTGACTTTTAAAATGTTCTCTGCTGGCAAATATAGTCAGTTGAGCAGCAAATAGAACAAGATAAATAAGCAAATAATGTTAACCCCTAATCTAATCTTACCTAACCTAACCACTTATTGAGCCCAACATTTTTCACTGCCCGCAAAAACAAAGTACAATGTACAAATGATTTATTCTTGCTAACCCCATTGATGTTAGAATATAATATCTAGACTTGTCTTGCAAAAATGAGTTAAAATTTGGCAAGTAAGAAACAGACTTATATTTCCAGTAAATGCTGACTTCAAATTTTGGTAAAACGATAAATATTGAAAAAAAAAAAATATAAATGAAAGAAATAAACGATCAAAAGTTACTTCCAATACTACATCAAGGCTGACTAGAATTGCTAGGCGTCTTGACGGATTTTGAGATGTCGAATGATTAAGTCTGTGCCATACTACAATAGAGCACCGACAGTTTGCAAATGGCGGCAATTCTTGTTGATACTCGTTGTTACCCTTAAAAAGCAATTTACTTACAGGTAAGGTTTAGTACTAAAACTAAGAAATCAAAAGCACTTTAATTGACTTACTTTTTGCTTGCCACTATAAGATTTCTACAGAGTGTCTGTAACGTCATTAGCTAACCCAATATTTAAATGGCAAACAATTTAATAATGACACACAAATGTTATAATTACGGTTGTCTAGGCAGGGTAGAACACCGTAATTTTCTTATTTATTTAAAGGAGTGCTCACTGCTTTTAGTGATTATTAATCGCGCACTGAGAACATGTATATGATACGGAAATGCACAGAGAAATTATGTTATTTAATTATTCTCCGGCAGAATAATTTCGTTAAAAAATACTTAAATATGTATCGATACACCAATAAATGTTAACTATCCATCAAAAGTAAAAAAATTAAATGACTGTATATTATAAAATCATAAAACATAATAAACAAGCGAAGACTTACCGCTCACGTTTAGTATCATAATAATTAAAAGTATGGTAGTAAAACTTAACACTCAGAACCCAATAGATCGTTTGTTAATTTTAAATTCATCTTGTAGCAATAATAAAATTACAGAAAAGGTATTTATTGCTATTTATTAGCCTGGACCGCATCGTTCCAAATATGTACGCTTTTTATCCTATCTGATCTTGGCCTTAAAACATTTGTACCATGCACTGATGAGACACACCGATAGATGTGCGCTCTGGGTGTTTCCTTATGTCCGAAGTGGGGTCAAACTCTCCTTACTTTTGTGGAAATTGATATAAAAAAACATGATGTTTTTTTCTTGATGCCTCCGTGGGTCAAGAAAAGTCCTTCGACAACGAATATAAAAGTGATTCGAATCCCGATATTTATTTCCGTGATAATTTAGCGTGATGATTAGTGATTCGAATCCCGATATTTATTTCCGTGATAATTTAGCGTGATGATTAGCATTTAGTTAACATAACAGATAGTAAAAAACATTATTTAAGGCGCGTTCCATATTCTCTCATTATCGCCCTTGCAAAATATCACAATTTAGGTTTGACACGTTGCTTGCAATTACACCCAAATACCTAGCCAGATACATCCCATTCCTCTTCTTCCCCATCTCTGCTACCATTCCTCCCTCACTCACTTTAACCTCACAGCATACCTCAAATGAAAATGCTGTATTTTCAATGCTAGCAGTTGGATTCTTGCATAGGGTACGCAGTGAGAGTTGATTCCAATAAACATATAAATAAACAATAGCTTAGCATTGAATGTATTTGTGCATCAGTTCGTATACGTTTCCAACGGCGTGGTACAGGAATATGCCTTATTTACGCCTAATTATTGTCACTAGAAAAAATATATATTCATTTCCCTGTACAGGTATGCGCGATGTTCTTTGTCTTCTTTATGCCAGATTATCGTGACTAGCGGAAAAGGGACAGTAAGTTTATATTTTATGTTAACTGTGTTAGAATATTCTAAGAGCTTCAGATTTTATACCTTGTATTGGTAATTAGCCACTAATTTGAATTCAGTCCAGATGATTGTCACATACAGATTAAAATAAAATAATAAATATAATTTTTATAGCTTTGGCTTCGAATGTAGAATTGTGAAATAATCATTTTTTTTACAATACCAAGATTGATAGACCTGTACGGTGGTCAAATAAAAAAATTAACTAGTGCAGTTCTTTCTTGAGCAAATTATCAATTTCATTAGCCTTTCTGTGGCACAGGGGAGGGGGTTGCAACATAAGTATAGATAACACTACTTCTAGGGATTATTTATTCGGTGGCAACATGATATTCATTTTACGACATAACAATAAATTGTTTAGCTGTCGCTGCTTTTAAAGACTTTAAACTCGTTTAACGCTTTTTTGACCGCTTGTTTTAAAACTTAGTTCATTATCATATTGTTTTAAATGTGCTGCTTTTGAATCCTTTTAACATCTTTTTATATGATTCCCAACCGCTCGGGGCCAGAAGGACTATGGGATTTTTATGGGAGAATAGATATAGGCTTAAAGAAGTTGGGAGAGGAAGTAGATGCGAAAGAGAAATATTAGTATTTACCTATGTACCTGACCAATCAGGTATAGTCACAGAACATAAGCCGTCATAAAATACGAAAATCTTTTTTTCTGTCTAGAATTTCAATATAAATTGATTTGCATGGTGATCTATGTGACTTGTAAATATCCAATTAAAATTTAAACAGCAAAGCTTAAATTCTTAAAAATCTCTTACTAGGTATATACCCCTGAATAGATAATTCATCTATAAATAACATACCACCTATAAATGCCTTCCATGTGGATTTTAAAGACAAATTATGTCGCCACAGACTTTATCTAGTTCGTTTTGGATCTAGCCTAGTAAACACACGCTATGTCTCTCTTCTTGCCTAACACATTCCAAAATAAAAATTTTTAATCGTGATGAAATCTAAGCAAATAATTGTCAATATCTGGTATCTGTGAGAGGATATTCTGTCAGCACTTTATTAGTAGCAGACATATACCTGGACGAATGACGAACCTCGTGCTGGCACTGTTGGTGGACGCGGTGGACTCTCTTTCGCTGCAGCAGCTGGTCCAGTTTCTTCACCGCCTAGGATTCTTGCTGCAGAGTCTCCATCTTCTATCTTCGTGTCACCTGTTCCTATACTTCATTTTAATTAACTTAACTTCACTTTATTTTTGTAATATTTATATTTTTTTATAATACCTGCACCAACTGTAAAGCGCCCATTAGGTGATATCTCATAAAAGCGGCGCTATGCAAATTGTCCAATAAATAAATATAAACACATTATTTTTTATGTTGTAAATTATGGCGAGCCACAAAGTTAATGCTTTTAACAAATATGAAATAATGGCCAGACTTATCAATCAGGAAACATGCCCACGTCGCATTTCCTGTGTTCTTTTTTGTTCTTTGGTATATACTGCTGGTAATATAAATGATTTCTCTCCATCAGAAAACGTGTTTCAATTAAATTTATTTGTAAACCCAATTTCATGAACATGAAATTGGTGATTAAAAATTTATTTTTCATGTTATTTTACACACAAAGAAGAATAATAATAAATCTGACCATAACTGTATATTTGTATACTGATGTATAAATTTCGCAAAAAATAAATTTGCCGTTTCACACTTGGATTCACAATATGAACGCAACCTGCAAAAATTCGATTTGTTGAAAATAATTGATTCAATAATAATACAATGTAACAAAATTTCGATTCAGTTATAATTGAGCAACAGAAAGGGTCGAATTGGACACCCTCTGGAAATATATAATGAACTAAAAATGACATGGGGTAGTGTAATTTAATTATTATTCTAACATAATTCAATTATATTGTGTTAGTTTATACTGAGAGTTGTTCTCCGTGTTTAAATTACGATATTGTGAGTCTCGAGTACCTGTACTCCTTCAATCAATTTCATATTATTTTTATTTATTATTCTTTATTTTGTCTTTCACCCATCAGGGGTGATCTTTGCCATACACAACTAACATTTTTCTTATTAACAAATACAATAAATTACAAAATATAATTGTTTACACATCATAAACATAACATAACGTAACATAAATAACATAACATATACTTAACATAAACGTTATAGGGCTGGTAACAGTAGGTTATCACAAAATTATAAAAATAGGAACCTGTGTACAATATAAGTGGGCGCTTTTCGTTATTTAACCAAAGATTTTTCTAAAATTAGTAGCGTTTTTTTTAAACAGAACTATGAAATTGGCAATCTTATAAACAAATACAGCATATGGGAGTAAACAAATGTGATGGTAAAACATAACACAAACATACCATGAACATAATATAAACATATCATAACATAACACACACAGAACATTAACATAACATATCATAAACATAAACCTACCATAAACATAACATAACACAAACATAGGTATAACATAAACATAACTTAACAAAAACAATATATATCTATCTAAACATTTTACTTCACATTGATTATATTTGAATAGTCTCACTAAATAATGTCTGTCTGGAAGATGAAGTATAGTAATAATAGTGATTGTATTACTTAAAAACACCTCGAGGGCGATTTAAAACTTAATTTACATCACCTAACATGTCACTTTGTTGACTATAAATTGCTTTTTCAACGGAACACCATCGCTCATCGGGCGAGATGTAATCAGGATGCGCTTGCCTACCAGTTGCGTGGCGTGGCACATCAGGAGATGCTGCTTTGGTACCTCCAACTAATCTCTCGGCCCAATACCCTGCGCCTTAGTGGGAGGATATATTAATATGTCCATCACTCCTGAACTCACCGATCCCTAGATTCCTACCCAATCCTCATACCCTTTACCATCACATAACTTCCTCTCCCTTCCTTCCTTAAAAAAAATTATACCAATACACTATTCACATTTTACTGAAACTTTTCTTGACATTTTCACTGATACTATAATACATTTTATTCCCACGTTGAGAAATTTTATGAATTATTTTTCATATATCTAATGATTATTTTTCTTTTGTTGCAGGTAAATTTAAATAACTATGGAATTCAAAACGCTACCACAAGAAGTTAAAACGACAATCACGTGAGTCACAATTTAAACTCTCCCAGGTTTTCAAACAAGTTCAATCCAAAAAATTATTATTTTCAAATTAAATTAATAATTTTTTTTTAAGTATACAATGCATAGTGAATTGTATTTCCAAGATCCAAAGAGATAATTAACGCGTTGTGGGATCATATTTAGCATAATTAATACAGGTTTTGGTTTAATTTGGATTATAATATCAAGACATGTTTTCGATTTTCAAACTTGCCTTTACGCCACTGACCTAAATGTCATCAGCAATATTCATTATTCTAACAATATAAGCCACCGAAATTCTGCAAGTCTATGAGAAGCGAACATATTATAATAATGTATCGAAGGGGTAGGTACTAGGTACAATGTTTGATAAAAGCCGCAGCTACTAAAGCAACCCATTCAGACCTTAACAACTTCCGACTGGATGTGAATATGTTGTTTTGTCATAAACGTTCCTTATTCCCGACATTAATGGTGGTGATATCTTGAATAAGTGACAGTACTAAAGCAAGATTAAGCTTTATGACTGAGCGTGTTAAAATTCGCGTACAGTTGAAAGGACCCCGCGAATAATAAACTAAAGAAGACATGTAGGTTTTTAAATTATGAAAATATTGAAAACTTATTCTTGTGCCCAATCCTATCTAAGGTTTGCTATCATCGTGTAGATCTCATGCTGATAACCATCTAGTAGTAATTTTCCATTTACCTTCACACCGCAGCCAAGCCTTCATTTCATCAGGAAAAATTAACCTAATTTTCCATTCACACACCCAAGATTTCGTTTTTTCACAAATCTAATTATACCTTCTTCAAGATGAAAGTTGGTGTGTTCATATTTACTAAACATTTTAGTTGAGTACCTACTTAACCAACCAGACTTACTAGTAGTTGATCTGAGAATAGTATTAGGAGAACTCTCTTTCAAAAAAATATGATTCTCTTTTTCTAGTATTTAATAGATCAAAACCAAAATTTCCTCTGATATCATTGGATTTGTAAATTTGACACCTTAATTCCTACCTACCTTAAAATAAATCTGTCATTTTATGTATAATTTTAGATAAGGAATACTATTTGTCACCATCTAAAAGACATTCCATAAATATACCATAATATTGAAAAAATACGATATAGAAATTTTATATACGACTATTTCACATTTGAAAAAATATTTTTTAGAAATCCAATTAAATGGCCACCAGCTTGAAATGGAAACGGAACGTACAAACAAATCTAAAGACAGACGGAATTCAAAATGTTTGAGTTAAAACAGGACTTTGCTTCGTTCACTCACAAAATGCTATTCCGTATCATTTTTTCTGGGTAAGGGAAAATTAAATCACCGATCATACCATACTACGCGTCCACAACATCAGAGCACTTCCAACAATTTTTTCTCTTTCAAAATAGCAATTACGATAGTGAAAAATATAGTATTGATTGGCACTTAGGAGTACATATGCGAAATTTTAGTTTTTTTATTGGAGAATACAGCTTCACTGAAAATCATGTTCTTACCATTTTTACATTTTTTTTTTTAAGTGCTCGCTAGAATCTTTACACATACAATTTCACACATAAATCATTAATTTATTGTGCGTAAAGAAAACGTTAAAATGTTTTCAACGTGTATTCAGTTTTCAGTAATCATTTTCATTAAGCTAAACATTTGTTATCTTAATATTAAATACAATATAAACACATTAATTTGTTTTTCAACGCTTTATTTTAACACTCAACCGGTTTCAGAAGTATATTTTCTTCATAAGGGGAATATCAAAACAAATTTAATTTATATTGTAAATTATGGCGAGCCACAAGATTAATCCTCTTCATAAATATTTAATATTAAATGTTGAGATTACCTTAAATTAAATGATTGAGAACAAATGTTGTTGTTTTAAACCAAAATTTTTATCTTATACAGTTGTACGATCCAAGTAAGGATCGTTCTATCCCAGTAATAAACTTGAAAATTAACGCTCGTCACAACAAATAATAACGTGACGTAAACAGTTTTACGAGGTTTTTGTGAAACGGGGCGCCAATTCTATCGGGAACAAAGCCACTTTAATGGGGGGCGTAATTACGCCAGATAAACTGAATAACGCACGCTCTTAAAACACTTGCTGAGATACGACTGTTTTATTATATATAAGTAATTGGGTTTGAATTGTCGAATTCATAGGACCTAACTCGGAATGTTGTACTGAACATATTTGTAAGGATAGTAGTGGCTACCTTTAATTGAGGTTTTTGGGAAATTCGTGAACGGCATCCCTGCTGAGAATCAGCAAACTTTCTGGCCATTTTAATGGTTTGATTTAGTTTGATTGAGTCTTGCGTTTTTTCTAACTGTAAATTTGAATGTAATTTTTATTTTTATTTTTTATTTTATTTGGAAAACCAACAGTTATAATTATTACAAGGTATGGTGTAGTAAGTGTTAATTATTTAACCAATAATAGGTTTTCACTTAGGTATTTTAATTATTTAGTGAATATATAGAATATTTATGTAAGAAAAAAGGTTACATTAGCCTATAGGGATGGGATGGCGGAAGAGAGGGGTATGGGATGGATCTAGTCTGTGTGATGTGTAGCATGTACGTATGTGTATTAATAAAAAATAATAATGATAGTATAATTATTTATTGATTTTAGGTTTGAAATTGTGGGGTGCTGAGTTAAATAAGTCTAATTCACTGTATGAAGTATTAAAATTGTATGAAGCACGGTGAATAAAAGCATTTTGTTTTGAGTTCATGTTACATTGAGGGATGTTTAATGTGTGATTTTGTCTGGTTTGTCTGATGGGTACTCTTAAATGAATTCTTTCTAGTAATTCCGGACAATCTATCACAGAGGTGGCAATTTGTTCCATTACCGATCTATATGGTGGCAGTTTTAATTGTCGTTCGTAGAAAGACCGAAAGGCACTAAAAAAAACTCTCTGAATATTTATTTATTTATGTTTTAAAATATTGATTACATTTTATGATTTCGTTTGTCCAACTAGGAAGGATTCCCGTTTTAGGACAGTCAAATTTACAGGTTTCAAGTTATCCTAGACGAATACAGGATTTAAGACTAGATAAAATAATTATGTTAAAACGAAGATATAAACAAATTATTTGGAAAAATTTACAAAATCATCATTTTGCACGGCGAAAATTTAGCGTCAGCACACACCGGTTAATGTTTCAGTAAAGATTATATTTTCTAATGTTTAAATTGTCGTGTTTATTTATTAAGTAAATATTTATTTAAAGTACCAACTTTCAAATTTTATGGTTTTAGGGGAAATTGTGGTTGTAATTAAAAATAATAGGTGAATTTTTTGGTTGACTTATTTACTAATATATATTTTTAAATTGTGTATGTCACTGAGAAAAGAAGATCATAAAACATTAACATTTTTTTCTAAATGAATTATTTTTTTTAAATAAGAATACAGCACAATAACTGTACGAAGACGAATTAACTATGGGACATCAAATTAAGGCGACATAAGACTCTAATAACGGGGGTTTGCTCGACGCTCATATTTTAATTATTTCTGATGAATGTATTACTAAAACTTAAAATGTTTCTAGAGGGATCTCTACGGATATATGTTATTTATATTTAAGATAATTAAAAACACAGGACCTTACAATTAAAATATTTTATGAAAAATGGTTTGAAAATTTTAAAGAACGTTTTTCAACTATAAAATTAGCGGTGAGCATCAGTTTTAATATTTTCAGACGATGAATTAGTAACTTCCTGATGGATCTCTCTGAAAACAGTTGAGATTTCAGTAAAACGTTTCTCAGAAATAATTGAAATAAATTCCACGGAAAGATCGATTCTCTAGGCCGCGCGCCGTATATTTTTTTTACACAAATTTATCACTTATGTCGCTTTCCCACTTTATTTTAGAAATTTGATTGGGAAAATTCAACCGCAAGTCTGCACCAATACACTAGGGCCGCGGGTTGCATATTTTTGCTTACCGCTGCTTCACTTACTTCGTTAAGATTCTTGCTTTATTTTGGGGTGTTGTCTCGTCTTCTTGGGGTTTTTTATAAATTTGAAGGGAGTGGGTTAGAGATAAGATGGTAAAGAGGAATTTGAAGAAGTATTTGGATCACCTAGCACTGCTAAATCTATTTGTATTCTGAATGGTGGTCTATTTCACCTAGAAATCTTTTCTTTTCGAATATCTTTCATATTGTATCTCGTAAAGTATTTCAAGTATTGCAAATACCTTGAGAACTTTAAGAATCTTCACGACCTTTGAGCAAAAGTATAGCTGAAAAATGTAGGTAATAAGTTGGGGGATAAAACGCAACGAGCCACGAGTTATATAACTATCCGTCACCCGAGCACCCCTTGCACTCCTTTCACCCCTTGCACCCCTGGGCCTCTGGCACTCTCAGAGCAATCTTAGCGCTACATTATAACGCACCCGTTTTTATAATAGTTAGGGGGTAGTTTATTATACAAGGATACACCTAATTTTCTTTTAAGTTCAAGGTTTTTAGATTTAGGATTTTTTAACGTTTCACGCAATGTTTTTAGTCTGTGAACTTCGAGCATTGCAAGATTCGCAGAAATGGCAATCACGATCTAAAAATAATTTTAATTTTGAATTTCCTACAGTTCCCCGATATTGAGAGCTTCTCATCTTCACTCCCTTCCCTTGTAGAGTCTACTGAAATCAAGTAAGAAGAAATAAGACATCAGGATACTTCGTCGTTATGGCTATATTGCAATTATTTTTTAATCGTCATTCGAATTACTGTCGCTACCAAGAAGGCTTTATCTCGTAATAAAATCTTGTATCCAGTATCATGGATTCGTGTCAATGATCGACCAACATTAATCTAATTCTAGTTATATTGCGTGAGGCGTACACTCAGAAACTTTCGACAAGTGAATGAAGTGCCAAGAGCTGCTGTGTAAGGCCCTGCTTTCGACTTCCTGAACAGGATCAAATAACCTCAGTCATAATATTTATTTTACAGTTTATTCATATATCGCCATCGGAGCGTTAACAATAATTACTAACTACTGTCAGAAGGCATAGAGGGTTGGCATTCAACAAACTCTATCCCGACACACAATACATGTTTTATCCACATCCTTGCAAATTCTTATTTTATTCCGAATGTTGGCAGGAACCGACAACTTGCTTAATCGTGCTATGTTTTCCCCTTCACTTCCACAACTTCTTCCATCCACTTGTGTATCATTATTCGAGGGCTTAGAATCACACGGGCCTAGCCACAAAAACTGGTGTTTTGAGTTAAGCTTGGTTTCGGTAATGTCGTAATCATACTTATTAGTTATACGAAGCTCTATATCGTGCATACAGATGTTTAAAAGATACAGTTGGACATAGGAGCATTCCAATACTTATTTGCGTTTATCTCAAAACCATGTAGGTGCCTGTGATCCTAAACCCCCATATTGATACTCCGTTCTACGTTCGTTCACTCTACGAATCTAAACTAAAACATCAAAGCGTCCCATTACCAATTTCATTACGTTCATAGCGCTTGCATCGTATCTCTTCTTTTGCATTTCGGTTACACATGAGGTAAAGCACACATACGCCTTAGGATCGTATTTTGCTTTCAAAATAATATGTATATTTTAACTACCACCGTTTATTTTTAAATTCACCCAACGTAGCTATGGTGTAAGTAAAAGAAAACTATTATGGCTTATTATTCATTCGATAGATCATCATTTTTTTAAATTTTAATCCGCACAAGAGTCCAAAATACTTCCAACCATCTGTAGCCAGTGATACTATTGAATCCTCAATTAGAGTTTGTTGTGAGGCTAAAGGTAGTGGGGAGGGGAAGGAGATGTGAGAGAGGAAGGTAGAAAGTACCTTTCTGGCTATTCAGATCTGATCATTATCATTGTATAAAAATATTTCGTAATATCATTTATTGGTTGGTAACTACGAGTATTTGTGGTACCGCACTTTTAGCGCCCTTGAGGTGACTTTCCAAATTATCTAAAATAAAGAAATATCTTACTTTATATCCAAGAGCGGAAAATAAAAACACATTTCCTTTCGTGACTTTTCCACAAATAAAATTTTAGGATCTATATCATAACTAAAGAAGTAATGTTGAAATTTTTTAACGCATTTTGGTAATCTCCTGTTACGAGATTACGAATTCAATAATAACCTCACGATGTGGAATACAATTTGAAAGCAGGTGCGATAATTGGAGACACATTGAGTATTTTATAAATGATATTTTGAGTGTAAACCATTGCTCTACGTAAGACATTAATGCGGCGTTGTGGAAATAATGATCGCATTTCAGTAATTGAAATGAAAACTCGTTGTTTTCAATGAAAACACAGTAAGATCTGTCGCGTTCTCACAATATTAAGACTGGGTAATGCCCCCTCACAGAGCCTTCCTAACAAGTCAATATTATTAGGGGAATTCTAATACTACGGCTGCGGGTATTCATCTTTCGTCCCTTGAGTAAACAAGTGATATTCGAGATACAGAATTTTGCAATTTAGAAATATATTAAACCCTTCTTTCGAGCATTATACGTTTTGTTGTCTCTCGGATCAAATTGTAGGCTTTCCATTAGCCCATAATTGAAAATGAAATATTTCGTTTGAAGTCGACTCGTGGCCTCTACGAGCGGTTTCGCCTTTGACTAATTTAACGTGAATTATATTTAGATATTTAAATTATTCGCGTTTATTATTTCGCTTTTTAAATTGTGGACACAGTTAGCTTTGTGATAACTATCTCAATTAGACAAAATAAAAATAATATGATCTAGAGGATTTCACCTCTTCAAACAACCTATTTCATTTTTTTCATAGTGAATGGAAGAAGATATCGTAGACCCCATCAAATTAATCAAGTACTTGAGTCTTGATATGTCCAGAGTCAGTAAAGCAGAAGTTTACTTGTGAGACTACGTATGAAGGTGAATGATACAATGAGTATGTGCCTAGAAAACCATCCTATTTGTTCACCCCTGTTTGCATGTTGGGTTTATTTGTTAGCTAAACAGTTTAAAAAACGTATAAACATTAAGTGGGTACCTACCTATAATAACGTAGTGGTACAAATTGCATTGAAGCCGTTTTCAAAGATATAACGAAGAAATACTGAGCAGAAATTAAACGTAGCGTTAAAGATACTTCCACTTCTACGATTGTAGTATATTTTCTTTCCACGTTTACGATAAACAAAATTCTGCAGAATTAACGTCTAATTCAAACATTAAAACATAGCACGAAACATTAACATTAAACATTCGAAACAAACCTTTTATCTTGTACAAGGATCCAAAGTGCTTTTATAAACCGAGCTTTTAAGGCTTTTGCGCCTCTCAACCAGTTCGTGGTATAGACAAAACATTAAATTAGTAAAGGGACTCTAAAAAACTAGGCCAGGACTACTTGTTCTTTTGTTGGAAGGAAAAATACGTCTCTCCAGATGGTGGTCGGAGGCTGGGGAGTAAATCATTCAACAATGAAAGCTCCACATACTCGAGGCTCTCAGCTTTTAAGCTTCTTTGAAAGGAAATCGCCAGCGGCCTTGTTGGCACTCGAAAAAATAACAGTTTGTCTTGCCGACTTGTTTTCTTGCTTATTTTCACACGTGGAAATGTTTATTTGGCGACTGTTTTATCATGAAAGGGTATCAGTATAATAATACACGCCCATTCCATGAAGTTACCATTAGCTTATTGCCGGAGATTGTTAGATTTTATATAACGATTGTAGATATACGAGTATATGAACCTATACCACACGGATTGTTGTCTTCATTCTAGGGTTTAATGATTTTATAAATAGAGTTCTCTTCGCATAAAATAATATTTTTATTTAGGTCAAACTGGGCTTAAACAATTTATTAGAATATGTTATTTACGAGAAGATTTACGACCTGATGTGTACCGTTCTATACTCTTTTCACAGTGTGACAGATTGCCGTACGAATACGATCCATAGAAAACACGTTCAATAAACATTTTTTATTCATCTTATATCCAAGTGTAGTAAATAAAATGAAAATTCTCAATTGATAATGCATAAAAACTAAATGTTTTAAATGAAGTAAATAAAGATTGATTCTTAAGTCTAAACAATATTGCATTTTTAAATTATAGTAGTAAATTTTAATTTATTGTAGTGCGATTTGATGAATAATATTTTTTGTCATTCCGTCATTTGCCAATATGAATAGATAAATTTCACACAACCTAAGACTTTATGTAATTTACTTTTGAATGATATAGATGAAAAAAAAAAACGTTGAAAAATTTTAAAAAAAAAGAAGAAAAAAATATCTCGACAACAGCGCCACCTATCGATTCCAAAACTCTACTATGTTTCATACTGGAACCATCCATACACATTCACAAAATTTCATTGAAATCGGTTGGAGATTTCGGAGATTAGCGTGCACAAATACACGTGATTTTAACATATTAAGATTTACTTGGTAATCTCAATTTAAAACGTTAAATGGTAGTTTTGTAGCACAAAGTCTTACGAAAACAAAGAAATACATATACATTTAATAAATAAATAAATTTAAAATGAGGAAGTTCTTAATAAAATAATTACACATTAAATTCAACAAAAACCTCTCTCTTTCATGAATCCATATTTATTTATTTTTATTTACACATAATTATAATAATTTATACTCGTTTCAAGGTTGAAGTTTAATAAATAATAATAATAAGCTATAACTTATGCTTAATTCCGAGTTCAAGATAAAGATCTGTATTTCATAGAGAGGTCTGGGAAAAGTAATTAAAAATATTTTTTTCTGAATCTTTTATGTCAACAATTGAAGTATTAAAAAACTTTTACTACTTTTGAGCTGTGATTTATTATTAAGATTCTGCAAGCAAAATTCCATTATGAAGTCATTTTAACGAACATCGTACTACTGTATCTCACAGAGCAGTTTGCCCGAAACTTTCCCCGTCCTGAAAATCGCATCCATCTCAATATGCGTGTCATATTAGTCGTAATATTAATTTATGCTCAAACTCCGCGATCCCCATCCATCTTCCTTGAGACTTCGCAGAACCTATCTTTCTTACTTTCTCTCCCTTTCAACAACTTTAAAATTGTCTTCCGGATTAAAAGTTCCTGCCATATAATCCTCGTCATAGGTATCCCCGCACTATATCAGAATTAGCAGAGAAATATGGCGGTTGCTTAATAATAATTGCCATGAGAAATTGTATGCTTTCTCATTACGCTGCACGGAGATACTCGGCCCTCCAAGGATGCTAGATACAGTGAGTACTTAGTGAGGCTTCTTACTCGTACTTCTTATCTATCGAGACGAGAATCCTGGAATTAGGGGGTGTTCGCAAAGAACTAAGAAATAATATCGTATTAAATCTATCTCACTTAATTACTTAATTCAACGAAGAAGCAACTTAATATTTTTTCTTAATATATTATGTTGTAATAATATCAGGTTTCTGACTTTGTTGAATAAACAAATACCTAATGACCTTCCTAAATATATTTACCGTGATTTCTGTAAGTAAACAAATTGTGTTCGTTTTTACCTAATAAATAATAGGTATTGTCTGAAAAAACTTCTAGGAATCTTGAAATTTTCTCATCGTAAAGAAGCGTTAACGACATTTTTTTACTGTTAAACAATTGAAATGTTTGTGTCAGTCAATAAGGCGTCTATTTATTGACACTTGATGGAAATAACGTTACGCCCTAAAAACTGGTTCGTAGTTTTGGAAATTTCAGATTTAACCCCTAGAGCTTCTGATATTTTGTATTTTACATATTTCTCTTAAGCGAACTGTCAAAATGCTAATTACGCGTGAAATATTTTCGCATTACATTTGATTTAAGATGAGTAAATCAACAATCGCAATTAAAAATATTTAAATTTGAAACACAAACGTAAACAACGTTTTTAAAGTTTCTTGAGGATGTGATGGTTTTTATCTTGTAAACCGTAATGACCACATTACACATGAAACTGTAAATACACATTTAATTAGACTAAGGTTCTAAATATTGTTTCATAGATTTTTTTTTTAATTTTGGCAGCGTTTGTGTAGTTAAATACCAAGCCAAGCAATATGTTCTATCTTTCTAACATTGTTTACTTTATAAAAATTCACCGTAAAACAAAATGGGAGGAATATCTCCCAAAAATACTCTACGGGTGTTTGACGTCTGGGAGAAATATTTCCCGAAGTTACTCTAGAAGTTAAATATAAAAAAAATATTTTCAATCTGTTGAAATTTCATCATACAATGACTATTAAGATTAATAATTTGGTAGACTGGTTAAGCATTTACATCCCAACTCATTCTTGTGCTATAGAAAACTTTAATAAGTAGATGATGCAAATCTCATCCCGGAAATAGTATACTACCACAAGAAGAAGAAAAAAGCGCAAGATTAAACAATTGCAGCGTAATGATGGGCCATTCTTCTCTTTAACCCTGTTAGCTCCATCAGTTCGGGCCTAGCGGGAGTATCTAGTTAGGAGAGTTCAGATTACTTTTGTATTTAAGAATTGCATCTTCCTTTTCTCGCCATTATCTCTTTTCCGTTCCCGTATTTCTTTATTACTCAATCCCACTTTAATATTTCCCATTTAGCGGAGGCTGCGGGAAGCAGCAGAACCCGCTTTTCCCGTTTTCCCGTATTTTCCCGCATTGCCCGTGTTCTCTCGCCTTTAATCTGACTCACTCACCGGGGAAAAATGTTTATTCCGATTGTTCCTAGCGACGGTATCTGGGAATGATTACCGTGAAATATTTATCGCAAGAAGCCGGAGTCGTTCCTAGGCACTACTCGTAAATGTCAACCCTGTAAATATACACTTCAAATGTATTATTCATAAGTCATTTCTCCCGGGCAAAGTTCCCATTTGACGTACGTAGTATACTATTATATTACAACACAAGTTCTAGATATGGTTTAGAGTTATCGTAGGTTATGGGGTGACCGGTGCCACTTGAGTCGGGGGCCTTTTTTAGTTATTATTTTAATAAACCTACCTGGTACAATGTTTTTTTTAAATTTAAAAATAGTCAAGTGGCCTAAGACGCCTGTCCCAGTAATCCTGTATCCTGGGTTCAATTCCTAGTTGTGACCGTTATCTTTTTTATTTTTTTTGTCTTGTTCTATTTCGTGTTTCTTCGATGATATAAACATATTCTGTTCATCATAATGATTAGAAAATATCCTTCTTAGTGTACTCTTCTTATAGATTGAGGCCAATTCTATGTTTTACACACATCTCGGGTTAGTTGTTTGAAAATTTAAACTGTTATTATATGTATGCATATATTTTTTAGGAAAGATAAGCGTTCCTGGGATACGAATAACCTCAAAATATTAGAAAATCTCCTATTTCTATTATATTAAAAGGAAAATATTGCTTGTATTGTCACGGAGGACAAAGCCATAGAATTGAACTTACGATGCCTGGGTGACCCAAACGTTTCTCCACTATTTTTTTTTTAATTTCTGTGTTATCATGGCCATCTTATGCCTATCATGGCCATCTTCAGACTGGTAAAATTTTTGCCATATAATTTTTCCCATTTTTTCTCATTGGGGGGTGGGGTGTCAGAGGTGGTAAACAATGATTTTATTAAAATTATATGGGATTTACCCATTTAGTTGTTATGTTTTGTTTCACAACTGAATTTCCAATTATCTTCCTTGTGTAGAAAAATAAAAATATAAATTACGATGTCTGTGTTTTTATTAACTCCTACACAGATCATAAATTATTCGTCCATGATTTGAATTTAAATCTAAACGAACAAAGAAGTTAACAATATCTTATTTCTTCGTACAGAATAAAGGCTCCAAAGGACTTGCTAAGCCTACCTTCCACGGGGCAAGTATATTCATTCCCAAAAAGTAATAATAATGATAATAACCGTTGGTAAAGACAAAGCAATTTCCCGTTGCAGCACTGTGTGCTTAAGGGTGGCAAGGATTTAGGGGTTAAATCTCATAAATGCATCCAAAGGAAAATATTTTACCCACTACCGTCTCGATGTAGGAGGGTTGGGAACGATAGAATATTATAAGCAATAATTCCATTTTTTGGTGATAAGCGTGAACTAATTTTTTTAAAATATTTATTTCATGACTTCTATAAAACCACATAAATTTATGGAAATGAAATACTTTGGAGGCACCACTTTTTTTGTCAATAATAATGTACATTTTTCGAAACTAATTTACTTCTTCGTTTTTTTATTGGCTTTATATTATTATGGATTAAAAGCGATGTTTACAAAGTAATTCATTTTAATATAATTAAAATGATGCCTCAAAGTAATTTTGAACTATTGATAAAGCCAAGTCAATTTTATTGAATATTATTTTATTTTTAAGAACCTCGTAGTTATTAAATAATACGGACCTTTCCACGAAGTTATTGTTCTGAACACTCACTTTGGGAGCTGATTCTACACGCAAAGTACAAGTTAAAAAGATTAACAACATTTTCAGAAATTTCATCTTTTTAAGGTAGTTTTCAGGTACAAAAGTTGAATTTTTTGTTTAGAGAAAATAATATTCTCCTATAGAAAAAAAATTGTATTCAATACAAAACAATGAAATATCAAAAAAAAAATCTTTTTACTTCTAACGTCATCTAAAATCACCTCCTTCCTGACTCCTTATATCATCTTAATGATTAATCAATTGATTTAAACGTGTTTTATATCATAACAAAACATTAAAAAACATACATTCCAACACAAATTTTCATTAAATTTTACATTGGTCTCTATACCTCAGTTTTCAAAATCTTCTTACTTGTGACTATCTTTCAGCAATATTACAATAACATAATGCGTATATGATTATTTTATTTCCGGCAATCTAAGCGCAGCCCCAAAATAAAGAAATAATACTGATGTATTTTTGTACGGTTTCCTTAATAATTCTAACAAATTAATCTTTCCACCGCACCGTAGCTAACGTAAAATGGTGTGCCAACCCCTATTTCTACCTTTACTCGCAACTTCAAATAGAGGAGATTAATGTTACATGTGATTATCAGAAAAAAGATCTTCTTCCCAAAGAGTAAAATAGAACAATAAATTATAATGAGAAAGCAGTATCAATACTGTATTTTTTCCAATCGCCAAATAGAGTTGAAATTTAATTTAAAAAAAATGGTTTGTAAGATAGATCACATAAATACAAATCATTTGAATATGAATGAGAATGCCCAGTCAAGTGTTTTGCTTGTATATTGTCGCTTGCTATATTTAGTCATCACATCTGAATAGCCAAGTACTCTGCAATCTTATTCTCCTCCTTTGCCAATTCAGCATCACAAATTTCCCCAAATGTGGGATACCATTGGCCACGGACATATTAGCACCTAGCGTAGTCACATTAAAATAAGTAAATATAAATCTCTTGGCGCATACTGCAAAAAAATGGTTAAACCCTTTTTTCATCACATGTTTTTTACTTGGTTAACCAAATCAGAAAATATATTCCCAAGATTGTGAATCGTGAATTTTGTTGAAAGTATTATTAAAATTAAGTACCTAACTGATAGGAACATTAATATTCATTCATTGATGAAACATCAGAACAGTGGGTAATAGCGGGTTTAAGATACATATGTTTTAACTTTTTCCCTTTTTTGACATATTCCCTTTGGAAACTCCACTAAACATTGGTTCATTGAAATATAATCTCTCCCAGTATAATGCCGTATTAAACACACAATGCTGTATTAACAGTACCTATATTATATATTTCTCCGCGCAGTTATTATGACATTATTCTCTTTCCTCCCCCCAATCTGCTGCTTATCTAATAGGTATACATTAATACGAGCAGCAATAAGTACGGCAAACTTCTTCCCCTCTTTGTACGGTGGAAGAAGAACCTCCATAGATTTCTAGGGGCGGCAGACAATTATTTAACTGTAAGTAGGTGGAAATTGAAAAATAGGAGCTATGACTTTTATCCCCTGAAACGGATGCCTTGTCATATCTTTATTCTTTGCCCCCCTGGCAGAAAATAAAATTAAGTATCGAGCCATTTCAAATTATAAGTGATTGACTGTTATATGTTTGTTGTTTTCGAGACAGAGGGTTTTTCTTAAGATTTAATGGGCATAATGAAGCCAAAACGATCAAATAGACAATAATTCCTTTGGCTTTGAAAATAACAAAATATATTAGATATCGTGTGTTGCGTAACAATATATTATAAAAAAATGTACTCTTGTCGTCATCCGATAATAATTCAAGTCTGACTAAAGCGTAGTGAATTATATTAAGAAGGGTCACCTTTCGAGAGAGTTTTCTCTGTTGTATACATTTTAATATGAAGAAGACTGGAGGCATTATGACTTGTACTTTGAATAAATACCATAATCGTATAGAGGACCAAAGACAGAGAAAACTGTCTTCAGCAGACTTTATAGCAAGGCAGATCTGAATTCAAGTTTCTTGAATTACTTTTCCTCCACACGTAGAAAAACTGTGTGGAGGAAAAGTCGAGCAAAATTTCAATAGTCAAATTTAATCTAGGTGATAGAGGGTATTATATTACGTTATTTTAAAGATGAATTATAATGGTGGAACCTTTAAAGGGCAGAACAAGTCAAGTGTCTCGGAAACAAATTGACTTCATCTATTTGGAAGGTAATTTTTCAAGAAATAGGGGTCGTACAAATTATGGCTTTGATAATACTGCAACCTTACCCCCATAAACCTTTAGCGAAGGTAATAAAATTTCTCACAGGAAATTGCTGAATAGATTAGAGCTGTCCCGGGTCATACAAATTTGTGTTTTAAAACTTTTTATTTCTTTATTAAGCATTGCATTTTTGTGAACTTTCCTATAAATGCATTTACTACACCTACGTTATGTTGTAAAATAAGAAGGATTTAATATTTGTAATACCTAAATATCATCACTTCACGAAAGTCATAAATAACTATTAATGTATTACATTTTTTTTTTTAAGAAAAAATAATGTATTTGAAACATGGCGTCCTTATTTCTGAACTTATTTTTTTTTGTACTTTTCTGTAAATTTTTATCACCTTTATTATTTTTATCTTGACAGTTTATCACAAAAATTAAAATTGAATCCTTTCACAAATTGCGACATATTTATAATACTGACGTATTTACTTCCTTGATGTGTTTCAAAGGGTTAGGAAATCAATACAAAAGCACTTCGCTCTACACTCAAAAATACATAAGGCTTTACCGAAATCCCACTTGTAGTTTGTGAATCGAATGTCCTCTTTTGGGTATCATTTTAATACCGCAACCTTCTTACTAGGGCTGTTAAGCCTACCCTTATTGCGGACCATCCTCCAGCGAACGAGAAATCCAATCACATATAAAAATACAATCAAATTTACCCAATAAAACTTTTTATTCCTACCCCTCGGGGTGCTAAATGTCTCCCACTTCAGGTCTTTTGGAAAAGAGAAAGGATTTCTAGCAAATAATGTGAATTTTTGTCCAACTGGAAAACTTTGAGCGGCATATTGACAACATTACGAAATCCCTCCATACTTACTAACTATCTAAATTATTTTACAAGCAATAATTGTTCGCCTGAAACACTCATCCACATTGAAAATCTCCTGATAAAAGATACATGACGCCAACGGGACTCGAACCCGTGTCCCTTCGATTTCCGGTCGACAGCTCTGACCACTGAGCTATGGCGGCTTATCTCTTACCCGCGAAATTATTCAATATATACTAGTGTTTCATTCAACAATTACTGCTTGTTACATTTTTCACCTGAAAACAACCAACTTTATTTTTATATGAGAAAGGCATTGTAAGTGCTAACTCTCTCACTAGATGGCGTCGAGACAAATTGTCTACATTTTTAGGTGAAATACTTGAACTTGTCAAATATTAATTATTATTTTTTAGTAAACTTAATGTTTTGAGACAAGATTTTTATGCATAGCACAAAGGGTAACAATTATTTTACAAGCAATAATTGTTCGCCTGAAACACTCATCCACATTGAAAATCTCCTGATAAAAGATACATGACGCCAACGGGACTCGAACCCGTGTCCCTTCGATTTCCGGTCGACAGCTCTGACCACTGAGCTATGGCGGCTTATCTCTTACCCGCGAAATTATTCAATATATACTAGTGTTTCATTCAACAATTACTGCTTGTTACATTTTTCACCTGAAAACAACCAACTTTATTTTTATATGAGAAAGGCATTGTAAGTGCTAACTCTCTCACTAGATGGCGTCGAGACAAATTGTCTACATTTTTAGGTGAAATACTTGAACTTGTCAAATATTAATTATTATTTTTTAGTAAACTTAATGTTTTGAGACAAGATTTTTATGCATAGCACAAAGGGTAACAATTATTTTACAAGCAATAATTGTTCGCCTGAAACACTCATCCACATTGAAAATCTCCTGATAAAAGATACATGATAAAAGATACATTTTCAAGTGGTTATCTTGGTCCCTTCCAAGAGGGCAGTTAAGTTGCGTACCGCCATTTGTTTTTGGCTAAATTTACTCCCTGAAGAATCAAAGGTGGCAATGCCATTAATATTTCAGTGGGACTTTGAGGAGATCAGGAAAAAGCGCTATTTTTCGGAGAAAATCGCCCTTGCCAGGATGATTGGTCCGATTTTGGAACCCGCTTGGGGTTTGAAGTTTGAGGATTTGAGAATTGAGGCCTTGCCAAAAATGCATTATAACAAATTGAATTCGGCAATGCGAGACGAGGCGTGACTCAATGGTAAGGGGCGCCTTTGTTACAAGGTACACAACCTTAATAGATTTTAAAGTATAATTCCCTGGAGACGCCCGACTTTTGGGATTTGCCTTACGGGGTAGGTTTGTTTGTAAATTACTTTTGAATGGACTTTAAATTGAAAAAAAAAACACATTCCAAGCCTCTAGAAGAAATACGTTAACGATAAGATAAGCCGAGTGAATATTTCGATTAAACTCAATCATAAGTATAAAAATCTTGTCTCAAAACATTAAGTTTACTAAAAAATAATAACTATCTAAACATCACCGTGGTTTTTCTGCGGGGTTAACAGAGCTTCTTGATTGCCTCACATCTTTTTCCTCGCTTTAGTCATATGCAAATAATGTTGATTGAGTTTAATCGAAATATTCACTCGGCTTATCTTATCGTTAACGTATTTCTTCTAGAGGCTTGGAATGTGTTTTTTTTTTCAATTTAAAGTCCATTCAAAAGTAATTTACAAACAAACCTACCCCGTAAGGCAAATCCCAAAAGTCGGGCGTCTCCAGGGAATTATACTTTAAAATCTATTAAGGTTGTGTACCTTGTAACAAAGGCGCCCCTTACCATTGAGTCACGCCTCGTCTCGCATTGCCGAATTCAATTTGTTATAATGCATTTTTGGCAAGGCCTCAATTCTCAAATCCTCAAACTTCAAACCCCAAGCGGGTTCCAAAATCGGACCAATCATCCTGGCAAGGGCGATTTTCTCCGAAAAATAGCGCTTTTTCCTGATCTCCTCAAAGTCCCACTGAAATATTAATGGCATTGCCACCTTTGATTCTTCAGGGAGTAAATTTAGCCAAAAACAAATGGCGGTACGCAACTTAACTGCCCTCTTGGAAGGGACCAAGATAACCACTTGAAAATGACCCCTTTGCTAAGACGCAACAAGTGCCAAGTTTCTTTCAGAATTCTTTTTAAGAAATTTACGTGCGTTGGGATGATGTTCTTGCGAAACAAATAAAATACATATAACCGAGAGTAAACAGTTGTAGTTTTTGCGTGTTTTTCATCCAATTCAAACCTCTCACATATTTACTATATTCGTGAGACTTTCAATGATGTTTGCTTCAGAATTTGTATTACTTTTAGGCCGGTTCATATTATACATTTGTTTTAAAATTTCTCCTACTAAATGATACTAATAATAATCCTAATTCCTAATAATGAAGCGCCTAATAAACGACACTTTTGTTAATATTACTCACATTCCAACTATTAATACCATAGGTTAATTTAATCGAGCAACCAACATTTAACTTGTTTTAAAAAATTGTATTTTTGTAGTTTATTTTATGTCTGTTCCTACTTGTGTCATTTGAAACACTATGCTAATACATATATTCACCAAAATACAAAACCTTCACAATGTTGAAAACTTATCATCTGAATAATTAAAATCAATAATTTAAATTGAAAGACCTACGCATCGAAGGTTCGCTGGCCCGTCGCAGAGGGAAAAGGAACATAATTTTTCCAAGAGAGGTAACCTTTAAATCCCCACTATAATTTCCCAAGGGCCTTTCCCGGTAGGTGGCGCCACCCTCTACCCAATCCCCACCCCTTCCCCAAGTCTCTGGGTCTCTGCCTACCCCTGCGGCCACTAAACACCCTGTTCCAAGCAACTTTTCCAATTACAAAGCGAAAAACCGTCGGCGTCGTTCGCGGGACGTTCCATTGGGCGTTAATTCGCAGCTTTTATTCCTCGCCAGCTTTCGACGCTATGCTTCGATTAAAATGGTCCGATGGTATTACAGAATTACATGCCACAATTACATTGAATTACTACATTCATTTTATATTTCTTTGTATAAATAAAAGTCCCAACACCACCGACACACTGTATTAACCCTAGAAGCCTAATCTATTTTATATGTACATAAAGCTTTAACATACGTCTCAGAGGCGTACACATGTAAATGACAGCCAGTAGGCCAAAATATACCTACTTGTGCCCTATTTTTCGATGGAAAGTTAAGGTTGGTATGTAAACTAATAATAAAACACAGTTTTATCAATGAAAACTACTATCACAGGTATTTATTACAACGAATCAAAACATTATGCTTATATTCAAACAAAAAAATCGTCTTCTTAAAAATCAACTTGAATACATGTTTTTTTAAATAATCATATAGGTATATTTTTAAGATTATTTTTTTATTCTTAGGGCAAACATTAAAAGTAATCATGCTTTTAATTACTAGATATAATTTTAGAGCAATCTACATAGACATCAACCTTGTGCTCAGAAAATATTGACTTTTTGCACTTACAGCACACCAATTTCGACATTCTCTTTTTTTAGTAGCAAAAAGGGCAGTATTTACGATTTTCAGGCTCTGGTTCTCCTGCCTGAATTTTATTACCTAAATCAGTAGGTTTTGCGAGAATTTGGCTTATATTTTTAAGACGGAACTTCAAGTCTGAATCCAAGGATTGACCGAATCTGTGCTGAGTTATTTAATGAATTCTCTTTTGTTTTGAGAGTTTATTTGATTATGTTGTGGCCATAAATTACAGCAGAATTGACAAAATCCATGTTTAAGATGCCATAGAATACACCCATTGACCATCTATTAGTTTTGCGGCAGCACATCATTTAGGAGCACATTTGATCAAATAAATCTACTCTTCCTTTTGTTTGGTTGTAGAAATGAATCATGTCCGGTTTGCCACTTGAATTATTAATTATTGCATTTTCATCACAAGAAGATAAACGGTAAAACATACTTGCACGTTTTGGCTTGTACGATAGAAGTGTCAGAGGGCCATCAAAACAAAACGTAGAACTGCCAACAAGTCGAGATCTCGAATTCTTCAATTAATCGTGGATATCCCGCATATTTGATCGGAAAGTGCCCACTAGATTTAATTTGTAATTTGAGCTGGTCCTCGAGTGGTGCGGACTTTATTCATAGCTGAAGTTCTGTAACATGATTGACTCTTATTAGTTGACCAAACATCCCGCGTCCATTTTTACCGCGAAGAGTATTTCCAGGAACACGATAAATTCGCCCTTGCCCAAGTTGGCAGATTGCGAAGCATGAGCAGAATCAGATGCTAGGTCAGCTTCCGCAATTTTGAGTCAGCTTCTTCAGTGGGAGGAGATTCTTGTCAAAGGAAAGCCTCTTCACTTACATAGTTATTCTCATCTTCTTTGAATGTCGTCCACAAACTGGCTATCCACGACTTCAGAAGCTGATTCTCCCAGAGAAAGACTATCTTCTTGGTCTAAGATTTTATTATTGTTTAATACATTAGACCAAGACATGTTGGTATCTGAAACAGTGCCAAAATAAACATAATATGGACGAAAAATTAACAAAAGTGAAAACACATAATCTTAGTTAAAAGTTACACAAAGCCTAAACATACGTCTCGCAGGCGTACTATCCCTCAAAAACTCAAAAAAAAATGGCTGGACTTACTTTAGTGATACAGGTACCATCGACGAGCTCCCGTCGGCCACTGGGTTGGTTAAAGAGCACGAGGTGCTAACTTCAACCGTTAGAAAGAGAAATAGAATTTAAGATTGTGTGTACGCTTCGCAGGCGTAGATAAGGCTTCTAGGGTTAAATTATTACTTACTTTTATTTTTAATACTAGTAAGTCCGATCCATGCAGATAAATAGGAAGGAATTCTAAACAAGTCATTTAAACACCTCAAATTATTACAGTCGAATTATTAAAATAAATTATAGTGATTTATCTTTGGGGTATTTTGCCGTGTCTTATTTAATAACTAAAGAAGGATAATACCCCAAAAATAAATCACTATAATACTTGAAAATCTCAAATCATATCTATTAAAATAAACTTTAAATATTGTGTATACGGAGTCGAAAAAGGGGTTCTATCCTCTCTCTGCCTAGTGACTTCTTAGTGGTTTCGGTAGGATCGCGCTGCCCCAAGCAAACACAGAGTAAAACACAATATGGTACTTTCAGCAGGTTTGTTGAGTATCTTGATGTACATATGTGGATGAAATTGGGATCTGCACTTCGAAAATGTTAAATAAATGGATGAATACTTTTATTTCAAATACGAATCACTGCACACGCATAGCGGTCAACACTTGCAACGATTAGGTTTTCCACAGCGGTAACGGCGGAGTAATATCAGTATTTACTGATATGGAACTTTCGATATGTAAAGTGAAACACTTTACCGGCGGTACTTTTCAAAATGAAATATTGAACGGCGGTCTTTTCTCACCAAATAATCACGTTGTGATCAAGTAGAATGCATACTTACCACAATGTGCAGATCAAAGCTATCGGTATGGGTCCTGGCTCTGTCATTGGAAGAATCAGAACGAACCTTCTTTTCACTCGTGATAAAATGAGACTAGATACCTATGTAACATAACAATAATAACAGGACGAGAAATTAAAACCGTATATTTACTTTAAATAACACTTTCGTATAATAATGATTGGATAATTTGTATGGCATCTTTTTCGTGAAAAATCACATAAACGGCTCTGTATGCCATAAGCTTTCTTAAGGCGATGTACTACGTCGTGTAGTATTTTAAATTGAGCCGCTATCAATAACAACCCTTACGTAGATGGCGAAAAGGTTTAAATTCCCGCTTAACACCATCCGCCTGTTTTGATTTATTCAAGAAAAAAACATGGCCAAAAAGTGCCTTTTACTTTATTTTATGGATGTTCAGGCATAAATATTTAATTTTTTTTCGATCATTTTATAAATAACTTAATTTTCCACATTATACAATAAAATCATAACCGAAAATGGGTTCGTAAGTAGGAGATTTTGAACTTTAAAGCAGTTTTCATAAGTCCTTACACTATTTTTTTCTGGGCTTATAAAAAGACTTATCTCAAAAACACTCAATTATTTCAAAGGCCAAGATGTATTCTACTCGCAGTATTCAATTAAAGTATCTGAAACATTTCTAGGCGACCAAATTTTCAAACCAAAAACACATGCTTTTGCATTACTACGTATGGCATCGCCTTAAAGCACAAACACAAAAAACTGAAACGATTTTAAAATAGTGGTTCCTATTTTTTTGTGAAATTACTTTAAATATATACATGTTTTTTTAACAAACTATGTTTCAAACAGTATTTCAGTTTGTTTAGTTTAGTAGTTTTGGACATAACCGTGCCTTCTTTGGGCATGTGTGATATCAAAATTAAAACATGCAGATTGTAATGATAGGCAGAATTATTCCAAGTGAAAAATACCAAAATTATAATTTCAATTTTTTTTTTATACATTTGGGTACCTACATCGATTTTCGTTTTGAGTTAATCCAGATTGATAAGATTTAAAACTTCGCGTCCATCTCCTAAATCAGAAATAAGGTTATTCAAAAAAGTTTTTCTCGGAATATTTTATTTTCCACTGGCCTAACTTGTTGGTAACTTTTCTTCTTGAAACAACAAAAAACACGTTATAAAGAGAGAGCGACAATTCTCTGAGCTAACTTTAATAGAAAATAAACTTGATTTGTTCGAGGGATACTCTGGATATATACTTTCCCCAAAGTTCAAGCATTCTAGATAAAATATTTTTATTAGATAAAAAAATCTCTCGAGATTGGTAAGAACATTATGCCTGATTTTATGATAACTTTTTTTGCCATGTGGAATATATTTGATATGTCAAATCACATGTACTTAATACGGTGGTTGTTTTGTGTACGCAATAATTGACTGAGCGTGTTGAATCCTCTTTTAACTCGGCTGTTTCTCATTTTGTCTGTCTGATTTCCATTTCCGTTTTAAGATGTTGATATTATGGTAAGAATGAATTTATTTATTACACTGTTATACGTGGTGGAATTATATAGTATTAAAATAGAAAATAAAACATTTTTTAACTTATTTCCACTTGTTTATTTTACCAGTACCGGTTTCGTCCTATTATGGACATCTTCCAGCCTGAAGATGTCCATAATAGGACGAAACCGGTACTGGTAAAATAAACAAGTGGAAATAAGTTAAAAAATGTTTTATTTTCTATTTTAGTAAGAATGAATGATTGAAAAAAAAATTTCATTGAGATAATGACGTTTCTTTGAACAAATTCTATAATTTCTTGTTTGAAATAAAAAAAAAAAAACAATTTTTATTGTCCTTTTGTCCTTTTGGACTACGATTAAGGCTGGCCGCATACATACGTTTTCCGTATTCGATTTCCGAATTCGTTTTCCGTATTCGGGCATCCGAATGCACGGAATCAGTAGAAAATACATTAACTGCCGCACACGTTCGTTTTAGTTCCGAACGGAACAAATTCCTTACGCACGTTCCGAATGCAAGCCCGCGCGTTCGGAGAAACCGAATGGAAAAAACCTAATGACGTCATGTGGAACGCAGCTATTGCATACAGTTTGTTTGTGCCGACGCAAACGTACGGAAATTTCCGTTCGTAATTCAGTGTTGCCAACGGATCTTGACCTAATATTGCCGTTTCTCATACATAAGGTAGCGTAAAGTAGCCGAATTTGCTGTTAGGTGGGACATGTTTAAAATTGATGTTTTTACGTGAAAATAAAAATTTCGTGGGGGGAGGGGGTGGCTAGAGAATTTCAAAAAGATAAAATTTGTCCCCAGAAAATAAAAAAAATTCATGGGGAGGGTGGCTAGCGAATTTCAAGAAAATATAAAATTTGTCCCCAGAAAAATAAATTTCATGGGGGGGAGGGGGGTGGCTAGAGAATTTCGGGACATGTTTAAAATGGATGTTTTTGAAGTAGCTTAATTGGCGACCAGTCGCCTTTTAGATTTTTTCGGCGCCGATTCTCGCTCTGAGTAGCCTAAATGGCGATATATCGCCCTTGTTGGCAACACTGGTTCTGACGTTTATACATTCCGAATGAAGAAAAACGAACGTTTGCGCTAGTCTCACGGAATTCCGAATACGGAAAACGAATTCGGAAATCGAATACGGAAAACGTATGTATGCGGCCAGCCTACGTAAGTAAGTATTTTAGTACCTACTTATAAATCTTATGATTCCAGACGAAAGTTTGGGTTTCAATTTATTAAAAGAAAAAATTGGAAACAAATTTTTTTGACGCGAGGTCTACTGTTCACAGAACTTCTGGTGTATTGGTACTATAACTATATTTCATATAATCAAAACCGATGGTTCAAATTTGTAAGTTTGGCATCCCATTATTGGGGTATGTTGTGAAGCTAAAACAATTGAGTGGAGGAAACAATAGGAAGGTTTGAAAGTTCTTTTTACTTCTTTTTTACGGTCTTTCACTTGGGCTATTCTGAGGGTTTCTGACGCCCTGAAACGTGCCACAAACAAACTTTTTTTTGATGATGTATTGTTTAATTCTTTTCCACATCTCTAAATAGAATAAAATAAAGTCGCTTTCCGCGTCTGTCTTAGTTCTTCTAAATTAATCAAATCATGTAGAGAATTTCTTCCAGAAGGTTTGTATATATAATTAAATATATATTATATAAATAAAGTAGAGAAAAGTCGATGTTTTATAATCAAGTCGTAAAAAATATTGTTCGAGGAACGAACAAGGGTTGGGATAGCCGTATTTTAAAGGACTATTCCACACAGATAAAGCATGGATAACGCCTATGGCTTATGGCAGGCGAATGCGATAACACAATTTTTAAGGTTAATTCACAGTCAGCTTACCCGGTGGCGAACGAAATCTGCATCTCGAGAATCATCTGTCAGCACTGAAATGGTGATCGTTGTACGGTAGCACTCGTTATGTTGAATTGGATTGCGATAATTGCGATATAATACGTTTAAGGGATTATTCTGATAAATAACCGGCGATAGTACACACATTGGTTTTGACAAGACTAAGGTTTCGATGCGATTGTATGGCTCACGGCACTCCCTGATTATTGTTGACGTGTGTGATTTCAAACTGTACAGTTCACAATCTGACCATACTATTGGTCAGCACACGGTCTGTCAAAAGCAAATCGGCGTGACCGAACAAATATTTTTTGGGCGGTTTCGTTGTTAAGTCTGACTAAACCTTATGAGATACATCAAAATAATATTCTACGGAATTTTATATCTTGAAAAGGCCTACAGAAAAGTCATCATTGTAAATGTCCCAGCAACGCCGGGTACACGTCAGCTAGTATAGTAATAAAATAAACTGTGTATTTAATACTCTAACATTATAGGAGTAATTAAATACTGAAAACTTTATTCTTCGACAGTTTCGAATCCATTTTTTAATTAATTATAGACTGTTTTCAACTTCAATACCTTTCTATTAATAAAAATTAATTAGAAACTATTCATTCCAGATTTCTCCAAGATTTGGATCTTGTCCAATTTATCTCATTCAATTCAGTACGGTGATTGTTTATCTCGGGGAAAACAATTAAATCTGTTCCAATTAAATGCTTCAACTGTGAAACTTGATGGGAATAAACAAAGCTTTTCATTTACTATTTGGAACAAAAAATTGTTTACCTTCTATTTATACAAAATTACTAAAGAAAACAAAACTTATCTGTTGTTTTTTTTCCCTTTTGTAACCTACTGCCCGAAACCAAAGGAACTTTATTTATTTAATTTTTTTATTAAATACTAAAAAATTCAATTACAGAATAGTAAATCTTTGTCCAACATTTCTGTTACTCGTTTCATCCTGTTTCCCATTTCAAGACAATCAAATTGATAGGTTTAATTCATATGAAGTAGGTAATGTAAAACAAATACATAACAATAAATTCAATCATTGGAGAAATTACTTTTTTCATAAAATGAAATTCATAAAATTGTCGAAATTACTCTCATGTTTACAATACAAGAGATAAGTTAGGTAAGCATCGTATTTTTTGTATTGTTTCTATGATGTGTTTATAGAATCATTTGGAGGATATTGTAAGTATATTGAATGATTCTGATGAAAGCGGAGAGGGAAGGAAGATGAGAAAGCGGAAAGTAAATATAAAAATATTTTTTTATCACACCCAAAATAACTTAATTTTTTGCCACATTGTACGAAATAAATCAAATGCGGAAAAGCTTCGTAAAGTAAAAGATTTTACACTTCAAAGCATTTTTTTATAGGACTGGCACATTATTACTTTTTTTCCAGACCATAAAAAGACTCGCCAACAAAACTGCCCATCTGTACTTAAGGTAGCATTCCAAAATACTTTTTTTTTCTGCTGACGTAATCATCGAAAGCAGTACTACAAATGATATATGTAAGTAATTAAGTAACCTGTAAGCTAGACTGTAAATTTTTAAGCTATTAGTATTTAATTCAGGTAAAACATTTTTCAATGCTGAAAATGCATTAAAAATGCTGCTTAACGTTTAAAAATTATTATTTTTTTAGGACGGGTTGTTTCGGAGAATTTGAACAATTCATCAAATTTCAACGTTCATTTACGGGTTCTGTGAAAGTCCTATTCAAATTCTGTTATTGTATCATTATAGGCTAGTTGCTTGACAGAACTGAAATAAAAACAGAACTTAAAAATATCTTTCACAGAACTTGAAAATTAACTTTGAAATTTGAAGAATTGTTCAAGTTCTCCGAAACAACCCGTCCTTTATGATAAACTAATGTTTATAAGACAAGGTTTTTATGCATAGCACAAAGGAAATAAATTATTATAAGCAATAATTAGTCCCGACGGGAATCGAACCCGTTCCTTCTGATGTCCGGTCAGACGCTCTGGACCACTGAGCCACGTTGGCTTATTTCCAAACCGCCAAATAATTAAAAATTATGCTTAACATTTGTTTTACTCGCAGTATTTAATGATCTGGGCAATCAAGTTTTCAAACCAAAAACACGTGATTTTGCTTAATTTTGCAGGGCATCGCCATAATTTTATTTAAAACACTTACATTGAATCTCCTCATTCGCATTACGGTCATACCTTTATGTATTGTTTACCCACATATACCAAACGTTCCATCAAGTTTCCAATGCAATCAGTGTTTATTTGTCCCCACAATGCTGATCAATTATTTTTTAAGAATTTTGAATTACTATTTTTTCGATTGTGTGCATTTTAGCCTGCGTTTCTGCAAACACATTTAAGGTAGAAGTTATATTTCAATATGGTAGACGTTCAAATATACTAAATCAGGAACTCATGCCCAACTGAGACCTGACGCACTGGAGTATGAAATGCAAATGTCATATTTCAGCTTATACTCTCCCAGTACCTCCCAGTCCTGCCTACATTCTGCAAACGCAGAGGCAATATTATATTTCCTCCACAAATACTGTTTGCTACTCAAAACCATAAAAGTATGATTTAAATATTATATGAGTTGATGTCACGTTTCAGTAACATTAATCGGTTTTTTGCTAAAGAACTCGCGTTTCGTTCGGAATGCTTCTATGCTTAAACAACATTATATATACCTCATTTTGAAGACAACTTTTGGTTGGTTTCAACTTTTGCCATAATATTTGAATTATTATTTTAGTTAATAAATGGTATATTGCCTAGTATTTCAAACGATTCAAATAAAGTAATCGGGTTATTCGATTCTTTATCAACATTAACTCTACACAGGATTCCCCGAGGAAACTAATTTTCTTCAGGGCCTGTGTCATTTTTGGAAATGCGAACAATACACACGTAGAATTATAATAAAAACAATATTTGGATGATTTGTATAGAGCAACTTTTGTGCAAAATCACCTCAAAGGCACTGTACAAATGTATAATACATTTCTACAATGATCTATGTTGTTACTAGTAGACTATCCAAACTAATATCAATTTATGGCTAGTAGATTGAATTCACCGGTTCGTCGACCACTAATACCAAGCTATATGTACAATGCATTTGATTGATTTACGTGATGCTATATGAACGTGAATTTTTTTTAATACAGGCAGATGATAAACAGTACGATACTTACCTGGTAGGTCACTTGAGATTCACACTATTTATTAGAGAAATTTAGATACGGTTCGAATGCACAGGACATAAAATTTGACATAATTGGACTCTCCGGTGATTATTTAAATAATATGTATTTATGTTCTGTAATAAGCGTGTTTAGGAAAAGAACAGCATTATTAATGCTGGGCGGTATTACAGAACTAGGTTTTGATCATCTTCCTAAATGTGATTCGTAATCTCTGGCATAAGACATATTTCGAATAATGTAAATCCAATAATAAAAGTGTGATTAGTATGCATTATAATCGGGATATGTGGCAATAGAATAATGATACTCTCATGCAGATATATTTAATTTAAGGGTATGAGAGCAAAGGTAAGGTTTTAGTTTAGACCTGAAGTCTGTTGGACTTATTATGCATCTTAGTTTCGGAGGGAGTTTATCCCAAGCATTCGGCTTGCGCTTAGGTTCCATTAGTCTGCCTATAGCTGATGATGTTGCTGATCTAAAGGTTGACTGCCTCAGACCAGTGTTTTCCGGGATGCATAATTCAGAGATGTAAGTTGAAGTCATTTCATTGTTTGATTTAATCACCATCCTGCACTGGATTTACACTTTGTACTGGATTCTTGCAGGACACTTGAGCCAGTGAAGGTTACAAAGGTGTTCTGAAACATGCGAGATTTAGAGATTAATGTTATGGGCCGTGCTGCTGCATTTAACACTGATTGAAGTTTGTCAGTTTGATATTTTGGAAGGCTGGCATAAATGCTATACTGTGCCAGCACGAGGTTCGTCATCCGTTCAGGTATGTGTCTGCCGCCAATATAGCGCTGACATGTGTCTGCTGCCAATAAAGAGCGCTGACACAACATCCTCACATAGATAACAAACCTTGGCAGCACCGCTGTGACGTTCGACGAAGACAGAAGATGGAGACTCTGCTGCAAGAATCCTAGGTAGCGAAGGAACTGTACCAGCTGCTGCAGCGAGAGAGACCACCGCGTCCACCAACAGTGCCAGCACGAGGTTCGTCATCCGTTCAGGTATGTGTCTGCTGCTAATATAGCGCTGACATGTGTCTGCTGCCAATAAAGAGCGCTGACACAATATCCTCACATAGATAACAGACCTTGGCAGCACCGCTGTGCAAAATCACCTCATCCTAGTCTATTTTAGTCTCTCCAGTCACTTCCTAGCCATTCATGACACTTAGTGTATCCTCTCGACCCTTTTAGACTCTTTCCTGGCTCCAATACCTAAATAAAATCCAGCAAAAAAAAATTACAATTCTTTCTATTGTCGTGATCCGACGATTTCACACCTCTGTCTCAGACCTTTAGGGCTCGCTTATAGCACGCTATCATAAGCAAAATCTTGAACCAAAGTCAAAGTGAAGTGTATGTGTGTCATCTGTAACAAAATACATAAACAAAAACAGAAAATAAAAACAAAAACATGGTACAAACTTAAACACTTACGACAGTGATGTCCTCGAAAACGTCACTGAGAAAAACCATATTTTCTTGCTTATGTTTACTAATTATTTTTTATTGAAAAGGAGACAACATAATATTATGTTATGTGGATACGTTTTGATCGAATTTGAATATACGAGAAGTTTTTCAGTTATTACAAAAGTTCTAGTGCGTGTTATTTCCAATGGGTAAGGAGGTACATCCACTTATTTTAATATGACGTTTTGGTTAATTTCATTGAAATTATGTTTACTGAAGTAAAAAAAAGTAAAAAAAATGCTGTACCTAACCAATACATATGTGTGAGTACTGTGATCCCATCAACATTTGTTGCGGTACCAATACTCTGAATTATTATAGTCGAGCTTATTTTATCATAAGTGAAACGCCAACATAGTTTCATCACTTCCGAGATTCAATTATATAGGTACCTATGCTTTAAAAGCCTCCAACATTTTAAACGACCATTTTCTTACTTCAACCAATGCTTGTTGTCGAAACCTTTTACTTATTTATCTATCTAAATCGTTTCTCCGTCGTTTCATTCCTTTCTTAAATCTTAAATTTGGACTTGTAAATAGGCGACATATTTCCGTTGAGGAATCTGGAATTTGGGAGAAGCGCGCACTACAGTGAGCAATTCGACTCAGGCTCGAAGAATCTTTCAGATTATGCGACTAAAAAGATTGCAATGGATAGTTTAAAGGGTTTAACTCAAGATGGCGTAACATATAATGGAAAATTTACTGATTTCAACGATGTTTTAAGGATAAGATGTCTCGATTTATCAAGAAATTTATGTTAGCACTAGTGTCGTTTAAAATAAATACTACTGACCACCGTGACAGATCCTTACCTCCAAATGCAAAGGTTGGGGTTTGAAACCGGGCGTGTAAAAATGTATGTATATTTTGTTTATAAGATTTATAGATATTCTCCGTATCGACTTGTTGACATCCCGCCATTCCAAATCAAAATGTTACTTGAAATGGCTTTAGACGCCATTGATCTTTGGCGACCAGATCTGAACAGACATGTATTTTTATATACACTTTTCCTTTCTGCGCCTTCAAGCTTCTCAACTTATAGTCTTGCTTTCTCCGGACAGTGAAACAAAAATCATAGATGAAAGGTTTTACGAAGAAAGAAACTGTCATATAAATCTAACTTGTTCAAAGAGACATATCTTATATCACTCTTCCATCACCGTAGAATCTTTTTGAGCAAACAGTCTGGGACGAAATTTGTTTCTTGATTTCCACAGATCTCCTTCCCCCTTCCTGCATCTTTTCGCTTTTCAAAGTACAACAAATCTCCCGAGTGTAAAGGAAGTACGCTTCCTTAAATATTTAGATAAAATAACTTGGGAATGAAGTCGAAATGTAAAAATATACGAAAGCGCCAGGGAACGAAAGGCGACGAGTGACAAAACGAATCCAAACGAATCCAGACTCGGCTCGTGTGTTAAGCCGCAATTGTCAAATGTAACATGTAAACAGTTAAGTTGTTGATAATTAATTCAAAAACTTGTGTATTAACGTGAATTGTATTTAATTATGTCTCTGGTTTTGATTTAGGTTTATTAATAAGGTTTACATTATTCTCTCAACAAACAAACTACTAATATAAATAATTCGTCAATAATTGCAAATGGCACTTTGTGGCATCATTTTAATTAACCCCTTCAGCATTTGCTTCTATCGTACCAATCGGCTTAACTTTGACATTTTTTTTTATTATATGAACAAGATAAAAGTGAAGGTACAGTTTTCTTACAAATTTTCCAAAAACAAATAAACGTGTTTTCTAAATATCAAGTTCTCTCAATTTTTCTATGATTGGAGTAAAAATTGAAGAAAAATGTGGTAAGCATTTTTGACGATATTTTTCACGTTTGATATTAAAATGTTATTATTTAGAAATAGTAATGTTTATTTTAAATGCATACACCAGAGATATGACTTTAACTTGTTTCTAAAATATTATTTGTTTTTACGGAAAATTAAAAAAAATAAGATGAATATTGCATATTTTAAATATACAGAAAACATTGCGAACTGTACAAAAGTGATGAATGTACTGAAGGGTTAAACGAAAAGTATACTTTGTGTCCTGATGAAGAATCCTTTGAAAATATAACTTCCCAGAGATGCCACCTCGTTTGTATTTGTGTTGACTTATGAATACTTATAATTAGAGGGAAACGTGTTGTCAGTATTCTTCGACTTAAAATTACTATCTGTTAAAACAACATATAGCAATTAGAGGCTACTCCATCAACACGGGCTGGTCCCAGTGAGGTAAAAAATTTAAATAAAAACAAGGATATTTATCATGCAAATAAATAATAAATAAAATAATAACGGACCTACGGGAGTTTAAGGTGAGAACTAAATGCTGTAAATAATTTACTATAAAAATTTATTTGTAATTTTCCACTGAAATTCTTAGAGTAACGACATTTAAACATAAGCAATTATTGTAGTGAATTCCTGGCTTAGGATTTACATAAATAATTTGTTATAATAACTAAACAAGTCTTAAGATTATATTTTAGTGGTTTGGGTACACTGTTTTACTGTTAAATCGATTATTGTTATTATTGTGCGTTGTTTTCAGCTTACTTAGTTATTTAATTACATAATAAATGTTTGATTTACACTGACTCATAAACACACATGCATCCTCAATCTTCCTATAAAATAAAATATATTGCAATAGAAGAGAGAATGTAACATTTTTCCTTGATAATATAAAACTGCGTTTTCCTTACTTTTGACAAAATACTTAAGAAGCATTGAGTTTTCTCTCCTAACACAGTTTTCTTTGCAGAAATTTTATTAAAAACAAAACTTTAAGTAAACATATTAATTTCAAGTATAGTATTCAGAAATCCAAAACTTGTGCAATCTTTCTGAAGAAGAGTACTTCTTCTGTAATCTTTTGCATATTTTTTAAGTGAATGGGATCCTTTGCATCCAACTTTCGGTCTATATACAAAATATTAAAGTTTCCCAGGTATAACTCAGAGCAGCAGTTCTGTTTTCCATATTTCTCGTCTCTGAGAGAATATTCAGTGGGGAAGCTAGCAGAAGTAGATAATGTATGAAAAAGAGGCGGTAACTTTTTAAATGGAATTTCTTTAGTTTATTAAATCAGTGGACAAATTTACATTCTGTGATTGAAATGTTTTTTTTTTAAATTTTCAAGATATTTTTCTTCAAAGATAGTTCAAATACTGAGTCAGTTTTATTAACGTACGTGTAGTATTGAATGTTTTTATTGTTAACTAATCAGTTGTGTAATATTTTATTCACGTTTATTAATACGGCGGCTAATATTTACTATCGATATAACATCTCTACCTTTTTCACATGAACAAATCGTCTCAGAAAGAGGTGCTACAATGGATCTCTCAGCGATATAATTGCTTGATAGTGTTTGATTATTTTTCACATGCGTGTACCATGTGAAATTGCTGATAACAGTGGAACTATGGTCACACCAATAGTATATTTTGTTAATCTGAAGGAAATGACAAGGGGAAGAAGATGAGAGAAGGCAGTTAGGGAAGTAGCGGTCTATTCAGATCTGGTCACTAACATGGTTTAAGCCATTCGAAGCAATGTTTCGCGTCCGACTCGTTGTCTCTTGTCAAATATTTCTCAGTAGATATTATGGGCTCAAAGATTCATGATAGTAATGCAAAACTGACTGATGATGATTACGTATAGCAAAATCAATTTAAAAAGCCCACTTTTTTAAGGATTTTTGGACGCCAATAATATGACGAGAAAACGTCAAATTGGTTCGAATTAGTTTGGAAAACCTGCTCGCAGTTCCGTCTTTATCCCTCAGCAGTCCTACAATACAGAACATAACCGCAAGCAAGCAAGAGTATCTTTATTCTGATTTATCTGTACAACTTAGTATCATTTATAGTGACATCACATTATGTTGCCTTTTCTCTACACCTTTCGGAAAGACGATATGCTGCAACTGATATATTTTGATCTGGGTTTAGCTACCTTTGGATAAAAAAAGTCCTTGAAGTTGAAATACCATCCTCAAAAAACATTGCTAATAACTTTTAAGATATACAGGATGTAGCAGCACGTAAGTACGTGAAGGGTTTTAAACTGGGATTTATATGTATTTGGAGAAAAAAATGCAGATGTCGTTTACTGTCCGATGACATATTTTTTCAATTAAAATATACAAAATATTTTTCCATCACAATTCGCAATTGAGAAGTTGGGTCACGTGATACGCACTCCGTCTCGTTCCAGCAGCATGACAACAAAAGGAAGAGGATGTGATAAAAAATATATATTTTGTTTTTTATTGAAAAAAATATCATCGGACAATAAAATGAAATATATATTTCTTGCTCCAAATATGCTCAATAAAATCACTTCATCATTCGTGCACGTGAAATTATATCCTTTATAATATTTCATAGTAAGCATTTGAAACCAATTGTTATAATTTAAAATTATTCAAAAATCTTCATTCTATATTTCATGAGGATAAATAAGAGAAGATTTAAAAAATGCGGCATTAAAATTACGTGCAATGTCCATAACCTTAAGGAAGTCCTTTGTTTCGAAAAAGTTATTTAAATTGTATCTCTTTCATCAAATAAGGTTTATTTTAATCGGAAGAGCAGCTGTTACCAAAGCGTATTTCGTCTTTGAATTTAACAACTCCCTGAAAATATTAAGATTTAGATTGTAAAGAGAACAAGGTTGGACAAATACAAGCTTTCTCGAAATAAAATGTCTACAGACGCGGACAGCTGGTCGGTCAAGGTACTAACTCAAGTCACTGCATCGAAAAGCTCGATCGTCTTTTCCTTAAGTCAAGCCTATTGTTCTATTCCTTCCCATACGTTATCCATAAATAAACTACTGGACCACCTGATACATTACTGTTATATAACTGATATGCGGTTAACTTTCAACCGATGCGATAATTCCACCAATTTTCGCTGAACTTATTTATTAAGTTAAACATTAACATTTTTTACGAACTCCGTTGAAGAAATTAAGTTTTTGAGTATCAAACCAAAGTTCATGCATTCGAGTTCAAATTATCTGTATTGGAAATTAACTAAATGTTTCATATAAAAATATTATCAGTATTCTCCTTAAATTAAATGACTATTGTAAAGATAATTTGCACATCTCTCTTGAGTGGGAGGTAAACTCAAAATTGGAATCGGAACGTGTCTTGAAAAGATTTAATCATTGAATACAATATACGCGACTTTCAAACTAAAATTTGAAACAGAAAAAGATTCGTTCGCGTTTTGACTAGTTTATCGACAAGACACTAATGTTAATTATTCCCCGACTCCGCTTCATTCAGACTCAAAGCAATCCTAAAATTTAGATGACACAATACCATTAAGCACGGGTGGTTGTACTCTTACGTGGCGTAACTAAAAAAAATAACAATCGGGGGTTACAGACATTCCTCACACGCGCACAACTTGCAACACAGCGAAAACTAAAATGAATTTTCGTAATAATTCGCAATTTTTAACATCCTCCAACTTAAACGATAAAAATGCATAAAGCATTTTTATCGTTTTTATCAATCTCATCCGTCTTCGCAGCATTTTTGATCATTCCGCTATCCATGAAAATTTAATACGGCCTTGTTCACTTTTCACCCCTTACGCTGCCTTCACGACCCCTGGTACAGTCTTGTTTACTTTTCACCCCCTTGCGTTTCCTTCGTTTTCCTATTTTTGAGACCTGCAATTTCGGTGTCACTTTCTTTTTGTAAATACGCAATGTTGCCACTAATAAATTCCTGTCTTTATTGCTGCATTATGTAGAAATTGAGATTGGAATTTTACCCTTTGCCACCCCTGTGACTTCATCCCCTGCTCGCTTTTAATAATGTAAAAATGCAAATTCGCCATGCTTGTCTCTGGTTTTCGGGATTTCACCATGGTCGCCAACAAGTAATGAACAGATCCTTTACACCAAAATAAGGATTCTATCTAAAAAACTATCAAATCTTCTCTTGACTTTTCTTCATATTTCGGTTTGGAAATTACCCTTGTGATGAAATTCGTAAATTTACTATTTATGCATGTACTCAATTCTGCCAGGCTTAAAGTTCAAAAGCGCGCAATGAAACAGCTGTCTTAAATTTTTTGTGATTTCTGTTTTTTTTTTTAATCAGTAATTTATAAATAAAATAGGCTTTAGCCTAACTTTCTGAAACAAACAGAATTTTTAAATTTCTTCAATCACAAAGTATAATTTTTGGTAACATCATGAAAATTTATGCATGTACTCAATTCTGCCAGGCTTAAAGTTCAAAAGCGCGCAATGAAACAGCTGTCTTAAATATTTTTTGATTTCGTGTTTTTTTTTTAAATCAGTAATTTATAAATAAATTAGGCTTTAGCCTAACTTTCTGAAAGAAACAGACTTTTTAAATTTCTTCAATCACAAAGTATAATTTTTGGTAACATCATGAAAATAATTCTCTTGAAGCGAGGATTTCTTTCGACAATAAAGTATTTATCAAGGTTTATTTTTGATGAATGAAATGTAACCATGGCATATTTTAAATGAAACATAACAATGTTGCGAATACTATGCGTGATATTTAATTCCACACACCAACCGGTTTCGCACATCCATGTCACATCGTCAGAGCAGATACAAACCTACAGTTTAAACTCACCAAATATATACTTGCTTTTCAATAAATTTTTTCACTTAGTTATATTTCGACCCGATCTTGTGTTCAACAGATCGGCTCTACAATTATATGTATCCTTCTGTAACTTTTTCCTACAATATGGGCTCTACATGAATCAGGTTCACTCATTTGTTTTCCTACTTAACTATAAAAAAAAGCTTATATATGATATTATATATTGTCAAACGCACTATTGTACGCGAAATCGGTTGTCCGGTGGTATAATTATTAAAAATAAATAACGATGCTAAACGTGACCTCTACGTCATGATGGTTTAAAAGTAGTTTCCACTTCATAAATTACGCGTAAAAAGTAAATACTAACGTCGAGGTACTCAAATAGAGTACCCGCTACCTGTAATAATTAACCACCTGCCGTAAAACACGCCACTGCGTTCCGCCGCAAACTCCCGCTTGAGGGGTAGTACATTTATTCCAGCCTCCAGGTAATGTAATCTCCTTGAGACCACAATTAATTCCACTGGAGCTCGACGCGCCTAGAGCGTCCCGCTCACGCTGAGCAGGCAATCTCTGACTTAGACTTAGATTTCGCTTTTAACACTAGCTTTGTTAGTATAAGACCTCGTGTCCAAGAAATTATGTTTCTAATTTGATAAATCAAAACCACAATTTTAATAAAATTTGGACTAATAAATGTTTTTTTTCAAATTTTACATAACTTATACGTAACCGTTCGTGTAGGGACAATGGTTGTTTATCAATTGTGTAAATTTTCAATTACGTTTTTTAGAAGGAGGGTAAATATTTATTTGTCTAATATGGTTTTTTTTATTTATTTCAAAATCCAAACAAATATTTATATCTCAATTACAAATATTTTTTTAAACTTTCTTCATGTAGGTAGGTAGGTAGGTAGGTAGGTAGGTACCATAATACTGATTATTTCAAATTTGAAAAAAGAATCTTTACTGAGCCATTATCATCAACAGATGAAATGCGAAAATAACGGTCAAAATAGGACTTCGCCACGATCAGTCAAAAAAATCATTCCATCAAAAGATGAAATGATGTTTATGATGGACGAAGAAAATGTAAGAGAAAGTTGATTGGATTTTGTCATTTGTACTAAAATGGCGTAGGTACCGGTTAGTTAGTTAGATATATCGGAAACCTCCACACAGGTCGTGACATCTGTAAATATGTAAACACCTTTATTTTTGTAATGAATAGCTAAATGTCCAAAATGATAGATTTGCCCTAACACGAAATTTGGGTATCATTTCGACGAGCTGGAGACAGACCACATGGCCGTATTTTTGGCACCTGCAGGGTTCGAGAATGCTTTGATTAAACTATGACAGCAGTCATACCTTGACCGCCGAAGAGCGCACATTGAAATAACCAAACCATTTGCAGAATATTAAAGTTCACTTAAATAAGGCATAGGTTTGCAGCACAGTCCACTGTCCAAAAAAAATATTTCCCTTTTTTTTAAAAAATAATAACTTAGTGGTTTTAGGTAGTTTATTATAATGTCTAAATAAAAGCAGAAATTAAATAATTTAATTAAAAAAATATATGTTTTTTCTAAAATCTCCATATTATGATCGTTGATGTGACGACACTAAACTTAATCTATTTTCAAGAAGTGATAAATGTTTCAACTTCCAACCTCAAAAAATAAATAATTTGAAAAATTAAAATGATTGTGAGAATTGCTTTAACGACGCTTTCGACATATTAACATGGCGGCAGTATTTTTTTAATCCTAAAAATAATAAACAAAATATTTACGATCATCGTAACTTAACTATAAACACAACCTCAAACATAGGTACCTATTTTCTTTTTCTTCTCTATTTCAAGAAGGTGTAGTCAATCCTTTGAATAAAACGTTAATATTTAGTGTTTTTTTTTATTATTATATGATTTATAAATTATAATCTATAATGTACCTATAGATGATTATGTTTATGAACATAATTATATAAGGAAACTTGCTGAAACATGTACTATTTTTATTTTTCGAAGAACTCAATATCATTCTACTTTGAAAAAATTTTTAATATTTTTCATATTAATTTTTAAAATTAAGTAAAAAAACTGTTGATTTTTTCCATTATTTGATATAAAAATATTTAAAAAAAAGATTATTTTCTACGTTTGATTTTTACATATATATTGAACAATGAATAACGTGTATGGATTTTTGTATGGATATTTAAAGCTTCAATTTTCAGGATTTAAAAAAAATAGTGTCTCATTGAATAAGTTTTGTAAAATTAATAACGCCAGCGTTTTCTGCTTCAAACAAATAGTGAGCAGCAACGAATTAGTTAAGCTAATCATAAATATTCTTATAAGTTCAATTATAGATAAACCACGACATTATTGACAAAATATTGACGTAGTTAATTTGTAAAGTAAACAAAAAAATAATTACGATACCATACTTTCGATAAACACAAGTTTTGGGCAGAGACACCACAATACCAGACAATAAAAGCATTCAACATTTTTGCATTCGATACAAAAAAATTAGGGAAACCAACAAAGTTTCAGATACAAAATTAGTAGATGGATTATAGAACAAAAAAGGAACAATATACACGTGACACAGAATAAATACCATTACAATACATTCTTTAATCTACAACCGTTCCTCAGTATTTTGTCGTTTTTTTTCATAATACATATATTGTTGTATTCCATTTGATTTCATCTCAGTTTTATTTTATTTTTCTTCAATTTATTCATCTCAGTTATATTTTATTTTACTTCAACTTATTATGTCATATGATATTTTATTGCATTTTATTCAATTGTAAAATGGGAGCATCAGCATGGACAAAATACTTAAATATTAAAGTCAACATTATCACAAATTTTTGAATTACTGTTATATCAATAAAACAAATTTTTAAATATTTTGGAGAAAACTAAGTTCATCATGTTTAGTTTAAAAATGATACGTATGAACTCTTCCACTTCTAGTAGATAGTTACTCGTAGGAAAGATTATTTTTATTCCACTTGCATCACAGTGGATGCTCTTTCAACCATAAGCACTAATCCCACATCCAAGTCCACAGCAAATAGCACTATCTAGTTCTAACCGCCATCTTATCCATAATTCATGTCCCTTCACTTCTTACACTTAGGTTTCGGCACTCTCCTCCCTCGGAGAGGTTGTTTTTCTTCGTTTTCTCGCATTAAAACCTCGCCAGGATGCTCCCCATTATTTGGGCCTGCACTTTTAGCGGACTTAATGCACTTCTAGCAGTTCAATTGTCAAATAATCCAATCTTCGGTGGTCTGACGTATCTATGCTATTTACGGTGATTTATTTCATGCCAACCCCTCTAATAATAGTATTTATTTAATGAATAATTGTATTTTTCTTCGTAAATACACAATATAATGTTATTAAAAACATTAGCAATTATTGTATTGCTAAACAACAACAAATAAATACACCCATCTCGTTTCGTAGAATATTATTTAAACATTTTTAAATGTTATTATTAAATATCGACATAATGGAATAGTTATTTCACAGTAATAAAAGAAGGTTAATAGAAATTGAATACATATGACTTATTTTTATTTTTTTAAAGTTTTTTCTTAATTTATAAAAGAACATTTTATTTAAAATCAAGTTATGCTGTGTAATTATTACCACGCGTAAAACTGTCCATTTGTTAATGCCTTCACTAGGCGAAACAGTCGTCACACATAATAAGAATTACGCTCCATGACTAGTTAATTAATAAACTGTTTTATTTTATTTATTTATTGTTTTTGTGTTTAATTCGTAGAACTCCATTTAATTTATTTTTTTTTTATAAATTTAATTTAGATTAAATTTGATAATATTATTATTAAGTTCTGCAAGTGTTTTAGTTTTTTTATTATTGTGACAGCTGTTTCGGCTTACAAGTTACAAACTGTGGTTAGTCCACATTGAGACGACGTATTTATACTATTTTAATGTTTTATTTTATTTATACATAAAATATTAACATTTTTGAATATATAAAAAGAAACATAAAATTAAATGGGAGTTCTCCAAATTAAACATGATCACAATAAATAACTTGTCCCTTAAGTATTATCATTATATTTTCTTATATATATATATAAATATGATAAATGGTTGCACTAAATTATCATCTAAGTCCGTTATTTATTTAGGGTCAAAATGTGTTAAAATACTTGTCAATAAATGAACCCTTAGAGTGAGGGGAGATCGGGAACAATGGTTGCAATTACAAGCTTTTCGACAATAATAGCGCCATGTGCACTGTGCGGTAGCTACAGCAGTGGCGGTAATCTCATTAGGCCACACGGGAAAAATAATATATTAGTAATAACCAACCCCGCCGTACCAATTAACCCCCCGCTATCGAATGCCCATTTGCCGCCTTCGCCCCGATTTTAATGCTCCTAATTTAATTTCAATAGGTTCCCAGTTTCTACCTACGGGTTTTTATTCTTGATTGGTATATTCAGAATATATTTAATGCAAATAGAAATAGGAAGAAATGATGTGTTTGCCTTTGTTATATTTTTTCTTCCCACTGATATATATATATATATATATATATATATATATGGCATTCGTTGTATTTGTAATAATATATAAATATATATATATATATATATATTAATTCAATAATTTTCGTCGCGCTGACCAGCGCTTTTATGTGAAAAATCACCTGATGGGCTCCATATAATTTAATATGCTTCTATCTAATTTTATTATTTACAAACATATACAGAAAAAAACATATTTACCTGGCAGGTTACATCAGATAAACACACTTGTATTAAATAGTTAACGACTTTGTACGCAGTGGACACTGTAGTAAAAACACTGGATATTGATTTTAAATTTGCTATTTCGCCCTCCATTACAATTGATTTTACATTTATTAGAAGGTTAGTTGCAAAAGTAGAGTAGATATTTATTTTATAAGACTGGAGAATTTAGGACTTAAAAGGCTTACAAATTTTTGTTATTTACAGTGTCACGTACTTTTTCTGACTATTGGTATGTATATGTAAAAATGAGAATTTTTTGCTTGGCTTACTGTTGAGCCCCCCATTTTTTAGTGTATATTTAAAGTTTATTTTTTGTTTGAAATTACTTTAGCCGTGCTGAATAATCAGGCACTTTCTACCCCATCTTCTCCCTTTTTCCACTCCCTGCAGCCTGACAACATACCTATCCCAATATTGGGGATGCCATAGTCCCACTTGCTTTAAACGGTAGAGAGCAGTTGCCGCGTTGATATTATTTTCTCAGTTTTATTCCAAGGATTAATAAAATTCTCTGAGAGTGAGAAATTACCAAATCTTTTGTTAATCTTCCTTTTTACCTCAGTAAATTACCCGCTTCCATTACCGTCTACCAAAAAATCTTAAATCTTAGATATAAATTCTCAATTTTGCCGCAGTTAAAAAATTACCCTGCTTTATACGAATTCCTTGGAGGGCCAGTTTTAATACCGAGTGTCTAACATATATATTCTGTTACAATGAAATAATAGCATTTTAATGGTCCCTTAATTGTTTTTGGATATTTTCCGGCCCCTGATCCCCGGACAGATTACTTTCACAGATGTGGCCATTCCGGACTATGGATTTTAGTTTAATGTAATTTACATTAAAGCCATTAAACTTTGTATTCGAACAAAAATTCTAAATATTAAAAAAAAACTGTTACCGAACTTTATTAGTGTTTGAAAATAAAAGAAAAATCACCCATAAAATTGACAATTTTTTCGCAAGAATACATTATGTTTTTACAAGAAAGAGGAACGATACAAATTTATTTAGCGGACAATATTTTAATTTTTTTACTTCTACTATTAATAGCGGAAAATGGTTAGTACAATTATGAAGGATTTACTTCAAATAAAGTTTAGCCTACATTGCCTAGATGCAAATTCCACGCTTTGAACCACTCGGCCTCTACATAACGAGTGAATAGTAGTTACCACCCGGCTTCGCTCGTAATTCAACATTTTTACATATTACAAAATCGAATTTTAAAGGCAACTGACAGTTAAAACTCTATAAATAAAAATGTGATGACAAGCCGAAAATAGGTGCATTAACATAACAATTTCGCACCAATAAAGCTGCTCAAATTTCATAAGCTCGGGACTCCGCATCGAGAGTACAGATGTTAGATTTCATGCTAACCTATAGGGGATTTTTTTAAATATCTTTTTTGAGGGCATGCGTTTTGAGTAATGTAGTAGTTAGTAGAGATGTTATGCCGTGTTGCGCTAACTCCTTCTTTAGCCGACGTTTCGGACATCGTTGCAGTGTCCATCATCAGGACAGATCCGGTAGATCCGAAGATGTGTAATTGTTGGTTGTCGAATTTGTGCTTATTTACTTGGAAGCGATACCGTGCCGCCAGCTTCAATCCACTACGAGCGTGTAGATATTACAGTACAAGGGAACGTCGGCTAAAGAAGGAGTTAGCGCAACACGGCATAACACCCCAAAAACAAACAACAAAAATGCTTTTGGCCGTGAAAATCTAAAAACTTACCTAGTTAGTAGAGAGTTCGTAAAATTGATAATGGCTTTTTAATTAATTAATTTCAAAACATTTAAGTCAACAAACTTGTTACTTTTGTCGGCAGAAGTGAACCTTACATTGTTTGTACATTCATTCCATGTTTTAAATTTACTACGAGTTTCCGATTGTAATTTGAGAAGTTTAGCACTAAACGCAGTGTTACTGCGTAAGAACATTTCCTTTTAGTACAGCTCGGCTATTAAACCGTTAGATCAACCATTGAATTATTCAGAACCGGAGGGTTTTATTGATATTTTACTGGAGGTGTATTTACTCCCAGTTTAAAAGGTGACACTAAAATGTACAATCGCCTTCATCGTCGACCCGACACTTAAATTAATAGATTATATTATTTCAGCGTTTGATGTTGATATTGAATATAGGGTTGGTGATCTCAACTTTATTTTTGGTCAAACTTAATAATTCAATCGTCATATGAAATGTGATTATTGAAGATTGCAGAATTTTGAACTCTTCAACACAAACTAGTCAGCTATTTATTTTAGTCAATTTTACCTGCTTCCTTTATTTTTCTTCTAATTGATTACACTGTGGAGTTATAATATTTATGTTTTCAACATTTCTGTTGTGGAGTATTTTACGAAGAATACTTTTATGAGTTTATATTATATCTGTTCGCCTACGATCTAGGAATCAATATTAAGGTTTAAAATGTTCCCTCTCCATTTCCCTCTTGTACTGAAAATGTGCTAAATTGCTTAAAAAGGTATTGGAAACTGATTTCTCCACAAATTATAATTTTTACGATTATTCTATATTTTAGACGCCATTCTAATTCATACTTCTGCATTTTTTTGGCTAAGCAATTAAACATTTATTTTATTTTTTCATTTAATGTGTAAATTTAAAATCAATACATTTCTTTGATATTAAATTTTATGCGGAGCAATAAAATTTTTTTATTCCACAATATAAATAACAATGTTGGTATGGTACTCATATTGGTATGAGTTTTCCATGTGATTCATTATTTATTTTTCATAATACGTATATTATTTTCCTAGTTCCTGAACTATAATTTCAATCATGTACGACTACCATAATACGGGCAAGAACCTAGTACGGTAATTAAGAAAAGCAGACAAAGTTGTAAATTTTATAATTTAAAAAAAAACACTTACTAACTTCTAAAATAATTGCAATTCACTTTATGGCGTCATTTTAATTAAAATAAAATAAGTAACTTTACGAATCAAAAAGGCTTCACTATTTAATCAAAAAGAATAACAATATAATAATTTTCAACTTTATTAAATTTTTAAGTTGTAACTTGCTAAGACTTTTCAATCTATAACTAGGTTTCATCAGGATTACCTAATTGAACTCCATATACTTGAAATATTTTTTTGCGTAAATTGAATTCACAAAAGAATGACGAAACATTATTTTAATAATATGTTCATCGCGATATTTATGCGAGTATTAGCGAATAATATATATAATATACAATAAGGTATAATAATGTATTTTATATATATTATTCGCTCATACGCGTACATTAATGTACTTTCTCATAACATTTTTTCTTTCTTTGTTTCAGGTATGTTGGTCGTTACAACTTATTTCACAAGCAGAACGAGTGGAAAAACGTCAACTGGTAATTCTTACAAGTTCATCAAACATCTTATTAAACAAAAATAAATTAGATTACAATGAACAAAAGAAAAACACTACTGTATTAAAAAAAAATGCCTTCGTGAATAATGAAAAGTGCACCCTGATAGCTGTAAAAATCTAAAACTTTATGTATTTAATAGTGCCTTACTACAATAGTACAGTTATATTACTATATTATAATATATTATTGGTGTTCGTTAACCACTGAATACAGTGCTGTTAATTGACATTAGGAGAAACTGTACCGAGCAAAACAATTGGATGCATTTCCAGAAACAATTCACAATTTCAACATTAACAGGATTCCGGGGTCCTTTACTCCTCAGCCTCTCCATTAGTCTGATCTCGCAGGAAGAAAGATCCAGGGGTCATTACAGATTGGTAGAATTACACTTACGCACAACACCCCCTGCCTTATCCTCAGTTCCTGTTACGGGATTGTCTTATGTCGCATGGGGTTGTGGGTTATGGGGAAAGTTTTGTCTTGGCAGGGGCTCTTATATTCACTATTATATTCAATGTAATGTCGTCAGTAATTGTTCAACCGTGTGGTAATACATGCATCTAAATATTTGCTGTGTTCTTGCAACACATGCTCTTAAGGTTTCAATTTCCATTCAATAAACCAAAGATATTAGAAGAACGAGATGTGCTATGAGCAGTTCATACTGTGTGGAATTGTTTTGCCCAGTGTCGCCGGTTTTGTTCACCAATACTACTGCACACCTTCGCTTACGCTAAGGTATCCGCACTAATACATAGAACAGATTTCTGTGCGTACACGTCCCGATAGTATTCAAAGTACCCTAATTAGGTAGTACTCCGCCTACGGTCCGGCGGCCAACATAGCATATCTCGTTCTTCTAATATCTTTGCAATAAACCATTCTTATTTTGATTTCTAGTAATTCGATATATTAATTAAATATTCGTATACATATTTAGGCTATTAAACTTTAAAAATAATATATATACAGTAGGTATATCAACTAGTGTGGTAGCTAAATTGAAAATGCGTGGAACAAAATAACGCTTGCATTCAATAAATGAAGTATTAGAATTAAAATTAACAAACATCTGTTTATATCACAAGTTTATCAGCTGCCTAGAATATTTACTATTTATGTGTAAGTTATTGAATATACTGTTCCTTGTAGCAAGTTGCAGCAAAATTAAAGTTTTTTTCTAGTTATACATACGACAATATTTTTAGACGAAAGACACGAAGGTAGTTTTGACAACCCTGTGTCAGGTTTAAGACATGTAGAGATTGTGTGCATGGTGTGCTGTACGAGTGTGTGATGTGGGGTGTAGGACCTGCATTACGGCAGGACAAAGGAGAAGATCTACAGTCCCAGTAATAGAATCAGCATCACCGCACACAGGGCGAGTGTTTTACGAGATTTGCCCCTAACCTAATTCGACCCTGCCGTAAAGTGACCGTAACGCCTTTAGGGGGCAGGGCAAGTCCGGACGTCCGATAGTGTCGCAAGTTAAATGGTTTTATTTACTTTGTGCAGCGGACTTTTGAAGAAAACGCAAGACAAAGAGTTTGTCTTTATGTATTCATGGAAAAAAGTACGCACTCTTTATGATGCATAAAATTCTCCATTTACGACTATTGACAACCCTTGAAGGGAAAGAGTAAGTTTGGTAAGAAAATTGTTTCAAAAGTTTAATATATATATATATAGAGAGAGAGAGAGAGAGAGAGAACAATAACGAACTCTGCACTGTACGGTGAATAAGATTATTTATGTTCTGTGATCGAAACTCAATTAAGGGAATAGTATATTTCGGACTGAATATTGTTTTTTTTTTATTTACAGAATCAAATTGTCAACAAAACACTAAAGTCGTTTCTGAGCGAGTTGCTTAATTCGAAGTAAATGATTTCTCCATGCAATTGGCATATTATACGATTTCATTACATTTTGACAGATTTTTTATGGAAACGGGCATATACATCCGGTCAGAAGACTTTGTTGCAATTTATAGTTTTATTATGTGATTAGTTTTATTTATTTTGCACGAAAAACGTTTGCATTATAGTAGTAAAAAATATATACTTTGAATGTGATTACATACTCGTAAAGTTGCATGCTGTTATAATTTGCAAACATTGTAAAAATCTCTAATATTTTGCAGAAACCTTATTAAGGTTTTAAAAATACATACAAACCTTATTAATATTTAAATTTATCTTTTTCCCAATGTGTTGAGTTTGATATATTTATTCGAAATCCGAGTTTAAGAAACGTAAATTTTATGTTAGAATTAACAATGAACAAGCTTTAAATTTTCTTATTCTGTATCTTTGTGAACATTTGTTTGAACAAAAATCTAGTTGGTTCGCAATTATGAAACTCATTGAACATTTCAACCAAAGCCTACTTCATTCCAGATTTTAATTATATCTAGTATTTAAACTATGTTGAATAAAATTTACTTTCGTGCTATTTTCACCGAGTAACGAATTTAACAAATTCATCGGACGCAGAAACCCATTGAAAATATTCTAATTAATCCGTTCTTAAACTCTTAATTAAACCGTGGAAAAATGTTGTACCAGCAAAGGGGCCACCGTGTGGCCAGAAAATTGTTACCGGAATGATGATACAGTTTTTATTAACCCCGAAGCGAAGTTCCGGAATGTTTCAGTTTTACGGGAACAATAAACCTGCCCCTTTAAACTCGCGAAGTATTTTAAATATTGTCATTTTTTAAAATACATTAAGGTTCCAATGCAATATTATTGTAGAAGTACTTACCTTAGCGAGGACTAAGATAGGTAGATTTATATTGAGAACATAAAATACTCGATGACGGTAAGCTGTGCTGTAAAAAAATATATACCTTCGGCCTTGGCGAAAATATTTACATATGCCTCCAACCTTACGAAAAATACAACCATGTTAATTAATAAGGCGGTTGTTTTTTTTTATAATTTATTTAGACATTAACAAAATTGGTGGTTTCATATTTCGTCCTAAAAATTTATAAAGATTTCTATTGTTCTTCGTAGGTTTATGAAAGGCTGCGAATCTAGGTTTAAATTATAAACAAGCTTGTCGAAACTATTTTTTGAATCCTTTATTTATTTCCTTTGAAAAATATTTGAATCTGACGGAACATTAAATTAACTAGAGTGTATTATTTCAAAATGTGTCAAAATTCGGTTCTTCAATTTATAAAGCATTTTTTTTTCCAATTTAACTCTTATTAAATTTTTTTAATCTGCAATTAAAACCTTTATCCGTAAACGTCTCCAGGATTTTCTTCAATCTTTACGGATAAAATACTAATCCTTTTTATTACATTGAGCGCTAACTCGCATTATTCGGTGATTCTAAAGTGTCAGTACAGCCCTTCTAGTTTTTTCACCTGTTGTATGTCAGTACCTACCGTGTCCGTGCAAATGATGAGGGCCCACCGTTATCGTAAATATCGCAGGGCGAATTCTTTTGCACGCATTCCTGAGCGGAAATGTACGGAAAATTCGCCGACTATTTATATCTGTTTTATTTATTTTAACTTGCGACGACCCTAAGCAGCAGCGGTGCAAGAATTTTTTATTGGTTGATATTATGTTCTTTATTTCAACCACACATCATATTATCAAAGCAAACACACGTGCATTTACCTTGATAAAATATATATATTATTTTATATGAATAACGCATAAGAGTCACAACTGCTTCCAACGGTTTAGAGCTAGTGCGATTATGGCATCTTCAATTAGGGTATGTTGTGAGGCTGATGGTTTTGCGGGGGGGGGGGGGGGGGTGATGGGGAAAGGAAAATGGGGGAGTACCTGGCTATTGAGCAATTCTGAATGGTGGTCTTCAACCAGGGCGATACTAAGAGTATTTCACTCTGGTTGCGGCACTTTCCGTATACTATATTTTATTTTAAAATAGTAAATTGTGAAACAAAACAAATTAATCAAATAAAATTTACTTGCATGCGCCGGAATTTGAACCCGCAACCTTCAGCTTGCTAGTCGAGAGATTCGCCCCTCGACCATTGAGGTCGTCAAAAAATAATAAGTATAATTTTTTTTTTGTGTAAATAAATAATAAATATCACAACGAAAAGTGAAAATATTCGGATTTTCATGAACACGTCTTCGGACATCGTGATTATTTATTCGTAATTTATCAGGCAATCTGTTAATTTATTCGTTAAGGTCTCAATACCGCTAAACCAGATTACAAATATTTAAAGAGATTCTCCAAATTAACAATAGTGAATTTTATCCGTGGATGTTTGACTAGCAGTCACTTAAAAGTGGATTAGACACGATGATGTAGCCAATTTTATTGTGTTCAAATACAATAAGCAACTTTAACATTAGACAACTTTAACTACATTTGAGGAAAACATCGTTTGTTATAATATTTTTTTATCTCACTTGAACAAGACAACTGAAAAACGGTTCGAGTGATTCTTTGCGCACGGGACTTTTACATGTTACTAAGTTCTTTACACGTAAAAAGGGTGTGTCGAACAACGTTTTGAATCGTAATAAAATAATTCATGAAAAGTGTTCTTAAGCTTTGGTGACAGTATTTTCGTTTTTTTTTTTCTAAATTATAATTCCTTCTACGTCACTGGTGCCTTTGTATCCCTTATTGCATTCTAGTACTTTAATTGCAGCTACCCCTAAACCTGCGAATTCTTTCCTTCGACGAATAACTGGCTGTAAAAAAAGGGTTGTTAAAATACTTCCTGGCGTGAGTTTTGTTACACTGTTCGTACTTTGCGAATTCCTCACCTCATTATTTCTAATGAAAGTTCATCCGAGTAAATGAAAAATTAGAATTACGTCGTTTATTGCATTTTTGAACTATTTAAAAAATAAACATTTTAAAATATAGGGGAATGCAGAGGAATTTTTACGAACATCCTACGTATTAGTTATGAAGCCGTGCTTTTTGATTTATATAAATTTAAAAACATAGGTACCAAATTTTATTTAAAACTCAACAACCAAAGAATCAAGAACCATAGAACAAGCGAAGATCGCTCTTTTTTTTATCTGAATACAAAAAATGTGACTATGGCAAACCCAATGGGGGTTTGTTGTGATGTTGAGGATAGTGCGGAGAGGAACGAGTCAGGGAAGAGTAACGTGGGAAAGGACCCAGCTGTACGCATCTAGTCACCAAAAGCAGTTAAAGTCATTTCAAGTAACATTTCAATTCTACAAGATAGTCTTTAACCTAGGAAATACCGAAAATAAATTATTGATAATGTGCACCCTTTCTTCATAATTTCTTGAATCTTATGTTTAAACCTATAGATCAATAGTTTTACTTGGATTTTTCACGTATATATCAATAATGGTTACCACAGGTGGAATTTCAAAGCCTTAGTTAATTTCACCGGAAATCCAAAGTATTTTCATCTCGGTGTATGGAAAACTATTAAAAGTTTCGGAGACCTACTTATCAATCATCCTTCATTTTGCATTACTTTCATGTTGTGGTTTCAATGCACAGATTTAGGACAGTAAAAAATATTATCACAATTGTCATTAAGTGTAAATAACCGATTTCACATTTTCCTCCAACTCACTTTGTAAGTCAATAGAGATAATGCTTCTAATTTATTGAAAGCAACATTTTCGAAGTAGATTGTGATAAAGCGTTGTAATTTCCACCCTGCATTCGTTGTTATATTTCTACTCTAAACGTATCTTTCATTGAATACAGTTTCTGTCCTTTTATTTTCAGAGAATTTATTTGAGATTAGAACTTTTTTCACAAACGTCTAAGCCTTTGCCCATACTAATCTCACATGTATGATTTTTTCTATAAAAAATAGTTATTCGCGTTCCAATTCTTATCGGTACTTCTAAACTTTGCCGCCACATCAAGAGTACGAGAATCTAGAAGTGGCTCGATATTTCCAGTAGATATATTATCGACTTTCATTATTCTTGTATTGTACTGTCTGCCTTGGCCTGTACACGGTGCACGGTACCTACCCATTTCACCGGGTGTACCATACCCAATACAATACAACCGAACGCCTGTAGCAACCCTCCGCCCAAACTACCCCCGCCAGACGAAAATCACCCCATAACAAATACTGCTTTAGACAACGTTACCCAGTAGGAACCTAGATCATTGGTTGATGATTTGATCAGACTATATTTATTGTTTGATATTAATTAAGCATAAACGATAACAACTGAAGAAAACAATAGTATTTACATCTTTATTTTGTATGAATTGATACAATATACCCACTTATTTCATAATTTAAATCGCATTGCACTCAACCGTAATTCGAGAATGCTCATTTTTATTAATATAATACAAAATTTTCTTATCCTCAAAATAATTCTTACCTAACTTTAAAGTTTTGAAACTACCATAAAAAAGAATACAGAAGAATACAAAAATTGCTAAGTGAATGTAAAAAAAATTGCGACGTAGAATTAATGATTTTAACTAAAAAATCAGATTCATCAAAATATCTAGAATTATCTCAAAATCAAAAGGAATGACGATATACGATGCCAGACAGTGTAAGAGAGACAGACAAAGCAATTTCAATTAGTTGTCTAGGTCGAATATTCAAAAAGGTATTGCATCAGCGGCGACATCGGTTTCCATTCAAATCATAATGTGTATATCAATTCAGCGCAAAAAACCAAAGTTGGTAATAGAGTTAACTTGTAAAACATTAGATATAGTCTTATTAATACTGAAGTCTCCGAAAATTTTAGATAAAAACGCCAAAACTTTAGCAATTATAATTAGTTGCTGTACATATTAAAATTTCGTTAAAAAAAACCTTTGGAGAAAAAATATATCTAGCAATAAAACATACGGGCAGATAGATCATGAGTGACTTTAAAATTAACAATATCAAAAAATATATTTTTTAAATTTTTTTATTTATTTACCATATTTTTTTAAATAATTAAATTTCTGCGTAACTCATTTTTTTATGTAAATATTTATATTATAATTTACTTTTTCCTTTGTGTTGATTATTGTTATTACTCTAGGCAGGTATTAAGTAACACCTTTTTTCTGTCTTCGCTTTTTTCGTATTTGTTGTATTGCTGTGTATTACGTTGATTCATTTTATCTCTATCTTATTTTTTATATTTTTTGACGCTTTGCATCATGATGCTATAAAATTATTTTTATTTTTATTAAAATGCACTATGTAATGAAATTAATTTATACTGGTTTATGTAAAAGCCCGACGGGCGGAAATGAATAAATAAATAAATTAATTACATTACCTGCCAAAGCGCTGAAAATGTTTTTTTTTTTTTCACAATGCATTTTCAATATTATCTTTTCACAACTATTCTATAGCAATTGCTGCCTCCTAAATATATTTAGCTTCCTAGTTTAATTAAAACCGTATCCATTACTATAATTATTTGATTGTAATTATTAATTGTACATTTTTCAAAGATACAGGTGTTTAAGTATTGTAATTTATTTATTTTGGTACAATATTTTACATTTCATAGTACAATCCAGTAATGTTGGCCTCACTACCAATTACCCGTGCTGAGGCCTCCATTTTATAACACAAATATACTCATCACATTTAAAGAAAATATATATAATAAATTTAAACTAAAAATATAGATTTAAAATTTAAGTAAAATTAAATAAACATTCGTAATAATGTATTATTATGTATTACAGATATTGAATTATTTAGCAGAAATGAGTTTTTAAGTAAATATCCATGATATAACTTATTTCTGATTTCCATAAAATATATAAATAAATTCCACGAAAATTATTTAGAATTGAAAATAACATATATTTCTCGATAGATAGGTTATTTTTAATTTTTTTGTATATTTATTCAGTTGTTCGCCACAAGCTACGTGAATTAATTTCAATCTGATTTTCATTAAAATTTGCACATTCCGAAATATGAAATGACAAGACTCGCTGATGATAAATCACAATTTCCAGCGTTTTCCGCTACCGTGTCTGCCGATTCTATCTGGTTATTTATTCCCAGCAACAACCTCAACAATACAGGCGATATATATTTCAAAATGAAAAATCAGACATGGCGACTGGCGACATTTCGCTGTGTCGATTAAAAATTCAATTCGCCGAATCGACACCCTTTTCGTTCTTTATTGCTGCGAAGGGTGAAAGGGTGGGGTGGGGAGGTAGGGGTGGAATATGGTAGTAGAGCCTTCGTCTATCACAGCCTGCATGGGCGTTCGAACTCTCATTGAAAGATAAAATTATATTTAAATTTTAACTCTTTGTCTCTGGTCTATCGCAAGGTTTCATAAAAACATCCGGCTTTTAAAAAAAAACTTCCTTGAAAACGTCTATGCCATAAATTCTTATATAGAATACTAATAATAACTTGTACTGTTCAATTATTTGAAGGTTTCCTGGGGTCATTCAAATAAAATGTTGCGTTTACTGATTTTTTCTTCTTTTAATTGCATTGCGCCATTTTGTTGTATAAATTTAAATTTGTAAGATATTTTAACAGATTTTGGAAAGGGAGCATGTCGAACTCTTAGTATTTGTACCCTTGATTCGAACTTGAACCATCCAAAAGCCAGCCAAGAGTTGAAGAGAACTACCTACCAGGCTATCAACCAATTCTACTTGTAAAAACAACACAACTCATTATCATAAAAATTACATTGGTTTATCGACAAAGTCATTTTATTCTGACTACGCCATATGTTATTTATGAATGAAATTGAAGTCGTCATAATATAGTAGTCCTAGAGATATATTCTATGTACGTCATCGACTATAGTTCTCTACCTTCTCACAATTTTTGTATTAAATCGATAAGATATTAGAACGACGACGTAACGTGCGACCTCTCTCCGTGACAACTTTATGAATTCAATACTAAAAAAATCTCACACTTCGTTTTGAAGCATAGCTATTCAATACATTTTGCAAGTATAGCGCCATAATACAGCCTTCGGTCTTTGGGTGGTTGGTTGGCTGGCTGTGGGCGGAAGGCTCTCTCGGTGGCGGTGGGAAGGGTTGGCAGGAGCTGGAGGCTGGCAGGATCGGGTAGGGGAAGCACACCATGTAATCTGATTGAATAAACACACATCTGAACGAACATTTAGTCTAGTAAATGAACGCGTCTATCCAAAGCTCTGTAACTGTCCGTCTGCTGTTTGAATATTCTCTATTAAATTATGTATCTCTCGAGGTTCCGTCATAAACTATATGTGCGTCTTATTCCCCGGATTCTGTCTGTGTTTGCGGGATTATGTCTCAGTATATTATGTAACAGGGTATCTTTAATACTAATGTGGTTAATATTAAGTGACGGATTGAAATTACTCGTGTCAGCTATTATTAACTAGGGAATATGATATTACTTATTGATAATTAAATCCGTATCTATTCCGATTGATCATTTCTCCATCCTAGTAATACTGTTATGTTTAGTTCAGAAAGCTAACGGATGTCAGACACCATCTAATAACCTTATTTTTTGCTCGAAATCGATGTAAGAATAGAAAGATATTATTTGTGGCAGTTTTTGAATCACTCAATAATACAATATTTAAACAAATCATCAAATTTCTAAGTTCATTTTCATGTTCTGTGACGGTTCTATTCAATTTCTATTGTTATATCATTATTGGCCAGTTGGTTCACAAAGCCGAAACAATAACAGAGTTAAATAGAACCTTCACGCATCTTGAAAATCTACTTTTGAAATTCGATGAATTGCTCAAATTCTCTGAAAAAATCCATCCTGATTATTATAAAAATAGTTTAATTATATTATTTTTGATTGTGTGTGTTATAAGTATTGGTAGGTACTTCTTTGTGAGAACCCTTTTTCTCTGGACTCAGAGTCAGTGCTGTTTGCCAATAAGATCATAATATTAGATTGCGAATGTCTCTCATAAGCTGCACTAATATTAAATTCCTATAATTTTCTAAACAAAATGTTTTCTTTCTTTGGTAAACCGTTCAAGTCCATTTGTATTTTATAAGTCATCCCAGTTTTCTACGTGAATACTTTTCTCTATAACATTGAAAGCAGAGGCTATTATTACTCCCTATAACTCTTCATTTTTCCCCCATTTCACATCAAAGTGTTATAAATTTTAATATTCCAGTGCCCTTAATATAAAAATAGCCTTCGATCTCCATTTCGATAGCATTCAACCCCATGAATACAAGATGCTATCTTTTAATATCCACTCACAATAGCCATATCGTCACCATACTTAAGAAGTTTGACATTTATAAGCGTGTATAATTCAAGGCCACTTATTTTCCCATATCCTATGCCAATGTGACCCCCTCTGAGATTATATAACTGCACCGCATGATCAATTACGATGCTGGATTTATTCTGGCTAAAAAACTTAAATTTTTAATTTGATGACATTTTGTATATTTTGATTGGAAGATATTCTTTTGAAATAAAAAAATTTATCATTAATCGTTTTCATACTAAGCAAAATTAGTTCTTTCGCAACGTGCGAATTTTAGAAGGATTCATCAATGATATCTTGATTTAGTAAACGGAGTAATTAAGACGCTGTTGCTTTTTTAGTAATTTTAATTTAATATAATTTTATGGGAGCATGTAAAATATCAGAAAAAATGTATCTAAATAATACAAAATAATCCGCTATCATTAATCAGCTATCTCCATCGTACATTGCATTTCATTTTTGGTCAACGAATGACTTGGAAAAAAACTTGTATTCAAGAATTCTACCTTTTTTTGTGAATATTGCACAAAAGTCGCAACTGCTCAATGCTGTCCAGAGTCAGTGAAACTATAACGTTCAAAATTTTGTAATGTTGTGAAGCTGACGGGAGTGTAACGGAACGAGATGAGAAATATGAAGGTTGAATGCATGGTGGTCCTTCACCTAAACAATATTGAGAGTGGCTACTAACCTAACTTACAAATACCTATATTTTTAAATACAAATATCAATAACATCCGTTTTAACCCAAAAGTAGCATACTCTCACGTCGTTATTTCGCCTGTCGTCCGCCCCTTGTAAATGTAAATTGAAATTAGTAAGGGGAAGACCATTTGGACCCCAACTCAATTCGGCCAGTGCAATTGGAAAGCAATAATAGTAAACATTGAATGAGAATGTTCTGGACTATGGCGTTCGCAGGGCTATGGGTTGAGGTATCCCCATGAAATAATCACTGTGAAATATTGCACGACCAAGTATTGGATTACATTATTCACCGTTTATTGGCTTAATGATATCTATGACTTCCATTGCAAGATTAATTATTCTGTTCTTATATGTATTTTTGATTGCTTTGTAATAAGTGTGGTGCAAAAAACATAAGATTTAATGAGATTCACGGATACGCGTAGAGAAATGCGAGACAAATTTTTAAGTGCAATACATATATCAAATTACTGTAACGTTTTATTTTTTAACTAGAAAGTTAAAAAAAAAGTGTCATCTTACTATAGAGGCAAACTACATTATAACAAAGACTTCTACACAAACCATGCAAGACAGAAGGCAAATATAAGACTAAAAAGAATGAATAACATAGAAATGTTTACTGTTTAAAGTCATCCAAATGTATAGCTTAGTTTTCGGAGAAATGTATGTTTATATAAGACGACATGAAGTGGAACTATTTTAAGTTTAAAATAAAATAAGATGCCTGATAAGGAAGAAAAAGCTCACTAAATTCTTTGCTCATACATAATATGAATATATTTAATATTATACGGCAAACCGCTTTGTTCTGATATTTACATAGATTGTGTCCTTTATATTTTCAGTACTAAAAATAACCTACCCGTGCGCTTAACTGAAAGGGGTGATTTTTATTCAATTTTATGAGAGGATAGAAATATACTCGTCGAATCCTATAGCATTTTTTATCTCTTTTTGTAATCATGGAAACTTGATTACGAACTCCGATTTTAAATATTCCTTCTCGTTACTTCTCCAGCAGCGGACTTGTGTTCATTGAATGCTTGGTATAGTTTTTGTGTGAAAATATTATTGAACAGCTTCACATTTGTTTAAAAACCTTGGTAATTAAAATTAGATGTAATATGTTCTTTCAGAAATGCTGCTTTTAATGGAATAAACGCACGACTGAAATATTGTATGAGAGCGACCGACGCGACGTGACGCAAAGGCATGAAAGCTAAACATCTGTGGATATATTATATTATGCATGGATGTCCGTTCTCTCTTCATTCTCAGCTGTCGAGTTAAGGCGTATGTTGATAAGGAATTCCAACCAATTTAAAATAAAAACAAAAATTTTATGAATGAACCTTCCAACTTAAGTACCGGTATTTTTTTGTTTTTGTTTTACAAATATGGATTTCATAGTTAAAATAATGATCGAAGCTTGCATTTCTTAATGCCGAAATTATCGAAATCTGACGGGGTAGGTACGCGTGACGTCATACGTACCTCGGTTTCGTTGGTTGACAGTAAGGTAAATCCCACTCGCGTCGGTGTGAAAACAAAAAAAAACCAACTTAAATATTCAGCAAGATTTCGAAACAATTAAAATACATTTTAAACCACAACAGTAACCGGTGTATATGCAGGCCGCTTAAAATTAAATTATCAATATTCTTGATGAACGCGGCCCGTGAGGTAGCAGTTTAAGTACTGTTAGAACCCGCCGACCACTTACTGGACATTTGAATGTCTTACCCTTTTAATCGTTTTTAAATGTCGATTTATTGATTCGTGTAATTAATAAAACTTAAATATTCAGAATCAGCGTTTGTTGATCTATATGATAAATGTTTTTTGAGGAATACTATTTTTCGCTTATGTTCCTTATTATTTCTTACTGTCTATTGACTAATGTAAAGGGCCACTGTACAAACATGCAGATATTACAGATAATATTATCTCCTCGTAAATGTATAGTATTGTATAGCTGTTGGGATATAAAATTGCTTACTTGGCAGTCGTGTTAGAGTGAGACGGCAATAGTGGAACCTTTGTGTACAGTAGCGCATTCCCCCCACCCTTTTTCCATACCCAGATCTCGTTCAGGCGTTCGTTAGTTTACTAATAAATGTAACCTTACATCGTGATATAATTAATCTAGATATTAACAGAAGTGTTATTTCAATAACCTATCTCTTACAAACATCCTAAATAATAATACCGTACTTAGTAATTATTTTTTCAAAAACCCATTTCGAAAATCCTTAAATCCCGTTTCATTGTTTTGACCGTGTGATATGTGGCGTTAGAGGAAAACACAAAGAAAATTAATTATTTCCCTTCCAGCACATCAAAGCTTCAACCCACCGCAAGTCTCGCATTACCTTAACAAGGGTTCTCAGTTCTCAATTCTCTACATTATGGGAATTTCACAAAAACCTGTTTCAATTCCCTTGTATAGCTTTCCCCTACAATGGGCCACTGTCCACTCACTTTAAACCGGGTAAACATTGGACAAATCGAGAAGAATCGAACCTCGTGCCAGGGCTCGACAAACATTTATACGTTTGTTTTTTGTAGTCAACAATTCACGGACGGATGATGCTGAGTCCGACATTCCATAAAACCCGAAATGCTTCGAATAATGCCCAAAGAACAAGCTTTTCTACTTGTCTCTCAAAGGTCCTTAACCCCTTCCGTGTGAAAAAAAACCACACTGAGTAAAATTGATTAACTACTATTGTGATGTTTACTTCGTAGAACTTGATACCAGGGGTGTGACATTGCCTTTTTTACGATTTCCCCGAACTCAATTTGTTTCATGGTCGGATATTACAAATTCCATTTTTTTGTAAATTATTTTACTTAGAATGCTGAAAGTTTTTTCAAAAAGAACAAGGGTTAAAGGTGGTTCTTATTCTGAGTATCGTTTGTAAGGCATGTTTTTTCAAACTTAAGCTTTTACGACTTACATATTTAGAAAGCTACAGGATTTGAAGAAAAATATTTTTTTCTTGTACAAAGGATATTTTGACGAACTAAAGAAAATCCTTCATGAAAATATCTACACGGTTCTGGTCCCTAGTTAGTCTAGCTATCTTACTGCAATCTTCTTCCATACTCTCAGTACAGTAGTCCATCTCTTTCTCTATTAGCACTTGCTTAGGATTGTCGGTGTCTTGCCATCTGGCATTCTTTTCGAAAGTCTGCACATTGCAGATTATTTGGGACCTACAGAATCTAATTTTCAGGTCTTCGAGTTCATGGTTTGTATTAATTCTTTATGTACTCTCGTTTTCTTCAGTAGTTCAATTCAAACATACTGCTGATTTGGTATTATCATTAGTTAGGCAATCTCACAACGGTTTTATTAGCTTATACCCTCGTAAAAGTGAACTTGGGTAAAACTAATGCAAAGCATTTGTAAAAATCATTAAATTTCTTTGTATGAAACGATCTAATCTCGATAAATTAGTTTTAATTTTGAAAATGGCAATTAAAATATTTTTTTAAGACGCTTGCCTGGATTTTTCAAGCAAAAGTTTTTGAAAATGATGACAAATTCAAAGCAAACCGAAGAGTTCATTGGAGATAGCTGGAATCACAACCGAAATTAATATTTTTAGTAATAATACTTTAAAAACACGCAGCAGAATTTAAATTCTTGGTTAATTACTGAATTATTTTACCACTCTTCGCGAGATTAAATTATATCTATAAAATTTTTAGCTGCGGTTGAATTTTAAAGAAAAAATTGATATTTTTGTAAATGTCAAAGAGTTCTTGTTTAGCGTGCGAGGGGTTAACATGTCGCTGTTTTCGATAAAACACGTCTCTGCAAATATTTGCCGTGGAAATCGATGTCTCTTTTTTCCATCAACACGAAACGTAAAGTAGACAATGGCGTATAAAACCTGTTAGGGGAAGAGAATAAAAAGGTTCTACGTAGGCAGAATAGCGGGTAGTTAAAAGGTTTTTGCCAAATCTCACAGGGAACGGACAAATAAAGCGTTTCAGTTTTTTTAGTGCGTAGTTATTTTGGGACTCGACACTATTAAACGAAGCATATTGTTTGAAACATTCTTGAAACGGATTCGTGCTCGAATATGGTATATTAAAGGTCTTTATTTATACCTGAATTCGACTGTTCGTTTTCACTTTGATCTAGTTTATATTTGACGGGTACTGAAATTCTCACAGATTTGTTCTTCAGAATATCAATCACACTTGACACTTATTCCTAATGGCCTTAGGGTTATGAATGCGTTGGAGCACCGCCATCTGTATTAATACAGGCATTGCTGTAGAAAATGAACTGACAGCTACATAGATCTGTTGTCGGACTTTTGCTCTGGGTTTAGCAGGGTTTGGTTCTTATCCCTTTTCTAGCCTATACTAACCCAGTACAAAACTCCGAAAACAGGTCTCTTTAATTGGCTGTTCATTTTCTACAGCACGGCCTGTATTAATTAAATATGGCGGTGGTTGGAATAAGTTTTGAAGATTTGATTTTGAGTATCTGAAATTGAAGTCTAATTGTAATATGTAATTACAGATTTTAAAAAATTATTTCTTTCATTTGATCGCAACATGTCTTCCTCGGGCGTCCTCGACTTCTTCTACCACTCAATTCCACGTCATAGATTATTCTTACACCTCTTTCTTCGTTCATCACATCCACCACGTTTTTTCTCGTAGGATAATTCTTTGCACAGTAATTTCTCCTTAATACCACGCGAGCGAGGCCGCGGGTAAGAACTAGTAATTTATATTTTCAATTTACGTTAAGAACAATGTTATTTTATCGAACGTCAATGATGGGCGAGTTTGCTTAGAAGAAATAATATTATCATAATCGTTGTGTATGTGAGGGGGGTGTATTGGCTCGCAGTTACAGAACTGTACAATTTTAAGTTTTTTGGTGTTTATATTTGTAAATGCCTCAGACCCATTAATCTAGAGATTCATATGATTTGAATACTAATACTTAGTATATTTTTACCCACAAGCTTGTTTATGTCCTGTTTGTGTCTCAAATAATTAAGTACTTCATTTACTTGACCGTGCCATGTCTTCATAAGTCCCCGACATTTTGAACCATTCACTTCCACGTCATATATTAACCATACACTCGTTTGTTCGTTCCTCACAAACGCCTATATTTACCACACATAGTAGATATATGATTCACTTGATCGTACCAGGTCTTCCTTGAGAATGCTCGACGTCTTCTACCATTTAAGTCATACATTTTCCTTACACGTCTTTCTTTGTTTATCACGTATACCATATTCTACCATATATATTTATTTTACTCCAGCGTTCCCACTTGAAAAATTGTACGTTATAATAGCATGACTCTAGAGCATATCGTTCAATTTTTTTATTGTTTATTGATTCATACATGCAGAAAACGTGCTTTAGAGTTAAGATAGGTACCTATTAAAAAGATTAAGCCAACTCTACCGCTGCGTTCTGGAAACAATACAAAGATAAAAAGAGTCACGCAAGAACAAAGAAGAGTAGCATTATACCCGTGACGTCTTCACTTTCCGGTTCTGGGCACAGGGGTGGGTAACCAAAATTTCCATTCGCACCACCTACTCGTTAAAGTAAAGTTTACGCGAATTTACGATGAGCTGGCGGCCTGGAAAAGACCCCTGTAATCTGCCCAGCCCTACCCATCGGGGCTAGGAGATCACACCTGGAAAAGGCAAGCTAAACCTTTTGCAATTTTGACAGAATTTGTGAATAAAGATGATTTGCTTTCAACAATGGCTAAGAGAAAACCATGCTCGTTTTCAAATTAGGTGAAACTTATTGGTATGTAATTTAGTTAAATCAAATGACTGATTACGAAAATGTATGTATGAAAAACCACTGCACCAAGGAGAAAATATGTTTACTAAAAACCTATTGGGTTTTCCTGTGTTACAATGATACAGGCTTAGTAATAATTGTATAAGAATTTCACCGCGAATTTAGTTAGTTTGGTTATGGATTGTTATGTGTGCTAATTAAAGCAATGCACTACGTCGTGTAATATTTTAAATTGAGCCGCTATCAATAACAACCCTTACGTAGATGGCGAGAAGGTTTAAATTCCCGCTTAACACCAAGAACAAAACATGGCAAAAAAAACTTTTGTGGATGTTCAGGCATAAATATTTAATTTTTTTTCGATAATTTTATAAATAAATTAATTTGCCACATTATACAATAAAATCATAACCGAAAATGGGTTCGTAAGAAGGAGATTTTGAACTTTAAAGCAGTTTTCATAGGCCTTTACTTTGTTTTTTTCTGGGCTTATAAAAAGACTTATCTAAAAAATACTCAATTATTTCAAAGGCCTTGTATTCTACTCGCAGTATTTAATTAAAGCATCTGAAACATTTCTAGGCGACCAAATTTTCAAACCAAAAACACATGATTTTGCATTAGTACGTATGGCATCGCCTTGAACAGTTTCTTTTAAACAATTTGAAGATTTTTATTTGTTTCAAAAAAATTGTTATTTAATTGAATTTTCACTAAAACCAAAATGCCATTTATAGCAGCCAATACGTCGAACAAATAGCTTTTTAATGTAATTTTAAATTATAATTGTTTTACAATGTCGATCTAATAAGTTCAATGTATACATTTATGGAACATGTTTTGTATTACTTTTACACGAGTTATTCTCAATTAGGGAGGTATTAATTAACAGCAGAAACATATCCACCGTGGTTTGGTAAAACCCTTCAATCCACAAAATGAAATCTTTAAAGCAGCTAACCTGCATAGTTGGATTGCGGACTTTCTGAGGGGAAGAACAATTCAAACCGTGGTTGACGGCTCTTCTTCCTCACCGCACCAAATCAATGCGGGGGTGCCACAAGGATCTGTGCTGTCTCCGACGCTGTTTTTATTGCACATCAACGATCTCGTTGAATGTGCACCAATTCACTGCTACGCTGATGACAGCACCGTTCACGAGGGTTATCTTTTTGACAGGCCCCCTTCCACCTATGATGTCCGAACAGCTCGGGAAGTTTTGAAGCGAAAAATTGACCACCACCTAGAGATGGTTCGTGCCTGGGGTAAGGCCAACTTGGTCAGTTTCAACGTCTCAAAAACCCAAGCGTGTCTGATTTCGGCAAAGAGGGAGATCAATGACTGTCTGGTGCAATTTGATGGGAGCACTCTCCCCAATAAAGACTCCATTGAAATGCTTGGAGTTACTATATCAGACCAGCTCAAGTATCGGGGATCCATAGAAGCCCGAGTAAATCAGGCCTCCAAAAAGTTGGGCGTCTTGTACAGGGCTAGGAGATTCTTCAACAGTGACCAGCTGCTGACCCTGTACAAGTCTCAAGTCCGCCCAACTATTGAATTTGGGAGCCACCTTTGGGCTGGTGCCCCAAAATACTTGATAAACCTGCTTGAGTCTGTGCAAAGGAGAGCGATCCGTCTGATTGACAATCCGTTGTTAACAGACCGATTGCCTTCTCTGATGCATAGACGCAATGTAGGCATGCTGTGTCTGTTCTACAGGTATTTCAATGGAGCCTGCTCCAAGGAGCTAGCAGCATTGATTCCTGATGCACCGGTGCACGTGCGCGAAACTCGACGGACACGAGCTGAACACCCGTTCACGGTTGACGTTGGCTTCATGAGAACGGGCCGTTTTTACGACTCGTAAGTCTTGTGTAAGTCGGCTCGTATGTGGAACGGGCTACCGGCGTCTGTTTTTCCTCCCTCCTATAATCCGAGCCTCTTCAAGGCCCGCATTAACAAGTCCCTTCCTACAGCCCCTGCCTTGCTCCGCCTCACAACGCCGCCCAATCGGGTGGTGACATAGTTCCCCTGTCTGTGCACTGCACGGGCAGGGACACTCTTGTGAGGTGTCACATAAAAAAAAAAAAAAAAGAATATTTACAAATTCGTAAAACTAATTAAAAAATTTTACACGAAAGTGGCTATTTTTTTCTATTAATAATTATGATATATTTTTTTGGGTTAACCAAAAACACAATTTCTCGAAATGACCTTAAAAAAATTGTTTATAAATTTAGTTTTTTTTTGGGATTAAATATGCCTAAATAGAAAAAAATTGCTTACCATATTTAACTTTAAGACTTTTTTATATGGAACCACTGAAGAGTAAATTTCCAAAAAATGTGGGTTTTACGTATTTTTTTTCGATATTTAAAAATAGTCTGTTTTTTCACTAAAAAATTATGTTAACAATATAATATACAATATTCACGTACTTTATTTAAATATTTTTTTTAATTACGAGCGCAGAGCCGTAAAAAAATAATGGTATATTATAACTCCAATTTTGAAAATGACAATTTCAGTAATTTTGTTAGAAATTTTTGGTAGAAACCTACTTTATCGTTGGTCCGAATTGATTTTTCTGGATGTTCAAATTACCATCATAGATTCTGCACGAATTCTAAAACAGCATGTTTACAAAGTAAAAACTAAATATCACGACGTTTCTACGCGGAGGTAGGCAGATGGGTGGACCACCACACAACTCGCTCTTGGCAAACATTTCTTGCTTCATTGACGTTCACACACCTGTTATTTTATGTGTTTATTTAATATCAACTGTATAAACATACCCACAATAATTTCATGTCACAGTTAAATACGAGCATAATAAAAAATTAATCTATTTTTTTAACTTTTAAATGTTGCATTATATAGTACAATGACATCAGAAAGTTTATAATTATTACAAGCTCTTGCAGGATGTACAAGTAAAAGATACAAATACACACAACATTAAGTCCCCATAAGTTAAATTAATATTGATTGAAAAGATATGAGAGTATAGACCTATTTTACCAACATTCCGTGCAGATGAATAGATCGGTCACCTTAGCGTATGTATTACCAACTTCATGTAATATAGATGCAAGCGAGTATTTGAAATGCTCAGTCATTTTATCGTTACATTTAAACAGGATTATTGATCCTTCGACTGTTCACATAACCTACCGATAGTTTTTAGTACCGTCATCATCAAGAGTCCCCACTGGTCTCAACCATCTGTAGCCAGTAAGGATATGGCATTTGCAATTGGGGTATGTTGCGAGGCCGAAGATAGTGGGAAGGAGAAATAAATGGGGAAGAGGAAGTTGGGGAAGTACCTGGATATTCAGATTTAATTACGAAACACGGACAAAGCAACTTTTCAATTCTAATCGGTGGTTTTACACTAAAAAAATACATAATAATACAATAACTTTAAATTTAAAGAAACCGATGCAGGAATCTCGTTTACGACCACTTACATGACAAGAATTCATGGAGAATTATTTTTCAGACTAGACTATCCTGCTAATATTTTTCATTTTAGCTGCCTGTGCCTTTCCTTGTCTAAATGTATAGGGGTTGTGTAATGTGCTACCTGCGGGTGTGGGAGGCAGTAGATAAAAAAACTCCCAAAGTTACCCTTCCGTCCCGACGATGAAGGATATGTGAGCAGTGGTCCACAATAATCTTATTTAAGTAAATTTTCCAGTTTTATTCGCCCATGGATAACGAGATATCAAATATTCTTCTTGGACTACGTTAGGGGTAGTTTTCTTCAATATTTTTTTAAAATAATCTCCATGATATGTAATTACTAAATAAAATATGACATATGGTTTCGAAGACTATTATTTTGACATAATCAGTCTTATAATGATTCCCTAATACGCCGCTGCAGCGTTGGTATAGCTTTACGGTGAAGAAGGCCGTATACTGCTCGGGTTACAATCTTAACTCATGATAATATATTCATGCAAGATTTTTCGAGACTGGCACCACTTTGTTTCGATTTTTAAAACACGTTCATTTTCGAATTTCGCGTTTAGTTGCTAACTTAACATTTATTCAGATGACATTTGTGATTAGGACAGATCTGATGCTGGACACTGCGATACTGTCCGAAACATTGACTACAGAAGGAAGTAACGCCACACGGGAAAATACCCCAAAAATAAATCACTTTAATACTTTTGGCCGTCAGTCATTTGTGATATTATTGACCCGGTCTATTTTGAATTGCTTCGAAAATCGGACAATTCGATTATGCATCCCGTATTTGCTTAGGTAAATCGATTTAAAATATTCCTTTGATTAAATGGGTGCAAATGGGTATAACTGTTTTTTTTACGTTTTCATTGCGTGACCAATCGATATTTGTCACCCAGATTTTTAACAAAGTCCGCGATCTTCGTCTTAATATTACGGTAATACTTTTTTAAACATATGGATATGGCGGTTTAAAAATCTGTTAATGTCTAATATTGTCGTTTTACGGCCGGTATACGCAGTACGCATGCGCGTGATTATGAGTAACGTTTTCTTCTATCCCGTTCTGATCCCCCGTATTAACTATTATGTCTCAGGTATGAGCTATACTCTCGTGGCTTTGCCTATTTTACCAAACCACTCACCATGGATTTCCAATGGGTATGGTGAATACGCTAAGCTATAAAAATAAGTTGTGTGTGAGAATATCATTATGCATTCAATACCATTTTGTCATATAAAACACTAAAAAATTAGACCTAAAAATATTGCAGTTATTTAGAATAATGATTAGCTCACTTTGTTAAGTATGTTGCCAACCGAAAATAGTATGTTGGACTGGAAATTTCAAACAAAGGATGAAAATATTTTTAAGAGCAAATTTCCTTGTGACAGAATTTTCTGTTGTTTCGTAAATAAACAAACAAAAAAATCTACTCTTTTAATTTATAATGTATATTTTCTATTAAAAAAAATTTATCCCATTTCTACCTCGACTATTCAAATCAAACAATTTTTTCTGTAATTTTATTACGAACCCCCCTAAAATCACACATTCTAAAAAAATACCTTTTCACACCCTTATATCCTAATAAAACATCCCCGGACCAAATCAGGCCTGAGATTCTTACGGCCAGCGATTCCGGAGCAAATTTGCCAGCCTTTTGCGTTTGCAGCTTAAGTTTGCAAAGGAGAATTTTCCAGTTTCCTGGTGACTTTGCGAAGGTTTTTTGCTCACATTTTCCGATCAGCCTCTGGAGCGTACATTCAGACCGAGCTTATTCTGAACTTTGTGTATGGTACTAGATTGAAACATACTGGAAAAGTGTTAGGTTCTGGGAATTTTCCGGTTTATTTTCTTATGTGTTAAGTTCTTTGTACTTTCTTTTATAATTTATTTAACAGCCTCTCGTTTACGCTTTGTTGTGCTGGTGTAAATTAACAAATTTAATACGATTATTTAGTGTGTGGGTTTAAGGGAAAAAAAAATTCTTCATGAATATTTACTGAATTATACTGATGAAAATATTATAAATTTTTCACAAGAATTAAAATTAATTAAAATGTAATAGGTGAATTTACACTTTCCTCCATCATTCATTTTTTTAAATCAAAACCTTGCATAGCTTCAAATAGCTTTATCGACATGTGTTTAGTGACTAGATCTGACTAGCCAAGTGTATTACATCATTTCTTTTCACCTTCCTCTTCCATTTTCTCTGCTCCCACTTATTTAGTTATTTCATCCTCCCAGTTAAAACCCTAATTTATACAGTAACACATAAAAAATTAAATAGCTTTTATCTAATAATTTGATCTTTTTAACAGTAATTGCAAAGCCATCAAATAAACAAAAATGTTAATGAAAGAGGGCAATTATATAAGAGCTAAACGAACGATCCCATCACTTAATTAAAGGAAAAAGCCACGCCTATATTAACTTTCTGCTGAGTAAGACTTCGTAGCACTAATAAAACCCTATAGTAATGTTACTTTTATCACTAATGACGCCAATATTCCTTTATGAAACAAACTGACTTCCCAAACTAACCATCAAAACGTATGCCTTGCCATTTTCACGTATCAATTCGGATCCTTACGTTTATTTCAGATTTTTCTGCCGAGTCTTTTTGTCGATTTCTTCGTTGACTCCTTCATTTTCATTCCTTTGAATTCGTTCCGCAATACGCACCGCTGGGTACATAAAATCAAATCGGCACTCTTTATGCCGATCAATGTCGATTCAGTTGTTTGTTCGTAAGCTTTAGCCCATCTCTGGCAACTGTAGCACGAACGGCACCTGTCCAAGAGAATGGCACTATTGGGAATATTAGTTGTAGTTAGCACGGAGCTTTCCAATACAATGAAATTATGAGAACAGATATTGGTTACTTAATGGTGTCATTTTCGGCTGCAGAAGTGACTGACACTTTTGCCATCATTGCGTTAGGCAGGACCCTTAGAACTCTGAAGATGTCAAGCAAATTTCCATTTTCGTGTCGTAGTTTCAATAACGTTCAACAGTTTGATAGACGGCGGTAAAAAGTATTTAAAAAATGCAAGCTGCGCTAATCTTCAGAGACTTATTTTCTCACACTATATAGTAGACATTTAATAGCATCGAAAGAACGTACAAAAAAAATCACATATTGTTTTAAAACCGAATTAGTTTGCATTTTGTTTCATAGACTGATTGTGTATGTATTTTAGTTTTAAATCACATTAGAATGTTTCAACCGTAGTATTTTTTTTAATCGTTTTTTTCTAAAAAAAAGGTGTTTTATTCTCTATTTTTACTTACACCGTTTATATGTTTTTTTAAATATTTAATTAAAATACTTATCTTCTTAAAAAGTGAACATAAAATACACATTTTTGTTTTCCGCCACTGTTTATTAAAAATTTAGTTGCCAACCTGAATGTATATTGATTAAAGCTTCAATGCTAATATTTCAACCTCTTATAAAGCTTGAATATTTTTTATATACTGTATCCATAATGAGCTACACGAATATAGGACGTTGAAAATCACACCTAGAAGGAAAAAAAATCAAGACTTCGAATTTCAACACTTCTGGCTATACAACTTTAAAATGACGTTCCTTCGATCTATATATTATATTAAAAAAATTAAAAAAATAATTTCATTTTTTAATTTATTCATGTTCTCCATAAAATGGTTATCCATTAATATATTACGGAATAGATCCCAAGTTTATGTAATTAAAAGTTTGTTCTTGTCAAAAGATTGAGAAATACTGCTGAACTGTCGGTAAGTGTAGAAAATGTGGATGGTCAATGCAGGTCAATAAGCAGTTGAGTCGCTCTGTTGATTGGCGTAAGGTTTAGGATTTAAGGTGTTTAAATCTAGCATTCCTGTAAAGGACAAGCATTGGTATAGGAATGGATAGCACATATAATAGACAGATGATTCATAAACCGCATATACATTATATGGAGCATTAAATTTCAACTCAAGAGAAATACAGAATAATGATATCGTGTCAGAAAAAATTGATAAAATAACATAATGTTTGATCTGCTTTCTCCCTACCTATGGATGTCTAATGCGATAAAGAAATAAAATTAAAGGACCTATGTTCTTCTCTTATTTGTAAACCCAGCAAGGCTGAAGGAAGTCCTGATTTTCTTGCACGGCCGAATTGCTCACGTTTCCGCTCTATATCGAAAGTAGACTCGTAAGCCTGTGTTCCAGTAATAATATAAACCTCCCTACATCGTCTCTGGTGCTAAAATAAAATACCCGGTAGACTTTTCTTATCTCTTTGCTACGTAAGTTAATCTATAAGTGCGAGTTCCACGTATTACATACAGCTATAGTTTCTTGGTTTGAATGATCCTGATTTTTGTGTTTGGTTTTAATAGTTGAAGTGGAATATAATCGATTCATTTTACAATCATTAAATATCAATTTAAGAGTGTGGTCTAATTTGGAAGATGTAATTCGGAGGAGAATAATATTATCAGTAAATACAAAGAATTTAACTTGTGTAGGTTTGTAGTTTTGTGACAGAAAAGATTGATTTATAATAAGTGGCATTGACCTACAAATTCGAGACCAAAAAGATTTCAAAATTTCATATTACAAGTTTTTGCTATTGCATGTACACCAGATCTCTACTTTGCAGTCAAGATTTTTTTATGAATACAGCTCAAAGTTTGTGCGATAATTATAATGTGATAATATTAGCATAATACAGTGTGAGGATAAGTACATGTGTCGTTTCAACATCCCTATTTACTCAGATGCTGAAGCTGTTAAATGCGATGATTTAATTAACTTATAATGTTGCGAAGGTTCGTAAATAAGTCAGGATACTGAAAATACCATGAAACTTACATTGAACTGAATAGGATTGTACTTAACCTTTAATGAAATGATTTTCAGTTTTCATTAGGCAACTTTCCTTTCCTACGAGCATAAGAACTACAAACTCTTAAATATTATGTCCTCTTCCATTTCCTTTAGCATTATTTCCTCGCAGGCGGAGATTCTAAAAATTACGACATCTCTTATTGCAAGCACTAGTCCACACCTGCTCGGAGTTCTTCTAGCTGGGACTTGTATTTCTTTCTTCGCTTTCAACCCTAAAGGACCAAAATATGCTGGAAAAACTAAATGATAACTACTTGTAAAAAGCATTAACTCTGTAGCTAGCGATAATTTACAATATAAACACATATTTTTTTTTTACCACTTTATTTTAATTACACTCAACTAGTTTCAGAAGTACCCTTCCTTAATTAATTAACTAAATAATTGTTCAATTTTTTTTACATAACCTTACATTGTGTTGTAAGTTGAATCAGATTTTTTGAATAAGAGTTTTGTGGACGATTGATTGAGTTACAAATTTATTAATTTTTAGTTGAATAATTTGCTCCTAAGCACAATTTACTGATTTACTTAGGACGGGTTGTTTCGGATAACTTGAAAAATTCATCAAATTTCAATGTTCATTTTCAAGTTCTGTGAAAGTCTTATTCAAGTTTTGTTATTATATCATTATAGGCTAGTTGCTTCACAGAAATTAAATAATAACAAAACTTGAAAACATCTCTCACAGAATTTGAAAATTTACTTTGAAATTTGAATAATTGTTCAAATTCTCCGAAACAACCCGTCCTAAGCCTAATTACTTTCCATATACCAACTAGAAATACTACTACGGTGATTCAATCTAATTTTATATTTGTATGTCTTTCTTGACTTTGAATTGGGTTTTTATCAAAACTATTTATATTACGCATGTACGGGGGCAAACAAATAATTTGTCGGCATTACTTGCAAAAGTGTATTTTCACAAAATAATTACATTAACGTCAACTATGTACGCGTAGATTATAACTTAAGTTACGTTTAACCATATTTGCAAGAACAATATCAGGACTGAGTCATTTAGATATTTGCTTGTACCTAGATTGCATGCATTTAGCAAAACTTTCTTAGAAATAGTAGAAGGGTTCAACTTCATGGAATTTAGTTACAAGAAGGCTATAATAAAATATCTCGTATATAAATATTAATGTTTGTTTTTATTATTATTTTGAATGTGTTCTTTATTATAATTTGTTAACAAGTTTTACCACTTTAATAATGTTTCAATAAATTATTGGATACGTCATATGTTTATCATAATAAGTATAATAATAAATAAATAATTCAAGGCGAATTTATGATTCGCACGTGAATAAAATACGTGACACATGATACGGAAAGTCGTGGCATGGTCATGTGAATAAAATAATATAATCGGTGTAATAAAATAATCGGTTCATTTCAAATATCGAGTAAAAAAGTGTATTTCAGAAGTTGTGGTAATGTGAATGAAGCAGTGTGTATTGGATTTTGTGAATTTCTAACATATTTGCCTTCTCCAGTGTGTGGGTACATTACGAATAGTTTGGAAATAACATTTCAATAATAATAAAATTAGAAAAAATAAATTTGTAAGAAGTTTGAAACCGTTCAAAAAAATCAAGATATAAAAAAGGACGAAATGAATTTTGTGCTAAAATTATTATGAAACCTAACCAGAGGATATTTTTTTGTAAAAAAATGAATTATTAATTAACACTAAGTGATACAATTTTATATATTTTTACTACCAAACCATTTCTTATTGTTCCAGGAGTTGATACTTATTAACAGTAAAAAACAAACCTCTTTTAGTAATGGGTAGTTCTCACATTTGATAGCCATAGCTCTTTATTTTTTGTTCTGCTCCTTACGGGTTTACGGCAAAGGCACTTTATAACTTTGTTGGGGATATTCCAAAGTTCTCCCAGTACTTCTATCCAGTCCCGCCTCGCCAAGTTATCTCTCCATAATGCAATTATAATAATCCTGGATGGTAATATGCATTGTAAATATTGTAACACAGATTGTTCTACTATCCGGTGTTTCATAGCGGATCCTTAATCCGTGCTTATTTTTTGTTCTCCGTTCGTGAATGGCACAATTTCACGATTTGATAACGAAGTAAGACATATATTACGGAGGTACCTACGGAAGTCATATTTTGTTATATTTTTATCGCAATATTTGACACTTTGACACTTGACAAGAAATTAAACATTCTATCTTTGAGTTTTTTTGACAACTTTAATCATGTAGATGTTATATATCTTATATCGTCATACCTTAGAATAAGCGGAAATCATGCTTTAAAAAAAACTGGTTGTAGTGATTTTACCCATCTACCGAAAACAAATTTCACAGTGAAATTCCACAACAAATTAACGGCACAATTATAAAAAACAATGTGAAAAGCTTAATTATATATTTTCGTGACATTGCATAAGTTTATATTATAAACATATAAACATGCTAATTTCTTTTTAATTTTTTTTTACTACAGTTACAGAAATAAAAATATTACACTTTCTAACTAAATATAAGCTATATAATATTAATAAACACACATAACAATAATAATCAATTTAATCGGTTGGCTAGAATGTGATGTGGTATATTCCTGGGTTGTTCTGCATTTAATGCGAAAAATTATTACCTAAAGAACTTTTAATGTTCAAAATTTTAACTGATTATGGGAACTGAGCTATAAAAGTAAGCACAAAAATGGTTTTATTTTTACAATAATTCTATATTTGAAAAGAGTATTTTTTTTTAATTATTGACAGATCTAGATATAAATGTGAATTACTAAGGACGGATTGTTTCAGAGAATTTGAACAATTCTTCAAATTTCAAAGTTGATTTTTAAGTGCTGTTAAAGATTTTTTCATGTTTCAGTTCTGTCAAGCAACTAGCCCATAATGATATAATAACAGAACTTGAATGGGACTTTCACAGAACCCGAAAATGAACGTTGAAATTTGATGAATTTTTCAATTTCTCTGAAATAACCCGCCTTATAATTTTTAAAATTTAATAATGCTGTTCATTCGAAAGGTAAATTTTTGATGGTCTCTATAATAATATTTGTTGAAATGCAATGATACTGTGACAAATATTTTGTAAATACTGTCAGTTTTGCAAATGCTACAATTATAATACCCCGTGATTCAAAAATTAAAAAGTTACCAGTGGCTGATATCTAAAAAAAGTGAAAATGGTTGAATCTTTTTATATAGGTAAGTAGCAAAAATGTGCTCCGCAAAAATGCTCCGGACAGTTAGGAGCAGTTGGGACGTGCTGTTCCTTCGAGGAAACCTACAAATTAAATACGAATTATTTTATTTGAAATTATTACACGAATTCGAAATAGAAGCAAAATATTTGGTTGCTACTATCCTCTTCAGTTCGAAATTCGAAAGGTTGAACTTTATTTATTTGCGAAATTCCAAAATAATCTTGTTTTTGTCAAAAAAAAAAACACATTGAAGTGTACAGCGCATTCATACTCGCCGTCAATGCGATTGTGAGCGGAACCAAAATAAACGAAAATTCACAATCTGACATGCCATCACGGAAACTGAACATCCACCCTTCACGTGCTGCGTCACCCGAATGGCACTGGGTGACCACAACATACAATCATTACATGACTTTATACTTACTTTCGTTATTAGTAAATATTTTAAATATATCACATTACGAACAAAATAAAAAAATAATCTCACTGGACAAGTTTTAAGCCAATCATTCATTATTTATGGTGCTTACTTTATCGTTGAGCGCTCAAAATTTTAGAAAATTGATAATATTTAATGAACAAACCATTCCTTTTCTTTTTTTTATAGCACACCAGAGTTTCACTGTCTGAAATCTGGTAGCGTAGTCCCTTTCACACAGTATGTTTTTGATCAAATCAAAATTAATAAAACATGTTAATTTCACGATGATTCCTTTACAAATATCACAATAAAAGTTTCTTACTATCTACCAATACATCTAATCACATAAAACCTTATTCCATTCTGGAACCTTTAATCAGATGCTGGCCATTCATAATACAAGGCATTCAGATTCACCCCAAAATAAATATAAACGTACCTGTGTCCCTGTGTAAGAAGGGTAGGTCGGGGGCAACGGGCGCGCGGGGTAAGTTGTAACGCAAAAAAAATTGTTCGCCCAAATCGAAATTTCCTTTCATTCCTTTTACGTCCCCCTTCTACCCTCGGCACAAAGATGTCGCCCGGCACAACATGACGCGCGGAAGACATTTCTCAAATGTAACCAAAACATATCAATGTCTCCGTTTCCCCGATCTCCCTAAATAGCATCATTTCGCTGGGGGGATATTGCGATGTACTCCCAGTTGTTTTGACTTGTGCCTATCTTGGCAGAGTTATTTCTGGAAGTACATGTTTGATTTCACTTTATTATTATATATGAGTTTGCTTGTATATTCCTGCGAATTAGTTACACCTGTGATTTTGCTTTGAATGCGTAATATTATAAGAAAAAGTGGATTGAATTCAAAGAGAAAGGTTAAATTTGGAAAAAAAAAATAATTTGAACTAATTTACTATTTATTCCTCACATGGCTTTTATATTTTAACTTTATACAATTAGTACATTAATACAAAAAAAAATACAAAATTTGTAATTTTAAATATTTGTAACAAAATATTTAATTTAATTTTTTTTTAAATCATCTTATTTATTTTCCGCATTAAATATTTATTTTATTTATTTATTTATTTCATTCAAAATACAGTTTTTACATAAAAAGCATACTCTGCACATCTCACTAGGTCATTCCTGTATCAAGATGTGCAGCTTTACAATAATATCATTTAAAAAAATACATATATGTAAATTTAAAATAATAACAACATTAAATTAAATTTAAACCAAAAAAGAAAAGTTTATGACACGGACGTTTCGAGACCGGTAGACAAAAATAAACAAAATTTTAGTAACAAATGTATGAAAAAAATAAAAACAAAAAAGTCAACAAAAGAAGCATTATTAAGTAAGTTGGCAACAATAATATTCTTCTGTTAACTAAATAAAACAATAATAATTCTATTCGTATATTATGCCGTACATTAGAGACTAAAAAAACTTTTAGAGCCAAAAAAGAGACTTTACTGCCTTGTAATATACCTTTAAACCTTTTGATATAATAGTTTCAAGTCAGTTTTTGTTCATAATTTGAAAACTACGCAATAATACTTAATTTATTGACTATATTTACTGTTTTGTGAGGTTCTATATTTTACGTAGTATTTTGATGTAGTAATTTGTTTTGTTTCTATAATAGAACATCGCTGTGATAACACACACTATTTTTTGACACTGAATAAAGTTTGCGTGCCAAACGATTGCTTACTTTTATTAATGTTATAGAAGTTGCGGTTTCTGAAATAAAATGAATTGTTTTATTAAAAAAATTAAATGATAAATTTTTAAAGCCCACCCTAAAAAGGGGTTACTAGGATCAATAAAACAAAAATTGAATCCAACCTTTATGCTAAGCATTCCACATTCTCCCCAGATAACGGCCAAGACATTTTTTCAATCTTGCAGTCACCACCGCCTAGTGCGTTTTCTCGATTTGCAGTCGGTATAAACCTGTACCTTTCCCCAGTCAAAATCTACTTCTAAGTTTACAAGGGGGCTTTGTTGGATTATACAAGTCAAAAAATAAAGAACGCAGCTTTAATAAAACATATCAAAACGATTTTTCCCACATTAGTGATATACTAGCTAACGTGTACCCAGTTTTCCTGGGGGTTATCCTTAGGAGATAGACATATACCATCGCTGATGTAGGTTTATTTAAGATATACAATTCGTTAGTACATTATTTTGATGTATCTCCAAGTTTAACCAGCAAGTAAGCCCCCCAGTTTTTTTTTTTTTAAACTTGATTACAAAATATCGACTTTTCTCTACTAATAATCGGACTAATAACGGGACTCGAGTCCCGTTGGCGTCATGTATCTTTTATCAGGAGATTTTTCAATGTGGATGAGTGTTTCAGGCGAATAATTATTGCTTGTAAAAAATAATTGTTACCCTTTGTGCTATGCATAAAAAAATCTTGTCTTAAACATTAGTTTACCAAAAAAAAAAAAAATAATATTTGACAAGTTCAAGTATTTCACCTAAAAATGTAGACAATTTGTCTCGACGCCATCTAGTGAGAGAGTTAGCACTTACAATGCCTTTCTCATATAAAATAAAGTTGGTTGTTTTCAGGTGAAAAAATGTAACAAGCAGTAATTGTTGAATGAAACATTAGTATATATTGAATTATTTCGCGGATAGGAGATAAGCCGCCATAGCTCAGTGGTCAGAGCTGTCGACCGGAAATCGAAGGGACACGGGTTCGAGTCCCGTTGGCGTCATGTATCTTTTATCAGGAGATTTTTCAATGTGGATGAGTGTTTCAGGCGAATAATTATTGCTTGTAAAAAATAAATATTCAAGAACCCTATCAAAATCCATTACATAGTTTAAAAGAACTAAGCGCACAGACAGACACGGATAGCGACTGTATTTTATACTTTTTAGAGTTTATGCATATATAACATGCATCTTTTTTGACAATTTTTCGATTATTTTTTATGGAATGAAATTCTGTTATGGAGAGAATACATAGACTGAGCAATGATGTACATATGTCGTTGATATTTTCGATTTAAATTATGTCACATTTGAAACCAAATTAGTTCAGAACTGTTTAATTAATGTCAATAACGAGTAATCATAATTTGTGCAAATCCTTAAGTATTCAAAAAATATATATTTTTATTAATTTTATAATGTTTAAATTTAATTTATGATCAATATGTAAAGGACCAATAAGGTGTAAATAAATAAATAAAAAATAATTCACAAATGGCATTCCGATGCATTTTTGAATAAGAATCAAATAGTAAATAATGACAGCATTGTATTTGTATAGCTATTTCGGGTAAGAATATTTATGGCATGGCAACTTAATTACTTTTTACCATTTATTACCAAATCTGTCGATCCATCAACATATTATTATGTTTCAATGGTTCGTAATGTTTTAATGGTTTTGCGTAAAAGGATTAATGTTTATTTATTTAAAAAATGACACTTCCTCTAAACGTGTTTCTTTCATCGTATGAGCTTTAAATTGAAATGGTGAAATGTAAACGTCATATAAAGGATCGCGTCGATAAAACAGAATTCCCCTTTCTTGTATATTGTAGATTGTTACAAGGGAAAGAATCAATTCTCTGTATTTGTACTGGCAATTGAATTTTAACGGTGTTTCTTTGCGTTTTAAGATCAAGGTTTGTGCGTGAATATGGATTGTTTTTCGAAAGGCTTGTTGGCAGATGGGAAAATAATAACATAATATTATCAGAGTTTTTAAAATTGAGTCGAAAACTAAACCTATCAGTATGACTGGATGGAGTGTTGAGGAGAAGAGGTGAAGGTTGGATATTATATATATATATATATATCTGTTCGCAAAACACTGGGCGATACTGAGAGTACCTACCACTCTGGAAACTAACTCTTTGTAATTAAATATTAAATGTGTTTTTTTATAAATACCATTTGTATTTACTCATTACTTTTACACTGTTTCTTTGTATATACCATTTGCAATTACACATTGCTTATACACTATTTCTTTATATATACCATTTGAATTCATAAAAAAACTTAAAAGCCGGTTTCACCGTGCCCTCGTCAGGGCAGATATATATGTATGTTTTTATATTTTAGTTTTGCCCGGGCAAAGTGATATATTTTCCAAAATTGGTGTGCTTGTTGTAATAAAAATGGTTTCATGATAACTCAACACAATGACAATTCAACACACTTTTAAAAAGTGATATAAAGTCATTAGAAACCATGAAAAAAAAATTTTTTAAACCTAACCTAACCTACTTAACCCAGGTAATAAAGTTTTTGTTTCATCACCTTCCATGACTTTATATCACTTTTTAAAGATGTGATGAATTATCATTGTGATGATTGATCCGGTCACCAGTAAAAATAATTGGTGTTCTCAGATTAACCGTCTTTTTTCTGCCAAAATTACAGCACAAATGAATCAAATGAAATGCGTTATAAATTTATTGTTCAATAATAATTTATGTTCTTATTAAATTAAATAATGCATACTTTATATGAAGTGGGCAAAATATTAAATATGAGTCGAAATAGCCTAAAAAAGCTACTTTCTGTAAGCATTTCATTTTATTTTAATTTTTTTCACAATTTTATGGAAAACCAAATACAACAAAAAATTAAAAGGTCTGCCATTCATAATATCACACAATGTCCCGAATCCGTCATATTCAAATTTATTTCCAATGTAACTTTACAACATAAGCCTAGTAGGCAAAAAAATCTATATAGTAGGGGGTTAGGTACATAGCAAGTAAAATGGTTAAATTTGTATTCCGAACTCAACCTTTACAACATTATGTTTAATAGAATTCGCGTAGCCCCTTGGATATGTGAAATTGAATTAAGAAATAAACATGCCCCTTGTCGGACTTGGTATAAATTGAGGGTCCATCATTCGATACATTGAATGGGCGAATTGACCAACTAGTTCTGGGGCGTTTTCGTGCTGCGTGTACGCTGACATCTATAATTTGGAATTTTATAAGACTTTACAAAAATGAAGTGGTACATTTTTAGCATGTAGCTTACTATAGAAACATACACAAATACCTAATGTTAATACTTTTCCTTTTTATAAGGTTTCTACTTTTTATTTATTCTTATTTACCTACAACAAGAGTTATTATGATGTTCAGAATAAAAAAAAACTGTTATTAACGTTGTCAGTCGTATCAATCTAATAATAGTTTTGTTGAAATTGTGTCCATTTATTTAAGACCGTAGTGTAGAAACATTATGGTCTTACTATATCTATCTATATCAAAATATTATCTGTACCTAAATCACTATTTATAAAATAACGCAATAAACTAGTCGAAATGCTCGGTTAATGATGACGACAAAGTTAGAAATATAACGTTCCTTAGCAAAATCAACGACAAAAAAAAAAAAAAATCCGTTAATTTTATTTATAATTCATCAAATTATCACGTCTTACATTAATTTCATTCAAATCTTCTGAGTTTCAATGTGTATAATACTATATCAATCCAAACAAACCAGGCGTCGAGCCGGAAAAACATTTCATTATTTTTGTACACGGGATCTTTTTTTTTTTTTTTTTTTTTATAGTGAATACCTCACAAGAGTCCCAACTGCTCCCGTCTGGAGCCAGTGAGACTATGGCATCCCCAATTGGGGGATGTTGTGAGGCTGAAGGTAAGTGGGGAAGGGAAAGAGGAAGGTGGGGAAGTACCTGGCTATTCAGATCTAGTCACTAAACACGGCTAAAGCCATTTGGAGCAACGTTTCAATTCTAATATAATATAACTCTAATATAATATAACTTTTGCCATTTCAATATTTTTGTTTGACACTCAAGATACTTTTCCGAATACGCAAGCCATTATTACTAATATAACTAACATTGCAATATTTTAATGTTCAACATAGAATTTATGTACTTGTCCGATTAGGGATGTAAATAAAAGTTTTCTCCCTTAGAATCCTTATTTAGGTTATATCGAGTTTCAGCTCTTATTCTAATCCGTTTCTTCTGTAATTCTATTCAATACGAACAGTACGAAAAGACCTTTTCCGATTTCGTAAGAGAGGACAATCATCCCTTTTTAGTACAAAAACCTTCGAGTAATATGATACATTGTAGTAAGGTTTACACAACTTAGAACCTTTATTTTTTGCTAGAAATTCATTAAAGTTTTATTTTATATATATAATTCTTAGTATTGTTGGATTTAAAACCAAATTTACGTTGGTCCGTCTTCTCTTAACATTATTTAAAACTTTTTTCATTTCGAATTGTGTGTTTATAAGTTTATTGAGTATATTTCATGAGTTTGTCGTTTCAAATGTAATACAAACTACCAAATAAAACTGTAACGCATTTAAAGTATTCAATTTAATTATTGAATACAATATTAGCGATTCGTAAACGAAAATCTGAAACAGAAAAATCAGAAAAAGATAGGTCATATCTAGGACTCTAACCTAGGACCCTTGCCTTGCCGGGACACCGCTCTACCAACTGAGCTAATGAGACCCTGTCTCTTTCATGGAAAGGGTCCTGGGTTCGAGTCCTAGATGTGACCGTATCTTTTTCTGTTTCAGATTTTCGTTTAGGAATCGCTAGGAAATCAACATTCGTTAAAAAAAACATAACTTTATTTAAGTTATCCTTGCAAACTCAAGTTGTGCCCTTACATATGACATATATAGCAGAATTAGTGTGTGTGCTATAGTGAAAGGCTTTGTAATGTGTATAATAAATCCAAATTGTTTATCAGCTTTTTCTAAAATATGTTCAATATGGTCCTTAAATAACATTTTAGAATCTAGCAGTACTCCAAGATCTCTGATTGATTCTACTCATTGTAGGGGTACATGGTTTAATTTGTAAATATAATTAGTCGGCTGCTTTTTTACCTGTTAATGTAATAACGTTTCACTTGTATGTATTTAGATAAAGTTGATTGTTATTGCAATATTGTTTAATTTTGCTTACGTATTCTTGTAACAGGTTGCAGTCATCTGTGGAGTCAATAAGTTTATATAATTTCATGTCTTCTGCGTGAAATAGGAAAGAAGAATGACTAATAACACGTTTTATATCGTTTATATATAATGTAAACAAGAGAGGCCCTAAATGGGAACCTTAAGGCACCCCTGATTAAAAAGCAATACATAGCTTAGATCTTCAATTGAATGATGGAAATCGTGATACTTTTGCAAAGTCATCACCTCTTACTTCTGCGAAATATTGTAAAATTTAGAAAATGCTACCTGATAAAAATGATGATGTTACCAAAACTACTTGTATGTTCTTAATATTATATTCGTTAATGCTATCCGGAAAACATGAACGCCAATCAACCGATTATTTGCTATCGTGCGACACGATCAGCCATTCGTACATTAGTTCCAGGCACGAATATTCTCGATATTTAACCAAATGAAAACTGTGGGACATTGATTTCTATCCCCCCATCACATAATACTCCGAGGGTCAGCATCGGGGATCGAACCCGAGACCCTCGTTCGCTTATTGTCCATCTGGACTTGTTATTTGCACTGAAAGTAAATTTGTGTAATTCTAGCAATATGCTCGGGAGGGCAACGTGCGCGCGCATGCGTTAACCCAACACAATGGCACAGAAATTATCGCATTTGACAAAATATAATTTCTACATAATGCGCCGGGTTCGATTTCTGCAGATGGCGAGTAATTATTTTCATTGTTGTAACGATTGCATTTTCGTGAGTGACATTTATTGCGTTGTATTAAATGTTGTTATTTTGCAGAATCTCAAAAAGGGTGGCAGTTTTTTTGCTTTGCATTGTTCATGCAGAGTTTCGCTAGACTTTTGTAAATAGATTTACTCTTAGATTTCTGTTATTACATATGATATCATTCGATTGCCAAAATGGTATTGTACTAAAAAAGATATCCTGTTTTATTTTTAACATTTATTTAGATATTTAAAAACTCCATAGCTCATCATTATGACGCTAGGAGTCACCTGGAGATTCTTTATTTCTTCTAAGATAAATGACCAGTTTCCGATATATTATCATTCTACTCGGTTTTTGTAATTTGCTATTTTTGCTTTAAAATAAATTCAGCTTTATTTTAAAACATGCTTTTAAATGTGATATATGATTCTCAATGGAACTGTTAAATTCATTGTTTGATGATGAGAAAAATCACGTGACACAAATGACTTTCCTTTTTTAGGTTTCAGAAAACTGATTCAGTCTTTTTGTTAAATTCCCAACAACGGCTTACGACTACGACGGCTCATCTCTCGCCGTTGTGTGTATTTTGAATGATGGTGGAAATATACCTTAAAATATTTTTTATTACTTCGAGGCTTCTTGACTATAGTTTTATGTTGCCCTTAGACTGTAAAGTAGTAATAGTAATATAGAAGTAAGTAATATTTAATGTCTTCCACGGTCGTTATTTAAAAAATATAATCAAAGGTCTCTAGTTGAAACCCCAGTGAACTAGGTAAGCTGACTCTTTTTTGAAGTATTAAAAAACCAAGCGTGCGACGACAGGACAAGTGTAATTCATTCTCACCGTTCTGAGTAAAATTCCTGAATAATCCTTTATTACGAAAAGTGTACAATTCAATTCTTCTTTTAGGCACTTCACCATGTTATTTCTTTTAATACAATTTACGGATGATTTTCCTGAAAGCCTCTCAGTAGGGCATGTTGGATCCCGAAGTTATTTCGCAACGTCGAACCTCACTGAAGACGCGTTGAAAAATTCGACGTCTTGGTAAATTCGACGCCTCGGAAGATTCGACGCCTTCCGTCGGATTTGTCTCCCGGAGTGTGAAGAGTGTTTTTCAATTCAGTCTTCTTGAACGACTCCGCGCTTCTTTCGCTTCGGGCACCGTCATGCACCGTCGCACAAGCTAAATTTGAATTATTTCTCTTTTTTCAATTATGTTAAGTATAAAGTATGTATTTTAATGAAAGGATTTAACGTTTACAAGTGTGAACATTAACGATTAACTATTCAATTTATTTCAAATTTGTATTTTGAAACAATGTTCCACAGTTGAAAAATTGACTAACCAACTAATCATCACGCCGTTTTCATGCGGGGGTAGGACGAGTAGAGAAGACGGACCGCCAAACAACTCAGTCTTGACACACACTCCTTATCTCATTCTTATTCATATATAGTCTCATACATACTCTTCTATTATTCTTACTCTTTACTTGGCCCAACTCAAGTATCTGATTCACTTGGTCGTGCCATGTCTTCCTCGGGCGTCCCCGAATTCTTTTGTCCCTTACACTCCTTCCTTTGTTCATTCGCTCTACTAGCTCAAACCATCTAAGCGCCCCTTTCTTGATCTTAATCATTACGCTTACATTAGCCTTGCATTTTTTTGCGGATTTCCATATTTCTCACACGATCATACATAGTTTTACCACACATATTCCAGTTACGAAAATTGTACTTTGGAACAATCTAAATTAAAGTAATGTAACTTTAAATAACAATACAACTGGTTTCAGTAAAACAGAAATTTCCTCAGGGCTGATATCTTTAATTATTTAAGTCACTTTTAGCAGACACGTGAAAGTTAATTTAGAAAGATCAATATAATATTCAGGATAATGATGTTGTCATGTACCCATTTCTGTAAATCTTTCCAATTTCAAAGGGTATTAAACTATATTATCCAGTAATACCACAACATATTTAAATACATAGATCCTTTAGTATGAAAGCTCTACGAACGCCTACATTTAATAATATATTTTGAAAGTATTTACTTCCTCCCATTTTGCCTTAAAAATGAACGTGTTGCGGGCGCTTATAACCACACACGAATACACACAAAGAAATACGTTTTCATCAAATAAATAAAGTTCGAATTTAGAAAGTTTCCCCGTCCTGGGAATGAGCTTGAAAAGAAAACGAAAGATTAACTTCTCTTAGACTCAGTAAGTTTGGCAGGTATGAAGCTAAATATTATCTGGTAGTGACATCTCACGGGCGGCTTGGCACTCTCAAAAGAGAACTATAAAAAAGATGGATACAGATGGCTGTGTCGCGAGATGGAGTATGTTTCCCTTTATGTTTGTATACAGAGGGAAATTCACGTGGAAAAATTCACGCGGCGGGAGCTTTAAGTTTTGAAAAGCTTCTCGCGGGCTCTGACGAAATTAAAAGCCATTCTTCACGACTCAGTAGCTACGAAATGTGTAAGAAAATGTTAACGTCGCAAGAAGGCTTGAGCTTTTTCTTGATTTATTGCTTAAAAATGTACTCCTAATTTTGTGCCTTCAAGCAAATCAAGCAAGGATAAAATTTCTTTTGTTGATTTTTCGTTAAACCTTTCTTTAAGTAGGAGTTACGAAGCGAAACTTATGCTGAGATATTTATACAAAAGTGTATATTATATTCTTTTTATGATTACACTCTGATCCTGTTGAAAACCAATGTATTCCTTTATCAATGCTTAGATTATGAAAACGGCAGATACTTAGGGTGCTGATTCTAATTCGGTAAAAACATTTGTCATTAAATTTTGAATCTCTTTTCCGATTTTAAACAACTCACTGCTGAACTGAATGTTATTGGAAATTAGATTTTTAGTAAATAAACAACAACGAAAAAAATCTTATGAAGCAGTTAATTTCTGATAAGTAGGTATATAACTTCAAATAAAACAATAATTTCGTAAAAACCGCTTATTTTTGTTTTATTTTAAATTATAATATCATAATTAAAGTGATGTTTACAAAGGTATTGTTTTATTTACTATAAATATCCACCGTGTTAGAAAATTTGTATGCTTTTGACTAATTTTAACAAGTTTGGCGGCAATCTATTTGAAGACATTTAAACAGATGCGTTTTGTTGAAACACGCATTTAGTTAATATATTGATTTGCACCATTCGCCTTACAACGATCAAACTTATAGTGCGTTTATATTTCAACTACTTCAAAGAAAACATTTCCTATGCAATACCACCACAACCATAGCAATTGTATTTGTCTAATACCTTCACAACCGCAACAATTTTGATCACGAAAGTTATGCATATTTTAGTCACTTTTCCCGAAAAACCTTCAACAGCCTGAAGATGGTAGAAGCGTCGCTAGCTCGCAGCCATTCTGCATCTTTAATCGCGATGACCCTGGAAAAACCGCGGCGCTTAGCGTCATAACATTGCCCAAGAAAAAAAGAAAAACTTTTCCTTTCCGTGAATTTTCCGCAAAAAAATTTTGGGCAAATTTTAATCCACGTGAATAAAATATCCCGGGTTCATGTCAGAGACGGAGGCGGGCTTTTATATTTATTTTTTAGAAGCAATACGTTTTAGTATCGGACTCTGAATGCGCCCTTATGTTTTAGGTACGGATGTAAAAAAAAGTTATCGTTTGTACAAAAGTATTGATATGGCAAGGGTTCCGCATTGTTCCTCTTTGAATTCACTTAAAATAGTAAAATTAAACATGTATATGCATACGCATAAAATCAATCTCATTATGTTGTGATTGATTACGGTATTTATTTGTAGGTTTCAGTATTATTTTTTACCAATACCTTATTTTTTTAAATTAAAAGATCTATCGCCGGAGCCATATATTTACAAACTTTTTGTTTATAATCACATTTTGCTGATTTGTATAGCGCCGTTTTTTTGTAAAATTACCTCAAGTGTACTATATTTCCGTATCGAGTGATAAGATCAAAGAACTTCATTTTGTAACAAAAATGTTAAAAGGTTTCGTAGACAAATGTCACCCCTGATATAACGTATGTAAATATTTACAAAATTTACAAATATAACGTGTAAATAAAACTTACAATCTGGAATATCCCCCGTAAATAGAAATATCACTTTTCCAGTAAAAAAATATGCTTTCATGTGCACATAAATTTGTCATGTAAAAGATTTTTCTCGAGATAAAATTTAAGCGTAACAAGTAACAGGTGTTGCCGTTTTACATATTTATGGTATGATTGTCTCTGGATTTGTTTTGCCTTTTTCTATGGTAACTTATTCTATTATCTATGCTCTGCGTGTCTATTTGCACGATTGCCTTAAGAAATCGTATCATAATATCGAACAAGCTTTGTCCATGGAAGTGATTTGACAGCGTTGGGAATTTAATCGACAGTAATCGCGTGTATTTTTTTATTCTAGCTTTTGGCTGAGGATTATTCAGTGTTTACCGTGATGGAGCAAAGACTACATAACTCTTCAAATCAACGTAAATTAACAACTTAAAAGAAGAAAATTCACAACTACCGTGGATGATAATATGTTATCAAGATAGATGCATAAATTAAACGTACTAATTTCGATTGTCGATGCGTGATTTGAAATTTCATTCCTGCATTATGAGTAAAATTATTCAATTTTTGTTGTTTGTTTTTGGGGTGTTATGCCGTGTTGCGCTAACTCCTTCTTTAGCCGACGTTTCGGACAGCGTTGCAGTGTCCATCATCAGGGCAGATCCGGTAGATCCGAAGATGTGTGACACATCTTCGGATCTACCGGATCTGCCCTGATGATGGACACTGCAACGCTGTCCGAAACGTCGGCTAAAGAAGGAGTTAGCGCAACACGGCATAACACCCCAAAAACAAACAACAAAAATGCTTTTGGCCGTGAGAATCTAAAAAACTTACCAAAATTATTCAAGTTCTGAGAAATTTTATTTTTAAAATCGGAACTGATATGTCTAAATTAAAGTACGTTAGATTAGTTAATTAAAGTAGCAAAAGTATTTAATTATTTAACAATTTAATTTTTATTTGAAATGCTAATTTGTTTTGTTTAAATTTTGGACAGATATAAATGTGTAAAATAATTATAGATCCCAATACGAATAGATAATTATTTTTAAAGTTTAATTACAGTGTTTATTAGAAAGGTAATTCTGATCGTCTCTCTGATTATAGTCAATAAAAATAAATAAAGGAAATTGACAATATTAAGTTTAAAAATACAAATTATTTAAATTTTATTTGTTTTTGATAAACGTTTTCGAATATGTTATATATACTTTCAGCTTCACAATTTCCGTGAATCTCACGGGTTCGAACTAGTATTTTATTATTTTTTAACACATTGACTGGTTTTCTAGGTACATTGAATTGCCTCCGTTGCTAACTTAACAACAATTGGAATATATTAATTTTAACCAAAATCTGAAAGTTTTTAATTCATTGCGATAGTTAAATGTATATGTTTGTTGTCTAAGAGTTTTCAAAAGCAATGTTAAATCATAAAAAAAATTGAAGTTAATTAAGTTATATCCATTTGAAAAAATAATTATCCTAACCTAAAGGAAAAACACTAATTAAAATAGAATATTTTTTAAAAGCACCTGATCCCTTCTTTATCAACCGATTTCAAGAAAAACAAAACGTAACATTTTATTCAGCAGCTATATAAAAATGTGTAGGGAAGCGATTTAGTTTTGCAACGCCATGTCTACGTATAATCCCTCGTGAACAATGCGACCGTTACAGCGATAGCATTACGGCGTAGCAATACGGCTACTGCATAGCATTATGGCGTAGCAATACGGCTACGGCATAGCATTACGGCGTAGCACGTCTTGCGTTAGAACAATCATCGGCCGTCAACACGACGCCGGCGATTCAAAGGCCCGCGTAGATGTGGTACCGGGAGCAATTAATTGATACAATGGGTCCGTTAACAATTCGCTTAATGCTCGATTGCCGTTTTAACCGGCGAGTTGGGTACCTGCCTCGGGCGAGGACCCGTAACGGTGGCCTTTGTACGGGAAAGTTAATTTCTTAAGATGCCGCTGTCTGTGGATGGGCACTGATTCTGTACAAATTGGATGATTATATATTACAATTCGTTTACAAAATTTAGAAGGTACTAGTATGTAAGTTTTTTTTTTCTTTAATATTTTCTTCTTCTTATTGTTAACTCGAATCGAGACCAATCACTTTAAAAATGTGCCTTCATGCGTCACTAGCCAATGCTACTTTGGTGACCCCAGTACATGTCATAACGAACTCAATTGCGACTTTTTGTAATGTTTAATAGGAGTTTGATTACAAGCAAATATCAAGTCGTGTTTGAGGGGAAGGCGCCCATTTTTGAAGGCGTGATGTTTGTACTATGAAGGAAAGTATGAATTTGTTAAACAAGTGCGTCAGAATTTTAAGAGTATGTAATTTAATGTGCGCGGGTTCAAAACTAATATACCACGCAGGAGACTATGAGGATAATAATTTTTCACAGTGCCTATGTTATCTTGGAGGAAGAAGTCTTTAAGATACTCGTATTGTAGGAGGGAACAAAAACAGAGGCTGGCAGATAAAAAGGAGTAGGGGAAGAAGAATGATTTTTAATCATCTATATAAATAAAAATGAAGTCCGCAAAAGTTCTTCACCGGTTGCTATGAAATTTTGACAAAACGTTGTATTCGAATACGTGTGTGTTTTTAAATACCTATATCATAAATTTCACAGTTAATAATATATTAGTAGATATATTGTTACATGATATATCTACTGGTTAAAACATACATCTTTGGACGAAGATGCTTTTTGAAAAACGGCGCCATCTGTTAAACGTAAAAGCAACACGCGCTATTGTTTCTCTTTCTGCACAGACAGACTGAGCCTCAGTAACACGTGGCAGGATACAGCAAAAAAAACAGGTTAATTTACCATTACATTATTTCATCATACTTGCAAGGCAGGTGGTGGAAGATTTTAAAACTCGCTTTTCGAAGATTTTTTCATTTAAATAATGATTACTTTTCAAATTATCAATTGTGAAATAATTATTTTTTATTTTTATTATAAATCCAGACCATGTTGACATTATTGGTGGCGTATGCTTTTGGTAATATTGAAAACAAAACTCAAGAAAAACTCTCCGGCGTACTAGATACGACATATCTTTTCATAAAAAAATATATCTATCATTCGGTATTTCAACCCTAAATTCAAAACATTTATTTTTGTTTGAAACAGGCACCGCATATGTTGCTCTTAATGAACGCCTGTTAAAAAAAATAACAGAAAGATAGTGAAAATACAATCACTTTTTCAGCATTATTTCAGAATGATAAACGATAAAGGAGATTTATTATGTTTTTCCACAGCGGACATGTTTGACTTACATTCTGAAACAACGTGACACTGCGCGGAAAGTTGATGCGAGAATATGCAAAGTCCACTGATTAGACAATCCATAGAACGTATTATGTTTACCGATTTGAAAAAAAACTGATGTCCCCAATATTCGCCATAAAACCTTTCGATTTCACCGATTTTCATATTTTAAATGTGTTCTTTATTTTTAATTTTGACCAATAAATTTAACAAAAAAATAAGCGTAGTAATTTTTGTTTGCCGCACGGAGAAAAATGAGTGCGGCTTATTTTTTACGATTTTTAACCAGCTTTTTTGCAACGCAAATGCCTTTTTTATCTCTGCTGACTGGACTAAAAGGAGTATAAATTATAAGTGTGTAGTACCTACATGGCATAATAACAATAGTTTTAGAAGTGTTCGATCAATTTCAGCAGAATAAGGACATTTTTTGCACAAAGGAGCTTGGAGCTCACGGACACGCCACAACACACTTCTATCGGCTTATATTTTCAGTGGTAGTAGGGTGGAGCCTCAATTCCCTTAGTCGCGTCAAAGGGGAGAATGCTTGTATGAAATTACGTGTCACGCGGTGACAGTGATGCCAATTGTACCACTGCCAGTTGCGCTCAAATTATATGTCCCGGCAAATGGAAGAGTAATAAATATATTTATATAAACGCGTGAGAGGTTTACATTTTTTGCTGTAGTAAAATAATTGTAGAAATGTGTGTTTTCAGTGTTAAAGAAATGGCAACTAATTTAATATTTAATTTACAAATGGTCGTTAGATCATTTCACTTATTTATTCATAAACTGAGAACTGATATATCACGTTCTTCAATATTTGTAGAAATACTTTGTGGTGCATTTTTAAATAAAATAAAAAATACCACTTTTGTTTAAACCTCTATTTTAATAAAGAAATATCAATATTCAAAACCAAAGGTTTCATCATAAGGTTGCAAAAAAGCTAAATAAAAAATGTTAGAAAAACGTAGGGTTATGTATTTTCTGATATTCCAAATTAAAATACTCGAACTTGAGTCACGACTCGCTCGTTTCAAGTTTTACCAAGACTTATTTAAATAATATACGATTGATTCATACTAGAATACATGTGCCATTATTCTTAGAGTATTATATTACGTGTACTTGACAACAATGCAATAATAATAGCCAAATAAAACATAATTTATCTCCCTACCCAGCGATGCCATGTCCTAAACAAACTTATCAAAAACACTTGATAGAACAATCGACGAATAGGTAGACACTAGACCACCTTTATCGGGGGCAATAAAAGCTACATACACGGGTTGTATTGAATTATCCCCGTGCTGCCTTGCGAGTGCATTTAACTCTGTGATTTTATCGCTGCAGCCGTTCACAAAGGCTTGTGATTAGATGGCTTATTGGAGGAAGTCTGGATGGATGCTGAAGGAATTCGTTGGAGAATTTGTTGCAGTGGTCAAAGAGTAATATTACATTTAAAATGCAGCTTAAAATGAGAAATACATAATGAGACAAAGGTAATTTTTGTATATGAAACCGCATAAGAGTCCCAACTGCTCCCAACAATCTGGAGACGGTGAGACTATGGCATCCCCAATTGGGGTATGTTGTAAGGCTGAAGGTAGAGGGGAGGTGAAGGAGACGGGGAAAAGGTCTTCAAACACGGCCAAAGCCAATTCAAGTAATGATTCAATTCTGAATGGTGGTTTTACACCAGGGCGATATGGAAAGTATCTTCCTTTTCTGGAACGTACCGCAAATATTCTATATATTATTTTAAATGAGCAACTTGTGAAATAAAACAAATTTGAATGAATGCTTGCTAGTCGAGAAACTTACCCCTCGACCACGGAAACCGAAACATTAATATGGGTACTTTAATGATATTTGTATCGATTTTCGCTCTTTTCCTGCAAAACAACATACAAATTATTGCACTATTCGTATGAGGTTATTTCAAGGCGGCAGCTAATTTTTAGTCCACGATGATAGAAATAAAGCAAATCTCTTCACGAATGAAAGACTAAACAAAACTATTGATATTTACGTTGAGTGGGTAGTTTCTTGGAGAATCATCACTTTAATTGGCAATACGGTATACCTTACAAGCCTTATTTTTTATTTTTACTGTATTAAATAACTATTTACATTGTTTCTTACATACCCGTGAAATAACAAACGCTTAAAGTCTTAAATAAACTCATGTTGTAGGAGAGACAAAAACAGAGGCTAGCAAATTGATGCATTGAACTCAAGAACGAGTCGTAAAAATTACCCGTTCTCAATCGACAAATAAATGTCAACCAATTAGGTACAAATTTTACTCATGGTAACACCTAGCATATCGATGGAATAGGGAAGATATAAAATTTTAATACATCCAGGATTTAGGTGTTAATGAACATAACTAGAATGAAAATAGTGTAGATATTCAACGTAAGTAAATTTTGTAATAACATTACATTCGATATTATTAGGAATAATATTATCATCATAACGCTGCATCCTGTATCCTGTAAATCGAAGTTGTGGGTATTACAGCATAGGTCATCGGAGGTAATGTCCGCTGGGGTAAAACAGATTAAATAACTCGAGGGTAACGAGCTTTCATCCCCCGGCGAAGGCTTTGTTTCCGGGAAATCTTACCGGTTGGATCGGGGATGGGAATTAAACAATGGAATTATTTACATGATACTAAATCGAAACTGTTTATCGAGATTTATTTGGCTATTGTTTACATTTTGATATTAGTGTTACTGATAAATATTCTGGTGAAAGTTTGAGAGGGTGATAGAAGTATTATTATAGTTATTTTTCGGAATAACTTTATTGAGTAAAACCTCAAATTGTAATATTTAAATATTGAAGACAATATTAGTGATTTCTAAACGAAAATCTGAAACAGAAAAATCAGAAAAGGAAACGGTCACATCTGGGACTCGAACCCAGGTCACTAATATTGTCTTCAATATTTAAATATTACAATTTGAGGTTTTACTCAATAAAGTTATTCCGAAAAATAAATATTCATTCTAGACTTGCAGAAAAGTCAACAGATGTCGCACATTAAAAATAAAAAATAAGATAGGTTTATCTAAAAAGACGCTGTCTGGATTGCATTTAGTTCGGGTTGAATCTTGCGATCATACATAAAGATAGTTGCCAATAAAAATGTGCGGTGAAAAAATGAAGACAATGTTAGTAGTTCTTATTCGGAGTATGATACAGTTAAAAAAAGTGACCGAGGGGAATAGGGTCCCATTAGCTCAGTCGGTATAGCACTGTCCCGGAAAGACAAGGGTCCTGGGTTCGAGTCCCAGATGTGACCGTTTCCTTTTCTGATTTTTCTGTTTCAGATTTTCGTTTAGAAATCACTAATATTGTCTTCAATATTTAAATATTATTATAGTGTTCTACAAGAGCTAATGGATAAGTGGTTTCTTTTCTTCATCTTTAACTTTTTCAATTTTTTTGACAGAGCATGAGAACTCCCATGTTTATTTTGCTACCGTGTTTCGGTTGTGAGGCGGGATGAAGAGGATGTGAAAGGAAATGTATTGATATGGTTATTGGAGTGGACCAGATTAAAAGTATTACCAAAGTAGTTCATTTCAACAGCATTTCATTCTATTTCTTTTATCGAATTATCGTATTGTTCTTATGACAACCACGTCAACTATGAACAGGCGTATCGCCAACAGGTCGGTTTGATATTTTTTTTTTCTGCAATTTTACGGTATTAACAAACAATGGTGAAATTATGTCCAATTCTAAGAAATACATAGGGTAACATAATATTAACTCAAGTAGATATCAACTAGACTTTACATTAAAAATGACGTCAAGAAAGTTTTATCTAAATCACTTCATCATACGCTTTATAGTACAATGTAAATAACATATATATTTTTTAATATCTGCCATTCTCACGTTGAAATAATGATCCTATGGTTCTTCTGATCTAACGACCCTTCAATCAGGGCCTTAATGATCCATCCCTTTTGCCACCCAAAATTAACGCCCCTTACGTTTTTCAAACCCCCAGTCCGCATTCATATCACCGGGTAGGAAATCCGTATCTTTCAGAGGAGTGATTAAAGTCCTTAATAAATACAACCCCTTTTATATTTATGTAAAATGTTGTTCGAATTTAAAAAATATATATTTTTGTATGTTTTGGAAAAAAAAATTAACTCACTATCTTACCACAATCTTTCTCTGTAAAGCTAAAAAATGTTTTTTTCCAGAATAAGTTTCAAGAAACACATCTCCCGAATAGCTGTCCATGGCACCATGAAATTAATATAGGTTATTTCCTATCGATTTTAAGGTTAACGCAACTGTTTAGAGATTATTACAACACATCCATTATAGGCTATGGTGTTTCAAAATATCTATTTATCTCATATACAATTAAGATGCCATATTGTTAAATTCATATTTTTCAACTATTCATGAAGAAAGAAGATTTTATTATAATAGTGAAGCCGAGCGGTAAGGCTAGTAACTAGTAGGAGAGAAAAATGCCTTTAAAAATGATCCCAAAACCATTCCTTGCGGAACGCCCTAATTAGCAGCAAATTTAATGTTAAATTCTATTCGTAACAACTGTTTTTCTTTTATTGTGGTGAAGTTATTAAAAATTCAAAGGTAGGTATACCTTTTCACTATAAATATCCTTATAAACCGAGGCAGACAATTATTCCAAGAAATATTTTGGTCCCGTCTAAAGCATAGAAAGAAAACTACATTAAAATATAATTTCGTACATTGAACCTTTTCTTATTTTAAATTGTATCGTCCTCTACAAAAATACTTCACATGATGAAACGTTTAAATAAAAATAAACCCCTCTCTACGCCGTAGTATGGTAGACCGAGGTACGAAGCTGGCACGCCGAATAACGAGTCTTCGAAATCTAATAGCGATTCCGTCGAACATACTTCCTTTGATAGCATACAACGAACATAATTCCGGCGTAGCGGGCCTACATCAAAGGCTTTTTCAAACTCATAACCCTGTCCAAATGAGATGCTTTAAAAAAATACCTACCTAATCTTCGTGCAGTCTAGGAAACTAATATTTCATATTTGGGGTTTGGAGTAATCTGATATTACATTAGGTTAATCGAAAATCGGTCTCTGTGGTACTGCGAGATAACTTAATCTGGAATAGATTGTACGTACAGTTGCAATAAGCGTTGAAATATTCGCAACACAAGTATTTTTTAACTATCATTAAATGTTTAACTTTCATTAAATGTTTAACTATCATTAAATGTTTAACTTGGTGGTTGAACTGACAAACGTTTTGCAATTTTTCCAAAAAAAATGTTTTAAGTTTCTGACAGAAAAAAAAATTGTGTTCTACCGTATCCCCGCAGACAATCCAACAACTCTCGCAACCCACTCCATGCTGTTTTCTATAATCTTACATTATTCTGACATAACAATAGTGAAAATACCAAGGCATTAAAGTTAATCGTGAATGTACTGACAAAGCTAGATACAAGAGTGATGTGTTGTATGTTGTCAGCAGTCGTGGAAAAGAAAATTCTTGATTTAAATAATCAAGAAGTGATGTTGAGCTTTGGAGTTCAATGAAGTACAATTTTATCAATTTATATCTTAGATAAATTCTTGTGCATTCATTGCATTGTCACCGACATAGTATCAAATGTATTGGTCCGTTTATTTTTTGTGCGATTGTATAAGTAATTAATTATATTAATAATAAATAGTAATTAATTATATAAATGAGTTAAAAAGAATTTGGCATTCTCAGACTATAAAAATATTACCATTCGTTATTTCGGCTACTGGCATTATACCTAGCTCTCTCATTAAAAATTTAGGCGTATTAGATCTATCAAAAAATTTATATATTAAAATGCAAAAATCAGTCATTTTAAATACATGTAGGATAACGAAAGATTTTTTAAATATTTATGTTAAGAGATCAGTAGGATTTATAGGCCCGGTTAGGAGTTCTAACGAGCCGAACCTTCTGATATGAAAATATCTGGAGTCGGTGAATTATTTTTTCCATTTGATCTCTGATGAGTTGACGTGTTGTTCTAGTATTGTTTTGTATTTATTTTGCTTATATAATGCACTTGCATAATGTTGATTGACTAGATAATCATTTGTGGAAAAGTGTGTGGTAGGGTTTAGTTTTTCCTATGGGGAAGATTTAACCCGGACATAAAATCGGAAAAATAATGTAATTAATCCATATTAATAAAGTATTTTTTCTTTATTTTCCAGATCATGTAAGGGAATTCACATGCGGGATGATGTACTACAGGACGTTTCTGATGGACGCTAAACGGGACACCTTATTTGTAGGAGCAATGTAAGTTTGTTTTTTTTTAATAATTAATCTCAATGTGAAGTTTTTGTAATAAAATAAACTTATTCATAAGAAGAGCGGTTTACAACCCTTAGAAGATTTATGCTGAGATGTTTTTCAAAATGTTTTTTTTTCCAGGGATCGAGTTTTCAGGCTGAATCTGAGTAACATCAGTCAATCATACTGCGAGGTGAGTTTACCTATACCATATTTGCAGACTTTGAAAACCGTTAGAATATCATACTACATTGTATTAATATTATACTCCCAACTCCCAGAAAGAACCCATATTGCATAAAACTTATGGTAAGTTTTCCCAAGCCAACCAAATTAATTTGGGCAATGAAGGAATTTGACTCTTCGACAATTTTCTGTTTATATTTTTCCATCTCTTAATTAAATAATTATCATTTAAATGTGCCCAAGAATATAAGAGCGAATTATAATCATAAAATTTCCACAGATTCTTGAAAAAACATATACTTACTTTGATAACATTATTTTTAGTTGAATAATTTTCTAGAATCTAGGCCCTTGCCGCATTGTCTATAACGAATAATTTTCTAGAATCTAGGTCTTTGACGCATTGTCTATTACGAATAATTTTCTAGAATCTAGGCGCATGATGCATTGTCTATAACGATTAATTTGCTAGAATCTAGGTCCTTGATGCATTGTCTATAACGAACATTTTTTTTGTTCAATAACGTTTAAGAAAATTATTGTAAAAAATGTTGTTTGATTTCATATATTTCTTTTCCCTTTGCAGAGAGATGCCCTCAATTTGGAGCCAAGCAATGTGGCGCAGTGCGTATCCAAAGGAAAGTCCGAGGTAAGTGCAAAACAAAGGATTTTATTTCTCCATTTAAAAAAAAATTATTGGTTTGTAGTACCTATATACATACAAATCTTTTTTACTAATAATAATGCTAGTTGAAATGGAATCGCGTGGGTACCTATGGTGGTATACCCTATCCACAAAATTGATTTTACTCAATTGAATTCAACTAAAGTAACTGTGAAAAAATCTCAAATGAATACAAAATGTTAGTTGGCTATCTTATCAATGTCATCCATTAATTGTCTATAATAAAATAGGTCATAAGTACCGAAAAATATTTTTAGAGTTGAATATGAGAAAATGTTCTGAATGCCTACACCAATAACCTAAATAAGTGCCTACAAGTGCTATGTCTAATCATGGTCGTAATATGAAATGATTTCTTAAAACAAAAATGTATTTTATGTGATTCATCACATTTTATTTCAATGTAGCTGAACGCGATACCCAGTTCTTCTAAAAATATTAATATTTTTTCGTTTTTCTGATGCTTAGGTTCTAGTTTATTACATGTCTTCAATTGAAGCATTGGGTGGAAATGATGCGTTATCGTCCTAGCACCATTTTTTTTTTCTCAATACTTATCGAAACTCTCCAAAAAACTTTAAATGCCATTATCTCAGGACGCCATTTTAGTGAAAATGCTTCTTTTTCACCCAATTCTTCAGTTGATATGATGATAATATAGGAAAAATCACAAATAAACTATCATTCGTCTTTAAAATCACTGATTAAATGACAAAAGTATAATTATTTTAACTGGTACCAAAACATTTCCTTGTGGAACGCCATAACATATCATGTATCGGAAAATTTTGCGGAAAGTCAAAGGGAAAAGCTGTTGTACATAATTTCACACAATTTTACTCCGCGTTCATGCAACATTGATATTTTTATCTGCGGTCGCCAGGCAAACTGTTGCAAAAATATGCTCCACGTTCCGCGGCGATAACGGCATTACAGGAAATTGCACGCTTGTAGCGCATATCGCATGATATGCACTACAACCGTGTAAGTCTCGACATTAATATTATGTTACCCCATCGTGTTAAAACGAATGTAGTGCACATACGCGATAGTCGTCAATATAGTAGGTTGAATTATTCAAGGGCCGCTGTGAATTTTATATTCCGTTACATTGAATTCAACAAATAATTGTGATAAACTTTGTACACAAAGGAGCGTTTTTTTAAACCCTTCGTACATTATTTGTACCGAATCTAGTAATTTATGTTCATTAAGGTTTTTTTACGCATGACAGCTGTTTCGGTTTCTAAATTTATTTTTATAAAAATACTAGTGTTTAATCCATTTTTCCATTGCGTATAAATCATTGAATAGCATTAAAAGCCGTTAGCCGAAACATAATCGTGCTCTCGCGTATGATGTATTTTTAATGTTGTATCTTTGACTACCCTCCGTGTACCGAATTTGGATTAATAAATCTATCGCTACGTATAAATGTCTCAATTGAATATGCCACATCCGGTACACGTGACCTGTAATGGGAATAAAACTCAAAGAAAAAAATAAGTGTAGGACGGGTTATAAAAATGGTAAAAACGTTTCGCCCATTTTGTTAAATTTATGGGGCAGTTATTGTAGCGCAAAATGCTTTACGAGTCCTGCATCGATGGCTCGGTTTGCTAACGTTCTTGCCAGAATACTTAAAGAAGGATTGTGGCCTATTTTAGAACAGGTGCATTTGGGAATGGCTGCCGGTGCCTTTAAGCTGTGTTGTTGAAAAGGTTTCACCTTGCGGCTTGGTTTAAAATTAAGCGACATGTCTTTAACATTCAATGAACAAAAAACTCAGAACTTTCTTGAATCTGTACTAGTTTTGTAGGCGAGCCAAAAAACGTGATGTAGAACCAAAACCAAAACCATATTTATACCAGCCGCACTGAATCCAGCGGTAGATGTCTATAGTGAATCTTTCACCTACCTTGCTGTGATGAATTTGTGATGATCACAAATCGGAGACCAAAATCACAATCTATTTTTATACTTCAGGAAAATGATATATTTTGCGTCCGGTTCTTAAGTTTTCTTTTCTATTAAATTTCTTATGAATAAAATTATTTTTTTAAAGCTAATATTGAACTGTGACAGAGCAAGTGCGTTTTAATTAAGTTGTGTTCCAGATATTCAATATAGTCTCCAGATAAAAAAATAGAATAATGATATTACTTTGATCAGACGAACAAAATCAAAAATCGTATGTACATATATTATATACGGAGCAATGCAAATATTTAGCGAATTACCAAAGGAAATAAAATTAGAAAAAAATATAAACAATTTTAAATTAATGTGTGGTCAAATAATGCCCTCTGTATTCATTCCCCGGCGGGATTGATGAGGTAACCTCTCACACCCCCCCCTCCCCCCAAACATCCGAAAAAGGAAGAAGAATTCAAATTACGAAGATATGATTAGTTTATACAAAAAAGTAATTTAATACATATGATGTGGGTAACTTTTTGAACCTATTTGAAAAACCTCAAATAAATAAATAAATAATTTCTATATTATTTTCTATTCAACTTAACATCACAATAAATTAAATACATCAAACATTCCTCAAAATCAATACGTTAAACGTATAAAGCACCGTGATTTCGGACAAAATGAAATAAAATAAGTCTTCGTGTTTATTTTTTCCCTTCCGAAAGTCTCTTTGATGTCCCTGAAACGAATGCCCCGTGAAATATTTGACGCACTGAAGGCTTTATAGCGATAGTTCCAATCTTTCCCCGTCACAGCATCGCGTGATGAACCAAATTGACCGGAGTTTTTTCTGACTTCATGCTCTCGTAGATTTTATAAATGCGGTGGATGAATTATTTATATTGTTTTATGTGTTAATACACGGAGCTGGATGTTGTGAGACTGAAATGACTTATAAGGAAATGGGTAAGATGAAGGTTAGAAGTATAGATAAATGAAGGATATTTGGAATAATAAGTTGTTATCAAGTACCTGATACCAAGAATTATTAACTTAGCCCCGGCGTCGTCCCTATCAATATTAGTAATTTGTTTATGGATTTAAATTGCTTCAGTAATTATGCGACTACACCAAAATTAAACGCAGAAAACAACATATTAATTTCGTTGATTATTATACCGCATTACCTGACTTGAGAGGATTAAAGCGCGCAACACGGTATTACTTCTAGATACTCCCATAAACACACACCTACACGTGTGCCCTAATGATGAATACTGTAACACTCTTCCAAACGTCTTCTAAAGAAGGAGGAATCTCAACTCGGCATAGTAATTAAAAATTATATCACGATAATACGTCAGTGGGTTTTCTAAGGCAACGAATTGTTTATAAGTTCGCACTTGCTAAATTAACAATTCTTAGAGAAATATCGTATATTTCAAAAAATATATTAAACATCGGCCAATTTTTCTTTTGAAGTGGTTTTTTTAAATTTATTTTCTCAGTTTGAATTGTTTTTCTACTTGTAGTAGTTTTAACTAAAAATATATGTACACTTAGTAAGACACCACTTTATTTTTTAATCAATAACCATAGCCAACCGGGTTTCGCTTGTCCCAAGCTTCATCAGGGCTATATATATATGTGCCTGTATCTAATTAGCTTTAGTTGATATTTAGCCCTGATGAAACTTGAGAGAAGCGAAACCCGGTCGGCTATCGTTATTAATTCAAAAATAAAGTGGTGTCTTACTAAGTGTATGTTTTTTTCATTCAATATGTCACACCCCAAAGTATTTGCTTCCTTCGAAAATAAAAATATATACGTTGACCTAGAAATTCATAATAGAACGTTCAACCCTTAATATTTCATAATGTATTATTTCTCATAGCGTATAAATATCGTAAATATTATTACTTTTCCTTGGTGAAGAATTGTTATTTCATCTCTCTTCCTAAATAACGTCCTTTCGAATTGATGTTATAAATAATGTCAAAAGGAGGGCGAACGGCCGGAAATAATTCCAGATAATTTAGTTAGATAGGTAGGTACCTACTCCAATTTCATGATTTCTTTCATATCAGCTCCTGAAAAAAAACCTTCCATTTCTTGTCATTTTATTATTATTATTTTTTCACATAGAAAATAATCAATTTATTAAGTTTGCTCTTGTGATGTATTTTCTCCGTCCTTTGTTTGCCATTCCGTCCGAAGATTCTCGAGAAATTTGAGACAAGGAAGGGCTTTATTTGATTTGATGTCTTTACTCGGAACACTAACCATGTTAATTTATTTAAATGTATGCGTTAGTACCTGCATAATATATGCTATCGAATTCAGAAATACCAAATATATCTTGCAAGCAGGTATTATATTGGTATGCGTAGGTAATATATATATAAGAGGGACGTTATATTAAGTAAATTTTACGCAGTAAGTGGTAAATTAAGAAATATGAAAACATTTAAAACCAATATTTTGTATTTATAAGAAATTTATTAAATATTTCTGTGGTATCTTATATTTTAGTGTGAGGTGATACTCACAGATGGCACATGAACCAGTAAGATAGAGCTGTCGATAATACAGAGATTCAGAAATAGATAAATACCATTGCTACCTAGGTCATAGGCCTAGAATTATTATTACTGCCTGCAAATTAAGGACACTGGCCTAATGACTGTCCAGACCATATTATAACCATCACAAATAAAAATTCCAGAGTTTTTTCAAAAGAAAAAAGAAAATTTTCATAAATTAAAACTAATAAGAAAACTATAAATAAACACAAAATAATAATACTTGGTTATTCACATGGGCCATTAAAAAAACTCACTAAAGATGACTGATTTTCAGAAGTAATAATGTCAATCTACATAAGTTATATATATATATTGTGTGTCTTGTTTAAATGGTGTTCATAAAAAAATGTGTTTAACATTATTTATATACAAATAGAAATGAGTAAGGGTATTTTTTGTTTGGTTTTTCATATTACTTTCATGATATGACACGTCTCGGTGACAAGAAATTAAGGAACATAAAATTGTTTTAAAGTTTTACAATAAAATGTCTCAATGCCACAGGTCAATAGCTATGTCGGTAAGTCAACACCTCTGCCATAGTTCACCCCAAGTGGTCCGCTACGTTTGGTGATATAGCAGGGGTTCCCGGGTTCATCGGGTGAGGTGTGTTCAGAATGCGCCTACCCATCAGCTGCGCGGCGTACCGGATAGAAAGGGAGAGGCTATCTTTTGACCTCTCAAACTAGTCACTCTCGACGCATCGCCCTGTGTCGCAGCGGATAGGAACGATTTTTCGTACGTCACTCCTGAACACACTGAGCCCTAGATTCCTACCCACCTCTCATATGTTTTTCCTTCCAAGAACCTCCTCTCCGTCCGTTCCTTTAAAACACCCACCATACAGCATTCCCAAAGATGACATAGGCCCCGAGGGAATATATTTTCCTCGTGCCCTCCAGTGTTAGGTTAATGTCAAAAAGTATTTAATTTCATTGATTTGATTTTGTTTATGATTTGAATACCCTTATTAATGCATCTTTGTTTTTCAGCACTTTGACTGTCGAAACCACATCAGAGTAATCCAGCCAATGGGTGAAGGATCCAGACTGTACCTCTGTGGCACTAACGCTCATAGCCCCAAGGATTGGGTAGTTTATGTAAGTACCTATTTATCTATTTATTTTGAAAACATAAAAAACCTTTGCACAGCATAAGATTAGATATCCGCACGTATTTCACAGTTTTATTCCTATTTAGCAATACAAAGGCGACGAAACAAGTCAATTTACAAGCAAACAATGAACTCCGCAAAAATGGGGGACTTTTGGAATGATAAAAATAATTGTTCAATCACACTTCAAAACCCCGAAAATTGATTCTAAAACAAGCATCATTTTGAAAATTGAAATAATCAATTTGAGTTCTGTGGTTTCAGATCTCAAAACGAAGTACTTGAATAATATTTCAGTTAGTTGATGTTGCACCCTGATTTCAAATTTTAACCCCTAAAAATGATGAAATAACTAGAGGATGTCACCGGGAAAACTAAATTCTGTAGTTGAGATTTACAAATTGATGCCATCTGCAGAATTAAACTAAAATTGAGAGATAGATAGATTGAATATTATTTTATTGATCAGAGACAAAACATTTTAAAACATTAACGGTACTTACAAAAAATTAGTCTAGATGGCTAATGAGGTGAAGTTAGGTCCCTATAATATGTTACTAAACATTCTATAACAACCTTACGAGACGCGTGACAGTTTAGTACAAAATCGAAAGGACGGCAATTACCGTATCTTTTGTTTGCAACTTTGAGATCTCTACAACGTATCTAAAGTTTTTTTGTAATATCATTCAAAACAATAATAATTTCATTGAATTGAACATTAAGTGAATGGCCAAGGGGACAAAGAATAATCAATGACTTACCAAAAATCCTAAAGAGAAGCTACTCAAATTGGTTTTAATCCGACAATAAAATCCTTAAAAGAAGCTACTAAAATTATTTTGAATCCGACAATAAAATCCTTAAAAGAAACTACTCAAATTGGTTTGAATCCGACAATAAAATCCTAAACAGAAGCTTATCAAATTGGTTTGAATCCGACAATAAAATGCTATAGAGAAGCTAATCAAATTTGTTTGAAGCCGACAATAAAATCCTAAAGAGAAGCCAGTCAAATTGGTTTGAATCCGACAATAAAATCCTGAAGAGAAGCTACTCAAATTGGTTTGCATCCGACAGTAAAATCCTAAAGAGAAGCTACTCAAATTGGTTTGAATCCGACAGTAAAATCTGGAGTTTTAGGAAAATAATGATTTTTTTTTAAATATTCAAAATGCTTCAGGATATTTTGGTGCTATCTCCATTAAAAACGCTCCCTATTTCTCATTAAAGACACATGTAATAAGAAAAATTTCAACGGAGCTCTCAGCGGCAGGGTCATATCTGCGCTGTTTCCTCTCCAGTCACATAATCCAGTCCTCTAAACGCCCCGCTTTATTTAAGCAGTAGATGTAATATTTACATCCAATATTTGGGCAAGTGACTTGCGCATATTTCAAATTTGCATGTCTTTGAATCATCCCCGGGGAGGGCTAAATAATTATTTGTTCATTCCGGCTCAGTTTTACTGAGACCGGGAGTGGATGATCTACTTCAAAGGATTTTTCGGATATGTTTGATTGCGAGGCATTATGATGTCCTCTTATACGGTGTTATTGATCGTAATTAATATGTAATTAGTTTATTTACTGGCAAACACGTGATCTTTCACCATACATGTATACATATTTACAGCACTAGCAAAACTCTTCAAATGATGTTTCTTCTACAAACCTAATTTTAAGTTTTCAGAACCGTATAAAAATAGTTAGAATGTCGAAGACACATGTTTTAAAATTTTTGGAAAAACCGAATAGTAATTACCAATACAAGCCCTCAAAATGATGATATTTGCGGTTGGTCGAAAAGCACTTGGCATTACAATACATTCGCGGCATTACTGTAGCACTGCCTTTCTAATTATGAATCGAACTGAATCGTGTCGCTTTGACCAAGCTCACTTTAAAACTCATAATTTCGTCATTTTCGGAAACACCGAAAACCTATTTTGTCTTCGATATTAAATTATTCTCTTTAAATTACATCTACATAAAAAAAAATAAGAGACAACCTCATAGAACCAATTCTCTTGCCCAAGTCCCAAGTGATATAAAATAGTATTTGTTTAGAGAAATTTTTTGTGAATCTCTATGAACCAGAATGATTCCAAGGATACCTTTTTTATAGCTTTGCTCTACCCGTTGCTGGGTGTAAATCTCCTTGCAAATTTTTTTTTTGGCTACGGCCTACCATTTTAATTATTCTGCTGGGTATCTCTTTGCTTCATTTCTACTCTGGTGATTCTATTTGATTTATTTTTTCCTGTTTTCAGTTTAGCAAAGTATCCCAGCAATAATGCATTCTTGCCATTTGGTCTGTCATTTACCAGATTATCAGTTCTGCCATTTAAACCAATAATTTTATTTTTCATACACAGCCTTTAGTTTCTCATCAAGTTCTCAGCCATATTCATTTTTCTGGAGTCCCCTATTTCTCTTATAAAATTAAAAATTGTTTATGTCATTGGATGATGCTAGATTGGCAGTAATATCAGATAACTTTTTTTAAAGTTTTTTGTACATTACGAACGTTAAAAATAAAATAAGTTATTTCTTATAACATTCTTTATGCCTTTGACTAAACTCAATACATTTTCTAAGAAGAAGCATCTCTAACAGAAATCAGTCAGCGTTTCACGCTCAGCTGCACTCAATAATATTTTTATGGCCGAAACGTGCGCGAAAACTTAGGGTGAGATTCCCGCCATACCTGACACCCCTCCTCCACTCCCACTTCCGTTTCCACCTTTATCAAACCCCCCGACAGCAACCTCCAAACCCCCTCTCCCTCCCCTATGAAACCCCACCCTCATCCAAAGAACTGTCTTATTATGCCACCAGAATAGAACCTCCAAAGCCATGCACCCCAAACATTTTAATCTTAAACTTTCTTGAAATTTAGAATCGAAGTTTTTTCGGTAACGATGAGATAAAGATAAACTTTGGCATTTTAAGTCAAGTGCGTAGTTTGTGTCCGATCTTTACTTAAGAACTCAATTATTATCTTTTGAATATCTGCCCTGAAAATGCAATAGAAACGAAGAGGACCGGTATGATCGCATTTTGGAAAAGTTTTTTTCAATATTATTTTTTGGGATTAATAAAGTTTAAAACTCATTTATAACTCTTTATTGAAAATATCACCAAAAGCCGGATGAATTTTGTAAATTTTTTTTAGTACTCGCGTGAACAATTTTTAAGTAGCGTTTATTAATATTATGTAAAGTAAATCATTTTGTGGTTTCTACGAATGTGAGAATACGAGAATGAGAACGAAGTAAGAACTGTGAGCCAAGACAGCGTTACATAGCGCTTCAACCTCGCTGCTCATCCCTGTGGGAAAGTCGTGATTGTTAAATAGTTAAGTTAAAATTTTCCCTTCTTCATGTAATCCGGGCCCCTTCAAGACGCGCATTAATAAACCCTTTCTTACAAGCCCTACCTTCACCTGCCTCACAATCGTACCAAACCGGGTGGCGATATAGTTCTAGACTGCTCTAGTCAGATGTATCAGTAAAAAAATTATTCTTTTATTTTACAGCACAGGCCTTTTCACTAGCCATTTTAATATGGACTAATCGTTGTGGATATCAAACACCATCCAGCCGACTGCTAGCTTAGTATCATACCCCCAGGCTATCTCTAATTTGTAGGCGATTATTTATCAAACATTTAATCATAATTTTCGATATCGAGGTATGTTCTAACCGCTCTACAACAGGGTTTCTAATTTTTTTTATTTAAAAATCATCGAGTTTTCTGTGTTAAAAAGCATGTTGCGTGCACTCAGCAACAGCTATTAAACACACGTGTAGGTAATTTTCGGAACCCCTGATTTAAAAAAAATGTGTAATTTATGCAAAATGAAACATTTAGTAACGTTCTCAATGGTTGAAGAAACTTACTAAAATCTCTGCTCGGGAATATTTTCCAAGAGGGTTTGAATGCGTTCTAATGCCTTTTGGGGTGATTTTTTTACGGCTTCGTTGGGGAGAGATAATTGATCCAGATAAAATCTGGATGAATGCTTAATTAAAATATATTGATTTTCGGCTTATGGCTTTTCGGCAGTATCTTTAAGAACCTACTCGTTTCTCACGGAGACTTGAATTTACACTTACATTGTTTTCTGAAGTTTTTTTGATATTTCTGAGTTTCAAGAGTTGTTACGAAAGAGTGCAATATTTAGTTCAGTTTTAGTGTCGGCAACTAGGGTGTTTATTTTATTGTGATTTTATATTCTTTGGTTTTCTTTACTCGCCGTCAGTTTTAATATTTGCTTGTAAATTTTATTTTCTCAACGTTTGCCTAATATTGGAAAGATCCACGAAAACTTAAACACGGAGAAAACAGCTAACCGTGGGTTCCTATCTCGTTTTCAATTTAGGTCCGTCAAATAGTACCATCCTTATCTGCACGGAGAAAAATGAGTATTGTTGACTTATTAACATCCTGTTAAAAACGTGATGGCATGCCATTTCCTATTAAAATATTAGTACATTCAGAATATATCAAAGCACGTGTTAATGCAGCTGCGCTTTTCCTGTTAAATACAATGAAGAAATGCGGAAATATTTGAACACATTATTTTTTATTTCTAATTTACCGCATTTATTTATTTATAATTGGAGCCATTTAGACTCATGAAAGTTATTGGCAGTCTGTCAATATGAAAAATGATATAAGTTAACAAGAAAAAATGAAAACAAAAACAAAAACTGTTATATTATTTTTACCAATAGTTTGTTAGGAAATCTCCAGTTTTATCAAGAATAAGAAAAATTTGACCAGATTTTTAATAAATTAGCAATATTTTATGTTGGTGAGTTTGCTCCGTGTTTAACATCTGAAAAAATACGATAAAAGTATTTACCTAAAATACCTTTAACTAGAGTTATTTATTATCAAACTATATTATGTTATCCACCAGAACTGACTGAGAACAGAACAATCTCGTCTCATATTTTTCTGTGCAATGATAATTTCAGCCACAATTTTTCTAAGGTCAGTCAAAAATTAATTTGAATTTCCACAAAGATAACCGTTTTTCCATTTCATTGAACCCAAAAGAGCGCAAACTGAAAAAAATTGTTCGAATCAAATTTAACGAATGAACGGTTCTGAATGAAATAATTTAACAAATATTCAACAAAGGACTCGCCCGGTGGCGCCGTTATCAAATTAATGTGCAAATTTTAAATGTCACAGTGATTTCGGTGAAATTGCAGTTCATAAATAAATTTAATTTAGAAAACCAATATTGCCAAAGAACGGAAAGTAGGTGCTTTTGTTATATAATACATAAGACAAATTACACCATGTGTTGCTCTAAAATACAAAGATTTATTTTTTTAATTTCACATTTAGTAAAATACCAATTAAATTATCGTAACGTTACAAACATTACCTGAAATATAAAGAAACGACATTTAAATTTTATTTGTCGATCTTTCTATATTAAACAAATGAAATATTTCAATCACTCAAATGTCAGCCACATAGCGAGTAAACAATTATGCTGTAACCAAGACAACACATCAATGACATTTGAAAAGCGCATAAAATAAAATAAAAATTCATAATTCAAACACAAAGGAATCCTATACTTATTCCTTTACACACATATATATATATTGATAATACACAATAACGTTAGGCTTTTTAATTTTATACTTTTTGTTGGATAAAAATGGGATTATCGCAAGATGGAAATTTCTCTAATTATTAAATTTATTTAATAGTAGAAATAGCGGAGATAAGGAAAAGGAAGGGAAATTGATGATGATGTGTTGAAAATAAGCATTTTTTTGTAATATAACAGAACAATATTAACATGACTGCATTTTATAGTATTTTTTTGTTTTTATTTGCGTTATAAAAATCTTTTATACATTCATGTTTTACAGTGTTAGGATTTTTCCATATCATTGACCAATAAAATAACGACATTCAAAATTTAAAACCGATTTTAAAAATAAAAAAAATATAATATTAGCAGTTCTGATAAACAAAGGTACAAAAAGATTTTTTTTAAATATTATCTAGATTTACATTTAAACGTGGAATGGGTATCGATAATAACAATAAGAGAAAGTGATATTATTCAATTATTAAGACGTTTTATAGCTTCTTCTTTTAAACACATTTTCAAGATAATTAGTATTGCTTTTCAGAATATAAATACGTTATTATGAGCAAAATCAGTTGTGTCTAGGGCCCAATTTAGAAAATGGTTTATTTCACAGTTAGATTCTCTGGAACATTTTTTTCCATATGACTATTTAAAGGTTCATAACCTCAATAGAATCACAGGTTGTCTTATCTTACTTGTCTTATGATGACTTCTAAACAGAATGGAAATCAGAAAAATTCAAGCTGATTAATACAAGCTAAAAAGTACTAAACTCCACCTCCGACTACTTTATCTTCTAGGCTGGGGGGCATATAGCTTCTAGTCCTGGGGGGCATATAGCATCTTCATTATGAAATATATTTTGATTGTTGTGTCAGGAACACCAGAAAATTTTTTGTTTTTTTTTTTTTTTTCAAACCTAAATCTTATTTATCTAATAGTGTATAACAGAACACCTGTCTTCTCCTAAAAAATCTACCTCTTCGAAAAATGAAAACATAAAACAATGCTAAAAATGAAATATGTGTATCCATTTATTTACGTGTAATAAAACCGTTATTTCTTTTTGACATTTTTATTGAATGCACCATATGTAAGTTGCAATTTTGTAAAATGCATTCGTTGAGGGGTGGAATTATCCGCAAGGGGAGGATTTTTTCTTTTATGGCGAGCATTGAGCACGGTGTATAAACATTGTAAAAATCTAACTTTTAAACTGCATCTGTGTAAATAGATTTATCTGCACCTATATAAAGGGTATACAAATAGGACTGTTTATTTAATTTGTTAATTTAAACGTTTTACCCTTCGTGCTTATGGGTGGATTCAAACAAGAATATTTTCAAAATATATTGCAAATGATTAAAGAGCTGAATTTAAACCAACAAAAAATCTGTGGCCTACAGGTATGCCACAGAAGAAATGTAGGCTGAAGTCTTGATCCTCGAAGAGGTACGATGTCGCTCCCTTGAGCACACGTGAAAAGATAATACCCGTTTGCGCAGTGACTTTAGAGGCATAGCGGTCCGTGTTCTACGGTTAGGTGATAGTCAGAAGAGACAGAAGACGAGTCCAGGCGAATTCAGAAGAAACTAGATCAAATCAGACAGTGTAGGAGATGTTAAGATGTTGTAGGTTGCTGGTTATTTATCTTTCTATGATGATTTCTTATTGAAGCGGTGAGTTACAGACAACCCAATATCGTTATCTCGCACACTGGGGTTGATGCTTGGGTTCGTGTTTTTGGTTTGATCACACAATCTATCCTATCATTATACGCTCAGCATGTCCGACACAAATACTCCTGTATTACTATCGAGGAAAGCATCACTTTGTGGTTTGACAAAATAATTAATTGAAAAGTTACCAATGTAACTTAATTAACCACTTTTTTATAATTTATATCGGCTATATCCTAACCGTCTCCAAGGCAGTGTTATTATAAACTTACCTAAATACAATAATTTATAATATTACTTTCCTGAAGAAGGTTAGGATATAACAAAAACTTGTTGACACAGTGAATAAATTATTAATAGACTGGTAACAGTAACTTTTCATAAGTAATTAATATTTCATTTTAACATCTAACACACAACTCCTGAAAAGTCTATTAAGGATTTTACACAAATCCAGAAAAATCTTTCAACATGTAGGCAATAAATATGTTTATATATATATATATATATATATGTAAATAATAATGTATATAAATAAAATGTATTTACTATATTTATTTATATGCAGGCAATAATTAGACTTTTCAGTCTATAAGATATATCTTATGAAATTCATTATTTTCATTGGAATCGTTTCCGACACTCGATGTATGTCAAGATGACAATCTTATTAATCTCACGAAAAACATTATAAATTAATTACACGCCACTAATGAGATCTTAATTGTTATTGCGAGTACCAGACATTAATTCCATAATTCTAGATTGCGAGGCCTTATTGGCAAATAAAGATAAGGACCCCTCCTGGGTCTCTAACCCTTCCGCCTTAAACCAGGGGTAGGTACACTAGGTAAACATCAGAGGCGTGCTACAAGTTACAGTAAAGGATTCTTCATTCCCGCATAAGTTACATGACTCGAATTAAACGAAAAATAATAATTTAAATAAATAAAATACGAAAGGTTCCTACGTATTACAAATCTAAGTTAAAAGATTATTCAGTAATGAAGTATCAGATCTTTTTGGTGCATGTACGAATGCGTTTCTGCGTCATGCAAATAAATTCTCCACCTGATATATTCGCATGGTTTTGAAACTAGCGCCATTTCCAATGCGTAATAATACATAATAATAACTAATTTTTCTAGTTAATTTTGTATCCAACTCTAGTGGGTCAAAATGTATTTGGGATTGTGGCATGTAACATTTTGTTTTGTCGTTTTGATTAAGGCACCGTTATAAGCATTCAAAAAGAAGAAAAAGATTACTGAAAATGGTTTAAAAGGAAATACGTAAATACGAATGGCAGAAATATCACGTTTATATTGAAAAATTGTAATATCTATTGATTTGGCGTAAGGAAGTGTTGTGAATATAACATAAGAAAATAATTAGTAAAGAAGGACGCAAATGTTGTTCAAAATCTCTCCAGATATAAATTTAGGAATATTTGAAGAAACAGTGTATTTTTTCATATCACAAGTTTACTAATAGAACCAGATAGATGTGACATGTTTTTTTTTAAATTTTGAAGCATGCTTTGCGATTTTTTTCTATCATAGGAATATTATATGATTACTTTTCAACTCGGCATCTCAAAAGAGATTATCTTCAAAGAAAACAAACACGAACCCACAGTCGCGATATCAATACGTGGCCAAGGTAAAATAATACTATTTCAAATATAACATAAGTTAAATAACATGCAACATATTTGCACTTCATTGGTGAGAGATGGGTTTTTAGAATCTAAATGTATATTTAGTTTCCTGATCGGAATAGCCAATAGTCTTACCTTCCACAACATTCCATTGATGTCATTGCTTCATTGGCTTCGGCAGTTAGAACTCCTATACTATATTTTATAAAAAAGCTTAACTTCTTCTCTGTTTTTGGTTTCCATTTTAGTTATCATAATATATGTATTACTTGAAGTAAAATAATATAGATCTCACGCCACTGCTCGATATTTAATACAGCAAGTGTTGTTTTGCTGTATTCTTCGTCTTGAAGAATTACGTTGCCAGCCTTTTATTGTTAACGACACCGTTATTTGAACGTAAATTATTATTATCACTATACCTTTCCTTGAAGGGTGTACAGGTACAATCCTTAATTTTTTTCTCTGCGTTCTTTGTTCATTAACCTTTTATTAAGGATGTAATGACGTCAGTTCTGTTCCCGAAAAGACTGACTTTTAGGCAGGCCTAAGTAATATTGCTGGCTTAGAGTATTTTCTTTGGGCTATTAATTTATTTTTAGATTGCCAATTGCGAAATAGTAATTGAAATGAAACCCGAGAGAATATAACAAACTCATTTCAGTAAAACAAAATACTTAAACAGAAATGAACCTCGATAGATATTGAGCTATATATAATCATGTTAAAGTACTAAAAATACTATAACAAATTATAATAAGCAACAATTATTAGCCTGAAACATAAATATAAATTGAAAAAATCTTCTGAGAAAAAATAAATGCCGCCCACGGGAATTGAACCCGCACCTTCTGATTGCCGGTCAGGTTCACGGAACCACTGTTAGGTCGGCTTATTTTTAACCGCCAAATAGTTCAATAAATACTAGTATTTTATTCAACAATTATTGCTTTTTAATTTTTTCACCTGAAAGCAACCAACTTTATGTCTGTAGGGAAGGTATTGTTTAATACTTAATTTCTTACTAGGTGGCGTCGAGACATATTATGTCTTTATTTAATACTAAAATGTCTTCACTTTGATAGTCGAAACATTACTTAAGCCGTCTTTGACAAATAGATATAATGTCCCAAAATTAAAAACATATTTTGGTCGGAAAAATCGTAAATTGCATGCTACAAAATGAAAATAAAAATACCACTGATAACCCAGTTTAAAAACAACATCAAAATATATCCAAGTAAACATAACGATGAGAAAATCATGAAAAATTATGAAATAACACGAACTCTGTAGGTTGAGTTAAGTTGAACAAACATGAAGATGTGAAATCAACAAACATTAAGATAAAGAAAAATTTGAAGATGAGGCAATCATGATGTAATACTAACACAACTAACTACAGCCCACCTCGGAACAGTAATCCACAGTGAGGAGGAGAGTGAATAAACCACTGTTTTTGTATTTTAATAGTCCTCAATAAACAAAAGAAAAATTCAAATTCTCTCATAAGCATCCTTGCATAAAATGTAATGAATATTCCAAAAAAGAAAATTTAAATTAAAATTTCCCGGCACTTCCAATCGACATCTCACTGTTTTCTGCAAGCGGTGTCATATGTGGTGACACCAAATTAAAAGCTGTCCTATAAAGCATTCACTTAATCTATTCAGTTAAGCTTTATAAGTCATTCACGACTTCGTGTTCCGTTTCAATTAGTTAACTTATTTCTACAAAACATGATCAAGTGTTCTTTACAGTTCCATTACAAATGCGACCCGGATATCGCCGTTATCCGTCTTGCAAACAATATTAATCTTTTCGGTGTAATTTTCAGTGGAAACGGTGTGAAAATCGACTGAAAGAAAGTCGTTAGCGAAGGCTGTATTTATCCCTTATAAGTGGCCTAATCTACAGGTAACTGCCTTTATTATTTGCCTGTCGTTTGGTCGACTAGACGCCGGCATATTACACCGTAGTTGCCGACATGGAAAAATCGTTAAGGCTTTATAACTGCAGAGGCGTTAAATAGTTGAACCTTAAGCGAAGCCTCTGATTTGCGAGAATAAAAGCACTTAAGATTCCAGATTAAAGGAATTTATTGACGTTTCATTGGGGTTTTTCGCATTTAATTCGTTGCTTCGAACACTTTTACAGGTTGAAATCATTTTAAGAGCAATGAGAGTAAAACTAAATAATGTGGTCTTCTGTGCTCAATTATTATTGCCAAAGCAATCGGTTTTTAGAAAATAAGGCAATTTTTTTCCCTTGAATTGTTTTAATTCGCCTTAATCTGTTTTTTTCTATAACGTGTACCTGCATAATTGGATAAAAAAATAACTATTGCATTATAAATATCCGATCACTATCAGGTAACAATCGGTCTCCAATCTTAACATCGTGTCAATTAAACAACTATATTCTAAATTAATACTACCTTATATTCGTAAATTCGAATCACAAAAAGTAGCAACTCACATTTATATTAGAATCACTAGACTTCAGGGTCAAAAACACAAACAACAAGCAACTACAAATACAATTTTTGTCTCAAAAAAGCTTCCCATACTATGACACTATACTGTACAATAAAATCCCACTCTCTTTCAAAAAAAAATATATTTAAAAAAATATTACATGTAGGAAACAATTTTTGGATATACTATAATATATATAATAATAAGAATAAAATTACTAGGTTTTTAATACCACTTTATTGTACATATTATTAATATGAAAAATAAATTGAATATGTGAAACAAGGTTATTTTGTTCTAATTTTATAACAATGGTATAACATTTAAACCTCAAATAAAAAGCTGGATATAAAACGTAGGGAGATCAGCAATAAAAAAAACTGACGCTAAATACAGACTGAAATCACTCATGTAATAATTATTTCTGAAAAAACACCACACATTATTTAAAATTATTTCATGTCATTATCCATACTACCAAATTATAATAATATGTAACTTAAATCCTCAGCACGGGAGATCCCATCTTTAATTTATCACTACATAATTTCAAAAGATTGTTACTGAAGCAGTTTAGTCATGTATAGTAAATTTGTACTGTATTAATGTATAATTGTTAATCTATTCATTTGTAAAATCCCGTAAGAGGGGCTTTAATAATTGAATAAATAGATAAATAATGGCGTATAATGAATTTTTCCTTCTTTCTAGAACAATATATTATTTGCGGTTGGCGTGAAAGTCGTAGGGTAGTTTTTACTACATTACTTACTTAAACCGCTTTTTGCTCAGACAATTTAAAAAAAAAATGCTAATCGCACTGTATAACATATACATATATATATATTTGCGCATTTGGTAGGTTATTTCTACATGTGTTGTTTTTACCATTAATAGATTGGCTTATTTTCATGACCAATAAACTGTTAGAACTTTTTCTTCATGTCATGACCATAGAACGCTCCAACCGCCTCTAGCCAATTTGGATTTGCAACCCACAGTGGGATTTAGCGAATGAATTTGACGAAAAAAGAATTGACTTCTCAGAATGCTTTTGCACTTAAAATAGCGAAAGCATTCTAAAGCGAAGTTTATATTTTGATTTGTGCTCTAACTGGGACGATTCTGAAATGTAAAGCATATTAATCAGAAAATCAATTTTCGTACCACGGCCGCGATAGCGTTAATCTGTTGGTAAGTTTGTAGTCATCGAAGTTATTGATTGCTAAACCTGTTTTGTTTAATCTTAGAACCTATTTCCTTTATGTTGGGTGACGGTGCGAAATTTCATGACCTGAATATCGAAACATCGATTAACAGCCTTCAACAAACCTTAAAACGTATTATGAAACACGTGCAAATAAAGTTACATGGTACGACGGTGTAGCTGTGTTTTGTGTTTATTTATTATTGAATCGAAGACAGTCTAAATAGCTCTCGTAAGCACCTCACTTGTTTGAGTAGGTACTATACTAATAATGGCTTTCCATGTATCCACGTCTGTATCTGTCCATCGAGTTGGGACATCCATGGATAAATCAGTGTGAAATAAACTTAGGTACATGTTACACTCGATCCGGAAAAAGTGTTTTTGTTTCAGACGAGATTAATCAACCGTACAAGTACCGCAGTGAACAACCAAAACACATGGTTTTTGGATCATTGTATATTAGAGTGTTTCGAAAAAACTTTGTTACTAAAATTAGAAGCTAAATTATGATTTTAAAAATTATTATCCACATATGCCTTGAGTATTTGTATATACTCTTATTTGACAATCTGTTGGTTAAACTTATCAACTTGGAAAAAAAATCACCTACTTCATTACAAAAAAAATATATGGACAAATTCAAGCTATTGAAAAAAATCATTTTCTTTACCTCTTGTGGGACTACAATTTTCTTTTTCAATTGTGGAAAAAATTTGTATAATTTGTAATATCTGAGTCCATATGTTTATCAACTTGAAGATTTGATTCTTAAGGTTAGTTTTTCGGTACACACTTTAATTTGTTTGACAATGAGCCATTACAAATCCTACGAACATTCAAGAAATTTGATTGAATACATTATTTATAGTTATTTGATTAATCATTTAATTATAAGTAGTGGCTAAAAAAAATTCTGTTTCAAAACAAGTCTGTTTAAATTAATTTCGGCTTTCCCTGATTTATTGAAAATGCATTGTGTGTGTAGAAGCACGTATATGTTACGCCATTAATCACTTTTCTAACAATACCTAAAACTGTCTTTCAAAATAATTTTTGGCTGCAGTAAAACGATTATTTTAATTAACAATGAGATTATATTAGCGAAATTTGTGGTACATCTCGTTCGGTTTGATTTGGAAACTGATGTTGGTACTCTTGGGATAATCTATATGCACCGACATAATTATTAACATGGCTAATTCCTAATTATTGTTAGCTGTGAGCGATACACGATTGAAATAGGTATAGTTTGATTTGATTTGTACTCGGAAATTGTTACGATAATTGAATCACAATGGTAAATTCCACTGTCACACGAATTTCATATTATTATAACCTGATTTTAGCATATTCCTGGGAGTTGCTGATATAATGCTAGTCTGATGTACTAATCAACTTTCCACTCGTGTGTGTCCTATTGACAAACAATTTCTGGGGCTACTACAAACATTCATTTTATTCAAATTGATTCATGTATTTGCTAAAGCTACGAGTACTATAAAACTAAATAATGAATCTCCAAAAACGCACGAAAATTGATGATATTTTGATCTTGTCCCATGGTGTCCCCAAAGTAACTGCATTTGGGTCTCTACTCTTTTAAGTATATATAAATGAACTATTATGTAGGATATCGACACAAATAATAAAACTTTATTGTTTAACTAACGTAATCTAAAAAAACTTATCTTAATCAGAAGTGTCATATTGTCAATTGTTATTTGACCACGTGCTCAAGATTTAAAGAAATCAAACCAAACCAAATATAGATTGCCAATCTAAATGGACAAACCATATAAAATACAATTAATAAACTAGGAAACCTAATTAATTTATTAATTTTGTCGATTTTAACCAATGTGTACATTTAGTAAATATAAAAACTAAGGAACTTATTTATGATGCACTACCTACTTCATTCATCTCTTTCCTATGAAATTATTTAGTGGTTGAGACAGAGCTAACACACAATAATCAAATAAAAACCCTGAAAATAGCACAAAAAATAAGTTACCAAGATCATTTACCATAAAATAAACCTACCCCTCCAAAATTTGTTTTTGAGAAAGTGGTATTTTGGACCTAAGATAAACCCATAGCATTCATTTTCCTAAATATTTACTGACAATTTCACAAGAAAAATCAAATCGTTCTAGCCATAGATTTGGTGCATTTCAAAAACCAGATTGAGCCAAAGGCATAGTAACTTTATTATTCCTAAAATACACCATTCACTGCTTACAATAATGTGAATAAAATATGATTTGTAAATTGTGTGTTATACAGGAAAAATAAATAATGTTTTTTGTTTGTTCTCCACAGTCGAACCTTACACACCTCCCCCGCCACGAATATGTCCCAGGAATCGGAATGGGTATCGCAAAGTGTCCCTACGACCCTGCTGACAACTCCACCGCGGTGTGGGTGGAACGAGGCAACCCTGGCAACCTCCCCGCCCTGTATTCCGGGACCAATGCGGAGTTCACCAAGGCTGACACGGTCATCTTCAGGACTGATCTACATAACCTTACTACCGGACGGAGAGAGTTCTCATTCAAGAGAACGCTGAAGTATGACAGCAAGTGGCTGGACAGTAAGTAAATTATATTCTTGTAATTAAAAAAAATATATCTGTTGAGAGAGTCCATCTTGAACGGAGAAAACTTACTGATACAAAATAATCCAAATTTATTAAAAATCTGGTAAACTGTGACTACAGGCCTTAAACAAATTAATTTACAGATTTTCTCACAAGGCATCAGTAAAACGCGAATATATTATGATGAGGTGGAACCAGGAACAGGTGTACATAAAAATAGGAATATGTAGAATAGCATTACGTCGTTACATTTATTAGGAAAAGAACACGTATTCCAATATATTCTGAATATACTCTTATTTTATGACGAAATGGATTGCTTTCACGTGTTTAACAGAATTTAAATAAATCATCCATAGTTATTTTGCTCCGTGTGGTAAACCTCCGGCCTTGTGCTTCATTACAAATGCATAGTTTTCCATAGTCGGAAAACACGCCAAACACGCGCCCAATATATCTACACATATATGTAAAGGTTTAAAAATGCATGTTTTAGTCGGTGATAGTCGACTTTTGTTAGCACGCGTGACAGTTCTATTCGACTAAAAATTTCTTAGTTTTATCGATACCGCCCGCAACTTACATACATTTGTCTACATGTATTGATGTCAAATGATTTTAGTGGTAAGAACTTAATGGTTTAAATACTCTAGTTGAAGAGTCTTTTCTAGATTCAACAAACACTGTAATCTCGAGCAATGAGGGTATCTTTTTCTCAATCTAGTCTCCTTCAACTGAAACAATCTTTCCAATATGCCTTCCATTGATATGCTTGGTGTAACCAGCTCAGGCACGGGAACTCCATCGAAGCCAGAGTCAAGTTAGCCACTCAGATACTTTAATAGTACACAACTGCTGACCCTGTACAAATTGACATTTGTCATTAGAAAACGGGTCACTTCTACCACTCGTTCTTAAGTTCAACAGCTCGGCTGTGAACGATTTGCCTATTATTTCTTCAAGACCCATGTCTTTAAGAAATCCTTTCTCTCCTCAAAAATACCCTCCACACAGCAACAATGACATAAGCCCTAAGGTAAATTATTTTCCTCACGGTCTCCAGTATGGAGGTAATGTAAAAAAATCTCTTCTGCAAATTGGCAAATTTTTTTCCGTTCTGGGTCAAACACACCTTTATTATTATCTATATAATATAATAATTTGTTTTAAAAAACGATACCTTTACCTTTAACCGCATATCTGGACAGTTGTACTATGTGAGAATTATAATAATTATAAAAGGTTTAAATAGATATGTACCTAACGTGAGTTAAATAGGATATTAAAGCCCAAAAAAATGACGTAATTTTATCAAAAACTGCGTGAACGGCTTTAAAAAATATATTTCAACGAACAAAAACGACACTTTTCTACTTTCACGGATCAACCAACTTTTGTCATTATAATATCATTGATCACTCATGTGAACTACATAGATAAGATTCATCCCACCTATTTACTGCGTGGAGCTTATTATTATCAGAGATTTATGTTATTTGTGTGACAAAAGTATTGGGCCATATTTAATGCCTTAGCCACGTGGCGATTTTCTCATCAAGATTAATTCTGGCCTTATTTAAGGGAAGCATGCACCCTTGTTCAATATTAGCAATAGACATATTAAAATGTTCATCGGGACTGACGTGTGTCCTTTATGTGGGGTGGGCTACAATAAAAGGCTCGATTCACTGAGGGATGACTAAAAAGGATCACCTTGTTGAAATGCTCACAGTATTTGGTTTCAATGGCAAATCGGTGACTGAGATCAAACATCCTTTTTATAAACTCATTGTGAGACTGCTAAGTTTCAATATTTCATCGATAGTATCGAGTAAAATATTGTAATGAGTTTTTTTTAATAATGCCCTATTTTTACGTCTCTTTGATGTCCCGGCCACGGTTTGAAATATTTATTATCCAATCAGAAGAATGTGCGAATTGTATAATAAAAACCAAAACCTGAAGGATTCCGACATATTTTTTGATACGTATGGTACTTTTGGTAGGAAATTGAAGTCTGTTTTCATATAAAAAAAAAAGAAAATTTGTACTTACTTCATTCACTATACTCTTTAAGTACTTTTTTATGATTTATCTCTAAACTTGTATAAAAAATATTGTACACTTTTATTTGACACTGAGCATTATCTATGTACAAAATAATTTTTTTTATACTTTTTCCTTATTTACTTGTAAAAAATTATTTAAAATTGATATCTACCAGTCAATCTGTGAGAAATAGTTAGGATGCAGGTAAATTCAAAGTTATTGTTTTACAAAATTATCTTTTAATTACTGTCTGTATCTGTATTTTATCCTTAAATAAATAAAAAAAAAATGTGTCTGTATGAAAATAACTTAAGTTGATATAATAAGCCCTGACGAAGCTTGAGCTAAGCGAAACCTGGTTGGCTGTTAATATTAATTCATAATAAAAGTGGTGTTTTACATAGTATATTTTTTCATTTAATATATAATGTCACATCACAAAGTGTTTGCTTCCTTCGATAAAAAAACTCTCCCATAGTAGGAGGATGTACAAAAGTTGACATAATTCTGGTTTCCACACAGGCGTCACAGGTTAAGTCCACTGTCATCTAAGTCATCCGTCATTGCACAGGGACATATTCCTATTATAATGATTGTGGTAGAGGGTTTTCAAATATTGTCAGGTTTTTCGTAGCCAGGGAACGTGTGATTTTTTTTTCCGTATTCTAAAATTTCACTCTTCTTCCAGAACCAAACTTTGTGGGCTCTTTCGACATTGGCGACCACGTGTTCTTCTTCTTCCGTGAAACTGCTGTGGAGTATATCAACTGCGGCAAGGCTGTGTACTCGCGCGTGGCTCGCGTCTGCAAGCGTGACACCGGTGGCAAGAACATCCTCAGCCAGAACTGGGCCACCTACCTCAAGGCCAGGCTTAACTGCAGCATCCCCGGGGAGTTCCCCTTCTACTTCAATGAGATTCGTAAGTCTAACTGATTACTATTAAAACTAGTTATAATTTTTCCCCTTCACCGCAGCTGTTGAAGTTGTCATTTCTTCTTTTCTGGTTTATTGAATCTTTGGAAATAATGCAATATTTTCATTTGTGTTTTAATTTTAAACATGTTGACTTTCCATTGGATTGACTACTCCCATTCAAGCTCATTCTGGCAGAATAATGTTTTTTAGCTTTATAGGTCGGAAGCCATATTATAATATCGTAAATTGATTTAATCGTGGAAAACGAACGGTTTTTGTCCACTGTCCACGTTTGTCGATAGATATGCATTCAAATCTAGTACTATACGATCTTCCTCTCCACATCTCCTGCCTCTCCCATATCCGTCAACCTCACATTATACCTCGATTGCCGATCCCATTGAACCAGTGACTCCAGTCTATTGGAACTCTTTTGCGACATTCATACAAAACGTAAGTTTTATAAACAGTTCCATTGCGTTTAGTTGTTTAAACTGTTTGTACTGTTTATCACTTGAATAATCTCGGTTCTTCGGGAGTTCTTCCAAAACTGGTCGAATTTCCAAATAATAAGAATGTTTTACAGCATTTTTTCATTTTAATCTTACTAAAAAAATTGACTTTTTGACAATATTGACACTTTTATAATTTTCGTTTTATGAAAGACGTATATTGTGCGGTAAAAATGACAATCTTATTTTACATCTATGTATCTACATACTTGAAACTGACGCAAAAACATATCGATTTTTTTGTCGCCATAAAAAGTTATAAATTAGTCCCATGCCCTCGGTCTGACCTATTAGATGACTGCGGACTGGAAGGCTTTTCACTCCATGACAAAGGCAAATTGACATTTCAGTGTAATACCTACAATACCAACCTAGACATGTATTAAACGTACCGAATAAGATTGCTCAAACCTATACATATTTTTAAGCTGAAAAAGGTCGCCAAAACAGCGCATTTGAGGGAAGGCCCATGTACGTGTTCGGTGTTTTACACAAAACTAAATAAATCACGATTGAGTTTTTCTTATCATCTACCATGGGAAGAGGAGTGACGGAAGTGTGAATCCATCCCTCCCACTGCGGTGCAAGGCGATAGGTCGAGATTGAGTCCGGCTGGAGAGGTCAAAGGCCTTCCTCAATCAGTGTCCTCCGCTACGCAGTAGCTGTGCAAACTCATCCGCTTCCAAGACCTAGACAAACCTCCCTCCAAGACGGGCAATCGTTCTAAGTCAAATTTTATAGCATAAGTGTTGTCTATTCAATAAATGGTTCCGGGGCAGCGGTACCCATAACCGCTTCCTAAGGATTTATTTTTAGTTAAATTCTTTTAAAGGCTTATGTTTCATATAACAATTAATACAACGTAATTGAACTGGTGCAAGTAAGGTATTAGGTATGGCGTCTTCTTCCACTGCTTTTTGTAATAATTCATTGCTGAATTATCAATTGGGTAAACGGTTATTCATCGTTCTCCATGATAAGGATCAAAATTTTAAATATTATTTAAATGGTTTTTTGAGTGTCGTTAAAGTATAGTTTATGAATGTTTGTCTAAGTCTTCTATTAGATTTTATTCTCATTCGACTAGTGCTAGTGCAAACCAAGGAAACCAATCTTGGTGTGTCCTCAATTTGTGTTCAATTTGGCACTGAGCTGGCAATTTTTTTGCAAACTTTGCAATTTCCAAAGATTTTTGATAATAAGTTTTAATAAAGCTTGGATTATAGTGTAATAATTACAAAAAATATAAGTTGGCTGAGAAAATTATAAAAAAACTTATTTTTTTACCTTTATAACAAAAAATACACAATTACATACAGTAGTAAGTCAAATTTTACTTTTTTGACACTAGATAGAAAATACATTTTTTTGTAGAAAACACTCCACTTAGGCTGAGCCTGTTTCGAGGTGGTATAAATGAAATTGGCTTTTATTATCCTAATCTGAAAAAAAAGAAATGAAAATCTAGGCGTGAAGTTTGTTGTTATATTGTAGAAGTTCTGAGTACATGAATACTATTCTCATATAAATTTTATGTTTGAGACTTTTGATTTCTTCATTTTTTTGTTTAAATGGTGTACGTATATGGTAGTCTTTGTCTGTACATGATGATTGTCTTCGGAATCAAGTCTTGTTTCATAATTGTGCTGTGCAGTATAATGGTTTATTTTATTTTTTCGGTAATGTTATAGAGATGCGTAATTATGGAATAATATAGTTCCTGTATTTTCAGTTTAGCGAAGTCCTTAAATAACTGTTTTGTCGAAAATTTAAATGAATCTAATAACTTTAATTAAGGCTTTTTGTGCTTTTTCGAGAAGGTTCTAACTCACTTTTTCAAGAGGGTTCTAGCTCGCTTCAAATTGATGGTGGCAAACCTATTTTTAAATTTCACAATAAAATTATATATTTAATTCGTATAGAAGATCATCAAAGATTATTAGATATTAGAACTTGTCAGGAGAATTCTTGAAATCATAAAAATATTTTGAAATATTACATTATTTATTGCTTTTTCCTGTTCAAGGAAGAAGGTTAATAATAATTGTTTAGCATTTTAACAATTCGTAACAAATATTCAAAGGTTGATTTCCACGACAGAATTTCGGGGATCTCGATGGTTAAATAAAAATTCTAAATACACCTCCCATCAAAAGAAATTGAAGGTGTTCATTATTTCGACTTTTTTATTAGAAATGACAGCGTTACTAAAGCCAGTCAGGGACTCTAGATTATAAAAACATGAGAATATAGAGCAATAATGAAAAGAAGTCCATATTTCTCATAAAACCTCTTTTTACATAATCATATATTCTTAACATCATTATCATCATCGACCTGTAATTGATTATTGATCCCGAAGGCGTTAAGCCATCTAAGCTTTTCACCCACTAATTGATTCCACTTTTGCACAACTGGAATTGGAAGCAATCTTCCACTCATTTCCAAGTGAGTTTTATTATTTAGGTTAACAGTCACCCTTGATCTGGTCTGGAGTATCTATACTATACCTGAAATCTCCCTTAGCTCTGTAAAAACTCGTCTATTAAATTCCCATAGTTTGGACAGATTGTAAACATATGCGACAGATGAGAATTAGCAAATGTGGATCCAGCGGAACTAGCATCAGTGAACCATTTCAATGAAACCGGCTTCTTTGATCGTTTTGGCATGGGTGCACAATCAGTAAAGACGTCAAATGATGCCCAGTATCTACAATACACATGTGATACATCTGCGTGAGAATTGATCGTTTTAACCACTCGTTCTTGGGCTCTACACCTCGGAACGGCCGAAAAGAAATACCAACTGTGGAACGACCCGTCGGTGTTTTCTCTGTTCACACAAGCCTTAAAGCTTCGTGAGAAGAATTATTATAAATATAAACTTGTGTGTGGAGTTGTATCTAAATATATATATATGTTATGGGTAAGGTTTTCTATATATATATATATATATATATAACACCATATAGGAGGCCCTGAGAAAATAATTTTCTTCAAAGCCTTTGTCATCTTTGGGGATGCTATGTGAATGGCTCTTTTAAGGAGAGAAAGAAGTAAACATGGGTCTTGAAGAGACTCATATTGTAGGAGGGAGGAAACACAGAGGCCGGCAAATTGTTCCACAGCCGAGCTGTTGAACTCAAGTACGAATCGTAAAAGTGCCCATTCTAATGTGACAAATATCTGCCGTGTACATATGTTGGTCGCGCTTTTGACGTGTTTCGCGACTATGCACCGATGCAGAAAGGATCAATGACGCTGGATTTTGCTGGTCAGTTTGTTAAGAGGGAGTGTATAATAAAATTATGATTATAATTGTTTTCATGACTGCGTACTGAAACAAGTTGATACTACAGCGCGAAATTTTCTTGAAAACGATTCGTTTTTTTTAATGAAATGATAATTTTCTATAAGAAATGTATGGATAATGCAATGTACTCTTTAAATTGATATATAATTTATATGAAATAAGCACATGCGAAATATCATAACGAGAATCAAAACTTAGAAGAAAACAAATTAAATGCCTTGAATTTTGTTTTTTAATTAACCCAATTAACCCAACGTTCGGATAGGAATATGTATTATGCTTCGTAAGTATGTAGATAAATGTCTTGTCAAAAGGACTTGCTTTACTAAGAGATAAATATATAAATAATAAAGTTTATTTCATCGTTTCCCGAGCCTTAAACATTTCATCAATAAACGTCCGTTTTCATTACGAAGGGCTGCCATTTTTTCGGTTCCGTCAATTTGATTTATTCTTGCTGATGGCGAGAAATAGACGAGGAATTGATGAAAAGACAAAAACCCAGATGAGAAAATAATATATCCTTGCTCGAAGAGAAGGACTTTTACCGAATTAAGGATGGGTTATGTATCTTAATTGAAAGAGAAAATAAAATAGATTTTCGTCGAATGTATCTAGGCAAAACTGGTACAACGCTCGTGTGTGCTAGAATTAATAATGATTTTCGCCTACTTACGAATGCCTTTATTATAAATTTAAGGTGTTATATTATATTTTTTGTAAAAGTACAATTTTTTTTTTGTGAATGTCCCGTTACATTAGTCGCTTTTCGGCCGGCCGCAAAAATCAGCATTTCGTCTGGTTTTGTCTTCGGTAATATTCGGTATTTTCCACAAATTCTATAGGTTTTACCCTCGGCATACTCTAATTAATATGATATATATATATATATATATATATATTTTTTTTTTTATTATTATTTTAATATAGATCATATGAGTTACATTAATACATACATATTTTGCAAAATATAATATTTTGGTTCATAATTGGTCATGTATACCTTATCAGAAAGGAGGAGCTCTTGTGCCTGATAAGGGAGCCACGATTCTTACTTAGATTCTATGTTATAATATTATGTTATGTGTAAACTATATATAATAATATATATATTTTTTTTACTATAAATTTTTTTGGAAAAAAAGTTTGATTTTATTTATTTGTTCTTGTTGGTTCGTAATACAGCGCAATTCGGAAGGGAGATTATTGTAGTTTTTTATGGCTTGGTAAATATAATGGTTTTGCATTTGAGTTGTTTTAAAGATTGGCGTAATAAATTGATTTCCATTTCTCATCAGTTTGTAATTCTTGATATTCTGTGTTATTATTTTCTTTACACATTTTTATAATGGAAGTTTGCTTAAATATATCATCAATATTTGGTACTGGAAACAATTTAAAAGGCAATTTTGTTGGAAAAGTACAGTTTTTTTTAAGTATTACCTTTATAATAATTTTACTTTTACTGAGTTTATGTTGTTTTTATAAGATCCTCCCCAACCTATGATTCCGTAGATCAGCAGGGAGTGGACAAGAGCATAATACACATTTTTTAGTATTTTCACATTTAAAATATTTCTTAACCTAACAAATATATATATATACATTTCCTTATTCTCTTTACTAACTCCTTATATGGCTTTTCCATTTCAAATTTTCATCGATGATCACACCAAGATATTTAATTTCAGAAGAGTTGATTACAGTACAAATAGGATTAAGTAGTTTACAGTTGACATTGTCACAATTTTCATCATGGATTATGATATTTACTTTGTGTTTAGGTATTTTATATTTGTAAAAAATATGAAATTTGGCTGTCAGAGACGACATCATTATATCAATGTTTCGGTACTATTTAATTTAATGATTAGATCTAAATCATTACTATCATGCTACGTTGTTTTACCTAACTTAATCTAACCTAATCTAACAAAAATATCCTCTTTCATATGACATTCATATTTTTACTTCCGCTTTATTACATAATTCTGATCTTTATTTTTCGGAATAACTTTATTGAGTAAAACCTCAAATTGTAATATTTAAATATTGAAGACAATATTAGTGATTTCTAAACGAAAATCTGAAACAGAAAAATCAGAAAAGGAAACGGTCACATCTGGGACACGAACCCAGGACCCCTGTCTTTCCGGGACAGTGCTCTACCAACTGTGCTAATGGGACCCTATTCTCCTCGGTCACTTTTAACTGTATCATACTTCGAATAAGAACTACTAACATTGTCTTCATTTTTTCACCGCACATTTTAATTGGCAACTATCTTTATGTAAAGATACATAAAGATAGTTGCCAATTAAAATGTGCGGTGAAAAAATGAAGACAATGTTAGTAGTTCTTATCTTTATGTAAAGATACATAAAGATAGTTGCCAATTAAAATGTGCGGTGAAAAAATGAAGACAATGTTAGTAGTTCTTATTCGAAGTATGATACAGTTAAAAGTGACCGAGGAGAATAGGGTCCCATTAGCACAGTTGGTAGAGCACTGTTAAAGGGGTACTGCAATTGAATCACTCTACTAAGCTACATTTGCAATATAATAGAATAAATAAAATTGTCCCGTCAGCGTTCATACAACTCATCACTGAAATCTCGTAAAATCGTTTAAATTCACCGCGCACGAGTGCCAATGTGTAGCGAATGTTGTAGCACTGTAAATTAGTATTCCTAAACGAATTTATTCCGGACGCATTATGGATTACGCATGATGAAAGTGGTGCAAAATTCACTTACCTACAAAGCGCTTTGCGCATGCGTCGATAGTGCACGGGATGAGTTATATAGCTGCACTGCTCCAACGTTCTCATGTCACCATTTCAGCGAACCGAGCTGTCTTGATACCGCCCGATGCTGAAAAGTTATGTATGCAACGAAACATGCACGACACGGGAGTCTTGTACTAGAAAATAAATTAAAAAATTATGTCCTCGCTGGAATGACTGGAGATTACTTTGGTATATCGATGACAAGCAGTGCAATGCGCAAATGGATATACAAAGGAACCGCCTCTGCCTCTTTCTTTCATCTTCTTCGGCCTCACCAAATTCCTGATTTTGGTGTTATAGTTCTATAGATTCCTTGCGGTGAGAATCCTATATAGTACCTGCTTAAACAAACAAAAAAAATTGTACGATTGGTTTTTATTTGATTTTAATAGAGGGTTTTCCAATGAGAGGTGATATTTTGATATTCAATCGTAAAAAATCAATGGTTTCGTTACTTGTGTGGCACGTAGCGCCATCTTGTTGAAAGTAAACGTTGTCCAGATCAATATTATCCAATTCCGGCCATAAAAAATCATTAATCATCTCTCGATAGCGCAATCCATTCACCGTAACTGTTGCTCCAGCCTCATTTTTGAAAAAGTAAGGTCCAATGACTCCGCCGGACCATAAACCGCACCAAACAGTCACACGTTGAAGATAAAGAGGCTTTTCAACAATAACTCTTGGGTTTTCCGAGCCCCAGATGCGACAATTTTGCTTGTTGATGAAGCCACCGATGTGGAAATGGGCCTCATCACTCAAGATGATTTGCATTTGATTCACTCAAGTGAATTTTAATAATTTCAATGCGTTGTTGAAGCGTGTATCGTTCCATTTTTATTAATGGCGTAGTTTTTACTTGTAAAATGTAAAAAAATGACAGCTTCAAAAGTAACGTCTACCGAAATAGCGGGTTATTCAAAATAACACCTCTTATTGGAAAACCCTTTATGTATGGACTTTTTAAGCAGTCATACCCTTAAATTAAATATACCACTCCTGTGTAGCATTCTTGTATTGCCTATAATACATCCAAATCACACTTTTCTTATTGGATTTAAATTATTCGAAATCTTTCTTACACCGAAGGACGAATCACATTTAGCAAAGTGAATTCTGATCAAAACCTTATCCTGTAGTACCGCCCAGCATATTTACTTTTCCTTTCAAAAACACGCTCATTAAAGAACATAAATATATATTATAAAAATAAATACCGGAATGTCCAATTATTTACAATTTTCCAATTATTTCTAATATTACATATTATTTAATTTAAAAAAATATAAATCTAAATTTCGCTAATAAACAATGAAACAGTGTTAAGGGGGTATTTGCAAAGACCGAAATAATATTTCGGGGCGGAGAGGTATGAAGTAAGTTGGAACGGGGAACACGCGGCGACGTGCGATGGTCTAGTGGTCAACTCAGTTCGAAGTCAGCAGCGATGAAATCCACTAGATGGTACCCATGAGTAAGGTTTGAACACGAAACGCTTAATAATGAGCGTCTTTCAAATAAAGTTTATTAAGTTGAGTATGCATTTTTTAGGTAAATTTCGATAGAAGAATTGCAGAAGGAGCTCATGATTTTATGAGATTTAGATGAGATTATCAGATTTCTATCAAACTTGTTTGATAAATTATCGATACTATCAACTACACTGCTAGACGGTAGACATTACCTTATGACTCGTAACCGACGTGTTTTTCATTGACAGATGTCAAAACAATACGGTATTTATTTTCATAATATCTGATCATAATTATATCTGACGGCCGGCATAGTCCAGTGGTAACGCATTGGACTGCCATTCCGAAGGTCGCGGGTTCGAACCCGGCGTGCGCAAATAAATTTTATTTGATTAATTTGTGTTATTTCACAATTAATTAATTAAAATAACATATGGTATATTTGCGGGACGTTCCAGAGTGGAAGATACTACCAGTATCGCCCTGGTGTAAGACCACCATTCAGAATTGAAACGTTGCTCCAAATGGCTTTAGCCGTGTTTAGTGACTAGATCTGAATAGCCAGGTACTTCCCCACCTTCCTCTTTCCCTTCCCCACTTACCTTCAGCCTCACATCATCCCCCAATTGGGGATGCCATAGTCTCACTGGCTCCAGACGGGAGCAGTTGGGACTCTTGTGAGGTTTTCACTATAAAAAAAATATATATATCTGAATATATTGGCAAGATAAATAAAATATCGGTCATTTTCAATATTTATTATTATTTTTTGCAAAAAAGTTACATAAAACAAATAATTATGTAATGTAAAAAGCATAAGATTCAATTTTTTATATAAAGGCCATCATTTATTATTTTATCAGTTAGGAATAGTAAAAATAATTTACTAGATGTCATTACAAAACAAATCAATAATATAATCGTTCCCAATCAGCACGGCTTTATCACAGATAGAAACACTTTCAGTAACTTAATCATTTATGAAAATTATGTAACTGATTCCCTTATCCACAAGCATCGGCTGGATTCGATATACACTGATTTTTCCAAAGCTTTTGATATAGTTAGGAGACATATTCTTGTGTATAAACTAAGTCTTTTGGGCATTAAAGGAACCTTATTGATCTGGATCAACAGTTATCTTAGTAAAAGAAAGCTTTGTGTTAAAATAAATTCTGTAGAATCTTACATCTTCGAATCCATATGTGAAGTTTCCCAAGGATCTCACCTCGGACCAACTCTGTTTTTATTATTTATAAATGAAATTGTTGGTGTATTTAAAGATGTACAAGTTCTGCTCCTCGCTGATGATTCGAAAATATATAGAATGATACGTAATATAGAGGATTACCATATTTTGCAATCTAATTTGGATAAATTTTAAATTGTATAATTGGTGTGTGATCAACTAATTATTTCTTAATATTCAAAAGTGCCAAGTTATTCGTTTTCGTAAAATCCAAAGTCATGTTACTTATGAATACTCTTTAAATAATGTACTATTGACATCAGTCGCTCAGATCAGCGACTTGGGGGTTATATTTGATAAAAAGTTAACATTTACTCTGCATGTAAATGATATAACAAAGAAAGCTACAAAAATGCTTGGTTTCATATGCAGAACAGCGAGTGGTTTCAAGTCACTTGAATGTTTGAAAACATTGTACACTTCTTTAGTAAGAAACCAGGTAGAGTATAATTCGCCTATTTGATCCCCATTGTATAAAACGCTTTCTGACAATATAGAAAGGGTGCACATATTTTTAAGATTTATTAACTTTAAACTGAATATTCCAATTCAAAATATAAACTATGTCCTTTTGATGAAACAACTTAACAATAACGCTGTCAGATAAGCGGATCATCTCTGAACTTGTAATATTAAAAAAAATTATTAATAATTGCATTGACAACCCTGAAATTCTCGCCAAAATAAAATTTTACGTACCAACCAGAAATTTGAGGCAAAGTGCTACCGTTTTCTTTGCCAATTTTAAAACCAACTATGAAGCTCATACACCTATAAATAGACTACATCATTTTGGCAATATATTTGGGAATATTTTAGACATGTTTAAAGATACCGTATTAGTTATAAAACGATATATTTTATCACTTTACTTAGATGTATGAATTCACGACTCCGTAGTGAATACACTTTTATTTTTATATTTCTATCTTTCTTGATACATATTTTGCTTTCCATAATCCACACTATTAATTTTAATTTACTTCATCATAAAACATTATTTATTGTACACTATATATAATTTAATTTATTTTATTTGTGTACAAAAAATTTTACAACATTACAGATATTTTATCTAACTAATTGTAAAAGTACCATTTTCACAGTGAGAATGTAGTGCCAAAAACCTTACAAACTCATTGAATTTTCCGAAGAATATGTCGAAATTTTTATCTTATATATTTAAATAGCGTATCGCTCTTCCCACGGGCGAATTCGGGTACAGATTTGTACGACTCAATCGGCAATATAATATGTTATGGTGACGTGCCCGAGAGTATAATATACTATATAGTACTATGTACCTAACACAACTGTATTACTTGTTTTTGTAAAAGCCCATTAGAGCGTATTCATTTTTGGGAAATCGACAGTTTACATTTAATCAGTTTGTACATAAGTATTATATAGTAAAATAACACCAATTATGGATTTCCTCCTTGTGACTTTAACTGGGACAGCATAATATGGAATAAGTTATTTAAATTTGTGAGAAAGAAATATGAATTAAAAAAATTATATAAAACAAAAGATTATATAAATCGAAAAATTTACAAAACAATACATTTATAGCCATGGAGAGAGCTGGCAGATATCAAATCAAAAAAAAAATTATATATAAACAATAGAGACATAAACATTATTCACAAACCATCAGCCCTACTTCCTAGCGAATACCTGTTCTTCTTTTCTTTGTTGCCCATTCTAAACAATTAGTAACCTCTGGAAAAAAGATTTAAGGATTATATAGGTCGGTTTTTGTATTTATTTGTAGATGATGAACGTACCTACATGTTAGCAGTAACGACGCGCTCTGTCAAACTAATCATTTGATACGTTTAAAAAAAATCCGTGATGTCGAAATATATCAAAAAAGTTTAACTATCGTGTTAATCAAAAGCGATTTTATTAGTGACAGTGTTATCCACTAACTCCATTTTGATCTTGCCTAGTTAATCCAAAAAAGTTTATAACCTGTGTTTTTTTTTTCAAACTAACTACTACACCTATAAAACGACGGCATAATCTGGGTTATAAATTTGAGAATGTTGTCTATTTATTTGGGGATTCCGTATCAGTAATGAAACGACACAAACACTCGAATTATTGAAATATAAGAGAATACCACTCCTTAATAAAAACTCATTTTATTTTACCATAATTTATTAGATAAATTATTGTTACAACTAATATAAATGTATAATTAGAAATTTATGTAAAAGCACAGTAGGGCGTGAATAAATAAAACTAGGAATACGATTCTAGTGAAGGGGCACTCTCTAATATTCTGTGCCGCTGATAGTCAGCCAGATGGCCAAGTGTTGCATAAAACGAGATTTATAGTAAAAAAGTCAACTTGGGTTAGAAATGATACATAATAACATAACGACTAGCCTTTAGTGTGATCTCTTTTCTCATGTGCCTACATATTTACGTATTTATTTTTTGTAAAATGAAACGTGCTCTCACGTCGAACTCACCTCGGTTACTGAAGATAAATAACTTGCGTTGTGATTTATATAATGCGGTGATACAAGGAACAATATCTTAGTATTAAAAAACTGTTTTTATTTACTTAAGCATTGTTTTAATGCTTTTCAAAATAATTTTATTTTCTCATCGTTTAGACGACATTGACGTGGTGATAATGTATTTATTTAAAATTCTTCTGCATTTAGAATTAAAGGATATAATCGAACTTAAAGCTATTTTTAGAGGTTCTGTAAATATTTTTTTACGCAATTGTTTTAAACATTTTAAAGCGTTTTGTTTTCTCATTGTTTAGAAGAATAAATTATCTGTTCAAAACATAATATTATTTTCTTATAAACAATATGGAAATTTATAAAAAACTGCGTCAAAAACCGCAATTATGCTGCGCTTACGGTAACATCCCCTTAATCTCAAGTGACCTACCAGTTAAGTATGGTACTGTATATTATCTGCATATATAGTTAGTAATAACAGTGATCATTGTAGAAATGTATTATATATTTTTACAGCGCCCTTGAGGTGATTTTGCTCAAAAACGGCGCTATACAAATTATCCTTTTTTTTCCGACTTTAATTTATTATCAATACATATAATTCCATTCAAAGACAGACCAATACTTCAGTACTCACTTTTAGAACAATCCAACTTGCGAAGCCCTTTATAAGCGTAATCCGATCCGAGAACACTGCTTCAAATCCATAAATTACTTTTTCGATGGAAATAATGTTCGCAGTGTATTGAAGTGGATTTAAATTTTTATCAGCAATAAGCGGGCTAGGATTCCCGCCAATCCTCGCGGGATTTGAAGCAAATTGCCTGTAAGCTCTGTGCAAAGTTTGAGAATAATATGCGAATGTTGATACGAGATTATTTGCTCTGGGAGAAAAAAAATATCTCTCCGTTCATATTTCAGTGGAGATTTAAACACTCTATAAATACATAGGTTTTTTTATTGAAATACAACCAACTAGATTAGCCAGCTAGTACGGAATGCGATGGTTAAATGAAGTGAAATAACAAATAATTCTGTATTTTTTTATTTTTATCGTTTTTTTGTTCTACTTTTTGGTCTACCGAAAGCAAACAGTTTTTGTGGTGGAATATTTGAATAAGGTTTAACCTTGTTGAACTTTATCGATTACATTATTAAAGCTTATTCTGCTTGTATCCTCTCCTATCAAAGGAAATTTTCCTTTGCATGCCCAAATTACTGTAATCTTACCAGCCACGCAGATTTTAAAACTACAATATGATTTTTACAAAAAGAAATTAATTGAAATCATTCAACTCCAGTGAAAAATATTCCGACTTTCATTCACATAGCTTGTTCAGAATCCAACAAACGCTGATTCTAAAAATATAATTATTGTTACAGTATGCAATAATTATTAGTAGAATAAATAAATCGTCATATAAAAATGATTAAAATCATAAGAAACTTAAACGCCCTGTGATTGGTCTGCGGGTTCTGACACAACATAGACCACTCTCTCACGGTTCGGTCGGCCGCGTGGATTAAAAATCAAGGCGATTTTGCGCTGCGCAAACACGCACACTACGGTATAGAGATTATTTCAAAACCATTCATAATTTTGAATTGTTTATTTTAAAATTGACTGGAATTCCTTATTAAGTAGGTATGGTTTGTACATTCAAATAAATCAATATCGTGTCAGAGTTATTTGTGTCGAATACCAGTCTAGCTTATTCTTCATCAGTGGTTTGTATTTTAGCAGAGATTTACGCACTCTATATCTCAGCCAATCGTTGGCGCAATTAATCCGCAAGATGTTCTTTTGTTTGCAGAGGCTTTGTTTATTCTTTCCTCAGAGGATTGAGCGAATTGTACACAGTAAGTTTTCTTAGAATCTGTGCACAAGATTGTAACAATTTATATCAAGGTAAAGATTTTCTAACAGCTTTTAACAAATAAGTATTATTAACCTTAGCCTAAAATGTAAAATGTAAAACATCAGACCTAGGTTCATAATACCATACTATAATAATAATATTTTGAAGATTTATATAACGCCGTTTATGAGCAAAATCAGCGTCCTTCATAATAAAATACAAATGACAATCATGAGATGTTTGGAAAATTGATTAAATACCAGAAAAAACGAGCGTATGCAATTGTAAAGGCTATTTATTCTTGGTCACAGAAAAAAAAAGAAACCCAAAATAACCTTCCGAACCTCTTGTTTCTAGACTATTTTGCACGCGGTATGTCTCTCATATACTTTGGCTGAAAGTATATATGGCTATCCCATTTGAATTTCATAATCATGGTGAAACTCAGAATTCTCCCTTGAGGTGATTTTTCAGAAAAATAGGGCTATATAAATTATCCCATTATTACTATTGTATTTTATATATTATATTATATATGGGCCCAAACTAGGCTTATAATTGGTTAACGAAACACTCCCACAAGGCACTTCTTGTGTTATTCTTTATTCTGCCTTCTCAGGTATCTATAGAAATCCCTATAGGTATAATTATTTCTTTCAGAAGTCTGCAACGACCGTAGTTTGGGATGTAACAATACACTTTATTCTTGTCACGTCCCGCTTGCTTTCTTCCCTCTACTCACCTGTCTCTTGCACTTTCTCCTAGTTCTTCCGCCGCACATAATCCTATATCAGTCCCTGTCCACCCCGCATGCTCTCCTAGCTCCGGTGAATTTTAAATGGGCCACTACAGGAATTCAAGACTAAAATGAAAAAATATTTTTCAAAATTTCTAAGAATGTCGCTTTTCGCTCTTATGGATAAAATGTAAATGCTATTGGAATCGTTCATATCTCAGCAAGTTTTGTCGGTGAGATTGCAAAAAATCTGCATTTTGTAAGCGTTTACCTTTGATTGGAAGGACGGGCGATAATTTCAACATTCACTTCTGCATTTAACCTCACCTAAAATTACAATTAGAGGCACTAATGCATACTTATATTTTGTCAAAACTTGTTCCACTATTAGAACGTGATAAGCGGTGCATGTGGACCGGATTCGGTAGTTTTAGTTAGAGCGTTAGGAGAGTTGATCGTCAGTTGGAGATAAAAAAACGGAATCTATTTTTTCGCTTCATGTCTCATCTAAATATAATAAATCAATGCATTAACCTGAAATATATTAAAGATAACTACACATACAACTTATTATATTTAAAGTTAAAACATGCGATTAGAGAAGTTCCAGCCAGCAACTCAAAAATTCGCCGAGAAACCGGTTATGGAATTCTCATCGTCTGAATGTTGCTAGAGTAAAAATGTTTAAATATTAATTGATATAATGGTGCCTGGCTACAAATTTAATTTTAAATACATTTATTCGAATTTCGCTTTTACTTTCGGTAATGAATGAATGAATGAATTCAAATCATGGAAGCGGAAATTAACTCACTTCCCAACAAATAAATGGCATTTGGCGAGGTTCTTAGATTTGTCGACTTCAGCTTCAGGGCAGGAAGGTTCAATCCTGAGTCGAACTTGTTTTTTTTTAAGTTTTAGAAGATATTTTTAAATATATGTACTATGGTAAAGTATGCCTATAAAATTGAATGGATACTACATAAGTGTTTCTTGACTCAAACTCCTTGCATAAGTATTATTAACTTTCGTAAATCATCGGCTCGCACACTCACTCTTCTGTTATTACTATTCTTGATATGACCCTTCTCAAGTATTCAATTAACTTGACAAGACGTGCAGTATCTTTCTGGGTATCCTTGAGTTCCTGCTCTACCTACTCATGAGATGTATTGGTACTAGGTAAAAACATAATCTGCAAAAATGTATTAAATGAGAGAAGAGTTCATCATATCTCAATAAAAAAGACACTTCTATAATTTGTTATATATGTATATTTTTAAATATCCATTTTAATTTCACTTCGTTTTCTGGAATGAATGTGCGAATGAAGTGGATTCTCGGAAGTGGAAATTATTCCACTCCCCGACATCTGATCGAGCTGAAACTCTGCAAATAGACTTGTTGTAGATGTGAATGCATTCTTGCAACTTTTGGTGGCAACCACGTATACACACGCAGACATGTATCCATGTCCGATGACATACGCATTTGTCTCAAAAGGATTACAGCGTTAATATACGGAAAAAAAATTCGGTCCTACCCAATTGGGATTTGGCTCAGTTGTTAGCGACTTCAGCCCTGGGAAGAAAGTTTCAATCCTTAGTAAAAAAACTAAAAAATTAAATGCGTCTATTACACTAACATCGACCTTAGTACTTTCTATTTATTTTTATATTCGAAACACGCATTGGTTTGTTAATTTCTACTGCACTCAATTTATGTTCGTCCTTTCTCTATCAGTTCACTGCCTCACTGCAATAAAGTCCAAAGTACAATAATTTATTTTTCCACATTCATACTTCTTTCAATACTGGTCAAATACAGTACATTAGTTCAAATTTTGAAAATCACAATTAAAATGATTTTCTATTGAAACATTAGGCTTCGCCTTTGTGGGATTTTTTTGTTACTGCCTTATGTTTTGTATAATTATATATGTACCTGTATGTATCAAAAAAATTGCTAATCAAAAATTAAAAAAATAAAAACAAATCCGAGTTAATTGAATCAGAGTTCAACAGAGACTCACAACCCAAATAGTAATAACAGTATTTTTGATCCTCATCATGTGATTATCATTCGTATTTCAAATAATTTTCAGATTTGTAATACACAAAATACATAAACATGTTTTTTTATATCAATGTTCTAAGTGTGTAATCCCGTATCGATGAAATTGCCTAAAAAATATTATACCTTTATTCTGGATGAAATAAATCAATCCAACCCCTCCGGGTGTCAAAAGTTCTCAAATTGAAAAACTACCCTGTCTACTGTTGATCATGTTTCCTTTAAAATATATCTCCCCTGCTTCCTATAAGTCCACTAACTGGGCATTTGGCAGTGAAAGCACGAACGTCTTGGATTCCTACCCTGACCAAACAACTCCCCAGTGCATGGGCACGCAACCTGGTCAACAACAAGGAGGTAGTAACATTGGCATTTTTAGTTAAAAATGTATATTTTAAAAACACAATAACGTTTACAAACATTATTGCTACACAACGCCACATGAACCGTTCCCAACTAGAAAGTAAATTAATAAATATTATTTTATTTATTTATTTTGCTCTTTTGATTGCTACGATCTTTATTGGCTAATTGAGAATGGCTCACGTGCGTTGTATGGAATGTCTGGAGGAATTTATTGAGCTTTGCTTTACTGCCAAAGATTCTCTCATCGTCTGCCTTTTGAGAGACAGACGTTCATAATCGAAATCGTTGCTTGAAGAGAGAATCAGAAGTACTTATTACGAGTCCCATATGAGATAACCAGTGAGAAATACTTTAAGTTACAGGCGGATTCCTCCCCATTGAAATTTTGTTGTAATGGTATTGTGTCTTGGTATCTGTATTTTCTCCTAATAAATAAATAAATAATTGTAATCCTTTTCTTATCGAAACATTTTTTCTTGTAACAGCTGTCTCCTTCCAAACCTCCACTTCCAAGGTGAAACTTTTTGCAAATTTGCATCCATTCTGCTTTGCTGTACAATACTTTTATACTCGGTCTTGTTTTGTCTAATTAAAAAATCTAAATCCGTTTTAAAACCACTATCACTAAGTACTTTTAAAGCCAATCACATTTCACTTGTACCCGAGCTTAATTAGGGTTATAATAAATTATCTTATTAATACGCAATTTCATCGCAGGGGTAAGCAAAAATAATAGACACCAATAACTCATCGACCGAGGCAAACTGTTTCGTTCATATTCATAAAATGTCTCATATACTCAACATGCATCCTAACTCTTGAGATGACTTTACTAAAGTATTTCATTCAATCGATGTGCTGTATCTTCGTCCGGCAAGATACTACTGCGAGTAGTGCGTCAAACATGTTAATAATTTATAATTATAATTCAAATTATTTTTAATATGTAATTTCTAATCATAAAATCTAAATAGTTAACTTAATCAGATTTTTTTGTCAGCATCTCGAATTCCACCGTTGCTTCACCCCTTACCAACAAACATCCCTTCAACCACCCAGCATCCCCCCATCATCTAAATCTCCACACTTGTTTAGCCCCTCTGGTACCCGGTTCCGCCCTCACCTGTACACGAGGCGCAGTGAGGTTAAGGGAGAGAAATAAGGGACGCTCTAGTATCGGTTACAGGCACTGAAACAATCATATTTGTTCACCTCAGAGGATGAAGTACCTACAAGATGTATTCTAACCTTGCTATACGAGGACAAACGGCGTGTTTCAATAATCAATACTATTAGGGAATTCTGAGTTAAACATTTAACTGTATCGTGAGGCTTAGTAAAGATTTCAAATTCGTTTCGTGAACTTTTTCGAGTGAAACTTCTAAATATTTTTACGGACATTCATTCAGTATAATCGCGTTTCATGCACATTTGTTGTAAATTAAATATCTAATGATTATGACTCTGTCAGAGCATTGTAAAATATAAAATGCAGGACTCATAATATATATAGATCAATATAACTTCTAAATATTTTTACGGACATGTGTTCAATATAATTGCGTTTCATGCACATTTGTTGTAAATTAAATATCTAATGATTTTGACTCTGTCAGAGCATTGTACAAAATAAAATGCAGGACACATGATATATATATATATATATATATATATATATATATATATATATATATATATATATATGTTATGGTTAAGGTTTTCACGGGTGTAAGATGTAGAATAATGTTCTCGGTTTACCCGCGTAAAGTAGTCCTTAAAATGACTTTTTTAATTCCTGACGTTTCGGACAGATCTCACTGTCCATCTTCAGAGGCCTTATGTCCTGAATTTTGTCTCAAACTGAACGCTTTCGCGTGTCTGTTCGGTCCAGAAGTCAAGATACAAGTGGGTGCTTATCAATTCTTATGTCTAGGACGAAGTCAAATTCTCAGAAGCACTTCCAACAAGTTCAAAGCAACCCAATCAGGTCGCTACACGCATACTGCTTGATATTGCCAACCCCGCCCCCACCCCCTCTACCGACAAATCACTATCAACACGCATACTTCGTCCTAGACATGAGAATTGATAAGCACCCACTTGTATCTTGACTTCTGGACCGAACAGACACGCGAAAGCGTTCAGTTTGAGACAAAATTCAGGACATAAGGCCTCTGAAGATGGACAGTGAGATCTGTCCGAAACGACAGGAATTAAAAAGTCCTTTTAAGGACTACTTTACGCGGGTAAACCGAGAACATTAGTCTACACATATATATATATATATCAAGTATCACTAAGTTAATCACTTTTTTCGGAGGATTTGAACAATTCATCAAATTTCAAAGTTGATTTTCAAGTTCAACTTAAAAATCAACTTCGAAATTTGATTAATTGTTCAAATTATCTGAAATAATCCATATTTAGTCATGGGCAGTTTAGTTACATGCAAAATAATACCATCTGCTGGTGGTCACCCATGACTAATTTTAAAAGCAAGATTATTCTGAAGGGTTATGTAAGAAACTAATCCTGGTCCAGTTTGTAAGTTCTTCAGTGAATGCAATTTCATGATGTTAGGAAAAAGATGTCTTTATAATTCTAAATATTCTAACATAACATTTCTCCCATTTAATTTCAAATACTTCTCTTTTATTGCGGTTTATGTATATTTATTATGTTTTAGCTCCGATTCAATGAAATTCTGACTTCATTCCAGTAATATATTTATTGATATCATGTTAGTATTGAAAGCAAGAAATCGTTTTTCGCAGTATTTCCGAGACCGATCAATTTATCTCAAATGAAATCACCTTGGCAGTAGGATTCTGGAATCAAAGAGAAAATATAAAATATTTATGAGATAATACGACAAATAAATTTCACTTTTCAGCGTCTTTGAGTGATGTTCGATTTGTGGGCTGATTTCTGTCGGTAAATCAAGATTAATATTGTGATTTCTATAAGATTTTTTCTGTAATATTACGATGTTCGTTTAATGTATTTTCGCAGTGTTATTTCTGAACACAATGTAAATAAGGATAAATGTTTTAATAAATATTACTTTGCAAAAGTTCAAAAAATGAAAAGATGTTAAAAATGTGAAATTTCTATTCGTATTTTTTAGTTTGATTTATTTGTGTTGTTAGTTCGGTATGTAAATTATATTTATAATTAGCGAAGCTAGCAGTCCACAATGGAGTGCTGGTACCTAACCTAATGTATGGAAGTGAAGCATGGAACTGGCAGACAAAGGATGAAGTAGACCGAATGCTGTAGAAATAAGATCTTTGAAGCGTATGTGTGGTAAAACCAGGTATGATCGTGTGAGAAATGTTGATCCGCAAATAGTGCAAGGCTTGATGTAAGCGTAATGAGTAAGATTAAGAAAGGGACGCTTGGGCATGTGGAGCGAATGAGCGAAGAAAGGAGTGTAAGGGAAATATATGATGCAAATGTGAATGGTAGCAGAAGTCGGGGACGCCCGAGGAAGACATGACACGATCAAGTGAATCAGATACTTGAGTCGGGCTATGTCGAGTGTCAGAATAATAGAAGAGTATGTATGAATGTGAATGAGGCCAGGAGTGTGTGCCAATACCGAGTTGTTTGGCTGTCTGTCCTCTCTGCCTACACCTTCGGGGAAACGACGTGATGGTTAGTTTGTTAATTTCCATTTTCATTTACTTTTAGTAAATGAAAAACTATAGATTAACAATAAAATGTAAACTGCTAATAAATGAGTGAAAGTTGCACTCATTGTCATTCTGCTGAGATGCCATCATTAAGAATCGAAATATTGCTTGAAATTGCTATAGTTATGGTGACCAAATCTGAACAACAGGGGATTCTCAATTCCATCAACCTTCCCCATCCCCCCTTATTTCCCGAAAATGGTTATTCAATAGTTCCTGTGATCGCTGGCTATTGAAAATGTTGCCACTTAACAATTCATAGAATGAGATACTTAGCTAAGCTTAATAGTGTTTGCTATCTGGTACTTGACTATACTTGAATATATAAACACACTTCAAATGAATCATGATCAATTATTACCTTCTTCGTCTTCTTCGGGTAGCCTCTCCTAGCTGAGGTCGATCCTTACTCCACAGGCTACAGCCCACAATGAAAAGTAATAATCAAAGGAAATTGTAATCTCTTTATGTATTGGCACATAGTACAGCTTGTGTGTACCAACGTAATTTAAACTAAATATTTTCTTTCATAATAAATAATACAAAAATAAATATCGTCCGCGAATTTACGTGGGTAAACATGATTTGAGATTTTTACGACCAAAAACGTGACCACGCGTCGTGCCTAACACATCTGCCCTGATGATAGACACTGAGATTTTGGCTAAAAAATGAGGAAGCGCAATACTGCTTGGTACCACAAAAATAAATCACGATGTTACATAGATATTTTGAAAGCACTCAAGGAGCAATAATAAGCTATGGGGGGGATCTACGATCCTTGCATTTACCAAGACGTATATTTTAATCGCAAAAGAGTCGCACGTACGGACCTTCCCGTTTCCGCTTACGCAATCATTTTAGCGAATCTACCTTTCGCAGGCTCACCCCTATTCCTCTGACGGATATCTCAAACGCTATATTAATACTGACTTCGGATATATTTTAATGCTCCAAGTAGGTGTGTCAAGGTATCAAAATCTATTATTTTACACGTGTTGGTGTACGTTTGAAGGCTTGATAAACGGTTCTAAGCCAACTCAGGACAGTGGCAATTCAACAACCACACTTTTGAAAAGAAAAGTGAAGCCATTAAAAGTGATGATAAAATTAAAATAAACCACGTTTGAAAACCTAACGGAACCTATTTAACTTTTACTTTTTTCATAACTTTTCATGATTTTCAAAAGTGTGTTGAATTGTTACTGTACTGAGTTGTCCAGTTACCTTGATAAATATAGCTTCAGAGTTTTGTTTAGTAAAAGTAAAAGATAAAAATTTCCTTCATTACGTATAATTTTTTTACTAATCTGTTAGTGGGACATTTTTTGTGCACAGTCGAAAAAAAAGGTATTTTTAGAACGAGTTTTATTATTCACTACATTTTATAAGATTCTCAGAGTATGTGGGTTTTGATAGAAATTATGTTTATCAAATCTAAATTATAAATAATTCATTAATATCCTGAAAAATAAACCAAAAATGACCTTAATTCAAAGCAGCAAAAACTTTAAAACATTTAATTCTTGCATCTTGAAATTTGTAAAACCTTTTACCTCATAACTTTCTTAGTCAACTTAATGACTCAAACCTTGATATAAATTTTATTTTGAAAAATAATTAATTTTGTTTGCTTAATTTTAATGAATACGAAAATGCATAAAAGGGTACTGAGAAACAAATCAATCTATACACTACTATTATTCAATAAAATTATTGATGTTGATTCATCTAAAAATAAGTCTATGCTCTTCATTTTCACTATCTAAAGTAATTTTTAAATATAATTTTTGCATCCACTCTATATTTACCAACGAAAATTTGTGATAATTCATGGGTATGGTAAATTTTGATCTAAATTAAGGTAGACCCTTGATAATAAAATAATAATCTCCGTTATCATTAAGAATAATCCAACATTTCAGGAAAGCAGTTTGAGGACTACCCTTAATGCACTACCCCTAATTCCTTATACTCATATCACGTGACAAACTTACACCATCGTCCATTTCAGTCACGTGTCTGAAAATTGAAAAGTCCACCCCTTCCTCTCAAACCCTCTCCGGCTTCGCTTGCCTTCCCTTGCACGCCGGGAAAACACTGAAACGTGAATCGCATTCTACAGCCTTTATGAAATTTTTATCATAAAAAAAAAATTACTACTAGTCGTATGAATTTCAACACCATGTTTTTATAAACGCAAAAAAACTCCTTTAAATAAAAAAAATGTTCTCTTTTTTGTTTACTTGATTTCAACGTGCGACCTTTCTCTATGTTGATGTCTGTTCTATTCACTGAGCTATGTCCTCAACCGTCAAACCACCAAAAATGATTATTTTTAAGCTATGTACATTGTTTCAACATGTATACGATATGGTATTATATTTTCCATCATTCAAGTGATATGAATAATACAAAAAAAAACTACAAGCTAAGAAGCTTGCATGGAAGAGTAGTTTCCAAATCTCACAATATGTACAAACACAATATTTAATTGTAAATAATATTTTACACTTACTTACCTTAATTCTTTAATATTCGATGATTATAATACTATCAAGTAGGTATGTTAGATCTGAGTGAAACCAATACATATTTCGTTTCTTCATGAAAACAGATTACACTGCAAACTTTCCTTACTCAATGGAATGATTTTTATTTTTTCATACTCTGTCTAATATTTGTGTAGAATATTTTCCATTTCCAATATCTTTATGGCTGAAACATCCCAGAGACCCAAGACTCCTTCGCATTTGTAGAAATTGAAACCATCAACCTTTTAAAGGGCTTACCAGTCTCAACGAGTGTCGTCTGCTCCCAAATCTCGTCTATTCCCTTTCACTTGGCAAATGAAAGTAACCCTTGATACATTTTACAGTAAATACACAAATCCCTTAAATGCCTGTACAGCTAATACTGCCTACTCCCTCCTCGATCCATCGAAAGATTAAATTTTTGTTGCAAGCAATTTTAGCTTCTTCCCAAGGACGGATAAGATTTATTGTCGTATGAAGGGTTTTTTTTCCTTCGAAATATGTATGAGAGCGTTCACCATTATGTGAATTATTATATTCGGATCTTGAATATTTTTAAAGTTGTATTTCATTTTCGTGTAAAGTGAAACGTGAGATGTTTTCGGATCGAGCTAAAAGGTATATTAAAAAATGGGGTAAATAAACATTCAATATTTATTGGAAAAACTTTTCACTTAATAACTTTTGAAGGTTATTAAAAGAAAAGTTATTAAAATATTACCCATCAGTGAAACAACATTAAAGAAGAAGATAATACTAATGAATCTAAAAAAGACACGGAAAAATAAATAAAAATAACTGTCTTAAATGGGATTCGAACCCGTGATCTCTGTCTTACCAGGATAACGCCTCCAACCTCTCGGCCACTGGGACTTAATTCATCATTTTTGTCTTATATTTTGAATTCCGAATCAACAATATTATCTTGCTAACTAATTTTACGACTTTTATCTTTTTATTTTTCGTGTCTTGTCTTGTTTCGTTAAGATTTATTAATATTATCTTATTCTTAAATGATAAAAAAATATTACTTACATTTCATATTTACTCGCTTTTATTATGGCGTCAAGCTATGAAGCATTCGGTAGAACAAAACTTATCAAAATATTAGTTGCTTGTCAGATTCTTGATAATATCAAAGCTTCCATCACGATTTTACAAAATATTATATTTATGGCTTTTGTAGTAACATTTAAAATAAACATCAATATTTAGTAATTAGGTTTTAAGTTCTCTTATTACCTATTTTTGCAAATGTATTTATTATCTAACGTATAATAAATACATTTTCAAACTCAACAAATGAAAACAAAATATAGCTTCTAAAAATTACATATGTTCTAACCTAAATTGAGAGCAGAATAAGAGGTAATAATTTTAAAAGACACCTATCTATTTTAACGCACGAATTTATTCAATTTCAAAAATCACTCGTGGATATGAAATTGAAAACGCATCCCTTCCAGTAAGAGGGGTGCGAAGTGGAGGGTGTTGACTGTCATCTGTTTTCTCAAGGGTTGAAAGGGACAACCCCATAATATTTAGAAACGTAATTTGGATATTTCAAATCAACTAAATTTCCCATCTCCGTGCGGTGTCACAGTTTCAAGATACTTTCGCTATTGGTGTTTTTAATCTAGTCTCGATCTAAAAGTTTCATTTAGTTTTCGATTGACGTGTTAATTTTATATTGACACAACATGTTTTTTGAAATATTGTTGAGTGTTCGTTCTCCTGATCTAAATTTCAAATCTAAACTTTGTTTCGATTCGCAGAAAAATGTTTACTTTTTAAACCAAAAAATATTTTGATTTGATTTATCTTTCTTTCCAGAAATGAAACTTTTAAGAGAATAATCATTTTAAGGGAAAATATGTTGATTTATTTTTTGACTCCTAGGCCCTAGGCAGGCCAATGAAGGTGAGTATCAGCCACACAAAGAATTTCGATATTTGAAGGCGTTTTATTAAATTCGCCAAAAGTAAATTTTAAAATATCTAATTTCAGACGTACGGACTCACAGACACGCCTATGACTTACTTCTATTTCGGTTTATCTCGCCAGTGAGTAGAAATTAGTTCAACAATAACAAAAATGATATGGTTATTTGCCAAGTCATTGTCACAAAGAGCTGGGTTGGCACTCAGCGTGTCCCTTTCGCTAACCGATGGGCCCTGACTGTCCTTAGAATGGCCCTGTCGTTTCGGGACATCTATTGAGCTGTTTACGGTACGTCTTTATCAGAGATAAAATGTTTCTCACCCTTTGCATCGCCCTGTCCGCTTGTCCCGAATAACCCATGGAAAATGATTTTTTGAATATTTTGGGACTGAGTGCAGACGTCGTATGATTTTATAACGGGTCAAGTGTGTCGTTGAACCTTTTTTAAACGAGCCTGAATCTAACCTTAAAAATAGATAATATCGATGGGATAGTGCGTACTTTATATAAATACTACGTTAAAATGCAACTTAAACTCAACTCGTTTTTAATAAGTCGATTAAAATAACATTTTTTTTTATTTAGGTAATATTTTCTGTGTGAATTATCTGTTAACTAAATAGGACATCTTGAGATATAGTTTACAACTAATAAGTTACAAACGCGGGTCGTTATATGTACACATTATTTTGATTTTTTACCAACATTATTATTATTATTATTATTACTACACAAAATAAACTAATAGCAGATTTCGCTGGGGGTAGGTACCCACGTACCCCTAGGTATATGTCTTACCTAAAAACTGACGAATATTAATATTTTTGACAATACCATAAAAGTTTTACGAATAAACTATTGTCAAGTCATGTTTTCTGGAACAATAGTGAAAAATTAAAGAGGCTTACTAAAAAATAAACCCAAAGGAAGTTTGCTTGATTACGTGCAAACAAAAATTCCATAAATTTTAACATTTGTTTGTATCTTTTATTTTCACAGAGAGCATCTATAAAATCCCCGGCGACGATTCCCGTTTCTACGGAGCTTTCACCACAGCTTCCACGGGTCTGATGGGGTCCGCCATCTGCACCTTCACCACGGAAGACATCCAGAAGGCTTTCGACGGGAAGTTTAAGGAGCAGGCCACTTCCTCATCCGCTTGGCTTCCGGTTATCACGAGCAAGGTTCCGGATCCACGGCCCGGAACTTGCGTCAAAGATACGGAGACACTTCCGGATACGGTGCTCAATTTCATCAGGTAGGCTTTTTAAACTGATTTCAAAAATTGTGGTAATTGTGATAGATAAACAACTACTGACACGTGGGTTACTGGATCTATGTTGGACAAATAAATATTAGTACCCTCTTTACTTCACTCGTACTCATACATATTGTTCTTATTCTAACTCTTCACCCGAGCTTACTTACATATTTGTTTGGCTAATTGTGTCATGTCTTGCTCGGGTGTCCCGACTTACTGGTTGTACGATCTACTTTTTATTAGTACTAATTTTCTTTCGATTAGTTTTCCGTTAATCCGCTCTAAATTTTCCATCTAACTCTCACTTTCAATACTTACATCAGCCTTGCGTTCTTTCTGAATCTCCATATTAGTAAAACGGTCATATTTGATTGAGCGTAGCTAAGTCCTGCTTTCACTTGGGACTACTCGAGCGTTTTGCATTTCTTCTGTCTATAAATCTTGACATGATGGTAGCCGTGTTGAAAATTACCTTTTTATACCACCAGAGTTCGAATAATCATGGTTCCTGCTACGAGCTGATAAATCGGAATTATCAATATTTGTGTAACTAACAGCCTGAACAAAGTTTGAAAAAGGATTGTCATCACAGACATAGGAATTATCATATGTCTATGATTGTCATTAAGATGAACAAATTTTTCATTTCTTCATTTCTTCATTTTTTCATTTCAAATTTTTCATTTCTTTGAACAAATTATATTTGAAATTAAAAAAAAAACATGTAATGTCAAATTTTTATGATTTATAATTAAATAGGGAGGTATTTAAGTACCTACTTACAAATCTTATGATTTCAGAAAAAAAATTGGTTTACTATTCACAGACCTACTAGTAGATGATTTTAATACACACAAGCCTTATGTTCACAACATTCCTTCTACTATTACCCTGTGTGCAAAATATAGATGTTTAATCTCATGTTTTAATTTAGAACCTTAGTAATATTACAGTAGAGCAGCTTTAAAGTAAAAAGCAATTTATTGTAAGATTTTAATCTGTCTGAAGATGCCCATATAAAAGGGAAAAGCGGTATGATTCTAAATACATTAGTAAAAGAAAATGTAATCATACCTAAAATTATTACAATGAATTTCCACTAAACGTTTCAGAAGTTGAAATACGTCTAATCGATTCTTCATAATTTTTGTTTGTGATCTATTCGCATTTTGCGGTGAAAATAAATTGAACAATTTTATATTTCACTGTAAAAACAGATTGGTTAAAATTATTTTTCTTTAATTATAAAAAGCACAATTTTTGAAACTTCTAAGTTTCTCAGTATATTAAAAATCTTATCTGTAATGCATACAATCTGCTTTCTTAAGTTGTTAACGTTGTACAACAGTGAGCTTTAGAGTTGTACATTTTGCAATTTCCAAAAATTTAAATTTGATATAATTCCAAATTTTAAAAATATGACGATACAAAAATTTCTACTTTTTTCCTTTATTTTAACTCTGTGTTTACTTATATTCAAACTTTAATTAGTGCAAACCACAATGTGATCTACCTACAGATTAATAAATGAATTGAATATTTTTCGATTGTTAAACATGGAAAGTAAAAGTATTGAGTGAATGAGGCAAGAAGTGGCGAGAAATGGCCTGATTGTTAGTTACTTAGGTACCTGATTATGTAATTATTAAAAAATACCTTTTTATGGATGAAAACACCTTGCCAACTTTTTATTTGGTTCATATAAGTCTGAAGATGCTCGTTTTAAGTTGTAAATCGTAAATAAAAATTGGAAGGAAGTTATATAGAAGGTTTTTGAATTCTTAAAAAATCATTAAAATGAATTTTTACCATGAATAAAAGGCTTCAAAATATGAATAATTATAATATCTAATTATTCTGAAGTATTTTCTGTTGGTAGTCCAAAATCAACGTCAAGCATATTTTTTTATACCAAAACAACTACATTACAGATGAATATAATTTTTTCAATCATCTTTAAATAATAAAACCCGTCTATTGTTTACCCATTTTAATTCAATACAACTTTCTGTCAACATGTATTATTCCTATTAAAATCACGTTTTTCATTTATCCTGTCAGAAAATGACAAAAGGTTTTGTTCTACGCTTATTGGGTAACTTCGGGCTTCAATTATTTTGTTAGTATATTTATTTTTAAAATGTCTAGACTAGAAGATTGATCACGTGACTAGATTTGACAAACCATTTCTGTTCTTGTCTTATTGTCCATGGAAACCACCCCGCACAACGTAGTTGTTTGTAATTTGATTTTATTTCATTTGATCAACGGATGGATTCATATTTTGATGTTCAATTGCATTTCTTTAAAATCATTAAAATAGTTTCAGAGGCTTGTCGTAAGAAGTTTCGGTAAACTTGTCGAATTCCGCTGCATGCAAAGGTTCTTTAAAAAAACACTTGATTTCAACTTAAATATCTATTGTTTACGAGTATTTAAGTCAGCGGTTTAAGTAGCACGTGCAAAAAATAGGTTTTTTGTGTTTTTAGTTTGGCTTTTTTAATAATTTGTGAGTATTTCCTAACCTGAGAACTTATCTTTGAATGAGAAAATTTTTAACTTATCTCGCACCACATAAATAGTTATTTCTCGTAGTAATTAAGCTGAAACCAAGTGCTGTTTACATTTTTTTGCGTATCAAGCGTGCAACGGAATTCGACAAGATTCATTTTATTTAATTTTTTTTTCTTATTCCTTAGATATTTATGATTTAAAAAAGCTATTTATAAATGATTTTGTAAAGTGCTTTAATGATATTATTCAAGAAATAAAACTTTTATTTTCAATTAACAATTTTCTTCAGTTGAATGTTGTTAATTGAATTCTGTTTGTAATCGAACAACACTACATTAATGGAGTGTTGTTTCGGATAAATTGATTTATAATATATTATTAATTTCACACAATAATACACTTTGCAGACCCGTTAAAAATAATGAGATATTATATTTGTACGTTTTGTGAATCTCATTGTCTTTCAAAAACATTTATTGTCAATTTTAATTTCAAAAATAATATTAAAAACGATAAAATTCACATTTCAAATCGAGAATTATCATTCAATTATAAAATAATGTTGGTACCTACTTTATCGCGTGTCTGTTATGATTTATCAAATTTTGAAAAATTAAAGTTTATTGAACTTGAATAGTTTTAGGCGGGAATACAATTTCAAATAACGAATGGACTGACAGCCAAAATTATTATGTTTAATGAGTTAGCGATGTTGACAGCGTTTAGAACATTTTTTCTCATCTACGAAATTACGCTATTTGATTACATTTTTTTTTTCGAATCATCCACAGAATCCAACTAGAACATATTGTTTATTTAAGAATCGAATTCACAATCCTGTATCTAAAATTAGTCTATGGTGTATCCATTATCCATTCTGGCTAAGCGTTGAATGCTTTGAACACATTAAATAAAGCAAACAACTCTCGAGAAAGGGTATCTATGCAAAGTGAATGAAAACTCCATTATATTGAAAACGTCTTGCAACCTAAAGCTCTGATTTTTTATTCAACGTGCAAAAAGGAAACAAAGTGCTGCCATCTCGTGTAAATCTTTGAAACTGTTGATAGTAGCAAATTTAGTATTCTGCACGCTAGCCGCCCTGTAAACGATACAGCCATTAAGTCCGTAGAACCTTCCAGTACAGTTTTTGTTCGTTTATCGCTAGCGAACCTCTACTTTAAAACAATGACCGCCCCCTTCCGGATTCTGCGCCCCGGATTGTGCGCCCCTGATTCCAGTCACATTTCGACAAACGCAAAGAAAATTACAATCTCGTCTGGACTTGAGCTTAAATTTAATTTCCCCCGAAGTTCACTCAAAATGAGAAAAGTTCCAAGACAAATATATGAGTTTGAAATAAAACATCTTGAACTTTAAAAATCTTATCGTAATTGCTCGTTTCAATTTCATAATCGCTAAAGCCAAAGTAATTTATCAATCTCGAAATTTAATCTCATTTGAATTATTATTTAATATTTCAAAAATCTAAATGAAAGTTTTCGAGAAAGTACCTACCGACCTAGCGTTTCCGCAGATTAACAACTCTTATTCGTGGCCCAAATTACTTTATATTATTTGATGAGTAAATACCTATTCTAATTGTCTTATTTATTTTTAAAAAAATCAATTGCTATATTAAATTTCTTCACGTGTTCCTGGCAGGACAATTACAAAATAGTACCTACCTTATTGTGACAATTCTATGTCAACTTTAATTTAACTCAACTTTTAACAAACGAATACTCCATATAGTCCATACATATGTTGGTGATATATTCAGTACATCAGTATTACAGTATATACTTTAATTTTTAAAAAAATATCATGTAGTAGAGTTGATTTATTTGATGAAATTATATAAATATATGCATTTTTTTATTAATTTTTATTTAAGGTTATTAACAAAATCATGTGCGCTACCCGACTCACTAGGCAATATCTGTTCAGTGCCGGGTAGCAGTATAATTACATATATTTTGTAGAAAAATCAAGGTCTAGTAAAAATACATAAAATAATGTAGATATAAATTATTACATACATATATAAAAACAAAACAAAAATGAACAAACTTTAGTGTGATAGTTCGTATGGAGATGGAGTACCTACTCCATAAAAACTTATCATGGGTATAGAGTAAAGTTGTATTTAAAAGTAAAAATAAGTAGGAAAAATCCTAGTAAATGCATTTAAAACATTAGAAACAGTAAAATAGTCTCTGTAGGTGTAAAAAATAAAAATATATGAAATAATAACACGCTCAATTGCTTAACATAAATGTACCCTAAATAAATAATAAACGAACATTGTGTAAATGAACGTTAGTTCGTAGCTGAACGTGTTAAATTACATGAATAATTTTACTTACATTATGCATCTATCTTGTACAATGATTTTCAATGAAATTTTTATTTCAGTCGCACTTATCTGCTGTGTGTTAGAAAAACTTGTATTTGATGAACATAATGTGTAAATGTACATACAAAAGCCTTAAAGATCGTAAATTAGTAGGCACGCTTTTTTTAGGTAAAAAACAATAGTATTGCCGTAGCAAACAATGACTCAAGTTTCATTAAAACATTCTTCTTCTTAGTTAGCTTTCTAGCATTCAGCTTTGGACGTAAGCCTTCATCGAATATATTCAGTTTAATCAAATCATCATGACATCACTTTTTCTTGTCTGTTTCCCACTTCTACCAGCCCACCTTATCTGTTGTCGACCTCTGTTCTATCCAAAGATATTAGAAGAACGAGATATGCTATGTTGGCCGCCGGACCGTAGCCGGAGTACTACCTAATTAGGATACTTTGAACGGTATCGGGACGTGTACGCACAGAAATCTGTTCTATGTATTAGTGCGGATACCTTAGCGTAAGCGAAGGTGTGCAGTAGTATTGGTGAACAAAACCGGCGACACTGGGCAAAACAATTCCACTCAGTACGAACTGCGCATAGCACATCTCGTTCTTCTAATATCTTTGGTTCTATCCAAGCCGTGGATGTCATCGTAGTGGAATTCCAATACTTATCCGTTAACCACGTCCTTAATTTGAAACAGAAAAATGGCGCCGACTTTACAAGGCACCAAGGAGCCAAAGAGTCAGGGAGGCGAAAACAATAACCTATTACAGCGCCCTTGAGGTTCTGTTTTATATGCCGGCTCTGGTTATAGTATTGTGGATATTACAATCTTCACACAAAAATACGCGGTGATTGTTACGCCTAAGTTATTGTTTTTCTGTTATAGTGGAGGACCTCTAGAATGCTTCCATCTAATATTGAAATGAATGTGGTTTAAATGGATAAAATTACAAAGTTTTGTTAATTATCATTTAATCGAAGCAATTTCTTTCTGTCTTACGAAAAACTCCTGTAAAAGGCAGCATAAATCCTTAACCTCGTTTTCTCCGGGTGCTTATCCAGCATCTATGCCTAAATTAACTGCAATTTATATGCAATTCGAGTAAATTTAAGCGGCACACTTTGTGCCGGAAAACTACACGATAGGGTGCAATATTTTACTCATGTACGTTATGCTCTCCGGGTAACTTTCTTCTTAACTGCTTCTCTCCTGCTGAACTTTATCTTATTAGAGGCATCCTATTTATTTTTAAATATTTTTATACATAGCATGATTTTTGTGTATTCTGTATAACGTTGATCTTATTTTGTCTTGAACCATTCAGAACAAACCATGAATTTTGTATAATATGCCTGGTTTTATTAATATTAGGCGCAAAACTAAAAATCTGTTTTAATCTATAAACACATCATATAATAATCTTAAAAATTACAAATTTAGCTTTTTCTATTTTTATTTATATTATCATTAAATTTTTAGTTATTACATTTATGTTTATAGAAAAAAACTTTTATAAACTAACAGATTTATGTAAATACCAAAAACTTTTATAAATTCACATAACAGAATCAAGGGTTAACTAAGATTTCTAAAAAACAAAAATTAAAATTGTAATCAGTCTCGTCACATCCTGCGAAATCTTTAAACACATATAATAATTCAAATATCAAGGTGAATGCACGTGCGACGAAATGCGAAAATATTCATCATTGATAATATATTCTTAATTTACTAAAAGTATATCAGGGAGCCCGTTAAATCAATCGTTAAGGCCTGCAATTCCATTTTTACCCGGATTACAAATAATTTGAAGAGATTCCTAATAAATTTGAAATTCTCATTTTGTTCTCACTGTGATTGTTTCCTCCGGAAGCTCAAACTCCGAAGGTTGTATCTGAATAGCATTTTGGATCCTTCCGATAGTTCCTCACGTACCCGAGTTTCACATGCAAAACCTATTATTGTGCCGTTTTGTTTAGCTATCACACAAAATATAGAGGTTAATTAGTATCGCACAAACCGCCGTTTCAAAACAGAAACTACATTTAATGGGAATATTGCAAAAAAATGCCAGGAGTGCAAAAACAACATTTCATACTTCATGACTCTAATTAAACTGTCGCCGGCGAATGGAACAATTAGAATTCCAAAACTGCCGGTTGAAAAAATCTCCTGCGCTGAAAATGTGTATAATATCCGCATATCCAATCAGCGCTAATCAAAAATACACACGGCTCCTGAACATCGAAACTGCACAACGTCAAAACATTCAATAATAAAATAGTAAAAATGCAAAAGAGAACGCAGCGCGGCAATGTTAGGTTTTTCCACCTCAAATTTCACAAAGCATTTATGAAGTCGATTTTTCCAATCAACTGGACGAAAAAAATAATATCGCCCCCGACGTAAAATTGATTTGTATTTTTTTATTGCCACACCGCGATGGGTCTCTTCCAATTTTATACTTGGCCGGGGTTTTGATTAATGTTTTCCTGCGGCGCACTTTTGGCGGGACGGTTCAATTAGTTTCCGCCATCTTTGTTTGATGTGGTGGATATTGTTTGCGGTCAAACATCCAAGAGGATATCCTATGAGAAATTTTATTCTGCCATAACGTGAGATTTTTATTAATTAACGTACGTACACGACAAGACCTTATCGATAAAAAATATGTTTTATCAAGTTTGCACTATGCCTATGACTATGACTATGCAATATGCCTGTCATAAAAAGTCGCACTTATAATACTAGTAACCTGCTGATTTATTATGAAAACGATTCGTATTAAAGCACATGTTTAAATATTAATAAAATTCTAGCTGTGTGTCTAATGAGCTATTTTTGACCAATTTGAAAGGAAACTGATGTCTTTGAATTTTGAAGTGACGTTTCAATTTACTTTAAAATCAATTAAAATGTTATTCTATTTGCACCACTTTTTAATAAGTGAATGACTTTAGAATACAGTTTCGTTAGATTTTTTCAAAATTTGGTTTCTAATTTACCCTGTTCAAAACGTATATATAAAAAGCATAATGTTATAATCAAATAATTTGAAGTTATGTCTTAAAACCCCTTGGCTCATAATGTAAATTAAGTTTCAAGTAATTGCCTAGGAATTCCAGGTTACAGAACTCGCCACTCGTTTTTTGCTGTTGCATAGTTCAGATAAAGATGATGATAATGAGACCTTCATCATAAAATGATATTATCACATTAAAACAATGTACTTACTCAATAGATGTTTATTTGAATTGCCATTCAAAATTAATTATTAGAATGCAAATTGAAATACGTACAATAGAACAAACCCATTCTGGCCGCAATCAAATTAGTGTTTTACATTAACTTCACTTTACACGGCGCCGAGAGCTAAGAACGCTTCAGAATAGTGTTGCACCAACTACATTATTTTATAAAACATTTTAAATAAGTGAATCGCGGCGGGCAGAGCCACCTAGCGGCGGGTCGTTAAGCTTGCTCAACAAAATTAATCACTATTTGCACAATAAATTGTAAATTGGCTTAGTTTGTTCATCTCGCCTGTGTTCGCTGTGGAAATTGCTCGTCGGCGAGGTGCCTCACGCTATTAAAAAGGCCATAAATTGAATCAAAATATTTTGATCGTGCAGTTAAATTAATAAACTCTTTGTAACCAAATTCCCGAAACAATGACTTTTCATGATTGAAATAAATAATGCGGTGTTAAAAGTACCCCACTCGAATAATAATACTGTACTTCCATATTAGGTAAGCGTAGGCATACCAAGCTTTATTACAAAGCTCATTATAAATTAATGCCTTCTAGTGTAAAAATATTATTATATGCAACGAAGTTTGTTTAATTTCGCATAACCAGAAAATTACGAAAAGTGTTAATTAAACAATTAACTCGAGTAAGCCTATACGCCGAGTTATTATTATAACAACTACTTATTATTGAGTCATTGGCTCATTGCTGATTTGTTCTCAGTTTTTGTAGGCAGTTATCAGCCTTTGAATGCCTTACTCTTCTAGAATGGATTGATTTGTACGCCTGGGTGTCTATGGTATCCTCAATATTTTTCTCCATCACCGCAGCACCATTCCAGCGAGAAAATGAACACGTCATCAGTTATCAATTCATTCATTTTTGTAGATGCTTCAGTCAATCAGTCGTCGAATTGATCAAAATGAATTAAATACTCAAAAACTTTTGACAAATTCATTATTACATTAGAATTGAATTGTAATTCGATTAGCTATTTAAGCTTATTACCTACAAGTAACAACGAAACAGTAGATTAATGGATGAAAGTAGATTAAATGCTGTTGAAATGAGATCCCTGAGGCATATGTGTGGTAAAACCATGTTTGATCGTGTGAGGAATGTGGAGATCCGCAAAGAGTGCAAGGCTGATGTAAGCGTAATGAGTAAGAATAAGAAAGGGACGCTTAGATGGTTTGGGCATGTAGAGCGAATGAGCGAAGATAGGAGTGTAAGGAGGATATATGATGCAAATGCGAATGGTAGCAGAAGTCGGGGACGCCCGAGGAAGACATGGCACGATCAAGTGAATCAGATACTCGAGTCGGGCCATGTCAAGAGTAAGAATAATAGAAGAGTATGTATGAATGTGAATGAGGCAAGAAGTGTGTGCCAAGACCGAGTTGTTTGGCAGTCCGTCTTCTCTGCCTACCCCTGCGGGGAAACGGCGTGATGGTTAGTTAGTTAGTTTTAACAACGAAACAGTGAAATTTCATTGGAATTTTGAATTGCTCTCGAGGTATCTTAAATGTTTTACATGTATCTTATTTTTTTAAGTTAAAATGAATACTGTTTTAAAATAAAATAAAAATTATCTTTGAAATGAACATTGATCTTTTTAAGATTTTTTATTTTTAATATCAAACATGAAAATGTCAAGAAAAAAACTTACCGGGACATTTTGAAATGAAACATCCATAATTTTGACAAAAAAAATAATTATAAAATACATTCCTTTTGTGTAGGGTTAGTAAGAAAACGGTGACTTCACTTTGTATGCCGTTTATACAATAAAAACATTTAAACATAGATAAAATCCTGCCAATTCGTAATCATACACTTTTTTTTAATTAATCCATGTGCTCGTGTAGATGTACATAATGAGACAAACAAAAAATATATTTTTTATCTTTCCAACGACGAATAAATCGCATATCTACGCATTACAGAATAAAAAAAGATAAAAATACTTTTATAATGTACGGATTCCCCGGCCAGATCTGTAATTCAGAGCTTCTGATGGAAAATGACGTTTGTGGCTAGTAATGTCCTTCCGGGGATCAAAGGGTTTTAAAACGGATCTTTATCAAAGTTTCATATGCGTGGTGGCTTATGATGTTACCACAAGTCACTTACGGCTCAAACACCAAAAGCAATAATATTTTTACCTTGCGTTTATAAGTGTTATTTTATGCATTTTTTTTCTAATTTAAAATTTAATATCTCACCGGGATACAGGTTTTAAAGGCCCATATAATTTCAGATCATTGTTTTACATCACTGAACTTTCTTGAGTGGCTTTTTACTCGTTTGGGTGGCATAAAAAGGCGCTTAAAATACTAATTTCGCAACCAACCTCCCCCAACCATTAAACCCAGGTGAAATAATGGCGTAATGCGTGGCTCTAGCTGATGCAATAACCTTAGGGGATGTGTAGCATTAACGTTTTCACTCTCACTCTTTGGTCTCGACCAGAGTATTCTGTCTAGTTCCTTACATATCTGCTCTGACGTAATATGCTCAGTGCTCACATTGCTCACGTGTGTTTTATAAAATCAACATTTTATAATTGAGCAATTTGATCGGTTAGTTGGTGGAGCCGTCTAAACGATCAGTTACTCCCCGTGTCGTGGGTTTAGACGTAAATTATCTCATTCAAAAGGTTTGACAACAACTTTGTTATTTTTATTAATTAATTATGTACATGGTGCAAGCAAATATCTACCCAATGAGAATTTACCAAAAGCATTGAAATAATCTTTTGCATTGTTTGTCTATAGTGCGTTATATGTTATATAGGTAGGTACTAAGTACTTACCTAAAATAAATGTTGACAAATAAATTACCAAAAGCTTTGAAATAATCATTTTCATTTTTTGTGCATAGTGTGTAATGTGTTATATAGTTAGGTACAATTTAAATTTTGACAAATAAATGACACCTCCAAGAATTTTTGTTTTTACCTTCAAGACATTGAAAGGCATTTTGAATCTACGAAATATTTATCTTGTACGAAAACCAGTCGTAGAATGTTCAGAATAGACGAGAATGAAGCAAACGGAAGTAAAGCAGAAGGGATAATTTGCAAGCAAGAAAGTTACTTCTTCCCTTTTAAACTCACTTCACCGTCTCTATCCCACGATCTTATATTAGGTATAGTTTGCTGTGAACAGCAACAATCTTATATTAACTATAGTTTGCTGTTTATAGCGACTGTTCCTGGTTTTCAAAAACATTGTTTTCGGTGAAACTAGTTTTAATAACAACTTTCACATTTTTTCCAAAGTAAAACCAACTTGAATGTAATTCATTTTAAAACAGTAATGTTCCTCCAACACACACTTCTTGAAATCGTCATCAAATATACTAATTTTGATTTTGAACATCCTATGTGACATTATTCGCGTTCAATGAACTGTTTTTTTTAAATTGAATTGCCATTTTCAAAATTGAAAATGGAAACTGCTTGTGTGAAGAATAATAATTCAGATAAGCAATCAAGTGTGTGTTTCCCTTTAATATAATATATTTACAAAAAAATATTTCAATTGCCTTTCGGAAATCGGAATTAAAATATCCTATGAATTTTCATCTTTATTTTTTAAACACATATTCAATCGCAAACTTAATCGTTTACGAGTGATGCAAATTATATATTTTTCAGAATTTTTTTAGACTTAACTGGGCTAAAAATAATAATAAATTAATAATTTTAATTAAAGCTTAACGGTACCGCAATTAACATCAGAATACAGCGTTTATCGATGACATAATGACGCACTGTCTGATATGAGAATTATGTCAGACTTTTTTGTGATGTTTGTATTGCACTCAGATTTACAACTTAATTGACAGTCCTGTCATCGTCGCCACTATTACATTCCATGTACCGACTAGGAACACAAGACAAAATGTAACATTCTTCTGCAATACATACACAACCAACTATGATGCATTATCTAGGCAACAAGTTTGGGGGTACTATTGTTATATTTACTGGCACCATTTATAGAACTAAGCGTAATCTATACCAGCACTTTGTTGGATCCTACAAATTATAGTTGCATTGGTAACGTAATTTTTAGTGATGTGTCTTATGTGTAGTATGTTTTAGTGTCTATTTTATTTTATGTTACTGTTACATGTTTTAATAATATTGTTTTATATTCAATTAATCGGTTTAATATTATTTCATGCTTTAAAAACATTGTTTTTAATTTTTCATAGCTCACTAGTTATATTATGTTCTTACAATCCTTATAAAAGCATAGCTGGGAGTTAAACCAAATAAAATAAAATACATGGTAATCATAGAACGAGACATTAAAATATTTTCATCTTTGGGTGTCATCAACAGTTATACAATCTTGGAGGCATCTCCTTTTCTCACATTAATTGCACCTGCGGTCTTGTCCTGTCCCGTGGAAATGCAAAAATACTCAAAAACCTAACCTATTTTGAATATTTAAATACCAAGAGCATAAAAGTCAATGTAGAAGGTAAAGAAACCGAATAGCAACAGCTGGGTTACTTTTTCATTTCGGGTTTGGAACTTGGGGCGAGTAAAATTGCAATTCTTTGAATTTTGGTTTAAATTACAGACTCATTTCTTTATTCCCCCACCGGCCTTATGGCAATTTACCAATATTTTCCCGAATATATTTTAGGAAAACAAATTTTATGTAAGAATTTACAACATTTCAATGTTCAAGCTGTCAATTCAAGTTTTCTTTGTTCGTTTATTAATCACAGGACCATTGAATCAATTTGATGGACATCTGTTAAATTCTGTCATTAGTTCTGCGTATTGCTTAATCGTTTTCTTTTATTTACTATACTAGCGCGGACCCGTCAGAAATTACGTGATATTACAATTGTAGGATTTGTGAAGCTGAACATTCAAAAAAAAGAAATTCACGTTCAATAAAAAAATTATTAATAATCCAACTAATTTTGGTACGTATCTAATTTATCAATCGTCTGATATAATTTCCACTTATCAGATCCAATTTTAAAATTATGCAGAATTACTATTTAATATCATTTCACGCGTGCACCCATGCACCGAGATCAGAAATTAGTATGTTTAATTTCATTTACAGTATTATACAAATTGGAAAATAAAAAAAGTTTTGTTTTCTACTACTTTCTGACAGCTTTTATTCGAAGTTTATAAAATTTGTTTAAAATTCTTGAAAAAACTGAAACATTCAGTTTTTCCACATAAATTTGTCCCCTCTCATGACTTATCTCAGTTACAAAACACAAGAAATAACAACTTACACGTATATTAGAAACACTTCATCTCAGAGTCAAAAACATATCCAGCAACTACAATTATAATATGTGCAATCAGTACGAAGATCTGCTGTCGAAGTTTAAAATAATGGAAGATCTACAAAAGGAATCTAAATTCTTGCGAGAAGAAAATGAAAACAAAAGAATTAGAATCTCTTCTCTGGAATGTCGTGTCGCAGAATTAGAGCAAGAAAAACTCTCTGATAGCTTAGAGATGGCGGGCGTACAGTTGCAGCCGGGTGAACCACCTGTGGAAGCGGTACTTCGGGTAGCCAGTTCCCTGGGATTGCCCCTGCTACAGCAGGACATACGACTGGTGACCAGGACACAGGATCGGCGACAGAATGCCCCGGACAAACTCCATGCTACCTTCCTCAGCCTAAAAACCAGGGATTCGATTTTATCACTCAAAAACAAGGCTAAGATTTTAAATACAAACTCTCCCATTTACATTAGTGAAGTGCTTTCACCGTACTACAAAGAATTATTATGGAAAACCAAACAATCGGCCAAAGAAAAAAATTTCCAATTCGTGTGGTTTAAAACAGGCAAACTGCTAATCCGGAAAGGTCCGGGAGAAAAAATTATACAAATTAAAAATGAAAATGATTTAAAAAAAATGGTGTAACTAATTTAGGTCACTCAGACCTCATAATAACATTATTCTTATTTAACATACCTCCATGGCTGATCTACTCACAATGAACTTAAATAACACACACCAACATCACACAACCAATGATACAAAACTATGTGATTCTATTATTAACACCCCAGGTTCTCTTACAATATTTAACCAAAATATAAGATCCCTGAACAAAAACTATGATGAACTTGACATACTCTTAAGCAACTTTAAAACAGATTTCAAAATTATAATCCTAACAGAATGTTGGATTTCAACAACTTTTACAAAAAAATACAAAGATAATTATACTTCATTTCACACATTAAATAATAAAAATCAAAATGATGGCATTGTTGTATACATAAATGATAGTATTAACGCTTCTGTTTCAGAAATTGAATTAGTAAATTCAAACTGTCTACAAATAATCACCGACTGTAATACGTGTATTCTCGCCCTATACAGATCACCATCCATACCTAATATTACACCATTTATAATGGCTCTGGATTCTCACCTAAAAAAATTAACTTCATTCAAAAACATCATCATAGCTGGTGATCTAAACATAAACATACTTCCTAATGGTCACCCTCAAAACATTGAATACCAACTGATGCTTCTGGAACATGGCATTATAAGCACCATTAATACTCCTACCAGGGTAACCAAAGACTCAGAATCATGTATAGACCACATTATGGTTAAATCAAAAAGACCAATAAGTAGTGCAGTATACGAATCTACAATCACAGATCACTACACAACAATGATAGGCCTGACTTCCCCAACTATGAACTCAACTTTCCAAAATAACACCACAAAAAAAATAATTAATTACGTAAACCTAAAACAATGTTTAGAAAAACAGACATGGGAACATCTTACAAAAATTAACTCAACAGAAGAAGCCTGGATTTATTTTTTAACATATCTACAAACTCTCATTATACAAAATACCATAAAAACATCCACATCTATTCCACACCGCAAAGTTAGACTTAAAAAATGGATTACTCAAAGCATCATAAATAGCATTAAAAAAAGGGACAAACTACACAAACAAGTTAAACTGAACCCTTATGATACCTCACTTTATTTCTTCTATAAAAGGTACAGAAATATTTGTTCCCTTATAATACGTAAAGCCAAAGAATTATACTACCGAAACAAACTGATAACAGCAAATTATGATCCTAAAACCGTATGGTCAATTTTGAGGGAAAGTACGCATTCACAGAAGAACAAAGATGATACCATAAAAAAATTACTAATTGATGATGAAGAACTCCACTTCCACGAGAATTCTACACGTATCCTCAATTTTATAAACAAACACTACACTAATATTGGTGTTAGCCTAGCTGAAAATATAAAAACTACGTTGCCTCTCAGAGATATCCAGGAACCTCAAAACAATACAACAAACATCAGTAATGATAATTACAACAGACATTTCAAATTACATAATGTTACGCTAGAAGATACTAATAAAATAATTCAATCATTAAAGAATAACACAACTACAGGACCGGATGGTGTAGACTCTAAAACTATCTTAACACTAAGTCAACAACTACTAAAACCACTCACATACCTAATTAATCTTAGTCTAAAAGAAGGAATCTTCCCTAGCTTACTAAAAAAAGGTCTTATTATTCCAATTTACAAATCAGGACCAAAAAATAATGTAAACAACTACAGACCCATAACGCTACTAAATACCATTTCGAAAATTCTTGAAAAAACTATTAAAATACAGCTTCAACACTATCTAGAATCAAATCACATACTCTCGATCAACCAACATGGCTTCAGGAAAAACATGAGCACAGAACATGCAATAGCTACTGTAACGGACTTCATTACAAAAAATCTTGACGCTAAGAAAAAAGTTGTATCTATTTACTTAGATCTATGTAAAGCCTTCGACACAATTTCACACGAAAAACTATTCGTAAAGCTAAAAAACATGGGCATTAATGGAATAGAATTCGATCTAATTAAAAGCTTCATGTCTGACAGAACGCAACAAGTAAAAATTGACAGCATGACAAGTCATCCACTTTTGATCACGTACGGAGTCCCACAAGGGAGTGTACTCGGCCCTCTATTGTTCCTCATCTACATAAACGAACTATGTGACATTGAAATTGAAGGTAAAATCGTGACCTTCGCTGACGACACAGTACTTCTCTGTCAAGCAGCCACATGGAAAGATGTATTTATAATTGCCGAAAAAAGTCTATCAGTTGTCAAAAAATGGCTAAACTGGAATACTCTTACCGTTAATACAATAAAAACAAAATACATCACACATAGTATTACACAAAGAGGTCAACCTCCACCTAACATAGACCTGTTTCTACATGACTGTGAACAAACTTCACCCAATTGCCAATGCGAGCGTATAGAAAGGGTAAACCAAACAAAATACCTAGGGGTCATTATTGATTCACACTTACGCTGGACTGACCACATAACTTTCATTACTAATAAACTAAAAAGAGTCATGCACCTAATAAAGTCAATCAAAAATATTTTCCCTCATTCAATACTTAGATCTATATATTTCGCACTCTGTCAATCGATTGTTACATATGGCATACTGGCTTGGGGAAGCGCTACAAACACTGCAATCGACCCAATACAAAAAATTCAAAAGGCAATAATTAAAATCATCTTGCAAGTACCATTCCACACAAATTCAAGCGAAATTTTCAAAACATTAGACGTCATGTCAATAAGACAACTTTATGCCAAATCTGCACTACTTAATTTCCTCCAACGGAAACTACACACTCTAATACCACCTCAAACAACAATAAAAACAAGGTCGACAACAAACAATACCCTGAACATACCGATAACATACACCACACACGGACAAAGACACTTCCAGTATTACGCTACAAAACTTTTTAATTGTATGCCCACCACTCTGAAACTACTACTAATGGGAAATACATACACAAACATTCACAAAAAACTGATCACAGCCTGGATAAAAAAACAAGATATCCATTTTATACAAAACATTATAACACCAAACCATACATAATCATGGATGAATGTGTATGTATGTATGTATACATGTGTTTACTTATATGTGTGTATGCATGCTTATATGTTTATTTATGTATGTATGTATATACATGGGTGTATGTATATATGTGCCCATAAATAAATATTTTTCCTTTTTCTTTAAATAACAATGTACAATAACCATAAAAAAAAAAAAAAATTTAAAATCACAATTCACAATTTATATAAGAAAATTTAACCAATACACATAAATACATGTACCATTTAATCATAACCACGTAAACACCTCAGCACAGGTTCTCCTAGTGAGGTGTTCACGAAACATATAACATTACCCACCACAGTTTCACCTTCTCAAACCTACCTTACACACAACATATTATAGTTATAAGTTTGAAATATATCATGTAAAAATATAAATAATTATGTGAACACTGTAAATATTATATAGAAATAAAAAAAAAAAAATAAATAAAAATAAAAATAAAAAAATATTTAGTACAATATTTAGGCAAAAATGCTTTCTATAAAATCCCACTTTCGAACAAAACTCCAACAATGTTATAATATTTAATACTCAAAGAACAAGCTAGATACAAATCATAGGGAGATCAGAAATAGAAAATATATTTACACCAAATACAGACTGAAATCGAAACAACTCAACTAAAATAAAATAAAACAATATGTACTATATTTTATAACTACTCGTATTTCAGATAAACTATTTCATAATATTTTATAATTACATATTATCCGTACTGTTAAATTTTAATGATATGTAAATGAAATCCTCTGCACGGGAGATCCCAGTGAGGATTGCATTATATTCATGTGTTACAAAAAAGGAAGATAATAAAATATTTATTATTATTATCTCGAGTTAACGTTAAACAATAAGATCAAGTAAAGTAATTTTTTCGATGGACTTGGTTCGTAGGAACCTACAGACGTACAGTGGTAGAATTAAGATTGTAGTACATGAATACGAAATATAGTAAAATGTATAAAATATAGATAATATTTCGTGGGTTTAGAATCACAGGGGCATAACTACAAAAATATTTGAGATAAACGCAAATATGGATTGGAATGCTCAAAAGCCTAACTGTAATTCTTAAATGACTGTATGTAAGAGGTATAGCTTCATGTCACTAATTATATATATATGATAATGGCATTACGGTAACCAAATTTAACACAAAACATCAGTTTTTTTAGCTGAGTCTCTGTCATCCTAAACCCCGATTTGAAACCCATAATAAAATACAGTATCGGAAACAACAGATGCAACAAATAAATAAATATATTTTTTTCTAAATTAATCAATTGTGATTATTTTATAATTTTTTTATCCTCAGATCCCACCCGTTAATGGATGCCGCAGTAACCCACGAGAGCGAGAAGCCAGTCTACTATAAGAGAGACCTGTTCTTCATGAAGCTGGTGGTGGACCGTCTAAAGGTCGACATGCTGGGAAATGATCTCGAGTATACGGTCTACTATGCAGGAACAAGTGAGTCGATTTTTATTTATTTCTGTGGTCTCTGGTCAAAAAATGCTGTGACCATAGACACCCAAATTTACAGACTTACCTTAACATGTAATCTGAGTATTATTTCGACGACGTGATGACATGTTAATAACAATATAATAATATTTCGTGAATCCTACATTTTTACATTTGAGATTCCACATTTTTATAAGTTTTCGAATAAATTAAAAAGCTTTTCTTCGATATCTTCCACAGTGTCAACAGATAAAATTATTATGAAATCGGGAAATAATTTAATTTTTTCATCCAATAATTTACGCTTGCGTCTCTGACTTCTTCCACCATTCACTACTGTACACCACAATGTTACTGTTTAGAAACTACATTACATCGACTTTAAAACAACTCCGTATTTCACTCCTGTGCATCGATATTGCGTTAAGTTTTCTTCGGGCGTCTCCGAATTTTCTACAGTTAAAACCACTCTCTAAACACTCCTAGAAATAATAATAACAAACTTTGAAATTTTCAGCGATATTGGTAGACTACTTTTCGAGTTTTGCGAGCACAAACTTACGTAGGTTGAATTTATATTTTTTAAGATGTTTGCAATTTTTTCACAAGGAATTTAAATAAAAAATAAAATGGTACAAATATATTGATAATAGAATTTTCGTCCTCAAGAGAACCTCTGTAACTTCTTTTTGGATAAAACCTTTTTTGATTAATCTACTTTACTTACCAAAATAAATAATAACTTAATAATACCCCACCGTTCATAACGTTGTGTTCAGATTGAAAATTACTAGAAGAGTAACGTTGTTGCGATTTCTTTTAATTTTGGTCGTAAACGTATGTATTTCAGTTCACCTTAATAATGACTCCTTGCGTGAACACAATTTTTACCTTTAAGGTAATTACTACCGTATTTTTCAAAGTTTATAACCCTTAGCGTAGTATAAAAGGCTGCCTTTGAATATAATCGCTAACATGCAACCTTCCAGATTGAGAGTTTATAGTTTTTCTTACTCAAAGGTAAAATGATTCACCTTGTGACGTAATTATATGAATCACCACATATCACGTATTGTGTCAAAATGCCACTCAATGTGGTAAAAATACGCCTGCCATGTTTTATTTATTGGTAATTTGCAATTTTTAAATAACTTTTTATGGCCCAACTGTCCTAACCCAATAAATTGGGGGATAATAAAAATAATAATAATTGTATGACTTGTATAGCGCCGTTTTTGTGCAAAATCACCTCAAGGGCGCTGTACAAACTTATAATACATTTTTACAGTGATCTATGTTATTACTTAACTATTTACGGAGATAATATACAGTACAATACTTACCTGGTAGGTCACTTGAGATTAACACTTAATTAACAGTATCTAATTGTTTATTAGCGAAATTTAGATCAAGGATTTAGGACATATTTGGAAAATTGAATATAACTGGACTTTCTCTTAGGAATGGTATATTGAATTTAAGGGTACGGCAGCTTAAAAGGGTAAGTTTTTAATAATGCTGTGTTTATGAATGGGGTGAAGTAGTAAAGTAGATGGGTAGAGGAACGTTGGAAATGCCTGGCTATTGAAATCTGGTCAAAGCCATTACAAGCATTGTTTTGATCCTGAATGGCGGTATTATATATGGTGGAATATAATATGTAAAATAAAATAGTAAATAAATAAATGTTTATGTAATATTTTCTGAGCTGATCAAAAATACTAATTACAGTTGCGTGATTTTTTGGAATTTAAGTGTTATTTTCAAAATTGAAATTGATTTGTCAAGAATTCAGACAAGCGATAAATTGCCTATACTAGTACCAGCAAGAGATCGTACGTGACGTCATCGTTCTGGTATCTTCTATCTTTTTCGTTTTCAAACAACGCGTTAGAAGGAAGATGACGAACATTAAAACTGTTGATGACGTCCGTACGAGCTTGGTACGAGCTCTCTGTGGGACTAGTTTAAGTATAATATAACATTTTTTTAACAAGAAAATTATTTTAAATCTGAATTAAAAACATGTATTTCTTTTCTTTAAATCTTTTATGATTAATAGTGACAAGTAAATCAGATTTATTGATTTTTAAGTGTATGCGCTTTTTAGTTGAGATTTAATTTATCCCGTGATTTTTCTGTGGTCTGCGGTAATAACTGAACAATTATGATAGTTTAATCGCAAATAAAGCCCAAATTTTTTTATTATCTTTTGTAATGGCCTCCTTAATATTTACAGCGACATAAAGTTTTATAGTATTTTCAGTTGTCATGAAAAAATTAAACCCTCACCAGTAAATTATTGTATGTTTTGTCTTTGGCCATTTTATAAATATTAACTTAATTGCCAAACCGGATTTTCGGGAATCATTCTGGTCAGGTTCATCGTGTAACACATTAATTTGTCTTTCAATCTCAATTTCATTACTAGTTATTATAACAAACTATTTGTATCAAACGGTAATGTTCCATATTCATCAAAATGATGGCTAAGATTACGCAATCACAACGGTGATGTCTTATCTGTATTGTTTGGAAAAGTTATTATAATAATTAATTTTATTGCTGGCATGTTATAATTCCACCCTAATGATTGCACCCCGTTCTCGGGGGTTTAAGGGTGTAGGTTGGTGTTCATGTTGTATTAAAGCGTTTAAAGTGCCATTAGCGTTAATGGCACCAATGACAGCCTTATCTTCATCGTTGGCTTTAAACTTTTATTTTTGTTTTTATTAGTAATATTGATCGTAAAACCCAAACACACATGGGAAGTCTTATTCAAATAATGGTTGCATTTTGTGACCACGCAAAGGTCATAAATGCTGGAAACCAGTGCAACGAGATTGTGGCTATCCCAAATAGATAGATAGAGTAAAAGAAACGGGTCGAGAGAACGTTGCTATTGGATTATTGCAAAAGACTAAGAAGTAGAATTTTAAACTCTACATTTTTTTAAATTTATCATTTAATATTCTTCCTATGTATTGTACAGGGTTTTCCAATAAGAGTTGTTATTTTGATATTAAAAAAAAGCTATTTTTTAATATAAATGTTCGAATGTTTATTTCATTATAAAGAAGAAAGTATGCCGTTAATAGTGAAAAATAACATCAGTCAAATGACCACCACGACCACGCCTACAGGACCATATCCTTTTCATGAAATTTTCCATAACTAAATCGCAAAGTGGCTGCTTTATGTCCTCGATAGCCTCACGAATTCCATCTTTGAGGTCTTGAATCGATGCTGGGCTGTTGACGTAGATCTTCTCTTTCAAGTGGCCCAAAGGAAAGAAGTCGCAAGGTGTTAAATCACAAAATCTCGGTGGCCAATTGTGATCACCTCTTCGAGAGATAACACGGTCCGGAAACTTTTCCCGTAAAAGATCAATGGTTTCGTTGCTTGTGTGGCACGTTGCGCCGTCTTGTTGAAAGTAAACGTTGTCCAGATCAATACCATCCAATTCCGGCCATAAAAAATCATTAATTCCTTAATTAATATTCAAAATAACACCTCTTATTGGAAAACCCTATACAATAACTTGAATAATCCATTCAGTAGTGCGTTCTCCTTAATTAAATACCTCTTACGATTATTAGTTTTTTGTTTATTGAATGAGCTTAGTGAAGTCCTGTTTTAACCCGACCGTGTTGCATTCTGTCTGTCTGTAAATTTGTTTGTACGTTTCGTTTCCGTTTCAAGATGGTGGTCGTTTAATTGTTCAGTAAAGATTTGTTTTCAAACGTGAAATGATCTTGTTTATTTGGACTCTGAAAAACGTTTGAAAAAACAATTATCCTCGAGATAGTGTCGTGACTTGGACAAATTGTATAAATCCTTACACTGATTTTTTTTAATGTAACCTAAAATATATGGTTTATAATTTACTAGTACCTACTTAAAAATGTGCAAATGCGAATGACATTGAAAGGCATGAAACGACTAACTGAATCAGATACTTGAGTCGGGCCATGTCAAGAGTCGGAATAATAGAAGAGTATGTATGAGACGATGTATGAATGTGAATGAGGCAAGGAGTGTGTTCAAACCGGGTTGTTTGGCAGTCCGTTCTCTCTGCCTACCCCTGCGGGGAAACGGCGTGATGGTTAGTTAGTTAGTTTATCTTAAAATCTAATGATTTTCGAGACAATTTTTATTTTAATTTATTAAATAAGAGAAAATTAGAAACATACTTTTTTGGACACGAGGTCGTTCATTACTTGTTATGGTTATAATATAATTTTACTAGTAGGTGGCCGAGTCGTCCAAGTTCTGGTAGTCAGGTTCTCATCCAGTTGTCGCGGGTACAATAAGGGACTCCAGCACATTTTTTTATTTATTTTTCAATCAATAGTGACCTCCTAACTTATATTCGAGTTTTTTTTATTGTTATAGTCTCTCAAAACACACCAAATCTACATACGTGACTAGTGACGTTACGAGTCACCAGTCTCAAAAAGCCTACTTTTTTTCTATCTTTTAAGGGAGTTGAGAAGTTTTTTTTAATACTTAAGATTACCCGCAATAAGAGCCCATTAAACACTGGGTAAAATGTGAACATCTCGTCACTGATGATATTGTATTGAACCAAAATGCAAAATTAGAATTATGACCACAACCTGATAAGCAATTTACCGGTATTTAAAAACTTGCATTTCAACATTTTCATCGGTTTTAATGTGAATGTAGACCAGGGTTGCCAATGAATATATTCCAAAATACCCACAAGAGATGCAGAGTTGTTCAAATTCCACAAAAGTTTTTTTTTACCTCCAACATGAAAAAAATTCTGTTGAAATTAGCATTTATTTTTTATTATCTAGTCATTCTATACAGATCAGTCAATCCCAAGGTGGTCTATATCGACCCCCAGGGGTCGATTTTGATCTGCATGGAGTCCATGTCAATTAAAAAAAGAGGTTAGAGGTCCATGAGATGTAAATGGGGGTCCACGAGAGTGGATCCCCATTTTGGCCAATTTTGGCTACATGCTTTTTCGGGATGTCACTTTTTTTGTGGTTTCGTATTGAATAATTTTCAGCTGTGATGCAATATCAAGGTAAATTCTGAAATTTTGAAGAAAAGGTCAAATTGTGGGAAAAATTTCAAATAGTTTTGTAAAAATCTGGAAAAAAAAATTCTAATTTTCTGGCATAAATTTTTGTCACACGAAAATATTGCGGTGAATTGGGCAATTATTGTCTTCACTGAAATTCTCAATCAGAATTTCTGCTTTGACCTTTTGATAGTTGTTTTTATCTGCACCTATTTCAGCATTTATAATAAATCGATGGCTATGTTTAAATAAGTAACAAATCATTTATGGTTTGGTAAAACAATGACAAAATATTACAAAAGATTTTTTTTTAAATGCCACTAGTTATTTTATTTTTAACTGTTCTTCTATCTACTTCTCGAGTCAAGCTTTCAGACAACTTTACAGTATCTAAACTCAGGGCAAATGTACAGATATCATTGATTGATACTGGGATATATGGATTGATACATACGACTCACTACCCTAAAAGACAAAAAAACTTTTGTCTGTGGGATTCTTAAATCAATTATTAATAAATAGTCAGTTTTTTATGCATCGATCAACGAAGTTGACATTAAAATTAAACATTTCTCATTATAAATTCAATGTGTTCTAAATTCCCCTTTAATCCGGCCCATCCATTGGGTTAAACGCCATTTTATCGAACTCCCCGTCCGCCCACCGGTTAATATGTAAAATTATTACTCCTGGCTTATGCGACCGACAAAAATTGAAATATTGTTGGCTGAAATACCCCGCAAGTATAATATATATAAATCTGTTGACAACATAATTCCATACTTATTGTTTTATGCCTTTGTCTAACCCTGTGGGAACCAGCGTAAATAATGTTTATAACTTATAGCGTGGGTTGGAATTATACTTACGGCGCATAATAAATCAGGCTTTAATGTAAATATATTCCTAACTTAATTAGCTGCGGTAGAATTTTTATTCCACTATTTCTTATGGTAGAGGTTATGAGGATGTTAAGTTCATCAGTCAGTCTACGGCATCGGTTGTCAGTTGATTTGTCACTGTTTAGAAAATTTGTGGAGTGGACTTTCTTCGACATAATGCAACTATCTACTTACCCAGTTAAAGACCACCCACGTGTCCCATATGTATTAAGTTTAACAGAATTTTTTTTAGTATGTTTAATGATCATTTGATCTAATTTTTTGATACTCCCAATGCTACAGACGGCCCTCCGCACTAGCGACTAAATTATCGTAAAAGTATTGCGCAATGGATATTGGAAAAAATATTTTAAATAAAGCTTCGCTACCGTCACAAAAATACATGTTTCTATCAATTTCAACGTTTTGATTTCAAAGTAATTTCCCCTTTCTACCTCGTAATGAACATCTTAATGGACTGCGAAAAATATTTCTATTTTCCAGAACAATTTAAAATCTCCACTATAATACCTATTCATAAATCTGGGGATACGCATAAATTAGACAATTACAGACCAATATCCCTTGTTTCAAACCTATCAAAAATATTCGAAAAATGCATCAAATTTAGAGTCATTGAACACACAATATAAAATTCTATCGAAAAACCAATACGGCTTTCGTAAAGATCAAGCACTGAGGATGCCATATATGAATTGACAAAAAAATATTTATACATCTATCGATAAAAAAAAGAAATGTCTTGCCATATTCCTAGATTTAAGAAAAGCTTTCGACACCGTTAATCATAATTTACTCATTAAAAAAATAACTCGACTTGGCTTCAAAAAAGACACACTAAAATTACTATCAAACTATCTTAAAGACAGAACACAAAAAACAAAAGTTGTGAATAATTATAGTTCAGAGACACGGATAAAAAACGGAGTTCCGCAGGGAACTGTTCTTGGCCCGATTTTATTCTTAATTTATATTAATGATTTATGTAATTTTGTAATCCCTGGTAAAATTGTTTCTTACGCCGACGACACGGCAATAATAGTGGATGGTAATAATTGGACAGAAACTTTTTCGAAAGTGGATGGTAATAATTGGACAGAAACTTTTTCGAAAGTATGTATGTATGTAAGTATGTATGTATTTCACTTGTTTCAAAATGGTTAAAATACAACAAACTTGTCTTAAACTACAGCAAAACATTTTACATACCTTTTTATAAAAACATAAGAAACAAACCAAAAGAAAACCTTAAAATTAGAATCCATAATACAACTTGCAATCAAGAAATGTGCTTCCTGTGCAACGAACTCGCTAATGTCAAATATATAAAATATTTAGGAGTATCAATAGATATTAATCTTAATTGGAAATCACATATTAATCAAACCACTTCTAAACTAAGATATCTTACCTACATATTTTATAGACTCAAGGAAATTTTAAACGCTGAAAAATTGAAAATGATCTACTTCTCCCTGGTGCAATCTGCAATCACTTATGGCAAAATAGGATGGGGTGGTGCACCTGATACATTTATTAAGCCTCTACAAATAATTCAAAAACACATAATTAAAGACATATATAACAAAAGTTAAACATTCTCGACTGACCTATTATACAAGGAATCTAAATTATTTAACATTCGAAAATTATTTATATTACAAACTATGAAATATTTATTTAAAAACAAAAATGATTTCAAAATAAATGAAAACAGAATGAGCAAAAGAACAAATAATATATTTTACACCCCCCAAACCAATACTAAATTAATGCAGACACATAGCAGTTTCATTGGTCCTCGTACATTTAACCTTCTACCACTACAAACTCATAAATAAAAAGATAGAATATATTAAAGAGGTAAAATTATGGCTGAATGACGCAAATATTGAAACGCTTTTACTATAAATTTATTGATCCTTTCTACAACTCACTTGCTGAAACTTATAAACTATTGTACATAATGTTTTTCTCTTTACTTTTTATAATAACTATAAACAAGCAAAAAACTTTTTCTACTAATATATATTATACTTTAGGTACTTGAAATATAGTAATCGTTGTATATTACCCACACTCAGGCAGTGCCTTAGTGGGTTTTCATTTCTTGTGTATACTATATGGTATGATATATTATGTTATTATATACTATCTATTAATATGTATAATATATGTAAAGAAATGAAAATAAATAAAGTTAAAAAAAAAAAATTAAAAAAAAAATTGTGTGTGAATATCGCACGAAATTCCCAACTGCTGCCAGCCGTCTGACGCCTGGTATCCTCAATTGGGGTAAGTTGTGATACTGAATGTAGTGAAGGGGGGTGAGACCAGAGCGATACTGAGAGTATCTCCGACTCTGGATTGTGCTGCATGTATATGATTTTAATTGAAATAATAATTGTGAAATAACACAAATTGATTATAGTCAAATTTTCTTGCTCATGCCGGAATTTGAAACCGTTACTTCCAACTCATAGTCGATTCTTACCCTTTGAACATGTAGGCCGTTGCCAAAATATTTTAAGAAGCTGAAATTGCATTATAATATACTTTTCTGCATATGGTTTTTAGCTTCTGAACGACGTGTTGTATATAAATACAATTAATTAAGTGTATAGAAAGTAGTCGTTTTGATAAATAACGCCATGGAAAAACAGTTTAATAGACGGTAAAAATACATATTTTTATCTAGTCGAAGCTTTTATTTAAAAAAAAAAAATAGTGTGATTTTTATTAATGCCTCTAGTAAAATAAGGGTTTTCTTTCGGATGTTGGTCACTAATTCCAGCTTAAACATGTGGAATTGTATGTGCGTGGGTTATTTCTGGAATTAAAGTAATAAATTGTCCAAACTGTCTGGAAAATATGTTGTAAATAATTTCGCAGTTCCTCCAAACACTTTTATTCATTTTAGTTTAACTAAATATTTGGTTAAGCTCTTTAAAACATTTTGAGTAAATTTTGTGTTTTTTTTCTAAATTCTGTTTGTTTTGTTGTTTTAATGGTTAATGTCAAATTTACGAAAAGAATATAACAGAAAGCATAATATGTATTTTTAATTATCTATCCAACTAAAACGAAACATTATAAATGTTATGTATTCTATTCTATTATCCGAAATAAACGCTCTTCCTTCTAAATTAATCATCCAAAAGGTGCATTTATTTTTGAAAGAAAGTTTTAAAATCTTCCTAAAATGTCATACTCGAGGCTCGTAATCCGTATGTAAAGGGCGTATTACACCTACCAACATTTGATCCTGTCAAGCTACCGGCACATCTCAGCGGCACGGGTATTCGCGTCATGTCCGCACGCCAGCAGCTTACGGCGCGATGTTCTCTAACGCAATTAGCCTCGACTGTTAAGACGCGAGGCTGCCGAGGCTAACGAGGCTACGGAGCGGCGAAAACGGATTTGGTAGTTCTGGCCGTGTAACGTGTAATACGGACTTCGTAAATAATACATTCGTTGATTGAAGGAAATAAATAATGGTGTTAAGAGTTCGGCTAGCAATATGATGGATCATGTTCGAATCTTGGGTGATGTATACAGAATTGAAAGAAAAACCGATGTCACCAAATTAAGTAAGTCCATTCGGGTCTGTTTGTTAAATGTGAATCTATTCAGGTAAGAATGTCTACATTTTAAAGTTTTTGAACAATTTCGCCGGAAGTTTGAAAAATCAGCTTAATTTGGGCACACGGACACAACACACTTAGAGTAGTCCCAGAGAGAGGTTGTATCTTCCTTCTCACACGACCTGTTACACTTGAGACCTCCGTGTTCGATTTTGAGATCCTTACCCCTTGAAAACGGAGGCTATCATAAATGGGTACCTACATAAGTAAATTGATGTTTATTTTCAATTTGAGCGATTTCTGCTAGAATTTAACTGTGTTGCATCCGATTAATTTTTTGTGTATTTATGTATCTGGTAAACATAATAAAGTTTCTTTTAAATATCTTTGTAACCACTACAACAATCAAACACTAAAACAACAGAGCTTTTAAGATTTATAATTTTTTGTGAAAAATCACATAAAGGGCGCTTTACAAATATATTTATATGTACATATTTGTAATAAAATTTACTAAGCAGTATTTCAAGTTATGATTTCTACACCCAGACGATGAATTATTATCGTTCCAACTAAAATCTGCAAAAATCCCTAGACACTTCATAACACCCGTCCAAAAGTTCAGACCCACCATCAGCCTCACTACAACTGCAGTCAAAGTTCGCCAAAACTACCATGAACATTTGGATGGTGGATGTTCCTCCCCTTACCTGCTTAGACTTTGGAAGCGGAAACCTCCCCAAACCTCCCCCGTCGTGTCTCCTCGCATTGTATTGAATAATTTACACCCCCTTCATCCCCTAAACGACCCCGCGAGGAGTGGGGGTGGAATAACATATATTATTTACCAGTTAGGATGCAAGAAGTGTCTAGCGACATCACGAAATTAGAAAATTTTATAGCGGGAAGGCGTAAAGTTTCTAGCTGATGTGACAGCCTACTTTTCGCTTGTTGTTTTTTTCTTGTTCTTCCTGAAACACTCGTAGTAAATTTATTAATAAAAAATCAAGCAAATTATTTTGTTCAAATGAAAAAAGTTTTTGCATTTTTTCAACTACTAATGACGATGATACGTTTTGTGGTTAATCTTCTTGTTTTCATGTTAAGGGTATTCAGAATACCTACTTATTTGGAAAAAAATTCAATTTTTATGTCAAGCGCGAAATGTTTCATAAAAAAACTCGGTTGTCGATGCATGCATGCGTGATGTGAAATAAGGATATGCTTAAACTTATACCAACTAACTTTTCATATTGCTACTGATAAGTTTAGTATTAAAGCAGACAAGCTATAAAATAAGTGCCAAAATTATTTTATTTTAATTCAAAATTTATTTAAAGGTTCTCTATTTCCAATGTGTATTACTTTTGTTTAAAATTTTGAGATATCTTAATCTTAATAATAATGCTTAAGTTTCCTAACGGTGTACGGTGTTCATTCGAATGTACCTAAATTTCTGATCGTTTTTATTATTTCCTAGATTGGCCGTAATCCTTAAGTCAATTATTCACAAATCCTACAATTATCATATCCCTTGATTTTTAATCCGTTTTCGTAATTGATGTATATATATATTTTATAATTGAAGTTTTCTTACTTGTTTTAAAATCGTAAAGCTACCAGTCGTTTAGATTGACGTAAAAAGAAGTAGAAGAGAGTTTATTGATATTTTAACATCGACAATCTGTTTCCAAATCTATTTTTGTATGGTTCTGCCACTGAAAGCTTCTTTCTCAGATGTAACCCCTCTTTCTTTGGCAATTCGTTTGAGACACAGCAAGAGGTTAAAAAAATCTTCGTGTAAGTACACTTAAATATTCTTGTTATATGACAAAATTCCAAAGATCAAAACCATTTTCAAAATTTCTAAGAATCAATTCTGAGTCAAAAAGGGATGTATTTCCTGGATGCCATAATAGCATTGCTCAAACCTCAAAAGTACCCTCAAATAATGTCTTCTTATCACTCAAAGGACCAATGCTAAAGGGTGAGTGGGTGGTTGGTTTGTTGGAAGGCAATGCCGGGAGCACAGAGCCCGTGAAGGGAAAATCCATCGTTAGTGAGTCATGATAGGAAATGCGGACTGCGCCGGAAGAAAGACAAGAAAAATCGACCTAATAAAAGCACCCCTGAATATGTTTACCTAGAAAAGGGTCGTGTCACTTGTAGAGGGAGTTCAAATGTCTTCCACTGAGCGTCAAACATAAATCTAATACCAACAGTAGCGTTTTGTTTTTCTATTGACACTTTGGCATAAATTATTGTTTACGAGTAAAAAATCAACCGGTAATTTTTTTTAACTATCTTTTTATTATAAATTTAAAAAAAAAATAAACTTATTAGAAATTTCACAGAACTTATAAATCAACTTTGAAGTTTGATGAATTATTCAAATTCTATGAAACAACCCGTCCAATTCCATTTCATTGAATCAATCATTCATATACTACTTATTAATTCATTCAAGGAAACCAAATCGAAATTCTCACTCATCTATTCGAAAACAATACGAAACATTTTTATGTTCGCATACCCTCAAAGATACTTCATTTTTATAGGAAAGTATATCTACTTAATATTTTACTAAAACCAAACTTCTTCTGTGGAAGCTGGGTGACTTGTTTGTGCTTTCAGCAACATTAGTTGCGGCGACAGTTGGCAACTATTTCAACATCCATACCAATTCCAAAAAAGCCTCCCTACTTTCGCGTTGCATTGTGTGCGCACTTCCGCTGCAATGGATTTTGATGTTGCCCGCAACTAAAATTGCTTATTAGCTTGTCACCTTCTTCTGAATAACATCAATATAAATAACAAAGTGCTATTCTCGATAATTATGAACACAAGTCTACGAAGTGAAAATATTGATTTACACATTTACAAGCACAAAACTCAGCACCTTAAAGCATTCATTAATATACTTTGATGGGAATACCTACCGAAGATGCTTCAACGACACAAGCATCTTGACTGAATATGACTAGAAAATAACTTCTTAAAAACAAATTGTCTTAGTTAATACCACTTTACTTGAGTTTTTTTGCCTTCATGCAGAAGGCACTTTCATTTGATCTAATATGTTTTGGAAAGCACGATGAGGTGGTATATTAAAATAGCAAGTATTTTTTATCAGGTTCCATGGCATTACGAATTTTCGATGTATAAAAAATACGCATATATATTTAATTATAATGCATCTCACGCGCGTACAATGAGTGTCTCAAGTACAATGAACATTGAACATCCCCATACCGTGCTGGCACTGCTGTTGCTCCGACTGCGGCCCTGCGACAAAAGGGTTCCGTATCGTTTACCGGTAACGACCTCTACATTACTCCCGGTTTAAACGGCGCTGGGCCCGTAAAACCTCCGGTACACGATGAGTATCCTCACCCCCTCCTACCCTCTGTACTTCTATACTCCTGTAGTAGGTACTTCTGCCACTGAGACAGCTATTGCAAACACTTGGCACCTGCGACCTCTTCTCACTTTTGTCCTCCTGGTGTGTAGTTTTCTACTTCATTTTATTTCAAACAAATTATTTCAACATGTAAATGTCATCGTGTTGATCTTTGAAAGTTTTGATGGTTTTCAGGGTCATATTATATCTGATTTAAAATTATCAACGGATAATTATTATCAGCTATTACTACACTATACGTACCTATAAACATACCAATATTTTCATGCTTAAAGCCCGAAGAAAATTGGTATAGATATAAGCTGGAACTCTTTGTATATATGAAATAACTAGTCACCGACCGAAGTTTCGGTTTCTATTTAGGCCAGTTTCGTCAAGTAAATCAGTTTCGGCGGCGGTTGCGGTTTCAGCCGAAACCTGCGTTTGTCTCTAAAATATCTTAAATATTATTTTTTAAATAAGCTATTTATAAGACTTGTATTAAAATTCAAGGCTTGAATAGTTTTTAATTTTAAAATATATTTTATTTTTATCATAATTTTAAATATTAATTCGTTACCTTATTACTGTTGTACTATTGTCTAATCGTAAAATGTATAAAAGATTTAAGTGATTTATTAAATATGGTTTGTAGTTCTAAGATATTTTGTATTATATTTGACTGCGTTATGATAAAACTCCACAAGCCACAAAATAAATAAATAAAACTAAGGAGAAGTTAAAAACGAATATTTACAGATTCGTAAGAGTAATTAAAATCAAAGTTAAAAGTAAGTAAAATTAAAGTAATTAAGTGGTTATTTTGAGGGATGATTCATTACATCAACAATTTTCTCGAAATAACCTAATTGACAAATTAACCTCAAATTTACTTTTTGGTAGTAAAAATGTCTGCCAAATTTTCTTTTCCATGTCGTACTTTGACAAACAATTCTATATGAAACCACTGAAAAGTCACATTCTCAAAAAATGTGGGTTAAAATGTTTTACCAAAACATTATCATATATTACCTATTGCGTACATTGAAGAACTGATACATAATAACGAATCAATATTGTTAAATTAATGGCGTTTATTTCATAACGTATTTTATTTTACACCAAATTTCATGAACTCCTACAAGTTTGACACAATTATTTTCGTGGTTTCGTGGTAGAATGTTTTTTTAAACTAGTCAAATGAATTTCGGTTTCGGTCTCGGCCGAAACTAGAACAGAAGCCGAAATTCGGTGTAGGTTTAGGCTGAAAATTTTGGTCGGTCACTAGAAATAACAAAAAATCCACTTTCCAAAATGCTTGAGGCCGACATCTTGTATTAACCTAGAACTTGTCCAGTGAGATACACTTTCAAGTTGATTTCTATCATATATTATTTGAGGTTTTCACGGCCCAAAGTAAAATAATGATTTAATTTTGGGGTATTATGCCGTGTTGCGCTAATTTTTGTCCCTTGGCCTCATGGTACAGCATGAACGAATTCCTGGACCATCTTAATTCTAGGCTTACAAATATCATCCTCGTATATCTCACGAAGAATTGTCATAAAATCACTATGATGATTACTTACATATTTCCATTAAATTTCTGTGAAATACGTACATTTTTATATATATTTTTTTATCTACCTAATGATTTTTGAACCCCTGCCCACTGCAGTCAATAGATACGATAGGCCACGACATCAACCCCTCGTATTCTAGTGACTAGTGATGTATTGATGACATTAGTTCCTTCTTCCGTCGCCACAGACAGCGCCAGGCATGGAGTCGATCAGTACAGACTACAGACCCCGCTAAGTGCTGTATATTTATTACATTCTTAGTGTTCTTACGTAAGCAGGGAAAGGATGTTCCTTTATGGATATCGACGAGGCATCAGCCGGAATAATTGCCATATTCACTCAAGAAAACTTTATTTCCATTCTTACATCTCTCTTGCTTACTTACTTTTGGACACACTGAAGAGAAACTCAGAAAGAATTGTGTTGTGGGCGTTTCTGTATGCCCAAACTAAGGTTAATTTTCCTTACGTCCTGTGAACTTGATACAACATTTTAAAATAAGAGTACAACTATTTGAATTTCACTTTTGTTTTCGTTAATAAATGAATGCAAATCTTCGAAGGGGAAATTAACCCACTTCCTTAGATCAGATCGAGCTGAAACTCAACAGATAGACTCGTCGTTGATGACAATACATTGGTGACAATCACGCATACACACTCCTATATAACGCAATTAATGTACGTAACAAATGTCGGTCCTACCCAAAAAGGATTTAGCTCAGCTAGCGCGGTTGACTCTAATCCTTGTGGAGAAAGGTTAAATACAATAATAATAATAATTCACAATAATTCATTTACAATCTCTCTCCATGTCTGAATGTATTGTTTTGTAAATTTTTCGTTTTATATAATCTTTTGTTTTGTATAAAATATTTAATTCATATTCCTTTCTCACAAATTTAAATAACTTATTCCATATTATGCTGTCTCAGTAGAGGTAAAGTCACAAGGAGGAAATCCATAATTGGTTTTATTTTACTATACAATACTTATGAACAAACTGATTAAATGTAAACTGTCGATTTCCCGAAAATGAGTAAATACTCAGTCAAACAAAAAAAAATACATCTATTAATAAAAATAAATCTGATGAAATCTGTAACGTCGTTGGCCATCATGCTCATGTCTGAACTTGTGTAATCAGTTTTTTTTTCTAATTGGTTTAGATGCCACTTCTTGGAATTGTCTGTCCAGTAGCTTGGCACGATTTCATTAGAGTGGAAATCTAGAATATGTGCGTCGAATATTATCATGTCGAGAAGGTCCAGGCTTTCTTTATGGGCTATTTTGAGATAAGACACTCATATATTACGGTTGAATGTTACACATAAAAACTTATTTCATTTACTGATTTGACATTCCGCCTTCAAAACAAAAGTTTATTTCTTTTATCTAACAAAAAAAACATACGTCTTGTTTGGAGTAAATTTAATTGATTGGTACCCTAACACGATTTGTATATTATTTATAAGAAGGTATCTTCACAATATTTAAAAATATGTTCTCCTCTACTTTTGTGATTATTATAAGTCTTAAGAAGTAGATATATCATTCTTTCTATATAGACTTTAACTACTTTTATCATGAGATTATGTGATAATCTTTTAATAAAACTATAATCTTATAATGCCTTAAGCGATATTGACATTTTCCATTTTACCCTTAAATCGTTTGAAATCAAATTAAACTTACTATGTACCTAAGTTAAAAATATTACTTCTGTATTGTTAAGTATTCTCTTTTTAATCATTTTTCACACACACTATGTACTTTATTACTTTTAATTAATTTCTAGCTTTTACAAATATTATAAATGGAACTAAACTAGTTAAAATCATGTTCTTTATTTTTTTATTATTTTTTTTGTAAAACTGTATGTTTCCTAAATAAACTAAAATAAAAAAATAAAAAACAAAAATTGAAATAGCAAGCCTATGTTTTAAATTTCTTTGAAATCTGAATGAAAGGAGTATGTTGCTTTAAAATAAGTATTTAATAAAAAGAGAACATCCTTAAGCTGATTCCATCAGGCAAAGATAGGGCTTGATTCATAGTGGTATAATAATTTTAGTGTGATACCATGCAATTTCGTGGCGACGTTGAAGTCAAACACCGTGGCGTGCAGGAATCGGCGGCGGAAATCAGGATTTCCCAATATTAATCCTTTCTCAAGAGAGCGGGGAGTCTTATCATCAATTATTGTTTCTGTAATTTGCCTTTTCTTCCAATTTCTTCCAATTTCAAATATCCAAGGGATGAAGTCCCCATTTTAAATTATTGGTGAGATTAGCTAGTGGGTTCATCGTTTTTCGGGCAAGATAATGCCCAGTGCTCTCATCTATGGTGCAAAGAATGGCTTTTTGCTCCGATTTGAAATCTCAGGTTCGGTGTTTAGTGTGCAGGTTTAGCAACAGCCGCGACCCAAAAATCCAGGGTTGGTAATATGGCCAATATACAATGGTAAATGTAAAAAAATATATTGGAATACCACACACTGAAACCATAGATCAAAGATCTTGTAAATGAATACACACATCTTGTTACAAAATCCTTGTTACAAAATAATTATGTATCACTATGAAAAAAAAGCTTATTATTCAACTTTATAATTATGCCAATTCATGGGAAGAACTCTCCTGACAAACACTGATTTGTGACCTACGTTTTTACTTGTTTCCCCATTTTAAATGTTTTGGCACAATCGGAGACCTTCGAGTAGAATTAGAGGCACAAAAATTATTTTTATAAGCTTTGGTTAAAAAAGTTTTGATATAGGTACTATGATTTGAGATTTTTACGGCTTCACCAAAATTAAATAAAAAAAACGTATTTTAAACACCGAAAACTACATTGATTGTAAATTTTAATTGCAATTCTGGCCCTAAGAGGATTATGCATGTAATACGGTGTCATTTCTACACTCTTCATCAGAATCCTCACATCTGCCCTGATGATGGAAATTGTCTGAAAAGTTGGCTAAAGAAGGGGGAAGCGCATAACGGCACCACAACACAAAAAAATTACGTTAAAAATATTAGACATGATTTATCTGATGTTAATGTTAGTGTCTTTTTTTTAAATTTTCAATTTATTTTTTATAAAATAATATTGAATTGTCAGAACAGTTTCGTTGCGACAAATTATCGACGAGAATTTTATTTTTTGGTAGCTAAAGCACCTCCTGTAATTAATTACATTTACCATAATTTTTCTTAGTATCTTTTCAGAACCCTCAGAAAACTCCTGCCAGCGGAATCTTGTTCTTTATTTGTGTTCGTCAAACGCTGGGATATACCGATATATATGTGTGCGTGTTTTGTTTTCGAGGTCTGATTGCCACTAATTTGATTGGTTGAGACGTGATCCTCCTTCTGTATTCTCTTGTTTCTCCTTCCCCCATCCTCCCACCACCCCTGAGTCCCCGGAGAACATGGAAGTGGAGCGCAGTGTCTTTATGCCGAGCTAAGGGTGGTTCCTTGTGTGTGCGGTGATTCATAAATTGAATATATCCAGGTATTGTTTTAACTTATAACGTTTCTGTATTATTATACGCGTGCAAAGCGGCGCAGCAAGGACGTCTAAATTATTGTAATATTATTTAGTTACTTAAATTATAATCTCAAAGGCGCTTTACAAAATTAGAAATTTACTCAAAACTGTAGATAGAATTTTGGATAACAAGATGATTAAAAACTGAAACGGGGCGAGAATCGGCTTTAACGCAGACCGTTCAAATATCAATTGTCAAATAACTCCAAATTAGCGATGGTCTTTAAATTTAGAGTTCAGAACATTGCAATCATAACAATTCAAATAATTGATTTAACAAATGAAAACTATCAAACACTTTTACAAAGGATTTTGAAATGGTTTAAAAAACTGTAATAAACTATGGAATTTAAAAAAGTTACAGAGATAAAGGAGATTTTTATTTTCAATGGAGTGCAAAAATAAACAGCTTCAAAAAATATTTTTCTCATATTACCCATTTATGGATAAAAAATACTTTCTGAAGATAAAACGTTTATTAAGTCTTCAGTTATGGGATGGTTTATATTTTCTTGCCTCAATTAATGTACCTTCTAACTAAAGTAATTTATTTACGAAATGGACATTTTTGAAAAAAATTATAAACACTCACACACTTACATAGGTAAAGACAATGGCTTCAAGTATTTATGGGCATTTTATAAAGTGCGTTAACATCTACATCAACATTATTCGAGTGATAAACTTCCTACTTTTATTTCCCAACAACTCCAAGATATTTTTTTTTCCTTTTTAAGAATTCAGGAATCACGGAAATGAATAATTAAATTGCCCATTGTTTTGAAATAACACCTAAAAAGGAAATTTTTGTTCCTGTCTCACCTGCTGCGTTTTATATTTTAATCATAAACCCGCTTACTTATAAACGAGGTGTAAACATTGGGCAGCACGGTGTGTAATTAATTTAACATCGATCATGTTACCACGCCTTTTTTCAACACGAGTAAGTAGGGACATTGCCCTACTCTTTTTGTTTCATCCACATTCAAGCATACTCTATAAAGCTATAAATCGCGTGAATAATAAATATATCGTCTCATAATTGAGTTAATAATTCATCAAGACATCGCCAAGGATGCTGACACCAAGGAGATGGAAGATATTGCCGACATTGTTAAGATCATTTCATTAAAATTAAACGCTGAATGAATAATGTATCACTGGTTATTCTAAGAAAGGCATTGCTGCTTCCCGTAATCTAATAATGTGATGCCGTTCGAGGATGTCGTTTGACAAGAAAGCAGCTCGTGAATACAAAGACGTTATTATCGGCGAATATCTTACTCTGAAGGCTTTACTTAATGAGGAAAAAATACAAACAGTTGCATTAACTTAATTTCCTAATGGTAATTTTTTAAGGACACTAACAAATAATTTTTTAATGTAATGAACAAATTTCTCAAATCATGTGGTTTTCATAATTGTTTAAGTTTTTTTATGGGTTACCTGAATTCTATTCAACGAATCATGTATATTAATATTATTACCTTTATTATGTTGACGAACGTAATACCAATGGCATAGACGACAGATTTACAATATTCTAGTCTAGACATAAATGATTCCATGATTACCAAAATTAATATAAAATCCGAGATTGTTTTCAACGTCTTTAATAAACTCAAATTTTATTTCATGTCGCGATATTGAAAAATTTACATTGATATTAACTTCAGAAATAAAAGATAATTGACGCATTAAAGCTCAGATATATTAAAAAAGATTTTTATTTTATTTTTAATATTTCACTGATTGTCATTGACGTAGGTAATGTAGAAAATCCGCAATAAACTTATCTGAGGACCCATAGTATTAACCTTACAAACATCAAACATTTAAAATTCGGTAAATTTTCCAGAGTTTCCTTATTTCCGCCCCTTCGGGAAGGAATTTCGATATTTACAACATTCCGAGCGGTGAGCGTTTAGCTCATTCACGCGAAAAACTATTTTCTTCTCAAAGTTTTCTAATATTCCCTCTTGCCGACTTCAAAGAAAATATGGCTGAGGGAAAATCGTAGAAAATAAAATTAACCTGACTTCGTAAATTATATCTGTTGGAAAGTTTGGGACAAGTTTTATCTCTCAATATAATTTTTGTAATTTAAAAAGTTCATATTGATGTTTTCCATGATCTTATTCGTAGTTTAACTAGAGTTCTACAGTAAATAATTTTACAGAAATATAAAATAAATATTTACAGTCGTAAATGTTAAATTTTTAATATGAATAAAACGCAAGAGACCCAACTACTCCCAACCGTTTGGAGCCAGTGAGACTATGGCGGAGGAGTTGCTGGCTATTTAGATCTGGTCACCAAACATGGCTAAACCCATTTCAATCAACTTTTCAATTCTGAATGCTGGTTTTATACCAGGGCGATACTGAGAGTATCTTCCACTCAGGCACGTGCCGCAAGTTTACTATATATTATTTAATTAAATTATATTGTGAAATAACACAAATTAATCAAATAAAATTGAATTGAGAACGCCGAGATTTGAATCCGCGACCTTCGGTTTGCTAGTCGAGAACTTAACTCCTCGACCACGCAGGATAGATTATTGAATATGCTCACTATATTGTTGTGACATTGGGTTAAAGCGGCTAATACAGTCTTGTGTGAACGGAAAAGACAGAAGAAAACATTGTTACTCGATTTTTGTAGAGCAGTTTTGAGATAATTCGCCTCATGCGCACAAATTTCAAGACACAAATCTTTCCCTACGAATGGCGATCATACAAAAAATTTACAACACGCACTAATGGCATTAAAACTTTTTTTGAAGAGCATAATTTCTGTAAAATGGATGTTTTTTTAAATATATCGAACATAGCTATCGAATGGTCAATACTCGGCATTGACCCAACTAACACATTCATTTGCCTTGGCCTAAAGTTTTAATTTAAAAAATACACAGTCTGGAAAAATAATGTACGTTAACGTTTTTTTAATTTAAATTTCACTCAAAAGTCCCCATCGCTTCGGGCTGACCGGACCCAGAGACTGATAGGCACAACACACGATACGTTGCAGAATCCAACATATTGAACCGCCAACCGAGTTATTATTATGCGAAAGGGAATGATAATAATTCGGTAGGTGGTTTTTCCAATACACGATCCGACTTGCAGAAACCCGACGTGTTGGGTTCTGCAAGACGGATCGTGTGGAGGGACTTTGTGGCACCCCCAAATAATGTATATTGTGAGGCTGAAGGGCTTGAGGAGGGGAAGTAGATGGGGAAGCTTACAGCCATTAAGGAGAGTGACTTATTAGTTATTGAAGATCGAATTAATTAATGCTTGAAATTAATATTGTTTATGACACTGGGTCAAAACTGAATAAAGGTTGAACGGTGATTTTCACTGGTAAAAGCCAGTATATTAATATAATTCTAAACAACCCTTGATCCCGTGTTAGCCTCCAGTGTTGCTTAGCAAAGCCGATAAATATCATGTTGTCAAAATAAAGATATTTTCAGGGGTAATAATTTTCGATATAAAGCAATAAAGCCCGCTTAATCGCCCCAATAACATCTGACCCCAGAATGGCCGGCGCGTCTGGAGAACTAAAACATTTATCCATGGCCGCGGTCTCCCGGCGATCAAGTAAACTTGGTGGATATGTTATTGAATTATATATTTCCACCTCGTCCAAGATTGGTTGATGCTCTCAGCATCGCCCTGATGAAAGGCCACCATGCCGGATCGAAACGTTACCTGAAATGGCGTTAGACACGTTTCGTAGCTAGATACTTCCCAACGTTCATCAAGGTAATATTTAATTTCACCTCGCAACATTCCTCAAATTAAGAATGCTGTAGAACCACTGGCTCCGGGAATTTGAGACTCTAAAGCAGTAGTCACACAAAAATGAAGAACGAAAGAAACGATAATTTTTTGGTTTAAAATAACCGTTTGGGCGCATTACAATAAGTCAAATGATTCAATGAAATGACAGTAGAAAAATCGAATATTGGATAGACCGGGGGTGAAGAGAACCTGCAGAGCAAACTGAGAAGCATAATAACGGATCAAAGGGTTTAGCATGACCATATTTATTTATTAAAACATGTTATATATCATAAAAAATACAGTGTGTGGCAAGCCTACGCACGACGGAAGTGAAACTTTTATTATTCTTCTCTCTCTCTTTTCATTTCATTCTCTTTTTTTTTCTGTCTATTGACATATTTATAAGTAGCATATGATAAAAAAAAAATTAAAAGTTATAAAAATATGGGATTCGAACCCGGGTCCTGCATAACTAGTGTCGAACGCTCTGCCTCTAGACCGCGAGGAGAGATATTTCGCGCGACGCGGCGTTATCAGCCTTGATTAGTAATTTTAATGATTCAAAATAAAAATAATTAATCAAAATATATATTATAATAATTTTTTAGTACATTATTACAAATCGTTGATAAATAAAAATAATTAATCAAAATACCGAGGGACTCTACCGGCTCGATTTGTAAGCTATATTTCGACCAAAATATCATATAGATACCGTAAAGTAAATTAAATTTAAATTAACAAATTTATCTAATTTTTTACTACATTATTACAAATCGTTGATAAAAAAAAATTAAAAGTTATAAAAATATGGGATTCGAACCCGGGTCCTGCATAACGAGTGTCGAACGCTCTGCCTCTAGACCGCGGTTATTACGTATTCGACCAAAATATCATATAGTCAAAATATCTAAAAGTCTTTTATCACTTTTAAAAAAAGCATTTTATCACTTTAAAAAAAAATATTATTAAAAAAAATCACAAAAAGAAAAAAAAAATAGTTTAAGCGGGAATCGAACCTCGGTTCTTCACGACGAGAGTCGCGCGCTCTGCCTCTAGACCGCGAAGCTGAGTTTGGAGAGAGACCTCGAAAGTATGAAAGTATGTATATAATATTGGCTAGGCTCCAATAGCGAAATGATCGCGGTTTTTCATGACGGTCATGAGTTGGTTTTTCTCCTGTTCTCGAAATTGCATAATGCGCGTAAAGAAGTTTCACTTCAATATTTTAAAAAATAGAATCTTACAGCAAATAAAGCTCTCGTTCTTGGTTTGTCAATTTCACTAGTACGCCAGTGTTACTTATTACTATATCGATAAACTAAGCAGCTTTTAGCCGATGTCAACCTGTCAAACGCAATTGCCAAATGCAGGCGTGGTAGCGAAAGTCGACCTATCACCGATTGTGTTGATAAAAACCCTTATTGTGCCAATGATGACTATTTTTAGTGGAATCAATGAGTGATAGCCGGACTCCAAAACAACCGATTAATCTATAGTGTTAATACGCCGCCTTCATTGGGCGATAGAAGAATTAATCCATTTTCTTTAGTTATTATACAATCCTATAATTTTTAATTTCTATCTCCTTTTTATATTATAGGTACTATGATTGTCAACAAAGATATTAGAAGAACGAGATGTGCTACCAGCAGTTCATACTGTGTGGAATTGCTTTGCCGAGTGTCGCCGGTTTTGTTCACCAATACTACTGCACACCTTCGCTTACGCTAAGGCATCGCTAAGGTATCCGCACTAATACATAGAACAGATTTCTGTGCGTACACTTCCCGATACCGTTCAAAGTACCCTAATTAGTTAGTACTCCGCCTACGGTCCGGCGGACAACATAGCATATCTCGTTCTTCTAATATCTTTGATTGTCAATAACTATCATGTATGTAAACGGCGCAAGTGCCGTTGATTGTAAGTTAATAAGTGACGCATTTTATTTTCAACTAGTAAAATCCTTGTTATGATGGTTTTCCTAAATTCTATGTAATATCATAATAAAAATTGAACAAATGTCTTCTGGAATACATATTTTTTGCTAACTTCGGAGCATCATTTGTAACTATATAATCAAAGCGGCCACCCTACCAAAGTTTTAGTAGAAACGATTTATTTATTGACCTCGCAACCTGCCATTTTGCCCATAAACGAAATACGACCAATTACAGTTGCAGTTATTATTTTCACTGTGTGTTTGTGATTGCGGTTCCCGGTGGAGAGAGTTATCTACAACGCCAACTTAATTGATTACTCGCTGTAATTCCTAAGACATTATTGAGTGACATAAAAAGGCATGCTAAAAAAACTATCAAAAATATTACGATTGCTTCGTACCTATGTCGGAATCATCATTGATTCAGACTGTCAGAGTAGGGTGATATGTTACGATATCTTTTTTATTCTGCACCTTTTATGCTTAAACATTTAGTATGTTTCTGCTTCTCTCCCTTATTCTTCCCTATCTCCTACTCTTCCCTAGTTACTGAGATTCACTGTCTCCAGACTCTGAAACATACTAACTTCAAAGTAAGTTTAAACCACCATCTCCACTATTACACTGCGCAATGAAGTGTAATAAGGTTAGCTATTGCTACCCTCTCTAGGTGTAAGTTATAAGATTTTGAAGTTTTGAATTTGACTAAATCAGAGAAATTTTTGTTGATGATTTGGTAGACTCCTGCTCAAGCTCACAGGATAAAATCATTTTCCGTTATTATTTGAAAATGTAAGAGAATTTTAATAAATGCTATGTGCTTCTTTGAATCTTTCTCATCTATTTTCCAACAACCAATTTAAACTTATGATAAAAGAGAAAGAGTCCTTTTTGACCCGGAGCTCTGTATGCCAGTATTACAAAATGACAAAATTATCAACTGCTGAGCAAGCAAGATCTTTACAACTACCTAAGAGGCATCGGGCCATTTTTTAGTGTAGATTTTTAAAATCATCATGTGATTGTTCCATTGTAAAATAAAACTCAGTGAAGTTAAGTGAGTATTTTTATTGAAGAGTCCCTAAAAGTTAACAGAGTGATTAGTTAGATTGTTAAAATGTACCTTTAGGAATATTATGTATACCGGGTGATAAGAGAAATACCTGAAGTATTGTGTTTATTGTGAGTAAAAAACGTAGTGACATTTCGGTCTCCGTCGTCTTTTTTCAACTAAAACCATTTAATAAATCGCAAGTATTAGACGGTTGGGGTAGGGATATGGAGTTAGGCGATTGCTGGGCTGAGTGCTGAGCGACGACATGATAATTTTGTATTTTTTTGTATAAAAATAATGTCACCGTAGACCAAAAGGTCATTAACACATTTTACTCCTAATAATGTCAGTAATCACTTGTTAAAGTAAATCAGGTATCTACGTCCCTTAACACCCTGTTAATATATATTTTTATTTATAAAGTGAAGATTTAACGAACTGCGTTAATTTACCATTCACGTGTGCTGCACCTTGGATTATATCACACCTTAAGCATGTGTAATGTGTATACAACCTTTCTTTTTTCTAATCTTCTTTGCCCGCCTAGTTACAAATCCTCACTGTACCCTAACTGTATGAAATCGTCATCTCCTATCAGAATAGGACGATGAGCTTAGAGTGCATAGTCTCTTTTAATACAGCACATTATATGCTTAGATTAGATAACAGCTTAAACATTTTTACGATATATTAATCCTTTCTTCTTCCCAGTTACTGATACCGCCTGTTTCCTGACAGAGAAACTCATACCTCTTTTGTTAAAATAGGGCGGTGGACAAGAATAAAGTTTTTATGCTATACAATGGTTTCTATTCCAACGTCAATATTTATTTTAATGTGCTTTCTGTTTCCTATCTCATTTCCCTTCCTATATTTATTAGCCGCAACTATCTCTGCACTGTTTGATATTTACACATAAAAAATAACTATTATATACAGTTGAAACCTACTTAACATATTGCTAACACATTGTGTGCTACGTGTACAATTCAATTGGAAGAAAATGAAGATATAAAAACTAGGTTTAGTCAGATGACTTTACTTGAAGCAACTATTGTGAAAAAAAAAGCGGTTTCTTCAAATCAGAACTGAACTAGAGTGAGAGATATCTATACTCATAATCACCGTTGATATTTTTTGACTGTTTATTTTACTTATATTTAGATCTGAATAATACTACTTAATATTTATCTTCCCCATCTCCTTCCGCACCACACCATACCTCCACACTACACACTAATTAGATTAATTAGGGAGAGCAGAGTTGGATTTCAGTAGTTGAAACTCTTATTCGGCATTTCAATATCCTAGATATTAGTGTAAAAGCTTACCTTATTACGTCACCTTTAACCTTAAGATTATTTCACGGCGAAATATTTATAAGGGTAAACTTAAAAGAATTCATAATCCGATCTTTCATAGATGGCGCCAATTATTTTTTTTTCGCTTAAATATATGTTTTGCAAGTTAGGCTTTAAAATATTGAGTAAATATTTAATAAATTAATTAATAATTAATTGGGTGTAAAACACCCAATTATTCAGTCATACAAATACAATATTGGATTGAATCTTAAGTACAATATTGTATTTGTATGCCCCTCTCGAAAGAATTAAGTTTTTAAACAAAAACAACATTGATTCATATTCATATTGCGTATGTACGGGCGCAAACAAACAATTTGTCATAATATTGTAAAAGCAATACCTTTTAAAAAGCGTATTTTAATAAAAAAAATCAATTAACACAACATACGAACACGTAGATTACAACGAGCATCGCGTTTAACCCTTAACGTAAATTGATTTTTTAACTCTTGACAGGCTAAGATGCCAAACGAAACGTCTGTAACCAAGTGGGTCTTCTGACGACCCCATGATTTTTCTATCCTATGGGTTTTTAAACTATAGAATCACAATTATTCAGTCAATTATTAATGGTAACTTAATGTATTTGCGCAGGAATACGTAAAATACTAAAATTGTGCCAAGTATTTAAGCTAATATAAGGAGGATAGTAATTTTGGGTACTACCTACTCCCCCACTTGGCTGCTGGTTAGTTAATAGCGTTAATTTTACTTGCGAGCGTTTTAACATATTTTACAAGCATTTGTATTGAAGAAGCTCCAAAGTACTAACATCGTAGATCCTATTACCTCGGCTTAAAATATTACGCGTAAATTATTGTTTCTGTGAAGGTCAAAAGCGTGATAATATTCTATATCTCTTTGTATTTAAGCAAATATTTGTTATGGCAAATCCACGCTGGGAAAGCACTTACCCGTGTAAAAAAATCCTGAATCCAATTAATGTTGTTTTTTTTAATCGCCATCACGTCCTGTAATCCTTTCACACAATCCTCTTGTTCCCAGCGGAAGCTGACACCGGAATAGAATTATTTAATGTTGACACTACACGACTTTCTAAGACCACATTATAAAAAAGAATACGTACGTCCGCCTTCAAAGTAGAGTAACGCACACACCTGTGAAGGTTTGTTTGTTATTTATCAATTTGTGAGGCGGGTTTGCGTACCGCCGCCCCAGGATCCATTTATTAGATAACCAACACCTCTGCAATAGGACTCCCCAAGTGAGGAGTGTTTAGGATGCGCTGTTTGTTCATCAGTTTGTCTGTTTGGAGAGGGGCTGGTATGGGGAGACTCTTTGACCTCTCTAACGTCACTCATGAACACACTAATCCGTAGATTCCTACCCAACCCTCATAGTTTTTTCCTTCCTATAACTTCCTCACCGCAAATATGCATATGCATAGTTCATAGTTGAGCATTTGTGCTTGATAGTGCACATTTAGGCCTTTTTCTGTCATCATATTAGCGATAAATTTCTTCAAAATATGAGGTGTTAATAAAAATGGTAGATATTTTCGTAATTTTACGTGAACCGGTTATTTATGAATACGACATTTTTTTTCAAAAAGAAAGAAATTAAGGATAAGTTTTTATTGCTTAACATTTTCCGTTAATTATATCACGAGATATTTTACGAAGGTCCCCGTGTAATTTGGTAATCATAATTATTACTCTATTCTATATGAATTAAAGCGACATCTTTTCATAGATTTTTTCAGTCTGAAAAAAAAGAGAATAAAAGTTCCTACGCCCTCTACCGGTCTCAATCGCCTAATTGTCGAGAATTAGTGCTAAGGGTGGCAACTAGTAGTGTGAGGCGGCCTAGCGTGGGAGAAAGAGACAGCGGCTCAAACCGCGAACTAATTACTCTTTCAGTCCCCTTTACTCGGCGTTTTCACATCCGAAGTTTTGTAAGAATCATTTATTTTTGTAGTTTATGTGGAAAAAAAAAGACTTTTTTCCGAATATTACTAAATTATTTAGCTCTGTATCGTTCGAACTAACAAATCGGTAATGTAAAAAATATTTGGCAGTTGATTTATTTCGTGGTACTTTCGGAGCCTGAGTTGCCCGAATTCAGCTTCAATTATTCTAAACGTATCACCAAGCAGACGTATAAATCTGCCAATAAAAGAAATGGGCGAAGGTCCGAAAGGAAGTCCGAATCTAATTACAGGTTGAAACTGTATATCTTTAGGGCTTTCGAGTACCTAAAAAATTTAGGATCTTTCCTGAATTACTTTTTCAGGGTGGAAAATCGCTTACCCAAAAAAAAATTATATCCAGCTTAAAAATGTCCACAGCTATTAAAAAATACAGGACTATTATTTAATATATATAAGTATCAAATCACGGACAAAGCCGGGTAAATAAAAATTGACATTACATCATAATTTTGAAAACAATATAGCTGAAACGCCAATTAAATTGTATTTGCAGATATTGTAGTTTTTAATAATTGTAGTAATCATTTTTTTCTGGGCGTGTTTGAATTACCCTTTTGTACCCACCTTTAAGAATTACACGACTTTGTCTATTTTTCCTGCCGTACTAAGGGGAGTCGACGGGTCAGTAACTTCACCCCAACAAAATGTATAAAATATATAGGTATGGGGCACAGGGGGGATCGGGGAGAACCGAGAGACCGGCATGGGCAAGACAAGGGGACAGCGGGGTAAAACGGCCATTAGTTTCGGTATTGTTTCGAGCCTTGCGGGGGTCGGGTCCATTTTTCCGCATTTTAATATTTTATTAGGGCAATAGTGGTACGTAGTCTGTCGGGAGTTTTTTTTTTGATTTACGATGCCGTCGAAATCCGCCGATGCCGTTCGTGGGCGTGGATGGTACACCGAAAACCAAAATGGTCTGTGATGCGTAACAATGCGTGTTATAAAGCAATCCGCTGCACGTGTGTGGACTTTTTTTTCCTTTCGTGTGCATTTATTTCTTTTTTGAAACCCTCACAATTTTAAAATAGGCAGAATTTAATCATTAAAATGATTTTCACGATATAATATAGGTTTAATCGTATTTTTTTTCTTATGTAAAATTTTTGTAGCAGGAAGACTTTCATGCTAAGTAAAAAAAAATTCTGGGGTCATTTCGAAGGAACAAATAATTTATGCTATTGAAATAAATTATTTATTATGGCATCTAGCATTCATAGCGATGTAAAAATGATACGACATCATCTCGCAATAATTATCTTCTGCAATAAATGTAATAATAGTATATTAATTTTATATGAACATGCCCAATGCCCATAGGATATTCACAGCGGGTCTTTTGTTTACCGCAATATATAAATTTTAAATTTAATCTTTGATAATTTTACCTTTAAAATAATTTAGGTAAATTTGGGAGGAGGGTTTGGGTACCGTCGCCCAGGAACCCATTTATTGGATAACCAACACCTCTACCATAGGTCACCCCAAGTGGTTCGCTATGTTTGGTGATTTAGCAGGGGTGCCCGGGTTCATCGGGTGAGGTGTGTTCAGGATGCGCCTGCCCACCAGCTGCGTGGCGTGCCAGATCGGGAGAGGCTTGCTTGGAGAGATTCTTTGGCCTCTCCAACTGGTCTCTCGACCCATCATATATCGATATATTTATTTATTCGTCACTCTTCGACACACTGATCTCTGGATTCCCACCCAACCCTCATACATTTTTACCTTCCCAGAACTTTTCTCTACTTGCTTTCTCTAAAAAATATCTTCCACATATCATCCTAAAAGATGACATATCCTTAAGATTATATTATATATTCCTTTGAGCCTTCTGTGTGGGGTTAATGAATAAAAAAACTAACCAAACAGAAAAAATTGATGAACGTAGAAAACTTAAAACAAAAAGTCTCGGCCTACAACAATTACAGAATTCGTATTATAAGTATCATGTATTTCATATATCACATTTTACAAATTGATTTAAAAATAGAAATATTGTATCAATAAGATATATAATTCGAACAAAGGCTTTCGAAAACAGCTTAAGGGATAATGGTAATTATGGCGAGATGTGAGCACCCGAGTATGTTAGTTTTTTTAAGATAAGTGTTCAACTCATTTTTTAATGTTTTATTTCAGATGACGGCAAGGTTCACAAAATCGTCCAATGGACGAGAAATGGAGAAAGCCGCTCGACTCTGCTCGACATATTTGACGTTACCCCCGGAGAACCCATTCAGGTAAGCTTTCAGTAATGAAAAAATAATTCTTGATATTCAAAGTTTTCTATATTTAATAATGCAAATGTGAACTCGTATGGTAAGATGAGATTCTAAGAATGCTTTGGTTAAGGTTTCGAAAAATTCAACATTTTTTCAATTTAAACGCACATGAATAAAAAGTGTGGAAGATTAGTTTATTAAGTTTATCTTTCTGATTCTGATCATTTTATTAAAAGTGTGTCAGTTGAATTTGAAGAGTTATTGATTTTATAAACGAACTGAAACCACACATTTCGAAACGGTTCCAACTAGCTACGAATGCATTATGACGTAGAAAATGCCACTGGATGGTAAGACGACTGGCACCGATGTTGACTGGTGTGACGTCAACTCCGCCACATTCAAAAATAAATACGAGTGTGTCGCTTTGGCGGCAAAACGAAAATTTCAAATATTACATCGTTATAGAAAATTTATTGGTCAACATAAAAAACACAACTTTTTTTTTCAAAAATAAAAAAAAAACTGATAATTTCCTTATTAATGTAAATAATTGTATTATTAATTAATTCGATTAAGAAAATGTTTATTCGTTTTATCAAATGATCAGCTAATTCATAACCTCCGTGGCATTTGAAGTTAAGTGTCAAGATCCTTTGCTGTTGTACTGTTCATCAATTTAAAATCTTCCTTACCCTCCTCCATTTCCTACTACCCCATTCGCCTTATACAACAATAAATACTGTAGGTTTCAGTTAAAATACTTACCTTCAATGTCCCATGACATTCTCTTTAACCCAACCTTTTACTTATTTTTTCTCCCAACTTTACTCTCTCACATCTCATTCCAACTGACACAAGTATGTTTCCATAGACCCACTAACTTTAGGAATGAAAATATTGCCTTGTTAGCATTCCACCACCGTTTTTTTTCCACAAAACTGGCAAACGTTTTTTGAGTAGCAAAATAGTTTCCATAATTGGATGCGTTAAAGACAGGAGATTCTTTTTTCTTTTGATATTTCCACAGTTTAGACATTACTTAAATAATGTGTTTGTAAATTTTCCTATTGTCTTTCCAAAGCACCATTTTGTAATATATTTTTGTCCCGTCCAGGCTATGGAGATATCAAGAGTTCATGGCTCTCTGTACGTCGGGTCGGACCAGCGCGTACGGCAACTCCAACTGGTGATGTGTGCCCGCCGCTACGACAGCTGCCTGCGCTGCGTGAGGGACCCCTACTGCGGATGGGATAAAGACACCAACACTTGCCGGTCTTATCAGCCTGGGTAAGGAAACTGATTAATCAATCAATAAGTAAATCAATGTATCCATTAATTAATTAAACAATCCGTCCATCAGTTATAACATCAGAACAAATAAAATATTCCCTTAAATTTCTCATTTCTTCACTAAGTTTGATTTCAATTGTCTAATTCATATTTAAAGTGTTCAGTAAAATGGCCAGAAGTTTTATGAACTATTCTGCACCCATTTTTTCTGGATCTTCCATTTTAATATTGATTATTATTCTCCTAACACGTTTATTTTTGTCCATCTGCTGTACGCGTACAAACCATCTGATTACACCATTCCCACTGTTAAATTCTCAATGTATGCTGGGCTACCTTTTGTTCCTTGGCTCTAGTTTTTTTGCATGATTTTCTTCTTTTAACGCTTTTTTTCTTTTTCTCCAGGCTCCTTCAAGACGTCGCCAACGACACAGCCGACATCTGCGACTCCTCAATCGTGAAGAAGAGCATCACAGTCACATGGGGACAGAGCCTTCATCTCGGAAGCTTTGTGAAGATGCCGGAAGTTCTCCAACCACAAGCTGTTACTTGGTATCATTACTCCAAAGAAAAGGGACGCTATCAAATCGTCTTCAGGTAACGAATTGTTTTCAAATCATAACAAACCAAAATACACATTGAAATATTTGTTATTTTCGTTGTTTGTTGGTCGTCGTTCTTTGAATTTAATATGTTTTTTTTGTTCTTAACAGGCCTGACAAGTATATTGAGACTTCTGAGCATGGACTGTTGATCATAGCTGCATCTGAAGCTGATGCTGGCAGATACGATTGTTGGCTGGGAGGTTCACTTCTCTGTTCCTACAATATTACTGTTGATTCGCACAGGTAATATTTATCGACATTCAATTATGTATAAGTATACTATATTGTTTATCCCATTTAATTGTCAACATTCCTTTACGTCAACAAATGTCTTAAACTTCGTTTTTTTGCAGGTGTTCGCCCCCTGAAAAGAGCAACGAATACCAAAAAATTTACTCAAATTGGTGTCACGAATTTGAAAAATACAAGTCCGCAATGAAGAGTTGGGAAAGAAAACAAGACGTAAGTACCTAATACACATATTTAGATTTATTTTGGTTCTCTAAAGTAAAGGTATTATCTAGGTAATAATGTTTTCTGCTAGAAAATACTAACCGCTGAATAATACTATACGCCAATAACACCATACAATTAACCGCTGGACGGTGAAGCGATAACCCTTAAAACACTAACCGCTGAACGGTGAAGCGATAACACCATAAAATTAACTGCTGTACGGTGAAGCGATAACACCATAAAAACAGCTATTTCTGACGTGACTTTAAAGGTGAATACAACTAATTTCATCGTGAACTATGGAGCTCAAGATCTAAGATTGCACCTAGCTAAAGGAATTGAAAACAAATTGTTCATCAAACTGTTGATTGCGTTACTCATTATTTTCCTTGTTCCAGCAATGCGCACGGCAGAACGAATCGAATCAGAACACACATCCGAACGAAATAGTGTGATAGCTGTTGCAGTTCTTCTATCTTCTCTTCATCTCCGTCATCCCGACTAGCTGCATCCCAATTCCCTTCGTGCTTTGGACCTATGAAGTTATCAGTGAACTATAAGACGCTCTATTAAATAATTTCTGAATAGTACCAGTACGAAAAACAAGGATTTTAAAATGGTGTTAAAAAAACATTTGCCAAAAAATTGGTAAATTTTAAAATAATTCAAATTATGTGCCACGCGAGTGAAATTTTATTATAGTGACAAGTGATTTAAAAAAAAAATTCTAACACGATAAAATGTGACAAGGTTTTGAGTTTTTTTATGTTGGGATAAAAAATACTCAAAAAAATCCAACGATCTGAACAATTTAATTGAAATTTCGATTATTTAAAGATTTTATTGAAATGGTTTGATTTTTGTTTTGAGAAGGAGTAAACATATCCATAACTCGTATTCAAATTTTTACCGTCAACAATAATGATGATTTTGACACTTTGTATTGTTTGAATGATGATTTTTGTCATTATGCTACTTATTAGATTATTGACATAAAAACTAAATGATTACATCGATTCATAATATTTTTCCACTAGCAAGTTCGTTTTATGTACCAACTTATTACCTATTCAATAGAACTACATAGAAATTTAAAAAAATAAATCATAATAGAATGAAAAATTATTTACTCAATTTCATTTTGTTTATAATCTATGTTTATCGATTACTTCTGAATATTTTTTTAATAAAACATCGGATTAAATTACTTAGTCTACGTTTAAAATGTGTTTTAATTTTCGTAAGTATTTTTATAAGACTGTTAATCTTCTCATATAATTTTTAATAAGTATTAGTTCTCACAACAATTCGATTAAATTGTTTGCACCAATGCCATGTAAAAATTAGTTTTAAATAATATAGTTCTTAAGGTAGAATATTTTTAATTATGTTACTTAGAAAACAAACATGTAAAAAGTCATAAAGTTGCTTAGTCTGTGAAAGTTTTGCATCATACAATCATTGTCGATAAAATCATTTAGTTCGTATTTCGATGCGTTGAATATGATCCATTCATATTTTGAATGCTCCCAGTGGCGTAGAAAAAACTCCTTTCATCGATTTTTAAGTCTTAACTAATAAACACATAATAATAATCATTCTTTGCATCCTTATGTAAAGCGAAGCTTATCACGTGTAGTATACAGAGGCAAATTGCGTAATTTTAGAGAAATAATCATAAATTTATAAAAAAAAAACAATGAAATTAATATTTTATTCCTGTCAGTACCTTCGTAAAACAGTCTCCATGTTAATGACTGAATCTTAGTACATATACCTACTCTCAAGCCTAGATTATTATTTAGTTCGATAGAACTATCATCAGCGATTAAACGTAAATAATGTGTTATTTTCAAAATAATGTTATTGGCTAACTCCATACGAATAACTTGACAAATTAATCAATGTTGGGTGTCCTAAGTAGCGGATAGCAGCATTTTAATAAAAATATTATTTTCTTGAAAACTTTTTAACATGATGTGTTTTATATCGAATCTTTTTGAATATTCAAAAAATACTGAAAATGTGATCTACTAATATAAATTCGTATTTAGATTTGAAATGAATAATCTTAAATACATAGGTTGTAAATACTGCATAACTTCTGTCGTTCATTGGACTTAGTCTTTTTATAAATCAATGATGTCATTTCCACCAATTAAAAATATGCGAAAGAATTTGTGTGAAATTAAATATTAAAAATGTTTTATCATTTGAAATAAAATTGAGAAATTAATCCAACCTTTTTCCTCATGTGAACCCTTAAGTAAAATTCATAACATGTAGAAGTTTATATCAAAACTATTTTAATAAATATGTAAGCATTTTATGTTTAAAAAAATGAAAGCATTTGAAAAATGAATTCGTTGCGCAATAATGATTAGGTACTTAAACATTTGTTAATTAATTAAGGAAAAAAGTATTGAAAAATATTAAAATAACTCAAGGAAATGTATGTAGAAATGAAGTGTACAGCTATTTTAAATCGGCGAATATCAAAAGGAGGGAATATTGCATTGTTTATATATTTAGTATTAATAAATCTACATGATAGTAATATTGTATAACACGAAATTTGTTTAAATTAAGATTTTAAAAGTTTTGTTTTTTCTGGCGCACTCCGCGCCACTGGCCATTTTTTTAATGATTATTATTTTAGGTTTGGCTATTTTTCACATTCGACGATGAATAGGGTGCTAAACGTATGAAATGGGAATCGCTTTGTTCTTTTATAACATTTTTTATGTTGAAATTGAACCAATAAATTTATCAAAATTTAAAAATGTGTTTTATTCAAGTTATTGCTTATATGTCCAATTTATAAATTTAGTTATAGATTTATAAGATAATTATATTTTTGTGTAAAAGCACGAACAGCCACATGAATTATAAAAGTAGGAAAGAGGAGCAGCAGGTGAGAGATAATGAGGATTAAAGAACACCTGACTACTTGTTCCAGTGAAAACAGAGTGAAAAAGACGTTTCGCTTTTTAACCGCGGACTATCGCCAAGGCTACTAAGAGTATCTTCCATTCTAAAACTGATTCAAATAATACGTAAAAAATTATACATATGTGTTATTGGTGATAGTTATATTATGAACTATTGCCTAAAATAAAAATCCTTCTGCGGAGTGGTATAGACCGTAATTGGGCTGGTCCGAGGCTATGGATGACAGCGCGGGTGCGGACTATGCGGAGTGACGTAAACCGTAATTGGGCTGGTCCGAGGCTATGGATGACAACGCGGGTGCGGACTATGCGGAGTGACGTAAACCGTAATTGGGCTGGTCCGAGGCTATTGAGGAAAACGCGGGTGCGAACTATGTGGAGTGACATAGACCGTAATTGAGCCGGTCCAAGGGTATGGAGGAAAACGCGGGTGCGGACTATGCGGAGTGATATAGACCGTAATTGGGCTGGTCCGAGGCTGTGGAGCAAAGCACGGGTGCGGACTATGTGGAGTGACATAGACCGTAATTGGGCTAGTCCGAGACTATTTTAAAAAAAATTCTAAGCTCTTTTCTAAATTCGGTCCATAGAAAAAAAATATAATTATTATATTATTCGCAAATTATGCTCCGAAAATTATAAAAACCACATTTGAATCTGTCGTTTAAGAAAGGTAAGAAAAATTTCATATTGTTTCTTCCAATGCTCCTCAATTCGAGGTTCTTGTCCTATTTTGAATTAGTCTAATTTTATTAAATATTTTGGCAGACGCCCATTTACAATTATAATCGTTTTTTTATTAGCGCGCTCCCTTTAACATTTGCACATCTCCCTTTCCAGCCATAGCAGTATTTTTTCTTCTCATTTTTAAATGCCTATCGATCATTTGTCCATAAAAACTGAAATTTTTCCGATAAAATGGAAAACAAGCTTTCTGTCTCCAATATTCAAGAAAGGTGATAAATCTGATATATCCAACTATAGACCTATCTGTATCCAGTCGTCAATCCCGAAAATACTTGAATCTTTCCTGCTCTCTAAACTCTCGCCTGAAATCAATAAAGTAATTTCACATCGACAACACGATTTCATAGCAAAAAGATCTACTCTAACAAACTTAATGATATATAAGGAATATATAACTAATTCCATGAACAATCGTCTTCAAACAGACGTAGTGTACACAGACTTTAGTAAGGCTTTCGACAAAGTCTCACATAAAATTCTTTTAAACAAACTAAGATCCCTAGGTATAACTGGGCATATTTTAAGATGGTTCGAAAGCTACCTTCACAAAAGAAAAATATCAGTAAAAATCAATTCACATTTTTCACATCACTTTGAAATCTTCACCGGAGTCCCACAGGGGTCACATCTGGGCCCAGTGTTATTTTCCTTGTTTATCAACGACATAACAACCATCTTTGATGGAGTTATGATACTTTTACTTGCGGACGATTTAAAAATTTACAAAACAATAACTAATCATAATGACTGTAGCGTATTGCAATCAAATCTTGTGAGGCTACACGAGTGGTGCACCCTTAATGAACTGTTTCTCAACATTGAAAAATGTCAATCAATAACTTTTACCCGAATCAAAAATCCCATTAAATATCAATATAGCATCAACAACAATGTCCTAAAAAGAGTCGAACAAATTAAGGACCTTGGTATATTATTTGACAGTAAATTAACTTTTGTTCCTCATATAAATGAAATAACCAACAAGGCCATGAAATGCCTGGGGTTCATTCTGAGGACGATAAAAGAATTTAAAACTATTAATTCCTTCAAATTGCTTTATACTGGGTTGGTAAGAAGTAATTTGGAGTACAACTCAACAATTTGGGCTCCATTTTATAAGACTCATCAGCAAAAAATCGAAAGAGTACAACATAAGTTTCTAAGGTTTATTAATTACAAACTTGGAATACCAATCGAAGAACTTAATTATACATGTCTAATGGAATTACTAAACCTAAACGATTTAACTACAAGACGCACAGTGAGTGACTTAGTTTGCCTTTTCAATATATCAAATGGCAACCTGGACGCCCTCGATTTAACGAGCTTCATTAATTTGCGTATACCTACCCGTGATACCCGTTTAAATGCTCTATATTTTGTTACCAAATCTGCCAATAATTACTTCGTAAACTCTCCAATTCAAAGGCTTCATACACTTGGAAACAAATATAGTTCAATCGATGTCTATCATTTCCAATCGGTTTCCAAATTTAAAACCAAAATATTAGAATTTTTAAAATAAAACAATAAACATCTAGCTATTGCACCTCTAATTGAATTATTTCCTCAAGATTGACAAAACAGGCTTATACCTACAAACTATCATGTTTAGATTTGCTTTTTGCTTGGTTTTATATTTCTAATGGTGAATGTTATATTATTGCTTTACTATTCTATATTTATAATCTTCACAATATTTTTTTATATAAACTATGTAAAATGGCTGACCGATCGCCTTCCATTTAGCAGGCCACTACAACCAGTCAAACGGAGTATATTTGTTAACAATACTGCCAACAATTATTTCGTTAGCTTTCTAACTCAAAGGCTTCATACACTATGTGTCGTATTTTAGCATGTTACTGCTGCCACTACCTAGCATTTACATATAAACTTTACATTATTTATTAACTAATTTAAGTCTGTATAACTTAGGAGTAGGAATATTCTTATTTTTGTACTATTTACTTGCTGTTATAATATGTCAAATGGATATAGTTATATGTATTTTTACTATTACTTTTGTGAACTTGCAATCTTCAGAATATTATTTTTTTATTAACTATGTATGTAAAAGCCCAATGGGCGTATAAATAAATAAATTATCATTTAACCTTATCAAAGTCGATATAATTAATAAGTAGCTTTAATTTATCAAAGCAGGCGCCTGTAAGGAGACTTACGCTTGCACCTCACGCAAGGACTGCAGCTTGATTAGAATGTAAACATGCCATGAAGTTATGCGATAACTACTAAACACGTCAGTTTTTTTTATAAATATTGATTGTTGTTTAAAATTATTATGTGTGTTATTTCACTTCAAGTGCGCTTGCTATATAATAAACGTAAAAGTAATACGTTAATTTTCATATCCTTAAAACCACAATTGATCAAAGAACATGACTCACAAAACTGTACAGTTTATATAAAACAATGCCAAGAGAACTAAAATTAACAATAACAGAACTATTGTACCGCATGATAATAATAATAACTAACATGACATAAAAATGTACATTACATGCAAAGCGGTTATAAGTGAACAAATTAATAACAATAACAGTGCAATTCGGCCTGCTTTTATTTACCACCTCATAGTTAAAGAAGAGGAGAAAAAATAACATTAAAACTTAAATATAATATAAAACAGGAGGCAGTAAATAAAAAATACAATAAGGAGGAAACTGAAACCAAACAATAACCAAAGTTTATTCCAAATGAGCAGGCCATTTACACGAAAAAAACTATTATAGTAAACGATTCGATTTGAACTAGGAAGTTCGATTAGACGATTGGTTGAGCTGCTAACCTTAGAGTAAGCTGCATATCGATTAAGTTTTGCCAGATACATAGTTCCGGTATATAGGCTGGCATCACTCCTCGCAATGCTTTGCGTGTCATTAAGCAGATCTTGAACTCTATTCTTTCAGGACATCGAAGTCAATGAAGGCGATCCCTTAGAAGTGAGGTTATACGACAATATTTAGATTCACCAAAAAATATTGTCGCGGCAGCATTGAACACGGACTGGGTTCCGTTGAATTGTTTCTAAGGAAGGCCAGCGTATGCATTATTACAATAGTCCGTGTGACGTGTGACGTATCGCTTTAGATATTTAATTATTCATAATAGTTTGGTGGAGGTAATTTGAAGGAGATCATACTGGAATGTTGGGGTTGTTCAGAATTCTGCCAGTCAACGTCATCGGAAGACACTTGATTCAGCCAGATGAGTCTCTGGGAAACTTGTGGACGTTCTTCTACGGTTCCTTCTTTGTATATGGCCATTACACAAGATAGAGGACTGACTGTACCCGTCTTTCTCATCTTCCGAGGGAGAAAAAATCGTATTTTTTAATATTATTATTGAAAATCAGTAGGTAGGTGCTAATATCTGGGTTCCATGGCAACCTAGGGCGATAGCAATTCAACACACTTTTGAAAAGTTATATAAAGACATTAAAAGTTATGAAAAAAACTGTCCCATAAACATAACCCAAGATAACCTATTTTACCTATTTTCATTACTCTTAATGACTTTATATAACTTTTTATGAGTGTTTTAAATTGCCACCCTCCTGAGTGTACCAGTTACCGATTAAAGTAACCTATCGATTCTGAATCGTAGTTTATCTCCTGGGCGATACTGATTGTGTATTCGGCTCTGGAATCAACCGCAAATATACGAAAAACAACCCAATTTCCCCACGTCACGTCGGTACTCAAGAGTGTGTTGAATTACCACCGACTTGAGTTGTCCGGTTCCCAAAATATGATTCACATATCGTAGCTGCTTCGCCTTTCTCATACTTTATCAAAATGCCTAACATATGATAAACATTTAAATTGTCTCTAAAACTTTGTTTTACTCTTATTAATATATTTAAAAATCAATCATTGTATTTGGCATCATTAATCATCACGTTAGTAACACTTGAAAACTGAATTTAAATTGTTAATATTGCGGTGCAGTGCCAATCCGCTACGGTCGGAATTAGCATTGCGGAGGGACATTTAAATTTTATTAGCCGCTTGACGAGTTTCATTATTCAAGCATATCGTGCGGTCACCCCTCGGAAAATGATTTAGCATAGTAAGCAGTCATTTAGGTACTAAATAGATAATCGTAGTTTTTAAAAATTCATTACAGTTTTTACGTATGTAAAAAATGTACTGTGGTCAGTTAAATCCGAAGTAAAAATGTTTTTTTTAGTTTGACCTCTCCGCATCCATAAAGCAATCTTACCTTCTCACTACAGCGCTTGCCTTAATTAAAAAAAAAATAATATATCACACAAGAATCCCAACTGCTTGAAGCCAATGGGATCATAGAATCCCTGCATACAGGGACAAAGAATTTTGTGGAAAATTGTTTGTATTTCTTTTTTTTTCCTCCGCTGCTCATCTCACAAGGGATTCCTGTGTCGAGATGAGCAGCTTCACAATTATACTTGATCAAGCAAGTAAATTACATAATACATACATAGATGGACTACATCGAATATGGAGTATGGAGTATTTAATTATACTCTTTACATGACAGAAACCACGATATGGGCAATCAAAAATCACCACTCTCAGCTAGTATGAATTTTTTTACCATTTTCTTGAATATATTTAACGAATCCATGGTTTTTATATTTTCACTGAGCATATTCTTATAAAGTAATGGAGCTTTATAAGAAAAACTTCTTTCTCCAAACGATGTTCTGGTATTCACCGAAATGTATTCATATTAAAGAACATTTAATACATTTTCACAGTAATAGGCGAATAGAAGCAAAACTGAAGGTGTTTCTTCATGAGGGTGAAGGCAACGAAATTTTTTTCGAAATATGATGTTTTTCTTCTCTATCAACGTAACCACGAAAAATTTTTTGTGTATGAAAGTCCTCATTTTCTTAATATTATTTATTATGAATACAGTTGAATTGCTATTTAAATAAAATAGTTAACTTTGTATTTTTAACTATTTAATTAAAAAAAGGCCGACATGTTTCAAAACCAATGGTTTCTTCTCCAGGATAAACGTATAATGTCATGTTGATCTACTTTGATTAAATAGTAGTGTACGCATAATGACTTATTTCTTTAAATAGAAAATAACGCCACAAAGTGATATTGCAAAGATTTAAGAAATTAATTGTTATTTTATTCCTTGCACAAGTCATATATGCAGTTAATTTATCGGCATTTATTGAAATATAATTTTAACTTCACTTTAACTTATTAATTAACTCCAGTATGTAATTTAATTGTACTCTTTACATTAATTACTTCACTAGGTGTGTCCTGTTCTGAGGTAGGTGATATAAATGTACAGTAAAAATATGTTATTTTCATGTTATTTCAGATTAAGGAAATGTTAAATTTAGATAAATATATTTTTTTTTTTTTAATATTTTTATTTATTTTATAAAATACAGTATAATTATTTAAATTTACATAGTAAGAACATATTTCAAATAAAAATTAACATGTTTACCTTTACAAGAGTCTAAAACTCGTGTGTAAAGGGAAAAAAATAAAAATAAAAACTTAACATACATATATAAATAGAAAAAAAAATCATAAAAACATAAAAAGTGAAGAGATTTTAGTTTTTTATACAATAATATATAAGAGAATATAGTCAGATGTCATCGTCATTCTAATTCGCTAAATTATTTAAGGTAGTGAATATTGATGAAGAAGAATTAATAAAGTATGTAATGTGTAAAAGTGTGTATGTTTTTAGACATACGGTTAATAAAACGACGATTTAGGTAATATAAAAATAAATAAAATAATAAAAAGTCAAAATGCAAGACAGTACTATGCGCAGTGTAAATAACGGAAATGAATATACTTAAAACAAAAATAAAAACATGACAGAGATAACAAAGTGATGTTTAACTGACCAACATTATGACTATGTAAAGACAACTTGAAAATAAATACAAAAGTTTAAGAACTACAGGCCGCCTAATAGGAAACCCTAGTGAAGAGGACTGTGATTTTTTTTGAAAGTATTCTTATATTATACTACTTTATACCTAAATCATATACAAAATTTTTAATTGAAACCAATAAAAAATAAAATGCATCATGAATAACAAGTTCTATTTCATAAGGTCTTCAATTTCCTTATGATCTTTTCTCATTAGCCATTCAGTGATGTTTTTATGAAAGGAATAAATAATACGAGTATATTAGTTATTGCTATACTGTTATGTAAGTGTATTACATAAAATAAGACAAATAAAATTATAGCTGTTTGGTTTATTTTGCATTTTCAATTTATCTAATATTCCCTAATCAATAGTGTATTCGTAAAATGTCCTCTATTTATCAGTTATAAGTTATATTTTAAAAATATAACAATGTGCCTACCTACCTAAAAGTGATTTTAAAACGTTATTCATACTACAAAATGTACCAAATACAAGAAAAAAACTCTAAGCGTAGCCACAACGTTCAAAAAATACAAGCGAATAAGCCTTTTCCAAATGGTAAAATATTTTTTACATCAATAAAGGATCATATTTCAGACAATGACAAATGCCTATGGCACTTTAATATGTACTTATACTTTTTAAAAATCCAAGCTTAGCTCTCAGTAACTATGACGAAACTAGCAACAGTTCCCGGCGCATTTATAGCGTCTGGCATTGACCTCCCTGTCCCTAGCTTAAAGCAAGACTCAAGGTTTAATAACACAGGAGTGGGGATTATTCATAAAAAGGGAGTGCTAAATCAAATTCTGAAAACGGGGATGTCATCTACACTCGAAACTACAAGTCAGTGGCGTAATGTGAAACAGACGAAAAAAACGGTTTTTACAACACAAATCATTTTATTGTTTAATAACTTTTTTTTGTAAAAATACGTTCATTTTATATTATTTCATATGATACTAAGAAACCTTAAAAATGCATGTCACCTAGTTAACCCTAGAAGGGTACTAAGTTGGTAAAATTAGATACGGGCGCAGCCACACCACTCGCGCTTCTGCTATGCTTTCTTCACTCGGTTGTGCTCCAACCAGTGGCGGATTAACACCTTGGAGGGAGACGGCTGAACCGGTGATTTCAAAAACTCGGTGGGTATTTCTTACTCACTAAAACCTTATATTACATCAACTATTGGCTTAAACGAACACTTTTACAAATCATAGATACACAACAACCTACTGTAAACGATGCAATAAACCTACTTATGGGGAGCATAAAAATTTGCGATGATTGATGAAATCTTAACACAAAGTTATGTACTTAAGTAATGTATTATTATTTTAAATAAAACAATGAATAAGCAAACAACACTTTTTTATACTTAATGACTACCGGGTTTCGCTACATCCGTAGGTGCATCATTTTACAGCCCTGATGAAGATAAGTTATGTTTTATTTTAAATTATTATGTAACATCACAAAGTATCTGCTTCATATGTACAAATATATTACTATGTTCGTTCTTTTTTCAATTAAAATTATAAGAAACAATATTGATTTATTCACTCCTAACCATATAATACATAAGTAATTAAGATGGCATTTTGTTTGTTATTTATTCTTTTTTTTTATATTTTAGGTCTTAGTTTTTCAAAAAATCTGTTGGACATTTGAGTAAAAATTACTCATAATACCCTTAACATACCGACGAGGTGATAGTAACGTTTGAGGGTTAAGCAAAACAAATGGATTACTTTTGGTATATGTTTGCTGTCGTGGAAAACAAACATTACTCGTACTTCAGAGATCTAGAAAATAAAAAAGAGTTTTTCATTTAGAATTAACGTAGTTTTTACAATATCTTTTTTATAATATTAAGTTAAAAAATAATTTATGGCAATAATGCCATAATTACTATGCATGCTTTTGGTAGTATTGGTACGCAGCGTAGCCATTGCCTGATTCGAATTAGATAATGCGTAGAAATTATGGCTTAAATTCGATTAATCTTTTATAAAGTAGGTATGTAGATTTCAAATTATTATAAAATACAAGTTGTAGAAGCTGATGTTACATAACTATAAATATGTACCAACTACCTTTCTTAGACTATTTGTTAAACGCTAAATAAAAATAATTTTATTATAAGTACTGTAGTAAACCTAGTTAACCCTTTCATTGATCAAAAAGTTATCGATATATGTACATATATAATTTATTTAAAACACGTGCAATGTACATAATTACACAAATACAATGCACAATTGTGATAAAATCATAGAACTAACAAGTACAACATAATTTGGACTACAGAAATTAAATGATTCCACGAGGCGCCAATACATTTTGTCACAGACTTCTCTGATTTAACAAGTACACGTATAAATCACGCATGCATATATTATTATCCGGGTACAGTCGAGCTTTTTTGGGAAGTATTTTTTTTTTACCTAAAATTATTTGACAATTTTTTAAAAATATTTTCTAATGCATCATGATATATAATGATTTTAAATGTTGGCAATATTATTTATGTTGCGCATCAGGGATCATCTATCAACTCATTTCGACAGTTCTTCATATCCAGGTGTGATGGATTGCACCGAGAAGCATGGGAAATGAAACCATGACATGCAATATTCTTGGCATAGGGCAGGGTTGATGTATGAACTTACGTGGGTACGTGTAAGTAAATTCAAACGAATAAATCATTTTACTAATTTCACATTTCTAATAATATGCATATTCCATAATTACAGGTATTGAAGGGATCATTACAGGTAGTTTTAAATTGCACGCAGTTCAAGCTGTAATTTAAGGAATACGTAAGAACAGTAGCGCTAATAAATTAATATGGTGATTCTAAGTCATTTTAACATAAAATTATGTTTTAATCTGAAAAAAATCATACTTTAAATGAATGGTTTTTTCTCGTAATTTTTACCACAATTCCAAATAAAATAGTAATAACTGTTCATAAAACTTTGCTTTTAAAACAACAACAAAAATCCTACTTTAAAATGTCTGCAGTTGTCTTCCTTCTCCTATCGGAGGTTTTCTTTCATTAGAATGTATTACGGAAACGGCCATTGAAACAAACGGCGAAAATAATTTCATATATTTTTTTAAATTACTGAAATTTGTCAATTTATATAAAGTTTGATAATTAGTCGAATGTTTTTTTTTTTCTTTTCTCTGTGTATAACTATTTCGTAGTGCTTGAATGTTATTAAAATATTGTATAAAAAAAATACTTATATAAATAATCACTTTATGATACTCGCGTAGAAAAACTTTTAATTTAAATATACATACTTCCCAAAAGTTCCCCCAAACCCTAGCAGACGCACACGGCGAAGTTTGATTTAAAACCTTCGACTGTATATATTATAAAATAAATTGGTCGGGAGCACCTACCCCAAGCCGAATCGGGGTGCCTGCTCCAACCCACCCCACCCTACATACATGGCAGTAGATTACATATGGACCAACCCCCACCCACTCCTTACCAAAGCCCGATCCTCGAAGTTGCAAAGTAGCTTATCAAGCGTACGAATTCATTTGGTAATCTGATTTGGTGGAGATTATTCGGCGACATATGGTCTGATTGAATACATCCTACACAATCATTCGAATAAGGTTCTATTGTTGGGATTGTTGTGTTTGTAGCCATTGATGGAACATCAATTGGATGGGATACCTTGGTTTTTAAACATTTTTTAAATTTAACTGATTTCAGTTCCTGTTTGAAAGTGTTTGATAAATATTTTTAGAAACATGTGAATTTTGGGCATGGGGCGTAGTAGCAGACGGGTGCACCACATGAGTATGGTTGTAGATAGGTCCTCTCCTACATTTGAATGGTAGCACTGGTTTACGCAGAGACTCTTGAATATACCAGATTGCGCATGGACTTTATTCCGAATGTAAAACTCGACCGCCGTGGCTTAAAATGCTCCTTTCAAGTGACGTAGCTTTGGTCGGACCAAAGGTTGATAGAGGGAATGATACAGAGGTTCATGGTCCAGTGTGAGGCAATGTTAGAAGACAAAGAAGACGAGGCGAGCTGAATCGAGGAGATGTTGAGGCGTTCTCGTATTTGCAATATAGATTTTGTTCCATCAGAATATAAGAAGCCTCTGGAATCTGTTCTTCAACATCGTAAGTACTGTCTATATCGATATATTTTTTAAAGCAATATAAATATTGTAAAATAAACGTAAGTACAGAAATGTCAAAACCTCACTTTACATTACATTTACTTATTTATACAGCGTAACACAAACTCATTCCATCTTTGGACTTATACACTTTTAGGAAATAATTATCGGTATGAAAAATGTATATTGAAGGCACTTTGGATATCACTTGAATACTAGTGGAGGTATTTTTATGTAATTAATACACATCGCTAATAAGCACCGCTTATTTATTATGTAATAATACTTTACAAATGTACTTAAGAACGAATTAAAATGTAATTTTTTAAAAAGGAATAAACAAATTGAATTATGACCATTACATAATGTGAGACGCATCAGTCAAACCAGCTTTCTGCTTCTAAGAAAATCGTCTAAAATTGTTATTTCTCAAAACATATTTCACGTGTTATTATTATATGTATATTTATACATTAATAGGAAAACAATTTCAAATGAGTAAAGCTTCTCAATTCATTTATTCACACCAGCCACCAATGATCGATTATAATTCAACAATTGTTCGATATTCACACACCCCGTGCTCGGTATACTCAGTCATAGTTGTAGACAATGTCAACGTCAACTTCAAGACAGTCAACAATGCAATGGAGATTCATGCGCGTCCAGTTCAACTGTTATTTCCCGAGTTACTTTTTTCGGGTCAGATTTGACTCATTTATTCCTTAAGCGTAACTTTTTTACTCAATAAAAAGGACAATAAAACTAACATTATCTTCACAAAATGTGAAATATTAAGAAAATTTTACTGCAGCATGCTTGCAATATGCAAAAATTTGGGCTCGTATTCAAATAATGTTTAGTAGTGTCTAGTATGAAAAATTCATGAAAAACGATGGCTTTTATATTTTCTCTATTTACTAAGAAAAAAAAGTGATTTTGTGTTTCGACATGTCTTCATTAAGTAAGGTGTTAAATACTTAAATTACTTATTTGTAAAAAGCATTAACTTTGTAGCTCGTCATTATTAACCTTATTTTAAAGCGTATTAGATACTATTTGTCATTTATCATGACGTGCAAATAACCCTTAACCACACTGACGCCATCTGCTTCGAATTTTCCAGATAACTTGTCTTGACGTGACATTATCTTTATTGTTTTTGTGCCGTTTTTGTCATTGCTGTAATTTTTTTATTATCCTGGATTATAATATTTCTCCTTGTATTAACATCGTGTAATATACAGGGTTTTCCAATAAGAGGTGTTACTTTGATATTCAATCGTAAAAGATCAATGGTTTCGTTGCTTATGTGGCACGTAGCGCCATATTGTTGAAAGTAAACGTTTTTTAGATCAATACCATCCAATTCCATTCCAATTCCATTCCAATGCCATTAAAAATCATTAATTATCTCTCGATAGCGCAATCCATTCACCGTAACTGTTGCTCCAGCCTCATTTTCGAAAAAGTAAGGTCCAATGACTCCGCCGGACCATAAACCGCACCAAACAGTCACACGTTGAAGATAGAGAGTCTTTTCAACAATAACTCTTGGTTTTTCCGAGCCCCAGATGCGACAATTTTGCTTGTTGACGAAGCCACCGAGGTGGAAATGGGCCTCATCACTCAATTTGCATTTGATTCACTCAAGTGAATTTTAATAATTTCAATGCGAAGTTGAAGCGTGTATCGTTCCATTTTTATTAAAAGTGTAGTTTCTACTTGTCAAATGTCAAAAAATGACAGTTTCAAAAGTAACATCGACCGTAATAACGGGCTATTCAAAATTACATATCTTATTGTAAAACCCTGTATATTGTGTTATACTTGGACACGGTCCATTAGTAAATAAATAAATAAATTATCCTGCCATTGATGTTTGCAATTAATGCTTTTCCAATTTGTGGACTTTCCTACATGTGTATAAAAATACTAAGTAGCTAACCCAAACTAAGCAGCGGCAGTTAGTTACCAGCTGACGATGATTAAACAAGATTTTATCCGGTAGACATACCATAATAATTACTGTAATGTATTTTTTTATAAATTCGTTGGTATACAATTAACCCCCCATACTTATGGCATATTCTGTTAGAAGGTCAGAAAGTTGCCGCTTTGCAATAAAATCCAAATGAATAATAAATGTTTCCGAAAACTAAAAACTGTTTTGGAAAAGTAGTGAAATACGCTGCCAAATTTTACTATTACAAAAAAACATATATTTTTATAAATTTATAATTTTTTTAAGGCAAACTAAAAAAAATAAAAAGGTTCACTTTAAGTTTTTTTTTTACTAGAATTACTGAATTTAACGAAAAAATATATATAAAAAACAAACGCATTTTATTAGAATTTAATAAAGTAATGTTATTGTTACTTCACTTTTATGTTGTTATTTATAAAATTAATTATTGAAAAATTTACAAAGCTTATTTTTTTAATGCCGTCGGAACCTCTGGTTACACATTTTAATTATTCTGTATCCAACTTCTAGATTTGAGTATAAAGCATTGTGTTTTTTTCGTTCACCGTTTAGATCAATATAGTCACAAAAATTTCTATGACACCATATTAGTTATTCCCAAAAGTGAATAAATTAGCCTGAGGGGTTAAAACAAGATCGTAACAATTTCAAAATCAATGTAGAATTTTATTATTTATAAAAAATAGTATATTACAATTGAATCATAAGCCGCTTTTCTCACTAGGGAATTCCTATGTCAAGACGTGAAACTTTATAATTTTAGTAAATAATATAAAACTTAATATAATATTGAATAAATTAACCTACATAATTATTACAAATATATACCTACACTACAGCTAATAAAACTAAAATTACAACTGATACAATAACATTCTAAATAAATATTACAAAGTAACAGTGGTGGCTTATTAGCATTGTACAGCGCCCTTGAAGTGTTTTTGCACAAAAACGGCGCTATACAAGTCATCCAAGTATTATTATTATAACAGGATCTCCATACTGACAATGACAAGAGGTTTTGTATGAATAGCCAACAACAAAAACATTAAATAAATTAAAATAAAAATAGGTAAATATTAACAGAAAATAAATAATAATTTTAAGAAAATAATACTACATACATTGCTAACATACGGCATCCGGGATCGAACCGGGTTGTTAATTGGCTGAGCTCAGTAGAAAGGTAAAGCAGATGACTCGTTTACAATCAGGGGTGGGCAGTTCTTTGATCAGCAGCTCGTCCATCGGTCAGGAGGTTGGAAAAGGACATCACAATAATAACACATAAGTAAGGGCACAAGGTATATTAATCATCTTCTAAAGAAACACAGGTATAAATTGGATCTCTACTCTCTACACTCTCTGTGACGACCGGATGAAACGAGGATCTTTACAAGAAGTTACAAGAGTTGAACACAAGAAAGGGGATAGGTTGAAAGCTTACGATTCGCCTTGATACATCATGTTGACCAGGTTTCCCGCGCTCAAAAGCGGCGGTACTGTTGATGTGGTGATATTCACTCGGGATTTTACACGGAAACGGAACTCTACTGAGTTTAGTTCGAACCAAGATAATAGACATGATTGGCAATTGATAGCGAAATGCATCTAGTAGGAAACTGGCACGAGATCGCGTCTGTTTCTATTATTACGTAATTCCGCGCGCTCGAACATTGTGAGCGTTTGTGGTTCGCTCTGCGAGAAACACACTGTTGCGATGACCGAGGTCCGCTCTCGACTGGCGGCGGCCGGTGCCGGCCCGTGTTGAGCTGAGAACGCTCCCTGGGTGGTCCGTGCCGATCACGCGGCGGCTCGCTGCGTTTTGTCACGTACGCCACGACCTTCTGGCATGGGGAAAGCGAGGCTAAAGTGTGCATCTTTTTTATAGGGTGACTTGTATTACGTAACAACATTAAGTACATAATTACAAGTACATTAAGTAGATTATTTTTATTCTTGCTAGAGCAATCCCGATGAGTTACTAAACTCATTGTAGGAAGGGAGGAATTTACAATACATAGGTGGGAGGAACTTACAATACAAATTAAAAAGTACAATTTTACATTACTATTTTGATACCAAAATTATAAGTTTCACATACAAAACAGTAAAAAATAGAAAAGGGAGGTTCAGAAGAACAAACAAGAAAAAATAAGAAAGCAAACAAACAGGGATAAACACACAAGTGTGGCAATTTAGAAAAATGTACTGTCCACTAATTCATTGGTAAAAATACATTATGCTCGATAGCAAAAATAGAGGACAGAAAATGAGAGGAAAGGAAACAAGACAAGCACATGAAGACAAAAATTACGTATTTTCAAAGCCCCCAGATACAGCAGAAATAATAGGATAGGTGTGAATGTAACGATGGCAGTCTACAAGGAGTTGGTAAATGAATTGGTAGTAATCCTTAAAGCTTATATATCACAACAGTTATGGGAGTAATTTTCTCCATTACATGATTTATGTGGAGATCCCACGATAGCCAGGAATATACAATCATGCCCAAATATTATGTGTTCATTTTCTTTTTGAGACAGTTGTTACCGATTTTGATATTGAGGCTGACATTTTTCATGTTGCTGAAAGTACGTAATGCGTTCGTTTTTACGTTAATGGTCAGTTTGTTTATTCCCAACCGGCCTGTGAGATGGGAAACATCAAAATTCGTTTCCTTTTCAAGCTCCGCTAGATTCGGTACTAATAATAAATGTAAATAGATCGTTATTAAGTAAATAATAATGATAAGTAAATTAAGTAAAAAATAATTATTTAATAATAATAAATAAGAAATTACGTAATAGTAAGTAATATGGATAATATCGAATATATGGTTTCCACACTGATTTATTTTGTGTAGGCTTTAGGCAGTAGGGTGAAAAATTTTACGACGCATGTCATTAATCTCTATAAGCTTTCGCAAGTCATAAAGGATTAAGATTACATCGTAATATACGAAGCAATTATAATAATATAATAAATTACGATTGCGAATATTTTCATTACGCCACAGCGTTGGATTAATTTTTTTAGAGTTATTAAAGCGTTAAGGATTGTAATATCTAGAATGGAGTGTTATTCGAAATTCAATACATTTTAATTTTATGTTTATAATATGTAATACCTATAAAAAGTAAAGACTGCAGCACTTCCAATATTAGTAATTCTGGAAAAGAGTTTAAATAGGAGATGCGAAAAATTACACTTTTAAGGTTATGGAGTGCCAAGCTCTTTGTGTAAATAGGTATCTAATATTGTAATAAAAATAATAAAACCGTAAAAAAACCTTTAATCTTGAATCGGAACATGACTTAATTAAAACTTGAACGGTATCACACAAAAAAAAACTAGTTTGAATTCGATACAACTCTTTATAAAGGTGAAACTTATAAAAATTCACAGTAAATTGCCAAAAATTACTCTTTAGTTCAGTGGCGTAAAATTTGGAGCGCAATCGCTCGCTCCATTCGAGATAAATCGCTGCGCTCTTTTTTCCTTCGCTGCAATTCAAAAGAACGGCTTCCGCGCGGCGCGCAGTGGCGGCGCAATCGGAAAGCGCGGCCCGCACATTCCGTATGCAAGGGGCAAAAATTTCCCGCAGAACGTACGTGAGTCATAGTGTCATATGGAAATTTTGCAGGAAGACCATGAAATGGGAAATCGTAGAACAATATTTGTTATTATGGAATTAAAATATCAATCTTTTTTCAAATGCTTAAGAGTCGCTAAGTTAGATGGAAAGGAATGATTTTGGATACAAATACTTACTAGTCACCGTTGTGTAGATGTGTTTTTTTGAGCTTAGCTATTTCAGCGCAATCGCGTAATATTTACACCAAGTTTCAGAACCCCACATTTCAGAACACCTTCGTAACCTTCACTGGCTCAAGTGCCCTGAAAGAATCCAGTACATATTGTGGGATGGTGTTTAAATCCATCAATGAAATGGCCCCACCCTACATCTCTGAACTATACGTCCCGGAAAACACTGGTCTGAGGCAGTCAACTCTTAGATCAGCAACATCATCAACTTTTGTCAGACTGATAGAAACTAAACGCAAGCCAAATACTAAGTTTGGTGATCGCGCTTTCGGAGTATCTGGGCCGAAGGCTTGGAATAAACTAACTTCGGAACTAAGATCCATAACAAGTCCAACAGAATTCAGGTCTAAACTAAAAACTTACCTTTTTAAGCTGTCATACCCTTAAATTAAATATACCATTCTTGAGAGAAAGTCCAGTTATATCCAATTTTCCAATTATGTCCTAAATCTTGTACATAAATTTCGCCAATAAACAAAATTAAGTGTTAATCTCAAGTGTCCTACCAGATAAGTATTCTACTATATATTATCTCCATATATAGTTAGTAATAACAAAGATCATTGTAGAAATGTATTATATATTTCTACAGTGCCCTTGAGATGATGTTGCACAAAAACAGCGCTATACAAATCATCCAAATATTATTATTATTATTATTATTAAGTGGTAGATACCAGAATTGTAAAGAGTTATACCTACTCCTGGTGACATTCTCGAACTACCATCCAGATCGACATTCTCTCACATTTGCAACAGCGGTATTTTTTATTAACACCCTTAATAAATATAAATTTATAAGAAATATATATGAAACAATTCATTTTATGAATTGTTTTTTTTTCAAATAGATATAAAATGTACTAAACACCTAAATTAGAATTCGAAATTTTTCATTAAATTTCATAATTTTTTCAGCTTGTACATCTTTAGAGAGTTCATTACAACATTTACTGGCTTTTGTGTAGTGGTGTTGGGCCGTTGCATTAAGTTTAGAAGTTATTATTTGTGCTGTGGTCCTCGGTTTGGTGCTCAGTGACTCTAATTAACGTATCTTTGTGGATTTGAATTTTGTATGTAGGCACTCGTAGTTACTCTCACTAGTGGAACCACCATTCAGAGCAAAACGTTACTTAAAATGGATTTAGTTGTGTTCTGAACAGTCATTTTAACATTCCTCCTTACCATTTTCTTCATATCCCTACTCCTTTCAGCCTTACAATATAGTTGTGCAGCAGAAAAATTAAAGATAAATAAAATCAGTTGATTATGTGCGTAGACATTCAAATTAATAAACTTGCCCTAAAATGAAATCTGGATATGATTTCGACGAGTTGGAGGCAAACCACGTGATCATATTTTTGGCACCAGGAGGATTCAATGCTTTGAATAAACTATTACATCCGTCGTACATTGACCAACATGCTCAGAGTACCAAGTAAACAGACAATGCTCAGCTAAGTAAAGTTCAGCGGAATTAGCTGTCCTTTATTGGTAAGAAAGTAAGGCAAATGTTTGCAGCGCTGTCCATGGTGGGACTTTTCTGCGCAAGATCTTAATAATGTTCTTTAAATTTAATTGTAACACATTTGTAAAAGTATCTATCTAAATAGTATTACATTTTGGAAACAAGACCGAACCCTTGTTTACCCGATGTGGGATACGTAGTTAAGTTTTACACAGCCTGCAATTTGCGCTCCATTGTAAGAAGGACAAGTAATTCGTAAGCAGATTTTATTTTCGAGGACCAAATGGTCTTATTACAATGCGAGTTGCCTGTAAAATGACAGATGATTTGTTCCCCTTTCCCTGATTGGCTCGTCTCTTAGTTTTGATGTCTATGGGCATTGGCCATATAACATATATACATATTCTTTTTGTGACCGGATAAATCATCACAATGATAATTCATCACATCTTTATAAAGTTATATAAAGTCATGGAAAGTGATGAAACAAAATCTTTATTAACTGGTGTTTAATTTTGGATCAAGGTAGAAATATAAACCCACTTATTTCGCCAGAAATGTTTATTGCAGAAGAGACATAAAAATGATAAATCAACCTATTTATTAACCTTTAACAGGGAAGAATCTATGGCGACATCTATGAAAAACTATCCTAACATAAACATCAACTTATTTATTAACTTTTAACAGTCTTTTGGAAAGGTAAGTATCTACATATAGCGACATCTATGCAAAGCTACACTAAACTCTATTTTCTAACAACTGGGTTAAGTAGGTTAGGTTAGAATAGGTTAAAAAAAAATTTCATCGTTTCTAATGACTTTATATCACTTTTTAAAAATGTGTTGAATTGTCACTGTGTTGAGTTATCATGGAACCATTATTTTAATTAGTCTTCACCTACGTTATTCAAATGCATTTTCGTGGTAAAATCTTTTATGGTACATTTTACAAATATTACTAGCGTCTGGTCACCCTAGAAAGCAACGCATTCGAACCAGTTACACATATTCCCGATTTTATGTAAAATGTTTAACATACAAAACTGTAGGAAACTACTTTTCCGATAATTTATCAGTCACCTAAAAATTGGCTCGCTGCATTTCGAAAAGTTATTTTATAGAATATCTAGAAACGACGAGGATTACAAAGGTAAACATTCGTTCAAAGTTAGATACCTACTTGGTTTAAGTTTTTAAATACATATACGAGTATGTGTATCAATAAAAAAATTATATTTCAATCCGATGACTTCACTTTTCATAAGGAATCATCTCAATCTTAAAGAGGATCTGTCCTCTATCGGATTCCTCTGTCCTTGTCCTAATCGTATCATGTAGGTATACCACACTAGAAGATTTACCTGCTGGTATGAGAGATTCTATTTCATCAGATCTTGGTATGTTGATAAGATGCAGTGGCGGTTCTTCTCTTAGGTCAATTGGTGTTTGACCCCCTGTCACATAAATATTTTGTGACAAGTGTAGTTCTTGCTTAATTGGGTTTATTTTGTCTATGGTGTTTTTTTTAGCTTTGGCAATATTTTTAAGGAAGGAAGCACAGTTTTGTTTTTGAGCACTTCCTCCCCAGATCTGTTTGGCCAGCTGCTCGCGGATCTTGTCACTCGCCATTTAAGGTGTTTTGAATCTGAGTTAATCATGTGAATAGAAGTCATTCTTTTCTTTTAAAAGGGGCGCGGGTTGTTTTACCTTTCACGAATAGTTCGTGTTGATTATTATTTTAGTGGTGATTATGGAATCCCGCTTTTTATCCAGTGTTGGCCGGTGGTCATATTTTTAGTACTCGTGTTTCGGTTGTGAAACCGCAAATAGTTTGGTCCTAGCTGTGGCTAGAAGTTGATGGCTGAGTATCCCCGCGTCGCGAAGGAACGGATTGCTGTTCCCGAAGTCTGTAAGACGAGTCTGGTTGGTTACCACGTGCTGTAGACTTGATGTTCCTACAGGCGCACGTTGAAGGAGTTGCGCCCTCCAGTTTCCACTAAGTGAAGGATGTCCTGGCTCCGTAAGACGAGTCTGGTTGCTTGCCACGTGCTGTGGACTTGATGATCCTTCAGACGCGCGTTGAAGGACTTGCGCCCTCCCGTCTCCATTAAGTGAAGGATGTCCTGGCTTCCGTCACGGGTCCGTTCCCCGTTACCGGAGACAATTTTTCGTTCGCCACCTGTTGTTATTCCTTCGTTTCTCGACCACGTAAAGTTAGTTTAGTTTGGTTCAGGAGTCCATCTGGTATGTGCCTACTTTTATTCCTATTGTTACATGGTTATTATTTGTACTCCTTTGTTGTAACTTTTGATGGTTTCAATATAATTTCTATTAAGTAATTACTCTTATTATTTCTGATTTTCCTCCTTACTTGACAGAGAATTAACCCCACAATCATGAGATTGAGATCTTTGCTCTACCGTATTTGTACCCTATAATTGATCCTGTAGATCTCAATATTACATGTAAACATTGGAATGTTCCTACTTTACATTTACACCGTTACACCCCTAAAATTATAAGACAACAATAATAATCAATTATGTGCATCAAAACAACTGGTCTCTTATTCTTAATTTATTTAAAATGTAACGCAAAACAGCGGCGGCTGCGGTGAGTGACTAGCAGTGATTATCTGTTATCTGTAATAGAAGCTTTCATTCACTAGTCCATACGATTCGCTTAAATAATGTCCAGCTTGGCATCTTCTGTCCCTACGCGCGCAATATAATAAACGAGATGGAACTATATTTTTCGTCGAAGATATAAATTAGGTACCAAAAAAAGCTTAGGGACGCTTAGGTCATGATCGTGGGGGAGACAACACGATTAATATTATATGTTTTACAGAGATGGCGACATAAACAAATGTCGGTTTTTCATTTTACACGCTTGTAGTGTGTGGAACAATGGCTGTTTTTTAATTGGATAGTTTGGGAAAGGTTTAAAATAATTATTTATGTTATATCGATTAAGAATGAAGCTGAAGAATGAAACAAAACAAAAAACGCAAAAGATCATTGTCAAATAGAATTAAACTATTATTTTATTTACTATAATGTTGTGCACAACTACATTAAAACTTAATATCTTAAAAATAATTTGCCGTAAGTACATGGATTGTGTATTTATTTCCAATTTACTATATTAACGTAATATGTATTTAGAGTCACGGACTCTAAATAACAAATTGATAAAGATAAAAATATATGAGCATTTTTCACAATATCAAATAAACATTACTCACACATTTTTTTCAAATGACCTACCACGACGGAATCCTTAGAGCCGCCTCTGATAAGATTAGTAACTAAAATAGATGGAAAAGGATAACTAGATTATAAACACAGGAGTAAGCAGAGAGGATGGATCGACAAACAATTCTGCCTTGGCACTCATTTCTTTCTTTAGCCCAATTCATACATTGTCTCATAACTACTCCTCTGTTATTCTGACTCTTGAATTGGTCCAATTCAAGTATTTGGATCAACTTCTAGCAGATACTTAAAATTTGCATAGGTCTAAAATTTTTACGTCAGCGGAATGTCACTCCATTTTTTGGAACGGATAAAATATGAGACCAGAGATCATATTGTTTGGTACACAACTTAAATTTCAAAAAGCGCCAAGTTTTAGGCTGTTAGAGGCGCCAAAGAAAGCGCCTGAAGAAATGAATTTCGTTTGTTATCTTTTTCATATACAGCATATAAACAACCTTGCATAGGTAACACAAATGGAAATTGTCGCCATACATAAGAATGTAATATTTTAGCCATCCGTTTTTCCCGACACAACTTATCACGATTCCCGGAATTGAACGAGTGTATCTCAAAGGGGATCATTTTATTTTCGAAAAGGGGGTATTTCCGTTATTGTTTCGTGTAATGCGAATATATTTTGAAACACGCTTTGGAATTCTTGTAGCCATTGAGATAGAATATCTTTGACAAGCCTTTTAACTATGTAACACGGCCAAGAAATCTGCTTATTTTGTACTACAGAAATTAAAAAAAAGTTTAAGTCTAATGATGACTCTTTTTACTGTTTTTCATTTGATTTTAATCCTTATCATGAAGCCGAAAACCTTCTGAGGAAAGTTATGATTTTCACAGTTCGGGGCACAGTGAAAACTTACTGACATAAAATATTCCTAATTTACTAAAAAAATTGTCAGGTATTCGTATTCCTGTTGAAAACGGGACTGCAGCCCTGTAAGAATTGACAGATTTTCTAATAAAACGCGAATGTGTTATAAGGACGACGGAACACGTGTTCGAAAAAATTAAAATACTGTAACACATATATAAAAGGTAAAGGTATATACAGAGATGAAGGACACCTGAATGAACACGTTTTCTGATATATTCTGAAAGGACTGATATTTCATCAGTAAATGGATTGCAATCACGTTTTTAACAAGATTTCAATAAATCATTCATACTCATTTTTCTTCGTGTATTATAAAATCAGTTGGCCAACGTCTTAACTACGAAGTATAAAATCTATTTTGTATGTGGGTGATTTACCGTTTTTGACTCTCTAGAATTATTAGTTCAAAACATTTTATTTCTTTCGCGAGGTCATTTCCATAATAAGATTTAATGTTAAGTCCCCGTACCCAATTGCTACCGATTATTAACAAGTTTCTTGTTAACTTTTTAAGTTTAAAGTTCCGAAAAATTAAGGTTATTTTTGAAGATAATATCTTTGCCGAAACGTTAATTATACATTCGAACGTCTATTACTAAACAGGATCGGACCCAGTTGGAAACTTATGACAACTAAATGGGATTCAAAAGATATACTTACGGTAAAAAGAACCCTGGAACACTACAGGAATAAAAAGACCACCTCGTATGCATGCTTCTTAGACCTGAGCAAGACCTTCGACGGGGTTTCTCACCCTCTGCTATGGGCTAAACTCAGAGAAAGAGGCATATCATCGGATGTCATACTTACCCTCGACTCGTGGCACAGACAGCAGAAAAACCTTGTAAGATTGAAGGATGGTTTTTCCGAACCTTTCCTCCTAAAGAGTGGCGTCAGACAGGGAGGATGCATGTCGCCGATACTGTTCAGCTGTACATGGACGAACTCACCGAAAGGCTAAACAATGCAGAGTAGGCCGCAACATCGGAGGACATCATCTGAAAAACGTCAGTTACGCCGACAACATGGTCATGATGGCACCATCTAAAAGGGGACTGCGCATTCTTCTAAAAATCTATGACGAGTGTGCTGAAGAAACAAATATTTTGTATAATCCCACTAAAACGGATTTATTGGTCATAAGACATGGGCAAGGCCCGAAAAATATTTCTCCAGCTAACCTAACGGTGTGAATTTGAAGGTAACCGAAGGAACTAAATACCTAATCACCAGTAATCTGATTTATGATGATGATATCGATAAACGACGATTTCGCCTTTGCAGTACAGCTGTAAAAAGGACGCTCTTTCTTTCCTTCTGCGCAACGTTGCACACGTGCGAACTATGGACAAACTACAAAAAATACAGTGTGTGGCAAGCCTACGCACGACGGAAGTGAAACTTTTAGTATTCTTCTCTCTCTTTTCATTTCATATTATTATCATTCAGAATGTTGTACATTATAGTTTTAAAAAGCATAAATTTATTTATAGGCGTGTTGTTAACAAATGAACGTTTAACTAGATTCCTAATATTGACATATTTTTAAGTAGCATGTGATAAAAAAAAATTAAAAGTTATAAAAATATGTGATTCGAACCCGGGTCCTGCATAACGAGTGTCGAACGCTCTGCCTCTAGACCGCGAGGAGAGGTATCTCGCGCGACGAGAACCGCGTATACAATGTGTACTCCTCAATTGACTTGTCCCGCGAAAATTTTCGTTTTCAAACACGGCAAATGAATAATATCACATAACGTCTCGTTAACGCTTTATATAGGGTCGAATCGAAGATATATCGGCAATATGAAGTCATATCTGTCGTTTTTCAAAATATTTCCGTATATTTGTCCGTTTTGGAAAAGATCTATCGTGTTTTAACAGTCTCATACTTGTATGGAGTCTGAATTTGAAAAACATTTCTAAATTTTGAAAAACTCACTAACGGCTGTGTTTTTTACTAAAAAAACTTGTCACGCACGTCTGCGAGGGTAATTAGTCGCGTTATGGGCCTTGATTTGTAATTTTAATGATTCAAAATAAAAATAATTAATCAAAATACCGAGCGACTCTACCGGCTCGATTTGTAAGCTATATTTCGATCAAAATATCATATAGGTACCGACCGTTACTTCTAGCCAATTACTCGAGTGAACACCTGCCGGTCTAGAGTCTCACTAAATTGATTTAGACATTTCGGGGGACTCTAGGTTAAAATTAACAAATTTATGTAATTTTTTACTACATTATTACAAATCATGTAGATATCTTCTTATATGTATGCCTGACAAAGTCGCAGCACGAGAGCATTTTATCACTTTTCCTCGTATTAAAAAAATCACAAAAAGAAAAAAAAAATAGTTAAAGCGGGGATCGAACCTCGGTTCTTCAAGACGACAGTCGGGCGCTCTGCCTCTAGACCGCTAAGCAGAGTTTCGAGAGTGACCTAAACTAGGTATATAATATTAGCTAGGCTCCTATAGCGAAATGATCACGGTTTTTCGTGATGGTCATGAGTCGGTTTTACTCCGGTCCTCGCAAATGCATAACGCGCGTAAAGAAGTTTCACTTCAAAAAGAGTAGTATAGAAAGACTACGGGTCCAATACAATAACGCCTTCCGCACAATGTTTTGTATGCCCAGATACTGCAGCACTTCCCGTATGTTCACGGAGGGGCAAGTTCCCGGATATGCAGACCTTATTAGATCCAGGGTGGCAGGAATGAGCGAAAGGATAAGCAGCTCTGGAAATATCCTCACTATGGAAGCCCGCCTCACTTCGTCCTCCAGCATTGACGCACACTGGAGAAAAATATTAGCTCATAATATAGTGACGGCTCCCTAAAGGCTTCAGCTTTCTATTATTTTTATCATTTTATTCTGTTTTACGTACAATTCATCTGTTTTTTGTTTTTTGTTTTTTGTTCTGCTTTTTGTTTTTGATCATATTTTTTGTATCTCTATATGTAATGTATGGGACTGCACTAACCTCCCCATATACCGAAATAAACATTTATTATTATTATTATTTAAAATTTTACATGTAAGAAAAAATTCACATACTATATTTAAATGCAACTAAAGCAATCTTTCCGAGATTTTTGCTCTATTTCAAACAAGTCTTGTTTTATTAAATATTTTCACAATTTTCGCTTAATTATTATCGTTTTTTAATACAAGCCAGCTCCCTCTAACATCTCCTTTTCAAACCAACTTTGAATGCTTACTACGGGGCCTTAAAAATATCATTCAACTTTCCAACATGTCTTTTAAATTAAACTTTTTAAAACTTAAACAAACCCCATAAAGTCGGCTTCTAAAACTAGAGTAAAAATAATGTAAATTATATAAGGTACACGAGGTTTATTTTACATTTACAAATCGAAATTCTCTTCTAATAAACACTAATAAAATATCTTTTTATATTAAAATAAAAAAAATAAAAACACTCTTCATTTTTATGCTTAATGCCGATAGGGTTATTTCAATAATATTCAAAAATGAAATTTAAAAAATACATAAAAAAATCAATTAAAATAATTTTTTTACTTAAAATTAAATTACAATAATTATATTTTTATGATAATATAAGTAATGTGTCCGTAAATTATTAACACTTTTTTTATAATGTTCCATTATTGGTTGAAGGAGGGTTGTTTTGTAACGTAAATGCCAATCTTTCGTATCCTCTACCAAAGCTCATATGTTTTACACAAGAATATCTACATTTTCATACATGCTCATCGCCGATAGTGCAGAAATTTGATTTGACTACGTGAAATATGCTGATATCGAATTTAGAAAAAAGCAAGAAATGTGAAATAAAGAAAGATGATACTATCGAATGAGAAGTTTTTTCTAAAAGACTTTTCTATCAAAGAATATTTTTTCGTTCTGCAATTTTCCACTTCCCACTAAGAAATTATAACACGTGTACCAAATGGAAATTGGTTTATCAATGTCTTCATACAATTTATTTTTCTTTGATAAAATATGAATGTAACTAAAATTGTATTAGGATGCTTGCAGCCTTTGAAGCAGGATGTCAGGTGGGAATACTGTCCTTTTAACTGATATTTCAATGGAAGACGCTCTGAGTAACTTGTATCATTGATAGTGGGTTCTGAATTTTTCCGGAGGCCTCCAAGGAGTGCATCCTTTTAAAAGATCTCGAGTTTAGGGGTGGATCCGGGGTTCCGAGTTCTTGGGTATGATCTGTATGACGCAATTTTTAGCCCCGAACTCGGCCCCGGCCCCGAATCAGGACTCGCACCAATTCAAGTTCAGGTGCGAGTCCCGGCCCCGAACCAGGACTCGCACCAGTTCAAGTTCTGGTGCGGGTCCGGACTCCAGACCGTATTTTCGGAGAGTGGTGAGTCACCAGTAGAATGCTGAGGGACGGGGATGCGGGAAGCCATGCTGCCTAGCGCTTGGTACATACGAAGAGACATTTGGGTCCGAGTTCTCTGGGAGTAGTTTATTTTAAAAAGGAGTAGAAGTGGAATTACCGCTATTCGGCACCTGTGCACCGCCTCGATGTACACGAAATGATCGCCCGACATTTGTACATGATTGACATATGCCATGAAAACTCTTCATTTTTACAGCTTGTTCCTGTGTTAGGCTGTCAAATTCTCTTCTACCTCCTTCAATTTTCTAGGTTCAGTCATTCCTTACCATCAAAAGGACCCTCCACACAGTATTCTTAAAGATGATATACCCTGAGGGAAATTCTTTCCCGTTTGGAGCCACTTTAATACTTTTTTTTGTAAATTCGTAAAGTACAGACAATAATAAGTAATCTAAGATTCCCATTACAATAAAAGAGAACCGAGACTTTGAAAGGCATCTGATAAAAATAAAATCCAACTAAAAGAAAACATTACGGAATGCATAACTGTCAAACTAACAACGCTTTGTATCCTTTAAGCACACAGCAGTAATTCGGGATTGTTCCAGGGCCAATCAGGACCTGTGCTCCTTATTTATTATCAAGGACACGCCTTGTCTCCCCGCGTGGCCATTTTACACAACGTTGATCTTAATACCCTTTTCCACGTGGATGCTATGCTACCCACCCACAGCCTCGGGTCCTCGGCACTTAAGCTGGTGTCTAGTGTTCTGGCTGGGATTTGAGTTATGTCTCATTTAAGTTAAGCAGTAAAATTTAACCACAATTGCGGGGGTTAAAACAAATTGCCCTTATAAGAGTCGATAACAATTTTTCGTGAAATTTAAAATTTTTGTACCCCAAAAATTGTAAAATTATATAAATAAGAATTTAAATGTATTTTATAGCTGTCAGATTCAGTCAACATAAAACATAGCCAATGGATTTCACACAAGAGTCACACGGAGAAAAATGATCCTGTTAAAAAAGTGATAGCATGTCAATTTCCTGAAAATATTAGTCATTCAGAATATATCAGAGAACACGTGTTCTTTTCCTAATAAATATAATGACGGAACGCTATAATATCAGGAACGACAATGTTAGGAACTCTGTCTTTAATAGGAAAACGAATAATTTGACCAGATTTTTAATAAATTATCAGTATTTTAAATCGGTAATATTTCACCGTGCACTTCCTGGAGCTAGTGGTGCTGTGACATCGTGTCATTTGTCACAGAATGTGAGGTATTGGGAGTATCTTAAAAAAAAATCTCTTGGTCCAAAACGTTGAATGGATTGTGAACCCGTCACCAAAGTCTTGAATTAGTGAACTATATTTAGGAGAAACTCTACAATGAACCGTATATGTGCGCAATACAACACAAAAATTTCACAATAGAGACATTTTTAGATTATCAACCTAGAGAAATATCGAATAGAAGAAACGAATACAATCTTAAATTAATACTTGAATATGCAATGTACCGGGGATTTCTCCTATCATTATCCTATATTCCTCTTCCTCTTTATCTTACCAAAAATTGGTTTTAAGACTTAATAAAACTTCATATTTTAGCCACTTTAGCATAATTAACTTGTTTTGCTTGAGTTCTATTAACTTAATTGAATATTTATTTTGTATTCTATGTAAGTATTAGTTGTTTCTAAATATAACATATTATGAAAACACTATGTTTCCACTGTACATTGATTTACTCGGGATGCTATGTATACTAACAATATATTTTTTTTAATTGAAGATGAATATGATATTAATAAATCTAAGCGAAATATGAAACAGAACAAGACACAGAAAAATTAAAAGGTAACGGTCTCAACTGGGAATCGAACCCGGGATGTGTGGATTACCGGGACAACGCCTCTAAACACTCGGTCACTGGGACAAAATTTGTTTACGTCATTTTTACAATCACATATTTCAAATTCATAATTAACAATTTTTTCCTATATTAAATGATATTACATCGATAGGTATAGGCTTCAAAGGTTATAAAAAAAAGTTATTCCAAATAAAATTGAATGATGTTTTCATTTATAATATTTGTTTCAAAGCCAAAAATACTCTTTATTCCATATTTCTATATGTATTCCGGCTATAAGTAGGTATAACTCGCATCGCCCAGAAAAATACGTAATACAAAACAATCACAAAGGCGTAGAAGTGGTGTCGTTTGTCAAAGTGTATGAATTAAAGTGACTTTTTATCTGGATTGCCATGCTCTTTCTCTGTTTCACTATATTCTTTCTCAATATTTCATACCGGCAGGCTTTTCAAACATCTTTTGAATATTGTGATAAAATATTGTATATGTATAATTATAAATATTCATGTGTACTTTTAATTGAGGCTTGTACATACCTCACTTAGATTTATCTAAAACTTACTAACTAACCATCACACCGTTTCTCCACAGGGGTAGGCAGAGAGGACGGTGCGCCAAACAACTCGATCTTGGCACACACTCCTTGCCTAATTCACATTCATACATAATCTTATATTATTCTGACTCTTCACATGGCCCGACTCAAGTATCTGATTCACTTGATCACGACATGTCTTCCTCGGGCGTCCCCGACTTCCGTACCGTTAACTCCTTTCACTCCTATCATCACTCATTTTATCTTCATGCCAAAACCATCTAAGCGTCCCTTTCTTAATCGTACTCATTAAGATTACATCCGCCTTGCATTCTTTGCGGATCTGCACATTTCTCACACGATCATATTCGGCATACGTGGCTACATATACGCATCAGGAACGCCTTATTTCTACAGTATTCAGTCTAATTTCATCCTTTCTATGCCAGTTTCATGCTTCACTTCCATACAGCAGAGTAGGTACCAGCACCCTTGTGTTTTCCAAATATTTACCTAATATCAACAATTTTTATTATAATTTTCATCGCACTGCAATTCATACACAAAGTTAAATAAGACTTAATTATCGAGTTGTTTTTTTTTTCCTTTTTTATTATTACATAGTATTCAATATAAGATAAAGATAAGATAAAATAATAATTGATATTGTCAGGACATTTTGCATATTTTCAAGAAAAAGTTTCTTTAGTTACAGATTAACCAGACATACAGTTAACATTATTCGAAACACATTTTCTACAAGCAAATTAAATATTTTGAAGCGTTATTGAAACTAATATAATTTGTACGTTGGCTAGAAGTGGAACCATTCTATTCTATCCTCAATATATTTTTCCTCGTCTTGTGCACTAAGGATGGAGAAGAATAAAAAATCATTAGTGAGAAGTTAGCATTAGAATTTTAGTGAAAGAGACTCGTCTGTATTAACTAGGTAGTCTTAAGAATTTCGTTTCAGACTTGAAGAATGCCTACAACATGCAGTTTGGAATATTCGTAACAATAATGGCAAACGGAGAATTAGCGTCATTTATAGCTTAAATCTGTTAGATAAAGGACTATTAAATTTACTAGAACCTATGTTTGAAACAGATACCAATTCAAAAGCTTATCAAAGGATCGTTAACCAATTCGGACTAAAAACCTTAAAAATATTCCCAGATAATTCAAATTACTCGCGGTGCAGCATACAAAGCGAGCATCATGCATAATATGACAATATCTTCTTTCAAAGCACCTGTTAGAAAGACCTGCAACATAGTTTCTCCTACGCTAATCACAACTACCCTACCAACCACCCCCTCCCCCTTCACGATCCCTACCCCACACAAAGCCTTTGTATCCCGTAACTCAATAACAAAATTCGAAGACACAACGAGTGAAAATTGCATAATCAGTTTATCTTTGTACATTTTCCTGTCTGAATGGAAGGGTAGGTAAAAAATAACCAGAAAGAAACGTACATTTTATTTATGGGCTAATAAGTCAGTACCTACGCAGTGGAATGATTTGGGTATCTTTTTTAGTTAATAAGACGAAATAAGATATATTTTATATGTTAAAGAATTCCGCCTTATGCGAAAGTATGTATTTTTGTGAAAATTTTTATTTGCTACAAATATAAAATATCTTGCTAATATCTTAAACCAACGAAGACAAAATAAATATGCTTTGATAAATTAATGCTTTAAAATGCTTATTTTATAAAATAAAATATAAAAACATTTCTACACAAGAATTCGAAATATTTTGTGTATGTTTTGTGATATTTAAACCATATTTTCAAATAGAAATACTTAAAACAGGTTAGTCAATAAAATACAGAGAAAAATGACTACGGCTCATTTTATCAAGATATTATTAAAAATGTGACTGCTTTATCATTTGAACACGGGTTCCGACTTTCTTTAAACATATTCGTTCTGATAGTTCGTTATGAAATTTGTCAAATCATTCGTTATAGGCCTCCAGTCCCATTTTTAACAGGAAAACGAAAAATTTGATCAGATTTTGAATAAATTAACAATATTTCATATCAGCAAGTTTTCTCCGTGTAGTTTCACCACTTTCCACCACACACTAACCTGGGATGACACTGTATCAATGGCTCCGGGAAGTGGGATTTTAGTATGAAATATTCACAACATTTTGAATTGCCCATCGTTTACCTAACATATTTTGTATAGAATATAAATTTAACCAGCGTAGACCAGTGAAAAATTGGTCCGGGACATTATGATTTGCAGGATTTGTTTAACTGAAAGTATATATTAAATAATTGCCTAAGGATCATTATTGCCTTTGTTATAAAAAATAATATGAGAGACGAATAGAAATTTACCTTGATTATTGATTTAGGACGGGTTGTTTCAGATAATTTGAATAATTTTAAATTATTAAGTTATTTTTCAAGTTCTGTGAAAGATCTTTTCAAGTTCGGTAATTGTTTGAGTTCTATCAATCAATTGGCTTATAATGATACAATAACTGAAATTGAATAGGACTTTCACAGAACCAGAAAATGAACATTAAAATTTGTCAAATTGTTCAAATTCTGTGAAACAACCAATCAAATCATTGGTAATTCAGATTTAATACAAAAGAAATGTTCATTTAAATTATGAAATAATTATTAAAATTTCATAGTTTTGGTTTCTATTTTACCGCTTGGTTAAATTTTATAACTTGAAAATTATAAAATTAATTTAACATGAAAATTTTTTTTACGCAGAAATATTTCACTTACATTATCTCAGACAACCAAACATTTATATGTTTGGTGAAAATTTATTCTGATCGTCCTAAATTTGAAAGAAAAAATGGTGAAATGCAAACCAAAGCACAAAATCTTTCCGCTGGTGATTCATCTAATCTTTTTAACCTTAATTCATCATTTCCCCTTCTTATCCACTTTTTTAAAACTAAAATACCCCAATATGTAGAGCCATGGTCACTGGTTTCGTGCCGTTTGTAATTATGTATGTCTCAAAATCACCCGAAGATAAAATAAAACTCCCTTATTTATTTTTATTTTCAGCAAACTCGCTCCACAGAACAAGCAGCATTACCCGGATGAGTAAGTGACTGTCATAATAATTAATATGTTACAAATTCACGAGGAAGATTAATCAAACCATTATTACGTAATTCAGGCATTTTGGCAGTATTCACTACAAACATTAACTCGCCTGATAAATGTCGCTTTTTACAAACTTCATTCAGTGACTTCATTAATCAGTGGTACCGGGAGGGGGGACTCCGGGGAGGCAGCGTGGACCGTCATCCCCTTACAAAAGGGATGTCAGGAGTAACAAATCTACCCCATTCGCGGCGAAGCGCAAGTAGGTGGCCGGCACCACAAAACTGAGCTTTGCAAGTAAGCTTTATGCTACCTGCCACCAATTTTTGGGAGAGTTAATTTTTAGAGAGTAGAAATTACCATCAAAAGTAATTTATTTTGATAAAAAATATATTTATACCCATTGACATAAATACAAAGAGTCGTTATGTTCATCGGAAAAAATATAGCACGTTCCTGTTTATTGATTGAAATCAAATAACAATACGCATAAGAAAAGAATAGCCACAACGAATATGTATGAATGAATGAAATGGCCAAAAATAACACCATTCATAGTAAAATGGAACGGAACGCATTAGAAAGTGATAGCCAATCAAATAATATGTGTACGGGTGAAACAGCTGTATTATTATGAATGTCCCTCGTTTCTGTATGCTTTCCTTGCAACACCAGTTGCGAGATTAAGCGACCCACTGACATGCGAGTATGTCTGCGGCAAGGGTGAGTCACAGTCGAGCGATGGGCATTTTTATATTTATTCGTCGGATAAATCGCGTGACGTCATGGTCAGACTTCTCGCCGCGGACATGCTCGCCCGTCAGTGGACCGCTTTTCACCTACTTCTCAATACACGAGCGAGCAGAGTAATAGAACACGACGTACGTACTGTTACCAGGTTGTCCTTCATTCGCTTGTGTGTTTCTGCGTTTCTGTCTCACTTTATTTTATTTGACGTTTAACGTTTTCGGGTAGCAAAAAGCATTGTGAATAATTGTATTTATTGAAATAAGAAATGATTTTTGAGTAAAAAACCTCATTAGATATTTTGCTCGAAAATGATTTGTGCACATCTCAAAAGCACAGGAAGGCATTTTTTCACAAAAAAAAACTAGAGTGACGTGTTTATGGCAGCCGGTGACAGCTTGTCTGATTGACGGTCTTGGATGAGCGATATAAATCACAAGTTTGTCCACTGGACCAAGTTCAGTAAAACCACGCGACTGGTCTCAGTAACCTATCTTCCCTTTTGAATAATCTAAGTTAATACCTTGCTGTGTATGTTGCTACACTTATATAATAAAACTTTTCACATGCGTACAGGCAACATAGTTTTTTTCAACCGAATCTTTTTTTTAAATTGCATCTTGTTTAATATTGAAACATCTTGTTTCCTACTAGTTCCTTCTTACTTCAATATTGTCTTCTTTTTCTCTTTTTTACTCCTCCCGCTTGAAGAGCCTACTGACATCAACTAAGAAAAAAGAAAAAAACATATGCACTTCGTCGTTGTGGTCATATTGCAATTATTTAAACTTACTCGAATTTTTTCACTAAAGAACGGATTACCCCATGCGATCGCTAACTAATCGCGCATTGAATGTTGTGGATCTTGATCAATGAAACAAAGAGCTAGTAATTCGCCGAAAGACAAACTGAAAAAAAAAACCAATCACAAAAAGGATAAAAATTAAGGGTACACAATTTTTTTCCAAAACCTGTTCACCCCATGTTTATAAGACAATTTTTTTTATGCGTAGCATAAAGGATAACAAATAATTATAAGCAATAATTAGTCGCCTGAAATATCAATACAAATTGAAAATATCTCCGAGTATCACTAGTTTATCATTAAAAAAATAATATTTGACAAGTCAAAATATTTCACCAACAAATGTAGATATACTATATCTCGACGCCATCTAGTGGGAAATTCTGAACTAACAAAGCTTTTCCTACAAAAATACATTTGGTTGTTTACAGGTGAAAAATAAAATAATAAGCAGTATGATTGATTGAGGTACTAGTACATATTGAATTATTTGGAGGGTTGTAAATAAGCCGACATAGCTCAGTGGTTCAAAGCACCTGACCGGAAATCAGAAGGTGCGGGTTCAATTTCCGTCGGCGGCATTTATTTTTACTCGGGATATATTTTCAATTTATACTTATTTTATGTTCTAAGTTCTACTAAACAAATAACATATTTTTCCATAATTAAGTTATCGTTTTTAAATACTTGCACCATCTGCACCATCACCAAGCACCATCATTTTTATCATCAAATACTTTTGTTTTGTTTTATTCTCTTTTCGTCTTGACTGAATCATTAAGTACACTTCATATAGTATCCTTTTCTTTTCACTAAATTGCATGTAGGTACTTAACAGCGACTAACCTAATTTTCATGCAATACAACCGCCATGGAAGGAACCACAATATAAAATGATTATTAATCTGTTTATTACGTAGGTGATTGCGTTAACAAGTGAAAAGTAGTGTAAACAACTTTGTGTTTCACGTGACTAGAACTATATCGTTCTTTTGTATTCTTCCTAGTAACCCGATCAAATACCCTTAGTCACTTCTCGTATATAGTTATTTTTACAGTCCACGCCTTTATCACCATCGGGCGTTAACAAATCTCTTGGCAAAGAACTTCTTTGGAAAAAATGCTAGATGTCAGAAAAACTAAACGTGCTCATTTTGGTTTCTTAGACGACTTGTTATGCTTGACAACTCATCACAATTTGATCATCAAAAGATAAATTACACCGATAGGGTTTTTAATGGTGACGAATTTAAAGTGCACTTATTAACGATTTTTAGATAATAAATGTGGTGACAGTTCTAAACAACCGAAATTATTTTATCAGTAATCTTATCTAACCCTGTTATTTGGACAAAAAAACTTTTCCTGAATTCCCGAAAAATAGCCAATATATATAGCTCTTTATATGTTTTGTTCTTATAGTGTAGTATATTGCTGTTTTACTTGTGGTACTTCTTCTTTAGATAATTACTGGATGATAAGTATTGTGATGAGTAGTATATAATAATAGTGTGTAGGTATTCTATTTACACTGTTTATTATCGCACTGTTGATTAAGTTACTTGATGGAAGCTTACTGGTAAAAATACGCAATGACAAAGCAGACAATAATATTAATGTTTGTTTATTGCAGCTGAGCAGAGCGGTGATTACAATACTCTATCTGCCATATAAAAGCAAACATCTAAATAAATGACATGATATTAGTTGAAAATAAAAAATATTTAGCACTTGTACTACAGTGGCTTAAGGGATATTCGCAATATACGGTTTAAGAGCGTGCCCTACTGGGCTACGGCCTGGACAAGAGAGTTTTCCAATAATGATTTAAAAAAAATCAAACTATCTCTTTCATACACGAATGAAAGAGACATATACATTTAGACATCCGCTTATTACAATAAAGTAATTAAAAAAATGATTAGTTGGTACTAAAAGTTACTCATTTTTCCAAGGGAATATTGAAAAATAAATGCTTCTTTTTTACTGAATGCGACAAAAGTCTTACATTTACTTGTCACTATTTCGCCAATAACATTTTCAGATATCACTGACATACCCTATAAACTATCTATGGAAGTGCAAAGCGCATTACTTTCATCAGCTCTAGCTGGTGGTAGATAAGATAGGTAAGGGATGATTCACAATAATTCACACCCTAATTTGAAATCCATGAGCTTTGCAGTGTGACGTCACTCAAAGCGCATCCTGCCCGAACCGAGTCCCGAGCCATCAAGGAAACGGAAACCCAGAGGTTTGGAATATCACAAAATGCACTTTCTAAATTTTCCGTATGAGTTTGTCAATGGGGGAGTATTGACTGTGATTTCGTTTACAGGGTTGAATGAGTACAAACATGTACCTAAACTTTCAAATTAGTAATGATATTTGGAGGATTTGTATAGCACATTTAGTGAAAGAAGCACATCAAGGGTTCTCTAAGCTTAAACTAAATCATATAATGTTAAACGCCGGGAAATACATTAAACTTTCTACAGAATTCGCATAACCGAATTGACTGAAAACAATCAAAAATACTGATAACTATTATATCTGTCCTGCGTAGTTCTTCTTCAATGAACTCTTGAAATCGGAATGACTTTGAATTTATGTGTCATTTAAAATTGGAACTGATTGTGCTAAAAAATCTGTAAGGCGATAAAACGGTTCCCTGCCTTTAATATGATTTGTCAACAGAATCATCTTATTTGTCTTTTTCAAAATTAAAATTGTAATAACTGGTGATTTTTCAAGGGTGTGCGCACTGGCATAATAATAACACATACTTATATCCAAGTAGTAATGACTACTTGCAACGCTGTTAAATAATTGTAGATTAATAAATATCACTATTATCTTCTGTTTAATAGGAATTCAACTGTCTTAAAAAAATTGCAATAGTTTATTGACAGATTGGGTACTACACCATCCACTCAGCTCTACTGGAAACTTAAATAAATATCCAATATCTATTTTTGATATCCAAACCAACCCTGAAACCCCAAAACACAAGGGTCGCCATCAACGTGACGTTTGCTTGATCAATCTCCCTCTGCATTATTGTGCACCGATGGCTACAGCAGTCTGAGTACGGGCTACAGAGCAGTGTTTACAGTGTAGGTACTGACATACTGAATGGATTGTATACGGCTGTTTGTACAAGCGAAGAAAAGCCTATTATTTGCCAAAGGCAAACCGGCCCGTAAGGAATATCAAATAACATGTCCAAGCGGACACGTTTCAGTAAGTGCACTAAATCTAAACAATGGAATAGTTTTTAACGGATTTTGAGGTAGTTAGGGACTTACTTACTTCCGGTGACCATAGATAATAATATAAAGCTTCGGTATATAAACATGCCACTAGCTTTAGTTTGCATACTTAAAAAGTATATTTTTTTCGCGGAGTTTCTATTTAACAGCCTGGAGGGCTAACAACTAAGCTAAGAATCTAGCTATCAAATTCTTGTAAAAGTTACGAAATCTAAAATTAAGTCGGATTTCTAAGGTCCAATCATTAGTTCTTTCAGAGTGGTGATCGATTCTCGCTCTATCGCCCAGGTTAAAGACCACCATTTAAAATCGAAACGTTGCGTGAAATAGCTTTAGCCGCGTTTAGTATCTTCCCAACCTTCTTCTTTCATACCGCTTTCCCTTTCCAACCCCTTCAGTCTGACAACATACCCCAATTGTGGATACCATTGTCCAATTGTCGCTGGACGGCAGGGAGTAGCTAAAACTCTAGTCGTGTACGGTAATTATTCAATTGGGTATTTATTATTTTATATCCTAATAAGCTAGCCAGTATATAATCATTAGAAAACATGAATGTACAAATAAATTAAATGGTACCGGAGTACATCTTATCCTTAAAAAATAAACATCATTTGTAAAACTAATACGAAAAAAAATATAAATTTGAGAATTAATGAAAAATATTTATCTATTTCCATTCGGATTTACCTAACTTTTTTACTTACTTGCTTGATTTTATTTTTTTCTTGAGATTTCATAATTTAAACATCAGAAAACTTTGATCAAAAACCTTCTGGGATTATTTGAAAGCTTTTAAATCCTTATATCCGATTATAAATCTGAACATTATCGGGGGTTCGAGCAATCCCCAACTGATGAGAGAACATTTGATACAAAATTTTTGCCTACCAACAATGTTTTTTTAAGCTCCAAAACGCCAACTTACACAAACATTTATACAGTCATATTTAATATTATAGTACTTGCTTGTTATTCGCATCATTAAGCTTTTACTTAAGAAGGTTTTTTGCGTTTCATTGAACATTGATGTTAGCTTTTTATACTTATTAGTTCTACGCCGTAGAAAACAGCGTATAAAATAGTTCGGGGTTGTAAGAATCGTAAAATTTTATCGAAACGCAAACTAGGCACCCCACTTAGGAAAAATGTATCGTATAAATTTACTACCTACAAGTAAGTGTTATTTCAAAGTATATATACTTTTAATGATTAAAAGAGGTCTAAGACAAGGAGTTGCAACTTGATGAAATGTTTTACTTGGCCTTGGATACATAATTTACAAGAATTTTCAATGATGTCTTGATCATGTAATCAATATAAATCTTAGAAAGCTGAGCAATGTATTGATGATACTGTGCTTGTAAGTGACAATGTGGAGTGAAAATAAACAAACTGCTAGTAATATGAACTGAGTGTGATTATTCTCAAAGTTAAAGTAAAAATAACAGGAAAGTCCCTAAGTGTAAACGCGAATGAAGCGAGATGTGTGTTTCTAATAGAAAATATCTTATCATTATACTAGAGAATTTTGTTTTATTCCAACTTGTCTGAAAGCAAGCTTAAAATCAACGTGGTGTACATATAGTATTTTTTTTAATTAATTTATTTATAATTATTTTATTTACACACCGCCGTTTAGTGATAAAATCCCGACAAGGTCGCTTACATATTTATTGTGTGTTATATTTCTTCATAATATATCTGCTTTCAATAGTATTTACTACTATAGTAGTTGAGCTAGAAAATAATATAGAATAATATCAAGTATTGACTCTTTAAAAGTTCCGAATTCCAGTTACGGACTATTTCGCGGGCCATTTCAAAAATATTGACGCATTGCGTTGAATGCATATTATGGTACGACGTCATTTCAATATGAATTGAAAGTGCTATTTATAAAACGGACCCACAAATATCAACCAAAAGAGCTTTGTGAACCAACACGATCTTTATTTCAAGAAACTATTAGATATTATCCTAAAAGCCTACATACTTTCTATGACAAATAAGTACTAAAACCGGTATTGTATTTCGTATTATTTCTCATCCCTCCTCCACAACGTCATCTCCCGTAGGGGCGGATAGCAGTTAGGGGAAGAAGACGCTAGTCGCTAAATACGTCTTAGCTTAACTTTTCCATAGCATGTCCCTTCATAAATGAGTTTTGATCCAAAAACTTGCAGTGCAGGAGCTTGGATTTAACATTAAATGAGTTAGAGGTAAAACCATAAATTCACTGCGTAGCGAAAAACTGTTAATGTAGGTTCCTACATAATAATATTTACGTTACTACAAACCTTTATTTACTTGGTAATAACATGCTAATACAATATTGTATGAGGTAGAATATAAAAATATTATTATTTTTTTCCTGTATGGTTATGCGAGGCGTGCATATACTAGTGGTATTCATAAAATTTACCATAAAATCCTACAAAGTTGTTCTTAAAGTGCATACTGAAAAATATTCCTAACTCTCTGCTCCCCACTGTTTGAAGCCATTGGGACTATGGAATCACTAATTGGGATACGTTGTGAGACAAAAATGCTTGGTAAGAGGATGGAGTTGGGGAAGAGAAAACGGTGGGGACGTTCCAGGCTATTCAGGTCACCAAATACGGCTAAAATTTCAAGCATCGAGCAGATTCTGAAACGTTGTCTTTCACTAGGGCGACACTAACTACATACCTATTGCTAAAATTAATTCATTTTAATCCAGCAAAGTTTCGTAATTTTTTTTATTTAATAATTAAACTGTTTACAATGTATAATAATATTTGCTAACAATAATGATATATAAAAATTAGTTTTCAATTAATTAATTTTACTTATATAATGCACTTGCATAATGTTGATTGACTAGCTGATCATTTGTGGAAAAGTGAGTGGAAGGGTTTAGTTTTTCCTATGGGGAAGATTTAACCCGGACAACAAAATCGGAAGCATAAAAAGTTTTCACAATTTTTTTTTTTTTTTTGTTACTCTTTTATGGAAGCAGACGCTTGTGTTTAAAAGAGATGCTGAGTATCGAGATGAACATTATTTATGTGAGTATTCTTATTAATAATTTAAGGAGTTAAGAACATTAAAAATATAAATGTATATCAACAATGTACAGTTTAAAGATTTATAACGTTACATTATTTAATTGACGAATTTCGTTATTTTGATTTTTTTACATTGAAATGTTCTTTGATCGCTTTGAGTAGGGTTTTGTCGTCTTCGATTTTTCTGATATTATCAGGTAGGTTATTAAAGTATTTTTTGCCTAGAAATGTTTAATGATGTTGTGCAAATGAGGTGTTACATTTTTGTTTAAAAAATATATGTTTTTGACGAGTACGTCTTTCAGTAGAAACACTGTGATTTTGTTTTTCTGTTATTATTTGAATTATTATGTTTTTTCGGGTAAGATCATTAAATTTTAGTACTTTAAATTCTTCAAATATAAGTTGAGTTGGATAATCTCTCGGTTTTTTTCAATATTATTTTAACAATCGGACGTTGGACAATTTCAATAGGTAGGAAATTAGTTTTGTATGCGGATCCCCAACTGGTTACACCGTATTGGAGATTCGATTGTACTAATGCGTAGTAGATTGAAGTTAAATTTTCCAATGATAGAAAGTTACGCAGTTTCAGAAAAATATAAATTAATTTCCTTATTTTGTTAATGGTATGGTTGATTTGATCTTTCCAGTTTAGGTTTTTGTCCATTATTATTCCTAAGTATTTAATCTTATTTGTAATTTGTAGTGTGGAACAATTTATTGTACAGTGATTTGTATTATGTTCTTTAAAGTTGTCGTGTATAATTATGTCAAAATTTTGTAGAATATCGTTTGATTTTATTGCGTATGGCAATACATGGATTTTTTCGCTATTTAGGGATAGTAGGTTTATGTCAAACCAGTATTTGAGTATTACTCCTTCCCATGTATTATCACTTGTGTGATAATACATGGGTACTGTATCCAATGAGTACTGTATCGTCCGTATGAGGTTATACTACCTAGAATTAACTATGAGAATATCCCGTTTTCATATAAGATAAATAGTAATGGACCCAGTACCGTTCCTTGTGGGATTCCATATTCAGACGTCTCTTTATCGCTGTATATATTGTTTATTTTGATATACTGTGGGCGATTCTTTAAGTAGCTTTTAACCCAATTTGCGACATTCTCCTTAATGTTCAGATAATCTAATTTTTTCATAAGTTTTGAGTGAGATATGCTGTCAAATGCTTTTCTTAGGTCTATGAAAATGCCTAAACATTTTTTACTCTTATCTAGGCTTTCGTATATGCGTGAAGTAACTTTTGCAATTGCATCTTGGGTGCTGCGCGCTTTTCGGATTCCATATTGGTTATTGTGAAGTATTTTGTTGTTTTCAATAAATTCCATGAGTTGAGATTTCACAATTTTTTCCAATATTAGAGATTAGAGAAATTGGTCGATAGTTGGTAATATTAAGGGTGTGATTAATACATTAATGTCTGCATATAATAGGTAAGTATTCATAAATCCAAAAATGAGGTAAATTTTTTTATTCATTTTAACGTTATTATACGTTTTATGAATAATAATATCTTATTCCACGTTGCGTCAGTGCTCAACGTCAACATAACGGTACATATAACATATATTTTTCTAATAGAATAACGGCGTCATCGCCCTCTCCCTAGCAAGGGCGTGCGGCAGGACCTTTTGGGGAAGGAAAGCGGTCATCCAACCGACATACGGTCACCATATTCCCCAACTAATACTAACTGGAGATTTATATCTGCAGGAAAAAGAATTAATAGTAAATAATTTATAAGATATCTATTAAAAAAATTGTCGTTGGCAAATTTGATAAATATTCACTGTAAACCGTTACTGATCAAATTTTAACTTACGTTGTGTTATCAATACACGTAGTATTCTGATACACAATATAGTAATTTGTGTTTTTGGTTGTTCACTATGAAGTATTTACATAAACAACTAAACTATAAGTACCTGCGTAAACAATGATTGGTCACTTGGCAACACTTCGAAAGTACACCTAGAACAGTTAGTTTACGTTATATAAAAAAGAATGTAGGGAAGCAGTATCAACGAAACAAATATTAAAATAGTATAGTCTATTTTTTACGTACCTAACGATTGTTACTGGACGAATGGACTGTAATTTTTCTAAGAATAATAAACGATCGTGTTTATAACTTAAGATTGGGAAAAGGAGGCCTTTACCTTGTGAATGATGTTCCTACATTCGGAAGTACTGGTGTTTTTTTTAAGGTTTCGTGGGCACTATTAATAGTTTATAGATGTACATCGAAGTACGTTCCACAACATGAACTGTTTTGTGACCACACACGACTATATTTAATGTATATTCACTTATATATGACGACAAGTATTCGAACATAAAAAAAAAAACAAAATACGAGTACACTTGCTGTGGGCTTCTTTTTTCAAAAATCTTCTCTCTTGCTTTTTTCGAAGGACCAATGGAAAAGGCAATTTGGGTTGGAACTGGAATCTTGGAATAATCAAAAAATGTCCAATATTAAACACTAATGATCATTGTAAAAAATGTCTAGTACCCACGTAGGATCATTACATAGCATTAAAAAAAATCCCATTAAAAGTCATGGTAAAAAAATACCAGTACTGTCCGAACACGTGATAGTTTTTTTATTTGTTTTAAAACAATTTAAAACAGTTTTTTTTACAGTTTCAAACTGTTCCCAACCGTCTGGAGCCAGTGAGACTATGGTATCCCCAATTGGGGTTTGTTTTAAGACTGATGGTAGAGGGAAAGGAAAGGAGATGGGGGGAAAAAAGGTGAGGAAGTACCTGAGAGTATCTTCCACTCTAGAACGTGCAGCAAATATACTATGTATCATTTTTAAATAGTAAATTTATTGTAAAATAACATAAAACAATCAAATAAAATTTTCTTGCTCATGACTGGATTTGAACCCGCGACCTCGGGCTTGGAGGCCATCACGGAGATAGTACGAATATATACGAAATATTATATGTACATGTCATCTTCGTACGAAAATAATTGCTCAATTCTCTGTTTATCCATCCCTGTCGTTGTAATTAAAAACACAAATAAATATGTTTTCAAGCACAAAGCTAAATTCCAACATGTGTGGAATCCCTAAATTACTCCAAATTGTAGTAAGTTAGTTTTGTAATTAAAATGCGAAAGGCACTTCTGTTGTTCTAATTTTCCGGACAGCGTACGAAATGTTGAATTATTTAAGCGTTTTAAATTTTAATAACCCCCTAAAGCGGGTGTTAAAAGTTAGCTAACAAGCCAGACAGGTGTGACGGGGCGGCGCGCAGAACGTTCAAAACTTTACAAACTTCTGGAAATAGGGAAAATAGTTAGAAAATATGTGGTCATACCTTCCTATAGACGTGAGGTAAAATAGGTACCTACCTACTGCCATAATTTGTGTAACAATATGTACAAATTCGAATACTACAAATTACAGAAAAGGTTTAAAAAAATCGTTATTGAGCTCTTAAAGTGGGCCCTGTGAAAAACTTTTGTAGATTAGGTACAAGTACACACTAATAGCTTATTCCTGGCTTTGCTCGGTTCGTTCTTTTAATCTTTTTTGGTGACAAAAATGCAATCCACCTTTTTAACTCTAATTTTAACTCAGGAATCACTGGTTAGTAAGTCAGGTATATCTCTCACCACCTAACATAGTAAGTAAATCCATGCAGTTCACTTAAAATTCTAAGTATAGATAAGAGAAACAACCCATCTCCTATCGTATAAAACAGCACGCAAATCATATGTTGCCAACGTCATTAACGCACATGTACAACAGCACTGCAAAACGTATCTGCGCAAAGTGGCGCACACATCAAACGCTTTGCTCCACTGCATCGATAGTCCGTCCAGTTTGGTCATAGTTCGGCAACAGTGGACACGCTTTCACACCATTTTCTTTTATTTCTATTATCTATTATTCAAAGGAACAATTCTCTGCTATTTAAGTCCCCCATCATTGCATAAGCTACATTTTCCTCGTTAAATTATGTTAGTAGGAAGAGCTCAAGGTATTCGTATGTTTGTCATTCTTTTTTAAATGAAAGCATTGTGTTACATTAAGCATTACATTTTTTTATTTGGAAAAAAATTTTTGAATGGAAATTTAGGCTAAAATTGGATTTAATTTGGATCATGAAAGACGCCCACAAGTCACTTTTTGTGTTTATCCTTTGATTTTTTGTCTAATAATTTATTTATGTCTTTAATGGTATGTGTAAAAGTCTTTATTGCTACGTAGTTTGTCTCTAAAGTAAGTTGTTAGTATGTTTTAGTGATTTAAGTTGACCGACAAAAATTAAAGCGTCAGAAAATAATGTGTTTAATGCGAACGTTGTGCGACTATTTTCATTCAAAATTTAAATTTAGATTTTAAGCCAACATATCTAACCAAACTGAATAATTATTTTTTTAATTAGAGGATGTAGCAAAAATCTAGTTCTGATATTTGCTACTTTATTTATTTGTATTTTAACTTATAAAGTATGACCGATTAAAGAAATCTGTGACTAAATGGTAATTATTAATAAATCTTTTATTATGCAAATACAGTGAAATATTAAATTAAAATATGAAATATAAAAAAAAACTATTTTTATGGGTTTTAAATTTAATTTTCAAACGACCATCTACGTTGGAACACAAATTTTTCCTACATACATAAATTTTAATTTCCTACACAAAAAACATAGATTGGGAAAAATAATTTTATAAACAATTAACTCACAAAAAAATTTCAAAGTTGCACCTAAAACTGTGAAAAGTTAAATTCTTTGTTTGCTTATATTTTCTTATTTAAAACACAAATAAATAAAGCAGCATAAATCCGTACTATATATTTGCAATACTTTTTGATTATAAAAATGATTATTTTGTTTTGTTAAGTATTTTGGCCTCAGATTCAAGTTTTGAATGAAGAAGGCCACCTATCTTAAAACTCATCGTATTTAATACCGTAAGCATTTTTTGTATTGTGTAATATTTTTATTACACATAAAGTTTTACCACATGGCTCAATTCCGGATTATTTCGATGCATTTTTAACTCTTGACAGGCCAAGATGCCAAACAAAACTTCTGTTAATAAGTGGGTCTTCCTATGACCTCATTCAATTGTCTGTCTTATGGAATTTTAAACTATATAAATCCCAATTATTCAGTCAATTATTAATGGTGACTTATGTATTTGCGCAGGAATACGTAAAATACTAAAATGAAATGTCAAGTATTTAAGCTAATATAAGGAGGATAGTAATTTAGGGTACTACCTACTCCCCACTTGGCTGCGGGATACTTAAGCTAATCACATTACTAATTTTAGTATCTAAGTTGCTTTATTTAAAATATCCGAATTAGACCAAAATTTCTTTCGTTCTTTTTCCACGGATTCCTTTACACGCATCGCCCTCAAGCTGTGGGTCAAAATCCAGATTAGCTGCAAAATTTCGGGCCATTGCCTAGGGCGCCTAGCGTTGCTAGTGTGCGCTTTGGTGTGGATAAACATTAATGAGTTGTTGCTAACTTTTCTAATTAAACAATAAACGAATGTCCCGCTACAGCTGTAACAAGTTTATTGTTAACGGCACTGGTTGCCTAAACGTGAACTACGACGGTAAAAGTTATCACCTAACTTTAAATAATATATCACCTCATTTCGGAGGCGGTGTTATTGTTGTTGGGAAGCTTTTATTGCGGAACTCCGGAGCTGGATTTAGATCAAATGATGAACCACGCCATTTTCTTTTTATCATGATTATGTTTGCATTGTTTATACTTTACAACAGTTATTTTCCCAATTAACCTTTGTAAATAATGGTTTAATTAGGGAAATTATGTTAGTTTGTAGAATTGTTCTCCAATCCATTTTCTCTTCTACAGAGGAGAAGTAAATATCGTAAACAGTTTTTTGTTTTATTTTAGTACCGCACAGGAGTACCAACTTCTCTCCCGACCGTCTGGAGGCTATGATATTTCCAATTTGGGCTGAAGGTAGCGGGGAGGGGAAGGAGAAGGGGGAGGAGGAAGTTGGGGAAGTGTCAGGCTATTCAGATGTAGTCACCAAATATGGCTAAAGCCATTTCAAGCAGCGCCTCGTTTCAGAATAGTGGTCTTTCACAAGAATTACACTGGAAGTATGTACATCTCTGGAACTTGCCGTAATTATTAAATTGTGATAAAAAACTTATAAATAAAATTGACTTGCGCATTCCGGGATTTTATGAGGTGGTTAATTATTTGTTTGCTATTTTATAAACATTGCTTGGCGCAGGGAATACATTTTGTTAGTGATGCAGTTCGAGTGATCGGAAGCAAAATTGTTATTTTTATTATATCATTATAAAAAACTGTTAGTCACAACTGATTTAATTATTTTGTTTTCTGTTTCTCTTCCGATCTCATTTAATACGTTTAAAATTAAATTTAAACACAAATTCTCCAGACACCATAAATTAATAGTGCTCTATACATTATAATATGAAAGCAATTAGTAATGTTTCTCTTACTTGAAAACAAAACAAACCCACAAGTAAAATCCTACTATCGACTCCTCGCAAAAAAACACCGCGAAAGCAGTGGTAAAAAAGAAGAGAGTGGCACATCATGTTACAAATCGCTATTAGATTATCCTGAGCCCGCAAACACCCCCTTGACCCCAGAATAACTTCTTACACCCGACCGACCCCTCCCCTCTCTCCCCCACCCCAAACTTGGTGGAGTCTTCTTGTTGAAAACTTTACAAGCTTTTTGCTATCGGTTGAAGATTTATTGCTGGTGTAATGGTTTGTTTCTTGATGTTACTAAATATGTTCCGAATTCAAAATGCTTTATGCTAGCGATGCCAAAGGTCATTTTATAGTAGTGACACTGGTGCAGACCCAGTTAAATAATTATCTGTTCAAATACTATACTTTTTTTAAGAAAGAAAAACATTTCTTGGTTACGAATAACCCGACAATATTTGAAATCTCCTACTACCACTACAGTAAGCGGAAAATTTTACTTTTGTCGTGATGGATGACCATGATATATATACTGTGACTAGCCGAGGAAATGAACTCACGACACATGGGTAGGACCCAGGCACATTGCAACCTCAGCCACTGACCGGTAGTATAGGTAGGTACTTTATAGCTTGCCTGATTGTATTCAAACAAACAGTTTCATTTTTGAGAATTACAATTATTCAAAGCAAAGTTGAGTTATTTCTCGAGTTTATTGAACGAAGATACAGACACACAACATAAATTAGTATTTTTAATCTGCTGTATACCAAACCAATACACTTGACGATTTACCAACAAGACGGATGTCAAGAATAACGATCACACGCGTATGCTGGGATCAAACTAATAACATTATATTGTACCAATAACTTTGTGGATAATGTGCTAATTATAAATTTAAACAAAATAACTTTGTTTGGACAACAATTTATTGAGTATATAACTTAATATACAAACCAACCGGTTTCTGTTCTGCCTGAAACTTCGTCAGGTTGTCATAAAAACATACTAAAATTATTGCAGTGCATAGTAAACATAGGAGAGGGATCATCAAATTTGGTGGGGAGGTAGGTAAATGAGAGAGTGTAATCAAGAGTGTGTGTAGGGTAGAGGAACATGTTTAAATTATATTATATATTCGATAAATCTAATTGTATACTTAACTTTTTGTGTGCCAACATATCATACTTCAGGATATTTTCAAAAAATTATTTCTCACAAAATAACTAGCTGTTCTGGTGGAACTACTTATACTAGGTTATATACTATTTGTATGAATATATAAATACATTATTTGGTAAGACGATACAATCCACAAAACCATCGTTTTGCAAGAATCAAGTAAATATTAAGAAAGTAGACAGTTTTTTTAAATATTTTTTTTTAAGTTTTCGCACGGCAAAATTTACTGTCGGTGATCAATAAGTTAATATTTTTTAGATATATATTTTATTTATATAGCTTCTAGATTATTCAGGCGTAGACGTTTCTGGTGAAGATTTCTTTAAAAATTGATTTTTATCAATTAAATGTGATGCTAATTCTGAAAAACTTACAGTGTATAGTAGGGTGTCCCAAAAAAATTAAAGTTGTTATTTTTTAACGCATACCCTCTAATTTTGTTTTAATAATAACAAAACACTTATAAAAAAATTTTCGTTTACTTTGGACAACTGCAACCTGTGCCGACTTGCATCGAAAAATGTCAGTACTTGTTCATTAAGACGCCAGCGAGCAAACGTGTTGATGAGCTTGTAGTAACTTGCTATTTTGTTAGTAAACGAAAATCACTCGTTCAGGCAAGATGTTATTAGATTTACGCACTTCTAAAAAGAGTATATTTTTAATAGGAGTCGTAAAACACCAAATATCGGGTTCTAAACTGCCATCTAATGGACAAGTTCTTGATGTTTTGTTCTACAATATCCGGAAAGTGAATTTAACTGTCAATATATACCAAATCTATATTTGGTATATTATTTGGTACATGGCTATCCATAGTTGGTTTTTTAAAGCTGTGTTTGAAGTAAAAATCAGTCAAGCGACTACAAGCCCTGACATACTACTCTTCAAAAAGTTTCGAGATAACTGTAAAAATATTGATCCCGATAAAATTCAGTGCTACAGAGAAAATCTCACATTGCACCTAACCGCTTCCGAAATCAATGATTTGCTTGACTTTTACCGTACTGCATCGACAACAAAAATACTTTTAGATGACTATTGAGAGTTTTTAGAGCTCTGTGTGATAGTTTTAGGAGGAGATACAGCGAGAAAATTTAAGATTCGGCCTCCAGGTGCTCGATGTTTGGCAAAGGCGCTTTATTCCTTGAAAATATCATTAATTTGTGCGCAATTTAAAATTACCGGTAAGGATAAGGCGGCACTTTTAGACGTTTGCCTGTTCATAGTAACATCCTATGTCAAGCCATGGTTACAATGTATTATAGCAGTTAAAGCACCTTACCAGGACTTGTGCTTTTTGAAATCGCTGAAGGCTTAAGAAAAAATTGATGAAAACATCTCAATGGCAGCTTTATTTCTGTTCAGTAAGCAGTTATGGTATTTGACTGATGAAGGATCTATTTTATCGCTGTTTGACGACGCTGTGGATCAAACAACTAAAATAAAAATGCTCGAAATATCAAAAAAAATAATTTATCAACCCATGACAAACGTTACATCCCATCGAAGGAAGATCTTGATGGTAAATTGTATGGTAAGTTTATTAAGTAGTTTAAATTATGTTTTGTATTGAGGTTTTTGTTCATATCATAATTTAGTGACTTTTGTTTCAGAGAAAAATATTTACGACTTCATTTCAGTTAAGAGCAAGTATTTGTTTGATCGTCTGAACACAGATGCCAGTTTTCTTAACGAATTCTCTACGATGTGGTCAAATAATGCTTCGTATCAAGAAGTCAGAAAGAAGGTGTCGCCGCTGAGGATAGTGAATGATACAGCTGAAAGAACTGTTAAGTTAATGCAAGATTTTCATGGCTTAATCTCACGGTCAAAGAGGAACAAAAATATTTTTTGTTACGATGCGTTCAGGAACACCGGAAGATTTATCCTCACTGTAAAAAACAAACTATGAAGAAAAAATTTAATCAATAAACCATTTTTAAATATAAAATACTACATAATTGATCACTAGATCACTAGACCAAAATTCCTACCACACTTCATTGAGTTCTGATATTGCTCCGCAATGTTTCGACATCCATTCTGATGTTTTTATGCCTTCTGATGTTTTTCAACCTAAGATTTATGGTTATGCGCCCCTGAAGCCTGTCTGCTCATAAGGTACATCACTACTGTAAAGCGTATCACATTTGTACGTCGCACTCTGTGTGAAACTTGGTACCTACTACGGTAATGATTTATAATAAATACATAACACAATATGGCGCACGAAGTAATGCACCAATTTCACCAAAGTAGCACTAAATCAGGTACTATGTATTTATATTCATAGTTTATGTTTCATAGTTTATATTTCTATCTATATATATAGTTATTGTTTTTACATTTTAGCAGTAGTTCAAGAAATGAGCGCGGTGTATATTCGTATTGTCGTATAATATAATTTGTTCTGAATTCATGTTTTAATTCAGTGAAAACAATCATACACATAATTTATTACACATTCTAGTTACAACGCTTACCTCATACTCTGTAAATTTTAATATTTTATGTTACCAGGTTAATTCGGTAAATCTGATTATAATATATGCTACCAGATTAATTTTTTCTACTTCTCACAAAACAATGTATGTGTACTTATATTTATTATATATATTTTCTTTATTACACAACTTAGTTTCAGAGAAAAATGAAACTTTTTTTTTTTGGTTTTTGTTATGTAATTATGTACATTTCAGTAATAATATGAACTAAACATGTCAATTTGTCTGTCCTAGAACGGGAAACTTTCCTAGTTGGACAGGCAAAGCATCCAATATGTAATATGTACTTTCTTTTGATAAATAAATAAATAAATAAATAAATAAATAAATAAAAATTGAACATTTGTGCATTTTAAAATTTTATTTATCCGACAAAAATGAAAGTTGAAAATCCTTCCATATTGACTCTGTACCATATGTTTGGCATCAAGTCGGCACGGGTTGCCGGTGTTTAATCAAAATAATATTTATTATATAAGTTATTGAGATCAAATGGAATAAAATAAGAGGGTATGCGTATTTAAATTCATGAAAAAAAAATTCTTCCTTATGTCCTGGGACACCCTAGACTGTATAGGCACGTCATGTGTTCAATCACCCTCATTTCAATATTTCTCTCAGTTTTATGTACGTAAAATTCTGTGGAATCATTACATTTAAGCTTGCAGATGCCATCAAGTTATTTTCTTTATCTTTTGAATTTCAAACAAATTTGTACAGAGCTTTCTAAAATTCTACCCCAACTATAGTTTTGATTGACTCTGATGTTGGGTATACTAGTATAATAAAAAAAGAATACAGAAAATGTCTTGTGGACGTATTTCGTGATCAAAGTATTTGGCGAATCGAGCCGTAAATTTTCAATACAAAACGGTGTTTCACCATGATTATGAATTTCAAATAGGATGGAGATCTACGATCTCAAGCAAGTGTAAGTGATGCAGAGCGCGTGCTAAATGGGATAAATAGAATATATTCCTCCAACTAAATTTGGAATGGAAAACACTTCTTGTTGTTCTTTTGAATTTATGGATATACAATTATAAATTCATTTATCGGTAGATGTGAATCGATTCATTTCTACTAATAAATTTCTGATTTATGATAAACGAGAGTATTTGGAGAAAAATTTTCATGCAAAATAACAGTTACATGTTGATTGTGCAACGAACTCGATAAAGTTGAAAATATAAAATATTTATGTTTTACTATTGATACAAATCTAAACATGAAATAAAAAATAAATAAAACCACTTCTAAATTAAGATATTTTAGATATCTTTTTTATGGACTTAAAGAAATACTCAATATTTATAAATTGAAAATGATCTATTTTTCTCTTGTGTAATCTTCAATCGTTTATGGCATTATAGGATGGGGTGGTGCACTTGATGCATTTATTAAACCTATACAGATACAAAAATATCATTTCCGATTATTATACAAAGAAACTAATATATTTAATATTCTCAAATTATTTATCCTGCAAACCACGAAATGTGTATTTAATAACGAAAATTATTTTGAAAAAAATTAAAATAGAATAAGCAATAGGACATCATTTTACACCCCCCAAATCAAAACCAAATTAATGCAAAAACATTTTTATTGGTGTGCATACATTTTTTCTTCTACCAAAACAAATGCAGTGCCTTTGTGGGTGTTTTATTAAATTTAACTTTGGGTCTTTATATTAAACACTTGTCACTGTTTAATTATTTTATTTAGTTTTGATATACAGGAGACATTAAGATATGCGAGCTTGCTGGCTGACTATACACACACTGATTTTTAATAGACGACAAGAATAATAGTGATGGCATTAACATGGTGATGTGACAGTGGGTTCCCTTAGCTTACATAATCTTCCACAGCTAAAACTTAGCAGATTGACTCGTTATCGATTACAATGCATTCTATCAATTTTGGTGACAATAACTCACACACAAGTGGATATATACCCATTTCTCTGAAATCGGATGACCGCAGTTAATATACGAAAGAAATTTCAATCCTACCCGATAGGCATTTGGTGAGGTTGGTAGTGTTTTCCACTCCAGTTTCTGAGCTGGAAGGTTTAATCCTCAGTCAAATCATTTTTTAAAGACATTTAAAAAAATATGTATTATAAAGAAAAAACTTTTAAATTTTTAGTGCTGATTTTTTCCTACTTACGTTTGCATTTTTAGTAATCAGTTTATTTTATAATAACTCCTTGACACTCTGACCACCCTATTTTTCAGACATTTTTTTTATATGCCTTTAAATCCTTAAAACAACACATTTTAAACCGTATCACATAGCTCTCACCCCATGCAAATGATCGCTCACCACACCAGCGCCACCTGTTTCGAACTTTCAGATTACCTGCCATTAAAAACGTGTCATCTCATCGTGTCGATGATTTCTCTATCCTATCCTAAAAATATTTAAAATTCAAAGTGAAGTGAGATAATTTTGTTATAATGATGATTAATTATTACTGTAGCATGGAGCATGTCAATTATACCTCAACGAATCTTGCATCCCATCCACCCACCCCACACCCCCCTTACAGTTGCGGTCATTTCATCAGCTGGAGCCGTCATTGGGTTGCCAGTTACAACTGTCCGCTGCGGTCTGCATATTACAATAATATGATATCTAATCTCAGTCAGGTAAGGTAAATATAATTGTTGTGTACTGATCGATTGGTATTCGATGAATGGACTGTATCACAAGGAAAATAGGAGTGGGAAAAGGAGGCCTTTACCTCGTGAATTACCTCGTTTTATTGGGAATTTCTAATGTTGTTCTTGAATGTTCTATGAGCACTATAGTTTATAGATGTACATCTAGTGTTGTTTCACAACACGAACGGTTATTGTATCACACACGACAATAGTTTACTATTTATTCAATGTATGGTGATTGGGGCTGATATGTACTGTTTTACGATAATTATAACGAGGGGGCAGCAACTATATGCAGCATTGACGAAATAAACATAAAAAACAAATGACACTTGCTTTGGGCTTATATTTCTCAAAATCTTCTTCCTTGCTTTCTTCGAAGGTAAGACCTTTCGGAAATGGAACAAAACAAGGAGGAGGGCAATTTAGGTAGGAACTGGATTGTTGGGATATTTATAAAAGTATTTCAATATAAATCATAGTATTTATATTGAAATATAAATCATAGTGGGTTTCACTGGCACAGTTAAAAAAAAATTTATTGACACAATTACTTTATTTTCCCATATTGATAATGTGGGCCTCCCTGGTACTGACAAGAACGTCCTCCCCTCATATCTTAATCATTGAAGAAGTTGATAATAATAAATCTAAACGAAACATGAAACAGAACAAGACACAGAAAATTAAAAAAGGTGACGGTCGCAACTGGGGATCGAAACTAGGACCTCTGACTTGCTAAGACAACACTTTAACCACTGAACTATAAAGACCTGATTATTTTCGGTAAATTTTAACTATCTCACATTTCAATCTAAGAATTACCAACATTATCTCAATTTAAATGCCACGGTTTTCTACATTCCCACATTTCAGTAGTATCTTTTTTATTGTTACCAAGTTTAATTATTTATTTTTTAAAGAACAGTTTAATCATAGACATGATGCTATGTAATTATTATTGCGATAGACAGCTGTTTGGCTTTCTTTTTTCCTTTCCATATATATTTTCAATTAATATTGTTTAAATTCAAATATCGTGATTAAAACCTAAAGCGTAACATTGTAGCGTTTTTCTTTTCAAATCTGAAAAATACTTACGATTCAAGATGACCTCCCCAATCTTTTTTCTCAGAACATCAGAAGCGCTACAAAAATATTCAAAGGACGGCATAATCAAAACACGGTTAAGAGTTGTAGTACGTGTAACAAAGGGGTAATACCGACAAATAAATACGTCCATACTAAGGGGTGTTTAACCGAGTCATCAAATACAACAAAGCTTTTATATTTTATTTTTCAAAAAAACACTCCCCTTTTGTAGTTAACTCTTGCTTTGACGCGTACCTAGTACTTATATTTGAAATATTATCCGTCTTAGCGCTGACTGCCAACTTTATGTGCATCCCTTATTTTATTGAGTGAAGGTAAATAGTGAGGTATTTAAATTAAACATATTTTACCTTATTTCTGAAACTTTCTGAAATATGTTTTAATTGTTCATTAATTTCAAAATGACCTTCACGGAAAAAAATGAGTATTTTTCTAATTTATTCTGAATCTTTTTAAATTATTGGTAATCTGATTAACATTTAGTAAAATCGTAACATACCAGAGTACGTGTTCATGCACCTTCGTTTGTCTTCATAATATGTAATGACGAAATGCGAAAATGATAGGATTTTTATGTTCCGATATCGTGACAATAAATTGGTATTTTACTAAAAGCTTATTAGGAAACCTATCAATTCATTCATGAAATGCCTACAATCTCGTTTTAAACCGTAATACGAATGATTTGAAGAGATTCTACATAAATAATCAAGTTTCCTACGTGTACTGCGATTAATATATAATAGCAAAATGCGAAAATCTAAGGATATTTATGTACAAGTGTTCTGACATGGTGATAATAAATACGTATTTTACTAAAATTTTATCAGGAAACTTATCAATTCATTCGTTAAGGCATGCAATCTCGTATTAGCCGGATTACGAATAATGCAAACAGATTCTTAGTAAATTATCAATTTTCTCCTTATACCGTGATTGAAAAATTACAAAAATTGAAAAGATAACGTAAAATTTTGGATCGTATATTTTATTGTGAGTGTTTATTTAAAGATATTTTAAAATATTTTGCAAAATGACTACCTCAACACAGGCTAGCCTACTATTTCTTGGAAAATGAATGCCTCAACACAAGCTAGGCTTCTATTTCTTGCAAAATGACTGCCTCAACACAGGCTTGCCCACTATTTCTTGAAAAATGACGGCCTCAACACAGACTAGCCTAATATTTATTGCAAAATGACTGCATCAAAAAAGGCTACCCTACTATTTCTCATAACCCGCATTTTCGATTTCTATTCTACCGTTTATGTATTATTTTCCACTGTCAATGTTATACATTAATCTAATTTTTAAACCGTTCTACACTGTATTTATCGGTGGCTGGATAAATCATCAAAATGATAATTCATCACATCTTTAAAAACTTATATAAAGTCATGGAAAGTGATGAAACAAAAAATTTATTAACTGTGTTATGTAGGTTAGGTTAGGTTAGGTTTAAATTTTTTTTTTCATCGTTTCTAATGACTTTATATCATTTTTTAAAGGTGTTTTGAATTGTCACTGTGTTGAGTTATCATGAAACCGTATTTATCATATATTTTTAATTACCAATGCTAGTTCTTACGATTGAGATGTACCTACAATATAACTATCCTGTCTGTACCCCATCTGTCCTAAGTCTGTATATTTATGCAGATAGAGAAAAAAATGCGCGTGTTACGTTTACGTCCAACAGATTGCGTTGTTTTTTAACAAAAAATACGTTTTACCTGTCACAGATGACATCTGTATAATAACTAAAAACATGTTCGAATGCAACGTTGTGTCAAAATTTCAAATGAATTTCTTCTGATTTACAAACACAGTGAGTGTACATTATTGTGTACCGGTCGGTGGCCGAGTAGACATAGCGTTTAGATTTCACCCAGGCGTAGTGTGTTCAATTCCTCGGCTGGCTAAGTCCTCCATCACAACACAAGCAAAATTTTCCGCTTACTGTGGTGGTAGTAGGAGTTTTTCAAATATTGTCAGGTTATTCGTAACCCGGGAATGTTTGTCTTTCTTTATAAAAAAAAATAAAATAAAATAAAATAAATAAAAAAATAAAAATTATAAAAAAATAAAATAAAATGTAAAAGGCAAGATGTGAAAGAGAATATAAAACGCCTAACCTAAAATATTGATAGTCATAAACAATAATCATCCCCGTAGTTCAGTACTTACTTTGTATCACATATTTGATTGTTTTCAATGAAGTGCCTCTCTAAAAAAATGTCATATTTTGTATCAAGTTGTATCTAGAAATGCCTCTAGAAAAAGATTTTGTCCTTTTTAGTCGGGAATTCACTCCAATTGATCCTATTTAAATAATAATAAAATATAAATACATCTCCCATTTCTCCACCTATTGAAACTTTATTTAAAATCACCCTTAAATAGAGAAAGACAAATAATACGTTGTGGAAAAAAACCTTTGCTACGAACAAGCATAAAACTGACTTTAAACTAACCTGATGATAATTTTAAGTAGATAGAATATATTATGTCCTCCAAACTGTAACACCCTATACATTCTATATATAACAGCCGATCTTACCGTCACCGCTGTAACCATAATGTGGATGGATGTATAGTGTATATCAAAGGTTCCCAATCGGTCGATCGCAAATAAAAATTTGGTCCATCCCAATAAATACAATTGCGACTTTAAAAATAATAATGACTTCCATACATATTTTAAATTTACAACCATGAGATATAAATAAAATTTCCTGGTCATGAGATAAATACAGTTGTGTTAGATTCATGCTTATCTGTTAATGATTCGGTTTAAAGTTAAAGTTTTGTAGAAAAAAATGTAGCAGCAAAAATTCTAATAAGATCCTATTAGAAGTTGATCCCCGTGAAAATTAGGGCAAAAAGTAGCTTGCAACCTCAAAAGGTTGGGAAACCTTGGTGTATAGGTTCAGGATGTGTGTGTTGGTAGTGTGGCGGGCGGCCGCTGCAATCAATCACGTGTCGGCACCTGCTTGTGACATCTTCATGCAGATTCATCCCTTACCCGCAGCCCGGCCCTAGCTACCCGCAGCCCTGGCCTCGCTGGCTACCCTTTCACTCAGTCGTGGTACCTGCCAACAAACTGCTAAACCTGCGAGGGTTGCCAATTTTTTATCCATCGTTTTTTTTTAATTTGGATTATTTTTTAAAAATCAATCACACGCTGGCCTTAAGACAACTATTTTACCATAATAACTATTTCACAATGTCATTTTTGGCTCTTGGAAGCTCCACGACACAATAATACTAGATTACCCAATCCAACTGACCGGTCAGTTTTATAAGACTTCTGTGTGATTTTTTTGGGAATACCGAACAAGAGTTCCAAGTGCACGGAATCAGTGGAACTGTGAGATTATCGTAGTAGGTGGTGTAGCTGAAGGGAATAAGAGGGGGAGAAGATGAGAAAGAGAAAGATCAAAAAGAACCTGCCGATTCACATTTGGTAGCTAAATATTGCTGAAGCTATTATAACAATTTTTAGATTATGAATAGAGGTCTTTCACAAGGGCTATGTTAATCTGTGCTTCAAATTTACCCTAATGTTCCTGTATTTTGAATGACGTGGAATATAACACATATGATATGTGTAGAAAATAAAATTTATCTTGACTTCTGGATTCGTAGCCAAGGATCTTACGGGGGTTGTCACTTACTATTTTCGAAGGGTTTGGAATCTCTTGAAATAGATTCCTACAATAATGCTCCTCTAAGCTAGCTTTAATCTAGAAATCAAATTGTGTGCAATTTCGCTTCATAAATCATAAAATTATGAAACACGTGCCTTTTATATTACTAGTTTAAATATTTGATAGTAAACACACTGTAAATTTAACAGTTAATTTTTGACTGTAACATTATTAAATAACTCATTTAATTAGCCAGTTAGCAGAGAAATATTTTCGGGTCTAACTAGTGAGCTAACCTAACCTAACCTTACTGGCAAGCTAGTCTATTTACTAATAAAATATTTTAAAAAAAAATATATATATATAAGGTGAACCTAGTTAAAAAAAATTGTATCTAAAATATAAGATATATTGAACAATAAATGAAAATACATAGAAGATAACAATAAGGTTATCGGTATCAATCAGTCCGCTCACTTTTCGCAAAGGGGCTTTGGTATTCGCAATGGTGTTGATAAATTAATTAATTTTACTGAAAACTCATTTTGATCTTTCAAAATTACAATGAAGAAAAGCGTTTTTTTTTCTTTAAAGAAGTGACAAGTGGCAACCCTAACAGCCTCGTTACTCCCGCCCCTCGGGATTTGGCTCAAGGTGTCTCAGAATGGACTGTGATAAGTTTATGTGGCAAGAAGAGTTATGATGCGGGACTGAGGGACGCTGCCTTTCAAAAATGTGTCATATTGAACAATATCATTTACTTTACCTTACTTTACTATATTATTTCACTGTATGTCCTGCTGCTAACGAGCGTGTCACGCAGTTCAACCTGTAAGCCATTCATTATTTTTTTCTATGGAGATTATACACCCAAAAATTTCGCAATTTTGCATGGTCGCAATTCAAGTCTTCCAGTAAGGTTCAAAAAGCTAACAAATTTACACAATGAGATCGTCTTGCTTCCTATCGATTGCTAAAAATAACTTCATCGATGTCACATAAATCGTTTGCTTACCACTCAAAGATACGGTTCCACGATAATTCATCACAATATAACGCGTGATAGCTGTTTCGCCTTTTGAAGGCATTAGAAAACTGTGGTTAAAGCACTTTATATTATATTACTTCTGTATACTCACAAATGCAAATCAATAGCAATTCAATACATATTTCAAAAGTGAAATAAAGCCATTAAAAGCGATGACAAAAAACTAACCGGTAACCCTAACCCATCTAACTAAGCTAACTTACTAATCATCACGGCGTTTCCCCGCAGAGAAAAACGGACGGCCAAACCAATCGGTTTTTCACACACTCCTTGCCTCATTCACATTCATACATCGTCTTATACGTACTCATCTACTATCCTGACTCTTGACATGGCCCGACGCAAGTATCTGATACACTTGATCGTGCCATGTTTTCTTCGGTGTCCCCGACTTCTGCTACCATTTACATTTGTGTCATATATTCTCATTACACTCCTTTCTTTGCCCAATCGCTCTACATGCCCAAACCATCTTAGCGTCGCAATCTTAATTTATGTAACTCATTAATATTCTTTGCGGATCTCCACATTGTTCGCACGATCAGTCTACTTTCGTCCTTTGCTTCTTTAACCCTTATCTACGTAACCTATTTAACCTAGTTTTTGTTTACTTTTAAAGGCTTTATGTCACTATTTAAAGCTTCGTTGACGTGTCATTGTGTTGAGTTGTCCGGTTACCCAAAAATACTTATTAACATTCTAGCATACTAGGGAGAAAAGCACAATTTCAGCGTTTGTTAAAATTAACGGCTTCAAGGGCAGAGATATAAAAAAATTAATTAATCATCAAAAACGCTAAAATAACTTTATTTACCCAGCGGTTATTCATAAAACAAATAATCAATTTGGGAATTTGAAATTCGTCGGTTCAACGTCTAACAAAATTGCTAAAGTTCTCAAAAATTTTGAGGTAAATATTGCCTTACTACTCAAATAATATTTTTGGATCATCTCTATATAAAAGATGATCCAAAGATCTATATATATATATATATATATATATATATATATATAGAGTAATATATAGAATATATAGAGTACCATAACCAAAAAAATAACGGCATTTATAAACTCCGGGTGATGAATGCAACGCGATACATGTTGGACAAACTGACCTGTCCTTTAACACTAGATTTAAATTACAAATGAGATAATTTCAAAATAAATAAAAAAAACAAATTTCCAAAGGTCTCCTAGATAAAAATGACTCACTGCGAAAAACGAAAAGCCTACTCCGATACATATACAAAATAGAGGCAGTAAACTAAATCTCTCAGAGCATTCTAATACATCAGTTTTACAATGCCTTCAGCACACGTAGATATAAGGTTTTTTACGTTTTTTATAAGTTGAATAATAATATTATTGTACGAATATATAAAATAAAAACTGAAAATTAAATTCTACAAATTAATCTTGATTAAAATAAACAGCTTTTAGAGCAGTCTGAAATTAATAAACATGGTTAGTTAGTTAGGTTAGGATTACAGGTTAGTTTTTTGTTATTGCTTTTAATGACTTTGTAACGATACTACGCGAATATTCTGGAACGATCGTTAGTGCAAAACGCATTGTAGCGGGAACACTCTAGATGAAATGCGAGCGTTCGGCGTTTCTACCTTCAGGTCTGAAATGTTCTCGATGCACCCGGGCGGCTTTATAATGAGGCGCGTCGAGATGTACTTAGTCATTAATTAGCAGTTTTACGAGTGACCAACATGCGAGCACTGCGACTGCTTGCTACATACTGAAGCGTCCGATCACCAACTGCCGTTGCTTTACCGCGCCGCTACAGGACCTTATCTACCTACCCGCCTCTGCACGGACTATAAATTATTATGGACTCCTCGGGACCACATCAGCGCCCTGGCTCCGGCTATCATCCCTGGCCAGAGCTCCTCGTCGTCATCGGTCCGGAGTCATCTCCCAACTGCGCATTTCTACTGACTCAAAATAAACGCTGTGACACAACAATCATCATCTTTCATTGTCTCCTTACCAGATCCACAAAACTTTATATATTTTTTTAAATATGTGTTGAATTGCCATTGATTTTCATTTGTGAGTAACTAACTATACAGAAGTAATATAATATTAATAATCACCTTATTAATCTCAGTCTGACCAAAGACATATTTCCCAAAATTATAAAAAATCTCTAATATCGCCTATCTTTAAAACTGGTGACCCACAAAATATATATCTCTATTATCGAAAAAAAAAACAGTGTGTGGCAAGCCTACGCACGACGGAAGTGAAACTTTTAGTATTCTTCTCTCTCTCTTTTCATTTCATTCTCTCTTTTTTTCTGTCTATTGTCATATTTATAAGTAGCATGTGATAAAAAAAAAATTAAAAGTTATAAAAATATGGGATTCGAACCCGGGTCCTGCATAACGAGTGTCGAACGCTCTGCCTCTAGACCGCGGTTATTACGTATTCGACCAAAATATCATATAGTCAAAATATCTAAAAGTCGCAGCACGAGAGCATTTTATCACTTTAAAAAAATATATTATTAAAAAAATCACAAAAGAAAAAAAAAATAGTTTAAGCGGGGATCGAACCTCGGTTCTTCACGACGAGAGTCGCGCGCTCTGCCTCTAGACCGCGAAGCTGAGTTTGGAAAGTGACCTAAAAAAGGTATATAATATTGGCTAGGCTCCTATAGCGAAATGATCACGGTTTTTCATGACGGTCATGAGTTGGTTTTACTCCTGTCCTCGAAATTGCATAACGCGCGTAAAGAAGTTTCACTTCAATAGCAAAAAAATTTGAAAAAATTGTGAAAAAACAATTTGTAGATTTTCTGGAGGAAAATAAAATAATACACCGCAATCAATACGGCTTCATAAAAAGAAAAAACACCCAAGATGCAATAGCAAATGTGGCATCACTTATATACTCAGCATTCGATGAAGGCAATAAATGCGCAGGAATCTTTATAGACCTAAGAAAGGCTTTTGATAGTATCTCTCATATAAAGCTTATTAAAAAACTAAAATCTAATAACATCAACGATAAAACCGCCCAGTGGATAGAAAGTTATTTGACAAATCGCCCATAATACGTTAAAATTAATGACACGACTAGCGACCAAGAAACGTCAAATTTTGTTATCCCACAAGGCACAGTTCTGGGACCGGTACTTTTCATTTTATATGTAAATGACATGTTTGTTCAACCATTACATGGAAAAATTGTCTCTTATGCTGATGATACAATCCTTATAGTAAAAGAAAAAAACATGGTAAAAATATTAATTTTAAAGCCACAGAAGATATAAATAATCTAAAAATATGGTTTGACGATAACCTTCTGTCGTTAAATAGTAAAAAAAAAATTTGTCATCCCCTTTGAAATAAATACCAACAGTATACCTCCAAATCTTCACATAATCCTACATGATCATTATTATTATCATTCATCATTCTCTCACACAACCTAAAATGGAAAGATCACATCTGCCATACAATAAAGAAAATTAGGAAATTAATTTATATATTCTTACGAATCAGAAATTTCTTATCAATGAAAAATCTATTCTCAATATATTATGCATAAGTAGAGTCTGTTCTGCAATATGCCACTATCAGTTGGGAAGCAGCTTACAAAACTAGCCTGACCCCCATAGAAATTGTTCAAAAATTCATAATAAAAATAATACTAAAAATACCTCCAGACTTTCCCACTGAACGCGTATTCGAAGAATTCAAAGTTTCTACATTTAAACACTTATGAAAAAACAATTATTCAAATTATAAAAGAAAAATATAAATACTCATTCATAGCTGAAATCGAACCAGACTTAAATATATATTTGCCTGCCCTAAACTACACACTTCTTCTCCCAGCACCATTATACCCACCAAGAAAACATTTATTTAATAAATTACCAGAAGAAATTAGAAGCATTAATGATAAAAACAAATATTGAACTATTTAAAAATCGTTAGCAAAAAAACTGATTCCCCTAGTTTCACTTGAAAATCTCACAAATTATCCTACTATACTCTATTTATCCTCCTTAATATATATATTTTTTCTTCCTTCCACATACAATAATTTGTACGGATTTTAATTTTGTAATTTTTTTAACTTTACAATATTTTTTCGCAAATGTACACTCCTCTTCCATGCACAAACAAATGATTTTAATGGAAGTGTAGTATAAATTAAAACAGTATGACTTGTAAACATTGTATATTTATTGTAGAAAACAGAAATAATAAACAAATACAAACACAAAAATATAAATAGATCGTCTGAACGTGCCTTTACCACAGTTTTCTAATGCCTTCAAAAAGCGAAACAGCTGTCCCGCGTTACATTAACTTCACCGCAGAACGTGTTCACAAATAAATAAAAAACTTTAAATCAAAATAGTTGAAATTGATAAAAATAATAATTATAATAAATTGAGAAAACAATGTTGAAAATAATTGCTTAAAAAAAGTTTTTAAAACATTATTGATATTAAAACGTTATCATAACCCATTGACTTCAGATAGATGTTCAATCTACATACCATTCAAATGTTGGTTTTTGGGTAATATTCTAACTTTTTAAATAAAAAATACTTGCTAATAATTGTACTCACGTATCATTCAAACACATAACCAAAGACATTGATAAATTTTAGTTAACCTAATAAATGAATTCGGAGAACGGTATATTGACTGAACAATCTTTAACCAAAGCCTCCCCTGTGTGAAAAACAAAACCACAGCCTGAAAGTTTCCGGAAAACTCCAAATTCAGATTCCACATTTTTTCAACATTTCTAAACTCCGTACAGTTGATTAATATTACACAAGATTGATCTCTGTTGAGGGGATAAGTGTTTAGCCTCTAGGGAAGCTATGTAAACCACGACGAGTTTTTACATGTAAATCTTTTGGTAGTACAATCCACAAGTAATTCGTTACAACAGTTTCATCTTAGAAATATATTTTTTTAAATGTCCGACACGGGACGCTTGGCATATGTAAAGGAAGTTAAAATGTAGGTTAACAAGTCTAAAATAAAACTAATATTTAATTATTATTAAATTATATTAAAATATATATTACAAATTAAAAATACGACATCATTTAGAAAAGATGCATTACCAACGTTAGTAAGAATAGAAGCAAATATACCGCACAGACTTTTGGCGGCCGGGTGCAAAGAGCCGACGAGTCACGAGGCTGGCCGAATGAAGCGTCGTTCTGTGCAAGAGCGTCGCGTCGTCCCGTCTTACCACGCAAAAGTCGGTTTTAAGCCCCCATTACACGAGTCAGTATTCGCATCAATATTACAATACTGATGAGAATTCCGACTCGTGTATTGGCAAATACTAATGTCCTGACAACCTTACTGTATGCGCATCTAGATATTTGAATCGGCCTATATGTAGTGCTCCGACACATCCATCGCAACTAGCTAAGCTGGACAGCGCGCCCTTGAGGTGATAACTCACAAAAGCGGCGCTATAAAAATTGTCCAATATTATTTTTTTTTTTTTATGCTTCCGATTTTGTTGTCCGGGTTAAATCTTCCCCATAGGAAAAACTAAACCCTTCCACTCACTTTTCCACAAATGATCAGCTAGTCAATCAACACTATGCAAGTGCATTCTATAAGTAAAATAAATACAAAACAATACAAGAACAACAACACGTCAACTCACCAGAGATCAAATGGGAAAAAAAATTCCTCCAGACTCCAGATATTTTCATATCAGAGGGTTCGGCTCGGTAGAACTTCTAACAGGACCTATAAATCCTACTGACAACATAAATATTTAAAAAATCTTTCGTTATCCTACATGTATTCAAAATGACCGACTTTTGCATCTTTATATATAAATTTTTAGATAGATCTAATACGCCTAAATTTTTAATGAGAGAGCTAGGTATAATGCCAGTAGCCGAAATAACGAATGGTAATATTTTTATAGTCTGAGAATGCCAAATTCTTTTTATTTCGTTTCCTAAATCTGTGTATTTTCTTATTTTTTCATTAAAAGATTTTTGAATGTTACAGGAATTTGGAATAGCGACATCAATGATATAAGATATTTTTTTAATTTTGTCATGTAAAACTATATCGGGTCTATTATGACTAATCGTTCGGTCTGTTAGTATAGTTTTATCATATTATATTTTATAAAATTCGTTTTCTAAAAATGAATTTGGTTCGTATTCATAATATGGTACTATATTACGGCAGTCAATCAAGTTATGTTTAATTACCAAATTTTGGTGAATTATTTTTAAAACTTGATTGTGCCTAAATGTATACTCGGACGGTGCTAATATAGAACATCCCGATATAATATGTTGTATAGTTTCCGGAAAAGCCAAACATTTTCTACACAAATCATCAATTTGATTTGTATAAATTATTATTATTATTATGTCGCACCTCCGCCGCTAAAGGAAAACTTACTAGCGACGTTTATAGAGGCGTATAAAACACGTGATCTGCTGTAGAATACGACTGACTACAAAAATACGCTCAGGAGAAATCGGGCCTTGGACAAATTAAAGGCAATATTCTAATATTTTGCGGGAAGATGTCAACAAGAAAATTAATACATTGCGATGTAATTATAGGAAGGAACTTTAAAAAATAATAATTTCTTCACTTGGTTTATTGCTGCTGGAGACACAATCGCCGAAAACTTCAAATCCTCAAATCTTCTGCCGGTCACATGGAAAAGTAGAGTTACCGCTATTTTTTTCTTGGCGTGATCGAAGCTCTCACGGCTGTATTTTGTTTCAAAATATATGGAATAATCACATCTATAAAATTGTTGAAATTCCGGCAGGACTCTTTTATTCATCACCACGCACCTCAGTGAGAAGGGTGGATTCATACGCCTTTCACTCCTTGACAAACTGACCCCTAGATTTCTACCCACCCCTCATACCTTTTCCAATCGCAGAACTTCCTTTCCTTCCTTTTCTTAAAAAGACCCTCCACACAGCATCATCAAAAATGTGTGGACTAATTCAGTGTATCATATATCCACATCCCAGTATCGTACGCCCACTTGCTTGTCAATATATGATGAGTTTTGAACATTAATAATTTAGCTATTATATTTAATTACCAGCATTTGTAAAGTTCTTACGAGGAAAATAACATGTTTATTAATGGCAAATATAATTAAATGCTACCTTTTGATGTTTCGTCAATATTTTAGGGGCTTACTTTTGTGTGGTTAGCGGTGATAAAACAAGAATTTCCAAGCAAAAGCAATTTTTTGTATTATTGAATGTTTGTAAATACGAAATTATTAATAAATCATTGAATGTTTGTTATTCTACGAGTTGATATTTTTCGCAAAGAACTCAAACAATATTTATTTAATTTATGTTGCCATAAACTTTTATTTATTTCATCAACATAAATACAGAATAAAGATGACGCCCTAACATACTTTTATTTCCACTGTTCATTTATAAGTTGTATTTATTTTATAAGTCAGTTGTTCATGATTTATGTGTGACAAAGTCTTCAAGTGGTTATTCAGCTTGTTTTGTTTTTTTGCAGTTGAAACGTTTCCGTCAAATGCTTAAATGATTTTAAGTCCGTTTCAGATTTTGAACAAATTGTGAACAGCAGAAGAGGACAACTATCATTTTGTAAAGCTCAAAATTTGGTAAAAAACTGAAAAACACCTGGAATCATCATTTAACTGGAACCTTTCAAATGCTACATTTGAATTTCGGCGGATTTACTGGGACTACGAAACAATGGTAACTACTTTTACATTATTTAATAACGGAATTATTTTTATCCTTGTATTTTAGCTTTTGTTATTTAAATCGAGAAGAGGTGGTCGATTTTTTGCATTATATTTATTTATTTGAATACCGCACAAGAGTCCCAACTGTAGGTAGGACTTGGGACTATGGCATCCCTAAAAGGAGTTTACTGTGGGGCTGAAATCAAGGTACTTAATGATCCTATTTTTATGTACAGATATATATATTTTACCTCTTAGTGTGACAGTTCTTTTAAATAATTTTCGAACTTTTCAGTCACAAATTGTGTTTATACAGCCTGGTTTAAATACTATGCCACTTGACGGAGGGTGTAATATGTCGTGTAAATTTGACAAAAATACTACACTATCTCTTTGTGATATGACACGTAAAAACCAAACAAATTTTCCTAATGGGTTCCCACAGTGTAGTGCATTCAAAATCAGTACATATAAAAAAAGATGATTGTTTAATTTTAATGTGGTTTATTAAATATGTATTATAAAGGTTATCAAAAATATATAATATTCACTAAAGTGAATATTATATATTTTCTAAAGATAACAAAAATACATCTCACACACATTTCATCAGAACTTCTAAATAAGACAGTATGCTACCCCTAATATAAATAAAAGAAGACTTCAAGTATTCCAAAGAAAAATCATCCTTTTTTAAATAGTTGAGAAAGGGTAGTTTCTTATATTATTATGTTTGTGCAGTTCTAAATACCAATACAAACGAAAACTTGAGATCTTTAACATACTTCCAGTTCTCAAAGTTTGTTTCGAGATTGTTTCGTCTCAAGTGCCGTGTCGTTGTTGTTTTTCTTACCAATATATTTAGTAACTGAAAAAGTTTCTTTTCTTATCAATATATTTAGTATCTGAAACAAGTCCAAGTTGTACAAAACGCAATTGTAAAATTACTAGTCGTCCCTAATATTTTCAAACAGAGACATTATACACCGTTTCTGTTTCAGAGTGCCAAAATTTTACCTGTGAAGGCTATACTATGGCAAAAAATGATAAAATACAGCACAAGATTCATGCGCAATGACGGGTTAATAGTTCCGAAATTTAATAATAAGTACGGACAGAGAACGTTTGAATACAACATACCGAAGATATTTAATTTATTAGCTGACACTATAAAGCAATGTAAGTCTATCCATAAGGTTAAATATATGGTGAAAAATTGGCAATTGGAAAAAAATGTACTTTAATATGTATGAAAAAATGTTGATTCCGTAGATATAAGATGTAAATTATAACTTCTAAAATGTATATGTAACTAAACTTTAAGCACCTGTTGACAAGCCAATTCAATTGGCTTAGCGGGACTTGTTTGTTGATATGTATTAACTATTTATTCAGTAAAAATAAAATTATATAAACTGTTTGCTTGTATAACTTTGGGACATTTGTTAGTTTGTATTTTCCGCAAATAAATTGCGTATTTGTATTATAAATATGTGTAAAAGGCACTGAGTTAAAAACGAACTGGATGTCAAACTGGCACATGGATACATAGGAGGATAAAAAATAAAAATTGAATGAATATCGAAGCATCTTTTTTATGTTAATACACTCTCATTCTCAGTTTCACCTTCTGGAGATAAGATGAGACTGAGAATTACTTTAATTAAAAAACATTTGGGGTAAATTTAAAAGGGTGGTTACAAATTATGTAAGTGTCGGTTATTTATGTTAAATTTAGAAGTTGAATGGCTATATTTTGCTAATACGATAACCACTGAAAGTTTAAAAAAAAATATGTCTGAGACCGCACAGGAATCCAAACTGCTCCCAACCGTCTGCAGCCAGTAAAACTACGGCGGCACCAATTGGGGTAATGTTGTGAGGCTGAAGGTAGTGGGAAGGGAATGACATAGAAAAAATTAAGGTGGGAAAATATCTTCCTATTTTTATCTGTTCACAAAACAGGGCCAAAACCATTTCAAGCAACCTTTAAATTATGAATTGTGGTCTTACACCACAGCCATACTGGGAATATCTTCCACTCTGGAACATGTCCCAAATTTACTTTTTTTTAATTTTTTTTATTTTTTTTTATTATGTAATAATTAAACAATTTACAATGTATATTAATATTTGCTAACAATAATGATATATAAAAATTAGTTTTCAGAATTTTTTTGTTGATGTTTCTCTTTTATGGAAGCAGACGCTTGTGTTTAAAAGAGATGCTGAGTATCGAGATGAACATTATTTATGTAAGTATTCTTATTAATAATTTAAGGAGTTAAGAATATTAAAAATATAAGTGTATATCAACAATGTACAATTTAACGATTTATAACGTTACATTATTTAAATGACGAATTTCGTTATTTTGAATTTTAAATTGAAATGTTCTTTGATCGCTTTGAGTACGGTTTTGTCGTCTTCGATTTTTCTGATATTATCAGGTAGATTATTAAAGAATTTTTTGCCTAGAAATGTGTAATGATGTTGTGTACTGTATATTATATTTTAAATAGAAAGTTGTGAAATAACACAAATTAATCAAATAAAATTTTTGCCGTGATTTGAACCCGCGACCTCCGGCTTGCTGAGTCTGACCCTGCCACCACTGAGGCCTTCCTAGTATCTTCCACTTACAAAAAAAACTTATTTTACATAGCATACTGCAGCTGGAATATGTTCCTTTCTCATCGAAAGTATTTTAGGATAAGGGGATATTGGTTAAGCCACAGAATGGCAAATTGAGGTTTAGAAAATTGGAATCTAACCGTTAATTCTGCCAGAAAAACTAAAAAAATAGGTTTATTTGCAGTTACGGCTGCAAACAAAATTATAGAATGGATGTGTTTAAAAAAAAAATCGGTTAACATTATTTTTCTGATCATAAAAAAATATTTACCTATAGTGTTACCAGAGTGAGACATGGTATATATAGTGTTACCAGAGTGAGAAATGGTATGTAGTAGACACTCTGAATATCGCCCTGGTAAAAGATGACCATTCTAAATCGAGATTTTGCTTAAAGTGACATTAACCATCTTTGGTGACCATATCTGTAGAGCCGGGTACTCTTTCTCGTTTCCTCCCCTTTCACCGCGGGTGCGGTGTTCACAATAAATATAAAATTATTTATTTTAAAAAATAAATTTAAATGAATCTTTTGATTAAATATATGCAAGTTTCGGGTTTCAGGCTAGCTGCAGGCTGCATCAGACACAAGTTAATGCACCCGCCTCGGATTATAATAATATGTATTCACCTATCCTGGCCACAGAGCAAGTGTCACAGCGCCGCCACGGGACAACGTGACAAATTTAAATAATGGCCCGAACACGTGGGATGCGAGGGCCACGTGGGACAGTGAAAATATCGTTAAATTTTCCTGGATTTCTTGTGGACAAGTGCTTTGGGAGATAACCCAATATGTCAATCTATACTTGTGGCAATAACGTTCAGAGCGCATACAACCAAGAAAGTTGAAACGAAAATAGCTACCACACAAAGATACATGGAAATAGCCGTGCTAGACTCATCGTAAGATAGAAAAATCGAACGAGTGGATAAACTCAAAGGTGACCACGTTATCATGACATACTCGAAGCTCAAGTGGAACTTTGCTGGCTACATGGCACGACTTGCAAATGACCGTTGAAATCACATTATCATCGAAATGACCTGCAAACAAACAGCCGTCTGGCAGCTTTGCAGGACCACCTATGTTTTTGCAAATCCAAAATTATGTAAATAAACATTTTTAATTTACAGTAATGTAGTTTATTGGCTGGAAAAATAGAAGCAGAAGTAGCCCTAACATGATATGAGTTAACGATATTTAAGAGAACTGTAGGCTTCGGATGGGAAGTTAATTAAAGCTGGACACCAGAATGTATCATAGCGAAGAAAAACAAAAGTGTTTTCTACTAAGTGAACCGAAAACGTGCAATAAACTTACAAAGCAGAATGATTCAATAAGCACCATTTTGTATAATTTTTCCATGTGGGCATTAAATTAAGTTCATAAATTCGTGCGTATTGCGAGCGTGAAGACATTATGTTGACACAAAATGGTCATTTTAAATTGTCCGTAAGCCCTCTTGCGCAAATAGTTTATTTATGTAAAGTTATTCCGGTCTGTACTGCGCCGTACTGGGGCCGTTCCATCCCCTATTTAAAGCGTATTAAAGAGGGAGGATGGGAGGGGGTCGGTCGGGTCACTTTTCCGTCATTTCAGTCATCGAGAGGAAGCCTGCTAGAGATATATGGACACATTAAAATCGTCAAATGTCCCGGCCGCATTCAATTTGTCAGTGGCCCGCGGCCGCATTGGACTGACGAATTTTCGAAGCCTTAATGGCCGATTATGTGCGTAAAAGCTTTTTTTATTGAAGTGACGCGAATGAACTTAAAAGCTCGCGTCAGGTGAAATTCGAAATGAAGCCTCGATTTGAAGGGCGCTTGGTGCAGTGCATATTTTTGACAGGGGGAATATTTACGCACCGACACATTACCACATTTCATTTTTCTGACCATATTTTATAACTAATAAATCGTATACGAGTAGCGTTTAAATTAGTGACGATGGTGATGCAGGAAGTACTTTAACGTATTTCAGCGACTGTTTTTTTAAATAGAGTCTTTCGGCATTTCTGTGCAATATATTAAAAAATTAAACACGGTAGTAATGATTGGTTTTGAAATTACAATGTGCATAGTTCCTACTGGAATGTTATATATCCAATTCCTACCTACCTCCAACCTATCACCTTGCTGGAAAATCAACACAACAAATCGTTGTGTATAATGCAAAATATCTTATGTATGAAAAACGTAGCCCTTTGACACTTTCCATGATTAAGAAACAATCTCCTTTTGAGTTTGTCATAAACATGTTTGTAGGTGCGAATCTACTATAGATCTATAAAAATGATTTGATAATAAAAAAATAGTCACAAGAATTTTCCCAGAGATAAATTTTTTTCATCCATAACAATAGAAACGCCTTATATTTTGTATGTGTTTGAGATGTAAAATGAGCCATGCTTTCAACTAGAACTGAATAATATTTGTATGGTATCTATTACATGAGAATACTAAAGGCGAAAGAGAATATTTCCCACTTGCCTTTTTCGGCACTTACCTTACTACTACTACGATAGAAAACTTGTTCAATATTATGGGTAAATTTTTATAAAAAAAAATTAAAATAAAGAATTAAATTTTTTTCATAAATTCTATATTGTTTTTTTAAATCTAATGAGCTAATGAGCTCTCGAAAATTATACAAATAAAATTTAAAGCACCATATAACAGTAAACTAATAAACTGAATATGAAGCAATACTGGTAAAACATGTAACAGTAAAATAAAAAAATAAAAAACACTAAAACTACATTACCAACACTATTATAATTACGTGTTTGTAAAAAGCGTTAACTTTGTGGCTCGTCATAATTTACAATAAAAACACCCAGGTCCCACTGTCCATTTGAGTCCCACCCAGGCATAGTGTGTTCAATTCCTCGGCTGGCTAAGTCCTCCATCACAACACAAGCAACATTTTCAGCTTACCGTGGTGGTAGTAGGAGATTTTCAAATATTGTCAAGTTATTCGTAACCCGGGAATGTTTGTCTTTCTTTTTAATAATAAATTAATTAAAATCCTGTTAAAACCGTGATTGCAGGCCATTTCTTAATAATATATTAGTACATTCAGAATATATCGTAACACGTATTCATGCAGCTGCCCTTATCCTGATAAATATAATGACGATATGCGAAAATATTAGAATTTTTACTAACACGTGTTCCGACATCTTCATAGCACATTCGTGTTTTGCTGATAGTTTGTTAGGAAATCTGTCAATTCATTCGTAAAAGGCCTGCAGTCTAATTTTTAAGAGGAATACGAAAAATTTGACCAGATTTTGAATAAATTAACAATATTTTATAGCAGTCAAGGAGTGGTTAATAGTGGAGTTCCTCGTTAATGCCTGATTGTAGTCTCATACGAGATACTACTAGACAGTGACATGCTGAGACAAAGACTGAAAAGTTGTACCTACTCTAAAAAACGACAAAAAAAGGAAAAAAACTTATTTCTGATTTAAATGTATTAAAAATGTGATGTCGGTAGAGTAAATAAATGTATATTTGTCTACACATACAACTATAACAAATATGACATTTTTAATATGCATAATAATACTTGGTTTTCGCCTTTTTGTGAAATTTGGCCTCAAGAACTATTTTGTAATGTTATAATTGGATTAATTATATACACTCAATTAAAAAAATGTTAATTTTTTTTTAATTCTTCATTGAATAATACAAAATTTTAAACACATATTAAATTTAACAAAATAGTTCAGTTGTCAAAACATTCTAGATTCACTGACCAAATTACCTACCAATAAATAATAATCGCCCTGAAAATAACTTAAATAACTCATGTACACATATTCCAAGTAATTGGAATCTGAAATAGAGAATGCACACTTGATAAGGTAGACGAAACTTGGTAGAAAAACATATACTTAATCAGGTAAAAGAAACAGAGGAAATGCGAGTGTGCACACGTAAAATCTCCTTCCAGATAGCTTGATAACAGTACCTAAATAGAATTAATATATTTAAGAAAAAACTGTTTTCTCTTAAGATTAGGAAGCAATATTAAAATGAACTTATGTAAGTTGGTGGTCAACAATAATATTTAGATTTTTTTAAATGTGTATTTTTGAGTTCAAAAATTGAAATATGTACCTATATTTCTTATATCTTTAAATAAAATAAACAATAGAAAATCTGTATTTAAACACCGTTTCGCAATAGACAAGTAATATTAATGCTCTCAGACTGGTACTTAATTATTGTTACACGTGCCTATCCCCACAATTAATTTTCACAAATTACTCGTAGCTAATACATTCAACTCGCATTGTGTGTGTGTGTTTTTTCTTCATGGCGTAAAGGACTTTAAAAGGCACTACTCTAATACTGTTAGAGCAAATCAGGAAATGGATCCTTGAGAAGCGAGAAGGGAGAAGGAAAGGAAGTGAAGGATTCACTGTTCAGTGTTTAGCATGTGACCACGATCTTTAAGCAATGCCTTATTTATCCCAGCAACAGGAAAACCCTTTTACGGGATGCTCTTTGTGGCACGGTCGGCTCGTGGAACCAAAAAATACCAAAGTTTTTTTTGTATAATTCTTATCATAACGATCAGGTTTGTTATTTTTTAAAGTAATTTACCTTATGATTGTGTTGACGATATAAGGTGGACTAGTAAATCCGTTTAAAAAAGAAAACCCATCAAAATTAAAATTCAACACACCTTTAAAAAGTGATATTAAGTAATAAAAAGTGATGAAACGAAAACTAGGTTAAATTTTTATAACATTTTATTTTTTTCCTGCTAGTTTTGCCTATAACTGATTTTTTGTAATTTTTTACTACTCAGTTAACTTGATAAAACATACAAAAAATCTAGCGTAATTAATAAAAACCCAAAACTAGTTGGTTTTCACGAAAGCTCCAATGACTTAATTTAAATGTTATTTACAGGGAAAATATAGGAAATTCCGATAACTCCATGTTCAGTTATGTAATATAGTGATACCATATTCAATTCAGTTGACAAACAAAGGGTAAACAATATCTCAAAGTAAAACCAAGAAAAATATGAATGTCAACTGCTACATCGGAATCCTATTTCCCTTAAAAGTGTGCTCTGTTTCCTATCTCTTATGGGATGACTCGTCCATATTTTCACCCCTATATTGATACCGGCACTATCATACTTTCGTAACCTATCTCTGATGTATATATATTATGTTAGACACAAGTACAGACAATGATATTCGTATGTCTGGAATCCGCAAAAAAACATCAAACGGTTTATTTAAAGATAAAATAAATAAAAAATAACCTTTTTAACTGCAAACAATGATGATATTAAAAATTCCATAGAATAAACAAGGAATATACAAATTTGAATACAAAAAGATAGCCCTAACGCTAAGCGTTCCGTATATTTTTACTCGCCTGAAATCGTAGATTTCCATCCCATTCAAATTTCTAAAAACAGTAGGCCCAACTTGGGCAAATATTTGAACGAATCACGCCCACAAGACGCTTCTTGTGTTATCCTTTATTCAATAATTAAATAATATTATAAACCACCAGAACAAATTAATGTAGGTATAAACTGAATAAAAGAAAAATATTTAGTGCCAAAACTTTAGACGACCGGGACTTGAGCTCAGTAACTAACTCAGTATATACCCATGTATAAAATGTAGGTATGTCTAATGCGAGCAAGCATGTTCAATCACAAAATTACCTTTATAGAATGTCGAGAAACTCCTTCACACTTTGTTTACAAATTAATCATTACCTGTGTTATTTTATTTTAATTACAAATAAAATCATCACACAAGATTCGTAAAGCACAGTGGTCTTCGACAGAAAAAAATAACAGACCTCCACCCTAAAGATTAAAAACAGGTAAAAGTATCGTGAAAGGCACGATTTAAATTCAGATTTAACCCGGCGTGAGTGAGGTTGGGTATGTCATAACCGAGAAATTTTTAAACTGAGATTATTATATGTTATTGTTGCAATGCAAGTCCTGTCATCACAGTAGCTGGAGTTAAGGGGGTGGGGGGCGAGGTACAGTGTTGAGTTTAGCGTCGGGCCGGGGTCTGCGGGAGATACACGTGCGCAAAAGTGGCTGAGGTACATCACAGCTACTAATAATTGTACAAGTATTGTTATATTTATAGAGTTCTTTAATTTATTTACATAATTAAAAGATACTGTAGTTGTTTTGATTAACCAAAGAATTTTAATTGTAATAATTTTAGATTTTTGAAGTGAAACTTCTTTACGCGCGTCATGCAATTTCGAGGACCGGAGTAAAACCGACTCATGACCGAAACGAAAATGCGGGACCACCGATTAAAGTTCATTTGATCTAGTCAAAGTTTTGAAGTAACATATAAATGCTTCTTAGCTCATCCCGACAACTGGCGTTGGTGGTGTAATGGTCAGCATAGTTGCCTTCCAAGCAGTTGATCCGAGTTCGATTCTCGGCCATCGCACATTATTTTTTTGTTTTTAACGCCTTTTTCATTCAATATCTTATTTTTTAGTAGGTCAGAACATTTTTTAAAAGAAAATAATATTGCAAAATAATAAAAACACTTATCTCACTGTGATAAAACATTACTCCGCTAGAGCGCGCTTTGCGTTATTGTGTTGGATTAAAATTATTATCTAATCCGTATATTATGATAATTGTATTACATTTATTTAATTAATTTATTTATTTTGATAATATGTAATAATTTACAGAAAAAAAAATTAAAACTATCTCCCTCTGATAAAATATCCGTTCGCTAGAGCGCACTACGCGATCTTGTGTGGGATTCTATTTCTGTACATTGTACATTATTTTTAAAAATATATTATATTTTGGGTGTGATGTAGGTAACATTATAAAACATAACAAGCTCTCATATTTTCAGAACCTACATAATATAATCAATTTATGCGGCTTTGCTTACAGTTGGTGCTCAGCGTGGTTGGCTTTCAATCAGTTAAGCGAGGTTCGATTCTCGGCTGTGGCATTTTTGAAGTGAAACCTTGTTGAGGTGGGGGAGCCGCTCACGAACGTTCTCTCTCTTCTCTTCTTTCCTCTCTCTCAGACACCAGCGAACTGCGCCACGCCAAGCATCAGCTGAAACTAGAAGTTTCACTTCTGTCTTGCGTAGGCTTGACACACCCACTTTTTTATTTTTGTAAAACATGTTAAACTTTTTAAAAAACCTTTTTTATTTCAATAAAAGAAGAATTTTTAATTTTAATCATAAGATTTTATTGACTCATCTCGTTAAATGGATAGGTACTATTATTCATATCTCAAGTAAAAACAATACACAATTATGGGGTCAAAAATTTGGCATTAAAGTTTCGGGTTTCTCCTACCCGCCTCATAGCTGGTGTTAGAGTTTCTCAACTCATTCACGCCGGGTAAAGCAATACATGGCCTATTACACAGATAGGACCTACCTCATTAAGACGGCTAAGATGTTTATAAAAAGATATATGTTTATAAGGTATGTATTATAAAATTATACGATATAATACTTTTAATTGAATTAGGTCGATAGTTTGAAAGGTCTTTCACGGGATTTGCTTTGGTACGTTTTTAAAGAATTCGACCTCTAAAGTTTCATTTCTACACGATAGCTCCCACCCACATTCATGTTAAAATTCGTGCTACAAAATATCCAGACATACAAGCAACAATGTATTCTATGACGGCACCACGGTACTGGGTACAGAAGCACCGCAGTCTTCCAGCCGTTGTAAATGGCACTCTAAGATAACTCAATAACGCGACTCCTGAGATATTATCGACTTGGTAATGGAGACACCTACTGTAGGTACAGTAGGTACATCACACTTACGTCACTGTTAGCTGTTAGTAAGGCAAACTGATACAATTGACCTATTTCTGTAGTTTTTTGTATTTCTAATGTAAAAGAACTTTGTATATTATACATTATACACCTACTTTATCGTTTTCTTTCAATTGTATTGGGATGCCTGTCTCACTAGGATGAGTCCCATGGGGAGACAGGTGAGACTAATTAATTTTTATATAATATAATAATTTATTTTTTTTATCTACTGTTAAGATTAACAGCCACCCTCTTTCTTAAGTTATTTATTTGTAATGTCTTGAACATGTGCAAATATTTTGGTTAGTTTTAAAAGCAGACTTCTGCTCAGCTCACAGTGTAAAATCATTTCTATTTTTGCATTAACTCCACACAAGAGGCCAGGAGGAATATAAATTCCCTTGGTGCCTATGTCATCTTTGTGGATGTTTTGTGGAGAGTATTTTTTAAGGGAAAGGATGGATAGGAGGTTCTGGGAAGGAAAAAGTTACGAGGGGTGGGTAAGAATCTGGGGATCATTGTGTCCAGTTTAATTTTTTGTTATCTAAATAGATATTTTAATCTCATTATGTTAACTTATTCACATAAAATCTCTCAATTTTCACTACGATTGAGAATTTTATTCGCTTCGTAATAACGATATTTAACCAACAGCAAAGCACTGACAATGAAGTAATGTACGGTTAAGGTTATGTAAGGTGACTGTAATGACACTATTTGATCAAATGGTCAATCGGTGATATTTTAATTTTACAAATTAAAATGTCTGACTCTTGATCCGTTCCAGCTTTTTATCAAATTGTGATCATCTGGCGAGAAAAACAACTAAATAGTTGTGCTTTCCTACTGATCGAAAATTGTTAAAGAATCTCATTAAAATGAATTATTTTAATCTTTTTTTAGTAAGTAAAAACAAAAACAAAGTGGCGCTGATTGTGAATTATTTGATTACAATTTTAAATAAGAATTTTCGTAAAACACCACAACATAAATCATTTTGAAATTGAATTAAAACAATACTCCATGGCAGATTGCCAGACGGTGAACCTCCGAAAACACTCACAAAATTTTAAAACTAATTTTGTAGACAATTTTTTGTGTTGTGTTACGCCGCTGCACTCGGTCACCGGAAGAACACTGAAACATATAAATGCTCTTTGTCTCTAAATCAGATTACTGCAAAACCTTTTGATGTATGATCCTTGAATGTCTGCCCAAGTAGGTAGGTACCTTCCACCCATAGGGCCGTTGCTGCTGCATGGTCAACGTCACCCCTCGCCACCTTACTGCCTTACCTGGCCAGTGCAGCTTTTATTCTGTCTGTAAGACCAGAGCTTTCCAAACATAACTGGCAAAATTATTTTCAAACAATTCAATATTTCATAGGGAGTAATCGCCTTACGGCTAGATACAGGATGTCCGGAGGTAAAGTGAACAAGCTTTGTGAGGTGATTCTGTTGATTCTAGGTAGAAGTAAACAAGATAAATGTTTTTTTTTAGAAATCCCGTGGTTTTTTTAACAATACAAAAATATTTTCAATGGAAGAATATTAACATTTTTTCCTAATAAACAATTCAACTTCTGTACCTGAAAACTGCCTTAAATATTGGAATTTTTAAAAAGTTAATTATATTTTTTCAATAAATGAATTAACAATACTTGTTTTTAGGTCACTTTATGGATAAATTTCATTGTCTGCCGGTATCAGTACGACCGTACCATCATCAGGACAGTTATAAAAATTATGCTATTAAATACAAAAGTACACATATATATATATATATACATACATTATTAAAAAAGAAAGAGTCAGTATACTAGAGTGGGACAGTGCGTCAGTTGTGGGAGAGTGGTGGGAGAGAGGTGAGGGAGGGGAATTTGGGATAAGTGAAGTAATGGGGAACATACTAAGAATTGGGCTGACAGTTAAATTTAATTGGTTATTAAATATTTTAACCTTGAAATATGCCGATTTTTTTTCTTTTTCGATTTTCGATTTCCAATGCTTCTAAATTGGTTAGTCTTAACCTATTCCATTTTTATGTAGGACTTTAATTCCCGTATCACGGTTAAAAGTATGGTCCTGAAAAACCTGAACTAATTAAGCATCAAGTGTTATTTTGTTCTAGTTTAACTATATATTCTCAAAGTAAAAATTAAACCAAAAAAGCAATCTTATGCAAAGGAAAAAACGTACTCAAAGATAATTTTTTTAAGAAAGACAAATTTTCCCGGATATTTTTTTTTTATATTAACTCCACACAGGAGGCCCTGAAGAAAATAATTTCCCTCAGGGCCTATGTCATCTTTGGGGATGCTGTGTGGAGGGTCTTTTTGTGGAGAGGAGGGAGTGAACATGGGTCTTGAAGAGTCCCAAGTTGTAGGAGGGTGGAAACACAGAGGCTGGCAGTTCGTTACACAGCCGAGCTGTTGAACCTAAGAACGAATCGTAGAAGCGACCCGTTCTCGTGTGACAAAAGTCAACCGTGTACAAATGTTGGGCTTGCGTTTGGAGTGTATCCCGACTACGCACCGCTACCGAAGGGATCAATGACGCTAGTTCCTCAGAGCATCTTCCATTGTAATACCGATAGAACAAGGACAGCATACCTACCTGACGCCTGTGCTCTAAAGATTGCAGTCCGTTTGTTAAGATTGGGGAATCTACCAAACGGACGCCCGTTTCTGCACAGAGTCAAGGGTTTTTTTCAGGTATTTAGGGGCTCCGGACCAGAGATGGCTGCCAAATTCGACAGTAGGGCGCACTTGCGATTTGTACAGGGTCAGCAGTTGTGTACTATTAAAGTATCTGCGGGCCCTGTACAGTACGCCCAGCTTCTGAGAGGCCAGCTTTACTCTGGCTTCGATGGAGCCCCCGTACCTGAGCTGGTCACTTATAGTTACACCAAGCATATCAATGGAAGGCCTGTTCGGAAGATTGCTTCCGTTAGAAAATAGGAAATTCCGGATAGGAAATACTCTAAAAATATTTTGTTAAATCCTCTACTAACATCACAGTGAGCGAAAAGTGTTGTTTGTGTCGTGATGGGGGACTTAGTGGAACCACACATGAACGTATTAGATTTTATTTTTGCGACAGTGCGTTTTTTACGTAGATATCTGTATTATCACGTGAAAATAGTCATTTTTACCAAAGATTTCTTATTGCTTTTGCCACATTACCGTTTTTTCGCCTCCATGTTGCTCTCAAGACCAATTCAAACAAAATCTTCTTGAGCAATACTTAATAACTTTGGGAACCACTGCGGTAGACTAATACCTACTACGGAACTTACTCATGTGAGTTAGTTAAGTTGTATATGTGGTAGTGGCCGAAACAAAAGATTGACCAAAGAGAAATGTCGTTATTCAAGTTGTCGGCTGTGCAGTTTTTGTGGGTATTCTGTTGTGGACGATTTTGTTCGGTCTTTTTAAATTATTTTTAACGTTTGTTTCGAGAACAAGAAATGGTTGATTAAATAGAGATTAAAATTAGTGATTATAAATTATTTAATGAAAGTAAATAACTTTATTTAATCAAAATAATCGACATGTTTCTAAACCGAAGGTTTTTTCGTCAAGATGAAAGTATACTAACAAACATAAGAAAAGATTAAAAAGTATGGACAAATAAAAGTATACTATAGTATCTACAGACAAAAATATTTCGACTATCGGTAATTTATTATTTATCAATATTATAAAACAATTATTAAAATTATTATCAAATAGATAATTATTGTAAATGAAAATACAAATATTTTGTCGATAAATTAGCTCTACAAGTTGCATTACATTGCAATATTAAGACACCTACTAAATATTATATCAATAAATTAGCTCTACAAGTTGCATTACATCGCAATATTAAGATACCTATCAATAAATTAGCTCTACAAGTTGCATTACATTGCAATATTAAGGCACCTACTAAATATTATAACAATAAATTAGCTCTACAAGTTGCATTACATTGCAATATTGAGGCACCTACTAAATATTATATCAATAAATTAGCTCTACAAGTTGCATTACATTGCAATATTAAGATACCTACTAAATATTATATCAATAAATTAGCTCTACAAGTTGCATTACATTGCAATATTGAGGCATCTACTAAATATTATAACAATAAATTAGCTCTACAAGTTGCATTACATTGCAATATTGAGGCATCTACTAAATATTATAACAATAAATTAGCTTTACAAGTTGCATTACATTGCAATATTGAGGCACCTACTAAATATTATATCAATAAATTAGCTCTACAAGTTGCATTACATTGCAATATTGAGGCATCTACTAAATATTATAACAATAAATTAGCTCTACACGTTACATTACATTACAATATTGATGCACCTACTAAATTTAATATATCAATAAATTATAAATTCAAGTACTTGTCGTTATCTGACTATACCCACGTGTGTGTTTGACATTTTACAAAAATAAAAGCGACTGTCAAACCAGTTTATTGATGGAGCCTGTTTGATGAACATCTATTTGTGACGAGTGCTGTTAATGTTATGTTATTAATATCAACTCAGGGTAGAAGGCCTGTGCAGTGAACATATTCGGTTCCCTCGGTGTCTCTTGTATCCAACCTGGATTTTATAGAAGCTTGTGCGTAAAATAAATCATATCTCCTGTCAGTGAAACCAACCATCATCATCTGTGAAGAACATCAAAGGGGTAAGTCGGATTCCTTCCTTACTCCATGTTCACCATCTCCAACCATAGTTGTGTCAACTTCAAAGTTCACAATTAATATTTTACAGTCCACTTTTGATTTGTCTATTGTGATCACGCGTTGCTTGAAATGGATTTAGCCGTGTTTGGTGACCAGAAATGAATACCCAGTTACATCCACTTCCAGCTTTCTCTTCCCTATATCTATCCCCCCCTACTACCGTCAGCATCTCAACATACACAATTGGAGATGACATAGTCTCATTAGAGCCAGACGGATGGAATCATTTAGTACTTAAAAAAGGAAATTTCATGATGGAATAGGTCCCACAACGGATTGTGTATATTGGTTCATAATATGTGTACACTTCCGACTACGATATCCTTGAGAAAAGTCACTCACAAGTCAAAGTAAAACAATATTATTTTACCTGCTTATCGTTATTAGCGTCGAAGGATTACCAAGTGAACACAATGATCGATTTTGAGTATTCGAAAAGTTTTTAAAAACCTTCAAATGTTTTTGCAGCGCGTTCTTTTCATTTGTTTGCTCGAAAAAAATTTAAATAACCGAAAAGTTTTTTCAATCTTACTTCTCCTTTTAAAGTTTTCTTTTTTGAAATCGATTTACCAGTATGCATCTGCATCTTTTTAATTAACAATTACTGCAATACCTATTAAATGCATTCTCCGGAATGTTATCCCAAAACGTCTGCCGCAATGTACACATTGATTGCAGCTTACCTACGATTCCCGTATAAATTCATTACAGATTTGCTGTGAGTATTTCGGTCGTTTATCTTTGCAATTGCATCCATTACCAGGCTAAACGGCCATTCCTTCCCGGCTACTTGCAAGTCGCTACCTTGCAAACTATAATAATAGGATTATTGGCCAACAGCTATGTGTAATTCAGGGTGATTCTTGTCCGGCACTTTGTTTAAATGTTATTTTGGCACTTGCTTCATATATTTTACTACATGAGAATGTTTTACTTTTTTATCGTTTTTTTGGAGTACCTTTTTATTATTTGTTGTATTTATTTGTACACGCCCAATTAGGGCTTTTACATATGATACAATTAAAATACATTTGATATAATCAGAGAGTTAAAGATATATAACAATAAAATATGTACTAAATAAAGAAATATTAACTTAAAGCAACAAACAAAGTAAACTATAGGATGCACATTCCTATAAATTTGGATACATTGAAAATTTATAAACATTACAAAGCTATCAACATAGACATACAGATTTAATAACAATCTTTTTATAGACTGATAGACATTCAGTACCGTTGGTGTTCATGTGATATTTATTCCCTGCACTGTGCAGTCGGTTCATTACTGAATTTATTTCTGCTTTGGTACCTGCAATGTTACAATGGTAAGGTACCATTGTGACGAACCGTTCTACTAGGCACATGAAAGTCAATCAGTCTAAGGAGTTATATAACTGTTATAGTAATCGGTCATTTAAATTTGTTAGTAATTAAACTTATAATTTTTCTATATTTTTTTCATCTGATATAAAAGTGTCGCCAATATTTTTCACCCATGTATACAACTACAAATCGCAAATACGCACAGCGGAGACTTCTCACCTTTGTACACACCAAAATAGGATCCGCCGCCCGATAGTCCATGCAGTTTGCTTATAGTTTGGCAACTATCGGCAAGCTTCCATTCCATATCAAGCTTTGTTTTTTTTATTATGTATGATACATGTTAACAAAGTTTTATTTTTTATTGTACACTCGTTGCCATTTTTTAATAATTCCCTGCCGGTTTCGACAAGTTCGTATCATTTTACAGAAATATTAAGATATTGCTATGAAGGGGTTGTGGGGTGGTGATTTAGAGGGGCATAGTAGGAGAAGTCAAAATAAGGAAACTAGGTTAGCAATGCTTGCTCACCTTGTTTCCATGTAATGATTCTTCCCACTTTCCCCTCTAACTTTCCACCCTCCATTACCCCCTCACAGCAATATCCAATATTAAGAAATAAATAACCAAGATGCACATTAAAACTTTTCTAAAAAGAATGTATGGAAATAATGCAAAAGAAATACAAAAAATACTAAGAACATATATTTCCACAAGGGAGGAATGGGACACGGTTCCAGGTCCTACCTCCAAACAGGAACTAATCTGGTTCACAGATGGGTCCAAGACGGAGGAGGGAACAGGGGCCGTCTGCAGAGATTCAAGAGGAAACTCAGTATTTTTTTTTTTTTTTTTTTTTAATTTTAGTATACCTCTAGGAACACACTGTACTGTGTTTGAAGCCATCTTGGCCTGCGCACAAGAGAATATACGTGTCGGGTAAAAGAATTAGAACATAAGCATATTTTCGGATAGCCCCAGGCAGCCCTAATGGCACAGGGAAGTAACTAACAGACTGATGATGGAATACAAGACTCTTCTTACAGAACTCGCTACCATCAATAAAACAACCCTAATCTGTGTACCAGGACATAAAGGTATTGAGGGTAACGAGCGGGCTAACAAACTAGCAAGGAAAGGAGCAAAAGTACCACTTGTAGGATCCGAGCTGGCAGTAGAAGTAGCAGTTTGCCACACAAAATTACATATTGATAGGTAGGTCAAATCCCAGCACTGCAAAGAATGACTAGGACTACTAACAGGACACTGCCATCTCAGGAGACACATGCATATATTGGGAATGGAAAAGACCAATAGATGCAAGAAATGTGAAGAGAATGAAGAGACTCCAATTCACCTATGGTTCCAATGTCCTGCCCTGGTGGGAACTAGGCTCAGATACCTGGGGAGACATACAGTAGAACCAGTAGACATAACAGATGATGATGATTAATTACAGACCCATATCTCTTGCCACAATAATTGCAAGAATCTTCGAAAAGGTCATCTTAAATTTAACGGAAGACAAGCTCAATACAGAGGACTCTCAAATGGGCTTCAAAGCTGGATGCTCTACTGATACGGCCATATATAGCATGAAACAAACAATCGAATACTATAAAGCCAGAAAAACAACGGTGTACGCATGCTTCCTAGACTTAAGCAAAGCCTTTGACAGGGTTTGTCATAATGCGTTGTGGAAAAAACTGACCGAACGACAAGTTCCACCACAAATTGTCAATATATTGAGAACATGGTACAACCAACAGGAAAACTTTGTCAGATGGAATGAAAGCCTATCAGAAGCAGCCAAATTAAAGTGCGGCGTTAGACAAGGAGGCTCAATGTCCCCAGTGCTTTTCAACGTATATATGGAAGAACTTAGTAAAACACTGAATACAACAAGAATCGGATGCCATATTGCCGGGGTATGTATGAACAATATTAGCTATGCAGACGACATGGTCATACTAGCTCCATCGATAAGAGCGATGAGAAAACTTCTGGCAATATGCGAAGTTTACGTTGATAGTCACGGGCTGATGTACAATGCTAAAAAGTCATCCCTGCTGATATTTAAAGCAAATACTGGTCCCACTGTCATTCCATCCATACGTCTCGACGGGGCCAACCTGACAATTTGCAGCGAAATCAAATATTTGGGGCATGTCATTACCGATGACCTAAATGATAAAAAAGACATAGAACGTCAAAGAAGAGTACTGAGTGTGCGAGCTAACATGCTTGCCAGGAGATTCAACAAATGCAGTCCTCCGGTGAAGAAGCAACTTTTCCAAACATATTGTATGAGCTTCTACACTAGCGAGCTATGGACGACATACACACAAGGCGTCATGAACACACTCCGAGTACAGTACAACCACGCATACAGAGCCCTATTTGGCCTCCCCTGGCGATGCAGCGCCTCACAGATGTTCACCGAAGGAAGGGTGCATGGGTTCGCTGCTTTGATGCGCCACAGAATAGCCGGGACGAGGCAGCGCTACCAGAGATCGGACAACACTCTTGTCCAGGCCGTTGCCCAGTGGCAGGGAGCGCCTCTACACCGGAGATGGAGAATTTCTCTAAAGCCACCATAAAGACCTAATGTGCACATCAATGTATTGATTTTTTATTTATTTTTTATTATTTTTATTTATTTCTTTAATGATTTTCTTTTTATGTATGTATTAACTTAAATGTAAACTTTTATGGCAGGCAGAGCATTGCACACACCGCTCTGTCCAGCTGAAATAAACATTATTATTATTATTATTATTATTATTATAACCACATACCCAATGACAACCCTGGTGAACTTTATTAAAGGGACTGGTTTGTTGTTAAAAAATTGAGGTAAAATGAGAGATAGCACAATGGGCCTATGGCCAAAGCACTCACGAGAAGTACGTGTAAACCGTCTCCGCTTTAAAAAAACATGTATAATTAATTGATAATCTTCTTAAAAATGAAGCTTAGACCTTGTGTACGAGTAAAACAGTACAGAACAACACTTTAACAAATTGCCGAATAAGAAGCACCCTGATGTGATGTACACGTTGAATGTTGCTTTAACCACCAGCTCGACCGATCTGGCCATTGCACATTACCAATGACCATTGACCACCCCTAACTATTCCACCACCATTAGGGGTAGGCGGTCTCGGCGATGCATAACTCAACTGCATTCCGTCTATCATCGGGAATGCAGCCGGAATTCTGATGCAGGGGCCGCTACCTGAAGGGGTTATTTAAATATCCTATCAATGCGATCGCGAGCCTTGTTATTAAATTTTGAAATTAAAGTATGGAAGGGTTATCAAACAAAACTGTGGCCTTTGGTCTATATACGATAAGGGCAGAAAATGTTTTTTTTGTAAAAAATCAGTATATCACGTAATAAATATTCCTATTTGTCCAATTTCGTCATGCGATAAATATAACGTCTATTATATTATACAGCGAAGATCTGCCAAACTCAACAAACGGTTGAACATGTCATTACTTTTCGTTTCACATGGGACAATTTAATTCAGAATAAAAATATATTTTTAACAATAAGGATTATTGCTATCGGCCTATGAACGGACATCATATAGTAAGGGGAGTAACGTAATTCTACTACATTGACAGAATATGCAATTTCAAAAATGATTGAATTGTTAATAATATCACTCCATTTCTCCGAAGGGATAGGCAGAGAGGATGGATAGACACACCTGCCCAGCTTGGCACACGCTCCTTGGTAAGTTCACATTCATTTATCGTTTTATAATTATGTTTTCTGGATACCACAGCACGGAGAAAAATGAGTGTTGCTATTTTATTATAAATCTCTTCAAATTATAGGTAATTCGTTTAAAAACGGAATTGCAGGTCTGTAACGAATGAATTAACAGGTTTCCCTATATATTCAAAACTTGCTAAAAGTTTATCAGGAAACCTGTTAATTCATTCGTTAAAGGTCTGGAATTCCATTTTTAACCGGATTACCATATATAGAAATACCTACTCATCTTTTCCGTGTGTCACGACTCAAGTACCTGTTGTTTCTCTTGCCAGTGGCATGTCTTCCTCAAGGGATTTAGTGTCTTCTATCATTCCACTCATATCAAATATCTGAACACTCCTTTCTACGTTCACCCGCTCCACATGCCCAAACTATGTAAGCTTCCCTTTTTTAATTGCCCTGCATTCTTTCCAGATATCCAAATAAATAAAATATTTATTATGATGATATTTACCACACATACGCCTCAAGAATCTCATTTCAATGGCACTCAATATACTTTCATTCTTCCTCTGCCAGTTCCATGCCTCGCTGCCATATCAAATTTTATGAAGTTTTTGATGTGGAAACATCTCAAATATGTGACGAAAACCGTTCCTATGGTAATCATAATATATTTTATTATTCCTTGATGGAAGCAATAAACTTACTTTTGACACTTATTAAAAATTTACAACTTCTTAACATTATTTTTTTAGAGTTAGGTTGTAATACTCGAATTTACTTTAGTGTATATTTCCTGTCCAAATTAAGTTATATGCTAGGTAAGTAATACATCAAAATTTACAACGGTATACTAACCAAAATAGACAAAATATTTAAAAATAGAATTAATTTACAACCCTTAAGTCAGGTTGACTTTATTTATGTAAGTGATACAATTTATAACGTTTCCACGGGGACATGCTTAAGTAACTAAACAATTACGGTAACTCTAGCGTGTCATCTTGGGAGTGGAATAAAGTTTCCGAGATTAGCAACGGGAAGTTTTTACAGTAATTTCCAAAAAATGGACATGAATTACGTCAAAACCATTTTCTGAAGTAATGTAGCATGGACATGTAGTCATTATTGTGTATTGTAATGCTGACCTGAGAAAGTGATAGATAGGTAGGAACAAGCTCCTACATTCCATTTTATACGTTTTATCATCCGTATGTAAACCTTTGAACTAATTCGGTTACCTCCTGTTTGGAGTCAATCAATGTATTTATTTATTATTCGGACATACGTTTATTTAGTTAAGGGGCCGTTTTTCCTGCCCTTCAGCATGTCCGGCGGTGTCCGACGACGTCCGGACGCAGACGGCGGCGGCGGCCGGCAGTCAGCGGCGTCCAGTCCAGCACGCGGCGCTCCGACGTCGTCCGGCGTCAACGGCAATCCAGCCGCAGGAATTAGACAAGAACCGCACAGTGGAATTTACATATATTTTGAAAAAAATTATGCTTCTTGGGGTAATTTATATATTTTAATACAAACGGCACAACTTGTCCTAAACATAATTATGAAGTTAACAAGTTTAAGGTAAAAAGTATACAGTATATAGTAAGGTATAAATCAAGTGTGAAGGTAAAAGTTTGAAGTATAAAGTATAAAGCACAAAGTAAAAGTATAACGTATAAAAAATATAAGTACAAAAGGTAAGGAAAAAATAATTATATTAGTAACGTTTTAATGAATTCATGGAATTATTTTCCAACGATGCCAATCTGTACAAATAAATAATGACAAAAAAAAATTAATTGTACATAAATTATCTAATCTTTATCTTATTTAAGAAATGAAAACTATATTAAGTAACAATACAAATTTCATACTTATCAAATAATAAACAAAGCAGCCAAAACGCCTGGATTATTAACAAGAAAAACAAAATAATTCACTAACATTGTCAAACAACTTTGAATATGTGCGTAGCCATTTAGAGTTTGCTTCGACTATGTGGTCTCCATGTATGCATTCCATAAATATTATATTCAAACAAAATTGAATGGATTCAGAAAGAAATCATGAAATACGTTCGTTATAAATTGCCCATCGTTTTTATATTCATCATCTTATTGCAATCGTGTTTTTCATAAAATAATTTATTGAGTGTACGTAAATAATTCGTAGATGTTATTAGTACATAAATCGTAAACAATATTACTAAATTATTAGATATAATCGAAAATACCCACATACGCGACACGCATTCAAGCATTATTTTTAATGAAAAATACTTGATACAAATCCGAATCAAAATGCTTGTCTTATAAGATTGTGTTCAACATAATATGATAACATTTTTTCTGATTTGGATATCTTCAATTCCAATGAAAAAAATATAAAATCTCTATTAAAAGTGTATTCATATCCCAAATAAACCAAATTACACATATTATGAGGTAAAATTTTGATGGTAGTTGCAGACGTTGAGACCTAGCGGACATTTGATATACTGGCGTTAAATACCCGCCAATTGCAGGGAGCGGACATTTCTGGTCAAGTCATTCAACAAACCAACCAACTCAGCTGTACTTGTAACCAATTACTAGACATACCAAACCACTTATAAATGATTACACTAGTGGTTTGTCTTACTAAGACAGAGTTGTTGGTTATATATTGATAGACATAACTCTGCACTTAGTTGTAAAGTTTTTATACATTATTGCTGTATTAGCTGTACTTGCTGATATAAAAAAAATATATCAGCAAGTACAGCTAATAAAGCAATAATGTATAAAAACTTTACAACTAAGTGCAGAGTTATGTCTATCAATATATAACCAACAACTCTGTCTTAGTATTTAGTTATTATTATATCCTGATGAAGCTTGGTTGAAGCGAAACCGGTCGATGTGTAAAATAATAAATATTCGTGGTTAAATACAAAGAGTTTGTTTTATTTTAAAAAATATAATTTCTAACCACAAAGTAATTGCTTCTTATGAAAAAAGTAAAATTATCATTTTTTAATACTGATAGATGGTTAATAGTATCTAATCAAGTATAGATATTGATATTCTTACAGGGATCTCTCGTACTGAGGATTTCATTTGCTTATTATTAAAATTTTGTATGTGTAGTATGTATAATATGAAATATTTTTAAATATATTATGTAGTTTCTTTTTCTGAAATAATTATAAATGTTTTTTCGTGTCTCTATATTTTCAATTTCTGATCTACCTATTTTTCGTATCCAGCTTTTTATTTAAGATAATTAAAATAAAATAACTTTGTTTGAATACCACTTTATTGTATATATTTATAACCAACCGGTTTCAGTTCAACCCGAACCTTCATCAGGGCTAATAAAAACATATTAAATTAATTACAGAGGTGTATGGGTACTTATAGTTAAGCTGGAAGAGGGAGAGAGAACATCAACTTTGGTGGGGGTGGAAGACTTAGGTAGGAGAGAGGGGGTAAACATAGGTGCAGGGAATGGAAATATATTTAAAATGGGGCTGTTTGTTAAATCTAATTGTTTATTTAATAAATTGATTTTATTGACTTTAAGGGATTTTTTTATCTCGAGTGCTTCTAAATTGTTGAGGCGTAGACCTATCCCGTTTCTATGTAATACTTCTATACCTGAAGGCTTATCAAATGAGTGATCTTTATCTATTAAATGTGTTGCAAATTCCGAAAAACCTATGTTATTTAAGCATCTCAAGTGCTCAACTACCCGCGTTTGAACATTTCTTGCAGTTTTACCAATGTAAAATGCTTCGCAATCATTACATTTAAGTTTATAGATGCCAGAATGGCTTAAATTATTTTCTTTATCTTTTGAGTTAATTAAAAGTTTACCTAGGTTATTATTGGTATAAAACAATATTTTCATCAAAACAAACAATATTTTATTTTAATTATTATAATTATGTATACCCACAAAGTGTTTGCTACAAGTGAAAAATTAAAAATTTTATTTAAGATTTCAATGTTAAGAGTTTTGAATGAGAGTGGGATTTTTCGAAAAGATTAGTGCCATGGTATAGGAAGCTTTTTTTGCCCAAATATTGTTAGATATTTTTTACCCCGAGATCTAGTATTTCTAATATACGTGTTATTTGCTATTTACTGTGTTTTGATTTGTGAATATAAAGGAGCATTTTTAAAATAGAAATGTTTAATTTTCATGATCTTTATGATTATGGAAGATTTTGTCAGTAATAGTTCTTACAGGAACTTTCAGGATAATTTTCATTAATATACTTTTTATGAGACACGGCTTGATCAAGAGAATCAAATACCGAAGTCGGACCATTTCAAGAGTCAACATAACAGAAGAATATATATTTGCGACGAAGTATGAATTTTAGTGACAAAAAGAGTGGGTGCCAAGAGGGAATTGGGTGGCGGTCAATTATCTCTGCCTACCCCTGTGGAGAAACGGTGTACTAGTTAATTAGTCATTACGATTTATGAAAAAAAAAAGTGGCAGCTTATAGGTTGCATAAAAAGCATTGCATAAACAGTGACACTGTAATTACATTTCAGGATGCATTGTCAAAGGTACATATTAAATAATAACCGTGATATTGTATTAATTTCTATTGACTATATATTCGAAAAGTTCTTAAAAAATTAACAGAAACAAAAAATATTCTTTACACCTTTGCAATATTTACTGAATTTAGTATTTTTCTGTCGAAAAAAAATTCGAACGATCAGTTTCAGCTTCATGGCAACCCTGGCGTTTATTTTTTTTTATTACATACCTTTACTTAACCGCCTAACTAAACAAAGTCTGTTCTGAGGCAAGTGTTCTGATTCTCATAAAGCTATTTTTTTTCGAATTAAAGTTGGCTTCATTAATAAATGAAAATAAAATTACTCCGTGGTTCTATATATGTGTATATGGGATGTTGACATAATACTCCCAATTGAAATTCCGTGTTCGAAATTCCAGAATCGCTTGCAAAATACGGGCAGGTGAGTATGTACAAGCGATGCAGACACACGAACAGTAAATTTGCGAAAATGGTCTGTAATCGCATTATGCGGATTTTGTACTTTTTGCGATCGTTGTATCGGTTTAACTGTATTTGATGCAAAGCCCGGTGGATGATCCCTTAATTAATTTCAGCTGTTTTCAGGCAGTTTCAGTAACGGAAACGGTTTTCAACGAACGATACGTGATTTTTCAAATAAAATACTTGCGCACTTTGGCTTGTGTTGCATTTCATAAATTTAAATACAGTGGTCAGGGCTATTTCAGTAATTAACTGAAATTATAATCACATTTATTGTCGAGGTATATTTGAAAAACGTAATCAAAATAATAGTTTTAGGAAGGCGTATAAAATGATGTTTGCCCTTCATCAAATAAGGCAATGCTAAATAAACACAGTAGCATCAGTTTATTCAATTTTAGCGCAGACCATTATATTTTTCTATGGTCGAGTCCATCTTTAGATACGGCATTCAAACTTAGGGACACTCAAGCACATTCAAAATTTACAACCTGCCATAGTAAAAAAAAATGTCACATCTAATGTTTACAATCAGAGACATAAAAGTACTATATGGATCAGAGAGACTACATACAATAAAAGGTCTCCTTTGGTTCACTACTATTATGGATAACATGGGGGAAAGCTCATACAAACACCCACTGGTACACAAATATACCACAAGATTTAAAGAAGGAAACGGTCTAAAAACTCCTTGAATACTAAATATATATGGATGCCGTACTCTTGAATATATAATTCCAGTGATTTTCAATAAAAAAAATAAATTTGAAAAAAAAATGAGACTGCCCTAAAATGGTAAAGCTATGGTATGAATGAAAATTTCATGTACCTTGAATTTTTTTAATGTATCTGCCTACATATCTTATTTTAAGTAGAATTAAATTTAAAATTAATTGGTAGAACCTACAGACAAGCTGCTATACGACAGCTTTGTAGGACTACCCTAAATTTGTACAAATTGTTTTCATTTACTTAAAAATATTTAAAAATAAAAACCTATATAAAATCAGGGACCCAAATATATATATATATATGAATAGTTTCTCCGTTAAGGGATTTAGATCATCTGCTGTCACTGAGGAATAAATGTTTAAAATAATAACCAAATAGAAATACGCAATCACATTTCTGTGCTCCTGGTATTTTTTTTTTCTAGTCGGCAGGTTCACGTATTGACATTATATTTAATATTTTCGAACGGCACCTTATTATTCAGCAAATTTTATGAAACAAGTTCGAAATTGATGATTTAAAACTATTTTTTAAAACCGAGTAAAAGCTAACTACGAGATACCCTCACAACATAGATACATCCACCAGCCACCAGCCATTTAGCATTCCTGGGGGAGACTAAAGCCCGCCCTCCACACCCCTAAATACAATGGCCAGAAAGTTTGCGTCGCTGCCCAACCGTGCGGAAATGACAGGTCTTCACGTCGGATTACACACGGTGTATCATCCCTTCGATTGGCCGATATCGATAGGCTTGGCTCGGCTAGGCCTCCTGCTCTCGGGGGTGGCGGAGTGCGTCTCTATCACTGCAGTCAGTGGGTGAGCCGTTCAATCTACCCCTAAAGTACAGCATGCCTGGTTATGATGCAGATACATCAGATTCATCAGATTTGCCAGATTCACCAGATTTGTCAGATTCGTCAGATTTGCCAGATTCACCAGATTTGTCAGATTCAATAAATTTTTCAGATTCGCCAATTTCTTCAGAACTTTATGTTAAGCCCCCGTTTTTTAAAACCCCATCATATTATACTTAAAATCACAATTCTATTAGTTTTGCAAATTTATCACATCTCATATGCATCAGATTCATCCGGCGCATCGTGCAATAAATTCTCATTAAGTTGACTAGTTAATTAAGTTATTTTGAGCTTTTGAGGTAATTTTTGGCGAAAAACGGAACTATTATGATTGTGTGAACTATTGTGATTATTATTTCATGATTTTCAGGTACACTAAATTTTTATGATACTCGAATTCCTCAAATTATAGATGTATCCAAAGATATTAGAAGAACGAGATATGCTATGTTGGCCGCCGGACCGTAGGCGGAGTACTAACTAATTAGGGTACTTTGAACGGTATCGGGACGTGTACGCACAGAAATCTGTTCTATGTATTAGTGCGGATACCTTAGCGATGCCTTAGCGTAAGCGAATGTGTGCAGTAGTATTGGTGAACAAAACCGGCGACACTCGGCAAAGCAATTCCACACAGTATGAACTGCTCATAGCACATCTCGTTCTTCTAATATCTTTGGATGTATCTTTCTGAAATTCTTCGAATCCATATAAATACTTTTTTTGTAACCGTCATAAGCAAGAATATCTCAACCGATTTCTCTTTCAGACACTACTCAATATTCGATTTGTTAACCTCATTAATTATTCAAAAAATTTCCATATTACCTATCTATTGTAATAAAAAACTATTAGGCATGGTCCCGCCTGTTCTGTTGAGAGCCCAGTTGTAATTTCTCCTTCTATTAGCTTGTGTCGTTGTGGAGCGAAAAGTAGGTAACAACGGAAGTTTTATTTCTATCTCAAATATACAACAACACGAGTGCCATGGATTCATTTGTAACGCGATCTGTTTACAGATTTGGTCCAAATGCTGTGAGAGGCTGTCAGTCAGCTGCTGATCGCTGTGCCGGGATGATAGTGGGAGATTACTGAGATGACGTCAAACACACAAGTCGCCAAATCATGTAGCCATCACCATTTGTAGGTACACTGGTTTATTTCTGTTGGATGCTGTTTACATCGCTTGGTTAGAAAAATGAATGAATATTAATTTATTTTTGGTACACTATTAAATATGGTTTTTAACTTATCGCTTTGGTAACGCACTTCTTCGAATTAAAACTATAACCACTTTTTTTTGTAGCTGATTTTTTAGTATTTTACAATTCAAAAACATTTGTATTGTTAAAGGCCTTAACAATACACATGTTTTCAATTTTTAACGACTTATAAACTACTGTAAATGGTTGTATATCAGTTGTGTAAAATTTAAAACACGTTTATTAGTAAGGTGGCGTGTATCTTACCTGAGCATTGAATACTTACTTTGATAGCAGGTTTCATTCTTGAGTGGATTTCGAAGTTAGCGGATTGGTTGTACCATTATATATATAAATAAAATACATGTATATCCTCTAAACATAATTATTGAAAAACACCGATCAAACATTATTATTTTTTAATGATAAACTAACGTTTATAAGATAAGATTTTTATGCAAATTACAAAGGATAATAAATTATTATAATAATCTTTTATGCTATGCTTAAAAACCTTGTTTTATTAACATTAGTTTATCATTTGAAAATAATAATATTTGACAAGTCAAAATATTTCACCAACAAATGTAGATATAATATATCTCGACGTCATCTAGTTGGAAATACAGCACTAACAAAGCCTTTCCTACAAAAATACATTTGGTTGTTTACAGGTGAAAAAATATAGTATGCAGTTATTTTCGATTGAAGCACTTGTACATATTGAATTATTTGGCTGGTTGGAAATAAGCCGACGTAGCTCAGTGGTCCAGAGCACCTGATCGGACATCAGAAGGTACGGGTTCAATTTCCGTCGACGGCATGTATTTTTACTCGGGAGATATTTTCAATTTGTCTGGATGTTTCAGGCGAGTAATTATTGCTTATAATAATTTGCTAACCGAACAAACAGTTTGACATTATCTTTATTCTGGTCAGTTGAATCTATTAAAGATTAAAATTAGGAAAATTTTGATTTAAATGACGCTAAGAACTTAAAAATCCAATAGACACAAATTATTTTTTTAATGTATGAAATTCACGACGCCAGAATTAAATACATTAACGGAAGAAACAACAGCTTTAGAGGTATATTTGATTTTTGGTGTGATGTAACTTTTTTTAAATATTTTGATATGTGGAATTTATGATATTGTAACTAATTCTAACAAATTTTTAGAAAAATCAAGTTTTTCCGGAGAGCAATTGAGGGAACTAAAATATTATATACTTGTTTATACACCTACCCTTACTAATGTAAAATATCACTTCTGAGGGTGCACTTCGTAGTCATTTGGAGCGTCTGATGGTCTTCATTTGAAGGGATTTGAACCTCTACGGGATTCGAACCCTCTCCCAAACCGACAGGGGCTTTACCGCGTCAAGGGGTTGTCGTTTTTGCCATTTGTCCGCCCCCATCCCCACTCCATCAGTGAAAATGCAACAGTCATGTTGTCGACGATTTATCTAGTCATATACTATATTAAGTTTGTACGTTCTTTCGTGTGTGTGTTGGGTGCAGTATTCGGATTCGACAGTGCATAATGTACATATTACTTTCACTTGAAATACAAAAGTGAAAGCGATAGCATAAATAATACTTGTTTATACATAATAACATAAGTTTGGCTAATTTTACTTTTTACAAATCTCTGGAGAACTCAACCCTCAATGATCTTATGCACGGAGAAAACTTACTGATATAAAAATCATTCGTCACACGGCTAAAAACTAATGAATTTACAGGTTTCGTAATAAACTTTCAGTAAAACATGAATGTTGTATGGCGACACCGGTACACGTGTTCATAAAAAAAACAAAAATTTCATTGCATATTATCAGAACCAACGCAGGTACATGAACACGTGTTACGATTCATTGTGAATATACTAAAAGTTTATTAGGAAAAAACGTATTTAATTTTTTGTTTTTTTTTTTTATATATTCAATAATATTATCATTAAATTTACAAAAACGCATGACAATAATCATTACACAGCAGAACTTGTTCATAAATAAACTGTTTATTTTCTAAATTTATTAATAATATTATTGAATATATAAAAAAAATAATAAACCAGCAATACTCATTTTTCTCCGTGTGCGTGGATTTAACGTTTTTTTTTAAGGTAGCCAATGTCTACTTTGTGTCATTTTGTGTAAAAGTATTAGTGATTTTCCTAGTCTCCATTAATAAACCATTAAATATTAAAATTGTTCAAAGACTACTTACCATTGTAGAATTGCTCTTAGATGTAAATTTGAAAATAAATTCTTTAGAATATTTACGTATTTTGATTTTTTTCCATGAAATGGCGATGAATATTTTATATAGTTTCCTAAGTTCAAAAAAACTTCTATGGACTACAAATACGTATACAAAAAGCAAATAAGTTATCCTGCTATTATTTATAATATCTATACCGAAAGTGAGTGATTTGTGTTGAAAGGTGCTCGAAACTGTGAGTTAGATTACAAAAAATCGATTTAATATCCGTAATCCCGGATAACTAAAGTGATTACAAAAAAAATTGAGAATAAATCTTATAAAACTGTCACTCCATAGTTATCCATGGATAAAAACAAAACTTCTAACTGTCATCATCGGTATTGTACCTCTACTTCAATATCTAAAACCGGGGCAGGTTGTTACATTTAACAGTAAATAATGGCTAACACTAGAGGAAAGGGTGCTAACTTTGAACCTGAAGAAAAATTCAGCATAGAAAAAATTACACTGATTTTCGAAAAAAAACTAGATGCTATAAAAAAAGAAATTATTTCAAAAATTGAAAAGCAGCAACAGGACACCCAAAAAAGCATGGAGTTTATGAGCAGTCAATACGATGATTTGATAAAAAAAAACTAGAGTTAACAATCCTACAAAACAAAAAAATTGAAAATTAATTTATAAACCTGAAAAAAGAGCACCAGGAAAAAAATACTATAATTAAACAATTAGAAATAAAAATTTCAGATATGGAGTACAAAACCCGCTCTAATTATATTGAAATAGCTGGCATTCCACAAAAAAATGGGGAACAGCAAATTGAAGTGGTTAAAAAAGTGGCAGCGGCGGCAGGAGTGGACCTAAAATACGGCGAAATTATAGAGTTAAAAAGGATACCTGATAGGCGAATCAATGCACCACCTAAAATACTAGTGCAATTTTCAGATAAATTGACCAGAGACAAGCTTATTGCAAATAGAAAAAACATCAATTATGCTGCGATCAAAGATATTTCAACTGAAACAATATACATAGCTGAAGAACTGAGCCCTTACCATAAGGAACTTCTTTGGAAAACCAAACAAATCTCAAAAGAAAAAAACTATGCATAAGTCTGGCACAAAGAGGGAAAAATAATGGCAAGAAGAAATGCAAACGAAAAAATAATTTACGTTAAACATATAGACGATTTGAAAAACATCATTTAAATAAAATGGCTCAAAATAACAAATATTATAAAAATTAATAATGGCTGACACTACATTAACCACGGAACCTAATGCAAAAAGAGAAAACTTACCTAACCTATCAACAATGAACAAAAATTTTAACATACTGCATCAAAATATTAGAAGCATAAACAAAAACTTTGACGAGCTACAAATATTAATTTAAAGTTTAAATTTAACCTGGGACATAATTATACTTACTGAATGTTGGTTAACTGATAAACACTACCCTCTACAAATTGATAAATATGTCTCTTACTCCACACTAATGAATAATACAAAGAGTGATGGTGTTATTGCATACATTAAAGAAGACACTGAAGTTGAAGTCAGAGAGATCAATATTAATAACGCAAACTGTCTAAGGATATCAATTGGTAAGGATATAACAGTTCTCGCAATATATAGATCACCTTCTACAAAAAATCTGGAGCCATTCTTAAACTCCTTACATTTTGAGCTTAACTTACTCAAAAATACTAAGAATGTTTTTATTATCGGAGATATAAATATTGATATCTCCAATCCAAAAAAATATGATTACATACATACACTAGCTCACCATGGTTTTAAAAGCCTGGTTGATGAACCCACATGAGTATAGAATGAAAGCAAATCATGCATTGATCATATTTTTAGTAAAACTGATAAATTAACTCAAACCATTATTTACCCTTCTACACTGACTGATCAATACACAATACTTCTATCTATTAATAATAAAAATACATCTATAAATCAAAAAAAGAAATCTGTCATAGCAAAGTCTGAAACAAATTGGGAAAACGTTAAAATCGAGCTACAAATTGCTGACTGGTCAAACCTTCTTGGCAATGATGATACTGATGCTGCTTGGAATTATTTTATTGACTTTACTCAGAACATTATTCTATCAAACACCATAACGACAGAAAAAAAGATATCTCATAAAAATATTCATATTAAACCCTGGATTAGTCAGAAAATTATTAACTCAATCAGGAAAAGAGACGAACTCCACAGAAAAGTAAGAAACCACCCCTATGATATCCATTTACATCGCTTCTACAAAAGATATCGTAACATTTGTAAAAATGTAATCCGTTATGCTAAAGAAGCATTCTATAAAAAGAAAATCGAGGAATGTAATAATGATTCCCGGAAATTCTGGCAGATTATAAACGAAATTACAAACGCTAAAGCCTCGCACAATGTTAAAAACATTAAAGAATTAAACATTGACAGGATACCAACATCTTTTGCAGAACATCCAGAAAAAATTCTCGACTTTGCAAACAACTATTTTTGCAATATAGGCTCGAACTTAGCGAATAAAATCAAACAATCTTCATTTACTGCCGAAAAAACAGTGTGGAATGAAAATGTCAATCAAGAAAACTCCCTTAACATAGTCAAGATAACAAGTGAAGATATAAGAAATACCATAGCCTCCCTAAACACAAATACCTCATCGGGAAATGAACTAATATCAAACAGAGTAATTAAATATCTACTAAATGAGCTAATCTACCCACTGACGTACCTTGTAAATCTTTCAATAAGAAAAGGTATTTTTCCCACACGTCTTAAAGTTGCTACGATTATTCCAATATACAAAAGCGGTCCCAAAAATGATATATCTAACTATCGACCAATTAGTCTATTACCTACAGTATCGAAAATATTGGAAAAGTAATAAAAAAACAAATGGTTAAATTTTTGGATGAAAATAAAATATTATCAACGACGCAATACGGTTTTAGGGAAAACCTGGGTACTGGTGATGCTATAGCTAAAGTAACAAATACAATTATAAAAAAACTGGATTAAGGCAAAAAATGCTTGGCAGTTTTTATTGACCTTCAAAAAGCTTTTGATACAATTGACCATGAAATACTATTTTTTAAATTAAAAAAAATGGAATAACACAAACAACTCTAAACCTAATTAAAAGTTACTTAACTGGAAGAGAGCAGTATGTACAAATTGGTAATAAAAGTAGCAAAACTCTATCAATCAAGTACGGTGTCCCTCAAGGAAGCGTATTGGGTCCAACACTATTTCTCATTTATATTAATGACCTTGTGAGTCTTCCCATTGAAGGAGACATAATGAGCTTTGCAGATGACACTGTCATTATATTCTATGAACAAAATTGGACAAGCACACATAAAAAAGCGGAGCAAGGTCTGACTGTACTCCAAAACTGGTTAAAAGCAAACCCCCTTACATTAAATGTGAGTAAAACTAAATATCTAACTTTCTCTAAAACCAACAGAGGTCAACCAACGAATTATCATACACTCAAATTACATGAATGTCTAAACAAATATCCGCAATGTTCTTGCCCGCATATAGTCCAAACTAAAACAATTAAATATCTTGGGATCGTAATTGACGACAAACTTCATTGGGATGCACACATCGAAGGAACCTCAAAAAAGCTAACAAAACTCATCTATTTCTTCAAAAAATTACGAAATATCTTGTCAACTACAGATCTAAAGAGAGTATATTATGCGCTATGCCACTCTTTACTGGAATATGGAATAATAGGATGGGGCTCAGCATCATCAAACCATATTAAACTACTAAAGAAAACTCAAAATTGGATCATAAAGACCATATTAAAGCTCCCCGTAAGGACGCCAACTACTGATATTTTTAATCTGTTTGATGTTCCAAGTTTACAAAAAATCTATGCTAAAAATATTCTAGTTCATCACTTAAAAAATAAATCAGAGGCAAACCCCTCTCACGATCATAAAACCAGAGCCAAGCAAACAGACATGCTAAATATTCCTAAATGTAATTCTACCTTTGGACAAAGAAACTCTGATTTTTTAGCAATTAAATTATATAATAAACTCCCTCTCAACCTCAAACAAAGGAAAACGAAAAATAACTACATTAAGGACATCAAATCTTGGCTTAAGGAAATATCGGAAGAAGAACTAACTAATATATATAAAACATCATCTTAGTTGCTGAAAACGTATACTAACATATATAGTCCCCCTCAGCACAGGATTTCCTAGTGAGGAGGACTTCAATGATCTGTTTTAATTGTATATATATATTTTATTTCATGTGCCATACAAAAATGTACCTAATTATTTTAAAAAGTAACTAAATAAAAAAAAATAAAAAAAAGTAATATTGTAATATACTTAAATAGTTTTTTTTTTATTTTCGCTAAAAGAAAATCAAATATTTTTTAAAATTATTATTTTTTAAATTATAACATTATTACAGTAATAAACATAATATATAGCAAAAACAAAATAGTGAAATACATTTACAAGGATTCTACGCAAATTAAGAGAGCTAGCTCTTGAGCTTGTTGTAGGAGTTTTTTCATAATTTTACTGCATTTTAGAGTACAATGATACTATAAAATAGTGTACAGTAAATAAATACTAGGATGTTATATTTTTATTAAATTTATAACATGGCATGAAATGAAGTGATTTATGATGTTATGGTTGTAAACTTTTTTTTAAATATAATTTGATCTTTTTATTAAATTATACCAAATCTGTTATTTTTTTATTTCTTCGGGAAGACTATTGAAATATTTTATGCCTTTGTAAAAATAATTATTGTGCATTTATTGTGTTGAAAATAGAGGAATTTGGGTGTTATGCTTATGCCTTAATGATGAGTTAAGTTTAATTTTTTTTATTACATTTTCTTTGAAAATTTGTAACATTTAATCTTTTTTATAATGGTCTACAATTTTTGGGACTTTAAAAATATTGAACAATGTTGCTGAAGGAAATGTTGGTTGTTTTTTCAAAATTACTTTAGTAATTAGTTTTTGTACCACCTTTACAGGACTTACAATTTTTTCATATGCACCTCTCCATCCAATGATTCCATACTGAATTAATGATTGGACTAGTGTATAATAGACTTTTTTTAGATTATTTAACTTGAGAAAATTTCTTAATCTAATAAATATATAGATACATTTCCTTATGCGCATAATAAGTTCACATATGTGTCTGTTGGAGGGGTTATAAAAGTGAAGCTTTATACGGACCTCGATTGTTTGGGTACCTGCGTCAAATATTGTCCCCACTTTTAGAACCAAACCCCACTTTTAGATTTTCTTGGGAATGCTGGGTGTATGCAGCCTTAGTTCCAGAAGGGATGTTGCATTACTCCTGATGGCGTATAAGCTTTTAAACGGGTTAGTATCAATACCAGACATTCTGGCTAAAATAGGATTTTATGTCTCGGATAATTTTGCGCGAGGCCGCCAACACAGGCTTTTGATTCTTCCTAGGAGCAGAACTAACTTACCAATGGTGATGCCCTTGGAAAGAATCACTAGGTTAATTAACTGCCTCGCAGGAAATGTGGATATTTTCCACATGTCCTACAACGTATTTAAACTTGAAATATTATTATTCAATACTTAACATTGTAAGCCTAAATTTGAAACTTTTTTCTTTGTCCCACTTGTAAATGTATTTGTTTTTCACTTTTTTGTAAATTTTAATTATCGATATTGCAATGTTCTGGTTTATAGTGTTTTTGCAAATAAACAATAAATAAATAACCTCAACCACAACACATGCTTCGCATCTTTCTCCTGGGAACTTCTGGATTTGTTACGGAGTCAGGATGGCTTAGAAGTACAGCAGTTTATGAAATACAAGCTGACGTGTACCCGGCGTTGTTGAGGCTTATATAGGAGATAGACATATATGATTTTTTACTTTTCTGTAGAACTTTTTAATATGTACAATTCCGTAGTACATTATGTTGATGTATCTCATGAGGTTTAGCCAGCGTTAGCAATGTAGTGCCCGAAAATATATTCTTACGCCTTGATTACAAAACGTCGACTTTTCTCTACTTTCCATAAATATACTTAGTACGCATGTATCATATATTTAAACCTTCTGGAAGTAATTTTCTAAATGATACTGAAAACTCTATCAAAATATTATTATTATTATTTATTTATTAACGTCCTATCGGGCTTTTACATAGTAAGTTGACAGTATATGTATGTAAGTGTAACATGTACATGGATAAAATAGCTAAATATAATTTACTCATAAGGTAATTAGAAAATAATATGGTGAAGTAAATCAAAGTATGAAAGCAAAACCTTTTTTTAAAGCTAATAAATAATACACGTTAATAACTAGCAAATAGGTCTAAAATTAGTTGCCTTTTGAAACTTACAAAGTTATTAACACCAATAAGTTTACAGTATTTGTTGGCAAGTTAATGAATTCTTGGAATTGGTGAATACATAGAGTAGTTAGTATTGAGGTTATTGTTACATTTAAAAGTGTCTTTGCTTCGAGTTTGTCTAGCAGGTACATTCATATAAATTAATTCCAATAATTCAGGGCTGTCAATGAGAGATTTGATAATTTTGAATAAAAATAATATATCAGTTAGAACTCTTCTATCGGATAGTTTGAGAAGTCTGGTTTCGGTACGTAAGTTATTATAATTTATAAATTCGATGGAAATATTCATTTTAAAATTTATGTACCGAAGAAATTTATTTTGTACCTTTTCTAAGGCTTGATAATGGACTTTGTAGAACGGCGACCATACTGTTGAATTATATTCTAATTTACTTCGTACTAATGAGCAATATGGATGTTTTAAAGTTAACACATTTTTAAACTTTGCCCCCATTTGCAAAATAAAAGCGAGCATTCTCATTGCATCGCTAGTAGTTTCATCGATGTGTAAGTTAAACTGTAGACTTTCGTGAAATAAGACACCGAGATGCGAGATCTAGAATCTACGTAGTTTAGAAGAACTAGACGCACAAACAGACAAACGCGGATAGCGACTTTATTTTATACTATTTAGAGAATTCTTTTCTCGATTGACTGAAGTCCTGTTCTAACTCGACCGTTTGGAAATTCATGTGTATGTAAAAAATAAGGTGGCCGTGTTGGATACTACCTGTTTATCCCGCCGGAGTTCTCATGAGCGTGGATTCTACTACGAGCTCTCGGAATAATTATTCCGTACAGTATTCTCTACCAGATATTACAATGTACCCTGCAAAAACTTTTGTCGCCAATTTCATAGTCAGCTATTGGACGATTTTAGCCCCAGGCGACCGAACCGAAAAATGTAGATAACTTTTTTACTACGAATTTCAATGCATGCATCGAATCGTATTACATTTTAAAATGGAGTGATCTAGACTAATTAAATTTTGAATTTTTTCCCAGCTGAATTTTAATATTCTGTATGAATGAAGTCGAATAACTGAACAGATTTTCTTCCATGAGTTGAATAGCATAATAATAGTGACATGTTTCTGACTAATACTTGTTTTAAAAAATATATATATTAATCAACATGTGAAGTCTGCTTATTGACTACCTATTCATATAGAAGTTTCTACGAGCCCAATTTAATATCCCTTAAATTTGGGTACTAAATTTGTCACAACTGGTAACTGTACAACAATCGCTTTGCAAATTAAACTTACAAATTGGTTTAATGTTCCTTGCATGAAAATATTGCAGAAAACACATGTACATTTTTAAAACCAAAGATAAAATATTTATACAGAAGTCTCTAGCTGACAGCGACGCGACGGTAACAATGTGTACCTATTTAAATCCGTGGACCGTAAGTCAGTGTTGTTTTATTGCAATTAAAGTAAAATAACACTTAAGGCGATGCCATACGTAGTAATGCAAAATCATGTGTTTTTGGTTTGAAAATTTGGTCGCCTAGAAATGTTTTAGATGCTTTAATTAAATAATGCAAATAGAATACATCTTGACCTTAGAAATAATCAAGTATTTTTTAGATAAGTCTATTTATAAGCCCAGAAAAAAATAATGTATAAAGCTTATGAAAACTGCTTTAAAGTTCAAAATCTCCTACTTACGAACCCATTTTTGGTTATGATTTTATTGTATAATGTGGCAAATTAAGTTATTTATAAAATGATCGAAAAAAATTAAATATTTATGCCTGAACATCAACAAAATAAAATAAAAGGCACTTTTTAGCCATGTTTTTTTCTTGCATAAATCAAAACAGGCGGATGGTGTTAAGCGGGAATTCAAACCTTATCACCATTTACGTAAGGGTTGTTATTGATAGCGGCTTAATTTAAAATATTACACGGCGTAGTGCATCGCCTTAACTTCCATATAGAAATGCTCTACTGTGATGTCGTGGTTTTATGTATTATTTATTTGTTGTGAAAAATATTTCATCAGTTCAGTTTTGTAGATACTGAACTATATTTTGAGGCCATAATGACAAAATGATTGATTTATTTTACAAGCAATTTATATCAAAAGTAAATTTTCTGCGCGTTCCAGAGTGGCAGACACTTTGATTATCGTCAAGGAGAAATATCACCATTCGTAGCCAATACGTTACTTAAATTGGCTTCAAACGTGTAAGTACCTAGATTTGTAGGGTTACCGGATAAATCATCACAATGATAATTCTTCACATCTTTAAAAAGTTATATAAAGTCATGGAAAGTGATGAAACAAATTCTTTATTAACTGGGTTAAGTAGGTTAGATTAGTTTAGGTTAGGTTAGGTTAGGTTAGGTTGATAAAAAAAAAATTCATCGTTCCTAATGACTTTATATCACTTTTTAAAAGTGTGTTGAATTGTCACTGTGTTGAGTTATCATGGAACCGATTTGTAGATAGCTAGGTACTTCCAACCTTCATTCTCTCTTATTCTTTTCCTCACCACTACTCCAGCCTCACAAATTAATACCCTAAAAAAACTATACGTCATCTTGCTTTTGGCAAATGTTACTTGAGCGGTATTCACATAAAAAGGTCAATAGTCAGCAGTAACGCGCTTTAAATGTAACATCATTTCAAATATGCATAAAAAAGACATGTGTAAATTTAATTTTAACTTACTTCAGGTAAAAATGTATACTTTCTGAAAAATTTTGTCCTTAAAAGTACCCATTTATTTCAACATTTGAGGCCTTCATCTCTGCTCCCTCTCGGTGAGTGAAATTTTTGGAGTCGTCCAAGGCAAATTGCCTCATGAAATAATGACAGTTCGGCCGGGGTTCCCCGACGATTTATCAAAATGTGTCAAAATCAGCGACACGCCGCTCCGTAGACAATGTCTGGTTAGCTACTCACCCAAACTCAACGTAGAATTTATAGACATTTCAATTTCTAGTCTGGTTTTTTTTTTGTTAACGAAAGATTAATTTTATCTTTGATTTGGTTATTTATTTACAGAACAGAACTTCGGACGGTTTTCTTTGTACGTTAAACTCATATATCGTATAACTTTTAATTATCATTTTTTATGTAGTTTATTTAACTACCCCACAGCCAAGTGGGGGAGTATATTGTACCCAAAACTACTATCCTCCTTATATTAGCTTAAATACTTGACATATCATTTTAGTATTTTACCTATTTCTGCGCAAATACATAAGTAACCATTAATAATTGACTAAATAATTGGGTTTTCCATAGTTTAAAAGCCCATAAAACAGAAAAATGCATGGGGTCATCGAAAGACCCACTTGGTTACAGACTTTTTGTTTGGCATCTTGGCCTGTCAAGAGTTAAGTATTACTTTGCCGAAAAACCACAATTCATAATTTAAAATTATCTTAAAATTGCTTTAAATTTAATTTAACTCTTCTTTATTCTTATTCTCTCGAAAATGATTTCACCTAACAACATAATAACTCAAATAGGGATGGAATGATTGAACGTTTCATTAGACACTTTTTCAAACGATTCCCTTGTACATATATTATGTTATGTAAAATTGTCAACCGAATGTATCGATTTCATGTCATATTTCAACAGACCTTTGTGCCTTTAGCAAACTTCGTACTTATGGATGTTGATAAATCATGGAAATGGAAGCGCAATGATTTTTCAATTTTGAATTCCTTTGAAGTATTGGCCATATTTTGACAATTCTCCGGCGCTGGCGGCCATAAAGGGAATAGTATATCAAATAAATGACCATGAAAATAAACGTCTGCTTCACCTGCGGCCGCGAAATACGACTCCACTACTGTCAGGCCACTGGCACTGCCGCTCTCACTGAAATGTGCAACCGTTTTTGACACTGATTTGCCAATTAATTCTTCATTCTGACCGGTAGAGGATTTTTATATTTTGGCAATTAACAATATCGAATGATAATTCATTTGTCAGAAATTGAAAGGGTAAATATGAATGTTAGAGGGAGCGCGCTAATATTTAAAAAGAACTATAATAACTAAGCGAAAATTTTGAAAATATTTAATAAAATACAACTTGTTTGAAAAGAGCAAAAATCACTCTACAAACGCTTTAGTTGCATTTAAAAATACACTGTGATTTTTTCATGCCTATAATGAGGATTCTTAGTTCCTGTTCACATTTTTAACTATGTATTTTTTTCTGTGTTTTTTTGCAACCTTTTTTGTCATTATTCTGCTGTGTTTTTCATTGTTCATATGTGTATTTTGTTCTGTGTTTTTTTTGCAACTTTTTTGGTCATTATCTTCACATTTTTATTTATTGTATTATTTTTTAATTGTTTACTTTGATACAAATAGCTTGTAATTTTTAAATTTAAGAAAAGCCCATTAGGGCGTGTAATAAATAAATAACAGAACAAAACGTTTTTTTAATAATTTTTCGAGCTTACCTTGCGATTTTTTTCAATCGAGGGAATTTCATATAATTAACATTTCGTCATAACAAATGTATAGATATTATCTTCAAAATTAACTTTTTTTTGGAATAGAATTAAAATTAAAAAACTTTTTCACTTTGTTCCACTTATTTATTATTACCAGGACCGGTTTCATCCTACTACGGACATTTTCAGACTGGTAGTTGAAACTCTTATGCTACTGATTTTATACAAACTTAGGCAGGGGTACACAACATTGTTTATATATAATGAATGATTCTATTTTGTTAATTTGAGGTAGGTATTATGAGTTATTTTGTTAATTTAGGGTACATTAGGTAATTATAAAGTTTATTTTTACAAATTATGAATGATGTTACAAAGCTAGTACATATTTATAGTTCATATGAATATAAAAGAATTTATATAATTCATATTATTATTTATTATTTATTATTTATAATTCAAATTATATAAATTCTTTTATATTCATATGAACTATAAATATGTACTTGCTTTGTAACATCATTCATAATTTGTAAAAATAAACTTTATAATTACCTAATGTACCCTAAATTAACAAAATAACTCATAATACCTACCTCAAATTAACAAAATAGAATCATTCATTATATATAAACAATGTTGTGTACCCCTGCCTAAGTTTGTATAAAATCAGTAGCATAAGAGTTTCAACTACCAGTCTGAAAATGTCCGTAGTAGGATGAAACCGGTCCTGGTAATAATAAATAAGTGGAACAAAGTGAAAAAGTTTTTTAATTTTAATTCTATTACAATGGAATTCCACCACGAATTAACAGTGCAAAAACTAGACTAATTTTTTTTGGAACTTAAAAACTTAAAGAGTTAACGAGAAACTTGTTATAAATCGGTAGAAATTGGGTAACTATACATCGGCTTAATCTTCCGATTGAGCCGATGATAGCCAACCTCCGATAGAAGAAATAGTAAGAAACCCTCTCCGGCCCGAAACGTCTAAGCGAAACTGCACTCGTAAGCCCTTTTTTTAATGTAAAACGGCTCTCAACCGTCTGGAGCCAGTGAGACTATGGTATCTCCAATTGGGATATGTTATGAGGATGATAGATAGGGAGTGAGTGGAGTATATGGGAAAGAGAAAAGGGGAAAGTACATGGCTATTCAGATCTGGTCACCAAATACTGCCAAAGCCATTTCAAGCGTCATTTCACTTCTGAATGGTGGTTTTAACCAAGTCGAGATACCGAGTGTATCTTCGATCCTGGAATGTCCCGCAAATATATAATATATTATTTTTTTTATTTGGTACCTACAATATTTTTTTACATTTCAAAGTTTTCCAATAATGTTGGCCTCACTGGGTGGCTTGCCCGTGCTGATGCCTTCATTTTATAATATGAAAATATAATCTAAATACAATCTACAATATAAGATAAAATAATACATTTAATATATAATCTTGTGTGTTTGTTAGTGATGTGTGTATATATTGGTTTTGTCTGTTACGTGTAGGTTTTATTTTTATTTTATGCAATGACATTTTCGTAATATTGTCTATTTTGTTCATTAATCCATTTTGTAATTTTGTGTGTGAATTTATTTTTATTTTCCTCAATTTTAATTTCAAGTTTTACACTGTTGAAAGCTTTTATATCATGGTATTGGTAGTGTCTTTGTCAAAAGCTTGAATTTACTGTCGGATTTTTTACGTTTTCTTTGTACTCTTGTCTAACTGGTCTGTTAGTGTTATTTTGTATATGTTGAAATTATTTTTTTTTGTCAAAAATGTAGTTTAGTAGTGTTTTAACGTATAATTAGCGTATATCTAGTACGTCACAGCTGTTGAATATTTGGTCTGTATCAGTCAGTCTATGTTTTTTTAGTATTACCTTTGTTCCGTAACACCGATTGCTTTTGACAGGCCGTGTACTAACCAATCGTATCGTCAGAATTTGAACTGTGTAGTTTAAGTTCGCACACGTCAGCTAAAACCACGGAGAGCCGTGAGCCGAACCAGTTGCACAAAACCGTTCGTTCTGTCAAAACATCATCGCCGGTTCTTTATCGGAATAATCACTTTATACGTATCTTATCCCAATTTAATTTAAAATAATGAGTGCTAACGAACCACAATCCCGTTCCAGTGATGACAGATGAGTCTCACCATACATATTTCACCATCTCCACCCGGTAAGTTGATTGTGAATTAACCTTACGTATTGTGTTTTTGCATTCGCCTCTCACAAGCCATAGACTTCATTTATGCTTTATCTGTATGGAATAGCCCTTTAAAGGACGGCTATTCCAACCCTTGTTCGTTCCTCGAACAACCTTTAAGATCGTGTTCTGTGCGGTTTCTATGTAAATGAAATTAATATTCTTAATACAAAATAATCAAATAAAATTTATTTGCTCGTGCCGCGATTTGAACCCGCGACCTTCAGCTTGCTAGTTGAGAGCCTTAACTCTCGACCATGGAAGCCGTCATTGACCATGGAAGCCACAATATTCCACAAGAATACGTATGTATCAGATACTCGACGATTCAAACATATTGACGACTACCGCCATATATCTGCGCGGTGATTCGTATGCAGGCACATGTTGGCGACATTTCGTACACTCGTCGGCGACTCCAGTCTTCCGCGACAAGCCGGGGGAGGTTGTTCCGACACAAGTCGTCGAGACTTTAAAGCATGGAATCACTTGTGTCAAATATTTTGTATCAATGCTAGAACACAAAATAAACATCTTCAACAACTGTTTTTTTTTTTTTTTTTTTTTTTTTTTAAGCGGGTTCTCAATTTCAGTAGTGACGTGTACGAACTGAGTGCGACAAGTTGTTTGCGAATTGGGTACACAACACAACTATCGGATACTTGGGTATCCCAGTGAAAGAATAGCCTTACCGAGCTAGTTTTCGAAGATACGCAACTGTTTTGTATTATTTACACTATATTACAGAACCTAACCTAACTTAACTTAACATAACCTAACTCATTTGTGCCCATGGCCACCCACTAAATAATATTTTTTTCTGTGAGTACGCTATTTCAATACCAAAAATATTGTTATCACTGTTGTTTACAAAATTAATTGCTTTAACACCGTTTAAATTTAATGTCATTTAATATCAACCTTTCTAAGTTAAACGCGTGTACATTTGAAACATTTTGAATAGCTTGCAAATTGATTACTATCTACCCTAAAAGCACACATCCAAATATATTTACAAATCCGTTGACACCGAACAAAATATTGAAAACATTTCAACCCCTTTTTAATTCGCCCCAAAAATGTTATCTATTGCACCGCAATAAATATTCAAAATCGGACTAATAACGAACAGGATGATAATGCTTTATTTATAAAACCACAAGCAATTTAACAAAATAGCCACAATGATAAGCCGACCGCGGCCATATCATAATTTATCTGCAGGAATATTTATGATGCTAAACAAAATTTTAATGGAAGTCGATTAAAAAGTGCACTATGCGAAATGTCATTTCATGTAGAAATTATCAATTGCTTTCATCTATTAGTTAATTTCAATTTGTTTCATGTTAATAATAATTTGAAGCTTTTAAATTTAAGTTAAATAGTCAAAACATTATATGGAAAACTATGTCCTTTTTTTTTCTCTTTTCCGATTTGATGTCCGGGTTAAATCTTCCCCATAGGAAAAACTAAACCCTTCCACACACTTTTCCACAAATGATCATCTAGTCAATCAACATTATACAAGTGCATTATATAAGCAAAATAAATAAAAGAACAACACGTCAAATCACCAGAGATTAAATGGGAAAATAATTCACTGACTCCAGATATTTTCATATCAGAGGGTTCGGCTCGGTAGAACTCCTAACAGGGCCTATAAATCCTACTGATCCCTGAACATAAATATTTAAAAAATCTTTCGTTACATGTAGATGTATTTAAAATGACCGACTTTTGCATCTTTATATATAAATTTTTTGATAGATCTAATACGCCTAAATTTTTAATGAGAGAGCTAGGTATGATGCCAGTAGCCGAAATAACGAATGGTAATATTTTTATGGTCTGAGAATGCCAAATTCTTTTATCTCATTTCCTAAATCTGTGTATTTTCTTATTTTTACTAACAGATTTTTGAATATTATAGGAATTTGGAATAGCGACATCAATGATAAAATTATTATTTAACAAGCAATAATTATTCGCCTGAAACACTCATCCACATTGAAAAATCTCCTGATAAAAGATACATGACGCCAACGGGACTCGAACCCGTGTCCCTTCGATTTCCGGTCGACAGCTCTGACCACTGAGCTATGGCGGCTTATCTCTTATCCGCGAAATAATTCAATATAAACTAGTGTTTCATTCAACAATTACTGCTTGTTACATTTTTTACCCTTTGTGCTATGCATAAAAAATCTTGTCTTAAACATTAGTTTACCAAAAAATTATAATCAATGATATAAGTTATTTTTTTAAAATTTTGTCATGTAAAACTATATCGGGTCTATTATGACTAATCGTTCGGTCTGTTAGTATAGTTTTATCATAATAAATTTTATAAAATTCGTTTTCTAAAAATGAATTTGGTTCGTTTAAAATAATATTTAAACTATTATGTTTATTATAACACTTTTACACGTGGCACGTTGTAGCTAGGTACTGAGTTTATTTTGTGATTTCTGCGTAAATACTAGTTGATTGCTTAGGAAAAAACAAATAAAGCGTTGGATCCTGACATCTGCAATACATTTCAATCTAAATAACTATACATGCTTCACTCTAGCCGGGATCACACGAGGACAATACAGAAGACAGTACAATGAACAGGCTCGACTGCGCTGGACAGGACAATGGCAAAACACAACAATTCTACCGTAGTTCAAACACGGAACGCTGTCAAAATGAATTCACGAGTTACGAGCGTGTTTCCAAAAAATATTTAATTTCTATCGGTCTTTTATACCAAGATGTGTTGTAGTGTTGCATTTACTTTTATACCAAGATGTGTTGTAGTGTTGCATTTACTTTTATACCAAGATGTGTTGTAGTGTTGCATTTACTTTTATACCAAGATGTGTTGTTGAGGTTGCATTTACTTTTATACCAAGATGTGTTGTAGTGTTGTATTTACTTTTATACCAAGATGTATTGTAGTGTTGCATTTACTTTTATACCAAGATGTGTTGTAGTATTGCATTTACTTTTATACCAAGATGTGTTGTAGTGTTGCATTTACTTTTATACCAAGATGTGTTGTAGTGTTGCATTTACTTTTATACCAAGATGTGTTGTAGTGTTACATTTACTTTTATACCAAGATGTGTTGTAGTGTTGCATTTACGCAACATTTTTAGCTAAAATACAAGACACTGGCTATTATTCTACTGTTTTTTTCAAAATGCGTTTACACGCGGAACACGCGGCTGAGCGCGGAGGGGGGGATAAGACACTATCCTGTGGAGATAGCTTGCCCATCAATCGCTTTGACAGTGTCTTGGTTCATTGGTTCATTTACAGAAAACCTACCTTTACTGATACAGTAATTCATAGTACTTCAAACCATACCATTTTCCATAAACATTCTGCCTTCCATTAAATGGTCCATAGACTTTTCACTATCCCTGTATCTAAAATTAACTTTATAGAAGAACTCACTTTTATCAAATCTATTGCAATGAATAACGGACATGCCTCACCTAAATTGATTCGTATTTACTAATAAATTCCTGTATAATAACATACCCAACATTAATAATAACATAGAGTAAATATAATCCACAGTTGGCGTAGAATTTATATCATTGATAATTATTCATCCTGTCAAAAATTTCATCGGAAATTAAAGCCGCTTTCTATATCAATATTGCCATTCTGGCATCTACAAGCTGAAATGTAATTATAAAAAAAATCCCTAAAAATAAATAAAACCAATTTACTCAAAAAACAATTAGACTTAACAAATAGCCCTATTTTAAACAAAATCCCCTTCCCCTACACCTACTTTCACCCCTATCTCCCCCTCGCCACACCAAAGTTGATGTTCTCTCTCCCTCTTCTATCTTACCTTTAAATACACTGTAACTCTTTTATTGATTGAATATGTTTTTATATAACCCTGATGAAGGTTCAGGGTGAACCGAAACCGGTTCGTTTTATATATTGAAAATATATAAATAACGTGGTATTAAAAACAAAGTTATTTATTCTAATTATCATATAAATCAATCTGTAAAGCACGGTGGGTGAAATAATACAAAAAAGTATTTACTGTACATTTATTTTTAATGAAATAAAAAAAATAAGTGCCTGGAAAGTACATTGATGGCAGTTGTGTTTTTGTCAAATTTATTAAGCCGGAATCACACCTGATCTATTCTTCGATCTGTTCACAACTATTAGATATACTCTATGATCTATTCTATGATCTATTTTATGATCTATTCTATGATCTATTCTATGATCTATTCTATGATCTATTCTATGATCTATTCTATGATCTATTCTATGATCTGTTCTATGAAAACAGGCTTTTCTATGGAATAAGTTGAACCGACTTTGACATTCGTTATATAAACTGGCCGTAGATTTACGAGTATAATGAAAAGATCGTGTGAGAACGCGCCGTTAGTAATAATGTTTACTTTGTATGTACTTTTCTTTGTATGTACTTCATTATTATACTAATAGTGGTTCCATGAATACTCGGGACAGCGGCAATTAAAAAAAAAATAAAGTGCATGAATCTGGTAAACCTAATCTTACCTGGTTTTTTCACTTCCGTGACTTTATATCGCTTTTCAAAAGCGTTTTGATTATTATATCCAAACTTTATTTATTATTTAAAAAAATCATTCAGATATTTATCAAGTACTTAAACCAAAATTTCTCATTAAACAGGCACAGCGTGCATTCCCCTTGAAATAATGAAATTAATGAAAGTTTAAAGTCAGGCCTTCTAAATAATCCTGTCGTCAACTTATTAAGATAGTCAGCCTTTAACTATGATTAACGCTTTTCTAATTGAGGACTCCGAGGCAGGAGATGGTAGACGGGAGGCAAGCTCACTGAAGTAATTCAAGAGTTGTTTGCGAAGCTGTCTGAAAAGCCCAAAGATCTATGGAATCGTGTTCCAATCTGGACAACTATTCGTCTGTGTTTCTACTTATCAATGGTATTTAATGAGCTGCGTAAATGGTGTTTTTTACTGTCCGGGAAGGATTTTGAAGGCATTCAGTTATTAAATTATATGACATTAGTAATACATAATACAGTAGGGGCTGATGTATCTAACTGCACGGAATTCAGATAAAAGAAAACTTTAATATCACATTTCATCAATCAAAATTATTCCACAAGGTTTGGTACTGGGTCCAATATTATTCATCTTGTATGTAAACGGGATATTTTCTTAATCACTTCACGATAATATAACCTTTTATGCTGAAGATACAGTCATCATTGAAAGTGATAATACATGGGAATTAGTAAAATTAAAAGCAACAGAAGACACAAATATTCTTAAATACTGTTTTGAAACAAACTTACTATCTCTAAATAGCTAAAACTCGTGTTATACCATTTTCAATAAAAACAAATGACGTTCCACAAAATTTTGACATAATTATAGATGACAATTTAAAAAAACATAAATAAAAATAACTATACAATAAACTGTTCCACATTGAAAAAAATTATATATAATATTAAATACTTTCATTGGAAAATCTAACATCGGTCTACCACGCTATAGTACAATCAAATTTCCAATACGCTGTTGTCAGCTCGGGAGCTGCATGCAAAACAAATCTAGTCCCTGTTGAAAGTGTACAACGTCATGTAATGATCTGCACTTTTAAAACTTTTCCTTCTCTTCTTTCTACGATAAATTTTCTTTAAAGTCCCATAGGTAGCTTTTCCATAAGGCTTTGGTTATGTATATATCCGGGGTAGGAATATCCTCCCTGCCGTCTCTACAAGCCTTTGCTCCTCTCTTTATTACACACCCCTTCAAGTGTATACATCCTAGTTTGTCCACGTGACGTACGACCTTGAACGTACTCATTTCACGTGACGGTTCGGTATAAAAAGGTTTCACCGAACGTTGTGTTGGCTTTTTTGTTTCTCGGTATAGAAACCTAGTTATCTTTGTATGTGTGTGGTACCCCTCGGTTCTTTTGAGATAGAGTGAGTTGAATCCATTACCGCTGTGTTTTAAAGCCATTTCATAAACCTTATTTTTCTGAATCGCCTGCTCTTCAAACTAGCTACGTGATTCTACCTGTCATAGGGTTATGTGAGTATAATAAAGTGTTAGATTTTATATGTGTGATAAACATACGATAAATTTATGGTGTTAGTTGTCGGCGCCATCCATGTATATATTTTGGGAGGGGAAGGAGAGGAAAGGAAATGAATTTGTTCAAGCTAAGATTGGCTCCTCCTCTTTACCAAACAAAACCGATGGATGATACTTTGAGCAAGGCGATCGATATCTGCGTGTCTGGATATCACTACCGGCCGGGTCTCCCCTTGTTAAAAATCGGCAACCGTCACGCCAGAATAAAGAAAACCAGATCTCCTCACCAATTTCAGAATTGCCCCAACCTCATGCACCTCCAGGAAAATCTACTTTACTGAGTGTAGAAAGGGAAAACCATGACATCCCTTGTCACGAATCTAGTCGCGAAAATGTGACACGTAAGGTCCTAAGTTACATGCCACCTCTAGAAAACGCTGTAACTTCCTCGTCGTCGGGAATTTACATCCCTTTCTAGGTCAATAACATAGATAACACACGACGATCTTGTCGACATTTAGCCCGCTTCTATCGGTAGGTTGTGTGCCTACCCATTCAGCCAATTATCATGTGAGATATATGTAAGGTTTACTCGAAATGCCAAATTTAGGATGAGGACTGTCTGTATTTTAATATTTGGTTCCAGTAATATTTTATGAGGTTACTAGCATCCTCGTGTATTAGGTATGGGTAACTTCTACTGAATACCTATCCTCTCGGGTAGGTATATACGGATAATTGGTTTGATTTTTGCAATTAATTTAAAGAGGCTGCCTACCTCTCGAAAGGTACCTGTTGAGAAAAGTTGTTCGGATGGTAGTTTTATTTCGGAGATTACCATCTCCCTCTTTTGACTCTAGATTTGTTTTTGTGCATCCCAATTCGTAACTTAGAAAGTCAAACAATAGATGAAAAGTATTAAATTAGAAAGTCAAATAACAGAAGAAAAGTATTCATTTTGTTCTGTCTGGTTGCATCCGATCGCTTTCTATTCGGGCGGTCATACTCTAGCAAAACTTCCCCTTTGACTGACTGTACACCGCGCCTCTCGGCCTATATATGAAAAGGTCATTGGCCTGTCTCCCACTCACAGCTGATTGACAATTCGTCTAGCGTATTCCTTTTTATGGGAAAATTATTTGGGTTGCAGGCGTTGCAAACTCGGTTCCTGTATCCGTCCTTTTAAAGGGTCTTCTGGAATTTAATAAATAATATTAAAAAAACTCACCCTGTTAGCCACCTCCAAATTCTAGTGTGAAACTTACCTGGTAACACGCTACATAGCTAAATCAGTTTAATTTTCGGTCTCCCCCCTACCGGCATTCTTCCCTCCTTTTAGCGAAATCCTTGCAATTTGTTCAATTTTGGTCCCCTCCCTACGCCTATAAAAGGGTAATTAAATAACTCTGTAAATAAAATTGTACCTCCCTAATTTAACCTAATCTCTGTCAGGATTCGAACCCGAGTTTTATGATTTGTTTGGATCCTCTGGTTTACGGTCTCCGTGGTTAGAACGCCATCTCGCCAATCGTTAATCCCCCCCCTAATCCGATCAAACACTTCCTGCCTTTAAATACGTTCACTCTGTTTTAAACGCAATCATTATCATTATTATATCCATGTTTTTAAGACAAGTAATTTAGTTGGAACCGTATACACGTTTAATTTAACACATGTTATATTATAATCGCGATCGCAGAACTCTTAGCGCCCTTGAGGTGGTTTCTCACAAAACGGCGCTCTACAAATTATCCAATTATTATTATTATTAATTGTATTCTCACTGAGTCCAATCACTTTTTCACTTCACCGGTTCAATAATATTTCACTTTAATTCAATATTCAACAAAGCTTTCCAACACCATCTGAATTCACTAATTAACTGTAATTTCACATAACACTTCTGATTTGTATCGATTTCTCGGAGCTGTCAACATACCCAAGTTCAAAAACCGACTGCCCCAGCGATCTCTTCTTTCCACCTTCCCGTGAGAACGTGTTTACTCATAAAACCTGCCTGTCAATAAATCTTATGTTCTTATCTCAAACAAAATTTTTTTGGAGCACGTTCGTTTCGTTTTATCGTTTGTTTATTTATCTGAGTATTCAAACCATCACAGTCATATTATTAAAATAACATTGAAAAAACCAAGAGATTATCCAACACACCTAAATTTTGAAGAATTTCAAGTATTAAAATTTAATGATCTTGTCCGATAAAACATAATAATTCAAATAATAAAAGAAAAACAAAATCACAGCTTTTTAACTTAAAGTCGTACTAGTCAAAAACATATATTTCCAATACAAAAATGTAACACCACTTTTGCTAAACATCATTACATATATCTAGGGAAAAAATACCTACCCGAAAATATCAGAACAATCTAAAACGATAAACACCTACTAAAAGCGATTAAAAAGAAGTTTAATGTAAAAATACCAAAATGATGAATCTCGATTAACTATAAATTTTAATTTGTCCCGTTGGCGTCATGTATCTTTTATCAGGAGATTTTTCAATGTGGATGAGTGTTTCAGGCTAATAATTATTGCTTGTAAAATAAATTTAAATTTGTTTATTTACATATATTTTTTATATTCATATTTCTTTAATCATAATTACGAACACTAAATATTCTTCATCTCAATGGTCACCACTCTTCTAAATACAAGCGCCAGCTTCTATAGAAGAGAAACATTAAAAAAAAACAAAAGTGGTGAAAACAAATTTTATGAAATATTTTAGTTAATATAAATGATTATACTCTGTAAATTGATTAATTATTTAATCAAAAATAAAATTTAAAAAAAATAATAATGTAATAATTTACGTCATCTTCATAACTCGTCTTACAGTTCGTTTGAAAAAATTGTTTACTTTATTATAACTGTATCGCTGTAATATAATATAACGTTTCCTAATAATATTTAAAAGTCCATTTAGGCGTTTGCAAATAAATCAATGCTCATCTCTCACCAGGGCAATACTTAGTGCATCATTCAATTTTGAATGGGGTACAATACAGTATCAAATATTTTAGTCAAATATTGGGTAAAGATATTCACTTCTTATGTGGTTACCGCACAAGAACTGAACGGAGTCAAGTAAGACTATGGTTTCCCTAATCTGGGATTTGTTGTGAGACTGGCGAGAGTGGAGAGGGGAAGGAGATAGAAATAAGGATGCTCCAAACTGTCTTAAATTCGTAGGACCATGGAGTCCGCACTTGGCGCATGTTTTGAGGCTAAAAGGAGTGGGGAAGGGATGGAGATATGGTAGAGGAACGTTGGGAAGTACCAGGCTCAGATCTGGTCACCTTGCAACTCTAAAGTCATTTCACGAGGGCGATACTGTGAGCATACACCACACAGCAACGTCGCGAGGCCAATGTCCTACGGTATCCCCAAACCAGGGATTGGTGTTGGCTGACGAAAGCGGGGAGGGTGAGGAGATATGAAAGGTTGGGGAGGAATTCCAGGAAGACTTGACTTAAACAATTGACTCGCATTATATTATGTGAGAGAAAGGTTTATGAATGTGGGTGAAGCAAAGAAGTGTGTGCAGGAGGTGTGTGGATCCTACATAATATCATACGATTCTTCACTGCTTCTTTTGACTTACTTTTATACTTTTCAGAGGCTTATTCAAATACGCATCTGAATTCAATTGCAAATAAAATCTATTCTAACAAAATATTTCCTAATGAATTATCTAGTTAATGACGATCAACATAGGCACAGGTACCATGCCGATACAAACCAGCGTGGTTAGTTGTATGCATACATTTGTACGTGTAATTCAGTTGGTTGGTTGGTTTGTTTGTTTGCGTGTCCTGTGCCCAAACAAAGGGTCCGGGGTTCAACCCTTGACGGACGTCAATGGGCCCTTTATGCTCCTGAATAAATATGTCAGTCCTGCAGATTCAGATCAGACTTTCATTTACCTATATAAACAGAACGGATTTACTTTGACGTTTTGCTAAAGATTCGCGCTGAATTCGTTGTTAGCGCTGCAGCGATGAATTCATTTTGAATCCATTTCACCTATTTGGATTCGACGGTATTTAGAATATTACACAAAATAATTTAGTTATTTAACAACTTATTCTTCTTCGTGGCATTCAACAAGAATCTCAATCTCATATGGGAGGTTAGTTTTTTAGTTAAAACAGGCTCTTCGGCCAGACGAGAAAAAGAAAGGTAATCCATCTCGACCTATTTCGCTGAAGGTACTCATGATTATTTATTATTAAGATTCATTTTCAAATTAATAATTAGTCAAAGGAGACTTTTTTAAATTTTGGAAGTTCCCAAGTTATGCACACCTCTTTTTGTCCTTAATGAGCTGTTTCCACACTTGCTCAATCTGCTATAAATAGTTAAGGATGAAGGAGACATCTCCTTTGTGGTTTCTCAAGAATCATAAAAAATAGTTTGATGCTTCGACGAATTATGCGGTTAAAATCGATTGCTCCTTCAAATACATTTGTCGCGACCTAAATATTTTTGCTATTGTAAAGTTATTCATTTTAACAATATTGTAATCATTCTTATCATATATCTAAATTTATATTATTAGCAATGTGATCAAGATTTCATCCAAGCCGATAACAATGTGTAACATGATTTTTTTTTTTAATTTGTGTTTTTTATTTATTAAAATAAATTTTGAAATATCCATCAATGAATTGCCCCATCAAAAATATCGTTGAAGAAAAAGATAGTACTGATAAAAAATCTAAGCGAAATATGAAACAGAACAAGACACAGAAAAATAAAAATGTTAACGGTCTCTATTGGAAATCAAACTCTGGATAGTGAAGTAATAATAAAATAAAAATGAAATAATAATAATAATAGACAAAAATGACGTTAAATAATTAGGTCTTATTAGCCGAGTTGGTTGAGGTGTTGAGAACGTTACGTTTAAATTTTTCTATGTTTCATGTTTGTTATTATCTTCTTCTTCAACCATATTTAAGCATATTACATTAACGAGTATAATATTCAAAAGTTACTCCTATAAAATTAAATATTCATTTAGACTTCTTCAATACTTGCAATAATATTTCATTTAAGCTTTTAGATAGGGTCAATAGGTGTCCCATGGAAATAAAAATCTTATGTGTTGATCCGAGACACTATCTAAGTTACCAATATTTTTTAGAACTAAAAATATGGGAAAAATAGTTGAGGGTTCTATCATCTACCAATTTTGTTAATTCTGAGTTTGAAATACAAAAATTACATAAAATAGTTAGGTCCTAATAGCCAAGTTAGTTGAGGCGTTATAATGGTATACAGAGATCCTGGGTTCGATTCCCAGTGCGACCATTACCTCTTTATTTTTATACGTCTTGTTCTGTTTCGTTTAGATTTGTTACTATTATATTTTTCTTCAATTATACGTGACATTGATGGGTACGGTTCCATGATAACTCAACACAGTACAAATCAACACACTTTTAAAAATTGATATAAAGTCAATAGAATAGATGAAAAAAAAATTCTTAACCTAACCTAACCTACTAAACCCAGTTAATAAAGTTTTTGTTTCATCACTTTCCATGACTTTATATAACTTTTTAAATATGTGATGATTTATCCGGTCACCGATGGGTACATAACCTTCAAAAGTTAAAGAAAAGTTGAACCAATAAAATTGAATAATTATCACGTTTGGAGAGGAAAATGAAACAATAAATGAATTATTAATAAATTAAATTGAAAACCATACCATGAAAGCATTAAATAAAATTAATAAAGGTTGAATTAAATTAAACAATCGTACTTCAGGTGGGTCACCACATCATATGCATATCCATTGCTTATTAATTATTAATTTGCTGCTATTTCTTTTTAACATGGTAATATTTCTTTACCGAGGTGTGGGTGATATCATAATAATTTTTTGACACTGAATTATTATTAGACTTTGCAAAACACCCGCCACAGTTGATGCTGACTTCACGAGAACGAGCCGTTTATTTGACTCGTTTTGTGTAAGTCGGCGTGTCGAACCAACTACCGGTATCTAATTACTTACTATTCAATATATCAGCAAGATGTCAGAATAGTATTAAAATTGTGAAATATAAAATACTTTCAAATAATCTCCATCTAGGTATAACTTATTTAAACAACATAAAATCATAATAATAACATGACATTTATATAGCGCAGTTTAGTGTCATTTCACTTCAAGTGCGCTTAACTACTCGTATAACAAACTTAAAAAATAGTAATTCAGTATTAGTGGTTCTTAAAATTATTCCTACAGTGTGCCTTACCCAATACAGATCTAATATTATAACACTAAATATACTGTTTATACAAAGTGATGACAAAACTTAGAATAACAATAACAGCAGGACAGGACAAAACAAGAATATTAAAACTAAAACATAATATAAAACAGGAGGCAGTTTGTGTCCAAAAATGAGAATTTTCTGAGCACACACTTTAAAAGGGTACAATAAGGAGACAACCGAAACCAAACAATTACCGGAAGTTTTAGAATATGGCTTATAATAAAATATTGAAAAAAAGTTAAAATCTATGAATGATCCAAATCTAAAAATTAACAAATATATTCATGAATTTTAACTTAAATTTAAAAACTACCTAAAACTAATATATTTCTATAATTCTGTTATTATTTTTAAATAATTAGCGAAATATAGAAATGAGATGATATATTATGCATTTCGTTGCCCCAAGCAAAACACCAGATCGAACGATTTATTTAGAATACCACATTGTAAATCCAAATACGCGCAAAACTCTGTAATAGTACGGATCTGTGAAACTCACAATGCCTTACGAGATGTAGAAATTTTCAACCATAACTTAATATAATATAAAATTCAGCTTAATAAATTAATAAATTAAAATACTTTTATTTTATTCGATTTTTTTGTTGTGAAAATTACATTATTATCACCCGTAGTGAATAGTATACATAGCTATGCGAAACGTTGTATTTTTTCTTTTTGTTTTTAATTTTATGTATTTCAATATTATGTTTATTTTTTGCCATTTAATATGTTGTGTAGGTAAAAAATACTAAATCCACATTTAACTCAATGGAACTTAATTGGTCTAGAACATATGAATGTTTATTGTTATAATTTACTGTACGACTGTTTGCTTCCTAAATAAAAAGAAATAAAAATAAAAATATCTTGCGTTTTTCTTACTTATTTTTTTTTTTATTAATTACAACGTTTGATAATTATTCACTTTCATGATTTTATATATTCGTAATTGTCTACTTAGTTTGAGGAAACGCTAATTTTATTTGTCTTTATTACACTGACAATATTGTATCTTTATTGTTTAAAATACAAAGTATTAAATTATAATTGTTTTTAAATCTACTTTTCCTTCTTCGTATTGTGACCTGAATTTTACAGGGTGTTCGGGGGCAAAGTGCGCTAGTTTCGGGAGGTGATTCAACATGATGGTAAAACAATAATGCCAGACCCAAGCGGCGGACCAATTTTACGTTTTTATCTAAAAACTACCTCAAAACGTTGGAATTACACAAAAAGTTTTTTTTTACTTTTTACTTGTACTATCATGTAGAATCATTCATTGAAGTTAGCACCCTTTAACCCGGACAGCCCCTGTCCAAACCCGCCTCACAATACTACACATTGGATGTCGATACGGTTCCCCTGTATTTCCACTATTGAGGAAAATCATAAAAAATGCCATCTTTGAAATGGTAAATATTTTGGATGTCTAAACCAATATTTCAAGCTACTGTAACCATGCATGGTAAAATATAAATTGAATAAAAAAAACACCCATTAATGGGAAAATAACCTGTATCCAGGTTTAACTAATTAAAATAAAATATGTAATTTCATCATACCCAATGATAAATAAAATGGTGGCTTTTGCAGACTCTTCCAAGCGACCATTTCCCGGGCATAACGTCATGGCAAAGGTGTTCACACGTGTTCCTCGGTCCTTTATCCTACGCCAGAACCCTCCGCGAGGCCGCAGTGATTATCACACCTCAGCCGGCAAGGATCCTCTATTCATGGCGCACCTTTGTTCTCCGACTTTTGCACATACATACAATGTCCTTTTTGTCCTCTTCGTCATTTTGGCATAGCAGCTGCTGGTGTTTGAACGAGAGGCGTCACGCGTCGTGCTTTAACACCGCGGCGACGGGGATCGCATGAGCATACCTTTGTTTTAAAATCATTATCTTCAAACGGATCACTTGCGTTTCAAAATAGAAAACTGTGATTATATTATTGCGTAGATTCGCTACATCATTATTGAAACGTTTTCTACCTACTTGAAAATGATGTTGACTAGACTGGAAAGTGGTATTGTTAAAACTTATGTAGGAAAGATGTGGTTCCTTTTGTTAAATCGTTGATGATTTTGGTACCATCGATTTTTACTGATTGAAACGTTTTATATCTGTATGGTTTAATGATCGATGTTGACTAGACTATAAAGTGAGAAAAAAGTTGCGTTTGCTGATAGTTTTTAAATGGGTGATGATTAAATTATATCGATTTGAATATAAACACAAATTATTCGTGTGTTTCTTTTATATATCTGAAAATGATTTCTAATAGATCAGAAAGTGATGTGGCAAAAATTTTGTTGCTTTTGTTTTCGACGATGATTTTATTATAATATGTTGAAAAGGTACCAAATGGTTTCAATAAATGTTTTTCAATTATATGGTCACTAAAAAGGGGCAGTAAAAAAAGAGCTACCTTTTTTTTCATTCAAGAATCTAGAATTTATAAAAAAAGGCACCACTAGCTGTTTTACATGACTATTTTTTTCATTAGAATTACACCAACTTACATTTCACCTACTGGAATAACACACCTAAAAATAAAACTTACCTCACTTTATTTGAGAATACATAACCTAACCAATTTTTATTTTAGAACACACTTAGATACTCTAAAATTTAAACCTTTTAGAAATAAAAAGAAATTTTTGTGACGTGTATAACTCCATGAGGCGTGATTCTCGGCTTGTATAATTCCGTCCATGTATAATTCCATCCGTGCGTAATTCTGACAGTGAAACAATTGATGCCCGTATGAAATTCACGCATACGTAATTTCGTCCTGACTTCAACTAGTTAGTTAGTTAGGAGGCTGGTGTGGGTACCGCCGCCCAAGGAACCATTTGTTGGATAACCAACACCTCTGCCATGTGTCACCTCAAGTGATTCGATACGTTTGGTGACTTAGCAGGAGTGCCAAGGTTCATGGGTTGAAGTTTGTCTAGGTCTTGGCGGTGGATGCGTCAGCGTCGGATAAGTCATTGGTTGACCCTTTGACCTCTCCAACATGCCTCTACACCGCAATAGGAGAAACTGATTCATACGTTTCACACTCTTGTATACTGACCCCTAAATTCCAACCCACCCTTCATACTCGTTTCCATCCCAGAACTTCTTTTCCTTTATTTCCTCTCCAAAAAAACCTCTACACAGCATCCACAAAGATGACGAGGGAAATGATTTTCCTCAGGGCATCCTGTGTTGAGCTAGTGTAAAAAAAGTTATAGGATGAACTTGCCTTTGACAGTGAAATTAATCGAGATTGCAACATTGGCGCAGCCGTACTTTAAAAGTAAAAACTTATAAATATTGTATGCACATATAAAATTAAAAATTCTCATATAAGCAGAAGTATAATAAATACGTTGAACTCATAAAATGATATTTATTTTCGGGTATTCTGTACCTCCTTATTTAGTCAACGTTTTGGATAGCTAAATAAGGAGGTAGCGCAACACTGCATAATACCCCAAAAATATATCCCTTTCAAATCATACATGTTGAACTCTGTTCATTATGATCTTATGATTTATAAAATAACTGTAGCACTGTCTTTCATAATATTCGTATTCTTGTATATTAATTTGAGATAAGATCTATGGCTCGAATAACGATCAGTCGAACTGACATGTTTTCACCTCGTAGTGGAGCTAAATATCTTCCGCGTAATAATATACTTCATACACCCAGGAATATCGGATGCCCCCGTATCGAAATACATCACCTGTACACTGGGCATATTGGGACATGTTGGGCTAGGTGGGCAATTGTCTGAAATAATCAGGAACTAAAGTCACTTAAAAAAAATTGTATCTGTACTTCAATTATGTTTTCTTGATTGAATGATACTTGATAAATGAACTCTATCAATTCAATCGTTAAAGGCCTGCAAATGCGTTTTTAACAGGAAAACCAATAATTTAACCAGATTTAATAAATTAACAATATTTTTTGTCAGTAAGTTTTCTTCGTAAACTGAGCTGAGCTTCGAAATTAAGCTTATCAATAAATTAGTTCATTTGTAAACTAGACTGTGTCGATTAAGGTTGTCGCAATTGATACATGAACAGTAAACACTTATGTAGATGTAGGTACCTAATAAATAAAGTGTCTTAAATGTAGCGGAACCCAACCTAGCGCTTTCTTTATCAGTGGCCTCACAGCCATTGGTTTTGTTTATCGGTATTATATTTCAAAGGAAAAAAAACTCCAGCTTGTTGCTTTGCGTTTGTCAAAAGCTGTTCTGATTGAACGCGTCACAGGCATTCGCGTAAAATACAGGTATAAATGGAGATCGTATCTTTTGTTTGGAGAAGGTCAGAAATATTTAAGGATTAGGTCTTTGAGGCCGAAAAGATTGCATTTTCAGGGACATAACAATATTTTATTTTTAGAGTATTAGATATAAGCAGTACTTCCAAACGTTACCACAATCAAAACATTAAGCTGTGTTTATTAACTAGATCTTCCTAGCCATCATTTTCTCAATCTCTTTACCTTCTCCAACTACGTTCTGTATCACAACATACTGTGATTGTAACCGAATAAGATCTACAAATAAGAAAATATCTAAGTGGCGAATTCAGTTTTTTTTAAATTCCATTTCGTCTCAGCTCATAATGTCAACATTGAAGCATGGTATATACTACATGACATTATTTTATGAAAGGTTTATAAAATTGAAGGACTAATTATTTCAGTCCTAAATACCGATTTCCGCCACAGAAGTAAAAAAAAAGCTGTGAGTCTGATTGCCCGGCGGGTAGGACTCACGACTAGCCGACCAACAACGATATTGGACTACTGTAGCACTGGGAGTAACCTTATTTAAATGTACAAATTTACTCCCTTTTACGAAGATGTTATTCTACGATGCGACGACTATGGCCGAAATTTTCGGACACATATAAGCCATAGCATTTCAAAATAAATGTGCTACCAATAAAATTATGAAATATACGTAAAGTAAAAGTGTTGCAAGATTTGTATAACTTCTGGTTCCTAGACTAAATCTATTTGTTGCCGTAAGTAAGTATATATAGTGCATGAACTTTGGATTATCCTTGATCCTTGCGGCCGCATATAGACGCACCTGAGGATTCTTTTCTGGATTTGTTACAGCACATTTATATATAATCCTTTTCAAGGAACATAAACATAAATATTAATTATTAATAATAAAGGAGGATGGAAAAGAAACAAACCAATTATAAATGTTCACAGATAGTTGAATTGGTAATGTACAACTATGGATGGGTTGTTTCAGAGAATTTGAACAATTCATAAAAATTTCGATATTAATTTTCAAGTTCTGTGAAGGTTCTATTGAAGTTCTGTTATTATATCATTATTGGCCAGTTGTTACATAAAACTGATATAATAACTGAAATAGTAACGAGTAGTAGTTTGGTACGGAGTCCACACATCACTGGCATCCTCCAGCTTATTTTTTATATTGCCATCGAATGGCTATCATTGCATCTGGATCAATAAACTGTTTACATGCGCTGACAATAAGCTCCAGGAGTTTGTAGAATGCTGGAGTGAGCCATAATATGTGGTCCCAGAACGTCAGTTTAGGATAAAATATGATATCGCGACCTTTAACGCTATTGACGCATACTGGCGTAATGTTTGCCCTTTAATACTGTACTCAAAAACTATGGGCTTCTGGAAGAGGGTATAGGTCATTGTTAGGCATTTTATCATATTAAATACAAAAAAAAATTCTTACCATTCTGCTACGGTATCGAGGTCAAATGTTAAATGAAGTTTGAGGTCATCTGCAAATAGAAGACATCTGCCATATATTAAATAGACCTGGCATGTCGTCTATAAGTATGTAGGAACAACAGAGGACCAAAGTTTGACCCCTGGGGAATACTTAACAAAGTTGAGCATTTTTTATATTCTATACCATTTTATAACACATATTGGCTGGGTTTCAAATAGAAGGCAAAGAAGATAATGTATTTATAATTTAACAGTTTTCAGTCTTAAAAAAAAAAAAAATAATGGCAATAACGCTGAAAGAGAAAAATATATGATTCATTATTGTTTTATATTAACTCTAAGTAAGAGAGTCTCACTTACCTGAAGCCAGTGGGACTAGGACTGAGGCTGAAAAGAGTGAGTATAGGAAGGAGATGGGGATGAAAATTTTTGTACCTATAATGCCATTTTAAATAATGTTTGATTCGGAATTGTGGTTTTTCACTAGAGAGATACTGCGTACTAGCAATTATATCAATAATAGCGAAATCACAATATTCATAAAAAATATTTATGAATATTGTGATTTCGCAATCCCACCAGCTTCTACTTCGCAAATTTCGAATTTCCTCATAAGACCACGAAGCCAGGATCAAGGGGAAGCAGGGGCGAATGGGACAAACGATGCATGAAGCCGTGACCACCCCTCGCATGGAGCGGGTCGTGATGCGCGGAAATCTTCCCCGAATTCTCCGAATACGGTTAACTACTGACACATGACAAACTGTTTATTTTAGGGGTGGCTGGCTTTACCAACCCAATTCTGTAGGCTTTAGTAATAATTTGTGCTTTACATGTTGAAATGATTATTATTATTATTGGTTGTGTTTTGCGGTTTGGCATTACTGCGATTTTTTGTACATTTTTTTATGTGAATACAGAACTTGAGACCCAATTGTCCAGAGTCAGTAGGACTATGGTATCCTTAATAGGGGTATGTTGGGAGGCTGAAGGGTATGGGGAGGAAAGGGTTGGGTGAAAGAAAAGGTGGAATGGTTGGGAAATCCTTGACTCTTCAGATCTAGTCACAAAATAGTTAGTTAAAGTCATTTCAAATAACGTTTCTTCCATCGGAGCGATACTACGATGCTTTGTATCATGTCGAAATATGAGTACAGTTATCTATCGGCATACATCTTAGCGATAGATACACCTTGATATTTGTTATTTTGCACACGACCTAAACAGGAGCCAACCAATTAACGAAATTTATTTTTTTTTAATTTCATTGATTTTTTGAGTCCACAAAAACTGCCTTAGTGACTAATTCAACAGAGAATTTAAGTACGTGGATAGTTCATCGTTATAATGACTATAAGGTATTTATTTTTTTAATGTAAATGTATATTGCAACGTATATCATTTCAGAAATTAAATACGAGTAAAGATCAACATTTTATCATATCTGTGGAGACAGTTCATTTTTATTTCGTGAGATTGGGGTCGATGAATGCATAGATATAATATTCTCTTTAGTGAGATTAGGGTCGATCAATGCATATATATAATATTTTCTTTAGTGAGATTAGGGTCGATCAATGCATAGATATAATATTTTCTTTAGTGAGATTAGGGTTGATGAATGCATACATATAATATTTTCTTTATTGAGATTAGGGTCGATCAATGCATATATATAATATTTTCTTTAGTGAGATTGGGGTCGATCAATGCATATATATAATATTTTCTTTAGTGAGATTAGGGTCGATCAATGCATATATATAATATTTTCTTTAGTGAGATTAGGGTCGATCAATGCATAGATATATTTTCTTTAGTGAGATTAGGGTCGATCAATGCATAGATATAATATTTTCTTTAGTGAGATTAGGATTGATGAATGCATAGATATAATATTTTCTTTAGTGAGATTAGGGTTGATGAATACATACATATAATATTTTCTTTAGTGAGATTAGGGTCGATCAATGCATAGATATAATATTTTCTTTAGTGAGATTAGGATTGATGAATGCATACATATAATATTTCGCCTATCGGTGTACAAACATTTTTAAATATTATAATATGCCGTGATGTGACTGTTTAACAGATAAAACTAACACCTATCAGATAAAACTCTTTAAGTTACCAGTCGAACAGTCCATCATATCTGGTTTGTAGCTGAGGCAAGGGTTCGCACCCAGGCGTTGCGGGTTCAATCCTGCGCTGGATCCATCACTGCAAAAGCAATGATATTAGCTTTTTATGATTAAAATAAGGAAAATTTAAAAGGGAACTATGTTTAATACATTCTTCTTTTATAGAATGGTGTAAAGGTTTAATAATTATTTCTCGGTGCAACGCCCCAGAACGGTGAACCGTTTGCTTCGCAAAGAAGAAAGACATTTAGATTGGTACTAAACACATAATTACTGTAGTAGGTATTTACGCAATATGTTATAGGTATGAAATAATGGCTATCATTAACGAAACAACTCAGGGTTTAATCGTCAGGAGATGCAATAAATCCCGCTGACTTCCGCGGGATCATTATCACTCAAGCATAAGCCAAGCATAAGCCCCTACTGGAATAACACACGGATTTACTATAATAGTTTCGTCCGGAGCATCCCACCGAGGCGATTAAATTTGTATTTATGTTCCAAAATGCTTATTCATTAGCATCAACAACAAAAACAACCAAAAAAACACAAAAACCACAAAAACCACAACAATAACAACCGCAAAACCAAAACCCATAACAAAAACCACAGCAACAACAACCACACAACTACAACAACAGTACGATTTTTTCCACGACATAAGAGTTCCACTTTCTCTCTTCCTGGGTGAGTACGGTTTCGCAGAATTGGTTACTATTTTCTAACGTTTCTTACAATTGTTCTGTTTCAAGTATCTTTTAATGAATAACTAACTAGGTAGAGTGGACGGACCGCCAAACAACTTGGTCTTGGCACACACTCCTTGTCTCGTTCACATTCATTCATACTCTTCTATTATTAATATTGATACGATATCATACGATACTCAAGTATCTGATTCACTTCATCGTGCCATCTCTTCCTAGGGCGTCCCCGACTTCTGCTACTATTCACATTCGTCTCATCTTTTAATGAGTTTTTGGAAACGGTTTTTAGATCTGATTACTTAATTTTATGGATTCTTTCCAATATGTATGTATGTTTCTTATGTCGGTCACTTGTATGTGTAATGATGACAGCGAAATAATGTTACCAGTATATACATACCTGTTTAGATGAAGACGGCGGCAGTAGAACACGTAAAAATGTAAGAGCTTTAACCTTCCGTAACAATTAAGTAGACTCACCATTTCTTAGGTGTACAATACCGAACCCTGATCTTTGCGTTATTTCAATTTGTTTTCTTTAAATATTCAAAACAAAGCATCAAACTCAACTGCACCTCAAGACGTAGTCTCTAGTACCTTATCACGTCGTGCTATGTCAACAGCTGCAATACTTAATGCCTGTTGACAAAGATCTAAACCCGGTGACATGGACAAATATTACACCCATTATGGTTGCGTTTGAGCGGAGACACAAGGAAACCACATATTATATTTCTTGAATATGAGTTGTTATCTACTTATTCCTGCTTTATTGTACCTCACCTCATCTCTTCTTCTCCCCTTTGTTCTATTCGGGCGAGGATTCATCGCATCGAAAAGGCATCTCCAGGTCCAACTACTTTTAATGGTTGTGTCAATAAAAAAGAATTTTTAATCTTTTTTATATAATGCGGAGATGTAAGATTTATTTGTCGTTGGAAAGGCAAATATTTTTTTTTAAAGACAAGGAACTTTTCATCACTTTTTTTATGTAGACAATTAAATGTCTTTTTAATAAAAATAATAATGGCATCACGAAGTAAAAACCGTTTGGGAGAACTTTCTTCTATAAAAAAAGAAATAATTATTCTTCTCAGTTTGTTTCAAATAGTTGTCCTTGATTCTATGGATAAAATACTAAAATTTTCCAAGTGTATACAGGATTTTTTCACTGACGGTCGAAAGTTAAAAAAATATATATATTTTATTGTTGTATGAACGGCATAACAAGTGAAGTGGCAACTTACTAATTCCCTGCACAAAATTTATTTTTCTATATATCGAATTCTTTCAAAATTATGGAAGATTCGATTCATACCGTCTTACTATTTAGATTCTTACACCCCCGTTTAACGTTAGTGCCTGATTTAAAACTGTTTTAACCAAATGAACGCCATGGTTATGGTCAAGTTTTTAAATGTAGTGACATCACGCGCTGTGCGTGAAAATGTTTCGGCATAGTTTTTGATTGAATTTTATTTTCATATTATTTATAAATTTCAATGTTTATTTGAAATACAAATATCTCAAAGATATTCTGTTTAGTTTTAAAATAGTATTTATCTCAAGACAACTTCAAGAATGAGACGTATATAGCACATTTAAAATACCTCGCAAGTATTCCAAAATAAATGTATTGAAAGCCTGAAGGGTTAAAAAAGATGCACACGTCTTAAAAGTGATCATTTCTAAAATTGAAACACCATTTTGACTGTTCCAACTAACAGCATCAGATCTGCAAATTGATAACATTGCTTGCATAACTGTTAGTTTAATTTCTCATCTACGTGTATGTATTAGCTTGATTTTGACATGAATCTTTCAATTACACGGTGCGTTACTTTAAGACTGACTATAAACAGCTATAAGTAGGTACTCATACTTATCGAAAGTTTTGTAGACGGTATTCTTGCCCCTGACGTGGTCTCAAGTCTGTAATATAATCAAATATCCTGCTCCCCTTTCAAAGCCCCGCAGTACCTACGAATATAATTCCATAATTTGATAGGTATACCAACTTGCATTGTGGCAGTGTATCTATAACTTACCCTAATATTTAGCAGTATTCCCTAAGAGAAATCATAGAACAAGATTCTATTCTGTGTAATTCAGTACGACATTCATCCCTTAATATATTATATATTATGTTCTTTCTCCCACATCGTTACATATCACTCACTTTCATCCCCCAAAAGTCATGACTAATCCCAGTAAAAATTCACAAAAAAAGTTTGGCAGATGTAAAATAAGGCTTTTCCAAATTATTACGTACTCGTGAACATTACAGCGATCCTCGCTACAGGGAAAGAAAATCTGATGAACTAGGGGTAGCCTGCTTTGAGGAGATTAAGGAACTAAATGGAAAATAAATATATTTCATTAATATTTAATTCTATTTAACTAACTCGGGGACACTTATAAATGAATTGGGGTAAATTTTTGGTAAAGGTTGTGAGTGCCTGGCAACTCACTGGGTACATTTTTTAAGGTGGAAATGATATTATTGTATTGCAATTAAATTATTTGTTTCACTTGATCGTACCATGTCTTACTAGGGCGTCTTCGACATCTTCAACCATTTTCGTGCAAGTCATACATTCTCCTTACAAGACTTTTTTCGTTTATCTCATTATGTCTCAATTTACCACAAATAATTATATGATTAACGTCTTCCTCGGGCACCTCTCATTTTTCTACCATTCAATTCATGTATTATCATGAAATTATTATTTTTCTGTCCCGTACAAATAAATAAATACCACACATATAATAATAAATTTTCAGCGAAACCGGATGAATGGTATACAAACAAATAAGTTCTATACAAATAAAAAAAATCAGCGAAATCGGATGAATGGTATAGGATATAATGGTATACAAACAAATAAGTTCTATACAAATAAAAAAAATCAGCGAAATCGGATGAATGGTATAGGATATAATGGTACACAAACAAATAAGTTCTATACGAATAAAAAAAAATCAGCGAAATCGGATGAATGGTATAAGATGTTAAGGTATACAAATAAATAAGTTCTATACAAATAAAAAAAATCTGTGAAATCGGATGAATGGTATAGGATATAATGGTATACAATCAAATAAGTTCTATGCGTATAAAAAAATCAGCGAAATCGGATAAATGGTATAGGATATAATGGTATACAAACAAATAAGTTCTATTCATATAAAAAAAAATCAGCGAAATCGGATGAATGGTATAGAAACGCGTACTGGACAAACAAATAAAATTAATTTTTAAATGTATAGAATTTCTGATTCATTTTTGTGTGTGAGATATTTTTATAGTAAAAGTTTTTTTCATTACACTATATAAATATTATAATTAAACCCCATATATTTTAAATTCTTTTTTAGCTAGGAACCGTTTTTAAATACGTACATCTGCCATAACTGATTATGGTTTAGGAATATACACTAGGTTGAGGATCGCTGGTCTAGACTATTTTGAAGGCTTCAAAAAACAATTATTTGAATTTTTTCTCCTCTTCTTACACATTCATTTTCAGCAGCACGAAACATTTAAGATATATTTTTTAAAAGTCATAAACAATGTTTAAAGGGTTTCAAATATTTGTATTCTACACCGCACGGAGAAAGCAGACTGATATGAAATATTGTTAATTTATTTAAAATCTGGTCAAATTATTAGTTTTCTTGTTGAAATTGGGACTGGAAGCCTATAACAAACGATTTGATAAATTTCATAATATAATATAAAACGGATATGTTATGACGAAGTCGGAACACGTGTTCTTCAAAATTATAATGGTTTTGCATCTCGTCCATTATATGTATTCGGACAAGAGCACTTGCTGGAACACGTGTTCAGATATATTCTGAATCACTAATTTTTTATAAAGAACTTGTCATGCAGTGACATTTTTAAAAGTATCATTATAAAAAAGCAGTATTCTTTTTTCTCCGTGGGCGTCTAAAATATACGAAAAAAAAACAATGATAATAACATTGCACTATGAATTTTGACGCCGAAGTATAAATATAACACGAAAACAGTAAAAACCCCGTGAGACACTCCCAACATCGCCAAAATTACAGTAAAAACTTCTTAATAATAAAACGCCCGTTTCCAGCGCCACTCTCCCGGAGGAGTAAAAACAACACACTGGTTAAAAGAAAAGGCGCACTGGGCTCTGCGCTTTCTCTGGTCTTAAACCCAGTTCATAAACATGCATACAGGTACCTGCATTACCAACAGACAGATAAAAACGTCAACCATCTTTTTGGGACTAATTCACTTTTAAAGCTCTCGTGGATACACGGGTTTCCACTATGGCGCGGAGCTTTTAACATTTTTGAGGGGTTTAAAAACTTTGCGGAAAATTATTCCAATTTCACAGGATTCGTGCGCATGACAAACATTCCCAAACATAGTGTTTGTATTTGATGCTAATATTTTATCAAATTGTGGGATGCGTTTGGTGTTTTTATTAAGAAACTAGGTATGGCTATTAGCTATAGGTGTTTTTATTAAGTTACTAGGTATGGCTATTGGCTGTAGGTGTTTTTATCAAGTTACTAGGTATAGCTATCGGCTATAGGTGTTTTTATTAAGGTTTCATTCCTCCGCATTACGACTTTATAACGATTTGTTATATATGATTTCCTTGAACACTTGTTATTAAGCACTTCACAAGGTAACACATTTTGTTCTGTTATTTAACATTTTTTTATTTATTTTTTATTATTTTAATATAGATCATATGGGTTTCATTAATACATACATATTTTGCAAAATATAATATTAAGGTTCATAATTGGTCATGTATACCTTATCAGAAAAGAGGAGCTCTTGTGCCTGATAAGGGAGCCACGATTCTTACTTAGATTCAATGTTATAATATTATGTTATGTGTAAAATATATATATATATTTTTTTTGATATAAGTTTTTTAGGAAAAAAAGTTTGATTTTATTTATTTGTTCTTGTTGGTTCGTAATACAGCGCAATTCGGAAGGGAGATTATTGTAGTTTTTTATGGCTTGGTAAATATAATGGTTTTGCATTTGAGTTGTTTTAAAGATTGGCGTTATAAATTGATTTCCATTTCTCATGAGTTTGTAAAATTCTTGATATTCTGTGTTATTTTTTTCTTTACACATTTTTATAATGGAAGTTTGCTTAAATATATCATCAATATTTGGTACTGGAAACAATTTAAAAAGCAATTTTGTTGGGAAAGTAGAGTTTTTTTTAAGTATTACCTTTATAATAATTTTTTGCGAGACTTTTACTGAGTTTAGGTTGTTTTTATAAGATCCTCCCCAACCTATGATTCCGTAAATAAGCAGGGAGTGGACAAGAGCATAATATACATTTTTTAGTATTTTCACATTTAAAATATTTCTTAACCTAACAAATATATATATACACTTCCTTATTCTCTTTACTAACTCCCTAATATGGCTTTTCCATTTCAGATTTTCATCGATGATCACACCAAGATATTTAATTTCAGAAGAAGAGTTGATTACAGTACAAATAGGATTAAGTAGTTTACAGTTGACATTGTCACAATTTTCATCATGGATTATGATATTTACTTTGTGTTTAGGTATTTTTTGTAGTGAAAATAATACATATGTTGTTTTTTTAGCATTAAGTGTGAGTAGGTTATTATCAAACCATGATTTTAAGATATTAATACATTTTTGGGGATCAATGGTGAGGCACGAAATGAAAGAAGGTTGTGAAGGTCACATGTGTTTATTGGTGAGTCAGTAGCCGTGACAAGGAGATGATGAAGGACAGATGTAGAATACTCCGGTTGCTGCTGTGATGTGTTGGCTGGTCAAGCGCGGGTCAGTGAGTCGACGCCGGGCGCTGGTGACCGGGACTCGATGTAGGTCAGGCACTGGCGAAGAACGCAGGTCTTCAGGCACTCCAGTGCTGACGAGAAGGCCGAAGGTACGGCGGACCTTGTGGGCGGACCTTGTGACCGATAGAGTCCATGATGATAGGGGCGAAGCCGGGTACGTGTCCCTCGCGCTAGTAAGAAGAACGCGGGTGATCACTCGTTGAACCTTGTAGACTGGCGGCAAAATTATGACTGACTGACTGGCTCGCTGCGTCGGGCTTATTTATACTACTCGGCCGACGGCGGCAGTAGGTAGATGGATGGCAACTAAATTCTAGGCACTCGCACAGACTGTGTGTTTCGGGAACCTTCGACATTGCGGCGATTAAGCATAGGCCGTAGACTCGAACCTTCTGGCGAGTTCTCGTAGTATCCCGGACTAAGTGCGCGTTAGTATTGTCGCGAGTATGCAAGTAGGTCTTGAAACAGGTAGGTTGCTTTGTTTTGATTTCGGCTGCAAATACGTACCTAAGTAGCAATTAGCAAGTACGTACCTAAGTAGGTCGAACGGTTTATTATTAATTATTCAATGGATTAATATCGACGCTACACATTCATTTGCAAGTTTGTTAACTAGTTCCCATGTTTGACCTTTTATTAATAAAACATGTTATAGATATAGATATTAAAAAAACACATTCTTTTCTATTATTTCACACGTTATAGAAATTAAAAATACATTTTGTTATGTTATTTAACATTTTATATTATCGAATTATCGAAGGAAGCAAACACTTTGTGGCTTGACATTATTACACAAATTAAAGAATATCTTTGTTTTAAACCACTTTATTACATTTATATACGTCGACCGGTTTCGGTTGAACTCAACCTTCATCAGGACAGTACAAATATAAACTGTATTTGTACTGTCCTGATGAAGGTTGAGTTCAACCAAAACCGGTCGACGTATATAAATGTAATAAAGTGGTTTAAAACAAAGATATTCTTTCATTTGTGTAACATTTTATAGATATTAAGAATACATTTTGTTCCGGTATTTAACATGTTAAAGATATTTAAAAAGTAGTATTTCTTAAAATGCCTTTTTAGATCCTTGCCGAGATATTCATTCTCCATTTTATATGAGTCATGCTTTGTTAAATATTTTCGCTTACGCCTACAATTATGATCGTTTTTTTTAAATATTATTTCACTTCCTATAACATTCGTATTTACATAACTCTCTTTAGAAACGTCTTCTTATTCTTTTTGAACGCTTTCTACGGAGACTTTATGTATCAGTGAATAAACGAAATCCGAAATTCTCGTAGTTTTTTTCGATAATTGGATCCTTTTTATTATTTTGCCTGATTGCCATTATCTATGGCCACTCTGACTGGAGAATGTTTACAGAACGAAGGAAATGTGAAAGAATAAAGTTATAAGAATCTAAATATTTTGAGCTTACTATAAAACGCTGAGTAATTTCAATAGTACATATTTATTGTGAAATAAATGTATTGATAATCCGTTTAATTTTATTCGAGAAAAAATGCTCTTTTAATTGATCTGGTCTTCGTTTGTAGTATCCTGTCAATTACTGTATAAATAGGAATGTACCTACCTTCGTGTGCGATATTCCTTAATTTTTTCTTTTTTTGTTACAAGGTTGCCTTCGTAAGGATACCATCCCCTTAACTTATATGCATTTGAATATGATAGAGTGATTTCATAAAATTTATTGAAAAATAATATCACCCACCATTTTTAAACAATTTTTGTTGGTCAAACCATTTTACTATTAAACTTAGATTATGTATTTAGTACAAAATAGAAGAAAATCTTTCTAATGAATACTCCAATTATTAAATTACAAAAGTGATGTATTATTAATATTCTGAAGCTGTCAAATAAAAACTTTTTTTTTAAGGAAACAAATACTTCGGGGTGTGACATTATAAATTAAATGAAAAAAAACACACTTTGTAATACACCACTTGTATTGACTTAATAAATAAATGATAACAACCAAGTTTCCCTCAAGCTTAGCCAGGTTAAAATATTGATAATTTCAAGATACGTACATGAAATAAAAAAAATATTTAAATAAGGTGAAAAGTCACGAAAGTTCAGCTTATTTTTAGACTTAGCGATCCTATGAACTGAATGAATGATTCGTTCCTATTTATGTAGTAAACAATCAATTATTGTAGTAAACAATCAATTATTGTAGTAAACAATCAATTATTGTAGTAAACAATCAATTATTGTAGTAAACAATCAATTATTGTAGTAAACAATCAATTATTGTAGTAAACAATCAATTATTGTAGTAAACAATCAATTATTGTAGTAAACAATCAATTATTGAAGTAAACAATCAATTACAAATTGAATCCGTATGAAATGATAAATTTATTGTTGTGTTCGGAAAATCATAAGAAAAATGCCATTAAATATGTGTCTATGCAAAATTTAATCACGTAAAATGGCATTAACTAAATACTAATTCTATCATGCCAAGCATAAAGTATATTTGAGTTTTTTTTTTCGTACCACGTGACGAAAAAAATCTATTTTTAAATTTATTTTTACCAGAATTAATTACGATTTTTCATAATAATTTTTTTTTGGTAATTATTGGTTTGATGGTTGATTAACTAAATGTTGGTCACCAAGAATGAAAAATTTAATGAAAATAATTTTCTATTTATTTATTTAGTGATAATAACATTACAAAATAATAACAATAATTTTGGTAATACATTATTCCCAGTGAGTTTAAAATAAACTTATTTCCGTAAAGACAACATTAATAAAATAAAAAAAAACTTATTTTAACAAAAGAAAACGAATTTATGAGAGAGTTCAATGAACAGTGTTCATAGATTTTAGAACAGACTAGACAGACTTATATTTCATAAGCACATTAAAATAAATAAAAAAAACGCAGAGTTTTTTTGGAGTTCCAAACAAAATATGTGTCACTCATTAATAAAACTGCTGAGGAAATAGCGTTTAAGAGCTCTTGCCGATGTTTTTTTGTTCGTTGCTGAAAGTTTTAGGTTATTAGGTAATGCGTTGTACCGCTTATATGCAAATAAAATAAAAAATAAAAATAAACACAATAAATGACATCAAACTAGAATTCATCTGATCATCAAAAGAAGACGTTCTTACTTTAGAGGGGAGAACACTTATTAACGTATTAATCCCATTCAAATCCACCCAAATACTAAATCCTCACAATCCCTTATTCACTTGCGATCATATCCTGTCTCTCTACTGTCAAGAAATCCATGTTGGCTTTTCGATTAAAAGTTCTACAAGTCAGTTACATTTCATGATTTGTATTAGTTGTATGAATAACAATTTGTTTTTTGTACTGGGTACAAATATATTTGGGTACGCTACGTCGCTTGCCGAAACGGGCCCCCTTGCCGATATGAATTTGTGACTTTTGTAAGTTTTGGTACCGCAGTACATTATGCAGAGATTGCCAAACATTTTTTGTGAAAAGAATGTTAATATTTAGAATTGACACTAATGTTACTTGAATGTTAGTGAGCTGTTTGTTGTTTGCGACACTTGATTATTATGGAGAACTAATTTAGAATAATATTTTATTGCATACTTAGGTATATACTGAAGATAAACATAGTAAAAAGAAGATCATAATTTATAGATCATATACTTGATCTGTACATAGAACTATACAATTGAAGGTGTTACTGGGTACTGATAATTTTAGCTTAAGCGTTGGAGATCACTTGTAGGTAAAAAAGTGTGTACTTTTTGGAGCTTAAGATTATTTTAATGTAAGTAATATTTAAGGTTTCTAAGGATTCTCAAAGAAGAAGCAAACATAAATACTGTTTCAACAATAAATTATTTTCTAAAAGTGAAAAAATCCATAACCCCTGGGATCAAAATGAAGAAAAATCCAAGATGAAAAAAAAACGTTAAGGTTAAAGGGTTAAAGAAAGCTATTTAAATGCCTATTTAAATAGGTTCAAAATAAAAATTAAGCGAATTTGGTTATTTAACATTAAAATACGTCTCGCTAAAAGTAACCATCTGCCACTGCCAACGAACAAGTACGTAGGTACTTCAAAGGTTTTCGTGAATTATATATTTTTTGTTAAAAATTAGCAATAAGCAAACAAAACACAAACTTCCTTACCCCTGTTTACAGCATTTCGATTCCTACCCCTTCATGACACCTGATTGACGCACCCCAAGCACCGTCCCTTGCCCTCCACCCCATCTCCTGTTCGCCACTCCCCCCGCCACAGACTCGGTAACCTCCCCCCTCTCCGGGATTATCCTCAATCCACGATGATACTCATCCCGGGGGAAACCGGTTAAATTATATGGAATTGTGGCTGTCATTCTCATTTTAGACTGCGGTGAACATAATTTTAATTAAAAATGGCTTTTATTGTTGTGTCCGGAAGTGCGGCTTGGGGCAAAGTTGAAGGCGGTATGCTTTTTGATGGATTAAAAAAATTATCGTCCAAATATGAAGGTAATTATAATTTTTTTTTTTTTTTTTAATTCTAGATATGTTCCATCACGCTTTTCGTCTGTTTTGTTATTTTATCTGTATTCTTCTAATAAAAATAATAACTATTCATAAGACTTGGCTAATTTATATAGCGCGTGTGTGGCAAAATGTTCTTATAATGGACGTGTCTTAGTAAAATACCCTAAAATCGTGAGGTATATAATGTAGAAAGAAGAAAAATAACTTCATTAATAAATTTCATTTTTTTTCCCATATACAAATAATTACCACGATATTTTTTTTTCAATTCAACTTATTGCCTAAAGATCCTTAAAACGTTGGAATTTCGAAAAAAATATCAATTTTTTTACTTGTAATTCCATGTAAAATCACATCCCGAAGTTAGTACACTTAACCCTCGGACACCTTGTATAATATTATAATAACTATCGTAGACTCTTGTAAAATCACGGATAGTCTGAATTTTTGAAAAATCGGTTCCAATTTTGGAAATGGTAATATAAAAAAAAAATTATATATTTTAGACAGGTACGTACTTTTCAGACATTTACTTTATATCCTTTATAAATTCTCCAAGCAAACACTCCCAATTTTGAAAATGATGACATAAATTCAAACCATTTTCGAGTTCTAGAGTTCATTACATTCGATGCACATTCACGCTACCAATTTACTACGAAAATATATGTTTTATTTTTGTGGTTTATTGAATCGGAGGTCAGCTATCATCGTGGTCATTTTCTCCTTGCCAGCACCAAGAACAATCTTCTCTAATGATTTATTTGAATAATGTCATTTTAATCGCTCCTAGTGGTGCGTTCAAGATATTTGAGTTAACTTCTTTTAAGTTAAGTTTCGCAGTTTGTGACTTGGAAAATGTGCTAATATATCCTTATTAGTAAAGTAGCATTATTTCGTTTTACTGCTGGGATTGGTGTCCAGTTTCTAGATTTATTAAATCCACGATATTTTTATACATGGTGTCTGGGTTTAAAGTGCTTGAGGTAATTCTAAATAGAATAGAATAGAAGTAAAAAAGACAGAAAACTTTTTTTTCCAATACTGAAATATTTTTCCATAGAAAAATATTTATTTTCCCATACTGATATTGTTTATACTCTACATAAATTATATAGTAAAAATACTCAAACATTGCATAGTAAGACTGTTTGCAGACGATGCACTGATTTATATTGCAGAAGAAAATTATGAGGAAGCAATCAAAAAGATAAATATTGACTTGGATACTGTGTCAAAATGGCTGAAACAAAATAAACTAAAATTAAATTTTAGTATGACCAAATACATGAATATGGACAGAAAAAATACTCGTGACGAACTAAAGCATTATATTAATGAAGAAATTATAAAAAAGTGCAAGAAATTAAATATCTATGCGTCAGTATAGACCTAAAATTGAACTTTTCAAATAATGCAGAGTATACGATTAAAATAATTCCTAAAAAAAAATCATTCCTTGGCAGAATACAAAACAAAGTAAATAAAAAAACATGTCAGATAATATATAATACAATTGTATCACCACATTTTAAATACTGTTCAAGTATTCTTTTTCTCTGCAACGAAGAGAAAATGAAAAATAATACAAAAACTGCAAAATTTATTTATTTCATTTTAACGCCCATAGGGCTTTTACGTACAATGCTATTTTATTAAATACAATAAAAATAAAGAGTTAACATAATATATAAGAATATACAGATTATATAAAATATAAGATTTAACAATCTTTTACTTTTAGAAAATAATTTATTGTTGAAACAGTATTTATGTTTGCTTTTTCTTCGAGCATCCTTAGAAACCTTAAATATTACTTACATTAAAATAATCTTAGGCTCTAAAAAGTACACACTTTTTTACCTCCAAGTGACCTCCAACGCTTAAACTAAAATTATTAGTATGCAGTAACACCTTTAATTGTATAGTTTGGCTTAGATTATTATCCTTATTATAAAACCATTAATGTTATTATTCAGCTTATATTATAATATCTATTATTAACAACGTTATTAAATTCATTTTACTAAATTAATGTTATTAAATCCGTTAATGTTGTATTACATCTATTATAATTTATGTTATCAAGTACATCGATACTTTATTTAATCTTCTTCTTAAATCTTCTTCTATGGGAAGTTGGACAATATGCACAATTGAGCCCGAAATGACTAGTGAGTAGCTGAGATAACAAATGCGTCGAATTACCATCCATCGTGAGTTTAATTCCTCTTATATCTGCTAGCTTTTTCCTCGATCAATGCTCAAGCAACATTTTCTGCTGATTTTGTAGGTAGCTAAATATTGCCAAGTTTTGAATAAACATTTTTTTTAAATGGACAATACAATATGTTTTTTATTGAACTGTTGATTTCTATAAACAATTCAATAAATATCTAGGTAAATACACTTCATTACTAAAATTACTAATGTTTTATTTTAAAACATATGAGACTTAACACAGGTAACAAAATAAAAATGCAAATTCTCGTACATCACACTCATTGTATATACGTGCTGCGTTTTCTAAAATTATCCGTAAATTCGTAGTCGCACCGCTATTCCACGTTAACCCCTGTAATCCCCAGTCACCGAGTGTTTATAAAATATTAAATCCAGGCTGGCCCGCAGGCAGACGGGGGTAGGTATAGCCTGCGATGGGATGAGGGGGTTAAATTCACTTTTACTAGGTAGGGACTCTCCGCTCGTTGTTCTACTGCAGTATTATTAATTTTACAAGGTAAAAAGACTCGAGGGAGTGGGATTAGCAGATCACAGAGTCTGAGAGGTTATTAAGTAGAGTATTATCTCTGTCGTTACTGACTCAAACTAAATATATACTCTTTTTATTCGGTAGACTATTTTACGCTAGTGGTTACCTACTATATTTTATATTTTTGGGTACAAGCTAAAAAGGGGAAACGAGAAAATTGTACAAGATATATCAATATTAAATAGGTCATTTATATATACTAGAAAGAGCAGAAGCCCTAATTCGGTTCCTTATGGGACGCCATGTTTAACAATATCAAAATTTCTCATGCATGCTCTAATTTTTGTGCAATATTGGCGATTTTGTGTATAGTTTTATGGCCGCTGTGCCATGAGACACTTATACTTCTAATTCCAACATAGGATAGTTCTTTTAAAAGATTTCTATGGTTAACGGTGTCGCAGGCTTTTTTAAAGTCTAGATAAATTGGTTAGGTATATTAAATATTGAACTCATCTGTTCTTACTAGCAAAACTGCTTCGACAGAGAGAATTTGTGCATCAAAGTTAACTTTAGTACATGCACCGGGGAATCATTTCAGAATCTTCTGAGGCAAAAATTTTGTTTGCGTATGTTCTCAAACCTTTAAAATAATAATTATTATTCGGTCACCTCGGAGTTGCTTTACAAATGCCACTTACTTTTGACATAATTTAAATTAAAAAATTATATACGTATTTACCTCATACGACACATAAAAGATAATGAATTTGGAAATAACTAATACCACTAGGTCAAACCTACTTTATAGATTGTCTGAATACTTTATGCAATCCGTTCACATTTTGAAAAGTATATTTAAATTCAAAGCGAACTTAAGTTCATTGAACCCGATTTCTCAGAGGGCGATTTAATTATTAATGTTCTGACAGAAAAATCAAATTTTAAATTAAACTACTTTGGATTTATCACTATAAATTTTTCATTCAGTGGCCGATGCAATATCCCAACGTGGGATCTGATATCCTGTACAAATTTTCTCAACATTCTCTAGTCCTTGGTATTCTCCTCCAGTAAACAGACTTTCCCACCTACAAGCAATCAGTCCACTACTGTAGAACCTAAAAAAGAAGAAAGGTTATCATAATAACCTATATTTTGAAGGTCGAAAAATACAAGATTACTCGACTGGTAACCCAGGGAATGATTGTAAACTAAAAATAAAAGGAAGTTGCTGCATTTTGCTTCTCAATCTGCATGACTGTTACGTATCCAGTTTCGCTGAGTTTTTTTAGGTCTGCAGCCTACAGGTGAAGATTTCCACCAATCAACCTCCGCTAACAGAGAGCACCAACTAGAAGAAGTAATAATGATGTGAGATTCATCTCGTAGTCTTCCTTTGGCATAAAATTTACAGTTTTATGTGGTTAGGTTATGTTAAGTCGTGTAGATTATGAAAGTTGTGTATTGTTTCGATATTATTACCTAGAGATTTTCATCAAAACGATACTTAATATTTACACAATTGTTATAAGTGCCAGGGTTAACTTCCCGTCAGTCAAAAGATCAAGAGTAATATTAAAATTAAATACCTTCTCGTATAAAACAATTGCGATAAGTGCCACGTTAGTTGGTTGTGTTGTTTACTAAACAACGTATGGACCTCAGTACGAGGCTTAAGCGGAAGCCATAACCGAGCACCTGTGTTTGCGCGAGGTATAAATTCTGTATTGTATCAGAACAATATTAAGAGTCCAGTTGTAATGTTGTAAGACTTTATTTATAATTGTATAATGATAGCCCACTTTGCCTACAATTTACTTTTTTCATGATTCTATTAAAAAAATTGTGTTACAAACTTAATGTGTACATATAAAAGATCCGTTTCGCGTGGTATAAAATACAATGAGCTGCAAATAGTTGTGTAAACCTGGAAGTTACAGATATGAAAGAAGGGTGAATTTTACGATGCTATTAAGTAACGTTCGATGGTCTTAAAAATCAAACTTTTACATGAAAGCATGCATTAAAAATTATTTTCCTTCAGGTTCCTTCTCCTATCGGAAGCACTCTATAATTCCATATTTAAAGGTGAATAGTTTTTAAAGTCCAATAAGTAAACAGTCTCTGAGCTCAATTGTCCCTCCATTTAGCACCGCTGCACAGCGCTGCATTGTGTGCGAGTGTCATGGCCATACAGCGATTAACGCAAAGGGCAAACATTATTTAAAATTCAACAATCAAACGCACAAAGGCACTGGGTAACTGCTCACTGCTTAACCCTTCCGCCCTTGACTCGATACAGATCAAACGGGACCTATCTCAAAAGGGCGAGAAGGATTAAAATACCGTCTTAATTATAGACCTAGGTCCTAAACTAATACTTAATAGCATGAACCCTTTGCTAGAAAGACATGAATTATTTTTAGCCACTTAGAATAATGGACTCATATTATTTGGTCATGGCTAGTTAAATTATGAAGGTTAATACTAGAAGTGCCTTTGTAAAATATTATGTGAATTGTTCAGGAAAGGTGATATGGTTTGCTTCCAATTTTTTGATGTTAAATAATATTATACCAAAATATCATTTGGTATTAAACATTAGTTAGGTCACAATTTCATTTATCTTGAGCAACTTACATATGAATCGGAATTAAAGCATTAAAATTATAGACATTTTAGTGCCCTTTCTAATATCTAAGTCAAATGACCAGAATTTGTCTTTTCTGAAGAGAAAGGGCTGTTTGATGGTATTATGAATTGTTTATTAAAGAGATTTCGTAAATATGTTGAATCAAACGGTGATTAAAACAGTATTTTGCTCAGCATTCCGGATTTTCAAAGTGGAAATCGAAGTTCGATTACTTGTTCGAGGAGAATTTTTGAATTTTATTTATACATTCAATTAATAATTCCTAAATAATAATTTCGGTTTAATTTTTTACATAAGTACTGCACAAAACAGCCATTGAACTTTGGTTCTGCTGCAAACTTCCGATCCTTGGTCTCCAGTGAGGTCACCGTTAGGGCCTCCAGTGGGTCTCTGGCGGGGCTCCGGTGGTTGCTAGAACATAAGCCAAACTAATATTCCGACGTAGTGCAACTTTGACTTAAGGTGTAAGACGCTGTGGAGGATTATCGTAAGATGTAGCTATTAGTTACTTAGTATAATCGCTTCCTTATGTATTTATGGAATACATCCATTTTCATACTAAGTCGGAAGAAAGAAGGGATGTATTCGAAATCAGTTCAATACAAAAACAAAAATATTGTTGGTTTAACATTAACTAAAAAATATATACCTATTTATAAAAATAATAATAATTTGACTGAGGATTGAACTTTCCTTCCCAGGGACTGGAATCAACAACTGTGCCAAATCCCAATCGACTAGGACCGACATTTATTTAGTGTATTAACTTCTGTAATGTACAACGCAAAAGTAAGTGTGAGATAATGTGTGCATGTGATTGAGGCAAGGAGTGAAGGACAAGAACGAATATATTATGATGGATGGATAATAATCCAAATAAATGAGGCTAGCAGTCCATCTAGGCGACAATGGAGTACTGGCACCTACCCTATGGCTGATGTAGGCGTAATGATATCAAGTATACCAAATATTTGAATCGGGCCATGTCAAGAATCAGTATAACGGAAGGGTATGTATGAGATGATGTATGAATGTAAATGAAGCAAGGAGTATGTGCCAAAACCGAGGTAGTCAGATAAAAATTTAGAACAGCAATTTTTTTGTGTATTCGACTACAATTAAGTTAACTTTAATTAAATAACTTTCTCAGTAAATCTTCAATATGCATGTACAAATTCAGACATCCATGATAGTTCTGCGTGAGCTGCACCAATTAGCGTGATGGTGTGCCGGGTGGTGGGGGTGGGGTTGGGGAGGGTGTCGGTGTGTAATTATTGAACCCTCGGTTTTGTACCGAAAGTTAAAGCAATTGATGCGGTTACTCCTTTGTGAAGTTGACTGAAAGCGCAGCGGTAATTGCGTGGAGTTAACTCACATATTTAATCTTGACTTTGACAATTGTTCCAAGTAATGATGTTCGTTAGTCCATTGCTGGTTAGTTTAAGCACTGAATAAAAAATTGAAAGATGTGTGATCTATAATGATTTGAAAAAAAACCGATGTCCGAAAGCCCTTTCGACAGGCCGATGAAGTCGATCATCTGTTCAAAAAAGTATTTGGATATTGGAAAAATCAACCCGTAAAAAATACTCTTTCACTATTACACTTCTATTTTAAAATGTTTTTTAAAACATAAGTAAATATATATATGTTTTGACTGACGATTTAAATTTCCTATCCAGAAACTGAAGTCGACAACTCTATCAATCTCGCAAATAACGATCCGGTACGACCGACAATTATTTCATGTATTAACTGCTGTAATGTCATCCGATTTCATAAAAATGCGTGTATGTGATTGCCACCAAAAGATAACAGAATTCATTTTAATCGACAACGAATCTACCTGCCAAGTTTTAGCTCAATCGGATGTTGGCAAGTGAATTAAATTCCTCTTTCAAGATTTGCATTCATTCATTCATTCATTACCGAAAACAAAGTGACATTCAAATAGATGTATTTAAAAATGTTTGACAAGTAAGCTGAAAAAAATAATTTCCTATGAGGTCTATGGGGGATGCTGTATGGAGGGTATTTGAGAGGAGAGGAAGGAGTGGTCAAGGTTCTTGAACAGATCCATGTCGTAGGAAGAAGGAGACTCAGAATCATACTACAGCCGAACCGTTGAACGTGAGAAGAAACTTAAAATAACTTTATCCGTGTTTAGAGGCCAGATATGACTAGCCAGGACTTTCCACGCCTTTCTCATCCCATTTTCTTCCCCTCCCCACTCTATTGAGCCTCACAACGTACTCCAATCACCCCAATTATTGATGCCATAGTCCCATTGATTTCAGGCCGTTAGGACTCCTGTGCTGTGTACGGTGTTTGAATCCGCCTAGCCACTGAATTTCCACAACAAATAACACCAAAATTTATCAAGAGCTCAAAACTAATTGACCAGATTATTAAATAAATGATATTTTCAATGATTAAGGGTTGCTAATTTTATCGCCTTAACCATTTCTTTCGTTAACTCCCCTTGCCAATGGTAGATAAAATGCAACAAAACACTTTGAATGTTAATTATTTTACTCTTTACTTCCCTTGCAAAGGTTCCTTTGAAGCATGAAATTTAATTAATTGTCTAGAAAAATAAGAGGGTGAAAACGACTCGCTAAAGCTGTTTTTAATTACTTATGCGCCCAATACTGCTGCCCTTTAGGTATCGTCTGCTTCTTTATTTTACTTGCAAACTCTTCCGGCAAAGGGATACTGAGATACAAGATACTGACGACAGATACAAGAGAATAAAAAAATACTCTGAAAGCACTTCATTGGAAATCCCCAGAAATGTTATCCATAACGATTTGAATTAAGCAGACTCGCCATACTCGCCATCAACACACTTAACACATAAGTTTATCAATTCAGTGTTAAAAATAATCCTCCAGCTTGCCTATACCAAACATGATATAATTTTTTAAAGTTAACCCATAAAAAACTACTACAATTTTTGAATGATGGAACTTTAAAATTTTTTTAAAATTGACTGAGGATTGATGTTCCTACACAGGAACTGGAGTCGATAATTTCTACCAACCGAGCAAATACCGATTGGATAAGACCGATATTTATTGCGTATCTTAACTGCTGTAATATCATCGAATTTTAGAGATTTGCGTAGATGTGTGTGATGATATAATACATTGTCATTGACAACGAGTATATCTGCCGTGTTTCAGAATGTCGGGAAGTGGTTTAATTTCCACTTCCAAGATTTGAATTCATGCATTTATTCACTCACAAAAACAAAAATTAGAGATAAATGAGCCCTTTCCCGAAATAATGTGGTATCCAATAAAACTATGAATGTTGTATTGTTGGTGAAATAATGTTGGGCATGTTATTATGCATCGTGGTAGGGACCATAGCAATGAAAATAATGTTGGGCATGTTATTATGCATCGTGGTAGGGACCATAGCAATGAAAATAATGTTGGGCATGTTATTATGCATCGTGGTAGGGACCATAGCAATGAAAATAATGTTGGGCATGTTATTATGCATCGTGGTAGGGACCATAGCAATGAAAATAATGTTGGGCATGTTATTATGCATCGTGGTAGGGACCATAGCAATGAAAATAATGTTGGGCATGTTATTATGCATCGTGGTAGGGACCATAGCAATGAAAATAATGTTGGGCATGTTATTATGCATCGTGGTAGGGACCATAGCAATGAAAATAATGTTGGGCATGTTATTATGCATCGTGGTAGGGACCATAGCAATGAAAATAATGTTGGGCATGTTATTATGCATCGTGGTAGGGACCATAGCAATGAAAATAATGTTGGGCATGTTATTATGCATCGTGGTAGGGACCATAGCAATGAAAATAATTTTGGGAATGTTATTATACATCGTGGTAGGGACTATGGCAATGAAAAAAATAGGGCCTATGGCAGCATTTTAAAGATATTGGTTTGTGGAAGAACGTTGTGTATTTATAATGTTTATGAATTTATGTTAGTTGAGCATGTTGCTATATATAAGACACTATTAAGTGAAGTAGAGTTAAAATATTGTGGAATAATGTGATGTGTGAAATTTTCATATACCTACCTACAACATTTTTCCACTAATTCAGATTAAATTCTTGTGATAACTATAATTTAATTGCAAATCTTCACCACTTTAAATGAAACAAACCGGTTTCGTTTTATTCCATTTTTAAATTATCAATTTGTGTTTTTTTATAGAAACGTTTTATATAACAGCTTTGGTGGTTTTTGGTACTGAAATTGAGGATTCCATTGTATCAATACCTCAAAATCAAATCAAAACATATTGTTTATTGACAGACATTTCATATCGCCCTAATAAATTATGTATTTCATATCATATAATATAGAACATTTATAATATATTTTCCGTTCTAAGCATTAAAAAATATGAAGTAAAAGTGATTTGATAGATATGTAGGTAAATACGAATGGTAGTGGGAGCACTATAGTATAATAAATAAAACTAATTATCATTTAAGGGGGGTAAATGACTGTTGTGAAATAAAACACAATCACAACTTAAAATAGAACAAAAATCTCTTGATATCTAAGTTAAAAAGCATTTAATGAAACACTGTAATTTTTTTTCATTCCTTCATAATATTAATAATATTAGTTTATTCCAGGTGTACGTATTTATGGTATGCTAAGCATGTTAATTAATAGAATCAGATAAGTTTTTTCAATCGATGGATTTTCATATAATTACCTTTTCTACTTGGTAGTTGAGTAGAGATTTTCTTCGAAAATAACTTTATTTTTTAAAGAGCTCAAAAAAATAAGTATATCGGTGAAAATTCAGAATTCTGGGTCTTAAGGTTACATTTCACTAAAACGGTACTACACAGTATTATAGCTTAAGGTAGGCAATTAATATTAAATCAATCACAAATACATTGTAGTCAATGGAACTGACCGTTAAATTTAGTTTGTTATCAATCCCATGGGTAATATCCTGCCTTATTTAAGTTACCGGTAATGAATACCTTTGTGTCCACAGCCGGCCGACTTCGTCAATAACATCTACAATAATAACACAACACGTCATAATAACATTACAAATTATTTGTACAGTGATGTCCGAAAATGGGGAGCCTATCAGGTCACAATATAAATAAACACTTATTTACACAATGTATTGGAATCAGATAAAAATGTTCAATTGTATAATATTCAATTCAATTGTATATAACAAATTATATATATATATATATATATATGTAGATTAATGTTCTCGGTTTACCCGCGTAAAGTAGTCCTTAAAAGGACTTTTTAATTTCTGACGTTTCGGACAGATCTCACTGTCCATCTTCAGAGGCCTTATGTCCTGAATTTCGTCTCAAACTGAACGCTTTCGCGTGTCTGTTCGGTCCGGAAGTCAAGATACAAGAACTTGTTTGCTCAGAAGCACTTCCAACAAGTTCAAAGCAATCCAATCAGGTCGCTACACACACATACTGCTTGATATTGCCAACCCCGCCCCCACCCCCTCTACCGTCAAATCACTATCAACACGCATACTTCGTCCTAGACATAAGAATGATAAGCACCCACTTGTATCTTGACTTCCGGACCGAACAGACACGCGAAAGCGTTCAGTTTGAGACAAAATTCAGGACATAAGGCCTCTGAAGATGGACAGTGAGATCTGTCCGAAACGTCAGAAATTAAAAAGTCCTTTTTACGCGGGTAAACCGAGAACATTATTCTACATATATATTATTTATAGGGATGGTGATGATTTACAGGATATTATAAACATATATGACACTTGACTTTATTATTCAGACTTTGTCATTAGACTTGTTTCAGAGATAGACCACAGATAATAATATAATCCTAGATAATGATGTAACACACATAACAAGAGTGATGATACGTAATAATTTGTTGATTTTTGAATTTGTAATTTGATCATCAAAAAGAAAAGAAGTAGTAAGAAATTCCATTTTCAAAAATTAAATTATCTACATTAAGTGATAAAACGTACTTTTTAAAGGCCTACAAATTACTGCACTTTGTAAAAATATATGATTGTATATAATTTACGCCGACTTCTACGAATTATGCCTGACGTCTGTGATCAAGCTTCCATAAATTAATTGTTGCACTGCCGTAATTAACAACTTTAAATAAAACTGTATCACTACATCTCATTCGATATTTTATCTGTCTTTATAGTAGAATAATTGTCACCAATTGTAAAAATATATTCATAATATTAATAACCATAAAAAACTCTAAACTTAATATTATGCTACATTTTCCATTGGCATAATATTTAGAATTATTTTCTTTCAATGTATACATATAGTATGCATAATATTACCCACGCTCACAGGAAGTTATCTTTCAATGATCAAAAATTCTTTGATGATGATTTACCTTTTTCTTATTTTACTTTTAAATAAGTTTAAAGGGCTTTAAATCGTAGAACCTATTACAAAATTAGAAATACTGTTACAATTTGTGTCCGTTTTGAATAATACATGTACTAAAATGAAAAAAAAAACATAATATGAAATCAAAAAAAAAAGTTTTTTAAACATCGTCGTCAACAATCGTCACCTGGCATACTTACTATAAATCCAAAAAAAGCTTAAAGAAAGGAAAATGGTTACTGGAGACAGAATACATAGTTCTCATAAAGTGATCACTAATTTTCTTTAACTACTCCGCCAAATCGTTAAGAAAATACAAATTTTCTCACAATAAACAAAACAAATATTATCAAATTGTTGGACGAGTTTCCAGGCATATAAACATCAACATAATTCCGGTCCATAGAATATTGTTCCAACTGACCACTACTCGAATTTCAATAATACCTCTTATTACAAAACTGACCGATACTCTACGACGTTATTCAATTAGTTCCATTGAATTGGCGCGCATAGATTTGCCTCGTGATAAAGGACAAATCATTCGGAGATTTGAACGTTTTCAATTTAAATGTCCAACCGCAGTCGTTCCCAGAACAAACAAAAGCAATTTGTTTGTGTTTTATTTTAACGTGTATTAAAAATGATTCAAGGCCAAATCTTTCTCATGCAGGTGTAAACTTCGAATCTTAGAATGAATTCAAAGTGGGGTATAACTTATTGGTTAATTTTTTATAAATATATACGAATAGGTATCTAATATATTTACCTACCTATTTATTTATATTGTTTGTTATATTTTTGTTTTACCCACCGAAGGTATCATAAATCTAAGAATAGGCCACGTAGTCAAACTAATGCGGTATTTTCTTAATTTTAATATTTTCATTAATAATTATTGATTTTAAAAATGATCTAAAACTGCACATTCCGAAACGGTTCCAACGGGCTACATGACATAGAAGTCGCCAATGTCTGGTAATTTGGAAATTTAAAATGGCACACTTTAAATTGCTACGGAAAAATTATTCGTCAACATAAAACTAATATATAAGTACTGTCGTTATCGTTATTATTTTCTTAATTTATATTGTAAACGATGAAAAGTGAAAATATGTATTGTGATAAAAAAAGTCACCTTTATAATATTTAAACTTAGCTGGCGGAATTAGGTGTAAGAATGTCAGATGTTAATTATAAGGTACTAGCTCTACCTCGCCACGCGTTGCAGTAGCTCATTCCAGAACTTTTGTAACTTTCCGGAACCTTCTCGACTCACCGACACACTCTGCCACTCATTATCCTTCCAGAACCTTCTAGAGCATTCGAGAACCTTCATGAACTTTCTGGAACCTTCCAGTCTCACCGACCGGTCGGCGGGCCGATTCTGAAATAATCTGAAGCATTCGCGGCCTTCTCACAACAAAGCACATTTTCGTCACCCACGCTCAGCCACCCCCACCAAACTCTCTTACTTTCGATGTGACACCAAGGTTTATCTACCACCATAACCACCGGTGGGTGGCAGTAGCTAGTTGTGAAGATAATTATTCTTTTAATAATATACATCAAATTTAGCTAAAGCGATTACGCTTACTAACACGCCGTTACCCGCAGAGGTAGGCCGAGACGATGGACAACCAAACATGTTGGTGACTCCTTACTCCGAAGGGAAATCGATACAGTGGCTGAGCTACATTTTATATTTTTGGCGATTAGTGTGAAATTTTTATCTGTGTGCGATTGTCATTGATTTTATTAAGATGAGACATGAAACGAATAAGGAGTGATCTATAAATCTCCCAACACTCTAACAAAAACTACCGTATCCGGTCTACGCGCACCGCTTATAATAGTATTGCTCTTTGGCGATTGTACAGTTTTTTACTTCAAATTTTGTAGTAAAAAACTGTACAACTGTGAAGAATTGTGACAATTTCATTGTAGGTTAGTTCCACGATATTTCCTGGAAAAAGAGTTTCTTTTAAAATTTTAAGTTTTTTTCGCGCTAATTTTCATAATATTTAAATAATCGTCCGTAGTATTTTTAATCACCAGAACGTGAATTTAGACGCTAGCGTGGAGGGTCAATAACTGTTTCAGTAAGGTACAAGCATTAAGGAAAATATTGACAGCTACTGGGACCGTTCTTTAGTTTGACTAATCTTTCTTAGTATGTGTATTAAATTAAGGTATGCAAATAACTAAATCACCAGCAAAACCGAGTATTAAAACTAGTATATTATTAGTATTCATGGCCCATGGCATAGTTTTTATAAATATGTGTAGCTTCATTTTGGCTTTGTTACCTGTCTGTCAGTTGAGAATTAAGTTTTCGAGTATGTTACCGTCTGTTCTTCGTCCGCCCCTATTCTGTCATGGCTCGTAGCAGAGTGCCGATGACGCGAAATTGCAAAACCTCTCCCTCTCCCTCCTTATCCCAACACCACCACCTACCCCTCATATCACGTGATTTGACGAGCTCCACGTCACACAAAACGGGCTTAAATGCATCCACCATCACATGAGGTCGGCTTACAAGGGATGTTCTAAGATATTACAACATGATTATATATATTCCAACAACTCAACAACATAATGATATCATCTACGTACATGATTAGCAGTTGTCTAATGAAGTCATCTCACAGGGACGTCCCAATATATTGCAAAATGATCAAATATTTCCTAAGATATTTAGTCAACTCTGGCAACCTAACCTAACATAGCCTAACCGAACCAACGGGATGCATGATCTGGGCAATAAGTTTGGGGATACTTTTTTTTTTTTTTTTTTTATATATTCAATAATATTGTTATTGGGTTTATAAAAACAGTTTATTTTTAAACAAGTTCTGCTGTGTAATTATTATTACGCGTGACAGCTGTTTCGCCTTCTGAAGGCATTATCAAGCTTTGGGTAGCTCACTTACAGACGATACATTTATATTATTTCTAGGTAGGTATTTTAATTTCAATTACTGATTTCTTAATTGATTTCTGAGTAAAATATTAGAAATTATTAATGGTTTTTACTCCAGTAAAGTTTCCCCAATTAGTGTAAAGTTTAAATTTGACTGAATGTCTTTATGTTAGTTATTCCCAAACGATGACTCATAGGGTTATTTTAATAGCATAATTAAGTACTTCATAGTGCACTCATATTTGCACTAGGTTTGAAGATATCTAGTAGGGGTGAATGAATTATATTTGTTTATTCGTTAATTAGAATAGCTTTCGGATTATTAGAGTTTTTGTTAATTTCTAACTGCTCTAAAAGATTCAGTTTACGGCCTTTATTTTGTACGTGTAACGGAGTTGGTTTATTATTATCATTATAATAAACCAACTTTTTGAGGACTTTGGCAATTTTATTAGATGTCTGTCCGATGAATTCTAAACACCCGAATTTATTATTCGTCTTATTATTAGTCGCTGGGTAAATTAGTTTAAGGTTATTTTTGTGTTTGTTATTATTAATTATTTTTTCAATGTCTCTACCCTTGAAGCCATTATTTTTAGCAATAGTTAGGATTGTATTTTTTTCTTTCTCGTATGCTTTCTTGTCGAGTGGGATGTTAGTAAGCCTATGAACCATTGAGTGGTAGGCAGATAATTTATGTGACCATGGGTGTAAAGATTTATAATTAATGGTCGTATCTGTAAACGTAGGCTTACGGAAAATTTCAAACGTATGTTTATTATTTTCTCTACCGATTGTTAGGTCTAAAAAATTAATTTTATTATTACACTCTCTTTCAACCGTAAAGCAGATTTTACGGTTGATGGAGTTAGCAAATGTGACAAAAAGATTTAATTGTCTGTTGGTACCTTTCCAACAGACCAAAATGTCGTCAACATAACGAACATAGTAAATGATGTGTTTGCTAAAGATTGATTCTTCAGTCTTCTTCTAAAAATAATGGCTTCAAGGGTAGAGACATTGAAAAAATAATTAATAATAACAGAGTGCACTATGAAGTACTTAATTATGCTATTAAAATAACCCTATGAGTCATCGTTTGGGAATAACTAACATAAAGACATTCAGTCAAATTTAAACTTTACACTAATTGGGGAAACTTTACTGGGGTAAAAACCATTAATAATTTCTAATATTTTACTCAGAAATCAATTAAGAAATCAGTAATTGAAATTAAAATACCTACCTAGAAATAATATAAATGTATCGTCTGTAAGTGGGCTACCCACAGTTTGATAATGCCTTCAGAAGGCGAAACAGCTGTCACGCGTAATAATAACTACACAGCAGAACTTGTTTAAAAATAAACTCTTTTTATAAACCCAATAACAATATTATTGAATATATAAAAAATAAAAAAATAAAATGGAGTTCTACAAATTAAACTTAATAACAATAAATTTGGGGATACTATTGATAGATTTATTTACTCAATTTACAGAATTATAATTACCAGCACTTTGTTGAATCCTACAAAGTACTTAGGTAATGTAGTTTTAGTGATTTGTCTTATTTGTATTATTGTTCTAGTTTCCATATTATGTTATGTTCCTGTTAGAAGTTTTACTAATATTGTTTCATATTTAGTTTACTGTTATATCATAGCTTAAAAATATTGTGTATAATTTTCGATTGCTCACTAAGTATATAGTCTGTTCTTAAAATCCATGGAAAAGCCCGACTGGGCATAATCTAAATAAAATTAACTTCTAGATATATGTTTGAATTTGGTTAAATGAAGTCATCTCAAAAGGGATGCCCCAACATATTACAACATATGAAAACTTGCTTAGTTAACTCAGGAACATGAAATTAGCATCCAGATATTATTGACAGTGGTTATATGAAGTCATCTCAACATGATTGGTCAACTTTGGCAACATAATAATGTTGCACGGGTAAATTATTCAGAGAGCTAATTATTGGTGAAATTCATTAGTTTTCTTCTTCACACAGTATGTCCTAATATGCATCAACATATTATACGAACATGTTATATTATTCAACTCTGATGACATAATACTAAAACAAATTTTTGACGTTATAATTGAGAATTCTCGCCCTAAAGTGGTGTTTTAATTGGTGTCGCCTGAATGGCACAAATGTCAAAAATCCAAGCTGACTCTAATATCGATTTGATCCTCAATCAAATCGGACAATGTTTGAAATACCTGACCTAAGATGAACGCCGAAGACAAACATTCTAAGTTTAGAACCAAATCACAAAAGAAATAAAAATTGTGGATAATATAATCATTAGAACTCCTCCAATTATAATATTTTTTTCAAATTTAATCACATTTCGCTAAGTTTTATATGAGAATGTGGGTTAAACTAGAACATCCTTAGAAATCTCCTGACTCCATTCGACACTGCATCTCTCCTGACAAGATCTCGCATCAGATGCCAACAAGGGATGCAAGACAAGTACCGAATTGTTTAGCAAGGAGTCCTTGTAGATGTAGAGGTAAGGGAAGTAGGTTCCTTGTAGAGTGTAGAGGAATAGAGGTACAATCTGTCAACACAAAAATTAATAAAGTGGAACTTACTTTTTTTATTACTTTTATTACACATTGATTTTGGAACCAAATAAAGATGAGAATGTTTGACTTCCGAATCTGACAGTACGATACTATAAAAATTTTAGGTTTTTTATTTATATTCTTTTCCAAAAAAGGGATTACAGTTTCCAATATAATAATAAAATTTTATAACTAAAAATTTCGATCTAGCTTTAGGAAACAAAATGTTTTCTAATAACTGTTACCAAAAATTATGTCAAATTTTTTTTGTAAGTTTTTTCTAAGCTATTAAAATATATAATATATGCTACTTCTGCTTATTGTTTACCTAAGCTATGTATGTGTGGTATACGGAAGTTTACAAACAAAATGGTTTCGACATTATTGGTGCAGTAAAAGATATTTTTATTTCATGTGACTCTATTAGGAACATGAAATAAAATCAATTGTGAAAATGTCAATAAGGAAATTGATGATTTTATAAAACTTGCTTTTCAATTGAATGCACGTTTCTTTTACATGGTTTTTATGACTATTCAAAATCACTAAAGGTCAAAAAAACATTTCCTTACATTTATCTCGGTAAGCGTTAAAAATAAGAACACATTTGAATATTAAATTTCTGTTTTGTGTTAAAAATGTATGGTTTTCAACTATCTTGGACATTAACGGAGTTGCCATAAAACCATTTAAATTATAGCAGCGCCCTTCATTTTTGTTTACGTTATTTTGACAACCTGTAGGTGAAGAAGGTTCCTTGTTGTCTGTGAAGTAGGATATAGGTAAGGTGAAAATCTGCTTTATCTTATGACCTTTGTATGGAGTTACGTGAGCTTTATTAAACTTCACACGTGAGCTTCTCGTCGAGCTTTTATTGTTCGTTGCAGCGATTAAAAGTTTAATTTAAGTATTCCGGAACGTCGGAATGAAATTGTAATAATCATTTGTTGTGAAATGTAGTGAGATAGTTGGTGTGTACGATATCAGTGGAATTGATGCATAATTTTCTAGTAACTTATTTTGTATTATCAGTGAGCATTATGTTATAATTGGGTACCCATTATATTTCCATAATTATTTTCCATAGTTTATACCAACTAATTAGTTGGCCAAATAAAAAAATAATATTTGAGTTAGCCAACAAAATATTTGTATTCTAACGTCCTTATCGTAATTTTCTAGATCGAATTCATTAACCTAAATTAACATATTTACATCAGAGATAATTATACTAGCCGAAAAATTAGATTACCAGTTCAAATAATTGGTATAATGCTTTTTTCTGTTAATTGGGGTGTAGTCACAGACATAGGAATTAATAGACGAGAAGATAATGGCGAGGGGTAAAATCAACTGTTGAAGAACGAAGGGAGTGAAGCTGACTGTGATTCGTCAATAAATCAATCTGACAGTAAATAGGCATCTCGCATTATAATATCACCATTTACTTCTTAAAAGTAAAATCTGCTTTTGAATGAATAGACATTTTTACATGGGAGCGCAAATTACTCGCCACGTTATGAACAAATTTGCGAAGTCCAAATTCGGTTCTATTTTCAGAGTCGAATATTTCGTTTAAGTATTTAGTTAAGACACTTTTATAAATGTTCATAATTTACTTCCCAGCAACCAACCAGCATTGTGTTTCGCGTCCAGACGTTTCTCGATGTGATAGTAACAACTGATCTATATTATACGATGTGAATATGCTTAAAATAAAGTAAAATAATGCTTATATATGGAATGTAATACGACAATTGGGTTTATTCTCTTTTTCACATCTATTTTTACAAGTTTTCATAGCACAAGTCAACATTCTGCCGTGTTATTTCGTAAAATGAACCGATGATGCCTCGACCATAGTTCGCACAAGAATGATGACGTCACGTTTTCAAATTTCACTTGAGGCCATACGCGAGCACAGCCGGCTCCAATGGAACCGGTATGGGGAGTGGGGATAAAACGCTTTTAATCACTTAGGGCAGGTCTACTAATATTCATATGTCTATGGGTGTAGTTTAATAAGGAATAATACAAACGTAGCATTACTTTTACACATATTCTTTATGATAGCATTCTGGTAAAAAAATCATGTTTTGGTGCTTGGTTATTTAATTTAATTTTTTTACGCTAATTTCACATCGGTATTCTTCCTAAATGATGTGTCAGTTAGCTTACTTTCGTTTATTAATATTTGCTTAAAAAATATTAAATAGCACTGTTCTTCAAAATAGTTAATGCAAAAAGTTGTTCTTTACTGTCAGTAATTTGAATCAAGGGTTTGTTTTTTTAGATGCGTATTAAAAACGGCAATTGTAGGTAAAAGTTTACCTTAATTAAATCGTAGTTAATTAAGAAATTATGGCCAGAAATTGTATTAAATTTATCTTATAATAACTTTATTATTTTAAGTCACCGCTATCTGGTCACTGGTGTTCATTTAGTGAATTGTTTAGTTTTATAAGTATAGTTAAAGTTTGGTCAAAAAGGTGTGAAAAGGTGACCATAAATCACTTATACATTAGGTATTCATTTAAAAGGTAAGAATTTCACTTTGCACAAACCATGCCTTTGAATGTTGTTTTCTAATGATGTTCAGGAGCCTTTTAAAGTATTTTACTAAATTTACTTCACCTTATTTTTCCTCAAAGTTAAAGTATTATATATTGACACGACTCACACATTAAATTGGCAGCGATTAAAATTAATTAATTAAAAAATATGTCACGAGCCCGTGTTCCGCTTACCCATATCTACCCTTGCTGTGAAAGCGGGCAGAGTGGGGAGAGTAGGTACATATTAAGTAATACACTATGATCCCGCCGCCGTGTGTTCCTGACATTTAATAACTTGCATGGGGCTTATGGGTAGGACGGAGCACGGGGTAAGGCGAACGTCTTTATGAAAAAACACTCCTCAACGCTTTAAGTGAGCTTTAAGTTTTCGAGTGACTTTTCATTTAAGGCCGCGCGCTATTTATGAAAGCTTTTCACAACCGCTTTGACCTGGAGATATGAAAATAGCGCTGTAAAAACCCCGTCCGTATGGATACGGCTCCTCTTGCGTTACTCATACGATTTTCATTTTATTTAACGGCTAATGTTATTAGTAAAGTTGATAGCACAACTTTCAGAGTTAACAAGAATCACATAACATCAATGAATTCATTTAAGAGAGTGAAACAATTGGTTGTTGTATCTGCTCAAGATTAATTAAGCTAATACATCGCTTTAAAAGACACCATCGCCAAAAAAAATGGTTTCATGATAACTCAACACAGTGACAATTCAACGCACTTTTAAAAAGTGATATAAAGTCATTAACGATGAAAAAAAAATTCTTAACCTAACCTAACCTAAACAACTTAACCCAGTTAATAAAGTTCTTGTTTCATCACTTTCCATGACTTTATATAACTTTTTAGAGATGTGATGAATTATCATCGTGATGATTTATCCGGTTACCGTTTTTTTATTGAGTTAAAATATTACAAATAAGAAATTATTTAATATGTACAAAAAAACGTCACTATCTAAACGACAATTTTTTCCAAACTTTCTTCGTGCACGTATGTACTATAATATAATTAAGAAAGTCTAAATCAAACTGACGATTTCACATTAAAAAAACGATCTTTACTGAATCATTACAACGGCAACCATCTTAAAACGGAACCAGAAAGTACAAACAAAATTTACACAGATACGAAATTCTAAACAGTCGAGTTAAAACAGGGCGCTGAGTCAATAAATAATAAGTTTATTCAAATGAGCATTTGGTAGACCTATTGAAATAGTCAAATCTGGAGACAGCAAAAGTATTTCCAGGAGTTGTAGCGGTTCCTGTTAGAAGACAGTTTTGTATAGATTTTATTAACTTTTTCACCATCTGCGGCTATTCCAGGGAGAAGACGTCCTGTTAGCTGCCCCAGATAAAGCCAAGAATACAACTACAGAGACCGCTAGGAGATGCTGGGACTACAATGGACTGAGTCTGCCAGAGTTCCACAGCATAGGGACTCTGAAAGACGCCTCTTCAAAGCAATGCGTCCCAAAAGTGAACAATTTATTTGACATCAATAAGTTTATTCACAGTTTATTTTGATTGCCTATTAAAATATACACAAAATAACAAGCAATCTGTGGTTTAGCGATACTGCGACTCCACTTTATAAGCTGATGTTGGAAAGTGCTGCTGTGATGACCTTTTGCAACACACTCCGAAAACCAGTACCAACTATGTCAACTGCAATAATGTTATTTCAGACAATTAATTTCTACGCACCCACCGAACACGATGGAGAGTACTTCTCAATATTTTAAATCTGGGCGTCTGGAACATAAGATAAGCCCTAATTGGAATATAGGAAAAAAGACTCACCCGTCGCAGTTGGGGCCACAAAGTATGCCAACTTCAAGATGAGTATCCTTTATATTACACATCAATCTTTTCTGTCTGGGGTATTAATTTTACCTGAGCGTACTGTAAGTTTGAAAGGTAAGTTTTGCCATCCTCTTCTACTTGCAACATTTTTTTCCGGAAATGGTTACATTTTAGAATGGGTACATTGGATGGGTAGGATTTTTGTTTTATGTGAATTCCGCAGAACAGTCCTTACTGCTCCCAACCGTTTGGAGCCTGTGAGACTATGGCATCCCCAATTGGTGTATGTTGAAAGGCTAAATCTAGTTGAGAGGGAAAGGAAATGGGGATAGGGAAGGTGGGGAGTACCTGGCTATTCAGATCTGGTCACCAAATACGGTTAAAGCCATTTCAAGGAACATTTCAATTCTGAATGGTGGTCTTACACTAGGGGGATACTGAGAATATCTTCCACTCTGGAACCGTGCGGGAATTGTGAAATAACACAAAATGATTAAATAAAATTTACTTGCGCACGATGGGATTTTTACCCGCGACCTTCGCCTTGCTAGTAGAGAGCCTTGCCCCTCGACCACGGAGAATTTTTAATAGAGTTTTCCTATCCATCAAGTCTGCGAATACACACCAACCTACTCTTATATATGTACCACTCAAACAGTTTGCAATGTTTGGCACCGACGTTAATCGTTATTTTGTGGTTGCATTCATTATTAAATTCGTTCTAGTGTTTTAAAATATTTTTACACTGCGCTAAAAGCAATTTAAATTTGATTAATCGCAGCTACAGCGTTCGGTAAAAATCAACAAAAGTGGGCAGTGCTACAAGCCGATCGATCTGTCAGTCAAACGTGTCTACCAAATCAATCATAATTTTAACAAATATTCATAAACGCTACCCTTACATTTTAACGTTTTTTTTGTAATTTTGATTATTTATTCATCATTCCGGACGTTATTATTTAACGAACAGCTTGCATGAAGGTTTTTTAGTTCGGGAAGTTTTCGATCAATATTTATTTCGTTTTCAAATTGACTTAGACTGTCTAAGTCAATTTGAAAACGAAATATTTTTTTTGTTACAATCTAAGAAATACAAAGTTTTTTTTAGTTTTTTCCAACATTTATTTTTAAATTCATTCAAACGTCAGCTAACTGTCACTACCAATACCAAAATTTCCTCTAAAATCATAACCATCTTGAAACGGAAACGTAATAAATTTACAAACAGACTAAATACAAAATTGTCGAGTTAAAACAGGATTTCGCTGTGCTCAGTCAAATGTGAATTTAACAAGTTTCATGACCAGAGAAATAAATTAAGTAATTCCCCAATAGCTACGTACATATTATTTGTTTTTTTTTAAATAATCCCTTTTCAATCACGTACACGTCAGAAAGTCGAAGTATTTCCGCGTTACAGTAAAATCCAAAAGAATGGAATATTTCTGAACAAATCCGTAAACTAAAAATTATTTTTGAATGGTGATAAAATACGCTTTCAAAATTTAGATAAATAATAATAATAATATTTACATGTATATAAATTTTGAATACAAACATAAATGAAAAAAATACCTATTAACACCTAACGTTTTTTGTAACTTAAATTAGGAAATGATAAAGAAAAAAAACAGAAAATAAAATGTATTACAAACGTTATTGTTAATAATTGTTGTCGGGACCTTTGGTTTCATAGAGGTGTACATTTAAATTCTTCTGTGGTTAATAGCTAGATTAATATTTTAATGTTGGAGAAAATACAGATACAGACAGTAATAAACAAGACAATAAAAAACATAAATTTGAATATAAAGCGTGGAGTTTTCTCTTTCTAACATCGCTTAAATCATATTTTTCACCTTGACTGTAAGGGAGACAACGATTTCTGTGCTACCATTTGAACTGTTAGCCTGAAAGGTAAAATTCTATTATTTCCGTATTCTCAGAAGAAAATTCAGGCATTGGGCTCATTGAAAATATATATCATATCAGTGGGTCCGCATTGAGCAGAGCAGCCAAAATCTACGCAGTGTCATCTCCCATCGTTATAATTACATTATACGTCGAAGCGTGAGAAGCAAGGCGTATAGCTTCTTACTTCTTCTTCTCGTAGCGGTCTTAAAGGGCCGTAACCACACCTAAGTGCTACGCTATACTCGTTGTTCACGCTACGAGCCTCTGCTAGGTCTCTCTAGCGCCGGCTTCAGGATGGTAGTTACCTATAATTTAATTTTGATAAAGTTTTTGCAACTAAATGAAATCACGAGTGAAAGTTTTGAGAATTAATATTTCTAAAATCATCATGCTCAATCTTATCATTACCAAGAAGTGGGATAGAAATTGCTGTTTGGAAAAATCACTAAAGCATTTCTCATTGATTTATTTATTTTTATTTTATTTTATTTTATTTAAACGCCCATAGGGCTTTTACCTATAATAATGTACATCTTTATTTTTTAGTAATACAGATTACATTTAAAAAAATCAGTGTTAACAAAATACAGGTTACATAAAAAAAATATCAGAGTTGACAAAATAAGTTACATAAAATATAAGAGTTTAAAAAATATAGGTATGGATAAAGTACAAATAAGTGAGACGAAATCCTCCAAATCAACCATTATGATAGTAAGAAAGTATAACAATGATTTACAAATTAGGTAAAAATAGTTCGCACATACTCCGTTTAAAGTTTGCCAAGTTCAAATTATTGTCAAATACATTTATATTGTTTAAGTATTTGTTACCAAGACATGTTGTATTGGAGAGTGAAAACTATAGTTGGAATGAGATGTATGTATGTAAAATGTTGATATTTGCCTAGTTGTTCGTGTAGGTATGTGTAAATTTATTAAATGCAGGAGTTCACAACAATCAAATTTAGAGTTCAATAATTTTAATAAAAAGGTTAGGTCGTTTATTTTTCTTCTGTTTTCTAATGTCGGAATATTTAAAAGATTCAATAATGACTGGAAATTTATGTGTTCTAAAGGGATGTTAAGTTTAAAATTGACAAAGCGTAGAAATTTTCTTTGAATTCTTTCAACATTATGAATATGTACATTGTAGAAGGGCGACCAAACTATGGAGTTATGTTCTATCTGGCTTCTAACAAGGGATATGTACAATAGTGTTATGATTTATAAAGATCCAAAGTTTTTAATTGTTCTTAATATAAAACCTCATGTTTTCATACCCTTATTCACAATTTGTTGAATGTGGGCCGTAAAGTCTAGTTTCTCATCCATTATTATGCCAAGATCTCGCATTTCCTTTACTCTTTCTAAATTTGTTTTATTTATTGAATAGCCAAAAAATTCTGATATTTTTTTTGGAAAAGGTCAAAAGTTTGCATTTGTCTACATTTAAATATAAATTGTTTTGTGAACACCTGTTATTTAGCATGTCTATATTAGATTGAAGAAGTTGACAGTCGTTTAAAAGGAGGTTATTTCTTTATATAATTTAATATCGTCAGCGTATAGCAAAACATTGACATTTTTAAAGCAGTTGACTATGTCATTTATAAAAACAATAAACAAAATTGGGCCAAGATGACTACCTTGCGGTACGCCACTAGTGGCCAAAAATGGTTTAGATAAAAAGATTTTATTTTAACAAGTAAAGTTCTACACAGATATGTTACTACCTAACCAGCTTAACATATTTGCTCTAATTCCTAAAGCATGAAGTTTTTGGATCAGTACTTTGTGAGACATACATATTTGTAGAGATATCAATTTTGTTTCTGATTTTTTAAATGTCTTACAAGTTTTTCGGTACCAGTGGTAGCATAGCTGAAAGTAGTGGAGAAGGAATGATATGGGGAGAGAAAGGTTGGGAATTGCCTGGCTCTTCAGATCTTAATATTATAAAGTACGAAAACGTAATGTATGTACAAATAATTTATGGGCATCTGATGACAATCCATGTGTTTGGTTTATGCGCAGAATTCACACACGGATCTGCTCGGCGGATCTGTTCGCCGAGTAAATCAAACACACATGCGGACATCCGGACATTCCATCGGCGAGCTTCTCATATTACAGTGATGGTATGAATAGGAAAATTTAGATATAACATTACCTTAACATATCCTTATCGTATCGTACTGAGAGTATCTACATACAGCTCTGGGCATACTCTCGGTATCGGATGATATTAATTTTGGAAGAAATATAAAAAATTGAGTTAAGAAAAAACGTTAAAAATAAATGGTTAGATATTATTTTGGGGTTGAATTAATGGCACAATATATAGTACATGTATATGAATGCAAGTAATATAATTATCAAAATGTACTGAGGTACACTAATCAATCATTTTTCTCGTTGGAATAGAAACTAATTGCGCGATAAAACAGGTTTACAGGTATCAAGTTTCTCGTTTTTAGCACAATGTGTACTAATTGTACGACTGCTTTGATTTCCTGTTACAGAAAGCCTTATTTCAAGGCTCTACAGTTTCATAATATAACGCCGAACCCTACACTATACACACAGTACAGCTTTTCTCTCATATGATAGTATATATAAAAAAAAATAGAATCTATTTTTGCTCTGAGATGAATCCAATTTCACAATTTCAAGAATCTTATAAGTTCTAAGTTCATTTCTACATTATGAAATGATAACTGAAATAGTATTTTGTTCTTATAATATAAAACACATTAATTAATTATACAACTTTTTTTGTACATATTATTTCACTTAATGTTTCAGAAGTTCCTTTCAGAGAATATACTATAGGTATGTTCAAATTTATCAAAAAAACGGTCAAATACTCTTTACAAGCTGAGTGGTGATTTTGGATTATACCCATGTTGTTGCTTATGTCATAAATCAGTGTAGAAACCTTAGATTCTTATTACTTTTTATTTATTATTATTACTTACCTGTTGGAATAAACCTACTTTAATTTGAAAAAACTTATTGTTATTTTTTGTGAATAGTTATTCACACTATCCTTCTTGTCATCATCAATATGGTCACCCTATGATTGTGGAAGAAAATCCACCACGGGTACTTTGTAATAATTATTTGGTTATTATTTTGAAGGGACACGGGTTCGAGTCCCGTTGGCGTCATGTATCTTTTATCAGGAGATTTTTCAATGTGGATGAGTGTTTCAGGCGAATAATTATTGCTTGTAAAATAATTATTTGGTTTACAGTAGAATTTTATTGTCGCTAGCAAGTGACGAACCTAACCCAACCTAGCCCAACGCTGTGACCACTAGTCTCTAACCTAATAACTAAATAACTCAACCTTCTAATTAAATAACGTAATTTACGTATTAATGAATTTGTATTTTTGCAATATTTAAATAAAATATAATATAATATATTCTCTACACAAAGAAATGAAACACAATACATTCAGAACATAATTCTGCTCGTAAAATAGCGCCCAGCTTCCCCTTCTTCCTCCCGAAGGTCTTAACGTTTGTTGCCGCTATTAATGGGGAGGGTTGGGTGCTTCGGTACAAAAAGCGTTTATACACGTAGAAATTGAATATAATAAAATTATTACCGGGGCCATTAGGGGAGAAGTGTCGCATCGTATTTCTGCTCATTGCTTCATGACCCGAATTGAGAGAAATATGGCTGAGATAGGTACGCTCTGCAAAATTACGAATATTTACAGTTTTATTATTTTAATGGTATACATAACCTACCTCGCAATTGTTTGATGATATATTTAAATAATTAATAAAAAAATAAAAATTTCAACATCTTCGGAAAATAAGATTTTAAAATGAATTGTGGAACTATTTTTTTCGTCGTATTCCAAAACCAATCATCATATAAATGCATTCACGTAATAAATCATTTAAATTTTTTTGTGCACCCGATAGTATCGAAAGATTTGAAAAAGTTTTTTGGACTAGTCATTGCTTCTCGATAAAATTAAGTAGTGATTTTTCGAATGGGTTAAATGTAATAAACTCTACAGATATAGAAGCTGAAGAAATAAGCTATGCCCTATGAACTTTATATTTTACTAGTGGGCCCGGGCAGACGTTGTCCTGGCGCAGACCGCCTTCTTTGTAGACCGCATTTTATGTAGACCGCCTTCATCGCTGTTGTCGGATATTTTATGCATTGACATTCATAAAATACATGCGCAAGTCACATCCATCGTGAATACTGTTTTGACCAAAGATATTAGAAGAACGAGATGTGCTATGCGCAGTTCGTACTGAGTGGAATTGTTTTGCCGAGTGCCGCCGGTTTTGTTCACCAATACTACTGCACACCTTCGCTTACGCTAAGGCATTGCTAAGGTATCCGCACTAATACATAGAACAGATTTCTGTGCGTACACGTCCCGATACCGTTCAAAGTACCCTAATTAGGTAGTACTCCGCCTCCGGTCCGGCGGCCAACATAGCATATCTCGTTCTTCTAATATCTTTGGTTTTGACGTTTCATTTGATATCGATCATTTCAGCAAATTGTGACCATTGTTCAGTACGATAGAAAATAAGTAAAAATGCGACCGGTACATTCCATACTCTTAAAAATGCCTTGAAGTAAAACATATTCTTCCACACTATGACATATTGCTATAAGAATACGATCCATATAAAACAGTTTCGAAATATATTTGTTATTTCATTTTTTATTCGTCTCATATGCAAGTGTAATAAATAAAATAAAAATTCTTAATTGATAATAGATAAAAATTAAATGTTTATGAAATGGTTGTATGTATGGGTGATAAAGCTGAAAAAATCTTTGAAAATTTATTTTAAAATAATTTAGATCTCGACAACAGCGCCACCTATCGGGTCCAAAACTATCCTATATTTTATACTGGAACAAATCATACATATTCATTAAATGTAATCGGCTGGGCGGTTTCGGTGATTAGCGTGTGCGAACACAGTGACGCGTAATAATTGTAAATTGATTTTTTTAAATTTCAATTTGATAGTGCGTCCAAACGTCAAGCGTTAAGTGTAAATAAACATTTGTTCGTTATCCATCCAGTTCATCACTATATTACCAAAAATCTCTTTAAAACGATGTACCTGTACTTAAGTTGTGTTTTTCGATTTTAAAATATCTCTTTTTTTTAATAAGATCTATTTTGATTTTGATCCTGTTTTCTTGAACGGATGAACAGATGAAATCTTGGAAGTGGAAATCAACCAACGTTCTAATATCTAATCGAGCTAAAACTAATCAGATAGATTCGTTGGCAATTACAATGCATTCTATCAACTCTTGGTGACACGCATATACACACATGTGCGCGTGTACGCATTTTTCTGCAATTGGATAACATTATTTTTAAAAGTTTTCATCAATTATTATACGAAATAAATATCGGTACTGTCCAATTAGGATTTGGCGTTAGTGGTGTTGAATCCAGTCCCTGGTGAGAAAGGTTCGATAAAAAACGTTTTAAATTACATTTTAAAAGTTCACAGCAGTTTTTGAGCCAGTCTCTGAGGGGTGGTTCAAACCACAGACAAAAAAAATCCATGAATCGCCTAGCTCGAAAATTAAAAAATGACATAAATAGGTAAAAACGACTCATACCTATACTATCTGCATCAATAATTATATGAAATATTAATGTAGAAAACATTAATAGTTTAATCTTTCAAAGATGAATCAAAATCAAACATTGAACATTTCACGCCTAAGTCAAAATCAAACATTTTTCCAAGGTTGTCTAATAAAACAGGTTTCGCACTAAAATCGGATATTAAATCAGGCCTACTCGATAAAACAAAGCCAGTGGGCCAGTAAAGAGAAGAGGAGAGTACTGAGTCCAATTGAAATCACAAAATTACATCCCATTTTTGAAAAGTGATGGGCATCGGAAAAAGGGGGAGAATAAAATTATTGACGAGAAAATGGATTTCAAATTAAAATTAGATTTCAAATATCTTTTGTTACTAATGCTTCTCCGTCTGCCGGCCATTTGCGTTTGCGTTTTTATTATGCGAGAAGAAGAACTCGAGAAAATGTAATCACTAAGCTCTGAAATGTATTTGAAAATGTTCGCTTTCGGTTTCATTTCGGATTCATTTGTGCAACTTTATTCACTGTAAAGATTTTATTATTAATCCGATTGTCTGTTCATTTTAGATTTTACGAAGACTTCTTTCAACTTGCTTTGAGCGATAAGTGTTTTAGCGTGAAACCTATTTTAGTCAATGGCAATTTAAATAATAATTTGTTTAAACAATGTGCTTGCACTTACCGGTAACAAAAATCGTCAACATCACAGGCATCATAGATGAGTTACGGCTAAAGGTATTGCCAAGGTAATTTGAGATTGAAATCGCTATATCACGGAAAAGAACAGTGAAAATGGTGTCAAAATGGTGCCAGTTCATGAGACCGTACAAAATGAACGGAGTAAGAACGTAAATGGTGTAATTAAGTTATTATTGAAACCACTAACCAAATGAAAGTCCACGCGAAAAGTGTGGAACAAAATATAAATTGGGTTAACTGAATAAAAATGGTTTAATTTCGGTAAAGACCATCGGACATGAACACAGATAGATTGACGGAGTTTTATTCACATGTACATTCTACTGGCAGAGATATCACGGATGCAGGTGGAAACAAAACAGGAAAGGGGAGGCCTCGTGTAAGGTGATGAAGAAAATAAATCATGGCTAAAGAAGACCTTAGACAAGCTGGTCTTAGAAATATAGCAAAATAGTAGTTTTGGGTCTCTCGATCGACAGAAGCAAACAAACACTAGCACCATACGTAAAAATATGCACGCATTCACCCACATACATTGGATCCATTAACAGCCCGATTATGACTTCAATGTTGCAATTTGATTATTACAAATAAATTATCACCAATGAATAGATTAACCTCCAAAGGAAAAATAACACATTTATGGAGAAATCTTTTTCACATTATCGTTCTTTGACAAATTTCTTTCCGAAGAAAACGAATGCCTGTCATTACAAATGCCGAGTGCTTTCATAGTAAATTTTCTTCTACTTTTCGTCAATAGGGGACGGGCTGGAGAGAGGGAGCATTTGCGTCCATTAGGATGTTTGACAAGAGCTCAGAGGTGACGGGGGGTTTATAGATCAGGGAGGATCGGAGGGGGTGCAAATGACACCCTCGATATCTATCAAAATCGAAGTGCTAAAAATGCAAATCATCTCACTTATAAAACGAGTTTTCATTTGGTGCGATGTCATAAATTCTTACTTTAAATTTTGCCACCAACTTGAGATTTCATGCTCATATTCAGAATCGATCATAGTTGGTGCTAAATATTAGGATGCTTTGGTAAAGTACCAGATTGATTAATAATCAATAATTTCTTCTTGATGGGGGTCGAGGGGGTCATCTAGGTCTGTGAGCCAGTCTAAGTCCCTTGCCCTTTGGACCTCATCAATCCAGCCGGGGAATGAATGGAGCGGGCAGACGTCGACTACATGTTCGGTGGTCTGCATCGCACTGCATTCACACATCACCGATTATTTAAGTCCCCACCTGTGCACCACGCAAGCAAAACGGCTGTGGGAGGACTTTATCATATTGATGGCGGACCAGAGATTACGAGGCAGTTCTAACCCGGGATATCTCTCAGTGTAGTCGTTAATTAATTAATAATCAATAATATGGGTATACCCAGTACATAAAAAAATTAATTGAATCGATAATTATGAAATTTTATGTGGAAGCTATAAAAAGAAGAAAATTCTAAAATCTTAGTTACCTAAATTAATATGAACGAAAGTACAAGATTACCCAATTGATTTTATACTGAGAAAGTTTGATGAAGGGGAAGAAGCCCCTCATCATGGCAGCGAATTCTACGGGACTGGTACGTGAGCACATTTTTGAGTTATTTCAAGCTATAGTTTGCAGAATTCCGATGGTACTGATGTAAGCCAACCTTTGATAGGTGAAGGCACCAAAAGAAAAAGAGTAACATTTAAAAATAAGGTTTTATTTTCTGATGAGATTTACTTATAAAACACTTCGAAAAACAGAAAAAATGTTTTTTTAAGTCCTCTTAAAATGTCTTATCAGATTTGTAAAATAATAAGATAGAGTCTGAGAAAAAATCTTCCGATACCATTTTAATAAGTTGACCTTTCACGGGATAATCCCGATATTCTTTATTAAAAGACAAGATCCGAAATCGTGCCTGCGGTGAAATTGATATAACGTGTAACCGTAACGTCCCCCGCACTTTATAGTTAATCCTGGCCTACTTTATGGGACGTTTTAGTGAGTTCCTGGAACCCGGTGGCGGGTCCTTTATCCTCAGAAAAACGCCGAAATCACGACATCTTATCTCTTCCGCTCCACCCCCTAAGTTTTCACAAATTCCGCAAGCCCACGAATACCATGATAAATACACCTTGGAGCCCTCAGATATTGAAATACAGGATGCTCTGTATCGAGTTATCTGGATATATGCCAAATAAACTCAATAATTTATGAGAATACAGCACAAAACCAAACTCAAGCTAGTAGAACTATGGCATATCCAATTGAGGTCCCCTATATATCGGCAATCTATTATGTAGCCTAGCTATTAAAAACCACAACCAATCGTTCTCAATAATTAAAAAGAAATACCTCGGACCCATTTTTTATTTTTTATTATCAATATGAAGTTTTTTTTGCAGGTGTTTTTTCGTTGTCTGTCTCACTAGGATAGACTTGTGTCGAGACAGACGTATTGAATACATAGAATAGTGTTTACATCTTATTTGATACATATAATATTTCATTACATTAAATGACAATGTGAAAATGATAAAAAATTATAAATAACAATAGTAAATGGTAAATTGATTAATCAGCATCTAGTTGGAGTACATACTTATAAATGTGTTATTATAAAATTTTTGATCTTGGATCCGTCAAGAAAATTGCATCAAGAGAATTGATAGGCTATTCAAAATATTGAAAACCTTATTAATATATTCCACAGACTTGATCAAAAGATTGCCTTAACGATAGCTATCCTTCGATATGATAAACATAACATATCAGCAGATAAAAATAAATAATAAGTTGGATAACCACATAGGTATTGATTTCACTCAACTGTAAAGCGGTAACTTACGGTTTACGAAGCAAAAAAAACTCTGAAAAAACCAAATCTGTCTTCGTAAAAATTACAAACTTTTTTATACCTAAGGTACCAATTTTTCATTTCTTCGCTTCATTTCACTCACGGACTAGCTTTGAAGAAAATATAAATTTAAATAAATAAAAACGTAATTGCCGTATGAAAAAAGTTTGTATAAATTTCGTTTGAGGCTAGATTGTAGAATTAATTCTGAATAATAAAAAAGGACATGAAAAATAATAATTTCATAATTCTTAACGTTCACAGATTTCCGTACATTTCCCCGACCTTCCTGTATTGCTATTCTGTAGTCTTCAGTATTAAGCTCTATACAAACTACCAGCAGACGAAGTGAAGGAGATTTATGGGGTATAAATGTCTCAGGTTTTTTATTCAGAGGTGAGCTTTGAATAAATAGATTTTGAAGCGAAAATAATGGGATTCACTTCGCATACGTGGTTATTCTTCCACAGAGCTTTGCTTCAAGCAAAAGGGCATTTGCCTTATTGTTATTTTCTCTTGTTCTGAGAGAGCGAGAAGAATAACTTGCAAGTAGGTACATCACAATATAATAATAACATGGCATTTATATAGCGCAGTTTAGTGTCATTTCACTTCAAGTGCACAAGGATGCAATCGTCACCCTAACTGTTTATTAAATCAATACTGTTTTCTTCTGAATAATTTAGTAGTTGGTATATATTTGACCGGTCGGTGGCCGAGTTGACATCGCGCTTGGGTCCCACTCAGGCGTAGTGTGTTCAATTCCTCGGCTGGCTAAGTCCTCCATCACAACACAAGCAACATTTTCAGCTTACTGTGGTGGTAGTAGGAGATTTTCAAATATTGTCAGGTTATTCGTATCCCGGGAATGTTTGTCTTTCTTTTTAAAAAAAAAAAAAATTAAAAAAATATATATATATACCTATATATATAGTTTACGTTGCCAGTTTTTTTTTCTTTTATTCTTTTTTTTTAGTATAGTATAGTACAGTACAGTATAGTATAGTATTGTATTGTATAGTAAAGTAGCTATAATATTAGTAGCTGAGTGCCAAACTGCGTTGGGTTTCAACTCCAACATTTGCATCGTGTAGGTTGAATTACTCTGCTGTCTACGTGAGTCCTCCATCATTACACAAGCACATTTTCCCACTTATCCGATATATTCCCGACAATGTTAGTAGGACTTTTTCAAGTATTGTAGTTATTCGTATCCTGGGAATATTTATCGAGCTCTAAAAAAATGAACATAATATAATAGCATTTGCAAGTCAGTTGCTTTTTTAAAATATTTTGAATATTTCGATTTGCAATATTTTGGCGTGCATTTTTAGCTAGGTAAAGCGATGGAGACAAACGTATTGATAAGTGATTTTTTGAGTTTAACCGACTGGTTCCTTGAACTTTCATCGGATTGCTAACGTCATATAAAAGCGGCAATTAAAGAATTCGATATAGAATTTATTTCAATTGCTTGATAATAGTCCATCCTTTCCTGATCTTTCTCATATTGCCCACCGTTTAACAAGTTTAAATAAAATTTATAAATAAATTATAAAGATTATAAACATACGCAAAAGCTCCTAAACAATAATTATAATATAATTTATTAATAATTATGTTTTTCGTATCATATCTTGATATGTAAAAACATAGTTAAAATATCTATTAAATACTGCTAAACTTACATAAACATGACGATATCAGAGTTACGGTGAATTGGTTTGTAGGCGAGAAATAGGTGCATGAATTTGGTAGTTATTTCCGGAATCAGTTTTGCTGAATTATATATTTTGCCTAGATGCTTGATTAGGTACTTTAAAGCAGAAGTTTAAAACAGTCTAGTTTGGAGTGCATAATTTTAATAATGCTCCCCTTTATTAACAAAATTGTTTTAAATTTTCAACTTCTAGATAGATGTGTAAAATATATTTAAAAAATGACTTCTTATTCAGTTAGGGTGCTAAAATATCCTTTTAAAGGTATCACTCAATTTTTATTGAAATATTTATGCACACTTTACGTACCATTTCCTTTTACAACAGTGTGCATAATCTCGATAATAAACCCTTGGTGGCCCTTGCATCTACATAGAATTTAGGCCAGTTGTATACAATGTAATATACCCTCTTTTTAATACTTTTTTATCTTTACCTTATTCTAAGCCTTCGTTTCTTTTTTACTCTTCAATATCATCTAAGCCGCTGCACTGATGGTGCCTTGTTTTCAATTTCATGGGATTTATCTGCCCTCTCACCCTTCATACTGCTACCCTCTTTCAAGTCTGTTTCTCTGGTACCCTCTCCGTTCTAAATTGCTTCGAAAACCGGAAAAGTGCCACCTACTCTTTTAAATTTACTACCTTATTCATTGTGAATATCGTTACAAACTAAATATGGGCATTTCTTTTTAAATTTTGGAAAACTCCAAAAAAATTTTCATTTAAACTAAAATGTAAACAATACTGAAATGTAAGCATTTTATTTAACATTTTAATATGATTTTTAGAAAATAAATTGTAATTTTTTAACAGAAACAATATATTTATTTATTTCAACCTTAAAAATGCACCCAGTTGTCAGGTTTACTAGAATTCACAACCCCAAAACGTTACCCCAATACATTCATAACTCCCCGAGCAATACCGGGTACACGTCAGCTTGTATATTGTAAATGTGAATATTTTATTACAATTTTTAACAATTATAATTCCTGGAAATAATTCAATTGCATTTGTGATAATTCAAACAAAATTATGTTATGCTTAAATGTTTTTTTTATTGTTATTTTTTATGCATTTAATAAATAAATATTTATACGGCCATTATTATTTTAAATACTAAATTGTAAAAGCTATAAAGAAAGCTTAAAGCCTGTGACAGACCACGCCATAAGCGCGCTATATTTTTGTTATAGCGTATAGCGTATCGCGTAATGTGTCGCCTGCCTAAACGTGTTATAAAATTTTAATGGTGTCACCTATGTGTAAAAAAATTAACCTCAAATTAATGTTACTTTCAAATAGTATTCTTTTTCGTGTCCATTTTTGATAAATAAATTATAATATTTTGTTATTCATCTTTACTTTAAAGCTGAAATTCTGTTTTCTGAAGCAGGCATAACTTCACAAACGGTTACTTCTAGTGTCATCAAGTTTTGCACAGTTATTTTATCATAGGTTGTCAGAAATGTATAATATGAGAAAGTTGCTCGAAGGACCTGAAAAGTCATTTTTAAAACATTAATTGGTTTATTTTTCGGGTAGAGGAGTACTTAGAGTTACAGTTATGTTAATGTTTCATTGAAAAAATGGTTAATTTCCTGAGTAAGGACTCCACTCGTGTAATCTTTAATAAATCCAACAATACACCGTTTTCTCTTTTCTCACTCCTCCTTCACATGACCAGTCTATAGTATTTCATTTAAATAATCGTATTGTGTATTTATCTGAGTTATTCTTTCTTCTACTATTCAATATCGCGTTATCTTTACACTCCTTTCTCCGTTCATCCGAAAGCTTGAAGATTGAAGTATTTATACATTAAAAAAAAGCTTTTGAGACCTGTAAGTACAACCCAATGTCACCAACATCTTTCACCCATTCAACTGCAAATCGCATCTGTTTGTTTCTTTCCACACATCAAACGTATAACTTTCAATGGCTCTGACTCCTTGACAGCTTAATATTAGCTATATGGGGGGCGGGTATAGGTACCGCCGCCCTGCGAACCATTTATTGGATAACCAATACCTCTGCCACATGTCATCTCTAATAGTTCGTTATGTTTGGTGACTTATCAGGGGTGCCCGGGGTTATGGGGTGAGGTTTGTCCAGGTCTTGGCGGAGGAGGCATCTGTTTACCTACTGCGTGGCAGACCAGACCGAGAGTGAGGTCTGGTTGAGAGAGAACCTTTGACCTCTCCAACAGGACTCTATTGACCATCGTTTTCACCGCTGTTAGAGAAATGGATTCATACGATTGTCACTCCTGCACACACCGACCCCCAGATTTCTATCCACCTATCATACCCGTTTCCTTTCCAGAACTTCTTCTCATTTATTTCACTCAAAATACCCTCCACATAGCATTCCTAAAGATGATATAGGCTAAGAGGGAAATTATTTCCCTCGAGGCCTCCTTGTGTATTGTAAAAAAAAATCTCCTTCGGTTTCAATTATCTATAATTTTGTCCATACCTTATTAGAAATCAGGTTTCCATACCAACAGTATACGAATATTTGAAAAATGCAGCAAACCAAGTAAATATAAAAATTGTAAGCCACCACTTCACTCTGAAAGAAAAAAACAAAGATATAAAAAAAATTATTCATCCTACACTTGCAGAAAAAGTCAATAGATGTCGCACATTAAAATTAAAATAAGATATATTTATCTAAGAACTTGTCTAGATTGCATTTAGTTCGGGTTGAATCTTGCGATCATACATAAAGATAGCAGCAGATAAAAATGTGCGGTGAGAAAATAAAGACAATGTTGGTAGTTCTTATTCGAAATATGATACAGTTAATTATGACTGAAGGAGATAGGGTCTCATTAGCTCAGTGGTAGAGCAAGTTGGGTTCAATTTCTATGATATAATTCCAAATGTGACCGTATCTTTTTCTGATTCTTCTGTATCAAAACCTCGGTCGTGAAATCTTATTTTGACTAAAAAAATGTGTGATTAAAAGTTTTAAAATAACCGCTCCAAAAAAATTGTAAATGAAATTCGATTGTGACCAAAGATATTAGAAGAACGAGATATGCTATGTTGGCCGCCGGACCGTAGGCGGAGTACTAACTAATTAGGGTACTTTGAACGGTATCGGGACGTATACGCACAGAAATCTGTTCTATGTATTAGTGCGGATACCTTAGCGATGCCTTAGCGTAAGCGAAGGTGTGCAGTAGTATTGGTGAACAAAACCGGCGACACTCGGCAAAGCAATTCCACACAGTATGAACTGCTCATAGCACATCTCGTTCTTCTAATATCATTGACTGTGACACATTTGATAGTCCAGTATTGCACGATACTCGTAAGTTTTCGTATTCCACTACATTATGGTAGAAGTTGGGATTTATTTCAGTGCAGAAATTCGGCGACCAACTACCATATGTATTCCTCACTGCCCAGAATACTCATGCTGGGAAATAATTATACCGAGTCATCTTTAATTGATCACTTAACAAATATAAAACATTGTTACTGAGGCAGTTTAGTTTTGTATTAATATAACATTTTTACTATTCATACGTAAAAGCTCCTAAAAAAGGTTTTAATAAATTAATAAATAAGTAAGTAAACATGCTTTTTTAAGTGCGGTTATAAATCTCACCTCAGTAACTTGATAAAGGGAAACACACCCCACTAGCGTACTGAATATAATCTCATCTAAGCAATCTATCCTCAATACATGGTTCAGTGTGTCGGCGAAACTAAAAAAAAAATGATTTAAACAAAAAAAAATGGATTATAAAAGTGCCTGCCAGTATCTGAAAAATTAACTCACAGTGGAATCATTAAGCTATAAAAAAAATAATTTACTTGAAGAAAACTTATTTGGTTACTTAAATATATTTTGGTGCATCAGAATGCATCTTCCCAAATATCTTGATGTGTATTTATCATCCATTAAGTCGAGTCCTTGGTTAGCTAGAAACAAAGGGGAAATAACCATAACTAATCATTAATAATGTTACAGTATACTGTCAAATTACCCATCTGGTAATACATCTAATACTTATTTTTTCTTTAATTTTGAAATATTTTGTGTTTGTATGTAGAATTACTTTATGCTTGTGATTACTCTTATGTTTGCTTCACTCTAATGTAAATGGTTAACCTCGATACAGGCTCAGTCCTAGTGAGGTTGATTTTTATGAGAAAAAAGTGTTTTATTATTATAAGCAAGTTACTAAAATATGTAACCAGCTAAGAGCTCTAGCAAACAGTTTCTATAAATTAAAATTTGTTTTGCCTCATAGCACACTAAAACTAGTTTATTTCTCATTAGTAGAATCTATTCTTAGATATGGAATTAGAAGCTGGGGAAATACAAGCATGACATATATTAAGTATGTACAAAATTTGCAAACCTCTATCATAAAAAAAATTGTATCACCTAATATGTATAGACAAAGACACAATGTGCAACTCTTATATTGTGCTGAGGGCCTGCTCCCTATAAAAGGTTTATTTTGGTTCCTTACCATTAAAGATAACTGGGGCGATAGTACTTATAAAAAACCACTGGTACATAGCCACAGCACACGTCTTACAGAAAAAAAAGGGCTGAAATACCTAAAATAACAAATAAGTATGGAAGCCGAACGCTGGAGTACTGTGTACCAGTGATTTTTAATAAGCTCAAAAATAAATTTGTTTTTTTCAGAAAATAAGAGTTTAAGCATGAAAACTGTAAAGGTGTGGCTTATAAATGAAAAATCTATATATCTTTAAAAAATAGAGCAAACAAATAAGAAAAGGAAAGACATTATTTGAAAGTTTTGATTCTAATATAAATGAATGTAATTATTTTTTTTATTTTTTCACTAACAAGCTTTTGATTTACAGAAAAAAAAAAACTCTTTTCACTTAGTTAACTAGAATTATAATTCTATTACATTGTGCTACAGTACGATGTTATTCACTTTCAATGTGTGTTATAGTATATGTCTTATTTTTGAATGTGTGTTATCTGTGTGCTATATTGTCTTGTACTTTTGAATGTACGTTATCGTATTGTCATTCAAAGTGTTAGTGTACTTGGGACGCTTTAGTGAATTCTATGATTGTATGTAAGAGTCTGTTATTTATTTTATATAACGGGAGACTTATATTGTATTATAATTGTATATTGAGATAGAACCTGCAGACAAGCAGCCATGGGGCAGCTTCGTGGGACTATCCATACATTGTCTAAAAAAAAAAAAAATGTAAAATTTTCAGTCAATAAAGAATTATTAATTAAAAAAAAAAAAAAATTGTAGTGAGATGCAATAAATAAATAAATGTTTAAGTACCTACCTGCTCGTCTTCAATGCAATTAAAAAAATGAGAATGCGTTAATACTCGGTGTATATATGGTATTATTTTACTAACTGATAACATTCAAAGTGGATTCAATCAGGCAAAGAGGGTTGACTTCCATAAAAGTCTGTTCTAGATCTTGTTGGACCCTGCTGAGCAAAGTGTTTTTTTTTCCTAATATCACAAGAAAAATTTATAAATTTGCTGTAATTTCAATCGTTCGATTTTGATTCCCGTTTCTCCACATCTCTCTATGCACTAGGGTATATTAAAGCATGAACCGCACTTGTTTAGCACTAAGAGTATGCCTATTTTAAGTTGATTCTCTTTTTTTTTACTAACCACACTCTAAAGGCCTTGAGGAAAATTATTTCCCTTATTGCCATATGTCATCTTTTGGGATTCTAGGTGGACGGTCTTTTAGAGGGAAAGGAAGGAAATGAAGTTCCTCAAATGTATGAGGGTTGGGTAGGAATCTAGGATGGACTTGTGACGGAAAATATTATTATATCCCTTCAAAGGGTCTCCCAAAACCAGCCTCTCCCGATCTGGCACGCACGCAGCTGGTGGGCAGGCACATACTAAACACACCTCACCCGATTAACCCGGGCACCCCTGCTATATCACCAAACTTAGCGAACCACGTGGGGTGACCATCGGTTCGGGTCAGTCACCCTCTTTTGGTGCAGTAAGCGCTAGTTATACAAAAAAAAAAACATTTACACATTTCAAATTCTTCAACCATCCCATATCCATAAAACTCCTTGCTCATGCCAATCTTTGATATTCTTAAATGCAGAATCTCAATGTGGGCACAGAGGACCAGTAAGAGGTAGAAGAAGATGGCTTCGTAGCCGGTCAGCAGGTGAATTACTATGGAGATAGCCCAGATATGGAGAATGAAGCAGATGTGGTATTGAGGAGTCTTCTCCCTGGGAAGGCCGATATAGTCTGGAGCCAGAGGCAGGACTCGGTTGCTGATGTGCAGTAGGGCGCGAAACAAGAAAGCGGAGGATGCTGTTAACTGCAATTATAATAATCCCCTAATTACAATGCAATCCTTTCGGAAATTCTCAATTTTAAAAAAGTTTTCTGCTTAGATCATTAAACCGACTTATTTTGGAAAAGAACCATAAGCGAGTTGGTAATTTTGAACACATTAATTATATGAAGAATGGCTCAGTGGATGCACCTGACTTTACAAAGCTAATAAAGTTCCGAGTACCGAATCGTAACCAGAGATTTCCAGAGTTGTTCTTTTTTCATTCGTCGACATCAAACTATTTCATTCATTTCCCAGTCCAAATGGTAGATCATGTTGGAAATAAATTCAGTTTCGTTGATATCTTCGTTGATTCCATTCTTAAATTAAAATCAGAATTTTCAAATAATTTGTTTCAATAATAGTACTATTTAGACTTATCTTACTTTACAAGTATCAATACTTGTTTTGTCTCTTCCTTTTATTTGTATTCGTTGTACTTGCGAGAATTAAGTTGAATAATTTTCATTTTTATTTATTTTTTGGAATAATTTTATTGAGTAAAACCTCAAATTGTAATATTTAATTATTGAAGACAATATTTGTGCCCCGTTAAGGCAAAGGTCCTGGGTTCGAGTCTTAGATGTGACCGTATCCTTTTCTGATTTTTCTTTTTCAGATTTTCGTTTAGAAATCGCTTATATTGTAACAAATAATTATAAGCAATAACCGGGAACCCGTGCCATCAGAAGGCACGGGTTTAATTCCCGTTGGCGGCATTTATTTTTACTCGGGAGATATTTTCAATTTGTATTAGTATTTCGGATGACTAATTATTGCTTATAATTATTTGTTATCCTTTATGCTATGCATAAAACCTTGTCTTAGAAACGTTAGTTTAATTAAAAAAATAACGCTTATATTATCTTCAATAATTGAATAATTTTCATTCTTATTTTTTTTATATTCTATTATTTGCTCTTTAAATGCCATATCCTATTAAAAATATGAAAAATTAAATGATGAAATCAGATTAATTTGGAAAATAGAATAATTCTTCATGGTAGTGTAAAAATATTTTTTACGAAAAATTATGAATAATTAAGCATTAATAATTAAGTACAGAAAAATATATTCTAACATCATATTAGAATGAAAATCAAATGGTGAAATCACACGTGCGTGCCAAATCGTACTTTTATTAAAAATTAATTAAAATTACATATTATTGTGAAAATGAATATGAAAAACTTGTTATTATGAAACTTCAAATGATGATAACGTGTTATTTTGGAAATAAATAGTTAAATCAAATTATGCAATTGTCTGTATGGAGTAATTTTTTTTAGTTAAAAGAAATACATATTTCGCTTTGTTAACTCAAGTGTACATTGATTAAAACAAAAATAATATATATGGTTTACTACCTAAGTAACATATTTTTCTATGATAAATATAATTGAATGATTTGATTGTGGAAAAATAAATAAGGAAAACATTTGTTTCATAGTGCAAAATGAAATTATAAAAACATTTCGCTGTCTATGAAAATCAAATCATGAAAACATACATTTATGGAAAAAGAAATTATAAATTGAAAAAGAATTTACAGAACCTTCCTTCTAAAAGCCTCTTTAACGCAGTCCGTTCTGGGTCGCTAACACCGCATAGGGTGCAACCGCTTGGTCACAATTTTCTTTGTCCCTTCCACGGTTCCTTCCAAAAAATGAAATAGCATTACTTTGGCATTACTGCATTGTACTATAGGCGGTTTCACTATTGCAGTATAAACATCAAAATAATGCTATTGAACGTATTCTGCACATCGCTGTATACGTCAGAACTGTGGGTAGATTACACTCCATCCCAAAGTCACTTACCCTTGCAGCGACGCTACGAGAATATCATAGCACGCTCGCCAATACAAAACGCATTGTAGCGGGAACACTCTAGACGTAATGTGAAGCGTTCGGCGTCCTACAGTTATGAAATGTTCTCGAATGTACCCGGCTGGCTATATAATGAGGCGCGCCCAGAGGTACTTAGTCAGTCATCAATTAGCAGTTTGCCGAAGCGACCGACACCGGCCACCAGTTCCCCCGCATCGCGTTCCGCTCTTTCTTCACCACACCGTTACAGGACCTACTTACCTACACCCGGCTCTACACGGACTACAATTATGGACTTCTTGGGATCACCGCAGCGCCCTGGCCCCGGCTATCATTCCTGTCCAGCGCTGACCTCACGCGCCTAGACCCTGCGACCACTTTGCCGGTCTGCGCCTTGGCCCAGCGGCATCGTCGGCGGCCCGCATCTTACGCTCATCTGCCGACAGGTCCATTACACTTTCAGCTACCTTGTTCATACTGGAGTACCCGGAAGACTCCACGTCTTCGCCAGTGCTGAACACATCCATGAGTCAGGTCTCGTGTCGACTCACTGACCCGCGTCTCGACCATTCTACAGCCGTCATCGCCGTCCCAGTCATCTTCCAACTGCGCAATTATACTGACTCAAAATAAACGCTGTGACACAACATACAATATCATCTTTCACTGTCTCACTACCAAATCCAAACACCCTTACATTTATCGCCAACTATTCCACCTACCGAGATACTGCAGCGGTATAGAAATATTCCTGGAGGGACGAGTATACTCTTTTCGAGCACTTCCCCGCAATTAGTCGCATGGGAAGCTTATGGCGCAGACTACACCAAGAGAAGAATACAATCATCACTGCCTGTATCGAAGGGGTCCCCCTGATTCCTGGATCCTCCATTAACGGCTGCTTGTATTCACTTCTTTTCCACATTTTTATTTTATTTTTATCATCATTTTGTATTATTATTTGGTTTAATTGATTTTTGGTTATTTCGCAATATGGAATGAATTTCATTGCACCACCCTTGCATGCATTCTGAAATAAACTATTATTTTTGCAAAAAGATTAACTCACTGATGCCAAGTAAAACATCCTTGTGACAATCCTGGCCTCCTTGATCCTGTTCATCATAATCCTCCATTCCTCCCCTCCTTCAGCTCTGGAATCATTGAAGAGTGTTCTCGTTTGATTCACCATTTCTATTATCCGATCTTTGAACAATGCAAAAATCGCCATCTTCACCAAAACACCAATCGCCAAAAACGTGGTGGCGAGACATTGAATCACATTTGCAACGTCATCCAGATTCTTAAAGATATACGAAAAGCTAGAGACTATGTTGTATATGATACACAGATATGTGATCATCCCATAGACTGAATACAAAGTACTGTAATAGTCCTGTTCCAAACAGCTAAAGCCGATGGCTTTCAGGAGCCAAAGGTACAAACGCACGTGGTCATCAAAGGTCAAATGCTCGATATTGAACAAATTGAAAATATCTATGAATTTTTCTCTTTTTGAAAACATTGTTACAGTTGTTTTTGGTTGTGAGTCCATTTTTGATAAAACAGACCTATTTTCACAAAAAAAAGTTTTTTTGTCAATTCGATCAAGTTGAAACGTCTTTGTAATGTGAGCGACGAATCGAAAATGATTTATTACAAATCATATCAAAACATTACTGAAAATCGAATTTCATGATTAAAGGCCACGAGGAAAATGTGTTCTTTTATAAAGAGAATTTGATACATTGAACTATAATTTGAGCATAAAATATTTTTGTTGGCAAATTTTTAGTGTAGAAAATGAGCCAAAGAAAATAAAAGTACAGTTGAGGTTTCTCAAATACCGCCTCACTAGGCTAGCCTGTGTTGAGGCAGAATTTTTCGTGTTAGTTCCTAATACCTTTGAACATACCTATATTAAGATGTATTCGCTCAATAATGTGGTGACTTCGATAACTGCAAATTTGGGTGAATGCACCGGTAAAGGCCCTATTCTTATTTTTGATCCAAATTCTTAGATTATCTTCTTTTTTTTGTGAATCACATTGTTTTATGCTGTCTGGAAGAATGTTGTAGAGTCTTGTCGCAAAGTATTTTCGTTGACCAAACGTAGTATGTGTTATCGGTATTTGTTCTAAGTTTTTGTTGTTGCTTCGAGTACATCGTGTATTTGAACTTTTTTCGTAGTAATTATGTATATTTGAGTATAGATGAGTTAGGATAGTTTTTGCATATAGCTGCCGAACATCAAACACATTCATAATATTAAAAATTAGATTCGAGTCTGTAATTATAGGTAGCCTTTAAAATTGTTTTCTGAGCCTTTATGATTGAGTCTAGTGCAGATAAAGTGCCGCCTCCCCATGCTATGATACCATACCCAATAAAAGATTGGCAGACTGCAAAATAAATCATTTTCAGGTGTTGAAAGCCGAGAAAGTTTCGTATGATTCTGAAAAAGTGCATGGTTTTTCTTATTTTGTTTGCAATTAATAAACGTCAAATTAGGTTTATTGCAAAGCATTACGGGTACCTATATGCATCTCGATCTTGTAAATAATCGTGGTATATTCTACGACAAGTAAATTACCATTTATTTTAAATTTACCTGGTAGTGAAGTAATTTCGCACAGAAAGCATTATTCGGAATTCAGGAGGAGCTTACGGGTTCCGCCGCCCCGAGAACCATTCATTGGATAACAAACACTTCTGCCAAAGGTCACCCCAAGTCATTCGCTTCATTTGGTGGGTTAGCAGGGGTGCCCGGGTTAATGGAATAATTTTTTTCAGGTCTGTCCACCAACTGCGTGGCGGACCGGATTAAGAGACTCCGATATAAGAAGACTCTTTGACCTCTCTCGACCCATTGATCAACTTGCTCTGCAGTGGAAGGGATTTCATAAAATTAATGAACAAACATACATTATCCGTCACTCCTGGACACACTGACCCTCTGATTGTTACCCGCCTCCATACTTTTGTCCTTCCCAGAACCTCCTATCTTTTTTTCTTTAAAATACCCTCCACACGGCTTCACCAAAGATGACATAGGCCCTGAGGGATATTATATTCTTCAGGGGCTCATGTGTGGAGTTACAGTTACAGAGATTAGAATTAGACAGCCCACAGACGAGAGACTTTAGTTGCGGAGACAAAAAATCAATTACGTTTCGGAGTTGCACTACGAGAGATTTTTTATGTGGGAGATTTTTTTTGAATTTGTACGAAGTTAGAAGATAGTTGATAGGAATGAATAAGATGGTTTCCAACTAAAGTCTCTCGCCGCAACTTAAGTTTCTCGTCTGCGGCTGCCTTTACGGTTAGTTAAAAAAATATATATATACACATACGTCATTATTTTTATTTATTATTTTAAATTTGATATAAAAAAACTTATAATTAACATATTGGGCCAAATAATATAATGGGATATTGGATATGTGCACAGGAATTGTAAAAAATGAGAATTACAACGTGTGTCAAGGATAAACTGCAATACAGGCGTGAATACATTATGGCCTGGTTAACATTGATGTCTATCTAGGCAATGCCTGTAGAATCTTACCATGGCATTAATTTATGTTGTTTTGTACGTAATATAAAATAGTAAATTTTAAAAAAGATTATAATTTTTATTTTTTTTTTTTATTAGGTACAATATTTTTTTACATTTCAAGTTTTCCAGTAATGTAGGCTTCACTGGGTGGCTTGCCCGTGCTGAGGCCTTCATTTTATAATATGAAAATATAATCTACATTATACATTTAAAGAGAAAAATTATGCATTTACAATTAAAAAAATAGTACATTGAAAATAATCTTGTGTGTTTGTGAGTGATGTGTGTTTATATTGGTTTTGTGTGTTACGTGTAGGTTTTATTTTTATTTTATGCTTTAAAATTTTGGTAATATTGTCTTTTTTGTTTTTTAATCCATTTTGTAATTTTGTGTATGAATTTATTTTTATTTTCGTCAATTTTAATTTCAAGTTTTACACTGTTGAAAGCTTTTTATTGCATGGTATTGGTAGTGTCTTTGTCCAAAGCTTGAATTTACTGTCGGAGTTTTTATGTTTTCTTTGTACGCTTGTCTAACTGGTCTGTTAGTGTTATTTTGTGTATGTTGAAATTTATTTTTTTTGCCAAAAATGTAGTTTAGTAGTGTTTTAACGTATAATTGGCGTATATCTAGTAGGTACGTCACAGCTGTTGAATAATTGGTCTGTATCAGTCAGTCTATGTTTTTTTAGTATTACCTTTAAGATCGTATATAATATTTTCATGAAATACTAAATTAATGTACCAAAGCCGATTAAAAGGAAAATATTGAAAAAAAAAAGAAAAATAAGAATAAAATTTTGGTAGAAAAGCATTAAAAGCGAAGATACAACTAGGCACCGGTAATAAATTATCAAATGATATTTTTTAATAATGTTTCCGAACATGTACTGCCTAAATCTAATAACCATTTTCCTGTTTTTATACCGAAGGATGACAATTTCAAGTATTATTAGATTGTGTGTTTCTTCTTTCTGGATCTCTCTCGATATAGGCAATTCTTCTTTCTAAATCTTCATTCAATTTTGCCAGGAGACAATTTTTATTTTTTGTTATATTCCAACTAACTAACTAAGTATCTAACCATCGCGCCGTTTCTCCACAAGGGTAGGCAGAGAGGACGGACCACCAAACAACTCGGCCTTCGCATACACTTTTTGCCTCATTCACATTCATACATCGTCTCATACATACTCTTCTATTATTCTGACTCTTGACATGGCCTGGCTCAATTACCTGATTCACTCGGTCGTGCCATGTCTTCCTCGGGCGTCCCCGACTTCTGCAAGCATTCACATTTGCATCGTATACTCTCCTATTATTCTCTTCTTTTAATATTTCCAATCTTGAGTTTAAGGCGTCTACTCTTTTATTGAAGTCTTCAAGGGATTTGACAACATTAGTGAAATCTGATCTGAGTTTTTGAATTTATTTTTCAATATTTCCCGACATCTAATTGTATGTTTTTAATTTCAAATATAGTTTCTTATATGATTCTTCTTTAATTCCTCCACATTGGAAATGGATTCTCTTGTGCCTCACTAGTGGCATCATCATATGTATGGTACTCGTCTTTATATTGTGTATATTTGAATCACTATCTATAGTTTTTACTGTCATTAACAATTATTAATTTTCACAATTCAATATTACGTATTCCGTATATAAATTTCTGCTCTTGATAATATAAACAGTACTTTTTTTCTAGTATATATTTATTATATAGTGTATATTTGTGTATAAATATATATATTTTTTTAATTTAAAATATTTAAAAAAAGAATCAGAATGTCACTTTAAAATTTTAGGATTGTAATGCATTAGTACCTTTTTTTAAGGAAAATGTTAGGTTTGGTTTGTTTATTTTCATCAAAATGTTCGTAGTGTTGAAATGCACTTACGTAGATTATTTTGGGTTAAAAAATATTAGGTACGTTCATTTATTTGCGTTACACCACGCGTTCAAGTTCTACCTCACTGTGAGCTTAATGACTTCCTGAGCATCGTTTGCATAGGAGTCGGGGATATCCCGGTTAAAGCAGGCTGTACAGGGGCGTACCGACCACCGCACAAGCCACCGATGGCCAAAAAATAGACAAAACCTTTGTCTTCAAACTACTCATAAATACCTTTGAAAAAATCTTTATAAACCAGTTTAAAATAAACCACAAGAATTTATTTTGTAAACGCAACCCAATAGTACAACAGACAAAATTTTCGAAAAATGAGTTAATTTTTTCGAGCCCAATACTGCTTAGCTGCGCCTGATTTATTGACAGGGTAACTATGCTCATCCTTTTTCCCTAGTTTAAGATCAGATAGTTTTCGGTTTAGATATTGAAGGTTCTTAAACCTGCAATTATTTTAAACCTAATACTGCTAAGGCTAAGCTTAATGCTAAATCACTATTTTGATTAATTCTTATAACGAATTGGTGTACATTATGAATACCAATGCTTTAGATAAATTGAAGGTTTTTCTATCGTTTTTCTTGAGTAGAATACAAATAAAAAAATAAATTACTCAATAAAAAATATAAATGTAAACTACTAAAAATTTTTTTTTTTCAATAGAAATGTATGAATGCGTAAAGGAAACATATTTTATAAAATACAGTATTATAGCTAAGAAAATCAGTGACAGTTTCACTTGATTAACTTTTTTGCTTTCTTAAAAAAATATTTACAAAATAAATAAATAAAAACCAATTTTTGTGCTTGAAATAGAACGTTTCTAGACTCCATTTGTAAAGCGATTTTAATGTATTTTTCACTACAATATAAAGTATACCAAGAATATACAAAATTTTGGCTTGTAGCTTCCTCTTAAAGTAAGATTGGAATAACATATGTTTTATGAAATATAATTTTTGTTCAAAAAAAATATTTTATGTATTCTAGTATTTAAAAAATCTTATGTAGCTAGAGTTTAAAAAAGATAAATTTTTTTATTAGTTAGAAAAATATATTGTAATATTAAAACGTGTAAAGTATTTCCCTTCATTTTCCCTTTGTTAAATCCAGCGAATTATTTTCATTTAGTGTTGGCGACCCCGATTTAAAGGAAATGAAGATTAAGAGAAAAGAAGTAGAAAATTTATAATGTGAAAAAATGATCAGTTGTTAAAGGTTATCATTATTTCACGGTATAATCTTAATTATACGCATTATTTACTTGTCTCACTAACTCAAAATACAGAAATAATTTATTTAAGAAATATACATTTTGTTAAATTTTGAATAAAACGAGCAGCTGACCTCAACTAACGCTTATCGTGTGTTTTTATGAAAGATTTTCCTATGTACTATCCTCACAAGCATTTCTGATCAGAACATAAAATAAAATTATTTTTGTCGTCGTAAATTGATAATTCGGCCTTGTGTGCGCCGCGCCGGGGCGGCCGGGGAAGTATCCCAATATCTGCAACAATACCTACAAAATACAAAATATTTACACCCAACGAAAAATATTATTCACCCTAGATAGCTAACGTTGTTATTATACCTCAATAAGATAACCATTCGTATTTTTGAAAAACTTTTTTTTTTAAAGTCCTATTTTTTTTTATAAAGTTTAGAATTATATGGTTATAGGTATTTTACTTAAAAACTCAATAACATATTTACAACCTACTTAGATAAATTTCACCTTTGAACACTAACTACAAAACTATAATTGGGAAACATTACCTTTTTTCCTTTGACATCGTGAAAAGAAATGATATATATATATATATATATATATATATATCAAAGTTGGACGAAACCATTAAAACCACCAAAACCATTGAACTAGCCGCTAGACAAAATGACGAATGGTCAGTCTCAAAACAAAAGAATTTACTGGCTAAACACAACCGCCATGCGCACGAATCTCTAGGTAGATGCTATCAAAAGAGACATGCACTTGATGCTAGTCATTTTGACGAACGAAAACTTTCTTTTTCTTTGCGCCCGGATCGTTGCATTGTTTGGATGTATTATTGTATAAAATCTGCCTAGTTCGTCGATGCATAGAAAAGTTTTAACTCTTTTTTTGTATTTTCTGTCCTGCATTGTTGACGATTGACGCCCACCCATCTGGCAATTGATCTTTTTCACTACTGAAGAATCAAGGTGGTTTTGAAAGGAAGAAGTGATTAAACTGATTATATATACTTCGTCATAGTCGTAGTATCATCATGAATTATTTTTTTGGAAATGGAACTGAAAATAAATAATATTCCAAGCGATATCTTAGAAATATTATTAGATTTTCAAGTAACCAATGGTATTCGTTTTGAATTATTCCACACTATATACGTTTTGTTTTTCTAATTCGAAGAGACACGAAAAGTGTCGACGTAAGGAAACAATAATTTTATTGTTACAGGTGCAAGACCATTCCCGATTTCAAGGTGATTTCAGAAGACGGATCACCTTAACACTTAGCATTTACAAAAACTAATAAATTTTAGATTAGTATATTTAATAAGGGTACAGAAAAATCGCGCTGGGGACGGTTATTTGTTGCTACGCCACTGTTATATATGCAAAGATACATTGGAACAGGCAGTGGCTGTAGTAATTTAGCTAGCCACCTGAGTAATGTGAGCCATAACGGATGGGCCGGGGCAATGCAGCGGGCCACACATTGCTCCAGGTTGGGCAGGGTGGGCACCCTGGGCACTTGCCACCCTACCAGGTTGGGTGGGGTTGCTAGGTCAGCCAGGGAGGGCACTAGCCAAAATCGTTAGGGTGGCCACATAGACAAATGAGAACGATAATGGTTCTCTCGGCCACCAGTCAAAGTTTCAGAGAAAATATATCATTAAAGGTGTAATACTACTTCTAGATTTAAGATTCGTGCAAAAAATGTGTTGGTGATTTTGTCCCGATCTCCGAGTTTTAGTTTTTGGAATTTGTTGGGTTGTGAAACTACTCCCATTTGGATGCGATGAAGTACTAGGTACTTACCTAATAGGTAGTAACTATGTATTATCTTGTTAGTTATGAAGAGTAGGTACTTGTATCAAAAGGCTTTTTTTGCTTATTAATATTATAAAAATAAATCTTTTCGTACAGTTTCAAATAGTGATACTAACAGAAGTCTATTGAATGGTAAAACCCTATAAGCCACAAAATGAAAACTTTACAGGAGACGATAAAAAGGAATATTTACGGATTCGTCAATTAATTGAAAATCAGTTAATATGAAAGTGGTAAATTGTTTATCAAATTTTTGATGTAAAATATTGGAATCCTGTATATAATTTTGAGTTATTTGAGGGTTGAGTATTTTCAAATAAGGTTTTCTCGAAAATAAAATTAAAATTGCCTTAAATATTAAAAATGCCTTAATCAGCCAAATTGCTTTACATTCTTGTACTTTCAAATCTTTTCTACATGAAACCACTGAAAAGGATTTTACCAAAACACAGTCGAAACTACGTGCAATCACGTAGTTGTTAATTTGTTTTGTCAGATTTTAATCGGAGAATGAATGAGATGAATGAAATAAATATTTGTTTCTGACTTTAAAAATAATTGCGTAAACTTAATTTTTGTTATAATGTCTCCCTGTAGTACAACATACAGTAACTACAGATGCAGGGTTTTCCAATAAGAGGTGTTATTTTGATGTTCAATCGTAAAAGATCAATGGTTTCGTTGCTTGTGTGGCAAGTAGCGCCGTCTTGTTGAAAGCAAACGTTGTCCAGATTAATACCATCCAGTTCCGGCCATAAAAAAATATTAATCATTGCTCGATAGCGCAATCCATTCACCGTAACTGTTGCTCCAGCCTCATTTTCGAAAAGGTAAGATCCAATGACTTCGCCGGACCATAAACCGCACCAAACAGTCACACGTTGAGGATAGAGAGGCTTTTCAACCATAACTCTTGGGTTTTCCGAGCCCAAAATGCGACAATTTTGCGTGTTGACGAAGCCAGCGAGGTGGAAATGGGCTTCATCACTCAAGATGATGTTAATTTGTTTTGTCAGATTTTAATCGGAGAATGAATGAGATGAATGAAATAAATATTTGTTTCTGACTTTAAAAATAATTGCGTAAACTTAATTTTTGTTATAATGTCTCCCTGTAGTACAACATACAGTAACTACAGATGCAGGGTTTTCCAATAAGAGGTGTTATTTTGATGTTCAATCGTAAAAGATCAATGGTTTCGTTGCTTGTGTGGCAAGTAGCGCCGTCTTGTTGAAAGCAAACGTTGTCCAGATTAATACCATCCAGTTCCGGCCATAAAAAAATATTAATCATTGCTCGATAGCGCAATCCATTCACCGTAACTGTTGCTCCAGCCTCATTTTCGAAAAGGTAAGATCCAATGACTTCGCCGGACCATAAACCGCACCAAACAGTCACACGTTGAGGATAGAGAGGCTTTTCAACCATAACTCTTGGGTTTTCCGAGCCCAAAATGCGACAATTTTGCGTGTTGACGAAGCCAGCGAGGTGGAAATGGGCTTCATCACTCAAGATGATTTGCATTTGATTCACTCAAGTGAATTTTAATAATTTCAATGCGTTGTTGAAGCGTGTATCGTTCCATTTTTATTAATGGCGTAGTTTTTATTTGTCAAATGTCAAAAAATGACAGCTTCAAAAGTAACATCTACTGAAATAGCGGGTTATTCAAAATAACATCTCTTATTGGAAAACCATGTAGAAGAGATCATGTGAGGTGCCACAAAAATTCTCATTACTGCTATAAAAAGTACATGTAAAAAACAGCTCTTTAGAAATCGGGTTATTTTTTAAATATCGACATGAATTTTTATACTAAAAATGCTCTATTTAAGTACATTCACATTTCAGTAAGTTTTAAACGTTAAAAATGCCAGGAAACGTAGCTCACGAAGCACTACAGGCAATAAATTAACTTGTATTGAAGGTGTAGTTAATGATTGCGGGAGTTGGGTGGAAGTGTCTTTGTTGAGCTAACAGGTAAAAATGCGCGAGAATTAAATAATTTGAACGTCGATTTAAAAAAAATCTCCATAACGCTGTGACGCCTCCAATTAGCGGGGAATGAGAGCTTTTAATTGTTAATTTATGGTAAAGGCATTTGATGGAGCTTTTTCAGGACTCTCGGGACATGTTAGAATAAATTTAGCACCTATAATATTAAGGATTTTGTGCGTTTTTTAGTGCGTGAATTGTTTTTATTTGCTTATGCTGTGTGTCAAAAAGCTGGTGTTTTTCGTTTTGAATTATTTTTTAGTATATAAAGAACACCCACGAATAAATGTTAGATTTCATACTAACGGTGACCGGATAAATCATCAAAATGATAATTCATCACATTTTTAAAAAGTTATATAAAGTCATGGAAAGTGATGAAACAAAACATTTATTAACTGGGTTCTGTAGGTTAGGTTTAAATTTGTTTTTCATCTTTTCTAATAACTTTATATCACTTTTTAAATGTGTGTTGAATTGTCACTGTGTTGAGTTATCATGGATTCCATACTAACATGGTCAAAATAACAAGCATGACTGTTTTAATGCGGCTTACGATAAACTTTTATTTTGAACTAAAATATCAATTATCATGACGCAACGGCTTACAAATCGAGAGCTCTTACTGGTTAGCAAATAGTGTGTCATAATATAATGTATTTATATGCAGGGTGTTTAAGAACGTACCTGATGATTACCAGTCTCCGATGACATTTTTCGTTTTTTTGTTTTGTTGTTTTTTTTGTTTTTTTTTTTTTTTATTGTTTGTTATTTAAAAAATCTTTCACTCATCCGAGCAACCGCTAACCTCTCACTCCGACCCTAATCGTCCAACATCTACTGATTTTTTAAATGTTTTTAGTTGAAAAATATCTAAAACGTCACCGAATGCCGATTTTTGCATATTTTACTCCAATCGGGAGTCACTGTAGTAAGTCATGTACGTCTCTCAACACCCAGTTCACTTGTCATTTAATGTTTTTAAAATATCTACATTAACTTTATGTTTCGGTGCCAATATGTTATAAACAGGAGTACTCATTCCCCGGTGCGTCAACCCAGGGGCTTCCTACGTTATATTTGTAGTTGGATATGCTTTAAGATCCCTACAATTGTTCACAAATATATTTTTTATCAAGTAATCCAATAATGAAGATTAAATAGAGGTGAAGATTACTGTTTAATCAATGGATGATAGTGCAGCAGACAATACCTACAGATAAGTGCATGAGATAAAAAGAAATAATTTTTTGTTATTTGTTATGTATAACACATCTGCCCTGATGATGGACACTGCAATGCTGTCCGAAACATTGGCTAAAGAAGGAGTTAGCGCAACACGGCATAAAACCCCAAAAACAAATAACAAAAACACTTTTGGCCGTGAAAATCTTAAATCATATATGAATATATATTTTATATTTTATTGTTTCTTACTCCGATTTATGATTGCCTGTTCTGAGGTGGGCGAAATGAAGTCTCGGAGTCCCAACTTTAATGGAAAATAAAACCTTTCTTTTATTATGCAAAAAACTTTCCATCCAAATTAGTATCGAATGAAAAATTACAGGTCTCTCAAATAAGAGACCAAGAGAAGTGGAGCATTATACCAAAGTCTCTAATTTAATAAAAAATTATGAATAATTGAAATTATTATTTTCCCATCGAAATCGATGGCCTTCTTACCGTTCGGTTCAATTGATAAAATAACGTTATTATGTTTTAAATAATATTAATGATAATAACCTAACAATTTATCCAACCGAATTTTTTTAACCGAACCATTTATTAGATAGCTTTTAAAAGACCCCCACACAGCAGCCCCAAAGATGATATAGGCCTTGAAGGAAATTATTTTCCTCACTGCCTCCTGTGTGGAGCTAGTGTAAAAAAATAACATTTATATAACGCAGGTTTGGGGCCTATTGTGTGGAGTTAATGATAAAAAATAAAATTAAAATCGGTCCCTGTAGAACCTTAAAAGTTAGAACCGATTTGTGGTTTTGGCGCAACTTATAAACTCTTTTTTTTTTTTTTTTCTTATAGTGATTTATTTTTGGGGTATTATGCCGTGTTGCGCTACCTCCTTCTTTATCCAACGTTTCGAACAGCATTTCAGTGCCCATGGTCAGGGCAGACGTGTCTGCCTTTTTTTTCCTTTAGACACAAAACTTCATTAGACAAAAAGTCCATTTTTACTATTTGACACATTGTGACTTACGTTAATTGAAAAAATAACTCTTAAAAACGAAAATATAAGCAATAAGCATTAATTAATCCGTACCCGACGAGCCGTGCCGTCATAAACAAACAAGGACAAAGTTTTGTAGGATAACAATATAATCTTCTCTTTTGATGTATCTCTGCCGGTACAATGTCAGTGAGTAGGTAATATATTCAAAACATAATAATAATAAAGGTACCCACACACGGCGCGCGGTGGTTCTATCTAGGAAGTAATATCAAATATCTATCAGTAATTAGGGCATGCATAGGTAAAGTTCTGCAATGCCCATAAAACGGAATTCGTTCATTAGGGACCACGTATATCGGTTTATAATAGACCTTTGCCGGTCTAATTGGAGGTAGGATAAATACCTGGGCACCATGAGCACGTCATTAATATCTGTTTGAAACAGGGATCCTGCTACGAACATCTTAGATTAAATTATTAAATTTCGTACGTGAAACGAAGAATGAACATTGTGTTCTAGAGAATATTATTGCAAATTTAAGAATGGACCAGACCATAGAAGAAGCAATCAACTACTCGATATGGTCAGAAACTCACTGAGGGAACAGGAAGAATTATTACGGGACACTTTAATCAGGAGACACATGCAACTGTTGAGAGTGGAAAACACCAGCAAATGCAGGAATGGAAGAGGATGAAGAGACTAAAATTCACCTATGGTGCCAATGTCCCGCTCTGTTGGGAATAAGGCTCCAGACACATTATATAACCAGAAGACATAGGCACATATCTAATTATAACCCTGGTGTACTTTATCAAAGGGTCCTGGTTACTGTTAGAGGAATGATGTGAAATGGGAGACATCACGATGGGTTTATGACCTAAGTGCTCAAGTGAACCACACGTTAACCGTTTCCATTATTAAAAAAGTTATTAACAAATAAACCACAATAAAAAAATGTTTATCACATATGTTTGAGGTTCTGACTATCAAGCAGACTAAAGCAAATGATATTTCATGGAGAGAATCTTGAACAAAATGGTGCTTGATATGTTTATCTTTCCATATGTTTCTCAAATCATAGATCTTCATGAATCTTCTGAAACATCCAGTTAGAAAAATTAAAAATATGTTGCTATCAAATTATTTACGGTGTAAAGTCCTCACGCGTTAAAATTATCATACATTCCGAATAAGTACATTGTGTTTTATGCACAAAGTTGCTTTTTTCCAAGCGGTCAACCCTTACTTCACGTGGAAAGAGGTGTGCCTTTGAATTAAAAATACACGCTGTACGCTCTTCGACCGAACTGGGCGGCTGGACCCTCCAATCGACGCAACACAAAGTCCTAAGGGTGGGTGCTAGCCGCAACCTCCCACCACCCCCTCCTGCTGCCCGGGGAGGGTAGTTAAATTCTCGTTAGAAAGATCTGGACGTGCTAATAACCAATTATTAGGAGTGTTGTAATGAATGACCGACAGCTAAGAATAAATATACAAAACGGAATCGATTTTTCTTTTGCTTTTTTATTTATTAATATATTTACTGCGCAGGAAGTTTGACTATCGTGGTAATGGTGAGTTTTAGTTTAGAAATGTGACGCACGTTTTTATTACTGTCTTTAACAATGGATTATGAGATAATACCTTTGAGATAATGTGCTGGAGAGTTGAGAAGAGTATTCTGGATATCATGGATAACCAGGTGCACCAAATCTAGAAGAGACACCTATTCTTGAAGTGTGACGCATCTGAAATACACTATCAACTATCTGCCTATAACGTATCGTAAGATATTTTGAACCAATTGCTCGCTAAACTTAGAAGTCGAAACTGGAGAAACACATGGCCACTAAGAAAGTGGAAGGCAGAAGAAGCTGAGGAAGATTACCGATGCATTGGATTGATCAAGTATCACAAGCGTCCAGAATGTTGGTGTCTCTCTATGTAGCTCAGAACTGTTGAGAGTGGTGGAGCCTGATTCTTCGGGGCTCAGGATGTCAATAAATGAGTATCGGTGCACACGCGCTACTGCAACAATTATGAGGAGCTGCACCGAATTGATCGAACTCAAGAAGCAAATGCACACAAATGTGCTAATTTATAGAATTCACTGGGTGACGACCGGCAGCTAGCTATCACCTGGGTCAAGGACTTTCCAAAAATGGCTGACGAAGCGATCGAGTTCAACGGAGGGCGATGGAGTTTGGACTAAATGTTGGATTTCTACGGAGGACAGCGGCAGTAGTGGGATGCGGGATTTTCAGTATGTAAGACTAATTTCAGCTCGTGTAAACAGCTCAATGCTTAGATGGTTGATCCAGTCCAGTCCAGTTAGTTTTTCGAGTTACATAGCAGCCAGCCGGCTTCTGACGTCAGCTTAATTCTTCAGAAAAGTACGGAGCTGCGACCATAAACTGATTGGAGTGGGGTTACGATCTTCAGCAATGAGGCAATGACGAAGACAAAGAAGAAGAGTCCAGAAAATGCCCTTTTTTAAAGTCCGATGAAATCAGAGATCACCATTTTAGGAGTGCTCTGAGAATGCAGGAAGAAGAGTAAAATGGGAGTAGATATTTAGATATTTGTAGTTCAATTCGCATCGGCGGCATTTATTTTTACTCTGGAGCTTACAATTTTTACGGAGATTTCAGGCGAGTAATTATTGCTTATAATCATTTGCTATCCTTTGTGACTTGCATAAAAAACCTTGTCTTATAGAACATTAGCTTATTATTAAAAAAAATCTACTACGCAGTTGCAAATTGTAAATTTGCAATTTAATATTCCGGCAGTGGAAGGGTTAATCGAAAATTAGATATACATAGATTCATTTTGACGGCCCTTCGGTTTGGAGGCATTGATTGCATACAGATTTCGGAATTCGCACTCCCGCAACAACACCGTGACACCATACATCTAAATATTCCATACTGATATGATGAACGTTGAATTTTTGCTTGTTACGTTAAAAATACTTATTTTGTTTTAATTCTGTCTGTAACTCCGGTACAATGAACTCTAGAACTTGGATTTGCTTTAAATTGGTGTCATTTTCAAATTAGAACTGATTGTGGACAAGCGATAAATTATTTAATAATAATTAATTAATTATTTGTATTTAATATTTCTATTTTTTTGTACAAATTTTTGAAATAAAGTTTTTAAGTTTACTAACGATTTTCATTTGAGAGTTAAATTTCTGATGTTGGTTTTTGAAAGGCAAAGATCCTTAAGCAAATATAGTTTGTATAAATACTTTCATGTTCTCAAATCCTACAATATTCCGTGATTTTTCACATTTACACACGCTAATAACATAAATACACAAACACGTACCACTATGAAATTAGTTTTACAATTTGAAAATATTTATTATTAATAATGTTTTCTGCGACCACCTTGTCCTTCAGCCTTCAAGATTTTGACTACGAATCCATGGGATATTTGAACTTTATGTGTTATTTCCTATCTCTTTAATCTCAAATTTAATATAATAATAATAAACTTGCGACACGATAAACCATCTACAGTAGTTGATACTCTCAGCATAACCCTAGTAAAAGGACATCATTTCAGTCTCACCACCTCGTCAGCCTAACGACTTATCAACCAGGCCCGGCCCTGTGCAGGCGCAAATGGAGCAGTCCCCTCCGGGCGCCGTCGCTCCAGGACGCCAAGGAGCCAAGGCGCTGAATACCTTACACCTAATACCGCGCCCTTGAGGCCTCGTTTGACCCTGCTCACGACATACCCCTCACGGGGATGCCATAGTCCCACTGGATCCAGGCAGCTAGAACGCTTGCGCTGTATTCACATTTTTTTAAACCTCGTGCACGGAATTACAAACCTGTACTTTAACATTTTAGTGGAATTACAACAACAAAAAGTACTTACACACGAATCAAAATTAGTATAACTGATTTATTAAAATCTTAGTATCAGGCCATTTCATAATAAACTATTAGTACTGCCATAATATATCGAAAAACGTGTTCATGCAGCTGCGTTTATCCTGTTATTATATAAAGACGAAATGCGAAAATATTTTTATGAACACGTGTTCTGACATCGCCATAAAACATTCATGTTTTACTGGTAGTTTATTAGAAAATCTATCATATCATTTGTTAAAGGCCTGTAGTCCCGTTTTTAACAAGAATACGAATAATTTGAAGAGATTTTATTAAATTTGCAATATTTCATATCAGTAAGTTTTCTCCGTGCTGGTTAAAATGCGTGTTATTTCTGTTACCACGTTAATTTAAGACCTGGAAGTAGAGGATATTATTTCAAGGATATACAATCAAAAGTCAGTTTGTGTTACTTTGACTCAAAACATCTAATTTGTATGAAATATGACAGTGTAGTTGCGGCAGTGCGATCCAACCAGTGCTTGTATTCGCCAGAATCCAAACACTCCCCAAATCCACTAAACACTGGTGTATTATGATCGTCTGCCATTCAGGATAGCCTCTTAATCACCATCCCATTGTTCGGCCCTCATCATTGATGGATCTCCTCTGGACCGCCGCGGATGCTGAGGGTCTGATCGATAATTGAGTATCCACGTTATGTATGCGCCGGGGCGGTACTCGCAGTACTTGTCATTCGTGATCACTGATCACTTATGACTAGAAGAGAGATATGCTCGTGACAGAAGCCATCGATTAGTAAATGATTTGCATAAAGACTAAAAACAACCCTGAAATCAACGCAAAACTAAAGTTATAAATTTTACTGTTAGTCAAAATAGTTTGTCATACACAAAATTATGGTTATAATCTTTATATAAGATTCAACAAATTAATAAAATATTACTAGGTATGATCCGTATGATTGTGTGACAGCCACAACATTTTACTTTAGCTCCATATTCCCTGAGGAAAATAATGTCTCTCGGAGCTAATATCATCTTAGGTGATGCTGTGTGAAGGATCATTTGAGGGAAGAGAGTAAATTCTATTAAGATAAAAAGTATGAGGGTGGGATACGAATCTGGGGCAGTGTGTCCAGGAATAAAGGACGTATGAATCATTTCCGAACCGCGGTGAAAGGTGATGGGTCGAGAACGTCCGACTGGAGACGTCAAAAGACCTCCCTTCAACCAGTCTTTCTCAATTCGGCCCACCACGCAGTAGGTGGGCATATGCATTCGCAGCCAATACAAAACTCACCCCATGAACCACTTGGGGTGACTTATGGCAGAGATGTTGGTTATTCAATATATTTTTATCCATTTTCCCCTTTCGAATTCTTCATACAACTCACCAATAGCGCATTGTCACCGAACTACAAATACTTATATACCGATAAAGACATCGGTATATAAGTATTTGTACATTTTTTTGACGTATACAAAATCTCCCCATCCTGTATCAAAGCGAAAATATTTAGTTTTATTTTATCCTCCAATTTTAGATTGTATTATGTTTTTAAACGCCCAATGGATATTGGGCATTCAATAAATAACTAAACAAAGATTACATTATTTTGTTTCCTTAACCAAGCTATATTTCTAACCTTCCAGAAAAAGCGATTTTAAAGAAATTAAATATCTACACCGTTCTTATTCAAAAACAAATAATACAACAAAATAGTAACTTGAACAATAACCGCAACCAAAGGCACTGTGAGGTGTCACTTGATGAAAACGTTGAAAATTTATTTATTAAAACACTTCAACCGGTTTCTACCTAACCTAACCTAACCCAACCAAGATCAATACAGATTTGAAAGAAAACTGATGTAGCCAATTAAAATAAGATCTTTAAGCTCCTAGGCACCAGATTGGCCATTGATATTGATTATTTTATCCAGAGAGAATTTGGTTATTTAAAAACGATTGTTTTATTTCAACAGAATTGAAATGGTAAGAAAGGAGTCGAAGAAACAAGAAAGTACTCAAAAATATTTATTGGAGAACAAGATAATACTAATAAATCTAAACGTAACATGAAACAGAACAAGACACAGAAAATTTATAAAAATGGTCTCAACTTAACTGGATAATTCTGAATTTTAAACATAAGGTGTAATAATTAGGTCCCGATGGTCGAGTGGATAAAGACTTTGTCCCCGACAGAGATCCTGGGTTCGATTCACAGTTTGGACCGTTATCTTTGTGTTTTATGTGTCTTGTTCTATTCCATGTATTGCTTAGATGTATTAGTATTATCTTTTTCTTCAACGATAATATGTTAAATTGGTGGGTATAACCTTCAAAAGATAAAAGAAACTTGTTCCAATAAAAAAACCTATTTTACATTTTTCTTTTCTTCTTTTTAAATTTTATTTTTAATTTTTTTAAGCTCTTGTAATTAGCTTTTGCTAAGCTGATTACAACTTTGGAAACCAGTGCATGGATATTTAATTTTTAAAAAATATATAAAAATAAGACACGTTACAACTAGAGGAGAGGCGTATTTATCGTACCCAGTAAAAGTACCGGGTATATTCATGCCGTACTTTGTACTTGTGACACATCTCCAAAATACCTGGTTCCAAAATACTTGGTTTAATATTTGTATCACAGGTCTTGAAGTACTTCGTACTTTAAAATATTACTGACTTCTCACTCTCGTCGGTTAGAAAGTTATGAGGAAAAGGGACAAAGAAATATTTTTGCTTTCGTCACTGTAAAATACAGATGCCTTTTCGCTCTTTCCAATTAGAAAGGTGTACGAGGAAAAAGGACAGTTATGAGTATTTAACCACGGCAATCTCCATTGTCTGATGGTGAATGTCTATGGTAAAACTGTTGACAGCTGAGTGTCTATGGCATGGTGTTTGATAGAATGGTTTATCTATGATGTTTGACATCTTCACATCCTGAACTTTGTATAGTTACTGCGCCGTTGTGGAGATTTTATTGGCAGATTTTAATAAATTGTATATCCGATATTAGCGAGATGGCTTTGTACCACTGGGATCTTCCACATCCGCTACAAGATAGTGGAGGGTGGCCGAACTCCACGATTGAAAAATACTTCGCAGATTACGGTTTACTTTCAGCGCATTCGAAGATAAAGTCACGAAACAGTTGACTTTTAATGAACCTTCCGTAGTATTCCAGGAATAATACGGCGGTAGAGGTGACGGAAAGGCTCCTGCATTGAATTTATCAGGTAAAAAATCAACATAAACATTCAAAAACAAGAATCTTATGTGTAATATAATAAAATACAGATCTTTGTGAGGTTATGATGTGTTAAAAAATTCTGGTAATTTCCTAGGTATTGCTGACTACTTGTGCGCACTTACTTTGATCAAATCCCACACCAGGGTTTACCATCTTTGCGAAGATGTATTCAGGGCAACGCAAAATGGTTAGTATAAGAGAAGACTTGTTATTTTACATGTAGGTAATTCATCACCAATGTCACCGGCCAAATGACTATGTTGAAAAAGTGTTATATTCATATCGATCAATTGAAACGAAAACATTGGCAAAACCAATAAATATATTAATCCACTGCTTTAATGCTTTCAGGAAGAATAGGAATGAGTATTAACGTTGATTGGAATGAACCAGAAAATCCAAATTCTGCTGCCCATGTCGAGGCGTTTTAAACAGGTGTTGAGTTAACAGTAAGTTACCTGTAGAGATGATATTACAGACAGCAATGTAGGAAAACGTGTCAATTTAATTTCATGACCATATAATATGTTTTGTTAAAATGATGTTACTGTTTTATGCTTAATAAATAATTTCTAGGCAGTGTAATACGCCTTACAACATTACGCTACGAATGTACAAAAAATAAAAATCATATAAAAAACTATTAAACATTACTTATTTTGAACACCTGTAAGTAATATTATTCCTTCTTGTTCCTCCCCTCCTTTCCCCTCAACTTCCCTTCTCAGTGCCCAGCACGCCTAAGGTCCCCGTGACTCGCCGTCCCCAGATACCCACGGTAAGTATAAAATATTTAAGAATATTTTGTACCTCAGCACGCCTCAGGTCCCCGTCACTCTCCGTCCCCAGTACCCAGATACTCGAAGTAGATATAAAATATTTGGAAGTATTTTGTACCGGGTATTTTTACCAGGTATTTTTTTGTACGTGTACTCATTGTACCCAATATCGGAAAGTACTCACAGGACTCACCTCTAGTTACAACTTCAATATTTTGATACCCAGTACAAAATAAATTTCAAGAACAGGCCATGATATAATGTGTCTTGGAATGGCTAGTGTTTAATAGCTAAACACTTTTATGGTTATTCCATCAATCCGACTCCTACCCAAATTGCCCTCTCCCTTGTTTTTATTCCATTTCCTAAAGGTTCAAAAAAGAAGCAAGAAGATTTGAAAAATGGAAGGACAAAAGCAAGTGTCTTTCGTTTATTGATATTATTTTCGTCGTTGTTGCATATCGTTGAATACATGTAGCCCCCTTGTAATAATTATCGGAAAATAGTATAAAATATCAGCCCCAATCATCATACATAAAAAAATATTGTATATTATCAAGAGTAATAAAAAAAAACGTTCATGTTGTAAAGCAATAAATATATCTGATACAAAACCGTTCATTTTATGAAACAATATTAGACGTACGTCTTTAATCTATGGTGCCCACAAAACAATCAAGACCAACATCCAATTTAAGCAATAATATTCTTATGGTAGTCCTCCTTTCCCACTCCTATTTTTCCTTGTGATAAACACGATTGTTTAATCTTATTTTCTTGTTACAGTCCATTCGTCAAATACCAATCGATTCGGTATGCAACAACTAGGAATTAATCAATCGACCAGGAAATCGTAACGGCAAACTTGAATTCACATGCAACCCCTATTGAATTAAGTTTGTATTATGTTGTGCATATCATACAAAAACGTATTGACAAAAAAAAGGTACAGATTAAAATTAATATTCTTCCAATATTAAAAAATTTCCTTTTACAAAAATGTAGAAAAAATTTCTTTACTACAACAACGATTTTATCATCATTGAAATCTATCTTTTTTTTAGTAATTGTAATGAATATTTGGTGATGTACAAGGAAAATTTCAATAATGATAAAATCGTTGTCGTAGGAAAGAAATTTTTTCTACATATTTTATATATACACATGTTTTATCCACAAAAGGAAAAAATGTAGGAAATCAAAATGCCTACCTGACAAAGTTTATTTTCGGCGACAGCAACTATTATAACTTGGAGTGTTGGTTCGCTTTTAGTCAGTCCCGCAGCCCAAAAAACGGTCACCTACTCGTACCACCACCATTGCATATAAATTTGTTTATAAAATTATTTCTAAAATCACATACAAAGAAAAAAAAGTGCACGGCGAAATTCTTAATTAAATACGGCTCTACGTGGCAAAGCGCAACCCCGCGATGAGATCGACTTTACGAGCCCTTATTTTTAACTATTCTTTTATAGGCATAAATGAATGGGAGAGTTATAAAACTGACACTAACCAGTGTGCTCTTTTATGAATAGTAATTCGTTTATTATTTCCATTATTTGCCTTAGTTAGCAACAGACATTCGCGTCTTTCTCACAAATACTAAATAAAAGGCAGATTAAGTCGGACTTTTATGTCTGTAAGAAGATTTCTGGGCCAGAGGTGCCTGAACTCAGGTATGTGATGTGATACAATAGATTTTTAGAATAAAATTGTTGTTTTTGTTGATGGGTAGTATGTTTCTTCTGATTCCGTCTCATAAATGCTGTTACGTTACCTTTGGTTTGGTTTTATTAAGCTTAAAAAAATTGTGTAATTTTTGTTTTGATCCAGACCGTAATCATTTGCTTGATATTGTGTATTAGTGTGTACTCTGCGGGAATGAGATAGCCGTGTGGTTATAAAATTTAATGGCCTACCACCTAAAGTATTTTAATCGTGGATATGGTGGCATATTTAATGGTTCATTAAGGGTGTAATTTTTTGAATTTGTTTATTTCGATTTGTTGATTTGCCGACCGTGGATTGTGGTACCAGTACCTATATGTGATTTGACGTATTATTATGAGGATTGATGATTCCAAGTAACATCCAATTTATTTGTTTTACCACTAGGCTAAGTAGTGCACTTTAGAAAAGGTTTGTTGTCCCCTGTTCTAGGGAATGATTAAATAAAAAGCAATGAAACCCGCCTTTGTGAGAAGTAATCCCGAATTAAGAGTCGATAAAACTGATATATGGAGGCGTAAAAGGAGGCGATAAACGATTAATATGTACCTCGACAGTTCTACTTTAACTGGCCATCAAAAGGAGATGGTCTGTGTCACCTCGCGAGGAAGAATTGACTTACAAGACGTCTGCGTCTGCTCACAAACAATGATGGCAAATTGAATAAAAGCTGGATTTATCTTTCCGTTACATCTCTGGAGAAGTCTTTCGTTTTTACTCTTAGAGTTATTCATCGTTTATTATTCCAAACAATGTTGGATTGAATACATTATGTAATTGCCCAAGCCTTTTTTTTCCTTCCAGTATTCTACGTAAAACGTTATTTAGCTACTTAAGCTTACGCAATGCCACCATAAAACATGCTCTTTTACAAAAAAATAATTATTATAAGTACTAGATTCCATAATCGTCCGGGGCAAGTTGTCAAGAAGGAGGAAGACGCAGTGCTTGATGTTTTCGTAATCTACTTGACTGGTACGTGTGCTATTCTACCGAAATCTTCCAGTATTTTAGGGTGAAGAGTTCCCCGTGGATATCCAGAATAGCCAAATTCCGATTAAAGAGGGCACCAGAAGACGAATTATCTGTATAACTTGTAAAAAACGTTGAATATTTTTCCCGCGATCGGGATATTTATAAGCCGACTAGTTCTTTCGGCCACTTTTTATTGTTTACCATGCGTTTAAATAATGTTCATTTCCTTTTTATAAATTATATGTAACTTACGGACTACCTGACTTAATCAATATTATTTATTAACACTGAATCTGAATCTATGTCAATATCTGTCTACACTCTTCAACAGGCTCGAGGGTAATTCGCAGTTTTGACACTGTCGACAGCAACACAACGCACAATACCCTACGCCGCGCTGTTTGATTCGACTGGAGAGATAAGGTTCTAGTTGTGGGTCCATCGCCGAGGGTTGTGATGGCAATGTACACATGAATGGCAGTGTTATCTTCAGGTGGCACCAAACGCCACCATAAGTCTGCCAGGCTAGTGGGTATTCGGTAGAAGGAGGGATGGGTATTTGTATTATGTCGTCTACCCTGAGTTGAGCTAATTATATAATCTCAACCTGACTAACTAACTTATATACACCAATGCATGGGTCAATTATGTGAGAATATTTAAAAATAATTTGTAATTCTATTTTCTCATTTTATAATTATTCATTTTTACTTGGACGAAGGTCTCGCGCATTCGTCTTTCTTACAAGTGATAGTACTGACGTACAAATTAATTGTTTGGTTTGGTACATAGTTGAGTTGCCTAAAAAATATGCGTCCTGTTTCCTTCTTTATCCAAATTTGTGAAACTCCTATCAACCACAGACACACCTTAGTGCAAGCAAATGTGTTCTTGTTGATGAATGCAAACGCAAATATTCGTATATTAGACTAATATCACTCACGCACCGCCGGTGAACTATCCGACTTTGGAAAACCCGCAAACGGTCGTAACGTGCATCCGATGAATTCATCCTAAAACATTTATAGTTTAATTTTTTTAGTGCATGTAGTGCATGCTGTAGACAATTTGTAGTGCATGCTGTGATGACCAAAAGAAGAGGCGTTGTAAAGTTGTCAACAAACAATACCCTGAATATACCGATAACATACACCACACACGGACAAAGGCACTTCTAGTAATATGCAACAAAACTTTTTAATTGTATGCTCACCACTCTGAAACTACTACTAACGGGAAATATATATAAAAAACATTCACAAAAAACTTATCACAGCCTGAATCAAAAAATAAGATATCCACTTTATACAAAACATTATAACACCGAACCAAAAATAATCAAACTATAAATAAGACCTATTAAGTAAACAAGTTTTTCATGGAATTGCCTACTGTCCACACGCGTACATTGTACATATGTGTGTGTTTAGGTGTATATGAGATGTTTAAACATCAATGTACAATAAAGAAAAGAAAAAAAAAAAATTACATTAGAAAATTAAAACAATACACATAAATACTTAATCCAGTACCACTTAATCATAACCACATAAACACCTCAGCACATGTCCTCCTAGTGAGGTGTTCACGAAACAAATAACGTTACCCACCACAGTGTCACCTACTCAAAGCTACCTTACACCCAGCATAAAACAAATACCATATTAAGCACAGCTTTAAATATATTTATATTACATTTGTATATATATATTATGCAAATGTAAATAAATTGGTAGACACTGTAATGTATGTACAGAAATAAATAAATTAAACAAGTAGTGGCATTTCCCACCCCATTCCTTTAATTTCAGCATTAGTAGGTGTTGTGTTCCCACAAATAGTTCTCCAACTCGTCGTGGAAGGAGATTTTAAATGATAGGTTATTTGTGTTAAATCAGTGATTTATTAATAAGCAATAATTATTCGCCTGAAACACTCATCCACATTGAAAAATCTCCTGATAAAAGATACATGACGCCAACGGGACTCGAACCCGTGTCCCTTAGATTTCCGGTCGACAGCTCTGACCACTGAGCTATGGCGGCTTATCTCTTACCCGCGAAATTATTCAATATATACTAGTGTTTCATTCAACAATTACTGCTTGTTACATTTTTTCACCTGAAAACAACCAACTTTATTTTATATGAGAAAGGCATTGTAAGTGCTAACTCTCTCACTAGATGGCGTCGAGACAAATTGTCTACATTTTTAGGTGAAATACTTGAACTTGTCAAATATTAATTATTATTTTTTTGGTAAACTAATGTTTTTAAGACAAGATTTTTTATGCATAGCCCAAAGGGTAACATTTATTTTACAAGCAATAATTATTCGCCTGAAACACTCATCCACATTGAAAAATCTCCTGATAAAAGATACATGACGCCAACGGGACTCGAACCCGTGTCCCTTCGATTTCTTGAAATGAGTGATTCAGGCGAATAATTATTGCTTGTAAAATAATTGTTACCCTTTGTGCTATGCATAAAAAATCTTGTCTTAAAAACATTAGTTTACCAAAAAAATAATGATTTATTAATACTTCGCGTATTACAATGGTGATTCGTTAGTCGACCTAACTAAGAGCTGGCTAAATGCGATCTGAAAACACCAAGTTTGTCTGGGAGCACTCTAACTGGTCCTGGCGACTACTGGCTACTAGCTGCCATCTTGCGGACTTCCAAGCAAGCTCTGTGCACTGCCCTCTATGAGTGCATCTGTGAAGCTCTTAGCCAACTACTTCCCAACAGTAAGCAACTCAACGTTATTGTTTTCAACACACCTGCACAATTAACGGAAATTATTGAACCAGCGAAATTAATCGTCATTATCATAATAATATGTATACTTATGATGTAATCTCAAATATTTATATAAAATTGTAAGTAATCTGTTGGACAGCCTTGATATATCAATGTTGATTCACTTTCGTGATCCTAGGTACCATTAGATCAAGGATCTCTAGTATGTATTATTGTGATAATTATTCTACGGTTTCAGGCTACAATTATGTTATAAATAGATAACACACCATTGCTAAGTCTTATACTATGTTAGTTGATGTTTTTAACGAGCCAATATTTAAGTGTAAAGCTGTACTAATTAAACATTTTAGAGATGTTTGTTTTTGATTTTGTTTTCTGTTTCTTCTTCATACCTTTAATTAACTTTGTTTTAATATTTATATTAAATTATTTGTATTTTGTACTATGACCGTCAATAACTACCATGTATATAAATGGTAAGTGTGCTGTTAATTTTAAATAAATATTGGACAATGTATGTGGCCTAGTTTAGCAATTAAATCACCTCGGAGGCGTTTTTTTTACTTATTTATTTGGAACCGTGTCGATTTTACCCTGATAATGCTACCCACTTCAGACTGTATAAATCAAAAGAAAATTATTAATTGATTTTTAATTAAAAAAAATCTTCATCAATAGCAACACGCGTTCAGGGATTCTTCTCAGAATGGTTTATGTATTTTGTCAATTAGCTCAGAAATGCGTATTTGGTACAGTCGCCTTTCAGGCTATTCCTTTGAAGGCCAATAATAATAATAATAATTCTTGCTAGCAAGCCAATTGTGAACAGATGTTTGAATTTTTATTTATAAATTACTAACGAGAAATAAATCCACGAGTCTGATAATCTTTTCAAAGTCGAGAAAAAAGGAATTCGCATTCTTTGTGAAACTCACAATTTTTCAGGTTTTCCAAATTCAATTTGTTTCACTGACTTCTGATTTCAGAAAGAAAAAAAACATGAATTGAAATATTCAAATACTAAAAACACAAATTTGTAAAATAATTTTAGTGATAGTTTTTATTTTTGTATGTTTTTATTTAGTTACATTTTTTTTAGATTTTTGGTGTAGTATCAACCTTTAAACTTATTTCTATTATTATTGTAGAAAGCAATCACTTTGTGGTTTGACATATTTAATAAAATAAAATACTTTTTTGTTTTAAAACCACGATATTTATTAATTTAAGAACCGACCGGTTTCGCTTTACTTAAGCATCATTAGGGTACAAATTAATACTAAACAAGAAGTACATAATGTGTGCATATATATAACAAAATATAGAGGGAGACAACATGATACAAATATATTATAGAGGGAGACAACATGATACAAATATAAGCAACACAAAGACGGTCATAAAATACATTAACATAAGTGCACAAGTAATGGAAAAAACCGCCAGATAATTATGTAGACTAATGGGTTATACCAATAAATCTGGAGAAACAAAGCATCAACTGGCATGGTGGTAAGGAGGTAAGGAGAACTGGGAATTTTTTATGGGTTTATTGGAAACAGACTTAATATTGGACTACTTGATATGTCTAATTGATTATTAAGTATCTGACTTTTGGTTTTTACAGCTTTTTTAATTTCTAGTGCCTCTAAGTTGTTTAGTCTGTTACCATGCCCGTTTTTATGTAGGATGTTAGCACCGGTGCTATGACAGAATGTATGATCTTTATCGATCAAATGATTTGCGAATTCAGAAAAACCGTTATTATTGAGGCAACGAAGATGCTCCTTTATCCTACTATTAACATTACGTGATGTCTTACCGATATAAAAAGCCGAACAATTATTGCAATTTAATTTATAAATCCCCGAATGACTTAATTTATCGTCCTTATCTTTAGAATTAATTAGAAATTTACCTATATTGTTATTGGTATAAAAGGCCGGTTTGACTTCAGAAGGAAGGTTTTTTACACATAAGGTAGAAAAGTGATTGATGAATAAAATTCGCCGCCATTGATAATTAATATTATTGTCATTGATTTGAGGAGAAGGACTAGCGAAGAGGAAGCGATTAATGGCTATTTGTTTTAGCTTTTTATTTAAAATTAAATCTATAAAATTTGATTCATAGCCATTATTTACTGCTATGTTTTTTAATTAGTTTTAGTTCACTATCAAAATTACTATCGGACATTGGAATTGTGACTAAACGATGGACCATAGAATGGAATGCGGAGTGCTTATGTGAAATAGGGTGATTTGAGGTGCTGTGTATGACAACGTCAGTATAGGAGGGTTTACAAAAAATGTTAAAATTAATTCTGTTATTAACGATCGATAAGGTAAGGTCTAAAAAATTTAAGGTTGAATTTATGCCTATTTCTAATGTGAATTTAATCTTATTATGAAAAGAGTTTATAAGATTGAGGAAGGAATTCAGTTGTGGTATAACCCATTAGTCTACATAATTATCTGGCGATTTTTTCCGTTTTTTCCATTACTTGTGCACTTATGTTAATGTATTTTATGACCGTGTTTGTGTTGCTTATATTTGTATCATGTTGTCTCCCTCTATAATATATTTGTATCATGTTGTCTCCCTCTATATTTTGTTATATATATGCACACATTATGTACTTCTTGTTTAGTATTAATTTGTACCCTGATGATGCTTAAGTAAAGCGAAACCGGTCGGTTCTTAAATTAATAAATATCGTGGTTTTAAAACAAAAAAGTATTTTATTTTATTATTTCTATTACACTAAGGACACTTTACAATACATCTAAAACTTATTCTTTATCGTATTTAGGCATAACCCACGAAAAGCAGCAAGGCTTTTAGCTTCTTTAACATCTTTCGGTAATTCATTAAAAATCTTAAATCCTTTAAAAAAAGAAAAGAACACTAGAGCAAGAAATCGCAGAATACAGAGTCATGTATGGTGACTATTTTATCAAAGTTTTTAGTAATTTTTCGAAAATTTTGAGATAAAAAGAGTTTTTTTTTCGACAGAGACAGAGTTTGGTTTATCTTTGTTGAATCATAAATACGAGGTAGGTCATATTTTTTTATGAATACCACGCGAAAATTCCTGTTAGGCCAAAGGTAATCTGTGATAACCCCATTTATTACCTTCGTGATGTAGAGGAAAAGTAGTGAAGAAAGTGGAGCATGTTAAAATTGTCAAATCTGATTTGAAATATAGCTAAAACAATTTGAAGCAAATATTCAAATTTTATTATCGCTTTCAACAATTAATACTGAATAAAAGAGTCATGTTAGTTAGCTCTTATAATATTCAATTTTATCAAATTATATGTGTATTTGATTTTTTTAATACTAATTTTTGTAATAATTACTTTTGTTGATGTAAAATATTTTATAATATTAAGAGATCAGGAATGGATTTTGATGTAAAAACTACCTAGTCAAACGTTTAACAATGGTTTACAGAAGATTCTATAAAATTTTAGTCAGCATAAATTCATAGGAAGGCAACCACATAAAATCTACAATAAGTCCTCTCTTTCTGCACTTCGACAGGGATCGAACTCGCAACTTAAGGTAAATTTCAACACTTTTGTTCAATTTTCAATGTTTTCTTTGTATTACATATTATCATTTAATTTTCCGTTAAAACAAATACTGTTTTAGAAACAAGATAAAATTATCTTTGCCGCGTATGCATTTAAAATAAACAAAACTATTTCCAAATAATAAAAATTTAAAATCAAACGTGAAAAATGTTGTCAAATTTGCTAACCACATTGTATTTAATTTTTTATGCCAATCGTAGAAAAATTCAGAGAACTCGATATTTCGAAAACACATTGCTTTTATTTGAGGATTTTTTAAGAATACTGTTACTTCACTTTTATCTCATTCCTATAATAAAAAAATATTTTTAAAGTTACACTGATTTGCTATTTTTAGGATTTTACTGATCAGATGGCATCCAGTATAAATTTTTTGAGGCAAACTGGACATTATTTCTCTTTCTAACGTCAAAAAATTTATTTATTTCCGCGTCATAGAAAAAAATATAAAATTATGGACTCCCGGTCATTTATGATCCTAAAATGCTAGAGGGGTTAACCTGTGTACCAAGAAGGATATCTTATACGATATAGAATTGGATCGGTGCATATCTTACAGTAGTAATGTATGCGTATTATATTATAGCATCACTCGATGGGTAAATACGTAGTATGCCCATGTAACGCACACACTCGAGTAGTGTTGAACCTCGTCTAGCACTTCACGTCCGAGCAGGTTAGTTGTCAAATATAATTGATCGGTTCAAAGGGCTCTGCACCAGCCCTCCAACAAGATTCGCACTATGGACAACGGACACCCAACACACCAATGTCATCATGACCAGTGGCGTAAATGTATAGTGAGCTTAAAACATTGTCAGTCTATCGCCTACGCCTGGTACATTACAGAAAACTAACAATAATTATCCGTGTACGAACTGTGAACTAAAGTGGTGCCATCTCAGCACAACAAATAAATTTAGTGTGGATTCGAATATTTCCGCCTTGCTGAATAGTCCCGAGACATTGATGAGCGCCGCTGATGTTTCGGAGAAATTGAAATACAGTGGTCAACATCCACGCTCTGCGCGTATACATAATTAATGCTAATGCGTATGATAATTAATGTTCCCAGGCGACATGGAATCCTGTGAGCGATATGGAATCCGCTCGCACCACGTGATAAAAGAACGAAAATTCGAGTCGGTTGAATTTTACTTAATATTTTTAAAGCATTTGCTTTAGTTTTTAGTTTTTTGTGGTATTGGTTGGTATGTAATTTTATTGTTATTTTAAATTTTGCGAAATTTCGGTAGCTCCAAAGCTCCCTGGCGCTAGTCGTCATTGATCATGACATGAAATTGGTGTAACTGCAACGAATCGTACTGTGATTTTACTATTCGGTAAGTTGTACTAAGCGATAGGTCAAAGGCGTCGCGTTGCTAATTCTCTGTCAACTAAGTCCTCGTCATTTTTTTAATGTAAATACCGCACAACAATCGCAACTGCTTCCACCAGCTGTCCGAAACCAGTGGAACACGATTAGGGTTGGTCTGAGGCTGAAGGGAGTGGATAGTTGTACCTACCTATATTGGTTTCTTGCGGAAATTAATTTAAAGAATCAAAAAAATATTAGGTTCAATTCACCTGTGCACATAGCTATCTACTCTAATCAATTATTTGATGTTTTTTTATTGCCCCCTTCAATATTTGAACTTTATTTTGATTGTGTTTCTATTTGATGAAATATTGCTGACTGAATCGTAAATAACAAACTATATATTCGCTTTTATGTTACCATAATAAATAAATAAACTCTGTAACCTTCCCGTAGCCGGAAAACTAATATCTTTTTCAGATGACACTGTGCTTATATCTCGACACAAAAACTGGAAAGGAGCATTCGACATAGCTCAAAATGACATAGACCTTATTAAAAAATTGTTAGATGATAATCTCCTTACCCTTAATGCTGGAAAAATAAAATTCTTAACCTTCAGTCTGTCAGCTGCAACCCAACCTAACAACAACCAGAAGATAATAATAATTATTTTTTTGGTAGGTAAACTAAACCAAACCAAACAACGGGACCGTTGGCGTCATGTATCTTTTATCAGGAGATTTTTCAATGTGGATGAGTGTTTCAGGCTAATAATTATTGCTTATAAAATAATTGTTACCCTTTGTGCTATGCATAAAAAATCTTGTCTTAAAACATTAGTTTACCAAAAAAATAATAATTAATATTTGACAAGTTCTAGTATTTTCACCGAAAATGTAGACAATTTGTGTTTTGTTTTTATATATATATATTTTTTTTTTTAATGTATATTTTATTTAGTTATAAGAGTTTACATCTTATACCTAATATATTATTTTCTATGACTACTACAATATTATTTACTTCTTACATACTAAAATTTAGATTTCACAACATTGAGACATAATCCACGAAAAACTGCAAGACTTTTAGCTTCCTTAACAATTACCATTGAACATTTTAAAACCTTTATAATAAATATTGTTTTGTGTTTCTGATAAGTGTGTTTTAGGAAGCCTAAAATCGTTGCAGTTTCTCGTAGGATATAAATGAACTGCACTATTAATTCTAACATTCTTTGACATATAGTCAGGTAACATTTTATTTTTTAGCTTATAAATAAACACTAAGGTATTATAAACTAATCGTTGCCACACACTTAAAATATTGAGTTGACGTTGCATGGTTTTTATTCTGGTGTACCTGCTACAACACAGTATTGACCTCATGCCTCTGTTCTGGATTACTTCCATTCTCTTAATTTGGGTTTTGTTACTTAGAAATATTACACTTGTACAATAGTAATAATATTCAATACAATAATAATAATAATAATAATAATTCGAACAGGAATTGGAGTGGAATTCTCTTATGTTTAAGACCTTATACTCTATGAGGAGTCGAGTGGAGGGGTATCTTGTTGGTCGCTTGTTAATGACACATATTACCATTTTTTGGGCTTTTAGAAGAGTTTCGATGGTAGATTGTGCACAGCTGCCCCAGATTATAATACCGTAAGCTAGTAGGGATTGGCAGAGAGCATAGTATACAGTTTTAAGAATTGAGGTGGTACGGATATTTCTTAGATTTCGAAAAGCATAAGAGAGCTTGCGGATGCGTGGGGTTAGACTGGCCAAGTGCTGATCGCAGCGAAGATGTTGATCAATGATGACCCCTAGGTATTTTATGTGAGTGACTTGGGCAATAACAGGAAGAGCAAGTTCTCAGACAAGAGTGAATTATTATCTTCTGTTATTTTATAAGCAATAATTATTAGCCTGAAACACTCATCCACATTGAAAAATCTCCTGATAAAAGATACATGACGCCAACGGGACCTTTCAATTTCCGGTCGACAGCTCTGACCACTGAGCTATGGCGGCTTATCTCTTATCCGCGAAATAATTCAATATATACTAGTGTTTCATTCAACAATTACTGCTTGTTACATTTTTTTCACCTGAAACAACCAACTTTATTTTATATGAGAAAGGCATTGTAAGTGCTACTTCTCTCACTAGATGGCGTCGAGACAAATTGTCTACATTTTCGGTGAAAATACTAGAACTTGTCAAATATTAATTATTATTTTTTTGGTAAACTAATGTTTTAAGACGAGATTTTTTATGCATAGCACAAAGGGTAACAATTATTTTATAAGCAATAATTATTTGTAATAATGTGTTTAATGTGCTTGTCACAAATTAATTTGCTATCTAAGTAAACACCTAGATCTTTACACATAGACATAGGTTGTAAAGGTTTGTTATTCAAGTTGTATGAATAGATGATTTTGTTTTTATTTCTAGTAAATGTAATAGAGTGACACTTAGATATGTTTAAGGACAATAAATTTGATTCACAATATACGCACAAATTATCAAGATCGCTTTGCAATTCCATACAATCGGGTAAACACTGTATAGCTTTATAAATTTTCATGTCATCCGCGTATAAAACAAAGTAACTATTTTTAAAGCATACGTAAATGTCATTTATATAAATATTAAATAAGAGTGGTCCCAGATGCGACCCCTGGGACACACCTGAGACGATTTCCGTTAAGCGAGATGCAAAACCATTTACAACCGTGATTTGATGCCGATTATTGACGTATGATGCGATCCATCTATAGAGGTCACCGTGAATTCCTAGACCTAATAACTTTTGTAAAAAAATATAATGATTAACACGGTCAAATGCTTTAGAATAATCCGTATAAATGGCATCTACCTGGCATCACATATCCATTTGAGCATGAAGAAAATTTGTAAAAAATGCAAGATTTGAAGTTGTGGAGCGATTTTTCATGAAGCCGTGTTGATTATTTAAGAGTGAGGGTGAGTGAGATAGTAGAATATAATTGATCGTAAACAATTTTTTCCAATACTTTACTTAGTATCGGTAATTTGGATATAGGTCGATAGTTCGATACATCATTTTTACTGCCATTTTTATATATTGGGGTAATCAAGGCTGTTTTCCACTTGTCGGGAAATGTTCCTTCAGATAGCGATAGTTTGAAAATAACAAAAATGGGGGGTGTCAATTGTTTACTACAATAATTTATGAAGATCCCTGGAAGTTGATCATCCCCTGGTCCCTTTTTGATATCAATGGACTTAAGGTATTTGAATGTGATGTCTTCATTGATCTCGATTGAGTTGATTATGCTATTTGAATTAGAGCAAAGACTGGCATTGCTTGTATGTGCAGGTTGAGCATTCTAATGTATAGATTCTATGTCCGCAAACTGTAAAATTCACCCGACATAACACAGGGTCATCCCTAGCATGGAGGGTGAAATATCACAAAAAACCACATGTGCTCTATAAATAATCATGTATGAATAAAATAAAATTAAATAAATATATTATTTATAAATACCAATTATATTTAAAAGATATCTTAATTTAGGCATTTAAAAACAAGGATAATTTTGCACATACGAACGCGAGTTGATTCACAAGATCACCAACTTACATCATTATAATTCATACATAAACCACGTACAATGTGACTTTAGCACAGGGTACCCCAGAACATCACTTTCTTTTCAACTTTTGTAAGATGGTTACGTATAGTATATGATGAGATGGGAGATTAAAATGTGCAATAATCATTAAATGTATATGCATTTTTCATATATTTTATAACAATAATAAATTAAATATCTGATATATTTCCGAAATAAATTATAATTATGTTGGTAAGTATGTCATCAGTTATATTTTTTAATTAGTAACGTAATATAAATATTTTTTAATGTTAAAAGATTTCGCTTTCTTCTTGGTAATACAATGTATATGTTTACTCCTTTGTGCAAAATTTACGTCCACGTAATCTTTTTTCATTGCTGACAGTTTTTCCCACAAATCTGAACCTTTTTACAGCCCGACAGATTCCGTTATCCGTAAGAACGTAAATACCAATTTCCGTTTATTTGAAATGCCCTGTTTTAATCTTTAGGTGAGTAGGGTAATTTTATTAAGACGTATGGCGACATTGAGGTGATATTTTGCACAAAATCGCACAATAAAAAATAATTTTAAAAAATACATGGGTGATTCTCAAATGGTAATTTAATAACACTATGTTATATATCCCACTTACGCGTTACTGCATTCTCTCACTTCATTCCATTACCCAAATACCTATCCTATTCTGACAACAACAATCTAAAAACTATGGAGTACTACCTCAGAGACAATTTATCATTACCTTGCCACTCTACTAAGGAAAACCGTGCATACTCCACGTTTTGAGTGACCCTCGGAGTGTATTAATATCGAGTCTGCTAAAAGAACCTGAAAATTCTACATATATGCTCTTACAAGACGTAATCCAAAGTACCAGGGGTAAGTCAGTTCCCAATTGTAACTAAATTTTAACCCGTTTCCCAAATAGTTGTCAACTTGAAAGGTTACCAAAACATATTGATTACATACAGTTCACAAAATTGATTCGCATACGATGTGCGACTACACTATGTACTCTACAACATCAATAAAAAAAATCATTTGATTTTTTGGCCACCTACGCAATGTTGTATCTAATCATTAAGTAAGAATCCTGGCTATAATTTTGTGGAAAAATCATGCCATCATTATTCAATGCATCCCATTACATCCTACAATGTATTAATTTATATAGCAGATTTTTACTTTACTAATTTTGGGAAAACTTGAATTATACTTTTTTTTATTTTTTTTATTTGGTACATTATTTTGTTACAATTTATGTTTTCCAGTAATGTAGGCCTCACTGGGTGGCTTGCCCGTGCTGAACCCTTCATTTTATAATATGAAAATCTAATCTACATATTACATTTAAAGAGAAGATAGTAAATTTGAAAAGAAAATAATAAATTTAAAATTAAAAATAAAAATTCATAATAATACATTTAAAATTAAAAAATAATACAATGAAAATAATCTTGTGTGTTTGTGAGTGATGTGTGTTTATGTTGGTTTTGTGTGTTACGTGTAGGTTTTATTTTTATTTTATGCTATGACATTTTGGTAATATTGTCTTTTTTGTTGTTTAATCCATTTTGTAATTTTGTGTGTGAATTTATTTTTATTTTCCTCAATAATGATAATAATGATACGTAATAATGATAATATAATAATGAATAATGATACGTCACTTTAATAACGATACGTCCATAACTTCATCTTCCCATCTTCTTCACTTCCCCGCTACCTTGCACGTGCCTTTGTTTTGATAATATATCATAACAAAATGCGAAAATATTCGGTTAACACGTTTTCAGACATCGTGATAATTATTCGTAACTTACAAAAATTTTATCAGGAAACCCGGTAATTCGTTCTTTAAGGCCTGCAATCCAGTGTTTAACCGGATTACCAATAATTTGAAGAGATTCTTGATAAATAAGCAATACTTATTTTTCTCCGTACAACATGTCCCAAGTCCAACCATAGTCCTACTGACTGCAGACATTCGGGAGCATTCGGGACTCTTGGGCGATATTCATATAAAAAATTGAGGTTTTGTCCGGTTTTTTTTTGTACGAAAAAGACACCAACTATAAAAAAAATGTAATAGAGATATTACAAAGTCAGGTTTCATAACAGTCTACCAAGACTTAGTTTTATTGGAGACACGATCGTATAAATCTGGATGTACGTCGAGGTGGTATCCAAAAACTACTTTTCTTTTCGGTTTGTTTTTCTAATTGATACTGTTTAACCATAGATAATAGAAGGAAATAATACAAGAAAATAATAGAAAGAAAGCAGCGGAATCAATGAAAGATATGTATTTGGGGTTAAGGTAGAAACAAAGACATGGTGCGCGACGGCCGCTGTGCGTATGGGTATATGGGTAAGAGGATCAAAATAACATGATAAAAGAATAGGTTAGGTTAGGTAAGGATGTGTTAGGTTAGATTTGAATGTTGTTCGTTCTTTTTCTTTAATCTTCTTGTCATGGAACCGGGGAGCGATGTTAGCTACGAAGACACTTTTGTGCGCGTGTTTTATTTTAATAATGGTTCATGACCCACTCTCCTCATTTAAAAATAATAAATTATGTGAAACCGCACAAGAGATCCAACTTCTCCCAGCCGTCTGAAGCCAGCGAGACTATGGCATCCCCAATTGGGGTATTTTGCAAGGCTGAAGATAGTGGAGAGGGGAAAGAGATGGTAAAAAGGAAAGTGGGAATGTACCAAACACGGCCAGAGCCATTTCAAGCAAAGTTTCTCGTGATCTTACACCAGGGCTATACTGAGAGTATCTTCCACTCTGGAACGTGCCGCAAATATGCTGTATATAATTTTGAATTAGTAATTTGTGAAATAACACAAATTAATTAAATAAAATTTACTTGCGCTCGCCTGGAATTGAACCCGCCACCTCCAGCTTGCTAGTGGAGAGCCTTACCTAGTGCACCAAGCTCACCTAAGGCTGTCCACCTCATATCTAGTGTCCATGGATTAAAAATTATTAAGATTGTTTCAACAATAATAATTAGTGGAGCTTTCAATGCCTACATGGCTCTACCGTCCCTGCCATCAACCACCCCCCTCGGTAGGGGTATTGTGTGAGGTGTTAGTAATCAGATTGCACGTGATTACTGACACCAGTAAACCTGTACGGCCTCCCGACATGTTCGGATCATTTCACTTACAACACGTAACCCAACACCACCAGTCCTCGGTCCTCAGTCTCCAGTCCTCAGTCCTCTGTCACGGCTACAGACTACTATTGTTTTTGTCAAGGGAAAATCAATAATGGAACTGTCAACAGATTACATACTCGTTACAAGGGCTATTTGCACGTAATCCGCATGTCTAGGTTACTACTGTTGGCTTGCCGGAATGAAACAGGTAGGTACTCTATTGCCGGTTTTGTTTTCCGTGGTAATAGCTTTAAATATTAGTGCAACCTTGATCTATGTAGCAACCGTTGTATGATCGATAATTTCGTTGAATAAGTTTGGTCGCACTTCTACAATGTACATACATACTCATAATGTTGAAAGAATTCAAAGAAAATTTCTACGCTTCGTCAATTTTAAACTTAACATCCCTTTAGAACACATAAATTACCAGTCATTATTGAATCATTTAAATATTCCGACATTAGAAAACAGAAGAAAAATAAACGACCTAACCTTTTTATTAAAATTATTGAACTCTAAATTCGATTGTTGTGAACTCCTGCATTTAATACGGGAGTTACACTGGACTATGACGGCCGGCATAGTCCAGTGGTAACGCATTGGACTGCCATTCCGAAGGTCGCGGGTTCGAACCCGGCGTGCGCAAATAAATTTTATTTGATTAATTTGTGTTATTTCACAATTAATTAATTAAAATAATATATAGTATATTTGCGGCACGTTCCAGAGTGGAAGATACTACCAGTATCGCCCTGGTGTAAGACCACCATTCAGAATTGAAACGTTGCTCCAAATGGCTTTAGCCGTGTTTAGTGACTAGATCTGAATAGCCAGGTACTTCCCCACCTTCCTCTTTCCCTTCCCCACTTACCTTCAGCCTCACAACATCCCCCAAATGGGGATGCCATAGTCTCACTGGCTCCAGACGGGAGCAGTTGGGACTCTTGTGAGGTATTCACGATAAAAAAAAAAAAAAAAAAATCTACACATACCTACACGAACAACTAGGCAAATATCAACATTTTACATACATACATCTCATTCCAACTATAGTTTTCACTCTCCAATACAACGTTTACACAGTCTTGGTAACAAATACTTAAATAATTTAAATGTATTTGACAATAATTTGAACTTGGCCAACTTTAAACGGAGTATGTGCGAACTATTTTTACCTAATTTGTAAACTATTGTTATACTTTCTTATTATCATTATGGTTGATTTTGTGGATTTTGGCAGATTTTATATTTTTCGTCTCACTTACTCTATCCATACCTATATTTTTAAAATTCTTATATTTTATGTTACATATTTTGTCAACTCTGATATTTTTTTATGTAACCTGTATTTTGTTAACACTGATTTTTTTTTTTTTTTAATCTTTTTATATGTAATCTGTATAACTAAAAAATAAAGATGTACATTATTATAGGTAAAAGCCCTATGGGCGTTTAAATAAATAAATAAAAAATAAAAATAAAAATAAAATAAATATTTATTGATGGAAATTTCGATATTGTGGAAATAACCGCATCTTCAAAATGAACCGATTAGGGATTCTTCGTTAATTACCTAGATTTTAGCGCACAAAGAAGCGTACTTTTATCCTGAAAAAATATTAAAAAGTCATTAACATAATGGTCCTAATTAAGTAGGAATGAAAAATTCAATACAAATATTGGTGAGTTATATAATGCATGGCTTCATGATCTACTCAACTGAGTAGGATATATCAATAGCTACAATGATTCAGCAGACTTGTTCCTAGCTGCAGTCTGCATGGTGAAGATTGTGATGATAGCCAAACTCTGATGTAAGAAGGCACCTAAATTAGTTGCTTACCACCTGTACGAAAATTTACAATCTGAGCGTAGAAGACCTCTATAAGGCAGGAAAAAGAGAAATTGATTCTTGAAGACACTCGGGTTGTGGGAGAGAGGAAACGCAAAAGCCATCAATTATTCAACAGCCTAGTTATTGAAAATACGAAACGAATCACAACATTGATTCTTAACTAACTAACTAACTAACCATGACGCCGTTTCCCCGCAGGGGTATACAGAGAGGACGGACCGCCAAACAACACTCCTTGCCTCATTCACATTCATACATCGTCTCATACAAACTCTTATTTTATTCCGACATGGCCCGACTATGAAGTATCTATTTCACTTGGTCGTGCCATGTCTTCCTCGGGCGTCCCCAACTTCTGCTACCATTCACATTTGCATCGTATATTCTCCTTACACTCTGATTACATCAAATTGATTACTTACATCAAATTGAAGAATCCATCGAACATATTGAATTTTAAACTTTAAAAATATGTATAATTCAGATTGAATGATTGTAAGAAAAGATGTTTTAAATGATTTTTTTAAATGTTGTGTACCGTGATCATATTAAAGAAATAAAAATATAATTATTACAAAAAACGGTCTTACGTGTCAAATTTAATTACATTGTTGCGAGTTGTTCTATTTAATATTGGTAATAATAGTCATATCTCTCGGGGATCGATGTAATATTCTTATAATTAATTCACAAAAAACATGAAGCGGTTTATTTACATATCAAGTAACATAATCTTATCATAAACAATAAGAAATAGACTCTCAAGAAATTGATACATAATATATGTTAGTAATGTATTGTCATGAAAATTGTTTTCGTGAATTTGATACCAATATTATCTAAGCCCTCGAGGTGATACTCAGAAATATGTTCTTCCTTAAATACAAGAGACGTATAAAAAAGATCACCCGTTACAACCATGCCAGTATATTTTAGAATAGGTATTTTACTATATATCATACCCATTTCGACAGTGAAAAAGAAACAGCTAATCAAGAAATAACTTAGTCTATCCCGCGCTAACAAACTGAGGATGCTTTTCGCAATCTTCAGCTTGAACTCCCGACAGCCAGACAATCTAATCTAGTTTCTAATTAAATTTACCCGCACACGTGATGTGCTCCTGGCTGTTAGCTGCCTTTCTTATCCACGTGCACACGTGTTAAGGCAGCATTCAGCCTACCTGCCCAACAGAACTGTCAAAGTGGAAACACTGTTTATCTTGCACGGATTGATAATTAGTGCTAAAACAGGAAAGTCACTTTTAGCTTTCGGGTAAATAACAACTGAAAAAACCTTTGAAACAGTAAAGCCGTCATTCAAAATCATTAGCATTAAATATTTTTTGTTCTTTATTTTTAATTTCTTTTGGGATAAAAGAAAAGCTTTCGAAATGAATTTACATATTATGCGTTGGTGTAATTCCATCCATAATAATTATTATTATTGGATTAAAAATATGAATAAATAGAATTTATGAAAAAACATCCCGAGGGGGGTTGCCGGGTACCTTGACCTGATTTGAAACCTTAAAATGATTTTGATAGGAGTGTTACCTATTATTATTATTAGTAGCGCAGACCGATGAAAAATCATATAAAAATATAATTGCGGGTTCGTGAATCATTCATTGCCTTTCATAAACAAATATTTTCGTTTTTATTTTATTTTGGAAACAAACAGTCATTTATATATTTAGAATAAACAGCAATTATTTACAATATTAGACTAATAATGTTCCATTAATTATAGCCGTTGATTCAATATTTGCACCTATACAATATATTTATAAATGACAAAGAAATCTATAGAACAAACTTTATAAGGAATTACAAAATGTTATAAAAACAATTAAAAACAGTTAGTAGTAATACAGTTTTCGCATGATTATAATAAAAACAATAAAATAAACTAAGATGATAGGATTATTTCACAAAATAAAAAATTAAGTTATTAGTTTAGTAAGTTGCATTTTATATGTTTTCAAGTTACAGTTGAAAATGTCTACATCTCGTGAGGGATTGTGAGTTTTACAGACACGTCCTATTAAAGAGTTTTGCGCATATTTGGCTTTACAGTGTGGTGTTCTAAATAAGTCGTTCGATCTGGTGTTGTGTTCAGGTCAATGAAATGCAATCTTTTCTAGCAGATATGATGAATCAATAAGACTGTTTACGATTTTGTATAAGAATAGGGCATCAGAAATTTTTCTACGTTTATATAAAGCGGTAGGGTCAAACCGATGATCGCTATAGTGTAGATACATTTTTGTTGCCAAATTAATATGCAGTGTTTATCATGTTCTCTGATATGATTTATATTTATGTTCATTTTTTTTTTTTTTTTTTATTATTATAGAAGTACATTTTTGTTTATTTGTTACAATTTATGATCAAATATTTCAATACCCCTCTTCCATAGAAGCATTAGCTTGTGGCTGGAAGAGGAGTGTACATTGTTTTATTACAGTAAGTAAGTAATTAAAAATAAAATGATTTTAAACTTATTTGAAGAATGGAATGTTACTTAAGGAAACTAATTGAGATGAGTTATTCTTAAGATTAATTCAATTGGAAACATTTTTATTTTTCGTAAGTTTGTCTTTAAAATATTTTTTCACGGTGTTTATTATTTGGATGTTATCATTGATGTTTCTAATTTCTTCAGGTAGTCGATTGAAAAAAATTCTTGCCCGGTAAGTATTGAATTTTTCATTGAACATGACAAATTTAATGCATTATGCAGGAACAAAATTTCAAATCACGTTTACACCCATTCTCTAACAACCGAAATCAGTATGTTTAATAATAATTTAGATTTAAAATACATACGAAAATTGGCCGTTGTGTATTTTTTTCAGAAATAATCGTTCTAAACGCCTCGTTTTTAAAGCGAAGCTTAATGCTAAATCACCATTTTCGAATAATCCTTACCACGGTTTACATTATGAATACCAAAAAATACACTTTGTATACGTTTAACTTTTTCCTATAGTTTTTATTGGCTAAAATAATAATAAAGTTTCATTTTAATATAAGCGTAAACTACTAGAAATGTATGAACGCCTTTAAGAAACAACTTTTTTTAAATACAATTTTATGGCTAAGATTATCTATGACGGTTTTCCTAGATTTACAAATAAAAACCACTTTTGCTTTAAAATCGGCCATTTCTAGACTTTGTTTGCCAAGCTATTTTTATGCCTATTACTTATTTAGCTTTTGTATTATTTTTAAGTGGACTGACAAGCTTGCTTTCGTGTTTCCTCTATCTTGCAACTTACTTCTTTTTCCTCTCCTTCCTTTACTTAAAAACCCACCGCGCAGGAACCCAAAGTATGGCTTCCGGTATGGAATTATTTGTATAAATATAATAGCAGGCGTAATTTCCACTTTAAGTGAATAAATCTGCTTCCTCCGCCTACTTGTTATTCAAACCAAATGATGATTTCAGTTAAATATTCACTTACGTCTTGATTGTGAAAAGTTACCTTCGCCAAAATGAGCTTTTATAATTTCAATTTATTTCGACAGCATCCCGCTTTGCTTACATTTTGTCAAAATTACCACAATTTCCCTGTAACTTTTCATAATATCACTTTCCTGGTAAAGTTTCGCCAAAATAAAGTCAAACGCTCGCGAAGTTTGTGAAATCTTCTGCCATTCCACTGATTATCCGATTTGCAAGAGTACCGGAACGTTACGGTAAAATTCGCAGTTCTCTTTCGCTAATCCGAATATATTGTGAATTATTTATGCTATGTTGTCTGGAGCAGTCGTTTTTGAACGAAACTTTTTAACGTTACTGCCAATATCCAGACTTGTTTCTTACAGAAAACTTTCAGCCAACAAATGTGACATTTTACATAAATTTTTAATGGAAATTCTTGCTGGAAAAGGCAGTCCCACCAAACATTCTACTGGCGTTACCTCCAACATCCAAGTGCTCAGTGAATATGAGATTAAACTCAATGGACTATCATGTACTTATTACTTTTAACGTAAAACCAAAATAACTGCAAAATAATTCTTAAGAAAGTTTCCTAACAATTGACGTAAAATAATACATAAACTCCTTCATACGTGTGATAATTAAATAATCATGAACTTAAAATAACTACTTCGCACCGTGCCAGTGGCAGTTCATGAAATGAGGCAGGAAGGCTGTGTCTCTCCTAAAAAATGGAGGAGAAATGTCGAAAAAAGATACACAAAACCCATACACTTTATTTTGCACTTTTGCTAACTGGGATGCAAATGGCCACAATACACAAAATATTTATTTTTGCTTATATTTTTCATTGAATGAGGAAAAAAACAACATAATTACAAAACTGAAAAAGTTAGGATAGGTTATAATTATGTCTGCGTCCTCACGCAGAAACATCCACAGCAACAATTCTGACTATTTTGCAGTTAAAATAAGAAAAAAATAACTTGTGGAACAGCGAAAATTTTCAAAGTTAGAAATACCTTTCCGCCATATTGCCGTGACAAAACCCACAGTCGTAATTTTAAAAGTAATCTCGCACCTTCCTGGTAAATAAATAAATTAAATATTATGACTTGAAATAATACCCGGGCGATGTCGGGTTTGTTTGTAATTGGAAAAGTAGCGAACAAAATAAATTATTACGGCTACGTCATGTTTATGTGTTAAGCATTGTTGGGGCTTTATTTCTCCCACTGTATAGCTGTAGAGAACGCTCCACAGTGATGAAAATAATACGAGAATTGTTGTTAAAAGATGGCGGCATTACTCATTACTAAATTGGAAAACATGTTTATGATGCTAAAACAGAACGAACACAAACTGAAACTATTCAAAAGCGTCAAAAACTTTCTTGGGAAAGAATTTAAAATGGATACTGTATGCTCGATAACAACACCTTAGTAACCCATGGAAATAAAATTTTATTGTATTATTTGGTGTAACTATTTATAATTCATTTTTGTTCAATTATCCTTGGAAGATAGTATGAACGCTGGATAGATTCTGCTCGTCAAAAAATCGAACTAATCCTTCACAGAACTAGTTTAATCGCTAACTACTAAACTCACCAATGAATCTGGTAAACTCTTGTTCAATTACTTAACCTTAGTTAAGTAATCTGTGTAAATAAAAATGTTAATATTCGTTTGTTCAAAGCTTTGAAGATTTGACACAAAGTTGCATTCGAATACAATATGTTTATTTTCTTTTTTTTTTCCTTCCATATTATGTTTTATTTTTTCTTACTACAACATATGGTTTTATTGGAATTTATAGCATTATGACTACCACAACACGGGCATAAGCCTAGTGTGGGAGTTATTAAGTACACAAAAATTGTAATTCATAAAACTCACTGAATAAATAAAAAAAAATAAATACGCGTGTGTATTTATATACCTATATTTTAGGTTTTTTAAAAAAAAAACAGCGCTATCTGTTGGACATAAAAGCAACATGCGCTATTATTTTTCTATTTACACATATATTTTCTACATTTTCACTCGTACATTTTACCTCGAACCGAATAAAATATATTTTTATTTTTCACATACTGACGCTTCATTTTTCAGTGCCCCTGTGAAGCCATTTCACGACGGTTTGAATTATATTATATATTTAACGTGTTAATTTTTAACATTTTACATTTCTATATTTTTGGTAGCTCTAATACAGCAGGTTATAAATTAATTTTAACTGAAATTATTTTTGTTACACATCCTTTATACAAAAATATGAATGCACATATTTGGTTTGGTATATTCGATTTATTTATTATTTGTTTCCGGATTGGTAGAACGATACTTACCTCTGTGGTACAATGTAATTTTATTTCAAAAATAGAATCTTATTTCCTTTGTTTCGCGGTTTAAAATAGAGTTGCAATATGTTTTATTGCCAACTGCCAGAGATATCCGATTGCATAGAAATAAACCAAGAAATATTGAGAACTAGGGAACTTATATCTTTTTCAATATTTGACCCAGTATCGATGACTTTATAATATGTATAGACGTGCTGTAGAAATCTAAAAGTGGAAAGCCAAAAGCAAGACCAAAAGTGTTACTTTCGATTTCGTAGTTTCAGTACCGAACTGCCATGCATCGCATAAGATGGTGTTCAACCTCTAAGTAAATTGCATTAAAAAAGGTGCCAAAAAGCCCTCGTGTTTGATAAGAAAATATTTTCATTACTCGGAAAACACTAGCAAAAGCCAAGCAATAAGATTTCATTCGTAAATACACACAAATTATTTTATTATTATAAAAAATACAATTATTTCGTTTGTTTCCCGAAGATTTTCAACGCCATTGGAGAAAGTGAGATAGCGAACGTAGCAACACATAAATATAAGAAGAACAACCTAAAAGCAGTAGGTCGTCTTATACATGATTCCGTGTTCGTTTTATAGTGTAAGCAAGTAAGCGTATATTGTTATCTCAGTCACACCCGTGATGTAGAATGTAGTATTCGACGAAAATACAAAAACGCCGCCCGCTGTCGTTTATTTTGTTCGTACATGAACAACGTTTGAATTGAGAATGTTATAGAAACATAAGTGTTTCTTATTAGCCATATTTTATCTCGAGTTTTTGAGACAGTAACAAGTCTAGGTATATTGTAACGTCAATTCCTAACATCATACGAATAACAAATTTTATTTCACATAATTGATAATGACATATTATTGAAATAAAGTAATATATAATAAAACCAAAACGTACTGGAGTACCTTCTCTATTTGACGATGTCGAAACTGCTCGTGATTCTAAATCCCAACAACCATCCAGTAACTACCAAACCCTGCCATAGGTCTACCCAAGTGGTTCGCTACGTTTGGCGTCTTAGCAAGGGTGCTCGAGTTCATGGGGTGAGGTTTGTCTAGGTCTTGGTGGCGGATGCGTTTTCCCACTTACTGCGTGGCAGGTCGGATCGAGAGAGACTGGTTGAGGGAGACCTTTTGACCTCTCCAGCCGGACTCTCTCTCTCTCTCAACCCATCGCCTTGCACCGCGGTCCGTGACTTTTGGACATATTGACCCCCAGATTCCTACCCACCCCTCATACCTTTTTCCTTCCCAGAACTTTTTATCATTATTTTCCCCAAACGACCCTCAGCACAGCATCCCTAAAGATGACAATGTAAAAAAAATCACCCCCCCCCTCCTCGATCAATTGAGTTTGTAACGGTCCCACACGTTCCGAATAGTTGGAAGCAATTCAAACTCTTGTGAAGTATTCACTAAAAAATACTTACTTTTAAATCAATTCTTACTTCATTAATAATATTTTTGCAAAAAAATATCTTATGTTCGTATAGGCGAATAAAATAAATTATTTTTTTCATATAAAAAATAATGTATTTCAAAAATGTATTCAGTAACTCAAGTTATGTACCTACGTCACATAATGTGCTCGGACTCGCATAGTAATATTCTCTCGCATAGTAAGGCATAAAAATATTTTGAAATTTCCTTTCCAAAATATAATATAGGTACGTCACGTACAAATAACTAACGTGCCTAAAAGAAACTGCCGTCAAAGTTAAGGCATCACGTTAAAACTCACGTCTTCGTATAAATTCACGTTAAAATTTCAACCCTTTCGTCGCCGAGGCTCCGACGGGGAGATGTCAAAGGTCCACGCCCAGGGGTGGATTCAAAACGCGTGAAAACGATCGGTAATGCAATTTGTGAGTTCGGGACTGCGCCCCTTAGAATGGGATATTCTTAAAGGGAGAATAAATTGACCAGAATTTCTAGCAAAAATAACCCCAAATTTCACCGAACATAGCCACTACCCGACTATTACCGACTTTTGCTTTGACCAGTTTTTTTTCAGATCTTTCAACTTCAAAGGTGGACGTGGAATTTAATGCGAAGAATTTTGAAACGGGCTTAAAGGGGATTTTTGATTTCCACACTGACATAAAATTCCACAAGTAAAATATTTTAGTGATTCTGTGTGGTCTTGTAAAATATCCCTTCAAATAATATTCGATAGCTATTTTTATCCTACCTATATCTGGTTTTGAAGTACCATTCAAATTCGTTATAATGGTCAAAATATATTAATATGGTTATAATGGTTACTAATAATCACTCGCATGCGTACTGCGTATACCGGCCGTAATACGACAGTGTTAGTAGTTGATAGATTTTTAAACCGCCCGACCCCCAGGTATAGGAACGTATTACGATCGTAGTAAGACGAAGATCGCGGACTTTACTAACCATCTGGTTGATTTGACAAATATCGATCAGTCGCGAAATGATAATGTTATAAAGAAGTAATACCTACTTGCAGCACTATCAGAGGAATATTTTCAATCGATTTATCAAAGCAAATACGGAACGCATAATTGAACTGGCCGTATTTCGAAGCAATTCAACACAAACTGGGCAAATTACATTACAAATATCATATAAAGAATCGTGAAGTTGGCAACAAAACGCGAAATGCGAAAATGACTGTGTTTTTGATTTTGGAAGAAAGAAAGAAGTGGTTCTAGTCTAAAAAAATCTCGGATGAATATTTTAATTTCTTTTCTTGAGTAAAGATTTTAACCTGACAAGTATACGGCCCGCTTCACCTTATAGTTATACCAATGCTGCAGAGGCGTATTAGAGAATCTTTATAAGTAAGGTTGCTTAAAATTTACACGACATAACCTTTAACTATATTTGAGATCAGCTACAAATAGGTTCGTCTTTTTTTTAATTTTTCAAACTGACTAATTTGTAATTAATTAATTACTATATTAATAACATTTATAAATAAAACCGTTTAAATGTTAGAGAAATTTTTTATTAGGTATCTCAGTAGGTATTCCCGTGTAACGGTTTTGTTAAGCGCACTGTCATTAATTTACTCACACAATGATGAAGATAAAATCAAGCTTTTGACGTTATAATTGTGATCTCCTTATAGGCAGGGCCGGTCCCGTGCAGGCGCAATTGGAGTAGTCCGCCCCGGGCGCTAACTTGCCAAGGCGTCGTCGTGGAGTCAAGCAGCAAAAAGGCTAAATAAACACATCTAATATATGCCCTTGAAGTTTTTAATAACACCAGGCACCGTTTGGCTAAGGGCCGGCCCTGGTTATAGGCATGATCGTTATTTCCAATAAACTAAAAAAACTCGAATAATTTATTTTTTTTATCAATTGCTTAAAATTACATTAAACGCTGTCACTGCATCTTCAAAGGTAACTTGATATGCCAAACTCACTAATAATAAATGAAGAAGACATGAAAAAAAATTATAAAATTTACAAGGTTTCTAAAGCTCCAAGTACCGGTCAAGTAGGTACAAAATAACTTGTTGGTTTCTGGAATAAATCTCGGCAAGGTGTTCACAATTCAAGCGGTAATGCCGCTACCTCCAATCGTTACTATTTTATGGAGCCCTTAGAGATGTGCGTTACATTTTATTTTACACCTCGAGCCGCCCTTGAATTACGTTTGTAGAGTCTAATGGCGGTGTTGGGAATATACAAGTTATTTCTGATCGATTTGATGTGAACTGCGGTATATCTGGTTATTTTGCAGTCTAGGGCAGTGCTTTTCAAACATGTTCATATTACGAACCTCAAATTCTAAGAAGAAAAATAGTATATTATTGAAGGTTTTTATTGGCAAAATTAAAATACGAAGCGGGGGAAAATAACATGAAAGTTGAGGGCTGATTTTAGAGAAACTGGAAATGCGAAATGACCATGTAACTGGTGATGTGGCATAACCATGAAACTTATGTTGCGGCATGACCATGAAACTGGTGATGCCGCATGATCATAATATTGTGGGATTGTGCAATTGTATATCCGTCACTGGTTTTGTTTTTAAGAAAGTGACAACTCCAGCAAAAGCACGGTTGAATGAAACAATAATGATTATATTTGATCTGTATCTACGTACAGCGGGGTGGTTTCGAAACGATGATGACAGAGTACAGCAATTTAATTAAGTATATCAGCGAATAGATAATAATTTAATTACTTTAGGAAATTTGTTATTAATTAAATGTTAATGTATTATTTAAGAAGTTACCTATTTGCAGAGGCTGGGAATGGATTTCGCAAGAAAACAAAAATTAACTCATCAAAATTATAACTACACGTTAGAAATGGTTTATACCCGATATGGGTTGTCGCTGCGGTTCCAGTTACCGGAGACTGATTTGGAACCGGTTCTTAATCCAGTTCATTTTAGAACCGGATCCTTAATAAGAAAAAAAACATATGGGGTGGGTTGCTAGAAAATTTTCCCGTCTGGGTGGGGAAGGGGTGTGGCTAGAAGGTTTTTTGTAAGGGAAGTAATGGACCAGCATATTTTGAAGCCTGCCACAGACGACAAAAAAACCTTTGTATTATTTATGACCAATCCTTATTCCTGTATGACAGAAGGAAGGTACATCGAAACTCTGCGTTGCAGAACCATAACTCCGCTGTGAGACGCAATCTGCCGATGATGTGGATACTACGGCCCCAAGCTTGGGAAGAACTGGTCTGAGGTATACGTCCTTAGGGCCCCTGGTTACGTGGGTGAGAGCCCTCAAGCCCTCAAGGGGTTGGGTTGGGCCAGCCTGGCCACTCACCTTAGCCACTCAGATTTCAATAACTTCCATCGATTATGATACGTGATGTTCGTCAGAGATTGACAAAATCAATTTCACAGTAAATAATTTGACACTTTAATTTAATTTTGAATCAAAGGTGATGACATACTTGGCTGTGGATCGTTTCGAAACTCGGAGTGCGCCAATATATTGTTTGGTTAAGAAAGCTTCCATTATTAAAATGTGTTAAGAAAATAATATCGCAGAATATTTAGAATTCTACAAACTAACGAGAAATGGAAATCAATTTTAAAACAACACAAATGCAAAACCATTTACCAAGCCATAACAAATTATAGTAATCTGCCTTCCGAATTGCAATGTGTTGACCTATCAAAACAAATAAATAAAATGAAAAAAAAACTTTAATCAATAAAAAATATGTATTTTATAGAAAACATATTATAATATAAATGTGCGGACGAATCGAACGGAGGATGGAAGAAGAGAAATCTTGAAATTGTTTAAATTGCTCTAACTTTTAAAATTGTTTTATTCATTTAAAGTCTTCCACTGAAAATAATCTTCCACCGAAAACTGAAAAAAGAATAATACGTATATTTGTATTAATTAAAATAAAAATAAAGTATTTTAAATAAATTTTTTTTTTATTGTTTTTTTATTGATGATTGAAGCTTCCTCACCATGGACTGCAGTCAACCGCGCTAACGACAACGCCAAAAATTTCGAAATTGTATTGATAGTGTTTCATTTAATATTTTTATTTTGCTTTATTTTTTTTAGATTCACAGCTGTGAACTGTGTGAACTGTTAACTCTCAATGGTAAACTTTTTATATCTCAGTTTCTGATACAATCACCTCGTGGGAGCTTTTTGCACTTGTTATTGTTGACAGCATTTTCTAAAAATATATCGTAGGATAATATCACAAAATACGTCACTGATAACTCTTACTCATTACGTTTTTAAATCTTTAATTAAAAAATCAATTAGCTTGTCTTGCTATTTTAACCCATAAAATGCCTTTCGCAGTCCCCATAACTACCCCCCTGTCCGTAGTACGTAGTCCGTAGTCTGTAACCCGTAGTCCGTAGCCCGCTGCATTGTGTCGGAACATAAATTTCGCTGCAATCCGCTTTTTTCGCCTTCAGTGATAAACTCGGAATCCTTAGTAACCACACGTTTCCCACGGCTTAGCGAACTTTACGACTCTCGCAGTTAAACTATGGCTTGACTTTAAAACGCATCCATACATCATAAAACTCAAAGAAAGCAGTAGTGAGTTTCGGGACACCATGTAGAAATGTTCATAGTGATTTCCATACTTCTTAAGACATTATTGGACGATAATTTTATCCAGTTTTTCAATATCGAAGACGTAACGTAGTGCAAGACGACTATGGAAGATTGAAACAAAACTTAATGTACGAGTATGTATCATATTTCCCGGAAGACTACAATCAGGTTATCTTTTGGATATTTTAATTTTTAATATAGAGAAATAGTGGTGGAATTATATCAAAACGATATATTGAAAGTATTTGATATTTTTTCCCACTTTTTTATTTCTGATCGTTACCGTTTTCAGAGGACCATGATGGGCTGATAAATTTGTTTCATTATTGGATTATCTTTTAGGAATGAAAGTTCACATTTTTTCAAGCCTTAATTATATTGATGAATTTCTAATTTAATTTTTAGCACGTGATCAAAATTGCACAATATTTCACTAAACGTTGGCTGTATAAATCACAGAAAAAATTATTCCATTTAAATATTGTCATTTTCTTTTTTCAAACCAGGTTTTAAATCTGATGAATTATGATCCAAAAAAAGAAAACTCATTGAAAAAAATTTAATTACTATATATTTCAGAATTTTATAGTCACTTGAGCAATATGTGAAACAACCATAAACATTCCATAAGTTTTCCTTGTCGTGTTTTATCAATATTTTACATACAAAACGAAATAAACAAGCAACATTACAACATAATATAGTTATGTAAAACAATGATAGATGTTAAATAATGTCCGCCATCTTAAGCTGTATGAAAATAGCACATGTCATTTTTTCATCCACTTTTAATCCGTATTAAAAGAGGACCAGTATGGAAATTGTACGTAAAAAACATCAATGTAAAAATCCCATTGACCAAGGGGAGGAAAGTGATAATGTTTATGTTTTCTTATGTAGGTGCACAAAATTGAACCACTTTTAAAATTGTTTGTCATGACAGTTAAAAAACATAAATAAACGTTCAAAAAGAAAAAAGATTTGAAAGGGAGAGACGTAAATACGAATATTAGAGGTAGCGCTCTAATATTTAAAAACGGTAATAAAGTAAGCGAAAATTGTGAAAATCTTTAATAAAAAATACATTGTGTGGCAAGCCTACGCACGACGGAAGTGAAACTTTTATTATTCTTCTCTCTCCCTCTTTTCATTTCATTCTCTCTTTTTTTCTGTCTATTGACATATTTATAAGTAGCATATGATAAAAAAAAATTAAAAGTTATAAAAATATGGGATTCGAACCCGGGTCCTGCATAACGAGTGTCGAACGCTCTGCCTCTAGACCGCGAGGAGAGATATTTCGCGCGACGCGGCGTTATCGGCTATGATTAGTAATTTTAATGATTCATAATAAAAATAATTAATCAAAATACCGAGCGACTCTACCGGCTCGATTTGTAAACTATATTTCGACCAAAATATCATATAGGTACTGTAAATTAAATTAAAGGTAAATTAACAAATTTATGTAGTTTTTTACTACATTATTACAAATCTATGATAAAAAAAAATAATTAATCAAAATACTGAGCGACTCTACCGGCTCGATTTGTAAGCTATATTTCGACCAAAATATCATATAGGTATCGTAAATTTAAGTAAAGGTAAATTAACAAATTTATGTAATTTTTTAGTACATTATTACAAATCGTTGATAAATAAAAATAATTGATCAAAATACCGAGCGACTCTACCGGCTCGATTTGTAAGCTATATTTCGACCAAAATATCATATAGGTACCGTAAACTAAATTAAATTTAAATTAACAAATTTATCTAATTTTTTACTACATTATTACAAATCGTTGATAAAAAAAATTAAAAGTTTTAAAAATATGGGATTCGAACATGGGTCCTGCATAACGAGTGTCGAACGCTCTGCCTCTAGACCGCGGTTATTACGTATTCGACCAAAATATCATATAGTCAAAATATCTTAAAGTCGCAGCACGAGAGCATTTTATCACTTTTAAAAAAAATATTATTAAAAAAATCACAAAAAGAAAAAAAAAATAGTTAAAGCGGGAATCGAACCTCGGTTCTTCACGACGACAATCGGGCCCTCTGCCTCTAGACCGCGAAGCTGAGTTTGGAGAGTGACCTAAAGTAGGTATATAATATTGGCTAGGCTCCTATAGCGAAATGATCACGGTTTTTCATGACGGTCATGAGTTGGTTTTACTCCGGTCCTCGAAATTGCATAACGCGCGTAAAGAAGTTTCACTTCAAAAACGATTCATTAGAGATAAGATAGAGCAGAAATCTCTCGACAAATCCCTAAGTAGCATTTAAAGATATACTATGATTTTTTCCATACCCATAACATAACAAAACGTTAATATAATAATTTTCGGAGCATACATTGCGATTTTTTTGTTTCCAGGAAATTTGATGTAATTACCGTTTCGGGTCTACAAATTTAAAGATATTATCTTCAAAAATAATATATATTATACATATATTTTTAGGAACGTAAATACTTTAAGCGTTAAAGAGAAATATGTTAAAAATCTGTAGAAATTCGGAAAGCGGGGATCAAAGCATTAAATAGGTATATTGTTTCCATAACAGTGTTTTGTGTTTCAGGATTGAAATCAGAGTTGGTATCAAGAGCTTCATAATTTAAATTAAAAAGGTATACTTGACTAAGTGCCGCGCTACTTGGCGTTAATTTAGAAATTTGAAGAACATTGAGGTGAAGTCAAAAAGTTTTTACGAGCAGAGCTACATCGCAGAAACCCGCAGCTATTAACCTTTAGTTAGTCAATATTTTTACTAGGTTTCTTGATAAAGAACCAGTTCTCGTTGTAAACCATAAAAGAAAACTTAGTTTCACTGTAATAAAGTATCCGATTAACAGGCGAGAGGTTTTTATATTACCCTAAAGGAAGCAGTTTTATTATGGTAATTTAAAAAAAAAAATTTTTTTTCGAAATACGGCTTTATCGCCATTATTTTCTGATTAAAGAAACAAGAACATCCGTATTACAGTAATGGCCTGATATTTCCATTTTCTAAATAATATATTAATTATTGTCTAAAAATGTTTATCGTTTGGCAAAAACCTTGATAATACGTATGTATAAAGCGTTCATTTTTTAAATTTGATTGCTTGGAGACCATAGAAACCTTTTTAGAATTTCGTAAGATCGTTTAAACCCACTGATTTTTCTTAAATCTCATTATAGCGTGAATAAAATTTTTCTAAAAAAAAGCGATTTTTCCAGTAATATTATGAATTATTGAAGTGCAGTGTTGTAATCTGTACTTCACAAATACTCAACATAGTAGAAAGCTTTAAAAAAGGGATGCACAAATACATAAAACATACATATGAATGTATTGAATTAAGGCAAAAAATGTAAACCTTGTTAGCAGTAGCGTGCATTCCTTAAAGGGTTGTTTTCTTAAAATCGTTTTTAAGTGACAAACTTCCACTTTTTATGAAGGTGATGGCAACTTTCAAATATTCAATGCACAATTCATACCGGAACTTGAATCCTATACACATTCTAAAATGAAGTGGAATTGCTTTGTTTATCGGGAATCGAGATTTTGCTATGGCAATAAATAATTCCTTGTTCCCTTCCCCCTCTCACCACTTCCCCTCCCTGGCGACAGTTCACAATCGGCCGCAGTGGAATGCACTTTACGCACTGTTTATAAATATAAACCGCATTAATTAAATCGTAACGAGTTAACGAATATGTCCTAGTAGAATTCATTGAAACAGAGTATCTGCTGAAGGATTCATCCCATCATTTCATCTTTACCTACAGTAATCTTACAATTAAATTTATTATTTATTAGCTGACGTACCCGGCGTTGCTAGAGGTTGTGAATGATTAGGAGCAAAGTTTTGTATTCTTTTGTGAATTCTAGGATAAACATCGACTTCTCTAATTTTTACAAATATAATATACATGTGTTTAGATATAAACCTTCCGGAAAAAATTCTCCAAGTGATATAGAAAACCCTATCAAAATCCTTTGCGTAGTTTAGAAGAACTAAGCGCACAAACAGACAGAGAAGCGTAGCGACCTTATCTTATACTATTTAGAGATGTTGCCACTCATTTGGTTAAAGATCAATGCACGCCACTGATCCATTGTAGTGTTCTATTATTTTTTAACATCATTGTTGCTCATTGTTAACAACGAAGAAAATATTGCAATTTCGTACCCCGACGAAAAGTAAAATCGAAACAAAAGCTAAAACACAATGCATATTTCGTATGATGCTGTAATCTAAACAATATTAAACATAAATATTAATTTGTCCATCCTAGCCATTAACCCTTCAAAACAATGCGTAAACGTGTAAAATTAGGGGATATCTACGACCCCCACTTACCTTTCACACTTCTGGGTAGATAAATAAAATTTTCGAAATTTAATTCCATTTAATTATAATATATATTTTCAACCCTTTTTCACGAACACGAAAACGCATTCCGTTGCGGGGGAAAATTGCAAAAATTCTCTCAGACAATGCCAATTGTCGAACATTATTTCGTTATGTCCCTAGAGGGCATCAGCTGACCGACCAGTGGCGTAAATTATAAAATATTTTACTGATAATCAAATTAAAAATGCCAATTTTTATTGTCTGTAACTCCAGTACAATGAGTTCTGCAGTTGATTTTATGTGTTTGTTTGGAGAATTCAGACAAGCGAGAAAGTGACTAACTGTAATAACATGTGTCTCGGAATGTTTTTGTATGATTTTTTTAATTTTTTTCTCCATAAATGTAAAATCAGATTTCTTTACAACCGCGACACCTTTTCCAGTAAGATAGAGCCACTTTCCACGTTACAAATGACCCGTTAGCTGTTCTTCGCAATTTATTCCCTGAAAGAGTAATTAGTCGCCGAGGAGACATCACCTGACCACCGAGGAGTACAGATTTAATGCTTGCTAACTTTTTCCAATGTGGTTACATAAAAAGTAAAGTTTTCAACCAAATTATTACCACTCAACAAACAGAATGAATGTTTTAAAGCGAAGAATCACAGACGAAATCATTGCTCCAGCGAGAGATTGAATATTTAAGTTCCAGACTGAATGAGTGTGAAGAAGTGGGTCGTGCTTATTTACAAATGGTTGTTTTTCATAAATAAAAATTTAAAAAACTGCTCTGTAATTTACAAGTAATTAAAAATAGTTTAAGCAGATTATGGTGTTAAGTATCAAAAACGAAATACATTCTGAGATTCGTTTATTACAATATTTTATTAAAATCGATTTGTAAAGAATTCAGACTAGTCGTACTGATGTAACTCCTTCGCCGCACACGTCAAAACACTATTTTGTTAAGGAAATTATATTTAATTTAACAACTCTATACCCTCAATTTCCCTGCACAGCGATTCGCTTAGAAGAGGTAAGGGGCCGAACGACCTGAAACTACCAAATCCGATCCCCGCGCACTGCCATTCGCTTGATAGAACACGTCTCGACGAGATATTTGTATTATATATGATATACTATGTGCTGGTAGACAGATACTAAAATAGGAAAATAAATGAGACAAAAAATCTTATTTTAGTGGTGCCATCTTCTGACATAACAAAGAGTATGTTTTAGGCGTTGTATGAATCTGACTGAAGCAAAGGGGTGAGCCAAATCAGGTTTTCGAAATGATTGCACCTTTCACGATGACTCCACGATGCTTCCCTGAACGGGGCAGGTTTGTTCGCACCCAGCGGGAGGTGGGAGCGGGTGGGGTCATTTTTCATGTTTTCCTAATCTCCCTCACCGACGCGCGGGGCACAAAGGTCGGGCCCCGGGGCCCAGGGCCGAAGCTCCAGCAGTCCCAGTCCGCGGAGCACGTCTCTCGCTCATGATGTTATAAAATACATTAAAACAGGAAAATAATTACGCCGAACTCTTAATGGTGCGTTTAATTTTCGCTTGTACGAGACGTGACTGCTGCGGCCTATACCGAAGGTTCGTATAGTTGGGGATCGTCATTATATGTATTCATTTTGAAGAGTTTCTTTAATATTTTTAAATAGGTGGGTACCTACAACTTTATCAGAGCACCCCATAAAGATATTAAATGATGAAACAATATGAATTTTTAAAAAATACAAAGAAACCAGTTAAAAATCTCACACTCGCCTGAGACATGCCTTATCATTGCTCCACCGAACTCAGTTTCCATTTTGTGGCTTTAATCAACCTGGTGTTTCCTGAAAATCAACTTCATTCAAAATAGTTTTATTAAAGTATTTTTTTCGTGCAGCACTAAAGTGCCAACTGCTCCCCACTATCTGGATTCATTGGGACTATATCAACCCACTTCGGATACGTTGTGAGGCAGGAGGGAGTGGGGAAGGGAAGAAGATGGGGAGGGGTTTGGAAATACCTTTTTAATCAGATCTGCTGACACTTTTTGGGTAATGCCATTCAAGCAACTTTACAATTCTTGAGTGGAAAATATCTTCCACTCAACTGGGGGATTACCACAGTGAAATTGATAACTTTACAATATCGAATCGATATTCGTAACTACCAGTGATTTATACCGTTTTTCCGTGAACGGTAGCGCTGTCGATATCCATACCGATATTGATAACGCGATATATAAGAAATAGATATACGCTAGTAACACTGGAGGTATTATCTATGAATTGACATCCAGAATCGTCAAACGTCATACAGTTACGTAAAAATATTAATAAATTGGCAATGTTGAATTGAAATACCAACCAAAATGTGTATTGGCACTCCGCATTTACTTTTCTTTTTTTTTATATATATAAAAATTAGTTTTCACAATTTTTTTTGTATTTTTTTTTATGTTTCTCTTTTATGGAAACAGACGCTTGTGTTTAAAAGAGATGCTGAGTATCGAGATGAACATTATTTATGTAAGTATTCTTATTAATAATTTAAGGAGTTAAGAATATTAAAAATATAAGTGTATATCAACAATGTACAGTTTAACGATTTATAACGTTACATTATTTCATTGACGAATTTCGTTATTTTGATTTTTTACATTGAAATGTTCTTTGATCGCTTTGAGTAGGGTTTTGTCGTCTTCGATTTTTCTGATATTATCAGGTAGGTTATTAAAGTATTTTTTGCCTACAAATGTGTAATGATGTTGTGCAAATGAGGTGTTACATTTTTGTATTGGAAATATATGTTTTTGACGAGTACGTCTTTCAGTTGAAAAACTTTGATTTTGTTTTTCTTTTATTATTTGAATTATTATGTTTTTTCGGATAACATCATTAAATTTTAGTACTTTAAATTTTTCAAATACAAGTTTAATTAGTTAATGACGTCTTTATTCACAACTCGGTGTGTGAACAAATATCGTTTCGACCAGCCCGAACGAATGTAGTGTCATCGACTGGAACTGATTCAACTCGTCGCGTATACGACTTCTTTCATTTCTAATAGCTTCGTTAGTTCAACTCCGTTCGTTAATTTACCATTACACTACACTATTCAAAAAAATATGTATATTGACAGTTAACCGAAGCTCATCTGATTCCATGGAGGCCGTGCTAAAATTTGCTAATCGGCCGTCGGAACATTTTTCATCAATCGTTGACCGTTCTCGCAAATAGCGCTTATGATATAAAAATATAGATAACGAATCTAGTTACTTTCGTATTGACATAGGTCTTTATAGATCGTCCGTGCTAGACTACCTCGACATTAAACAGATCAACCACTTGCGTATCCAATGATCATAATATTGTAATGAGGGAAGGTTTCGTACAAAAAATGTTTGTGATCTCTTGTCCTTGCACAAAAAGGTGAGGTACCCCTGTTCGAGAGAATACCACTGGGAGGACTATTTTACGAAAATCGGTTGCTAATGAGAAGAGTGAACTGAACAGTGCCTTGTTATTATTTATTAGAGGAAGAGAAGTATTATGTTTTGGATACATGTCTGAAAGTCTGAAAATCGCTGTATTATATATGAAAATATAACCGTAGATGTAATTTTTACACGGTGTCCGGAAACCGTTTTTTTTTAATATGACCTAAAAAATTTCACTCAAGCTCAAATAAAAAAAAAAGTTATACCACAAAATCGACTCCAAAAGTGATGTGGATTCACCAGTTTCCCACTTTTTCTAAGAGTTTCCGGAAACCGTAAAAATATGTTTTAACTACTCTCAAATGTTCGTTTTACCCTGTAAAAATTTTAAACGTTAGCAGTAAGTCTTTTAAAAAAAAATCTTGTAAATTCTTGTAAAGCAGAAAATCTATCCCAGCTAAAACGGTAAGCTCTAACATTGTTAAATTTGGTATATACGTATCTGTCTTAAGATTTATAAGTCAACGCAACTATTTTCAACTAACTGCGTCATTTCCATCGTGAGTTATGAAGGTTTGAAATAACTGTCAGATTAAATCAAGATTATCCTTGCCATGTTCAACGAGAAACACAGTTTTTATTTAGTATCAAAACTATTGATGCCAATTTCATAAATGCACATACCCTGTTAAAACGACTACTTCTAGCCATGTTGCTTATGCAATGCTAATTTATTAAGAAACTCTCAAATTATTCTTAATCCTGTTAAAAACGGGATTGCAGGCTCTTAACGAGTGAATTGATAGGTTTCCTGTTAAACTCTTACTAAAAGAGGAATATCTTATCACGATATCATAATATTATCACATTTCGTCACACGTTTGGCAATATATTAGAAATGTACTCAGTTTATCGGGAGACAGCCTGCAATCCCGTCTTGAACTGGATTACGAATAATTTTAATAAAAGATTTTTAGTAAATCAGCAATTCTAATTTTTCACCCATTTTGCACAAAATTAAATGCTCTATAATATTTATCTAGTGCAGTCACCAATATTGACAAAATTCTTCGATTTCGGCTCTTATAAATAGTATTATTTTCCTTTTCCAGTTGATTGGAAATGGCTGCATTTTATAAAGGAAAGTTCTATAATTATTTAATAGACTTCTCATCCAGTTTCGATAGGAGTTTTTTTCCACCCGCTCTCAATGAGCAATAAATTATTAGACAAAACGTAAATTAATGAAGAGCGCCACAAACATATGCGCACATAAATATCTTGCCGAGAACAAAGCTCGTGTAAGTGACAAGGAAAAACATGCGCAGAGGGCAGCCCTGAGTAGCTAGGGCTGCGCCGAGGGAGCGAAAACGAAAAAAATGTTTAAAATTCACTTTGTTAAAGGTTTTTCTCTTAGTCCAAAATTAAAATTCCGACATGTGAGGACAAAAGTGGTCCTTATTTTTTTGCGTTTCGTAAATTTGACAAAGACCCATTAGAAATAATGCACCTTTTAACCGAAGGTTTATCCGCCTACATTAAATTGAATAATGCAATGATATCTTTTTAAATAAAGAAGTAAGGAATTTTTTATTTTATGAAGTCATGCTACTTATGAACATAAATAAAATATAGGGTTTTCCAATAAGAGGTGTTATTTTGAATAGCCCGCTATTTCAGTAAATGTTACTTTTGAAATAGTCATTTTTTGACATTTGACAAGTAGAAACTATGCCATTTATAAAAATGGAACGATACACGCTTCAACAACGCATTAAAATTATTAAAATTCACTTGAGTGAATCAAATGCAAATCATCTTGAGTGATGAGGCCCATTTCGGTGTCTTCGTCAACAAGCAAAATTATCGCATCTGGGGCTCGGAAAACCCAAAATTTATTGTTGTAAAGCCTCTTTGTCTTCAACGTGTGACTGTTTGGTGCGGTTTATGGTCCGGCGGAGTCATTGGACCTTACTTTTTCGAAAATGAGACTGAAGCAACAGTTACGGTGAATGGATTGCGCTATCGAGAGATGATTAATGATTTTTTTATGGCCGGAATTGGATGGTATTGATCTGGACAACGTTTACATTCAACAAGACGGCGCTACGTGCCACACAAGCAACGAAACCATTGATCTTTTACGATTGAATATCAAAATAACACCTCTTATTGGAAAACCCTGTAGTATCAGAAGACATTAACGGATCAGGTATTAATTTATTGAGCGGTCCAACGCGTCGGCTATCCACATCCCTATCTAAGTCCACCATCATTGCACAAGCAACATTTTCCGCTTATGTTGATTAAGGTACCTAGTAGGAGTCCCTTACCCTGATAAAATAATACACGGAGATAACTTACTGATATAAAATATTGCTAATTTAATTGAAATCTGGTTTAATTATTCGTTTTACTGTTAAAAACGGGACTGCAGTTCTTCAGTCATTTTTTTCATATGTAAATAATTACATTTCCTTTCTATATCCTTACACGTAAATTATTTTGTACTGCAGTAAAACTAGTCCGCACTTTATCACTCTCAATACTAAAGAAAATCAGTAGGTAGGCCCTTTATACAGGGTGACCGGAAACTAGCGGTACAAGCAGGAAACTGGTTAATCTACTGTTGAAACTTGTGAATTTACATCTTTTGAGTAAATTGAGTCCGAATTTGGAATAAAAATCGGTCGCTACGGGTTTACTATAAGGCTGCTTATTGCCTTGTCGTTTAGGCGGAGACCCGACTCCAACGGTTTATTAACCCTAAAGTTTTCGAGAAAAATAGAAAAACAATTAAAAAATTTAAATGTTCAAAAATGTAAAAATATTTTCTTGGGTTTTCCGTGTAATGTAGATTCACACAGTTCCTGCATGTATCTCTAGTTTTAGTAAAAAATTATTTTTAACTTTTACTTCCCTATCTCCCTCTTTCCCATCTCCTTCTCTTCTCACTACATTGAGCCTCGCAACATACCCCAATAGTGCCAATGGCTCCGGTCACAGACAACTTTTAGCACACCTAACATAAATTTGTAGGTACACGGAGAATATTTACTGATATGAAATACTGTTAATTTACTACAAATCTAGTCAAATTATTCGTTTTCCTGTTAAAAATGGGACTTCAGACCTATAACGAATGAGTTGAAAGAATCAGTCAAAAACGGATGTTTGTTAGGACGGTGGAACACGTGTTCATACAAATACTGATATTGATAGTGACATACTTATATTATAGCATTGCGTCGTGTTTTCGATATATTCTGAATGACTAATATTTTATCAGCAAGTTTGCATGCCGTCACGAGGATAATTTTTAGTATATGCCACTGCAATGCAAAGACCTATACCTCTGTACACCCTTTTTGAAAAATTATTATGGTTTTTTTTTTTTCTGCACAATGTATTTTGAACGCATGCGAAAGGGAATATTTAAATTTTCGCTTACGTATTACATCTTGTGAAACTGATTGCAGGCCCTTTGTCTGTCCCTACCACGGACCCTACCAAAGTCCCTGTCCCTACCACGGTTCCTACAGTCCTGTTCATTTCCTTCCGGTGGGCCCTTTTCCTCTCCCATTGGTCGGGCGTTTGTGGCGTCACCAGCATAATAGATTCTTTATACCCCGTTTATACATTGTAATATCATAGAGGAAGAAATGAATAAATTTTAACAAAAATAAAGTTTAATATTCAACGTTACACTTTAGTGGTACCTACGTTAAACTTTTTTTATTATGGTTTCAATAACATTATAGGTAAAATTTAAAAACATTATTTGATAATATGGGACTCACTGAGTGCTTTGATTGTGCTGAGATCCCCATTAACAATTTCATAAAATACCTTAAAAACGTTAAAAGCAATAAAATAATTGATAAGTAATGGTAAGAGGTACGGTTCTACATAATAAATGTAAATTAGTTATTGGAATGGTATTGTGTATTACGTAGGTACATATAATTTATTATTTTACGATATATTTAATTTTGTTCTTTATCAATGCATCTTTTAATATCGTTTCTTAAATTTGTTTTGTTTCCTCACTTTTTATATTAATTAATTAAAACAGTACAAGAAAAAAATATAATGGCCACAACTAGGAGTCGAACCCAGGATCTCTTATTTTACCGGGACAGGTGTCTTAACCAACTTGACCATTGGGACCTATTTATTAAACATCATATTTGTCGATCTCACATTTCAAATTCAGAATTAAATATATTACCTTGCAACTATTTTTTTCCTAATTTTTGGCATCTACGTTTTAATGGAAAAAAAGTTTCTAATAAAATTGGTTTGTAACCTAGATAGTGTCCCGAATAAACATATCCGATTTTAGTTTATGTTTTCAGTTAGAACTCTTAAGCGGTACCTACAGTTTGGGAGGGGGGTTCTCTGCCATAGGTCACCCCAAGTGGTTCGCTACGTTTGGTAACTTAGCAGTGGTGCCTGGGTTCATCGGGTGACGTGTGTTCAGGATGCGTCTACCCACCAGCTACATGGCGTGCCGGATCGGGAGAGGTTGGTCTGTGGAGACCCTTTCACCTCTCCGACTGATCTCTCTCGAGCCAACGCCTTGCGCTGCAGCGGAAAGGATAGATCAAACGTCCGTCACTCCTGAACACTCTGATCCCTAGATTCCTAACCATCCCTCATAATTTTTATTCTGCCCAGAACTTCCTCTCCTTCCTTTCGTTAAAAAACCCTCCACACAGCGTATCCAAAGATGACCGGCCCTGGAGGAAAATTATTTTGCTCAGGGTCTCCTGTGTGAGGTTAGTTAAAAAATAAAATAAAAATCAAAAAACAAAAATAAGTTTTTTTTTTTTTTTTTAATTTTTAGTATAGATTTTTTTTTAATTTTTTAAATTTTTGAAAAACTGATCTGAGGATTATCAGTTAGGCAGACTCAGATTTTCTCATAACTTCAAATAAATAAACACAAAATGACTATCTAAATTTAATGACCCTGGATGAATGCAAACCACAATAATGCCCATACTGACCACATTGCACTAACCAATATAATACACGCATACGTGCTTATAATTTACACCTATTCACCCTTATTATCCCTAACTGTAAAAAAGTCGCAAATAAATTTAACTTATTTATCAAAAAGTCCCTTACAACTTGAAGTAACTAATTTTAGGCGAACTACCAGAGATTCAAACCTTTTAAATAATTGGGAGTTTCGCCCATTTGGTTGACCATGTGAATTCATGCTACATTACCGCCACCTAGCAGTGACATCCCGCAACACCCCCGCACGTGTTTCCGGCCGTACAGGGTGTTCATAAATTACACTTTCAGGGGAGACTTTTGTACCCTTTTAAATAAAATACATCCACCAGTATTTTTGCTTAGTTATGGTTGTATATTTCTTGAAATATTTGAATTGATATTTCAAATTTATGATTCACAATGCTGAACAATGTTATTGCGAAAGGGAGAAAAATAATAAACATACTTGAAAAAAATGCAATGATAGATACAGGTAAACATAAGCAACATATTTCTCCAAGCAAACCTTATGTAATGTATGTTCATTTGAAAATAACCACGGTGAACACTGGCGTCGTGAAATCTATAGTCGTGTCATTCCTTCTGGCGCTAGTAAAATTAAATTTTTAATGTTAATTTTAGTTGTAAGCTTCTACATATGCAAGTATATATGTCATTAAGAAACTAGTTATAGGCCTTAGTCGTAAGACAGTAGTTATAAGCCTTAGTCGTAAGTCACTAGATATAAGTCTTAGATGTAAGTCACCAGTTTTGAATCAGTAGTTCTAGTATTAATTATTTAAGTAATATATTTGTACAGCGCCCTTGAGGTGATTTACCACGAAAACGGCGATATATAAATTAGCCAAATATCTGATAGTATTATTGTCCTAGCGTCTGGACGATGTAGGCCCTCTGATTGGTCAAACTAAAAATGTGTGTTACGGATAAATTCTGCATAGGGGGTCTGCAGGCAAAAAAATACCACTCTGCCCCTCAATTTTAAGCAACCGTAAGGTTCATTTCGGTTTGCAGGCGACCGGATCCAAAAAAATATTACATTAAAAATTAACACACGATTTCATACTGAAATAGAATCGCCACATGTAATACGATATTTCTTCAAAAATATCGTTTCTGCTCATATAATTTTTGGATAATATCGAAGAATATATGTTTTAGAAAGTTCATAATCCATTGAATTAATTACATTGCTATGAAAATTATCCACAATTACGTGATTATGTTTGACGTTTATAAAAAATCACGCGTTCATTCAATATGGCCGATACGCACGGCGCGACAATAGAAGGCCGACAGAGCGCACATCTGGCGGTATAAGAACGAACCAAATGAATGGCGCGAATATTTAAATATGCAAAATTACTTGACCATTCAAGCGTTTAATAAGAAGATTTCTTCTGGAAGCTTATCACTTTGCAATGGCATTTTTCATTATTATTTATATTTTTTTTTTGCTTATTAATTATATCAGATTTTACATTGACATGTTTTCTAATTTCTAAAATTTCAAAATTATTTATTTGCGATGCTTTAATCCTGAGTGAAGTATTTTAAGACCTGAATTTTTATCGAAAGTGTGTTCATTATTCAAAAGATGATTTGCAAACTCAGATTCACTATTTCCATTTAAAGCCCTGAGATGTTTTTTAGTTCTGACATCAAAGTTTCTATATTGGTTCTACCTTTGTAAAAGAAATTACAATCATTCCAATTTTTTTTTTATTTTTTTTTTTTATTTCATAGATATCCCGTTAAACTACAGTTAAGTAGTTTGTCAAACAGGATTTTTATTACAACTTTTTACAGATTACAACTTAGACCTTAATTTATACAATAACAATAAACTTACGCATTAAATCGCCTAATACAAATTATTTCTACCTAGTAGCCATGTTTTCAGCAAATATCTGACTCTATTTGGAAATTCGCATTTCTTAATATTACCAGGTAGCATATTATATATTTTAGGCACATTATACTCAAGGGTTCGCTGTCCGTATTTATTATTATGTTTAGGTACAAGCATGCCTTCATTCTTTGTGAACCTAGTATTGTGCCCATGTTCAACTTTCCTCTTATACTCAGAGTCAGATATGTGCTGAATCAATATTTTATACCACAATAAGGCCTGCACCGGCAAAACTGTTAAATTTTGATACAAAAGTGAAATGTTTCGTCTCTGTGAAAAAATATTTTTTTTAACTAATAATTTAACGATAGAATTTTGTATTGATTGTGCGTAATTTAAATTTGTTTTGCAAGAATGTCCCCAAGTGGTTATTCCATATCTTAAAGTTGATTCCGCGAGTGACATGTAAATTGAGTTTATAAACTCCTGATTTTTTTTGTTTGATTTTCGCTATCTTTATTATTAAGAATATATTTCTTCATTTTGTTATTAGTGTAAAACGCCGGTTGAATAGTACCAGGAATGTTATAATATATAATTTTATAAGTATCGATATCCACAAACAGAATTCTACGCCATTGTTTATTTGAATCTTTAGAAATAGGGTAAAAATACCGTTTGAAGAGAATATGTTTAATTTTTTTATTTAGTCTTTCAACTATCAATTTATTAGAATAACCGTTATTAAATGCTATTTGTCTTATGAATATATTGTTTTATGGTTATATGCTATTCGTTTTTTTTTCAGGTCTTAAAATACTTCACACGGGATATAACGAATCGCAAATAGATAATTTAGAAATTTTATAAATTAGAAAACATGTTAATATAAAAGCAGATATAATGAACAAGATTTTTTTTATAAACTCTCTTTTAAATATTTTCCCATTTAACTGGTTTTTCATATTGTAATTCCTAATTCTTATAAGCCCAGCCTACTCTTACCCCTCCCCCCTCCGTCCACTTCTTCTTTCCAATTGTAATCTATATTTAATTTTTGACTTTGGTGTATACTTCGTATACACCAAAGTATGGTGTGTACTTCATGAAACATGTATTGGTTGGATATAATAAAGTGATGTTAACAAAGTTTTTTGTTTTTTAATAAAATAAAGTTTAATCGGATAACATTATTTTATCTATTTCCGTTGTATATCAATGCATACGTACACAATAAAATGTAAAAATTATATTCATTTATTAATTGGATAATTTGCATAGCGCCGCTTTTGTGAGATATCACCTCAGGGGCGCTATATTGTAATAATCTACCTTTATATATAGATTTTTACTCTCCTGATGAAGGTGTATATATAATCTAACTTTAAACTTTATAAGATACAGTAACAGTTGTAGGTAAAAAATTACCACCAGTTGGAGTAAAATTAACACCTTTTAATTAAACCGACTGCTAATCTCATCGCACAATTACCCTCCTTTTATTCATAAACACGGGTGCAATTAATCAATATGTAATAATCTATTATTTCAGTCAACTTTGTTATAACTATCTTTAATTGTTGTGACAAACTATACGATATTGATTCAACTTATAGACATTGACGGTTGTAACATATATTTAAGCACTGCAAGTCTCCTATGAGCAAATTATATTAGGTACGATAACAGTTAATATCAGTTGTAGACATGTACTCAATAATAGTGTTTCATTTGAAATAATCCATCACAAATACGTAAAATTTCATTTATTTAAACAACTGTCATTCTTATTATACCTAAATTGAGCATGTTAATATTCATTAACTCCTTCCTGTTCTCTCTCTGTGAATGACCTAATATCTATCTATTAAATGTAACTGTTGTTAGTATCACTTAAACTGGGTGTAGCCCATCAAAGTGCCGCCCGCAGGGCCTAGCAGCAAAAACACGCGGAGCGGGTTTTTAACTGCTAGTTTTTATTATTATTACTAATGTAGGGTGGAGACACTACGCTATACACATTATGACTTGGCTTATTTCAGAAAATCGCTCGCCAAATACTACCGATGGGAATGTATGGCCAGCGATATGCTGAAATAGGCCAACCACCAGAATAGAACGCCCTGTCTATCACGTTTAATTGATTTCCATCGCCAATTGCGTAGCTTATATTTAAGCTTCATAAATTTGAAAATACGCTACATAGTGTCATCTACAAAACATAATCCATATTTTTATCATATTTGACCAGTAATGCAATGTTTTACGAAATGTTTTTCTACACAATATTTTAGCACCACAATGTTGCAAAAGCTATTTTTCTATGGGAAAATAGCTTCAAAAATTACTGTTTCTTGCAAACTCTTATTCAATCCAATGTTACTATCAAGACTAGCTTATTCTTTTTCAACCAATAGAAACAGAGATTTTGGTCATGTGACAGAATTGATTTGCACGAAAGCTGCTGTCGGTTGTGTTGTGTGAACTTCTTAAGTTCATATGTGTATGTCTTTTCATATCAGCTTATTCCAGTACATTTGCAAAACATGACTATTCCAAGTTTATCTTGCAAAACAGACATATACAAAACGTAAATTGTGAATATCTTAATACTTTTATATATTTATTAATGTTTTATGATTCAAATCTTAATGGTTAAAGTAATCTAATTATTAAAAAAAAACAGATATAAAATCACTTATTTGACATATGTATTGTATTTTTTTAAGATTTGACAGCAAAAAAATCCAGGTAGAATAAATCACTTTTATCAAGATAAAAAAAAACATGTTCTAATTAGATAATTTTATGGTACTACATTTCCTACTGGCGGCCAAAAAAGAAACTAACAAACGAACCTTTTTCAATGCTTACATTTTTAGCGCCCCCACTAACTTCATAGAGAAATAAGATAATATTAATTAATATTTGTATCGATCTTTACTACACTACAAATAATTGACTGTCAGATAACCTATAACTTGTAAGAATAATTCGAACAATAATAATTAGCGGTCAACAGAGGAACTAACACGCGACTTTTTTTTATTGAATTTTTTTGTTAAATTCAAAAAGTTTAAAAAAATACATGGAGTATTTGATCATTCTCTTGAAAGTTATCCGTGGGAAAACAGTTACTAAAAAATAAATTATAGTTTCTATCTCCTATATATTTATACAGGATTTTCCAATAAGAGGTGTTATTTTGATATTCAATCGTAAAAGATCAATGGTTTCGTTGCTTGTTTGGCACGTAGCGCCGTCTTGTTGAATGTAAACGTTGTCCAGATCAATACCATCCAATTCTGGTCATAAAAAATCATTAATCATCTCTCGATAGCGCAATCCATTCACCGTAACTGTTGCTCCAGCCTCATTTTCGAAAAAGTAAGGTCCAATGACTTCGCCGGACCATAAACCGCACCAAACAGTCACACGTTGAGGATAAAGAGGCTTTTCAACAATAACTCTTGGGTTTTCCGAGCCCCAGATGCGACAATTTTGCTTGCTGACGAAGCCACCGAGGTGGAAATGGACCTCATCACTCAAGATGATTTGCATTTGATTCACTCAAGTGAATTTTAATAATTTCAATGCGTTGTTGAAGCGTGTATCGTTCCATTTTTATTAATGGCGTAGTTTCTACTTGTCAAATGTCAAAAAATGACAGCTTCAAAAGTAACATCTTCCGAAATAGCGGGCTATTCAAAATAACACCTCTTATTGGAAAACCCTGAAATAAAAAAGCAATTGTTAGTTTGTTCAATATCTCAAATCTCGGAAAGTTCTTCACCGATTGCTTTGACATTTTGACACAACGTTGCATTCGAATACGCGTGTGTTTTTATATTCCTTTATTATATAGATGTTACCTGTGACAACAGCACCATCTCTTGGAAAAAACTTTTTTTAACAGCGTCATCTGTAGGATATATTAGCAATACGCGCTCTTGCTTCTCTATCTGCACAGACAGACTGGGCCACAGCAACGCGTGGCGGGGTACAGCTAGTAAATAAATAAATCGAAAATGTTCGTTATCTTATGAATAAGCTATCAAAAGGATTGTGAAATACCCCCTCGGGGTAATAAAATAAAATACAAAAAATACATAAATACAAAAAACACAAATACAAAATACACATAAATACAAAAAACAAGTGTAAACAAAAAATCCCTCAAAGCCAAAGTTATTTGGAAGTCCATGTTTTATGATTTCTAAAGTTTTCATAAAATATTAAGTGTTACCAAAAATCTTAGTTTATATTCATAGATTGTCTTACGCTCACGTTATCTACAACAGCGCCGCCACCGCCTGCGTAGATAAGTATGTCGACCGGTAGGTAACCTAGAACATATAACAAACTTACGGAACAATAATTCCGATTACTTATAAACTTATAACCTACGGAACCCGCTGCCCAAGTGAAGTTAGCAAGGTTCCGAACCGTAAAAACAAAACGCCAACAAAATGATATCACTACATTCTTACATTGCCTCCGCTCAATAATTACCGGAATGTTTCATGTCACGTTCCACAGGAGGTGTATTTCGTGAAAGATTTTGTATAATATTAGCTTTTTGCCCGTTGCAGGCAACTTGAAGGTAAAAATTACTCGTTTTATATAATATAATCGTTAGATACAAGGGTAACATGAAAGTTATTGTCAATGTGTAAACACTTGAACTTGGTAGACATTAATTATTGCAGGTACTTGGTAGAATTAAAATTTTTTCTTGGTTTTTTGTGAAACTGCTTGTGAAAGTGTTTATACTGCTCTCAACCTTCTGGGGCTGAAGGTAGTGTGGACGGGATGTAGATGTGGGAGAGGAAGGTGGGGAAGTACCTGGCTATTCAGATACGGTCACCAAACATGGCCAAAGCTATTTTAAGCCGTCCCTGAGCTAATGATTTTTTTTAAATTAGATCAGTGTTGTTATAGGATGGTTAGTAGAAAAACGGATCGCTAAGCCAGACGAAAACAAAAAATGTTATATCTTCGTATTACCTACCCAATAAATTAATTTATAAAATAAGAATATTAATACTAGACATTGTCAACCTGAGAAACAGAAAATTCGCAAATAATTATTCTTCTAAAATAAACACAAAAGAAAAATTCTGCAACCTAGTTACGTGTTATTCCGGTTCTTGCCACAAAAGAGTCCAAATTCTTACGTTTTATAACAAATTTCACATTATTATATTCCGGGTGCTTCTTTTACGAAACCACAAATTGAAAACATCGCAGAGGAGATGTCACTTACTTTTGCAGTGAACCTTTTTTGATCGGAATAGTAACTTCTGTAATTATGATATTTTTTATACATATTATGTTTAGGTACGTTGATATGTATTTTTTTTATATTAGCTCCACACAGGAGGCCCTTGGGAAAAAAAATCCCCTCAGGGCCTACGTCATCTTTGGGGATGCTGTGTGGAGGGTATTTTTAGGAAAGAAAGGTAATGAAGTTCTGGGAAGGAAAAATTTATGAGGATTGGGTAGTAATCTGAGGGTCAGTATGTATGAATCCTTCCCTCCTACTGCGGTGCGAGGCGATGTTCTGAGAGTCCTGTTGGAAAGGTTTGACAATTTGTTGATATAGAGACAAAATTCTGGTTTAAAACCTTTTTCGAGCCAGTATATATATTTTTAATTTGCGTTTTTATTTTACTTGGTAATTGCAATGGCATATTTTTTATTACATATTTCAAAAGCCGCCAAAACTACTCGAGGTACAATTTATTTGAGCCGTAAGTATTTACTTTCATCGTAGCGCTGCATCCCGCGAAATTCCACAATCCCGCACCACAGGAAAGGTAATATTATAAATCACACATTTACCTCTATATGACTCTACACTCGCAGCAGGTAATATACGGGAATATAGTAAGCCATAATATTAAGTACATATTGTAACATAGAAAGGAATATAAAGAAGTAGGGCAGGACGGGAGGCTGAAATTATTGTACATTAGGGAATATTATTATGAACTACGAGAGATATTTTATTTATTTATCTCTTACTTTTTTCTGAATTAGATTTATTATTATTGGTAAGTATTATAATACATTTTTTATATGATTACCAGTTACAGGTCGTGCAATTAGGGCTGACCCAAACAACACAAACTTATGATATGTGTATTGTCGCATGATAGGTGTTCACTTCTAGCAGTGATGTGCTTGCCAAACGTCACTGAGAAACAGCTTGTTTACTAATTCTTATGGTTTTTTTTAACTAGAAGGGACAAATAACGTAGGACGTTGATTGAATTCAAATACAAAAAGTTTTTTAGTGTTCAGATCCGTGAAAAATCACATGTAGTCATGGAGACGCATTGCATTCTAATGTCCTATTGAAACGTGTTCCACAGTTATTATCCGCATAGCAGTGTGCGGGGACCGTTTCGGTAGATTCAGGTCTCTGCCTTGGAGCGTTGGAGAACTCAAATTGAACTAATTAGGAGGTAAAAAAGTGGAAACAATGTTTTCGCTTCGCAAAGGTCTAGAGGTCATTGAACCGGAGTTACACACAGAGGCACAACCGAAATTAGAAGTTTTAACATAAGTTTTAAAAATCTTCATTTTTAAGTTCGCTGGATTTTTTTTTTTATGAATTCAAATAACAAGGTTGAAACGTGATGTACGCAAGCAATGCATCTGTGTTAGCGGGTCAACTCTGGTTGTGATACCAATAATAACTCTATTGTATTATTATTCGTAAGATATGTAGGTACCTAAATACAAAATGTTGATATGATTCAACTTTTTCTGCAAGCCACGTGGGCAAAATAAATATTTTTTGATGCTTTTGGAAGTAAATTAAAAAAAAAAATTATTACGGTTTTAAAAAAATATTACTCAATGGCTCGCGGGGGATTCGAACCCCCAACCTCCAGTCTGAATTTCGAGTCTGGCGCTCTTACCTATTGAGCTAGCGAACCCGATGGAATCAGCGAAAAATTACGGGCTTATAAATCTAATACGAATCCGCGCCCACAATTATTTATCTATGGCCAAGCGCGCAGCTAACAAAAAATCAACAATCATGAACTGGATCGATGCAGTTTTTGTGTGTGTACCTACTGATAAAAAGTGTTATTTATTTCTGTACGTGTATGTTTTATTTACTATTGCACTAAACTATTATTTATATCAAATGTTTGTAAAAGCCCGTATGGGCGTAGAATACATACATAAATAAACATTTGGGCTGGTATTTTTAGTGGCTTCCTTTTTTTGTTCCATAATTTAAAGGATTATCAATTATTACAATGCACACGTAGGACCTGCTTTCTAATATGCATTAAGGGTATTTTTGTTTCTGTCGAGACGAGAGTAAAATAGAGAGAAGTGAAAAATAGTTTTAGCTTTAGCTTAGCAGCTGGTCCAGTTTCCTCACCATCTAGGATTCTTGCTGCAGAGTCTCCATCTTCGTGTCACCTGTTTCTGTACTTCATCACCTGTACCTGTACTTCATTTTATTTACCTTTATTTCAATTTATTTTTGTAATATACATATTTTTTTGTAATACCTGCATCAACTGTAAAGCGCCCCTGTGGTGATATCTCACAAAAGTGGCGCTATACAAATTGTCCAATAAATAAAAATAATTAAATAATAATATACAGGGTGTCATACGGTGATTCTACAAGATGGTAGAGGCAAAAAAGATAAATTTAAAAGAACTTTTTTCGAAATTCCAATGTTTATTTTCCCATATAAGAAATTCAACTTTTTAACCTAAAAACTACCTTAAAACATTAGAAGTACAAAAAAGTTATTTGACATTTTCACTTCTAAAATCACGAAGAATCACACTTCACCTTCGAAGTTAGCGCACTTTACCCTTGGATACTCTGTATGGTTATGTCTTCATTTTAAAATTTATTGTACCTGATAACTAAGTAGAATAGTATTTTCTTCCAGATTGGTCTCATCTAAAGACGATCAGTGCAATTTTCACGACACAAGATCTCACAGTTCGAGACCTTTTTCCTCTTCATAAATCAAATTTCTAATGAAGGAAACCTAGTTACCAGTTAATCCTTAGCTCTTTACCCGCTATTCTGGATATATTTATCGAAATAACAGTATAATATATGCTAAGAGTAATAATTCACAAAATGGTCTCATCCTGGCTTTGCGGTAAGAGGGAAGCTGTGACTTTGAAATTATAAATTCAAGGCAACGTGAATTTGCCAAAAACATTTTTTCTCGTTATATCCTCTAATAAACCATAATTTACGGCCGTTTACGGGACAAGAGATAATTTATCTCCGCGCACTACCGTACTAACTCTGTACCTACAAGGTACAGCTTCCCACATAAAAAGTTGTAATTGTCTCCAAAACACTGTGATATAAATCTCTGTGAATAATAAATTTAGGAGGACCTACCCGTACCTAGCTTCCATGTACTATAAAGTCAACGGTGAAATATCTATAGAGCCTTTGCTGAATTGGTCAGTAGGGATTAATTTATTTTATATTTTTGTTTTCAATTTGGCATTAATTATTTTGTGGCATGAATCAAAGTTATTATATAAATTATTATTATTATAAATACTTACTATGTTCTTCAGTGAGAATATCTTGTTTATCGTAACATAGGGGCTGGAAAAAGATTTTAATATGTTGTCAACATTGAAAAATTAAAGCTGTTTTTTTCAAAATTATCGGTGATTAGTCGACCATTGATAGTACACGAAGAAAAATAAATAATGCTAACTTACTAAGAATCTCTTCAAATTATTCGTAATTTGGTTAAAAATGGAATTGCAGGCCCAACAAATGAGTTCATAGATTTCCTGTTAAATTTTTGTAAAAGGGGAATGTGTCTTCATGATGTTGGAATATGTGTTCATAAAAATCATGATATTTTCGCATTTCGTCATTGTATATTATGAACGCAAATATACGTTTTCCGATGTATTAGGATTTCATTACAAGTTTATCTGGAAACGGCCTGCATTCCAGTTTTTAACCAGATAACAAATAACTCGAAGAGATTTTTAATAAATCAGAAAAATTCAATTCACGCCCATAATCGGCAACGACGTTTGACAGTTAAAATAACATAATAATTAAATATTTTTCTTTATTACTTTTTGTAACAAATATAAATAATGATCTCCTCACTGGGATCTCCCGTGTTGAGGATTAAAATTTAAAGATTAAAATTTTGTAGTATGAATAATATGAAGTATTTAAACATATATTATATTGTGTAGCGTTTTCATCTGAAATAATTATAAATATATGACATGGTTTTTTTAGTATAGTTGAGTGGTTTCGGTTTCAGTCTATATTTGGAGTCAGTATATTTTATATTTCTGATCTCCCTATGTTATATGTATCCACCTTTTTATTTGAGATTTAAATGTTGTAATATTGTTGTGAGTTTTGAGTGAGAGTCGTTCATTATCGACAGTTGCGTGAACATTTTTATTTACAAGTAAACGATTTTAGTTTACTTTTTCAAATCCTCTCCAATTACATGGTCTAAGTTTAGTACTAAAAGTAGCAAACTTCCACTTGGTACACTTGTGTCTATTTTGACTTTTCAGACAGCCACACCCAAACTTTAGGCAACTTCAAGCCGCAAACTCTATGGAATTGAGTGGAAATTCCACGAAAATCCAATATTTTTATGGGGTCTAGATACATAGGTACCTGCCTAGTAATTCGCATGAAATTGGAACTTTACGCGTCAAAGGGTTCAAGAAGGGGCAGACACTTCAATCAATTTGGAAACAGAAATTAAAAATAAATTATGAAATTTTTAAGGCAAACCATCGCTGGTAAAGTAAAGTACGATGTAATGTTGCTACCTACTTTCTTCTAGAAACTGTGTTGGTTTGACAGAGATTAATATCAGTTCAAAAGACTGTTTACTGTAATAAGCGGTGTGCGTAAATGTTTGGTTGTATTTTTAAGATGGTACGAAAACTTAATTGAATCTTGAAGCGTCAGCACTTTTTCTTGAAAATATTATGATTAATAATTATTAGCTGGTGGCTATTTACATTTATAAGCTCGAGCTATGGAAGTTTTTTAAGTAGAATTGTAATTATTTTCCGTACTACACGAAGCCTGTAAAAATGTTAACATTAATGATCACTGTGGTTCCCAACATTTTAAATGAACGAAAATACCCTCAGTGTTATATAAAAACAAATTGAAGTCTTTTCAGTCGCGAAATCCCAACGATGTATTATTGGCCTGAAGAATATTGATAATAAATACTTATGGAAAAACCAAGAAGAGTGCTCTCCATGCTTACATGGAGAGCACTCTAGTAGTTTACCTTAGTAAACTACACCGGTTCTCCATGTAAGCATGGAGAGCACTCTAGTAGTTTACCTTAGTAAACTACACCGGTTCTCCATGTAAGCATGGAGAGCACTCTAGTAGTTTACCTTAATAAACTACACCGGTTCTCCATGTAAGCATGGAGAGCACTCTAGTAGTTTACCTTAGTAAACTACACCCAAAGATATTAGAAGAACGAGATATGCTATGTTGGCCGCCGGACCGTAGGCGGAGTACTACCTAATTAGGGTACTTTGAACGGTATCGGGACGTGTACGCACAGAAATCTGTTCTATGTATTAGTGCGGATACCTTAACGTAAGCGAAGGTGTGCAGTAGTATTGGTGAACAAAACCGGCGACACTCGGCAAAACAATTCCACACAGTATGAACTGCTCATAGCACATCTCGTTCTTCTAATATCTTTGACTACACCGGTTCTCCATGTAAGCATGGAGAGCACTCTAGTAGTTTACCTTAGTAAACTACACCGGTTTCCAGTTTTGAAGCATAAAATTCGAAACATTACTGATCACCGCGTTTTGCGAATTGTTGTAATCATCGTTATATTGGATGTGCCACTTTTATATGAACTGTTAAAAGATTATTTATACAATGATACACTGAGTTTCGAATACTTTAGTTTATTGTGTAACCGAGTACAGAGATTACGGATGCGTGCTTTATAGTTGCAAGCTGGGATGTGTGTGTGAGAGAGAGAGAGGGAGGGAGAGAGTCGCTTTACACTGACGAGGTCAAACACCTGACTTTTTTGTCCCCTACGCATCTTCGCCCTTAAGTTCATTTCAATTTTTTTTTTTTTTTTTAAGTTTCTTTATTCAAAAAATTATTAGTTACATGCATTGAGGAATTTTTCGACCACCATGCTAGGCACATGCCCGTGTTATATATATATATATATATATATAGCCCGTGTCAGTAGGTTAAACTTGTCCAAAACTCTCATGTAGACGAAGCCATGGCACCAACAAGATTAGGGCACATTTTGAGACGAAAGGAAAGAGCGGAGAAAGGTTCGAAGAACCAACTTACAAGCCATTTCAAGCCACGTTTCACCTCTGAATAGTTAACCAAGTAGTTGGAACTAAAATTTCGATGATAATAATTTCAAATGTTCATCTTTCACCGAGTGCGTGGATTTGAAATCCATATGACAAGCCAAAGCTCTTTATTCTTGATGATTGGCCTGACTGACAAGAGATGCAGAAAAGGGCACCAGAATAAGAAAATCCTTCACCAGCATCACTTACAATAATGATTTTGTCACCTGATAATATCTCAAAGAAGAATACTTTTTATAACTAGAGCAGACCCGTGAAAAGCCACGGGATATTTTAATAGTAGGAATTGTGAAGCTGAAAGTGAAACCTCAGGGTCATTGCCCTTCATGGGAAGAAATTTACCAATTATGTTAGTAAAATTGGAAAAATACGATACTAATTCAATGGCATTATAAAAATACAAGACAAGTTATATTCATACTAATCGAACCAAAAATGTAGCACCGCCTATTAAAAGGATAGCCATTCAAATAATATTACATAAATTTGGCTGCTAGATGTCCACTGGACATATGTAGTTCATTGAAACCACGCGCGTTGTCCCAGAAACGTTTCCCCGCTCTATCAATAGATCTGAGCATCTGTCAAGCACTTCGAATAAAGAATAATAATTAATTCATAAAATAATTATATACCTAACATTACAAAATTCTTTAAATTTATTCATTTAATTCCCGCTTTACAGTGGTAGTTTTTCAACAGCACAAAGGCCGCCAAACATCCCTTCGGCTCGGCGCAGTAGGCAGTGGGCTTCGTGCCCGGATTGCCCAGCCCTCTGCGGTCATCCCTCGGGAGCGGCTTTGCAACTCAGGCTCCGTCCCCGCTCTATCCCCCCCCCCCCCGCCCCCACAGGGGCCACGGTGCGGGAGATAAATTTTACAACTATAAATATAAATATTTAATGTCGCAACAACTTGCTGGTTTCTAAAGTTGGCGCACTTTATCATTTAAGGGCCAATTCTGTGAACGAAAACTTTCGGGCCGGATGCTACACAAAAACATGTTTCAGTGTTTACAAATAAACTCATCCTGCCTATAAACAACCTTAGCGTTCATCTTCATGTATATCTTCAGTCGATATTACGTCTTACTTATTAGATTCTAACTCACCAGTTCAGCATTGGTATAGATAAGCCGGCCTTGTGCCCGGTTTAAGGCCGTTTTAGCTATACTCACGTCGGGATAATAAATTTAGTTGTTTTTTTTTAATTTTTTTTTAAACTTTTTGTCGGAATGGTGAAAAACTTATTTTATATTGACCAAAAAAATTTTAATAAAAAAATTACTTTCAGAACGCGAGAACTGTTTTGTTTCAGATACTTAAAATTTTTCAAACATTTTACAAAACCCAGAGAATGTTATAACACAGCTGACAAGTACTTAAGTATGCCATAGGTGCATTACTAGAAAGACACAAATAAATAAGCGATCCAACATCCCTGTTAAATTTAATTTTAGTTTCTTATTATTTTGCTAATAATAAATTAAATGTTTTATATAAAATTGCGAGTGCTTGGGATTCGCTTACAGATAATATCACATCTGTGTATTTAAATACAGACGGATTTAAGAGGGAAACCTATCTAGTGTTTAAAGTGCAGTTATAATATTGTGCAGTTATATATAACTAGTTGCATTGTCTGAAATTGATTTTGCAAAAATTGGAGGAAACTATTTTCGCGTTCTAGATGTAGTTTTAATTAAAGTTGGGAACTCAAACAAGGATTAATTCTTAAGTTAAAACCCGTTTTGGGTTCAAAATCCAAGGATAAAATCCCAGTTGTGGATTCATCTGCTGACGCATTTTGGAGGAAAACATTATGGTGTTCGAAGTGCAGTTATAAAATCCAAGATGCAAACTGTGAGCTGCAAAAATTGTAGGAAATCATTTTCTAGTGCTGGGTGTAGTTTAATCAAAGCTGGGGACTCGCACAAACATTCAATCATAAATTAAAAGCAGTTTTGACTTCCGAATGATATCTTAAAATTCCAGTTGAGAATTCATCTGCTAACACATTTTGAGCGGAGCCTAATTCTGGTTTTACACCAAATGCCGCAAAATTCCGAGCAAAACCATTTGCTTAACGATTGTTTAAGCTCAATTCTCTCAAGTCTCTTATGCAGAATTAATGTTAAATTTAAAACAGTCTTGTGTTTTGAACACAACTCAAAATTTAATTTGCGGAGTCATCTGTAGACGCAACTCAAGGGAAACCATTCTCGCGTTCCGGGTGCAGTTATATATTTCGAGTAGTAGACTCATTTGTTAACATGCCATTTGATGACGCATTTTCCTTTTTTTAAATAAGTGTATTGTAGTTGTTCCCTAAGATTGGAGTAAGGCATTTAGTCGAAGTTTCAATGATAATAACCCAAGATTTTTTTTAGATTCCAGTATGTTATATAACTACAGTTTTTAACCGACAAAATATAATAGAATTTAACCGATTTTATTTTAGTATACCTCATTTACACATCCGCAATCGTGTTTCACTTCGTCACTCGCGAATGTCGGTGAGTGATGAAGCGAAACACGAGTGACAAATATGACAATCGAATCCGGCGGAGCGAATGACCAGTGAATGACTCGCAATTCGTACAAATGAGTAAATGTGGTGAAATGAATCAGACAGTAAGTATAGACAGTAAAATACTAAGAATGAATAAGTAAGGGTTCAGTTTATTTTAAACAAATATTAAAAGCATTTATTATTACTCGCCTGAAATATCCATTCAAATTGAAAATATCTTCGGAGTGAAAATAAATGCCGCCGACGGGAATTGAACCCGCACCTTCTGATGTCCGGTCAGGTGCTCTGGACCACTGAGCTACGTCGGTATTCATTATGTACAAGTACTTCAATCGACAATTACTGCTATGCTATGCATAAAAACCTTTGTCTAATAAACATTACTTTATCATTAAAAAATTAAAATATTACAACATCTTTCAAAAAAAGTTGCCATCTATAACCATCTCAACCAAATTAAAATTATTTAAAAAAAAGTTTCTTTCATATTTTTTTACATCGTATTCGCCTATTAAGGTAAGATCAATATTCTATGAGCGTTTATATCGCCAACACACGTACAAAGTGTACCACAGTTCAATTAACTTTAGCTAAATATAAATTATTCCAGGTGCAATATCTTATTTAATTCGTATTGTAATCGTAGATTCGTAACATAACTACGTAGAGCTAAATGTTTGAAATCTCGTCCCATGTGACCACACAAATTTGTCACATATCGGCAGTTTGAATTTATAACAGTAGATGTCACAATTTCAAAAAGCAGCCCCTCTCACGCTTCTCATTACACATCTAAAAAACAAAAGAAACTCATAGGAGAAAACTAATACTGAACTGAGCTCTGATTTCATGAAATTTGAACAGCTTTTAGTTTGCCAATTCCTACACCAACGTAACTTTTTTCTGATGGCATCCTGATTTTCACCGTTAACTAATAAAATATCATTGAAATGACCAAAAAATAATCCTATGGAGCTTTCAAATATACATTTAACTATCAAGGCATGATGTCACTCTGGTTCTAAAATAGATACTTTAAATAAACATAATATTATAAAAAAGGTTCTTGGAGGAAGCCGAATATTCTTTCAAATTTTTGAACGGGGTCGTTATTAATACACCGGTGTCATTTCTTCAGGGTTGTGGGGATCGTCCTTTTTATGAAGGTTTTATTATTTTAGTGTAGTTTCATGCTCAGGGAAATGGGGTTAAGAGGTTAAACGTACCAATTTGTAGGCTCTCCGACGATTCCCAGTTCCGAGTGTTCTAGGCCAATATTTCCAATTTGTCCGATAGCGAATATTGGACGGTATCAGGGGAAGGGATTCGGCCTTGGCAATATAATGAACGGGATGTGAAGGTTTCACTAGAAATATATTATCATCGGGTACTTATCATTAGATATGCAGGTACTGCAATTGTTTTCTTCAAACATTTTTTTTTTTTTTTTTTTTTTTATTATTTTAATATACATCATATGGGTTACATTAATACATACATATTTTGCAAAATATAATATTAAGGTTCATAATTGGTCATGTATACCTTATCAGAAAAGAGGAGCTCTTGTGCCTGATAAGGGAGCCACGATTCTTACTTAGATTCATAATTCATTATGTGATATAATAGTAATAATATATATTATAATATATATATTTTTTTTTTGTTTTATATAAGTTTTTTTGGAAAAAAAGTTTGATTTTATTTATTTGTTCTTGTTGGTTCATAATACAACAACATCATTGCTTTACTTACAGCATTATTCCACAAACCTGTTTTAATGGATAAAAAGCAGGCTTATGGACCAATACTACTTTTCTGCATTCTTCAGCTTCTTGGCTTCGACATCTTTCAAATGTTTCGGATGTTCGTTTTCTCCTTTTATTCCCATGAATTAAACCACGCTCCGTGATTTTGAGCACTTTATATTATACTATATATGTATTCCACAAACCAATATCTTTAGAGGTTCCATGCTAACTCAACACAGTGACTATTCAACACACTTTTAAAAAGTGATACATAGTCATTAAAAACGATGAATTTTTTTTTAACCTAACCTAACCTACTTAACCCAGTTAATAAAGTTTTTGTTTCATCACTTTCCATGACTTTATATAACTTTTTAAAGATGTGATGAATTATCATTTTGATGATTTACCCGGTCACCATCTTTAGAATGCCGCCACAGGCTAATTTTAAAAACGAATAATTTGATGTCTTTTCTTCACACAGAGTTTTAACATAAAACAGTTTTTTAAGCTATTTTTTTCTTCATTAAACCCAAACTAAGAACCTATTTAAGAATCATAGGTTCATATTTTGGCTTAAATAAGAAATGAAAAAATAAACTTAAAACATTTGGGTCAATAACAATGGCCGCCAAGTAAATAATCCATTTTAATTTTAGCAAAATAACTATTACAATACGATATTATCCATTTCCAAAAATTGAAATACTTCTCATTATTATCTAACTACTTTAAAGTGGTTTTTTTTACTCTGAAAAGTGCATACTAAGGGTGTCTCTATTTACCAAAAGATGCATAATAACATTCCCAACATCATTCCTTCAATAACACAACATTAAGTTGAATGAAGCTAATTCAATAATGTAGTAAACATGTAGGGTGGCTATGTGTTGATTTGTGATTAGAATTGTGTAACGTATTTTGTTATTAATTTAGAATGAACAAAGGTAAAATGTAGAAAAAAAAAAATATATATATAAAGCGATTAATTTATGAAATGGCAAGGATAAAAAAAATTTATTAAGCCATTAATTAATTTAAAAAAAAAAACAAGGATCCCCAGATAACACAAATAATTTAACAATCGTTTTGAAAGCACATAAGGAATTAGATGACTTAATATGTTCTGGAAGGTTTTAAATATAAGGATAGGCCATTACGACATACATGGATTCCTACATAAGATCTGTTAAATCAAATTTATTTTTAGTTAAATTAAAGTTTAGACAATGCTTTTTATAATAAATTGTGTATTATTTTCATTACGAAGAGGTCTTAGCATCATTTAGGTGGAATTGAGTTATCAGTTTTCACGTTTAGGCAAATTTGATATCTTGTATCAGGGATGGTGATCCATTGATACGCGTATAACTCAGTGAAATAATTTGAATAAAATTTAATGAAGTTGATCTATGCGATAGTAAAATTCGGTAGTACACAATTGATAGTATGAATAAGATCTCTCTTTTTATCATTCGTTCTGCTCACGAGCTGAATGTCGGAAACCTTTTGTCGGGTTCTCCTGCGAGTGGTGAATTTCTCTACATCTTTGTCGAACAGCGTCAATTGCGCATGTGTTCAAGCAGGGTGCAATAGTAAGCATCAGCTTAGTCTTCTTACTGACGCATTGTAGGACACTTGCCGAAAAACACCGGAAGGCAGATGTTTGTGATAAGACACCTGTCCTCAAATGCCTTTTCTCGCAGGACACGTTTGTTGTGAAGTCGATGATCATTAATACAAAATTACCTTCTTTGGGTACGACACTATCAAGTATAGAAGTGTTTTCGTTATGATGCAAATAGACAGTCTACATGCTGCTGCAATACAAAACTTCACTTCCCAGTCCGTTGTGTCGTATTGCGTTCCTGATAAAAGACATATGTTTGTAGGTTGGGTCGTATCACATCTCCTCTAAAACGACGTCAATAGACGTTCTGTCATATCATATCTCCCCTAAAATGATGTCAATAGACGTTGTGTCATATCACATCCCCCCTAAAACGTAGTCAATAGAGGTTGTATTATATCACATCTCCCCTAAAACGACGTTAATAGATCTTCTGTCATATCACATCTCCCGTAAAACGACGTTAATCGATCTTCTGTCATATCACATCTCCCCTAAAACGACGTTAATAGATCTTCTGTCATATCACATCTCCCCTAAAACGACGTCAATAGAAACTGTGTCATATCACATCTCCTCTAAAAAGACGTCTATAGACGTTGTTTTATCACATCTCCTCTAAAACGACGTCAACGGGCGTTGCGTCATATCCAGTGTGAGCCCTATGCATGCGCAATTAGAACACTCTGCTCCAGGTGCCGAATTGCCAAGGCGTCGAAAATACCTAACAGTCCGAACACATTGCCCTTAAGATTATTTTTTTTAAAACGGCGCTACCCAAAAACACAAATCATCCAAAAATTGTTTACAACAGTGATCATCTACCCAGACGGGTTTTGACAAGGGGCGCCAACATTTTACTCGCGCCAGGCGCCGTTTGGATCACGTCTCCTCTAAAACTACGTCCATAAACATTGTGTCAAATCACACCTTCTCTAAAATGATGTCAACAGACGCTGTGCCCGTGAACGTGTTAATAAATTTATAGCCAGGCTCGAACTTCAAGATTTTATTATTTTTTTACCAAACATGAATCAGGAGGGCTATCTTGTATCCTAATACCTTATTGTTACTTGATATTTTGGTGCCAACGACATGCGGTTTAAAAAAATACACTTGATTCATTTGAAAAGACGGTTTTGCCATCCTTATCGAAATCAAACAAAATGCATTAGAGCTCATATTAAATGACATATCACTATCATTTAAGTCCACAGATTAAATTTGATTGAATCTGCATGGCAACTAAAGGACTGCTACTAGCAAAACACATGTAGAAATATATTTTTTAAATCTAGCACGGAATCAATACATTTGTTCTGACATAACATATAGACTGATACAACATATAAAATCTCATTCAATCTTTATCTCTTGAGTGGAACGTCATAAATTCAAATCCGTGAATGGCTAAAAAATAAATTTCACATAAAAAATCACGCTTTTATGAAAAATGTTTTATCAAAGATCAAAAACATCAAAAGTAAAGATCAAACTGTCGATTAAACGAACAATCCTTTGAGAGAGGTAGAGTTTAAAGGCTTTTTTATTTACTTTATACATTATTTTACACCTTGTGAATGTCAGAACCAAACCATAGCGCACCCACACCCCTCGATCCACAAGAGTTGTTTATTTTTACCTAATTTTAGAATGTTCGTGAAGTCGAGGGCGGGCATTTGGACTTAAATTTAATCCTATAAATAGCTGGCTCTTCTGTTCTGCCTCGTTCGAAATTCAGCAGAAAAAAATCTCATTGAACAATGCAAAATTTAAAAAAAAAACATTTTTTTAGTAAAACGTATATTTCGAGCTGAACATAGTTGCGTTGATCTAGAAATTCCACATGCAAAATTTAAAAAATTACACATTACCCTTTTTTGTTACGGTCGCAATACAGGGTGTCCCGGGTAAAGTGTGCTAAATTCGAGAGGTGATTCCACATGACGGTAGAAGTAAAAAAGATGAATATAATAACGTTTTTCCAAATTACTTTTTTCTCATACTAAAATATTTTTCTTTTATACCTAAAAATTACCTTAAGAAGTAGGAAAAAAAAGTTTTTTTACTTCTAAAATCATGTAGTACACCCCGTAGTTAGCACACTTTACACCCACACCCTGTATATCCGTCTGTTTTACTGCATTTGTAAATGAAACATTATCACAAATTGCATAATATATTCCAATCAGGTGCAATGTGCGATTTATATTAGGTAGATACCTAGCTTCTGATATTTATGTACATATGTCAAATCAAATCACAGAATAATAATAATAGCGACTTATTTAGTGATAAGTACCCATATAGGTACTTACTACTCAAATCAGTAAAAAGATTGCAATCCTACTTACCTCAGTAATCCAGAAATTTAGATTATAAAAGATTGGAAGAATCATTTCACTTTTTTTAAATGAATTCCGCTCAAGAGTGCCAACTGTCTGGAGTTAGTGAGACTATGGCATGCCCAATAGGGTTATTTTGTGATGCTGATGGTTGTGTGGAGGGCGAATAGATGGGGAAGAGGAAGATGGGAGAGTACCTCGCTATATGGTCACCAAACACGGCAAACGTCATTTCAAGCATCGTTTCAATTACGAATAATTGTGTTACGCCAGGGCGATACTGAGAGTATATTCCACTCTGGAACATGCCGCAAGTATACTATATATTTTATCGTAAGAACTACTTTGTGATTAGACATTTTATATTTAAATAAAATGCTTTGTTTAATAACCACGGTTTTTTATTAATTTTCACATCTCAAAATTAATAGTAGTTTTTAATTAACATCCTGAAGAAGTTTGACTGAAGCGAAACCTGTAGATGTGAAAATTAATAAAAAACCGTGGTTATTAAACAAAATATTTTATTTAAATATACTATGTATTATTTTAAACAAAAAAATTGTGAAATGTCACAAATTAATCAAATAAAATTTATTTGCGCACGCTGGGAATTGAACCTGCGACCTTCGGCTATATAAAATATGTAGGTATTTGATTTAAGCCCAGTTTTGCCCGACTAAAATAATTGTTGATTGAATTTTATAAAAACAGTTTCTAAACTAACTGGGCTTAGCCAGAGTTCAAAAAAAAATATTTGTATTTTTGATAAATTTGGTGTAAAAACGAGTATATACGAAATCTTTTATTTCTTACAACTAAATCAAATATTTTACCTCGTCAACTCGTGATTTAAGCACTAAACATATATAACGCATCAATCATTAATTATTAAATATATAATCAGATATCGCCAAGAAGAGCAACAAATTGCCGAATAGTTTTGTTCGACTTATTTCCATTTAATTATTGTACTAATTTTAATCTACTGTTTTTCCCATCTGACATTGTAAACATTTTTTATGTTGTTTTGGCTCATTTACATAAATAAATTTATAAAAGCCCTGTCAAAATCAAAATTAAGGTATTACAACTTGAAAATGACAATGTTACCGAAAATACCTTACCTTAGGGCTTGAGTTTTTACTGCTTTCACGTCAAAACACTGTTGATAAACCTTTAACAAAATTATATTAGATATACAGGGTGTCCGAAGAAAATTGCTCTAACATCGGGGGGTGATTCTACAACTTTTTTCGAAATTCCAACTTTTTAATGTAGTTTTTAGGTATAAAGGTTGAATTGTTTGTATGGGAAAATAAATATTCTTTTAAGGAAAAATATTTTTTTTTAGGAAAATAAACATCGGAATTTCGAATAAAGTTAATTATCTTTCTGATATCTACCATCATGTAGAATCACCTTCCTAAGTTAGCGTTCTTTACCCCCGGACACCCTGTATATTCCCAGATATGCTTAAAACATATGTTTTTCAAATTACAAAATCAGTCATTAACTACATCAATCATGTTAATCTATTATTTCTAAATATGAACATTTCTGATAAAAAGCGATAACATCAATTATTCAGCTGACGATTCAAGGTAACAAATAAATAATAATAATAGTAGGTTACATATGTATTATAAGAATATATTATATTTATATATTTTTTTGCATTTCATAGTTATCCAGTAATGTTGACCTCACTGGGTGGCTTACCCGTGCTGAGGCCTTCATTATATAATATAAAAAAATAATATACATAATGCATTTAAAGAGAAATATATATATATATAAAATTTTGTGTATTTTATATTGGTTTTGTGTGTTACGTGTAGGTTTTATTGTTTTATGTTATGAAATTTTGGTAATGTTGTCGTTTTTGTTCTTTAATCCAATTTCGTTTCTGAATTTATTTTTGTGTTCCTCAATTTTATTTTCAAGTGTGGAATGCTTTTATATCATGGTATTGATAGTGTCTTTGTCCAAAGCTATATTATATTGAGTTTGATGTAAACCTAGTTTCGTATACGATATACTGTATCGCTGGAGTAGGGCCGTTGTAGTAATTGAGTGAGAATAATAACAGATTCATCAAGTCGGAGAGCTACTGAGAAAGAATTTGTTCGCTAATGTGGAGGACCATAAGAATAACGTCAGCAGTACATAAATATTAAGTCATAACGTAATATAAATATGTTTAGTACCCGGCTCAGCCCCGTCCAAAACAATTCAGTATTCTTCTAATATTCTCGGGGGTGCTTTCGTGCGCCATTCAGGCACCGCGGAGTATGGACCGGGTATAAATGAGAAAGGCGCTATTACAGTGTATTTGTGGCCGCTTTCGAAATGGGAACGTGTAACGTAGTATCAGCTCTTACTTTTGTTCCGCCCGGCGTAATGGTCGGCTTACGTTTTACGCCTTCCGCCCTAAAGAGATCTCTACGGGGTCGTCTAGTTGCCGGGTCGTTTGTTGCCTCGTGTTGCTGCTTGATGCTTGAGGCTGGACACCCGAATGCCAATTTAAATAGCGTATTAGTGAAGGTAGATACTACGATGCGTCCAGCGATACGGTAGGTCCTACGATACTGTAGGTCTAATGATTTGAACATAGTTATAATTTTTTTAGTCCTCTTCACATTTTGAAAATGATTTCGCCAAAAGTTTATAGTAAATCGTTACCTGAAATGGTTTGGAACCTGAGTATCGGCTCGTAATTTCAAAATTACAAACGGACATTCCCGAAAAGGACATATTAAGGCAAGGTACCACGAAGTAATGCAAAATCATGTGTATTTGGTTTGAACATTATATCGCTTATAAATGGCATATAAAAACTGTTTTTTGTTCAATATCTCCTCCTTATGAATCCGTTTTCGATTATAGTTTTATTATACAACTAGCTGACGTATACCCGGCTTTGCTCGGGGACTTGTGAATGGTTTGGCGTAAAGTTTTGAGCTTGTTATGATCTCATATGTTTTAGCCAGCGTTAGCAATGTAAGTGACCGAAAATATGATTTGCGACTTGATTACAAAACATCGACTTATTTCTACTTTCTATAAATATAATATGCATGAATTATACAGGGTTTTCCAATAAGAGGTGTTATTTTGAATAGCCCGCTATTTCGGTAGATATTACTTATAAAGCTATCATTTTCCAACATTTGACAAGTAGAAACTACGCCATTAATAAAAATGGAACGATACACGCTTCAACAACGCATTGAAATTATTAAAATTCACTTGAGTGAATCAAATGCAAATCATCTTGAGTGATGAGGCCCATTTCCACCTCGGTGGCTTCGTCAACAAGCAAAATTGTCGCATCTGGGGCTCGGAAAACCCAAGAGTTATTGTTGAAAAGCCTCTCTATCCTCAACGTATGACTGTTTGGTGCGGTTTATGGTCCAGCGGAGTCATTGGACCTTACTTTTTCGAAAATAAGGCTAGAGCAACAGTTACGGTGAATGGATTGCGTTATCGAGAGATGATTAATGATTTTTCATGGCCGAAATTGGATGATATTGATCTGGACAACGTTTGCTTTCAACGAGACGGCGCTACGTGCCACACAAGCAACGAAACCATTGATCTTTTACGATTGAATATCAAAATAACACCTCTTATTGGAAAACCCTGTATATATAAACCTATCGGAAGAAATTCTAAATGATAGTCAAAACCTCGTCAAAATCTGTTGCGTGGTTTAGAAAAACTAAGCGCACCAGAGAGAGATGTGGGAAATTAAGTTCTTAAGAAAATTATTGTTTAACATTTTAACATTTTTGCCTGAACTTCGCAAAATAAAATAACAGCCTTTTTGGCGATGTTTTTTTCTTGCCTAAATAAAGTGTTAAGCGTTTTATCGTCATCTACATAAGGAGTGTTATTATGACGTGCCCGATTCTAAATGTTACACGGTGTGGTGCATTGCCTTAAGGCGAAGCTTAATGCTAAATCCCTTTTTTGATTAATCTTTATAACGAATGTATATTACGAATACCAAAAAATATGCTTTAGATAAATTGAAGGTTTTCCGATCGTTTTTTTGATTAGATACAAATAAAATAATAAATTACTCAATAAAAAATATAATTATAAACTATACTAAAAAAATTTTTTTTTCAATAGAAATTTATGAACTTGTAAAGGAAACATATTTTTTTAAATACAGTATTTTAGAAAGATTATATGTGACAGTTTCACTTGATTAACTTTTTTGCTTTCTTATAAAATTATTTACAATATAAATAATAACCAGTTTTGTGCTTGAAATCGAACGATTCTACACACCGTTTGTCAAGCGATTTTAATGCCTATTACCTACAATATAAGGTATACCAAGAATATACACATTTTTGGCTTGTAGCTTTCTCTTAAGAGGAATATACAAGCCAAAAATTTGTCCATTCTTAGTGTGTCTTGTATCGCCACGAATTTAGGTAATACACATAAAATATGCTTGGCAAGCGAAGTCCAGAAATGGTCGATTTACTCGTAATAGCAAAAGTGGTTTAATTTATTTTTGAATAATTTTATGAGAAAGAAAAAAGCAAATAAAAGGAAACTGTTATGGCAGCAATGTGTGGAGTCACCAGTGTGGCGGTGATGTGTGTATTTATGTAATTTACGGTGGCTGCCTGTACCGTAAATCAGTGTTCAAAGGAGTTTGGATGATTGAAAAATAAAGGTCTGCGGTCTTGGTTGAATTTATTCGGATAATGAATTTACAATTTATACGAACGCGGAGACGGTGGTAGTGGAGAGTGGTGGTCTGGTCGAAAGTTGGAACTAGAATGAACAAAGGCTTCTCTTCCCGCTCCCGCCTAGCTCATCCGGGGCGTCAGGCGGCGGATTAATTTTAAAAGTGTTACCACATGTGGGATAGGATAAAATAGTCCCACACTGTCATAAATTATTGCAATAAATTTGTATTTTTTTTTAAATGTTTCTCAAGAAAAAATTTGATCTTATATTTTTATTAAAAAATTATCAGTTGGATAGTTCTGGTATATTAATGTTGATTCTCTTTCATGTTCCTACCATCAGATGAAGGTTGCCAGGTGTGTAATATTGTGACAATTATACTACGGTTTCAGGCTACAATTCAGTTACAAATAGATCACACACTTTAGTAAATGTTTTGCTAATGTAGCTGATGTTTTTAATATTAAAAAATATATAATTGAAGCATAAAGCTGCACCTACTTACTAAACAGTTAAACACTTTAGCAGTGCGTATTTTAACTAAGCCACTGCATAACAGGTTTTTTGTTTATCGTTTTCTTTTACATTTATTTTGTACTGATATGTTTTCTTTCATTTTGTTTACTTTTAAAAGAAATCAATCTTATTTTTTTTATTTACTCATATAGTACTCATAGGTCTGTGAAAATATTTTCAGATCCTGACCAACAATTATCCACCACAAGACTAACCGTCTGATACATAACTAATTTATTATTGCATCAGAAAAACTCTGATTAGTCGATAAAATTATCTGTGATTTTGATGACACCTGATTTATCCAAACATTTTTTATCTCAAGATAATGTAACTCGAAAGTATATTATTTGGATTGTGTCGATTTTCAACGTAATTCTATTATTAATTATAAAATAGGATATAAAAATCTTTTATTTATTTATTTATATATAATTTGTATATTTATTTATAACAATTACAGGTAATAAAGCCTAAGACGTTATAATTGTATCATTTATGCAGTGTATATGCAATGCCAAAAATCTTGCAAATGCGCTATAGGACACAAAAAATAAATCTAATTTTTTATCTACCGCATTCAAAAAGCACGTAGCTCTCCCTACAGGTGAGTTCATTAATAAATTAGTGCGGCTTGCTCTACTATATAGAAGATTGTGATGACGTCCTCGAGAGTGAGACTCTGGTACAAAAAAATTTAATTGGGCCAGTATCTCATTATTAGAAAAGTGACCGTTTATTAGTTGGAAAAAATATTTAAGCAAAGCAATACCTCTACGTGTATCTAGGGAGTGGTAATTGGTCATGCCTAATATATAAATCGATGGGTAAAGCCAAGGGTAACGTCCATAGAGCCGCGAGAATAAAAACCTTAAAAAATTTTTATGGACTCTTTCAATGCGTAAAGTGTATGTTAATTCATGTGGAGCCCAGATGATAGAGTTTGATTCAAGTACACTTAGGACTAGTGTGTTATATAATAACGTCAGTGTTTTTGTGTTACGAAACGGATATGAGTTTCTAATTACGAAGCCGAGAAGCCTGTATCCTCTGCTTATTAAATCATCGATGTGTTGGTGAAAAGTTAGTTTGCTGTCGTAAATAACTCCTAGATCTTTGATTTGGTTTAGGTGTTGGAGAATAATTTCGTTGATTGTATATTCAAATACATGCGGTTTCTTTGATCTTGTATACGAGACGATATTGCACTTGGGTGTACTGAAGTTCAAGCCATTTATTTTGGCCCAGTTTGAGACGCAGTCAATGTCACGTTGAAGGAGAATACAGTCAAGATGGTTTTTTATTGAGCGATATAGTTTCAAGTCATCTGCAAATAGTAAATACAGCGAATGTGTGATGACTGAACCAATATCGTTGATAAAAATCAGAAACAGAAGTGGTCCAAGGATAGACCCCTGAGGAACTCCAGAAAAAACTATGAATTCCGATGAACTGGAACCCTTATAATAAACAAACTGTCTACGATTTACAAAAAAACAGAGAAGTCTTTTGGAAAAACCAAATGAAGCTAGCTTATTTAGAAGAATGTCGATGTCAACCTTGTCGAATGCTTTTTCCAGGTCGAAATAAGCAACATCCACCTGTCCCCGATTGTCGAGAGTTTGTGATAAGAAATCTGAGATGCATAAGAGGTTTGATGTTACTGACATCTGGGGTCTAAAACCATATTGACGGTCATCAAGAATTGGATTAACGTGATTAAGTATATATTTATGTAGAATTTTCTCGAATATTTTCATGATGGAACATAGAACGGCAACTGGTCGATAATTCCGGATATCGCGTTTGTCACCCTTCTTGTAGATAGGGGTTATTTTAGTTAATCTCCAGATGTCTGGGAGAATCCCGTTTTTTAGGCATACATTGAAGAGATGACATAATGGTGGTATTAAAAGGTCGGAACAACCCTTTAGTATAAATGTTGGAATATTGTCAGGACCGATGGAGTGAGGTTTCTTTAAATTTGAGAGTGCCTCCTTAACATCTTTTTCTGAAATACTGACCAGGTCGAATGAGGGCCCAATCTGTACAGTGTGAAGGGTAGAGTCAATATTGAGAGTTGGTTGGACATTTTTATAAACAGATGAAAAAAAGGTCGCAAAACTATTAGCGATTTTATCATCAGTAGTCAATTCTTCTCCGTCAAGAATCATAGACTTAAATGAGTTGTTGGATTTTTTTAGATCCTTAATGTACTTCCAAAACTGTTTGGGATCGATAGACAATTTTTCTTCCATTGAATTTAAATGATTTTTAAAAGCTTTACTGATTTCACGTTTTACGATGGAGCGATAGGCTGAAAAACTAGCATAGTCCAAGTTGTGACGAGTTTTTTTCCATTGCTTATGAAAAATATGTTTAATTTTAATATTTGAAATAATACTATTGGTGTACCATTTAGGATATACTCTGTGTGCCGTAGTGCGAGGTGTGGAAATGGGTATACACTTGTCGAATATATTGTAAATTGAATTGTAAAAATTTGTACATAATGCATTTATGTCTGTTGAACTTTGGCAGACCGGTTGCCATGAGCATTTAGAAAGCAATTCATATAATAAGTGGAAATAAGGGTAAAAGGGCTGTAATTTCGATTTTTTATGATTTACAACATCTCAATTTGGGAGGCGAGCATGGGTACCGTCGCCCCGTGAACCAGTCATTGCGTAACCAACTCTGCCACAGGTCACCAGACATCCCAAGTGGCCCTTGACCCCTCCAGCCGGACACTCACGACCCATTGCCTTGCACCACAGTGGGAGATGTAATAATACGTTCGTCACTCCTGGATACACTGATCCAGACACCAACCCACCCCTCATATCCTTTTCCTTCCATGACATAGGCCGTGTAAATTATTATCCTCAGGACCTCCTGTGTGGAAAAAATATCATGTTTGTTCCAAGATTTTCTAATACTGATACGTGAATTTGGCTGTTAACTGTATTTTGTCACTAATAATAATCCACATCTCAAAACAAAAATTGCTTATGTTGAATGAGTTATCTTTGAAAATGTAATGTGAGGGGGAAAATCTTGAGAAAATAACCTTCACCCCAGTCATATTGTTATCCCATGAATTATAAAGACACGACCTAAATAGAACAAGCTCGGTGGTTATATATCGGAGATGAAAGAGTTTCACAATGTTATTACGAAATTCTATAACATTGTGAAACTCTATCATCTCCGATATATAACAAGCCCTGTGGTTATATATCGGAGATGAAAGAGTTTCACAATGTTATTACGAAACTCTATAGAATTATGAAACTCTATCATCTCCGATATATAACAAGCCCTGTTGTTATATATCGGAGATGGTAGAGTTTCACAATGTTATTTCGGACCCGAAGAAGATAATATGGGATATTATTATTTGGAAATAACATCTATAATTCACATTTCCCGCCAATGAAAGTGAACCCTAAATAATGACAGAGTCGGCACGTTTCCACCATTTACAAGGAACGTATGATCAAAGATGCTAACCTAAACTCTATCATCTCCGATATATAACAAGCCCTGTGGTTATATAACGGAGATGAAAGAGTTTCACAATGTTATTACGAAACTCTATAACATTGTGAAACTCCATCATCTCCGATGTATATCAAGCCTTGTGGTTATATATCGGAGATGGTAGAGTTTTACAATGTTATTTCGGACACGAAGAAGATAATTTGGGATTTTATTATTTGGAAATAACATCTGTAATTCACATTTCCCGCCAATGAAATTGAACCCTTCATGATGACATAGTCGGCACGTTTCCACCATTTACAAGGAACGTATGATCAAAGATGCTAACCGTAGTAGATACTTTATCTATCATTTTCCTTACGATAGCTGTAAAACTATTCTATTGCCTTTTTAAAGATATAAACCTCTAAAGATATAAACCGGTTAAAAAAAAACTGACTACATTATTAGTTGACGGCATTATAGATTGAAGAGGATCTTAATTTTCTAACTAATTTTAGATTAGAAATTCGCATTGGAAATAAAATATTATTATTTATGAACCTGCATGTCTAACTTTTCACTTAACTTCACTTTGCAACTTTTCACTTTAAACTTTTAACTACACTTTGAAAATTGTCATTTTATAACTTCACTTAAAAAAAATATTTCTTAACTTTACACAATTATAATACATGTCTAACTTTTAAGTTTTGTTCACTCTGTAACCTTTCACTTTAAAACTTCACTTCGTAACTTTTCACTTTAATCTTTAAATCTCTGAAAATTATTCACTTTAAAATTTTCTTTTTATAACTTTAGACAATAATATGCGCAAATAGTTGTTGTATATATTAATTCTATTTAAGCCATTTGTACATCGAAGTTTACAACTATCTAATTTATTATTAATTACATACATACATTTTAACGTTTTTTTTATTTATTTTACATATTTTTTTAAAATGTGGTTTCTACAATCTAGTTTGAATCTATCGATTGGTGCAGACTTCATGGTTTCTGACAGCAATAATAATTCTCCTTTCCTAAACACAAGCATTTTTTTATAAGGAATGTGTATTATAATATAAATAAATATTATTAAATTTGTGGAGAAAAAAATAAAAAATCTGGAGTAAAATTATACAGAACCCATGAAGAAGAATAGTATTATGCTAACCTTTTTATTATTATTAGTTATGTTGTTATGGCCTTCTGGTAACTATATTCCATGCAGTTGAACACATCTACAATTTCTGCGAAAGTATTGCCAACTGCATGCAATTTAGGTACAATCGAGTATCTAAATTACTCAGTCCTGATATTGTTGTTGCAATTAAAAATAATTTTCGATTGAGTAGTTCAAGTTGATATGTTGAAGGTGATTAGAATATTATTAATATATCACCGGGACAGCACTGTAACTACTGAGCTTCTGACACCTGTGACCTCCTTAAAATTCTCTCCACAATTTTTCAAAGAGGAAATACTATTGTTGTCCGACCGACAATTTCAAAAAAAAAAACCACAACAATCTTGACTTTTTTCCAACATAAATAAATTAATAACAGCACACCCGTATACTGTTGCTTTATAAATAATAAAGGTGATCCCGTTTCGCTTCTCCGCTATTTCTGTCAGCTTCCCGACTCCAAGAAGGCTAAAGGCTGAAAGTAACGACTGCCTCATAAAATCAACTTCCGAACGCATCGCGTCTTTTGTTGCCCAAGTACTGGCAGGGGCAAGGGTCTCTATCTGGGAATAAAAAGTTTTTTACGGCCTCGAATGAGGATGCCTTATTTATCGAAGCTTGATTACTTCTCACCCATTGCTGGGCGTTTCTTTGTCAGTCTGCAACAGAACCTCATAGGTTCGTAAGGAGACGTCTTGCTAACATACTTTAACCCTTTAGGTCTCTGGCATATTGACCGTTATATTCCTTAAAGACACTGTCAGAAAGTCGGAGAATTTCGGCTTCGCTATAACATCCAAATAAATGGAATATTTCTGAACACATCCGAAATCATATCGAAAGTTTTTGAAATGTGATAAAAATACGTTTTTGAATTTTATAATTAGAAATTGGTTTTGGAATTGTTAAAATTTTGAAATCAAACATTTTACGTTCACCTTACGTTTAAACTGAACTAAAATTACTGATAACGATTAAAACACGTATTTTACTAGACAGATATATTATAAACATTACTGAAAACGTTTGAAAATAATTAGTAAAAAATCACATAAATTCTTATTTTTTTCTAAAATTCCAGTCAGAACCTTTGGTTTCATAAAGGTATACATTTAAATTATTCTGTGGTTAACTATGGATTTGAATATAAAGCGGGATATTTTCTCTTTCTAACACCGTATAGTTCATATTTGTTATCATGACGGTAAGGGAGATACAACGATTTCTATGAGAGCATAAGAGCTATTTCGAAAAGGGAACAAATTGACTCTACGGAAAATAGCTATATATTCGCAAAACCGAACCAATTAGCCTGAGAGGTTAAATGAAAGTTTGTTTGTTTCCTGAGCTAATTTGGAGTAAAAATATAGATGGAATTTTGACCTCCGCTGACTTTTTTTCACTAAAAAACATAAGAAATAGTAGGTATTGGACAGTTTAAGATGAGATCGGGGTTTGGGCGGACCAATGTGGGAAAGAACTTTTTGCTTATTTGTAAATACGAAAATAAACGAGGTCTTCCACTCCTTAAATAAAGCGATGATATCGATGTTCATCGTTTTCGCCAATTTCGCGCTGAATTTAAAATTATCGGTAGCTTTTAAATGAACGGAGACAGATTTGCGAACAGACCATTAGAGGAGTGCTAGCATAGGAGACATGAACGGGTAAAACACGTAGGTTACCTACTGAATCAATTATTACTTCAGACGGAGAAAACCTCTGAATTTGCATAAAACAATGATTCTGGAAATAAGATGAAAACTGTGTAGCGTTTTATTATCTCTGCCTGACTTTGAAAGGAAACCACATAAGGAGAAGTTATCTAGCTTCTTAGAAAAATAGCAATAATCAAACATACAAATTTCGGTTGTCGGTGCATGGGTGCATGCGTGGTTTGAAATTGTATTCCCGCGTAATGCGTAAAATGATTAAACTTCAATGATTTTTTTTTTCCTTCGCTGCTCATCTCACTAGTGAATTCCTGTGACGAGATGAGCAGCTTTATAATTATATTCAATCAAATAAATCACAAAACACATACACAGATGGATCACATCGATGATAGAAGCCACGACATGGGCAATCCAAAATCACCACTCTCAGCTAGTATGGATTTTTTTACCATTTTCTTGAATAGATTCAACGAATCTATAGTTTTTATATTTTCACCGATCATATTATAAAGCAACTATTATTGCGCACTTGTTGTGAACTTTTGACAGTATCAATTTTGTTGAAAAATGTACAGAGAGCCTGTATTATGTACAACTGCCTTATCGACCTAATTTTACTTTCAATATATAATAACTGTGACGAATACAAAAAACTTTTCTTATTCATTATTTTTTTTAATTAATTCTTGTGCAATATTTAAAGGCTCCATATAAATCCATGCCAAGCGATAATTAACTTTATAACAAATAATTATCTATTTGAAATGTTTATTTGTTTTGTTTGAATTTTTGACCTATTAACCTGACAGGTCAATTCAGATAAATACACTTGAGAGTTTAAGCTTGGAGCAGGGACGACTTTTCACGCAGAGGACACTAAAATAACACTGAATATTGCATGATTCACAGTTGCTATTTTATCTTCCATTACTCTTGATCTTATTACATTTATTACACCTCTCTAATTTTTCACGAAAATAAATGTATCGTTCATTAATTATATTGAATTGGCAATATTTGTTTTCGAAAGGTAGTGAGATTATAAATCATATAATTATATTGTCCCGTGATTTTTCACGGGTCTGCGCTAGTTCAATGAATAATTTGTGAGAGGCTTAAAAAACTGGTTCCGGAATTCGGGAGCTGAAAGTCAAATAAATTCGGTTTTATTAATATTTTAAAATAACCTTGTACCTTGTACCGGCCCATGCGGGATGTGGTCGGAAAATTAAAGAGGCCACGATTCTGCACTTAAATCTATAAAAGTTTACCAGCTTTTACAAAACATACCAAATATGCCAGAGTAAACTGCGAGGGCACTAGGAATGGTATCATTTCCTCGAGTTTTTCCCTTAAAATATCCATACCTACTCTTTGTTCCGCTCCAATGGCGTAATGAACCGTAAAGTTTGTGTTTATGAGGCCATTCTGCAATATAAAGTTTGAATGGGAAGTAGGCAAGTGGATCTCTGTCTCTCTCTATCTCTCTTTATCTTTCTCTGCCTCTCTTTGTTTCTCTCTGTCTCTCTCTCTACATAAGTTATTGAGGCATCAGACAACTTAAAACTACTTTTTCGTGAGCAGACGTTTTTCTTCGATGAACGGTTTTGGAGTATTAACCGACAGTTGTAGTAAAGTTGAAAGTTTTTATATGAAATTTTACGGTCCATAAATAATATAATATAATAATGAAATGGTTATAACATGGGGATGCTATCAGATATATGGTCAGACTGGGAACTGGATTTGAACCATCGTATAGATACACTAATGACTTTATGGTTTTCAGACGGTCACTGAGGATGAAATCTATTTTTATGTGGCACGACAGCTCCAATACCCCCAAAGCCTGTGGAACTACGACACTCCAAACATTGATAAAAACTATAAGCGGGATAGAAATAAAGAAGAAAAAGAAAGAGGGGAGTCAGGTAAGCTGTTAAAATACCTCACTATTCATATATAATTACTTAACACAGTTAATCAAGCAACATATCTAATTAATTAACACAGTTAATCAACATTTCTGAACAACGGGTAAGGGCGATACTGGCTTTAATGGGTTATTTTTCATTGTAAAAGATAACCCTTTACAAAAAACTGTATATTTTTTATTTTAATGTGGCTACAATAAGATATTCATGACATTTTAATAGACACCCGCTTGGGTGTCTATTAAATTAGTATCCAAGAACCATATCACCAAATACTATATATATTGTAGAATATTTATAATACCTCCAACCATTCTCCAACTTCTGACAATTCCCATACATAACAGTATGCTACACTAGCGCCTTCTAGCGGCACGAATTGTGAGTCTTGGTTAACTTTCATACATTTGAATGGATATTATGCATGATTATGACATGCTACACATGCTACGGCCAGAGTTTCCATCCGATACCAGTAAAGTTGCCAATATTGATTGCTACTGCTATTACGAACATAAAATTATGACAGAAAAGGTTTTTATCAACATTATTAGTAATTTCTCAATGCTTCATAGCACGACCGCAAATTGTGCTCTTGACATATGACAGTAGACGTGAACTAAAATATTATTAGTTTATGTAAACGATATTTTTTTTCAACCTTTACATGGTCAAATTACGTCATACGCCGATGATACAGTATTAATAATAAGTGATAAGACTTGGGAAAAAGTAGAATTAAAGGCCACAGAAGACATCAACACGCTCAAGAATTTTTTCGACACTAATTTACTATCACTTAATAATGAAAAGACATTTGTAATTCCATTTGCACTTCATACAAATGATACTCCTAAAAATTTTAACATTTTCATACATAATAATACTAAAATTCACAGCCAAAACTATTGCAAATCAAACTGTACAGTACTAAGAACAACAAATAAAATTAAATATCTAGGAGTAATTATTGATAAAAATCTGAAATGGAAGGAACAAATATGTCAAGTAGTAAACAAAATTAGAAAATTAATATATATATTTTTAAGAATTAGAAACTTTCTGTCGATAAAAAATCTATATTTAATTTACTATGCCTTAGTTCAATCCACTTTACAATACGCTATTATTAGTTGGGGATCCGCGTATAAATGTAACCTTCTTCCAATTGAAATTATATAAAGAACAGTTATTAAAATTATATTAAAAAAATCCTTTGACTACCCAACAGAACGCCTGTTTGAAGAATTTCAAGTACCTACATTTAAAGACCTATACACGGTGTCCGGAAACTCGTAGTACAAGCGGGAAACTAGAGAATCTACACCACATGGGGAACCCAAATAAACATAAAGTTTTTTGATTTGAGCATTTTCACAAAAAAAAAAAAAAACCAAAAAAAAATATTTTTCGGCTATTTTAGGGTTAAAGTTTTTTCTGGTGTTTAGGGTTGAACAACAGATGTTTTAACCCTGCAGAGCAGAAATATTTTATGATTACACCGGATTAAATGAAGGTTGATTTCAAAATAATGCTTCAAATCCGAGTTTCTTCATTTGTTTAACTTTCAAATAGTTTTAATTAGTTGGGTTCTTTGATCTTCAGTAATAATTTATAAGAATTTGATTAAAAAAAATTTTAAAAAATCAACTTCTAACTCGATTTACTCGATAACGAAAGCTCAAATCAAAAAAATATATACTACAAAATCGACTCCAAATGCGATGTAGATTCACCAGTTTCCCGCTTGTACTACGAGTTTCCGGACACCCTGTATATTAAAAACTCAATCCAAATTATAAAAGAAAAAGATAAATATCAATTTTTAAATGAAAACAGAACGCGACTTAGACATGTTTTTCTATGCCCAAAACTAAATACGTCTTTTGCACAACATCATTATACTTACCAGGGAAGAACTTTTTTCAATCGTCTACCAGAAGAAATCAGAAGCATTAATGATAAAACCCGAATACTGCTCTCTGTCAAGAGACACTTTTAAAATATTCTGAAAAAAAAACTACTGTCACTTAATTAATCTCACAAATATCCTTAGTTTTCCATAACTTCCTTTCTTTTATTAAATTTATTATATTAATATATTATCCTTCACTACTATCAAAAAAATACTACAGCAAACATACATTTATGTACAATGAATTATTTAAGTACTAACTAACAACAACATTTATGTACACTCCCCTTCCATACACAAGTAAATGCTTTCAATGGAAGAGTAGTAAAAAGACCCAAGATGTAAAATGAATTATGTACCATGTAAACATATTATTAAAAATAAAAAATAATTACAAAAAAAAAAAAAAAATCTAGCCCATTTGTTGACAAGATAAGCTTGCTTACATTTATTGTTTAAAAGGGTTCTCCGGAAATATAAATAATAGTTTTTTCATTTCAAAAATAACTTATTTTTTTATTGAATATACAAACACATTACAATAATTTACAAATGTAGATATTTCGAGGCTGATTGCGAAAAAATTAGAAATTTTTAACGAAAACTGCCCAACTCAATTGAGATTTTCAAAAAGAATGCTCTGTTACAAATTCATAAAGACCATTTCAATTCAACAATTTCTACAAAAGTAAGTAACCGATCTAGATCACGTGGTAACTTAGAAATTCCTAAATGTAAAACTAGTGCTGGTCAACACCATTATACTTATCAAGGTATAAAATTGTTTAATGCCCTTCCGGATAAAATTAAAACTGAAAAAAATTACAAAACTTTCAAATCACAAATCAAACAACTTTTAAATAAACCCAACGGTAATCACAAGTTTTAATTTCATTGGATACATTTTTCAAATAATTGTTTATATGAACTCATTGGTAATTTTTATTGATTAAATTTTCCTAAATTCACGTTATGAATTTAGCAAAATTGATTAATGATTCATTAAAAAAAATATATAAACAAAATGTAATATTTAAAAAAATAAAAAAAAGCTACATATATTTTTTTTACATATCCTCTAAAATTATATTATGCGCTTCCTAATATGCGTTTATTGTTGTTGCATTTTATTAAGTACCCATTTCATACAAGATTGCCAGCTCGGTCTTTGAACAATTTACAACCAGTACTGTACCTACCTTCTATTATTTCGTACCTAATAAGTACATTTTTATTTTTTATTTTTATATCTTATTTTTTCTAAGTTTAATAACTATTATATTATTTAAGTTATATTTTTTAGTTTGTAATTAAATTTCTCATTTTCTTAATTATATTGTGTTATCAAATTTATCGTCTAGTTTTATAACTATTTGTTAATTTTTAGCTACATCAACTAGTGAAATTTTACAACGTATAAACCAAAGATATTAGAAGAACGAGATGTGCTATGCGCAGTTCGTACTGAGTGGAATTGTTTTGCCGAGTGTCGCCGGTTTTGTTCACCAATACTACTGCACTTCTTCGCTTACGCTAAGGCATCGCTAAGGTATCCGCACTAATACATAGAACAGATTTCTGTGCGTACACGTCCCGATACCGTTCAAAGTACCCTAATTAGGTAGTACTCCGGCTACGGTCCGGCGGCCAACATAGCATATCTCGTTCTTCTAATATCTTTGGTATAAACCATAATGACTCCCAACACTCCCCAACTCAAACACGAACTAATAACTAATTTATATGTTCAGCAAAGACGGGCTTAATCGATAAAATAACATCAACAGCTTATACTTTGACGTATCAGTTCTGCTTGGTTGTCGAGGTTGCTGAATATGCTGTTTCACGGATCGGAAAGAAGTTGAATTAATTTAAGAATATGTAATGTCTCTTGTAATACAACCGAAGAGTTTTCCCGGGGGCCTCTCGAATTTGTCTCAACACCACTGGTCAATAACACTCCCCTTCGCTGCTATATTATGCAAGTATATCACAATCATACCCACAACTAAAATTGTTCGGTCAAACTTCCAAAACCCGGTGAACAAACTTTGGATAGTGTGAAACCTTTTGGATTTATGCAAATTCGTCGACCGCAACTTTCAAAGGACCCTTGTTTTAGTCTATAACTGAATCATTCCACATTCCTGAATACAGCGGGGTTGTAATGCACTGTACCAATATCATGTGCAGTGCCGGATTATGTCATGTGTGGGCCCCTATGGCCAAGGCAGACATCATTTTGGGGCCCCCTTCCTAAACTATTTCAAACACATTTAGTCCTCTGTCTTGTCCAATAAAGTGAAAATTAAATATTTATTGAAACAATCAAACTTGTAAATGTTTTTTTCAATTGCTATTTTATCCTAATTTGGTCACTAATCAGTATGGGCCCTACTTATATGCGCAATCCAGAAAAAAAACGATAGAAGCGTCAATAATTTTCTTTTTGTTCGAGGAGAAATCGATCAAATTCTATGAATTTTATTGACCTGTCTGGGGCCTAGGAGTCGAAAGTTCATGTGTAAATTATCGACGACTATTGGTATAGATCACATTTATAAGGATTATCTGTTAGAGGGCTGTGCGCGTTTCGAACAGTACCGGTAAGTCCACTTTACTTAGAGATTGAGGACCGCTGGGGTGGATAATAATCCCACCTATCAATTCCCAGTCTCTATTACACTCTCCCCTTGATGAGTGGACTCAAATAAAAAACACTACATAGCAACCAAATATACTAAAATATAGTATAAGGTCACAAAATAAAAAAATAAACTTTTATTTATTTTTAAATTAAATTTAAAAATATATATATAAATACTTACAGAAAAAAAAATGGCTGCGATAGGCACAGCCCACTCAGATAGAAAAAAACCATTCCTCAGGTACTTACCTCACCTCAGTTCATGAGACATGGAGATTGATTTCCACGCAACTCTAAATTTTTACAATAAGATATTATAGGCGTAGGTACACATATCCAAGTCCAGATGTCGGACAGTCATTCACGTCTTTGAGTACGTAATAACAATTGATACTAGGATAATATAAAATATCTTCTGATAAAAAAGAGTAACTGTTCAATTGAGCCGTGTTTCGGTTTACCGGGAGTCGTGCGAATACGGCTCATCAAAAAGAGCTTGCTCAATTGTGCGGTTTGTTATAGTTTACCGGGAGTCGTAAGAATGCGGCTCATCAAAAAGAGCTAGCTCAATTGTGCCGTTTGTTATAGTTTACCGGGAGTCGTAAGAATGCGGCTCATCAAAAAGAGCTAGCTCAATTGTGCGGTTTGTTATAGTTTACCGAGAGTCGTACGAATACGGCTCATCAAAAAGAGCTAGCTACGGTTGTTCGGTGTTCGTTCATGAACGACTCATCGCTAATTATGAGTTGATCTATTTATTTTATCGTTTTATCTTTACTACATTTTTGTAGCGGCCCGTAGGCAATTGCCTACTATGTCACTACAAATCCGGCACTGATCGTGTAGCTAAAATAATGCAAATGGAGTTACTGTCATTTCAGTGCCTGAAAGTAAACCTAAAAACCTGTCGTTAGCGGTGACTGGTGACGGTTGGTTAGTCTGCAGTTTCACTTTGACACCTCTGAAATATATTCAGGAAATGGGGACTTTGTCTACTTTGTACTAGGTGATTGAGTTAGATTTGATTTCCATGTCATTTTGTTAGCCCTTTGAAGAAATATATATCTACGTTATTTTGCATTTTCTGATTGCAATAATATGCTATATAAACGACAGACATAGATATAAACTACTAACAAATAACTTCGTATACATTACTATCAAAAGAATCGATATGTTTCAAAATCTACGAAATCTATAATGAAAATAACAAATTTTGAAATAGACTGACAAGTATAGACAAACAAGTACCTATAAACAAAAAAATATTACAATGAGCAGTGATTAGGGGGAGGTCCTACAGTACCGGCCGGCCTCCAGTACCAGCCAGTTACAATTTCAGAGATTCTACAACAGATGGCGCTGAGACAGTTCATGCAATACACGCAGTATGGTATCACATGAAGATGCCCCGCTCGGCGACGACAAATTTCAACTAGCTTCGTGTCAGTGTTAAGATATCTGTTGGGAGGAGCGGACGTTTGCTGCACGATTAAAGTTCGGTGTGTTATTTCTATAGTTTTGAGGACGACTTCTAAAGAAGTCAAACTTGGTATGTATTGAGTGTTTATATAGCTATTATAAAATACATTTAAAATAAATCTTTATTCGCACAGTGTCACGCTATGTCGAAATAATATTTTACTCCGTTCCCTGCAGTACCGGCCACAAAATTGTCCTCCAGTACTGGCCACTATTTAAATTAATGTTTGTGTGATTAATTTTGCTTTTAGGTACACAAAGATGCCAGACCAGGAAGATATTAGTCAGACAAAGAAGAAAAAGGGGACCTGGGATCCTAACAATTTTCGAAAAGCCGTGGAAAAGGTGCTGAGTAAGGAAGTGAGTGCGCGTCAGGCAGCAAATCGCTATCAGGTACCAAGAACAACATCGAATGATAAAATAAGTGCTATTAAAAAAAATAATGAGGTCATTATAAAGCCAGCTATGGGTCGTTTTAAACAAACATTCACTCCTGAAGTCGAAGAAGTGTTAGCAAACCACGTTAAGGATTTGGCAAACAGGCTAATGCCACTTAATAAACCGGAGTTTCTTCATCTTGCCTACCAACTGGATGAAAAATTACAACTGCCTCATCAATTTAACAAGGAAACGAAACGTGCAGGACAGAATTATTATTATGCTTTCTTAAAAAGACACAGTAATTTATCATTACGTACCGCAGAATCTACAAGTTTGATGCGAGCTGTGGGATTTAATAGGCCCCAAGTTGAACGGTTCTTTGATAGTCTTGAGAGTTTAATAAAAGGGTTTAATCTCACTCTCTATAAAATATGGAATTGCGATGAGACTGGCGTCAGCATTGTCCAGAAGCATCGTAAAGTTTTACCTACTAAAAGCATAAGACAAGTTGGGAAATTTACTTCTGCCGAACGTGGAAAAAACATCACTGTGCTTTTTGCAATGAGCGCTGGAGGTCAATTTCTACCACCATTTTTTGTGTTCCCCTGGGCTCGAATGAATGAGAGACTAATGATTGGTGCTCCACATGAGAGTGTAAGTGAAGCTCAGCGAAATGGTTGGATGAACGCTGAATTATTTTTGAAATGGATGCATCACTTCAAGAAATATTCGAATCCTACAGAACAAAACCCAGTACTGTTGATTCTTGATGGTCACAGTAGTCATAAAGACTTGGATGTCATCGGGTTTGCTAAGAATAATCATATTCACATGTTAAGCACCCCTCCTCACACTACACACAAGCTGCAGCCACTTGACTGAACGTTTATGAAGCCTTTCAAATCTGCGTATAGTGAGGAATGTGGCTTGTGGATGAGAACGAACCCTGGCATAAGAATCAGTGAATACGAGATCGCAGGGTTTGTTGCTTCTGCTTTTAATCAAGTTTCTCGAATAGATATTGGCGTCAATGGATTTCGCTGCCAGGGAATTCAACCTTTCAATAGGAATATCTTTAGTGATTTGGATTTTATTGCTTCGGATATGACCAACATTCCAGAAAATTATCAGTCAATGACAGAACCAATAGCTTCAACTTCTGGACAGTCACAACTGACAAATTTAACCTCTCACCAGGTAGAAATGACCACTTTGGCTCCTGAACAACTTGAATCTCAAAATGGCACGTCTAATACTGAACTTCAAATTGTCTCATTTAACCCACCCGAATCTCAAAATGCGATCTGTAACTCTGCAACTCAAATAGCCACTTCGCAACAATCAGCTGTCAATGTTGTTTCCGAACCTCAAACTGCAACTACTCATCGATCTGAATCTCAAACCACTGCTGTAATTGACCAATCGGTTGAACATTTTAGAACAATAATTACAGAATTGTCCTTGGTCCCTGATGCTTCGAAAAGAAGAGCTAATACAAGACGTCGTAAAGCTGAACGGAGTGAAATCATAACAAGTTCTCCATACAAAATTATGCTGGAACAGAAAAAGGCAGATAAAATGTGTGCTGAATCAGTTAGGCGACGGAAGCGTTTGCTTTCAGGAAAAGATGTTGCCAAAAATAGTACAAAAAACAAAAAAAAGTGTCAACAGTCTCCCAATACACCAACTCAAGAAGATACAGTCTGCCCATTGTGTCTAGAGTCTCATGACGAAGACTGGATTCAATGCGGAAATTGTAAGATCTGGATACACGAGGCCTGCGCCAACGTTTCAGAGACATCAGCTATATATATTTGCGATTATTGTCTTGGACAAATTTAATGTCTCATTTTTTTGCTATTGTTTTTTATGTTTAGCGATTATTACCTTGGATAAATATTGAATTTTTAGCTGGCCGGTACTGGAGGCCAATTTTTTAAATGTCGTTTTTTCATGTTCTTACAATTTTATTAATAAAATTGACTGTTTCTAAATATATCGATATTTTATTATTTCTATTTATAGTAAAAGAGTTCCTTTACACATTTCACTAGGTATTTTGCACTTAAGCGAAAAGATTTTTATTTCATTACAAATAATCCTTAAGGTGACGGTACTAGAGGACCTCCCCCTAATTAGTTATTTTGATAAAAACAATTACATAAAATTATCATAAATTATTGCATTTATGCATGTACTAACAACTTTCAATGAATTAACAACTTAATTATGTAACAACTTTCATGAATTAACACATATAAAAAAAAACTTTTATATTTAAACAACAGAATTAAGGAGTAACAAAGTTGTCTAAATACCAAAAAGTTAAGTTAAGAAAATATTATTACTAAAAATAAATAAAATTAAGAGATGGCCCTTTAAAAAAATTGGTTATTAATAATATTTAATTGACTATTAACACTTTTTAAAATTTCAAAGTTATCTAATTGTAAACCCATTGTATTCGTATGCAAGAAAAAACATTTATTATTATCAAAATAATGTTTTGTTGCCAAAGTGTGGTTGGAAAATTTAGAATAATTATTACTATTATCATCACCTTAGGTGCTCAATTTTTTTGTTATTTATTAATCTTTGTTTTTCCTTGATTCTGTTGTGTTAATTTATAAAAGTAGTTGATAGATGCATAAATGCAATAAGTGAAATTTCCCTAGAGCAAGAGGAGAAAAATATTTTTAGGGAGTAGGGTAAAAGCACAAAAATGTAGGGAAATTTCAAATATTCTAGGGAAATTTTGATATTCATATAATGGGAGGAATTATTTCTTCCAAAATTCACTATCATAATATTGTGGTCATTAACTTTTCTTGAAATTCTATAAATTTAAATATAAATTGGTTCCACTATGGTGTCCCGTCCCGGTGAAAAATGAGACTAAAAAGGGACTAAAAATTATGCCTGCAGCCAACCAATAAATAGGTACACACTCTAGTGAAGTTATAAGTGCATACTCTCATTAATTCGTAAATATACATTCAGCCAATGTTAAATCATTCTTAAATCTGAATTCAATTGACGTCATTCATCCCTGATCGCAGCGCCATTGAGAAGCATTGTGGTGAGTTTAATTAATACTGTGACGTCATCTGGTTATTTATTAGTGCAGTCAGTACCTATGGCTTATGAATGCACTTTCTTTCGATTAAGGATTACTTAATTACCTTCGTCAGTACCAGAGGAAAATCCACAGATTCGCTGCATCCGACGTATCTGCAGACGGTGAATTATTTAGCAATGTTCCGTGATGTAGCCGGGATAAAACGACATGAAAGATTCCATTATGCCCTCTATTTCCCCGGGCCAGTGTCGCCAAGTTGAGATCGGAGTAACCACCTCCCATGACGTCAATTTGTTTCACACGCCACACTTAGTGCCTGGCAAACAGGGGCTAACAATAAATCATTAATTAATTATTGATTATCATTTTTATATTTTCAGTTATTACCTACTATACAACAGGGACGCGGATTTGTGGAAAGGTACAGCTTGACAACAGGGATAAATCACTGAACCTAGTGAACCTATTGAACACAGTTAATTAAAAGTATAATGATAATAAAACCGATCAGTAATTATTTACGGCGAAGGTGACAACATAATTTTAACAAGCGGTTGCTCGTCGTAATACTGGAATTATTGGGGTTTTTCATAATATATGTTCAACATTCAATGCCAAAACCTTAAGAAGAATGCATCGTACATCACTTTTCACAGGTTTTCCCATAATAACGAATCACTTCATACCACAGAAAAAACAACTGAATTTGAACAAATTGAAAATATATTGACAACATAAAATAATGTGTCAGATAAATTCCTTTTCTGGCCTGCTGCAAAGATATCATGTCAAGCTGCACCTATTTCAAGAGAAAGTAACAAAGAACTAAAATGCCGAGCGGCCCGTCATGCGCCGACACTATTTTCGTAATAAGTTATTTGTTTTTGGCAAAATTATGTTTTTGTAAATTGTACCGTCTTGCCAGATAACGTGTTTATATATTTATAATAAATATAAATGTCCATAAAATGTAATTTCCACGAGATAGATACTTATATTCGGAAAAAAAAATATTCTTTATAATGTCATAATTTTTTTTTTCATATAATGAGGAAAAACGAAAGTACTCTACTAGTTTTATTATATTATACATCTAGATAAGCTTTCTTCACAATAAAAAATAAGCCATTTATGTGAGGCTTTACAATAAATAAATACAGCACATATGACTTTTGAAAATCAGATTTACTTGACACGGAATTTGTGACGCGTTTTTTTAATAAATAAATAGGTTTGCAAGTGACGAAACGACAGCTTGATTAATATTAAAATAAATTATTAACTTGCCAAGCAAATAACATATATATTACTATGCTATGAGCATTTTTATGTTCAACATATCACAAATTGGAGGCAAGTGCGGTGAGGTATTAGCGCCATATATCCGCTACGGATACGCTGGCATCTAAGGAGTAACAGCTTGCTGATTAGTTCACCTACAAAATATATTATAACATGATTATCAATTGTAACGATTTGAAATGCCACAGTAAGAAAATTATTGAAAAGCTTCGAAATTGGCACTCCCTGCCCCAGACATTCTGAATAGATAAAGAGTATGCGGTGTTAGGAATGCACTTAGCGGCTTCGGATGAGGCGGATGGTAGATGGAGTCGGGGTGGATCGGCGGATTCTTCATCCCTCCCCATCCCTTGCTGCTTGCTGCTACCAGCCACCCTCAATAATTCACAGGTGATCGCAAATGCTCAATAATTGTTTAACGTTTAGACTTTGGTCTTTAGTTCAAGGCTGTGTTATTTATTTGAAGGTGTTTAAATTACTTTTAAATTGTGATTTTATCACTGGGTGATATAGGTACCTCCATAATAAATACTCGCATTTATCCAGATCTTTGCACTATCTGGGGAATCATATGAATGAGAGTTGGTAATTTCTTATTGGTAAGTACTAAGTACATACAAGTAAATAATGAATTGAAAATTATAATGGAAATTTTGGAAATACTCGTGAAAAATCTCGGGATAGTCTGAATGAATAGTCTCATTTTTTTATGAAAATGTATTATAGTAAACGACAGAAAATTAGTTTTCGATATCTCCAAAAATGACTAAATTACCTTATGAGCTTTCAAAGTTAACTTGGGTAAAACGTGTGCAGTAGTGTCTTATGTCGTCAGTACCGCCGTATTTGTACCGCGATGTCACAATTTTTTCGATCGGCCACAAGTATCAAAATTTAGAGGAGACAGCACCATTCTCGACAAATCAGTTCCAATTTTGTAATGTTTTTAACACTTCTCCAAACATACACTTCAATTTTGAAAACGATGAATCTCAAATTCAAAGTAAAAGTTTTAGAGTTCATACTATGAATAATGAATTTTAAAAACAAACTATGGATTCTCTCATTGTTGGTCCATTGCCGATGGCATTATTAACAAAACTGACTAAAGCAAAAACATTTAACATTTGTATAGTAAACTGCTACAAAATGCCCACGTCCCATGTACCAACGTTTCTGTGCACTTTTTTAAGCAAATGGAACGGTGAATTTCGAGATTGAGATTGCGATATTTTTAAATAGGTAGTTTCTTTGTGCATAAACTCAATTTTTGTATCAAACCTGCCATAAAGTAAGATAAGTAGCTGCTAACTCTAGCTTGACTAATACACTGTGGCACAATACTAAATACCACACTTTTAATACTGCATGGCTTGGTTCTGAACTTGTTTACGTTACAAAAATGCCTTTGATCACAAGGGAAAATACCCGGGAAACAAACAAAAAGACATTTTTCATTAAATATTTATTAGTATAGATTGCATTTAGTTCGGGTTGAATCTTGCGGTCATACATAAAGATAGTTGCCAATAAAAAATGTGCGGTGATAAAAATGAAGACAATATTGGTAGTTCTTATTTGAAGTATGATACAGTTAAATATGACCGAAGGAGATAGGGTTAGCATTAGCTCAGTGGTAGCGCGGTACCCCGGCAAGGTAAGGGTCCTGGGTTCGAGTCCTAGATGTGACCGTATCCTTTTCTGTTTTTTCTGTTGCAGATTTTCGTTTAGGAATAGCTAATATTCTCTTCAATAGTTAAAAATGTATTTATTTAAATGTTACATATTTATAATGCTAGACAGCAGTTTCTCAACGCTCTATGTTTAAAATCTACTTCATATTTTCATAAATAGAAGCTATACGTATTTCATTATTTAGCATTATTATTCTGAATCATAGACTTCAGATAAAAAATAAAAGTAAATAATATTAGAGTAAATAAACAACCACGAAAAAATTAAAATAGAATCAGGTAAAATTAAAGGGTAACAATTATTTTTATAAGCAATAATTATTAGCCTGAAACACTCATCCACATTGAAAAATCTCCTGATAAAAGATACATGACGCCTACGGGACTTTTTATCAGGAGATTTTTCAATGTGGATGAGTGTTTCAGGCTAATAATTATTGCTTATAAAAATAATTGTTACCCTTTGTGCTATGCATAAAAAATCTTGTCTTAAAACACTAGTTTACCAAAAAAATAATAAATTTAAAGGGAAAATCGGAGAAAAAACAGATCAGTACAAAAGGTCTTTTTCACGTAACCATTTTATTAGCTGGCAGAATCTCCTTATGAAAATTTGTTCACAATTTTTGTATTCAGTTTGCTCACATTTTTTAAATTTTAGGGACATTGTATATTGTAAGATTCTTTGACCGTATTTATTTAGATACCTGGGAATAACATGTCCATCGTTTGTAGTTAGTCTAGTAGAGCATGTTCCATTAATTTGCTAAATTCAGATTGAGGTGTGTGCCGACTCACAATTTTAAGACACATTACAGGATACCCGGGGATAAAGTACACAACTTCAGGGGGTGATTCTACATGATGGTAGAAATAAAAAATATGGAGAACTTTTTTCTAAAATCCGATTTTTTTTCTATACCGATATTATTTTCTCCATCCGAAAAAATCCACTTTTGTACCTGAAAATCAACTTAAAACGTTTAGATTTCGAAAAAAGTCATTTTACGTTATTACTTGTACTATCACGTAGAATCACCTCCCGAAGCTTGTGCACTTTACCCTCGGACACATACACCACGAACAGATAATAAATATACACAATTGTATAACAATGATTTATGTACATCATGTATTTGTGTATATTCATATAATTGGAATTAACAGTTTCTCAAAACTGTAGAAGACTGCTTGATTATTTAGATCGATTTTTCAAGTGAAAAAGTAAAAATGAGTTTGTTATCGATGGCGATCATCTCAGATAACATCACTCGAAACCTAATTTTCGTACTGTAAGATGGCTCAAACAAAATTCACTGGCTTCCGAGACCCGTAAATTAGCGTCAGAGGAATATCTTCAGAAAATATAGATCAATAGGTAGATTTACTCAGTTCAAGTTATTCATATTCGCTGGTCTGATTTTATTTTCCTAGTTTCGACTAGGAAACGAAAATTAGAACAGTGAAATTGAGAGAAGATGAAGATTTGGATGGGCCAGCTTTAACAAACTTAGCCATTTCCTAAAACACAGAAATATACTCCAATAGGTTCCTCCAGATGAGTGAATTTAATACATAACGTCTACTTCAAGAACTGAAACATTGACTTCAACCAACAACGTTGTGACGAAAACGGGCACCACATAAAGAGTCATGGAAAGAGTCATGCTAGGTCCTGCGAGTCAGAAGTACAATCGAGTGGATAAGGTTGATAAAGAGCAAGTTTAGTCTAAGGTGACCAACATCGCCACCGTAATCTCCAACCTCGAATGGAATTGTTATGGACATGTGGCATGACTACCAGGTGACCCTTGGAACCACGATATCATCGGATGGCAACCTTGTTGATGTAACAGTCATCCTGCATTATTTTGCTATAACAATTAATATACCATTTGTAACTTGTTAAGAAGAAACGAAAAAACTGCATGTACTATTAACTATCTCTCATTCTTGTTCAGTTCGCATTTATCGTGATTTTTATTATCACTTCTTATCCTAGCGAGCTAAAACCATAATCCTTTGACTCAATACATAATAGCAATTAATCACCGAAGATTTTTTCGGTTAGCTAACACAATCAAAACCTCACACAGATAAGGAATTGTTTGGAAAAACACACATTCGTGATTGATAAAATCTGATGAAGTAATTAATCTCATAAATTTTGGGGGATTTTAAGATAATTTAGAAGTGAAAAAAGATAATGAGACGCAATATAAGGCCTTGCGGAACTCAGGAGATTCAGATATTCATTCGCCATGAAGGTTGTATTGTTCCTCGCCCTCCTAGTGGCTGCGGCCTCCGCCAATGTGGACCGTTACATGGTCCCCACAGGCCTCAACAGGATCATGAACTTCATTCAGAAGGATCAGTACTTCAACAGGATCACCGGAGGATCAGAGGTCGTCCCTCACTCCAGGCCCTACCAGGTACGTTAACAAGTTTTTTGGATTCTTCCTTTAGTTCGAATATTCATCTTCCTAATGGAATAAAGAGTGCCCTGGGGATAGCCAAGCTCCAGAATGAGAGGACACCTAAAGGAGTCTAGTGTCAAGTGTCCCTGTTTTGGTTCTCAAAACTTAATACCGATTTGATTTGCCCATAGACCTACTTTTATAAAACACATATTTCATCCCGTGAATTTGTGTAAATCACATTTTGTGTAGGTACGCGTTTCATCATTGTCTTATAATGTGAAATGTCTGAAATATGTGACTTTACAGGCTTTTTTACAAAAAAAGTGCTTGAACGGGCAAAAATATACGGTTTTATGCTAAAACCATATTCAAGCTTCTCCCAACGGTCCTATGAATGTCTTCCATCTGAAACCACATTCAGAATTTTCAGAGGAATTCGGTCTTCTGGCAAGTTTAATAATGTGTTAATCACCACCTCAATTATTGCGAATTTTGAGAGAAAGGGCAGAGAGGGTGCGGTGCCCATCTCGGATGGTCAAGCTATATAACTTATGACTTATCTTTTTGTGTGTCCCAGGTTGGACTCTTCCTGACCCTTCCCGGAGGTACCGCCTTCTGCGGAGGATCCCTGGTCAGCACCAACTTCGTGCTGACCGCCGCCCACTGCGTGTACGACGGCCAAAACACCGTATCCGCTTTCGAGATCGTGCTCGGTGCACACACCATCAGGGACCCCGCCAACACCATCCTCCAGAGCACCGTGGCCATCGTCCACCCCGGATGGAACCCATCTCTGCTCCAGAACGATCTGGCCCTGATCAAGCTGCCCATCACCGTCACCGTCACCAGTGAGTGCTGCTATCAATTAAAACATTGCAAGATTCAAAGATGACATCTATTTTCTGGCCTGATCCCAAATTTGCACAGTATAAATGCGATTGAAAAAATTATTATTTTTTCAGCGAAGATAATGTTGATGGCTTAGCCAAGATATTATATCTTCATAAACCATTATTCCAGAAAAACAATGTTAAAATTTTGAATCTCTTCTGAAATTTTACTTGAATGAATTGACATAAAATAATATACCTATTTAAACATTTCCATAAATTCGTCATTCTGCTCGAGTATTGCTATATTTTAACTTTAAGCCACGGTTGTAAATATGAATGTCATTAAGTAACTACTTATAGACTCAGTTAGCTATACAAATCTTTGATATAAGTCACTAGTTATATTATAAATCTTAGTTGTAAGCCAGTTTTGTTAATTTAACTATATACATATATTTATATGTACAGCGCCTTTGAGGCGATTTTTCACAAAAATGGCGTTATAAAAATCAGCCAATTATTTTAATTGTATTATCTTTGAAGTATTTATTTACCAACTGGCAGGTGAGTTATTTTTTCAAACCAAGTATCAAAAAAACATTTATCTTTCCAGACAACATCCAGCCCGTGAACCTGCCCGGATATGGAGTCGCTGGAAACACTTTCGTCAACCTCGATGCCACCGCATCCGGATGGGGACTTGAGTCCGATGGTAAGCGCAATTCATTTAGCCTGATTATATTTTTATTTGTTAATTAGATACTTACAGAAAAGGATATTAATATTTATGGGAGCTGAGTCAGCTGAGACGTTTTTTATTCTTAAAATTACATACTTTTAACATTGAAGAACATACGTAAAATGATAGCATCTCGTCAATAATGTTATTGTATTGAACAAAAGTGCAAAAACATATCCATAATCGTCAGTTTTTCACTTTCATCGGTTCTAATCATAGTTCTAATGTGAATGTGGACCAGGGTTGCCAAGCATATATTCTAAAATACCCACAAGAGATGAAGAGACGTACAAATTCCTTTACCTCAAAAATGAAACAAAATTCTATTTAAATAAGCATTTATTTTGTATTATCTAGTCAATTTCGGATTTTTCGTTCAGGCTTTAATTTTAATTTTATCTATTTAGACATCTTTAAATTTGATTTATTTCGACTAGTGTAAATCCCCTACGTTAATTGGTACCTATTTTTAAAATATGACATTTTTTATTTACCTAAGTGCGTCGCTTTGTTTACGTCGATTGACATTTATTTGCCGATTGACAACAGTAAACAAAATATTTTTTCATAGGATTAAATGTTCCGATTTCCAATTTTCAAAAAATTCTCGCTGCTTTAAAAAATATATTCTTAATTGCTTGGAAATACTACCTAAACCTGCAAACACATAAGGCTGAATGTTTTATTCCATCATTTAGCCAGCACTGCCATCGCCATCAACTTGAACTCCGTTGTCATGAGCGTCATGTCCAACACCAACTGTAACATCAGGTACCTGGGAGTCATCCAGTCCTCACACATCTGCACATCGGGAGCCGACAAGAAGAGCACCTGCAGCGTGAGTAGTCACCAACGCACTCAGTTATTACCCAATAGATTCAAAAAGTTCCAGTATTAGCTACCTACCTACAATACTCATATTTAAGTCAATCTCTCAGATTCGAAAGTCAAACATAACCTCACATTTGAATATTATACTTAATTTGTTCTGAAATCGGTGTTGCCACAGTAATGAAAAAAATTAGTACCATTTTATTAAGCCATTCTTTCTCGACTTCCTCGACAGACTGTAAATGAACATCGCTGAAATAGCACAGTTCTATAACTATGGTCCATTATAACTATAGACCGAGAAAGGGTTTATTCAAAAGCCAGGTTACCTCTTCCCTCTCTCTAAAGAGACCCTCCGTCCAGCATCCCTAGTGATGACACAGGCACTGAACGAAACCTCAGAAGCTATTAAGTGTGTACTATTGAAATTTATTTAAAAAAAATTAGGGTTAACATATTAAAATTAATTCAAATACATTATTAAAAATTACATCTACCATTTTCTGGCTTCTCAGAAGATTAAATCCCCCCTTCTAGATTACGCTTTTGATTACCTTGTATGCTTTATTTGAGTTCTGATAAGCTACAGCCCCCATACAAAGCTCTGGAAAAAGTGTAACATTCATTTGGATTCCTGGACATTTTGCTGTCATAGGAAACTCTATTGTGGATTCCTAAGCAAAACAAGGTGCACCCAACCCTGTCATTACTCTCATAAATCATATCACTATAATGTTTTTATTTCAGCATAACTTTAAATTTCATTGATTTTAACAGGCATTTGTTTTATTTTTAGGGAGACTCCGGTGGCCCAGTGACCGTTGTCAGCAACGGAAAGACCATCCAGGTAAATTAAATAAACTTTTTGTGATTGTAACATTTTGATATGCATTGATCATTTTTAGACGTAAATGCTGTGAATAGTACCTTTAAAAAGTTCACTTCTTTTCAAAAGCTTTTCAATTATGTATAAGTTTGCTTTTTGGCAGTCTTGGTCAAAATTCAAGGTTTGAATTCTCAGTAGACTGAATATCGGGATACTAAAGAACATACAGCATTATGCCCATGAGATCTTTCCTACGATTGCTCTTGATTAAAGCAAGTCAGACCTATCTGATACCAGACTGGTCCAACGCTGGACTTGTTCAATACCTGACTTCTCTTATCCTCGACTTGTCCAATATCAGACATGTATTATCCTGGACATATCCATTCCCGGACTTGTTCAACACCAGAGTCGAAACATCACTGTGAACATGTAAGGAACAAACTAAAATGAAATTTTGTGACTATTTGCAGGTCGGTATTGTGTCCTTCGGACTTGCCCTGGGATGCGAAGTCGGATGGCCAGCGGTCCATACCAGGGTCACCAGCTACCTCGACTGGATTGCATCCAATGCTGGAATCACCATCAGCCCTTAAGCAGTCCTCAGTCCAATCAACCTAACACCACCAACATCTACTTTCTTTTTTCCATTAGAACTGATTTTGTAAAACCTTCAACCGGCAGTAAATTATTCTAACAAGCCAAAAAATATTTTATTACTACAATACCTGTGAAAAATAAAGGGAAGGCTTCAGTCCCAAAATCCAATTATTGAGTTCCAACTGCCCAGAGTCAGTGGAACTATAACAGCCTTATTTAGAGGGTGCTGGGAGTCTGAAAGAGGTGGGATAAGGGAAGGAAAAGTGGAAGAAGATGGCTGATCAGATCTGATTACTAAGCTTAAAAGACATTCAAAGCAACATTCCAATAATAATAAAAATAAAAAAAATTATGTGAAACCCCACAAGAGTCCCAACTGCTCCCAACCGTCTGGAGCCAGTGAGACTGTGGCATCCCCAATCGGGGTATGTTGTGAGGCTGAAGGTAATGGGGATGGGAAGAGTAAGGTAGGGAAGGTGCCTAGCTATTCAGATCTGGTCACCAAACATGGCCAAAGTCATTTCAAACAAAGTTTCAATTCTGAATGGTGATATTACACCAGGGCGATACTGAGAGTATCTTCCACTCTGGGAAGCAATAATTATGATGATGCAATAATTCCAAATGTTAGTTCAGATATCTTCCACTTTGCAGTGTCTAAATTTACTATCCATATTATAGCAGTGGCAGTCATTGAATTTGTGTAGAAAGGATGCTGGACAATATGTATATACCTCAAAAGAATGTAATATCAAATAACATAGGTACAATTCTATAGACTAGCCCAAGAACAAGAGGTAATTACTGATAAAAAATAGTATTAAATCAAATTAGCTCTATAAATCCTTTACACTCCGCAACATCAATTACAGATCCAAGATTAAAAGTAATTAAATAGGTAGTTGAAGGATATTCAATAAGCAAAGCAAAGAAATTCCTAATCATACTAAAAACAACCACTCGATTCGTAATACATACATAATATTGTATTATTATACATATTTGCTATTCTGTTTATTATACCCATAAGCATTAAAGAAATTATCTGTATGTCAGTTGCTGTTGAAAAATCCAAATACAGCAATCGAAGACTTTGGCAGACGGGACTGAATGCGCAAAAATAAAATACTTTCGACCTTTGTGGATACAGAATAAAAGATAGAATCCATGCTGCTGCTGGTATCTGTGTGTTTAAAAGATTCATTGATTATTTTGATTCACTCGAACTCCATGCGTCGTGTCATTGAGTGTATTATTAAGTCTCTTGGCATAGGACAGCGTCGTTAAATTGCAGAAATGCTGTTTACAGCTAGAAAATATAAGTACAAAGCTTTTAATTCGGAACATATAAATAAAAATAAGTATCAATATTTTTTACTCTAGAATACAAGGGATGCGGAGCTTCCAAAGCATATATGACGGAACCGCGCCCGATACAGAGGGACTTACAGGTTCATTGTGTATTAAGGCGATGCACTAAGTAGTAATGCAAAATCATGTGTTTTTGGTTTGATAATTTGGTCGCCTAGAAATGTTTCAGATGCTTTAAATAAATACCGCGAGTATAATACATCTTGGCCTTTGAAATAATCGAGTATTTTTTACACAAGTCTTTTTATAAGCCCAGAAAAAAATAATTTATAAGGCCTATGAAATCTGCTGTAAAGTTCCAAATTTCCTACTTACGAACCCATTTTCGGTTATAGTTTTATTGTATAATGTGGCAAATTAAGTTATTTATAAAATGATCAGAAAACATATAAATATTTATGCCTGAACATCCACAAAATAAAATAAAAGGCACTTTTTGGCCATGTTTTTTTCTTGCCTAAATCAAAACAGCTGGATGGTGGCGGAAATTTAAGCCTTATCGCCATCTACGTAAGGAGTGTTATTGATGGCGGCTCGATTCAAAATATTACACGACTTAGTGCATCGCCTTAAGTATTTTATAAAATTCTATATCTAATATGTGAAATAACTAATACTCATTTTTTAATAATTTGCTTACACCCTAAGAGCTCTAACAGAAATCTCCCAAATTTTTAATTAATTTGTACTGTAGTAAAAATTTGTGTCTTTGGAATAAATTTTGCCAACTAGTTACAATATAGATAGTTGTTAGTTATAAATTATAATATATTCGGTGAATTGTATTTGACGATTCGATCTTATATCTACAACCTCTCTCCATGGCTATAAATGTGTTGTTTTGTAAATTTTTCGTTTTATATAATCTTTTGTTTTGTTTTATATAATCTTTTGTTTTGTTTTATATAATCTTTTGTATAAATTTTTTAATTCATATTCCTTTCTCACAAATTTAATTAACTTATTCCATATTATGCTTCCTCAGTTAAAGTCACAAGGAGGAAATCCATAATTGGTTTTATTTTACTATATGTATAATACTTATGTACAAACTGATTAAATGTAAACTGTCGATTTCCTGAAAATGAATAAATAAATAAAAATAAATAACTCCTCAAAATGACAATTCAACGCACCTTTAAAAGGTGATATAAAGTCAAGAAAAGTTATGAAACAAAAATTAGGTTAAATATTTACATATATAACCTATTTACCCTAGTTTTTGTTTCATCACTTTTCATAACTTTATAACACTTTTTTAGGTGTGTTGAATTATCATCCGGTCACAACGGTTGGCAACATTTTATTCACAACATCAAATATAGATATGTACCTACATAACTATCTACGAAGCAATATTAATATGGGTAAAGGTTATAAAGAACAACATTATAATTCATAAAGCTGCGTAATTTATTTAATGGTGATTCTAGCAGAAGAGAAAGTACAGGAGATCCATCTAAACATAGATTTATATCATCTACCAAATAAAAATACAAAGGTTTATGTTTTAAAAATGGCAATATACAGTTTTTGTGGTGAGAATATTTGAAAAGGAAAAAGACATTTTTGTTTTTGTTTATAACGCAAAAAGGAATGCACTAATCATTTATTAGATAATAGTTACCTACTATAATATTATATAGCTTTGAACACAAATTGGCAAATACAAATATTTAAGCCATCATACTTTTATTAATTTAACTCAATTCAATAAAAATATTATTTTAATTTTCGTAGATGTTAATGTTAATGTTAAATAAAAATAAAAAATATTAAGGATTATAAAAAAATTTTATACTACTTTTTTTGGATAATGGGGCTATAAATGTATTACAGGAGATTCCTTTTTTATCTTATATACTTTTATTTTATTTCACTCTTCTGAGGTACCTACATAATATTTAGATAATTTAGTTAATAGATAAAACACAAATCCTCTGAAGGCTGTAGGAAACACCGGACTTGCTATTTTGACTGGAAATTAGTCTCAAAAGGGTTTTTCTTGTCTTTTTGATACCATCTAAGCAAAAAGACCTAGCAATGAGGTTGAACCAAATATTGCCAAGTTCTTAATATTTTATAGTTTCATCCGGTATTGTCCGAAGTAATTAATGTTTATATTTATTTATTTTTTAATGATTCTTATCTATACAACATTTTTTATAGATGTAGGTACTTATATAATATAATATTATAATAAAGATTATACAAAACAAAACTACGCTCTCGTACAAAACTATTTCCAAAATCATTGAAACTCAAACTTCCTGCCAAATAATTTTTTTAATTCTTCTACAACCTTGCAAAAAAAATAAAATATCTGTGACCTACTCTTTACTCCCGCATAACATAAGGTTGGTCAAAATATGACGATAACTATGTGACTTTTCTAAATCAAATCAACTTACATTGATAATTCAAAAATTATTATGTTCTTTGAATGTATTATAATATTTTGTTAAATTTGACACAGAGTGAATTATTGTTAGATTGAAATTGGATGCTTTTATATATTAGCCTATCGGGTAATTTTGCTAAAATGTACATATTTTGAAGAGAAGAATAAGAGGTTAATTAAAGTAGCCAATCTTTCTTTATAGGAGTATCAAAAATGAATGAGGTTGTCTCCTAATTTTTTTTATTTCAATGAAAATGTATCTTATTATAAAGAGTTAACGACAGTAAATATAGTTTTTCGATAACTCCAAAAATGATGTGGATATGAGCAAACATTGGTAAAATGTATGCAACTGTGTATTGTGATGACACACACAGTACAATTCATAATTCAAATGGCAGTTCTGCAGTACTGCTGACGTACTGTGATATCACACACTTTCGGCTGGCCGCAAATACAAACAGCTTATATCTTTGTTAATATTTGGAATTTTCAAAATTTTCTAAAAGTTCGGTTCAGTCTAATTATTATGATACATTTGCAGGAGACAACCTCATTCCGTAAGTCTAAACTTAAACTTTAGGGCACACAGTTTACACCAGCGCTGTGCAAGCGGTTCCTTACAGAGCATCGGACCATCCCAGTAAGGCCTTTCGTCCACAGGAATACGCAAGAATTTAATACCCAACGATTCAAGTATCTGGCGACTACCGCCAAACATCTGCGCGGAGTTTCGAACACAGCACACATTGACAACATTTTGTAAACTCTCCGGTGACTCTTCGCTCTCCAGTGACTAGGCGGACGAGATTGTCGCCACTCGCGTCATCGAGACTTTAAACAAGGTGTCACTCGTGTCAGACATTTTGTAACAATGCATGTACTTTAGATCAATGCTACGAAAAAAACAGTCAAGAAAGAATGACAGGATATAAAAATGACAGCTTTCTAGTTTTGACATTTCGAGAATTCAACAATGATTGGGGGGAAGCGGGTATCGTGATTTCAGCAGTGACGTGCGACATAAAGTTCACAATGTTATTGTCAGATACTTGTGTACCCCTGTGGATAAAGGACCTAAAATGTTTAATTTTTACTGCCAAGGGACCTACATTTCTAGACATATTGTGTATATATAATTCTTTTCATTTGTGGGTAAATTATAGAAAATATTATTGATTTGAAAGCCCTGCAAAGCTTTCCACGAATGTTATGTTATGATAGTCAGAAAAAAGCAACTTGTTAAGTTTGCAGTGTTTGTGTTTGTCTCTTTTCCGAGTTGTAAGTTGCCCGTTTCATTGTATTCTGAGTAGCGTTAAGCTGTAATTGAACTGTTGTAAGGAAGTGGGTATGTGGGTGAGGTAGTGTTATCAAATAAAACAAAAATATAAGCAAATGTGTTGTATTTTTAATTACATTTCAACTTACAAGACTCAAAAGGAGAACTCCTGAAGAGCCAAAAATAATAGCTTGAATAAAAAAAGTATGAAAATGATGACTTACTAACAATATTAAATGCTCTGTTTATGAAGAGTGCAAATAATTTTTATTCAATATGCACAAATTTAACATTGAACATAGAGAATGTTGGAATAATGATTACTTTAAACGAAGCCAAGAATTACAAAGTAAAGTTGTTGGAGGGCCTAGTTCTTTCTGTCGCGCCCAGTACCGAGAGAGTACGGTACAACTCCAAGGTCCGGAGCCATGCAAGCCTCGGGACCAGGAACAACCTTTAATCCTTACATCCCCCAAATGATCCATTACAAGTCTATAAAATAAAAAAGGTTCCAAAAAAGGGAAAGAACTGCAGGGCTATCAAAAAAACAAACAGAATTTGTGCAGAATATAAAATGGCCTTGTCCACATTCATATGAATAATAAATATGTTTATTTGTACAGGACAAGTAGTTAGTTGTCATAACTAGCGTTGCTTTGTGAAATGTTCTTCTATACACGGATTGTGACAATTCAGCACAGCTTAAAATCTAAAATGAATGTAGTAGACAATAATGATAAAATTACACATTTGAAAACATAAAAACAATAATAATAATAATATAATTATCCATATATATATATCTTTTTATTATATTTCCAATTTATAAACAAACTAATTAAAATATCTGGTAATGAAAAGATTGATTTGATTACAGATAATCAAGCGAGCAAAGGTTGACAACAAACATCCACACAAGCGATAAGAGTTATCTTTATCTCTACAAGAATAAATATCCTTTAATTAATCAACACAATGAATTCCTTTCACAATATATTTCTAAAACATTTATTATTTTGGCGCTTAATTATCGGGGCAAAGAAATCAATCCTATCATAAATTATAGTAAAAATAGTTATACCAAAAAAATACATTCATAATATTGTGGCAGTAGAAATTACAAATATAATTATGTAAGCTAATTTATTAAATTACTGAATTAAATATCGTCGTTAGTCGTTTTTCAATGTTCTTATTGAGAGTGTTTATATCGAAGACAAATCAGGAAAATCCCGGGCAGGATCGGTGTTAGGATGTAGAATATAATATGCTAGCTTGATAGCTTGTGGGAAAAGTTTAATAATTTACGACTTTATAATTTTTATAGATATTCTTTCTATAATATATACTTTCTTCCAATTTGGAGATATAATCATTAATAATAATAGTAATTGCGAATCATTTCACACCGATTTGGGATAAGTTTCTAGTCAAGGTGATAAAACAGGGAATCTGAGGCTAGTTTACAATAAACATCCACTTACATTGTAAGAATAAATACAAATGGGTCTAATCAAGGTTCAAAGTACGTCAAAACATTTATAGGCCATCTCTTTAGCAGACGGCGTTAAATGTAGTTCAGCAATCAGCGTAGAACAGTGCGCATATCCGATACGCTACCTAAATATTGGTCCGACGACATCTCAATCTTATTTCAACAAACATTCGTAGGCGTCACTTCTAGTATCAAAGATCAATATTTAAAAGTGAAATTAGATGAGAAATCTTTATGACACGGCGTGATGATTTCCGCAAAGACTTATTATTAAGGTACATTTGAGATGTTGAATGATATAAATATTGCTGGTAATGAATCTTGAACACATCCAAACGGCTCAAGCAAGTCACACTTCGCAAGTTGCAGTTGCAGGTCGCTCTCGAATCCTATCAATCTATCCATTCATCCATTGTCGGGAGGCTTTAACTGAAACAAACACACAACAACAAAACATTATTATAAATAGTACTGACAGGGCTTCAACGATAATAGGGAAAATATATCCAACTCCACAAAGGTTTTGGAGTGATCGTAGGTCTTAAAGAGACACATGTAAGGAAACACAGACACAGACAAGTCATTCCGCAATGAATCATTCTCATGCCACAAATGTCAAACTTTTTAAGTGCTTTGGCTTTGCCTAACTTAATTCAATTCTGAGAGGTTCAAAAACAGAGGTTGAAAGAAGTGTTGATTATTAATTAAATGAGGATAGAATTTACTTTTTCTTGAGGGTGAAAAAGGAACGCCTCTTCTGGTCTTCTCGCTGGGGGGGAGGGAGTGTTTGTGCACGACTGGAGGCACCTCCAGCCGCCGCCGCCTGCCCTCCGAGGGCCTGCAGCCACGAGCTGACTCCCGCGTCGTCGTTGGCCTGCAGCAGGAACTCTCCGCCTGACGCCAGCCTGAAGATGAAAGGATCATTAGAATCATACGCAATAAGACAGAATTAATAAATTATCATTGGAGGTTTTCAACAATAGTAAGAATAATTATTAGTATAGGGTGTTAGGGAACATATTGACTTACTTTACGGACATTATTTGGAGTACATCCCGTAACAGCTTGTATTCGTCATAATATCAAGTTTAGTAATACAGAGCCTCGATTAATGGCTACATAAAACCACCCACACTACATTTGATTGCTATCCTATTATTGAAGCTGTCAAAAATTGAGTCAATCAAGTTTAGGTAATATTCACTAGGAAAGTGTAGGATCATTTTATTATGATACATTTACATTACAAACGATTTAATTCAATGACAAACATGTATCACTGCAGATCTATAAACAAGAACAATCAGACAAAGGTAACAGATGAAAAATATTGTAGAAAAGATGCTAAATTTGTTGTCAACCAGCGGACGAAAAGTGTCTTCGAGTGGAAACCTAGAACAGCACTGTTCTGACAATATCAGACAAGTAGCCGATACAAGGTGGATTAAGAGTGCTTTTGAAAATCACAGTGAATCCAAAACAGCTGACAAATCAAAAAATATACAAGGTTGTTGTAAAAAAAGCATACATATTTATTTTCTACTAGCTGTACCCCTCCACGCATTGCTGTGGCTCAGTCTGTCTGCGCAAATAGAGAAACAATAGCGCGTGTTGCTTTTTTGTCCAACAGTTGGCGCTGTTTAAATAAAAAAAAGTATGTTTTTACTTGTCACATGTGACATCTACATAATATAGGTATATAAAAACACACGCGTATTCGAATACAACATTGTGTCAAAATTTTAAAGCAATCGGTGAAGAACTTTCGGAGATTTAAAATTTTGAACAAAAGAACATTTCCATTTTTATTTACATAGATTTACAGATCAGCATCAGATAACACAATATTGGAAAGATAAAGAAAAAATGACTTACTTGATTCTGAACACATATTTCTTCTTGGTGTAGTCTGAAGCGACCTCCACGATGGATCCGGTGAGGTCTAGCGGGGGCTCCCCTCGGAAGGTCTGGTCTGGGGAGGACTTGTAGGACTTTGAGTCCTTGTAGAACCAGATCTTGTTCTCCTTGGCCACGGTGTACACCTTGTCCCACGATCTGCACAATACAAACGTAACAAGTCAATTATCTCTTTTCATGTTCATTTACCTATAAGAGAAGTTAATTTTGAATACAAAATTTTTCAATTTTTTTAATTCACAGAACCCAAAAACTATTTTTTCATTAGCAAGTAAAATTCTGAAGATGACAAAGTGTTACTAATAGAGGTATAAAATATGACAGACCTGTTGGTGGCTCTCTTCACATTTGATTCCCATTCGTGTTTCCTCACTAGCGTGCCTTCAATAACATCATCGTCTGATCCCGGACTCTGTCCCTCTATAACACCACAAAAAACTCATTAATACACCGCATACACCAAAACCACACCACACAGACTTCAAAATATTATATTACACATAATGATATATTGCGGTGATTTGGTTTCAACTTGGCTAATTCTGTTACTGTAATATATTCAATTGTGTTTTTTGTAAAATTATTTAGCTTATCCATAAGTAACACTCTTGTTAATATTATTATTTCAAAAAAATTATCATGTCATTAAAAAATGTTATCCTACAATTATTATTTACAAACAATAAGTTAAAAATAATACAAACTGGTTGTTAAAACAGGATCAAATAATGTAGAAAATACAGTGAAATCATTAGATGTCTTGATTTTTATGAGATTAAGAAAGTTAACTCAAATTCATTCAATCAATTCATTCTTAATTCAAAACTTAAGAATGAATTAATTAACCCCCCAGGCTAATTTGTTCGTTTTTCAGATCAACTCATATGGTCTCACAGAAATCATTGTCTCCCTTACTGTCATAGTGAGAAATATGATCTAAAGGGTGTTAGAAAAAGAATACACCACACATTAATAAATTGTACAGCGCCCTTGAGGTGATTTTTCACAAAAACGGCGCTCTACAAATTATCCAATTATTATTATTATTATTATATTCAAATCTAGAAGTTAACCACAAAGGAATTAAAATGTACACCTCTATGAAACCAAAGGTTTGAACCACAATTTCAGAAAAATTTATGAAATTGTTTTAATACGTGACAAATAAGTGAAGTGCTGATAACATTAGTAATACATTTATCCAATAAAATGCACACGTTTTTTTTTAATTTTTATATCAGTAATTTTAGTTATAAAAACATAAGATGAGCCAATTCAATTTTTTTTTATGTTTGCATTTTAAATTTTTATACTTAAAAAAATAAATGTTTATTTCTAATAATAAATTTGAGGGTGTATTTCATCATCTTTCAAAAATGATTTTTAGTTTTCGGATACATTCAGAAATATTCCATTTATTTGGATTTAATTGCAAAGCGGAAATACTCCGACCATCTGACAGAATATGGCAGAGCCCTGAGGGTTTAAAATAATGAATTCACTGTATTTGAATTGCCATATTTATCACAAATGATTAGTAAAGCATGCATCAATATCAAAAGCAAGAAGAATTAACGATATCTCATCCAATTAATGAAACCAAAATCACATAAATTAATATAAAATATTTCTATTTTAATTTATGCTATTTTTGTGATTTTAGATGGATAAAAATAATATACGACAGATTATGAGAACGATAACACGACATGCAAGAACAAATAAAAATGATTAACATACTAATTAAAATAGGAAGACAATCTGAAAAAAGAAAGGTAATCAGAGATCATATTAAGAAGAGTACAGTATTTTGATATAGAGGGAGAAATAACAAAAGGATAATACATATTAAAGTAATTAACTCTGGAACTTTCTATCAGGTATGGATGGTAAATATTTTACTTGCAGGTTATACACAATTAAGGTAAGAAAAATATGTACATTGGAAAACGTTTTGAATGCTACAGTGAATTCATTAGTGACTCACTCACAGTGAACTTGACAACAGTGAAAAACCCGAATAGCTTGAAAAGGTTTGGTTATCCAAAAAATATTTGAAGTAGATAATTCGAAATTGAATCCTGATAATTTTAATTTTAATTAACTAATCATCAAATCTTTCCTCCATAGGGGTAGGCAGAAAGGATGAACTGCCAATCAACTCTGTCTTGGCACACACTCCATGCTTCATCACATTTGTATATCGTCTCATACTTATACTTCTCTTATTCCGACTCTTGTCATGGCCTGACTTAAACCCCGCATTGCCAATTTCTACCGATTTATAACAATGCCAAATAATTTATTTTAATTTTTAAGTACCAAAATAAAATGTTATTTTTGAAGATAATATCTATACATTTGTTATGCCGAAAAGTTAATTATATTGAAATTTATGTAATAGGCATGAAAAAATTCACAGTTTATCTTTAAATGCAACTCAAGCATTAGTCGACAGATTTTTGCTATATTTCAAATGAGTCGTGTTTTATTAAATATTTTCCCCATTTTTGCTTACTTATTGTCGGTTTTTAATGTTACCGCGCCCCCTATAACATTGGTTTTCATTTATGTATCTCCCTTTCAAACCATCTTTGAACGCTAACTACGGAGCCTTAAGGCGATGCACTACGTCGTGTAATATTTTAAATTGAGCCGCTATCAATAACAACCCTTACGTAGATGGCGATAAGGTTTAAATTCCCCCTTAACACCATCCGCCTGTTTTGATTTATGCAAGAAAAAAACATGGCCAAAAAGTGCCTTTTATTTTATTTTGTGGATGTTCAGGCATAAATATTTAAAAAAATTTCGATCATTTTATAAATAACTTAATTTTCCACATTATACAATAAAATCATAACCGAAAATGGGTTCGTAAGTAGGAGATTTTGACCAAAAACACATGATTTTGCATTACTACGTATGGCATCGCCTTAAGTATTTTATTCACTTGATCGTGCTATCTCTTCCTCGGACGTCACTAGATCTTCTACTATTTGCAATGTATCGCATTCGCCTTACACTCCTTTCGAAATTTTAAACAAATAAGAATAAAGGAAAACAATATTGTTGCCATCATGTTTTCATGAAAACGATTTCCAATATACAATACTTAATCAGGATAGGTTTATTATTACATTCATATTTGTTTTTGGAGAAGTTTTAGGAAGTTATAGCCAACAAAATAATAATGTAATTTCAATTAAAAAATCATGATTTTTTTTCTGACCTTTTTTGCAAGCTAAAATCAAAAAATAAAACCATTGTGAGCATATTATAATTATAATTGTTATCAACTAAAAACTTTTTGAAAAGAATTATCTAATGATTTTATTGATGCTAGATTGCATTAGTTTTGTTCCATAAGTTTACTATTAGTACAAATATTAGAATATGAGTCGTTAGTGACTCACTCATTTAAATTGAATAGGGATCGAACCCTGATCAAAAAAAAAGTCACAGGTGCAAATTCAATCAATCAAACAAATTGCAGATAAGTATTGTAAGTATAGACAAGAAAGAAGAGAGAAGAATTGTAAAGAGTTAAAGGGAAGAAAGGAGTGTGCAGTGAGTATGTTGATTGATTTGTAGTCCAAGTGGTGCCACCAGAAGAGTGAAGTGGTAAGCCGCAACCCTTGATTAGTTTCCTCAGCCGCAGGTGTTGACCACAAGCCAGTGGACTACTGGTTTGTCGTGTTTACCAGTTTCCTTTGATGGATCCATGTGAAAATATCAAATTAATAACAAATTCTGTGTTCTGTGATGTTGGCAACATGTATATTTTCTTATGAATTTCAAAAAGACAACTTAACCCATTGGCCTCCGAATTGTTTGGCTAAAAAATGGTCCTTCACATCCGAATTAATTTTGTACCAAAAGTTTTAAGTGCAGTGGTGTACTAAATCTTACATAACTTTTAAACTAAACATGCGAACGAAACAATCTTTTTTAATTTACTTGTGCATTGAATCAAGGTATGTAAAAAATATATGTATGGTTTAAAAAAAATAAAAATATGATTAAACGAGGATATGAAAAATTTTTTTTTTCAAAAACCATTTTTTGTTCTTCATTTTTTTATAATTGAATTAAGAAAAGTTGTACATTTATTATACTTATTACCATAATATATATTTTTGCAATTTGGGCTCTTGTTAGCCGCCCACCATGCGTTTTACGAACAAGCTTGTCAATTCCCGAACCACACGACATTTTGAAATAATTCAATGAAGCTGAAATATAACAAAATTTCAATCGTAAATATCAGGAAAAAATTGTACCAACGGAGTCCTGCCAATTACTACTAAATAAATGCTAAATTATCTACAGAGCGATTGGCATTTAAAATTTTAAACACAGATGTCAATAATGTATCCTTTTGTCGTTTTTAAGCCGACAGACATCAGACCCGCTGGGACGGCGTCGTTTGATTTTAAGACACATCGCCGTACACACGCCGGGACGGCGTCGTTTGAGGCCAATGGGTTAATATTGTCGTTTTGGCCTTCATATATGCTGTGTAACATTTTCTCTAACACAAGATAACAAGTTAGTACAACAACAGTTGTTCTTAACAGCTGATAACAATCAGTAATTTCAGTAAGATCAAAAGCTGAAATAGACCGAGAATCTGTGTATAATGAGGACAATTCAAATGTCAAAAACTCAAAATAGGGACCCAAAATTGAGAATCATCAAAAATTGATTGAAAGAGATACAAAAAATTCTAGGATTTAAAGTCAAGCAACGTCACTTACAAAAAACATATCAGTAATTCGAGGGCTTAAAGTCAAACAACATTATCTACAAAAACATACATAGAATTCTAGGGTTTAAAGTCAAGCAATGTTACCTACAACGTTGTAACGTAACGTTGCTTGACTTTGAACTGTAGAATTCTTTGTATGTTTTTTGTAGATAGTGGTGTTTGACATTAAGCCCTAGAAATGTGATGGAGTTTAAAACAACCTTAACTTAAGGTGTTGGATTTGTGTGTAAATAAGAATGAGATGAATCTATAATATTGGATATTTTCACATAAATTCGACATCAAAAGAAGCTGAGTAACCACTGTAATGTTTGTTTGGCGGCTGCTCTACCTGACGTATCATCGTCGCTATGACTACCCTCGGCAGTGGCAGCCTTCTTGCTCCTCCAGCGGAAACTCCTGAACGGAGACTTACTCCGGGAGCGGTTCTTGATCTTGCTGCCCGAGGAGGTGGGGGTGGTGGACATGGCGGCCTCTCGGCGCGGTGGTGTTGTACCTTCAGACAAGGCTGACGAGACAATAATACGATAAGACAACACACAACACAACACAACAAACACTAAGCTATGACACCACACACAAAGCAACATGAACAGAAGAGCCAAGATAATCTATGAATCAACACAAAATGGAAAAATAAATAAATAAAAGTGTCACTAACTTTACTATTGGAAAAATGTTGTAATAATCGGCAGTAAACATTCAAAAAGTCGCTTGTGAAAATTAGTAAAATATTATCATTTTTAACTTTATAAAATTAGATTGAAAACAAACCCACAGGCAAGTTTTACAATAGGAAAAAAGTCATTTTTTATATGGACCAATGAGAAATTGCATTTTTCAATATTTAAATACTTCATTATTGTCATGTTTTTTAAATGGGTCTATAACTACACGACAGTGTAAGGTTATATTCAAAATAAAACCTGCAGTATCACAAAGTAACATTGACTAAGTGTAGTTTACAGATCGATACCGGCTACCGACGTCTTTGTTTTTATATGCCTCGTATGAACAGATTAGCTTGTACTGCAGGGCATATTATTTTATTTATTTATTATTTATTAATTTTTAAAAAACATGACATATTACAGTGATCATTGGCTGTCCAACTAGGAGATTACCTGTTTTAGGACAGTCAGAAATAGGCAGATTTATTAAATGCGATTCTTGTTTAGTCTAGTGTATTGACTTTTACTTAGTTATTGCACTTTATAAATAATATGATAAGTTTTCTTGGTTGATATAAGATATATGAATTATGCATATGAATTTCCTTATTCTTAATACATACATAATTTAGATTATCTCAGTACTTCTGGTAGAAAACAAAACAACATGCGGTAATGCAAATAATATACTGTTGAATTGTTTCGATAATTGAAATCTTAAGTGCTCATTTGCTAAAACATGCTAAAATCAAATTATATCTATCAAAATATTCGGGAAATAAATACCTCATTTACCGTCCAAAAACCACAAGAGACCTCTGACCCAAATAAATCAATAAATTTTGATCCCAACTACATCAAATTAAATTTCAATTTACCAAATTTTGACTAAATCCAAAACCAATCCGAACAATAATTTCTGACACATGAACCAATAACCAAACATAAAGTCATTTTTATGATAAACAAAAAATATTAGTCATGAAGACCGAAACCATAATTTATTTTCTTAAATAGTTTACCTACCATTATATTCAGAGTTGCATAATAAAAGTTTACTGTAGTAAAACTTTCATTTTTACAAACTCGAGAAAGTATTACAAAATTCGTTAATTTAGAGTTATTATAAAACTCTTTCATTGGCTTTTATATTTTCCTAGAAAGAAAATAAAATTTTAACTAAAATATAACACATTACTTTTTCTTACATGACTGTTTGCAAATATTTTTAACGGCGACCGGCTTTCGCTTTGATGTGAGCTTCATCAGGGCTTATTATTAACTGTTAATTTCAGCTAATATTAAGCTCTGATTAACTAGAATCAAATAGAAACCTAATAAGCACAAACATCATTGTTAAAGAAAGTTACTATGTTTCACTAGAGTGAAAGTATACTACCAAATAAAAAATATTAAAACATTAATTATTAAATGGCCTCAGGAAGTTTTGATAACCAAATGAAAAAGGCACACTTAGTGTATGGGCGACATTATATTTTCCATTCACCACAAAACTAGACATGAAAGTTTGAATTACGTAATTATAAAAAAGGGACAGTTTAGATTGAAGTTGTCATCTTGTTGGTTGGTTGGTTATACTCACTGGATGCCCTGGACTGTCCTTGCGGCCTGGGGACGGGCTCGCTCAGCCTCTTGGGGCCGCTGGAGGACTGGGGCTGGCTAGCAGGGCGCGCTCCCTCAACCAAAACTGCGCATGCACATTGTTAAACATTCGGCGGCGTGCAGAGGGGTACATGATAAACGCAAGTGTCCAAAACCAGCCATTCATTATTTGACAATGTTTTGTATAAACCAGCATGTTACGTAGTTCTTGTAATCAATTAGAAATTTATATAGGGCCACCAGCGTCAACAGAATTTTAACAATTCATCAAATTTCAAAGGTAATTTTCAAGTACTACGAAAGTTCTGTTATTTTAAATCAAGATGCTAATACATTAATCATTATCATTGTTAATGAATGGTTGATTTTGTGACTTGTCGAACACAGCTCTTGTCCAAAGTATAGAATGCATTATAAGAAAAAATTTATATCATTGATTGGTTTAATTTACCTTCGTAAATCAGCATAATAAGATTCATACATTTTTCTTTGAATAATGCAAAAGAGAGTTATGTAATCAAAACAAAAGAATGCGTCAAAATCACTGTATCAAAATCAAAATGTGTTGAAATTTTAACATCTTTTATAGATTGGTAAATTATAATTATTGTAAATTAAATCTCTTTAATGTAGGCACTTTCTGTATATCCATTATGAAAAATCACTGGTTTCATAAAACATGAAAAGCCGTTAAAAAATGATTAACAAGACTTCTAAATTAGAATATTGATCAATTAATTTTGTAAGTAAGTACCAACATAATTTTTAGGTAAGTACTCAACTTTACCAACTACATAGAGTATATCGATCTTGAAATGGAGTAATTAGTGGTATTTAATTAAGTTTAAAATCAAACTGCAATCAATGGACAAAAGTGTACACAAATTATGAAGAAATAAAAACAAAGTCATTCCAAAGAAAAATTAAAATAATTAATAAAGACAAAAAAAACTATAAATAAGAGATGCACATACATTATTCATCTTAAGATTATGTTATGTTGTGTATTTCATGTTCTAGCAGTACTCTGTTGGTTTTATGTAAAATGTACTGTGTAATTTGTCAAACCCCAGCGACAAAACCGTGTTAGAACATTCACAAAAAGGAACAAAGCTTACCTTGGAACAACTGCAATGAGAACCAACCCGTTATCTGTACATTGAATAATCCACACAACCAGGAAAAATAGCCATTACATAGAAAGATTTGGGTTAGCAAACGGGAGAAACATGACTAATGTTAAATGTTTGACAAAAAACAACGAAAACTTTACTGTCTGACAAAAAAATATTAAAAATAGGGAGCGAGATGCATTGGTTAAAATGCTTTAAATAGCAACATTAAGTTGGTTCAAAGTAAAAAGATGGTAACATTAAAAACGCTCTAGGATCTAGGTGCATATTTTTCACATTGTTTATAAGTGGTGTTCAGAAATTAGTAGTATTTCCAAAAGAACATGATTCTACTTCATAAATATATTTTAAGGTAATTTAATAATAAGAATTTATTTTTTATTCTGTATTTTATAAATGTATTTAAAAGAAACCATTTCTTAAATCTTAAATCATAATAAAAACAATGTGGAAGAGACAGATTTTTAACATAAATGAGAAATGTGAAGCAGACATGGATTATTAATAAACATAATACTGGAAATAAAAAATATCACCGCTCGCTTTACAAACCGACACAAACGTAAAGATATGTATGTAAAATATACAATTTAATATTTCAGCTGCAGTTTTTGGCACTAACCAATACCTCATTTATTTCCAGTATTAAATTATTTCAATACATCTATGTCATTCAAAAGCTAGCACCCAGTTAGAGATAACTCTTCAATTTAACAGAATCATATTTACACAATACATTACTGTAAGAAGGTTTAGTTTTCACTGAAAAGGGAAATAATTAGATAGAAAATACAATATACAGACACAAATAACCAATAGTTAAAGATACAAGATATAATGTAGTAACACAATGCAGAGAGATAGTATAAAGCAAAAATTCATAATAAGGGAAAGACAGATGTTGTTTTTTACAAATTGGAACCAAGTTAAACCAAACCATCACCATATTTTATTATTTTACACTTATAGGAGCAATACACCAATGGGACATAATATTATAACTTTCAATTATGATTTACAAAATAAAATACAGCATCTAATGGAAGCCTAAAATACTTTATATTGCAATATTTATTATTGGATACAGTATGTAATGGGTGACTATGAATTTTAACTGTTTCATAATGAAAATGAGTGCTAAATAAAACACAATTCTACATTTTTAATTTAACCCTTTTGTATGTAAAAAGATTAAATTATTATAAATCGTACACATTCAAAGGGGGTTTACGATAAAAAATATTTTTGTTTGTTTGTTTTTTTTTTTTTTTTCTCTAAACAAAGCATGATAGGAGCTACCTCTATTCTGGTGGAAAATAAAATAAATTGTATTGAAGGATGATTCAATTGAAAATATAGTGTGCATATAACAATGAGTAGTGTGAAATGAATAATGTGCATCACATTTAGCGTGCCTTGCAAGACTCATCCTTTGGGGGCGATTTCCGTACTATGCAAACGCAATCACCACAAATGCAACCGATGAACCGTACCAATACTGAATTGGAACACAAATTTGAAAAGTTTCTTGTCTTTGAACTTATGGAACAATAAAAATTAGAAAAGATTATTATATTTGAATTAACGGAACAATTTAACTCTGAAAATATTCTTATTTTTAAACTCATCGACCAATTTAAATTTGAATAGGTTCTTGGTTTTGACCTTAAGGAACAGTTTAAAATTTAAAAATTATTTTTTTGATATCATGGAACAATTTAATTTTGAAAAGATTATTGTTTTTGAACTTATGGATCAATAAAGCAAATAAATGATTGAAATGTATTCTGATCAATATTGCCAAGTAATGTTGGTTGCATTGATTGATATTGCGATTGCAAGGTGTGGTAGGGTGGGGCCCTTTACCTGGCTGAGAGTGCGGACGTTCCTGAGACTTCTCAGTGGTTTTAGTTGAACTCCTTCGTATAACTACTTTATTTGGATGTGTTATTAATATAATCGGAGGGAGAGAGAGAGAGTATGTATTGTCATCCACAGATTAGCATTGAGAGGTAGCAGCGTGAAACAGACAAAACAAAACAGACCCGGTGTAATTCATATTGCGTACTGACTAACTAGGTTATATATTTATGTTGCACATGTTAAATGCCGCAAGTATTCCCACCATTGCAAGCTGTAGTAATGATAGGCAAAGTATGACCTGCCAACAAAATCTTCCATATAACTCATCACAAAAAGAGATAAAATAGACTAAGATACAATAATAGAATGATTATCAGCGGCACAATTTTCCTTGAGTTGAGTTTAGCCATGGTCCTATTTTTTAATGAATAAGTGAATACCGCACAAGTGTCTATGGCATCCCCTATTGGGATACTTTGTAAGCCAAAGGGAGTGGAGAGGGGAAGGAGTTGGTAAATAGGAAGTTTGGGAAGTACCTGGCTATTCAGATCTGGTCACTAAACTTGGATAAAGCCATTTCAAGCAACTTTTCAATCAATGGTGAATTTTAATAATTTTGCAAAATTTTTGAAAGGAATATTAAATTAATTCTGTGAAAGCCAGGATTATCTTGATTACACTAAAATGTTGAAAAAAATTATTAAGAGATTAAAGACATAACAAAAAAACTTTAGTTGGATTAAATGCATTTTTCAATTATTGGGGCTTTCGCATCCCCAATTCCCTCAAATAATTGGTGTTTTACAGTGCATACTTGTATAGAGATACTATCATTGAATTGTTTTGCGATGAGTCACATATTTAGCATTTGGTTGGCAGGACTATAAGCGTACATAGTAGATCATCACCAATAAACACAAAACAATACAATATATTTATTGTTATATTGCAAGAGTATTTGCAGCAGTGGGCGCAAGGATCTGGCGGTGTGCTGCTCAGAGTGGACACTCCAGCATTATTTAGGTGGGCATTATAATGTGTGTGGTGGAAATCAAAAGCAAAGCTTGTTTCGTGTATGTTTCTGTGTACTATTAGTTTTCTGTTCAATCAGACCAATCGAAAAAACATAATCAATCAATCAATTTGTGCTAATTTACCACAGAAGAATGTGAATCAATCAAAATTGTCAAAAAATTAACGCGTCAAAATCAACATGAAAAAATCTAAAAAGAGCCTGATCATTTTTGAATAGGCAACAAATAAAATAAGATACATTTTTATTTTAAAAAATCATGACTCGAAAACATGATTTCGACCATTCCCACTAGGTGATTATAAATTATTATTATTTTAGTAAATATCAAATTATGTATCAAGATGGTCGATAGTCCGAAGGGTAGGACGCATGGCTAACAGTTGAAGAGATTGAGTTCGTTCCCCATAGCGCTTACATACTTAATACCTTTTCAACATGAGTTATACTTAATACTCCGAATTACTTAATAACTTTTTTTTTAAATGAAAAAGTTTCAAGGCACAAAATAGCGTTTGAACCACCATATCTTAGTGCATTGGACACAATGCATAAAGACTCTCAAGTAAAAAGTGTAGTAAGTTGAACCGAGTTTGTGTATGTTGTGCATGTGTATACCTTGTGCGTCGGGTGCGTCTGTGGTGTCGGCCTTCTCGGCCTGCGCTTCCCCACGCCTTCTTTCCTCCTCTTGCCGCTCTCTCTCGGCGGCCTCTGCTAACTCGGCCAGGCGAGACCTCTCCGCTTCTTCGGCGGCCTCCTGCCGGCGCTTCATCTCCTTCAGCTCAAACTAGAGACACCACAATCCACATATTAGAAAACACATAATATTATAGAATTCTCAATATGTAAAATAAATTGAACCAATATATTAAAATGGTCAAATCAACAACATTGAGTAATAAAAAAATAAAAAATTTACGTGATAAATGTGTTTCAAAAATTAAAAGTCTGCAAATTTTTAATTTTTACTAATTTGTCTCAAGTCAATATTTTTTATGAAGATTTTCAGTGATTTTGAAGTGATACCAGACACGTCACATTCTAATCCATCGAGTATATTAGGGTAGAGGAACAAAAAATAGTAGCTGAATGTAAATTATACATGGTGTCCGGAAACTCGTAGTACAAGCGGGAAACTGGTGAATCTACATCACATTTGGAGTCGATTTTGTAGTATAATTTTTTTTGATTTGAGCTTTCGTTTTCGAGTAAATCGAGTCAGAAGTTGATTTTTTTTTTGATCAAATTCTTATAAATTATTACTGAAGATCAAAGTACCCAACTAATTAAAACTATTTAAAAATTTAAAAGTAAAACAAATAATGACGAAAAAGTTTGAACCCTGAAATAGCCGAAAAATATATTTTTTTGGTTATTTTTTTTTTATAAAAATGCTCAAATTAAAAAACTTTATGTTTATTTGGGTTCCCCGTGTGGTATACATTCTCCAGTTTCAGGCTTGTACTACGAGTTTCCGGACACCATGTATAAAAGACATCAGACTTAACCAGTCAACTGTGGCTCGACCGCCGGCGGGCTTTTTTGAAATTCGGCGGTTTTTTTTTTTTAAAATGCGATTTTAACCCTTATGTATAAAGAATTTGTATGAAGTAAAAGGTCAGAATCGCTTGCGCCAAGTTCGGACTAGAATTAGCTTTTTGTTTGATGAGGCTACGAGCCCTGTACGTGTAAATATAAATTATCTATGGTAAAGTGGCGTTGCTTGTTTTTATGAGTTTCTTTCCAACGGTCGGTTTCTGAGTGAGCGTTAGCTAAAAACGAGATTAATCAGTTAATTCAACAAATAAACGTAAGTAATTGTGTTTTTATACATAGTTCATTGACCAAGTAATGTGTTTTGATAAATATAAATCATTTTTGATATTGTAAATTTATAAAAGATGACGTAAAAGTTCGCAAAAATTTTGCAGGAACAATTTTTACTTTTTGGATGGAGTTATGTACATGATATATTACATTATTTGGAGTTATTCGTGTATCATTGTATGGAAAAAACAATTGTTATTATATATCGAAGCCCCCTTTTTGTCAATACTTCGTGATTATTTTTAAAAAAAATGACATGTCATGTCATGTGTCAAAAAAATAGCTGCGCGTAAATATTTGATTTTTAGATGGGAATATTTACGTGATCATTATGTTATTTTGAGTTATTCGAATGTCATTATGCAGGGAAAACAATTGAGATTATGTAACAAAGCCATTATATAGTCGATATTTAGTGAAAATATTTAAAAAAAATAAGTTGTGCATCTCTACCGTTTCACACAAATACATCGAGATTACTTTACATGTGTTAGTGTTTCAACCGACAGCGCCACTTTTTTTACTGCTAGCGGCAGATTTTAAAAGTTGTGTTATCAAGCAATTCGCGTAGATTGTACAAGCAGGTCCAAGAAAATGTAAACTATTGTTTACGGAAATATTTTTATTGGTATTTATTATTTATTATGAAAAATAGTAATAAATATCACAAAAGTCACAGTATTAGTAAATATCACAGTTGTATAGGGTGTCCCAAAAAATAATAAGAAAAATATTTTTTGTTTATTATTATATATACAAAATTTATAAATACTAGTATATGTCTGATTGTTCCTATTATTATAGAATGGAGACTAATACTGGAGAGGTACGCGGTAGAAGGACTGGTGAGGCAGCGCCGGACGGAGAGGCAGCGCCGGACGGAACGTTGGTATGTTTTTTATTGTTATTATTTGTGTATTAGTAGTAGTTATATTAGGTTGGTTGTTTGCTTTTTTTTTTTTTTATAGTGAATACCTCACAAGAGTCCCAACTGCTCCCGTCTGGAGCCAGTGAGACTATGGCATCCCCAATTGGGGGATGTTGTGAGGCTGAAGGTAAGTGGGGAAGGGAAAGAGGAAGGTGGGGAAGTACCTGGCTATTCAGATCTAGTCACTGAACACGGCTAAAGCCATTTGGAGCAAAGTTTCAATTCTGAATGGTGGTCTTACACCAGGGCGATACTGGTAGTATCTTCCACTCTGGAAACTGCTTAATTTTTTCCAGAATTGAAAGACATTAGTGTAACAATAAATGTTTATTTTTTCAGGTTCCTGGAGCCGACAGAAGAGGCGGCAGAAGCACCGAAGAGGCAGCGCCTCTAGCAATCACGGTATGTTGTGTATTAGTAGTAAAATAATATTTTTCGTAGTCGAGAGCCTGGCCTCTGGACCAAAGTTTGAAAAACACGTGTTTCATATAATATAAAATGAAATAAATATGATGAAACATAAATCTCCGACTTTTATTTTTATTGAACCACCCAGTACTTGAAATTGAAAAAATGCATTTTATGTTATATAAAATTGAAATAAATATTATGAAAAAAAATATCACTAAAATTTATTTTTATTCTCCTTGAATCATGATTCTTTGAACCACTCTGTATTTCGATTGTAATGTGTATACAAGAATGGCGGCCATTTTGGAATTCCAGATATTGAAATAGACTTCAAATTGGTGAACTGTCTGAGGTAAATATTCTACATATTAGCATTGTTTTGGATATAAATTCATTATCGAAATAATAGGTGTTAGGTACCATTAGAAAGGTAATTCTATCTAGTTTATTTTGATGTAATTTTTACAATATTTCGCAATATAATTGTGTCAAAAATCAGGCTGGTAAAGTGACGGCAAAAATGTTAGAAAATTTACATCATAGTGCATAAATATATTTTTAGCATTATTTATTTACAGGTTTCTAGTATAAAAAAATATTATTAGTAACAACAATAGTATGAACTACCAAAAACTGAAAGAATTGCTTTCATAACTTTATACAATACGACACAAAAAAATTCTAAAGTGCACGCTTGGCGTGAGATTTTTTTTTGAAAAGCCTAAAATATTTTACATTTTCAAAACAACGTAAATGCCATTATTTCTTTGAAAACACCTTTGGTTTGTTTTTTTTCATATAGGCTATTTATTCAGGTTTGTGTGGAAATAATAAAATCCGTTTATATTCATAAACATAATTTTTTTGACAATTGTTTCCCGAACGGGGGAATTTTTTATTAATTTTTCAGATAAAGTTAGCTATTCTGGGAAAACGTCTTACGATATAATCATGAACTATATATGAATAATTAGCTACATTATCTGGTAAACAGAAAACAATAAAAAAAAAAGCAAATACTTAGTTTTTTTTCCGAAATTTGAGAAAAAACTCATCAAGGTAATTTTCGCGCTGTTTCCGAAATCTGCCCCACTTTCAAGAGGTTAAGGACATTTCAAACTTACGATCAGAAAGAATTTTGTTCATCAATCTATAAAACAACTGTTTATTCACTCCAAATACAAATATTCTAACAAATCTAATATTTCTTTAAGTTAGGGTTAAAAAAATAATTACAAAATAACACCCAGAAATCCAAAAATAGAACATTTTTAAATCAGCAAGAAACCACGAAAAAAAGCACATGCAAATATGTAACCTTACCTGAGAATCGCCAAGTGCCAAAGTGTCCAGGGATACAGAACCAAAGGAAGAAGAAGGAGTGTTGGAATTGGAATTAGAATGGGGTTCATCACTACCAAACACCAAAGCACTAAAATACTTATTAGACTTTACCAGTGAAGAATCACAATCCGGATTGATATCCTCACTGGAAGCAAAACGTTGAGATTCTGATTCCAGTGTGGATTCTCTAGATTTCACCCATTTGTTCTTTGATTTCAAGTGAATATCAGTTTCACTTTTTGTCACCTGAACACTGTCGGAACCGATTGATGGAGATTTTTTAGGAAATGATTTACAAGGCATTTGATACCAGCATTTCTCCCAATGGATGAATTTCGAACATGCAAGTTTATCATCTAACGGAATATCAAATTCCAGCTGACAACCTTCCGGACAAACTACATACATACTATCCGTTAAAACTCTTTCTTGATTATTTGACAAGAGGAGATTGGCAAATGATATATCGTTGCTCACATTTTCCGAGCTGTGGAAGACCACATCCTGATCCAAATCAGGGTTTCCATTCAAATCTGTTTTCATTTGATTATAGTATTTACTATTTTCAGTACACATTTCTTTACTTTGATCAAATTGACTAGGAAGAACTTCGTTGAATTCTTGCATAGATTGAGCGACACTGCTTATTCGAGGGGATTCAATAATAATAATTTGATTATCAGTACTCGTTTCGAAGTCTTCAATATTGTCAGCCTCTCCTGAAGAAAGTAGAGAATTCCAAAGAAATGATTTATTCCTCTTTTTACCTTTGACTGGGGAAGGTTCTTCGTCAAATTGTTCGGGATAACCGGGATAAAGGATTCTAGTACCGTGGGAAGTATATTGCTTTCGTTTGAAAGGTTGAGGGGAATAGAAGCGATCACTTGTTAGAATGATGTCTCTTACAACTTCACCGATAGGTCGTGCCTTGTACGAGAGACATCTTTTGAAAATGGCAGGTGATTTGGTTTTGGCAGGATTTTTAGGTGGGTCGAGGAGTTCGGTGTAGATGGGGAGGGTTTTGGTGATGTGTGTGTGATCTGGCAGAGGTTCCAGTGGAGTCAACAGCGGTGCAGTTTTATTCTGTTCTACTTGTTCAAGCTACGAATACATTCACAAGAATTATTACAAATGCATGCAGAAACAAACACCACAAGAGCAGAATAAGAATAGTTACTAAACGAAAAATATGAAAGAAAGACGGAAGAATATGGAAGATTGTTACATGGGATTTCAAGAATACGTACATTCATGCAAAATGAAGTAGATACCTTTTGATTTGAGGGTTATATTAGATAATTGCAGAATGGTGAAAATTAATAAAACCATATGATTACCACCATACCCTAATATATTATATTAAGAAAATGCTACAACACACAAAAAAATAGTAAGGCAAAATAACCAAGACTACAATTTAAAAGTACCAAGGTTAAATCAACAAAGCTACAAACTTTAACAATCCTTAACACCACCACACTACCAAGGTTAAATCAACAAAGACTACAAATAACTTTAACAATCCAATAAAACCACCAATACTAAAACAATACATCCAACACCACAAAATAAATTTAGCATGTCCAACATCACAAAGACTATAATTAAATTTAACAAGACCAATAACACAGGAAATATAATAAAACTCACCGTGGTCAAGCGATGCAGCGCCCCAAAGCGTTCCTCTTGAGCGGCAGCCGACTTCTCAAAGGCCTCGTGCTTCTTAATGAGGTTCTCAACGTCGTCGATAGTATGACCGAGCTCTGAGGACATGAGGTAGGGCTCCTGCGCTATCAACCAGGCCTCCGCCACGGCCGCATCGCGGGCAAACTGGTACACCTCCAGGACTGGAAGAGACATGGTAACATAGATTACACATCTGCCCTGATGATCCATACTGTTTAGCTAATGCTAGCTAGCCATGCTTTTTTTGATATAGCAATTTTAGAGATCAACTAATAGTGATTTCAGATGGGTGAAATAATCAAATAATCGGAAAAACTGGAGAAATTTGGGATAGTCCTGTGTCCAAAGCTAGAAGCCCATGAAAAAGAAGTAGTTACTATGTACTCGGTTTCAGATTTCGATTTCAGTTTTCGGATTTCGCCTTTTCGACACGATTTAAGTTTATTGAAATAGTATTAGAAAATATTGTTTAAAAAATCATTAGAACTAAATGTAAATACTCCTCCCATAAACACGAGCTCCTGGAGCTCAACTTATGGAGTAGTAGAATAAAAAACGAAAAAATTATATATCTGTCTGCATATTGTTATCATTTATAATGTTAAATAATTTACAAGTAATAAATAAAAAAATAAATAAAAATAAATAAAAAAAAATAAAAAATAAAAATATAAAAAAATATTAACGAGTAGCTGAAGTCACCGGCGCAGAATTTTTCTAAATCAGATATAGACAATAATTTGCCTCTTATTTTGAATGTCAAGTTAAATTTCATTAAGAAGTATCAAAATTCTGCTTTAAGGGTTTGGAAAGAGGGGTGGGGGTGATTTTTCGAAATCTCTTGAAAACAGTGACTCTTCCTTTGTTGTTCCTCTTGTTTTGAGGGTCACGTGTGCAAAATTTCACCAATCTCAGAATAAAACTGTAGATTTGTATAAAAATTAAATCTTTATGTAATTAATAATTTGGTAACTTCTTCTTCTATGTACAGGGGGGTCACAGCTGGCAACATCTAGGTCTGCGAGGAAGTCTAGGACCTCAGGAATCGCCCTGTGGACCTTATCAATTTTTTCGGGGAATGAATGGATCGGGGTTTCATTTATTCCATGTTCGGTGGTCTGCACCGCTCAGCATTCCCCATTGCTGACTCTTAAAGCCCAGTTCATCGTGTGGGCATAACGGCTGTGAAAACACCATCGATACTTATCGATTTGGCAACTGGAATCCTTCAACATTTTTAAGCACCTTCAGTAGCATAATAGTGTTAGATACTCACTGAGCTGTAGGTTTTCCCAGCGCTCCTCCCACCTCCTGAGCAGGGAATGGCGCTGGTTGTTGAGGGCGAGCAGGCGCTCCTTGATATCGGCTGACGCATAGTGCTGGCGCGCCATCAGGCCCTTGCCAAGTGACACACATGCCGCCAGGTTGTCCTCACGGGCATCCACCTCGGCCTTCAACGACTGGTGGTTGTTCATCAGTAGCTCAACGCCGGATACGTCCCTGAAAGTCCAATAGTTATTGATTAAACAAATGATTTAATAAAGCATGCCACGGCACAACTAGCATCATCCCTAAACTATGGAGACATCCTAAGCATGTTTAGTTATAAATCAACAAGTTTTCTTTGGCCATTCAATCTTTCATACAATCAATATCATAATGGTTTTAGGTATTCGTCTTATGTTGGGGTGTTTTGAAGTCCGCCACATTTGATTGAAACTATCAAAGCATTATCAACAGTTTGATAATGCCTTTCCTTGAGTTTTCCTTGCAAACTTATCACTCTCGGTTTTAACCTGTTAGTTATAAACAGAACATACCTTGGCTTCTCGCTGGTGTTCATCTGTCTGAGCACATCATCCATCCACAGCATGAGCGTGCGCACCATGTTGAAGAATTTGAAGAGATCTCCGGTGTCAGCCAGCTTGAGTCTCCTGGCATCGCAGTCTGATTGCAGAGCGGCCCAGGCAGCCAGCACTTCTCCTTCGCGGTTGGTGATCTCCTTGGCCTTGTCTCCGGCGTATGAGGCCTGGAGCTTGGCTGATTCTTCTTGAATCTGTTGCACCTGGAGAAAAATATGTTAGTCAGTTCATGTTTTCGAACCACATTAAACGAAAAAAACAAATTATTTTGAAAATTAAATTGTGATGTTTGAAAGAGAGACGAGTTTTTAAGATGTCATAATATAATCGCTTGACTAAATTGATCTTATTACTCAAGTGTTTCTTTTTATTTATGAGGCACCAAGTGAAGTGAAGAATATATCTTTTTCGGCTTTTAGTCACGTTGAGTTTCATGGAGGTTATTAAAATACCTGTGATTGCAGAGTCATCAAGTCTTGCAAGAAGTTCTGGTGTTTGCGTTGTAGTGCTGATACGCTGGCAGCATCCCTGCCCAGTTCATCGGAGACTCCTCGTTGGCGTTCAACAATACGGCTGAGGGTGTCCTTGCAGTCATGGAAGAACTTGTGCAGCTCTCGAGAGGCCGCCAACATCTGTGTCCTAGTCTGAATAAGCTCAAGAAGGTCTTGCCATGCATCGTTGAGGTCATCCTTCCATTGTGCGATGGTTGCATTGTCTGAGTGTCCCATTCCGATCATCTGGTCGGCGATCCTGTTGGCTGTGCCGACTCTTTCAGAACCGATAGCTTCTGTATCGCGAGCGAACTCCTTGAACCTCTCCCACAAGAGTGTGACATGGTCGTAGTCTTGTCCAAGTTCTTGGGATCCCGCAACCAGTTCCCTTTCGGCGATCCATTGTTCCAAATCATCGACTTCTCTGTTCAGTTGGAATAGTCTGAGAGCTTCATCCAGCTTGGCTCTCCTCTCTCCCGCGAGATCCTTGAGTCCGGCATACAGTTTGTCCACTTGTGATTGTTTGACAGAGATCTGTTCACTCTGTGGGTGTTCTTCTGTCGTCAGTTGGCGAACTGTCTCTCCGAGTTGTCTGATGGTTTCGGCGTAGTCCTCAACGGCTTGTTCCAAGATGTCGTGTTTCTTAATCAGGTTTTGGGCTGAAATTTCATCCTTTCCTCGGTCTTCCACCATCATGTAGAGTTCCTGTTCACTCATCCACGACTCCGCCTCATTGGCATCAAAGAAGTATTGCTGTGCCTTTTCTGATTGTAACAGGCCACTGTTTCTATCGTTAATGGCATCTGAAAAACAAACAATTATAAATATAAAATACCTTCGCAATAATAATTTTGGTACCTAGATACACAAATACAGAAGATACAAAAATACACAAATACCTTTAAGCTCTTGCCAATTTTGTGTCAATTCCTGGATCAATTCTTGGAATTCAGGGGCAGATTCATGGCCTTCATCAATCAGTTTCTGGCCATTGCCAACGACAGTGATAATTCTAGCCTCGTGGTTGTCGATCTCGGTCTTCAGTGATTGATTCTTCTTCTTCAGCATGTGAACGTTGAAGAGGGAGTTACCGTATTCCTTACTGGTAGCCTGTGGCATCTTCTCGCCAATCCACAACTTCTCGTCTTCCACATCTCTGCAGAACTGGAATGCTTCTTTCTTCTTCTCCAACTGCCTCTGTCTCTCCACGAGGGGAGCCTTGAGCTGTTCAAATCTTTCCTCGACAGCGACTTTCTTGACCTTGATGTCGTCCATCTTTTCTGGCACAGTCCTCTGTAAGTATTGGGCTTGAGTCTCGAGCTCTGTTACTTGACGTGCCTTAACGGCCATCTGAGTCTCGATCATTTGCTGCTTCTGCATCAAGATATTGACGGAAGCAAGATCAGATCCAGTGTCAGTGTTTTCGATCTGCTTCTCGAGTTCGTTCATCCAGGAATCAATATCATCGCAGGTCTGGTGAAGAAGTACTTCTCTGTTGGCATCGAAGAGTTTCTCACCCTTGTCCTTGGTGCTGACCTCCAGGTTGACAAACTGGTCACTGAGATCGGACATCTTGGGAGAGATGACTTGGGCAAACTCTGGTTTTTGCTTGATTAGTTCTTCAGCAGCATTTTGAACAGCCACGAGTCGTTCCTTGTTGGCACCAATTTCAGCCTCGAAAGCTTGATGGCGGGTCCACTTGGAATGGATAGTCTTAGCGGACCTGTAAGTGTCATCTTGGGCAGTGAGATTCTTTTCCTGCACCCATTCTCCCAACTCGTCACAATCTTGCAGGAACTGGTGAAGCTGCAGTTGGTCCTGCAGTTTCTCCAGTTGTGCGAGGGCTTTCTCTCTGTTGATATTTCTGCGAGAATCAATGTTCTCTGCCTTCTTTTGGACTTTATCAGCATCGAAGTGACCTTCTTCAGTAAGACGGCTGGCAAACTGGACGACGGAGTTGATCTTGTCATCATTGGCTTCCATAGTGGTTAGGAAAGCCTCGTGTTCCTTAATCATATGGTCAGCTTGGTCCAGAGTGGAAGGCTGCTCAGCCTTGGCGAGACGGTGCTCCTGTTGCGCGAGGAGAACCTCGGCCTGGCGAGCGTCTCTCTGCAGCAGTTGCAGGTCCAGGCTCTGGGACAGCAGCTGTTGACGGTTCTCCCACATCTGTTGGAGTTCTGCCCAGCCATCACGGAGAGCCTTCAAACGTTCCCTCAAGAACATGTACTGAGGATCATTTTGGGTAGATGGGTCCTGAGAATTAAATAAAAGAACATCATTTTTGGCTACTTATTTAAGGAGTCCAATAAAATTGGCACAAAGTAAGGTGATCATTCTTGTTGTAATAATTCTGACTAAAATCAACAAAATAATGAAAAAATAACTCACGGCGGTGATCTTCTCTCCATACTCCATCATCTTGCTATAATCATCTGTGTAATTATCGATCTCCTCCCTGATGGTCTGGTGCTGGGACAGAAGCCTCTCAGCGTCAGCAAGAGAGGCCGGGATGTCTTCGGAAGCCACATCTGTCTGTGTCTTGGTCAACCAGGACTGGAAGTGGTCCACGGAGCGGAGGAAACGGTGAAGGTCACCGGCCTCTTCCAACTTGGCGTCGCGCTCCTTGAGCTGGTGGGAAATTAAACATTATGTATTAAGATTTCAGGTGCTTTATGTGTTTTAAAATCTGATATATAATGTTGTGAAACAATGATTACAGCCCATAACACCATCAGGTATTATTTTAGTACATAACAAATCAGTTTCCACATAAAGAAATAAATATAAAGTAGTCACCATCTGCGTCAGCTGCTCCCAGATAAGCTGGATTTGTGCAATCCTCTCTCGGATGAGCTCCGCCTCCTCGGGATGTTCTTCCTCGATGGCGTCGGCCTCCCTCGTCAGGGAGCGGATCCTTGCCTCGATGGCGGCAAGGTCGCGCTCCATTCCAGACACGCGACGCTGCAGGGTCATGACACCTGGGAAAAACATTATAATCATTGAAAAAGATTTCTTAATAACAAAAAAAAATTACAAAAGAGACACAAAGCATAAAACATCTATCAGTAGTTAGATAGAAAAGAAGACACATTCCCAGCACTAGACTCAAAGTAGCTGATTTACGGTTGACGAAGATGATTTAGTAAGAAAGTCAATGCATGGAAAGCTCACCAGTAAGATCCATCTCCAGGTTATCGGTAGCCTGCAGAATTCGCTTCTTATCTTCGATCCAAGATACGGTCTCACGACATTCAATGTGGAATGTCTGGACACCCTGGGCGGATTTCAGCTCCTCCCTCTTAGCTTCGGCCTGGTAAGAACATCAAATAGATTAATACGTAATATTGCTACTGGATGTAAATAACAAAAATAATTGATGAATTCAGATTGTATTTGCTAACAACTTCAATATGAAGACAAATGTCTAATTAATTAACAATCAGAACATTAAGAATACCATAGTCAGTAGGAATGTACATTCAGTATCCAAAAGACATTTCTTGATCCTTTGTGGAATTTCATTCTTTCATATAAACGCATTTAGCATATTTAGGGGTACTCTGGATGCACTGGTGTTAAGAACTCTATATCCTTGTCTATTAGACATGAACAATACTGACTGAATGACTGAAATTAATCAATTCACTCCCACAAAGCATTTTAATTGAATGGCTGACCTTTTCCCTGAGCTGTCCCCACAGCTGGTTGAGGGCCTGCTGCTTGTTGGTGATGAGGGGGGAGTCTGGGTGCTCCACGTGCAGCAGCTGCCGGGCCAGCTGGTTTACGACGGCCACTCGGGACGCATTGGCGTTCATCTCCTTGTCGAAGCCGTCATACCTGGACAAAATATTATTTAATCACTTTCCCTTTCAGCACGGCTCGATTTGTTAAACTTTTCCCGGTCCTAAAGGAAGTCAAAGATAATCCCTAAGTATGTGTAGATACTAGATTTAAAATAAAACCTGAAAAGTTCGACGGCTGACTTTTAACAACTGGGTTTATTGTGCAATTCGAACGCTGTCGTTGAGTACGAACTTGCATTATATTCATGTTTGATACAATCATAATATTATAACTCTGCCACTTTCTCATAAAGGAATCTTTCACGCATTTAGTGTCGTGTATCGGTACACAATACATTGATAAAGTGCCAAGACTGAATAATTGTTCCAGATATAATTAACTTATCAATGCAATCTATCTCATCACATAGCAAAATCCGCTTATATAAGGAAGAAGATATTTACCTGTGCTTCATGATCTCGACATCCTCAATATCCCTGGCAGGCACCATGGTGGACAGCATCCTGTCCTTATCGGCAATCCACTGCTCTGCATCATGCGCCTCTGAGAGAAGCTTGCATAGAGACAGGGCGTCGAGGAGACGCTGGCGACGGAGTCGGGCCAACTCAGAAAGCTCTCCATGACGTGAGTCGATGGAGGCCAAGCGCTCAATGACTTCTGGAGACTGCGCATCCACAGGAGCCAGCTGCGAGGCCTGAGTCTTAAGCTGTTGGATGATGGTGGCGTAGTTCTTGAGCTCGTCTGTCACGTCCTTGTGCTTCTTCAGGAGACTCTGCACCTGGGCCTCGTCACGCCCAACATCTTCGGATGATACCAATCTGGATGAGAAGGAGATATTATTATTCATGGAATGACGAATTTTAAAAAGAAAGTAAATTAAAAGGAATCCGAATTTGCAAAAATTCATGCTGTAATTTCTAGGTTCGTGAAACTATTTTCATATTACGTAACTTCAAAGCAGCTATTAAACTGTGGAAAATTAAGAAAATACGCCATATTGTACTTCATATCATGTCAGAAAACTGATTTGGAAAAGGGGTTTGGATTTACATATCTCACCTTGAGCTATGATAAAAAACATTATGCATTGTTTCTGCCACTGAGTAAAATCCAATAATATGTAATTACAAAATCATTAACTAGTTTATTCACTTACCTAAGGGTGTCGAGCATCCAGATATCAACATCATCTGCATCGGCAAACAGTTGGTGATTACGAACGGCAGAGTCCAGACGGTCCCGGCGGAGGGACACCACGTCCAGAAGGTGGCTCCAGGAGGTTAGGATCTCACGGAGACGATCCTATAATGAAAATTAGACATAGTTAGTTGAAAACAATTGACGACCTCGTGGCAAAGAGGTATTGGCTTCGGAGTAAAAGGTCGAGGAAGGCAGGAGATGCAAAGAAAGATCACCGATGCGTTGGAATGATCAAGTATCCGTAAGTGATGGTAATGTACTAATGTGTGAAAAAGAAAATAGAGATTCGCTGATCATATATGCTGCTTGTTATAGGTACCTGAATCCTATCAGAGCCAAAGTGTCCGTCCTTGATGAGCTCATCCCCGACTCCCGCCACGGCCATCAGCTGCGGCTCGTGCGCCTTGACCTCCCCCTGCAGGGCGTTGTGTTTGCCCACCAACAGGTAGACCGTGGTCAGGTCGTGACCCACATCCTCAGCAGAGGCGATCTGCTCCTTCTCCTTGATCCAGTTCTCCTCGTCGGCTGTATCCCAGTAGAACTGCCAGAGCTTACGGCTGTCTTCAAGACGCTTTCTGTGAACAGAGATATATAAATAAAATTATGATATTTTACAAAAATGGGACTTAATTGGACATATTAAATGAAAGGTTAAATTTAGCTTCACTATCGCTACCATCTGACACTTAGCCAATGAGAAGGGCCGTACAAAAAATGCACCACGGCATTAATAATATGATAGCTTCGCTCGCCAACTGCATTCTTGTCTTGCTGTCTATTTAACGCTGTCGCCTTAGCAACAGCGTTAAATTAATAAGAATTTTATTTTCATCACCCTTTATTTAATGTGAATACCGCTCAAGAGCCCAACTACTCCCAACCGAGTCTGGATCCAGTGAGACATCCCAATTGTGATACGTTGTGAGGCTGAAGATAGTGGGGGGAAGGTAGTGGGGGGAATTTAGTAGGGAGGGGAAGGATATGGGGAAGAGGAAGGTGGGGAAGTACCTGGTCATATAAATGAATGAATTGTGAAATAATACAAGTTAATCAAGTAAAATTTATTTGAACCCGCAACCTCCGGATTGCTAGTCGAGAGTCTTACCCCTCCATTATATAATATAATAATATTTGTTACTTTCTGTAATCAATGCTTATAATTCAAGAAATTTTTTTTTTTTTTTTTTTTTACAGTAATACCGCACAAGAGTCCCAACTGCTCCCGTCTGGAGCCAGTGAGACTATGGCATCCCCAATTGGGGTATGTTGTGAGGCTGAGGGTATTGGGGAGGGGAGGGAGATGGGGAAGAGGAAGGTGGGGAAGTACCTGGCTATTCAGATCTGGTCACCAAACACGGCTAAAGCCATTTCAAGCAACGTTTCAATTCTGAATGGCGGTCTTACACCAGGGCGATACTGGTAGTATCTTCCACTCTGGAACGTGCCGCAAATATACTATATATTATTTAAATTAATTAATTGTGAAATAACACAAATTAATCAAATAAAATTTATTTGCGCACGCCGGGTTCGAACCCGCGACCTTCGGATCTGTAGTCAAAAGCGTATACCACTAGACCACGCCGGCCGTGATGTGTGAAGAATTGCATACCTGCGCTCAATGGCCAGTCGCACAAGCTCTCCGTAGGCATCTTCCAGCTGCTGGATCCTCTCGATGGTGATGGCGGGATCGCACGGCCTGTAGCCCTCTTCTTGCTCCAAGAAACGCTGGGACTGGGTGACCACACTCTGCAACAAAGGGGCAATACAAGTTAGCAACTTTCAATTGACAATATGTATATAAAACACGGGTAGTACTACGGGCCACCCAGTGAGGCCAATATTACTGGATTGTACTATGAAATGTAAAATATTGTACCAAATAAAAAATAAAATCAACAGAATTAGCGGGTTACCAATAACCTGGAAATATTTTAATTGCTACCTACTATGTATTAATTACGATATATATCTATTTAAAAATTACGATAATGAAGGTATTTTAATTTAATTTTAATGTTTTAATTCATTTAATTTTAATAAATGTGCCGTTTTCAATTTGCAGCCAAAATGACATGTCCGTTTTTATTCATGAATATGGTGGTATTAACGTCATGCCGGACAAAGTTGGCGACAGCCATCTTACCAGCCAGAGGCATTTTCTATGTCATAATGACGTTGTAGTCAGTCGGAACCGTTTCGGAATGTGCGGTTTTGGATCATTTTTAAATTAATGAAAATTACTTTTTTTTAGTACGATAATCATAGACAGAAAGTTAAACTTAAAAAAAAAAAATTCCCAACATTTTTGTGAAAATATCTCAATGCTGCAGAATGATAAAGAAAAAATATTCACGAAAACGTCTTTTAAAAATGTAGTTTCAATTTTAAATATGAGACTTAAATTCAAAGCAAATCTCAGAACCAGATTTCACTGGAACACAGTTACGCAGGTCAGACACACAACAAAATTTCAAAGGGATGGCAACCTTGAAATAAGAATTTATCTTACCTTGACTCGTTCTCCGAGCACATTAATGTCAGCTTCCACCAGGGAATGCTTTTGAAGCAGGTCCTCCACACCCATCAGATGCTTGCCATAGTCGTCTGTCAACAGACGCATCTTGATCTCCTCCATGGAGTCCAGGATGTACAGCATTTCCTGGGAATTTCAACAAGAATTATAGCAAACATGTTTTCCTTCAAAAAATATCTAATAAAATTAACACAAAATAATTCAGATTGTGTTTTGCACAAATATGTATTCTCATACACACTGAATTATTCTACCGGTTCTGGATTGTTTTGCCGGTTATTCGTATGTCAAATTCAATAGTCCACCGCTTGTCCAGACTCTAGTGTTCTTCTTGGTTCTTGCAGGAGCTTTAGCGGCATACACGATTACTGCTGACATTTTAAGCCTAACATTCCATACTTTTATCATAATATTCTTTTAAAAAAATTTTCCCAACTCTTGAAGACTAGTTAACCTCTCAGACAAAGACATTTATTTACTATGTGTTCCTTTGAGAACTGTCAAAACGTGATAATTTTTGTGTTATTTACGAGTTTTGCTAAAAGCTTCATAACTCACGTTTTGGGAAACGTAGCCTCATTCTAAATAATGTTTTGGAAAGATTATGAAATCCACTATCGCATTGTGTTGTTATACGTAAATATTTGCGTTTCTAAATATACATTTTATGAAAACGTCAAAAATATGTAAGAATCGCTTACCATTATTTCAAAGCCGTGAAAAATGTACTTTTTTCTGAGTATCATAAAGAAATAACACTTTATATATTGAAGAAATATAATTAAAAACTATTAGTCACCTCAAAATATTAACCGTCCATACTAAAATATTTTTAATAAATTATTTAGAAACGCAATAAATTATGAACGAACAAGATGACAGATTCAATCGGCTTAGATAATGCACTTCTACGTTCCATAGATATTCTTGAATACAGACGCGTAGCGTTATTCATTATCGATACTCTGTTTTTTAAATCATGGCAATCCATATACTAGTGATGGAAATAAATCGATTTTTGTAAAATCTCGCGCGTTTACGTGAAAAGACGTTCTAATGTCTTGACCGCTATTATCATATTTACGTTCTAATGTTCTGAGTGGTTAAGTAAATTCAAAAAAAGATTTGGCATATTGAAGATTGGTTGTGAAGTGACTTACTTATGGTTTAACTAACTGACATGTACCCGGCATTGCTCGGAGTTGTGAATGATTTGGAGTAAAGTTTTGAGGTTTTGAATTATAGGATAAATTCGAAATTTCTATATAAAACCTTCCAGAAGAAATTCTCTAAATGATAGTGCAAACCCTATCAATATCCGTTGGGCAGCGCACAAACAGGCAGACACGGATAGCGATTTTATTTTATACTATTTAGAGATATGACATGATTTTGAGTATAAATTAACACTGTAAGTTGCAAGTACAAATTTGACAGTAAAAACTGGATTTACAAAATAAGTACCAGACTGTTTTATTTTAAGCATTTTTTGTATGAATGCACTATAATATGCTGCTTTCATCAATTGGACACTTGACCGTTTTATGGGGTGGCGAATTAGTGAGAGAGCACAGTATTCTGATTCAGTTGTGCCATGACTTAATATAGAACTTCTTTCTTCATCAAACCATAAGCACTAAGCGTCCCATTTTTAAAACATACTCATTTGCCTAATATCAGTTTCAGATCTTCATCTCATTTCCACGAAATTCAGTCTATTTCTGGTCCTTCCTCTGACAATTCCGTAGATGGTATGAAAAGTACATAGAGGACCGCTTGACTTCTGCTCAAATAAAATCATTTGGACGTACCTGGAAGTTTTGCTGCAGCTGCAAGGAGAGTTCGAGGCGACCTCGCCTTGCCTTGAGTAGCTCTATCAAATAGGCCCACAGGCGGATTACATTGTCCCTGCGAGCGCTGATACGTTCAACATCGTGGTACCTGAACAAGAAAGAATCATCATGAATAAAAATCTACACACATAAATTTTATCATTATATTCTAACAAGATCAGATTTTAAAATGAAGTTAACACAATGAAATAGAGCAAAGGAAACACTAATTTAGTGGTCCAAAGCAATGGGTTCTCACCCTGGTGTCGTGGTTCAATCCTTTGCTAGCTAACGTCATCATTGATACAGCAACATTTCACGCTTTTAATGATGGAAGCAGGGAAATTCAACAATTTGTCAGGTTATTCGTAAGTCGGGAAATTTTGTCTTCATTAGTTGAAGATTGCCACCAAAACATCTTGTAACATATTTATAACATGTTTATAATGCATAAATTTAGTAAATAAATGGTTGGAAGAAGAAAGGCTGTACGATAGATTAGGCCTACTATGGAACGAGGCCGCCAAAAAAGCGCTGAACAGGGAAGCTTGGATGCGCACTGTCAAAGCGATGGGTCTCTGACCAGAATAGGAGATGATTTTTTTTTTTTTTTTAATAAATAGAAATTAATTCATCTTTTCCATTATAAAAACTAAATTGATAAATAATTTAACATACCTCTCAGCCTGTAATTCAGAGCACACGGCAACCACGGCCTGAACCCTTTCCTCGTAGGCCAGGATGTCTGTTTCAATGGCCTCGTGCTTCTTGGCGGCAGCCTCCACCGCGGCTAAGTCAAAGCCAAAGTTGTCTTGGCTGACTAGACGCTGATTCTCCGAAAGCCAGGTCTCGCGCATGGAGGCCTTACGGTTGAATCTGTAATGGAAATAAATATTACAAACATATTGTGGATGCATTTGAGAACAACTTGACAGTGAATATCTACAATACCGTCAATGTTTAATGGATATTTCTTGTGACATCTAGTCGGTAAACATCGTGAAAGTCATTTCCACTAAAGTTTAAGTTTTGTGTGGTCATTCATTAGGCGAGTATTAAAAGAAGGGTAATTCTAATATCACAATAAAGTCACAGTGAATGCACAATTAAATGTGTATAGGAAAAATATAACAATTATTTCTTACACAACGAATATACAGCCCACAATAATTAGCAAATTGAAAAATCACAGTTCCGTTCAAGAGGCAGGGAATGGAATGTTTAGTGATACAGGTCCATTATATTGTTCCCGTCCACGAGCTAGAGATGAGAACCACGTGATTTGTACCTGTGAGTTGTCACAGGTGATTTTGCAAAGTTCCTTCAAAAGAATCCGTTCTGGCTGAGGAACAGTTTTTTTTTTATCTCCAATTACACAGTATCTTTAGCGAGAATGATGTTGAAATCTGTGTAGTTTACCTGGTGGCTAGCTGCTCCAGCTTATCACAGATTCAAATCAGTTCACAAGGTAGAGAGATCTAGGAACTCTGTGACTTGTGTACCTGTGATGAGTCATGATTGATGAGTGATTTTACCGGAAATAGTTTGAAGGAACTCGTTCCAGATGAAAACCAGGTTTTGTCATCTATAATTGACCAGTAATAATCTAATCAGGGTCTAATATCTGTGAGTTTACCTGGCAGCTAGCTGCTCCAGCTTCTCCTGGCGGATCAGCTCCTCCCTGAGCGCCAGCTCTCTCTCGTGCTCGGCCTTCTCCAGTCTCTCCCAGGCGCGGTTGATATCGGAGATCATGGCACCTTCCTTAGGCGTGTATGGGCGCTGGTTGTTGGCCCTCATCTTGGACTGCAGAGTGAACAGCAGCACCTCCAGGTTGCCCTTCTCCACGAACCTGGAAAAATAACAGTTGTAGTGGAGGTAACAACAAAAAATAGTGCTGAAAAAAACAATGGTGCTGACCACTGTCAAATGTAGATAATGACAAGAAACAAATTGTTACACTCTTTATGGTTTTACATTATTTCTCTCGTAAACATGATCCATCTTCACAATAATCCTCTTTTCAGCAAACACCCCTTTTTAAATGACAGAATTAAAGCCATCAATTTTTTTTTATTGTATTTTTAACTGACTTCTAAGGTGGTGATAATAGTTTAGTGATAATTTCTTGTTTTGCTGCAATTATAATTACAAATTGCAAGACAACAGTTTCATGTATTATTCCATACAGGAGGCTCCGGGGAAAAGAATTTCCATCAGGGCCTGTCATCTCTGGGGATGTTGTTTGGAGGGTCATTTTGAGGAGAGAAACAAGGACAAGTCATAGAAGCGACCTGTTCACATGTGACAAATGTCTACCGTGTATATATGTTGGGTGCGCGTTTGACGTGTTTCCCGATTATGTACCATTGCCAAAAGGTATCAATGATGCTCATCAATCAGTTCCTCGGAGCGTCTTCCATTGTAATACTGGTAGAACAAGGACAGCATACCTACTCGATTCCTGTGCTCTAAAGATTGCAATCAGCTTATTAAGATAGAGGAATCTATCAAACCGACCGCCACTACTATCATTGTAGAACTATACTTGTTATTGCTGACATCAAAAATTAATATACATATCACAATTTTCCCGGAAGAAGACACATGCTGTATAGTAGAGATTTTTAATTTTTTAAGTACCTATTTCAAGGCATTGACTTTAAATTGGTAATTATCTTTTAACTTTGCATTGTAATTAACATTGGGGACTCCGGAAACATTGTTGGGTGGACTTTAAACTTACTTGGGCGGCTTCTCGACAGTTCTGTAGTTGGCGAACTGTCCCAACTGCTGCTGGACTCCAACCAGGGAGTTAGCGAAGGTCCTGTCTCCGAGGGCCTCGATGGTGGACTCGATCCACTGCAGTAGATCACTGGAATAAATAGAATCAGGTTAGAAAGCAAACAAACAAAGTGGTGCATACAAAATGGTTCATTTACAAAATAGAACAAAGACAAAGTGAAGAAAGAGAACAAAAAACAACAAACCTAACATAAACTAAAAAAAGTTACCTAACCTAGGCAAATTTTTTATCGTGCTTTGTTTAATTCGGTCACCATTACAGTTACCATACCAAAGTAAAATGATGTCAATTGTAAAAGTGGATCAATGAGGACCTTTTCACCTCATTTCATCAAGACGTCATATGAAGGGTTTTAATATAGAAAGAGTTAACCAGGATCTTAAAGAAATACAGAGTGTAAATAATAGAGCCAAAAGCATTGAAAACAAAAAAACAGTGAGGGAAGGTAAAGGTATGATACAGTAATCACTCATCATCCGAGGAGATTAGTTTACTGTATTGCGGGGCAAATAATGACACTAGAAGTTTATATAAAATCATGGAATCCATGGAAAATGAAGATATCTCATTAAAGATATTTCGTTGCCCTGAACACAACACCAGATCGAACGACTTATTTAGAACACCACATTGTAAACACATAAAATGCAACTTACTAAACTGATAACTTAATTTTTTATTTTGTGAAATAATCCTCTTGGTTTATTTTATTGTTTTTATTATAATCACGCGAAAACTGTATTACTACATATCCGTACTAACTGTCATTAATTGTTTTATAATTCCTTATAGTGTTTATTTTTTATATTTCTTTGTCATTTATAAATATATTATATAGGTGCAAATATTGAATCAACGACTAGAATTAATGGAACATTATTGGTGCAAATATTGAATCAACGACTAGAATTAATGGAACATTATTGGTCTATAATTGTAAATAATTGCCGTTTATGCTAAAAATATAAATGACTGTTTGTTTCCTAAATTAAATAAAATAAAATAAAAATAAAACTATGTAGAAAAAATAATATTTATGTAAGGTGCCTAAAAACACCATGTTGAAGATTTTTACCCATTTTGGGTTTAGTTATTCTGCGAATAAGCTGTGTGAGCTTTTACAATCTAAATTATCTATAGTATTTGATATCTCTTACTTGATATCTTGGCTTAATTGGTACAATTTATGACTGCGCTAGATTTATTATTCTCATGTTTTGCCAGAACCCGCCCACTAGATAAGCAGCACAAGAAATAATGTGAAAACAGCAACAAAATAAACTAAATTTGTTTGGGATCAGAATTAAATTTATCTGAAACAGAGAATCTGTAATGTTTACCTTGTGAGTGATTCGTATTCCTTGATCATGCGATCATTCTCCATGGCGATGCCAACAACCTTGCCGATACGTTTGCCTTGAACTGTCTCTTGCTTCATCTTGCTGAAGTAATGGTAGTACGTAACAACGTACGTAATGATGGATTTCTCATCGGGATGCTCGACGAAAATATCTGAAAAGGGTAACATATAAAATTAATTAAAAACATCCAATAAGATCAAATGGGTCTAAAAGTACAGCAAAATTATCCAATCAATAAGCAGAAGCTTAGCTTGGTCCCTCTTTAAACTTGAGTGCGTGAATCTAATTGCCTAATAGATGCTTCAATTACTAGATGTATAGTAAATAGGATATCAGTTGTAGCCATATGACCAATTCTGTACCAGCTACGGTTCTACTCATCTGACACCAGTGCAGCAGTGATTTTTGGCAATGAGTAATGGCCTCATAGAATGAAGGATAAAAGAAGAAGCACTTTTTGCAACTGCCCTAAACATCTGGAACCAATGAGACTATGGCATCCCCGATTCGGCTATGTTGTGAGGCTGAAAGTATTGGGGAGGGAGGGGAGATAGGGAAGTAACTGGCTATTCAGATCTGGCCATCAAACACGGTCAAAGCCATAGCAAGTAACGTTTCAATTCTGAACGGTGGTCTTACACCAGAGCGATACTAAGAGTATGTTCCACTCTGGAACCGGGCTGCAAATATACTATATATTATTTTAAATGAGTAAATTGTGAAATAACACAAATTAATCAAATAAAATTTGCGACCTCTGGCTTACTAGTCGAGAGCCTTACCCCTCAACAACAGAGACCTAATTACTGTAAACATTATAACACACCTTCAGCATCCAGCAGCTTTGTGAGTCCCAGCCTATCCTCAGCCGTATTGAAGGCATTATTCAAGTTATAGATGGGGTTGGTCTTGGACAGCCTGTCAAACTGGATTAGGTCGGCACGGTGCTTATGAATGATGGCATTGAAGGCCAACCCGTCCCTCCAAGAGGTGGTGAAGTTGCGCACATTCACATTGTGATAGCCGGCAGTCTTCATCTGGCACCAGAGCAGCAGGGCGTCCTTGGCGGACTTGGTCTCCTTATTGTCGGACTCTTCAATAGTGATGTCTTGTATCTGGAAGAATTGGAAATGTTGAAATGGTGCATTTTTTTAGTTTTTAACCTGACCACGGCTGTCCCATATTATGTGATTCATCGGCGGCTATCCAAGGTATACTATCTAAGGTTCATTTAAACACATAGTCTCAAAACGTGCCGCGTGACCAGGGGTGCCTTGTGAGCAAGAGTGATGACATTAAAAAATTCGACTATTTAGAAGTTGTTGTTGCTGAAAATATACATGAAGACATTTTAATTTCAATATTTTGTATGAAGATTTCAGGATTCTTTCAGTTGGGTGGGGTGCAGCCCCACCTAAGCGAGCTGTCCCCGCACGTGACTATTTTCCCATTTGTTTGGCAATCATTTTAGCACAGCTAAATTATGTACCTAGCAAAACTTATAAATTTAATAATTCATTCAGATTCATAAAATTTTAAACACTAGACACTCCCTATGCCTAGCAGTACTCAAAAATATACAGCATTATTTAACCTTAAAGATTATTATTTGTTGGTAAAACTCACAGACATATGAATATATTAATAGACGAGAAGTTAAGGACGAGGGGTTAAAATAAGAGTTGCGGGACGCAGAGAGGAAAACTGACTGTGATTCGTCAATAAATCAATCTGACGGTAAATAGGCATCTCGCATTATAATATCACCATTTAGTTCTTAAAAGTAAAATCTGCTTTTGAATGAATAGACATTTTTACATGGGAGCGCAAATTACTCGCCACGTTATGAACAAATTTGCGAAGTCCAAATTCGGCAAAATAAATTTCTTCTATTTTCAGAGTCGAATATTTCGTTTATGTATTTAGTTAAGACACTTTTATAAATGTTCATAATTTACTTCCCAGCAACCAACCAGCTTTGTGTTTCGCGTCCAGACGTATCTCGATGTGATAGTATATGTTTCTACAACTGATCCACATTATACGATGTGAATATGCTTAAAATAAAGTAAAATAATGCTTATACATATATGGAATGTAATACGACAATTGGGTTTATTCTCTTTTTCACTTCTATTTTTACAAGTTTTCATAGCACAAGTCACCATTTTGCCGTGTTATTTCGTAAAATGAACCGATGATGCCTCGACCATAGTTCGCACAAGAATGATGACGTCACATTTTCTAAATTCACTTGAGGCCATACGCGAGCACAGCCGGCTCCAATGGAACAGGTATGGGGAGTGGGGAATAATACGCTTTTAATCACTTAGGGCAGGTCTACTAATATTCATATGTCTATGGTAAAACTCCTGTAATACCCACATTTATAGTGTAAATTCATCTATAAAAGAAAAGCATTACAACAAAAAATGACTAATATTACATGTAACGGACGTACTGCTCCGGGCTCGGCCGCAGTCACCCACGTTAAAATTATCAAATGAATCCTAAATTAAGAAATGTATAAAATGTATGTCAATGTATAAAATTAAGCTGTAACTGAACCTCTATGTATGAAATAATGTAAAATTGAAAATGTAAAAGTATAAACAATAAATGAAACATCGGAGCTTGGCTAGGGGACACGGGCAGAGAAGTATACTGAGAGAGCTGGTGGATATCATAGCATTTAATTCGGGCACGGTTATGAGAATCTTATAAGCTTATACGAGAGGGAACGTTCGGCCGCGACCCGAAGCAAAGGGCCGTGCGCCGTCATGGCGTACGAGGTGATTTGCCGTCAGAACGTTCCACAAGCGCGATTCGGAGGATCGTGCCCAAACAAAGGAAGGCCGTGGTCACGTTCGACCACGGCCCGAAACTACCGGCCGAGCGGCGGTAGACGGCCCGGCGGGGCGCCGCGATAGCGTCGCAAACACGGCTCACGGATTCCAGGAATCAAAGAGAAAGTGGGCCCGTGTGCGCGTCGTGCGCCCGCTGGCGGCCTATAAAACGGGCAACAGGCCCTCAAAACGGCAGATCACCAGCAACACTCACCAGCTCTACACCTCTCTCTCTGCTCTGCCCTCTACCTCGCTCCGACTTCTGACTCTGCTCGCCTTCTTTCACTCTGACCCCCGCCTCACCCTGGACCACGGACTGCCTACCCCTTCGGACCAGACCCGGAATCAGCATCAAGAACAAGCGACAAGTAATCGGACCAGCTCTACAGCGGCTTCAGAGACGCCCCGCTCTACCCCTCCACGCCACTGAAGGAAGACATCTCACGCCTCCACAGATTGGGATCACCGGCCCCATTTACAGTCTTGTGTGTCACACGATTACGTCTGATACAATTACATCAAGACTTTATTGTTGTTTATCTTATAAACTAACTAACTAACCATCACGCCGTTTCACGTAGGGGTAGGCAGAGAGGACAGACCACCAAACAACTCGGTCTTGGCACACACTTCTTGCCTCATTGACATTCATACATCGTCTCATACATACTCTTCTATTATTCTAACTCTTGACATGGCCCGACTCGAGTATCTGATTCACTTGATCGTGCCATGTCTTCCTCGGGCGTCCCCGACTTCTGCTACCATTCGCATTTGCATTATATATCCTCCTTACACTCCTATCTTCGCTCATTCGCTCTACATGCCCAAACCATCTAAGCGTCCCTTTCTAATATAAATTCAAGTATGTAATACAAGATTTATTTTACATTTCCGTATTAATCAGTTTACACAAAAATAATATATTCTAGATTCTAGGAACATATATATATTATAGCTCAATTTTTGGCACGAGTCACATTGTTCTAGTTAAAAATGATCAGTGTTTTTATAAATAGTGGATCTGTCGTAGAAACAGGTTGGTTGCGTCTAGCCGAATAATACAAGTCAAAAGCTTCTAACATCCAATAGTCATACCAGTCTAAATTTATGTTTGGACTGCCCGGTTTTAACAACATTACGATTATTTTGCGATAGTTAAAATAATATTTCAAAGAACCATGACTCATGACAGAAATGAAAATGTAAGCCGAAAATAGTTGCCTTGACCTGGAAATCGCAGACACAAAACGATGTGAAAATTTAATGACACTAGAGCTCACTGTTATGTGAGATTATAGAAGAACAGATTTAATGGTTCATCCGTTACGGAGTTTAAAATTTGATTTATTTGTTATTTGAACCGTGAATAATATTTTGATAATTTACATAGTGAACTTTTGTTACACATCACTTTACAACTTAATTTATCTAACCTACAACTATTACTTATCACTATCACTTTAGTGATTTACATATTCACTGGCTCTATCTTACTACTAACTATTGAGAACCTATTTCAACAACTTGTAACTTATGACTAGTAGCCACCAATCCAACTATCAACAACACGAAATTATTCTTTTGTTGATTAATGAGATGGTATCACGGGATAATTATTACAAGTAGGTAATTCCAAATCAGTATATTCGGTTGCTAGAGGGTTAATATCAGCCGTTTAATGTTTTAAAATACCTCGAAACAAAAACCTGACACCAAAATTTTATAACCTGTGTTAATGTGTATTAATATGAGAAATATTTAATATGCAGGAGAATCCCCTTGTTAATTACTGTCTGCATCTGCGTTTTCTTCTAAATAAAAATAAATTATAAATTAAAAAAAAACCTTTAGTTCCAGATAAAACAAGGGTATTTAAAGAAAATCTAAATAAAAGTTTTTTGGATTCTCTAGCGTGTATAATGAGATATACACAATAACATACATAATTATGTACTTTGAATAGGGAATTTGATGGATTTGTTACCTGGAACCTCAGGATGATGGTCCAGATGAGACCGAGATTAAGCCGGGGGTTTCCGTCCACAATGTCGTGGGAGCCCATGTTCTCCAGGTGGACTCTCTGTTCCTTCAGGAACTGAAGGGCTTTGTCTACGTTCTCCAGGCAATGGATACGCATCTTTCCTTTCGTTGGGCGGGGCTGCAAATAAAAGAAATTGATTCATTTGGTGTTAAAATAAAAATAAAATTATTAATAGACTTATTTATTAGTATTGGAACTAATTGGACTTATTCATATAGTATTGGGAGAAAAAGTTGAGGTAAGTTGGTGGGTAGAATGTTCCTTTAACCCGTGGAACGCCAATGGGAAAATATTCAAGGATTCTAATATGATTCTTATTAGAATAATTTGCGATCCGATTTTGATCTTAATGTTTCGAAAAATGTATGAAAACAAAATCAGCATCGTTTGGGGTAATAAAACGTTAGGTTCCACTATTTTTTTTTCTGTTTTATGATCCAGCCTTCAAAAGGTTAAGAAAAGTTGGAGGGAAAAAAGAATAATGGCTATCAAGATATACTACAACAAAAGCTTTTGTTGTAGTATATCTTAATAGCCATTATTTTTTTGAATTTGGAAGGTAAGTTGAAGGGAAAGTTCGAGGGAAAATTGGAGGGATAGTTGGTGGGTACTGTTGGGGAGAATCATTTGGAAGTTAAGTTGGACGGATTAGTTAGATGCAAAATTGGAGATTTAGTTGTAGGATATCTTGACGGCTATCATGTTCTTATGTTGAATTTGGAGGGTAAGTTGGAAGGAGAGTTGGTGGGTAAGTCCGAAGAAGTTGGAGGGAAAGTTTAAGGGTAAGTTGGAGGGTTAGTAGAAGGGTTTGTAGATGGGTAAGAAAGATGAAAGTAGGTCGAAGGGTAAATTGGTAGGTATGATATGCCATGCGAAAAAATAGTGCAACATGTGAAAGAGTTCAATTGCAAATTATAAATAAAATTAGGACGGAATGCAATGATCTGAATGAGGCTAATTAGATCCCGTAACTAAACTGCTGAAGTCATTTCGAACAAATTATTGTTTCTGAATGGTGATATTATAGAACATTTGGTGATATTCCAAGGGGGATCATGTTATCAATTATAAGAAGGTGGACATACCAGGCGCTCTCCCGACAGCACCTCCAGCAGCTTGATGAGGTTCTTGCCGTCGCGCATGTCCACGTACAGGTCGCCGATGCGGCAGCCCACACGCACCAGGTGGGAGTTCACCCATTTCTGGAATGTCTTCTTCTGGACACCCTCTCGTTCGTCTGGAAACGAAAAAAATCATATAATTAATCAGAAAATTCAAAATAATTTTAAATGTGTTGATATTGGTAATTTTTCTGAAATTAATCTGCGCAGAAGTGGCCTAACCCACAAAATCTCGAAATGATTTATAAATTTAAATATAAAAATACATTAAAATAAAACAAGAAACTTTGTTTACACCACTAGGTATTTAGTAAAAAATTATCAACATGTTTCAAAACCAATGGTTTCTTCATCAGGATACAAAGCAATTTAAAAATTAATATACTATAAATTAGAGACACAGTGTCTATTAAAGATTATTTTACCGAATATATATATTTCTTTAATAGCCCCATCTATCTCCCAAATTTATTTTCACATTAATACCGATATTCATAATTTTTTACTTATGTGGACACCTTGGTTGATCCTTGATCTGTTGTTTTAATTTTAAAAAGTTACATTTTTAATACTATAATTACATGTATTATAACAATTTTATTTATTTTGTATTATCATTTTTTTTATAATGATAACTAATTAATCATATATGTATTTAGCATCCTAATGAAGAAACCATTGGTTTTTAAAACACGTTGATAATGTTTATTAAATAGTGGTGTAAACAAAGTTTGTTATTTTATTTAATTAAAATGACGCAGTGATTTCCCCTTTATTGGAGAAATAAAATTATTTGTTTAATTAGCAATGAAATATGTTTTTTCCATTGAACTAGCCATTTTTATTTGATGAAACATATCAGGCCCTTCCCGTTGCTAACTTAATTTAAAGATTTTTGTGAGTAACGAGCCACTTCTGCCTGCGCTGACCACCTCAAATCATCTGAAAACCCTCTTTATAGGACATAGAGGTATACATTCAAAATGTCTCCAGGCAATCAGAAAATATAAAAAAATTACGACCCAAATTATCTACTTTTATGTGAAAGAACACAGATTAGCGCAAACATAATAAAATACTTTAAAAAAAAAAAATTTTAATCTTTGAAAATCATGTCTAAGGGTAAGTATACATTTGCGAACCGAAACGCGAACCGTACCACGAATTACGAGAAAGTAACGAATCAACTGCAAGCGGCGATTCGCGCCATTTGCGGTCGCTTCGTTTCTTTCCCATAAGTTGAGGTTCAGTTCGGCAGTTCGGCTCGCGGATGTATACGTAGCATAAGATTAGAAGGTATGAGATGTTGGGGAGCAAGGGCGTGACAACTCTTTATCGATTTTCGTAAAAACTGCTTTGCGAATTATCTGTGTTGAAAAATAGGAAAATGTTACTCATTTCTAAGAGGTCTAATTAATCTTCAGTCAGATTTTTCATACTAGCTTGTAAAAGTTGAAAAAATTAATAATTTTGCTTACAACTTATAAAAATGACCGAAAATTATTTCGTTCAGGATAATCGCTAAAAACGTATACATCAATGCTACAAACGAATAAAAAAACGTCACGGAACGTCACTGTAGGGTGGTCAGTTGTTTTCGCTCCCCAACAACAACAACGTAAGCATAATGTACATATATTATGTATAAACATCGTGCCTATATAATTTATGAAAAATGTGAAAATCCAACATGATTAGGGAGGCACTTTACACGCGTGCAGTCAGGCGGCTCGGAACGGTACAGTACCTACCCGGTTGATGTTTCCTACCAATAATAATTCTACCGACACGCATTCCTCCTACTCCTAGTGACTGGCGACACCTTCCAAATACCTGGTCATGTACTATCACCTGTGGAATTACCGACACTTTGATTACACTATACATTTTGCATACTACTTATATCATTCATTAAAAGAGAGTGAAATCAATTAACATAATTTATGAAGGTAAGTATCATATCGAACGTGTTTTGGTAAAAACCCTTCGAACCACATTTTTGGGAATGTTACCTTTCAATGGCTTCATATACATAGAATAGTCTTCAAATTACAACATGGTAAAGTAATTTTTGCTGTTTTTAATACCAAAAACTAAATTTAAGCGTACATTATTTAGACGCTATTTCGATAAAACCGTAGATGAAATGCTCAATCCTCAAATATCTCATAATTTTAAGTGGAATTGCAATAATTTGCATCACAAATTTTGAAAAACAAAAACCACTTTCACAATAACTTCAAGATTTTTAATGAGTTATACGAATTTGTAAATATTCGTTTTTATCGTCTCCTGTAAAATTTTCATTTTGTGCTTGAAGGGTTTTTTTACCAAACCACAGTCGATATGCATGATAAAATGCTAAGTTATTAGAACGAGGCGGGAGACCCTGCTAAGTGAATGCAAATGGAGAACAAACGGCAGAGCGTTTTCTCCATAATAAGGTTTCCATGGTTACCTTCATCAACTAATGCGGAGAAAGTCCACAGCTAACCTACATTAAAAACATCTTTTGCTTAATTAAAAAGAATTGTAAATTAAAAAAAGCATCAAAGTATTTCTATAGGTTATAGTACCCACCTAGCGAAAGGCGGGAAATTCGACGTTGCGTGTGAAAATAATGGCGACGTGATGTAAAAAAAGTAAAAATATTATCAACGATCGCATTAATATTCCAAAAGCGAGCGCAATAAATAATAAAAAAATAATTTTTAATTCAAAAAGTGAAAATTACTCTTCGGATAGCGGTTGAGGGTGATAACAAGAAGTAACGGAAGTTGTCTTTTCTTGGTAAGTAATGTTAATTAACCCTCACGTTGCAGAGCAACGATTTATCGTAGTTTCGGCGAAAAAATTCCACAAAGATCGTTATTGGATTTATCATTGAAAGCTCGAAAATACGGCATGAATTATTATAACATAGATAGTTGGTATAATATAGCTAGAAAATAAACAAAAAAATATTACCATTACCAATCTTAGGACTCTGAACAAAAAGTTACGTACCTAATAGATATTGGATGAATGAAATGACAAAAAATATAATAAGAGTTCTAATGGGGAAACGAGCGCATTCTATCGAATACACAGTAAATTTTAGGGTCACTATCTAAAAGACAATTAAAAAAAATCTATGCTGAACCATTAAAACGGCCACCATCTTGAAACGGAACGTACAAACTGATTTACAGACAAACGAAATGCAAATCGAGTTAAAAAGGACTTCGATACGCTTAGTCAATAATGAGTCCCTTATTCTAGAAGAAAACTGTCAACAGTCATTATGGAAGGGTCAAAGGGCAGTCAAGTGGTCGGGGAAAACAAATTTTCATATTTTCTTGGCGTTATTTTCATGACATTTTCTTTTCAAAAGTGCGCCGAGGTGAACAAACAAGAAGGGCCTTAGAAAAGAGTTCACGCCAAGAAACCAGGTAAGAATTTAAGAAACCCAGTTTTAAAATAATGAATTCCAAGTTTAAAAAATATATATATAAACGAAAAAGAAAATTCTTATAATATTCTGATTAATTAACTGACATCTTTCAAGGCTAGGTTAGATGAGAAAGAAAATTGTGTTAGTTAGCATCTTCAATTAAATCAAAATTAAGTATGCGTATACTATTACGATGGTGAAAGAAGTGCGGAAAGAAAAATATCCAAAACTCGCAATGAAATGACTGTAGTTCGATTTAGTTAATACTTTACAAGTAGGAACATTATTATTTAGAGCGAAGGCACTTTTGTAGCAGTTGACATAACAAAAAAATTAAATCCATATTGATGTTTTGAGAATTCTTCCAAACTTCAGAGTCAGATAACAATATAAAATTAATTATTAATTGATATGTTAACAACATATCAATTAATAAAACGTTAAAATGATAAATACCGCTATTTAGCAAGAAATTATTAAGGTGCAAAAAATAAGTACCAACGTAATCCTCTGGTAGTTTTTTTATTGACTAGAGTGATTGATATGTAAAATATAAAAAACAACAGATAATACGCCGGATCATTTTTGGTCCACGAAGTTCAATCTTGAGTACCTCTTCTAGATCCAAGAATAGAGGTTATAAAAGTTCGAGTTTACGCAATAACACAGTAGGTCACCATGGCGCCAGGAAAATTAGTATAATAAGTGTATATTAATTATTACTAGTATTAATTATTATTATATGGCACAGAATGTAGTCACAGGCATTGTCCCTTATGGACCGGTAGTAATCGTTCAAATATGGTTTGAAAGGGAGATATGTAAATACGAATGTTAGAGGGAGCGCGCTAATATAAAAAAATGAGAATAATTAAGCAAAAATGGTGAAAATATTTAATAAAACATAACTCGTTTGAAATAGAGCAAAAATCTCTCGACAAATTCTTTAGTTGCATTTAAAGATACACTAGTGTTGTTAATAATGTTCGGAGCTTACTTTGCAATTTTTTTCTATCCAGGGAATTTCATATAATTAACCTTTTGGCATAACAAATGCATAGAAATTATCTTAACATTTAACATTTTTACACTTAACATTTTTTGGAACATAAAAACTTAAAGAGTTTAACGAGAAACTTGTTATAAATCGGAAGAAATTGGGTATGCGGGTGCTTACCACCGAGTATATGTATAATTAACAAGTGACCCCACCACCAAAGGTCTAATTAAAGGCCCCAAAGTTTGTCCAACTCCAAAGAACAACTTAAGTTTGTGAGGTAAACGCCCAAGTCAGGTTTTCCCCTTCATTGGGTGTGAAATATATACTTAAAATAGATGACGATTACAGTGCACAACCATTGTGGTATTAGATACAATACAAATGTATTACAGATTGATGCACTATTTTACTAATATAAAGGCGCGCAGTAATTAATTTAAATAATCGGTACTGTCTATATGTATATATATAAGCTGCTAAATGGGCACATTTGCAATCCAGATATTCTGTTGCGAATTTCTTTTTATGTCCCTGATAATTTCATCAGAGCTAGACAGCACAGATTATTTATTTTTCCAAGGGGCAGGACCAACCTACCAATGATCATGCCTTTGGGGAGAATAACTACTTTGTTAAATCACATTTCTTCTGTGATTGACATTTTCAATTTGAACCAAAGAGAATTTAAGACGGCAATAAGCATACTATTTAACAAATCTGGTTAATCAGATAGTATTGATGTACTTACCCATGCAAATAAATGTATGTACTTACTTATTATAAACTGTAATTTATAAACTGTTATTTGTGAAATATAAATGGATTATACTGTTTTTCACAATAAATCAATAAAATAAAATTACTTACAATTAAACTGATTGATCAGTTTTGTAGGATCTAAGAGAAAATAATGTACAAATAAAAAAAACTGAATAAACATATAAAAAAAAATAAAAAAATAAAAATGTGCAGATAAAAAATTATCGGTACTGTCTAAATGTGCAGATAAAAAAAATCGGTACTTATATGTACAGATAAAAAATAATCGGTACTGTCTATATGTACAGATAAAAAATAATCGGTACTGTCTATAGTCTATATGTACAGATAAAAATAATCGGTACTGTCTATATGTACAGATAAAAATAATCGGTACTGTCTATATGTACAGATAAAAATAATCGTTACTGTCTATACGTACAGATAAAAATAATCGGTACTATCTATATGTATAGGTAAAAAATAATTACCAAGTGAATAAAAAATATTATGTACAATAAGTCACTACATTTTACGACGTTTTTTCTTTCATTTGCATGAACAGCCGAAAAAAAATCTATTTAGTTTTAATTTTTTGACATAGACTGACCGATACAGACCAAATATTCAACAGCTGTGACGTACTAGATATACGCCAATTATACATTAAAACACTACTAAACTACATTTTTAACAAAAAAAATAAATTTCAACACACACAAAATAACACTAACAGACCAGTTAGACAAGCGTACAAAGAAAACATTAAAACTCCAACAGTAAATTCAACCTTTGGACAAAGACACTACCAATACCATGCAATAAAAGCTTTCAACAGTCTAAAAATTGAAATTAAAATTGAGGAAAATAAAAATAAATTCACACACAAAATTACAAAATGGATTAAACAACAAAAAAGACAATATTACCAAAATGTCATAGCATAAAATAAAAATAAAACCTACACGTAACACACAAAACCAACATAAACACACATCACTCACAAACACACAAGATTATTTTCATTGTATTATTTTTTAATTTTAAATGTATTATTATGTATTTTTATTTTTAATTTTAAATTTATTATTTTCTTTTCAAATTTACTATCTTAGATTTTCATATTATAAAATGAAGGCCTCAGCACGGGCAAGCCACCCAGTGAGGCCTACATTACTGGTAAAACATAAATTGTAACAAAATAATGTACCAAATAAAAATAAATAAAAATAAATTGCCAATATTATTCACAATTTTTTTTTTAAATAAAATGTAGCCATTTTTAATGAATTTATTGTAGACATCGGTGACACACTTTTTTCTCCCAAATAATATCTATCGAATCGGCATCATTTTTGGGATAGGTTAGTGTGATATTTAGGTTAGCCTAAAAAGGTACTTGTGATAATTTTAATGTTTTCGCAAGAAAAATCATCTGTATTTACAACGAAGCGGACTTCGAAATATCACTTTTTTACATAAATTCTTTTCTTTTACTTGTATGAATCAGGAATTTAGAATAAGTGAAGAAAAATTCGAAATTATAGAACTGAAATAACCATTGACATAAATACAAAGACGCGTTATTATCATATTAATCGAACAAAAAATATTGCGCATTCCAGTTTCTAGATGAAAGGCGAAATAACGAAATGCATAAGAAAATAGCCAATAACAATGCGTGAATAGATGAAACGTCTACATATAACAGCCTACCTAGCATGCAATGGAACGCATTAGAAAGGGATAACCATTCAAAGAATATGTGGGTGAAACAGGGGCCCACTGTCGGGCAGGCATGTAACAAAAATCCTGTAAAAAATTATATTTATTGAAAGTGATTTTTGAGCACATACGAATGGAAAGAAATTCCATCAGATTTGGTTTTGCTCGAGAATGATTTGTGCACCTCTCAAAAGCACAGAAAGGCATTTAAAAAAAAAGAGCCTAGAGCGAAGTGTTCGTGGCAGCTGTTGACAGCTTGTCTGACCAACGAATTTATGTGCCATACTAAACGCACTAAATTCCAAGCATGTCCACTGGACATAGTTCAGTGACACCACGAGCGTTGTATCAGTAACCTATCTACTATTTTAATTCACCTAAGGAAATAACCACATTATTATTTTACCAATTTCGTTATGTCTGAATGATGTTTACGAACCCCCTTTTATAATAAACCCGCGGAAAATAATAAATTAAAAGCGTAATCAAAATATTAAGTACCCTGTTATAAGTACGACACCAGAAATGATTGCATTAGCATGAATAAATTTACCTACCCACATTATCAAAGAACTAATCTCAAATTTACGCAAAATAGCGTGCATTTACTTCAACGCTTTTGGTCATAGCTATTTTCGGCATCGCGTATTACACTCATAAAAATAATTACATAAACGTCACAATTTAATTCAGTCAAAACTAGGTCTTATTACCTCTCAGCTCAAGGACTACTTTGTCGTAATACACGTCCAGTCCCGCACACTCCGTCTTGATGCCCATCCTTATCAAGTCGTATCCTTCGGAAGCCGACATTTTTAGTAATGAATCACAAATGTAACCACAAAATTAAAATTTTGAAATCACAAATCTACAATATTCGCATCTTAACGATGGTTCATTGCATCACCAGATTAAAACTTTCACTCGTAAACCTATTAAATACTTTTCACTGGAAATATAAAAAATTAAAAAACAACGATAAAAACGTTAATACAACTCATATAAAATCAACTAATTAATGACTTATTCCAATCGAAATGGCACGGGTGCATGGTGGGTAAATAAAAATATATTGTTAATGATATAATCAAATGTTTAAATGAACACAAATCAGTTGATATTATTAAAAACGCTTGACACGCCCTCGACGATGCGATTATTTGCAGTGTGTTAACAAGACTAACGTATGAATCTACTGCAATGGTTTGTCACTTATTTGAACTTGTCACCAAAAGGATATACAAAACCACAGGAATTCAAAAAATAACCCTGTTCTACGAAATTAGTAATAAACCTATTTTTTACACTTTTGTATACGAATATTATTTAATTGCTAATCACAATTCACATAATTTAAGACCTAAGGTTAAAAAAATGAGAACTTCTAAAAAAATTCACATTATTTTTTATAACACTATTAGAACAAAATCACAACTAATTTATGAGTAAGTACGAAAGCAAATTATTAAATCCGTAGAATTATTTATTGAATTTGTTAGGTTAGGTGCTTACATTTTTATTTTAAAAATCAAAACTGAGCGCGACGTTTAGAGAGAGAGAGCGAACGAGATGTCAAAGCCGATGTCTCCGCGGAGAATGATACTAATCATTACGTCTGTCGACAGTTGAAGCGATAATGCTATAATCCGACGAACGGGGGAAAAGGAGTGCAGATACTCAAGTAAAACAAGTCACGAATTAAAAAGTGACAGAATATTCACCAGTTTCGGATTATACTCAAAATAAATGAAACCACTTTTTAATAAAGAGCACAAAACTTCAAATGCAAAGGGGACAGAACACTTTCTAAGTTTCTTGTTTATCTCACTGGTGGACGATTTAACTTTTTGATGAAGGGCGTTATTTTAACAGTTTTACTAGTAAATTTAGGCCACAGGAAGTAATAAGTGGATGCGGTAGAGATAGTGGTCGCAAATTATTGTTGATAACGAACAACAGAGTGGTGAAAACCCAATAAAAACATGTTTAATAATATAGACGCTGCATAAATTAAAACATTATTTCAGTTTATAGCTTTATAAGGAAATTATTATTCATTTTCTGAATACACAATTATAATATTTTAAATAAATGGATAATTAAGTAAACTAGTGTTAATATTTTCGAGAACCGAACCTCACAGATTAACGCACGCACACGAGTAGCATTATCGTGAGTTTAAAAATAAAATATGAGATTAAATCGGGTTATCAAGTCAGTGGTATTCAAGCGCGAGCGAACAAATAATAAAATAACTTATATATATACATATAACTATAGACAAATGATCGGTATTCTCAATGTGGTACCCAACTATTAGTCAAAGGTGCAAATCAAATGATCAAAATTATTCGAGCAAACGAGCAAAATCACTTTAATTACGAAGCTAAGTTGGGCAAATTAAAAGTCTTTAAAATTCGGAAACTATTTTCATACATTTAGTGAATTAGATCAGAGGTTCCCAAAGTGGTCTATACGGACCCCCAGGGGTCGATAGCGGCTTGCTGGGGGTCTATGTCAGCGAGAAAAAAATTTGGGGGTCCACGAGATTCAAATGGGGGTACATATAAGCGGACCCCCATTTACCTCAACTCAATATTTAGGAGTTTCGTAAATGACACAATACACCTAACACAAATAACACAGTTTACGTAATACTAATAATAGACTGAGAAATTACTTTTTTGATATTTGTATGTTTATACATTGTAAAGTTGTTTATTGAGGTATATAAGTCTACGTTCCTTTTCTCGTCAGAATTAATATATTGAACCAAAACATTGCACATTGGAAGCCGCGAATTTTCCTAGTTCCCCAACTTGTTTTTGACAACGTCCAGGTAATAATGACGTTCAACATTTAGATGTCCTTCACACAGACTTCAAAACTAAGTTTGAGGACATTTTGACTGTGGAAATGGAATGTTGAAGAATCGGATATCATATGGCAAGAAGAACTGATCGGAATAAGCGCTAACAAAGAACTTTTCTGTAGGGCCAGCTACAGAAAGAAATTCCCGTTGCTTATCCTGCTCCATTTTCGTTTGGTGTAATACCTCACAAGGGCACCCCTGTCTGCACAATGCAAAAACAGAGGAACTATATCGCCACCCGGTTGTAGGGCAGGCAAGGGAAGGGAATCTTTTTACGAATAAAATAAATGATTATCACATGGGACGTTAATAGTTTTAGGAAAATTCAATATTCGTCAGGCAGGGGGTCCACAGAAAAAAAAATATTTGGCAAGTTGTCTACGGGGAAAAAAAGTTTGGGAACCTCTGAATTAGATGATACATAATGCTACGTATACATACGTATACGTAAACGCGAGCCGAACTGCTGAACTGAACTTGAAATTATGGGAAAGGATTAAAGCAACCGTAAATCGTTGCTTCGTTCCTTTCCCGTAATTCGTGGCTTGGTTCGCGTTTAGATTCGCAAATGTATACGTATCATAATATTGTATCATCTGATTCCCGCCAATATTTAATCTTCAAATTATTCAACTTCAGGCCCCGCGCGAAGTTTCGGATGAAGAGGAACGTCGGAAAAAGATTATTCAGGACTGGTTACAAAACAAAGCTAAAGCCATTTCAGCAAATGTTTCGAATGGGACAGGTCCATCCGTCTACGAGGACGATACTGAGAGTACTTTCCACCCTTATATCTCGCGCATACTTTATAATACTGTGACTTTCATCGGTAACCAAATGATTAGATGCTAATTTAAGCGAATTCTGAATTAGCGTTTAGCATAGATGTTTTAACAAGGAAGTTTACTCCCTATCGTGCAGAGCAGGTACCTTCTAGTCGGTGATGCCATAACCCAAAAATAAAACATGTTTAAGGGGTAAAAAAACATGTTTTAAAGAATAAAAAAAACACGTTTGTCGAAAACTTGAGAATTTAAATAAGAAAAAAAAACGGTACCAAATCAAATAATCTATAATGCTTCATTGAAAGTAATCTTTTTTTTAGTATTGTCTCTTGAATAATAGGAAAAAAATAATGTAAAAAAAAAACAAAACAAATAGAATCATAAATATATATTTTATTTTTTTCTTATCAAGTTTAATTTATAGACCTACATTTTAAATTAAATAATAAAATTTTAAAAAAATCTTTTTAAATAATAATAACTTTTGTTTTTAAATAAATAAAAAGTTTTCAGTTCCATGAGAAGTAATTCTACTACAACTCATGATCAATAATTTATTTTTTCCTTGTTTTACGGTAGTCACATGATATGTTAATTAGATTTTATTAATGTAGGTATTCATATTATATATTAACAAAGATAATAATTAGATAAAGAAACATTGTGAACCCGTACTGAAGTTAAGAACTACATTCCTGAATTAGGGATTTACTTCACGCGACCCACTCCAAAAAATTAAATCTCACTCAAAGTACATATTTTTGGTGACCAGTTGTAAAAAAAAGTTGGAGGTACTCATATATTATATGACCCAAAAAAACCATGATAACATGGTAAAAACCATGCATCTGACAACACTCCTTCTAATGGTAACACGCAATGGTACGTATACATTTGCGAAACGAAACGTGAGCCGAGCCACGAATTACGGGAAAGGAACGAAGCAACTGCAAGCCGTGTTACGCGCCATTTGCGGTTGCTTCGTTCCTTTCACATTGTTCAGGTTCAGCTCGGCAGTTCGGCTCGCGTATGTATATGTAGCATAAGGTTCTCCAAGAGATACTTTCTCAACTTAAAGGTAGGTAATGCGCGGCAGTACTTACAAAATTATTGCGACAGTTAAGTGGCGTGATTTTTAAATTTTGAGTGCACGCAATGCCGTATAACCAAAAAAAAACATTATTTATGCTTCGTTCCTATAAAATAATGCAATTTTCATGTAGTTAATTGACAAGCAAATTTTAAATAAATAAAAATCGATAAGAAAATCAAAAAGTAATGTTGCGAACATCTGGCTAAGGAAAAATTAGAGTCTACTCTAGTTAAAAGCCGAAATCCGATAAGATTCACACGAAAACTTATTATCAATATTATCTTATATCGCCTGCAATCAGTGTAGATACAATTTTTTGCGTCATGGTAGCAAAAATATATAATAAAGTACGGAGAGTGCTGTTACTGCACACGCAATCAAAAAACATGTCAACATTCGTTTATAAAGGATGCGAACGTCACAAGAGAACAGATACAAAAGTTACTCGCAAAAAGAGTAGGTACTATCAGCATCAGTCATCACTCATCACTAATGACAATGACCAAATTCGAATATTGCACGGAGTACGGCTTTTTTATCCTAGATAGATAGATATTGTCAAATATTTTACTGCATGCCTATTTCCTAATAAAATATTAGTCATATATCTGAACACGCGTACACGCATGTGGGCTTGTCCTAATAAATATAATAGACGAGATGCGAGAATATTATTATTTTTCAGAAAACGTGTTCCGACTTCCTCATAACATATTCGCGCTTTACTAAGTAGTTTGTGACGAAATTTGTGAATTCATTCGTTGCAGGCCTCTAGTCCCATTTTTAACAGGAAAACGAATAATTTGACCAGATTTTTTATAATTAACAATATTTCATATCAGTCAGTTTTTTTCCGTGTGGAGTCGTGCAGAATTCCAATAGCTAATGAATCAAAATCTAGCCTTAAGGGTCGGGTCAATGGAAGGAAGCACACTGAATGAGAAAATTGACAATGCTTTATTTTTGAATAAAAGAAAATTTGGTTGTATGCTTACAAACCATAATTTTGAACATTGGATAACATATAAATACAGCTGGGAGTTTCGGTTATATAAAGCGCTAAGATCATAAATCATGGCGTTTGGCCTATTAAGAAAAAAAAATGCTTTCGGCCATCCCGAAGATCTTCTGTCATTTTCCAAGGGGGAATAGCTTCTAGCCCTTCGTCGATGGCTTCTATAGACCTTAAATACGGTCCACTGTCCAATGATCTTCCGACGTCCCAACACCCATTCGACTTTATTCTCAATCTATGATCAATATCAATGTGTAGCTCTATGCCGTTTTAGCAATTTACACAATTCATAAGAGTGTCTTAGTCGATTTCATTCAGTCTCCTATCTCCTAATCAGACACCACTTTCTTTTAGTCCTCTGGGTAATTTGAATAGACGAAATGCCAAAACTGTAAATATAAGGTATAAAATAGTAAGCTTACCGGCTAAAGCCTTGATGCGGGACCTTTCGAAGAGCCTTGACGAGGAGTTGCCGCCATCGTACTCGTAGTCATCTATCAACTCCTGTCCGGGCGCTTGGGACGGGTCCCAGCGCACCATGGAGATGTCCGTCGTCATGCCGTGACCGCGGCACGCTCACTGCAATAATACAAACAACACAAGCCTATTAGTGAAACTCATTAATGCAGAGATTTGGTTGGGCCGCCTTTCGCAATCTCAAAATAAGAAGATATGTCAACACCTCCGATCCGAACACGTGCCTTGCTTGAAGAATAGGAAACTGGAGACATTTAAAGGAGGCATAGATCTGGATTCGAGAAGGTTTATGAATCAATGAAGCGATCTCAAGAGAACAGAAAATGCTGCACAGATGCATTGAACATAAGAAGCAGACAAGACAATAGACAAAAGAGTAGGGTAAAGGATTAACTTAACGGGGAACCATATCAAGGTATCACCATAAGAAAGAAAAATCCATATAAGATAATAGATGTAGTAGATATAATTTTGCAGCAGTAAAACAAAACTAGCACAAGACGAAAACAACTCGATACCCTAAAAGTAAACAACATAAAAATACGTAAGTCATGAGAATTTAAAAAAATCAAAATGAAGATAAAGTTAAAAATGAGAGAGTTTTATTCGAAAAAAACGTGTTGACTAACGCACGTAAAACTTACTCCGTAATCGCATCAACAGTAGATAACATAGTTTATCTGACTAAATAAACTATTGGAAGTCATAATAAATCATTTGATAGGTGGATTTCTTGTCCAGAACTTTAAATCAAAATGTCGCAAAGGTATTTCCTACTAACAACAAACTGAAAATAGTTATATATTCGGTTACAAAACTGCAGTTCCCAGATGTATGCGTTTCAACTGCATCCGAGGAAGTAAATAGACCGAAAAGCATTGCAGATAAGGCCTATAACAACTTCGCATGCAATCGATACTCGGTCTTGGCAACAGTCTGCCAGCTAAATTGCTTGCCTGCGCGATGTGATCCAATGTTTGTTTTCACTGCCATCACGAAATGGGTTCACGTTACTAAATTAAATAAGCTCTCTCCGTTCCACAACATGACTAATGCACGCATTTATAAATAGAGTCAAAAATTCTAAGCTTTGTAGGAAATTTGACTGTCCCAAAAGGGAAACCTTCCTAGTTGGACAGTCAAAAGCTTCCTTCCATATAATGTAATGTTATCTTTTCAAAATAAATATAATTGTCTCGATACAGTGACTCTTATGCCTGCTGTGAGAGATTTTCCGAAGTCTCATGGGAAGTCTCATGGAAACTCAAAAACTGACCTGTCAAAAGCCAAAATATCGAGTGCCGACGAGGCGACGCTAGTTGAAGCAAGCAAGTACACTCTCTTGGCTCGAAAGCAGGGATTGGACATAACCACCGTTTAATACATAAACATGCAAAAAACTAACCACAGAGAAAGAGAAAATAACTTTCATAAAAGAAACATAGATGTCGTAAATAACGCGAACTGTCAAACGCATGTGAGCACTTCGTAGACAACCACGTGTTCTAAATCAAAACCTAACTTCAAATTTTTTTTAAAGTGAATTTTTTTGCACGATAATCATGTGTTTCCATAAGCGTGCGTGTATAAAAAGGTTTAATAATTCCATAACATTGTAACGACAGAAATCTTTTATCGTTCGAAAAGCATCATCGGATATATAATGTTATATCGTCATAGAACCACGAGAAAAAACTCTACGGTGATATTACGCGTTTCCTGCCAGATATAATCAAAATTCTATTATTCTGCACACTGACCGACATATTAACAGTGTACAAATCGAATCGCATTAGACGGAATCATTGATGCGCGCCTCCAGCCGTGGTCAGTCTGGTGAGAAAACGGACGAAAGCGAAAATAGCCGTAGTGGTCCAGTACGGATATAGAAGCGGCAGAGCGGGAAACTTCGGCATTCCTACTCACGCACTAACATAATTATATATTATATCCTATGGAACTATAATAAGAGACGATCGATGCGTAATATCATGGGTATGGATCATCGATTAGTTGGGCCATTCTTAAACAGTTGGTGGATATAGACGTACCACTAATAGCTTTGTTGGAACCTCAACAACGCAGGTCTTATCAACAGAACCATACGAATCATCTATTCTATGGAATGCCTTGTCCATTGTCCGTACTACGATAAGAAAGTCAAAATGTGCTTGAAAAGAAAACCTCGAAAAACAAAAAACGTTAAGCTAATGACGAATGTTTGAAAACATTCAAAACCGATAGATGTTTGAAACTTTCTTCTTCCGTGGGTTGCCCAACACCTGCCCAAATAAGAATTTATTGTACTACGTTAGCTATCTGCAGTAGCAAAAGGATTATGTGGAAGGTTTATCTAACTCGGTCAAAATATAATAATACTAGAAAACTAATTTGTTTGTATAGATTCTCTGGATCTTTCATCTGTCACAGTCAAAATAACTAGACAAACTGATGCGTTAATCAGTTGGTAGAAGGATTTCTGGTATTTTGGTATGTGTTAGTGGGAACGAGAGGGAACTAATCAATCAAAGTGAAGAAAGAAAGTGTGTCAACAATACTAATATAAAATCAGATATAGAGATTAACCAATATTGGAATAACTAACTTTAGCTTGCGGAAACGAATATTCATCAAAAAAATGGCGTAACCAGGTTTCAAAATAAACAAATTTTTAACATTTTGTTGTTTGTGTTTTAGGAACTACTTCAATACTTTAGCGGGGGAAGGTTTCATGTTACTTTTTCAAGTAGAATCACTGAAGAGCCAAGCTCGTTGTAATAAATGTAAATTATTAGATCGGGACAATAAATTGCTCACGTGCAAAAGACGTCACATTTTTGCCATTCGGCTATTCATAAAGGAGACACCAAAGAATTAGACCGACAATCGACACAGACTCACGTTCCAAGCTTTTCCAGTTCTGCGTTTTGTTCTCGCAATTCATAGTCCATTACATCAGGCTAGGCCGGTATATCAGTTGCTTTTTAAGTTCAGCTTGAGAGTTATTTACGTTCAAGTTGCTCTCTGGTAGGAACCCTGACAATCTAATCCGGCTGATAACATTCTTGAGTATACTGAAAAACAGGGCTTAACGTAGGAAAAAAACATCTTCCGGGCGTGGCTAATAAGTGCCGTGAGTATTGACTGTCATGCGATTAAAGGTCAAAGATGTCGTAAGAACAACAAAGATGAGTTTATTATTTTTAACAACATTACACTCGACTAGACAGATGGCAGCTAAGTGAAATTCTCACAATTATTCAGTATGTTGACGAATCGCGTCTTGTTATGTAGACATAAGAGAAATGTGTGCAGTTACCAGCACTTGAATTACAAGAACGTGTTAACATTGCTTAGCAACTTGAGATGTGTAAAAACATTTGACTTATTGCGCAAATTCGCAGCATCAAATACGTTAAATCATCTATGGTTATAAAATGAATATAATTGTGAGCTCTAATGTAGGTACAAACATAAATTGTAAGATTATAAAGTTTTTAAATACATGCACAGAGAAAAATGATCCTGTTCAAAAATTGATAGCACGCTAATTTCCTGATACAACATTAGTCATTCAGAATATATCGCGAAATTGTGTTTTTTCCTAATAAATATCGTGACGGAATGCGACAATATCAGTATATCAATATTTGTATGAACACGTGTTCCGCCGTCCTCATAAAACATTCGCTTTTAACTGATACTTTGTTAGGAACTCTATCAATTCATTCGTTATAGGCCTGCAGTAAGTTTCTACGTATGTAAACATATATTTATAGTGATGTAGACCCTATAGGGGAATATTCCCGGGAACAGGAATATTCCCGGGAATATTCCCCGACCTGAAATAAATTCCCGAAAACGGGGAATTTATTTTATTTTTAATAAAATGGTTTCTACACTTCTCTTGGGTGCTTTGTTGAGTGTTAGCAGTTATCTAAGACGACATCCCCTGATTTGTCACAGGTTGCCATAAGAATATTGACTGCTCCCATTACTTCAGCAGCCTCTGAGAGATCTTTTAGCACGTTTAGTCGCATTCATACAACACGGAGGAATCGTCTAACAACTCAAAGAGCAGGGAAAATAACATTTGTGGCACACAATTGGAAACTTCTTTCCTCCGAAAGAGGCTCTCAAGTTGCTCCCAAGAAAACCCTTTCTTCCACGGATGAGCAGATTGCTTCGCATCATAACGTTTCAAACCTATCTGGTACTCGCAAACGCAAACATCCAAATGACTGTGCTGAGGAAGAAAAAAACGTAGATAATCCTGAGTCGGCAACAACTTCGTCCGGGTCGGATGAAGAAGAAGAAGAAGAATATGAAGGTGAAAGTGGAAGCGAAGTTGATAGTGTCAGTGTCCAATCGGTATCATCAGATGAACAGTAACGATCTGTGAAGTTGTGTCATTTTTACAGATTTACGATTGATTTTTTATATGTACCGTTTACTAGCATAAAGTGTATATAGGCTACTAATACTGTACAGTATACAATTATATAGAGATACTACTCACTTTAAAATAATTTTGATCGCTGTTTTTTTGTTATATTTCTCTTGGATCCTATTCCTATATATATGGGAATAGTTTTTATGGATCTATCATGCTCTAAATGTACCATATGTGTGTATATTTTATTTAATAAATATTATTCTTTTTGAGGTATTATGTTGTTAAAATCAAAATTCCCAAAATTCCCCGTCCAGGGGAATATTTCCGGGAATATTCCCCAGAAATAAAAACCCGGGAATTTATACATCACTATATATATATATCATTAAGACAGTAGTTATAGACCTTAGTCGTAAGTCGCTAGATATAAGTCTCAGATGTAAGTCACTAGTTTTATGTCAGTAGTTATGAACCTTAGTCGTAAGTCACTAGAAATAAGTCTTAGATGTAAGTTACTAGTTATTATGAATGCTAGTTGTAAGCCAGCTGTATTTATTATTTAATACATATATTTATACAGCGCCCTTGGGGAGATTTTTCACAAAAACGGTGCTATATAAATTGGCGAAATATTATTATATATTTTATATCAGTAGGTTTTTTCCGTGTACCATAAATAATATAGATCTATTAGAAGAGATCTCTACTGAAATATTATTACAAAATTATGACCCGACTATGGAATATGGAATGATTTGTCTTTCCTCAAAAAGACACTCCATAACCACATCATAACAGCACGACATAGCCCTGGGGGAAATCATTTCTCTCAGTGCCCCTGTGCAGAGTTTCAAGACTCGGAACGTAAGTGATTTATGAGGGCTTGATATTTTCCTTGTAGGTAAGTAATCGGCATTTTGCATTTATCCCATCGAAATTTTACTGTAGAAATAAATGTTGTTTTGCCAGTTTAAAATTCGAGTGCCAATGCACCTCCGATTTAACACATAATTTGGGTAAATTAATAATATTATTATTAATTTATTCAATGATATAACGATTTGCTTAGGTGTGATGCGCGATTACTCCAAGCCCATCTGTGGCAGGCCGATTGAAATTCCAATAGGCCGCTTAAGAACGTTCAATGCCAAACGGCAGCTATACTTTGAATACGTACTGGGCTATAACGGGACTGGTTGCCTTTTATTGAAACACTGGCAAAAAATATATAAAAATTATACATATGCATATTATGACTGTGTCAATAATTTTTTTATGACATCGACTGTAGTAGGTAGAAGGGATAATGACGTACTTTTTAATAGTCATTTTACTGCTTCGTTAAAATTCTTGTTAAACATAATCCTTAGTCTATTAGGTAAGTAAAAAAAATATCATTTTTAATGATGAAAATTCTACTTCGTTCAAAAATCGTAGCGAAGTAAAAGAAGATTATCTGCAAGAAGTCGATTTTAGGGTGCTTTTTGCAACTCTTCAATTTCACCAAAATATATCTGCGTTTAACAAGCTCTTAGTACAGTTTCTACAAAAATAAAGCCTGTGACTGATCATGCTATATTTTCTTGGCTTGGCCCATTTCCGCATATCGCTCGCCATACATTCCCATTAGTAGTGTATGGCGAGCGATATGCTGAAATAGGCTAAGCCATGATGGGAATAGTGTAATGTGTCGCCTACCTTATGATAGGTGTATGTGCAAAAATATCAAACTAGGTTTAGTGTAGGTTTAGGTGACTCATTAGGAGTGATATCCATTTATAAAAAAAGCACGTAGCGTAGGCAACTTATAACTTAACGTATTTTTAAACTAATCTTGAATAGCAATAAAATATGTTACAGAATCATGCAGATTACATTGTGAAGCAACAGCCAATTAACAATGTGGACATGTTTTATAAATTAGTTTGTGCGTGATTTTAAAAGTAGATGTGAACTAAAATCACTCTTGTTTAAATGGTTGTTAATAATCTACGTTCACGTCAACTACAGGTTTTCCAATAAGAGGTGTTATTTTGATATTCAATCGTAAAAGATCAATGGTTTCGTTGCTTGTGTGGCACGTAGCGCGGTCGTTTGTTGAAAGTAAACGTTGTCCAGATCAATACCATCCAATTCCGGCCATAAAAAATCATTAATCATCTCTCGATAGCGCAATCCATTCACCGTAACTCTTGCTCCAGCATTTTCGAAAAAGTAAGTCCAATGACTCCGCCGGACCATAAACCGCACCAAACAACACACGTTCAGGATAGAGAGGCTTTTCAACAATAAATCTTGGGTTTTCCGAACCCAGATGCGACAATGTTGCTTGTTGACGAAGCCACCGAGGTGGAAATGGGCCTCATCACTCAAGATGATTTGCATTTGATTCACTCAAGTGAATTTTAATAATTTCAATGCGTTGTTGAAGCGTGTATCGTTCCATTTTTATTAATGGCGTAGTTTCTACTTGTCAAATGTCAAAAAATGACAGCTTCAAAAGTAACATCTACCGAAATAGCGGGCTATTCAAAATAACACCTCTTATTGGAAAACCCTGTATATATGCTTAATTTAATCCAATCGGCTTTTAGTTCGTTAACGATGTGGATTTCTACAGTAAAAATATTAAAATCATTAGAATTAAGCGCCCTTGGGCTAAATTTCACTAAAGTGTGCATATTATTTTTTTTTAAATAATTTTATCTACAATTACCATTTATTTATTATTGTTAATATGTTAATAATGATACAAAGATAATATATTGTCCTCTACGCTAGGAGTTCACATGTCGAGGAGGAAATTTTTAAAAGGAAAATTACTTAATATAACAATTACAGTTGTCATAGTTATAGTATAGAAAAGGTGAACTTAACCCCTCAAGAAAATTTGTTTGGTTTTGGGAACAAACCGCTATTATCCGTTTAGTAAATTTGTTCGCGTTTGGAAACAGCTCATATGGTCTAATATAAATCGTTGTATCGCCCTTACTGTCTTGGTTAGAAATATGATTTAAACGGTATTAGAAAGAAAAAACACAACGCTTTATACTCAAATCTAGAAGTTAATCACAAAATAATTTGAATGTACACCTCTATAAAGCCAAAGGTCCGACCGCAATTTGAGAAAAAATTATGAAATTGTGAACTTTTTACTAATTATATTCTTATGAAACGACAAAAAAAGTGAGGTGACAGTAATGCTTATAACTTATAACACATTAGCCTAATAAAATATGCATTTTTTTGTTATACTTTTAGTTCAGTGTTTCGACGAAAATACGTAAAGTGAGCCAATTTTACTTTTTTACGTTTGCTTTCTAAATTTTAACCAATTCAAAAATAGATGCTTATTTTTAATTTTTATTTTTAATAAAATTTGAAAGTATTTTTCGTCACCTTTCACCTTTTTAGTTTTCGGATACGTTCAGACATATTCCATTTATTTGGATTTTATTGCAAAGCGAAAATACTAACAAAATACAAAGACCATCCGAGAGCGTCTTTAAGAAAGATAACGGTCAATTTGCCAGAGGCCTGATGGGTTAAGATTTAGTTAGAGCATATAAGAAAGCGAAACATTTAAATAGAAAATACATAAACACCTACGTTTAAACAAAATGAATCCACGTTAACTTCACTTTAAAAAGAAATGGGTGTGACAATATTTCGGAGGATATAATATGAAATAAATGGCTGTTTAAAATCGATATAATGTACAAGCAATGCACTCAGGAAGGTAAACGCAGCCCGTTTAGCAGATGGATTCCATAAAGGCCCGGCCCGTGCAGTGTTTACTCTATCGGATTAATGAGGTGCGGCCGCTGTTGCACTGATAATGGTATCTCGCTAAGATAAACAGGCCGTAAACGCTCGCCCTATGATGGCTTGCAGGTGAATTGGGACGACGAGTGCAGCCATAAAACATGATTTTACCTGCGGCAAGAATCGTTACTTTTTAACGATGTTTTGTCGAAGTAATATATCTGCGAAAGAATGTTCTAGCGATATGGCTTTCTGTTGTGTTGTGAAATGTTGTTACCGTCCATTGTTAAGGTATGCTTAGCGAGAAGGTCTGTTCATACTACTACCATAAATCTTAAGGTTTATTGCTACTTACATATTATAAAATTATAAATATTAATTTCGGTTGTGGCTCAGTCTGTAACTCCGGTTTAATGAACTCTACAACTTTTGCCTTGAATTTAAGTTTATTTTACTAAATCGGAACTGATTTGTCGGCAATTTATATTATCCCTATTAATGTTATATTTAGATGAGACAAAAAAAAATCTAATAATTATTCATACACCGGTTAAAAAATGGATTTCCGGCCGTCTCCTGATAAACGTTTAGTAAAATCTAAATATATAGTCGTGTTCACGCACCTGAATTTGCCTTGAATTATTTATTTAATATAATAGAAATGAACAGTACATGAGTTACAGCGATAAAACTATTTACAGATATTAAATATTTAATGTTGGATTACCTACATTATGATTCCTTGTAATGTCTTGTGTGTGGTGTGTATATTCCCAGGTATAGTTACCAGGTGACTTGTGTAGCGTATAAGTGTGTGTGTGTTTGTATGTTTGGATGAGTGTGTGAGGGTGTGTCTGTGTGTGTGTGTGTGTTTATATGTATGCGCATTGAACAGTTTGTATTATTGACCTAATGCCACGTTTGAATTTGGACAGTAAGTCCGAAAAAAGCATTAATAATATAAAATTGATAATAATGTAATGACGACGTGATTTTTATGAACACGTGTTCCGTCATCGTGATAATACATTCCTCTTTTACAAAAAGTTTAACAAGAAACCTATCAATTCATTCGTTAAGGGCCTGCAATCCGGTTTATAACGGGATTAACAATAATTTTAAGAGATTATTAATAAATCACCAATATTCATTTGTCTCCGTGTATAAAATTAAATTATAGCTTTCGTTGAAAACAATTATTGTAGTGATCGCGATAAGATTGAAATTACTCCGTCACGTCGACCTCTCATATCTACCTAAATTTTGCAACAAGTACAATAAAAAAAATGGAAAACTGATAGAAGGAAATCTGATAGTTCAAAGGGATATTAAATATATCATATAAGTGCCCTACTCGCAGAATATTATTTATTTAAAACATAATTTTGGGCTTTAGAAGAGCACGGTATTAAATTTCGCGAAAAAAACAATCGCAAAATGAAAAAAGTAAATATAAGTAAGGTCACCAAACACACACGGAGAAAACTTATTATGATAATACCAATGTAAATTTAAATTATACCAATGTATGTATAAGAAAAATTGTGAATAAAAGAAAAATACGAATTACTATTAATTTATTAAAAATCGGGTTAAATTATTCGTTTTTCTGTTAAAACGGGACTGCAGAACTTTGACGAATCAATTGTCAGTGTTCCGAACAAAGAATCAGTTAAAATTTTTTGGATATTGACATACTGATATTCCGTCATGACGTTTATTAGGAAAAGAATACGTGTTCTCCATATATTCTGAATGACTATTTTTTAGGAAATTGGCATGATATCTCTTTTTAACAGGATCATTTTTCTCCTTGCATCAGTATAAAAATTCATCAAAAAACATCGTCTATGATGGTCAATTGAAAGATATCACCCAACAGGATTTGGGTATTCGAGGATTAAACTAGAACAGGATTTGATTTTGCGTTTACGGTATCTACTTATAACTGTTACAGCTTTAGAGGATTTCGAGGATTAGTTTTGGTATAGCTGTATAGCACCAAGGACCCGATATACGAAGCCATGTCCCGTCACAAAAAGAGAATATGTAGATAATATTATCGGTAAGCGTAAACATGCGGTTAAGGGAATTATATTAAAAACCGCCAAGATAGGGCAAGGAATTATCCCTCACTACATTGTTGGGCTTCCCCACTGAGCCCGATTATATTCGATTACAGCCATTGATATACAAGACGCGAGATTAAGCTTTTCCAGTTGCGTGGTCACCGCCCGGGGCAGTCTGGGATATATTTTCAGTGAAATTCAAAAGAGAAGAAAAAAAAATGACCCGTGACATTAAGATCATCCTATCCTGAAAGCAATGTTCAGACGGGAGGTTTTCTTTGGTTAGACAAAGTCACTGGTCAAAGGGACAGTTGGTTCACAGAACTTCATTAAATATTCAAGTCCCTGTTATTATTCCATCATGTTTCACATAGAACTTCAATAATTCATGAAATTTCAATTTGAATGTTAAGGTTGTTTTACAGAAAATGAACATCAACATTGAAACTTTATGAATTGTACAATTTCGGTGGAACAACTGGCACTAAAACTTTTTAGCGAAATATTAATTACATATTCGTACATTATAGTAAATATTATATTCTCCAAATATCGATACACCCTATCCAACTCAAATGTATGAACAAACCCAACTAAAAAGCAGCAAATCCGTATTCCGAAGCAGGAAAAACTCTCAAACTGTGAAAATCGAATCGCGAAATAAGCAAAGATCTTTCTGTCGGTAATTATTAGGCAAACGCAAAGGTATTTTTCATTACGAAGTTATGAAGCTTTGAAAAATTAACTTGACCGTCAAAAACAAGGGAGTATTGCTTGTTCTGTCATCAAAAGCAATAAAAGTAAATATTTGAAAAAAAATTATTGTGTCTAGCGCGAACGCGAATTCAAGCTCCAAGTGATAGCTACGCTACTAAACCATAATCTAATGAATTAATAACTTTGTTTAAATCACATCTGCCTTAATGTTGATTCATACAAATGCATCTGAAGTAAACGAGTAATAAATGTGAATAAAAATAAAATGATATGCGTTGAATAAGAGGGGGTACTCTATTAAGTATTTTACAATCTACGCCAGTTTATCTAGTTCACGGCCACGAAGATGATGATTTAAGGCGATCCAACTCGGCGTATAAGATTTGGAATCGGGCGAAATCAAGAACTCCTTACGCAGATGGCGTTAACTTTGAAATTCCCGCTGAACGAACACCGGCCGTCTGTTTTGATTTATGCAAAAAAAACATCGCCAAAATACATGTTATATTAATTTTATTTTGCGAAGTTTAGGCACAAATTCTAAAAGGTTTTCAGATTATAACTCAAAAAACTTGATTTTCCAGTTTATTCAATAAAACCGCTACTGAAAAGAGGTTCGTAAGAAGGAGATTTTACACTTCAAAGCATTTTTATATGCCTGATACTACTTATTTTTTTCTCGGCATAAAAATATTTGCATTTAAAATATATACAGGTGATCAAATTTTAAAACCAAAACACAAGATTTTAAATTATTTCGCATTGCATCGCCTTAACGGTAAGTTTTACGAACCTACTTGACTGGAACGCGACCCGATTTCCATCACCAGTCACGACTCCCGAGGAAGACAAATGGATGACTTATTGTCTGGCTTTGTACTCGAGTCACTCGCCTGAATTTACTGCCCACAGTGCCAACTGGGCCGGCAGTGTTCTTTACAGCCCGGGGCAAGGACTTGGATAACAACAAGTTCATGAACCTTTTTTTGGTCCTCTACAAATAAGAACAAGGAATTAACTTTAATTTTATTTAATGGATTATTTAGTAATTTTTTAATCTATAATATCTGAGGCTTATTATACAACAATGGTTCTGCCACTAAAAGCTCCATTGTAACCCCTAGTCTTTACTTAAAAACATATATATTATTTAGGAGAAAACACAGTTATTAAGATACAGACAGTAATTATCAAGTCAGTATAAAACATTATCTGGAGAATTCACCTGCATCCTAACTATTTCCCAAGGATTAACTTGAGCATCAGATAAATAAACATTTACAAATATTTTTGCATGTAAATTTAAAAGGAAAAATTATGTAAGAAAATTATTTTCCATTTAGAAAAATGAGATAAATGCACAATGTCTATAAATAAAAGCTTAATAAATTTTTTTAGAAATTTTTGAAGTAAAAAAAGAATTAAAACATAGTTTTATAGGGAAATTAAAAAAAAAAGTGTAAATGAAGTACGCCTAAGTTGCTGTATTTATTTATAGGAAAACAGTCATGAATTTTGCTTACTTGCGACGTTTAAGAGATAGGAAAATAACAAAAGATCCCTGGAAGTGTAAAAGAAAATCGTGTCGACAATTTACATAAGATAAATAAGGCTAATTGATAATTTGTTTGTGAATTTAATTATGAAATTAATTTTAATTATTAATTTCAACAAATTTTGAAAAATTCGAAAAAGTTTGAAGGAAGAAGGGTAAAATTAACCTGGCATACCAGACACGCCCACATCACAAGTCGTTCAGTTTATTTACTCAGTGCCTAACTAAACCCTCATCTAGCCGACTTACTAACATTTCAGCGCAAAGCGTTCAATTACAAATTCCCCGCATTGGTTTTATTTAATTAACGGATTTTGAAGCACTCTGTGTCTCTTGGAGAAAGGTCTATATTTAAAAAAAAAAACATCGAAGGAATTATCGAATGCTGCTGCACTTGATAAGAGTTTTTGATAATATTTTTTGATAAAACTAAACGGGTTCTGTGGGAGAAAAGTTCTGCAGGAAAAATGCTCTTATCAATTTATTTGAAATATCGACGGAAATTAAACCGGTAACATTCGGACACAGAGCAAAATTTAATTGAAAATACGATTTTAAAACTCAAAATTCCTAAAAAAACCCTCGATTTTCCAAAATATAATGGTGTCATAGTCCGAAGCGGCGATCATCAAAGCAAAGTAAAATATAAAATCATACAAAATATTTCCGTTTAATTCATTCCGTGCCAGCTTTCCTTCGGTTTCCATTTATTTGATTCGGCGCGAGCTTTCCCTAGGTTTCCATTTATTCGATTCGGCGCGAGCTTTCCGTCAGTTTCCATTTATACGATACGGCGCGAGCTTTCCCTCGGTTTCTATTTATTCGATTCGGCGCGAGCTTTCCCTCGGTTTCCATTTATACGATACGGCGCGAGCTTTCCCTCGGTTTCCATTTAATCTATTCCGCGCGAGCTTTCCCTCGGTTTGCATTTAATCCATTCCGCACGAGCTTTCCCTCCGTTTCCATTTAATTTATTCCGCGCGAGCCTTCCGGTTTCGGTTTCCGCTCATTTTACAGACCAATAGATAGTTTTATTACTGCGGAACTGAAAAGCAAGACGCAGTGGGCGTTCCGTTTATATTCTAACATCATATCGAAAATACCGTTTACGTAGCAATGAACTATACTTAATCTCAGTACCTTTCTGATGACAGCTGTCAACGAAAAGACAAACATTTTATTTGCAGATAGAATTTATTGTAAGGCATGACTAATAGATTTAATTAATTATTTGTTAGAGTATTATCCCTAGTTTCTCTTTTCTTTTCCCAAACTTTCAGACCGCGAAAAATCTAACTCTTAACCCAAAAAGGTTTTCCGATCGTTTGCAGTAAATTAAGATACAGTTCACCGTTCGATAGTTTATGATGATTTATTCAATCAGATTTCTGCTATACAGTTAAGCTTACCACTTGTAATTTTTTTTCCTTGAATATTTTATCCCTTACTCAAAAAACGTAGTGAAAATATTATGACACGCTTACAGTGGGAATATTACAACGGATTTGTATTTTTCTTTTTTATGAGTGCTCCTGTCTGTAGGTACAGCGTACATACAAGGGAACTATGTCACCACCCGATTGGGCAATATTGTGAGGCGGGGGTAATGAAAGGGCTGTAGGAAGGAAATTATTATTTTTTTATTTAAGTCGGCTCGTTCGGCATACGAACCGACTTAAATAAAAACAAGTCGAAAAAACCACCCGTTCTCATGAAGCCAACATCAACTGTGAACGGGTGTTCCGGGCTTGGGTATAGTTAACCCGGCCCTAAACTGTGCGGAGGGCGGCTTAACTACATCAACGCTAAACCAGTGCGTAAGAATCTAATAAGAACGTTAAAAAATAGTGACGATCGCCTTTCTTCCCCTGTGCCCAAAAATGTTATTTGTTCCAGTATGAATTCATGATTCATCATTCGCTTCGTCCCGTCACGCGAGTTTAGGCCGCGCTTAGGGCCATCACGCCTAAAATAAAATACGTGCCATCTTCAAGGTTTCTGTTGGAGAAAACCTAAGCGTGTTTTAAGAAATGTTGTAGACTCGTCTGAGATTCCCGAATAATATTATCGGTAACACGGCGAACTTTGGATGGCAAGACGAGCTTAAAACCAAAATAGTGATTTTTTGAAATCATAAATCAACATTTATAAAATCTAGGGAGATCTTTCCCACATGTATGTCTACTTTCCGATATTCATCTATTAACATAAAGAAGAATGTCTGTGGCGGGCGGGTAAAATAAGTGGAAAATTACTGTCATCCATAGACATATGAATATTAGTAGACCTGCCCTAAGTGATTAAAAGCGTATTATCCCCACTCCCCATACCGGTTCCATTGAGCCGGCTGGGCTCGCGTATGGCCTCAAATGAAATTTGAAAACGTGACGTCATCATTCTTCTGCGAACTATGGTCGAGGCATCATCGGTTCATTTTACTAAATAACACGGCAAAATTTTGACTTGTACTATGAAAACTGGTAAAAATAGATGTGAAAAAAGAGAATAAACCCAATTGTCGTATTACATTCCATATATAAGCATTATTTTACTTTATTTTAAGCATATTCACATCGTATAATATGAATCAGTTGTTTCTATCACATCGAGAAACGTCTGGACGCGAAACACAAAGCTGGTTGGTTGCTGGGAAGTAAATTATGAACATTTATAAAAGTGTCTTAACTAAATACTCTGAAACTAACTACGACTCTGAAAATAGAAGCTGCCTTACTTTGCCGAATTTGGACTTCGCAAATTTGTTCATAACGTGGCGAGTAATTTGCGCTCCCATGTAAAAATGTCTATTCATTCAAAGCAGATTTTACTTTTAAGAAGTAAATGGTGATATTATAATGCGAGATGCCTATTTACTGTCAGATTGATTTATTGACGAATCACAGTCAGCTTCACTCCCTTCGTTCTTCAACAGTTGATTTTACCCCTCGCCCATATCTTCTCGTCTATTAATTCCTATGTCTGTGCTGTCATCTAATTTCGATAAACTAAGTGTAAAGCCCGGGCAACGCCGGGTAATCCAGCTAATTAACCTAATGCTACATATACATACGCGAGCCGAACTTCCGAGCTGAATCTCAACTTATGGGAAAGGAACAAAGCAACCGATAATGTTGCGAAACGTCGCTTGCAGTTGTTTCGCTCCTTTCCCGTAATTTGTGGCTTGGTTCGCTAATGTATATGCACCATAATAAATGATAAGGTAAGGAGTTGCCACCGATATCGGGCAGCGGAATTCGTAAGCGATGTTTTTGTAAAATAAAATTCCTTGCCAGGATATAATAAAAGATTCCTGGCAGAGATGTAAAATATTCACTAGAGGATTTTTTTCTATATATGGATTTTGATGATTCGATATGTACAATTCTAAGGACACACGATTTGCATAATTTAAAAAGAATCTGAGAGATTTCGTCTGCAGTACCACTGGCTAAAAAATACGCCGCACAGTGGGCTGAAAATCGCCTTTCATAGACATAGAGACTTGAATTTTCAAGGGTATTTTTTTGGCTAGAAATGGATTCTGCTGATCATTACTATGCTATAAAATTTCATTTGAAGCAATTGCGTGTACAAATGAAGGAGTTATCATTTTTTTAAGAAAAAATTGTATGGCACTGACATTAAAAATGAGGCTATCTCTGGAATCATAAGGTTGGCCATTCTATCCTTACACACAGATATACTACTATTTTTTTGTAATTTTTTGACATACTTCGTATAGTGGCGCAACGTGCGATTTTTTTTTTTTAAATCCTCAAAGTTGAAAAAAACACCTTTTAATGTTGATGATTCATTTAATGCTTAAATGCTTTACATACGAGTAGGCTTGTAGTGTTAAAATATTTTTAACTAGACAAAGCATACAAGATGCATTTAAGCATTAAAATGAATCATCAACATTAAAAATTTTTTTTTTTTCAACTTTGAGGATTTTTTAAAAAAAATCTCAAGTTGCGCCAAAATACGAAGTATGTCAAAAAATTACAAATACATAGTAGTATATCTGTGTGTAAGGATAGAATGGCCAACCTTATGATTCCAGAGATAGCCTCATTTTTAATGTCAGTGCCATACAATTTTTTCTTTAAAAAATGATGACTCCTTCATTTGTACACGCAATTGCTTCATATGAAATTTTATAGCATAGTAATAATCAGCAGAATCCATTTCTAGCCAAAAAAAATACCCTTGAAAATTCAAGTCTCTATGTCTATGAAAGGCGATTTTAAGCCCACTGTGCACAGTGTTTTGGCTTGCAGTGTAAATAAAATATTGTAAACTAGACAAAGCATACTCATATGTAAAGCATTTAAGCATTAAAATGAATCATCAACATAAAAAAGTTTTTTTTTCAACTTGAGGATTTAAAAAAAAATCACACGTTGCGCCACAATACGAAGTATGTCAACAAATTACAAATAAATAGTAGTATATCTGTGTGTAAGGATAGAATGGCCAACCTTATGATTCCAGAGATAGCCTCATTTTTAATGTCAGTGCCATACAATTTTTTCTTAAAAAATCGATAACTCCTTCATTTGTACACGCAATTGCTTCGTACGAAATTATATAGCATAGTAATGATCAGCAGAATCCATTTCTAGCCGAAAAAATACCCTTGCAAATTCAAGTCTCTATGTCTATGAAAGGCGATTTTCAGCCCACTGTGCGCCGGGCTAATTTTTTTACTTCCCTGGGGCATTTAAGCATTAAAATGAATCATCAACATAAAAAAAGTTTTTTTTTCAACTTGAGGATTTAAAAAAAAATCACACGTTGCGCCACAATACGAAGTATGTCAACAAATTACAAATAAATAGTAGTATATCTGTGTGTAAGGATAGAATGGCCAACCTTATGATTCCAGAGATAGCCTCATTTTTAATGTCAGTGCCATACATTTTTTTCTTAAAAAATTGATAACTCCTTCATTTGTACACGCAATTGCTTCGTACGAAATTATATAGCATAGTAATGATCAGCAGAATCCATTTCTAGCCAAAAAAATACCCTTGCAAATTCAAGTCTCTATGTCTATGAAAGGCGATTTTCAGCCCACTGTGCGCCGGGCTAATTTTTTTACTTCCCTGGGGATACGGCTTAGTAAACCCTACGATGTTAAATAATGACAAAGTTAGTAGCGAATAAATACGCAGAAATAATGCTATCAATTCAAAAAGAAAAACTTTTCAATTGTAAAACGTTTTCGTATAAACAAAATATCCAACGTGAGAAACGCTTCTGCATTGTGAATTCTGAAATGTTAGGTTTTATCGATTTATGAAATAAAGTAAACTAGTTGAGTCTGTGATATTAATTAATCAGTCATTGTGATTGATGTCATCAAAATAAATTGGGTGTCTCATAGCATCGAAGCGTCCCTTTAATAATAGTAATAGGATTATTTTTAGCGCCGTTTTTGTTGAAAATCACCACAAGGGCGCTGTAATATTGTTGCATACCTTCTGGAATGCTATAAATTTTTCGTACCGAACAACTACCGCCATTGTCGCCATCACGAATGGCTCTGTAGTCCGTATGGCAGAAAGGACGCTTCGGCCCAGCATAGCATGATGATTGATGACAAGAGGTGCTGCTAAATGAAATCTCTAGGTTTCTTGACATTTTCAACATTGGCCTTGAAGGTTATACAAGTTATAGAAATTGTAATTCTTACGTTTCGTTTTTTTACTTATGTAAATTATATCATGTGTATTGTAATAGGATTACATAAATCTGTAATACACATTGTTAACAAAAAATATATTTAAATTCCTATGAAATTGATCAAACTTTTCATATATTTTTAGAAATTGTAATTCTTACGTTTCATTTTTTTACTTATGTAAATTATATCATGTGTATTGTAATAGGATTACATAAATCTGTAATACACTTTATAAACAAAAAATATATTTAAATTACTATGAAATTGATCAAACTTTTCAAATATTTATTTATTGGACAATATGTATAGCGCCGCTTTTGTGACATATCACCTCGGAGGCGCTTTCCTAAATACTATCGTGGGGTTGTAATCAATTTCACTGATCAGTCTGGGGCCTAGGAGCTAAAAGTAAGTCTTATGTAAATTTAACTACCTACATAGAGAATAACTTCTTGGGATTACTTACTCCTCGGCATCCAATTTTAAACTGCATTCGATTCACTTTCGTACCATCGACCAGTTCCGTGCCTTACTGCCAAGCATCAGGGTTGGTATTGGGACTGCATTGTGGACCACTAGCAGATTGAACACAAGTGTGCAATACTATAATAACTGGACTTTTCGATACATGGTCTAAAAACATGGTAAAACCTTTGTGGATGTTCCATCGCTGGATTAATGTTACTTAATCGTTTACCATACTCGGGCAATAATTCCAAGAAGGATATTATTAATACCGCCGTGGAATATTTAACGTTCATTTTACAGCGGCGGATAGCGGGACTCGGTGTAGGCAGTACCGAGTACTTACTGGCCAGTTGAGAATGGAGGTGGATAGATGTACTTTAATGTTCACACGTCACGCCAACAACAATGGAAATACGTAAATACGAAAGGGCGGCATGCCTCAAAGAAGGAAATAACTGTATACTATAATAAATACATGCTTAATCTAAACTATAAAGCGGAAAATCTGTGTGAGTAGTAAAAAGAAAATAACAACTACGCCTGGATGGAATGATTAATAAGTTGGGTACACCCCTGAAAGACAAGGGACGATCAAGAGAATCAAATGAAGTCGGGTCATGTCAAGAGTGTACCAGAAGTGTGTGTGTACGTACGAGGCGATGTATTAATGTGAAGCAGGAGATGCAAAAAATCAAGACAGACAAGAGTGTATCAGAAGTGTGTGTGTACGTACGAGGCGATGTATTAATGTGAAGCAGGAGATGCAAAAAAATCAAGACGGACAAGAGTGTACCAGAAGTGTGTGTTTACGTACGAGGCGATGTATTGGTGTGAAGCAGGAGATGCAAAAAAAATCAAGACAGACTTGTAAGGCATTCCATTATTTCAACTACCCGTGAAACGCCATGAAAAACACCCTTTTTGTATGCAATTTGTAGATCAACTATTTTTAGTGAGCTAAAATACTCTTACATGATAAATACAACAACAAATTGATAATTAACATACTTGAATAAGTACCTTATCGGGTGTGAGAGGAATTTATTCGATTATTATAGAAATAAAGTAAATAAACCACTTACAAGGGCACAGTGTAATAACTGCATAGTTGATAGTTAACGTTAGGAATTTTCCTCAAATAACAGAATGCATAAGCTCCCAAAATAAACTGGAAAGCACTCCAATTGAGTGCACGTGCACTCAACAGAGTAACGTGTAAGTTTATGTTTACAAAGGAAAATTCATTTTAGTACGTTATGCAACGACATATTTACTGACACAAATCAAAACATGACGAAATGCAATTAATAATTTCAAACGTGATTCTCTACCGCAACAAGTCGAAATCTAATGTCAAACAATTCCAAATCTTTGAATAAAAAATATAATGAATATGACTAGTCCGGAATAATTTCTGTAAGATTTTTTTTTTAGATTGTTGATAGTAAATTGAAATACGTGCAATGAAACACTGAAGCTATGTACATATCACTTTATTTTACCGGTTTCGGCACAATCGTGATTTCGTCAGGTAGATAATGATATAATATACCTACTTACGTTTATATCTGTCCTGAAAAGGGCATGGTTGCCGAAACCGGTTGGCGTGTTCGTATAAATAAAGTTATCATAAACTCACAGCGTTTCATTAATTTAATAATGTTATGTTCCATCGCGAGACTTTTCTTTTATCATTAAAAATAATTACCATCATACAGAATGTAGATATGATTCACAAAAACATTTAAGCCAACTGAAATACGACCATACCAACGAATCGGTAAGTAAATAGTAATGCCTGATTAAAATCAAGGTAAAATGAGAGATAAAAATCGCCGATGCTATAAATATAGATGAATTACAAAAAATAACAATAGACAAAATAAATTTTTACCTTCAACCAATAGCGTAACACAAACCGACCGTTCTAAGGTCAATGTCCTTTTAGCCGACAAGTTAGTGTAGTAGGTAGATACCCAACTTTGACCGGGCGTCGAACAAGCGAACTAGCAAAACTACTGACACTCCGCTCCCACTAATGGGTTCTGTCTGACAGCCCCCGGGCACACACCTGTTGTCTCCCTCTATCGCCGGGAAAGAAGGAAAATAAAATAATATGAATGATAGTTATATAAGGTGTATCTGTCCCTAGTAAAACCTAGTCACAACCATCGTAGATATTGTTTTGACGTTTCATTTGATATCGATTATAGAAAATAATTAAAAATTTGACCGGTACAGTTCTATACTCATAAAACTGCCTTGGAGTATACGTCTTTCACAGTGTGACATATTGCCGTACGAATACGATCCATAGAAAACACTCTCGACATACATTTTTTATTCATCTCATATTTAAGTGTAATAAATAAAATGAAAATTCTTCATTGATAATGGAAAAAAAATAAATGTTATAAATGAGGTAAATAAATATTGATTCTTAAGTCTGTTGTTTTAAATTATAGTAATGAATTTTAATTTAATGTAGTGCCATTTGGTGAACAATATTTTATTGTCAATCCGTCTTTTGCCAATATGAATAGATAAATCTTACGGTAACCGGGTATGTCATCAAAATGACAATTCAACACACCTCCAAAAAGTGATATAGTCATAAAAAGTTATGAAACAAAAACATGGTTAAATAGGTTATATAGGCAACTATTAAACCTAGTTTTGTTTCATTACTTTTAATGACTCTATATCACTTTTAAAAGGTGTGTTGAATTTATTTTTGATGAAATATCATGGAACCGGTCTTTCGAATATATCATAAAATATACTACAGATATGGTTGAAAGCTCCGATGTGCCTCTCTTTTTGAGACAGGCTATGTTCATGAGAAAGAAGGAGAAGCTACAATGGAGTTACCAGCGAAATATATGTATTTGTGTGAAATAAATCAGGTACAATATTTTTTATTAAATCGAAAAAATCACTCTTTGTAATACACAACTTTTATTGAATTAATAAATGATAGCCAACCAGGTTTCGCTTATCTCAAGCTTCATCATAACTTATATTATCTTAACAGATAATTAAGCCCCGATGAAGCTTGAGATAAGCGAAACCTGGATGGCTGTCATTTAGTAATTTAATAAGAGGTGTAATACAATGTGTGTTTTTCCATTTAATATAAATGTCATACCCCGAAACATTCGCTTCCTTCAAAAAAATATTATTTATCAGTTGTTTGAAACGAAGAAGGTGCATATTGTGAAATCTCGATCCATCTTTTTTAAGGTCGATCAATGTGGAAAGGTCTATAAACCAGAGATTAAAAATGAGTAATCTAAATTTGAGGGAAAAAATAAAACGATAGGCTTGCATACCTCTGTTTGTAGACAAAATGCATTTTACTGTTACTTTGAGATGTAAAAGTAAAACGATTACTCGATTAAAGTATGGAATGGATCTATTAAAAAAATGATTAATCCGGGCAAACGATGAACACAGCAATGATATATCGGGGTTTCACTGTATTAGGTCAATAAGGTGCATATTAGGAATTTGTATGAAATTTCCTCAGTTGCAGTCAGTCTGGACGAGTAATGTCTTGAATACGTAATGAATGTCTGCAGTTTTGTAAAAGAGTATTTGTGGCGACAGAGTAAAGAGAACGAAAGATGGGCGTGGTTGTGGTTGGCATGGTTCCGGGTTGTACAAAACTAGAAAATAAATAAACAACAAAGTAATAATAGTATCTACCCTTAAAAATAGCTAAAGATAGATTAAGAAACGAAAACTGGTATTTAAATATTTACAGATGAAAGGGCTGTGAAAAAGATCAACTTTGTAGGAAAGAAAACTAAGATCAAAATTTGATAATAATACATTTTAAAACGTAGGTACTGCGGGTGTAGCTTTGCAATAAGGGATAAAAATTTATCATATTATTATCATATAATTTTATATTGATATCATTTTTGTACCAAATATAAGAGAATGATCAAAACACGCAGTGTAAATATTTTAAAAAACTCAATAGATGTGTGATTTATGTCGATTTGAAAAAAAAACTGATGTCGCCAAATTATGCAAGACCGTCGACTACTATGCCTTAGAAAGGCAAATGAAATAGATCTGTTAAAGACGCTATTTCAAAGTTTGAAAATATTTTTCATTTTGAAATTCTTGTGAAAATAATTTTCAAGAAATAAAGAAAAAAATTGCCTTACGTCGGTCAGACAGACACGCCCACAAAACACTTTTCGGTTAATTTCTTCAGTATGTCCAGCGAAGTACTCTATTAAAGAAGCCGTGAACCTTAAGGCTTTAAACCATCACATGCAATTCGTCGCACGCATTTAAATTAAAATTATTAAAGTGTGCCCAATAGCTGGAGGTAATTACGTTTAATGGCTAAAGCCTAGTCCCTGACACCTGGCCATTAACAATGAAGTATCGGCGTTGCCTAAAGCGGTGAAATCCATCTCGCTACCACAACATGTTGGCTGCAAAAAACACAAACTGTACATGGAATAGACTAGGAGTTATGGCCATTGGCAATAATTATTATTATGAACACAGCTTTCGTAATAGACAATTTGCAAAAAAACTATCGATTGCAAAAGATATTTTAGTATATTGATACACGTAGACAAAATGCAAAAATCTGCATTTGACCTCTTTTTATAATAGTTAATAAACTAATAAGTGTTACAGCTACAGGTTTTACAAGGAAGGATTAAATACGATATACAAGGAGAAAAAGCTTACTGATATAAAATATTTCCAATTCATTGAAAATCTGATCAAATTATTAGTATTCCTCTTGAAAACGGGACAGCGGGACTGTAACGAATCAGAGAATAACGAATGTATTATGAGAATGTCAGAACACGTATTCATAAAAAATATAATATTTTCGCATTAGCGCAGCTGCAAAAACACGGTTCCGATATATTCTGAAATTACAGATATTTTATTGGGAAATGGCGTGCCATCACGTTTTTAACAGGATTTCAGAAATCAGCAGTACTCATTGTTCTCCGTGTAATATTAGTATTATTTGAAATTGTGTTTGAAACGGTACCTGACAGTTTTCCGCGCGAAATTTGTTATTGTTGAAAATGGCACGTGCGGAAAATTATCCACGTATATTATGTTGGTTTTCTGTCATAAACAATACTGTCAACAAATTATTATAGGCAATAATTAGTCGCTCGTAATATCCATACAAATTGAAAATATCTCCCGAGTAAAAATAAATGCCGCCCCGACGGGAATTTAGGAATTTATTTTTACTGAGGAGATATTTTCAATTTGTATGGATATTTCAAGCAACTATTTGTTGCTAATAATAATTTTATATCCTTTGTGCTATGCATAAAAAAATCTTGTCTTATAAACATTAGTTTATCATCAAAAAAATAATAATACTGTCAACACTTATAGGATTGGATTCGATCCAAAAAATAACATAAGAAATATATGTAGAGTACATGTAACGTTAACCACTTATAAATTAATAAAAGGTTTCAGGCAGATTGTGCTTCACAATTAAAAATTACGCTGGAAATCCGTTAAATTTGTAGATTGCATTGCAATTTTAGCTTAAATTAATTTCGTAGTATTTTTAAATGAATACATTATAGCGGCCACTTTAAAACGATCAGTACAAATGGTTATCGGAATTCTCGTAATCACGCAATTTCCAGCTAGCCGAATTGAATATCTTACGTCGTGTACCTAATCAGATAATATATTTTTAGTTACTCTGTAAGATAAGCCTTCAGGCAGGTGTCATAAACTGAAATGAATTAAGGATGTTTTTTCTAAATATACCAAATTTTTACTCGCTTCGTTCTCCCTCTGAAGGCATTATCAAACAGTAGCTTAGAAATAATATGTCAGTCGATTTGTTTATATGATTTCATTATTACTAGTTACACGTGAGTTTGTTTGTGCAAGCAGGTATTATACGATAACTCAACACAGTGACAATTCAACACACTTTTAAAAAGTGATATAAAGTCATTAGAAACGATGAAATTTTTTTTTAACCTCACCTACTTAAACCAGTTAATAAAGTTTTTGTTTCATCACTTTCCATGACTTTATATAACTTTTTAAAGATGTGATGAATTATCATTGTGATGATTTATCCGGTCACCATATAATAGGTATTGGTGTTTTACTGAAAACCACGGTGAAGTTATTTTAACACAATATGATGTTTGTTTTTACCGATTTTTTATCATATTTGAAATGAAGAATTAAAAAAAGTATATATATCAGCGGGTTTTCATGTGATATTTATGCTTGTTTTCTGGACAAGATTAACACAACAATATTACGTTAGAAGTGTTAGACGTCTCGATGGTTAGCATTAAACTATATCCACACCGGAGACTACGATGTGAAAAAAGAAATCGACCACGTTCGTAAAGGCTTCGTTTTTTAATCGTGAATAGTCGGTTGCGGGTTGAGTTGTTAGGAGTTCCACATCCACAATCCACTGCCAAAATGTTGCTCTGCGCTTTGGCATCGCGATGGCCTTGTAACGGATGACACAATGGCGCTCGCCGTAATAACGGCGGCTTTATTAGCGGGCGTTCGTTAAACGGATTGGAACAGCAACGCTAACGTTTTAACGTCGTGCAACGGTCGTTATGAAGCAGCGACGGAATCGCCGAATAAGCAAACATCCGCCCTATCCTAATACTCTACACAAACATCAAATGCTAAAAATTTCAATTAATTTTATCAATGCAACACGGCATAATATCCCAAAAATAAATCACTATAATTTAAAATCATTTTTGTTTATTCCAGATTTCTAGGAGGGTGGTGCAATCCCATAAGTTCCATTTAACACTTTTTTTTTCGTTAGAAGTCATTACTTTGTGGTTGTGCATTATATTTTTTATTGTTGTTAGCAGAAAACGAGGACATGACGTCAACATAAAAAAACAAACGTGCACTCGGAAAGACAAATGATTTCATCAACCCATATATCGATATATCTATACTCAGGACAAGATATCCAACAAAGAAAATAAATAACATTGTATCAGTGTAGATTGCAAATCTTTTGTTGATATCAATAACTTACTAAAAAATAACCGAGTCTTATCTGAAAAAGATATTAAAAAAATCTCAACATAAATATTGTTTAAATCAATCACACAAAATAAGAGTAGGTTTAGTAATATTTCGTAAGTTTTCCGAGTATTTTATGAGTGTATTACTTTTTCATTTAGACCGGTATACCGGAATAAATATTATGTTCCAGAAAGGTCTCCTGCAGACCGAAAAAAGTCCACATGTTCCAAAAATATTTGGATCGTTTCCAATATTCCCATCGCCATTTCATTCGGGAAATCGGCGGGAAACATGGCCATCTTTGTTTTCTTCTCACTTCAATTTGTGGAGGAAAATGAGAAGAAAATAAAGAAATCTTGGAAAGAAAATACATAACTTTAAAGAAAGTATTGCCAGATATGAACCCGCAGGGAATTAAAGGTAAGCAATGCCTTATAATATTTATCTCTAGTAACTGTGTGCTTTATAATTCATTAGTAGAAAGATACTAACACTGCTTCACCAAAGTTCAACACTGAAAACGAAAAAGCAACCAATACGTTTTTTTTCAATGGAAATTAAGTTGGGAGCTAAACATAGTTGCTTTGGCTTAGAAATTCCAGATAGAAAAATTTCGAGAATTTTCATGACCACTCACCGTGCGAGAGTTTAAGTGGTATATACAATCAGATTATTATTATTTTGACACAAGATTATTTATTTGATTATCTCCCAGCTATTGATTACTTAAGATAACAAACTAAAGAACAAATAAAATTGAAAATGAAATCTACCTAAAAATTTCGTTCGAAAACTTAAGGTAAATAGAGATAACGTTTTTATCCGAAGAAAATAAGCTTTTCGGATTAAGATCTAAGATAATAAACGCATACAAAATCTAGAGCATAACAGGCACCCATTAGATGATAATATTTAAAAAACGTTTTACTTTTAAAAAAAATACAAAATAAAGTCATTTCATTACTAATATTCAAAGGATTACGCTGTGTTGAGCTTATCAAAATATATATAAGAGAAAGCACATTACTTTTCATGGAAGTTAAAATGTCTGGAATTTTAATTATAACACTACTAGGCTACTCTTGTCGATTAGGCGGAGATTGATTTATATTATTTTGGACTTAGACATGTCCTATATTCATGATTAAACAAATATTTACAAGAGGTGTATAGTCAGACCGACATACCGCACAAAAATAGCACATCAACAACAAAACATGTTTAGCAACCTACCAGTTTCAACGTAAAAATAAGTAGAAAAGACAAAAATAACTAAAAAAAAAACTCTTGTTAACTACGAATTGAAAAAAATGTGAAAGCAAGCGGCGACTAGGTGATCCTTGCTTTGACATAAAAGCTTTTTTTTGTTTAAATTGCATCTTCCGTAAACTGGGTGGGGGCATTAGCCATTGCCACATTTTGCCCGGACAAGACTGATAAGTAAATATTTATCTAACGGAATTCTGAGTTAGTTATTTTTCTCGATGTTGTCTGTAAAGTATGTGCCTAACTTCTGAGTCATCGACAACTCATTTAAATTGACGAAGATCTAACAATAAAAACACAAAAGATTCAAGCTCTGTTCAAAATCTTGTAAATTTCAAAGCAAATCAATCAATCGTGGATTTCTCACTCAAAGTCATAAAACAAACGCTTAATTTTTTTGGATCCAACCACGAAATCATCAAACAAAGACATGAACGGAGATTTGACCCCAAATCATGAAGATTTCCCTTATCTCAATGAAAGCCACGAATTCACAAAGATATCAAAGTAGGTCATGAAATCAATATATATTATAAAAGTAGGTGTATAATGTGTGTGCCGCTAAAACTCAGAAATGAGTCCCGGTACGATCAATGGAGTTATATGGTGTGGTAGCCCTCTATCCCCCATCCATGAAGAAGTTTTCCGTTTTTACCTGAAGGGCATGCTTTTGAAGATACAAGAGCTGGAAGTTTCGCCCTCTAGACATTTCTAGAACAGTCCATAACATTAACATTACAGAACATTCTGAAATATTGTGGAATGGTCGGGAATAATCTAGAACGTTCGGGAACATCCCGGAACATCCCAGATCATAATGAACTAAAAGAGGGACTACAGGCCGTTTCCGATAAACTTTTAGTAAATTCGTAATCGTGGCCATACATTTATTGGTATCTATAAATAGTATAAAACACAGTCACTATCCGCGTCTGTCTATGCAACGGAGTTTGTTAGGGTTTTCACTATTATTTAGAAAATTTCTTCTAGAAGGTATATTTTTTTTTTTTTTTTTTTTTTTTTTTTTATTAGTAAAAAAAAGATACACGAATTACATAATATAACAATTACATAATATAATTACACAATATAGTACGGTTATTAATTACATAATATAAGTATTTGATGTACCCCCATAAATAAGCAGGGCTTGTGTGTATGGGGGTGTTGTTATATTGGTTTATATTTGGTACGATTCAGTTCAACTGTTCGGAATACTTTTTAAGGTGGCTTTTGAATTTGTTTATATTTGCATTCATGTTTATTATATGTATTGAAAGTAGAGAAAAGTCGAGCAACCCCGGGAACACGTCAGATAGTAATAACATATAATTTGAGGAACTTAAAGTTAGAGACTATCAGGGATACGAGAAATAACAAAGTTAATTCCACGATTTGATCAATGGAGTCTAGTGGCATTCTATGGCGTTCGGATGTAACCATCATTATTGTGATCTATACGTAGGTACTATAATATATGGTACTCTGAATTCAACCAGTCACTGTTACAACACAATGATCTCACTACCGACCGTTGACCAATCTGACCATCACAAAGTATGCAACATGTATATATTATAGGCGAATTTATTAATACTGTGTTCAATTTAAAAGCAATTTCAAAACATCATAAATCACGATGATTCGGTTATTTCAAAGATAATTGTAACGGACGTAGTTGACCATTTAATTTAATTTCATAAAAATTGTTTTACTTTTATAAAATGTCCCTACTCCACGCCACTGGCAAAATCACCACTCCCCGCCACTGGTCATTTTTGTCCAGTTTTCGGCCCAAGCGGCTTGAAAACTTTGACTCCGAATGGCTTCGATACCACATCGCCGGCTTACCTGCCGCGTGGATCAATGTCCAGCATTTTTTCTATGTAAAAATTACATAGAAAAATCAATTTTTAAACATTGCAAATATGTATATTTTACTTGTTCATCCCCTCGGCGGTAGTCAAATAAACACTATTTTCGATATACTACCGCTGAGGAGATATTAAAAAAGCTGTTTTTCACCCATATGTAAACCCATTTTTGAACAATATTTTTTACCCTTTTTGCGTGTACAAAAATCCAGGAACCTCGTAGCATAGTGAATCTTATCTCTTTCTGAGCGCTATGTTACGGGGGACCTCGGAAAAATACTAACTTAACATGTTTTACAAATTTGATCGCTTGAGATCATTTTTACACATTTATTTTACAAACATTTCTTATTTTTTGTCGTATCTTGACAAACAAAAAATCTAGTTGTCAAGATACACATTCCTATAACTACTATGCATTTAAACTATGTAATTATCATTCATGTAAGCGCTCAAAATCTTTTCTAACTCTCAAATTTAAGCGACTGCCTTCAAGTGTGCTACCGGCAAAATGAATATGCGACATTTTTCCGGGGCATATAAACACATATCTGGCGCGGGTACAATCCCCCACCACTTTTGGACTCAAAACCCAATGTCGGGTGCGAGTCAGGCTAATTAAATATAAGCAGCCACAAAATTGAAAATAAATTAGTTCATCTTTACCACCAAAACCAAGCGTTTTATTTATCAACAAGTGACTCCTGCTCAAGAATCTGCCTCACCTCGCCAAGTCTGCTGCTCCAAGATCTTCTGGTGTTACCTCTTCGAGACCAGCCGGCCCTCCTTTGGAAAACCGCCAACACCAGAAGCGAGCAGAGACAACAGCACACCCAGGGCCCAACATTCACCAAGCCTGGGTGCGGGAGGCAGATTTCATCACCAATATCAACTACTATCATCATCATCGGCCGTAAAGGAGCATCTCATCGGTTGAAGACACGGTTTGGACCCGGCGCCTAAATCTACAGTCTTGTGCGGACTCCCGTCCAGTACAAGTGGTCCTTCGAGCCGGGATTCTCACACGCCTTCAACCAGGATGTCTCCAACTTTACGGTCGAGCCGGATCCAAGACGATGGATCCTCAACACCATCTGCAGATGCCCTGGACGCTGGGTCTCAGGCCACGGCTGTGGTTCACGTCACGCCAGACGTAACCCCCATGCCCACGCCCAGCACTACTCCTGACATGGCACCACCTGCAGATCATGACTCACCGCCCTCCATATCTCAAGAGGATGCGATGGAGTCATTGCGACAACAGCTTCGCAGTCAAACCGAGCACATTGAGAGACTCAAAGCAGCTCTTCAATCAGCTCCAACAGCAGCAGCCCCTGCCCCTCCTGGACCTTCGAAGCTCCTGGAGAGGTCACCACCATCATGGACGCAGCCCGGCCAATCGAGCCCGGTGCCTCTGGTGGACCAGAGGTACGAGGAACCAGCAGCAGCAGTGCCTGCCCGATCTGGACCCGTACTCCTGGAAGGGTACCCTGCTCAAGGAGGACCCTGGCGCTTCCAAGGGTACAGCCCTGGATGGGTGCAGCCCGGCCAACCGAGCCCAGTGCCTCTGGTGGACCAGAGGTACTCAGTAGCGGCGCAGCCAAGGCCAGCCGGTCCCCCGCCCTCGCCACCCTGGCCCAATGCAGGGTGGCCAAACATGATGCAGCCTGGACCCTCTGGCCCCGTACCGCCCGCCCCTCTGATAGAACAGAGGCAAGCCGTACGTGAAGTGCCAGCTGGACCTGTACCTCTGGTGGACCAGAGGTACGCATCACATGCGCAGCAAGAGCCAGCAGGCCCTGCGCAACCAGCACCCTGGACCATTCAGGGATGCCCAAACATAATGCAGCCTGGACCCTCTGGCCCCGTACCGCCCGCCCCTCTGATAGAACAGAGGCAAGCCGTACCTGAAGTGCCAGCCGGACCTGTACCTCTGGTGGACCAGAGGTACGCATCACGAGCGCAGCAAGAGCCAGCAGGCCCTGCGCAACCAGCACCCTGGACCATTCAGGGATGCCCAGTACTGGTGCAGCCTGGACCTCATGGCCCTGTGCTGCCCGTACCTCTGCCCCACCCGGGGTACCCAGCGCCGACGCCAGGATCACCTGCCGGACTGCTGGAGCAGTGGGACGTGCCATGGACACAGCCTGGACCACCTGGACCATCTGGACCATCTGGACATGTGCCGCCCGTACCACTGCGCGAACAGGAGTATGGCGTGTCGGCACGGCCAGATGGCCCGCCCACAGCCAGTACCAGCTCCATGCCGAGATTCCCGCCCCAACCTACGGCGGATGAAACGGCCCAACATACCAGAGCCTGGGTTCAGCATGATGGCAGTCCCATGGCTCAGCTGGCCTCCGCCCTGACAGAAGCCATCAGAGCTTCAAGGGCTCAGGACAGCCCCCGTCCCACAATCGAGGACGATTCACGAATGGCGGCCCTTATTGCCAGACAATCAATGGCCAAGGACCTGCCTCCATTCTCTGGAGATCCACTGGAGTGGCCCACCTGGAGGGCACAGTTTAACCAGTCTACCTCCACATGTCGGATGACCTCCAGTGAAAACTTGATCCGCCTACAGCGGGCCCTCAAGGGGAAAGCCCGAGAAGCCGTCGGCCCCCTTCTGATGGACCCTGCTCAGGTTCCGGAGATTCTGGCAGTCCTGGAGCAGAGATTTGGAGGGACTACCTCACTCGCTGCTCTGATGCTGGACAAGGTGAAGAAGCTGCCCCACCTCACAATTGAGGCTTCTCTGGAGGACATCGCAGACTTCTCTGGCACAGTTCAGAACCTGGTGGCATCACTCCGCTCCCTCAACAATGATGGCTACCTGACGAATCCAGCGCTGCTCAGTGACATCGCGGGGAAGATGCCGCCCACCTTGCGGTTGGCGTGGCTGATGGAAGTGCGGCACTACGAGGCCTCCGCTACCATCTGCCAGTTTGCCGCCTTCCTGAAAACCGTCGCGAACGCCATCCCAAAGTCCGGTTTGGTTGACCCCGCGAGGTCCCGCCCACGCCGTGATCATTCGTTCTCAATAACGGAACAGTTTTCGCGAAAAAACAGTGCTCAAAATCGTGAAACATGTGACGAAAACCGTTTAGAGAACACGTCTGCCGCGTCAGAACAGTTTTGGCGAAAAAACAGTGCGCGCCAACGTGATACCTGTGACATAAATACGTCTGCCGCGTCAGAAAAGTTTTCGCGAAAAAACAATTCGAACAAAAGTGACACTTGTGACAACAGTTTAAACACGTCTGCCGCGTCAGAACGGTTTTTATCGCGGGAAAACAATGTTTACAACAACAATTCTAGTGAAAAACAACATTTCGCGCAAAATAATCGAAAGCCCCAAAATTTGTCTGGTAATAATCGAATGCCCCAAATTTTGTCTGGTAATAATCGAGAAAATAATCGAAGCGGGGAAAAAGTGCAAAACAGTTACAGTGAAGTTCGCGAGTTCGACAACCGCGCCGGGTGTGTCGAGTGTGGTGAAAATGGCCACCAACTTAGCGAATGTCGCACTTTCGCCGCGAAAGACTTAAAATATCGTTTTGAAACAGTGAACGACGCCGGTTTGTGCCGATTGTGCCTCAATGGCAAACATTATACAAAACAGTGCAAAGTTAGTGAATGGTGCGGCGTGGGGGAGTGCAGATCCCCCCACCACCGACTTCTTCACAACCCGAACTATCGTGAAAATAACAATACAGTGGCAGACGTTCACAATATGTGACGCCACACCGAAAGTGCCGTGTTAAAAGTGGTGGGGGTCATATTGTCGGGCCCCAAGCGGCAGATCAAAACCTTTGCGCTTCTGGACGAAGGCTCCACTGTCACCCTTATTGACGCCACCACAGCACAGAAAATCGGCACAACCGGACCTACCCGTGAGCTACGACTACACGGAGCAAAAAACATGTGCTCAACAGACATAACGTCCCGCCGCGTGCCAATCACTCTACGCGGCGCCGGAATTGCTGATGAGTTTATCATCAGAGCAAATACCATCAAGCAGCTCAGCCTTCCTGTACAGAGGTACCACGGTCGCTACATCACCCCCACACTTCTCATCGGGCAAGACAATGCTCACCTTATTGTCTCGAGGGAAGTGCGCGACGTTCGTGATTCTACGCGAATATTATCACGAACGGCGTTGGGGTGGACCACCCATGGCGGAGGGACCTCTGAACATGTGGATGAAGCTACCACATTGGCCATACGAGCCACACTGTCACCCAGGCGCACTGCCGGGAGGCATTCTACCATGCCACATGGACCATCTGGCCCCGTACCGCGAGCACCTCTGATACAGGCGGCCGTACGAGGAGGACCAGCTGGACCTGTGCCAGCATTTTCGCAGAGAAGGCCAGTCGGCCCCGCGAAAGGGTCTCCCAGGCACATTGCCGAGAGACCTCATACAGTGCAACATGGACCATCTGGACCCGTACCGCGAGCACCTCTGATACAGGCGGCCGTACGAGGAGTACCAGCTGGATCTGTGCCAGCATCTTTGCAGAGAAGACCACCCAGGCACCATGCCCGGTGGCATTCTACCATGCCCCATGGACCATCTGGACCCGTACCGCGAGCACCTCTGATACAGGCGGCCGTACGAGGAGTACCAGCTGGATCTGTGCCAGCATCTTTGCAGAGAAGACCACCCAGGCACCATGCCCGGTGGCATTCTACCATGCCCCATGGACCATCTGGCCCCGTACCGCGAGCACCTCTGATACAGGCGGCCGTACGAGGAGTACCAGCTGGATCTGTGCCTGCAAATGGTACGAGAGGATCAGTCGGCCCCGCGAAAGGGTCTCCCAGGCACATTGAAGTAAGGCGCCAAAACGTTGGCCTTTCTTCAACTGTGGCAGAGACACTGCCCGACATCAAGAAATTTTCCTCATTCAATCATCTTATTCAAACTACCTGCCGGATACATCGTTCTATTAAAAGGTGTCGTGGAAAAAGCCACGAACAACCTGATAATCATTTAAGAACCGATGAAATCAAGGAAGCAGAGGCCCGATGGGCAAGAAAATGTCAAGAAGAGACATTTTATCATGACATAAATGCGCTCCAGAAAGGAGATCCACTACCAAGTGACAGTCGGCTCAAAGCCTTGAGCCCCTTCCTTGGACCTGACGGCCTACTGAGGATGAACTCAAGAATACGAGCCCTCAGTAACGTGCCCCAAGCAGTGCGGACACCAATAATTTTGGATGGTGATCATGCATATGCACGACTTCTGGTGAGACGTCATCACCAGGAAGCCGATCACCCAAATAATGAGAGAACAATGGCTGAGGTGCAAGGCAGCTACCATGTGCTGCGACTACGAACAAATATTCGCAAGATCGCCCACAACTGCCCCACCTGCAAGATGCGCAGGAGCAAGCCAGCCCCCCCTCTGATGGGGCCCTTGCCGCCATCAAGGCTAGCCCACCATGTTCCTCCATTCACCCCTGCTGCAGACGGCCGAGTGACGACCGCCAGGATCCAGACGAGCACCGGATTTTACGTCCACCCCGATGTGAAGCTCGCTGTAATCCTGCCGGCCCCGCCTACCGATGCAACATCAACAGTACCACCAGCCCAGCACCATCCCAGAGAGACTGGCCGCCGCGGGCTGCGACGTACCAATAAACGTCCTATTTTTTAGTTCAGCATAGCTAAACGGGGGGAGTGTAACGGACGTAGTTGACCATTTAATTTAATTTCATAAAAATTGTTTTACTTTTATAAAATGTCCCTACTCCACGCCACTGGCAAAATCACCACTCCCCGCCACTGGTCATTTTTGTCCAGTTTTCGGCCCAAGCGGCTTGAAAACTTTGACTCCGAATGGCTTCGATACCACATCGCCGGCTTACCTGCCGCGTGGATCAATGTCCAGCATTTTTTCTATGTAAAAATTACATAGAAAAATCAATTTTTAAACATTGCAAATATGTATATTTTACTTGTTCATCCCCTCGGCGGTAGTCAAATAAACACTATTTTCGATATACTACCGCTGAGGAGATATTAAAAAAGCTGTTTTTCACCCATATGTAAACCCATTTTTGAACAATATTTTTTACCCTTTTTGCGTGTACAAAAATCCAGGAACCTCGTAGCATAGTGAATCTTATCTCTTTCTGAGCGCTATGTTACGGGGGACCTCGGAAAAATACTAACTTAACATGTTTTACAAATTTGATCGCTTGAGATCATTTTTACACATTTATTTTACAAACATTTCTTATTTTTTGTCGTATCTTGACAAACAAAAAATCTAGTTGTCAAGATACACATTCCTATAACTACTATGCATTTAAACTATGTAATTATCATTCATGTAAGCGCTCAAAATCTTTTCTAACTCTCAAATTTAAGCGACTGCCTTCAAGTGTGCTACCGGCAAAATGAATATGCGACATTTTTCCGGGGCATATAAACACATATCTGGCGCGGGTACAATCCCCCACCACTTTTGGACTCAAAACCCAATGTCGGGTGCGAGTCAGGCTAATTAAATATAAGCAGCCACAAAATTGAAAATAAATTAGTTCATCTTTACCACCAAAACCAAGCGTTTTATTTATCAACAAGTGACTCCTGCTCAAGAATCTGCCTCACCTCGCCAAGTCTGCTGCTCCAAGATCTTCTGGTGTTACCTCTTCGAGACCAGCCGGCCCTCCTTTGGAAAACCGCCAACACCAGAAGCGAGCAGAGACAACAGCACACCCAGGGCCCAACATTCACCAAGCCTGGGTGCGGGAGGCAGATTTCATCACCAATATCAACTACTATCATCATCATCGGCCGTAAAGGAGCATCTCATCGGTTGAAGACACGGTTTGGACCCGGCGCCTAAATCTACAGTCTTGTGCGGACTCCCGTCCAGTACAATAATAATTAACATGAAAATGAAAAAGAATAGTGATGCGCAGTGTAAAGATTGAGTGAGAAAATTTTTCAAATAAAAGTGTTTAAATGCTACACAGATTCGTTTTACCGGGTTCATGATGTTAATCAATAAATAAGCAATAAAACAAGAGCTAAACCACCCACGCGGCATGTCATGAAATTTTGTCTGTTTTATGATGACGTCGATGTTATAGCGAGATAGAAAAATCACTGGTCTGGGCACGGTGGTGTCATCCATGTTCTATAATAGCGGGTTTCCAACGAAAAATCTTCCAGTACATTTTGCAGTTACTGGTAAACAGAATTTTACGTATGATAATCGGTGGGGTTGCTCCATCGGGTTAAATTAATGTATCCAAATGATATTACATCGTATAAGAAGCAACGCTGGTATTGTCTTTCTTAGATTTGTGCACAAAAACTAGGATAAAATGTGTGAATTTGTGCAATTAGAAGATGTAGCGTCGACAAACTCATATGTCTTGCAATCAAATAACAAGCATTTAATAGACACATTTTGAAAAAAAAAACATAAATGAAACCAAATAATATGGTATACGGAAGTTTAAAAATGGATATATCACAAGTTGTTTCGGTCGAAGTAAACGAGGAAGTGAACCTTCAAAACCGATCAATCAGACCAAATATCAGATTTTAAGAGGGTAATAATTAGCCATATTGTGCTGAAATATATTATGGTTTTGTGCATTTTATAAATTGCCTGTAGTTGAAATAAAATGGCAACAAATGAGTAACGTATATTTTAGACAAAAGAATATTTAAATAATTTAGTATAACACTTAAACGCGTTGCTGTTAACCCTTCAGTACTTTCATCACTTTTGCACAGTTTGCAATGTTTTATGTGTATTTCAAATGCGCTATATACATCTTATTTTTTAATAATCCCTAAAACAAATAAACTGTTTTAGAAACTAGATAAAATTGTCTTTCCGCTGTACGCATTTATAATAAACATTACTATTTTTAAATAATGAAATTTTAACATCAAACGTGAAAAATGTTGTCATAAACGGTAACCACATTTTTACTTAAATTTTTACTCCAATCATAGAAAAATTTAGAAAACTCGATATTTTGAAAACACGTTCGTTTTGTTTGGGAAATTTGTAAGAAAACTGTCCCTTCACTTTTATCTCGTTCATATAATAAAAAATTGAACTAATTTTTAAACTTAAACCATTTTGGCTATTTTTAGGATTTTATTAATGGCTTCCAGTATAAATAAACATTTGACGCAAACTGGAAAGAATTGTTATATATCTTACTAACGCAAAAAAAAGTATTTACGCATGATAGAAAAAAAAAACACTTTTATAAAATATGGACGCCCGGTCATATATGACCCTGAAACGCTGGAGGGGTTAAGTAAAATTTAATTCAAAAAGATGTATAACAACGGGCTATCCGAAAGTATTTCAGATTTCCGGAAGCCCGGAATACGAGAAATAAAAACACAAATATGTACGAAAGATCAGTATCAGATGTTTTGGGAAACAAACAACGATCAAACAACTTTTTTTATGTATTTTAAAGTGCATCAAAAAGCAGTATCGGAATTCCTCCCAAAAATACTCTCGGGTGAAAAATGATAATAAACAGTGCGCCCTCGAAACTGTTGTGGTGTCTACCCAGCCTCTCGCGTTCACGTATAAATAAAGGGAGATCAGGCCATCTCTCTGCCTGCTCTCTTGTGCCCCTGATTGACACCAGCCATCTGCCGTTGATCATCCAATGGCAGCCATAACTCTAGTCGACGTCGCAGTCATTCAGTTTAATTGGCCGTAAGATGGAATTAGTTAACCGGTTCTGGGAAGCTGGGATCAATAATCAGAGAAGAGTTTCTAAAAACATTCAATGAAAGATTAAAAAGCTCATTGTATAAAAATCATTTTAGTTTAATCATTAATCAGTTTTTCTTAATACTGTTTTATTACCTGTCAAAAGTAGAATCGTTTTCTCATCGAACAATTAAAAATTTGGAAGCTTCATAGGTATCTTAGTGTGGAAATGAAGTGAGCTGAAAGTAACTATCCTGACAATTTCCTGTCCTAGAAAATTCAGACAGAAAAATCTATGAAAATTCCATGACACCAAACTCACCGTTCGACAGTTTTTTTTTCTGGGTATCTACAAACATTTTTTCTAAATAATAGTCCGGTTATGTTTCAATTTTTCTACACATTCTGTTCATAAATATTTCGTTCCCTGTATTCATTTTTCAAGCAAGCAATTCTACTGGTTCCCTCTCTAACTCTGCGGAACTGTACTCGTACAAGTGACAGATTACGAATCCACAAAGTGTAGCATCTTCTTCGATTTCGTGTTTCATGTAACACGAATCAGTTGGGTAATCTTGTATCTATAGTACGTACCTCAAATTATGACCAAGATATTGTAGTTTTCTTATTTTTTTATACAGTAAAATTTGGTAATGACACTAATAACCAAGAACTTTCAAATTAGTTAACCAGTCGTAAGTGCTACATTATGTGTCAAAAATAACCTAAGACCAGTTTCGATACGTTTACAAGTCGCCCCGCAAATAAATTTTATACTTTTCCTACTTGTTCAAGAGTCCGATGCTGTTGTACCTGTAATACAGGAGAGAGGGACTAAAAGAATCATGGCTCTGAATAATGCGCGGAGTCAAAATAAAACAATAAAACCGGCGCGGCGGCCGGACCGAGCAGAAGAGAGAAAGCCCATCCACCGAGGTTATTTCTGCCTCAACAAACATTCACAAAATACTACAGACGGTTCTTTATACCGGCATTGCTGGCTATAGCTATAATAGTATTATTCAGTATTTAGTCTTTAAGGCAGCCGCGGAGAGTCACGGTTCGCTACCCGTCGGCACGCACTCAAATTTCTAGTGGTTTCTTTCATATTTATTTTTGTGGCATTCGGGATTATTTGATGCCCAATGTTGTGTCTGATCTCCTTCCTACTTGTATAAATGGACTTTTAGGATCAAAATTATTCCTGATCCGATGAAATTGCTACCTGGCCAAGCCGGCCTTTAATATAGAATAAATAATTTATTTACATATATAATATGAAATCACGAAGCGTTATAGGAAACAACCAAATGAAATCTTTCTAAGACCTTAAAAATTTGACCATACTTATCTTTGGAACCTAAACAAACTATAAAGAAAAATATCAGAATTTTTAGCAACAAAAAATTGCAATCTCTCCACTACGAAAGCCGGCAAGACTACTCCGATTATTCAATTAAACAGAGCTAAAACCGTTAAATAATCAATATTCAAGTCCAACATGGAAAGCATTTCAATTCTTCTATGGAGTTTTCTGCGAACCCTTTTGATAGGATGTACTTCTGCTGTAGTACGGTGATTGACATCGTCAGTCCACTCTTCAAGACCGGACGATGGCCTCTCAGTTGAAGATTTCAATTAACATTTGTATAGCGGAGGTAGAACAAAAAGAGTCGAGACTCTGGCCATTACGTTTCTCGCAAGGCTTACAGAATATAAAAACAAACATAGAATAATTCTTCGAATGCTTCATTGTTATCTATTCTGGACAATAAACCAAGCAATGGTACGAAAGATGGAAGAAACCTTTGAAATGTGGATATAGGTGCATCCTCAAAATACACTGGACAGCAGTGGCGTGCATTGCTGAAATGGTCTATTATCTAAGACCAAATTGTAGGATGTGTGTAGTTTTCAAGTTCGGGTAAGAATTATAATAATTTTGCACCAAATATTTGAAAACAAGGTACCTATCATTTTAATATCACCTTAAATATTTGTGGTCAACTTAATAAATATGCATACATGTTTCTTATAAAATTCATCAAATTTCGATCACAAATTTATGATTTTTTTTCTATTTTATTTATTTAATTTTTAGTACAGAAACATATTTGACAAAAATGAAATACTTTTTCTGTCTAACAAGGAAGAATTTTACATTTAGGACAGTCAAATTTAAACAATGTTCATGCAAGTTAAAGCCAATAAGGGTTTCATTAAATGAAACCGATATTGGGATTACTTTATACAATCATAATAATACATCTTTTAATTTATGTTTATGGTTCGTTTTTTTAGGGTAGTCATAGCTTTTCAGCATTTATGGACAGCACGCCACTGCTGGGCAGTAATAACTTGTAGTTTATAGTATTATTTAATACCTGAGTTTGTAGTGAAATTATTATACTTGTTGTAATAACCGTAATAAATCTTGGTAGCATCTTGTGGAGTGACAAATACAAGATAATATTAATTATGTAAGTAACATAATTCAGTGGAAGATTAATGGAATGGGACCTGTGGTTGGTTTCTCAAGTTGTTCTGGTTTGCAGACTGAAGATTGCCCTGATGAAAAGAAAACTTCCGACATGAGAGGATGCCAGAAGAACAGTCTCAGTAATACTACAAAAGTAGTGTGAACTGTTTTTCTCAGGAATTATCAACTACGGTTTGATAGATATAATTTTGATAGATAGATGTTTATGTTCCCTATCATCTAACTGTCCTAAGCGAGTAGGCTTAATATGAGGCTGAGGAGGAGGAAAGAAAAGGAGACGGGAAAGACGAAAGTCCCAAAAGACGGTTAATGCTATTTCGAGCAACGTTTCTATTCTGAATGATGTTCTTCCATCAGGGCGAAAGTATTTACAACTGTGTGAAACGGCCAGATAGTAAATACCTACCATTTTTGTACCCTCTATGGGATGCATGTTGAAGGACTATAACAAAACCAACGATATTATTTCCATAGGGTTATCAACACTGCTTGATTGATAAAAACGAACCAAGCGGTTTCAGGTAGGTACCCCACATCAGTGGTATTATTTATGTTGAAGGAAATTCTTCGGTAGTCTGCATGCGACGGAACAAGTCCTAGGTGGCGTGACCACAAGCCGTGGTGCATATCGAACTAACAATCGGTATAAATACGTGTATAAACAGCCCCCACAATCCACGAAGCGAAGTACAGTAGGTAAACAAATATGATTCGGTCATTTGACAAGAGTTTTTCGTGATGTTTTTAAATGTGAGCTGATCCGCCTAGTATAAACCAATAATAATAAACATAATAAGAATATATCTTAGAAAGATATAATATCCGCCGTCGTGGGTGTCCATGAATCCACAAGTTGCATAAATATTTATATCGAAATAGTAAAATGCAAATAGCAAAACGCAATTAAAATTACTAATTCTAAATATGAAGCAGCGTCAGAAAAATTGTATTTCGGTACAAACTATAAGTGGCATAAAGAAGGAGCTGTCAGCGATCGGAGCGGTAGTTCAATTAACAGTTAATCAAGTTATCAGCAGAAAGGGCGCGTGCTACGGATATGGAATATGGATGTGACGATAAATTCATCAGACCAAGCCCTGAGTGCCCGCATTAAGGTCAACCCACAATGCACGTCCATCGTATGGGGCTTTTGGCATTCAGTGGTAAACTATGGCAGACTTTGCAGGATAGTCGCAATCTAGGACGAAGGACGTAGCCACAATACGGCTAGGACGGAACTGACAACAGCTAGTCAGACCAAAAGGCTAGAACGGAACTGATTTATAGAACGCTAAATAATAAATGGATTTGAGTAGGTACTGAACGGGATGAACGTATATAAAAATAAAATTTCCCTGAAGCCCGCATAAATCTTAGTATAAATAACCAACTAACCTTCTAATGGTGAACGCTTTTTACAAAAACATCCGATACAAAGCAAAGCACATTGAAATAGAGCGAGAATCTGCCAATACAAAGAGGCGAAATTTGAGTGAGTTTACAAAAATAGTCAAAGCAACGAGTGATGTGACAAAATAGTAAAAGATGATTCAAATATTAGATTAAGTGAGATAAGCCAAAATATTGACAATGAATGCAACAAAAAAAACTAATGGTGAAATCAATACAGCAAAGGTGACAATCCAGATCACAGGTTGTATACAAAACATGTCAACGACTTCCTACATTATTTATTGATAGAGTTATCAAGACATGTGGTTATACACCACCTTACAGTATTGTTTGACACAACAAACCGCAAATATTTGTCTGTAAACTTGACACATGCGTACCACGCACACGTTAAATTAGTGACAACTCAGTCCTTCCCACATTGAAACCAGAAATCAAGAAGTAGTAGAATGTACGAGTAGCAACCACTTGCTCGATGTTCCATCTCCCTCTCTGTGGGTTGTGGAGAGGGTTGCCAATTCGTGGGGAATTCCCCAAATTGCGGGGATTTTCAAGGATTGGGTAATTTGCGGGGAGAACCTTTTTTTGTGGAAAATGCGGGGATTCTAGACATTTCTTCATTTTCCTACAATATTGAAAAAAAGATTCTCAATAATTGTGAGAATTTACAATAATTTTCAAACAAATTTTAAATTTTAAAAGTTTTAAAATCTGAACGAAAGGGAAAATCCGAAAATGAGTAGATAATAACAAAAGTAAATGCTTATTTCAATAGAATTTTGTTTTATTTTGGATGTAAAGGAACTGATGGAGAATTCATTGGTAACCCTAAGTAACTAATACCGAAAGACCATTATTTATTGATTTTCCACTATCCAACCATTTTGTATAATAATGCTTAGAATTTCAAGTAGGGAATAAAAAGAAATTTCGTAGCAATTTAACAAACCAATTTATTTTTTTTAATACTGAACGAAAGTGAAATTCCGAAAATGAATAAACAATAAAAAAATTTCAATAGAATTTAAATAACAATTATTTTCATAAGCAATAACTGTTAGCCTGAAACACTCATCCACATTGAAAAATCTCCTGATAAAAGATACATGATGCCAACGGGACAATGGCGTCATGTATCTTTTATCAGGAGATTTTTCAATGTGGATGAGTGTTTCAGGCTAATAATTATTGCTTATAAAAATAATTGTTACCCTTTGTGCTATGCATAAAAATCTTGTCTTAAACATTAGTTTACCAAAAAAATAATAAGAATTTAAATATTTTAATTTATGAGGTAGAAATACAAATGGAACTTGTGGGGAATTTGCTATTTTTTTCTTCCTAATTCGAGGATTTGGAGCACGTATTGTGGGTTTTTAGAACGTACGCATCGGCAACCCTGTTTGTGGATCCGTCTCCTCACGGATGGGTAAATGTAAATAGAGCTGATGATGATGAAAGCACACACTGTATAAAAAGGAGCATCCGGTTGGATTGCACCAACATGTTGTGTGAGCTCTGCCAAAGAACCCACGCAACTCAGATTCACTGCCAAAACACATTCATTTTATTGTTTCTTTATCTCTATCGACACTCCAATTGCACTCATGAGAAAGAAAACTAACCATGACATAAAATGATGTTCAGGTGAAAGCACGCGTAAATGAAGGGATTATCATAATTTTCATTTGAAATATCTCTTCAAAAACCTTTAAAAACAACCTCGACATTTGCGGCAAGGAATATGACCCATATAGAACCAGTGTGTTAATTATGAAAAGAAGAGTACTGTTTCCAAGGTACTGTTTCTAATGTTAATTCTTATAACTCGACACCTTTACAAACCGAGAAAGACGGTATTACTTTCAAAAGTTCGTATCGTGTTAAAACAATAATTCGTATTAGATTAAAACAAATAATCCTATCGCCAATCCACTGATGCTAGATTGCATGTAATGAAATCATGAATCTAATGATTTTTAGTTTTTTTAAACGAGGATTGATTTCCGTACCAACTTGACTGGCAGCTTTTTTATTGAAGTCTTCCGTTGAGCAATAGATAGACGCGTCATCTTAAATTGTGTATGGAGAAATAAAGTCGCTGGAGATCATATTGACAAGTAAGCCTTGCAGCATCTAAATTTTATCTACTAATAACAAACTTTTCAATCAAGTCAAGTATCCACAGCACATAAATACAGCCTTTTTTCTTTTTTATCGAAAAGTATTTCTTGGATAGTTTTGGTGTGTAAATATATACATACCGCTTCCTACCATTGAGGAATCGATCATAATATTCTCCGTGTACATAAAATCAATTTAAAGAGGAGTTATCTATCGCAATGAATCAATAGGCTCTACCACACGTACACTTCGGAGCGGCCATACAACGCGCCGCTTCTGGCTGTCGCGCAGAAAAGTCTTACGATGGACTACGCTGTAAACCGTTACCTTGGTTTCGGATTTTACTTTTCTGCGCGGCGGCCTAGAGTGGCGCGTGATACTCACGTCTGGTACTACATAATATATAATTACGCAGTGTAAACCGTTCAACTAAATCCGAAAAGGTTCAAGATCATTTTGATGATTGTTTTGTACATAAACGGAATTATTTCATTTTAATAAGTTCTTTAAAAGAAAACATGATATATACATCATAAATTATTTCCCTTTTCGTGTTTGCCAACTATTCCTAGTATGAGGGACTAACTTAGTAATTACGATTACCAATGTACACAAAGTTTGTACGGTATATCCATCGTTATATTACTTGTGAGCTTTTCTATGGTAATACTCGTACCTAAACGAAATAATTGGAATTTTTTGTGAATATTGTCGTGATTTGGTTATAGGCGTGCTCGTTTCAAAAAATCAACAGTAGTTAGTTTCTCATATAGAAATAGTTGTTTTTCACAGATATTACAACAAGCGTTTTTATATTTACAAGGATATGTGAAAAAAACTATTAACATTAAAGTGATTGGACAACAACAAAAAGAACAATGAAAACTGTGGGAAAGTTAACAAAATAAATAATATTTTTTTCCGTAGCATTAGGTTAAGTCAGTTAATCGTATAACGCGGAGCTTTTTGTTTTATTTGTTCAGTTACATGTAAAATAAAGGTGGCACATGGCCTCTGTACTCGTATTGCATTCAACATTCCCACACCGTGAGAAATAAGCTGTCAACTCTTCTGGTGCACGAAGCGTGCTACAAGTGTTAATTTCATTACAGCGTTACTCACGGGGCTTGCTGTATAAAATATGGGCTGAATTTTAATCATGATACCAACAAGGCGTAGCAGTTATTAAATAAAAAGTAATAGTCTTTAGGAAAACAAAAGTGAATGCACAACACAATAAATAAATTTAAAAATTATCGAGAATTCCGGAGAACCACAGGGAACTTAATACGGTCCTCTACTAAAATAGCAGTGGTGTTTGAACATATCCTGATTAGTTATATTTGTTTTTTTATTTTTTTTATTGAGAGTTAATACATTTATACACTTATTTCGTTTTCCTAGGAATCCTTAGTAATAATCTGATTATTAAATAACTAACACCAATTTCAAATAAATCGATCAATTACTTACGGTTGTGTGAAAATCTAGTGCTTTAAAAGACTATCCTGTAACCTCACCGATTGTAGGTATCATTTTGCCCAAACAAAACCGAAGAAAATAAACAAATCATTTTCAAAATGCATGTCCATATGTCTAAAAAAATATAAAGCTACAGAGGTTTATTTTACATTACCTTTATAAAATTATAGCACCAGTTAGATGACATTAAGGCAAATGCGAGTCTATAATAATGATTAAATACAAACGAAAAGTCGCACGACATTTCGGGTTTTCTTGCAAAATGCTCAATTATACTTCAATCAAGTTTGAGTAACGTTGTATGTGAAATGAAATCGTTGTTTATTATTTACAGCACAATGCCACAATGTATAATAAATACATCTATCCACCACGAAGGAATAATAAGAAACAATGAATGGCACCATTTTTCTTATCATTTCAAGACAAGAACGTTAAATTTACAGTGCACTGCCGCAAACTACAAAATCTGACCTATATTTGAGATATTTATGCGTAGGTACTTGCAGATTTTATTTGGAAAAATATTATCATAATAGTGCACAACTGTTAATAAAATTGCAAGCTAACGAGCATTCGACATTTTCCAGCTTCTCTTGTTTTAGCGATCTCTGAAACAATGTCCAGCCACGTCTGTCAGAGTTCTAAAAATATTTCCATTATCACAAGACATTGTGATATTAATATTGCTGAAGAAAACATGATGTCACAGATTAAATAATAGCTATGACGGAAGCCTTGTGAATCAACGAAAATAGTCACAACGACAATATTGTTTTTTTTACTCCTACTGGAAACCGTCAATATTGATATTATGAACACAATAAATTCATTTTCAAAGTTCCAGTAGTATTGCAACCGATAGTCCTTTCATCGATTCAAATTACAGCCGATCTCATTTCATGTGAAGGATTCTACGTCGAAGTTTTTTTTTAAGGAAATAATAAATACAAATAAGAAAATTCAAGCATTTAATTCAAATTAAACGCTTTACTGATACAGTCCACTGAATAAATTGCATATCGCATTTATAAGAAAATGCTTTATAACTTGCATTGTCCCCCAAAAAGCATTAAATTAAACTGGGGTAATAAATCAGATAACATACCCCCTTCAACCCGAAATACACCCAGATGTTCGATTCCCCACCCAACAAATGATTATAATAAAATGGCACTGAATCCCGAGAGCGTTGTTTGCGAAGGATTCGCTATTGGGGAAGGATGTTATACCATAGCAACATTACCAACACCGGATGCATACGTAGGTAACTGCTTTAAATTATTATTCAACGGACAGGTTCCTGTTTAGATGCTGTAGATTTAGATAATAAACACTGTGAATAGTTTTGAATTGTGGGCTATTGTATTTTGGCACGCATAACTTTGAGGTTTGATTATACTTGTACATGCTGTGGAAAACTTTTCGGAAATTATCAAAAGCGCTGCAACAAATACGATGGAATGAGCGCCAAAACAAAAAACAACAATGTGCTGAGTGAAAAAAAAACACATGACAGTTAAATTTCACATCTGCTTTTTCCAAATACACATCAATAGTTATTTCAGAAACACTCATTATGATCCTAATTGCAGAGTACCTTCTGCGAATTTTCGGAAGAGTCCATCCAGCGGCTAATCAATAAGAAGTTGCAACGTTATTTAATGCCTAATCAATAATCTTCCGCGATGACAGTTGATCTGTTGATCAAGGTGAAAATTATTGCGTAGGTTACCCCCTTCTCTCTGCCAGAGTGCGGGGGGTTTAAAATACATCTTGAACATCAGTTAATCGAACGTGAAAGCTTCTCATCTAGAATGGAATCAGGGAAGCGTACATAAATTAAGGTCAAGTTATAATACCTTTTAATAAGCAAGGTTATTTCGGGAAGACCATAAACTCAGGTCGAACAGCAGTATCCACCTTCTCCCAGGCAGTACATCCACTAAATCAATGTTTTAATCCGACACTAATTCAACTTCACTTAAAAACAGTTTTCAGTAAACACAGTAGTAGAGTTTCGTCTCTCTGGCGAAAGCTCAGAAAGCGCCACTAACATGCACGCTACGTTCAGCGCGGAAAAGCTCGCGGGATTTCCTCTCCAGGCGGAAATGGGTCACAAACTCACAAGCCGATTGGTCAATTCACTAGTCGGGTTGATTTAAAGTCAGAAAATGGAAACAAGGCGCTGGTGAAGCTTCCTGATTGTGTGTTGGGTGTGCTAGGCCGGCGGGTCGCGGGCGTGCGTCCCGTGCGAGGACCGGCGGCGGACTGCGGAGCGGGCGCGGGTCGGGGGGGAGGGCCGGAGGGCCGCATGCGCGGGAGGCGGCTCGTCGGGCATTGCGGATAATAAAGCCCCAACAACTTGTGCCCGAAAAAAGGCCAAACGAAATCAAATTTTGGAGCACAAAGGTAAGTGGAAGGTATTGTGATGGCACGAAGAATGCCGGCGGTACAGCGACAGAGCGAGCCGGCAGACAGAGGAGCAGCGCTAACGGAATTATTTCTACCGGAGAGTTAATGGCATCAGAGATATTGACCACTCGATGGATCGACTGTTTTTTGCCATCGTCGGAGATACGCTCTGGCAACAAGTGAAATTTATGGAGCACGTTAATCATTTCAACATTTGAAGAAATAATAACGTAAAGGCATGTAGAAAATTACCTTCATTACTATGGCCTATCTTGAATAATCTATCTTAGAAGAATTATTAACAAAAAATATAGATTAAAAATTATAGATAAACTTAGTTTTGAGATGTCCCACATTTTATGTGAACAAAATACAAAAGACTGCATTTAAGTTATATAGGGTTTTCCAATAAGAGGTGTTATTTTGATATTCAATCGTAAAAGATCAATGGTTTCGTTGCTTGTGTGGCAAGTAGCGCCGTCTTGTTGAAAGTAAATGTTGTCCAGATCAATACCATCAAATTCCGGCCATAAAAAATCATTAATCATCTCTCAATAGCGCAATCCATTCACCGTAACTGTTGCTCCAGCCTCATTTTCGAAAAAGTAAGGTCCAATGACTCCGCCGGACCATAAACCGCCCTAAACAGTCACACGTTGAGGATATACAGGCTTTTCAACAATAACTCTTGGGTTTTCCGAGCCCCAGATGCGACAATTTTGCTTGTTGATGAAGCCACCGAGGTGGAAATGGTCCTCATCACTCATGATGATTTGCATTTGATTCACTCAAGTGAATTTTAATAATTTCAATGCGTTGTTGAAGCGTGTATCGTTCCATTTTTATTAATGGCGTAGTTTCTACTTGTGAAATGTCAAAAAATGACAGCTTTAAAAGTAACATCTACCGAAATAGCGGGCTATTCAAAATAACACCTCTTATTGGAAAACCCTGTAGTTAGACGAAACAATAATACCTATTGTTCCCAAAAAAACAAAATCGTGAAGAAGCACTATTTATTTGGATTCTACAACAATTCTTGTGAAATCTCCCAAGAATTATTCACGCGTCTTCAAAATTGAGCTATAGTACTGGATCAATTTTTCACGATTTCTCATTACTTTCATTGAGACGATACTTTGACCATAATCAAGTACAAATTCGAACAAAAAACACCGCACAGCTAATTTCAACAAATAAAAAAAACATTTAACTCATTGTAAGAATTCCTTGTAACATCGACTATGTTTTGTTAAAACACTTCAAGCCACATTTTTAAGAATGCTATTTTTCATGGACTTCATATAAAATAGTCTTCAAAGCACAAACATGGAAAAATAATGTCCGCTGATTTAGGCGGCGTTTTTAATACTAAAAAATAAATTTGTGCGTAAAATTTTTTTGAGGTCAACATTTTGAAAAACGAATTACCATTTTCATACACACTTAGAGATTTCTTATTACTTTTACGAATCAGTAAAAATGCATTTTTATCGTCTCTTGTAAATTATTTTTTTAATGATAAACTAATGTTTATAAGACAAGGTTTTTTATGCATAGCACAAAGGATAACAAATTATTATAAGCAATAAATTAGTCGCTTGAAATATAAAATAATAATACTTGACAAGTCATCATATTTCACTAACAAATGTAGATATAATATGTCTCTAGTGGGAAATTTAGCACTAACAAAGCCTTTCGTACAAAAATAAAGTTTGTTGTTTACAGGTGAAAAAATATAATAAGCAGTAATTGTTGATTGAAGTACTAGTACATATTGAATTATTTGGCGTGTTGGAAATAAGCCGACGAAGCTCAGTGGTCCAGAGCACCTGACCGGACATCAGAGGGTGCGGGTTCAATTCCCGTCGGCGGCATTTATTTTTACTAGGGAGATATTTTCAATTTGTATGGATATTTCAAGCGACTAATTATTGCTTAAAATAATTTGTTATCTCTTGTAAAGTTTTCAATTTGAGGCTTGAATTATTTTAGCAAACCACAGTTGATATGATGCTTACTTATCAGAATGAAAGAAAACTTTGTAAGTTTCGGATTAAATATTACAGACCGTAAATAATCGAGCTCTAGATTGCTGCGTGAAAGCCCAGCACTGTATCCCATACTGCAGAGTATAGGAGAGAGAGAGAGAGATGAGAGGCGATAGAAGAAGAGAAAGGAACCCACAGAGAAACGTTTAATGAAAGGGTATCCTGTTGGGTATGCCAGACGGATAAACATATATAACAGTATTGAGTAGGCATTATGGACACAATTTTCGGGCTTCCTTCCTTTGAATGCTCCACTGACTGGCAACCTTGGCCAGGTACTTTCTTGTCTTTACTATTCGATCTACGACGAAAGAGATTATAACGTACGCCACTAGACACAAGTCTCATATGTAAGTTACTAGTTAGTCAATAGTTATGAACCTTAGTCGTAAGTCACTAGAAATTAGTCTTAGATGTAAGTCACTAGTTATTATGAATCCTAGTTGTGAGCCAGTTGTATTTATTATTTAATAAATATATTTGTACAGCGCTTTTGAGGTGATTTTTCACGAAAACTTAGCCAAATATTATTATTATTATTGTTTCAGATACCATAATCGTAGCTTTAAATGACTTTAGGTATGATTAGTTAGGGGTAAATACCAATATACTTGTAAGCCGGCTTTAATAGATATATTTGTACAGCGGCCTTGAGGTGATTTTGCACATAAACGGTGCTATACAAATCATCCAAATATTATTATTATACTTACAATTAACACACGCTACATTCGTACCTCACATCACAGGTCGAAATTTAAAAAAATGGAGTTAGTAGCAGTTGTGTTATTGATGATGGTTCCATGATAACTCCTCAAAATGACAATTCAACACACCTATAAAAAGTGCTATATGACACGATGACACAAAAACAGGTTTCATATGTAACTATTTCATCACTTTTCATATCTTTATAGCACTTTTTATGAGTGTGTTGAATTGTCATTTTGATGAATTATCCGGTCACCATTGATAATATAGAATTTATGCTGCACAGTGTACGCTTATTGAATCCAAGCTTTGCCCATACGATAAGACACTTACGAGCATTTCGCTTCCAATAGTCAATATTCCGGGTCGTCAGCAATATCGCAGGAAATGGAAACCGTCGATCGGCACTGGTATACTGCTACTTGACATGCCTTTGGACTTGGAAGTTAAGTATGTAGTGTGAATAGGCGAAATTGAATTCAACGATTTCAACGAGAGCAAAAGACTATTCAAAACATAAAATATGTTTTCCATTCAAATCTATTCTAATAAAAGTCAACAATCCACACAAGATTTCAAGATCAATACATTGACATTTGCACTACAGTGGTTTTTGTATGTGACTAGCTGAAGTCTCCGACATTGCACGGGTTTTACGAAATCAGATGTAGATAGAAATTTTCCACTTATTTTGAACGTCAAGTATCAAGTATCCGCTTCAAGCGTCAAGTAACCGCTTCTAAGTATGTTCACAAAACCTAAACAATATAACCCATTTAAATAAATTAATAACTGCTACATCATTATTGAACAATTAAGAAATGTGGGGAAAACAGACTTCAAAATACCCCCACAGAATATGAAATCTATTGTCACAATTATTTTTATCGGTAAATTGGTTTAACCGGTAATAAATCATTTTAAATTTGGGAGGGGGTAAAATAAAATCATATTAATAAGTCGTCTAAACGTGGATAAACCACAGTTTGAAAATGGCCTTGAAAGCCGAAACAGCTGTAACAATAACAAAAAAGAAAAAATACTTGCAGAAATTAATAATTATATTATTAAAATTGATTTTAATTAAATAAAAAAAAAAAGAAAAAAGTGAAGTATCAAAAATCTTAAGCTGCGGGAAAAGAGGATGGGGTGGTTTTTCTAAAACCCGTGTAATCGGTTGACCTTACTCTCGTTATGAAGGTCAAGTGTTCAAAATTTCATCATCTCGGAATAAAACTGTATATTTGTATAAAAATCAATCCACGCCGCCCGCTTGGTGCGTGTGCCCGGTATCCGTCACGCGGCCGCTTGCCACAGACACTATTCTTTGTATAAATAGATTACAGCAGAAGAAGCCCGAAGTCATTGGGATGATGGCATCCCCAATTTGGGGAATTTAGTGAGGCTGAAGGAAGTGAAAGGGATAATAAAAGATGAAAGCTGGGAAGTAGGTGGCTATTCAGATATAGCCACTAAACAATGGCTAAAGTCATTTAGATACAATTCGATTATTATTATTATTGCTCTCCAACCAGGGCGAGTCTGAGGTAATCTATCACTCGGAAATAATTAATCCACTTAAGTAATTTATCTTATGTATGTACTTAAAACGACGATTTAATTTCTATATATTGTTTTATTTTTAAATTGTGGGTACCTACTGATATTTTTGTGTAATTTGTATTACTTATTTACTATATTGTATTAATTTAAAAGTCATTAGCCGTGAATGTAAATATATATTGAATATTCCAACAGCTTGTCGTTTGTATTTTAAATTAGTATGATTCAAAAATATCTATTGAATTTCGATAGAATTAAAAGGATAAATCGATGTCGAATAATATTCTAGATGAGGAAACCAAAAAAATCCGATTCCGAAATATTAGGGTAATTAAATAGATATTTCATGTATAAGGTACGCAACATGGCTTGGCCTATTTCAGCGTATCGCTCGCCATACACTACCAATGGGAATGCATGGCGAGTGATATGCTGAAATAGTCCAAGCAACGCAAATATAGCATGGTCTGTCACAAGGTTTAAGCATAAAAAATTTATAGCTAGCAAGCACTATGTAAAACGATCTAGATTACCGTCCGGCTGGCATAATCAAAGGGGAAAATAAAATGAATGAACAAATGTCGCTATTTATAGTCGCGCCTAGTTGCTGATGTAATAACAGAAAAAATATTAAAGGCACAGAACACACTAGATTAGAGATGTATGATGGAAGCGATAGCAAATTAACCAAACCCAGTTATTGTTTTACACACGACTAATTAAAAGTAAAGCTAAAGCGGATGAACAAAGGAGTTTATAGGATGCGGTAGTGGATGAAAGTAGTGTAAGACGCCTCAGGAAGAGAAGGCACCAGCTAATGAATCAAATAATACTTGAGTCAGCTTCATGGAGCAATAATGGTTTATCAAACATTTCTAATTAGTATGTTTATGATACTTTGAAAGGAGTAATTGACTGATTATAGTAAAAAGAATTTGATAATATGTGTCTTTTTGTGTTACGGTAATGAATATACACATATACGGCGTGAGCAAAGCAGCCAATCATCCAATCATCCAATTCTGAGAGCAGAAAATAAGGCATACCTTGTCAATTTTATACCAATGGAATCACAACTGTATGCATTCGCATTGATTATGCAGTGCATAGCATAGTCATTTATAATATGACATCATACTTAGTATATGTCTGATTACAGAGGCATGGGGGTGTTTAACGAACTAAGCCAATTAACAGGATGAAGCGGAGAACAACTTGGTACAGTATCCAAAATTGAGGCAATCAAGAACTTAAAAGGTATAGCTGTGATGCATTCGTTTGCATAAGTTAATCAACAATGAACTCCCAAACGGGATCATTGGATGAACAGGTGAATACTAATCGGATTCGCCTTTTGTTTGTACAACCAATCTAAGATTTTTACGGTGGATGATGAGCTCATAGATGCGTATCAAAAATATATCACACCTGAACAAGGCGAACTGACGTCCACAATAATTGTCATTCATTGTCTATCGTGGGGCCAGAAAAGGATAAGTGGAAAATTTAAGCCGAAGATTCTTTCAAATCTCAGCGGTGAGGGAAAGTAAGAAGGCTGAATTCCTCATCATTCCTTCATCATCGTCAGTCCCTTTCGGTCCAGTGTTGGACAAATGACTCCTCTTCGGTTCGCTATTTCTCTGCCACTCGAACGACCTTGTACCGACTATTTGTCGGATGTCTTACAATCAATTTTTGGCCTACCCTAGATTCTGCGGCCTCTTCTTAGAAGTAGATTAGGTCTAGTCTAGGACCACATACTTTTGGTCATCATTAAAACATTTAAACGAAATTGGCTGAACTAGCTAAATGCAAATAAAGGAATATTGACGGTAATGGCGTTGATTGAAGCTATCATTTTTCTTCTTTATAGTCAAGAATGTGAATAAATATGTAAAGTGTACAAAAACATGTTTGCTACTACCAAAATTCATACGTTACAGTTTGGTGTCATACGCAGATCCAAGTAAACGAACGATGACAAATTTCGTTATCCTAGAATATCACGCATAGTGATGTAGACCCGGGAATATTCCCCGGGGAATATTCCCGGGAACAGGAATATTCCCGGGAATATTCCCCAACCTGAAATAAATTCCCGAAAACGGGGAATTTATTTTATTTTTAATAAAATGGTTTCTACACTTCTCTTGGATGCTTTATTGAGTGTTAGCAGTTATCTAAGATGACATCCCCTGATCTAGGGACTTCCCTACCACTTATGCCCCCCCCCCTTTGAGGATATTGAGAGCAGTCTAAGTAAAACTCTTCCAGCGTCTCTACTGTCACATGCCGAAGAGAAGCAAATACTGGAAAAGGCGACTCAGCGCAAAGGATTTGCTATTGCTCCAATACATCTGGCTGCTGCCCTACTAGATCCAGGTTCCCAAGGACATCTGCTAAGCCACGCACAGCAACTTGAAGCACTTGAATTCATTGACCAAGTAGCAAGTCATATGGAGACTGTTGATAGTGCAAATGTTCTTGTTGATTTAGCCAATTATAGGGCTAAAGAAGAATCATGGAGCAAGGCATTCCTATGGAAGTGTGTCGATAAAATCACGCCAGTGACCTGGTGGAAGGGTTTGTGCGGATGTTCTGATTTGTCACAGGTTGCCATAAGAATATTGACTGCTCCCATTACTTCAGCAGCCACTGAGAGATCTTTTAGCACGTTTAGTCGCATTCATACAACACAGAGGAATCGTCTAACAACTCAAAGAGCAGGGAAAATAACATTTGTGGCACACAATTGGAAACTTCTTTCCTCTGAAAAAGGCTCTCAAGTTGCTCCCAAGAAAACCCTTTCTTCCACGGATGAGCAGATTGCTTCGCATCATAACGTTTCAAACCTATCTGGTACTCGCAAACGCAAACATCCATTTGACTGTGCTGAGGAAGAAGAAAACGTAGATAATCCTGAGTCGGCAACAACTTCGTCCGGGTCGGATGAAGAAGAATATGAAGGTGAAAGTGGAAGCGAAGTTGATAGTGTCAGTGTCCAATCGGTATCATCAGATGAACAGTAACGATCTGTGAAGTTGTGTCATTTTTACAGTTTTACGATTGATTTTTTTATATGTACCGTTTACTAGCATAAAGTGTATACATATAGGCTACTAATACTGTACAGTATACAATTATATAGAGATACTACTCACTTTAAAATAATTTTGATCGGTGTTTTTTTGTTATTTTTCTCTTGTATCCTATTCCTATATATATGGGAATAGTTTTTATGGATCTATCCTGCTCTATATGTACCATATGTGTGTATATTTTATTTTTTAATTAATAAATATTATTCTTTTTGAGGTATTATGTTGTTAAAATCAAAATTCCCAAAATTCCCCGTCCAGGGGAATATTTCCGGGAATATTCCCGGGAATATTCCCCAGAAATAAATTCCCGGGAATTTATACATCACTAATCACGCATCAGCTGTGTCATATTCTAAATTAGCTGGCCTAAAAAGCTGGATGGAAGTAATAAGAGTAGTTGTAGTGTTGCTGAACAAAATGACAGACAGGTGTTGGTCGCGGTGGCCATGCACCGAATTGACTGTTTCCTCATTCGGCTAATGGCTTATCTCAACGAATTGCGATACATATTCATCTGGAGTGTGCGATTACATCGTGCACTGTGATAATTTATCTAATCTATGCATTACATTAAATGAACAGGGAAATTCCACGTGAAAAATGATTTATCAAACTGGTTGATTATGCAGAAAAATGAAATATCATGAATCTAGGTTGTGAGCCAGTAATATATATATTGAAACTAGCTAAACCCAGACATCTTCGCGGTGGATAATGGATGTGGACTTTAATCCTTATCTCATTCCAATGAAGAGATATTGCGTTAAGTATTCCTCGGGCGTCTCCGACTTCGTATACCATTCAAACCATACTCCTGACGCTAATAAGAACAAACTTTGAAATTTTCAAAGCAATCGGTCAAGAACTTTCGGAGATTTAAGATTTTGGACAAACGAACAATTACATTTGTATTTATGAATATAAATTTACAGCACCCTTGAGGTGATATTTCACAAAAACGGCGCTATATAAATCAACTAAATATTATTGTTATTACTATATCCGTCTATCAAATCAAAATTTGTATTGATTAAATTCATCCAAATACCATTTAATGAGAATCTCAATATGGTCAAACGATTAGGCGATCTTATGCATTTTACTATTATTTTTTTCGTTTATTACATTATTACATTTATGATTTTGGTATCTTGGTCACGTCTTGAGGGTTGACAAATACAAGATTATCTAATAGAAAATCTTGTACAGATGGTAGATGCGATAGAGGAAGAAGCAGGGCCTCATGACTTCGAAACATACACGAAGAGTAAGAGTGTAGTACAACTGACTTGATCCGGACTGCTAGAGACCACATGTGAATATTTCCCCGATAACAGCGAAGGGCACAATCAAGAAGTTCATTTAAGGCCATCGAACAGCAAACAACACCACAACACTCGGATATGCAGCTATAATTATATATTAACATTTAAAATTAAACAATAACTTTGTAAACATCACTTATAGGTAAATACTTAATGCCGACCGGGTTTCGTTACAACCGTAGCTTCATCAGGGCAGTATAATACTGTTAAGTATAATACTGCACTGCCCTGATGAAGCTACGGTTGTAGCGAAACCCGGTCGGCATTAAGTATTTACCTATAAGTGATGTTTACAAAGTTATTGTTTAATTTTAAATTATAATGTCACATCACAAAGTAACCGCTTCATATGAAGAAATATATATTAACATGTAAAAAAGTATTATATTTGATCCACAAATTATACTGAAATATTTAGTAGTATTTTTACGTCCCCAATCACATAGTACAGCCACTACGGTGTACCTAGTGGGTGGTGTCATCAATGGCTTGAGTCACTCGCAATTTGCTATCAATATGCCACTTCCACTGATCACTTAACTAGTAGTCAGGAATTACACACCCATCCAAGGATCAGGCGTTATCCCACCGGGATGTTACATCACGCCCATGTTTGGGAAGGCGAACAGCACGCCGCGTGTGATGTACCTACAGTGGCAATGGTTCCACGCCCACGCCTTGTTAAGCACGCGGACAGATGACCGCATCCATGACAGCTCTTATTCAAACACGCTCCAGATACTAAATGGCCGAAAGTGGAATAAAGTGAGCAAACATGGCTTTAGCGGCTACGAGTATATGCAAGTTACGCATAATACAAGTTGGACAAGATTTTTTATTGCACAGGGCGTTAATATAAAACTTTATCTTGTGATTTCCTCTACAATTAAAGGTTGGCTATTGTAATAAGTCTAGTCCCCTGCTATATTGACTCTTTTATACACAATAGTAATTGCAAAAACATTAAAAATTAATAATACCATTACAGATAATAGAGTGAGTAAACACTGTGTGTACCAAAGGAAAATGAAACATATTGATAAAATAATGAAGTCAGAACAAAATCCAATAACACACTATTGTGATTTCACATTACACAAAACGGTAACAGTTATCAGCAGTTATCACACTCGTTATCGTCATTTAAAAATAAAAACCCGATGCTGTAAATAAAATTACCAACATAACTAATAGTTATTCAGCCAAGCGAGCAAAAGCACGTACTGAAATAAATTATCAATATAAGTTATTATTTTTATCAATGGATTTTCAACTTTTTGACGTATTAACCCTCCGGTTCATTGGTTCGCTTTTGGAAACAGCTTAAATGGTCTCGTAGAAATCGTTGTCTCACTTAACATCATGGTGAGAAATATGATCTAAACGGTGGTTGAAAGAGAAAACACCACGCTTTATGTTCAAATCTAGAATTTAACCACAAAAGAATTAAAATGTACACCTATATGAAGCCAAAGATACCGACCGTATTTTGAGAAAAATTTATGAAATTTATTGAAATGTTTATCAATTAATTTTATATGAAACGAAAAAAAAAGAGGTGACATTTATAATACATTTGTTTAAGAAAATGTATGTTTTTTCGTTATCAGTAAATTTTAGCTCAGTGTTTAGACGAAAAAATGTAAGGTGGGCTATTTTTAAAACTTGCATTCAATATTTGAATATTTAAAAAATTATATACGAGAATGTATTTCTAATAATAAAATTTAAAAGCATATATATCATGATGAGCTTTCAAAGACACTTTTTTAGTTTTCGTTAAGTTATTATTCGATTATTGCAAAGCGGAAATACCTTCTGACGGAATATGCCAGAAGCCTGAGGTTTTAAATAATTGAAAACTAAGGCGTCTTGTCTTATTTTCTACAGCTAAATATATACATATTTCACCCCACCATAGCAAATGAACGGTGAAGAATTAATTGCGAGCTGAATGTCAATCATAAAAATTAAATACATATTTTAAAAGACGGCGTAGTATTAACCTTATTCGTATCCAACGGTATTATTCATAAGTCACTGATAAACTGAACTCGATGGTTTAACTTCAGTAATACAACCCGAAACCATATAGATATATCGATAAATCAGGCGGCTACTAAACCGGAGGCAATAAATCTCTAATCAATGACTCAATCAGTCCTCGATGTATAAAAGAGATCCGAATTTATTTTGATTGGAGCAGGTACTTACTACTCTCTACGGCCACTTACATTATATAGCAATTACCGAAAAACGTAGTAAGCTTATAAAGATTTTTTTTAAATGAATTAAATTTTTAAAATGTACGTTTAACTTAAATTGCATTAAGATAAATTAACTTAGGACGGGTTGTTTCACAGTATTTGAAAAATTCATCAAATTTCAAAGCTGATTTTCAAGTTCTGTGAAGTTTTGTGGAACAACTGACCAATAATGATATACTAACAGAACTTTAAAGGAACCTTCACAGAACTTGAAAATCAGCTTTTAAATGTAATGAACTGTTAAAATTCTGTGAAACAACCCATCCTAAGATTGCTCATTTTTTTAATAATGATAAACTAATGTTAATAAGACAAGATTTTTTATGCTTAGCACAAAGGATAACAAAATAAAGTTGGTTGTTTACAGGTGAAAAATATAATAAGCAGTAATTTTTGATTGAAGTACTAGTATGCATTGAATTATTTGGCTTGTTGGAAATAAGCCGACGTAGCTCAGTGGTCCAGAGCACCTAACCGGACATCAGAAGGTGCGGGTTCAATTCCCGTCGGCGGCATTTATTTTTACTCGGGAAATATTTTCAATTTGTATTGATATTTCAGACGACTAATTATTCCTTATAATAATTTGTTATCATTATTGACTACATTCGGCCTTTCTCCGGACAAAAGATTGTATGTACATTTACATTTCACATATATTAAATAAATTAAGCACGATGATTGGATCCCTTGGATCCCTTTCCTTTTTATATTTACACCAAATATTTATACATTTCGAGTCAAGGTCAAAAGTGTGGGACTCGGTTGCTTGAGTTCTGACAATAAATTGTAAAAATAAAGGTGGGGACATTATTTTAAAATTTCCGCTTCAACTTGTAAAAAGCTGGGACAGTGTTGCCAGGTAGGTACAAAGACTTAAATGAAATAAAGACGGTGATTGATCCATGTCTAGCTTCATATTTACGCCAAAGTCATGTACAAAGGTACAGAAAAGGTTGCCAGATAATGTCAAACACTTTTAATTAAGTAAAGGCAGAATGGTTGTATGATTTTAACTAATCGTTGGAGAGGAACCGATTTTTGTTTTCACGATTAATTAACAGGCCTTATTAATAAAGTGTCAATATTTTATCGATTTGCCTTGATAATATACCATGACGGTAAAAAGAATTTTCGCTGTAATGCAAAAATATTCGGATTTTCATTATCACGTGTTCCGACATCATAATATATTCATAATTTACTAAAAGTTTATCAGGAAACCTTTTAATTCATTCGTAACGCCTGCAATCCAGTTTTCACCGGAATTATCAATAATTTGATGAGATTCTAAATAAATTAACAATAGTATTTTTTCTGCGTGTAGGTCAATTTTCCAATTCGCATTTATGGCAAAAAATCCAGACAAGTTTGCAAAGTCCTGAAAAATCAGACTAAATCTAGATTCAAACAAGTTCTAATATCACCCAATTCTCCTCAAAAAGTAACGCTAATTAAAAATACATTAATAGATAACTAAACGGGGCAGCTATTTTTTCGAGTTCTCTGTAGACAGAGGTTCATGACCATAGATGTAACGTTTTAAAATAATGCCTTAGAGGTTTTATAATGGCCTGTTAGGATCGTTTATCAAAGAGAACCAAAGCAAATCACAACTTCATAATGAGCCAGAAGGCATACCTACGGATTAAACTAACTTACACATTTTTTGCACTCGTTAGTTACAAAAGTTTTGTAGCTCTTATGGTATGATCATCTCAACGATAGTAAAATGTGCCTAACGAAATACTACGAGTATAATAACTATAAAGCAGAAAATCTAAGTGCAAGGAGAAAACTTACCGAAAAAAAAAACTGTAAATTTATAAAAAATCTGGTCTGCAGGCCTTTAACGAATGAGTCCCTAACACAGTATCAGTCAAAAGCGAATGTTTTATGAGGACGGCGGAACAAGTGTTCATACAAATATTGATATTGACATGCTGATATTGTCGCATTCCGTCGTGATATTCATTAGGAAAAGAACATGGGTTTTCGATATTTTATCAGGAAATTGACATGGTCATTTTAACAGGACATAATCATTTTTCTCCGTGTACTGCGTAACCTCCAGTAGGTACTTTTTGAAGCGAGAGACCTGTCATTTATTAAATCGAAATGAAAAACTTTCTGGTGTCTTGAAAACTAGTAAAAAAAATTTGTCTAAATTTCTAGATCAACGTAAATATTATCAGCTAGCAGCATAATTTAATTAAAGATGCCACATTCGATATGTACCATATGAAAATGAGTCGAAATTTCTCACAAAAAATATTATTACTTAAAGTGCATCCATTCATTCGGGTCGCACTGTACAAAGACAATGTTGTATCCAGATTCCTAGCACACGACCCCCAGTGTGTGAGGTCACTTGACTCTTGATGACCCCGGAGTCACAGATAATTAGGGACCGACAGCATTCCTCGCATCATGAGGGAACCATGACTGACGCTCGGAGGAATTGAAGACGGGCGTGGCGACAAGTGGGAAATAATAATATTATATAAGTGGAGAATTTAAATTATATCAATAACAGCAAAAAATATGGATTTTTTGTTACCTTCTGTAACGGCTACGACACATGACTGATGTTAACGATGTTTGCAGACATTTTACAATTTTTGTAAATTTTCATAAATTCGTTAATAGCAAAAGAATTTGCTTATCTCCATCAAAATGATAAGCAAGCAGTTACGCACCTTGGGAAGAGTTAGTATTTTTCAATGTCAGTCAATAGTCCATGTAGGAACTATTCAAAACACTTCAATCCAGTATAAAGGGGTGAATACATACCTGAAACAAAATAAAAGATATGATTAGTTTATTATTACATAAGGTTATCAGAAATTCTTGGAGATATGACAAAGGACTTTGTCTTCTTCTTCGTGAGACCCCCGGCGTCCTGCATTGAACTTAAATATTTCTAGATATGCCGATTCTGGACAAAAACTAGTAACTAAAAAAATTCTAGTCTCGTAAAGAGTTGCAGCATTCCTATAGACCCAGATGATTATACTGAGCCATGAGCTATGGGGGACAAACACACAACAGATATTTCATTGAAAAATGGTTCGGTCTTGCAATGCGTTTTATCGTTACCAGTAAACAACAGTAAGATAACATTATTCCACACTCGAAAAGTAAGTCATTTAAGGTTATTATTTTGTATGGGTGCGCCGTTACAGAGAGCTAATCAAAACAAGTGACTAATAATATTTATATAGATAAACGAGTACGCAATCCACTTAGAAGGTGATAAGCAGGTGAGCACACTTATAGATAGTGCAAAAACTGCAACTTGGATAAAAGTTAAATGTTGCGAAATTTAATTCGCAACATTAACAGTCCGAATTAAATCACGAACCACGGGGTAAATGATTCTTGCATAAATAATATCTAACCTGTTTAATTATCCACACTAAATAATGTATTTTTAATGAGAATTGTAAATATTCTTGCGTGTTATATTGTGTATAGACTTGATAATAATTAGCTTGGTCTAATCATTTATCAAACTGAACCTTCTCAAGAAAAAAAAAAATATATTAGCCAAGAAAATATTTTGCATAATCATATCTGTCTGGCGATTACAAATAAAGATTTCTAATTTTATTAATTGTTCAAAGAAGATGTCTTGAAGATGACCAAACCAAGTTTTGGATTTGCGTTAAAAGAAAGATTATTAAATAAAATAAAAACAATTAGCAGTGTTAATCTTAATACTATAATGTATTGTTAGTGGGTCGCGAAATTAAGTTCATTATTGGCGAGAAAACGATTTGAAAGTCAGTGTACGGGTGTACGTACCTGAACAGAAAGCAACATTTTTGTTCCGAAGGGTAAAAAAAATATAGGTATAATCTGGAGAATGAGAAAGCTGGAATCAACGGAGCAAAACATGGCGTGTCCAAACGCTGATGATCTTTTAGTAAACAAAAGGTAAAAAAACGAAGAATTTGTAGAATAAAGCAAGTGATTTGAAGCAATGAACCGATAATCCTCAGCGAGTAAAGTCTATAAGCGGACTGCTTCAGCAGCGTAATGTTCAACGTATCATCTTTGCAACTTTTCAAAGAGGAAGATGCTATACTCAGTACCGCTCAGAATCGAAACATTAATTTGTATCACTAGTGACTAGGATTCAATGGGTAGGCTCAGCACTTTTATAAACTTTCCCTTAATAAAGCTGATCTCACACGAGAGCTATAATCTCATAATATATGTGGGCATGGTCCAATTTACCATATCGCTGTTATATGGCGAACGATATGGTGAAACAGACCAAGTCCACAGATATTATGAGGATAGCTCAAATTGGAACGGCATAGTTACACTGACTCACGTCATTTACAATTAAAAATATTAAAAAAAGGAAAATTTCAATTCGGAATGGCGGTCTTATAAGGGCCAGTTGTTTCACAGAACTTGAACAATTCAACAAATTAAAAAAAATTGTGTATTCAAGTTCTGTTATTATTCCACTATGAACCAATAGAACCAGACATATAATTCGAATATTAACTTTTAAATTAGATGAAATGTGATGAATATATGTAAAAAAAATCGAATGAACATTTTGTTTATTTACCATGTTCAGCTCTACAACGAAGCACAATTTAACGTGCGTGAAACGTTCATTAAATTAATGAAGATCATTATAAACCAAACACTATAAAAGGAAGGGCTTGCTAAACTGCCAGTGACTTAGGGCAGCCTAACACGTTTATTTTTTAAGCTCTCCGCGTAATTAAACAGTGTGCCCGGGGCATTTGGGTCAGTCGCTTCAACAGGGGAGAAAGGAAACAGGGTGCGCCAGTTTGCTCTGTTCTGGCCTAGACGGCACTGACACTGAAGATATAATCAGTAGAAGTGTGATACACCTATAGATCTGAAAGAAAATTGATGTCGCCAATTTAGATGAGGTCAAATAAATTGATTATCTGTTTACGAAAAGAATGGTGTACCCACAAACATTCAAAATAATAGACCAGCCAATTAGAGAAAAGGGAACAAGGCAATTTGCGCAGAGCGCAGGAGGCGACATGACCGTCCCTCTTTCTGATATGTCAATAAATTAATCTGACAGCATACAGGCAACTCGCATTGTAATATCACCATTCGGTCCTCTAAAATGAAATCTGCTTACGAATTACTAGTTATTTTTACAATAGCGCGCAAATTGTTGGCTGCGTAAAAAAACTTAACTGCAAATCCCAAATCGGGTAAACAAAAGTTGGACTCGTTTCCAAAATGTAATATTTTGTTACATTTAGTAGCCACAAATGTGTTTTAATTTACCCACCTCTCTCAATTTTGGCGTCGGTATGCTAGGCGGTACGTTTTAAAAACGAACATCAGATCCTGCACAGAAAAGTCCTACAATAGACTTCGCTGCAAACCTTAACATAGATTTTTTGGGCAGGGTCTGGTTATTTTAATATGGGTTCTTCGGTGGTCAACGTACGACTGAGGACTTGAGGTTCTAAGCATTGTCGTACCCTCCTGGTGCCAAAACAATGGTCTCGCGGTTTACCTCCAGCTTCGAAATGATACCCAGATTTCATGTTAGGGCAAGTCTATTAATTTGGATGTTTATGGGTGTACCTAAGATCATTTGTATGGTGAAATACAATCATTCATAATCAAAACATTGTTTGAAACATTAGGCAGGTACTTGCTGACTTTCCTATTCGTCATATCCTTTCCCTTTCCACTCCCTTCAACCTTACAACTTATCCCAACTGTTGGGGATGCAATAATCTCACTGGCTCGGGACAGTTTTGTAGAAGTTCGGAAAAGAATTTAGATATTTGAAAATCCACTTAAGAGTTGAGAAAACTGTTACATAAGACCTTTCGACTCCTAGGCCCCAGACAGCCCAATAAAATTGATTATCTATTCAAGAAAGAATTTCGATATCTGTAAGAATATTTTTGATCAATTTCACCAAAAGTAAAAATAATTTTACTTCTGGAACACGGACACGCCCATAACACGTTTCTATCTGTTTTTATTATCTTCGGTGTTTCCGGAGCTGTGACGCCATCACTGGGGTTTAATAGACGCCCACTGCGATTCTAAATACACGCCCTAGAGTCGACGCTTCACAAAATTATCGATTAAACTTATTTTCGCCAAATAATAGTAACATGTGAAATCAATTATTAATTTTATTTAATCATCTTTTATTTGATTGAATTGTAAAATGGGGTTCTCAGCACGGGCAAAGCACCCAGTTACCCACAATATCAAATACTGTTTGAAAATACATAACGTTAATGTATCAGGTTATTAAACGGGTATATTTAGAATGGAAAAAAATATCGCATTTGTAGCATCACATACAACAGGGTTGTAACGTTAACTTAAGGTGCGTTTAAGTTAAATTAACTTAGGACGGATTGTTTCACGAATTTGAACAATTCATCAAATGTCAAAGTCAATATAGAAGTTATGTGACAGGTCCTATTCAAGTTTTATTAATATTCAGATACTGCGAAACAACCGACCCAGGATGAAATAATAACATAACTTGAATATTAACTTTAAAATTTGATGAATTGATTGCTGAAATTCTGGGAAGCCCGTTTTATATGGTTTTACTAATAGAAATCAAAACTGATAAGTGACTACTTCGTATACTACAAAATAAAGTAGTAAATTCATTTTTTATCCAATTATTAAATTTGGACCCTCGTCCCTTTCCAGTTGTAGCAATCCCTTTATCTCTTTCACAATTATTTGCCTCTGAAGTGTTTTTTTACTCTGTGGAACCATTTGGAACAGGCAGATATTTTATAACGACGCTATAACTCTGGAAGATCTGACAATGAAAAGCTTTATACTGATGTTCATTGTAAAAACATGACTTACGCTTTAGAATGTGGTTTTTAAGTCAAGTCGCAAACTTTTATATGTTGGTAGAAAGCAGTCACTTTGTGGTTTTTCATATTAATGATATAAAACAATAAATAACTTTGTTTATAACCCCCAATTTCATTCAATTTATTAGACCGACCGGTTTCGCTTAACACAGCATCAATGTACAAAATTAAACTAATAAAAAATAATACACATCGTGTGCTTATATATACACAGAGTGAAATAAGATATAACGTACACTAAAGGAACGGTGATATTGCATGAAATTAAAAAAAGGCAGCAACATGGTAACAGAGAGAAGGCGACAGATATATATTTTTTTAATTTCATGATATCTCACTGTCACCTTCATTCTATGATATACGATATATGATACAATCGTATTTTGTCTCATTATATTTCGCTCGTTTACTGCAATCAAAGATATATTTATCGGCAATAATGACACCACAATTCAAAATGCAATTTTTCCGGAAAAGAGTTTTCATTATTATCAGTTATTATAATAATATTGTGAAGCAATACTGACACTTATTGAGGTGTCAATTTTCGTCCTACAAGTAGGTACAAAGGAAAGTGGAAATTATTAGTTTTGACCAAAGAAGTCATTATACGGATATTTATTTAATGTTTGATTTATACATACAGCATACGAGTATTTTGGTTTTAATTTGTTTTTTCAATTTATTCGTATTTATTTAAACATTTTTAAGTTAATTTAAAAAATATACATAAAAATTTTGGGGGTTCCCATACAAGGTAGGAGGCTGATTTGATTCAGTATCCCGGCCTTGTGGTCTAGGAGGTTTTGGTTGAACGGGGAAGGCAATTAATGTTAAAAGCACGATCGACTGAAACCTCCCCTGCGAAGTGGTGTATTATAGTGTATCACACATACCTAGACTTGTTGGTACTCAGCTATCAATATGAAATTTCAAGATTAAATTACTAGGTGATAGGGGGATAGAATAATGCCCCAGTTGAATGCAACGAATAAAGAAAAGTTCCTAATTTAATTCTACTTTCTTTGATCCATAAAATAGTATGTAGGAATTCATGAAAACTGTTCGGTTGTCATATTTTCGAGTGTGTGATAGTTTTTTTGTATCTTTTTATCATTTAATTCATTGCCTCACAGCATCGTGAAACTGAAAATTAACACGGAAACCAAAAATATTGGTTTAAGAAAACTTTTATCAAAAAGAAAGCACATTATCTCACAGTCGAAAAAAGTATTGCTTTATACATTTTGCTCGTGTGCACCGAGCAAATTTATCTCCCAGCAAGTTCTAACCAACGCTCACTAGACTAGAACTTTATAAATATTTTTTTTCTCAAAAACCGCTTTGTGAATATTATCGTCAACAAAGGCAGTTAGAACGATTTTAGGTACAAATTAGAAATACCTTCGATTAAAGCAACAATTGATAAAAAATCTTTAATTTTTTCTAGCAAAAAAACTGCAACACCTTTGACACCAAACAAACGATTTTCACTGATTTCGCATACATTTTTAGAAGCTTATAGTTTAAATTTAGTTTAGCTTATCATGTTGGGTTGTTAAATTCATCTCGCAATGCCATGCTTTTCAGGATTGCTATTGGCCGATAAATTTTTCATAACTTTATGTTCTGTTTTTATATCGTTGGAAACTTGCATTTACATCTAGACTTTCAAAGCAAGGCATCGGTATCGATGGGCAGTTGTATTATGGAATTACTCTTAGGTGGTGTTATTTTCAGATTCAATTCAGGTATGAGAGGGCTAATCTATTGTTATTATATATAGCCTCTCCGAGATTACGAACAATGTTTGTAATATTATATTTATAATAAACTAGTTACATCTTTCTACAAAGTTTAAAAAAGATTTTTATATTTTCGATAATTATTACATAACGACACAAAACGTTGATTTTACTTTCGAGATTTTCACAAAGAAAGTGTTTTATGGGTTCGCTGGAGATAAAAATAAAATCTATCAAGTGGTTTGAATAAAATATTTGTGTACTTATTTATTGGATATATTATTATTCAGAAATAAACAGGGAAAAAAACACAAAAATAAATATTCGAAGAGCACTTAACATTTTTCCAATGTGATTGTTGCCCATAATGTCAATGCTCCCCGCCACGAAGTCGGATAATCGGGAGTGTACCGTGCACATAAACGCATAATAAACCCACTAAGGCTGTATCGATCGTACGTACGCGCCCCGACGGCGACGCTTATGGCGCCCCCACCCGCCGCAGCTAGGCAAGATTTCCAGTCCCCCCATCCCCCCGACGAGAAACACCGCCCCCCGGCGGGCCATCAACCGACCTACCTACCAGCAAACCAACCCACCAATCATCCCCCATTGCCGCAGGTACCTACGCGGACTGAATACGCTCAGGGGATGACATTATCGCACATTATGTGGAGGGTTTTTGCAAGTGACGCAATGTGTCTCTATCAGCGTTTGTTTTCATTTTGCATAAAAAACGATACTGCCTTTTTATATGCCATTAATACCCGGCTTACTTTTCCAAAAAAAGACTAGAACTACGGTCAGTGGCGCAGCTCTGGCACTTACATGAGGGGTTCCTTGGGGAGGGACGTGAGGGAGGGGGGATGATGAGGAACGGAAAACTTAATAGTATACATAGATTATTAACAATATTTTTGGAGTGACGCAATGTTGGAAACATTGTTTATTTTTATTATGCATTAAATAAATAACATTACTGCCATTTTTATGAGTCATTAAAAATGACACTTGGCTTATTTTTATAGCGCCATTTTTATGACACATAACCTCAAGGGAGCCGCATAAGCCATAAAAGAACTGAAAACTACAATGGTGTAGGGTAAAGTGGGTGAATATGGCACCATGGGTAATATGCCGCACTTAGATGTTAGTCCTTCTAGTTTCAAGTCCAATACAGAGATGGCTCCACGAGTCATTGCAACTTGTCAGTCGTCCATCATAGCAAGCGTGTTGTAGTTGTCATTGTGTCAAGAGCAGGATTTATTATAAAAAAATTTAAAAAAAAAAGGTATGTGCCGAAATAATTACTTTGAAATATTTTAGAAGCCCATCTTCAACTGTGTGTTAAATAAAACCCCCGCTTTGTATCACGATTGCCGTTATATTGTTCGATTACATAGTTCAAGCCGTCTCGATGTGCTTGCCGGCCAGCCGCCATTTCTGATTTATTTGTTCGGTCGGTGCATGTGAGAATTTTTATGTGTAGTGGGGTAATATGCCTCACTGAGGCTGGGTAATATGCCGCGCGCGGCATATTACCCCACATTAAATATTCACTTTGTTGCGCTTATTTTTGTAGGACGAAATAAGACGTATGTATCTTGTTTGTTATAGATGCCACGTAATTACGTAAAAAAGAATTTGCGGGCGCAGTGGAGTCTCGAAAACCTGAAAGCGGCCATTGCAGCGATAACGAATAAAACTGGGTCTTTTCGAGAGATATCAAGAATTTACAACGTTCCAGTCCGTACTCTTAAGCGCAAAATGAAGGAAACAAACATTACGAAAGTAAAGCTTGGCAGAAAATGTGTTTTAGGGGAAGAAAATGAAGAAAAGCTTGGGTCGTACATTAAGAAATTGGAAAAAAGTAACTTCCCAGCCACCATGCGTGACATACAGAGATTGGCCTACAGTTTTGTTATCAAAAATGGCATAAAAAATAATTTTAATGCTACTAAAGAGGAAGCGGGTTATGATTGGATGATCCGTTTCCTTAAAAGACACCCAGATATTTCTATACGCAAGGCACAAGGGTTATCCGTAGCTCGGATGAAAGGAATGAATAGGACAGAAGTTAACGACTACTTTGATATTTTAACGAAGGCCTTCGAAGAACATGGGTTGTATAACTCTCCAAGAAAAATCTATAACACCGACGAAACTGGCATGCAACTAAACAATTCCCCTGATAAGGTACTTGCGTCAAAAGGATCCAAAGCCGTATGTTCGGTAACCAGCGCTGAAAAAGGCGAAACAATTACGGTGCTTAGTTGCGTAAATGCTGAAGGGCAATTCTTGCCACCTTTTTGCGTTTTCAAAGGTAAAAATAAGAAACCAGAATTTGAAGACGGGCTACCACCAGGAGGCCAAGTGGTGATGAGTGAAAAGAGTGCCTACGTTACATCTGCCATATTTTTAAAATGGCTACAAACGGTATTTGTACCAAGAAAAGATCAGGGAAAAGTCATTTTAATTCTTGATGGTCATTCCTCACACGTATCCGATCCTGATGTACTTGATTATGCAGCAAACAATGATGTGGTTCTTTTATGCCTCCCAAGCCACACCACCCATTATTTGCAACCCCTGGACCGATCATTCTTCAAGCCGCTGAAGACATATTGGCGTGATGCATGTGCGACATGGATACGGAATAATGCAGGCCGGAAAGTCACACGATACCAGTTTCCTTCATTATTGAATACCTCCTGGTCAAAAGCTGCTAATGTCCAAAATGGTGTTTCTGGCTTCAGAGCATGCGGAATTTATCCACTGGATAAAACTGTTATTCCAGATTATGCTTTTCGATATGATACAACAACAGCTACTCCTGATAGTCCTGACTTGCCTGTATCAACGGTTGGTGTTGCCGTACTACTATCAACAGATAGTGCCATCTCAGATCTGACCACGACTGCAGATTTGCCTAGGTTCGAGCCAATTTCTGGTACTGTGCTTGCGTCTACCCGTGATCAACCTACAATAAACTCACCTACTTATCCGACTGAAGATCTGGAAATAACCACTGCTGCTTGCGCTTCCTTCGAGGATATTCAATTAATCCCCTCAATTGCCGGTCCTAGTGGGAATGCATCTAAACGTAAGCAACATGCCCTGATATTGACTTCACCTGACGTGATTGCTGCAAAACGCATAAAGAAAGAAAAAATGGTTTCTGCCGCTGCAAAGAGATCCGCAAATGTTGCTAAAAGAATGACGCAAGCCGCTAAACCTAAAAAGAAAACAAAATCAAAGAGAACCGAAAATAAGCAACGAAAAAAACATGTGAAATATTCAAGTAGTTCACCTTCGTCTCTAGAAATGATAAGCTCAAGTGACGATGATACGCAGATAGTTAACGAAAGTGATTACTGTAAACAATGCAACGGGTATTTCTACGCAAAAAACGAGACGAAATGTGATTGGTTAGAATGCACGAAATGCTTGCGCTGGTTGCATGAGTCGTGTACAAGTTTTGAAAACTTTTGTAACGATTGTTCTGCTTAACTATTTTAATATTTCCTACTTATTTCCTTATTTTTTTAAAAAATCTTCTATTTAGATTGTTCTACGTAGCTTATTATACGAACACATCCAACTTTCTTTTGTACTTTGATTTTGATTATTGATAATAAAAGCGTTTTATTACGATATTGACTTTTATTAGATTGTATTTATACTGGTGCCATATTACCCAGATCGGTAGTGCCATATTCCCGAGGTCTTGGGGTAATATGGCATTTTCCATTTTTTTTTCAAGTTCCTATTTTGCTATTAATTATTCACTTTTGTGATGAGATACCTACTTTTTGTATTAGTTAAAAAGACGAAGTTTCCATTACACAAAGATAGAAAAGCCTAATGTTCATATTGTTAGAGCTAACCACGTTGAAAAAAATCGGTGCCATATTCACCCACTTTACCCTACACGGAGAAAACTTACTGATATGAAATATTGTTCATTTATTAAAAATCTGGTCAATTTATTAATTTTCCAGTTAAAATGGGACTAGAGGCCTATAACGAATGATTTGACAAATTTCATAACTGCCAGCAAAGCACGAATATGTTATGAGAAAGTCGGAACACGTGTTCTTAAAAATAATTATATTTTCATTGAATTTATTCGGACAAGGCCACCTGCGTTTAATACGTGTTCAGATATATTTTGATTGACTAATACTTTACTAGGAAATGGTCATGCAATCACATTTTTAACAGTATCTTGATTTAAAAAAGGCGTACTCATTTTTCTTCGTGTAGTGTAGTGACTACCCACTAATAACAACATTCTTAACAATTAAAAAAACAAAATGATAACCAAAGACAAAGTAAGAAAAATATTCCCGGATTGCGAATAACATGACAGCAATAAAATATTATTGTATTTCCCCTACTCCCAAGGACCATTGACAGCACAGGATTTAACCCGCCTGAGAAGGAATCCGACGCTTTGGACCACTGGACTACTATTCCGTTCAAACATTGCAAGATGAAAAAAGTCCAGATAGAACTGTGCAAATTTAATAACGCCATAGCTCACCGTTCACGAGATTTAGTGAGTAAAACAAACAGATTTCTGGCGAATATTAAAAGATTCTTGAATTTTTATGTAAAGTTTCTCTTTGTAGACCTACAAGGACACATTCGTTATAAATCATACAGGCAAATGAAGTTTAGAAACGATAAAATGCATTTATTCAAATTATATAAGATTTTTTCCAAAACCCTCCTCCAAATATCATACTTAACCCCATTTTGAATGCGTGAAAACTTTTCGCAAAAACATGACGCACTTTCAGGGATTTCAGAACATGAAGCCCTTTCGGGGAAGTCTCGTAAAAATACTATGCAATTTTCATGGAATAATAACGAAAAGCATTAAAGAAATACATAAATATGCGTGGCAAAAAGGGTCAGAACCGCTGTTGTAGTCAAACGCCCTATTTTCTAACTTCGTCATCCCTCTTCTCTTCTTTGTACTATTTCGGGCCCTCGGGTGAAAAGGACAGAGGGATAACAATATTATATCGTTATTAAAGTGACGTAGGCGAAGCAATGAATGGAAACGAGGCTGGGAGATTATATATTTATGTATATTCAAGGACGAATTCAGTATTCATTGTTAGAATAATAATATGAAGTTGGTAAATAATGAAGGATAAAAGAGATTTATTGCGTTTTCAACAAATCTACTACAAACATAGCTCATATTTTTTTGCTAAGTAAAGGATAATTAAGTTAGGTATGATTTTTAAATTGAATTTCTAGCTAACCATCACGCCGTTTCCCCGCAGTGGAAGGCAGAGAGGACAGACCGCCAAACAACTCGGTCTTGGTACCCACTTCTTGCCTCATTCATACATACTCTCATATTATTCCGACTCTCGACATGGCCCGACTCAAGTATCTGATTCACTTGATCGTGCCAAGTCTTCCTAGGGCGTCCCCGACTACTTCTATCATTCACATTTGCGTGATATATTCTCCCTACTCTCTTTTCTTCGTTCATTCGCTCTTCATGCCCAAACTATCTAATTAAATTTCTGACTACAAAAATAGCAGGTAAATGCATGTTTATATATTTTTTATAATAAACCTGCAGAACTACACTGGAGACTGGAGATCTACACTTGGTGGCTGTATAGTTATGCCAAAGTCATTAAAAAACAAAACCTAACATGTTATGAAGTTAGCTTTAGTTTTCATATTATATTACGTGATCTTTTGAGAGACCATACAAAATCAACACAAAGGCGCATTCAACGGCGGATAACGTGTGTATATAAAATTTTAGAAAGTTAAATAATACTAAAACCATTCGTCCAAGAAACGGGAGAACTTGTTAACAGAAATATCATAATAGGCATACGTAACGTATGTAAGTACTGTACATACACATCGGTACCTACTTCTAGCGCACTATAAATAAAATTACTTTTAATGATAAAATTATGGACATGTCACCGAAAGGTCAGGCCTGTATAATTAATATCAAACGAACAAGGCACGAAAATAGCGGACGTCTAAAAATGAAAGATTGTAAGAGAACCGACGAAAGTGCGATACGGCAAAAAAAGGCGTTTTTACGTATGAATTTTAATCAGCCTTTGTTATATTTTCAGGTCCGTAAAGTTTGACATTTCCCTCAAAAAAGGCTATGCTGCTTTCTCTCTTCTTCGCATTGGCCCATGTGTGATCTGGTCTATTCACACAGCAGACACAGTCCCTAGAATTTAGCTCAACAAGTCCATTGTAACATCTTTTCAGTAAAGTTTCATCGAGGCACGTTGGGAATAATATGCCGGTGTCGGAATCAATGAATCACAGCAAAGAAGAATACAAAGAAAGGGAGGAATAAAGAAGAAAGAGATTAAGTCCTCAAACAGAGGAATAAATAATAAAAAGATTAAGTCCTTAAATAACGGTTTCAATGGTGTCAGATGTTAGTCTTAATATGAATGAATGAGCATTAATATTCCTAGTACGAATTAGGTAGCTCGGTATCTAGTCGGTACAAATAGTAATACATGCGCATTGGCCGAGTTACATAACTCTACGAAGATATCAACAACATTGTGTACATTACGTAACGTACTAAAACAGATAGTGATGAAGTTGTTAACGCATCATTTTCAAAATTGACATTTTGAATCAACACGGATATCGCACGGCGTGGGCAAGGAATGGCACATACGACCGTAAAATAGTAATAATTATTGACAACTGGTTTCATAGTTTTTGGTTAACTATTTTTTTACAATTCGCAAATGCAAGGTGTCAACAAGCTGTATAATGTTGTATGGAGGAAGTTTATAACAGTCAACTGAGATTTTTAAGTAAATTTTGTACATTCTTCAAAAACGAATTTGACAAAGGAAATCTAAACATGAATTATTTCAATGGAGATGATAATATGGTTCCATCATAAATCAACACAATGACAATTCAATACACTTTTAAAAAGTGATAACATCCAAATAATAAACACTGTGAAAAAATAGTTTAAAAACAAACCTACAAAAAATAAAAATGTTTCCAATTGAATTAATCTTAAGAATAACTCATCTCAATTAGTTTCCTTAAGTAACATTCCATTATTCAAATAAGTTTAAAATCATTTTATTTTTAATTACTTAGATACTGTAATAAAACAATGTAAACTCTTCTTCCAGCCACAAGCTAATGCTTCTATGGAAGAGGGGTCTTGAAATATTGATCATATATTGTAACAAATAAACAAAAATGTACTTATATAATAAAAAAATATAAAGTCATTAGAAACGATGAAAAAAAAAAATTTTAAACCTAAACTAACCTAACCTACTTAACCCAGTTAATAGTTTTTGTTTCATCACTTTCCATGACTTTATATAACTTTTTAAAGATGTGATGAATTATCATTTTGATGATTTATCCGGTCACCAATAATATATATTCCGGAAAAGAATGTTAGAATTTATTTTGAGCATGATAAAAATAACATAACAATCTAAAAATAGTTGATATAGAAATGTAAAACAGACTTAAGTCTAAGACAGATTTTAAGACGCCAGAGTTCAATGCTCGAGGATTTTAACTGTTTCGTACAGATTTATCGCTTTATAGTTGATAATTATATATTACGTATAATTTTCATAATCTTTAAGTAATTCTAGTATCGGGATACATAAAAGGAAAGGAGCAGAAATTTCAATAATATCAAGTAAACAAATACTTCTGAAAAAACTACAGGCCATCGGCATTCAGGGACAGCTATTCAAATTGATGGATAGTTACTTAGCGAACAGATACCAAAAAGTTAAAATTAATGATACAGTTAGCGATCCCGCCCTTATAGAATTTGGTGTACCGCAAGGCAGTACCCTAGGACCACTACTGTTCAGTATTTATATAAATGATTTATGTAACAGTAATCTCTCCAATCACATCATAACATTTGCGGATGATACTGTCTTAATATTTGAAGGAAGAAACTGGAATGCTGTACACAACAAAGCAGAAGACGGTATTAACCAGCTTAAATATTGGTTAGATTATAATCTTTTGACTCTCAATTCAGAAAAAACAAAATTTATGCGATTTAGTGCGACAGAAGCGGGCCAACCCAAAGAATTATACAATATTTTCATACATAAATGCATCGAATCAACTATCTGTAATTGCTATAAATTAGAATGCGTGAACAGTATAAAATATCTCGGTATTGTTATCGACAAACATCTTAGATGGGACGGACATATAGACCTTGTGACTACTAAGGTTAGAAAGTTGACGCATATCTTTATGCCAATTAGAAATATCCTATGTCTAAAAGATTTAAGACTCATTTACAACGCTATGTGTGGGTCACTATTAGACTATGCATCATTAGGCTGGGGTGGATGCGCAAAAATGGTTTTAGACCACTTAGCAAAGGCCCAAAAATCCTTACTAAGGGTAATCATGAAAAAACCTTTTAGGTACCACAGCGATTCACTATTTGAAGAGTTACGAGTTCTAGATGTCAGACAATTATACATGAGGAAAATAATTTTGAACACTCATAAAAAACGTCATCTCTACCCATCTATCGACCACTCTCACGACACCCGACACTCACGGAGGAATCCAATCGTACCACCCACAACCAAAACTTCACTCGCTCAAAGACATTTTTCATTCCTAGGCCCAAAACTTTACAACTTTATACCTGATGCTTGGAAAAAGGAAAACATAGGTGCTCTTCGTAAATCGATCACTGTCTGGCTTCACCAATTAGGGAGAAAAGAGTGTGAACTCACACTTTTCCAAAAATAAAACAAACAAAATATCAAACACATTAAGAAAACAAGAAAATAAACAAAACTAAACAAACCAAACAACAAGTTAACATCAGTTAACTTTATAACTTTTTGCTTTTAATCTTTTATAATAATATTTTTCTTTTTAATGTATCATTATTTTTTATATATATTTTTTTTAGTTATGTATATCTTATATTACTTTTCTTTTTTTCCTTTTTTGTTTTTGTTCTTACAAAATATGTATGCGTGCATGAATACTAACTCAATTTTGACTGTCCTAAAACGGGAATTCCTCCTAGTTGGGCAGTCAAAGTATTTTTTATCTACATGTGTCACTGTATCATCACCTGTACTAAATAAAAAAAAAAAAAAAAAATAAAAAGTATAAGCCGCAATAAATACTGAGGGGCGACTTACACGTGCGATTAAATTGAAATTCCAACAACTATCATAAAGGTTTTGTCGGAAGTTTACATACATAATATAGGTATGAACTTAAAACGAACAATATTAGTTAACTCAACCACCTCAAGTTAACAAAGCGCGGTATCGCCCTGTGCGAGTCGATACCCTTTGCAAAGGTCACTGGGTCAGCTTAAGGCCAACGCCGAACGTGTGGTGGTGTTGGCCGGAGAGTCGGGGCGGTAGAGGCTGTGAGATCGATACAGGAGGATAGCTCTTCTCTGGGGCACACAGGCAGGGTGCTAGCACCCAGCCTAACCTAGATAATTTTATTTATTTATTTTACGCCTATTAAGGCTTTTACATACATATATTAATGATATATAAATTATACTCGTAAATAGTGCAGGAAATGACTGTTTAAAACACATATATAAATAAAAATATTGTTGAATTTGATCCACACAGTATGTAGGTACAAAATATAAAAATAAAAAATCCAAAATATTTTTTTTCTTTCAGCCAACAAAATACTGTAATACTGTCAATTTAAATAGTTTTATCAAAATATTCCCCTACTTGATGAAAAAACTTCAATAAGGTATGCTTATATAATGAAATTGATGTACTAAATATATCAACAACATCGGAGTATTTGTTTCCTAGCTGTTGAATCCGTCGCATAGGAGTGTAATATTGGGATGTAGATATAGAATTGCTACAATAATATGGTAGGTACTGTCTGGTAACTGACCTGCTTGGAGTATGAAAAGAGATTACATATAATCAAACATTGAATTAATGATTTTATACAAACAGGTTAAATCGGAAAAGATTCTACGATCAAATAATTTTATTAAATTTAATGAACAAAGTACGTTATCGTAATTTAGGCATTCTCTAGGAATGCCCATTTTAAAATTTACATATCTTAAAAAATTATTTTGAATTCTTTCAATCGCATGTGAATGAACCTCATAATTTAATAATGTCTTAATAGGTGTGCAAAGTAATTGACGTGATTGGCGTAAACGTGGGTAACCGTGTCAGTGACAGTGACTGAATTAAAAATGAGAAGATCCAGGAAGATACGTTACAATATCGAGGATAATAGCTCTTATCTGGGCAGAAACGGGTGATAGCACCTAGCCTTCAAGAACGTGGATATATGCTACGAAAGAGGGAATAGAGGCGTTAACATCTTCTCGGCACAATGTTGTGAAAAAATACATGATGAATAGTTTTTATTAATATTTTCTAATCAAATGACAGAAATTTCCTACACTCATCGAGGGAACCATAAAGTTATGGCAGTAGGAATTGCTAGCCAAAATTACAAAAACTTGTTGAGTGCTCGAAGAATAAGAGATAATTGTTTCCAACTACTTATTCAGAATGGTGGAAAGTTGGGGTCCAAGTTGAAACTTATCATTCTATATTCTATAGCAATGGTTCAACCCTTACAAACGTGATGGATTATACAGGGTTTTCCATTAAGAGGTGTTATTTTGATATTCAATCGTAAAAGATCAATGGTTTCGTTGCTTGTGTGGCACGTAGCGCCGTCTTGTTGAAAGTAAACGTTGTCCAGATCAATACCATCCAATTCCGGCCATAAAAAATCATTAATCATCTCTCGATAGCGCAATCCATTCACCGTAACTGTTGCTCCAGCCTCATTTTCGAAAAAGTTAGGTCCAATGACTCCGCCGGATCATAAACCGCACCAAACAGTCACACATTTAGGATAAAGAGGCTTTTCAACAATAACTCTTGGGTTTTCCGAGCCCCAGATGCGACAATTTTGCTTGTTGACGAAGCCACCGAGGTGGAAATGGGCCTCATCACTCAAGATGATTTGCATTTGATTCACTCAAGTGAATTTTAATAATTTCATTGCGTTGTTGAAGCGTGTATTGTTCCATTTTTATTAATGGCGTAGTTTCTACTTGTCAAATGTTAAAAATGACAGCTTCAAAAGTAACATCTACCGAAATAGCGGGCTATTCAAAATAACACCTCTTATTGGAAAACCCTGTATTTTGCAAATAAAGACGTTGTTGATACTGTAATAAAGGACGAATAATAATAATGGGAACGCCGCCGTTGAGTAGGTCCTAAATTAATGGTAACTGCGAACTGCGATATAAATGACGATAATTGCTCGTAGAGTAAATATTGTACGTAATTATATTATCAAGACAATCATCAAAATAGGATAAATTCATTAATTCTGTTTACCTACCCTATTTACCAAATAACCGTTTCCACTACTAGACGGGCCGTTTCTACTACTAGTAAGACGAACCTGCTCCTGTTTTATTTTGAAAATATAAAAAAAACACAATATTTAATATTGTTCAGGTTGTAGGAGAAAATCAAAAATCTTCGTTAAACATTTTTTTAATTAGATACCTAGCCCAAAATAAAAATGTTAAATTCCAAAGGCATGCACTTTCTTTATCGACCTTTTCCCCGCATTAAAACGAAGCGTAAAAATCGCATTTTACAGGAGCAGGTTTTTCCTAAATATATAAGGTTTTGTGTAGTAAATTAATTTAAAATTAAAAGCATTTGTATATTATTTAGTTATGTAAAATAAGATGTGATGAAAACATGATAATAAAATTGTCACAAATTCAAGTACTTTTGGCTTTCTACTTTGGCGTCCCTTCTAGAGTTCCATATCAATGCGCCGTATAATTTTCGATGTTTTGTTTGCCACTAATTAACGTAGCTTTCGAAGGGAGCTGAATAATAATTAAGAGATGTGTTTAATTTATTTTCATTTGTAATAAAAAAGTATTATTCGTCCATCGTTATATTTATTCACTTTAATTTACAAATCAGTAATTGCTTATAAAAAATATAATTTGTATAGCTCGAACTGGTCAAAATAATAATATATTCTTATTAAGGGGCCATTTTGTGGATAATATTCACTCCAAACACGTATGTATATGTAGAATTTTTTGTATAGTTAAAATACCTACCTAAACCATTTTTTTAATAGATTTAGTGAACTCTATTCACAATCAAAGAATGCACGATTTATAATTTTATATAGAATAGCAGTTTGTTAAAAAAACTTTGTTTTATTAATTATTGTTTCTTGGTCTTCATCATCATTTTCCGGCAAACACATGTTACTTAAATTAGAGATGGGGAAACGCGGAATATTCTTCTATGAATCCAAAATGAATAATTATTCCCTAGGCACAGAGGGACGACTACTAAAACTGTTTTTTTTTTTAATTCCGCTATTTTCAAAGTTAGATACTTCTTCCTCTTGTTTGGTTAGCTAAAAGTGTTTTTTTTTTACGTTCAACCTTGTCAGGTAAATGGTGTTTATAAATGAAAATCTATATTTTGTTATTCTGGTGTGATATTTTTAATCTCTTCACAAAAGAAATACTTTGGAAATTTATTTAGTTTGTATTTTTTTTACGAAAAACACAGACTAAAGATATTTTCAGTCCATCCTTATTCAGGCAAATATTTTGTCCGGGAACTACAAATAGTATTACAAGCGAGAAACTGGTGAATCTACATCACAAATTTAAAAAAAAACTTTTGTTTCGATCTACGCAAAGTAAATTGTTAATGTTAGTTGTATGTTTCTAAATTAGTAAATATATATGTCATTAAGATAGTAGTTATAGGCCTTAGTCGTAAGTCACTAGATATAAGTATTAGATGTAGGTCACTAGTTTTAAGTGAGTAGTTCTATTTCTAAATTACGAGTATTTAATAGATATATTTGTACAACGCCCTTGAGGTGATTTTTCACGAAAATGGCGATATATAAATTAGCCAAATATTATTATTACGCCTTGAAGCATTTAAAAGACCTTAAAAAGCTGACATTGATCCCCCTTTTTTTTCAAATTTAACATAAGATATTCTCACTTCGGACTCAATTTACTAGAAAACTGAACCAATTTTTTTTTACTAAACGCCTTGTACTACGAGTTTCCGAACGCCGTGTATATTTTTAATGTTTGTGAATTCCGATGGAAGGTATTTCTTACTACTTTATTTCTATTAATTTTTAACATGCTCCTAACGAATTTTAATAATGTACTCTTTTATATGACGGTTACGATGCTTTGCTTGGCCAGAAACATAAAAATAAATCATACGATAAAATGAAAAAATTAAAATGCATTTATTACGACTTATGATTTCATGCGATCTTTTGCCATTCCATGCGGATATGTGTTTTAAGGCGATGCACTACGTCGTGTAATATTTTAAATTGAGCCGCAATCAATAACAACCCTTACGTAAATGGCGATAAGGTTTAAATTCCCGCTTAACACCATCCATCCGCCTGTTTTGATCTATGCAAGAAAAAAACATGGCCAAAAAGTGCCTTTTATTTTATTTTGTGGATGTTCAGGCATAAATATTTAAATGTTTTCCGATAATTTTATAAATAACTTAATTTGCCACATTATACAATAAACTCATAACCGAAAATGGGTTTTTAAGTAGGAGATTTTGAACTTTAAAGCAGTTTTCATATGCCTTATACATTATTTTTTTCTGGGCTTATAATAAGACTTATCTAAAAAATACTCGATTATTTCAAAGGCCAAGATGTATTCTACTCGCAGTATTTAATGAAAGCATCTGAAACATTTCTAGGCGACCAAATTTTCAAACCAAAAACATGATTTTGCATTACTACGTATGGCATCGCCTTAAGCGAATTCAATAAAAAACGAAAGTTGTCAAATTGCCGCTTACGATCTTCTGCCGGGAAAGACTCGATATGTTATAAAACTAACGTAGAATGCTTCAGAAGTGTTTTACCGTAAGACAAAAGAAATATACAAAACCACATAAATTACCAAACGTACCCAGGAGGGTACTAAAATCGTTGGATTAAAAGTGTTTGTGATTAGGAGAATAAAATAAACAAAACAACAACAAAAATCGAGATTACCACAAATGTAAAATTCGTACACACCTACAGTAAAGATAAACACAATTTTTTAAACCTAAAATAAGAACAATTTTGAATGTGTGTTGTAAGGAGTGTCCTCGATCTTCGGTATTTTTTTGTTATGGTTGTTCCCTTGTGCCTTTTTAGTTGGCGTAATATATATTTGAATTTCCCTTCAGCACATCAACAGGAAATGATTTCCTAGCCGGGCATACTAGGGTATCCACCGGCCTTACGGGAAAATACATAAATTCCTCGCGTATTGTGGGCAGGAAATAGGCTGCGGAACTTTTCCGGTCCCAGTGGACAGGAAGGATGTTCGTTCACACAATAATGCTGGTGGCAACGATTAGCATCACATACAACTGGAGAACGGTCAATATAGATGTCAGGGCGAACGGGTTATATTATCTACGGTATGGCTTCTATGGGTATAAAACTTTCACCGGATAAAATAGATTGAAGTCTATTTTTAACGTGGAAATTTGTGAAAATTTCTTGACCTACACGAAATAACTGGGATCTCAGGAGTCGAAGGTTCCTATTCCTGAAAACATTTATTAAACATCAACGGTTGAAATCCATCAAGAGTATCCGCATATTAATAAATGGATATCGTTTTGAACCAATATTGATTGATCCATGTATCGCGATCGTGAATAAACGAAATTGATGATGACGAAAATGAACGAGTTTATTGTACATAATAATAATTTGAGAAGGGTCATTGTTGCGAAAAATCGCGCTATATTGTAATATATTTTTTAATATGAATCCGCACGAGTGTTCCAACTACTCCCAACCGTCTGAAGACAGTGAGACTACGGCATCCCACATCAGGGTGGGATGTGAGGCAGAACATAATGAGGAGGGGAAGCAGATGGGGAAGAGTAAGCTGGGGAAGTGCATGGCTATTCAAAAGCGGCCAAAGCCATTAGAAGCAACGTTTTGATTTTGAATAGTGGTCTTACACCATGGCGATACTGAGAGCATATTCAAATATCTGTAAAGTATGTGTTTTCATTTAGACAACTTTCTAGGTTAGCCAAAAGAGAAAAAAATACTATACAAATAAAATCCACGGCAAAGAGTAAATTTGGTTTGAATTTGTGTACTGAATTCAGTACTGACGGAGAATTACTCAATTATGACCAACGTGCATAGTAAAAACGTAGGCTGTTTACTAAAACAACACGAAAACCATCAAATAAAAACAAATCTGCATACCATAACAAACATTACAGCAGTGAAACAACTGAAACTCGAATCAGTTCAACTCGTAACTTAATATGTCTCACGCCTCAAATACAAAGCGTAGATACCAGATACTAACGTAATGAGAATGATCCGTTGTCCTACCAACACGATATGGTTATAGCCCAACTGAACTGGAAAACAGAAAAAGATTGTTGTACATTTTGCTGTGAAGTTATCGTTGGTAGAAGTTAACACGGTTCGTGGTTCGCTGGCTCCCGCAGAGACAACTTCGCGGTTCGAATGCCAAACCGAACCAAAAAAAACACAATGGCAACGGTAAACGGCCGGGAGCTGGCCGCGATACGATTATCTGATGGTCTGGATTGTATAATATACATAATAATTATAAGGATGCAGCGTAATAATGAGCTGGTACAAACCGCAAATAATATACACCACATATTTTAATTTGGTACTGCTTTCAATGAAAATCCAGCAGCTTGTTCCACCTCCACACAATTCATTTCCAAATCCCATTAAAACTCTTATTTACTTTTGTTTCAAAAAATCTCAGATGTGTGAACTCTGGACATCAGGTGGATATAAAATCCTCAAACAAGCAGATAAACCGGAGTGTTTCGATAGCTCTTGGATGTTGCAATCCGGGCCGCAAATTTGATTTCATTTCAAAGGAAGAATAATCCAGCTGGGACCTACCGTGAATTTTTGACCTTCCTTTCCCTAAAAAGATCTTCCACACAACATACTTAAAGATGACATAGGCCCTGAGGGAATTTTTTCCCTGATTGACTGACCCTTTGATGGCAAGATTACCCGCAATAGGTATTACATGAGACAGTTCCTCCAGTGGCCAATGACAGTAACCTCTTTAGTTACGCCATCAACAAGTAGCTACGATGGAAGTGTCAGTATTAGTGTTACGGACCGTAGAAGTGTTGGTGGTAACCGTCAAGAGCATGCAGCATCATCATCAGCCCTGAAACAATGTGACGGAAGCGACGGAGGCGGCCGTCGCGCTCCGTCGCCCCCGAACAACGGGGCGCCGGTGCGTGGTCGATCATTTCGCGGGAGATCGTCAAACCCTGATGGCTGGTGACTGTACCCTGATGATGTATACCGGTATGACTGCTGCTAAGGTCACTTTACTGCTAGGTACAAGGGGGAGATACTCGCTACAAGAACTCTATTGTAAATATGGTAATTTGAATGATTTATGTGGAGGGGAGAATGGTGACAGAGGCGCGCATGCGCAGACGCAAAATTGAAGATGGCGGGTGGCCGAGGATTCATTAAGAGGTCCTGGAATCAGAGTAATAAAAAGCTTACACTTGAGTAAACTCATGGTTTCGTATTTATTGAAGAATAACCGCATTTTTTCAAATGATACTTTTTTTAATATTTATTTATTTAATGTTTCATAATTATAATGAAGTCCCGTTAAACTGCTAGATAGTAATTTGTCAACAGGTTGCCAATAGGTTGCCAATGACTAAATCAATAATAAACTGGCGTAGCTGCCAGGAGTGATATATATTTAATGGATTAATTATTTACGCCAAGGTATAATAACGAATGACGAATTATTTATATTAACCAAATAAAATTTTACTCTACTGCAAAACTACAAATTAGCACATCCGACATTGTTCTTCGGGACCGTCGATTAAGAATTGTGCATGTTCCAACGCAAAAAGTTCAATAAGAGGTAATAAAATGTTTAATATGGGAGAAAACTTACTGATATGAAATACTGTTAATTTATCAAAAATCTGGTCAAATTAATCGTTTTCCTGGTGAATTAGGACTGCAGGCCTATAACGAATAAATTGAAAGAGCTCCTAACAAAGTATCAGTCAAAAGCGAATATTTTATGAGGACGGCGTAATACATGCTCATACAAATATTGATATTGACACAGAGATATTGTCGCATTCCTTCATGATATTTATTAGGAAAAGAACACGTGTTCTCGATATATTCAGAATGACTAATATTTTATCACGAAATTGGCGCGCTATCACCTTTTTAACAGGATCGTTTTTATCAGTGTAGGCATAATGGTGTTGCTGGGGAGTTTCTTTTAGTTAACCTTTCTTTGTAAACTACCGACTATCATAAAAATAGTTCGTCTTTGTTTTAACTTTCTTGCTTTCGTTGAAAGATAAGAAGCTTTTCTTGATGAAAAAGTGGTTGGCGAAACTGGCCTAATCTACACTTTTGTCTTTCGAGTTAATTAAAATCAATCAGCACTTACAAAAAAGATTAACTAGAAATACCAATTCTCGAAACTCAGAAGCCAACCTTTACTTTTTTTTCTGTTGTAAATCAGTGATTACGTTGGCGCACGATCGACGTGTCCAATATAAATTAATTGTAAGTTGTAGTACCTCCTTAAAAGCAAGTAAATAGATAGGCACCTGCATCACAACAGCAAATCGGGTTCCTTTTACGGAGTTGAATTACTGCAAGCGAAAGAAGTTACGAGAGGTGAAGATATTATGAATTCAAGATGGAGAAATTCCTCGTGTCTTCAATTGATGTAAGGTAATTGAGAGTGGTTCAGCAGAATCAATCCAGTCAACAATAGATTAACATTTTTTTTATAATTTTGTTCGCAGGCTTCAGTCTGCAGAACGACGTTGGATAATGTAACAACAACCTGTGTCAGTATTGACACAGGTTTTAAACGAGAGTGATTAAAGAAAGAATAGTTGTTTATTCTTCACAAGGTAACAAATATATAATGATATCCATGCACGCTAGGTAAAATCACGCTGCTAAATACACATTTAGTAGTGGCGGATAGTACTGAAGAAGTCATTATTAACACGTAACATCATAATTTGATTGTTGTACGAGAGAATAAAGTACGAACCCAATGAGCTGCTGAAATAATGCACAGTAATAATAAATAGTACAAATCATCAAACATAGTATATCTTTGTAAAGAACACTAGACGTTATTTAAATCCAACTAGTTTCGAACATAGCTTTGCCAATATTAATAATGAAAATGTTTTTCAGAATAAGAATAAATATTATAAAGGTTTTGATCAGAATTTACTTCCCTAAATGTGATTCGTCCCTCTGTATAAAGACAGATAATACTCTTATTGTTAAGGCGATGCACTACGTAGTAATGCAAAATCATGTGTTTTTGGTTAGAAAATTTGGTCGCCTATAAATGTTTCAGATGCTTTAATTAAATACTGCGAGTAGAATACATCCTGGCCTAAATAATTGAGTATTTTTTAGATAAGTCTTTTTATAAGCCCAGAAAAAAATAATGTATAAGGCCTATGAAAACTGCTTTAAAGTTCAAAATCTCTTCTTACGAACCCATTTTCGGTTATGGTTTTATTGTATAATGTGGCGAATTAAGTTATTTATAAAATGATCGAAAAACATTTAAATATTTGTGCCTGAACATCCACAAAATAAAATAAAAGGCACTTTTTGGCCATGTTTTTTTCTTGCATAATTCAAAACAGATGGATGGTGTTAAGCGGGAATTTAAGCCTTATCGCCATCTAAGTAAGGAGTGTGATTGATGGCGGCTTGATTCAAAATATTACACGACGTAGTGCATCGCCTTAAACAATCACCAGCAGGCTGAAACTGATCCTGTTCAAAATCGGTATTGCGAAGGAAAGATGTAAAAGTTCAAAATCAGTATTGCGAAGGAAAGATCTAAAAGTTTTGAACTCCAATAATACAATGAAATTAAACCACAAAAAAAATACCTATTAAAGATCAAGTTTATTAGAAGATCGTTGTGAACCGTTTAACGTAGTTTATGCTCCATTTCTCAGCTCGAAGGTAACACCGAAAGCAGATAATAATACTTATTATTATGAGTCAGGTGTGCTGCGTACGCACTAGGCCAATGTTTGTCTTGGATAACATACCCAGGAGGGCGATTCTCGTTCTACTTAACGACACTAAAATCGTCCTTACATTCAAATTAACGATTTTTCTCGGATTATTCGTATGAAGCGATTCCGGTTCTCTCGATGACAGATGGAATCCTTAGATTTTCTATTGCGCGCCAAAACGTATAGCCTTACGCGAAGGGTACCCCTCGACCTGTCTTTCGGCGGCCGAACGCTAGCATTCGCGGAGAATTTGCTTCATTTAAATGTGACGTTTTGACAATAAGCAATATTTGCGTAGTTTTAACAAGAGAAAACTTAATATTATCGTAAGTATTGACTGTAAACATGATTAGTGACTTGTTTGTGGCACAATGATGCTATTAAATGAATTGAATAACATAATTGCGATATTTGTAAAGTACGTAACATGTCGAAAGCCAGATAAAAGTGATTTAATATACAATAAACTACATATACCATTGAGGATTTCTACATAAATAACAATAAGTTCCACACTATTCTTAGGTTTTAAAAACAATGATGTAGAAGATGGATAATAATACAATAACTGTCTCACTTTTTCAGCATTTGCTTACCTCATTTTAAACAATTTTGTCAAGTTAATTGGGTGACAGTTAGCGGCATTAGAATCGACAGCAAACGTCACTTTAGAAGTGGTGAATCTGTAACAAAGTCATTACTATCCAGCGAGGTAAGTACCTTTTCACAAAACGTGAATCTTCGATAAATGGCTTATTTATGTCATTCATAAATGAAATAAGCAGTTATTAAAATGAATTATAATATAAAGTAATTGTTTTTTTAAGTTTTAGTTAGAAACCTTGCGTCACTTAATTATATTTCACCAATTTGTGTTTTCAATAATCTCTTAACAATTTCGTAGATGCTCTTAACCACGCTTCTTTAGGATTTTTTACTAGGTCTCTCCAAAATCGAACTTGTACGGCTATCAGAAGAACGAGAATCGCTTAATAGTTAAGAAAAGATGTTACAAGCGACGGACAGCTATCTTTCGCAAACGATAGCAGTCGTTGACGAATGCTGTCATTTAGCTTAAGGCTAAAAGAACGAGAATCGCCCTCCAGGAATCTTCCGCAGCGACAGATAAGAGAAAAAAAATCGATAAGATTGTGCAACAAGTGTCAAATACACTGGCTGTACTCTATCTGATAATTGTATATATTATTGAACGAGCGAACACCTAGTTACCTGATAAGCGTTCGTACAATTCATATTACGTAAGACATTCCTATTAATAGCGGAGATGTACATCTGCGTAAAGCCTCGCCAAGGCGAAGTTAATTAAAATTATATATATCACGTCGATGTTGCATAAAATAGAAATGATTCATAAAACTAGGATATCATATAACATGTAGTCGAATGGAAGACATGTAACCAAAGCGACTACTTGTTTATAATAAGTCTGCAGTAAGGAAAACTGGTGGGAAATTTAAAGCTGCATGCGGTTGGACCGTGTGGAGGCGAAAACTGCATCCTTCCACATAAAGAACAGGAGGGAGACAGCAGGAGACCGGTAAGGGTGGAGGTGTTTTAAAGGGGTAGTCAAAATACTTAAAGGGCCTTAGCGCCTGTGACGGTGATGATGATAACAAGAAAATAATAATAATTTAATTTCTACATTTATTTTACAGAACTGTAAGAGTACAGTTAGAAAAATGAGTAATGCTGATTTATTAAAATCTCTTCAAATTATTGGTAATCCTGTTAAAAACAAGAAAGCAAGCCGCTTCCTGAGTGTTAGTAAATTCGTAATGATATCGGAAGACGTGTTCATACACCTGCGTTTGTCTTAATAATATATCGTGACGAAATGCAAAAATGTATTTTTATGAACACGTGTTCAGACATCGTGACAAAACATTGGTATTTTACTTAAAGTTTATCAGGATACCTATCAATTCATTCATTAATGGCCTACAAACCCGTTATTAATGGGAATACGAATAATTTGAAGAGATTCATAATAAATTGGAAATATTGTGAATCAGAAAGTTCAGCTCAACAAACTGACAAGTGCAAGAGAGACTGTACCTACTTTATGTTGGAAAGTGTCCCATAGGATAAAACATGTTTGCATTCGAAAAAATGTAAGAATTTACTGTTTTGTTTAGTTAATATTTAGTTAAAATGATAATAAAGCTAAATGAGTTATGTAATGATAATCATGAGCATGTTTTCAAACAATATACATATAACAAGCCAACTCATTTCTCGCGCTTCATAAAATAATGCATCCAAATTACCAAAATTAAAATGCCAAATCTAGGTATTCACTTTGATTGATACGAAGTAATAGAAATTCAAAGAATCAAAAGGTTTTCAAAAGAAATTGTTAAGAATGGAAAGAAATCATGATTATTCAAAACACCATTGTAATAATAATAATGACAAAATGAATCAAAATAGAGACACTACCTTTTCCAACTCCATTAGCTTGGTGACATTACTTTTTATTTGGTTAAAAAAGAATACAAATATTTACGGTGATAACACAAAGTCATTAACACAACTCCATTATCTAACTTTGCAACACAAATAGAGCGCTAATGCATGTCTCATTCGGGGACGCAATCAACTTGTTATGGTTTATATAACTCTACTCTTGAAATGGGTACAGACTTGGATTAATTAAATCTTTGATTTTTTATACAAAATACATGTCATTTTAGCCAGGGTCGTAACGCTCAACGCCGAGGGATTATATATTTACACGAAACGAAATAATATGATATACGAAATATGATATAATATGTGATATACAAAACAATTCTAAGCGTGCATTCTATAGTATTATTTACTAGGATAACATGTGTTTTTTAGGAAACAAAATACGAAATCAGTAATAATGAATTACAAATAGAAAACGTTAATACTCGGAAAACAATAATGTACGGTCACTGAATTATTTATCATTCATTATCAAACTAAAGATGTAATTCATAGAAGGGGGAACAAGAAAAGCAGGATAAAGATCAGAGAAACGCGTTTTATAATACATAGAAAATAATATACTTGGATGTGAATTCTTATTTTTGAGATGCATTTATTACATTAACCTAGCTACTAGGTAGAAAATATCAGCGTCTGAAAACATATCGTTGTATCCGGTGCATGCCGTCGGATAAATTAAATGTGTAGTTCGAACTTACACATAATATAAGGACAGTGCGAGAAGTAATTACCTACATATTAACAACGATAGCTTCAAAATTGCGATTTGTTTAAATCATGGCAAAAAAACAATCACAATCTCTTTAACACAAACCACACCTGCACACATTCGATTGTATGTTAATAATTTATATAATAAAGCCGATGTAATACAATAAAGAAATCGCAGAAGGTTACTCATACGATTCAAACAAGACGTTTTTTTCGTCAGGTGCAAGTAAACCGCATAAGACGACATTCCGGTAAGCAACGATTGCTTCGTATAAGGCTCCTTCGTAAGTACCTCCTCAATCAAGTCCCATAATTCCAAGTTTCCTGTTGTGCTGTGAATTTCATTAGCGTCAGCGACCATCACAATATCCTTCAGGAATGTTATGCGGTCCTGGTAGATAAAGATGCGTGAACAATGATAAGACATTGTCAAAGGTAGCATAGATAGCAATCTACCACAGAGTAATTATACAAACCCTGATTATTTATACCATGAATTTCCACAGAACGACTAAGTACACATAGTGCAGTCCAGATGAGATTTACATACTTTGTCAAGTGTATGCTGCATGTTGATCACTAACCAATAAATAAAATTGAGAAAAGAACACTTTCCAAGGTTGGGTAGGAAAGACTTTCAATCACATTTGCATTTTCAAAATTATTAATGCTATGATTGACTCACCTTCTTTGTTGCAACTCATTTCTTTCAATATTCCTTCCCTTAGACCCGTAGAAATAATTAATTGCTTTTCCTCAATCAACACTCCAAAAATTATGGATACTATTCACCAATGTGCAGATTTGTCAGCACATATCATGGGCTTGAATTTTTTGGTGTAAGACTTAGGACGGGTTGCTTCACAGAATTTAAACAATTTTTCGAACTTCAAAGACAATTTTCAAGTTCTGTTGTTATATCATTATTGGCCAGTTCTTACACAAAACTGAAATAAAAACGAAACTAGAAAATTAACTTTGATATTTGATGAATTGTTCAAATTCTGTGAAACAACCCATGCTTAATAATTCTTGTCAATGTGGCAGAAGTCGTAAACTCCATACAAAACGTTGATCCTGTCTTGACTTGACATTAATTTTATTGTTTTTTGTGCCCTATTTTTGTATAATTGTGATTTTTTTTAAATCCTATATTTTATCACTTCACCTTGCTTTAACTTCATACAACATGTATCGTGTTGTAATTGAACACAGTCCGTTAATAAATACATAAATAAATGTAGCATAACGTCAGAGCTCATAATATTATTCAACTTTAAGTATCATGTCCGTAGATTGAGTGTTCAACCTTCTGACTCGAAGTCAAATGCTCATTTCAAGAGACGAACTAATAAATCAGAATGTACGTATGAATGCAAATAATGAAGCAGAGTATGTGATAGTAGTCTGCAGTGCAGTTTTGCGACCCATTCTTACTGTCTACCCCCACGGAGAACTGCATGATGAGTTCTTAGGCAACAGTGGTAATAAAATAATAACATCTTGCTAGAGCGAAATTCTGATGGTACAACATGGTTTCTTTGATCTATGGTACAACATATCCTGTAAGTATTGAAGTTAGATTCTTGGTCGATGTATCTAAACAATTACAAATTTAGAGACACGTGGCACGGCCAGGATGTGAATCATAAATTTAAATTAATCAACTAATTAAACACAATTGTGTTTGACGATTTGATTATTAAACATCGATTGAGTAGTTATGGAAAAACACGGTGTTTAGAATTAGGATGGGTTGTTTCAGAGAATTTGAACAATTCATCAAATTTCAAAGATGATTTTTTTGTTCTGTGAAGGTTCTATTATTGTTCTGTTATTATTTCAGTTTTGTGAAACAACTGGCCAATAGTGAAATAATAACAGGAATGAATAGAACTTTCTTAGTTAAATCTCCTTAGGATGGATTGTTTCATAGAATTCGAACAATTTATCAAATTTCAAAGTTCATTGCTGAGTTCTGTAAATGTACTATTCAAGTTCTGTTATTATATCATTATAGGCCAGTTACTTGACAGAATTGATATAATAACAGCACTTGAAAAAAACTTTCACAGAACTTGAAAATTAACTTTGAAATTTGAAGAATTCTTTAAATTCTCTGAAACAACTTATCCTAATTCTAATCACTATGAATTTCAACAACCCGTCCTTGTGATGGTTGTTTCATAGAATTTGAACAATTAATAAAATTTCAACTTCATTTGCGAGTTCTGTGTGTCCTATACAAGTTCTGTTATTATATCATTATAGGCCAGTTACTTGACAATATTTTTTTTAGTACTGTCAAGCAACTAGCCTATAATGATATAATAACAGAACTTGAATAGGACTTTCACAGAACCAGAAAATGAACGTTGAAATTTGATGAATTGTTCAAATTCTCCGAAACAACCCGTCCTTAGTGTCATATTCTTAAATGCAACAAAAAAATATATAAATATTTTTACATAAACAGTCAAATTACAAAAAACATTTTTTTAGAATAGTATTTTTGTAGAGTGCTGATTTACTTTAGACATAAGAAGAATAGAGAATCTTCAACGATTCATCAGGGTGGTAGATATTATCAGCTTGCCCCAGTAAAAGACCACGATTCAGAATACAAAAGTTGCGTGGCTAAAAATAGATTTAGCTATTTTTGAAGACTAGATCCGAATAGCCAGGTACTTCCTAACCATTATTTTTCTCAATAGTCTTCTTCTCCCAGCAATAATCACCAAAAATGAAAATGTTCACTTTTAAATATTAGCTTTCGGAAGGGGCGTACGATCCAAAACTCAGTTTTCAAATTAAGTTCGAAGATGGTGCTTTCGAGTTTCAGACGCTAAAGCTAGGAATAAGCTCTATTCGTGTTCTCTCTTCAAACTTCGTGTCATGAAAACTTCCGACAGAATTTAGAGCGAAACTCAAAGCTCATATTTCCAGATATCATATTCGTAAAATTTAGAGTGAAACTTTCATCCTCAACCGAAATCTTTAAAACCTCTTCAAGAAAAGGAGATCAAGACTCAAAGTTAAGGTTTTTTATGACCCACATATTTAAAGTATTAAATACAAAATGATTTATCTTGCCAACAATTTAAAACACATTACCAACAAATTTCGAAAAAGTGTTAACATTTATCAGATTTGCAACGAAAAGCAAATAATATAAAGTGCCCTTGTGGTGGTTTAAAATATTAACTATTGGGAGTACCTTCCGAATATTTGCAAATCCTGTTGTCGCTACTACACTAATTTTAGTTGATGCAACAAAAATGGTATGTTTTTAATAACATTGGTGTTCACTTAATGGTACTTATACATTTGCGAACCGAAACGCGAACCGAGCCACGAATTACGGAAAAGGAACGAAGCAACTGTAAGCGGTGTTTCGCGCCCTTTGCGGTTGCTTCATCCCTTTCCCATAAGTTGAAGTTCAGTCCGGCAGTTCGGCTCGCGTATGTATACGTAGCATAATAAACCAGCTTTTATATGGTAAGTTTTCTATAGGTTCAAATCGCTCGCGGGCAAAACATGTACAAACAAAACTAAAAATCGGTAGGGTACGTATGTGTGTTGAATAGGTATGTTTCCTATAATCGTTGGGGTGGTATGGCACAGTGGGCTGAAAATCGCCTTTCATAGACATAGAGACGTGAATTTTCAAGGGTATTTTTTTTGGCTAGAAATGGATTCTGCTGATCATTACTATGCTATAAAATTTCGTACGAAGCAATTGCGTGTACAAATGAAGGAGTTATAATTTTTTTAAGAAAAATTTGTATGGCACTGACATTAAAAATGAGGCTATCTCTGGAATCACAAGGTTGGCCATTCTATCCTTACACACAGATATACTACTATTTATTTGTATTTTTTGACATACTTCGTATTGTGGCGCAACTTGCGATTTTTTTTTTAAATCCTCATGTTGAAAAAAAAACTTTTTTATGTTGATGATTAATTTTAATACTTAATTAAAATTAATCATCAACATAAAAATGATCAGCAGAATCCATTTCTAGCAAAAAAAATACCCTTGAAAATTCAAGTCTCTATGTCTATGAAAGGCGATTTTCAGCCCACTGTGTGGCGGGGGAGTGAGTGCAACAGAGAAGGAGGTGGGGAGCCAGGGGTCAACAGTCGGGGGCTTCTTCGGTGCTTGACCCCAAAAGCAACTATAATTGAATATAGGTAAATAGTTGGTAGAAGAGGCATGCAGTGACTTTATTCCGATTTTCACGATTTTCCAGAACTAAAATTAACGATTGATTTTTACACACGAAACGGTTAGAACGAATAAAAACAGATTTTTTTGGGGGACCAAGTGCGAAAATGGGCAAAAAAAGTGGCCGATGAAGTCGGGTAGTGAAGCTAGTAATTTACGGTTGGTACATTAATATTTAAAAATAAATAAAAACAAGTAAAATGGTAAAACATGACTGTAGAGTTGCATAATCCGACAAGCCTCAAAGGCAAGTGCGTGCTATAGTGATAATTTTTGGATCATCAAACTGTGTGTTTGCTCAATTGTCAGTTCGAACTGTTCAAAAAAAATTCACACTTGTTATCTTTAGAGATAAAAGTTTACTAAGAAATCAGAAAGATTGTAACAGAGCCCGAAAAGAGAAATTTTACTAAGACACACGGCTCGTCGTCACAGGTGACTGCCCTTCTATGCAATAATAGCCTATCATAAAAATAGAACTGATTCAAATTTAGAACAATACCATAATGTTCGTATTTTGTGTGGTTTTCACCGTATATATTGAAAAATAATAATATCCTACCTGCGTCCATAGAGAACAAAAATGACAAATAGGGATCCGTTAGAATATTCCCCTAACAAATAGAAAAATATTTTATTTGTGATTATAACAATAACAGTTAATAATAACGTAAAAAAATGAAGGGGGAAAACTGCAGGAAATTGAAGGGATGTGGTGGTATTTTACATCCTTATGATTAAATACTTATGGGGACATATGGGGACGCATATATTTTTTATGGGGTACCTATTACTTTTTACAACACAGCAAATTTGTTAGTTTGGTGGAGGAGTGTGCTGAGTAATTATTGATAAACATTGCACCAGAAAAGTATAATTCAACGAAATATAATACCATGGTGAATGAAGTTTACATGGCAAAGTTCAAAGCTAAGATATTATTCATAATAATGTAGATGTGAATGAAGTTTACATAGCAAAGTTCAAAGCTAAGATATTATTCATAATAATGTAGATGAGAATGAAGTTTACATAGCAAAGTTCAAAGCTAAGATATTATTCATAATAATGTAGATGTGAATGAAGTTTACATAGCAAAGTCCAAAGCTAAGATATTATTCATAATAATGTAGATACAAAAAAGTTTTCATTATATTCCAATCGCTTTGATAAATACACTGCATACAAATTTGAAAAATACAGTTTAATGCAAATTAACATACGGGTGACTACTGTAATTAATTATCATAAAATATTTACCCACTTGTGAACAATTAAAAACTAACCCTTTTTATGTAGCATTGCAATAATAAAGTCATGAAACAGGCCTAGAGGGAAATTATGTTTCTCGGGACCTCCTGGGTGGAGTTAAGGCGATGCACTACGTCGTGTAATATTTTAAATTAAGCCGCTATCAATAACAACCCTTACGTAGATGGCGATAAGGTTTAAATTCCCGCTTAACACCATCCGCCTGTTTTGATTTATGCAAGAAACAAACATGGCCAAAAAGAGCCTTTTATTTTATTTTGTGGATGTTCAGGAATAAATATATTTTTTTTTTTCGATAATTTTATAAATAACTTAATTTGCCACATTATACAATAAAATCATAACCGAAAATGGATTCGTAAGTAGGAGATTTTGAACTTTAAAGCAGTTTTCATAGGCCTTATACATTATTTTTTTCTGGGCTTATAAAAAGACTTATCTAAAAAATACTCGATTATTTCAAAGGTCAAGATGTATTCTATTCGCAGTATTTAATTAAAGCATCTGAAACATTTCTAGGCGACCAAATTTTCAAACTAAAAACACATGATTTTGCATTAATACGTATGGCATCGCCTTAATGTGAAAAAAGTAAGTTCGACTTGCGACATATACATAATTCATTTCATTGCAAATATTTTATCTAAAAAATGATTGCGTTCTTAATAATAACGATAAAACGTAAGTGGATAAGTAAATTTGGTGTTTCAATTAAATCATCACTTAAAAAAGCAAAAAAAAAGTCCAAACCATATATATAATGTAGGTACCCATATTGTGTCCATTTTACAAACACATTAGTTTGCCGTACCTACATACAGTGCAATGTTACTATCGAATCTCCGGTAGACTATTCAACCAAGCGCTAGGTCCCTATGCCCTATCGGAAGATAGCCCCTCAGTACTGATTAAGTTAATTTAATTAAACCGTAGAATTTAATTGAAGCACTTCTCCTCTAAATCAAGCTCATGTGCCTCCGCACGGGATAATGGATCGAGTCACGAAAAGCCCATCGCGTGACATAGCTAAAGCCAGACAGAAAAATTGCCGAATTAAGCGAAAATTCGCCGAAATTCAGATAAATGAAACACACGTTGTTAGAATGACGGGATCTTAGATTCAAGAACTGAGAGGACGCTTTACAGAAATGGATGTTATTATCCAACTAAAAAAAATACTGCAAAAAAACCAAAATCCTGATTTTTCAATTGTCTAAAATAACTCGAAGAATTATTGAAGATTCTTATAGTAAAATTCTTAGAGTAGAAAACATGATCGTCTAAATATTCTAACCGATATTATATAAATATCTTACAAAAGTCTAGAAAAAACTGGTCTTTAAAAACGCCTTGAACTCATTGAGCTACAAATAGAGGCGCTACTGCATACTAATTTCTCGTCGAAACTATTATTGTAACGCGATAAAGTGGTGCACGTAGATCGGAATCGGTAGTTTTAGTGTTGGGAGAGTTGGAGGTCAGTTGGATGTTAAAAAGCGAAACCTACTTTTTCGCTTAATGTCTCATCTAAATATAATAAATCAATGCTTTAACTGTTGAATTATCTAATTACTACTCGCTTAAAAATCTGAGAGCAAAATATTTTAACTTTGGCTCCTAAAATGTTTTTTTATACGTTTTTCTGGTATCTGATTCGAGACAGGCGGTCGACGTTCAACCTTATCTTTACCGATTTATAGAGTGCGTGGCCACTACCTAATTTCAAGGTCATAACAAAAAATATCCGTTGTCCGCAGGAATCTGTAAAGGAGGGGGAGTGACGAGATAAGTGGAAAAATGTTAATCCCTTAATTTTGTTGTTGTTGCACAGTATTCAATGTAACATAACTGACATATTTTATCATCCACAATGTCTGGATTGGCGTTTGTTTGAAAGAAACCGAAAGTGGAGCGAGGCACCGTCCAATTAGAGTCGTCCAATTCGAGTTAATTGGTGATTCCGCACATGCATGCGGTAACATTACTACTACACACTAAGCTGCTTACCCGATGTTAGCAAACGTTCGCAAATGTTCGCAACTTCTCGCTGCTTGGCTAAATGCAGGTTTTATTACCGCCACTAGGAATTATTACAAGAGGATGTTTAAACGTACATAATGTGTGAAATTTTATTGCTGGTTTTACATGCGAAACGGCTAAAGTAAAGAGTGTTTCAGAAAAAGCAAGCGATATTACACGCTCGGTAGTTTTACAACGAAGCACACAAAAAAAAACAAACGTACAAGAGGCATTGTGCAGGTGAATTGCTAAAATAATGTGTTAACACCAATAATATAAATGAAATTATTATATTAGCGCAGTTTAGTCACATTTCATTTCAAGTGCCATATATTGTAAATACGTATTCATGCGTGCATTTTTTACTCAAAAAATACTCCCACAGTGCGGTTATAAATTCTACTTTTTCGTATGTTTGGTAAATAAGAGTTTGTGGGGGTCAAAGTTGGATTTTAACTATCTCTCAGCCAAGTGGGGGAGTAGGTAGTACCCAAAATTACTATCCTCCTTATATTAGCTTAAATACTTGACATATCATTTTAGTATTTTACGTATTTCTGCGTAAATACATAAGTTGCCATTAATAATTGACTGAATAATAGGGATTTCTATAGTTTAAAAGCCCATAAGACAGAAAAACACACGGGGTCGTCGGAAGACCCACTTGGTTACAGACGTTTTGTTTGGCATCTTGGGCCTGTCTGTTGATCCAGTCGGGAGTCACTTGGTTCAACACAGATGTGCCTCTGGGAAACTGATGATAAGGACATTGACAAATAAATAACCTAACTTTAAATTACATAACAAATAACCTAAATTTCAGCCAAGTTATCTATTGATATTTAGTCAAGCGACGCAACATTCATTAAGTTGATTAGATAATAGTATGTAGCAACACGGGTAGTTTAAATATGGATATAACAGGAGTTTAAGTTGATTAGATAATAGTATGTAGCAACACGGGTAGTTTAAATACGGATATAACAGGAGTTTAAGTTGATTAGATAATAGTATGTAGCAACACGGGTAGTTTAAATATGGATATAACAGGAGTTTAAGTTGATTAGATAATAGTATGTAGCAACACGGGTAGTTTAAATATGGATATAACAGGAGTTTAATTTTTTTATAAAATGATAGCAAAATAATAGAAACATGTAATTTTAAAAAGCACGTATCACTGGAAACAATTTTTGGCATATTATGGTAAGTTTGCAAAAATGTCTCGAGCGATCGCTTGCTATAATGTGCCAAACTTACAGAACCAAAAAATATGTAATAAACGCTGAGATCTAGATGGAGTCATTGGGTTTAAACCGCAGTGAGCAGTTCTTACATGTTTCCATATTAACATTTTGAGGAATGATATTATTAATTAAATCGAACGCCCGTCGAACGAGTATTTAAAAGGATCTTTTAAGATGAGTTAAAAGGCGGTATGTCAAGGATAAAATATCGAATAAATCAAGTCACGATTCGTAAGTAGAATGTTCCAAAATAAAGCTTTCCTTCCACACCCCGAGGTGACCTACTATTTTTTTTCCAAAAAGGCCAGACTAGGCAACACAACGATATAATTTGCAATAGGTAATGCATCTCCGAGGTGCCGTAGAATAAAAAGAAGAAAAAGAACAGGTTTTACAGGCGATTACCGATCGCCCGAAGTAAGGTCAATTATTCCTCGCTTCTAGTGAAATTGAAACATTTTAAAATATTGAAATTCTTTATTTATGTCAATACCGCACAAGACGTCCAAAAGCTTCCGGCTGCCCAGTCAGAAGGACAATTGCATACCCAATTGAGGTATGATGTGAGGCTGAAGGGAGTGGAAATGATGAAGGCGAAGGTTGGAAAGTACCTGGATATTCAGATCTGGTCGTCAAATACCGCAAAAGTCATTTCAAGGAAACTTTCGATGCTGAATGGCGGCCTTTCGTTAGAGCTATTTTTTTTTTGTGAAAACATTTCTTTTTTTCAAATGATACATAATTAATTACAATAAAGTCGCATTAAACTGCGAGATTGCAGTTGTCAACGTGTTCTCAATTGGGCACTAAGACGAGTAACCGACCAAACTCTCACCGCGATCCTAAATGTCCAATACCTAATGATTTTTAGTTGAAAAAAGTACATAAAAAACGTCACAGGAGACCAATTCATATTTTTTTACTCCAAGTAATGTCATGAATCACTGGCTAAAGTCAAGTACGTCCCTTAACATCCCGTATAGTACATTATTATTTTAATCATATACATAAGACAGATACATATTTACAGAAAAAAAAATAGTTAAATAAAAATATTAGTATAAAATTTAATGACAACTTTTTCAGTATGCATATGCCAACGGGACTCGAACCCGTGTCCCTTCGATATTATATATTATGTTATCCTTTGTGCTATGCATAAAAAAAAATCTTGTCTTAAAAACATTAATTTACCAAAAAAATAATAATTAATATTTGACAAGTTCAAGTATTTCACCTAATAATGTAGACAATTTGTCTCAACGCCATCTAGTGAGAGAGTTAGCACTTACAATGCCTTTCTCATATAAAATAAAGTTGGTTGTTTTCAGGTGAAAAAATGTAACAAGCAGTAATTGTTGAATGAAACACTAGCATATATTGAATAATTTCGCGGGTAAGAGATAAGCCTCCATAGCTCAGTGGTCAGAGCTTTCGACCGGAAATCGAAGGGACACGGGCTCGAGTCCCGTTGGCGTCATGTATCTTTTATCAGGAGATTTTTCAATGTGGATGAGTGTTTCAGGCGAACAATTATTGCTTATAAAAATAATAGTTGACATTTCTTTTTTATGAAGTTGGGTAACATGTTGTAAGCTTTGGGACGTTGTATTATTCTAAGGTTCTTCGACCTTATTTCTTGAGGTAATTTAAAAAAAAAACGGCGCTATACAAATCATCCAAATATTATCATAATTTATGTAGATATCTAGGAATTACAAGTGCATCGTTTGTAGATAGTCTTGTATTACGAGCATATATCACTATTGTGTTATATTATTCATAATGAAACGTGTGCTAAGATGTGCGAGATGTGTGTCATATATTATAGTGAGAGTACCATTCCCAGCATAGTTATCGGGAGCTTTCTTGAGCAGATATTTAATTTTATTGGCCTATTTGGGGCCTAAGCCCCTCTAAAGGTCTTCTGCAAAATAGCGAAATCGTTTTTCTAAATCTGTATAGATCATAGTTTTTTGGATTAACTGCTACTGTTCAGTGTTCAGAATCGGCGTTCGTTGTGCTGATTTTTTTAAACTCTTAATGCTTTTTCAGTGGAATAGGTTAGGTGCCTTATTTAGAATGCTGTAACCTAATCGATTATAAAATCACATGGAGACCAAATAAATTCGCTTCGGCACCATGTAATTACGCGCGACGGCCGACCTTGGCTCAATTCGCACACCAGTGGGCAATATGTAATAATATTATTTGTATAATGTATTGCACTTCGGTGGGCATCCATTCAAACGGCGATAACTCGTGTTGGGTAAATTGCCCTGGAAACTCATGGATTGAGTCAGTATTTAAAATAGACTATTCTTAAGACCGCTTAAGCTGAATTAAGTTAATTACTGAGAAAAATAATGGAAAACTATGCAGACAATGTTGTGGGTCGTCAATGTATACGAGATATTTTTTGAGACATAATTTTCTAATATTTTCAAAAATTAGGTTTGACCATTATTTAGAATATTTAGATAAAGACCTCATTTTCGACTGAGTGTAAGCTAAGGCCTGTTTTGATTAGACCGTTTGACATTTTATCTGTCTGCAAATTTGTTTGTGTTAAAGATCGGTTCATGATCGTAACCTTGTTGGATACTACCATTTTATCCCGCCAGAGTTCGCATGAGCGTGGAAACGAGCTGTCAACTTGGAATCTGATAGTATTATTACGCTAGCGTCTTAATCAATATTATGGTAACTACCTGCCTGAAGAAAGTTTGACAAAAGAATTGTTATTGATATTAATACAAATTGCATAATTCCTTAGATGAAATTAAAAGAAAGTGTTACATTAAATATTTATAGTTCATGAAATTAAGTAGATAGGTATTCAAGCACCTACTTACAAATCTTATGATTATGGAGGAAATTTTGGTTTTTGATTTATTAAATAAGAGAAAATTAGAAATATATTTTTGGACGCGTTCTACTGTTCACATAACTACCAGTAAATATATTTTAATGTACCAAAAAAACAAAAACTAATTAGGTAGGTACCCTACTATGTGCTGGTTGTGGAGAATATTAAATATTTAAAAAAAATTAAGCTTATTCCAAAAATAATCATCGAAAATAGTTTCGATAAACACGAAAATCTGCACATATTTCATGACGGCAGAGCTCACCGTTAAAGAGTTTTCTGTCGAGAATCGTCAAGAAAATGATAAGTAATTCGGATTCAGTGGCAATGAATACCCAACGACGTACGAGTACGTGGATAATGGCGATATTATACATAAAAGTGTATTTTTCCTGACCCCTTTTATTTTGGGCCGGTCCCGCCCAACGTATTATTAGACGGCGTAGGTCAACGAACGACTCCACTAACTGGGCCGCAAAAAGTACCTACACACGGCAAAATTTTTAAAAAGCCATTCGAATAAACATCATTAAAAAGTACCTACATAAAAAATATATACGAATAAACATTATGAAAAGTATATAACGCAGCGAGAGTTGACTGCGATTAGCATGGAATGTATTTGTGCATTGGTATATGCTTCCATCGGTGAGGAACGGCTTTTTGTCTTGTTAGCGGAAGAGGGACAGTAAGTCAAATTACTATACGATGCTCATAAAATAATTTGTTAGGAAGCTTAGAGCTTTTTCTACTCATATCAGTTTCGGTTAGATCGGGTGTACGATATCGGGATTGAAATAATCTCAGTTTAATAATATACATATAAGTTCCCATCGCTATTAAAAGATTTATCTGTGTTAGTTTTTCTGCTACAGTTTGTTTATTTTACTTCTCATCTCATTTATTCATTTGACTACGTATACTACTAATAAATATAGGATATTGACAATGGCTGATCCTCATAATACATGTACATGTTTATCAATATAGAAATGATTTCCATTAACCTAATGAATTAAAAATATAAATTAATTTCCCTGTATATGCGCGATGTCCTTTGTCTCGTTCAAGCCTACTTATTGTGACTAGCGGAAAAGGGACAGCAAATGTATATGTTCACGGTTTTAGAATATTCTAAGAGCGCATAACTTGTCATTATTTATTGTGCATTAGAATTCAGTACCGAAGATTATCACATTCAGAAAAACTATTTTAATAACAATGAAATAAAAAACAATATGTATTCGGCATACCAAAATACATTGAACTTAAACCTCCTAGATCACAACACGCTTTGGCTTTGAACTCTGAATTGTGAAATAACCATTAATTGTTTATATGTTTTATTAAAGTTAACGGAAACACGCTATACGCAAGATATGCATCTGTGTGAGTACCTACTGTGATGAATTCAACTATGGTTGATATAAACATATCTACATACGGCTAAATTTCTATAAAACATCATCAAATTGTTGCTGTTTTAAAGCAAGTCACATCTGGAATTCAAAATTACAACAAGATATATCCTATTCATCTTTTACAAAGACTGTAAAAGATGAATATTATAATATTATTATAATTATAATATATATTATTATAATTTACCGTGCATATTATATATTATTATAGTACAGCTAACGAGATCTTTGTAGGCGGCCAGAAGATGAACCAAAGACGCCATGTTTTTTGTTATTCGGCTGTCAAAATAGTTTCAATTGGGTTCTTCACCAAACTTAATTGTTTTATGTATTTATACATATTATGCGCCCATAACGCCGTCTACAAACATGTGATAAATAATATAGATAAATTAGTCATTAATTAAAAAATAATTTGTAGTTTTAATACTACTTTTTCATTACTTAATGTTTCATAACTATACATATACATATTTATGAAATAAAGCGGTACACATAACCTGTGAAAAGTGATGCATAAAACGTTATTATTTTTAGACATTCATAGCCCGCAGACTGCGACTTCGCCCCTGGGCAATACTCGAATTGCCCAAAACCACCTCAAGCCAGGCCAGGACATTGAATCAAATCGGCCTCTTATTTCTACAAGATTCTCTAACTGTAATTATTTATCAAAACATTTTTAAATATTTCAATTGCATTTCCATAATAAATCCAGAATGGCTTGTACGCTAAATATACCGAAATATAGACCAACTCGATTCAGATTCGGCTTGAGGTGGTTTTGGTGTGCCCCTTGCCGCGAATCCTGCGCTTTCTGCTGTGTTTTGCGACTGAAGAGGTCAATTATGTTTTCCGAATTCAGAGGGTATTACGGTATTTTAATAAACTCTGGATACTTACAGTTAAAAATGTGTGGAAGGTTTATAGTGTATTTTTCAGATTCTGATAATCGAACTTAAGTTCTGTGATTCTAATATTATTGATATTAAAAATGATCTCAAACCGCACAGTCCTAAACGGTTCGAACTAGGACGTCATTATGATGTAGATAATGACGCGAGGACTAAGAAATACAATTTACTATACATATATTCACTCTAATTTTTTTGTATGTACAATGTTTAAATAGTCACTTTAATAAAAAAATTAAAAAAGATGAATCTACTTGGTAAGATCAAAATTGGTAAGATCAAAATTGCTAGATTTTAAATCGTTATAGAAAATGTATTCGTGAACATAAAAATAAATTCTGCGAAAATACCCTATTCTACCCCTGATAACTAACTACTTCATTTTTTTATTTATTTTAATATAGATCATATGGGTTACATTAATACATACATATTTTGCAAAATATAATATTTAGGTTCATAATTGGTCATGTATACCTTATCAGAAAAGAGGAGCTCTTGTGCCTGATAAGGGAGCCACGATTCTTACTTAGATTCTATGTTATGTGTAAACTATATACATATATATTTTTTTTTACTATAAGTTTTTTTGGAAAAAAGTTTGATTTTATTTATTTGTTCTTGTTGGTTCGTAATACAGCGCAATTCGGAAGGGAGATTATTGTAGTTTTTTATGGCTTGGTAAACATAATGGTTTTGCATTTGAGTTGTTTTAAAGATTGGCGTAATAAATTGATTTCCATTTCTCATCAGTTTGTAACATTCTTGATATTCTGTGTTATTTTTTTCTTTACACATTTTTATAATGGAAGTTTGCTTAAATATATCATCAATATTTGGTACTGGAAACAATTTAAAAAGCAATTTTGTTGGGAAAATAGAGTTTTTTTTAAAGTATTACCTTTATAATGATTTTTTGCGAGACTTTTACCGAGTTTAAAAGATATTTTTTAAGAAATTAGAGCGATTTGAATCAGTGTCCTGGCCTGACTTGAGGTGGTTTTGACCGCGTATCCTGCGTGCGCTGCTGTGTGTTTTGCGAACGGAAGAGGTCAATTATGAATTCAGAGAGGGTCCCCCGAGGGGACAGGGGCCCCTCCCGACCCCTGAATGGTGTCTGTCCCATTAGCGGAGGTCATGAATATTCCTTCAGAGCCTCCTATGCTCCTTTCATTTCCTGACTGCAGGAGGAACCGAGCAATGGAACACCGCGATTGTTCAATGAAAAACACTGAAATCATCGCCTCAAGGTGTTAAAGAGTACTAAGGGAAAATCTTTAACGTTTGAATGTGTCCCTTTCCACGGAACAATCTTCACTATAAAGAAGAGATCTGCTTGTCAGAGGCAGGAAAACAAACCAATAGAAGTGTTTTTGAGGGTTTTGTATGATGTGCCCGAAGGAAGTTCAATTTTCTCTTACTTCGAATGAAATTAATCAAACATTTTATTGGCGTAATTCTTCTTGAACAGATAATCAACCTCATTGGTCTGACGTGTGATCGATAATATATGTCTCAACTATAAATGAAAACTATGATTGTCCGAAACAAGAAAAACTCTCGAACGGTGAGCTCTGACGTCATTAAGTTTCACAACTCCTCTGCCTTAAATTTCCAGGTCAACCGCACAAATTTTCAGTTCGCAACGTCATTTCCATCATGAGCCTACGAAACTGTGAAATAGCAAGGAAATTGTAAAAAAGAATCTTTTAAGACAAAATTAAGTTTGTTTTATATTTTGTGAAAATTATTTTATCTTTCTTATTTATTGTGTTGCTAAGTTCACTTTAAAAAAAGATAATATTAATTATTATTACTATCATAAAAAGCGAAATAATTATAGTGGATTGTACAAACCTATACTTACTGATAAGCATATAAAATTAAAGTACACTGACAAGCTATCTAGAAATTCATTATCATCTGTTGATAACATTAATGCAATACAATATTTTTTACATTTAAAACAATTTTATCAATCAAGAAGATAAATAATTAGGTACCTTTTTATCATATTTAGTGTAACAGACAACTCTTAAAAGATTTATTATATTTTGGTCATTTTATAAATTTATTCAATTATATTTTCAAAGAAGTTGTCTGTTAGTACAGATACGAAGTCATCGAAGATATCTCTTATCTACCGTAGACTTCTCCCTCTTTCCCATAAACAATAGATGTAACAGAAAGAGAAGTTACAGCAGTACTATATGGCAACACAATAAAGAACTGTTAGAGGAGAAAATGAAAAGGCTAATCAGGTCAGAAATTCATACCCATAAGTAAATAATAAAGTTGAAAGGATTATATCAGGGCCAGAGCCATATTAACTTTTAGCACTGTTATTCAAATTTGGATCCTCTGTACCTATAATTTTGCATTCCCAACGAGTAGTTCGAAATTTAAACATTTTCACCGCTTGTGACATCTGTAAATACCAATTTCAAATAATTTCATAAGGCCTTCTTTAGTCATAGTAACATAGCTAAGTACTACTTTTAAGTTTTTAACTAGAGTTTTAACATAATTTATAGCTTGTAAACCACCCTTTTAGGTTAAAGTTAACCTAAAAGCATTACAAAAATAAGCTAAAATATTATTAGTCTCCTGGAATGAAATAAATATAATTGTGAAAAATTGTTGAATTATAAAATTTATGACTGAAATCAGTATAAATGAATAAATACTTAATGAATCAATATTATCCTGAGACATACTACTTAATTTATCAGAAATACTAATCAACAATATTGGCAGAGCTTTTAAGTCCCTTATATCATAATTATTTTAAAAGATTACAATTTTGGTGATTTTCTCAACTACCATACTAGGTTCATGCCTGTATTATGATAGTCGAACATGACTTGTGTAAGAATAATAAAATAATATTTTGTAGAACAAATAATAAAACATAAGGGAAAAGGACATGTTGTGGTAAAACTAAAATTTTTAAAATATATTATTATAGAAACCATATTACAAATAAAAATAAAGATTAAACTGATTGACAAAAAGATATTTTAAAGAAAATAGAAATAAAAATATTAAAATACATGCAAAATTATACCAATTATTTATATCATTATCAATCATGTATAACAGTAGTATGGTATTTTGAAGATTTTCAGGAAAGTATTAGAACGGAGCCTGATTCATCAATGGTATCGGTATCCCACCTTGTACGGAAGAAGCTCAGGACATAGGGAGCCACGTTGTGGAACCAGGAGACTTCGCCAAACTCCAACTGACAACCCTGCAGAACTTTATTACAGTGAATGGGCTACTGCCAAAGAAATAACGTGAAACATGAGAGATAAGACAATGGGTCTACGTGCTTACGGAAGCTATGCAGACTGTTTATGAATCCATAATAATTATCCTGAATGGAATACATGATTAGGAAGGAAATGTTACTTTTAAAGCAATAAGAAATTAAACTAATTCTCACAATCTAGAAGAGAGATACAGCATACCTTGATTACATCTTCTTACATTAAAAATATTGTCTCTTTCGATGAATTATGAAAGGAATTGGACAGGAAGACATGCTCTTTCTGATCAATATAAAATAAGCCCCAACATATAGACTGTAAGAAAGCGTCAGATAATATTGACTTATTAATTACTATCACAAGACATTGTAAATGAGTAGACCCTCATGGCCTATGCTTCTTTTATGATTTTCAGTTTTTACTGTATTAATATGTTGAATGCTTCTAGAGAATGCAGGAAAAATTAAAAGCATTTATCTCTTTTTTTTAACTCATTGAAGGCTCCAAAAGCTTAACTCGTGAAACAGATAAGTTTACAGACCTAATAATAAGTAAAGAATGATGTCAGCAATTTTTATATTGGCTTTTATCATATAAGAAGCTATGTGGCAAGATTTTGATTTGATGGGCCTTTAGATATGATTTCCAGATAGAAATCACTGATCAGTTACCAAATATTACAGCTTGTTCATAATTATGTATGAAAAACAATATTCGGCACACTGAAATAGTATATGACATAACTTACACTAAGAAATTATACGATAAAACATGTTATCATTGAGGCCTGTTTGAAATTCAATAATAAAAGTCGATATGAACTTATGAACACTTCTATGAACAGCGAGTATGACTAAAATCGTCCAAGGTACAATGTACAACGCCCATTTTTTAAATGATTCACAAAGATCTAAATAAAAAATATGTCTAATTCGAAATGAACCACATTTTTATTCTGTTTGCTCATGTTTTGGCAGATGGTAAAAATGGAAAGGATTATGCATGTATAGCAAGTGACATTCAAATTTCGGTCGCCTGACGCCTTCGGAAATCTTTGAAAGGAAGCATTTGAAGTCTTTTTGACATCTTTGGGCATGCATTTCTAAAAGATGTGCTTAGCTTAAGTCATAAATGAGTGTTCATAATTTAGGTTTAGTCTGGAAATTAAGTTAAAAATTATTATTAGTCTACCTATTCAAGTACAAAACGATAAATGACATCACTGACACTCGTGAGAAAAATAGTCGCCAGTTTGACATTTACAAAATCAAAATCAAAATATATTTGTTATTTTGACATGAAGAAATCACCACTTTTAAAAAAATCATAGAATAACAGCGAAACCCACGTAATACAACTTTGATCAATGGGAATATGTCATAATAATACGCGAAAACTATATTTGCCGCTAGGTAGTAAAACGGCCACCATATTCAATGGTAGACTATGGATATTTTAGCCGCTAATAAGCAATAGAGATGTATTAAGATAAACTTACCGCTTGGTCGAAGTGAAGATATTCCAATTTCCGGCAACAACCACACAAACTTATTCACATTTAACTAGTCACACACTTCGAAAAAACTCCCCGTCGTCGAAACAGTCCCGTATCCACTCGTTTCAAGTCACCAAAACCAATACAACTCAGCTAACTCGGCTTGTCATGCGCACTGTTTAGAAAATAGTCCGCAGATTATTATTTAATCACAAATATCAAGCATTTCACTAATATTTTCCCAGTTCAAAAGTCTTATTTTTACCATTTATCGATGATATTCTAGTTTGTCAGTTGTATTAGGTAATTTCACGTATGTACTCTTGCGCCTACGCGGAGTAGTAAACTAAAATGGCGGGATGATGTCATCGGCCGTTTATAAAAAAAGATGATAGGGGGTGGGCGTTGTCGCTTCCCTTGAACCATCCTCAAAATTATTCAATCGTTGATTATTATTTGTTATATAGCTTTTGGAAACAACGAATCATTTGATTTTTGCGTATCGAAATTATAACGCTGTAGTAATAAATAAATAATTAATAATATTTTAGCGGGCACATAACGGTTTTGTACAAAAATATAATTGGAAATCCTTGTGCTCAGCTACCGCCATCTATGATCACAAATGTTACCATAAAATTTTATTTCAAAATGCTTACCTATCTGATAATAATTTTAGTATTGGTCAAAAGAGGACAGCGAAATACTGTAAAAAGAATAATAACTCCACTGAAGGAAATAATTTCCATCAGCGCCCGTTCTGTAGGGTGTAGGTTCATTTATGGCCCGTTCCCACTTCCGTTTTCAAATCGGAGGCGGGTCCCATTTTAAAATCGAATATCATAGGTGAAAGATTTTCTGTAGGAACTTTCCAAGTGTTAATTGGTGAGTTGAAAAGTGATGAACTTAAGTTCTTATTATTTTAGAATGTCCATCACTTCCTTGAACCATCTACTCGAAAGAGTTAACTTATCAAAGTACAAAATATAATTTTGAAACATGTTGATAATTTTGATATAAAAAAGTTGGGTACACCAAGTGTTTTGTGTTTATTTAATTAAAAATAAAATATTGTAGTATGTTGACTACTGGGTCTTCCAGTGGCGGTCCGTGAGTTTTCAGCGAGCTAGATTGCTAAGGTAAAAAATACGACATTATTGATGTTGTTGTAGCTGAAAGTATTGTTTTTTTTTCAACCAAAATGTGTGTAGGTATAAAAAATCTTAGTATGAAAAAATTTAATTTTGAAAAAAATATCGTTTTCAGCAACAACATCAATAATGTCGTATTTTTCATCCCTCTAGCTCACTGTAAACTCACGGACCGCCACTGGGGTCTTTTAACCCTACAATTAGTTAAAAGCCTTTAGTTAATTTAATCAAAATTTAAATCTGTACTATTTTGACTGGTGTTATTAGATAGTTGAGACAAAACAGAAGGATTGATTGGTTGGTTTGTTTACGTGCATAATATGCAGATCCCACAGGCGGCTCGTTCGGTTGATAGTTCATTTGATATTGACACTCAGAAAGTGTAGCAGACGGTTGTTCAACGGTTGGGTTTTGTGTTAAATATCTGTGATTTCTTGATTGCGTATTCCATACATAATTTGGTGAGTAGAACTTATCTTCGATTTTCGTTTTAATTTTTTGAATTAATGATAACACCATCATCACCATCGAATGATGTTACGGCCGGTAGAACCCCTTTAAAAAAAGATAGCACTGGGTATTCTTCTTTCACACCTAGCCTGTTGTCCAAAAACTGAGACATTTTTTAATCTACATTCATTTTCTTCTTTTTAGAAGAACTTGGTAGAGAGTCTTGCTTTCTCGGTGCAGACTCATCAGAACTTCCTTCGAGATTCACATTATATGGGTAGTAACCCGAATCAGTAGTGATGTGAAGCTTTGAAACAGATTCATGGGTAGTTTTAGGATTAATAATGTTTTGCAAAAAGTTCATTTGTTCCTTATAATAAGGCCTTTTGAACTTTGCCGCTGCTCCAGATTTAACATTTTTTTCGTCTCTGTGTGCTCTCATCCATCCATCTCGTAAATTATTCCACTTAGCGGAAAGTAATTTACCTGCAAAAAATAAAAATAGTTTTAACTTGAGTTACACCTAATATACGGCTGTGTACATTTTTTATTATTTTTATTTTACAGATATTTGGCATCGGGATGTTCCTACAAAGAACTACAGAGTTGGTGTGTCAACCATTAGCAAAATTATGAATGAAATGAGTAGCATTATCTGGGACACGATAGGCAAAGAGTTCATAATGTTGCCTGATACTGAAAGTAAATGGGAGGATATTGCAAAAGGTTTTGAAATGAAAACAAATTTTCCTCATTGTCTCGGAGCGGTTGATGGGAAGCACATAAGAGTTGTAAAACCAAAAAATATTGGCTATATGTATTATAACTACAAACATTATTTTTCCTTAATTTTATTTGCCGTAGTTGATTCGGAATACCGATTTACCTATGTGAGCATTGGTTCATATGGGAAAGAGTGTGATTCCTCGATATTTAAGGAGACTACTTTGTGGCAGAAATTGGATGACGATAGTGAATATACCAAAGCCTAGACCTCTTCATGATATATGTAAAAAGATTTGCCCTTCGTACTTATTGGCGATGAAGCTTTCCCGTTGTCAAAAAATTTAATGCGACCTTTCGGAGGCACCCATTTGGATGACAAGAAGAAGATTTTTAATTATCGTTTAAGTCGAGCCAGGAGGTATGTTGAATGTGCTTTTGGTATTTTAGCCAATAAATGGAGATGTCAACCCAGAAACAGCTATCAAAATAATAAAAGCTTGTATATTAAAGCTTAATAATTTTGAAGATATCCAGTCTGCAACTTCAGTGGAGCATCCGATGCGTGCACATTACTCGTGGTGGTCCTACTGCAAATAATATACGATGAGAATTCGCCGACTATTTCGTTTCTCCAATAGGATCTGTATCTTGGCAAGTAGCATAAAATAAAAACCAAAGATCTGTATCTTGGCAAGACGCACAAAATAAAAACCAAAAAAATAACAATTTTTAATAAAAGTCGGTAGGTACTTACCAAAATCTTTTCTTTGTTTTTCTTCTAATTTCTCAAAATCAGGCATGAAAAAACAGCAAACTTCTCGCCAAGCCGATAATTTTAATGAATTATTTTTATACCCTTCTGTTGTTTTATCCCACAGCACAACTCTTTCTTCGACAAGTGGAATTAAATTTTCATGATTTATTTCCTTGTCCATTATTATAGTTTTAATTTATTTACTTAACAAAATAACCAATAACCACGCAGCGTGCCTGCTTCCTTGCGACTGGGAACGGGCGGGAAGGGGTAGGGGTATGGTCGGGGTATGCCGGAACGACTAGGCGACAAATGTGAAGTTCCATACAAAACTATGAGCGAGCGAGTTCCGACACGATTTGAAAACGGATGCGCTGCGCTGGCGATCCATCCGACAAAGAATGCCGGATCCGTTTTTAAATTGTGTCGGACAGATGTGAACAGCTCCATACATCCACTACAGCCGCTAGGGCATCCGATTTTAAAATGGGACCCGCCTCCGATTTTAAAACGGAAGTGGGAAAGGGCCTTTTTGAGGAAGGAAGAAGTAAATAAATAAAGAAGTTTAAAGTAAAAAAGTAAAAAAGTAAGAAAACCAATTTCGTAGAATAGAAGAAATGCATAGATCGATAAATCATTCCACAGTTGAGCTATCGAATAACCAGTCGTAAAAGCAATCCGTTCTCAAGTGACAATATTTTGAAAGCATCCTAGGGGTGTTTTAGACATTAAAAAATATCCATTTATTCAACAATAAAAATGCGTACAAATCAATGTTTATATGAATTTATATTTCCCAGATTAAAAATGTTTTGATTACATATTGTGTTATAAACGAAGAAAAAAATTATAATAGTACTTATGTGTATTGGATTTAGAAGGTTATGAAATATTACAAATGGCTTAACATTAAGCAGTGTTTGCTTTCTTGTCGTGACAGGAATAGTGGACAATTTCCCCATTGGGATATCTGACAAAGGCGCTCTGGTTTCCAAAACGCTTCTTACAGACAGGGCACACATTGTAATCTGCGATGGTAACGCTCTGAGCTTCGTGGATCATTTTTAACTCCTGCACCTGAAAACACAAATCACATACAAACATTTATGTCTTTTTCGTGTGAACACCGTACAAGAGTTTACAACTGTCCAGATCCAGTAATACATTGGCATGCCCAAAAAATATGTTGTGAGGTTGAAGCAAGTGGGAAGGGAAAGGAGATGGGAAAGAGGAAGGTTGGGAAATACCTGTCAGATCAGGTCACTAAATATTTAAGCCATTTCAAGCAACTTTTAGATTCTGAATGATAGTCTTTCACCAACGATACTGAAAGTATCTACCACTCTACTGACTGTAAGAGAATTGTTTGATTTGAAAATGATTTTTAGTATTTCTGACACAATAAATTATATTTCACAAAGTATTGAAATTGCAAACAAAAATATATATTTATCAGAAAAAATATACAATTTGTGATTGGTTACGAACATGAGCAAGTTTTTAATGTAAAAATTAATAATATCGTCGGTGTAAGTTCAATACCATGGATAAACAATTTGTCAAAATGTTCAGGAGGAACAAAACACAAATGCAGTTTATTTTGTGTTTCTGTTTTGCATTAGAAAGTATTTTTTACTCTTGTTTGCGTCTATGCAAAATTATTTGTGGCACGTATTTGGTATTGCCACAGGACTATGTATTGTATCTGCTGTATTGGATCTAGAGATATTTATGCGATCTTGCTTGCTTCTTAAGCGGGGATAGTCGGATTTGCTCAACGATGGAACTTTTGATAGAACGGCGGGCCTGAACTCTCCCACGGTAAAACAATGAGAATACAAATCAGATTTGTTTTCATAATAAAACTATCAGTGCCAAGACTCTAATGATACCACTTTACTGAGGCCAACTTAACTAGTTCCGAGTTGGTAGGTTGGCCAAACTTGTAGTGGTGTACCACCACCCTCTAACTTCCAACTCCCGCGCCACGTCTCATCAGTGCGTTCAATTATACAGATGACAAAATTATTATTGTAAGTTGCAAAATTTATAAACAAAAACACCAATGTATGTATAAAAAAACTAACTTTATTATTTACTCCCTTTTTTTAAATATTACCTTAAGTTTTTATGTTCTGTTCCACTATGAACAGAATATAAAAAATGAAGGTAATATTAAAAAATGTTAATAAACCAAAAACTCCCAAACGCAAAGTCTGTGCGAGGGTATTATAATAATTGATAATCGTGTAATGAAACATTGTTTTTGTGCAGGTGATGCTATGGGTTTCATAATATCGGTTCCGATTTATAAAGCACAAAAATAATAATTTCAAATAAATGTTACATTACTCTCCCATAATAATATTGTCATGTTTCGATTGCCTGCCAAGCGTAGACTGATATTTAGAGGCCTGGTTCGTACGAGTTGGACCAACTCTTTTGATTCAGGTGTGGATTTCCATCTCCGGAGCGATCTCGGGCCAATTCTAACTCCAACCTTCTAACTTGAACTACCCCTCTATACAATCTTCCAAACGTTCGGAGTTGGAAGTTGGCCTCAGTTTAGTTGTTCCATAAGGATATTCTGTTTTCATAGTTATCCTAAAGATAGGTTGTACGCACGTCATCAAAGATCGTCCTCTTCATTATCAATTGTCTTGTATGAAAATGAAAAAAACAGAAGATACTAGAATGATGACTCTCCAGGACTACTATAATATGTATTTTTAAATTTACTATATAATTAAAAAGCTCATACAAGATTTAAAACAAAAAAAAATGGGACAATCATTTGTGTTTTTCCTCAATATTATGTACCTCTCACAAATATCTTCTTTCAAGCCTTAACCAAAATTGCCTCGCCTCCGTTCAACATCTGATCTCTTCTAAGTCTAAACTCGACTCATCTTCCATATGTACGTAATTATGATATTTTCTCATTTCGATAGGTATTGCATGATGTGAACATTGGTTATTGGGTTGTAACCTAATTCTTTTACTTATTTTTTCTCCCTCTCTGTGCATGTTATGTTATAAACCTGTTAATGTTCCTAATAAAATAAAATGAAAAATAAAATATAAATTTTAATTAATATAAAAAAAAAAAATTAAAAAAAATGGCGATAAGGTTTAAATTCTCGCTTAACACATGAAAAAATGTAGAAAAACGTTATTTTTGAAATAAATTATTAAACTAGACAAACAAGGAAATATTTAAGTATTAACACCTGTTTTCCTGGCAGTGGAAGGCTTCAGTACAAAGAAAAATTTAAAGACTACACCCCGATTCCATTATCTAACACCTACCAAGCTAAAAATTCTCCTTCAATCTCTCCATAAATTGAAATGTTGGCGAAGAACACCCTTGAAATGCCAAAAATATTGAAAAAAAATAGGTACTGTAGAAATTAGAAAAGTAATATGTATATAAAGTATTAAAGAACGTTGAAATATACCTGAAGATGTTCAGCGTACAATAAACCCTTCAACACCTGAACTCTGCGTCTATTATTGAGTAGGTTGTGGAATGCACCTTCCAGAAACTTCTTTATACGGGATATTGGCACATTATCTGGTAGAACTGCCAGAACCTATAAAAGTGTGTACATACATGTGTATGAGACAACAAGCATAATAATGTAGATAAATTAATCTAGGGTTGCCCAATATTATGGCTTAAAAAACAGATATTCGTAATAGATCAACAAACGTTGATTTTGAATATAAAATATTTATTATACATAATGACACATAGAATTAATAAATCGTCATTTAAAAACAATTACAACCATGAGTCACTCAAATGCTCTGTGATTGGTCGGCGGGTTCTGACAGCTATTAAACCGATACGTCACGGGTTGACCGGCCGCATGCATTAAATGCGGACAATTTTGTGCAAAGTTGGGCTGCGTATACACACAGTGCTGCGTCGCACACGGGGCACTACTGCAGTTTACAAATTATTTCATTAAGAATTAAGGATTCATGTTTTTTAGAAATCTTGCTAAATATTCAAATTGGGTTTCTTTTGTTTGCGACGCAGCACTGTGTGTATACGCAGCCCAACTTTGCACAAAATTGTCCGCATTTAATGCATGCGGCCGGTCAACCCGTGACGTATCGGTTTAATAGCTGTCAGAACCCGCCGACCAATCACAGAGCATTTGAGTGTCTCATGGTTTTAATTGTTTTTAAATGACAATTTATTAATTCTACGTGACATTATATTTATATAATATATATTTTATATTCAAAATCAACGTTTGTTGATCTATTATGAATATCTGTTTTTTAAGCCATAATATTGGGCACCCCTAGATTAATTTATCTACATCGAATTCCTTATAGCGGTAATTTTCTTTTATAATAATATTCATAGTTTACTGTAGAAGTAAAATCGAAAGAATTTTATTCAAATTACACTTTTTATGTGCAAAATTCAACATTCATGGAATTTGCAAACTTGCCTCGTAAGGCCGTGATAAGTTGCAAGTGACGAAATGAAAAGCTAGAATAATATTGAGATACATTATTTCCTTGCTAAGCGAACAGAATATAGTTTAGTATGCTAGGAGCATTTTTTGGATGATTCAATATACCATAAAATCAAGACAAGTGCGGTGAGTTAATAGCAAATCCACGGTGGATTCGCTGGCACACTATAGGTACGAAAATCAGAAATCCACGGTGGATTACTTGGCACATCAGATTTTAAAGGGTTTTTGGTTCTCTAGTATTTGATTGATCTAATAATTACCTTTAGTGGCTCTATAATATCGGAATGCTTCTCCAGAATAGTGAGAGCCGTTTCTAAGTCAGGTTGTGCTGTGACAGGACTCCTTGGAACATTGCTGAGAGGTCCGCTGGGGACCTCTTGTGCCGGGTTGACCAGCATCCGTATCAGGATGACGTAGACATCCTGGACCTTGTGCGACTCTCGAGATTTCGCACTCACCATGTCGCAGTATTTTATGGCACGTTGGACGTCTCCTAAAATATTACAACCAAAAAGATGCCAATAGTCTAATGCTTCAATGGTATAAAATCACACAGTGTATAGATGTACTATTCACTTGCTGTATTCATATTTGACTGCTATTATTTTTATTTAATGAGCAGGCATTTATTATAGCAGGCGTTATTCTGCTGATGCCTGCATACCTGATTTCAAAATAAGTTTAACATGTAATTGAGCCTTTCTTCTCTCCAAATGAGAATCTAATTCAGCTTTAAATTGGTTTGTATTAGTAGCATCAATGATATAAACACACAAATAAGTATTACATTTAATAATTATTTGCGTGAATCTTTATAAATATATATATATATATTTTAAATGAATTATAATATTATTGTAGTGTGTTGCAAGAGAGAAAAAATAAAACAGATTTGTACAAATTAAAGTTATAACAATAAATAAATAGATAAACAGAAAGACATATGTAGTGGGGTGTCTGGAGTGACCGAAGTAACGTCAATTTTCCCTTTTTCACTTCAGGTGAAACTGATTCAAATATGAAAATAAACAAAAAATAATTCCTGTTTGGGGTCTATAAGTTGAATGGTCCTATGACTATATCAATTTTCTTAGCATAGATCACACTACATACTAGGAATTTTCTGTTCAGTGGTATAAATGTTTAGTCGAACCCGCAATCTTCCGACTCCAAATCAAAAACGCACACCTCTATGTTATGGTGGCTGCCTTTTTGTTATTTTTTTGTTATTTCTTTGTTTTCAAAGCAGAGACGGTCATGGATGGTTCCCGTGAGCACTCAGGCCATGGACCCATTCTGTTCTCCCATTTTACCTCATTCTTTTTACAGTAACCCGTACCCGTAAAGTTCACCAGGGTTGTCATTGGATATTTGGCTGTCTCCTGGTTCCAAGGTGTCTTCCCAGGTATCTGAGCCATGTTACCGTCAGGGTAGGACATTGGCACCATAAGTGAATTGGAGTCTCTTCACTTTTCCTGCGAATATTGGTGTTTTTCACTCCCAACAACTGCATGTCGTGTCTCCTGAGATGGCAGTGTCCCGTTAGTAGTCATACCAGTTCCCTCAATGAGTTGCTGACAATGGTGGCTGTTGGTTAAATTTTTTGGATATGATAATACACATATGTATAAATATACAACATACCTAAAATATGAACATAAATGGAGAGAGCCTGTTCATGAGAGTCCAGCTTTCCAAGTACTACTGCCCGTTCCTCAAACAGAGAATCACTGGGGAAGTGAATAAGCACAGTCTCAGGAGTGTAAGAGTTGGACTTCTCCAAGAAAGCCAAGAGTTTAGCCTTCAGATGCTGCAGCTGCCCATCTGTGTATGCTCCCTTCTTGTCCATCACTTTCTCCCTGAGCATCCTCACCAGGGCGTTGTGGAAGAAGGGATTGTTGTCTTCCCAGGTGTGGATTACATGCTCGAGGTAGGGGATGACCAGGGGTTCATGCTCCCGGAGTAGGAAGTCCAGAACCTTAGCTCTTGGGAGGTTCTCCACTTCTAGAACGTCCTCAGTGAAGATTTTAAGACCTTCCTCAGGCTGTTCCGTAAGCACCCAGTTGGAGAATTGGAATATTAAATTTATATGCTCAGCACCTGTTAAAAAACAAGCAAATTAAATGTAGCATGAACAATGTACATGATCTATTTGTACATGGATAAAACAATAAATTATTGCCACAAAAGGAGTTGTCTCAAGTCTCAATACTGTTCAGGTTCTTTTTATGATGTAATCAATAAATTCTGGCATAACGAAATAGTGTGGTAAACTTAACTACTTTATATATTTGTCGTTTGACATTTGCTCTGCTAGAAGTATTTACTGTAAATGAAAATGTTGTAGTTGATATTCCAATTGCAGTAATGTCCATTGGATTTTTGTTTTAGTTTTACCTAAATGCTGCAAATAGCTTTTGGTTTTATGGTGTCCTCTCAGACTCGAGTCTGGTTGCTTGGCTTGGTCCTTCAACAGTTGTAGTGCCTTTGTGTGCTGCCCTTTAGTTTGGTAAAGGATAATCAGTTCGCTGTACTTTCCATGCTGCAGTAAAACCATCTCAGCTTCCTCCAATTTGCAGTTATTGAGGCGCAAAAGTGGGGCTACAAAGGCATCATTCGTCTGAAATTGGAATAAATATTGAATGCATAGGCTGTGGGATGAAAAAGCAGGTCTGTAATGAAATGAAACCACCGAAGCAGTGCAAGGTAGGATGAACCTCTCTAGGATATAAGATACACCAGTAAGCAGGCAGAAGATACACAAAACACATGTGTCCAACATTTGTACAAAAAGTTAAGGAATGGATTGTTTTACATAAGACAGCTTGACTTTAGATTTTATTTTTCTATTCTCCGGTAAATCGTATACATTTGCGAGCTAAACCAAGGTGGAAAAGGAACGAACCAACCGCGAACAGCGTTTAGCGCTTGCTATTGGTTTGTTCTTTCCCATGATGTATGGTTCGCCTTGCATGTGTATATGCACCACTACATCTAGTCTGCTCTAAAAGTCTAGTTTACCATTGGGTTTACTTTACTCTAAAATCAAGACCTATTGTGTTCAAGACCCAGGTTCCATCCATTGCATAAAAAGAATGTCCGCACGGGATCCCCAAAGATAATATAAGCCTCAAGTCTTAAAAAAAAATAAGACAATACGAAATGGCTCCAAGAAATTATTATTCTATGATAAGAGGATGAAAATCATGGTGAAGAATGAAATATTACGAACAAGCAGGTTATCAGGAACTGACCGAACCAGTTATTCATCATAATCAAGATAAACCTAAATAAGATAAAAAAACAAGAGAAATGAGGCAGAAAAGGAACAGCAATAATTGACGTAAACACTACAAACAGTTCATGGATTATGTACCTGTAGATAACACTTCAATAATGTTGTATCAATGGTTTCTAGCATTGTGCGTTTGATCCTAGCATCTATTTCATTTTCGCTTTCAGTGGTTTTGCCATTTGTCCAGTTATTCTCTTGCACCTTCAGTCGGACTTCCGTCAGGTACGCTATCAGAGCCAACAGACCACTATCGTCCTGTTGAGTCTTGGGTAGGGAAGGTTCATTGTTGGGCTTATTTGGACTGGAAGAGAGCTCCGGGAATAGTTTGATGACTTCTGAAGGGTCCGTGTCCAGCTGGAGGAATATTTTCATAGAATCGGAGAACTTCTTATTGTCGAAGAGGTCAAAGGCGTAGAGCATTTGAATTGAGTTAATCTTTTGCTTCTTTTCATCGTCAGACTCATCTGATATATTCTGAAATGGTTACAGAAAGCTATTACATTATGTCATACTGGAAAAAAAACTTACTTTGTAAGTAATAACATTTAGTTGGTGTAATACATTATAGTCCTGATGAAGCTTAAGCAAAACCATTCAATTCATCAAACATACTAATTACGGTTGTCTGTGATGATGTGTGTGATATGAAATATTCCGGCATAAAATTATTCACATTCAATGAATTTTTAATTTTCAAAATGGGAACGTTTGTAGGTACAAAAAAATTTTATTTTTGAAAATTTAATTTAAATCGAATTTGATAATGTTATTATTAAGTTCTGTAAGTATTTACATTTTTATTTTTGTGACAGCTGTTTCGGCAATCAAAGCCATTTTCAAACTGTGGTTAGGCCACGTTAAGACAACTTATTTATATGATTCAATTTCAATTTTTAAGAATTTTTAAGAGATCATAAAAATTGAAATTGAAATAGAATCATATTAATAAGTCGTCTCAACGTGGCCTAGCCACATTTTGAAAATGGCCTTGAATGCTGAAACAGCTATATAATAATAATAATAAAAACTAAAATACCTGCAGAACTTAATAATAACATTATTAAATTTGATTTACAAATTTTTATAAAAATTAACTTCTGTGTTGAGTTCTACGAATTAAACACAAAAACAACTAATATTTTATTTTCGAATTTCAAGAATAATTCTGCATTTAAAAAGTTTATTTCTTTTTGATAAAATTTTTTTGACAGATATCTTTACATTTCACAAGTTTACTAGCGGTTTTTATTCCAAACTTTTTACTGGAAAATTTCTGAAGTCTCTGATCGGTCAACGAAAAAATGTAATATTTGTTCAAAAGACAAGATCCTGAGGAAAATATTTTATAAATACTATCAGCTTCAGAAACCCTATAAATATAATATCCTGTAATTTTTCACAGGGCTGCTAGTTTATAATAATTAATTGATTCAGTAACTTTATATGTACATTAATTTAACAAATGTAAATATTTACCGTTAAGTTGAGCGCAAGTTGGAAATATTTATCTTTGAGCAACATTTGGCGTTGTTTTGTAATATCCACAGCATCAATTCTCCAAACTTGGCTGATGGAAGCAACATATATAAGGCCTCTACCACATCTACAAAAGAAAAAAACTATTTTAATAGAATTTGTAAACTTACTACATACATACTTGTAACCAGAGATGTGCTTTATTTCAAATAAATCCATTTCAAATGGAAATGCAAAAATGGGTATTTTCCATTTTGCATTTTAAATGCTTTTCTAAAAACCATTTTGCATTTTGCATTTTAAATGCTTTTCTCAATGCATTTTCCATTTTAAATGCTTTTTTGCAACATTCTTCCTACTTTCTCCACTCATCTTTTTTTCATAAACCCCAAATATCAGTCAGTCCTCAACCTCGCTATGAGAGATAATTTACATTTGTCAATTTGCTCCCTGGTAGGAGCCCTGGCAATTGAGTGATACCATTACAAAAAATACTGAACATGGGGCCATGACGCTGTAATATTAAATGTTAGATAGCAATTTCTATGTTTTTACGTTGGCAACATTAGTCCCGCGCAAATTTTTTGTGGTTTCATAATCTGTAGTCGTGGTGCTTTTGGATTTACCATCATGTAATATGTTTGTTCTACATTGATGTCCATTATTAAATGACAAAATTGTTTAAAAATTCTATAATTATTTTGATTGTTTGACCTGAGAAACCATTTTGCATTTTCAATGTATTTTGAAAATAGGTATTTTGCATTTTGCATTTGAAATGTTTTTCTAAAAACCATTTTGCATTTTGCATTTTCAAATGGAAAAGTTTTGACCCATTTCCATTTTGCATTTCAAATGGTTTTGGGTACCCATTTTGCACATCTCTGCTTGTAACTATAAATAAATAATGTAAGAAAAGTAACCAATGTAATTGTGTCGAAATAATCACCTGCATAATAATCTTGCTTTATTCAGTTCTGAGATTGTTTGTATGAACATATTAGGTTCAATTGTTTGTACAATAATTTGATCAGAGAGTAGTCCTAGAAAATAGGGGCTGTCCCATGCTAAAACAAATACAAAATACACCATTAAATACATAAAGTCTTATTCTTTATAACACTTTCTAGCCACTGTATTAACTCTTTCGTGTTCCGGTACTAAATTATCACGGTGCGCCGGCTGATTGTATTTTCGTAATAACTTACTTTTTTTTTGTAAAATGATGTTTTTGTAAATTGTGACGTCTTACCAGATAATGTGTTTATATATTTATAAAAATAATAATAATCTACCATAAGTAGTTTTCCTAGAATAGCCAGTACTAATTAGAGAAATTTTTTTATTTTTATTTTTTATTTTATTAAAAGTATACAATACAGAATATAGTATATTATATAAAGCATTGTGATTTATTGAAACTATTCTTAACCTCTTAAACGCCAGCTTATCTTTAATGATACAAAAATAATTTCTCTGAATATAACTAACTACTCTTACGGAATTGATATACGGTAAATTATGTATGTAATATTTTTTTAATATATAAACACATTATCTGGAAAGATGGTACAATTTACAAACACATAATTTTGCAGAACACAATGATGAAAAAAGAATCAGATGGCTTAAGGTGATAATCTTCCGGCGGCTGTGTTACCACCCAAGAGGTTAGAGAGTAAAGGATAACGACAGAAGACCACAATACTTTGAGTGGAAGGGTGAGGAGAATAAGAAAATGTGAGAGGAATATTATACCAAGATGTGATTGGCGGAAACATGCATCCAAAGCACTCTTGAATAATGAAATCTCTTAGTAATAGTAATGATTATTATTTTTTTTGGTAAACTAATGTTTAAGACAAGATTTTTTTTATGCATAGCACAAAGGGTAACAATTATTTTACAAGCAATAATTATTAGCCTGAAACACTCATCCACATTGAAAAATCTCCTGATAAAAGATACATGACGCCAACGGGACGTCCCGTTGGCGTCATGTATCTTTTATCAGGAGATTTTTCAATGTGGATGAGTTTTTCAGGCTAATAATTATTGCTTGTAAAATAATAGTAATAAGGTGCAACGAGCGGGCTGATGAACTAGCAAGGACAGAGGCGTAAGCACCACTTGCGGGATCCAAGCCAGCCGTTGGAGTGGCACTTTGTCATACCAAACTTGACACACGCAGTTGTTGGAAGTGGAAAACATTAATAGATGCAGGAAATGTGAGACTCCAATTCACCTATGGAGCCAATGTCTAACTCTGTTGGGAACAAGGCTCAGGTGTTTGGGAAGACACATTGTAGAACCAGAAGACATAGCCACATGTCCAATGACAACCCTGTTGAACGTTTTAAAGGGGACCGGGTTACTGTTAAAGGAATGAGGTAAAATGGTAGATAGAGCACAATGGGCCTATGGCCTAAGTACTCACGGGAACTCTACGTTAACCGTCTCCTCTCTATTAAAAAGAAAAATTAAGTGCAAATGCGATTGTTGTGCCAAGAATAGGAAATAAAATGACAATAAGGAAAATAATATTTACCGGCTCCAGCCAGAGGTTCATTCCACTTGAGCACAGACTTGGTGAGCAGCGATGGCTGCGTCTCATCCACAATGAAAGATGTTTGGTCCCGCCCCAGCATGAAGGAGGTGTCAGAAATTTTGGTGATGCATGGTTCAAGGGAGCGAGAGCTGCCATTCAAGAATTGCTCTTTAGCCACTCCGGTGAGCTGTTAAATACAAAAATGGATACCTATACAAAATAGCCTACAATTTAAAAATTTGAAGGTGTACAATCTTACCACTTATCAATGATTTTTACTTCTTTGCCACCAACAGGTAGCTAATTCAAAATAGTCAAATAGTTAAAGGATATAGAGAGTGTATCTAGCTCTCTAGTCACCAATGGTGATGTCGTCCACCAATTTCTTGAACTCTCCGTGCTTCCAGTAATACTGCTGCAATTTTCGGACCACGGAGGTTGTCTTTAGAAGCATCAGCCATGTGGGAGAAAGAAACACCGGAGGAGTACTTACATCATACAGTGTGTACTCTTCCTTAAAGCCAACGCAGAGCATGCTCTCTCCCCACATGATGACTTTGGGAATGTCTCCGATGGTGATGTCGTCCACCAACTTCTTGAACTCTCCGTGCTTCCAGTAATATAGCTGCAGTTTTCGCTTGACGGCAACACATAATCTTATCACTGAAGTCTCTCCCGATAATGAAATTGTACTCTGCAAATATTAAAAGGGAGAAAGAAGAATTATTATTATAAACAATATAATTTTGGTGGTGTGTACGTAACACTAACATTTTGGTTGTGTGTATTGGTATTTTCGCCAAAGTTTGTACATTTTTTAAATTTTTTATGTATTCCATTTCTGTACTTTTACGTTTCACTTATAAGTGAAACACTCATGTTTTGTCTCGTTTCTTTCTCTCTCATTTTCTATCCCGTTTTTGTAATCGAACATAATCTATTTTTACCAATGTATTAGTGGGTTAGTACCTTTTTGTAAATTCCTACCTTGGCTATGAGCTTATGTGTATATCCCTGCCTGTATCCTTTTTTGTTTTTTCTTTTTTGTTCTACTCAACCTCCCTTTTTCTATTTTTGTTCTGTGTTTGTGAAACTTGAGATTTCAATTATTTTTCTATTTTTTTTAATTTATACTGTTTTGTATGTGAAACTTATAATTTTGATCAAAATACCAATGTAAAATTGTACCTATTAACTCCCACCTATGTATTGTAAGTTCCTCCCGTCTTAAAGTGAGTTTTATAACTCATGGGGATTGCTCTATAAAGAAATAAAATAATTTTAAAATGAGGATTTTTTCAGTGCGGATATTCTAGGACTAACTACCATAAAATATACTCCTCATTTCCTGGAATCCTAACGGAGGGTATTAATTACGCCGAGTCAGTAGAATCTTCAATTAATCACAATAAATACAAAAGATTGTTGCTGGGGTAGTTCAGTTATACATAAAAAAAAAAGTTATATAATTTTATGAAATATTCATTTATAAAAGCACTTAAAAATGGCATTAATAAATAAACATAGTCACAGAATGGAATTAACGGATTCTATATAAATATTAAAAGTGATTTTTTTTAATGATTTTCGAAATTTATGTAAAAACTGTTTTCCAATAACATATGTACAATGTAGGTTAAAACATTACAAATTTAATCTTACACACCCAAAATGAAGTACAAAAACAATTGTTTTATTGAATGTAGAAGTGGGACATGGTAAAAACACACTACTATTCATCAAAATAATTGACTAAAAATATATGCAGCTGTATTCAATTGAATAAATACATAAATGAATAAATTTTGCCTGTTAAAAATATTTAACTTTCCTATTAACACATTTCTGGCTAGTATTTTTTGCGCTAGCGCTACCCTGTCTCCAGGCGAAAATAAAGGTCGAAAGCAAAGATAAAACACAAATTTCTGCGTAGTAACTCAGCATACCTAAGCTTTAAAAATACTAAACGAAAATCGAGTATTATTTGAAATGCAACTCAATTAACCTTGTAATATGCTCATTATGGTCCACCTATCGGTATTTGCCCATACCTGCTCTTTAAATATGCCGGACATCTCTCGCTCGCTTGCACATAGGAGTTGAGTGGGTACGGGGAAGAGATAGAAATGCTAATCGGGTTTCACGGTCATAAAAACCCTCATTCCAGGAATTGAATTATTACAATAACGAATAGTTTACTATAATTAAGACTTGCATTACGATTAGATAATTATGGGGATTATTATACATTTGGGACCTTTACAAAGAGATTGGTATATACAAAATTCATATAAAAAGATGAATAATTCTGTCTTTTCTGCCATTGAAATGAGGCCGGCGCAAAAGGTAAAACTACCCTTCCCGGCGTTAAGCATCAATCGACCGAACGGGTAGAACTACCTTTCCCGGCCGAAGTGTGTTAAATTTGTAAAACTAATTAAAATCATGGGACATGACAAAAATACAATGTACAAACTTTGGCGAAAATGCAGTATAGCTAACATTTGAAAATAAATAATTCTTACTTATTGTTTTTATATTTTCAAAAATGAATGTATTATGTCGCCGTTCTTAAAATAGTTGGAGGTGAAATGGCCCGAATAGTTGCCTTCCAAGCAGTTGATGGGTGTTTGATTCTCAGCTTATTATACATATAACATAGAATGTATAACTATGATTATTATTATTTTTTTTAAATGTGATTTTTCACAGGTTTGCAATAGTGATAACATAATGCGCTATGTAAAATTAATATTTATCTTTCAGGTTTGATTCAAAGTGGAAACAAATAATTTAGATTACTGTTGATTACCTTAGTATCTAAAGCGAACAGAGTAGCGCCCTTGGTCTGCGGTAATGTTTGCACAATGGGGAAGTTGATAATGTTGATGTCATGGACAACCAAAGTGTTATCAGAGAGGCAGAGAAGTAAATGATGTTCTGTAAATTAAATATGTAAAAACAGTTTAATGAAATACATGTAAATGATTAATGACGATTTGGAAAAACCTCCCATTTTGTTTCTTTTATTTGCATTCACAGTAGATAACTTTTTTTTATATTAGCTCCACACAGAAGGCACTGAGGAAAATAATTCCCCTCAGAAGCATCAGGTGGGTCGCCAAGCTCACCCCATGAACCTGGGCACTCCTTCTAAGTCACCAAACGTAGCTAACTACTTGATGTGACCTACGGCAGAGGTGCTGGGTATACAATAAATGGTTCCCGGGGCGGCGGTACTCATATCTGCCTCCCAAATTGCAAACTGGATATATGAAGAGATTTGAAATTCATCAGAGTGGTAGATAATCACGGTATCGCCCTGGTGAAGGTCAACTTTCATAATAGAAACATTGCTTGAAATTGCTTTAGCTGTATTTTATGTATTTATTTTGAAACATTTACAAAGCATTTAAAAAGATAAGGTTAAAAAATCAGCATTGGAAAGTGAGTTCACAATTTATTTTTCACTATTAGGAGTCTAAAAAATAACAATCAGAAATAACAACAACAAAAAAACATAGAATAATATAAGACATAACAAATAAAGAAAATAATTCCTACAATTCGCATTCACATTAAAATAATACTATTTTTCTGTGATCCAAAAAGATTACAAGAGCAAATTCTCATTTCACATTATTGTAATTTTAAAATGCAGTATTTTAAATCCGCCCGGATGTAAATCGTTGATTTTTATAGTAATTAAGTTGAATCAAAGTGTTATTTCAAAAAAACTTTGTATTAACACACTTCCAGCGGGAAGGGTAGTTCTTCTAAGTTTCACGCAGGTCCTACTTGAATAGCCGTAAAGGTATTGCTGTCCGATAATTGCACATGAATATTGTATACCTATCTTTTTGTGCAGGTCCCAACTATAAATGTGTATATGTAATATAAACAATGTAATACAAGTCTTCTGTTTTCTTATCTTTTAGTCTCTTGTATGGAAGAATATTTAATCAAAAGGAAACTCTACTAAATCTGTAGAATGGGTAATAAATACTTGCACTTATGGCACTGGAGATGTGGAAATCGTTATTTTTTTATTAATCATTTGTGCGAAAGTGAAAACCAAAATTTTTGTAACGTAATAAAATAAGTACAATTAAATTTTTTTTTTACATAAAACATCACAAAATAGCCCAAAACTTTAGTTTATGGAGTTTTATTAGAAGGAAGGATTTAATTTCAGACAGTACTTTCATAGTTGGGGTGTGGTGTCTACTATGTAAAAAAAAATCAAATGTATGTATTATTTTCAAAGATATAGCGGTTTCAACCAAAATCCATTTTCTCGAATGGGATCCTACTTTCGCCTGCTTAAAGTGTGTTAATAGATAACAAAATACATGTATTTTTAAATGGCTATCTAAATATTTGGGATACCTGGAATAACATCTATTTGTTGGATTGGTTTCTTGCTGAAATTCTTGTGGAATCTCAACACTTGGACTTTGTATTTGGGAACATCGTTGCTGTGTGTGACAAGGTACATCAGCAGATGTCCTTGCCTCGTCCCCACCAAAAGGTGATCATCTGAAACACACATTATATTATATGACAAAGGAACATGCAATGATATTGAAGTATTAAAATGTATAAAATTTGGACATAGAGAAGATTAGGGGATGTACAAAAAGCTGTATAGAAACTTTTTCTTTATTTTTTTATTTCCTTTATTTTTTCCCAATTTATACATTTGACATTACAGTTTTATAATAATAAGAAAGGGAACCCACTAAGGCGCAGCCTGTGCGTGGGTAATATAAGTTTATACATTATATTTTTGTACCTAAAAATAACAGTACCTAAGCATATAAAGAAAAATGGTAGGATTATAATTAAAGTTAGTTAACTTAAATGATAAATTAATAAAATAAAATAGTTAACTTAAATGATAAACTTGTTTAATAAGCAAAAAATACATAAATACCACTTGGTTTCAACTTAATTACTACAAGAAATAACTATTTATGTAGTGGAAGATGGTAAAAGATGCATGAAAGTAGCATTTTTTTCTCAATCAAAGTTAAGGTTGAAGGTTATGAAATACGCATAAATGATTAAAATAACCCAAACTTACACCCTAAAAACATATTTTGTGGATATTTACTTAAACCCTCGACTTAAATAGTTGTCTCCATTGATATTTAAGTTGAAATCGAGTGTTGTTTTTGTAAAGAAATTTTGCATGCAGTGAAATTGGACAAGTTTACCAATTAAATAATCTTCTTTTTTAATCTTAATCTTCTTAATATACATAATGATATTATTATGTATCTAAAGCTTTAAAGTATGAAAATATTAGTCACCGTAAGCTGCTATTGATTCGATCTGTTCGGTGAGTTTGAGCAAAGGAGCTATCTCGTAAGCCTCGTGCATAATTATATTGAATCTGCGAATTATTTAAAATCACAATGATATCATTAAAACTTTAAAATACGGTATTATCCACATTACGCAAAACATCTATTATCAAAATACTACACCCACTAGAGTAGCTGTCATTCTGAATTCTGACAGATGACAAGTTTTGTTTATGGTGAATGTTTTGTTATTGTCTATTATTTTTTTTACGTTGTGATCGGAGAATATTATGTAGCCAGTTCTAATAATTTGCGTAGGAACCTAAAAGTTTCATTCATAAATTTGCCAAATATTATTATAATATAGTTTTTAAAGAAAGACAAACATTCCCAGGTTACAATAACCTGACAATATTTAAAAATCTCGTACTATCACCACAGTAAGAAGAAAATTTTGCTTATGTTGTGATGGAGGACTTGAACTTGAGCCAGCCGAGGAATTGAACACACTACCAAACGCCAAACGTGATGTCAACTCAATTACCGACCGGTCTTATACATTTCGAATTTATTTATTTATTATAACATAACTTATAGGTTATAGGTAACTAGTTTCAAAACAGATCAATTAATAGATCACCCCTTCTCTATGTGATGGTTAGTTTTTTTGTTAAGTTTTTGTTAGTTGTTTCTTTTGAGCATTACCGTGAAAATACATAGAATACCAGCTTTATTTTTCTGTCATACTCGATTAGGATCGTCTGGAATCTTAGCAGCTGATGAACTTTTGAAATATTAATCTTGTCTAAAAAAATATTGTGTTTTAATTTATGTTTTTTCGTAAAACAAATAACTGTCCCACATTCAAGCATCGTTGACTGCCGGGCTTACACAAAAAATTGAAGGTCCTGACTTGAATTGACAAGTCTTGCCATATACATATATTTTCTCTTTCAGACTACTTTTCATATTATTACCTTTTTGGAAACCGCGTGTATCGTACGTATATCAAAGTTCATTCCATTTTTAATAAAGCGTCTGTACATTATGCACATTTTACGAACTCCGTATATTCCCATAAGCAATACGTTTATATTACGATGCATTTAGAATCCTTTTTTTACTACAAAATAAGGCACTTTTTTATAATACTTTTCGTTACCCAATTTTGGAACCAATAATTTTGGTTTCAGTGCGACTTCTAACATTCACACGCCATGTCTAACTTTGTTGATCCGATATCTCTGGGTTATCAGTTGTACTATGAAGCCTATGCCCTGTAAAGTGAATAAGGTGTTATATACAGAAGGGTCCATGAAATGCAACATATTGATAGAAACCAAAATAATTGGAATAAAAACCTGTAAAACTTGTCAGAACTACTTCTAAGACGCAACATTAGAAAAATAAATTTTAATTTACATTGTTATTATAACAGGTGTGGGAACTCTACTTTTAAAATTTAGTTTAGTATTTTTTTATTGTACTTACTAATTAATAGACATCTTAATAATTTACTAAAGACAATGATTTTTACATTTTTTAAATGTATGTAGTATAAAGCATACCTACCACTAAACAAAATATTACCTCACTAGACTAATTCAAGATTAATGATAAATAGAGATGTTCCGACTAGTCGGCGACTAGTCGGTAAAGCCGACTATCCGGCCACTATTGTAGTCGTCGATTAGTCGGCGACTAATCGGCAAAGAGCGCCGACTATCCGGCTTCTTACGTTGTATATATTTCTCAATAATATGAATGCGGGGGAACTACATGAAATAAAAACCTTGATTATATATATATTTTTTTTATTTTATAATCAGTCTTATACATTAAAAAATGTAAAGCAATCTTTCCTTTGGTAATCAGTTTTTAAAATTACTTGCTTGTAAAGAAAACATAATTATGACATTTATTGAACAAAATTAGTACCTATCCTAATTAACATAAAAAAACAACATAATATCTTCTTATCTTCAATGAACATTTATAAGTATTTCTTATTATTAAAATAAAAAGTAGATTTTTTAAATTAACAAAGTCAGTTATATGTATTAAAGCAAGATTGTATGTACAATATGCACAGTAATATAATATGAATATATTATATATATATATATATATATCCAAAAATTCTAAACATGAACTGTTTGATAAAAACAAAAACAAAATGAAAAAAACATATTTCTTATAACCATACCTACATAATCTAATCAAATCAAAGTCACAATTGTGACAACCAAAAATATCATAATCTCCTTATATTTTTTATAACTTACTTATAATTTTTAATTAAGGGTAAATTATGATGTAAGAAGATTAAAGCTTCTGCTTCAAACCGTAATCGGCTTAGCCGACTAGTCGGTCTTATTACAACCGACTAATCGGCTAGTCGGCTAGTCGGCGAAAGTCATAATCGGCACATCTCTAATGATAAACAACTGATGAATCTAAAGATTGATTGGATACATGGTAGTCTGAGGGCCCGTTCCCACTTCCGTTTTCAAATCGGAGGTGGGTCCCGTTTTAAAAACGGATGGCCAATGGCCCTGTTCACACTTTCGTTTTAAAAACGGATCCGTTTTAAAACATGTTATTTGCTCATTCTTCAGTAATGGTGCGCAATGGACGACGATGAAGCTCTTCTTGTCATGTTGTACTTATTAAAAAGAAGGAAAAAAGTGAAAAGAAAATTTTGGGTACACCCAATCAAAGCCGAATGATTTTCTGTAGGAATTTTCCAAGTGTTAATTGGTGAGTTGAGAAGTGATGAACTAAAGTTCTTTAATTATTTTAGAATAATAATGATTGGATTATTTATATAGCGCCGTTTTCACCATGAAAAATCACCTCAAGGGCGCTTAATGGCTTAAGAGAATGTCTATCACTTCCTTTAACCATCTACTGGAATGAGTTTCAGAGAGCTTATAATATCAAAATACAAAATTTAGAAAGTGCATTTGTCCTGAAGAAAGGCTATCGATATTTTAAAGTAAGAAAACAATAACAACTCAAATATTTTTTATTATGTGTTTATTTAACTAATACGCTCTTCCGTGCATCTTATTAAAGCTTTAAAATTTAAAAAAAGTAAACTTAAAAAAATAAAAATAAAAATTTTGATGTACAAAAGTTGTGTACACCAAGTGTTTTGTTTTTATTTAGTTAAAGATAAAATATTACCATACTCTTTCTTCGACCAGTGGTATTAAATTTTCGGGATTTATTTCCTTATCCATTATTGTAGTTTTGATTTATTTACTTAACAAAATAACCAAATACAAGCACGCATCGTGCCTGCTTCCTTGCGACAGGGAGCTGGCGGGGAGGGGTCGGGGTTTGGCGGGGACTCTGCCGGAAGGACTGGACGACAAGTGTGAACAGCTCCATACAACACTATGAGCGAGCGTGTTCCGATACGATTTGAAAACGGACGCGCTGCGTAGGCGAGCCATCCGACAAAAAATGTCGGATCCGTTTTCAAATCGTGTCGGACAAGTGTGAACAGCTCCATACATCCACTACAGCCACTAGGGCATCCGTTTTTAAAACGGGACCCGCCTCCGATTTGATAACGGAAGTGGGAACGGGCCCTGAGACGCCATACCTCCTACCTGATATGTGCCGTTCCATTGAGTGGCTCATAAAAATTAACAGGAAGAAAAAATTAATTTAAAAATTGTGTTACACAAAGAAATTAGAACAAGTACACAAATGTATAATGTTTAAGCAATGTACATTGAAGTTCTTGTTATTATTTTTACTACAGCCTTCAATTTTCTACTTAAGTAGGTACTGGCACTTAACATAGAATATAATACAGGAATCCTTGGAGTTGTTGGGAGCAGTCTGCAAATGAGTACTTCTGATGGCAGGTAATCTTCGATAGAAGAAGATGAAAAATGTAGAAACAAAAAATTAGTGTTTGGCAGATACACCAACCAATATATGATGACGGATATTCCAGAGAATATTGATGAACATGTGATACAGGAATAAAACTTATGTGACTGGCAATTAATTACCTGAGTACAATTTGTTGTTGCAGTCAGCTGTGTTAGGATTACCCTGATGGTAGGCAATCTTAAGCTGAAGACTTCCCAATTCATGATATCTGATACACGTGCAGTTTGGCTGATATGTTTCTGAAGATTTCCCCAATGATAGCTAGAAGGGGGAACAAGAAGACAAATCAAATTGTAATAATCATCACGGTGCTTTATCCTAGAGTAGGATTTCCTCCACTTGCTCAGGTCCATTATACTCGTCTGCTATGCAATCAGCATTTCACCTCTTTCTCGGTCTGCCTCCGGGTTTCTTCTAATGGGGCATCTGTACTGTCATCTGGCATCCTTTCTACATGAACAGCCCATTCCAGTCTTTGGAACCTATAGAATTTTACAATTAGTAACAAGAGATAAACCTATGATATACTATTGAAGTAGAAGATTTACCTAATAAATCTAAACAAAACACGAAACGGAAAAGACGAATAAAATTAAAACGCAACAGTTTCAACTGAGAATCAAACTTATTATCTTTGTCTTACCGACACAACGCCTCTAACTACTCGGTCATTGGGACCCAATACATCTTTTTTGTCGTTCACATATCCAATTCAGAATTTACAAATTAACAATTGTGTGACACACTGGCATATAATTTTTTAAATATAAAAAGTGTGAAATTTTTTACGTTTTTTCGTCTAAACAGTGAACTAAAATTATTGATAACGAAAAAAACACATATTTTATTAGTAAAATGTATTATAAACAATGCTACTACCTCACATTTTTGTAGTTTCATATAGAAAAAAATACTAAATAACTAACAAAGTCCTAATTTATTCTCAAATTGCCGTCGGAACTTTTGGTTTTGTAGAGGTGTAATTTTGATTATTTTGCGGTTAACTTCTGTATTTAAATGTAGAGCTTGGTATTTTTTCTTTCCAACAGCGTTTATTTTTATATTTCTAACTATAACGGTAAGGGAGACACAGCGATTTATATGATACCATATAATAATAATATTTGACTATATAGCTCCTTTTTGTGAAGAATCATCTCAAATTGTTCCGTAAAGCAAACAAATTGACTACGGATAATAGCTGCTTGTTCAACAAACTGAGCAAATTATCCTGAGCAGTTAAATGCCAACCTACCCACCCCTCAAAATATTTATTTGATAAAATTATTTTCTTAGATATACCCCGGTTACAAAGCATGCTACATATGGAAAAATAACCTGCATGTGTCTCCAATCTATCAAGCACACACCCGCTTTTCATCAAACTTGGGATGCGTGGTCCCTAAAACTAGAATTATTCGTTGTTCTAAAATTTGTTATGAAGGTAAAAATTAATTATTTTTGGAAACATTCAGAGACGTGCTATTTAATAATAATAACGACTAAGTTACAGAAACATTTCAAAAGTAATATTATTAATTGCGGTGTCACGGAAAATCCTATTTTTGTAAACTTCTTGCTTCTGATCCCAAAGACAGGAATGGCTTTGGTGGTTCCATGATTACTCCTATAAATGACAATTTAACACACCTATAAGTTCTATACAGTTATGAAAAGTGACGAAACAAAAACTCGGTTATATAGTTACATATGTAACCAATTTCACCTAGTTTTTGTACCGTCACTTTTCATAACTTTATAGCACTTTTTATTGGTGTGTCGAATTGTCATTTTGATGAGTTATCCGGCCACCGGCTTTGGTTTATTTCATAAATCTTAACATAATATCACCCGACCATTTAATACATGTTTTCATTGAAGTAGATGCCATGATGGTAGGTACTAGGTACGCATAAATAAACCTCTCACTAGGAACGTCTAACGTCAACTTTCGACCGCAAGGAACTAAAAATCGCAAGCGACTTGAAATATATGTTCACGAGGAAATAGAACGATGACTCATAGTTAAACAACAAATGTAAACGGGCGAACAACTTACGTCGCTCAACTAAATACTTGATCAACTCTGTTAAAAGGGTATTCACACTTGTCGATTAGCTTTCAAGTGTCATTCAACACAGAGTTGATCAACTAAAATCGCACTGACTGAATGGGATATAATATAAATCCAAAATCTCTTGATAAGCACGGAGAAAAAACAAATTGCCAGAATTTTTATATATCACTTTATGTATCTTATATGATTTTTGAGGCACGAAATAACTAAAAATATTCATAAAGCATTATTCCATCATTATTTTTTTAAATTTGGTGATAAATTTTATAAAAAAAACATTAGGAGAGGATAAAACATTTCTAAGAGAACATACAAAATTCCGCCAAGCAGAATCTTATATGTCCTCTTATAAGGCTATCAATACAGGGTGTATCGGCACGTACCCGACAAACTTCAACCAGCTATTCCTTAGCACATTTGGAGTAAAAAATGTTATGGGCACTTTGCTGTCCGGTAACATTGTTTTTCAATTAAAAACAAAAAAAAATAAAAAATCCACATTCCGTCACTGTCATTGGAATTGTTTCTCGTGTTCAACAGCTGTTATTAGCAAGTGTGTCAAAAAGTGTCCTCGCTCTTTCGTACACACTAAATAATAATAGTTAAAAATGAGACGAATGGTGCCGTGCCATTTCGTTGTGATTCTAAAAACGCGCCAACGTAGGTACCTATGTACGTACATTATTCAACGAAACTCGAACAAAATATTGCCAGACGGGTTTTCAAACTTTGACAAAGGATAAAACATTGGTGACATGTGGTGAAAATATGAATAGTAAATTTTTTATTAAAAAAAATGTTACCGGACAGCAAAGTGCCCATAACATTTTTTACTCCAAATGTGCTAAGGAATAGCTGGTTAAAGTTTGTCGGGCACGTGCCGATACACCCTGTATATATATATATATATATATATATATATATATATATATATATATATATATATATATATATATATATATATATATATATATATATATAATATCCCTTTGAAGGACATATGTGATTTTTACGTAAAAGTACTAGAAACTACTCACAGCTTTACAAGTGATTTACCCAATTGATAAAATTAAATGTATCATGTCAAGTGTGTCAAAACCTCAACAAATGATTTTCGAATTTGGACGAAATAATATTTTTTTTTTAAAGAAAGACAAACATTCCCGAGTTACGAATAACCAGACAATATTTGAAAATCTCCTACTACCACCACAGTAAGCGGGAAATGTTGCTTATATTGTGATGGAGGACTTATCCAGTCGAAGAATTGAATACACCACGCCTGGATGTCGGATCCAAACGCGATCTCAGCCACCGATCGGTCAAAAGTAAAACATCAAAAAAATTACGTACTTTTCCGCCTACATTGTAACCTCCCCCCTTCCAGTGAAATTGGTATTCATGATAATAACTATAAGATCGTTGATAACCCGAATTTTTATGCGAAATTCGTCCATTTTACGCAAAATACCTATGTGTATTTTGCCATTTTTCACGCAAATAACGCGAAATGCGCATTTTTCCCGCGATATTAAGGTATTATAAGAAAGTAGGTAAGTTTTTAATATTTATTGTCTATGGTTTTGACAAGCTTGAACAGCCATAAAATTGTAAGGCGGGTTTTGGCGCGTGTCTATTGGGAACAGATCAGCAAAAAGTGTGTCGAATCCCGTGTGATGAAAATGTACTATTCTGAGTTAGTATTGTTTAGAAACTGTGAATTGATGAGCTGATTGTGTTGAATTATCATGTGTTGAATAAATTTGTTCTGTAAATACGGATGATGAATTCTCCTATTTTGACTTAACATGGAACCGTTTTTATATACCTATTCTGTAGAATTTTAGAATTATATAGATGTAACCAGGTAAAAATATGCTTTTTTAATAAACAGCGCCATCTGTTGGACGTACAGACTGAGCCACAGCAACGCGTGGCGGGGTACGGATAGTTTAAAATATAAATCATTTATTAGAAATAAATTTCAAAATTCGCCTGTTCATGTGAAACCATTGATTTTGTCAAAAATTATGTATATTTGGGTGTTACTATTGACTGCCACATGAAATGGGACGTACACATTACTAATGTTTGTAAACGTCTACGGTCTATTGTGGGTAGAATTTATAAAATAAAATATTTTGTGCCCATAAGTACTTTAAAATTAATCTACCTATCTTTGGCTGAATCCACAATCCGTTATGGAATCACTTCTTGGGGACATTCTTGTAAAACTAATATAAGTTATATCCAAACATTACAAAACTCCCTTACAAAACTGTTAATCCATAAATATACCAATGAACACAGAAGCGACACTAAATTAATGTACAAGTCTCTGAATGTTTTACCTGTCAGAGGATTATTGTTTTATAATATTATAAGTCAACATCTTATACTCTCTGATTCCTTGTATAGGGAAAGAGTTTTACATAAACATAATACAAGATTCACCCAAAATGAAGGACTGATGGTCCCGAAATGTACCAATAAATACGGTGAAAGAACCTTAAACTTTATTGTACCCAAAATATTTAATAAACTACCAATGACAATTAAAAATATAAACGTTTTTACAGCCAAAGTCAAATATAATCTAAGGAAATGGCTATTAGATAATGAGGATTTATATTGATGCACTACTGAAGACCTTTTTTTCCTAATTGGAATTCACATTCTAGGGAAATGGAAAATCGTTATAAATTTGTTTTTACCTTATGTATATTAAAACCATAGAAGTACTTGTTGATTATATTCATTTGTTCATATTTTCATTTTGTGGTTGTGTTGTTATATGAGGCTTATACTGCTTCTTACATATTTTTATTTATATAATTCTGTAAGTTAACCAATTTATCATTTATTGTTAATTTATCATCAACATTATACATACCTACATACTGTTTACCATTGTACCATGTTATTGAAAAAATGTTGTAATTATGTACCTGCTGACAAACTACATAAGTAGTTTAGCAGGTTAAAATGTTAATAAATAAAAAATAAAAAAAATAAATAAAAAAAAAAAAAAAAAATCCGTGTAAAATAATTATGCTCATCCCTAAATGTATATACTTTCCAAGTAGGTTTACTTTTTAAACTTTTAATACCTAGGTAAGTTTTTAGATTCTCACGGCCAAAAGCATTTTTGTTGTTTGTTTTTGGGGTGTTATGCCGTGTTGCGCTAACTCCTTCTTTAGCCGACGTTTCGGACAGCGTTGCAGTGTCCATCATCAGGGCAGATCCGGTAGATCCGAAGATGTGTAAAAACGTTTTTACGTTTAGATTAAAAAAAGGTAGGTATCTAAAACGATTCAAATGAAAAATAAAATACTTATTACTTATAATAGAGAAGATGACCTGTATCGAACGCAATACGCAATGTTACCCGAAGGCCGCAAAGCAGCTTTCTGACCATGGGAGGATAAGAAAGCTAGTATTTACCCGGCCGGCGAGTACTGAGCACAACGAGCGCTCGGACACAGTATTTACGTGGTATCCCCTCCCCGGCTGGAGAGCATTGGGCACATCGCAAGCCGTGGACCCAGTATTTACGTCGCATCCCCTCTCCTTTGCCCAGGCGAAGCAACGCCAAACACTGAACAGCGTTGGTCAGCCAATCAGCGCAAAGCCACTATAATGCTAGAAATATTTCTCTTTTCATACATAATTGCGCAAATTAATGTTAGATTTGCGTGAGTCTCGCCGCCATAATGCTAAATAAAAATATACAGATTGAAAGGCTGGACTCGCGTCTATGTTGTAAAGTAATATTGAAATATGTAAACATTAATATTAAGTAGTTATAAGGATTTCCTCACACCACTGTCGGTCTGAGGACCCACTGATTCATATTGTACAATTTATTATAAAAACATTAAAAATGCTAGGGAAAAACAGTTTTCATGAGATGAAGCGGCGTAAAGAGTACTATTGAATAAATAATTTTAATATTGACTATTAAAGTCATATGAAAACACACGAAGCTGCACAAAGATGCACCTCGTTTACGCGGGGCGTTTCATACGCGCGCACACCGATGTGTGTACGCCCCCGCTAGTCCTATATATACCGCGCGTAAAGCGATCTCAAGGCTCTCTCTCTTCCGACATCTACTCTGACCGCTTCACTCTGGACTGCTTCTCCCGCTGGAAACACTACAACTGCCATTGACTTCTGACCTTGCGCTTCCTTGGACTACCTACTACTCTCTCCTTGGAAACACGACATCACAGCAACCGGAAAAGGCCCTGAACATAAAGCAGCTCACCGACTAGAAGATTCAGCACCCCTTATTTACAGTCAATGTAAAGGACTTGCGTCTGATACATTGTGTGGTCCTTCGCAGCCGCATTTCCTAGTCTCCAGCTGCCAAGATGACACCATCTCTACGCTCCGGGAAGAATACATTGGAGGGAAACGGACAGAATGAGTCACAAGACGCTGGCAGTACCCCACACCCCACCGGTCCCTCTACAATTACGCAGCCCGCTAATGCGGCCGCCGCGGTGAGGGCCGCCCAGCCACAAGTCACTGGAATGGCGATATCGGACAATTCTCCGGTACAGATACCCATCCATGACTCATCATCAGACAGCGAAGAGTCGAATGCAGATTCTCTCAAACAACTGCAGCGAGAATTGAGAGCAGAAAGGCGACGTAATCGGAAATTACAGGAGGCCCTCATCGCTTCAATAGGGGCTCCTACGAAAAAACAAGCGCCTTTAGTGGAACCTGACACACATATAGAGCAGGCAACCACACATCAACAAGGCGCCATGCAGGGCGCCCTACAAGGCTCCATGCAAGGTGCCGCACAACAAAACAGCGCAGAGTACCGGTCTTCAGCATCCAACACCACGATGCGAGGCCAAACAACCCCTCTGCAGCCTGCTATCATCAACACGGAGTATCCGGCCGCAATATCCGGACAACAGCCGACCCAAACTACAGCTCAAGGGGCCTCGCAAATCCCCGCAGCATCCTACAACCCGGAATATCAGTCGGGCTCACCACATACGCAGTTCGGCCAGACACCGCCTGCAAACAACACATACGCGACATTCCCGGGCCATCCCACGGAGGATGACACGGCGCGACAAACCCAAGATTGGGTCAATAATAGAACGGAACAAACAGCGCCAGCAAATCCGTTCTCACAGTTTGCGGCCTTTATGACGGAGGCTTTCCGCGCCTCGCAAAATGGCGGTACTCCGCGGCAGCAGCCCGAAGAAGAAAACCGCATGGCGTCCCTTATCGCACGCCAATCAAGCGCTAAGGACCTCCCATCATACTACGGAGACGCCGTGGAATGGCCAGCATGGCGCGCTCAATTTTATCAATCAACGTCTACATGTGGGATGACGCAATCAGAAAATCTAATGCGCCTTCAGAGAGCATTGAAAGGCAAGGCTCGTGAAGCGGTAAGTCCACTCCTATTGGACCCCACGCAAGTACCGGAAATAATGGACGTGTTAGAACATCGGTTTGGTGGTGCTCACACAATTGCATCACTGATGTTTGAAAAAATAAAAAAGTTGCCGCGGCTTCCCGAAGATGCATCAAACGACGCACTTATTGAGTTTTCGGGTACAGTTCAAAATGTGGTGGCCTCACTCGGCAGTCTTAAGTGTGATTATTTATCTAACCCCGCGCTACTAAGTGAAATTGCATCGAAAATGCCTCTCGTCCTAAGAGTGGCGTGGTTGGATAAAATAGCCGATCAAGTGTATTGTAAAAAAAAAAAAAAAAAGTGATAAGTGCGACAATTCAACAATTAGCCGCATTTCTAAAGCGGCTCACAAACGCGATCCCGCGTTCGGGCTTAGTTGACAATGCTCGGGCTCCAATGCGACCACGACGGGAACAAGTATATGCGCAAAATTCTCAAACTGATACGGAGAGCGAAAAGTGTTCACAGTGTTTAAATTCGCACAAAATTCAAGAGTGCCCCGTGTTTTTGGGGAAAAATGTCCCCGGGCGATGGGAAAAAGTTAAAAATTCCCGACTTTGCCATAAATGTCTAGACGCAAGACACCATACGAGAGCGTGCAAATATCGTGTGTGGTGTGGAGTGGGTTCTTGTCGACTTCCTCATCATAAACTACTGCACGACCCGTCGCGTGTGAAATCATCTGCCGGTACCTCGCGCGATAGTGAAAACCAAACTGTAACCAAAACCACATTGTATGGACATGAATCCGTGCTGTTGAAAGTGATACCGGTAACCATATGTGGCCCAAACGGGCAAGTGTCAATTTATGCCCTACTAGATGAGGGGTCAACTGTGACCCTTCTAGACAGTGAAACAGCGGACAAAGTGGGAGCGACCGGGCCGACCCGCGGGCTCCGTATTCACGGGGCGAGTGGTATGTGTTCGTCAGATAGTACATCCCGGCGAGTTAAACTATCAGTGCGCGGAGACGGTGACGAATATGTTATTACGGCGAATACAGTGCGAAACCTGGACCTACCGCAACAAAACATAGCCGGTCGGTGCCAAGTGAAACCAAAAATATTATTGGGACAAGACAACGTGCATCTTATCGTGTCAAGAGAGGTGCGCGAAGACACAGAGAGAAGAATACTGTCCCGTACTGCACTCGGTTGGATCGCGCATGGAGGCATTCATCCCGTAGAAAATATAACGCTGAGCATTATCGGTGAAGCCGAGAGTGGAGACCAACAGCTCTCAGAGCTAATAAAACAAAACTTTGCAATCGATTCACTTGGAGTGACGTCAGCGACACGCGTAAATGCGACCATTCAGCGAGCAGAGGCTCTTATGGAAAACACAACTCGGCCATATGACACCGACCGGTGGGAAACGGGCCTGCTGTGGAAAGAAGATAATACGCGCCTGCCTGACAACAAACAGTGCGCGCTAAAACGATTGTACGCATTAGAGAGAAAGTTTACAAATAATGATACATTAGCAGCAGCGTATAAAATGAAAATTAATTCTCTGATCGAACGTGGATACGCGCGCAAATTAAATATTCAAGAGGCGGCCATTCCAAGCCCTCGAAAAAGGGTATCTACTAAATTTAACCCGGCCGATATCGGTACAAGAGACATCGAGCCGCCCGACCTCTCGCCCACTAGCAGGTGGTTTTGCGGTCCTGCCTTTATTACCCACCCAGAAGCTACATGGCCCCGTGAAAAGGAGCCAGTCATCCGACCTGATAACCAAGTTTTGGAGGTGAGGCCTCAATATGTCGGCCTCACAATAATAAAAGGAGGCGGATTACCTCCTATTGAGCGATTTTCATCGTGGCATCGACTCATACGCACCACTGGATGGGTTCTCCGCTTCATAAGGAGATGTCGGCCGAACCCCAACAAATCATCAGAAGGTCCTCTGAGTGCCGAAGAGACCCGAGGAGCAGAAATATTATGGGTAAAGAAATCTCAAGCAGACTCTTTCGCGTACATCGCCCGATAACCTTACTCCCAGTCCTCGGTAAGATCCTGGAATTACTTATTCGGCAGCGTCTTCGCAGTACACTATCACCGCCCAGTGAACTTCAATTTGGTTTCGTCCCGGGTAAATCCACTGTGCACGCCATTTCGTTTGCGCTTAACTGGGTGAAGGTCTGTACAAAGAGGTATGTTGTAGCAATCTTCTTAGATATAACTGGTGCCTTCGACTTCGCGTGGTGGGACATGATACGCACAAAGGTTAAAAGTAGGAATTGTCCAAAACGCCTGTTTAAATCGGTTGACAACTACCTATCGGGACGAACTGTCTCGATATCCCATGGTGATTTTACTATAGAACGCGAAGTAAATATGGGCTGTCCTCAGGGCTCCGTTCTGGGACCTGAATTTTGGAATATTGACTTTGACGACTCCTCTAGGTTACCCTTGCCTGAAGGATGTATCATGATCGACTACGCGGATGATAAAATGTATCTTGTCTCGGGGAACAGCAGAAAGGAAATTGAAGAAAAGGCTGGTGATGGTTTGAACACCCTCCTTAAATGGGGGGAGAGGAATAAGATGACCTTCGCTCCCCACAAGACAAAGGGTCTCCTGATGAAGGGCTCTCTCAGTAGAACAAGAAACCCTACCATCCGGATGGGAGACACCAACATCAAATTTGCAGACACGGTCAAGTACCTAGGTGTAACACTCGATCGATCGTCCTCATTTCTGGCTCATGTTAAAGATGTTTCAAGCAAGGCTCAGGCGCTGTTCCTAAAGCTGAGGAGACTCTCCACCGCTGAATGGGGACTACGCAGTCCGGCACTACGTGCTCTGTACAGGGGCGTATACGTTGCGCAAGTTTCGTATGCTGCCTCTGTTTGGGAGCACCGCCTGGATAACTGCCTTATACTCCTCGCTCTTACTAGGGGCCAGCGAACTTCTTTGCTGGCACTATCTGGCGCATACCGTACTGTTGCTTCGGACGCTTTGCCAGTTTTGGCCGGCATTTTGCCAATCGATCTGGAGATTAGGGAAGTCTTAACCAAGCAGAGACTTTCCAGAGGATCCCCGGCAACCCATCTTGGTGTCGTTCTGACACCAGGTGGACCGGGAACTCTCCCTGGACTGCTTTGGACGATGAGGGACCTTTCGCTTAAAGAGTGGCAGGTCCGTTGGGATAGGTCGAGCATGGGAAGATGGACCTTTTCCTTCTTCCCATCAGTTAAACTCAGAATGGAAGGGGCCTTCCTCAAACTGGACCATCACATGACGCAGCTCCTCTCAGGACATGGGGAATTCAGGGGGAGGCTTCACAGCCTTGCCCTGTCTACCCATCCCAATTGCGCTTGTGGCAATACTTACCAGTCGGCCGAGCACATTCTGTGGCACTGTGAGATCTTGAAGGATGCCAGAGACGAAATGATAGACGGTCTGAATGTCCCCATTAGACCGGTGTGGAACACCGATCTTGTTTCTAACAGAGTTAATTTCGAATGTCTGAGGAAGTTTACTAGGATCTGGGTTGAGAGATGGTCTGAGCTTAGAGTCGCTGACTAGCGTGATAACTGAGAACCCCTGGTGTATTGCTCCTGCTCCATGACTAATTCTTTTACAAATCTCCGATTATTGTTTATGCTATTCTGTTCTTCTTATTTTTATTATTTTTCTTTCCTTACTGTACCAGCTGCTGCAGATGATTTTTCTTTCGTTTACATTTCTTTTAAATAACTTGTCTCTTATTTTTCTTCTTATTTTCAGTTTTCTTTTCTTATGTTTTACTTTTTTTGTTATCTTATACTTCACATGCTGTCCTCTTTACAGACTATGCAGATTTTATTTTTACACTTTCAACTTTGTTTTTTTGGCACTTTTGGATTGTTTATTGTTTTCCTTTTTTCTTTTCTTTTCTCTTCTTTTATATGTATTTTTTTTTCTTTTTTCAGTAACGGCAACGAGTTTACAGGCTAGAACTGAACTCCGTTGTTTGTCTTGTATTGTTTACTTCTCCCCAATAGGGGTTGGACAACGGGCCTCGTCCCCGCATACCTTGCTGGAGCTTCTTTTATTTCCTTTTTTTACCGGGGGACTCCGCCAATCACCTGCGCCACCCCTGAGGAGCGTTGGTGGTCAGAAGGGCGACTGTGCGGGTTGGGGTAACCTCCACCCTGCCTCCGACCTCCTGACGCTTCTTTCCCCTAGGTTCTTTAGGGTTTATCCCTCTTTTTCCCATACTTATCTTCAGGGCTCCACCGGGTGGTTGGCTAAGGGGTGTGGAAGTCCTGACCTGCGCCAGTCGCCCCAACCACCACCAATCTCTCAACAGGACTGCCAGTCGTGGTTCGGCGAAACTCCCCCGTCACTCTATTATGTCACTTATTTCTTCTTTGTGTTTACAGGTACTGGAGTGTGGGTTCCCTCCACCAACTATTTGCCTGACACTTTTTACCTAATTGTTTGATGTTTATTGTTCTGTGTTGTTCTTAGACTAGTACCTGTAAGCGCTCGCATTACCGCTTCCTAACACCGTATGCGGGGACATTGAAGGTCTAGCTTCATTTTGTACTTTGTAGAGCCGTTTATTCAAAAAAATTAGATTCATGCGAGAGCTCCGAAGGGGTGACCATAAGTCACCTATACCGGGGTGGGACAGGGTGGGTGTAACCTTCAAAGACTCTTTCGCGGCCGAAATTCACGCTACCCAAAAAGGCAATACACTACCCGCCGACAGTCGCTTGCGAACGCTAACACCTTTCCTTGGCCCAGATGGCATTATACGAATGGGCTCACGGTTACAAGCCCTGAAAGGAGTTGCCAGCGGAGTACGGACACCAGTCATCCTGGATGGTGACGAGGCATACACTCGGCTCTTGATCCGCCACTATCATCAAATGGCGGACCATTCGAGTACCGAAAAAACCATGGCGGAAATCAGAGGCAGCTTTTTTATATTGAAATTGCGCACCAACCTTCGCCGAATAGCGCATGAATGCCTAGTATGCCGCATTAGGAGAGCTCAACCACTGCCACCACTGATGGGACCATTACCGGCTGCCAGGCTTACACATCACGTGAGTCCCTTCACGCACTGCGGCCTAGACTATTTTGGCCCTATGGAAGTAACAATCGGTAGGCGTCGAGAGAAACGGTACGGGGCATTATTCACCTGCCTGTCAACCAGGGCTGTACATCTCGAGCTAGCGGCCTCACTAAGTGCCGATTCAGCTATAATGGCAATGCAGCGAATGTCAGCTAGACGAGGCCAGCCCGAATGTATATACTCGCTAACTTTCAACGTGTAACGCCATCTAGTGAGAAATGTGCACAGTACGTCCGATTTAATTCTACAAAACCGTGCAAACAAAAATACTACGATGACGGTAGCGAACTATATAGATGAACTTAAAAATGAAGTTTCCAAAATTCAAACAGTCAAGGATCAAAAAACAAAAAATACTATAGAACTCATAATAACGAAGTTGGAAGATGCAATTAAATCAGAAAATCTTTCATTACAAGACAAAATCATCAGATTACAAGAAAATATAATCAACAGTGACAGAAAATATATCAGTAATTTAGAAAACATTAAACATGATATTAGAAAAATAATCTTACCTGAAACCTATGCAGAAAAGGTAAAAAAACACGAACCAGTTGTTATCATAAAACCAAAAAAGAAGGATCAGGAAAATAATGAAACAAAGAATGAAATAAAAGACAATATTGACCCAGCAAATTTTGGAGTTACCGGCATGAGAAATTTTAAGGATGGAGGGGTTATAGTAGAATTTAAAAATGCCACAGATATTAACAAGGTTCATGATGAGGTGATAGCCAAACTGGGAGATAAATATGAGGTAAAGATTCCTCAAACAAAAAACCCATCCGTCAAAATTATTGGTTTATCTGAAAAATACAGTTTTGAAGAAATAGAGAGAAAAATAAAAACTCAAAATGAGACCATCTGTGAACAAAGCTCAAAAATAAAGGTGACATATATGAAAGAACTAAAAAACCAAAGAAATCAAACAACTTTTACTATATATGCCGACGTCGACGGAAAGACTTACGACAGAATGTTAAAAGCAGAAAAAATAAATATTGGATGGGACAGATGCAGGGTCTTTGACAATTTAAATATCATGAGATGTTTTAAATGTAATGGGTTCAACCACAAGGCTATAGATTGCAGAAACCTAAAATCTTGTCCAAAATGCGCAAAAAATCATGACGTTAAAGATTGCATGGATGAGGATATTCAGTGCATCAATTGTATAATGACAAGTAAAAGATTAGGACTGAAACTAAATTGTAGTCACTCAGCCATGAGTAAGGAATGCCCAATTTATAAAAGAAAACTTGAAGCAAAAATGAGCAGAATTTCTTTTTTATAAACAAAAGTTACGAGAAAGATGAAATTATATACTTGAACATACAAAGCATCATAGCACATTACGAAGAGGTCAAAATACTTTTAGAAGAGAAGAAACCTTTTATGCTTATGATGAGTGAAACACATGTGACTGAAGATATCCAAGATAGTGAAATTATATTTGATGATTATAATACCATCCGTTGTGACTCGCATAGCAGACATACAGGAGGAGTGATGATTCTCTTAAGTAATAAAGTTCCATATGAAGTGATATCAAATCACCAACATGAAAAACATTGTTGGATTTTAGCCATCAGCATTAAATCAGGAATCAAGAAAGGTGTATATACTGTTATTTATAGATCACCAAACACGAGTAAATGCGACTTCTTAACATATTTTCAAAGATGGAGCATGGAAAATTTGCAAGATGAAAATATTAACATCATAGTTGGAGATTTCAATATAAATGTTAAAGCAAATGCAGACATATACACAAAAAAACTGAAATCTATTATTCAAACTGCAGGTATGAAACAATTAGTTAAAGATTTCACACGAATTACTAATACCTCTAAAACATTGATTGATCTGGTTATCTCAAATAAATTTAACCTATGTGTTAATGTATTAGATAAACATAAAATTACCGACCATAATATGATTCAAATTCTATTAAATGACAGAGAAAACTACAACTCCAGTAAAGAAACACAAGTAATAACATTTAAAAATTACAAAAGATACAATAAAGAACACTTCATTCAGACCTTAGAGACTATTGATTGGAATGAAATAAATCAAATGGAATATAACAAAAAAGCTGACCAGATGATATTAAACATTAAAAAATCCATTGATGAAGTAGTTCCAGAACAGAAGATACGTAAAGGAAACAATAATAAATGGTTCACAAAAGAACTACGCACAATGCAGCATGATAGAGATACATTTTACAAGAGAGCACGCCTTACTAATAATACTATGGATTGGAATAACTACAAAAAATGAGAAATAAATACTCCAAAGACATAAAAAGAACGCATAATGAGTACATAAAAAATAAAATAAAATCGGAAGAAGGGGATCCCAAAAAAATTTGGAAAAGCATTAAAGAATTAGTACATGGCGATAACAAAAACGACATAAAAATAGTAAACTTCCCAAAAGATATAAACGAAGAAAACATGGCTAATAGCTTTAATAAATATTTTATAGAAAGCATCACTCAAATTAACAAATTAATACCTAACATTGTTTTCAACCCCACAAATGATAATAACAACTCAAACAAAAAATTATTGGTCTTCAGAAAAATAACTGCAGAATATTTATTTAACATTTTAAAGAAAATTAAATCAAAAAACAGTTCAGATGGATTAACTATTAGTGTGATAAAAGATGCTTTTCCAGTAATTGGATCTACTCTATTAAATATTATTAATCAGACAATTGAAGAGGGAAAATTTCCACAGTCATGGAAACTATCTACCATTATACCGGTCCCAAAGGTTAAAAATACCAGAAAATGTGAAGAATTTCGACCAATAAACACCTTACCGAAATATGAACAGATACTTGAAGTAATAATAAAAGAACAAATATTGCAATACTTAGATGAACACAATATTTTATACCAAGAACAATCGGGATTCAGATGTAATAATTCTTGTGAAACAGCGTTAAATGTAATCGTTGAAGAATGGAAAGAAGGAATGAATAGTAATAAATTTATCTTAGCAATATTCTTGGATTTTCAAAGGGCATTCGAAACCATAGATCGAGAAATATTGATAAGAAAGCTTAAAGAAATTGGTTTCTCAACTCTAGCCATTAAATTAATAAAAGAGTATTTGAAAGACCGAATACAGGTGACAAAAATTAATAATCAATTTTCAAAACCAATGGAAAATAAATTAGGAGTACCACAGGGATCAGTCCTTGGACCTCTATTGTTCATACTCTATATTAATGACATGGTGAAAATATTTTCAAAATGCAAAGTACGACTATTTGCCGATGATACACTTATATATATAATTGGAGAAAACTATGAAGAACTAATAAATATTTTAAATAATGAACTAGATAATGTATCAAGATGGCTAAAAATAAATAAGCTTAAATTAAATACAAAAAAAAACAAAATGTATGGTAATTGGTTATAAGAAGACATCCAGTGAAAGCAAAATCAAAATTGATGGTGAAATTATTGAAAATGTTACCGATATAAAATACTTAGGAGTTATAATAGATTCCAAACTCAACTTTAACAAACATGCGGAATATACCCAAAAGAAAATTGGAAAAAAGATATCTTTCTTGGGAAGAATTCGCCAAAAACTGTCCGAAAAAACTGCAATCACCATTTATAACTCCATTATTGCTCCACATTTTAATTACTGCTCAACTATCCTTTTCCTGTGTAACGACCGAGAGCAAAATAAATTTCAAATTCTCCAAAATAGGGCAATGAGAACAATACTCAGACGAAATAGATATTCAAAAGTAAATAAAATGTTAAACGAACTAAATTGGCTAACGGTGAAACAGATGTTGACCTTGAACACGATGATATTTTTACACAAAATAGTAAACAACCTGCTACCCAAATATTTTTCGAATCAAATTGTATACAACAAGGACATACACCAACATAAAACTAGGACGTGCAATGAAATCAGGCTACCAAAGAAGGACAAAGCGAATACCCAGAATAGTATATTTTATAAAGGGATGAAATACTATAACGCGCTGCCGGAAAACCTTAAGTCTGCCCCAATTGAAAAGTTTAAGATGTTGTGTAGGAGCCATATCAAGAAAGAAAAAAAAAAAAACATAGTATATTTAAATGTAATAATTAATTAGTCATTTGTAATCTTAAATGTACAAATTACTAAAATAAAATCAATAAATAAAAAAATAAAAAAAATAAAAAAAAAAACTCCGATAACGGGACTAATTTCCATGGCGCTGACAAAGAAATCCGAGACTACCACTAATATATAAATCCCACTAATTGGTGTATTTGGTAGAATAGCCCATCTTCTACCAATACAAGTAAAGAGGGGATTATACTTTAGTTTAATTCAATCCCACCTAAATTATCTCATAGAAATATGGGGAAACACAAACATCACATATCTAAACGAAATTCAAATAATACAAAACAAAGTTATAAAAAAACTTTTTAACTATAGACCAGATACACCCACCAAAAGAGTATACCAAGAAACTAACTTACTTAAAATTAGAAAACTGTACGAATACAACATATGCCTATTAATTCACAAAATCCAAAATGGCCTCATACACACAAATACTTCATTTATGAAAACATCACAAGTACATGACCACCACACAAGACAACACAATAAATTATACACAAATTCAGCAAAGACAGAGTGTGGTAAAAGAAACATAGGCCATGAGGGTGTACACATATATAATCTCCTTCCTGATAGCCTGACAACCGTAAATAGAATAAATATATTTAAGAAAAAATTGTTTGCCCTCAAGATCAATGAGCAAAACCAAAATGCTCTTACTTAAGAAAAATATGTTACTTAGGTAGTAAACCATAATTATTTATATAAATATTATTTTTGTTTTTAATCAATGTACACTTAAGTTAACAAAGCGAAATATGTATTTCTTTTAACTTAATAAATAACAAAAAAAAAGACGCGCTGGAATCAATCAGTCGAGACCCCAGAGTACAAAACTACATTGCAACACAAAAAACATCGTGGAAATTTATCCCCCCCCTGTCTCCCCACATGGGGGGAGCTTGGGAGCGCCTCGTGCGCTCTATAAAGAGAGCCCTCAAGTCAACTATGAAAGAGCGCTCACCGAAAGAAGAAACTCTCCTCACGGCCCTGGCAGAAGCAGAGTACATAGTGAACAATCGCCCGCTGACTCATGTCTCTGTCGACCCGAGAGATGAGGAGCCGCTAACCCCTAACCATTTTTTGCTGGGATCAGCAGGAAAGCGGCCACACCTGTCACTGTATGCGGCAAAAGAAGAAGAGGTCTGCCTAAGAAAACAATGGCGAATCAGCCAGCAATTAGCAGATATGTTTTGGCGGCGATGGATGAAGGAATACTTGCCCACTATAGCCGCACGTCAAAAATGGCACCAGCCAGGTACCCCTATCAAAGTGGGTGATCTTGTGGTGATTGTGGATCCCGCTTTGCCCCGCAATAGTTGGCCCCGCGGGCGAATCATTGAAACAATGCCCGCCGCTGATGGGCATGTAAGGACCGTTCGGGTCCAGACCAACACCGGAGTGTACGTGCGCCCAGCGGTCAAAATTGCCGTACTCATGACGACACCAAACACGGGCCCTAAATCACAAGAGGCCCCCCCACGCCGCCAAAAAGGAACCGGCCGAATGGATCGCCGCCGGACGAAAGCATCCCGTCACGTTCGAATTTGCTAGGCGCAGCCGATACTGCACCGGGGGGAGGATGTATCGAACGCAATACGCAATGTTACCCGAAGGCCGCAAAGCAGCTTTCTGACCATGGGAGGATAAGAAAGCTAGTATTTACCCGGCCGGCGAGTACTGAGCACAACGAGCGCTCGGACACAGTATTTACGTGGTATCCCCTCCCCGGCTGGAGAGCATTGGGCACATCGCAAGCCGTGGACCCAGTATTTACGTCGCATCCCCTCTCCTTTGCCCAGGCGAAGCAACGCCAAACACTGAACAGCGTTGGTCAGCCAATCAGCGCAAAGCCACTATAATGCTAGAAATATTTCTCTTTTCATACATAATTGCGCAAATTAATGTTAGATTTGCGTGAGTCTCGCCGCCATAATGCTAAATAAAAATATACAGATTGAAAGGCTGGACTCGCGTCTATGTTGTAAAGTAATATTGAAATATGTAAACATTAATATTAAGTAGTTATAAGGATTTCCTCACACCACTGTCGGTCTGAGGACCCACTGATTCATATTGTACAATTTATTATAAAAACATTAAAAATGCTAGGGAAAAACAGTTTTCATGAGATGAAGCGGCGTAAAGAGTACTATTGAATAAATAATTTTAATATTGACTATTAAAGTCATATGAAAACACACGAAGCTGCACAAAGATGCACCTCGTTTACGCGGGGCGTTTCATACGCGCGCACACCGATGTGTGTACGCCCCCGCTAGTCCTATATATACCGCGCGTAAAGCGATCTCAAGGCTCTCTCTCTTCCGACATCTACTCTGACCGCTTCACTCTGGACTGCTTCTCCCGCTGGAACCACTACAACTGCCTTTGACTTCTGACCTTGCGCTTCCTTGGACTACCTACTACTCTCTCCTTGGAAACACGACATCACAGCAACCGGAAAAGGCCCTGAACATAAAGCAGCTCACCGACTAGAAGATTCAGCACCCCTTATTTACAGTCAATGTAAAGGACTTGCGTCTGATACATTACCTATGAAAACATATACGTATTAAAACCATTTTTTTAGTATGATAGCATGTAAGGTAAATTATAGGTATAGGAAAATAAAAAGGTCATTTTAACAATAGCCATTCTTTATTAGACAATAGGCCCTTAAGGTAATTTTGCACAAAAAAAAATAGATTTACTTCTCTGTTGGGGGCTAAAGATTATTTATTTTTAATATCATTTCGGATTTATTTTTAAATTATAATATTCACTCGAGTTTCGTTTATGGTTAGTTCTTTTATTCTTTCAATTATTTTGCTCCCGCTTCAATGCATTGACAGTAATCAACACTGTTTTTAATGCAGTAAAATGGTGGGTCGCAAAATACACTCTAAGGACGTCAATATACGAGATACGATATGCGATTGAACTAGAGGTGAAGCGTATATACTAGAACACACATGTCAAAGATACTTAGTATTGCGCGTCTTGCGTATACATACCGTGGACGGGGGATATCTATAGGCATCTCGCTTTCTCGCCTACATAAGAAAAGTGTTTCCCCAGTATTTGAATACTAGGGAAAATGAATACTCGCCTACATAAGAAGAGTGTTTCCCTAGTATTTGAATACCAGGGAAACACTCTTCTTATGTAGGTGAGTAAGCAAGAAAGGATATGATACTGAATTTAGAACCAAAAGTCTCGGTACTCTTTCTCTTTTACTCGCCCACATAAGAAGAGTGTTTCCCTAACCCAGATACATAGAACATTCGAAGTACTTGCGTGATACCTACGTCCTATATAACATGCATCTTTATTTGGGAGATTCTTAAAGTGTTTTTTTATAACGTAATATGTAACGTTTAGTTTATTATTAACCACGAGGATATTTTTTTATTAGCTCCACACAGGAGACCCTGAGCCGCGTGCATTAATTAGTTTGTTAGTGTTATTTCATAATGTATTAATTGGAAATATTATATAGTACGTTTGCGGCATGTTACCTAGTGGAAGATACTCTCAGTATCTCCCTGTTGGAAGACCACTATTCAGGATTGAATCGTTGCTTGAAATGGCTTCAGCCAAGTTTGGTAACCAGATCTGAATAGCCAGGTACTTCCCGACATTCTTCCCCTCCCCACTACCTTCAGCCTTACAAGATACCCCGATTGGGGATGCCATTGTCTCACAGTTTCCGGACTCAGTTATGATACAGGGATCAGTTGGTACTCTTGGGCGGTATTTACATAAAACATTAAAAAACCTTCGAAATTCTTTTTTTTCTTATCTTATTTCCTAATGACCTATTCCCAAATATTTGTCCCGTCTCTTCGCAGTATTTGGTACGGGTGACCTGAACGCTAGGTAGGTAAGTGCTATATACTAGGGAACAGTTAATCGGATTAAGTAGTTATTCTTACTTGTACTAGTTATTCCAAATATCAAGACGAGCTAGTGCTACTCGTCTCTAGATTGAACATGTAACATCCTACCGGCGGCGCCAATTGTTATGTCTCTGCTTTACTTGCAGATTTCTGTGTTGGGAACTCTTTGATAAAGTAAAAGGATCTTTTACTATAATGGTGTTTATTTACGTAACTATTAATAAGTCTAGATTTCGCTACACTGTTCATTACCCGAGGGTTTGTAATTCTCTGTTTCTAGAAACTTGTTGTCTGTCAATAATATCCCACAGGCAATTACTACACTCTAGCGACATCTGTCGGACTCTGGAGTAAGCTTTACGACTAGTGCCATCTATCGCTTGAATACCCAACTTATTACCATACATCACAAATTTTATGCAAAACATGTAATATACAACCAAAGTAAGAATCAAGGCTCCCTTCTTATTAGGCCCAAGAAATCCTCTTTTCTGATAAAGAATACACAACCAATAATGACCTTAAATATAATATCTTGTAAAATATATATGTATAAATGTAACTCGTATTAATTCATTACTGTGTTTTTAATTTTTCTGTTAAAAGCAGACAAATAATGTCTTAAAAAGCACATATTTACATTTCATATTTGATAACCTTATAAATGTTCTGCCTTTCTTTAGAGGATTTCATTTTTGTTTATTTTTACGAAAGATTGATTGTTCATCCCGGAACAAGATTTCACCTGATATGCGCTGTTAAGAAAGATACTTTGCTCATTTTCTCAGGACAGCACTTTGTCAGATGGATCTTTCTTGTAGTGAGGGAATATTTCGACATTTCAAACATTTTTAATTTTAATATAATATTTTAGACTAATGAATGTGGTAGTCTCCGAATGAGAACTATATAATCTATGGTCGCGCCTTTTTTTACATTCCTCTATCCTCGTCGATGGTGTGTGACGTACTTTTGTTGCACGCATAAAATTTGTCTAAATAATGGCATATCTATGGTTAAATACAGAACCAATTTGCTACGTACAAAAAGCCCGAAGATCTAGTGAGTGGTTTATTTGTGCCTTGATCGTACGAACTCTGGCGAGATAAAAGGGTAGCATCCAACCATATTGAATCGAAAAAGAACCGCTATACTTACCGGCTGACAATGAGGCAAACGGCGACTGGCTCTAGAAAAACCTCAAGGGCTCAGTGTTAGAAATTAGCAGCGCCTTGGCACCTTGGCGCCTTGGCAAGTCGGCGCACAATGGGGCCGATGACCCCGAAAGTTGGCATTAAATCAGTGGTTGCAATGACATCAAATCTTTTTCGATTTTTAGTTCCGTATAGACATGTTGATAAAAATAAGTGAAAAAAAATGTTCGAAAAGTCACGCATACTTAGTACAAAAATATAAAATTGAATAATATAAGATCAATTAAATCAGTCAAAATGCTCACTTTATTTCTCGTGCTATTTATTGACAGTTATACACATAATAAATCGTCTTCATCATCTTGTGACAATATACTATCGTCATCAATACTTGATTCAACTATCGAATCATTCCTGGTAGTCTTATTAGGGTCTGGTGTCTTTAGCATTTTCAGTACTTCTTTTGAAATTGTCTTCATTGTCCGGCTGCTGAACTTGTATTAAACGCTCAGCAGTGTGATCCAGCAATTGTTGCAATTTCACTTCCGCTGAAGATTCCGTGACCGTTATGAATTCACTTAATGGGTAACATTTTTTCTTAGCTCCTTGTACAATTTTGTATGAAGGAAATACCTCTTTATCCTTTTCTCTTATTAAATTGTATTGGTAGCGACTAATTTTGGCATCTACAATCAAAGCAAGTGCTTCATCACCACTCAATATCTTTTTGTTTTGGGTTTTATCGGTAAAAGCTTTTCTGTACTTATTTGCTCTGGTCGGCGTACTTAACGTGACGTCTTTGACTACAGTCGATGTTGCTGCTTTACCTGCCAACCGAAAACTCATGTGGGTAGCAAAGGCTAACTCAGTTCTAGATGTTTTAGATCGCAATAGTATAGTTTTATGACGTTTCGTACGCTCAGACGACATATCAAATGACAGTGTGGGTCGACCTCTTTTCGTTTTTACTATTTCTGGTAAAGGTTTATAATTCTTAAACATAAGGAGGCTTTCGAGCCATTCTTTTAATAAAAAATATTATTTAATAAAAAGAAGTCATGGATTCTGTGACACTTCAACCATTTGGTTTTCAATTTAGAACAGAATGCAGCTATTTCATTAAAAAGTTATTTTTGATTAAAGAGTTGACAATGAGTAAGTTCTAAGAGGTGTTTTTTCAGGAATTTTACTTTTTCGTCAAATTTCTTAACGCCAGAATTCTTCATAATCATGTATAATTCGAATCTCGTAAGAACCACGCCAGAAAATGTATATAAAACAAAACACATTGATTATTAGACTACAACTGTTTTTTTATGAAAACTGATAGTCCTCACTTTCAAGTACTATAATTAAAAAATTGTGCATACTTGCAACTACTTATAATTAAATCTTGTAGCTAAGATACTAATCTATATAAAAACAATTAAAATATGACGGGATCTCGTGGAACTCTAAACTATATACCTCTATGTTTAATATATTTACAAGAAAATATTTAATTCAAATAGGTGTTTGTTTTAATTTAAATTTATGACATATAGTATGAGAGTATCAATAACTACTATAATATAATTAAAGTACATACCATAAGACATCGTATCCATATTGAATTGAATCTGTACACTTGATAGATTTTGCTTTTTATAAACTTGAAAAGTATTGAAATTTACTCGCTTTCGAAAACTGACACAGTCACCCGCACAAAGGTCAAGTTCAAACTGATCTCTTCCCGTCAGTATCGCGATTAGGGCAAAACGCTTCGGGGTTATTATGTAACACTTAATGAACTTCAAAACTAGCATACTTGCTTCATTGTAAAGAACATTTGATTTTCTGAATTTCAGCCAACGCGTTACATGAAGTCGCCCCAATGTGCGGCGCCCGGAGTGGACTGCTCCTTGCACCTGCACAAAGCCGACCCTGTACTTACCTAAATATTAAAATTGATTTAAAGATATTTTTTATTAATCATAGCGTCCGACAGTACAATGAAAAATAGTCTGGGTGCACATACAGGGTTTTCCAATAAGAGGTGTTATTTTGATATTCAATCGTAAAAGATCAATGGTTTCGTTGCTTGTGTGGCACGTAGCGCCGTCTTGTTGAACGTTAATAAAAAATCATTAATCATCTCTCGATAGCGCAATCCATTCACCGTAACTGTTGCTCCAGCCTCATTTTCGAAAAAGTAAGGTCCGATGACTCCGCCGGACCATAAACCGCACCAAACAGTCGCACGTTGAGGATAGAGAGGCTTTTCAACAATTTTGCTTGTTGACGAAGCCACCGAGGTGGAAATGGGCCTCATCACTCAAGATGATTTGCATTTGATTCACTCAAGTGAATTTTAATAATTTCAATGCGTTGTGGAAGCGTGTATCGTTCCATTTTTATTAATGGCGTAGTTTCTACTTGTCAAATGTCAAAAAATGACAGCTTCAAAAGTAACATCTACCGAAATAGCGGGCTATTCAAAATAACACCTCTTATTGGAAAACCCTGTAGTATACAAATAGATGAATTCATACAATGATTTTATAATGTCATTGTATTAAACGTTTTTATTGCGATATTGACGGTTAGATAGTTTGGTTGTTGGGTATAATTTTATATTTATGAATATATTTTATTATAAGTTACAAAAATACATAGTTCAATATAGCGCCACCTATGAAATCATGCACTCACTAATCAATCGCACAGTATTGTTCCGACTGTGAAACCGCATAGTAACAACAAATTGATAGGTCAGGAACCTGCTGGATATTACCAGATAATACGGAGAAAGAAATTGATTATGAGGATACGCAAAAATGAATGAAATGAAACGCGATGGCCAATCCGTTAGGCACATTATTGTTTGAACCGTGAACATGTATTGTGATATTCGTAACATGATGATAGCGGTTTATTTAAAATGATATTCAATCTCTTCACAACTTAATAAAACACGACTCGTTTGATGCTTTAAATGCTTTGGTTGCATTTAAAGATACACTGTGATTTTTTTCAAAACTATAACATATTAAATAACAGAACTAAACGTGTTTGAAATAATTTTCTGAGCTTACTTTGCGTTTTTTTTCTATCGATGGAATTTCATGTAATCGACGTTTCATTTTTATTTTCATTTTTTCATTTACTCTACATTAAGGGTTGTGTAGGGTTTGAAACACGTTTATTAGTAAGGCTCAAAATTTAATTTGTATTGTGTATCTTTTATTCAAAATAAGTAGGTATAATGTATTGGTCACCATGAAACAGGCAGTCGCCTAGTATGGTGATCATAGACTTATAATACATCAATGATTCACTCTGTTTATCTAATATGCTTGTTTGTGGTACAGCAACACACAAAACCCAAATCAGCAGTTACAACAAGCATCAACAACAATCGCCGCCATTTGCAAACTGTAGTTGCTCGATGGCACTGACTTGATCATATGCCACCACAAAATTTATCGCGCATCACAAGGCCTGTTCTGTAGTCGGCCATGACCGCAAGGCATAAAACATCATCATAGCTCTTCGCAATGAGTACCTACCTACCTATCTATAGCGGTATGTCTTCAGGATTAATGTTGCCAACAATGTGTTGGAGCTATAAAACCATGTAACATATGAATTAATGTTTTTGTGAAACACCTAAGATGGGTGATCTATACTGATTTGAAAGAAAACTGATGTTGCCAGTTTAAGTAACGTCTTTCCATTCCTTGGCTAGATGGATTAAAAAACGTGAATGGCAATATTACAAACCTTTTATAACGTAAAATAATAAAACATGTATACGTAATACACAATACGCGTTGTATATGTAAAATGAAGTGCATTATATATTTATTTATGTCTATTCTTGAATACACATTTTACAAATGATTACAGTGGTTTCTTTGTAGTACAGAGAAAAAAAGTACAGAAAAAAGGTATAAACAATAAAGAACATAGGTTGATATAGGTAAAACTGTGTGTTGGTGATATTGTATGTTACGTGAACACCTCACTAGGAGAACCTGTGCTGAGGTGTTAACGTGTTTGTGATTAAGTGTGACAGGTATTTATGTGTTGTAGTAGAAAGTTTTTTTTTTTTCACAGACTTATACTTTATACAACCGTATGTTTCATAATATTTTCGTTTTTTTTCTATATCACCTTTATTCTTGTATTTTATTTTATTTTGAATTAAACCACTTCCCGACACCCGATCGAGCTGAATCTCGCGAGGTATACTCGTTGTCGATGACAATGCTTTCTATTCTTTTGGTGGCAATCAACACACTTCTCTGAAATCGGATGACATTACAGCAGTTAATATACGAAATAAATGTCGGTCCTACCCGATCGACATTTGGCGAGGTGGTAGAGTTGTCGACTCCAGTTCATGGGTAGGAAGGTTCAATTCAATCTTTTATAAAAATTGGGATTACCTACTTTGTACGGAAGCAACCACAATGCACTTATTTTGTTAATATCTACAGCGCACGTGACATTTGACCGTAGAGAACTTTATGTAGTAGGTACGTAAGTACTCGCCGCAAACGGTAATAATTTAACTTCAACCATTTATCTAAAAATAAACATTCAATGTGTTCACTTTTGTGGGTTTCGCGTCTACGACTGCAGGTTTGACATTTTTGCAAAGTTTTAAGAATGACACACCTGTCAGGATAGGTTAGTTTGATTTAGCTTGTATCAATATATATTATCATTCTGTGTAACATTAATGTATCATTCATCTTCAATATATCATTATGTTGGCTACCTGCTCAGATCAGGGCCGGTACACAAGCATATCGATAAAAGTTTTATCGACAATATCAGTTATTCATATATACTCATGAGCACGACCGCAGATCGTCAATGAACAAACATTAAATCACGTCGACTAAATCTGCTTAAATGCCATGTGAACTGCTGTTAGGTCGTTGGTGATTGTATTCTTGAGCGGGAAAGTTGACAAATAGCCGAAATTATCGATAAAACCTTCATACAATACAAAGTTGAACACATAGGCATAAAAATATTAAATTTATATATTTTAAGATGTAATGACGATATTCCCAAAGAAAAAAAATTAAAATCTTTGCGCCTTATGAGGATTGAACCCTAACCGCCAGAATGGTAATCAAATGCACTAATCAACAAAAATTATTTAAAAAAACGTCAGTTTTTAGGTACATACCTACCCACTACGTACACCTACTTCAAATGAATTCTATTATTTAATTACGATAAATTATAATAAACATTTTAAATGTTTCGGAGAGTTTTATAGAAATATTACTATTTATTTTCGTATCTTGTTTACTAAAGGCGCGGAAGTAGCGCGTCGCTCGTATCATTCCTCGTTGTATGATTATAATTAGTTTTTTTCTCTGTCGCCTGACGTAATCTGCGTTCCGTACGTTGTATACACTATTACGGCAGACATCATCCATGCCTCTGTGGCCCAATGGATAAGGCATCGCCCTCCTAAGGCGAGGATTGTGGGTTCGAGTCCCACCAGAGGTAAAATAATTTTTTTTATAAAACATTTTAATTCTTATCGTGATTTATAAAATCAATAAGAAATGATTCTCTCGTACAGGAATCTCACGAGAAACTAAGAAAAAGCTTTTTTAATATAATTTTTTACAACAGTTTTTTTTCTATTATCGTAATCATAAATACCTTGTTTTATGAAACATAAGATTTTATTCTATAAGAATCTCACGGGAAACCGTAATAAGTAATGTTTTATTTTTTTATATTATAAATTTGATAGTTCCGTTATATTATTATGTATTTATAAGTAATGTTTTTATTTTACAAGTAGACAATATTTTTTAACATTGGTCAATGTTTGTCATTTAAAAATGTTGATTTCGAGACCATTGAAATTTTTTTTTTACGCAAAGTACCGCCTTACCGTTATTTTTTCACTAACATAATTTTATATAATAAATGTAGATATTATAACACATTGTTAATATAATAGAAACGTAAAAATGTTATTAATGTAATTGTAGTTACTACCCGGCTTCACCCGTGACATAATGGCGTATTGTCCTATTTCTCACAAATTTAGTAAAAATATCACTGCCCGCATTGGTCATTATGAAAAAAATACATTGCTTGCTCAAAATAGTTTATTAGAAATTTCGCAGAGAACAGCGAATTTCGTCACGTCAGAGCTGGCCGATAGATATATTTTTTTCAAAATAAGTTTGTTATGTATGGAGGTAGGTGGGTAGGTACTTATGAATCATACTAGAGTTATTTTGGTATCACGGGATGAGGTACAAGGTTCCGACGATTAACATAAGTTTATTACCCACGTTTCCAAACCTGTTGGTTTCGTGTTGGATTCGTGTAGGATCTCGATAAAAATCCAACGCGTTTTGTGAGAGGTACTTATTCCTTTGGAGTTGGTGTTAGTTTCTGTTTTTGAATTTGATTGATTTCCATGGGTTATTAGTGTTATTACATCCTACGTGTATTATGAATTAAGTAGTCATAACAACTATATAATTAAAATTACACAGCTTAGTGAATTTTAACTTCTATACAAATAGATAGAAATGTAAAATAGAATTAGGAATCCTTAAAAGAATGGATTGTCAAGCGTATACTTAAATGTTTTTAAAAAACCTCTCCTCCATGAAGCAGAAAATCTATTTATTTGTTCCATTCACAACTCTTAAACGATGAACTCTGGCGTCATGAAATTTGTACAGCTTTTTCTATCATAAATATCCAGGTCAAATGTTTTTTGCTCGCAACGTCTCTTTTCGCCATACGCTACGGAGCTTTGAAATATCTATGAAAAGACACCATATTTTTCAAAAAAAGAATTATTTATTATGAACTCGGGCGAAGCCGGGATATGACTCCAATTATTACTATCATAAAGAATAATTTTTATGGCTGCCGGGCGGCGTGGTATTGATTTTAATACAAATCTACATTTTATTCCGATGTTGAAGAATATTTTGCACTTGCTTAGCTGTCAAAACTAGAAAAAAGTCATTGTCTACATCTGATTTCGAAAAACTCTCTTTAAAGCCCGGGCAACGCCGGGGACTTCAGGTAGTACGTTGATTAAGACGAAAGGTGTCGTATATAAAAAATAATAAATAATATTGCCGAATGCGATAGCAATCAAATTTCGTATTACTACTCTATCACGAATTATTGGAAAAGCGACAAAAAATAATATTAGTAAATCATTATTTAACCAGGTAGGTTAAGCAATGTTTACTTTGGCGTTTGATTTCACGACAACAGGTAACTGTATCTATGGTGATTAGGCACAAATAGCCGGGTGCGCAGGACCGGACCGACAAACAATACATTATTGCGCCCGGAGGGGAAATTAAGTAATTAGTTCGCGGTATCACCGCCGGGCGTCTTATTTATTAAGTGATGCTTTTTTCTAGTATTTTCGTATCGTCAGTAAAAAATCTTAAAGTTTAAGTTTGAAGGGACTCTCAATTGAAAGTATTTTGACAGCCAAATAAAAAATGGCGTCTCCAGTTCCTCTTCTGACCGCCTGAAAAGAAATAAAAATAAATCATGTTTTTTTTCATTTTTATTTTATTATTATTTGTATTTCTTGCTAGAGCAATCCCGATGAGTTACAAAACTCATTGTACGACGAGAGGAACTTACAATACATAGGTGGGAGTTAATAAGTACAATTTTATATTGGTATTTTGTCATCAAAATTAATAGTTTTACATACTAAACAGTTCATAAATAGAAAAATAATTTTGTAATCTATTTTTGAAACTGCTTTTTCACTGTGGAAATCCATTGTATTTTTGATCCTTTTCCGATATGAATCCAACTAAGGATCAGTTTATTATATTCTTCAAATTTAAATATATATACACCTACTATAATATTTAAGTATAATATGCATTTTTTATTGAATATTTTTTTTACGTGTAGGTATAGATTAGTATTGAACACCTTTAAAAACAAGCTTTATTATGAAAAAGAAGAAAAATATAGCTAAATAAAATGAATTTAAAACAAATACCTTTTGCGTATAACAACAAAAAATCTCACACAGGCAAGGCCATTATACATGGTGTTTTGATTGCGAAACTGGTGAATCTACCTCACATTTGGTGTCTATTTTGTGGTACCTAAACCTTTTTGGTTTAAGCTTTGTTTTTCGAGTAAATTGAGTCGAAGTTGGTATTTGTTTGTTCAAATTTCGAATTAATTGGTCTTTACGACGTTAATATCAGCTGTTTAATATAATTGAAAATGCGTCGAAGTGTAGACCCAACTCCAACATTTTTTTTAACCCTTTATTATCCGAAAAAATATAGAAAAAAAGGCTTTAAAAAAAAAGATTTAGAAAAAAAAGTTTTTGATTATCTATGTGATGGTGATTCGCAAGTTTCCCGCTTGTTATCCCATCCATGAAATTAACAATTTCCCGTTATATAAAACATGACGTACCTCTAGGTACCGAACTATTTAACGTTTGTTTTAGACATGGTATATTTTAGGTTTATATGTAGAAGACACATGATTCGGGTCATGTCAAGAGTGAGAATAGGGTCATGTCAAGTTGAACAGGTTGATTTTTCGAATCCCACGACGAGCCCGGCCCTGGGCGCCCTCTAGACTCGAATGACTGTATTCTGGGGTAAAGGAAGGAGGGGTGGGGTGGGGAAGTGAGAACTGGCTATCTATAGGTGTAACACGGTTATCATTATCTGTGTCAACAGCGCCGTGTGTGGGTTACCTTACAAATACATCACTATGCTTTCAATACATATTGCTTATAGGCCAGTGCTGAACAACCAAGAGATATCACCTATTTTCACTCGTATTAAGCTGATTAATTCAATATTGCGGATGGGCAAGGAAAGGATAATCAGGAGAATATTTGGAAGAAAGAATTGGGGATGTCTAAAGAAATTTTTAAAATAAAATTACCCTGCTTATTAATTAGATTTTCTTGTTTAATATGGAAAATTAATTTCTTCACAAAATGATTACGTAAAACATTTAATATATTTACGCCTGAACTTTGAAAAATATAATGAAACGCAATTTTTGGGGATATTTATTCATTCATAGATCGAAAACAGGCAGCTAGTGTTAAGCGGGAATTTAAACCATATCGTCATCTACATAAGGAGTGTTATTGTTAGCAGCCCGATTCCAAATGTTACACGACGTGGTGCATCGCCTTAAGAATTGTTTCATTGAAGCAATCAACATTTCTCGCAGCGGTGGGTACTTGGCAGAAGTAAGAATATGGAAAAGGTACCTGTTTGTATTTGGGTGCGTTTTAAATTTATCCAGATGTAGAGCTTGAATCGTTTGTTTCTCAGATTTCGTAAATCTTTTGCAAAGTTTGGTCACTAGAGTGAAGGACCTGTGGATTCAATATACTGTTACTTACTTAACAAATACATAGTACAGATGATAATATATTGTATTTCCATATCACACGACTTGTTTGAAAACAAAAAAGACAGAACTAGAACGATAACGTCAAGTATGAACTCTCTCTCAGACTACTATATGGTATAGTATAATATAGATACTAATACTCGTAATATCAAACTATTTCATTTCAGTTTTCAATAATTCTTTAAAGAAAAAAATAAAAAAATTTGTAGTTTACATTTATATTTTTTATTGAATAATTTATTTTTTATTTGTTTGTTTTACTCAAGCAAAACGATAGGAAAACCTTTAATTTATCTGAAGCATATTTTTTGGTATTCATAATGTACACCAATTCGTTATAAAGATTAATCAAAATAGTGATTTAGCAATAAGCTTCGCCTTAATATAGATATTAGTGCTTTCTATGATATGTTAAAATCATAGACATGAGATCTCTTGTGACTTCATTGGTAAAAACAAAATATAACGTGAATGCATTTGCGTTAGTTTGGTGCGTCGCTACTATGAACTGTGTGTAGGTACTAAACCAAATTGTTCATCGTTTCCTCTTTTGATCGCAGTTGTAATCACTGATTAATTTTCTTTTTATAATATAAAAAATTTAGTTCCGCGGCATGCATACAGGATGCAGCTAGGTACCAACTTAATGACAAAAATCAAAACTTTCAATTTAATCAATCAGACAATGAAAAATGAGTCTGTCGTCATACAAATTGAAATTTAGTTTATTATTTACCTACTGACAGCCAAATAATTCAGTCTTTCTCACTCTTTCTTACTCATTGCTTCATTCAGATTCATACTCTTTAGTTATTCTAACTCTTGACATGATATTGACATATTCTCCACAGTCATTTCTTCTCTCATCCACTCTACATGCCCAAACCATGTTAGCGTGTTACGAAGCATCTATTTAACAATAACAAAGAATTTTCAATACTTTAATTTGATTTGTGTTTTTCTATCACCATTTTCTTTACGTTTTCCTGTTCGGGTCTGAGACCCAATGTTTCGACAAGATGCCTCCCTGTCTTGCGGTATTTCAGTGGCCTCCGTCCATTGCAGGCACAGCCTCTCCTCGCACAGTATCTATAGTTGCTTTCCCTAGCTTTACTCATGACGGGCAACTCGATCCCTCAATCGCCGCAAGTATTTTGTGCAGATTTCTTTCTCCTGATATTCCGACTTCCGACTACCTGCATATCCAAGCCACATCACCCGCAAATTAAAAAATATGTTAACTTTATTTTTCTTATCATTAAATTACGATCTCAGAAATCTGTAAGATGTGTTTGGCTTTTACTGTGGTAAAACTTCAGAATATTGACTAAAAATCAAAAATACACACCAGTCCATCCATCTATTTACCATAAAGTATAGTGGTATTACATTTTGGAAATATGTCAATATTATATGCTGAAATTCGTGGGTATATTTCAAACTTAATATTCAAGTTCTGTTATAGTCCCAGCAAGCTCTGTTTTTGTTCACGTTTAGGAAATCAAAGGTTGAATATTATTATTGTACTAGTTCTGTGAAATGACCGGCCCTTGGTAATATACTAACAGAATTTGAATATAACTTTCACAGAACTTGAATTTTAACTTCGAAATTTGATGAATTGTTCAAACTCTGTGAAACAATAATTAAAGAAAATAGTTTATTGGTTTCTTAGTTAATCTTTCGGCCGCTGCAAAGTCAGGTATATAAAGCTACAGGTATAACGAAGTTCTACAATAAAATTAATTTAAATAAAAATTATGGACGGTTTTTTGATTTGGAATTATTCAATGCTGTTTAACGTTACTTCGACATGTTTTTAAGTGAACAGACAGACGTTATGATTTAGGAACGAACTTTTTTTATAACGAAAGAAACGCTCCCGGGTTACGATAAACCTGACGATATTTGAAAAACTCCCACTACCATCATCATAGGCGGAAGATGTTGCTTGTGCAATGATGGAAGACTTACCTAGCAGAGTATTACTAATTTATTTAGGCTTTGGATCACTTTATAGCATGTCTTTCTTCCCCTAGCTATATAAGCATCGATGCAAAAATAACAAAAATATATATTATGTTCCAGTCTATAAAAATAATATATATTATGTACAAGTCAATAAAAATAATATATTATGTTAAAGTAAGTTAAAATATTACATTTTGTGTTCAAGTCAATATTATGTCAATAAAAATAATATACATTATGTACGAGTCAATTAAAAATAATATATATTATGTATAAGTCAACAAAAATAGATTATGTCTCAATAAAAATAATATATATTATGTACAAGTCAATATAAATAATATATATTATGTACAAGTCAATATAAATAATATATATATATATATATATATATATATATATATATATATATATTATGTACAAGTCAATAAAAAATAACTATGCCCGCAATTACCCACACAATGTATCACGTGTCCTTCATTTCCTTGGTCACTTACAAACTAAGCCTATGGAGAAATAATAATTTGATTATTACAACAAAATATTAATTTACTGAATGAAAAATTGTTTAAAAACTTTTTTATCTATGCGCCTAGGTAATTATGATAAGATTAAAAAAATCAACGAAACATTCTGTTACAATAATCAGCGCCATTTGTGATTTAAGTGATTAAAACGTTAACTGTGTATTTAACAATTTGTAACTCTAACGTTAATACGAGTTTTATACTAAATCGTGATGTGTTATTTACGTTATACGTTGACGACCACCTTTTTAAGGGAAAAAATGTGCTCCGATATGATATTATCATCGGAAAGCTTCAAGATAAGAATTGTCCAACTAAAAAGGGTAACATACAATATTCTCACAATATTATAACGATTAATTCAATTCAGAGGCATTAGTCGGCGTTATGCGATCGCGAGGCTACAATATTTAATTCCTAACGGATTCAATCAAACAATTTAAATTCAAAGATTTCTAATACGTTCGTATTTCAAAAATATTACAATCAATATAAATTCTAATATTTCAAATTTAGAATGGTTTAAGTCAAATCCGTGTGTAGTAATCGATCCAAATTGGTTCATTTTTCAAATTTAGAAAGCTTTGAGTCAGATCTGTGTGTGAGTGAATTTACCGTGATTTTGAACATTCTCTCGGTTTATTTAAAGAAAGTGTTCGAAATTCAAATATTCCTTAGAGAAAATAATGACAATGTGCGCTAATGGCGGGATGATCCCTGGCTACGACGAATATTACGACAATAGTTGGTCTCTCATTCCGCCGGACTATGGCGTTACTGAAGACGAATACAGATACAACAATTCCTACCCATATCCGTAAGTATTCAACATTCTAGCGATTCTATAAGTCATGTTATCCATAAGTAAGTTATCCTAATTTGCTTGCTGTGAAAAATTAATGTCCTGTCTAAATTTTTTCAAATACCGCTGCAATTCATCCAAATCTGAAAAAAATAACAAATTATAATGTACATAAATATATTTTAAACGAGAGCGATTCGATATTTGATGCTGTTCCCTCTTAGAATTATTTTTAATATTTATCATGGTGTTTAGTAAGTAAGTGCATAATTATAAATTGATCAGTAGTATAAAATCACTTGCTCTACATATTCAAATTTACTAAATGTTTTCTGAGATAAAAAAGTATAATTATTTTATTTATATATCGATCTTAAGTTAGCTCACATCGTCGTGTGTGCTTATAATTGAAAATATATATTTATAAAAATTAAAATTAATATTCAAACATAATATTTAAATCTTTAAATATTTTATGTTTAAACATATAAAATCACAAACAAGACGTGAATTTAATTCTTATTTCTTAATTCTCTTTTAAAATGAATCGTATTTTTTATCTCAATAATTTCATTCATAATATATTTATATTTATAAATATATATTGAATTAATTCGTTTATGGAACATCAATTTGCAAATTGTTCATGTATACAAAATATTATTTTGAAGAACTACAAGATAACGTTCCATTTAATATTTTTCATAATATACATTTATGAGTGAATTCTCTTGTAAAAATGTTATCACTATTTATGTTAGGCAAAAATTAATACCTTTAAGGAATTGATATTGCTACCTACCTACCATAAAGAATGGGTAGGTTAATTTGGAAGAAAGTTACACACATATTCCATTTTATTAAATTATTATTTATTTTTTGGTTATACTAAGCCACCGGTTCTCCTCGCTATATCCTTTAAAATTTCATTCTATTTTTCCTGAATTGTTGACAATGGTTATTACCAATTGAAAAGTTATTTATTTATTACTGGGCTTGTCACTTTTTCAAAGCAAAAGTGGAAACATTTTGCGTCGCAGGTAATTGTGTTGTTTTCATGACACACGTTTTAATCAATAGTTTAATCTGATCCAATCAGGAAATATTCTCTTGTTTACCCGTGGTTTAGCCGCACTTTATTTGGGAAAACAAAAAACACACTTCATCAATGCTTCATTAGTGAAATAACGGAAAGGACTGGAAATCACGCACGAATTTGGTGACAAATAACTTATTGCAGTAAAAAATAATAATAACAAATAACTTCTGGGAACAATAAGTTATTTGGCAAATTCAAACTTAAATTACAAAAATGCGTGATTGATTTATTCTAAGAAATGTTTTGTTGTTAATAATTTAGGAATAAGGATTGACTTTGCCAGTGAAGCGTTCTGCTATATAAACAATTTCACATTTCCCGCCCTTTTTAGAAAATTATATCTCCAAATTTTAATATGGAGACATATAAAATGCTTACAGTTCTAGAGAGCTATTGAATGCACTTACATTTGATTGTTTATCGCATATTTTTAGAATTAAGAAAATTTTAGAATTTTATAAATTTTTAAAAATCGTTAAATTTATAAGGCGTGTTTTCTGCTTATTATTTACTTTAAAATTTCCGTTTGTAGTACCTACTTGGAGTAATATTAAATATTATGACTTCTGTATGTTTTCTTCAGCCTAGTTCATAAGCACTACTATATATAAAAATTCTCACCTGATTTTTTATATATGTAAACATATGATCAATGATTTCTAAGAAAACATATTTCAATAATTTCAGTTCATGGAATGTCAATAACAAATAAGTCGGAAAAGATGATAAAAAGATAAAAGATGATATTAGAGTGTGAAGCTACTAAGTTAGCTTTATGATCAATCGAAGATTCCTACGCACTGGAGAGATATTTTAAAATAATAATATCTCTTCAAATTGCCCACATTTCGGCCAGCGTGCGCTCGCGGCCGTTTGCAAATTGGCCAAAATGCGGCCAAAATGTAGCACATAAAAATCTGTGTACCTTTTTAAAATACCACAAATAAATTAATAATTTGTAGATATCTACATTTATTATCGTATCGTACACCTATACTTACGTAACTTTAGCTTTATACCTGCAAACTAACATTATTATTACCTTCTACAGCATTTTTACTGCTGACTAAAACATAAAAGTTGGTACTTCAGTATGAAACTTATGATTTCATGGGTATTTATCAATCTATTTTTTTAATAGTAGGGTACGATTTAATAGGGTTATCCCTAGGGGTGTACAGCAATATAGGTACCTTTTAAATCTCCATTAATTTTACCCAATTTCTTCAGAAAACAAACAAACGTTGCAGGTTGGGTTACACACCTTTACCTTTCTCAGTAGCCAGCAAACTAATAGTACCTACCTACATACTCATTGAAAAACAATTTATTTATTAGACTTCAACAATGAACAATCTTCATTATAATTATATTAGTACCACAACATTTTTTGTAAAATTATGTAAAAAAATATATACATACCATAACAAAAAAATCATCGTGAAAAACGCACATATTAGGTGATGGGTACAAGTTGCAGGCACCATAATACATTTTATGATAACGTTAAAGATGAAACATCCACCTGAAATATATATAAATTTACTGTGGTTGAGATTAAGATGAATCATTCGTTCGAAAGATTTCTCAGAACTTCATCATTATCATCGTCTCCATCTTCCCCGAACGCAAATACTTCCGGTGGTGGTTTTGTACTTCCCGTCCAGCAGCAAAGCCACCCCTGTTTACTGCGGAAGCAACAGGCGAACAGAAGGCTGAAAGGGTTGAGGGACAATGAGGGATGTGACGGATCTTTGTGGTCAAAATAACAATTATTCACCCCTTGCGCGTCAAGGTGTGGGTTATCCACTTTGCTGCATGACTTGGCACACTTTGAAGATGCATCTGAGGTAATTATTTTTTAAGAATACAGTGCGTTGGGTGTATTTACATTAAATTGATGAATTTTTCTTCCAACGTATTTAAAAATGACGGACTAATTTAAAGATAAAGCAGTATTCAATATATGCCTAACTAATTTAAGTAAATCAATATATAGTACATATTACATATGCAGATCGTTTCCGCGTAGAAAACAAATATGTCACCCTTGTGAAAGATCTTCACTCATCATCGAAACAATAAAAAATCCCACAGATTTTCTTTCAACCTCACAACATTCCCCAAATGAGGATACCATAGTTCCGGGCGATTCGGACTCTTTTTCGAGTTTTTTAGAATTATTAAATGTTTGTTCTTATTATTATACCACAATGACGGCCTCGGTGGTTGTGAAATTTTATTTGATAAATTTGTGTTATTTCATAATTTATTCATTTAAAATAGTGCCCTGGTGTAAGACCACTATTCAGAATTGAAATGTTGCTTTAAATGACTTTAGCGGTGTTTGGTTACCAGGTTTGAAAAGCAAGGCAGATACTCCGACACCTTCCTCTTCCCCACCTCCTTCCCCTCCCGCTACCTTCAGCCTCATGATATACGCCAATTGGGATGCCGTAGTCTCACTGGCTTCAGTCGATTGGGAACAATTAAAACTCTTGTGCGGTATTCACATAATTTTTAAATTGGCGGAGTGGTCCAAATCAGGTTTCCGCCCTTACGTGGCGGAATTAATCTTTCTGTAGTCCTCCATCATTATATAAGCAACATTCTCCACTTATGTTGATGGCAGCAAGAGTATTTCTAATATTGTCGTTTTTTAATAATAAAAAAATAAAATAAACGATTTAATGAAATATAGTTATTTATTACCCGACATGTTATGTATAACCTGCTTTTCTTCTTGTCTTTTTCTTCTCAAATAATTCCTTCGTTTTTATCCATGTTATTGAAGACCAGATTCCACTGCGAAAAAAAATTACAAGCGCTCTTATATCCTCTGTCAAAATAGTGACAGAAAGTATTGGTTACAAATAATTTGGGCACAAAGATTTCATTCACAGGTTCTTGCAAAGGGGATGTAGTTAAATGGGAAGGTTTGGACCAGCCCTGGGTGACAATGCAGTACGATTAGCAGGACTATGTGACATTTCTAATAACTCTGTATACTGTATACCACCCGTATTTAATTTGCTTGCCAATATTACTCAATGGATATTGAATCTTTACAGATTGCTGAATAAAATATGAAAAATGATTATAGTTGGTACATAGATTGATAGTAGATATTTATTATAATTGGTACATAGATTGAAAGTAGATAATTATTATAATTGGTATATTGATTTATAGTACATAATTATTAAAATTGGTACATAGATTGATAATAGAAAATTATTATTATTGGTGCATAGACTTGTAATAGATATTTATTATAATTGGTACATAGATTGATAGTAGATAATTATTATTGGTAATTGGTAATTTGTATTGGTAATTTGGCAATGAAGATATATGGTCAATAATACCTCACGCTTTTTGTTTGTAATAACATTCCTCTCATCGAAAAATCTGTATTTGCCTAGTCAGAAATAAACTCATTGTTTACTGGTGTTTTTTATCATTTTAAAATTTGCAAGGTGCAAATATGAAATATCACGGTATTTGTTTTCTTTCCATGTTTAAAAATGTAGCATAGATTATTATTTTTTCGATTTTCCAATTATTTATTTTTGGTTATATGACGAAAACATTATGCCATCGGACCTCGTCTCCTAGTGTTCCTTGAAATATTAGTTATTTATTACTCAGCTCGTCACTTTTCCAAAAGGTGAATAGCAACATTTCGTAACGCAGGTAATTGTGTAGCATTCGTGACACATGTTTTAATCAATAATTTTTTTGTTGGTTTTAATAACCAAAACATTTTTTTCTGTGATATCTGAAAAAATGGTTGGGAAGTTGTGGAACTTTACGTTTCTTTAACTTTACTTTACTTTTACGTTTTACGTTTCGATTAAGGTATTAGATTTTTCTTAATTATTATTATAATTAATAAAAAACTGCGTTAAAATGATACTAATAAAGACCTTAACAGTATTTAATTTTTTTTTATTTTTGACATACAATATTAATAGGTGTACTACAAGAGTGTGGTAGAAGGATTACTACTCAAATGTGATTTGGTAAAACCCTTCAAGCCACAAAATGAAAAGTTTGCAAGACACGATTAACAGACATATTTACCTTTAAAAAGTGGTTATTTTTTTTCTTCTTTTTTTCATGTAAAATCAATTCTATTTATAATTATGAGATATTTGAGGGTCGAGTAATTTCATCTACGGTTTTCTTAAAATAAAAATAGAAATAAATGTAGGCGTAAATAGGTGTAAATGTAAAACCACTGAAATGCAACAATTCCAAAAATGTGGCTTGAAGGGTTTTACCAAAACACAATCGCTACTTATATTCAGGTGGGTATAGGTAGGTACCTACCTAAGTTGCGTTATCTTTTTGTAGAAATTTGATTTCAGATTTTTATTCCTTTTATTCCTCCCTCGCAAGGCAAAAGTAAATTTGATTGAACCTACTTAGGTACCTACTATAATAATATTATATTTGCATAAAGAAGCAAACTTATTTTTTATCGAAATCCCACACATGCATTGGGCGGCAGTTTTATAATCACCACAATATAAACACTAAGTACCTATTACCTATGTACATTGTACATTGCACATACTACTGCGAACAATTAAAAATAATATTTTCCCATTTAAGAAGGTCTCGTTACGTTTCGTTATTAGGGATTCCCTCACAATGTGTGAATTGACGGGTCGTTAGGAATCGTTTAACGGATTATCCGCCGTTATTGTGTCCCTATCCGGATGCCGTAAATACTTGTTGTTTGTGGGCGTTACGTCCCCCCGAACCAGGGACCCACCAACCAACCAACCCTTATTCCTACACTGCCATTCCTACAGGCTCGCGGTGACATTAATTTAATACAGAGTAATAAATAAATAGTTACACTTAGTTTTACCCACCCAGACACCGTAGGTACTTCGTGACTTCGAAATCTACTTGTCTAGTACTGGTCTACTTGTCTGTCACGGACTGCAGTCTGCAGGGTAGAGATTATATCCTGACGATTTATTTAAGGTAGAGAGTTAATATTAAAATAATACATAAAAACAGTAAATAAATACCAACCGATCTAATAATACATAAAAACAGTAAATAAATACCAACTTAAACAAAAGACAGTAAAGTTTTGGTCAAGTGAAGTCAAAACAAGAGAATCGAAAAAAATTGTTAACTTTTGGGTCTGTATGTTTGTCTGGTATTTTGCCACTATTCATTTACAGTTTACAGTGGATATTACATATAGTCGACATATTCGCACTAGTTATTGGAGGATAGATAAGCTAATTATTTGGAAAGGAATAGGGAAAGTTTCAGGATTTCTTTTTAGAAAGATTTTTTTTACTTTGACTTGACTTTATTTTTTAAGTACATACCTCCAATAGTTTCATCACTGTGGCCAAATCTGGCAAACCTCTCTCATTACCATTCTAACATTTGCCCTGGCCACATTATTATCACATCAAAACATTCGCTAATATTGGGAATACCTAACAGAGAAAAATGAGTAGGTATTACTCTTCAAATTATTGGTAATCCGATCAAAAACGGGATTGCAGGCCGTTTACTGATAAAATTTTAGTGAATTCCAAATACATTGGAACACGTGTTCCAATGCACCATGCACCTGCATTTGCCTTCATATTAATGGCAAAATGCGAAAATATCATGATTTTTATGAACTCATGTTCCGAGAACGTGATAATACATTCGTATATTACTAAAAGTTTATTAGAAAACCTATCAATTTATTCGTTAAGGGCCCGCAATCCCGTTTTTAACCGGATTACGAATAATTTTAAGAGGTTCTTAATTCGTTCGTAGGTTCGAAAATCGCACAACGTTTACTGCCTTGAATATATTGTTAAGTTTACTCAACTGTTTTCAGATTGCCAAGCCATTTCCATCATGCACTAAGGAGCTTTGGCAAATCAATTATTTATGAGTCAAAAAAAAACAATACTTACCTACTACCTGCTACTACTTAGGTACTTATGAAATCTCCACGAGACAAAATTGTCTTGTTTAATGCGAATGTAATAATATTTCTTCTCCTTTACTTCACCGCAGTCGATAAAATAGATGAATGGTCTAAAATACAAAAATAAGGCTTATTTTCACAACAAATAGGGCATTTGTCCGCTGCCAACAATGGCGGAATTCTAATGTGAAAAATCTGTGTGAAAACATTATTAATGCTACCATTTCTTTATGTTATTCGTATACCCATGTCAAATCTTCAAACTTGCATTAAGCTGCGAATGTTCGGAGTGACATTTGCCTTGTCAGAGTCCTCAAGGTCCTCCATATTTGAGGGTCCTTGAAATATTTTCAAAAATATTGTCAATTCCTCTGAATTGAATTTTGGAGAATTTGCTGAGATGCAGTTGGATAAACATTGCGAGAATCTTAAAAGATAATACCAAAGTTTCAATGGAATTTTTGCTTTATAATTTTTAGGCACACTGTAAAGCCGTGATTATTTTGAGGTTGTAACTACATGCGTCCCTCCTTTTAAATAAAACTACATCTAATGTAAAATGAACAAAATTTCTTGAGTGGTAGGTACCTAGAAATTCTCAGTATTGCCTGACGAAAGAATACCATTTAGAATCAAAACGTGGCTTTATGTAGATTTAGCCTTGTTTAGAGCTAGATACTTTATTTATTATGATAAAACAGTAAAAAACCAATACATTGCGAAAGCGGTAAACAAATTTACAAAACATATAGTTGACATAATTTATAAGGTTGCGTGTGGTACATATATTCAAATTTAAAGGATACTTCATGCTAAGTAGCTAAGGACGTAAATATACACATTTCCTGGGAGGCAGTTAATTCTAGGGGTACATGGAGAAAAATGAGCATTGCTGATTTATTAAAAATTTCTTCAAATTTTTCGTAATCCAATTAAAAACGGGATTGCAGGCCATTTCCTGATAAATTTTTAGTACATTCCTAATACATCGGAACTGGTGGTAAAGCACCTGCACCATGCATTGATAACATATATAATGACGAAACGCATATTATAATTTTTGTGAAACGTGTTCCGAAATATTTTTATTTTATTTTTTTTTATTAAACAATTTTTTTTATATAAGATAATGTGTCCTTACTGAGGTACCCCGTTCTAAGTTTTAATACATTCCTATATTACTACAAATTTAACGGAAACCTATCAATTCATTCGTTAAGGGCCTGCAAACCTGTTTTTAACCGGATTACGAATAATTTGAAGAGGTTCTTAATAAATTCCCAATATTTTATATCTGTAAGTTTTCTCCATGCATTAGGAAGAATCAGAATCCTGTGTTGGCGGCCTCGTATGAAATTATAACATTCCAACATTTCCCCATCTGCTTCCCCTGCCTCCCTTTAGCCTCTCAACATACCCCAATTATTGGGAACGACATAGATACACTGGCAGTTGGGAATTTTGTGCGGTAATTATAAAGCAATAAAAAAGTACGTCCGACAGATTATTTTGTTATCCGGACTTCAAATAATACCAGAACACATTACCAACATTGTTTTCAATCTATAGAAAATAATTTGAATGACAAACGGTTATTGTTAGGCATTATATTTTGAAATGATGTAGATAATTTACAGAAGGGTTGTTTTGGATGGAATTTTGTGGAATGTGTGTTTTGCAATCCTCAATTTTTCGGTACGTTGTTAATAATATGGCGCCCTTACTGCGAAAAATTACCACAAAGGTGTGGTATAATAATTGTGATTTCCTAGGCTCTATCTAATTTTGTTATTATAAAGGTACAGAACATATATTAACCTGGCAAGTCACTCAGACAAACATAATAATTTTTTTGAAATATTAATCTGGGAGAAGATACGACTTACAGCACTATAATTAAAACACTGGACATTGCATGATGCCCTGCCATTTTATCCTCCATTAATATTAGTTTTATTAGAAGATTGGTGGCAAAAGAAGAGTTTATTTATTTATTACAAGATAATACATTATAAAATGATAACAAATTTATAATGTATTATTCCCAGTTGGTTTACAAAACTCATTTCGTGAAAGACAACATTAGATTAAAGACAAGACAACATAAATACATTAAAATAAATAAACACAGAAGTTATTTTGGAGTTCCAAAGAAAGAATATGTCAGTCATTAATAAAACTGCCGAGGAAATAGCTTTTAAGAACTTTTGCCAATGTTTTTTTGTTCGTTGCTGGAATTGGTGCCGGAACTGCTTACTAGGTAATGCGTTGTATTGCTTCTGTGCAATGTGTTGCAAGGAGTTAATTCCATATTTAGTCGTGTAAGTTGATTTATTTGATATATTGATATTTGAATAGGAGTGGAGAATTTTTATTAGTAAATTATCGATAGTTTTAGCAATATTTTTTACACATTTAGAATATCACGTAATTATTACGTAGTAACGATTGACCAATAGTACTAACCTAATTGAGGGGAGGCGTAACTAAACGATTTAAAAATCAGACATAATTTATTAGTATTACCTAATTTATTTGCGACATTATTATTATATAAACTCTTAATCCATAGAATATACGTCGATTTAAATAAGGCAGACAGAATATACTACAAACAAATATAATTTAAAAAAAACCCACAACCTATACGCTATACCAGGGCTTCCCTAACTGTGAGTCGCGACACCCCGGGGCGCCGCGGGATCATCCCAGGGGCGTCGTCAGGCAATCTATATATCGTCTTCCACACGCACACTTCGGAGTTATTAGTTAATATGACTGGGTTAGAAACCCTTTCCAGTCGACCTCACCATCAACACTTTCGACAGCAGAAGAAGAACAGTAATTAATAGAATTGTCCTGTGACTCCAGCCTTAAGCTGCAATATAATAAGGGTAAGCTACTTGAATTTTGGAGCTCAGTTTATCAAGAATATCGTATCAGCACTGTAGCGTTAAGGGTTTTATTACCGTTTGCAACATCATACTTGTGTGAGACAGGTTTCTCTGCAGTTGCAGTAATTAAGAATAAGTACAGATCAAAAATAAATTCAGAGGCAGAGACGAGAGTGGCGATTTCGAAACTTCAACCTCGTTTTGAGAAACTATGCTCAGAAAAGCAAGCACATCCTTCTCATTAATACCAAAGAAAAAAAATGCTTTTTTATCTTTTTTGTTTGCTCCCATTTTTGTTTTTATGTTGTGTTCTTTATTTTCTAATAAAAAAATTAGATGCTATTTGGAGTTTTTCTGACAAATTGTTATTAGGTAACGTACCCATACTACGTGACCCGTTCAGGGGGGGGGCTTCAAAATACTACGCTTGGTACATATGAGCGGGGGGGGGGGGAGGCGTCGCAAAAATATGGCAACTTCCCAAGGGCGTCAAAGTTGAAAAAAGTTTGGGAAGCCCTGCGCTATACAATAACTGAAACACATCAATCCTCGAACAGTCAGGCCGACGGTTTACAGCCGAACCTTTCCCTAATATATATCAAACATTCAAAGTTCAGCATTCAAGAACAAAAATAATTTTAACCCTTTAGGCCTCTGGCATATTCTCCGTTATATTTATTAGAGATGCAGTCAGAAAGTCAGAGAATTTGTGCGTTTTTCCGGTTCTCAATAACAAGAACTGATTAACTGTTTTAGAAAGGTAATGAAATATGCTTTCAAATTTTATTATTAGAAATCAACATATAATTTTTAAAATAATAGTTTCTTAAAAGCTAACATAAAAAAAAAATTTTAAATGGCACAATTTACATTTTTTCGTCTAGACACTGACCTTAAATAATTACTGATAACGAAAAAAACCACTTATTTTATTATATAAATGTATTATAAACATTAAAATCTAAAATATAAATGTATTTACTGTACGTTTTTTCAAAATCTTATGTCTCCGTAAGATCTACACCGATTGGTTTGAAATTTTGACACAACGTTGCATTGGAATACGCATGTGTTTTTATGTACATATTATTATATACAGTGGGTTGCCATATTAATAGGGACACCTATGGAAAATGTGTTTTTCACACTTTAGGTTCATAAAACACAGATGTTTATGATTTTAGGTGTGGTTATTATTATTTATTAACAAGGATATTGAATTTTGAAAAATAAAACACTGTATTTGTCCTTAATCTGCGATTATTTTATTTTTTTTATTATTTTTAAAGATTATCGAACAAAAAGTTAATATTTCGTAATTTCGCCTTTAGCCGCAATAACAGCTTGTACACGCCGTGGTATACTCTCAATTCACAATTTTTCAGTAATCTTTAGGTCAGGAGAATGATGCCACACCCGGATGAGGGTTTCGACGAGCTGCTGCTTTGTTGTGATCACCTCCTTGGCAATCTCCCTCTCGGTGAGCTCCTACAGGTTTTTAATAGGGATCATGTTATGGAAAGTCCCCGGCCAAGGTAAAACCTGCACATTTTTTTCAGCCAGGAATGCAGTGACAGTCCTGGCTTTATGACAGGGTGCGGAGTTGTGCATAAAGACGTATTCCTGGCCACCAGGGAACCATTCTCCGACTTGAGGTAGTAATCGATTTTCCATTATTTGCCTGTACTGATCCTGCCTCATAGTCCCTTGCACGATGTGGAGGCGCCCCATCCCTTTGGAAGAGATGACTGACCACATCATGATACTGGTAGGGTGTTTGATAGTGTCTACAAGGCAGTCCGCATGAAATTTCTCTCCTGGGCGTCGTCGGACGAACGATGATTAATCCAACAAAATTTGGAATATGGTCTCTTCAGAGAAGCACACCTTAAAAACGGGCCATAATCAAACTAATGGAATTTTTTGAAAGCTTGAAAACCACAAAAATGTTAATTACTATATTCCAGTTCTTTATAGTCATGTTTTGGTGCGCGTTGGCCCATTCCAGTAGTTTTTTCCTCATATCTACTGTGAGGCGAGGTTTTTTAGCTGGCCGATGACCAATGAGGTTCTCCTCAGCCAATATCCTCTGGACTCTCCTTTGGGAGACTTCGATATCTTCTCCGTTGATCATCAAGGTCAGATGAGCCACACTCTTTTTGCGGTTTTGGAGACAGACGTCTTTGATTTTGCGGCCAGTAAGAGGTGTAGTGATTCGTTTTCTGCCACATTTCCCAATGTGATGCAATTCAATGGGCAGGTTTTGATTGATTTTCTAATTTATCCTGTTAACCACAGACTTTAAAATACCTGTAATGGCTGCTATTTCCCTTTGGAAATGTTGAGTGTTTAACAATAGTGTCTTCACTTCCGGAAATTTTCTTGGGGACGTGTCTGAAGACCTAGCCATACTGAAAAAACAGAACATTGGACTCAATATGGAAAAACTAATCACTGAAATAAGATATGAAAAAAAAAATTACAGAAATTAATAGATAATTAATAATTACTTACATTTTTGTACAGCTAAACTGTTGAAATGCGTAAATATAATTAAAATGTATATTTACTTATCGGAACTTCAATCCCGCATTTTCCCAAAAATGCTGGCCACGTACAAAAAACCTTAAATTTTCGAGGGATGTGGCACTTTGCGAGTGTTGCCACTTCTTAAAAGTGTCAGTGGTGATACCAGCAACAAAAATAACGAAGGAATGGCCATCATATCCAAGTTATTTAGAAGTAGAGACAACGTAAACATAAAAATCAGGAAATATTGGAACTGTCCCTATTAATATGGCAACCCACTGTAGATGTCACCTATGATGGGTAAAAAGATGCTTTTTTAAAAACAGCGCCATCTGTTGGACGTAAAAGTAACACGCTCAATTGTTTATCTATCTGCACAGACAGACTGAGCCACAGCAACGCGTGACGGGGTACAGCTAATAATTCATAAAAATCATATTTGGTCGAACAAATTAGGCTAAGGAGTTAAAAGATACATACGTATATATATATTATAAAATATTGTACAGGTTTGAAATACGCTTTCTGCGTGCTAGCTAAAACAATAAATGTAATGGGCCGCGCTGAGTTCAGAAGGCGTGCCTGCCCGCGCCGAGCTTCGGGTTTTGGCCGCCAGGTGGCACTGTTCCCAGGGCTCGTCCAGCCAGCCAACATGATCACATGATGCGCCCTTCGTCAGTTTTCGCGGGTAGGAAGGTTATTGTAATTGGTTAGGAACCGTCGAATATCAGCGCGGTGGGAAAATGGGAAAACCTTACAAAATGTACGAGGGTTTATACAAAATAGATAATTTGACTTAAGGCGAAGAAGATGACACGATCGAGCGAATCAAACGCCTATTAGACTAACTAACTAACCATCACGCCGTTTCCCCGCAGGGGTAGGCAGAGAGGACGGACCGCCAACCAACTCAGTCTTGGCACACACTTCTTGCCTCATTCACATTCATACATACTCTTCTATTATTCTGACTCTTAACATGGCCCGACTCGAGTATCTGATTCACTTGATCGTGCCATGTCTTCCTCGGGCGTCTCCGACTTCTGCTACCATTCGCATTTGCATCATATATTCTCCTTACACTCCTATTTTCGCAAACCATCTAAGCGTCCCTTTCTTAATCTTCCTCATTACGCTTACATCAGCCTTGCACTCTTTGCGGATCTCCACATTCCTCTCACAATCAAACATGGTTTTACCACACATACGCATCAGGGATCTCATTTCAATAGCATTCAATCTAATTTCATCCTTTCTTTGCCAGTGCCATGCCTCACTTCCATACATTAAGGTACCAGCACTCCGTTGTGGACTGTTAACTTCGCTTCTTTGGACAATTTTTTCCTATCGCCAACTGCGTTCAGTCCTCCATTAACGGAATTACCTGCATTTACCCTTCTCTCAATATCTCTGTCAGCCCTACTAGAGTCGGGCTATATCTAAAGAATAACAGAAGGATATGTATGAGATGATGTGTCAATGTGAATAAAATTTGTAAGATGTTTTGACGGTCAAACCCATCTGCTTACACTTGCGGTGCGGTGGTTAATTAGTTTGTTATTTATGATAGGACAAACATCACTGATTACAAATAACTTGGCAATATTTTAAAAACTCGATCATTGGACAAACATTTTTTTTCCGGTAATGGTTAATTCTTCCAAGGCGGAAGCGTAATGGACAAGATTAAGGCGATGCACTACGTCGTGTAATATTTCAAATTGAGCCGCTATCAATAACAACCCTTACGTAGATGGCGATAAGGTTTAAATTCCCGCTTTACACCATCCGCCTGTTTTGATTTATGCAAGAAAAAAACATGGCCAAAAAGTGCCTTTTATTTTATTTTGTGGAGGTTCAGGCATAAATATAATTTTTTTTTCGATCATTTTGTAAATAACTTAATTTGCCACATTATACAATAAAATCATAACCGAAATGTTCGTAAGTAGGAGAATGATCCTTTACATTATTTTTTCTGGGGTTATAAAAAGACTTAGATATGTATTGTATTGTATATTGTATTGTATGTATTCTACTCGCAGTATTTAATTAAAGCATCTGAAACATTTCTAGGCGACCAAATTTTCAAACCAAAAATACATGATTTTGCATTACTACGTATGGCATCGCCTTAAGAAATGAAGGGCTAGATGAAATGAAGAGAAGAGTGATTATTTTTAAATCGTAACAAACACAATACTCGTATTATTTCCACTTTAAAATTTACATTCAGTTTTCTAGAATTCTTTAGAAAACTTTATTAATATTGTTTATTAGACGAAAACACCTAGATTATAAATGAATTATGTATTAATTAATAATCAATGACAACCAGAGATTAGCGTGCTAGATATGATAGATTACATTAAATCCGTACGTATTTCAAAAGAAATTAACACTTTAATATGATGCAGGTACTTACCAATTGCGTTTCTAATTAGCCTACCTATTGAGAAATCGAATGAGTCAATTCGACTTAAAACTAATTTCACGATCTAAAAAAGGTTTGCTACGTACCAAATATTGTAGTAGTATCAACCCTGATGTATGACAGAGAGGCATAGAACTGGCAGAGGATGGATGCAAGTGTATTTAATGCTGTAGAAATGTGTTCTGAATCGACGTATGAATACATACATCCCACTACAGTATAAGGCGTTGTAAAGTCTGGCTGAAGAAGTCAAAGGGTCTCTCTTAACCGTCATCTCTCTCGTCCTGTGGGACCTCTTTCAGACGCATCCGCCACCAAGACGTAGACAAACCTCATCCCATGATTCCGGGCACCACTGCTAAATAACCAAACGTAACGAACCACTTGGTGTGACCTATGGTAGAAGCGTTGGTTATCCAATGAATGGTTCCCAAATTGAGGATCTGGGACGTTTCAATGCTTTTGGTATGTTTGCAGAGCAAATGAACGGTGAAAGAAATGAAAGCAGAATAATATATGATGAAAATGATGAACTGATGAAAAATTCAGGGACACCCGATAAAGATATGCCATTATCGAGTGAAGCCAATACTTGAGAAATTATATCAAGAATCAGAATAAGAAAGAAAATTAATGAGACAGTTTATGAATTATGAATGTGAATGAAGCTGCAATTGTGCCAAGATGGTTTAGTTTTGGCCTATCCTCTCTGTTTGGCGTGATGGTTAGTTAAATTAAATTGTACAATGTACATATAAGATAAAAAGGAGTACACATACCATTATAATACCGAGAAGGGGTAGCTACCCAACCAGCAGGTATTCCCCAGAAGTTAGAAGTTAGTAGGTAGATTATGTTTAGATGTTCCGGTATCATCACTCCAGTTCACGACTCTCTCGAGTTGAACAATTCTTCGTCCTTTATGGGGCTCCGGCATGAAACAGACCTTCTATTGTTTCCGTAGAACAATATTTTACTTCAACTTTCCGGCTTTTCACGGAATTTTCAGAAAACTTTTCGCAGATCGACAACCATGATTTATTAGACCAACCGTAATAACTTATCACTTCATTTTGAAAAACTTTCTCTTATCATATTATCCCAACCATATTCGTTCTTATCTAATAGTAGGTGTGGATATTTAATATACTAGTTCTATGTTCTATGCTTACCACATCTTATTAATATATTTAGGTGTACACTAATCCCTGTTATAACAACTTGATTATAAAGCAAACATTCTGTTTATCAGAAACAGCAAAAACATAGTAACTTGCACAGCTTTATCCGTTTTAAAGATCTAAGTCATTGTTACTATTTTCAACACTCAATGTGATTTCCATCACGTGCTATGCAGCTTTGAAGATTCGATTTGGTAGTAAATATACAAGACGCCATATTTTTTATTCCAAAGGCCTGATAAAAAAGGTTTGCAATGTCTGAATCTAATTTGTAACACAATTATGCGGCACAAAACTGTGATTGAGATTGGTACAATAAGTCCCGGCTTGTTAGCCGACTCGAAGTAATTATACCGCACTTTGGTTATTGCTTTCGCAAACAATTCCCATTTAAACATTGCTTTACAATTTATAATTTTAAGCAAAAATCATCAACTTAGTTTCTACATCGGAGCATATTTTCAAAAGGTTACGTAAAATTTTGCCTGGTTACAAAAACTACTTAACTTTTTTATTGTAAAAAAATATTTAGAGACCTGCATTTATAAATAAATCAACGTATTACGGATCGACGATTGGACGTATATACACTTAAATAAGAGACGAAATTTAACGGAGAATACAACAAAAAAATTATTATTTTTAATGATAAACTAATGTTTATAAGACAAGGTTTTATGCAATAATTATAAGCAATAATTAGTCGCCTGAAATATCAATCGCCGGAAATGAACCCGTACCTTCTGATGTCCGGTCAGGTTCTCTGAACCACTGAGCTATGTCGGCTTATTTCTAACCCGCCAAATAATTCAGTATGTACTAGTACCGCAATCAACAATTACTGCTTACTATATTTTTTCACCTGTAAACAACCAACTTTATTTTTGTAGGAAAGGCTTTGTTAGTGCTAAATTTCCCACTAGATGGCGTCGAGACATATTATATCTACGTTTGTTGGTGAGATATTTTACTTGTCAAATATTATTATTTTTAATGATAAACTAATGTTTATAAGACAAGGTTTAATGCATAGCATAAAGGATAACAAATAATTATAAGCGTTCCCGTTGGCGGCATTTATTTTAACTCTTGAGATATTTTCAATATGTATTGATATTTCAGGCGACTATAAAAAAATAAGTTTCTTTAAAACTGAATTTGAAAACAACTGGTAAATAAAAGACCTGATAATGATGGTAACTTCACCTAAAATTTATTTACGTATCCATGTGTATTTTTAAACATTTTTTAATTAACCGTACGAGTGTATTTTCAAAGCTAAACTAATATGTATTTTTTCTATCTATATATACGGTACACAAAATTGGTGCTGTAAAAATATATATTATTTTCTATGTGCGTTTGAAGTATGTAGTAGTCGAATTAACTTTAAAAGGGTTTTTTCAACCGGAAAAAAAATCTTTTTTTTTTAAATCTTACATCGGCTTCTTGTTACATAAAAAAAAAACATTGTCTGCGTAATTAAAAATGGAGGAGAAAGATAAATGGAAACATCGGACACTAGCAGACACCTTTGACGGATACAGGATTATTACTTATTTTACAATTGAACATACCTAATAACAAAATAACACCAATTTACCCTCCTTTAATAAGTAGAATTTTACCATTATAATATCCTCCAGATAAAAATATCATTATTTATTTATTTATTACATTACATTAGATACATGTATATAGCAAAAACGACAAGATAATAATATAGCAACTGTATAAGTATTAAAAATAAGTAGAAGTGTTATTATGAATTGTAGGTCAATATTATTTCCAAATTATGAATACGAATCGATATTTTGTTTCAATCGGCTTAGGATAAGAATATAATAATAATAAATATATAATAGTATAAGTCTCACAACTAACTAGACAAAAAAAACTAAAAGCTGGGTTCAGTGTTTTAGGATCATGTATATATGACCGGGCGTGTTTTTTAACAATATTTTTATCATGCTGAAATATGCAGTTTTTGATATAAGAAAAAGAAAATAATAATTATTTCCAGTTTGCCTCAAATCTTTATTCTGGATGCCATTAATAAAATCCTAAAAATAGCTAAACCGAATAATTCATATTTCGCGTCGCTATTGTAACAATCGGTTTAACTTTAAAAATTATTTCTTTCTTTTATTATATGAACGAGATAAAAGTGAAGTTACAGTTTTCTTACAAATTTCCCAAACAAAACGAATGTGGTTTCGAAATATCGAGTTCTCTCATTTTTTCAACGATTGGAGTAAAAAATTAAGTAAAAATGTGGTTAGAATTTTTGACAAAATTTTTAATTTTGATTTTAAAATTTTATTATTTAGAAAAGTTATATTTATTTTAAAAATTTTATAGTTAAAAGTATTTGTATTTACGAAATTTTTTAAAAATAAGATGTACATAGCGCATTTGAAATGTACAGAAAATATTGCAAACTGAACAAGAGTACTCAAGATAATATAATCTAATCTGCTATTTACACGATGCTTTTTTCGTTCATTTTCCATACTGGTCGTCTTTTAAAAAATATGAAATCGTTATGATAAAAGGACGTGTTCTATTTTGTTAACGATTTTCGCACTGTTTAAGATTGCAGACATTTTTTAATCTCTGTTATCTGTCATTGTTTTACGTACCTATAAGGTGTGGAAATATTGCACATTAATTTCATTTCTTATTTAAAATATTAATAAAAAGACTATGACATGTGTTTATTTCAGATTTAAACTCGTATTAATGTTTCGATATTCTGAATTTTGCGTGTATTTTTGGTGAACTGTTGACAGCAATGACAAAGGAAAATGACAGATTATTTCATTCGATATGTGGTTATGTTCAGTTGCCAATATTATTTCTTATCTAAGTAACTATCTGTACGAAAAGTATGAAAATTTACTTAATCATACTTTTACTTTGCTTTAAACTATCATTTTTCTCGTAAAGCATTTTTCGCATGGGTCCCGATGAACTTTCCATATGGGGATCGCTATGAAAAATAGCATCGTGTACAACGCTCTTAACTTTCTAATTAGGGTTTTTTTTCTCACGAAATCGTTAATTGCCGAATACGAAACCAAAATTGCATTTTGTTTAAAAATAATATTTTAAAATTCTGAGCCCCCTTTGTAATAAAACAGTCACCTTTAAATCTTCCACCCACGTGACGGGGATGTAGAATGCGCAGTGCTCGTGCTCAGTGTGGGTACAAAGCACAAGTAGATATAAGTAGTCTATGGAAGGAGGCTCTATATTTAGGGGATGGTTGAGTGGTGAAACAATATTTCGGTGAAGGATCACGAATGTGGCACTGCCCGGTACCAGGAGACAAGACGGTGGAGGGGTGAATGGATGGCCTGGGGGAGGATATAATGACCTTTCTAATCATTTATATTTAAATTTTTATATGTCGTACTTGACGGGGAGTTTTGGGGGTTTCGTCGTTGGATCTTATAGTGAACAATGTAGATAGTTCATACATAGATATGTAGTGCTCTTCGTGTGGAAATTTCAAAGCCTTTTGATGTAAATTAAAAACTTTATAAGTTTGAGTAACTTTTTATGACGTTTTTCGGTTTTCACACGATTGTGTTTTGCGTTGTTTTCTGACGATGTCTAATACTAGTGTATGTTTGTTTATATTACTTACCTTGATCACAGTGTCATGCAGTATGGTATGGTAAAGCCTTGAAGGCCTCCGTGGCTGAGAGGAAATTATCTCGACTAGCAATCCGGAGGTCGCGGGTTCAAATCACGTTCCAGACTGTTCCATATGCTCTCACTATCGTCCTGGTATAAAACTACCATTCATAATAGAAACATTTCTAGAAATGCGTGCTTGGTGACCAGATCTAAATATTTAGGTACTTCCCATGTTCTTCTTTCTCGTCTCCTTCCCTTCCCCTCTACCTTCAGCCTTACAATATGCCCCAATTGGGGATGCCATAGTCTCACATAAATAAGGTATTAGAAACACGTGAACAGTAACCTTTTCTGCAGTAAATGAATTTCAAGACAACTACCTAGATAATTATCTACCATTATGTAGAGAGTAAGTGTTGACTTACATTGTACTGAATATTGAAAGGTGTTACGAATTAATCTGGTGGATTAACAAATCTACACCACCTTGACCAGGCTGGTTGCTGAGTTGTTGTAACAATACTTGTTAATCAGAACAACTCTCTGACTCATCTGCCTACCCTTGCGGCACTCGGCAGTTATGTCTAATCACGGGATATTGATAGGTAAACGATTAGGGCCCAAGGGGAGAGCTTGCGCGGTCAAAACACCTGGATGTTTGAAACAGGGTTATCACACTATATCCGCCATAACAAACGAACGATCACCACTACTGTGGTAGGCGAAAAAAAAAGTACATATACAAACGATTCTGCATTGTCCATCGACATTTTAAACGTTACTTACAGACAAAACTGCCCCCATGACCTTTCTATATTTACAAGTAATATAAATTTGTAATTTTCTATAGTACATTCTATAATTCTAAATAATATATTGGTGCATAACCGTTTTATGGAGAACATGAATAAATAAATATACTGTACTTTTTATTGCGCGAAATTAATAAATTTAAAAAAAGATAACTTTGGTTCATTTTTATTTATGCAAAATAATTTAAATTTTAAACGCAATAACTGTGTACCTACATCCGCCATTCACGATTTTGCAGAATAATTTTTACTTTATTTTAACTGCCAACTGTGACCAGGTATGAACAATGAAAAAAAAGTGAATTATTATTATCACGTTATTTTGTTTTGGGTAATTTTATATTGAACATAATTAATGCTATATCCTGTCTTATATTTATAAAATGATATCTTGTCTCTTGTCTATGACATCTTCAATTACCACCAGAAAAAGCTCCATAAAATAAATGTTTATCTTACTTGTGATGAACGTTTTTTGTTGTTTTATAAAATTTTCTTATAAATTTAATTATTTTATATATTGTTTTATTAGAGGTAAAGTCATAAGAAAGAAATCCATAATTATTTTTACTTTGGCTATATATTACATAATACTAGGATGATTTCCCGAAAATGAATAAATAAACATCATTTTATCATTTATCTTCAATACAATGCTCGTCCTGCGGTCTCTAAAGAAACTCTAGCGTAACTTAACTCGTATAAGCCACAAAAGTTTAGAAGTCATCTCAATTCTTCCTCTAATGAGTCTGACATCAATATTACCCTGAAATTTCAGTAACATTATTATTTGTTACTCCCCATGCTGTAACAAAGATATCCAGGTACCTATTGATGATTTAATATTTTATAATTATAATTGTACTTACAAATCAATTCGGTTAACAACCTTTTTATAGTTCACCCATTTTTTTATGTGTAGGTAGGAAGGTAAAATTACAATAAACAATAAATTTAGTTCTTGAAAGATTTTCTTTAAATTCCTACATCTAAAGAAAAGATTAAAATAAATATTGTTCAAAAAGTCACTGGTAGAGTAGTTTTACGATTATGAGATCCTTTACTAATACTTTTACGGAGACCGTGTCTTAACCACTGAAATGATTGATGTCATAAATATACAATTAATTAATACAATTCTTTAAAATATTAATAAAAAAACACATCAAACTTCTTACTGTGGCTTAAAACCAATTAATCTTCCTAGATTTTGCCGTCTATCCCATATTTTTAAGTTCTATAAATACGGTACTTAAACGTTTTTGCAAAATGACAAAATATGCCAAAAAATCACTCCAGTGGTTAAAAAAACGCTTAAATGTGTGGAAACTCACACATTTAAGCGTTCGGGCACATTATTGGCTGGAAGATAGCGTTCGGTAATGTTTAGTCAAACCATGCCCTAACGGCCACGTTTGACCGAAACTACAGGAGTTAATTTTTCGTTACTTGATAACATGGCTAAACTTGGACGTGAACCGTTGTGGACCTTTGCAACGCAAACAAAAGAAGTGCTTAAAGTAATGGAACATTTTAAAAACTGTAACCTACACTTGTAACCGATTAAATACCTTTTGTGAAGGTATCGGAAATAACAGGCGTATCTGTCATATCAAATGAAAAGGTTAGACGCGGAAAAAAGAAATACAGGACTTCTGAATTCCCCCAAAAATAGTGGAAACATTTAAATATAAAAACCAATCTTGACGATTTAAAAAAATGTGTAATTCGACAAGAAATACACAACTTAAACATAAAATACAATCAATACAATATTTTTATAAAAAATAAACAATATTTTTATAATAATGAAAATAATAAAATAATAATATTTTTATTATTGTAGAAAGCAATCACTTTGTGGTTTGACATATTTAATAAAAGAAAAACTTTTTTGTTTTAAAACCACGATATTTATTAATTTAAGAACCGACCGGTTTCGCTTTACTTAAGCTTCATCAGGGTACAAATTAATACTGTATTAATTAATACAGTATTAATTTGTACCCTGATGAAGCTTAAGTAAAGCGAAACCGGTCGGTTCTTAAATTAATAAATATCGTGGTTTTAAAACAAAAAAGTATTTCTTTTATTAAATAATATTTTTAATAATTTTTGCAATATTTTTTATAAAAATTTCATTTTTTGTATTTAATTTACAATCTTCGGATGAAAATTAATTTTTTGATAAATTGTATATTCACTAAATTATTATATTATTTCTGAGCGAGGTTAATATGAACCATCCTACACACGAGGATCTCATAATAATAAAACTTCACTACCTACATTGATTCGATTAATTTAATTTAATTTTGTGGCAACCCTGGAAACAGACACAGATGGTAAGTTTAATGATCCGTGTGCCCTTTGGGGAATCCCCTTCCGATGGCTACATTTACCATTATTTGTTATGATTTTTTAAATAACCTTTTTTACGGCTGTTATTAGCACCTACCACTGCTTATTGTATCACGCAATGATTTGTGAACACTTTACAGAAAATTTTTGAATATTCCTCATCAATAATTCTTCAGCTCTGTTAGGTGACACTTATTTTTAAAGATTTGTAAAACCGATGGAAAACTACATTAAACATTTTTTTAATCACAGTACTTGTATTTAACTATCATTAAAAAAATTAAATCTAATATTTTATAATCTTAACAAAAAAATTGTGTCTCAGAGATAAGTGATAAAACTAGGTTAGATTAGAATATTCAAGTAAAGCCATGCATTTAGTAATGAAACTCGTTAAAAAACATATGTAGGTACATAAGCCTGAAGCTTTTTGTTCTAATTTGCCACAAAATTAACGGTTATTATAATATAGCTGAAAGTACACGAAGTAAGAAAATAATCATTTAAATTAATAATTTTTTTTTTCTGTCTAATTACCCATTTGGTAACTCATCCAATACATTTTTTATTCTTTCTCTTTGAAATATTTTGTGCTTATATGTAGTATTACTTTATGTTTGTGATTACTCTATGTTTGCTTCACTCAAATGTAAATTGTTAACCTCTGTACAGGCTTAATCCTAGTGAGGTTGATTTTTATGAGAAAATACGTGATTTATTATTGTGAGGTGCAACAAATAAATAAATAAATTTAAATACATTATTTTTTTAAAGTATGTATATTTTATTTAGCTATAAAGTTTTACATTTTATATCTAGTCTGGAGTAATTCTAAAATTACTATAAAAAAATCAATTTCCGCTAACTATTCGATACCATTGAATTGATGCCATTGAATTGATTCCCACAAACATTGGATAAATACTAACAAAAACATACCCAAAAAAAGGAACGGCTAGATGCGATGGATGTGGCCGAAAATGATTCAATTAACCCCCACCCTTCATCTCCTTCTTCTCCCGGAGTCAAGATTCTAATTGAACTTTTACAGTTCTCCAAAAAATTTAACAAAATTATGTGTTTCCTTATGACACGACTAAAAGGTTTTTATTTTATGGAAATATTTCTTTATATTTTAATTTTTCTGTAATTCAGTGATTCTAACTTCTCCTCGAAAAGAATTGGTACAGAACTGTTAAAAACAAGCAAGTAGAATGCAATGAATTTATAAAACTCTCTGCTTTTTAAATATATCGTTACAAACATTTACTGCCGCCAATATACGAATTAAATCTCGGTACAATCCAATTATGATTTGTCTTAAGCGATTCACTAATTTAATAAGTCCCTGGGGAAGAAGGTTCAATCCTCAGTCACACCATTTTTTTTAATATTATAGATTTTTAAAGTTCACAGCAGTTAAGAGACAGTCCCTGGGGAGGAATGTTCAATACTCAGTCAACCAAAAAATATTTAAATATGTATATTTTTTTAAATTACCAAAAAGAGATGTATTATCTGTCTTCTTTATACAGAGGGATGAACCACATTTAGGGAAGTGAATTCTGATCAAAACCTTGTACTGCAGTACCGCCCAGCAATCAAATTTGCTTTTCCTTTCCTAAACACGCTCATTAAAGAACATTAATACATATATTATAATTTTCCAATTATGTCCTAAAACCTGTATCTGAATTTGGCTAATACACAATTAGTTAATTTTAATTAAGGGTTAATCTCATGTGACCTACCAGGTAAGTATGGTACTGTATATTTTCTCCATATATGTAGAAATGTACCTATTATATATTTCTACAGCGCCCTTGAGGTGATTTTTCACAAAAACGGCGCTTTAAAAATCATCCAAATATTATTATTACCTATTATGTTTAAATTTATTTGTTTATTACTGGATGATTTTTTAAAGCTTAGATTATTTTTGGCTATTCGAATACGGTTGACTTTGCGAATACGATAGGGTATGCAGTGCTTAGTAATATGGAATGCACGTTGCACGCCCCTGTCCACTAACATCACCGGCACTTACTTTATGGCTAGGTAGTTAGATAAGTTGGTACTAGGCAGATAGATAGGAGCACCCTAAATTATATTATTATTCATTCGTTAGAAAACACCTGTGCAATTTCTGCACTTAAATCATCGATAACGTGTTTTGATTAACACAAAGTGTTCGATTATGAAGCTACGTACGCAATATATAACCAAGTTGCACGCAATGCTCTCAACTTTAAATACAGGGTTGGCTCATATAATTACCCACCCTTAAATGAACCTTATAATACGTAATACTCTTAGCTTAAAAGTGTAAAATTATGAAAAAAAATCTGTTAACGAATGGAGGTGTTTTAAATAGACTTTGTTAGATAATGCTTTCACAGTACAACTCCAATTAACATTAATATTAAATACCTAAAAATCTGTTAACGAATGGAGGTGTTTTAAATGGACTTTGTTAGATAATGCTTTCACAGTACAACTCCAATTAACATTAATATTAAATACCTAAAAATCTGTTAACGAATGGAGGTGTTTTAAATGGACTTTGTTAGATAATGCTTTCACAGTACAACTCCAATTAACATTAATATTAAATACCTAAAAATCTGTTAACGAATGGAGGTGTTTTAAATGGACTTTGTTAGATAATGCTTTCACAGTACAACTCCAATTAACATTAATATTAAATACCTAAAAATCTGTAAACGAATGGAGGTGTTTTAAATAGACTTTGTTAGATAATGCTTTCACAGTACAACTCCAATTAAAATTAATATTAAATACCTAAAAATCTGTTGACGAATGGAGGTGTTTTAAATAGACTTTGTTAGATAATGCTCTCACAGTACAACTCCAATTAACATTAATATTAAATACCTAAAAACACAATTAATATATTGTGGCTGAGTTGAGATCGCGTTTGGGTGTGGTGTGTTCAATTCCTCGGCTGGCTAAGTCCTCCATTACACAAGCAACATTTTCCGCTTATTGTGGTGGTAGTAGGAGATTTTCAAATATTCTCAGGTTATCCGTAACCCGGGAATGTATGTCTTTCTTTAAAAAACATAAACAAAGACAGACCATGAAAGCAGATCAGAAAAATACGCTTTTGTAATATTAGGAATAAAATAAGGCTGGAATGAATTCTCGATTGAACTAAACTAAACTAAACTTTTTAATTAAAAGAAATTTCATCTTAAGGTAGGCGACACATTACGCTATACGCATCATCAAGCCACAAAAATATTGCGCGCTTACAGTGTGGTCTGTCACAGGCTTAATTCTTTTGTTCGATATTCACACTCTCTGATCTGCTCCCAGTGGTGTGGATCCAGTGAGACCCCAAGATCTCCAATTAATGGGGTATGTTGTGTGTACATTAACCCCATACAGGAGGCCCTGAGGAAAAACAATTTCTCTCAGGGCCTATGTAACCTTTTGGGATGCTGCGACGAAGGTCTTTTTTAAGGAAAAGAAGGAAAGAAAGTTCTGGGAAGGTAAAAGGTATGAAGATTGGGTAGGAATCTAGGGATCAGTATATCCAGGAGTGACTGACATATTAGGCAATCGGTCGAGAGACCAGTTAGAGAAGTCAAAGGGTCTCCCCAAACCAGCTTCTCTCTATCTGGATCTGGTGGGCGGGTGGGTGATCTTGAACACATTTCATCCGATGAACCCGGAGACCCCTTCTAAATTAACTGGCAGAGGTGTTGGTTATCCAATAAATGGTTCCCGGTGCGGCGGTACCCAAATCCGCCTCACAAATTGTTTGGAGGTCTTTCACTAAGGTACTGAGAGTACAAGGTACTTTAGGTTCTGAGAGTTGCTTCTACTGGAAAATTACGCAAATATGGATACTATATGTTATTTTTAATTAATTAATTTTGAAATAGCTCAAATTTATCTAATCATTATTTACTTGCGCACGACAGGATTTGACCCAACTTTAAGAGAGAAGAGCATTACCCCTCGACGACTTAGATCGTCAAGATACCTGTTTAGTTACATAAAGTTCCTGGTTTCAAAAGCATCATCATAGAACTATGAAAGTAAAGAATCTAAGAACATTGTAGTCGTATAAGGCGGTGTTTCCCAGGTATTTGGCCTTATTTGAAATCACTCAATCACGCCAACACTATTGACGTGAACCTACCTGCGAGTAATTAGCGCTAATCTTTTACACCTTGCCCTGTGAACACACCGACTTAAGACCGAACACCCTATTAATTAGGGTTATTGGTTGGCAATACCCGCCTTTTTACTATTCATTGATATTTTCACTGTCTGTAAATTATATACTTATCTTAAAACATATTATCGTTTATTAATTGGCTCCTAATTTTTAAAATGAAATCTTTTGGGTGTCCTTTTAATAAGATTTTAATATTAAATAAACCCAATCAAAATTAATTGTATAATTATAATTCGTATACACCAATAGAATGTGAATGGGTAGAGGTACCTACATATATCTCAATAATAAAATATATCTTTATTTAAGAAATTTTCAACTATGTATATTGTATAACTAAGAATACATGTTAATTATAAATTAGGTAGTAAATAGAATTAACAACAGAAAATAATTAATTTTCACATGTAGCAAACACTCTGTGGAATTTATTTAATATATAATTTATATAATTATGTATTTCCACAAAGTGTTTGCTACCTCGCCGATATTAAATTTCCACATGTAGCTAACAAAAAATATTTTCCATATAACCCTGATGAAGGTTCATGGTGAACCGAAACCGGTTGGTTTTATATATTGAATGAAAAAAAATAGAAACATGCTTTTTTAAATGCAATGTGTACTTTTTCTCATAACTAATAGTTAATTCCCTAGGTACCCAACTGTCTACTTTAATACTCCAATAAGGGCAGGCACCTTACTTTGTAATTTAGTTGTCAGATTCAGGTTGGTAAAGCAGAACAAAATGATAAGTAAGGAGAAATGATGTATCTTTGTTTGAAAATTTTGATCGCCTAGATATATTTATAGACTTAAATCAAATACTGCGAGTAAAACTTATCTTGTCATTCGAAACAATCGGCAATTTTTTTGATTAGTCTTTTTGACTAATCAAAACTATGTATCTTTTTGACTTTACAAAATATATGTACCAGGCCTATTTAAAACTGCTTTAAAGTTCAACTCATTCCTACTTACGAACCAATTTTTGGTTATGGTTTTGCTGTATAATTTGACAAATTAAATTCTTTTGGAAATGATCGTAAAACATATAAATATTTGTACCTGAACTTGACCGAATTAAATAAATCACACTTTTTGGCAAATTGCTTTTCTTGCATAAATCAAAACGGGATTTTGAACCTTATCGCTATCTAAATAAAGAGTGTTATTGTTAGCGGCCCGATTCCTAATGTACACGACGTGGTGCATCGCTATAATGTGTATAGGCAGGTCCTACCTACTTGAAGGAATTTCCAAATTTCAGAAATATAAATGCATATAGTCTTGGGAAAAGCAGTCCTCTCGGACTTCCCACACTTTCAGGGGATTAGTAGCTTACTACCCTTACAGGTTCATTGCCCTTATAGTGTTGTAAAACAAATATATTTATGCCATTATTGTAAAGAGGTATTTAGGGTCCTTGTCCTGTCTCCCATCCCCAAACAGGTGTGGGAAAATACCCTAATGAGCGGATTAGCCTGAGCAAGTACTTACCTGTCGGTGTAGCACCGGTTGTCATTATTTTCCAATCTCTTAAATCAACAGATAAACTAAAAACAATTAATTTTTAACATTTGTTAAATAATAGACAAACATTTGCTTGCCTTTTTTATAACTTCCAGTGATTTTCTTTTGCCTTAAGGTACAACATTAAAAAATGGCAAAGTTATATACAATTTATTGTCCAATACCCGGTTAACTTTTGGAACATAATATATCAATTCAAAAAAATAGTTCTGACAACATTTTGAACGGAATTTAACGTTGCGCAGGAAGCGTTTTCTACTTCTATTTATACAGGGAACAAAATAATAATATTCCTTGAAATTATTTTAGCCGGTAATTTTTTTTTTAATTTTTAAAAACGTTGAAATTCAGAACTAAACTTAAAACTTACCTTTTTAGACAGTGTACTTAGTACCTTACTGTTTTATTTCTTGTTTAGATAATTACTGATGAAGTATTCTTAATGTAAATATGTATTATTAATGATTAGTAAAATATAACAATAGGGTGAGGGTTTACTATTTACACTGTTTATTATCGCTAGTTTCTTGAAGGGAGGTTACTGCTAATAAGACGCAAAATAAAACAGACAAACCTTTTTATACACCGGCAAAATCGTGTTCATCTCATTTCATAGATTTCTCTTTCATAGATTTAGACATCCGTTGATTACAGACTTGTCAAGAGTCGGAGTAATAGACGAGTATGTATAAAACGATGTATGAATGTGAATGAGGCAAATGTGTTTCAAGATCGAGTTGTTTGGCAGTCCGTCCTTTCTGCGTATCCCTACGGGGCAACGGCGTGATGGTTAGTTAGTTAGTAAAAAATGTAAACAACTTAGAATTTGTAAGCTTTTTCAGATCATTTCATAAAAATTCTCTAGATCTTTTAAAATAAATATCAACTCTACTTCTGCCACCAATATTCTAATAAATGTAATATCAAACGGCGCCCGACGCTAGTAAAAACCTCAAGGACGTTGTGTTAGGTATAGGTACCAGCTCCTTGGCTTCTTGGCTCCTTAACACGTTAGAAAGTCGGCGCCCGGAGCTGACTGCTCCAATTGCACCTACACGGGGCCGGCCCTACATCAATAATAATGCAAGGAGAAAAATAATCCTGTTAAAAAAGTCATGCCAATTTTATGATAAAATATTAGTCATTTAGAATATATCGAGGACACGTGTTCTTTCCTAATAAATATCATGACAGACAGTATGACGTATCAGCATTTGTATGAACACGTGTTCCGCTGTCGTCATAAAATATACTCGGTTAGGAACTCTGTCAATTCATTCGTTATAAAACGATTAATATGGTTTTTAGCAAATGTAAAATCATGTAATATACAATGTTGTTACTATGGTGTCTTTTGCGTGTAGAGTCGTAATCTTTTTAATATATAGACCTACCATGTGAGTGTGTTTTTCTGTATCTGTTTGTAAATAATAAAATTGATTTTATAAACTATTTGTTAATGTTAATCCAACTTTACAAAGAGGTGTCGAATGTCTGGATATCAGGTAACGTATAACTCAGTGAAAGTGTGAGTACCTACCAACTATCAGTTATTTATTAAAAATGGAACAACGCGTGTTAAAACCCAGCGTGTGAGAGTTTTGCCATGTTAGAGTGTGATAACAATCAACAGTGCTCGTGGCTCGCTGCAATCACGGCCTAAAAAATCACTCAAAAACTCGCTTAGAACGTGCCTAGCTCGCGAGCGTTCTCCACAATTCTCTTTCGCTTCTTTTCATAAGTCACATTCTAAAGAATCACTTAGCGGGTTTTTTTTTTGAGAATCGATATGAAAAGGTGCGAGGAGAGGTTGCGATTGGCCGGATCCAGCCCCGCCTCCGTCGCACAGGCTTGCCATTGGTTGAGTGCACCCTTGGCGGTGAGAGGGTGGCGTATGAGAGGCTTTCACGAGCCGGGGAGTTGGGAGGGGGAGGGTTGATGGGGTGGTTGCCTCGATGGCCACTCGACCGAGTGTTGTTCAGTGAAGAAGCGACCATTGCGCCACCGAGTCGAGTGCTAGTCTCATGAGTGACCGAGACTAAACTATTATTATTATTCTTATTGTGATTTCGCGTGTTTCCTTCTGCCGATACAATTTACATTTTGAATATAAAAGTGTTCGATAAATTCGATGTATTAAAAATTTTACAAAAACTTCAGTTCCCGGTGACACTTTTATCAAACTTTATAAAGACAATATAAAAAAGTGGAAAAATACCTACATATTTTTAACGCAGATACAAATTCAGTGAAAACCTTAAAAGCCCAAAAAACTGTGAAAAGTTGAAAAAGGAAATTTATTTTTAAAAGTTTTTCCTGACATTTGGCAGCTTTCTTCAATAGAGTTGTGGTCATATTTAAGACTAATGCACTGTGAAAAACAAGCCTAAAGTAGCAGCGATGATTGGGAAGACTGCAGAGCGATGGGTGGGCGGCGGGCACGAGCAGGAGTTACTCGAGAGGCTGTTTGGTTTGGGCGCCCCGCCCTTCCCGCTAGGTTGGCCGCCCGCCCTTCTGCCGCCCTGGCCGAGGCTGTTATACCCCTCTCTCGCTACTCCTTTACCAGGGTAATTATTTCATAAATTAATCTACCATCTTTCGTCGGAAGATGTCAAGATGACAGAAGCTTAGATTATGAAAGTGGATATAAAATTCGTAGTTGTGTTGGAAAAAATAATTGTATTTGTTTATTTCAAGAGCAATTTAAAAATCTATAAAAATATTAACCTACTTAATTACTTCATAAAAATGCCCGGTCCACATTTATTAAACGAAAACAAACAAAATCATTTTGGCAAACGAAATCAATTTCGGGCCTTTGGGTTATTGTTCAACTATTGTTTGATTCTTGCTCGTACTTGTCTGTGTCATGCGTCGCTCGGCTCACAAAATCTAGACGGAGACATGCTTATAGATTCCAGGAGCTTTGAAAATTTAAGTACCGATACGTTGGATAGGTTTGGATTTAGTGATTAAAAAAAACAGAGAAAAAAATTGCGCAAAATGAAAATCTTTCATTAATTATTAAATAATATAAAATATAATCGCTATCCGCGTCTGTCTGTTTGTGCGCTTATTTCTTCTTAACAACGTAACAGATTTTGATGAGTTTCACATTCATTTAGAGAATTTCTCGTTGAAGATTTTTTAAATATAATACATGCATGTTATGTTTATAGAAAGTAGAGAAAAGTCTATGTTTTGTAATCAAGTCTTAAAAAAAATATTCGGGCCTTTACGGTGCTAACTCTGGCTCATCAAAATAATGTACTACGGAATTGTATATCTTAAAAAGGCCTACAGAAAAGTCCTTAGTGTTATATGTCCATCTCCTGTTGATAACCCCTAGCAACGCCGGGTACATGTCAGCTAGTATTACATATGTTTAAGATTAGGTTATCACACCTAATCTAGCAATTAATTTACACACGAGATTACAAAATAATTTAGAACTTAAGCACCAGAAAAGCTATTATTTCAAATATTCCCAGCGAAATATTCCTGCCTAATTATTCCAAGAACTAAAACCTATCCCAATTCTTTAAAATTATTATTTATTCCTAAATCAGGTAGGTCCATCTTTACCTGAATTCGTGATTGTAGTATAGTATTAAGGTTTCAATAGAACTTCATAATGGAGTAATTAATATTGTTTTTCCCTTGGGTAATCACTGTAATCAGCCATCACCTTAGATAGGCAGGTAATTTGAGGTAAATTAAGGTAATCATCGTTACCAAGACAATGTTTGTGGAATTGGGTATATTATTGTATACGCAAATTTAGATGGATACAATAATGTATTTCAATAATATGTTGATTTATGTGGGTACACGGGTAGATATTATATTATTATTCAATTACATATATTCATTCCCAGCTCTATTAGAGATTCTGCAACTGTTTGTCTAATGTATCTCTTGAAAAATATTTCAAATTAATATAGCTACCAAGTATCTATTTTATTTGCACTGAAATTTTTTTATTTTTTTTATAGTGAAATGGATATAGGTAACGCTCACAATGATAACGACGTTAGATACGATGCATTTAAATAATTGTGCTTTTTACATGTCGTTCGTGCTCACCGTTCGAGAGTTTTATTTTTTTTATTTCTACAACACCATTGATGTCAACAGGATTCTGTACTATTTGTTAAGCACACACATTTTCTGCTTTATTTGAAAATATTGTTAGTCATATAAAATTTTAATTACCTTATCTTTGTTAATTTTATAAGGTTTCATCTGCTTTATATTATCTTATGTTTGTTTAGAACGTCTCAAAGGCTAGTGACATTATTTATGCAACCTAACAACATTTAAAGAAATATCTTCAAACTGAAGTCAGGGATGGAGGGTTCAAACTGCTGGAAAGGTCTCAAGTGGATATTATTGTTATTTTAAGTCCTTTGTCCGTTGATTTCCTGTCCGTCGAGTGTTAGAAACATTATACGGGTGGTCAAAGCACATCTTGAGTTTCAGAAACATGTGCAAGAAATGCACAATCTATGATGTCACAATGGGACAATCCCTACTTTAAAAAAAATCTTGCATTTCATTTATTTTATTAAGGCCCTACAAAACACGTTTGATAAATTATCGTTTATGGTGATTGATGATAGGGTCCTAAAATAATAATCTCTAATGATATGCAACGTTACCTACAAAGATAAATAGATAATTTCTTCCTCTGTAATTTGATACTCAATTTACTCCCTATGATTTACATTCTTATGCACTCAGACCATTTCCTTAGACGATTAATTGCGTCTCTATGAAAAGTACAACGATATCCGTTCATAACACAACTACCTACTCGTACCTCCGTAAGGGAATAAAACGCAGAGCAAGCTTTGTGGGATTTGTAACCAGATATTTATTAGAAACAGCTTTTACCTTTAAATTATTATTAAAGAATATACCCATAATGTATGATTGAAGAAGAAGATAATAGAAAAATAAAAAGTCAAGATATCTCAGATAAAATAAATCGTATTTGTTTATCCGAGACACTATCTAGATTACAAACCAATTTCATTGGAAACTTCATTTCCATTTTAAAAAGGTTATTTGTTAATCCTGAATTTGAAATATGAGATCGACAAACATGACGCTTAATAAATAGGTCCCAGTGGTTGAGTGGTTTAAAACGCCTGTCCCGGTAAGACAAGAGATCCTGGGTTTGATTCCTAGTTGTGACCGTTATCTTTTTATTTTTCTGTGTCTTGTTCTGTTTCATGTTTCGTTTAGATTTATTAGTATTATCTGCTTCTTCAATGAGATATTTATAAATTTATTGCTGTGTATTAAGATTAAACAGCGAATATTTATGAATTCACCTATTACCTACTTGTATGTATATCTGTCAGTAATGTCACCTCAGTAAGGAATTCCAGTCATTTAAAAAATAAATTAATATTCCACCTTCTAACTTAAATACATGCTCCTCTATTATTTCAAGTTTTCGTACGACCTGTCTCAAGTAATTGATTCGCTTGATCGTTCTTCCTGGAAAGTCTGCGACCCTATATTTTTTCATCTACTTCCGCGTCGTGATAAGTGGATGAAAGATAAAAAATGATGTGAATTATATAATTTTCTGTGCGAAAGCATTTGAATGAGCTTCGAGATCAGCCATAATCCCGCTTACTTGTTGGCAAGGTAGTTGGGTATTTGGGTACTTGGTAAATGGGTAGTTGGGTAGCTGAACTGGGTAGTGGTAGTTGGATGGGTTAGGAGGATGATCAGCGGATTCTCCCCTCCGGAAGCTTTCAGCCAGTCAGCCAATAAATCCGAGTTAGCGGACCCAGCGATAAAATCGTTATTCAATCGTTTAACAGCCGACACCATACGACTTTATTAAGTTAACGTCCGCATTGAAAGAAAATTATTTCTCTATAAAATAGACTACTACATACATAATTACCTAATTGCTTACATTTACCCTCTAGTACCTTATTCATTATGTTCCTTATTGGAAATTCATTTTGTTTATATTTCATCTTCCATTTTTATTTAAAAAATATATATATTCGTACGTACCTCCATTCCTTATAATCACTATTATCTGCCACAGGCCCAACTTACAATAAATCGTATTAAAACATCAATACTAGTTTTGAAGAGATCCTTAAAGTTATATCTGTACTTGTGAAGTCAAATCTACCACGTCTGTACATATACATACAAACATGCTTGTAAATACCTCCTTCGATGTTCACGATTTTACCCATATTTGAGATATTTCCTTCCTGAGGCCTTGTATACAAAAATTTGATTTATATTTAAAAAAATATTACTTCAAGCTCTTTAAATTGATGACGTCCATTCAAATTCTAAATATTACGCGTTTTGAACCCCATCACATCATGAACTCGACAAATTTCTTTCCTTATGGCCTTCGAATCTCCGTCATCCATCAATCTCCCATTCTTCCAAATTCTATGAAAACTACAGCTATTTTTATTTCTATTTTCTTAGAAACAACCGAACCCATTCCGCGGCCCAACACCCAGACACCAACCTGGACTGGTATCTGCATTACAGGTATTTGCTTATTAATTTTACGTGCCGTCACAATGGGACGGGAGGATTATTCGGAGGAACGTGCCTGCTATACTTCTACCTTCTACCCCGCACCCGACTTCTCGATGACCTGTTAAATGCCTGAGTACACCCTTGGGGTAGGCTTCTCAGATGTTTCATCTGAACACGTGTTTTTGGCTAGTCGAAGGCTCTAATATCTGTTTATGTGGCGGCATTCTTTAAGGTTCTAGCGTGTGACTTCAAAACTTTTCGGTTAAATTCTTGGAATATTAGCGAGCAATATTGGCGATTGTACCTAGAATCTCTTCTGATGCCAGACTGTTAACTACCAAAGAGACGCTATTTATAAGAATCTAACACCATTCAAATATTAATTAAAACTCACGAGCCTTTCCAGTCATATTATGGTTTATAGATATAATGCGTTTTTCTCTATTAAACTACTTAACACTGTCAAATTTGCAGAAAAAAATTGTACTTTATTCATTAGTTTTTCTGTCAAGAAAGAAGAGTGAGAAGAAAAAAAAACATGTTTTGATAATTCGCCACGTGGTGCATTTGATTCTTTGAAGAAACTTCTTTACTACTTACCTGTCGAGTCCTGGGAAATGGGCATTATATTGACATCTCCATAGATCTCAATGACCATGAAGAGAAGTTCCACTTCTCTGAAGAACTAAATCCCACACTAACAGCCCTTGAGGAATCAATCGCATCTTCAGAATGAGTGGATTGTAAAATCCGAACGTGACTTCAAATAATTGAACGGCTTCTTTGAGAATACGTGACGTGAGAATACGTACCCCTACCTACATTCTACAATAGATTTGTTACAAAATTTTAATCTAAATTGTTGTTTCTTACCTGTTGTGAAAAAAAATCTCGAAAAAACACGGGTATTAGCAAGATCAAACAAGCCTATGCTTCAAAATGTGTACCTACATAATATCTAGAGAAGGATTGGTATTAGTGGCCTAATCTAGTGCGATATAAAGTCTGCAACAATTGATAGATTCAAGCTGGATTGTAGCCATATTAATCAAAATAAATTGTAAATAATAATAAAAATGTAACAATGTATCTATGTAAGTTATAATAAATTAAACATTTTTAAACTTGGATGTACAAATGGCTAAAATAAAATTTATAAATAGAAATTTACCAGTGAAAATTAATTAGATAAAGTTTTTGCTTACATTGCAACCTATTTGTGATATGAATAATATTAGAAGAATGTGTTTAACAGGTAGTCGGTGTTTCTCCAAGGGCTTCATTACTTAAAATTGTAGTTTTTATAGCTACCTCTCTGTTATTCCTTTCCTTTCAAAGATATTGCCAGTCTGGGGAAACCCTCTGAAACCCTCGAGATTTACCTTCTACTTTCACGAAAAGGAAATTCCACATGCACCTACCACCATGTTGCTTATTGCCCATTTTTTGCACGTCACGGATTAGGTTGAAAATATAAGGTACCTACCATTCATATATACCTACTCATATTACTTGCCTAATTATTACAGAGCCAGTTTTGTTAAATATCAGTAATATCACCAATGGGAAGCGAGTAACATACTTAACAGAGTCAGTCACATTATCGTGTACCTAAACCTACATGCTTAACAGAGTCAGTCACATTATCGTGTACCTAAACCTACATGCTTAACTAAGTCAGTCACATTATCTTGTACCTAAACCTACATGCTTAACAGAGTCAGTCACACTATCGTGTACCTAAACCTACATGCTTAACTGAGTCAGTCACATTATCTTGTACCTAAACCTACATGCTTAACAGAGTCAGTCACATTATCGTGTACCTAAACCTACATGCTTAACAGAGTCAGTCACATTATCGTGTACCTAAACCTACATGCTTAACTGAGTCAGGATTTACTTATAGCTACGAGGCTCGTACATGCTTTGTATCATTGCTCTATTCTGGATTATTTTAGATATCTGGATAATTTTTAAGCTACCTACAATACAAAGATAAAGAATACTAGAACATTAGTATATGTGTGGTGCAACAATATTGTTATATAAATTAGTAAGCTAACAGATTATATTTAATCACCAGAATTATGTTTTGATTGATGTTTATATTTAAATTGATGTTTTGACTTCAAAATAACTGAATTCAATATTTATGTATGAGAGAAACACACAATTAAAATAAAATGCTTAAAAATATATACTATACGTGTGTAAGATTTCCAGTGCTCTGATAAGCCAATATTTTTCACACGTTTGATCAGAGTTCAAATATTAACAGATTTCTCCTGTTTGGTTCAGGCTCTTGGATGGCATGAAAGCCCCAGGCCAGAGGCCCTCTGGCTTCCATATATGCGACATCCTGGATATGCCGGAAGGCCGCAGTGGCGGGGCGGGGGGTGGGACGCAGGACCCTGCCCCCGCGGCGCCCTACACCGTCACGGACAGACCCCTACATGCCCCCTGGACCCTTCACCCTGAACAGCATGGTAAGAACTCTAATTATTCATACAAGCATTTACATCCAACCTAACATGACATCGAAAGTAACCCATTCCTAAAGTAGTTATATTGCTTGACAACACGGAAGATAGTACCGATAGTATTTTCTTAGTAGATTTTTGGAGAGAGCCAACGTTTCGGAGAACCTTACAGTGCCTTTCGCCAGCGTATATGTATATTGTATAGAGCATGGAGAAATATTAGTTTATTCGTGCAGCAATAATATCTTCCGCGCTACACATAGTACTCCTACGTACTATAAAGCACCTTCCCTGCGATATATTCTTAGAGATCTAGAGCACTGTGTCATCAGCCGATATATCGTTTATCGCCAAATAATGAATAAACCTAATTAAAAATACCTTGTCCTATTACATACTTACTTATAAATTAATAAAATGATAATTTACTCTCCAACAAAAAGAGATATCCTGAGAATAATTTCCTTATAAATTTAGAATGCTTTGCCGCATATTATTTCCTGCACACACGAAACAGACACACAGTTTGTAACAAATCAGGCAAAGCAATGTAAAGTAGGTTCTCTCTAAAATACTTGATATAATGTTTAAAAAACAATCAACTAAAATAATTTAAAGTCAAGTACCGGCGCAGTAAGTCGATAAATCGCGAAATGGCCACGAATTGATTTATTGTCAAAACAATTGAGATATGAATGAGAAAGCCGCTGCTGAGTCGAGAGCACTTCTGCCATATCTTAAACACGCTAAATTACCAAATTAACATTAATGGCATTGATTAATTCTTTATCGTAATCATAATTTTTCACTCACTTGACAATTTGGCACTCAGGATTCAATCCTAAAAGTAGGTACTTGACTCTTGGACAGAGCAGAATTCGAGGAAATGTTGACATAATGTTTCAAATATCAGATAATTACTAATTTTTGCAGCGCTATTTTGAAAGTTACCTCTTTACGAGCCTTTGCAAAAATTAAGGAATTAACGTTAATGAGAAGATAGGTATTATGGTAATTCCGATAATATTATGTAGACGAAGGTAATATAGAAATTTATTTTTAGGAATGATTTTCTGAAATCTAGTTGTGAGTTACATCTGATACTATACCTTATTTTTTATTATGGAGTTTTAATTTAACTTCCTGATCGCCGGCGCTAAATTGACGCCATGCTCCAGATGAGAATATTTTTGTAATATTGAATGATAATTCATAACATCTTTAGAAAGTTATATAAAGTCATGGAAAGTGATGAAGCAAAAACTTTATTAACTGGGTTAAGTAGGTTAGGTTAATTTTTTTTTTCATCGTTTCTAATGACTTTATATCACCTTTTAAAAGTGTGCTGAATTGTCACTGTGTTGAGTTATCATGGAACCGTTTATTTATTTACTTTCATGCAAATATATAAACACATTCTATGGTAAGATCGTGCAATTTACGAACACATAATTTTACAGGTTCCATGATAACAACACACTTTTAAAAATTGATATAAAATCATTATAAACAATGAAATTTTTATTTTTTAACCTAATCTAGAATCTTTTACTTAATTTAGGCTTTGTGGTTCATAAAAATTACGTCCAAATTCAGCTCTGTGAGTTATTTTTAATTATGATAATTGTATCAAGTGCAAATTTAGTGGCTTAGTCGCACTATTTTCAAGCGGTGATTATCATCGTGTCAATTTACCCATTTGATAGGAATCACTGGAGATATGCATACAATTAGACCAATATAACATGTGTATTACTCCACTCCAGGTGTCAAAGTGCTCGAGAGGAAATTGGGGAAGGGATCGACAACTTTCGGTGGATCCAATAATTTAAAAAAATATTTTAAGCATTTCAGTGACGTATCGAAGTGCCTGCTTACATATCAATATATCGTACATAATTTGAATATTTGGAACATATTTTCATAAATCATCCGATTGCCTTTGTTTGTTTTGAAAGTGCTTAGATTATTTTCACTTGAAATAACGTGCAGTTAGGTGAAAAAAAATTCGTGTTTTTTTTTTTTTAAAACATATATAAAAGGGATCCGTATAAACCAAAAACTGTCAATTTTGCACACTCGCATTACAAGCGAAAAAGATCTTTGCGCTATGATGGAGGACTTAGCTGGAAGAGTCGGTCACTAACTATGTAATCTAAACCATTTACAAGAGTGCGGAGTGTGTATATCATATTATTGCATTGAGTAATGTACTCTGAAAACAGCATTCTCCTATCTTGGACAAACTATACATAATTTTACGATTATTTGACGTTTTTCCCAAAAAAATAATGAAATTGAAAAAAACTGTTTTTTTTTGTCCATTTTTCTCCGTTTGTTATCATGTCAAGAGTCTAACAGAGAATAAAATAAGAGTATATAGGAAACGATGTAGGAATGTGTGGCAATACACAGATGTTTGGAGGGTCCGCTTCTCTGCATACCCCTGCCGGGAAAAGGTGTTATGGTTAGTTAATTACAGTTTTACTAAAAAACTTGACTTACACCATGGCGTTTCTTTGGTTAAAACGGTCTTAAACGAAGCTCGAGACCGGCTTTACCAAATAAACGTTAAAATTCTATTTTAAATTCGACGTTAAAAATGTAATGAGTAAGGCGGTTCGTGTTTATCGGCTACAATAAGGTAGGTACTGTAAATGTGCAATTGCAATGCAATAACTTTCCAGATGAAATTGCTAGGAAATTTCAATGTGCAACTAGGAAGGTATTTTTTTTGCCTGAAAAAGGTTATCGACACCTGCTCCTGGCTATCTGTCCCCAAAATAAGTGCACTTGTTGAAGATAATCCTCTGTGAAGAAGATAACCGCTGTTGAGATTTTTATATCCGTAATTCCCCAATTTGCCATTCAATCTGCACAGATACTACAGTATCTATAGGTTGATAGCTCACTCGTATACCCAATACCAACACATAGTACTTACTTCGAGCAGCACTTACACGATTCTACTACCAATATTCTCTGAAACATTCGTTTTCGTGTCAAAATTACTTTTTGTCGTTTCGTATTAAATATTTTTGGAATCTCTACATTTTTGTGGATTTGGATGATAATTTGTTTCAATGGAAAGCTGATTTGTATTTTGTGCATCATGTTTATATGACTAACATGAGCAACATCTCTCATCCACTCGAGCGATTACTGTCATATATATATTTATATACATTTACCATATTATTTAATTAATAAAATTTCTCAAAATATGAATCTATCTAGATTTCTCCGTCTATCCGATATATTAAGCTCCTATAAATTTGGCACATTATGGTAAGCGATCGCTCAAAACGTTTTTGCAAACAAAAAATCGCTCGACTTTTATCCTTGACACAAATTTGTTTTCTATCAATATTTTAAATTTTTATTAAAGGTAAAATTAGGTACCTAGTATACCCTACATATTTTATAATATAAAATAAAGACTTGATAGGTTATTATAAAAAAATATATAATTTTACATAGATCCGACTGTTAGTGTACCAACGCCGTAAGTGCCCTCATAAAACATTAAAAAATCGGTATTTTACCTTGTGGGTACTTGTTTACAGTATTAGTTATTTGTTAGTTACTTGTTTTTCTTGGGTACAGTAACTGCTCGTGACTTTTGGGTGTACTAGATAATATTTAAATAAACATGGCATTATTGATGTTGTTAAATTCATTTGTTTGTATAAAGGTTTTCAGGAAATCGGTACAGCGTACTACCATACTGAAATTTCATGAAAATCTTCATACAAAAATTGTTGTTCTTCATAAAAAATACAACATCAACAATCTCAAATTTTTAAAACTTAACATTCTATGACACTCTAAAGTCACTGCTTATACCTGCATCGAATAATTCGTTATGTACTTGATACATCGATGATTAACAGTAATTTATTAAACGATTACCATTAAATTTAAACTTAACGAACGAAAAACCACTTTTTGAAAACCATTTTTTTTTGTTTCCACAAAATGCATATTAAAGACGACACAACTGCAAAGTTAACCATGTCGAGGTGTACCCATTTCCTAGACATACGTACTGTAGATAAAATCTCATATTTAGGTACTTACTCTAGTATTATTGTGATTTTCCCATCACTACCAACATATATTATAACATTTTATCACGCCTAATTACAAGATGGCGTCGCGCAAATCCGCCGCGGTAACATTATTTAATGGCGGACAAGCACTCCGCGTTGGGCTCATTGCGTAATAACTAAAACCCCACCCAATTGTAACAATAACAATAAAGTACCCGCCTAATAACTGGCAACACCGGTATTAAGGGGGAATTGTTGTAATAAAATTCAGAGGGGTGCAAGCCAAACCCTTCATAGATAGGTACTATTCATTGCAAAAATGCTTTTATCTCACTTACTTTGTTATATTAGCTGAAATTTAGTAGTTTATCATCTTATCAACATTTTAAATTACTAAAATAAAATACGTAAAAGTTAGATTTTAATTGAAAAAACCAAACCAAGTTTTTTTACTTCAATACATCTATTTTTAATTATCGACCTAGTTGTTTTTCGTTTTGACCTAGTTTTCGACCATATATTTGGTCGGCTGGTAGCCAATTAAAAAAAATGGCATTTTTGGTTTGACTGTTATTTATTTCGTATATTAACTGTTGTACATTTTTAAATATACCTAATGATATCCAATTTTAGAAAACTAAAAAACGAGTTGCAATAAAATTTAAAAGAATGCATTGTCGTCGACAACAAGTTTATCTGCCGTGTTTTAGCTCGACCTTATGTCATGAAGTGGGTTAATTGCTAATTTCAAAATTCCATTCAATTAATTAATTTATTCATTCAATAAAGAAAACAAAATCGTAATTCAAATAAATGTATTTAAACAAAGTGAAAAAAAACATGACGTCTTGTCTTAGGTATCATTTGACAGTAAAATGAATTTCAAAGCTAACGGTAAAAATGGTGTGTATAGCTGAAAATAGTCGCGTTGTTATACCGACTCACGACCGCAAAAGCTGTGCAAATTTCATGAAGCCAGAAAATGAAACAGATTTTCCAATAAATTACCAATTATACAAATAATGTATGTTAAGGACGAGTTGTTTCAGAGAATTTGAACGAACAATTTCAAACTTAATTTTCAAGTTCTGTGAAAGATTTTTTCAAGTGCTGTTAATATTTTAGTTCTGTCTAGCAGCTAACCTATAATGATATAATATCAGAACTTTAATAGGACTTTCACAGAACCTGAAAATGAATGTAGAAATCTGATGAATTGTTTAAATTCTGTGAAATAACCCATCCTAAGAGAACAAAATAATATAATAATTTCTATGGGATTGGAATTGTATTAAAATGACTCTGCAAAGTAGGAATAGAGGGAGGCACTCCTTCTAAAAATCTATCCGGTAATGTTGGCATATCACGTAGCCAAAAAACCCCCGATAACACGGCCAAACAAAAAAGCCCACTACTAAACTGCCAGCAAGAAAGAAATAAACGCATTGATAATTAATTCCAACACCATTGTACTAATTTAGGGGGACTTTTTGAATTGGCTCTTAGTCCCTACATATTTTTTCACACTTACATCAAGAACTAATATGGAATCTCGGTTGATCCTTGCACTCGTTTATTCGTTTGTTATCTGAAAGTGGTTCTCGAAAGGTGGTTGAATAAAAAAGGGGACAGTTGATGAAAATATACGATGAATTTAATCGTTGAAATGCGATAAAATACAATTAAAATATATAAAGAACAATTACCTTAATTATGACGAGGTATCTCAAATGGAGGCAGATGTCTTAGAATTAAATGTATTACATAGATATTATTTTCATTAGATGTTGTAGAACAGGTTTAGATAGGTATATTTATTTCTTCAAGAAAAAAAAACTTTCAAAAACTTTCATGACAAATCAAAAATGATTCTATTAGTAAATTGACGCTGAAATGCAGATATTGTTTAACTAACTAACAATCACGCCGTTTCCCCGCAGGAGTAGGCACAGAGGACGGACCGCCAAACAACTGCGTGCACGATTTTTTGCCCAAATCGAGTTAATACATTTTTTAATGATGTCGCAGCCTTTTTAATATCTTTATTGAGTGTTGCGCGTTTTTTTCATTATATTCCATTTAGAATCGTAGATTTTTTTTTCCGTTTAATTCACAACCTGTTTTTTAACATGCACTAAGACCAATATGAATTATTTTTAAACAATATTGTGCATCCTTTACTGGCTCCAACATTAAATTATATTCTGTTTCAATGCAAAAATATTTTTATATGCTACGGATTGTTTATTTTCAATAATCATGCAGAATGAGAAATCAATAAATGTAACATAGGAAAACGGAAATGTTTTTTTACTGCTGTCTCTGCCCTCATTATTCTACGCATTTATCGAAGATATGAATTCTGTTGTTTGATTTTTTCAAAATTCACGAAGCCTGTATATAGAATTTGATCTTTTTAGCAAGTTTTAATTTTAATAGAAATCGAAAAATTCGTTCATGATTCTAAAGATAACCCAATTTTGAGGTGAAATCGCAAAAAATAAATGCGTAGGTATTGAAAAGCTAACATTAGGCCTTTTAGAACCAAGCGCAGAATTATTCCTTCGATCTAACTTATAAATAGGTATACTCAAGAGAATTCATTATCTGCTTTTTCAGAGATGGCGTCATTTTATTTATTTATTTATTTCACGCCTATTAAGGCTTTTACATACATACAGCGCCCTTGAGGTGATTTTGCACAAAAACGGCGCTATACAAGTCATCCAAATATTATTATTATTATTATTAACTCAGACTCGGCACACACTCCTTGCATCATTCACATTCATACACACTATTCTATTATTCTGATTCTCAGCATGGCCTGACTCAAGTATCTGATTCACTTGATCGTGTTATATCTTCCCAGACTTAGTGAATTAATTTTTTTATAGCCGAACCCCAATCTCATGAAATGAACATAAAGTGTTCTATTTTTTTAACCTTTTTCTGTGTTTAGATAACGTGTTCCATCAGGATAATTCCAATTTGAATACGATTACAACTATCAGTACAATTTAGGTAAAATATTTTAATAAAGTTAATGATATCCAATAATTGCACTTTTTTATTTAAACGAAAATACTTACATTATGGTCTCAATAAAAGGATAATTTACTTATGAACACTTTCTAATTATACAACCTTTTAAAAAATTATAATGAATTCCATTTTAATTAGACTTTTATGATAATTTTTTATAGCTTTTAAAAATAATACAAATAAAGTGTTGATTAAAAAATGGAACAGAGTTATTATAGGGGTTTTTTAATTCATAATAAAGCCATATAATTGATTGGAAATTATTGATATTTCTAATAAAACCAGTAACCGTAATTAATGATAATCGCATTCAAAACTGAAATTTCATTCAAGAAATAGTTTTTAATATAACGGTTCACGTTAACTTTAGAAAGCAGCACATTATTTTACAATTTTTTAAAAATATTTTTACAAAACTTTACAGATTGGGAATCTCTTAAAAAAATTGTACAGTTTTTGTATCGGTTAGGTTTCAGAACGCTCAACAAATAACACGAACATACCGAGTGCATTGTGCGCCAACAGCGCTACTTAAACTGTATTTACTCCCTCCCTCTGAATCTGTACTGCAGGGGTGCAACCCTAACCCCGTAGAGAAACCAGCTTCTATTTGCCACTGATTTGGATTGTATCCAGGGGTGTTCAAGTGCCTAAAATAAATACGAGTACGCTTAACACAGTTCGAATAAATTATTATCTTCAAAACTAAATTAAAAAACACTGCGCAAAATTCACACGAAAATAATTCCTTATTAATGCATGTTTTATCTTGAATGTTTTTCATCTGTCTATTCAAGTGTTTGTACGTTCATGGTGACCCTTTAAGGCCCCGTTTTCTCTATTTCTCGATTTATAATAAGTTTCTCGTTAACTCTTTACGTTTTTAAGTTCCAAAAAAAAAATATTTTTGAAGATAATATCTATACATTTGTTATGCCGAAATGTTAATTATATGAAATTCCCTCGATAGAAAAAAAATCGATAAGCTCCGAAAATTATTAATAACACATTTTCTTCTATTATTTAATATGTTATAGGCATGGAAAAAAAATAAAGTGTATCTTTAATTTCATCGAGATAGTGACGTTTCTTTCTACAAATTGTATAATTCCTTACTTGAAATACAGATAATGCCACTTAAAACATGTTGATTATAATTAAGTAGGTAGGTATTTAATTGCATACCTACAAATCTTATGATTTAAGGAGAAATTTAAATTAAATTTATTAAATAAAATAAAATTGGAAACACGCCTTTTTGCACAAGAATTCTACAACTGTTCACAGAACTACTAGTAATAGTATATATATATATATATATCAACGTAGTTCCATCATGGGAAAATAAATTAATACGAATATTTATTATTCATGTAGGTATCAATATTTCTTACGATACTTAGGAACGTGTATTAAGCCATTTTATAAATATATTAAAACATTATTAGTCGTTCCTAATTTTTCTCAATTTTAATAGGCACATTTCGCAAAAGATGTTCAATCGTAAATCACAACGCATCAGTCGACATTAAAAAACTTATAAGCTTTGCACCATCAATAAAAAAAGATGAATACTTTAAATGTTCGCACTTGTGGATATTTATAAAAACCCATTTATAAATTGAGCTCGCAGAGACCTGAGAGATGAATTGAAAACCCCAGAAAAGGCTTCCCTCTAATTTAACCCACCGCATTTCACCGCCGATCGTAAATCTAAAATGGCAGCTGCGAAAAACTTTGAACCGAAAAATCAAATCACACCCCGAAACGCCCCGAATCGGTCTCCATCTCTACAATAGGCAGAATACAATAGCGATCCGTCATGGAACCTACTGCACCTAGATCCAAACTAAACTATATTATATTTTACTACCGCCATTAAGATCAGGCTATAACTTTATCCTGTTTACGGATAGCGAAGGATATCCGCAAAAAATATCATCACAAAATTCCTATCGCATTATTCTCGGCCAGGTAAACTTTTGTCCGCGTTTTTTTACAGTTGAAATTTATTACCGTATAACGACTTTTTGTCTCTGATGGGCATTCCTTTTTATCGTTTGATGTAAAAGACAAAATGAATTTAATTAATATCGAATGAAGATTGAGTTGAAAAGAATGTTTCTATTAATATTGAATGAAGATTGAGTTGAAAAGAATGTTTCTATTAATATCGAATGAAGATTTAATTGAAAAGAATGTTTCTATCAATATTGAATAAAGATTGAGTTGAAATGAATGTTTCTTTAATATCCAATGAAGATTGAGTTGAAAAGAATGTTTCTATCAATATCGAATGAAGATTGAGTTGAAAAGAATGTTTCTATCAATATCTGAGAGTACTATTTGAGATGCCTTGAAGATCTGAAGAGGAACTTCGTCATCATCAGTGCTAAAACCATTTGAGAGTCCTACCCACCTCCTTGAAATGCCTCCACTTGTTCGATCTCCTGTCGTCTTCTATCTTCCTTTAGTTCCTTATACCTAAGGATACGGTGTTCCATGCCACCTCAACACTTCTTCATTCTACAGGCTTATTATAGAAGAAAGAAGCCTCTTTAGGGATCAGCTATCCAGTTTCATAAATCTTATTATTGATGGTACTTCAAACTATAAATTAATATCCGTAACTTACCTAATCTAGAACAGAAACATTCACCTAGGTAGCATATGAAATTGTTAAAGAATGGCCTGACTTGAACATACATCTAATGATATAATGCAAATAGTGTTTAGTGGAGGCAAAGAAGGACATAATTATAGCAAAAGCCACAAAGAACCGAACCCATGCGATGCAATAGAATAATATTGTTTGATTTTCTTTATAACGGAAAATATTTCATTTCACACAGCCTTCCGTGAACCTACCGCAAAAAGTCCATTAATTAGGCCCAACGATGATTGATGAAGTGGGAAGGACTGGCATCTGACTGGAATATTACCATCAGTTATGATTTATCAAAGGGCAATGTTTCTCCTCGCAGCGTTCAGTATTCTCCGAGAATTTCAATAGACTCTCCTCTCCTTTATTCATATTCCTGAATGAAAGTGACCAAGATATCAATTGATGATTTATTAAATGTAATTCACACGGGGTATCCTATCGCCTTGATTGATTCAATTATCGGCGATGTTTCATTAAGACACAAATTTTCATATTCAATGCCTTTGAATAATTCGTTGTTTTTGAATAATGAGAACCTACTCATAAATTACGTTGAAATAGATACGGCGAGCGACTAGCATTATTGCGCTGTGAGAATGATACCCGCATGAAATACAGAAGTTGTTACATAATACATCTAATGGATAATTAGGGAGCGCTTATGATAACTTTTCTACGTTGATCTACATTTTTCATGTTCAATTGTGACTGGTCCGATTATCATTTTGGAATATCATTAATCTTCCAGTGGATACATCTAGCTACGTACAATCCCTGATTATTTGTTGGTTATTCGTTACAATGTTAAGTCCCATTAACATTATCTAATGAGTATATTTTATCTTTGTCAACAGGATTAATAGGACAGCAAGCAAGTCCTGATAGCACATCTCCCGCAGCATCCGATGTCCCCATGGCCTCCCTGGGACCTCCCAGAAGACCTGACGAATCCCTCGATGATGACCAAGAAGACGATGACGAAGACATCAACATGACAGGACAAATGCAGGCGCACAAAAAGCGCAAGCGACGGGTACTTTTCTCAAAAGCTCAAACGTACGAATTGGAGAGGAGATTCAGGCAACAGAGATACCTTTCAGCTCCTGAAAGAGAACATTTAGCCAGCCTGATAAGGTTGACCCCGACACAAGTAAAGATCTGGTTCCAAAACCACAGGTACAAGACAAAGAGGGCTCACCAAGAGAAAGGCATGCAAGAACAAGGATCTCTGTCTTCTCCCAGAAGGGTTGCAGTACCTGTTCTGGTGAGGGATGGAAGACCCTGTGCAGGTGCTAGGGGCCCAGGGGACATGGCACCACTCCTCCTGCCACCCTGCCAACCAGGCATGCCACCACAGCCGAGATGCTGGTGGTAATAAATATAGCCAATATACATTCCAAGATGCACAAAAGAGTTCCTCAAAGATATAAAATAATATATTTATCTTCAATCGCAATTTGTAGGGAATGTAGATAATGGAGTTTTAAAACTTAGATCGAACCACCAATAATTGTGTGCAAATCAATAATTTCGTATAATGTTTTTGCAATTCTTATTTCTTTTAGTAAGAAGTCTTGAAGAAACAACTCCACAATTTTTTTGCAAACCGATGAAAAAAAATTCTTATAACTTTGTGGGATGTTTTCTGCAATATTTTAAATGTAAATAATATTACTTTGGCATACTTTAATGTCAATAATATCATTGTATATTATGAACTGTTAATATTATATTGTAAATATTAGCGTAAACTTCATTTCTAACAGCAGTTGGTGCATTAAATTGTAAACTATGTACAGTTGTTCGTGTGTGTTACATAGGGCTTAGACGATTATTAGATAGGAAATATATTACGCAACAATAACCAGTGATTAGCAATCAGCACTTAATTTAAATTTAAAAAATATACAAAACTATTATTGAAATTTACAAATTAAAATTAAAGATAATGCGTAAATCATCATCCACTTATTAATTAATTAAAAATATTTGTAATTTCGTGTGCATTTCATACATTTTAAATCCATTCCATTCTTCTAAAACATAACTATCTAATATAGACTTGATAAAATCAATAATAACATTATAACGTAAATAATAATTTTAAAATTTGTACCATTATTTAATGATAAGGAATTCTTATCACCAAGCAACTTGAGTGTACTTAATAATATTATTATTAAAGTATTAATTTGACGTATGATTATACGTTTAATGTTTTTTTTCAATTAATGTATGGATAAAATTATAAATTAATATTATAATCTTTACTGGTGATTTCTATCGACTAGCTTCCGAAGTATTACACATTTAAATAACATACGTCTTATTTTCCCACTTGAGTTATGTAAAATTAATTAAATTGTATGATATAAGTAAATAACGACACACTAGAATTCCTATTAAAAATAAGTTGTTACATTCAAATCGATGTAAAATGGTACAGTCTGTTGGTGTCTTGTAAATATAATCCACGTCGAATTTTTCTTAGATTGGTAGATACTATTATTTTATTTCTCCTAATATTATAATGTTAGTACAAATTGTATAATTAAATTATTTATTTACGAATATAAATTTAAACTGTTTTCGCCAGTCAGTCCGTATGTTTTTAAAACCACACTGAGAAAAATGAATATTGCTAATTTTGTAATCTCTTCAAATTATTTGTAATCCGGTTAAATACTAGTAAACTGAGAATATATTATCACGTATATATAATATATTTGCAGTCTACTAACAGTTCAAACCTTAGAATTCGAAGTGATTCTTCCAGTTTAATTTAATTAAAACTTAAAACCTGTTAATTCATTTGTTAAAGGGCTGCAATCTCGTTTTTAACTAAATTACCAATATTTTAAAGAGATTACTCATAAATTAGCAGTTGTCATTTTTCTCTGTGCTATTAAGTAATTGCGAAAACTTATTAGGTATTAAAATTTTCAATGAAATTCAGTCTCGAAATAAACCGGAATGCTGTTCCGAAATGGTAACTTCATCAAATCTACAGTTCCTGTTTTTATGATATCTCGAACAGAAGGTTAATTTTCAACCTAGAGGGGTTAAACCTTGATTTCGATTTAATATGAACGAGAGACTAAACCCAAAAAAATGAAAACATGACGTAAAAGCTTTAAAAAATCTGATTGGATTGCTGCTGACCAATTCCAAAAGTTAGTAAGTATAATTCTTCTTTCGTACGAGTAGGTAGGTACCTACTCAACACAAAATTTTCGAACACGTCGATTTATAAAACGAAGATTCCGGTTTGCAAAATTGCTACATTTGAACACTGAAAAAACAAAATTTAGCAAAGTGATAATTTTAATGTTGCTTTTGAGATGTATTAAGAATATAGTAAATAATTACTGCCAAAACACATGCAGTTGTACGTTGACGTATCCAAATGTTTTATTTAACCAAAGTGATAATAGTTATAGAGATAAGTAAATAGATAGGTTATAGGTATCCCTATAAACATATAGATGTGTAGATGAAATTACATTATATTATTATTGTAGAGAGATGTATTATTCTAAATATTTCAATTTATTGTTGATAAAATCCAAATACTATTTATTTCTGTGTGTGAATATTAGTTTATAATTGAATCTGTTGTATATTTTAAATAAGCAAAATAAAACATTTATGTGTCATAAATCTTGTTTAATTTTCTACTATAGTATTCTTAATTTTATTTGCATACCAAAGAATTAAAAAATTAAGATATTTGCGACGGGACTTACGACTTACCCTCTGAAAACGAATATATCTACAAATTTAAATGATCGTTTTCCAAAAATTAAACTTTTAGAAGACATGGATTTATGTATCTACTTTACAATGAAAGATCGGCAATCCAGAGAAGGCGGGTTCAACGTAGTTGGGTTGGGCAAATAAAAAAGATTATTCATGTTTGTATGAGTTATTCGCTCAAAATCACTAAATTAATATACTAGTTCTTTGAATGTTCTATTCATCTTATTTTAAAATGTGATTAATTTTTCTAGTTCTGTGGAACAACTGGCCGTAAAATTTTAAAATTAGTGTTTACAACGTCAAGATCAGAACATACTAGTAGCTATCACCTTGGAGAGGTTGAATTAATTACTTTTGCAATATTATTTAGTTTGTTGAAAGCTGTTGAGCTTTGAATAGTTTTTCCCGAAGACTCCATTTGCCCTAAACCTTTCCCTCCCTACTTCCTTCAGCCACATTTGTGAAATTAATCAATCATAATGTGTGCATTACCTTTCAAGCATACAGCTAGTATGTATACCTAGTATGTATTTTTACCGGTTAGTGGCTGAGTTGACATCGCGTTTGGGTCCCACCCAGGCGTAGTGTGTTCAATTCCTCGGCTGGCTCAGTCCTCCATAACAACACAAGCAAAATTTTCCGCTTACTGTGGTGGTAGTATGAGATTTTCAAATATTTTCAGGTTATTCGTAACCCTATCATGTTAAATCGGCCACCGACCGGTCGAATCATATCATTTCATTAAATTCGAAACATAAATTTTTCTCCAATTTTTTAAATTATTTATTTAATTAAGGCTGTAATTTTCATTATCCTGACCAATAAACATGTAGATTATTATTGATGAAAAGTGTTCTATACGAATTATTTCATTTTAATATAATTAATTTTTCTGTCAAAAACATGAAAACGCAAACTTTTGAAAATTGAGTTTCGGAGACCAACCACCGTTTAGTTGGATTATCCTTAGGTAAAAAAAGTAACTGACACAATAAATTCACGCAACATATTAAAACTGTGACCTCATATAATAATCAGGTACCAGGTATGTCTATTTACCCTCGGGCAACACAGTTATCGTAATACAAACGATCGGCGTCTTTATTTTTAAAGTAATATTGATACGCGATGTTGTTGGCCATATCGTATTATCGCCTATCATACGCTGATAAAGTAGGTAATCAATAAGTAACCATTTATCGAGGTCATAAAGCTACTACACGGCTATGAATTTGATTTTATTGTGGATCATTTTCAAACGAATGATTTTCACCATAGACGTTAACTTACCTGCTCATAATTTATACCTATCTACGTCACTTTTTCCTATTTTTTTTAGCCAATAATGTTACAAAATTATTGACGGTTCGATTTTTCTCTAAGGAAATTGCATACAGCGACAGCACAAGGTACCTGTTCAGATTACAAACGCATGTATTTGGTTTTATAATTGCGTTTTATAATGATAACCAACGTTTCAGATTATAAGAAGATACATTTTAATGTCCGATTATAATATGAAAATATTATAATGTACTATTATTTAATTATTGAAGACAATATTAGCGATTCATAAACGAAAATCTGAAACAGAAAAATCAGAAAAGGAGATGGTCACATCTAGGACTCGAACCCAAGACCCTTACCTTACCTTATTGGCAACTATCTTTATGTATGAACAACTATCTTTATAATAAAAATGTGCGGTGAGAAAAATGAAGACAATGTTGGTATTTTCGTTATTTGTTTTTGGGGTGTTATGCCGTGTTGCGCTAACTCCTTCTTTACAATGTCCATCATCAGGGCAGATGTGTGATGCCTGATAATGGCCCGAAACGTTCGCTAAAGAAAGAGTTAGCGCAACACGGCATAACACCCCAAAAACAAATAACAAAAATACTTTTGGCCGTGAAAATCTTAAATCATATTTGACAATGTTGGTTGTTCTTACTCGAAGTATAATACAGTTAAATATGACCGAAGGAGATAGGGTCCCATTAGCTCAGTGGTAGAGCGGTGCCCCGGCAAGGCAAGGGTCCTTGGTTCAAGTCCTAGATGTGACGGTATCCTTTTCTGATTTTTCTGTTTCAGATTTTCGTTTAGGAATCGCTAATATTGTCTTAAATAATTAAATATTACAGTTTGAGGTTTTACTCACTAAGTTATTCCAAAAAAATAATACCATTATTTCACCTAATTTTTATGCCATCAACACTTTAAAAACTGTTTTATTTATTTTTTCCATTTTCTTATATTATGTACATTTAAAATGAGAATTTAATGTACCATGTATTATGATTATTTTTGAATTGTTTGGTTATTTATTTTGTTTTTGTCGTTTTAAAAATTAAAAAAAACCTTTTGCTGTCACTGCATTATGCAGTAAATCCTCTAAAATATGTAACATGTAAAAGCCCATCAGATCGAAAATCGAAAATCCAAGAATAATAAAATGATAATTTACTACTTTCCAAGGAAGTTTAATTTAGGGTGGGTAAGAGGTATTTGGATATAGGCGACAAAAATGAATATTTATAATAAGGAGACTTTTTCACTTGTGTGGTTATTTTTACAGTGGCATGAAAAAAAGCTGTGTGAAATGGGTTATTAATAAATTTATTGAAGTTCAGAAAATTCGAAGGAGGTTGACTGAACTGGATAATCATCACACCATTTCTCCCGTAAGGTAAACAGAGAGTATTGGAATCATGCTTCTCTAATTCATACTTGTCCATGATTTGAATTAACCTGTTGTACCTAATGTGATTCACTTGATATCACGTGCCATGACGATCTATGCGTTTCCAATATATTCTATATCCAGTCGATCACCATGAATTCTCAAGCAATTACTTTATTTGACAATCCGCTCTGTGAGTGCTAATATCGTGGTGTAATTGAGACACTCTTGATACATACTTGTTTTCTGTGCTGTTTAGTCTCTATTTACATGAGGTACTGTCCAAAACAAATAAAAATAAATCTGTGCTAGTGTCTTTTTTGTAATTAACATAAGTATACGATATATCATTTTCTCTACAACAATACCTACAAGATGTTTTGTTAGGTATAATAAATAAATATATATAAAAAAGTAAAAGGAAAAAATATTGTTCAAGATGACATTGTTAATTCTTAATTTGAAATACTATGAAATCTACATTAATTACATAATTTAAGACAACATTAGAGACCCTCAAACGAAAATTAAAACAGAAAAATCTGAAATAATTCGGTCGAATCTAGAAATTGTATCCAAGATCTCTTGCCGAGGCTTTGCCATTCGATAAGAAAATGTAAATGATGTTGGTAGTTCCAGTTACAGTTAAATATGACCGAAGGAGATAGGGTCGGATTAGCTCAGTGTTAAGAGAAAAGTCCCGACAAAGCTGAGATCCTGGGTTCAATTCCTTTTTTGACTTTTAAATCGTTTTCTGACTTTTCTTTTTAAAACGTTCTTTTGAGAGAAGTTAATATTGTCTTCAATGATTAAATATTACAATTTAACGTTTTACTGATTAAGTTATTGCAAAAAATAAAAATATTTAATGATACATTGATGGGTATAAAATTGGGTATAACCTTAAAAAAATAGTGCAGTAAAATTGAATGACTACATTTGTGGAATAAATTTTGCATTTATTTTTCTTCTATATGAAAGTGTACTATTCGTTATAACTCCTAATTAACAATAAACAATTTACTTGAAAATAATAAAAATTTCCTTTCACGTATGATATCAGTAGGTTGAATTAAGTCACGTAAGTATTGAAAAATCCCGATATTAACTATCCTGTCCTCATTGCATTGGCAACATCGTTATAAATACACACCTTATAAAGTTATAATAAAATCAATAGATAACTAACTGATAAAAAGTAGTTACTGGCTCACAGCGCTAAGCACAGATTTTATCTAACTAATGACAAAACGTACTGAAGCCATGGTGGGTTTTATTTTACCGACGGTTCATATATTTATTAATTTAGTCGCGTTGGATTACTTCCAAGGCTAGGGTTCTGTTCCAATATGTCTCGTCTATCAGTGGATAGATGAAATACCTACTTAAGACTGAGGTACGTATATAAATTGGTTGGCGGGTAGTTTTTGTAGAAAATGTTGCACATTTCATCAAGTTGATCACATTTAACTAATTTGTTACAAAAAAATACAAGATTTCAAATTATAACAGTGTGCAAAATACAGGGTTATCCAATAAGAGGTGTTATTTTGAATAGTTCACTATTTCAGTAGATGTTACTTTTGAAGCTGTCATTTTTTGACATTTGACAAGTAGAAACTACGCCATTAATAAAAATGGAACGATACACGCTTCAACAACGCATTGAAATTATTAAAATTCACTTGGGTGAATCAAATGCAAATCATCTTGAGTGATGAGGCCCATTTCCACCTCGGTAACTTCGTCAACAAGCAAAATTGTCGCATCTGGGGCTCGGAAAACCCAAAAATTATTATTAAAAAGCCTCTCTATCCTCAACGTGTGACTGTTTGGTGCGGTTTATGGTCCGGCGGAGTCATTGGACCTTACTTTTTCGAAAATGAGGCTGGAGCAATAGTTGCGGTGAATGGATTGCGCTGTCGAGAGATGATTAATTATTTTTTATGGCCGGAATTGGATTGTATTGATCTGGACAACGTTTACTTGCAACAATAAACCGTTGATCTTTTACGGGAATAATATCAAAATAACACCTCTTATTGGAAAACCCTGTATATTTTTTTCCTAATTATTCTGGGTGAGCTCTAGGAGCTCGTGTTTATGGGAGGAGTAAGTATATACAAAAAGAAAATAATATTTGAAAGGTGATGTGTGAACAGTATTCAGTCTTATTAAAAGACTGCAAACGTAACTCAACATACAAATTAACATAATTCCATCTTTAAATTAGCTACAAACATAATTATAACAAGTATTATAACTAGGATTATAACAACAATAATAATTATAATATTATAACAATAGTCAAAGTTTTTTTGATTGATTAATTTTGAATTGTTCATATTTCAAAGATTCTATTACCTTAATTTTGTTTTTGGACAGTAATATATTGTACCGTTTCACACCTAAAAACAAGGTGCTGAACCGTGGTCGTTCTTAGCATTGGAATGGTTATTAGGCACTTTGTTTTGAATCGATTGCTTACGCTATCTAAAGGATGAATTTGATATAAATCGTTTATTTTATAAAATTCTGTAATAGTTATTAAAATATATTAAATTCCCTGAATATTTCTTTGTCGTGGTAAAAACGCATTCGATCTACATAATACAACTGTTCTAATACATAAATCAAATATTCCCGGGATACGAATAACCGAACATTATTTGAATTTCTCCTACTTCTATAATTATCAGTGAAAAATATTGCGTTCATATATAATTATCCGCATTTGCCAGCGGATGATTGAACCCGCGACAGTATTTGTCAACTGGTCAAATACCTGGTTCGTTGGAGGTGTAATATTTTCTACAATTGCATTACTAAAAGATTGTCCTCAAAATAATTTGACGAATTGCTGGCAAAATATTTAACATTTTGTTACTTATTTACATTATAAGGTAGTAATTATTTTTTCTACCGCTTGATTTACAGCAAGCTTTGTAATACAGGGTGTATCAGCACGTACAAAAAGATTTTAACCAGTGATTCCTGAGCATATGTGGAGTAAAAATAGTAATTGATCTCCGTTGATATTTTTAAGTACATATATTTGAATTTCACTTTTGTGTTCGTGAATGAATTCAAATCTTTGAAGTGAAAATTAACCCATTTCTCGATGTTTGATCGAGCTGAAACTCTGCAGATAAACTTGTTGTTGGTGGTAATCAAGGGTACACACATATACGTATTTCTCTGAAATATGATGACATTACAACAGTTAATGCACGAAATATATGTCGAACCTTCCCATTCATGATTTGGCGCATTTGTTGGCGTGGTTGACGCCAGGCCCAGTAAGTTTCCGTCAAAATAAAAAAAAAAAATTGATATTGGATGTTTATTATTAAAAAATAATGTTTTCAAGGGATGATTTTCCCATCACACATCGCCACTGGGTACAACCTAGCGCATCACATGATCCAGAAGCACCTAGCAGACGAGACAGAGCGTGTATCGCGTTATCCGTTACGATGCGTGGCTGTACGAATGAATGCTCAGAAATGGATGGTTAAAATATTTCGGGTAAGTGCTGAAACATCCTGTATAGACGGCAGGTAAGTAAAATATTCTAATATACCAAACACAAATGCTTAAAATATTCTAATTTTAGGAAAATAAACCTACCTACGCCATTCTTGCTAATATATTACTTAATACCAGAAAAAAGGAAACGTCTCGGTAAAAAAAAAGTATGAACCACACAATTTTAAATTGGTAATGAAATAACCAAGAAAATAATGCCTTGTATATCTTTTCTAAACATGATAAAAGTTTATTTATTAGAGAGGGATCTCCTCGGGAATTGCTTGGGGCGTAATTAAAATTGCTCTTAATTAGGGAAAAAGAACGCCACGATGCGATGCTTGTGGCCGAGAATGCTTCAATTAACCCCCACCCTTCACCTTCGCCTTCTCCCGGAGTCAAGATTCTAATTGAACTTTTACAGTTCACCAAAAGATTCAACAACTTTATTTGTTTCCGTTATCACATGACTCCGTTTTATTTTATTATATATTATAATATTTTTGTATATTATATTTTTATGTTCATATGATTGAGAGATTCTAACTCCCCGAGGTTAGTGGGACTTTGACATCTCTGATTTTTTTTTAAATATTTTGGAAGTTGGTATTAACTGTAAAAGCAAGAAGAAATACACTAGATCTATGGCGTTATTTTTATTTCCTTTTGTTTTCTTGAATTAATTTATAAATAAATTAATTAAATGGAAACTTGGAAGAGGAACCTCCGATCTTTGTCACTTACAATAGACTTGTAAGTGACAACCCGACTTGTTGTCAATTACAATATATTCTAAGATTCCAAGATTCCATCTCATTGATTCAACCATTCATTAACTGATTCAATCTAGAAAACAAAATCAAAATTCGAATAGGTGTATTTAAAAAAAAATTGTTTTCATAAATAATATTTTTAATTAATCATATTCAACTCTCATTTTCAGTGACTGTACGCACTTCCATTGTTTGCAGCTTTTTCATAAAGCGATATTAAAAGCATGTCGGCGGCCGGGAAGACTGATATTAATATTGTTACCTTGCACCCCCCACCTCATCCCCTCTACATCACAAATTCTAACCACCCTCCTCCCCCCGCCCCCCAACCAACAGCCCTTATTATTTACTCTAGCCCCGTGTTCACTTAACTTCCATAGCTTATTCATGGTATGAATCAAGAACATTTTTCTTTATTTTGTGTGAAAACAGCAAAACAAAATCATTCTTATTAAAAATTATAAATGGTGAAATTTTATGATATTTGATGATGTACGGATTTGATGGACTGCAACGTACACACTTTAATTTATGAAATTTTGTGATATATACACACCTTTATAGTGATGATTTGTATACACCTTGATATTGATGAAATGAATTCTTTTTTATTTCTATGAAATTCGATGATACGTACACTTTGATTTTGAAGAAATTTTGTGATATGTATACATTAATTTTGATGAAATTTGGTGATATGTACACTTTGATTTTAATGATATTTCATATTTGTACACTTAGATTTTGATTTTATGTACACTTTGATTTTGATAAATTTTTTGGCAATATGTATACTTTAATTTTGATGAAATTTGGTGATACGTACACTTTGATTTTAATGAAATATGATATGTATACACTTAGATTTTGATTTTGATGAAATTTTGTGATATTGGCATGTCAATTTTTAAAAATCACATCACTTTTCCTTTCGGAACTTTATTTTCATTTAAAATCTCACAATTTAAAAATAACTTCTTTACTTTGTTAGATACCTTTAAAAAATGGACAAAAATAAGAAAGTCTTAATTTTTGCTGGAAAGTTATTTAATTTACTACTTTGTTGTTGCTGTTTTTGTTTTTCAATAAAACATAAAGGTATTCGATCACTGTAAGTATTGTGAAAAGAATTTGATAAAGAAAGGTTCTGAAAGCTGGGATTTACAGTGACGGGAGAAAATCCATAACTTGTATACGCGGAAACAATTAACTAAAGAATATTTCTATTTCTAAGTAGGTCTTGGTTGCAGGAAAAAAATATGATACAAACCAAATACATTTTTTTATCTGAGTAACGCGCCATAGTCCCAAGCTCCCAACCGACTTTAGTCAGTGAGACTATGGGGTTTGTTTGGAGGCTAAGGTAGACTTAAAGGTAAAGAGACGGGAAAGAGAACGGTGGGAAAGTACCTACCTGGCCATTCGTACTTACCTGGCCATTCAGATCTGGTCACTAAACACGGCTAAAGTAATTTCAATCAACGTTTCAATTCTGAATGGTGGTCTTTCACCAGGGCGATAGTGAATGAATCTACCACTCTGGAATGTATCGCAAATATGCTAGATACAGGTTACATACCCTAAAATAAAGCCAGAATACGAATAACGACGTAAGTGAAGCAGCCGTGCACAAAAATATGCAACGCGCGGCCCTGGTGTATTGGACAGACCTACGGTTGAATTTGCCCTATCAAATCTTTAAAATAAAGTGGGAATCTTAACGACACAAGCAATAAATTGTGTAAAAACAATATTCGGCTCGTGGCCCGACATGACGACTACATTAGACTTTGCCCTAGCAGTCCTAGAAAATCGATCTCTCCGTAGGGATCTCCTAAGGGATCCCTTGAGAAGGTTCTAATTCATTGTCTAGAAAAATAAAAACTGGTGCTTACCGCTAAATTTATGGTTGAAAAACGTTGTATTTAATTTTTAAACCGTTTTACATAAAATATTTTAATCGTAAGGTACTATTTTTATTAATCCTTAATATAAATAACTTACATTCGTAGAGATCCCAATATAAACATTTGAGATTTTAGTAATAGGTTCATCAGAAATAATTAACATGTGAGCTTCGAGTGAATGTCCCATTCTTGTTCATTGTTTACTTGATTGTACCATCCTTTCTTTAACACTTCAATGTTTATACCTATTAAGTACTCTCCATTTCCCGTTCATCCATCCTCTGTATTGTGTAAGTCGATATCTGTGTACAAAGTGTACCTTTCTTAATCTTGGGTTTTCGGATCTCCTAACGAAGGTATTAATCTTATGATTTGTTTCAAATGTAAGTACCTACGTGATTCCATGGGAAGATTTACAGAAAACTTAGCAGAGAAAGAAATATTACTTCAATGCTTCGTCATCTACGTGACTATTACTGCGATGACCATGCGATGATAGCCAACCTTCGATAGGACAGGACACCAGAATAAGAAGGCAGCTCCTACTCAGTATAACTTGATGATTGTGAGAGCCCTCGACCTTGCAATTGAAATGAAACACTTAATTCAACAACACCATTGACTCAATCACCAATAAATCAGTATTTAAGTGGATTTGTACAAAAGGACGGTAATAATAATCACGCACGAGAGTGTATCAAAATATTTCGAATTTGGAATAATAGGACAAAAGGCTCCATCTTTTGTTTCATTTTACCGAACGTTCCATTTTTCAAATGGATTCCCGCTCAAACAGAGGGCGACCGGAAGACGCCCGGAAAGTGGTACAGGAAGCGCCGCGCGCGTCACTCGGCGCTCGTCGGGTATTTCCGGTCTGCGACGTCATGTCATCAAACATTTTCTGATCGACTGACAGAAAGGACGATTTTGTAATGGAAAAACGAATGTTTACTCTTCTGGAACCATCAGAGAGAAATATGCCAAACATGTCGTCAATTAAATTGTTATTGTTTTTTGATGGATAATTTACATTTGAAAGGATACATCGGAAGGGTCAGAGAATATGATGCCAAACTATAAGTAAAGGTGTAGTTATTATCCTCGAGCAGGGGTTCGCTGGCTTCTGGCTATCCTATTTTGACCACATTTTATCAAAGCCAAGTGAATTTATACTTATAATTGTAATCCATTTAAAAACGGGATTGCAAGTCCTTAACGAATGAATTGATAGGTTTCCCAATACATTTTTAGTAATATGAGAATAAATTATCAAGTATAAATAATTTATTTGCAGTCTTTTTTTTTTTTTTTTTATTTTTTTTTTTTTTTTTTTTTTTTTTTTATGTGTAATACCGCACAAGAGTCCCAACTGCTCCCGTCTGGAGCCAGTGAGACTATGGCATCCCCAATTGGGGTATGTTGTGAGGCTGAGGGTATTGGGGAGGGGAGGGATGATGGGGAAGAGGAAGGTGGGGAAGTACCTGGCTATTCAGATCTGGTCACCAAACACGGCTAAAGCCATTTCAAGCAACGTTTCAATTCTGAATGGTGGTCTTACACCAGGGCGATACTGAGAGTATCTTCCACTCTGGAACGTGCCGCAAATATACTATATATTATACTATTTATTATTTTAAATTAATTAATTGTGAAATAACACAAATTAATCAAATAAAATTTATTTGCGCACGCCGGGTTCGAACCCGCGACCTTCGGATCTGTAGTCAAAAGCGTATACCACTAGACCACGCCGGCCGTCAAATAGTCTACTAAGAGTTTATCTGCAAACCTATCAATTAATTCATTATAGGCCTGCAATCCTGTATTTAACCAGATTACCAAGTTTTCGAAGTAATTCTTCCAGCTCGATTTAATTAAAACTTGAAATTAATTATTTCGTTAAAGGGCTGCTTATGGGCTGTCATTAAAATTTGTTATCGAATGTGTTAATGAATTTGTCAATTGAATGTATTAGCACGTGTTCATAAAAATCATATTCATTCCGCATTTCATCATTGTATGTTATCAAGACAAATGCAGGAAAATGAACACGTGTTCCGATATTTTAGGAATTTACTAAAAGTTTATCAGGAAACGGCCTGCAAATCCCGTTTTAAGCCGGATTACCAATAATTTAAAGAAATTTTTAATAAATCAACAATACTCATTTTTCTCCGAGTATTCTTCAAACTTTTCTGTTTCAAAATCAGAATTTCATCAACGACGATTAGAACATTGAACTGTACATGGCACTTAAACCTGTAACAGACCACTCTATAAGCACGCTATATTTTTGCGGCTTGGCATATTTCAGCATATCGCTCGCCATACATTCCCATTGGTAGTGTATGGCTAGCGATATGCTGAAATAGACCAGGCCATGATGCGTACAGCGTAATGGCCTACATTAAGTTATCCAAATATTAAGGCATTATTAATTCATGGAGAGAATTTGGATAATTGACAAGTATTGTCTTTCTCACATTGTGAATCAAAATTTCAGAAAATTATCGCAAATTTTTGCCATTGCGCATTGTTTGGACTAAAATGCAGGAATTTTCACTCCCATTTAAAACAAGTTAAAAATCTGCACCGAGTATCTATGTATGAAGGATAAGATACAATTGTTTGTTGGTTTATCTCACTACCTATCCCCATGGAAATGGATAAGTTAAGATACAAAAGGTTTCTTTCATACATACGTCCTTATGTACAGTAATTATTTGTGTTCATATAACCAATCAAAGAAGATTGTGCACTGATTTATCGTTTTGCCGCTAAGACTCTATTATGAAAAGCTATCTCTATTGCTTTTTTCTTGTACATTTATTGAAAATCCATACATTTTACCAAATACCCAGAAATAACAAGCATTTTTCACTTTATTTCGTCACAAAAAAGAATAGATCAACAACAAAAAAAAAAGTTTTATTTTGGCATTTCGCGTTGTACAGCATGAAACACAAAAACAGGCTTAGTGTAAACACGGAGCATTCATTTCAAATTAAAGGTAAACTAACCAATGATGATGAAAAGCAAACTGGATGTTTATATTGTTTACTTAATCCTAATCGTCACATTCAGTCCCATAATAATACATAGATTATTATATAACTATTTCACTGAATTTGCGCAAAATAATGATGATTGTCATGTAACTGATTGACGCGTTTTTTATCTGAAAGCTCTTTGTAAATGGTTAGGCTGTTTTAATAAAAGCGAAATATGTACCGACGTCGGCAGGTTTTGTATTTTGTTATAGCATAATTAAAGAAATAAGAATTGTTGATACAGAATGAATTATGCTAGACACAGTTAGCCACTACTGCTCTAGTGGTGATACCAGTGGTATAAAATATATGTATTTTTATTTTTTTTCTTTATTCATAACAATATATTTGAATACAGTTTTTTTACATGCTTTTCGACTACCACACTAGACACATGTCCGTATTATGGTAGTCGAAATTTGTGTATAATTATATAAATGCAATACATGATTCATTTGTTAATATATTATTTTGTGAAATGTTATGTATTTGTGAAATGGGTAGTACTTTAACTGAAAATAAGAAAGAGATGAAAATAAAGATAAACTAATTAATTATTTTAAAAGGAAATTTTAAACAGAATTTAAATGAAAAGAAAAGAATAATAAAGCAAATGAACTTAATTTAATATGTAATGCAAATTAAAGCAGTCCCTCTACAAAATATATTGTATAATTATTATATTATCATACTAATATAATTATTTTATTTGACAGTAATTTTACATATGCAGGTATGTTTATTGTTTGTGTCTTTCAGCTAACACAGATATATTTCAAATTCAGAATTAACAATAGTATTCTCAAATAATTTTTCCCACTTTTTTGGTTGTTATCTTTTAAATTATTACAAAGTTCTTAAGAATTTGTCTTTAACCTAGATAGTGTCTCGAATAAACATATTTATATATATGTGATTGAAAAAATATTATAATAAAATAACGATCTCTGTATTTATAGGTACCCGAGAAGGATACGTTCAGAGTGCAGAAAGGCTCTGTTTTATGTAAATGTGTTTTAAGCAAATCTCTCACAATTTGATTGATAATTGAAAAAAATATTCCTTTTTAAAATATATATATATATATACACAGCGTATATATAAGATCGAAAAAAATGACATAAAATAATTAGATCCCAATAGCCTAGTGGTTAGAGGCTTGTTGTGGTAAGACAGAGATCCTGGGTTAGATTCTCAGTTGAGACCTTTTTATTTTTATGTGTCTTGTTCTGTTTCATGTTTCCTATAGATTTATTATTACATTGATGGGTATAACCTTCAAAAGTTAAAGTTAAGAGATTCCATTAAAAATTAAATAAAACTTTGTTGGGCTGTGACTGGAATCAAACCAGTAATCTTCAGATTCCAAGTCAAATGCACGGACCATTACGCTACCGAGGACGTTATGCGATAGTTTAATGCTTTACAGGAAGCCCAAGAGCATTATTATGTAGCCACATTTAACTTAAAAACACTTGAAAATAAAACAACATGTTTTTGAATACCTTTATCGCTGGCTTTCCGTGAATCCAACAGAGGTTACGCGATATTCGTAAAAGTCGGTGATTGTATAGGCGACTATTATCGGTAGAAATTTTGTTAAATACCCACTTTAAATGATTTGAATAAATATTTACATCGGTAAATAGAGTGGGTAGAGCAGCCATGCAAAAACTTTACAGCTGTAGAATCACACAAACGTATAACTGAATAACCGTCTACTTTTTCTTCTTTCTATGGTACGGAGCCAGTCTAGGGCTTTGGACCTATGGACCTCATCATTCCCGCTGGGGAATGAATGGAGCGGGCATTTATTGGCCTCATGTTCGGTGGTCTGCACCGCACCGCCTTCACACATCGTCGACTCTTTTAGACTCTACCTACGCATTACGTGGGCACAACGACTGTGGTAGCACCTTATCATATTGATGGAGGACTAGAGTTTAGGCGATAGTAACAACCTAGACTGTTTCTCAGACAAATGAAAAGTCTGTAAGAATAACTGTTGTTCAGTCAATTTTAGCCGCACGGATCTGCGGGAGATTCATTCCCCCACAAATATGAAATTTCCCCATCGTCCATCATATTCGCGGATAAGAAATACGGCCATTATTCTTGGTATCTTTTCATGTGACGGCACAGCCTGTAGCCGTAGTCTGTTTGATGGCCGAGATGTATATTATGAGAAAAACCGGCTATTTGTATACCGCGAGATGTTTCTGATCCATTTGTCGATCTCCGCGCATTACCGCGTCCAAGGGAGGATATTCATTGAATATTGAAAACGAAATTCTAACCATACAATAAATGACATGGACGTACCGATGAAAGAAATCACGAAGGATTATTACCTACGATCGGGCTAAAAACGTTTGGAAAATTTAAGGTATATTTCTGAATCTGGTCTTTGCTTTAAAAATGTATATATTTAATATTTTCGATATCTACCTATCTAATAAATATTGATTCAAATAACGATATATAACCGAAAATTAAATTAAAAACTGACAAAATTCAATTTGAATAAAAAAATCGGCATCTTTTGTGGCCAGTGTTCCACATTAAAAAACGTAGGTAGCTTTCTTTGACTTAAGCAAGAATAAAATGTTTATACTCCAAAACTTTTAGTAGTTTAGCATTAAATCCAAAACAAATGCTTGTACGAAACAGGCAACACTTGCGTAGCAGTGAGCAAGAATTCATAACTTTTGAGTAAAATATGTAATTATTTATTTATCTTTTTTATGCATATTTAACATCTACGCCCCTGGAAAATTTAATACCGGGTGCTATTCATAGTTCATCCCAAGATATTCTCAAGAAGAGATGAGAAATACCATCTAACAGAGTAAACAGAATCCGCGGCTCAGTGGTTCACAACTACTGAACAAAAAATACCTAGAAGTGCAATTTACACCAATTTAAAAGTAAACTGATGACTTTTTTTTGTACTTCTTGGGCATTAACTATGTAACAATTTCGATACATTTTTGTTTTATTGAGTTTTATTTTTCAATGTACATTTATTACTTAAATTTCGTTTACTTTGCCACCGGTTTCGACAGACGTGTCATTAACTAGCAATATTAAAACAATCTTAACCCGCTTAGTCAATAAGAAACAAACCAAATTGTTTACTAAAAAGTATATTTATAGTGGAAATAATAACATCCAATCTAGTAACAACCTAATTTACAAAAAACTTCTTTATACAGGCGAATTATCCTTAAAAATATTACACATTTTACCAAATCATATTTCTCCAGCTTTCTACACTAATTCAAAACTAAAGAAATTAATTAATAACAAGGATTTTTCTAATAAATTTGAATAAAATGGGTTATACACTTTAGAATGTAATGAATGTGACGCACAGTGTGTAGGTATGACTACTAGAAATTTTAAAACTAGAATCAGAGAGCATGAAGTCTGTTTACGAAATAATAACTAATTCGAGTTTGCTAACCATTTAATAGAGACAGGCCATAATAGCTTCAACAAAGAAAAAACTAAATTTAAACATTCAAACGTTAATACATATTTCAATTCGTGCGCTTTATAAACCTTAGAAATTAACAAAAAAAATAATTCAAAAATGAATTTAGTCAACAAGATTATAGCACCCTGTAAGTCACCTTTATTGACAATGTTTCCCTGATTTCTTGACTCCTCCCACCTTTCTCTCCCCCCCCCCCTAAAAAAACCCCACTCACTTTATAAAATCTAAATCTTTCTGTACTTGTATAATTTTTTAAGTTAGTTTTATGATTGCTAGTTAATGACACGGTTGTGTCGAAACCGGTAGCAAAGTAAACGATATCTAAGTAACAAATTGTACATTGAAAAATAAAACTCAATAGAACTAAACTGATGTTGTCTGTTTATAGGGAAAAAACCCAAGCTAAGGAAATCACCAATTCAAGAAAAATAAATTGATAGTCATATGAAAAATTGAAATATCGAATTGACAGAAAAAAAAATTCTCAAGACTTGACTTAATCTCAAGAAAGAATTTCGGAATTTTATTATATTTTTTTATTCTAGTAATAACAGTTCATTCATTGTGGAATTCCAATACGACATTTTCTAGTAAAAACCTTCGGGTAAAATGTTTTTAAAAAGAATGATATATTTTAATTTTTTGTTCTATTTCACTAATCTTTGAAAACTGATCCATTTATGCGAAAATTGTTAAAATAAAATGTTTGACAAAACAGCCTCGACACAGGATATCCCTAGTGATATATAGGTATATACATTATAAATATGCCTAAACCCGACACGGAGAAAATTCACCGAACAAAATATTGCTAATTTATTAAGAATTATTCGTAATCCATTTAACGAATAAATTGACAGAATTTCCAATATTTATTTTTAATAAACTTTCAGTAAAACACTAATCTGTTAATGCGGCATCGGAACACGTGTTCCGAATATTATGAATGTACTCAAAGATTATTAGGAAACGGCTTTTAGTTCCTTTTAGAACAGGATTTTATTAAATCTAATAAATAAACAAATACAGTAAAAACTGATGTGAAAGAAAACTTTTCTCGCCAATTTAGAGAATGAGATTCCTTTCAACTTCTAGGCAGCAGACTTGACAATGAAATTTTTAAAAATTTTCAAAAAATTTTTTGAAAAGTTTGATTAACCTGAAGTAAGGAAAAAAATCTTACTCCAGACACACAATTTTAATACATTTCTATCATTCTCGGTTTATATCTTCAGTGGTTCAGGACACGACAACACACAGCAGACAGCAGGCCCGGCAGCCGGTGGTACTGTGGTACAATGGACAGTTTGGTTTCTTTGCAAGGCGTTGAAGCGCGCCAGCCCTTTGTGAAGGTACAAAGAAATCGTTTAACTAATGTTTGCTTAAACAGATTACCCACAACGGGGGCATTAAGGCTCATATTGCTTCTTCAATGTTACTTTTATATTATTTATAAAGGTTGGGAGATAAATTCTTCGCTGGATTAACAAGCCAGATACTATGTAACCCAATAAATATGTACACACTTCTTACACATAAAATATAAGATGTAAAGTACTCAATTAATAGAATGGTGAGATAATTTGGCAAGGAAAAACTGTTCATCCACAGATTTAAAAAAATAATTAACTTTAGTAATTGTTTATGGATCAGGATAAATAAAAATTTAAAATCTTTTTGAAAACTTATTTGTTATTTTTACAAAAAAAAATACTCTTGAAATGGTATTCGTTTACCCTGTGAAATTTAGGGTCGCTTCCTTTTTCTTAAACACAGTCGATATAAAACGTTAATAAACGTTAGGAAACGTTATTGTGGGTAGGTAGGTCCAACTTAAATAAGCTCTGTTTAGAATTTTCGATACGTTCGATTGTTTTTTTTTATATCAGGTAGAATCCTTACATACGGGCTTTCAAAAAATATCGGCATTAACTTATTATAATCGAAAATTTTAGGGCTTTGGAAATTAAAAATAAACAAATAAGAACAATAGGGAAAAAAAAACATAAACATTGCTTCGATTTTACATACAGGGTTTTCCAATAAGAGGTGTTACTTTGAATAGCCCATTATTTCGGTAGATGTTACTTTTGAAGCAGTTATTTTTTGACATTTGACAAGTAAAAACTACGACATTGATAAAAATGGAACGATACACGCTTCAACAACGCATTTAAATTTGGGTTGGGTCTAATTTATCTGTACAAAACTCTTTTTTTATTTTTTTACTCTTCTATTTCAAAACTACCAATTGGCGATCCCTTAATGAGTTTGATAACTCATGGGAGTGCAACATTGTTTGTTGTATGTTTAAAAAAAAAAAAAATTTATTAAAATTCACTTGAGTGAATCAAATGCAAATCATCTTGAGTGATGAAGCCCATTTCCACCTCGGTGGCTTCTTCAACAAGCAAAATTGTCGCATCTGGGGCTCGGAAAACTCAAGAGTTATTGTCGAAAAGCCTCTCTATTCTCAATCTGTGACTGTTTGGTGCGGTTTATGGTCCGACGGAGTCATTGGACCTTAATTTTTCGAAAATGAGGCTCGAGCAACAGTTACGGTGAATGGATTGCGCTATCGAGAGATGATTAATGATTTTTTTATGGCCGGAATTGGATGGTATTGATCTGGACAACGTTTACATTTAACAAAACGGCTCTACGTGCCACACAAGCAACGAAATCATTGATCTTTTACGATTGAATATGAAAATAACACCTCTTATTGGAAAACCCTGTATTATAAATGACATTAAAGTTGTTCAGGTACCTACACTTTAAAAGACATAAAAATCACAATGTATTTGTAAATAAAGGAAAACATTCCCAGGATATGTATAATTCCGAACATTCACATTCCGGAATGATTCCAACTGGCTATAACGTCATTATGACATAGAAAACGCCACTGGCTGGTAAGACGCCTGTCACCAACGTTGCCCGGGCGTGAAGTCGACGCCGCCATAATCACGAAAAAAACGAACATGTCGTTCTGGCCGCAAATTGAAAATGGCACATTTTAAATCGTTATAGAAAATTCATTTGTCAACATAAAAATACCTTCACTATCGTTATTTATTTAGAGAAAAAAAAAACATAGAATACTATTCTATGAAAAGACAAAACGGATTAAACCTCATTCTATGATAATTAAATGGATATTTCAAAGCTACAAAAATTGATATAACTTTATAAGACCCATTAGCTTTTTGAAGTTGGTAATCAGGTTGCAAACTGACTTTTATTTATATATTTAAAAAAATGGCCTTCGCTCGCTAAATCGTTCGATCAGGACTTGATATTTCATTGAGAATGGGCCATGATTATAACATCTCAGGGATGTCCATAAATCATGATTTTAATGAGAGCTTCCGGTATCTATCCAGTGAGGATCCCCCCAGAGTCCTCATCCCCTCTCTGACCAGTTCACACCCCTACCCACCATCTGGATGACGAGGTGTAGCGCTGGAAAGAAATCATTAAATGAATTGATTGATTTTTTAAACTTTTATTTATCTCATTTATTGTAGATTTAATTATTTTCAACGTCACAATATTTTTGATATCAATGCTTGTTAATAATTAGTTTTTAAATTTAACTGATATCTTCATTGACGACGCTGACGACAAGACACAGTTCTATCAGTAAAATGGTCGACGAGCTGTGCAGCTGTTTCAGAATGTACTATACTGTCAGTATTTCCCTGGTGAAAGACCACCATTTAGAAATGAATTGAATTAAAAAGTCCCAACCGTCCTAGCCAGTGAGACTATGGAATTATTAGGGTGTATCGTGAGGCTGAAGATCGTTGGGAGGGGAAAGAGGTGGGTAAGAAGAACGTACGGAAGTATATGGCTATTGAGATGTGATCACCAAATATGGCTAAAGCCATTACAAGCAACGTTTCGTTAACACTCTGGAGCGTACCCCAGATATACGAGTATAACTACTCAACCATTGAGGCAGTCCATACCCATATTTGTACCAATAAACAAATTTTCGGTGAGGTTTTAATTCCATTCTAAAAATATCCCCTCACCATTCAACGCAAAATGTACCCAGTCATTCTCAGGGTAGGTACTCACTTCTAAAACATTATGCTCTTCCAATATGTAGGGCAATAAGTGGAGTTATGACGTAGCACATTACATCTACAACCCCTAGCCACAACCCCAACAGACATAACCACCCCCAACCCCTGGATGCCACAATCGACGCTAAAAAATCACATCGTAAGGGTGATTTTAGTGTAAGAGTTGAACAAAATATGATTTATTTAGGTTCGGAACTTTGATATATTTTTGTGATTCCCGAAATATGACGCGTGTTGAACCGGCTTATCTGTAATGTAATGCCATCTATGGGTCAGTTTCGGTTCAGCCGACCTGAATGAGGAAGATAAGGTTCTATGGACTGTGGGCTGTTCGGGTGTTGCCACTGTAAAAAATAGCACTCAATTTTGTACGTGGGTAACATCGATTCGTGATTTTATATAACAAACCTTGGGAAAAGTGGATCATTTGGAACGACAACCGTTACGAATTCCACAGTTAGAAAACATTTCCATTGATTTTATTCAACATTTTTATTAAGAGATAGTTATTTTTTTTAATAATGTACGTGTTTAAAATTAGGGGTAAATATTGATTTTTAAACGTTTTGTAAAATTTTACGACATTTAAATTACCACAATGCCATTTAAAGCATGGGTGGACATAGAGGGTGGAACACAATTCTGTCTTGACACACTCCTAGCATTATGGTATCCGGAAACTGGTGAATCTACATCACAGAATAGAGTACAGAATAGCACACATATATAACACAGAACAGAATACAGAATAGTACCCAAAACCTTTCTTTTTTCAATCTGAGCATTTCGTATCATTTTAATTTTTTATCCTATTTTTCAGCAACTAACTCTAAGCAATTACAGATATTAAAATACATTAATCAGCTGAAATTCACTCCCTAGCAACCGAGTTTTTTAAATTGGAACAAAAAATTTCATTTTCTGATTCGATTTACTCGAACACGAAAGCTCAAATCCAAAAAAAGTATACCACAAAATCGACTACAAATTTGACGTGGATTGTCCAGTTTACCGCTTGAAATCATTTCATACCTCCAAACTCTTCCATTAGTTAGAATTTTGGTTACCCTTTAGCTAGTTTACGAAAATTTATTTACTAAAAAGCATAGTATATATATTACAGTGAAATCATGGGCCACTAATCTTACAAGCAAATTCCTGTGTAGAGATGTGCAGTTTTACAATTATAGTTAATAATTAAAAAAAATACAAGTGAACTTAAAATAATATTAACAATATAACTCTACAAAATTGTTTACAAAAAAACACTACAATTATTATAAATTAAACACTACAATTCAAATTACAGATGGGCAGTACGTTTGTACGTTTTTACGTACGTTTAAGATGAAAAGTTATATTTTATTGACTAAATAAGTTTTTTTAAATTAACCACACACAGGAGACCCTGAGCAAAATAATTTTCTTCAGGGCATATATCATTTTTGGGGATGCTGTGTTGAGTTTCTTTTTAAGGAAATAAAAGGTATGATGGGTGGGTAGGAAACTATGGATCAGGGTGTCCAGGAGTGACGGACGATTGATCTATCCCTCCCGCTGGGACTCTAGGCGATGGGTCAAGAGAAACCAGTTGTAGAGGTCAAAGGGTCTCCCCAAACCTACCTACCCAGAACTTCCTCTCCTTCATTTCCTTAAAAAGACCCTCCACACAGCATCGCCAAACCATCCACTCCCGATCCGGCACGCCACGCAGCTGGTGGACTGGCGCATCCTGAACACATCTCACACGATGAACCCGGGCACCCCTGCTAAATCACCAAAATCAGAGAATCACTTTTGGTGACTTATGGCAGAGGTGTTGGTTATTCAATATATGGTTCCTGGGGAGGCGGTATCAAAACCCGCCTCCCAAATCATTTCAAATTACCAGTGTTAGCTTTTGTTATGAGGGATCAAAAGATAGGGAGCAAATAATTTGCAATAAAACTAGGCAAATACTAACAGAATAATGAGTAAATATTTTTTTTAAACATTGCTGAACTACATAATCTACTTTCTAAGTTTTGTCAAAATGAGAAAATGGCAATAAATATACAAAACGTAAAGTGATGCTCGAGAAAACACGACACGGAAAAAACAGAAAAATAACTCGTCTCGAAAACTCGTGTCCATTGTGTTGCTTTCAATTTGTTCCTACTTACTTCTAAATTTCCATTCTCCTTTCAATCTGTTTCGCAATCCCTACTTACTACTTACTACTTGTAGAATTGTATTTTTATTCTATTTCTTCGTACAGCAGTTTCCTCTTCCAACACAATTGTGGAGCCGTCTCTCTAATGCTATTGCAACCGGATATCCGCCTAGCTTCCGGCGGGTAAGTCCCAAAAAACATGGAAGGTTTTTCCCGCCCTTCCTTCCCGCCTCCCGCGATGCCATGACATGTGACTATGGACTACGGACTGTGGATACATAAGGTTGTATGATATCTTCATCCCCTAGCGGCGGAGGGTGGAAGTTTTTTTTATCATGGTTGACTTTGCCCCCATAACTCAGCACTAACAATAGGAAAGTAAAGTATCTACCCGCGGCCCATTGTGTAGAATAAGGGATGGATTTCGATTTCTAATCAAATTAAAATTCTAGAATAAAATTACATTTGTATAATATTATTAGCATTCGCTAGGTTTTAAAAAAGTATGCTTTGTGGTGAAAAACTTATTTTAATGAAGTTTCTAAATTGATTACCACTTGGAAACAATTGTGGACTTCGTGAGCTTGTTAAAATGAGCAGACTGAAATCTCCAAATACAGAATAAATTTTTAGAAATATTTGACTCCGTCGTTACGAGCGGTTAAGATCCTTGTCTACGAATTCATAGATCGCAGCTTTAAAACCTGGTGTGCGTAAGTAATTTAATTTAGTACTTTTATTTGATTTATTTGTGTTATTTCTCAATTTATTCAAATTATAGTTATTTATCTTTTTATTATTTAAACGCCATAAAATGGCTTTTACAATAGAGTGATTACAGAACAAGTAATGTGTACACAAAAATATTATTGCAAGTGATACAGTTGTTAATAGAAGTGCAGTTAAACAATACATAATTAAAAGAAATATCTACTAGTGTAGTAATAGTTGAATGAATACTAGGTTTGTATAAGACCTAACATAAATCGAGGTATGAGGTGTTTATGATAATGAATAGTAATTAATATAAAATAAATTCTATTAAGGTCTAGAATGTTATAATAACAGAGAATGTTTTATTTGAACAGAATATTAATATGTATAAAAAAAGTGATGCGGCACGTTCTAGACTGGTAGATACTTAGTAAGTATCGCCCTCGTGAAAGACAACCATTCAGAATCAAAACGTCGCTTCAAATGGCTTTAGCCATGTTTGGTGACCAGAATAGTCAGGTACCTCCCCACTTTCCTCTTCCCCATCTCTTTACTCTTCCCACTACCTTCAACCTCACAACGTACCCCAATTGGGGATGCCGTAGTCTCACCAGCTCCAGACGGTTGGGAGCAGTTCAAACTCTTGTGCGGTATTCACACGGTGCCCGGGTTCATCGGGTGAGGCGTGTACAATTTAGTAGACGGGTTTGTGTACCGCCGTCCGGGAACCATTTACTGGATAAATAACATCTCTTCCATAGGTCACCCCAAGTAGCTCGCTACTTTTGGTGAATTAGCGGTGCTCGGGTTCATCGGGTGAGGTGTGTTCAAGTCTTGGTGATGGATGCGCCTGCCCATCAGCTACATGGCGGATCAGGAGAGGATAGTTTTGGGAGACCCTTTGACTTCTCAAACTGGTCTCTCTCAACCCATCGCCTTGAACCGCAGCGGGGGTGATAGATTCGTACCTACTAACCAATCATCATATACGCTTTTCCTTCCCAGAATTTCTTAAATAATTTTATTTTTGTATTTGAACAGTTTAAAATAAATTTCCAATCCTGCTCCAACAATGTAGGAGATACGTCACGGGAAAAGAACTCCTCTTGTCGACGTTTTTGATTGGTCAGAAATTTATTGCTCGGAAATTCCGAAATGTCCGTAATATTTCCGTTCCTTCATTCTGCCTTCCTGCTCCCTCCTTCATCCTGCCGAGCGAATAATCCACCGGTTACATTTTTTACTAGAATATACAAAAAAAAACACCAAATCAAGGACAACGGTGGGATGGTGAGACAAACCCTTAAAAGTTGAAAGTTTTACCAGTCAAAACCCTTATATATCAGATAGCCTTATTCGATTTATAAAAAAATTTAAGCTCCGACGGTAAATACAAGCTTTGGACAAAGATACCACAAATAATAGGCAATAATAGCATTCAATAGTCTTTCACTCGATACAAAAAAATGAGGGAAACAAAAAACATTTCAAATGAAAAATTAATAGATAAATTAAAGAAAATGTCACAAAATTGTTATTACACCAGTACAAAACTCATTTTATTATATACAACCGTACTTCCATAATATTTGCCATTCTTTCATTACCGCATTTATTTCATTTCATCTAACTTTTATTTAATTTCTATTTTTTTTTCATTTAATTTTTTTATTGAATTGTAAAATGGGGGCCTTAGCACGGGAAAAGCACCAAGTGAAACACACATTATCATATAATATTTGAAAATACGTAATATTGTAGTGTCAATAAATAAAAATAAAATAAGCACGGTCAAAGGGTTAAAAAACTATTTGAGCCGGGTCTATAAATATAATTAACAGCTGACAGCAATCCCGTAGCGACCGATGAATCTTGAATTTCACCACAACTTCGGACACACGACTTGAAAACAAAATCTTGAAAATCGAATCAAAAAAAGTTTGCCACAAAATCGACCTGGTGATATAGATTTACCAGTTTCCCGCTTGTTCCATCAATTTGCGGAAACTGGATGCAGATAGATTGAAAACAAGTAGTTCCTACATTTTATAATTGAGTAAGCATAGTGAAATTCCGTTTAAACCAGACCGTTTTGCATTTCGTCAGTCTGTAGATTTTAGGTGTTCCGTTTCAGGATGGTTGCCGTTAATGTAGCTCTTACAATCCTACAATAACTTGAACAGGGGCGTCGCGCGTCGCCAGCCTTCAAAACACAAGGGGGAGAGGGGTGACTTCAAACCACTGTTTTGTAAGTCCTCAATCATTGCAGAACTAATATTTTTTACTAATACACTGCACACTGAATTGTTGAAATTTTTTTTGAGTTCCTCTATCATTTTGTAATCTAGCTGCGGCCCTCTCCTACGTTGGTGGCCTAAGGAAAATTTGAAATATTATTTTCCAAGTCCTGTGTACTCAATGTGTACCATTTTCGCAGCATCCCTAAAGATGACATATTATTCCCCAAGGAACGTATGCCACTAAACTTGTCACATTTATCATAAAAGAAATATCAGATTAAATCGTCATTTTTCCTTGTTTTTTGTTCATCAATTTATATAGGTGGAAGGCTGTTTCCCACCCGTACTCCTCCATTTAATTCTTTTGTATTGGCTTTGTACTTTTTTGGTAGATTTTATTGGAGGTCTTTGTGTTATGTCTGTGAATGTCAATGTTGCATATTTTAATGTTTGCATAATTTTTATAAATTGTCTCCACGTGCCGTACTTATCTAATACTTTTTTTTTGGATCGCCCACCGAGAAATCTGCCCACCCTCTATCAGTTCCAAAACTGATGTCTTTAGTAACCAAGTATCATACACAAAATAGAATCAAATACGAAATGGCCTCACAGCCATCAATATTGCCTGCATTCTGTCTGCACAATGTCGCTAATTTCACTGCACACGTCGTATTGTGGCCAGCCATATTAGCCATAGACAACAGGGGGCGGAAGCCATAATTTAATTCCAAAATGCCCGCGTTTCGGACAGTTGACAACTCAATCTCTGTGGTCAGGCACACGACTATAGATCCGCAGACAATGCATAATAATAGATGCGGCACACTTCCGGCATTTGGTGTTTGTTTCCTCAACAGGCCCACCAACATGGCGGAATAATGTTTTGACAGAGCGCGAAAACAGAGTCTTTCAGGTTTAAATGGCGTCCGATTTGACAATGTGGTCGATGGATTGCCCGCAGGTTTGTTGAAAGAGTTCTCCTGGATCATGTGGAGGATTTTGAATGGTGAAAGATGTGGAATTATTTGCGATGCGGGTGTGAATAGGCCACCTTTGAAATAAATAAGTGTCACCACAGGGATAAATGAGCAGATGCTTCGATATTTTATTCAGCCAATTTAAAAGATTATAATAGTCATGTTAATTTTATAGTTCACAATTTAGGAATATTTCACGTCAATAGTATTTTACTCTTAGAGTTTTATGATAATATGTTGGTAGGTAAGTAGGTACAATAAAGTTGTTTTTCATTCCAATATAATTATATATTGTCAACGTTATAGTATTATTGCGTAGAAGAAAATACTTAGGACGGGTTGTTTCACAGAATTTGAACAATTCGTCAAATTTCAAAGTCCTATTTAAGTTCTGTTATTACATCACAATCGGCCAGTTGTTTCATAGAAATGAAATAATAACAGAATTTGAATAGAACTCTCACGAAACTTGAAAACTAACTTTGAAATTTTATAAATTGTTCAAATTCTGTGAAACAACCCATCCTAAGTCTTCATTTATTGCTACCAATTTATTGTAAGCTAATTCATGGTGTTTCTTGCAATTCAATTGATTAGTTTTATGAAGAAAAAAAATGGTTAGTAGGAACATCAATATTATTTCTTTGTAATATTATTTAAATAGTTACATTCTTTAGATTGATAGTGTGAATTATTCTTACGTCTTCAAAGAAATAAAATAAACCATAGTATGATTACAATTTTTTAAATCATAATAATGTAGAATCATTTCTTCATTATTATCTACTGAATAGATGACATTTATCTATTAAATGCCAGCAATAGATAAACTATTATTGCTATCAATTTACTGTACATTTAGTTTTTTTAAAGATATCATAGAATATTCCATTTGATAAATAATATTATAAAAACCTGAAATACGGCAGACTAACTTATAATCTTTAAATATAAATTTATCTCTTAATCTTAACCTCTCCTTAAACTCTGACAAAACCTATTTCATGACTTTCACATTATCAGACAAAATGCACCCAACAATAAATTCCAATATAACTATCGATAACTCTTGTAATAATTATACTGACAACTGCAATTCACCTAAATGCTCAAAAATCTCAAAAAAAGTAATTTTAGAAGTAATTTAGGCATAATTATAGATCAACATATTAAATGGACAGAACATATTGCGCAAACTGTAAATAGAATACGTAAACTTTATTACGTATTCCTCAAACTAAGAAATATATTACATAAATCTTTGCTACTAAAGGTTTACTATGCATTAGCCCAATCAGTTCTGCAATACGGAATAATAGGATGGGGAGGAGCGTATAAAACCAACTTAACCCCACTTGAAATAGTACATAGAAGACTTATCAAAATTATTCTAAAGAAACAATTAGACTATTCAACCCAAAAATTATTCGATGACTTCAAAGTATTACCACTAAATAAAATTTATCGAAAAAACGCATTACTACAAATCCATAAAGACAAACTAACAATAAAGTCATTTAGCACCAGACCGAGAACCTTAGGACAAATAATAATCCCTAAACTTAATACTATAACAGCCCAACATCATTACACATACTCAGCAATAAAATGCTTTAACGAACTCCCTATAGAAATACAATCCGAGAGGAATTATGAAATTTTTAAACAAAAACTCAAAAAACATTTTACTATTAAATAATTTTTAAGTATGTGTTACGATGTGCCAACCTATATTTCCATTATGTACAAAACAAATGCCATCTTATATTTTCATTATGTATAAATTTTTTTTTTCATTATGTACAAAAAAAGTAGTCCTTCATGCATCCAAATTGTAACAACTGATAAGTATGTATAGTACTGTCAATTTGATAGTGCTCCCTCCCTAAACACGAGAATTTCTCAATTAGGGAGGTATTGTTACCACTAATATTATATATTATATATATTGGTTAATTATGTATTATATGTTTCATAAAATATTAGAAACGTATGTAGATAAGTACATTGTTTTCTAGCATTTGTCAGTCAGGAGCAGGGTTAGATTATCAACACTAAAAAAAACTGTTTATTAAGACTCAATTTCAAGAATTCATTTAAGTTTTCGGATAAAATGGACAAAGAAAAATGTTGCTGGTTTTAGTGATGTAGGAGGCAAAAAGCTTACACACCGTGACATTAAATCAATATTTTAAGAACAAAGTCAACAAATGACTTTGCAAAGTAAAAATGCTAATTTATTTATTGTTATTAAGTTTAATTTGTAGAATCCATTTTATTTATTTTATTTTTTATATATTCAATAATATTATTATTGAATATATAAAAAAAAAAATAAAAAAAAAAAAAATGCTAACGAGAACTTAAAAACTCAGACAGATATAGGTGTGCAATATTATGCAAACAGTTTCAGAGTTAGCAAATTCAGTTAATTTATTGATTTATTAGCGGACATCGTCCAAATTACAAAATAACAACACGAATACAGTAAAATGAAAAATACAGGAGTAGACAAAGGTACATGAAAACAAAGACATAAGGCAGATATAATATAAGAAAATAAAGTGACAAGTCGAATCAAGTCAAGACTACGCCGTGGGTCAGGACCACGGGACACTTAGGACGGGTTGTTTCGGAGAATTTGAACAATTCATCAAATTTCAACGTTCATTTTCGGGTTCTGTGAAAGACTTATTCAAGTTCTGTTTTTATATCATTGTAGGCTAGTTGCTTGACAAAACTGAAATAAAAACAGAACTTGAAAAAATCTTTCACAGAACTTGAAAATGAACGTTGAAATTTGATGAATTGTTCAGATTCTCCGAAACAACCCGTCCTTATAATAAATATTCCGTCACTTGTTTAGCGACTGGCAAAAATCATTCAGACTTATCCAAAAAAAGTTAAGGTTTTGACTTGAGTTGACCAGTCTACACATTCTGGACAATGGTGAATAATATCCATAATTTGTCGAATGATGGTTGAGGAAGAGCAGTTCATTATTTCTGAGTCTGTGCGAGGGGATATTGAAGGGAATGAGTTGCAGTAGAGTAGGTGAATCAATAATACCATTTATAATTTTTAGGAAGCAAATAAGGTCATTTCTTTCCCGACGGACTTCCAAAGGAGAGAGGTTTAGAGTTAGTTCAATTTCATCATAATTAATAAAAAATTTAAATAATTTTGGCACTATAGTTCCCTCTTTTTCAAGAAATTACAATTTTTTTGTAGTGATTGTTTTTTTCCCAATGCAGGTCTGTAATTAACATGCACTACCTTTAATATTCTCCCACATATCCAACATTCTACATGTTCATAGATAAAATAGACACTATCAGCTCGACTAATAGCTGATGTTAGGTCACCTATTTACATGTTATTATCAGTTCCAATAATCGATACACATTTTACATTGAGATTATATTAATGTTAATGTTTTATGCTTTAAAACCTTTACCCATAAAAGAAATGTATATGTACCTACGACAACTTAACCTAACCTCACCATTACACTCATTCCTCCAATCACATTAATACTTCGTCTCATACACGAATAAAACTTACTGATTTAAAATACTTTTAATTATTAAAAATGTAGTCAAATTATTCGTTTTCTTGTTAAAAATGGGACTGCTGGCCTTTAAAGAATGTTTTGATAGAGTTCCAGTTAAAAGCGAATGTTTTACGAGGATGGCGGAACACGAGTTGATTGGTACTCGAATGAATGGACTGTATGTTTTAACAAGAAAATAAAATTAAACAATCGTGTTTATCACAAGGAAAAATAGGAGTGGGAAAGGAGGACTTTACCTTGTAAATGATGTTGCTTCAACTGGAAGTTCTGATGTTGGTCTTGAATGTTCTGTAGGCACTATAGTTTATAGATGTACATGTAGTATTGTTTCACAATAAAAACGGTTTTTGTATCACAAATATTTATTGTTTCAAAACATGAATGGTTTTTTTATCACTCTCGATAATATATACAAAATTTATTTGATGAATGATGATTGGGTATGATAATTTAAACTGTTTTCAGATAATAATTACGAGATAAATATGCAACGATATGCAACAACGACGAAAATTAATATCAATAAACAAAAGGCACTTGTATTTTTGGCCTTCTTTTTTTCAAATCTTCTTGCTTCTTTTTTCTGACCTTTAGAAAATGGAACAAAAACAAGGGAGAGGGCAATTTAGGTAGGAACCGGATTGTTGGGATAACCATTAAAGTGTTTCAATAAGTGTTTATAAGTGTTTATACAAACACTGATATTGTAGCATTCCGCAATGGTATTTCATAGGAAAAGATCACGTATTTTTTATATATTCTGAATGACAAAAAATTTATTGGGAAATTGGCATGGTACCACTTTTTCAACAGGATCATTTTTCTCCGTGTACGTACTTTTTTAATGTATCGATTCTTGACAAGACCTAACGAAGTATTTGATCCACTTGATCGTGTCTTCCTTTATATCGCGAGGTGTGAAAGGGATTGGAAATGCAGAAAGTGCCCAAAATGAAGAATTTTTTTGTTTGTTTTATAATATAATTAGAATACTTTTAATTAAACTTGTACTTCTGTGAACAGTAGACCTCGCGTCCAAAAAAGTATGTTCGAAACCATAATTTCCTCTGAAATCATTAGATTTGTTAGTAGTTACGTGCTTAAATACCCACCTACTTAATTAAAAACTTGTACTTCTGTGAACAGTAGACCTCACGTCCAAAAAAAGTATGTTCGAAACCATAATTTCCTCTGAAATCATTAGATTTTTTAGTAGTTACGTGCTTAAATACCCACCTACTTAATTAAAAACCATATATATTCTATGTAAGATATATAATTAGTACAAAGAAATGCCACTATCTCAATGACATTTTTTTAGACTGGTAGATAGGTACCATTACATTGATAAAGTGCGAATAAGAAAGTCTAAAAATAAACATAAACATGAAGATTTGACATTTCAAAAAATAATCTTTAATGAACCATTAAGCAAAAGAAAATTTAATCATAGTATGTAAGTCATAACAAATCAGATTTAAAAAATAACATGATATGGAAACCAAGCATCAATCACTAACAAAAATTGCTAAAATTATAAACACTGTCTTTTCAAAATCAAAAACCTTTTTTATTTGATCGTCGACACAAATCGTGGAAGTAATAAAAAATATATATCTACCCTTTTCTGGGTAAAACAAATTAAGATGATAAAGGATCTTCGTTATTTTTCGTATAAAAATTATAAAAGTGATTTTGCGTAGCTGGTCGTCTAGCCTCTGCTGCATAAATATTTCAAAAATAATTAAATTCTAAGAAGATGGTGGTGATAATGTGATTAAAGAGAAGAAGATCAGGGAAAGAGAAGTTGAGGAAAGAAGGACCGTGGGTGGGCAGAACGGAGCATTGAATGGAGAAGAAACTTCTTGTTGCATTATCCAGCCGTCAAGACGGCTTTTCAAAACGTGCTCAAGAGTAATTAGGAGAATTCGATACGAAAGCAACAAGAAGTTTTACCTTATTTTAAATCTTGTAGTTAATGTTAGATACTGGCCCAAAAAAATATGGCAAAAAATTAGAGTTTTTTAATAAACTGTTTTGGAATATCGTGTAAGATGGATCACCTCCATAGAAATGATACGTATTTCAGAACACAGAATGTGAAGTATGCAATTTGGGTCGAAGACCTGAACCAACTTTTTTGTAATATGACATTCTTTTACCTTTGAATCATCTTAGTTTTTTCCAATTAAAGCAAGCAATTTAAACGATCGCTGCGCCCTCCATTATTTTCTAGTTTTATTTACCGAACATTGTATTAGTTGTAGAAGGCGGATTCACTTGAAACATTTTAATGTACAGGTATCTACGCAATAATATTGCTAAGTAGCCGGAACCAATCTAATCTACTGTACCAGCAATAAATCTGATATAACTTGCTATTCATATTTCAGCCAAATTCTAGATAAGACCACCTAAAGTACACACATTCCACGAAATGTTGTTGTTGAGTGAAAACAGACCTATTTTTTTCCACGTGCAGCACGATAACTATAAAATTTAGTTAGTAAAAGTACCAAAATATGCCTTTATTAAAAACCTTAAATCTAGTATCCGAAGATTCTAGTACAGGAAAATCTCTGATACAAAGTACACAGGGCGCAATTCTAACAACATTATGATGTTAACTTTCCGAAGAAATATAGCAGATTCGGTAATGTTATTTAAAATTACACACAATTTAATCGATAGTCCTGATTTTCTTCAACGCCTATTATTCCATGTTCCTAATCGTAACAGCAGACAGTCGCTTACTTTTAATCTCCCTCATTGTAAGACCAATTCCAAACAAAACTCATTTATCTACAGATCCACACATTCATTTAACTTAAATTATTACCATATTGACATTTTTAACTCGACTTTACGCGACATAAAAAAAAACTCAATAATCAACAAAACTCAAACTAGAAGTTCAATTCCTATATATTCCCGTCCTTTGCCTCTTAATCCTTATCCTATATTTCCCCCTCCCCCTCCCCACCCTCCTTTATTTTAATATTTTCTAACTAAACAAGAAATTAATTTAAGAGAACATCTCTATGACATTGTACACCTTACCATTAACTATTCATCAGTGGAAAGTTCATAATTGGCATAATTAACTATATTATTATTGAATAATTGTATAATTAAAGATTTGCTGTCAACTTTTCCTAAAATGTATAAATAAATAAATAAATGATATGTAATAATTCAAAAACCCTTGAACGTTTTTGCCCAGAAACTGGGAAATGGCTCGCAAGATCTATGTTTTCAAATCTGTGTAATTAGTATTGTCGTACAAATAATAAATCCATGTAGAAAAAAAAATTATGCTAATCGATCAAACGCTCTTGACGTCATGTTACCCTCACTTATAGCAATGTGGGGATAATGACGACTATTGTGACGTCATTTGATTCAGAAACTTTTATAACATAAACATATATGGTGGCATTCAAGTTGACTGTTTTAACGTTATGAACAATAATTTTCAAATTTTGACCTGGAATTTAAAAAAAAATTTATTCAATTTAAATTTCCCTATTTGACCGACTGTATCTCAATTAATTAATCTTGAGTCGCATCGCATCGGACCGTGTGTGCATTTACAGTATAAAGCCGGGTGTATAGCGAATAGGGCGTTGAGAAAATCTTAACACCTTCGTACTCACGGGGGATAACGAGCTTTTCATCAGGGCTAAAGCTCCAAGCGCGACCAGCGACCAGCGACCGGCGCGGCGAGGTAAGGTCACGCCTCACGTCGAGACTTGTCGTTTATCCACTGCAGGTATATTAGAGTGAAATACCATAATATCATACAAAGAGGATTATATACGACCAAATTAGCTACTCGTTACAGATACTTTAACGAATTGCTTAATTAGTAGTCCTAGTTAGACATGTTAAGTTATCAGAAACAAAATCAGATTCGGTTATGATAAAAATCTACCTGAAAAAAATTACATAACAAGCGCTTTTATTTTATCTGTAGACGAAAGAGAAACCATTACGTTAATAACAGTAATTAAATACCTTCACAACTTTTATTGTATTTAATTTTATAAGGTTAGTATAAAATATCAATAGTTGACAAATTATTAACCCTCTTACTAACAAACGCGGTTGCGCGGCGCCTACGTTCAGAACAGTGAAAACTTGACTCATGACCATGGCGTTTGTTTTGTTAAAATGGTCTTAAACCCTGCTCAAGGCCGGCTTTACCACACCAACGTTTAACCGGCGTGTAAGAATCTAATTAGTAAGACGGTAAATGTGTGAAAAATTACTAAGCTTAAAAAATACACCTAATTTTTTTTTTAAATCAAATGGTAAACTAAAAAATCGTTTATGATTTAAAATTGCTACAAATTTAACAAAATTATGAAAAAAATTTATATGCATATGAGAATATGATTTTTGTTAATATAATTTTATGTCTGATTTTTTAAATTTTTATTTTATAAATATTAAAACATTACAATTTCGGTGACTTTCTCAACTACCATACTAGGCTCATATCCGTATTATGGTAGTCGTGTATGATTTATGTAAGAATAACAATAATAAAACTTAACGGAAAAGGAAATTTTCATGGTAAAAGAAAAATTTAAAAAATGCAAATGATTATAGAAACCATATTAGAAATAGAAATAGAGTTAAAACTATATAAATGATAGAGTTAAAATTTATTTTTTAAAACAGTGTTAAGAACATTCTAAAGAAGGCGCGTCCCTTTTCAAATAGCCAATGTTGAACAAGGATAATTAATAATTGTCATTTTTACCGTGGTCTGAACCAAACAAAATGCGTAAGTACATAAATATATATTTTTTAATGTTCCTACCTACCTCACTATATTGTTTTATGTTAAAAATACAAAATAACGTAGGAGTTGCAGAATAAATAAATAAAAAGTTTAGAAAACATTTCACACAATATTTTAAATTTTGCATCTATATTTTGATACCAACGAAACATTGCATTTTAGATTTATAATTTGCTTTGGATTACGTATTTCTAGTATAAGATTAAGATTAAAAATAATAAGAGTATCAATGCGATTAATCATTCCAAATAGTGGGTTAATCTTTTGATTCCTCCAGTAGCTTTGTACACAACATAATGAGACTGAAGTCTGAATTATCAACAAGAACTAGATTTCAAAATCAGCGCATCTCAAACTTAGGAGAGACTTCATTTGTTTATCTTACTCATTGAAAATATTAATTTCGGTTGTGCCTCTCGCTGTAACTCCGCTTCGATGAACCTTAGAACTTTTACTTTCAATTTTACTATTGTTTTTTTTTTTAAATTGGATGTGTTTATTTGGATATCTTACGGACTACTAGCTTCCAGCCTCCGCACACTACTACTCGCGTGATTATAGTGTAACACGTTTCGATATGTTAGTATTTCCGTCGTGAGCTTTGATAATTTTACAGGACTTTGATGCAAATAATATAAATATTAAATATTAACTGCTGAAAAACTGTTTTGGCAGTTTAGCTTGTAATAAACACAGTGTTAAATAAAATGGGAGAGAAAATAAAATTTGGAAACATAATGGGAAAATCAGAAGAACCATGAGGGATTTGGTTATTTCATACAAATTAGTAAATGGCTCAATGAATGCACCTGACTCAATAAGGCTAAAATATTCAACCATAACAGACCAAATCGTAATACGAGATTCCAGAGTTGTTCTTTGTTTAAACACAAACTATTTTACAAATTGTGCACTCCAAATGCTACAAATTTCCGTTGATATTTTCATTTATTCAATAATAAACCTTAAACCAGGAATTTCCTTATTTTTCCATATTGTAATCTGTAACTTTTTTCAATTTATTTTTATGTGTATACTGCACAATAGTCTCAACTTCTCCCAAACATCTGGAGACAGTAAGATTATGACATCCCTAATTTGGTTATTTTGTGAGGCTGAAGGTTGTAGGGAGGAGAAGGAGATGGGGATGAGGAAGGTGGAGGAGTAGCTTACTTTTAATTTAAATATTTACCATATACCTTACTTCTTTTTTTAATCTGATTTTTGCTATTTACTGTAGGCAGGTATCAATACTTTTTTTCTCTTCTCTCTTCTTTGTGTTTTTGTTTTACTTACGAGTATAATCGATTCTTTTTGTTTTCATCATATTTTAATGTTATATTCTATTGTTTGCTACAGTGCCATAATAGATACATAAATTGAATTGCATATCCTTTTTATATAGCTGGGAATAAAACATAAGTATCCATATACGGTCGGTGGCCGAGTTGACATCGCGTTTGGGTTCCACGCAGGCGTAGTGTGTTCAATTCCTCGGCTGGCTAAGTCCTCCATCACAACACAAGCAACATTTTCAGCTTACTGTGGTGGTAGTAGGAGATTTTCAAATATTGTCAGGTTTGTCGTAACCCGGGAATGTTTGTCTTTTTTCTTAAAACAAAAAAATAATATATATATATATATTATTTTCATTAATTATAATGTAGGTACTAATGTAATTTATTTCGAATTGTTTTATGTGAAAGCGGTAAGTAACATGAAACAGAACAAGACATAGAAATAAAAAGATAACGGTCTCAACTGGGAATCGAACCCAGGATCTTTGTCTTACCGGGATAATGAATCAGAATGATATTCATTACCTATATGGAAAGGTATCCCATACAAATAAAAATCGGATATATTTATCTAGGTTACAAACGAATTCTTTAAAACTATGTGAACATTCAAAAATATAGCTGCTAAAAATAAAGTAAAAATTTGTTGCAAGTTAATATTTTTAATTTGGAATTTGAAATATCATATTGACAAATATGACTACAGTATCTAGGTCCCAATGTTCGAGTGGATAAAGACATTGTCCCGGAAAGACAGAGATTTGTTCGTATTACCACCTTCTTATATAAAAAAATAATTATAACAGTTATAACAGTTATAAAGTATGGTAGGTAAATAAATATGCAGTTTTGTAAATCCTCACTCTTTGGAAACCATTGCGGCCGATGCACTCTGCAAAGATTTTGATGAATTGTAAAGCACTTATAAAGTCATTAAGCATAAAATGTGTGAGAGAATCACACAGGCCTTAAAGGCTGTGTGGCCTCTCCATTGAGAGTTGGGCTTTGTGGACTTCTGTAAAGGCACTTTTAGCGTCATCAATTTCAGATAAACCACCCAGAAGACGGGAATTAAATCACCATGAATGTGAATACCAAATCGATTTTAGTTTCAAGTTTCAATTGGAGATATTTTATATGTGATAGGATTATTATTCATTAGTTGCTTTTGGTTTCTTTATATAATCTGAGTTCAATGACCTCTATCAAAGACAGATAGATACCTACTCAAATAAAAATACTAAAGGTATGTACTTGTATTATATTTGGTAATTTATGGATGGATATGATGAAATATGGTGTCTAATTGTAGGTAGGTAAGTGTATTTTGTATTACGCCGGTGAATTTACATTTCTTTTAATTAATTTGGATAGTATTTTGTGTCTCGATAATAGACAAAAAACAATTAGTATGGGCTATTAATTAATACGATATTTTTATAACCACATATTATATTAAACCTCATTTTTCTTTTAACACTCGTTATCATAGAAAAGTTATTACATATTTTATTGTATTTTGTGAAAATATTGTCATTATTTATACCAATATTCAAGTTTAAATGGAAACCTATTTAGTATTATTTCAAAATGTCACTTTCTGTAGCTTTAACAAAACTTTACTATTTTTCTATTTTGGTCTTTAATTTTAAAAGACGTTGTTTTATCGGTCAATGATACAACCATCTAAAAACTGTTAAATATGATTTTAAAAATAGATATTATTTACAACGCTCATAAAGCATATTAAAATAATTAGAAATAAAAATGAATTTCATCAATTTAGTTTAGCCATTTCAGAACGTTTTTATAGTCCGCGATGTCTAAAAAAATGTAAACGATATGTTTTCGTTTCTTTTATGCAGCCAATTTTAATCTATATGGATAGCTACAAAGTAAATTACATACTGTGCACGAGTACAATGTATTTATAAAGTAATTCAATACAAATATGATTTAAGATTTTCACGGCCAAAAGTATTTTCGTTATTTGTTTTTGGGGTGTTATGCCGTGTTGCGCTAACTCCTTCTTTAGCCAACGTTTCGGACAGCATTGCAGTGTCCATCATCAGGGCAGATGTTTTTTTATTTTTTTTTTTTTTTTTCTAGATTCTTATATTCCATGAAGTGGTGAATCATTTAAATTTACTGAATTTAAAGTTAATGTTCTTTATACAAATAGAACGGCGTCATATGCGCCTCACAATTTTTACCTCATATGGGTTTATTCAAATGTTACCTGGCTTTTATAGACTTAGAGGCCTTGTATTTTCTCGGTAGGGAAAAAATTTGTTACCTAAAAACCCTACTAAAATTGCATGTTTTCATCCAGCATCAGCACCACCAGCGACCGACAGCGGCCATATACTACATACGTGTCTGTTTGTGTTGTGTTGGGAATGGGGGGAGGAAATTTCGGCTGCGCCCTATTGTTGGGGTCCTTCCGCATTTGCCGTTGGGAGTAAGGAAAATCGCAGAAAACCTTACCCGGAAGGAGCGGCCGAACGTCAACTTGAAACGTATGCGGCCTTCAGTAACATCGGTATATGATGTCCTGCATTTTTGAGATGTGTGTGTGTGTGTCTGTTTTTATGTTAATATATACTTATGGGAGGATAGAAAATAAACATACATATACATACAAATTATAAAATATTATATAAATATATAAATAGATATATAAACATTATATATTTAGGAGGAAAGTCGGGAGTTTAGGAAATACCTACTGCTCGCTATTCGTCCGCGTCTGATTCTGGTATGTACCATATGTGGTCATGGTCCATGAGGATGTGTTTAGGTAGTCTGTGTGTGTATTTGAATGTCAGGTCGCTCGGAGCATTGTATTGTCCTATGTCTCGTATGAGTGGATTTTTACTAAGTGTGAGTGATTTGTAAAAGCGTGCAGTCAGTCTGTGTGTGAATTCGTATAGAGTTGGGATTTGTTCTCGTTCGTGTAATCTCTTCAAGTTTGTTCTGAGTCTCGTGTTGTATGTGATTTTAAGGCAGAGATTTTGAAGTGTCTGTAGTTTCTTGTGGTCTGTGTGTGAGATGCTGCTCCATACGGGAATCGCATACGAGAGTACCGGACGAATGAGCGAGTAGTAGACGAGGAGTTTGGTTTTGGGAAGTAGCGGACTCCGTCTATTGAAAATTGGCTTCATCATGCCGATCGCTTTTCGCGTGCGCGCGTGCATCTTTGCTTGGTGAGATTTCCAGTTGAGGCGGGAGTCCATGGTCAGGCCGAGATATGTAACTTCATCTTTCCATTCAATGCTGTGTCCTCCCATTTCGATGTTGAAGTCAGGTGTTCTATTTATACGTTTTCTCGTGAACATGATGGCTTCGGTTTTCGCCTCGTTCAGTTTCAGGCGCCATTTCTTGTAGTACTCTACGAGCGCGTCGAGCGCCCTCTGTAGGTAAATCGCGGCCATGTTCGCTTTCAGCGAGGAAACGTATAGTTTGACGTCATCTGCGTAGATAGACAGATTGCATCTCTCGTCTCGGGGGATGTCGTAGGTGAACAGAATGAAGAGAAATGGTCCCAGTAAACTTCCTTGCGGCACGCCTTTTGGAATCTCACGCATTGAAGATAACACGTTCCTTATGAACACTCTGAACGATCTATTCTTTAGGTATTCCTGTATCAGCCTTGTTAGGTATATGGGCGTGTTAGTGCGGTGCAACTTATGCACGAGCCCGTCTATCCATACGGTGTCGAATGCCTTCTCTAGGTCGATGAGCGCAGCAGCGGTGAAGAGATGTTCGTTAAATTTTCTTGCGATGTATTCCGCTACTCTGGTGAGTTGATGGGTCGTGGAGTGCCTCTTTCTGAAGCCGAACTGCTCGTCTGGCAAAGTCTTGTGTTCGTCGTGGTGTGGGACAAGCCTGTTGAGTATAATTTGTTCAAATACCTTGCTCAGCGTAGATAATAGGCTAATCGGCCGGTAACTTGTCGGCTGCGTTCTATCTTTATTCGGCTTTGCGAAGGGCAGCACGGTCGCCGATTTCCAAATCTGGGGAAAATGCCCGGTCATGAGGCAGGCATTGAACAATTTTGTAGTGTAGATGATGGCTTTTTGAGGGAGATGTTTGAGTAAAATGTTGTGAATTTGATCGCTTCCCGGCGCCTTGTTCGTTCTGAGTCGCTTGATTGTGACCGCAATCTCGCTCGGCGTTGTGAAATGAATATCTTCAGCGTTTGTCTGCTCTGCTTCGTTCAAATCTCGTAGAGAGTCAGCTACGATCCGGTCCGTAGCCGGGTCGGAAAGGCCGTCTGTAGCGGCGTAGGCTCTCTCGAAGCCGTCGGCGAGTGTGTCAGCTTTTTCTTGTAGCGACAAAGCCGTCCCAGGGCCGTTCAATTTCTGTAGCGGGGGGATTGTGAAATCTTTATGTCTCAGCGCGCTAGCCATTTTCCATAATGAATTATCCTTCGGCGTGAGCGACGCGACTTTTTTGTCCCAAAGTTCGCGCTTGAGTTCTGCGATTTCGGTCTTGATTTCCCTCTGCAGGCTGTTGTACGCTGTCTTGAAGTATTCGTCACGCGTGCGGTGGTACATGCGTCGCAGGCGATTTTTGTCCTTGATGAGCGATAAAACGTGCTCGGGAAGCTTGATCGTGTATGAATGTACTTCTTTGAGAGGAATGTGTGTATCTTGTGCTGTTTGAAGAATCTCTGTGAGAGTGCTTGTAGCTGCGTCGATTTCTTGTGGCGAGCGCAGAGTTCCCGAAGTGAGATGAATTCGTTCATTGACTTCCTTTTTAAATCCTTCCCAGTCCGCATCCTTATAATTGCGCTGTTTTCTGGGGGTCCTTGAAGTTGTGCCGCCTATAGTGAAGCACACGGGCAGGTGGTCCGATGACAGCTCGTCTAATGTGCGCAGTGGAGATATTGTCTTAACATTTTTCTCGAGTACTATATCCAATGTACTCGGATATCTAGAGCGTTGCGAGTAGTAGGTAGGTCTGTCGGGCGCCATTATCGAATAGGTATTTGTCTGCATGTGTGTAAAGAGCGTATTTCCGTTCGCATTACCTCTGTAGTTATTCCAGTAGTTGTGTTTGGCGTTCAAATCGCCTCCCATCACAACGATTGGTCCCAGATTGAGCAATTTATTGAGATCTTCTCTCACTAGGTTACTTTGGGTGCAGTATACGGAGATGATGGTATGCGCTCTACCCTCTATGGTGACTTCGATAATCGTGGCTTCAGCGTGCTTCAACTTCAGAGTGGGAATTCTTGTGGACGTCATAGATTGTCGAACGAATATTGCGGTTCCTCCGCCTGATCTTCCCTGTCGGTCGTCTCGGTGAATCTCGAAACCTTGCACTCTCAGCGGTACGCTTGGATTCAAGTGGGATTCTGATAAGAGAATAATGTCGGTGTTTAATTCATTTGCCAAAGCGAGCAGTTCGTCTGTCTTGTTGCGCACGCTAAATGCGTTCCATACGAGGACTCTCACCTTCTCGGGATTAGACATCGAGGGTGGTCGTGAGGAGCTCCATCAGGACGACGAGCTTCTCTGCTCTTGATGTGCAGCGGGCGAGCTGCGATCGCATCCTCAGGAGGCCTTGGAGCAGGGCCATGATGTCCAGGTCGTCCTCTGTAGTGGTGGGCGCGCGCACGGGCTCCTGCTGTGAGCGGGGCTGGGGGCGGGGCTGTGGGGGCGGCGCGGTCTCGCGCTGCTCTTGGGCGGGGGCGGTGCCTCCGGCTACGTTGGCCCATGTGCGTCCATCCGTCCTCGGCTGAGGAGGTGGCCTGCTCAGGTTCTGTTCTGCCGGTGGGCGTTGGGGCCTTCTGGCAGGTCGCTGCTGTATTGAGGCGAGGTACGCTACCCGCTTGGGGCAGCCTCTGTAGTTGGCGGGATGCGGGCCTGAGCAGTTACAGCATGCGGCGGGCTCGTCTCTCGTCTTCTTGGGGCATTCTGCCGAAGCATGCTCCAGTAAGCATTTTACACACCTTGCTGTGTGCGAACAGTTTCGGGGCCCATGCCCGAAGTCTTGACATCTGTAGCACTGGGTGCCGTGCTGAAGGTGATTGCTCCTGTGCTTCTGGAGTCGAATGCGGCAGTGGCACAGGTATTTGACGGCCGCACGCAGCTGTTCCATGTTGACTTCCTTATTGAAGTGAGCTAAGTATATGGGATACTCATTTGAGGCAGTCATCTTGACCACCTTCACAGCTGGGAATCCTTGCGATTCCAGATCCGCCGCGATGTCTTCTACTTCTACTAGTGGCAGGCCCTTGATCACGGCCTTTTTCATTTTTTCGGCTTCGGCCGTGAATGTGTGGAAGCCGCGCGCCTCCGCTCGCAGTCCATTGGTGAGGGCGCGATGGTCCTCCATCGAGCGCACGGGGGGCAGCCGTCTCCATCGGCTGCTGGGGGCGGGGGCGCCACGTAGGCCGACGCTGGGCCTATCGGGGGGCGCCTGGGGGCAGGACTGGGTCCTGTTGCCCAGGAGGGGTCTGCTACGGGCTCCGTCATCTCGGATCGTCGGGCGTGGTGGCAGTCGTGGTGGTGGATGGTCTCCGGGTCCTTGGGTCCTCGGAGCGGGGCTGTGGTGCGGGGACCGTAAGGCGCACGGTCCCGGTCTTCTTACTAAGCGCAATTTGGTGAGCGCCGGGTGGTACCACGACCGGGGAGTCCTCGTGGTCAGCGGGGAGCATCCTCGTCGGGAACATCTTGACAGGCGGTAGTCGGTGCCTCCTCTTGAAGAGTGAGCACGTCTCTGGAGCTTGCGGGCGGTTTGTGGGGGCCAGCGTGGATCTGCGTTGTTGAGTAATGCGCGAAAAAAGTGTTGCCTTGATAAAGGCAGTTGGGTGGGCGCGAGCGCCTGCTCAGTGGGCCGGCGGGATTCCTCCGGCCGGCAAAAGTAGCGGGGCCTGGCTGAAACTCAAGCCAGACAAAAAGACTTTTGTGGTTGTATTGCAAACCACCTCTCTATCTTTGTCCTTTTCGCTTTCTATCCTCCGCTTTTCGCTTTTCTATCCTATCTGAGGATATCCTCCCAGGGCAGATGTGTTAAAAATGTGAGCTTATGTATGAGGTTGTGATACCGTGTTGCCAGCTCCAACCCTCTGAGCTAACATTAACGTATCATTATTTTACAAGCAATAATTGTTCGCCTGAAACACTCATCCACGTTGAAAAATCTCCTGATAAAAGATACATGACGCCAACGGGACTCGAACCCGTGTCCCTTCGATTTCCGGTCGACAGCTCTGACCACTGAGCTATGGCGGCTTATCTCTTACCCGCGAAATTATTCAATATATACTAGTGTTTCATTCAACAATTACTGCTTGTAAAATAATTGTTACCCTTTGTGCTATGCATAAAAAATCTTGTCTTAAAAACATTAGTTTACCAAAAAATAATAATTAACGTATCATTTTTTAATTTAAATTGGTTTTCTTCGTTTAGCTCTGGTGTAGCCGTCAATTACCGGATACCAAGAACTATTAAGCTAAGCTCAAATAACACATCTGCCCTGATGATGGACACTGCAATGCTGTCCGAAACGTTGGCTAAAGAAGGAGTTAGCGCAACACGGCATAACACCCCAAAAACAAATAACAATAATTCAATACAGATTTTATAATTCAAGCACCCTTTATATGAATCAGCCAAAGTATTATAAATTAATTCATTACCTTTTTTATGTGAAACCGTACAAACTCCCAACTGATCCAAACGGTCTGGAGCCAGTGAGACTATGGTATCCCCAATTGGGATATGTTGTCAGGTTAAAGGAGGAGCAACGAACTCGGCTATTAATTACATAGAAACCGCACAGAAAACGATCTTAAAGGTAATACTAAAAAAACATAGACTGACTGATACAGACCAAATATTCAACAGCTCTGACGTACTAGATATACGCCAATTATACGTTAAAACACTACTAAACTCATAGACATATGAATATTAGTAGACCTGCCGTAAGTGATTAAAAGCGTATTATTCCCCACTCCCCATACCGGTTCCATTGGAGCCGGCTGGGCTCGCGTCTGGCCTCCCGTGAATTTAGAAAACGTGACGTCATCATTCTTGTGCGAACTATGGTCGAGGCATCATCGGTTCATTTTACGAAATAACACGGCAAAATGATGGCTTGCGCTATGAAAACTTGTAAGAATAGAAGTGAAAAAGAGAATAAACCCAATTGTCGTATTACATTCCATAGGTAAGCATTATTTTAATTTGTTGTAAGCTGATTCACATCGTATAATATGGATCAGTTTTAGAAACATATACTAACTATCACGCGACACACAAAGCCGCGTGCACAAGAATCAGGGATGTGCTGTTTACTGGGGTAAGTAAATTATGAACATTCGTAAAAGTGTCTTGACTCAATAAGGAAACAAAATATTCGACTCTGAAAATAGAAGAATTTTTTTTTGCCGAATTTGGACTCAGCAAATTTGTTCATAACGTGGCAAGTAATTTGCGCTCCCATGTAAAAATGTCTATTCATTCAAAAGCAGATTTTTACTTTTAAGAACTAAATGGTGATATCATAATGCGAGATGCCTATTTACTGTCAGATTGATTTATTGACGAATCACAGTCAGCTTTACCCCCTTCGTTCTTCAACAGTTGATTTTACCCCTCGCCATTAACTTCTCGTCTATTAATATTCATATGTCTGTGACTAAACTACATTTTTGACAAAAAAAAAACTTTCAACATACACAAAATAACACTAACAGACCAGTTAGACAAGCGTACAAAGAAAACATAAAAACTCCGACAGTAAATTCAAGCTTTGGACAAAGACACTACCAATACCATGCTATAAAAGCTTTCAACAGTGTAAAACTTGAAATTAAAATTGAGGAAAATAAAAATAAATTCACACACAAAATTACAAAATGGATTAAAGAACAAAAAAGACAATATTACCAAAATTTCTTAGCATAAAATAAAAATAAAACGTACACGTAACACACAAAACCAATATAAACACACATCACTCACAATCACATACAAGATTATTTTCAGTGTATTATTTTTTAATTTTAAATATATTATTATGTATTACGTATTTTTAAATTTAATTGTATTATTTTCTCTTTAAATGTATTATGTAGATTATATTTTCATATTATAAAATGAAGGCCTCAGCACGGTCAAGCCACCCAGTGAGGCCTACATTACTGGAAAACTTAAAATGTAAAAAATATTGTACCAAATAAATAAATAAAGGTAGAGGGAGAGGAAGGAGATGGGCAAGATGAGGGTGGAGAAGTACCTAGATATTTAGATCAGGTCACCAAACACGGCCAAAGCCATTTCAGGCAACTTTTCAATTCTGAATGGTGGTCTTAAACTAGGGCGATACTGCGAGTATCTTCCCCTTTAGAACGTGTCGTTAATAAACTATATATATAAAATATATTAAATGAGTAATTTGTAAAATAAATTTAAATAAATTTTCTTGCGCACTCGGGATTTGAACCCACGACCTCCAGCTTGCTAGTCAAGAGCCTTGCCTACCTAAAACCTAAACAAGGTTACCATAAAAAAATATGATTATTTGTTTAGATAACAAACAGGTGCATTGTAGTGACTACACTGACAGCTATCCATCTAATTACCTCCGTAATCATTCTTCTTCTTGCCACAGCAGTAGATAACCATTAAATGTTCACAAGTGCAAAAAACTTCAAGTGGTTGCCTTTGCCAGAGCTTAGATTGTGGTTAATGGTGTATTTAATGAGGGCTTAAAACGTGTTATTAATGATGCACGATGTGTGTTTTATTGCATAGTTTATCATTGAGAATAATAAATTTGTAAGGATTCTAAAAGTAACATCGCTTACATCATTTGGTTGATTTGTAAAAAATATACACACCCTCCCATCTATGTTTCGACTATGGAAGCTTTTTTAGTTATATTTGAATAGATGATAAATTGTAGATATTTTACATAAAAATTTCAAAATATGAAAAATTCTGTGAAAAAGTTGGTAATTGTAAATCGTTAATCGATTGAAAAATCGGGACGAAATATTTTCTATACCCGGAGAAAAATGAGTATTGCTGATTTATTGAAATCCTTTTAAAAAAGTGTTTATAATCCATATCCCAATCAAATATTCGGCTTTCAAAATATATCGGAACACGTGCTCATGCAGGTGTCCTTTTCCTAATAAATGTAATCAGGAAATGTTATAATATTAGATTTTCTCAATGCAGGAATGGCTATAGGTTGAGTACGTAAATGTATTCTATTCGTGATAAATGAATATTTTTATTTCATTTCTTCATCAGTTTTCTGGCTTAATCTGGCTTATCACCAATGTAAAGTGTATGTTCTCTTCATCTTGTTCTCATTTAAAAAAAATAATATTTCTATTACTTCGTTATATAAATATGCTTTTGGTATTCAACTACATGAAGTCACTTTACTTTTGGGTGGTAAGGTATTAGGGAAGATTAAAGTTTGAAGAAAAGGCTGCCTACAATATGATAGAAGTGTGGGGAGGTCTCGAACTGGTCTCTGAACCACCCCCTTGGACATGAGGAACTGGAGACAGGTAGAAGTGAAATCGTTTCTCAGGGGTATCCAGGAATCTCCAGGAGACTTCGTTATAAATAAGCCTGCAGGAACGAGGAGAGTTAGTCTGGACGATTTGATCTTAGGCACACGGAGAAAACTTACTGCTGGTTTATTAAAAAATCTGGTCAAATTATTCGCATTCCTGTTAAAAACGGAACTGCAGGCCTTTAACGAATGAATATACAGATTTCCTAATAAACTTGCAGTAAAACACGAATCTGTTATGAGGATGTCGGAACACGTGTTCATTAAAAATCTAATATTGTAGCATTTTGTCATTATATTTATCAGAAAAAGCGCAGCTGCATGTATTCCATGTTCTGATGCGTTCTGGATGTAATAATATTTTATTAGGAAATGGATTGCCATCACGTTTTTAACAGGATTTTTATAAATCAGACACACTCATTTTTCTTCGTGAAACAGAAACAGCAGGAGACCGGCAAGATTGAAAAGTGGAGACGTTCTCAGCATACATCCGGGTCAAGGATTGTAGCCGCAATGAAGATAATATAAATAATTAGTCAGATAAGGTTATAAACTTAGCAAAACTGATAAAATTACCATGACATATCTTTTTAATATTGATTTATGCAACTGCGATGAATGTTTTCTGTTGTATGCCGTGAGAACTGTCTCTACAAGATTCACGCTAACGATAACGTGTCACATCAAAAAGATACTTATCCCGACCTTAATTTATTGGTATGGAAAGTGCAGGGCTGATACGAGCAATAAAAAGCAAGTGCCAAATGAGACATAATTTAGATCATCAAAAACTAACAGGCTATCTTTGCCCCTCAGTAATTACAGGTATAACGACTCCACCCAATTCTAAATCGATTACCCGTAGCTTTTGCAATCAATCTCATATCGTTGCATCAATCTAATTTTGGCTCAATCAATATTGTGTTTTTGATTGACCGCGAGCCCTGACGGGTGTCGCAAAACTGACATGGCTTACATAATTAGTTGTTCTTGTTGCGATAGTTGGCCCGGTGACTTGGCACTCTTGGCAGTGGATTGTGGCTTGTAGTTTGTAGCGGGCCACTGCTTCTATTTGGCGACTGAAAGAACCTGCCACTGGTTCTCAAACCCAATAAATAAATTTAGTAATAATACATAAGAACCACTTCTCTTGGCCAGTTTCAGAGAATTTGAGAAAAAAAAAATCTGGTGCAATATTTTCATGTTCCATGATAAATCAACACAGTGACAATTCAACACACTTTTAAAAAGTGATATAAAGTAATTAGAATCGTGAAATTTTTTTTAAACCTAACCTAACCTAACCTACTTAACCCAGTTAATAAAGTGACAAAAAAAATAAATTTAAACATACACAAAATAACACTAACAGACCAGTTAGACAAGCGTACAATGAAAACATAAAAACTCCGACAGTAAATTCAAGCTTTGGACAAAGACACTACCAATACCATGCTATAAAAGCATTCAACAGTGTAAAACTTGAAATTAAAATTGAGGAAAATAAAAATAAATTCACAAACAAAATTACAAAATGGATTAAAGAACAAAAAAGACAATATTACCAAAATGTCATAGCATAAAATAAAAATAAAACCTACACGTAACTCACAAAACCAATATAAACACACATCACTCACAAACAAACAAGATTATATTTTAAATGTATTATTTTCTCTTTAAATGTATTATGTAGATTATATTTTCATATTATAAAATGAAGGCCTCAGCACGGACAAGCCACCCAGTGAGGCCAACATTACTGGAAAACTTTGAAATGTAAAAATTATTGTACCAAATAAAAAAAAAAGTTTTTGTTTCGTCACTTTACATGACTTTTTAAATATGTGATGAATTATCATTTTGATGATTTATCCGGTCACCTATATTGATATACCATCATAATTAAGTACAACATATTTTTTAAAATAAATTCCACGAAAGGGCCCATATCGTAAAAATTTATACTGATTATTCCAGAAAGAAGATGCCCAGTCAGTCGCCCAAAACAAAACTTTGGAAAAAACAAATAAAAATAGATTCTGAAAAAATAAAAATATTAAAACTTATCGCATAACACGCTACGATGACATTATACAGTACTAAACTTGTCAAGGCTTCATCAATAATTTACAATAAGTTTTTTGTGTTTCTTAGATAATGTTGTGCTAATTTTTCATAGGGCATGAAAGCTTGTAAACTGGATTATTAAAATATATTATTCTACTTTTATGTAGCTTAGGGAAGTTGCATTTCTGTTCACCGATGTAGACCAAAAAATAAGCAATGTTTCCTGTAACGTTAAGTCGAACTCACAATCCTGCATTATTCATTAGCTCAAATTGGGTACAATTTTTTTTATTATTTAGAACGAACATCTTTTTCCGTTTAATGTACAAACTTACCTTAACATATTAGCATACTATTACGTTTCTTCAGAGGATGCGAGCTGAACACGTTTGATCTAAAATCATAATTTTTGGTATTTGTTTTTGGGGTGTTAGGCCGTGTTGCTCTAACTCCTTTTTTAGCCAACGTTCCGGAAAACTTTACAGCGTTCATCATCAGGGCAGATGTGACATGTGACATGTGCCATCTGCCCTGATGATAGACTCTGTAACGTTGGCTAAATAAGGAGTTAGCGCAACACGGCATAACACCCCAAAAACAAATAACTAAAATGCCTTTGGCCGTGAAAATCTTAAATCATATTAAAATCATAATGAATGAATTAATGACACCTCGTTATAACAACACGGTTTTCAATATCTCCACCTACCGCAAAAAATATTTTCATAGGATCAATATTTTTTGCGCACCCCACTTTCATAAGCCTCACCGCACCAGACTCGCGGTATTTGGATTTATGAAATATAGTTTCAAAAATATAAGAGTCACATCTTTGTCATTCCCAGGGCGGCAGGAGTCAGGGAGGGTCACAACTCACGACACAGTGAGGAGTGAGACACAGGTGACTCCACTGCCAAGGAAGGTCGCCTGAAAAACGGAGTGAAACGTGCATTGCGCGAGTGAATCACTTCGCGATTTGTAATTTCTAAATGATGATCCACCTTTTGAGAATTGTGGCTATTTTTGTGTTATACCCGAAGCTTGCCTTGCACCAACAGTTCTATTATATGGTGGTTTAATACACTGACTGCTATTTGAGTACGTGTACAAACTGTAGGTACCTAGTTACCCACAAGAGATAAATTAAGTACCAACCTACTCATATCGGTATTTAAAAATATATATATTTTTACTGTTCTACCTACCTTATTATATTGAGGGTAGTGCTTTGTTTGAATTACGAAGAACTGTCCTCTATCTCTACGCAAACTTGATGAATTCCGCAGCTAGATATCGATTCTATAATCCAGGTTGCTCTCAATCGCCGTCAAAAGTACATGCATGTGTCGACTTTCTTATTCGTGATTCATGTCGAAGGTACATACTTACGTACGCCAAACGTTAAAAGTCATTCAATGGGTCGAACCACTCTTAGTTCAAGTGGAATGACTTTATGTTGGTAATTTACTAAACGTTTATCGGGAAGCGGCATGCAATTCCGTTACCAATAATTTCAAGAGATTTTTAATAAATTAGCAATACTTATTTTTCTCTGTGTTCGATCCTATAGTCCCACTTGCTCTTGAACATTCGTTAGTCTCTATAACATAATATATGGCTTGTACATCAATAAATATTAGTATATTCCGCTATAGGTACTCATATTCTGCATTTTGTAATATTTTCAGAACCACTCCGTTTTACGAAATTTGTAGCTTTTAAAATAGAATAATCGGCGCAAGGTCAAAATCACACAGCGCTGAGTCACCTCTTTTGCGGGGACCGAGATTTATCACCGTACAAAATTTCACCTACGATGGCGATGCAGTGATTCCGAATTATAAACGAGAAACTCTATTTCTGGATGGTTTCAGAATCACCCACTGCGAGCTAATTATACCAGCAAATGGGAAAATGTGATTTTATCGCATTGTTTGCTTTAAATTAAAAATTTTCGAGCTTCGTTAACTTTAGTACACATGGCTTGATAAAAATTAGATGGATAATAAAAAGTGTCGGAAATAAGCCTAATTTATCTCATTCATTCTTTATTGCACCCTTAATAAAATTCTGAGGATGTCAACTTAACATATTGCTAAAAAAACACATGATTATTGAGGGGCATCTTCTATTATTCCGTACTCTGTTTCAGACAGCTGACTGTCCGATCACCCCATCCCACTCCCTCCCACAGCGTCTACATCCCCTAACCATTTGACCACCCCCTGCTGCGATCCGATAATGCACTGCCCTACACATCGAAACCCTTAGAAACAGGAAATAATTTGTTCACTTTTTTACTGCGTTCCGAAATAGTTTTTTCCCAATCTGGAGAATGTATAAAAAAACTTTGACTATTCACTTTTATTATAATGCTATCTGATTTATTCTAAGGTAAACGCGAAAAATGGTCAATCCTTGCACTCAATCTTTCCATTGATTCCAAGATCCGTTGCGTCTTATTTTATTACTAGATATGATCTGAAAAAAATAAGTTCGGACTTTTAAACTTCCAAAAAAGTGGTCATTATTCTTCACACGTCGCTAATCCTTCCGACATTAATCTAAATTTATTTGAAATATCTTAGAATATGGCTTTTGATTTTTTACTTCGTGATACATAAAAGAAAATATTATTTTGATACCATATCATGATAGATTAGAAGACAAGTAATCATTTTTTATTACGCATTTTTGAGAAGAATCAAATTTTAATTACCAAACTACTCTACTATGTAAGAAAGAGCTAAAGATATAACTCAAAATATCAGTCGTATTGTTTAATCCAAACTTTACGACATTGTTAGAAACATAAACCATTACTGACAAAATATACTTTCAAATTTTAAATTCACCTGATTCATAGAAATTTTCATGCCCCACAAACTATACGCAGTCACGGTTGATTACTCCAATACATCCTCCAGTCCTCTCTACAGATCTCCGGTCACTCGCATTATAATATCTCGGACCTAGGAGCAACGCAACCAACTACAATAATAAATCAATATCTTCTCACATGGTCAATCTTCTTACAAGAATCAAAAGAATAGACAATAATAGTTACACAAACTAGGAACGACAGTCACGGGGTAACAGGCGTGAAATTAGGGATTCGTGTAGATTTGTGTGTTTATGTATGGAGCGAGTAGAAGACTCAACAATAATACTACAACCTTACTAGTGTACTACTACAGTCCATTCATAAATCTAGAGGGCTATTTTACCTGGAAAGAATTTCATTCAAGAACTACACTTCTATATTGTATAGTTTCGAGGGTGATTCCCTTTACTATTTGTGCAATGATTCTTACATAGATTAGTCAGATGAATATTAGACTACATTTTGTAGATAAGTTAAAGTAAATCTACCGACCAGAAGTTGAAATTATATTTTACAAATCTTTTAAAGTACCATTCACATAATTTCGTGTAGGTAAGTGAATTTCGGAAATTTAAATACCCTCAGTAGTAAGCAACTAATAATGTTCGCTATAGCACTATCCAATCTTCCCCTAATAATTTATTTATTTAATTATTTACTAACACCCTTTTTAGGGGATTTTACACATGAATAGTAAAAATGATATATTTTTTTAATATAACTTAACTGCCTCAGTAACAATCTTTCGGGTTTTTTAATTGGTAAATTGAAGATATCCACAGACTCGGTACAATTATTTCCCTCTAAAAGTATTTTGGGCAACGAGGAATACATGTGGGAGTTAGTCCCAAAATGTTTGTACCGAAATAAATCCCAACTTTGTATTACGTAGTGGAATCCAAAAGCTTACCAATGCAATCAATTTCGGACTATCAAATACATAATTTAAAATTTTATACAGAAATACCAAGACAGTGAAAATCATCCTGTCCGACAATTTAATCACATTCGTTTCAGTTTTAAAAGTTTTTAGTTAAAAAAAAATGCTGGAATACCCATTTTAAAACTCAGAAAACGAAATAATTTATTTTGTATTTTTCAGCTTGTACATGAATATTGTAATATGTGTCCCAAACGGGAAAATTGTACTCAAATTGACTTCTTACAAAGGCAAAATATAACAGTTTAATACACTTAATATTGTTGAAATTTCTAATTAACCTAGTAATAAATTTCAACATTTTAAATTTTCCGTGGTGTGGTTAGCAAATGAAAATTCGATTGAAAAGTGATGTATATTTTTTTAAATTTTTGTTTAATAATTATAACATTGTAGGTATGTACACAAGTTTTTTGTGATGTTTCACCTCATGAATAAATTTAAACGTATTCATTTTTAAACCCAATCAGGAATTATGTTTTTAGAACTGCTCCTGCAGTGGTCGTTACATAAAAAATATAATTAACATTATAAAATACACACACACAAACAAACACTCTCACATACACTACACACACACCTATAAACTACACACGTCACCTGGTAATTAAGGAATAAACATACCACTTAGCAGACATTACAAGGAAACATATCATTGGTACCCAACATGAAATATCTTATTCCTGTATATTGTTTCATCTCTGTAAATCATGTACTGTTTGTTTCTATAAAATAAAAGTAAAAATTTACCAAAAAATCTCCTTCCACTCCCCACTCCCATCAGCCTTAAAACATACCCCAAATTGGGATGCCGTAATAACACGGCTCCGGGCAATAGGATTACTTGTGCGAAAATGAACTAAAAATAAATAAATATATTATATATAAAGAGACATCAGCGCACGTCCCAAGAAGAAGTAAAATTATTTCCAATCAATTCAAAAAGTATTTAAAATTTTCCACTAATTAATACTTTGTTTTCATTCATTTATCTTTGTCATTAAATTCATTAATATCTGTAATTATCTGTTGTAATTACCGTGGCAAGATTACTTTATTTAGATGCACAATTGATAAATTTGTCACAATGATAACATCTTATAATAAAAAGCTATTATTATTGAAGTACAACTCTTGAATAGGAAAAAAATAAAACTAATTATACAAAAACATTGAATCGTCAAATATTTCCCCTCAATGAAATAAGTTTTTTTTCTTTCTCCAGAAAGGATTCGATTTGCTCGTAGTAAATAAAAAAAATGCAATTTTCGAGGCAAAGCAATTCCTCGAACCTTTGTCTAGCCCGGCGGCGACACGCAGTCTGGCCGAGAGGTTTTTTTTACCTGCGTCTTGAAAGCCTTAAGTTTCCGTTAAAACCTTTTGTAGAGAAATTACAAATTGTATAGAATGGTGTCAAAGGCAGGCAGAAATCCGCCGCCCTCCGTTGAATTCGATTTCAGAATAGCCCCTGTATGGAATCGATTATAAGCAGAGATTAAAGTTTTTTAGTTTATACCTTACCCAAGAATGGCAGTTTAGCAAAAGTTTAACATTTGTGTCTTTCTGCCACCCCGTCAATACGAAGACAATTAGATTTAAATGAAATATATTATACTACAGTCACGGAGCATTGTCTATTCGTGGGTAGATTTCGAGCGTTTTCATATTGATTGATAAATGATCCGTATTGTGTGATATTTGTTTCTTCAATCAGAATCGAGAAGAAACATTAATTGGTTATTTTTTTCACATGTTAACACATGTTATTGGCATTCCCAATTGGGATATGTTGCGAGTCTGAAGTTATTAGGAAATGTAGGAGACGTGGCAGAGTAAGTTTGGAAAGAAACTGCTTATTCAGATCAGGACACTATGGCTAAAGCCATTTCGAGCAACGCAACGTTCCGATTCTCAATTGTGTTCTTTCTCTATGGTGAGATTAGGTATGTATCTGCCATCCCGGAACGTGACGTGACATATCTTAGCCTACACTATCATAGAGCATTGTCTCTTCTTAGGTAGTTTTTGAGTGTTCGAATGTTGAAAAATAAATTGAAATAATAATTATTGATACGTTTAATCATATTAATTTTGTAAGTGTATGACAATTTATCAGGTATCATGGCTAGGTGTAGGTACCTACTTTTATTAGTCGTAAAACATTTTTAGTATCACGAAATTTTTATCATTTTAGTATCATTTTTAGTATGCAGTCACTACTATAAGAGATCTAGGAATCACTCTTGATTCAAAGTTTATGTTTGATGTACACATAAATGATATTATAAGTAAATCAATGAAAATGATTGGATTCATTCATAGAATATCGAAACCATTTAAATCACCAATCCATTATAAAATTATACAACTCGTTGGTCAGAAGCAAATTGGAATATGGGAGTGTTATCTGGAACGCACATTATATAAAATATTCTAAAACTATTGAATCTGTGCAAAAAAAATTCCTAAGACTTATCATTTAAACTTGGATTAAATGCCGCACTCAAATCTCACGAAAAACGACTACTAAACTTCAAATTTACAACATTGGAAAAAAGAAGACAATTTGCGGACTTAATATGTTTATATAAAATTATTCATGATAAACTTCTTACCACTAATTGTCTGAGCAATATTCATATTAAAGTCCCTAATAGACATTTAAGGAGCCAAAATATATTCCATATTGAAATATTTAATAACAATATTGCATATTTCAATCCACTGTCTCGAATGTGTCGTCTGTACAATACAGTTGAATGCGACCTTATAGATATATTCGCAAACAGTCTCGCATATTTTAAAAAACAAATTAACAATCTTCTACCATGATATGTTATGGAGAACAGGATATAATTGCTTTATTATTTTCTTTACTTTTTTTCCTTATCCTTTCTCTGTACATTTACTATATTTTATATTTCATATTTAATATTCATGTTTTATATTTCTTTTTAATTATTACTATTTATGTTTTTTTTATTTCACTACTAGCATCTCCGCCTAATATCAACTAAACCTTGTTTACGCATGCTGTGAACATTTTTAATTGGGGTGTTAATATCTGTGCACATTTCCACGCAAATAATATAAATGTAATAATTGTTAACCCTCTGTAAATGTTTCAAACAATAAATAAATAAAAAATAGTTGTTTTTTATTTGACCAGCTTCTGATGCAGGTGAGTTATTAGAATAATACAAGAGTACCTTCAACCTACTACCTACTACCTACCTGTATGGTGCGATTCAGAACGTTAACGAAGAAGTGTGTGACAGAGAAAGTTGTACGTCGTACCATCCTCTATGTCTGGGGAATAATGGCGTCATATTCAGTTAGTTTATCGATAATCTGATCATCTCTAAAATTAAAATATTTAAAATAAAAGCTCACTTATTAATTAATCATGGAGTAAATACAGGGTTTTCCAATAAGAGGTGTTATTTTGAATAGCCCGCTATTTCGGTAGATGTTACTTTTGAAGCTGTCATTTTTTGACATTTAACAAGTAGAAACTACGCCATTAATAAAAATGGAACGATAAACGCTTCAACAACGCATTGAAATTATTAAAATTCACTTGAGTGAATCAAATGCAAATCATCTTGAGTGATGAGGCCCATTTCCACCTCGGTGGCTTCGTCAACAAGCAAAATTGTCGCATCTGGGGCTCGGAAAACCCAAGAGTTATTGTCGAAAAGCCTCTCTATTCTCAATCTGTGACTGTTTGGTGCGGTTTATGGTCCGACGGAGTCATTGGACCTTACTTTTTCAAAAATGAGGCTGGAGCAACAGTTACGGTGAATAAATTGCGCTATCGAGAGATGATTAATGATTTTTTATGGCCGAAATTGGATGGTATTGATTTGGACAACGTTTACTTTCAACAAGATGACGCTACGTGACACAAAAGCAACGAAACCATTGATCTTTTACGATTGAATATCAAAATAACACCTCTTATTGGAAAACCCTGTATACGATTTAAAAAGAAAAAATGCGATAATCTTCGCGTTGAAACAACCAAATTACCTCTAATTTTTTTTGTGAGTACCGCACAATTGTCTCAATTGCTCACAACCGACTATGGCATCCCAATTATTGGGGTATGTTGTCAGGTTGATGATCGTGGGAAGGGGAAGTATTTGGCTATTCAGAACTGGTCACCAAACACGTGTCGCAAATATACTACATGTTATTTTTAATTAATAAATAACACCAATTAATCGAATCAAATTGATCTGCGGATTCATAGCCGAGGATTCATCCACGGAAGCCGTCATGTCTGGTTTTGAAGTACGCTTTTAGAAACTTGTAGAATATTGTCAGTATAAGAACAAGACAAGTCAAAATATTTGGTTTTGAGGTAAACAGCAATACGTTAAAATAAAACAGCAATGATGGCATAATTTATTTTTATATCCTAATCAATGAAGTTGTAAAATAATCTTTAGTTAATTTAGTTTGAAGAGTGCTGTTTTGCAGGAAATCGGGAAATTGTGTGATTTATTTAAAAAACTTGGTAATTTTTCACAAAAACGGCGCTATACAAATCATCCAAATAATATTATTATTACAACTGGGATTTGATTTGTCTTTCAAAAATGGTACTAATTGTGGGAACGATTCCGATAAGCGATAAAAAGGCACCAAAATTATATTTTCAATTAAGTAACTGAAGCCCCCGGAATTGCCCGGGATTTACTTAAAGTTTTTCAAAATCAGTTGTAAACAGTGACCATCCTCTTGTTTTGAAGTTCAAGTGTGCAAAATTTCACAAACCTCGAAATAAAACTGCAGGTTTGTGTACAAATCAAGTCCACGCCGCCCACCCGCCAGCCCGCTCGCTACAAATAGACACTAATACAGACGATAATTCTATATTATTTGAAGTGTGTTTCTTTTATTTAAATTTTTGATAAATGTCGTAATTTTTCAATATTTCGACGGCGTTCATTCGAATGGTACATTTTTAACTGTCTTTTGAAAGGCAATGGATAATCTTGAGGCAATTATTTTTTTTATAAATACTTCTCCTACAATATAAAAATCCCATGATTTTTCGGCACTACTGTATAAAAAATTACAATCGTAATAGAGTTAAAATGTGATCATTAGTTAATTTTGCGACAGAAATTCGAATTTGAAGCTTATTTTACAAGCAATAATTATTCGCCTGAAACACTCATCCACATTGAAAAATCTCCTGATAAAAGATACATGACGCCAACGGGACTCGAACCCGTGTCCCTTCGATTTCCGGTCGACAGCTCTGACCACTGAGCTATGGCGGCTTATCTCTTATATTTATATTTATGTAAAATAATTGTTACCCATTGTGCTATGCATAAAAAATCTTGTCTTAAACATTAGTTTACAAAAAAAAAAAATAAGAATTAGAAGCTGTTTATCAGAATGGTTAATTTATTATCGGTTGTTGATTTTTTTACAAAGCTCTATGGATGCTGTCCAAATCACAATAAATCAAAAAACCTTTAGATACAGGTATATTAGCTGTGGATAAGTTCTCCATCACGATACAACATTTATATATAGGTAAATTGGCTGTGGCCAAGTCCTCCAACACGATACAACATTTAGATATACGTATATTGGTTGTGGCTAAATCCTCCATCACGATAACATACCATAACATTTTCCGCTAACTGTAATGGTAGTAGAAGATTTTCAAATATTGTCAGGTTATTACTAATCCGGGAATGTTTGTCTTTCTTTTTTTTTAAATGAATTCAATATAAGTTGAATAATCTACCAATTGATTTTCCATTGACCTAAGATTCAATAAAATCATCTAGGATTTAGTGAAATTCCGTAGAAATATTTACAATAACTTAGAAGAATTCTCCAGTTGTCATCAATATTATGTAGATTCTTGAAAAATCAGTTGCAATTGAATAAATTACAATAAAAATATTTATTTGTTAAAAATATCAAGGCGATGCACTACGTCGTGTAATATTTTAAATTGAGTCGCTATCAATAACAACCCTTACGTAGATGGCGATAAGGTTTAAATTCCCGCTTAACACCATCCGCCTGATTTGATTTATGCAAGAAAAAAACATGGCCAAAAAGTGCCTTTTATTTTATTTGGTGGATGTTCAGGCATAAATATTTAATTATTTTTCGATCAATAATTTAATTTGCCACATTATGCAATAAAATCATAACCGAAAATGGGTTCGTAAGTAGGAGATTTTGAACTTTAAAGCAGTTTTCATAGGCCTTATACATTATTTTTTTCTGGGCTTATAAAAAAATTTATCTAAAAAATACTCGATTATTTTAAAGGCCAATATGTATTCTACTCGCAGTATTTAATTAAAGCATCTGAAACATTTCTAGGCGACCAAATTTTCAAACCAAAAACACAAGATTGTGCATTACTACGTATGGCATCGCCTTAAATAATAGGTAGTGTAGGTCCTTTATCGTTTGTCTGAATTATTCACAAACTAATTAATTTTTTTTTAAAATTCAAAGCAAATTTGAGTTACTTGAACCAAAGTTTAGTACAACCGGAATTAGTATTTTTGATGATCATGTTGGCCACGCAGCAAAAAACATTTATGAAAGAGTACCCTCTTTTGGCCGCCTATAGAGATGTATAAAATAACATGGCTTAAAGATAACAAAAATTCGTAAAAATCTGCCATCTTCAACATTCACAATTCGGAATTCGGACGAGTCCAGATGTCCAGTGACGGCCCCGTCGAGTGTCCGGCTATTTATTTTGGCAATGATTTAGCACGTGGAGATACTCGCAGTTCATTGATTCTTCCGGAAGCTGACCGGCTTCCTGGGTGGCCGCCATTGTGTGATTAGCTAAACCCTCATTGGCTAAGCCTCTCACTCTCAGTGGTGGCAAACCGCACACCAGACAGAGGGGCTTAACGCTAGTTTCAAACGTTGACGTGGTTTAGATAGGCATCAAATTGGCATCATGTTTAAATGAACCACTTGTTTAAATCAATTATTCGAATCCCATTTGTCCATATATTCCGCGTTCTAACGTAGGTACTATTTATTTTCAATTGCAATAAAAACACTTTCATACTCGCATTATTATTTCCACATGCATGAAATATGTAATGCTTGATAATACCTGAGAAAATTATTTAAAATTTAAATAGTTAATTTGGCTTAACATTGGACACCAGAAGGTATTTTTTAAAATAGTAAAGTAAAATTAACATTTCAAAAAAGTACTACAAATAACTGTTTCATATCAAAAATGCACATTTACAATGAAGTGATAATCTCTAAGATTTGAAACAAATAACATTTTTGCTAAAAATCCTTCAGAAATAAAGAAATAATCTAGGATAATAATCTTTAAAAATTTGCCACACTAGACGAAAATATGTCCGTCCGTTTTAATTTGAATGAACATTGAAATTCATTTACGATATTCTGGTAAATGACTGTGAACAGTGAATTGAACTGATGTTATTACTATAGAACATATCTTAATGCGTTAAAATATTTGTAATTCGAATAGAAAATATTGATATCTCACCTTAAATGAATTAACCAATGACGACAGTAATTCGATGAAACTCACAATCAGCAGATGTAAAAATATTTATCGTTATTGTGGCGGGAATAAGGATTTCGACCAAGTGGAAAAAATAGACAGCACAGAAAAAATTACAAGCTATAAGAAAACACAAATATGGCTTTTCTAAATGGCTACCGTTACGGTAAAAAAATCACCAAGTTCGCATTAATTTGAATTAACACTTGGGCTGAAGGGGTTAACGGCCACTTTCACTACTAAAACTGACTTAAATACTAAACCTCGATGTCCCTACACGTACATATGTAGATAAACAAGCAGAAATCCAGAATGTAAATATGCTCTTGGTGAAAAATCATTTTTCAAATTCTAAGCGATCCTTGAAATGGTTTTAGCCGTGGTGTGTGATCATATCTAAATAGCTTCTCAAAATTCCTATTCTCTATCTCCCTTTCCCATCACAATTACGAATATCGTTAAAAATGTTAGGAAGATTTAAAGTTTATTTTTTGATTATGATTATCGTACTAAAAATATGTAATTTCAATTTTTCCTTCAAAATAATTGATTTCAAAAACTATACAAAACCTCTCATTCTGAAACGGTTCCAACTGGTTACAACATCATTATTATATAGAAACAGCCAATGCTGGTAAGATGGCTGTTACCAACGTCACCCTGCGTGACGTCAACGCCGCCGAATTTACGAATAAAAATGAACATGTCGTTTTGGCGACACAGCGAAAATGATATATTTTAAAGCGTGATAGAAAATTTATTCATCAACATAAAAATGAAATAAAAATACCTTCATTATCGTCATTTTTTTCTAGAATAAAAAAAAAGTGAAAATACCTTATTAGGGGTGTAATAGTTTCCCGAACAATAAAAATGACTAGAATTCACGAATTCTCAAAAATTTACGCTTACTTTGGAACGTATTTATTTATTATTTCTACCGATAAAAACGAATGGCTAGTTGGACCTGTGAGTTTATGAATGAAAATTACATTCGTTCAAAAATAACAAGAGTACTATCCTTTATTTACAATTGGTTTCATTGTATTGTACAAATCACTTGTAGGAAACCAATGAGTCGAAACCCTTTGGACATAGTAAAATAAACTCCAGATTCCAGCATGGTAGAATTCCAAAATATGTGAATACAATATTATATTATAACTGAAATTTCCAGCGTTCAGATGTAGTCTGTAATATTCTCCTCTCATTTTGAACGTCAAGTGTGCAAAATTTCATCGATGTCGGAATAAAAATGTAGATTTTAATAAAAAAAAACAAAGCCACCTACCCACAGACACTCTTATTAATGTACAGAGATAGATGTATTGGAATTAGTATTATTTTTTAGAAGAAGTTGTTGCGTCTACAGGTAGGTACTATCATATAGCTTGTCAATATGAACACAGTTACAAATATATATTGTATGCGCTACTAAAAATGTGTACCTAAGCACAGAATTAAAAAAATCAGTAACCATGAAAATTACTTTGTATTTATTTTGTGTTTGTTGTAATATTATGCCTTCTGTAGACACATTAGTCTAGGAGAATTTATATTATTTAGTAACAATTATGGCAATACGTTGAATAATATTTTATAAATGTACTATTTGTGTCTTTAAAAAAATAAAGAAAGCAATAACAATATTTTAAAGTCAATGAAATGGAAAAGCCTTATCAATTTAAATTATTGGTAATAATTATATGCAATTTTCCTAAATATTTTAAGATGTAAGTAGGAGTATACAGAAAAATAAATTTTACTAATAAGCGATTTTAGTTGAAGATTTTATGCATAATATTATTGTGTTTTCTTAAAAACCACACACATAAACATAATCAAATATAGAGTGAGGAAACTAACATACATCTGTAGATGTCGAGATATACTAAATAAAGATTTACTCAGAATGACACACTTTGCCTTCTACCCATGGCGGCGCGTGACTTTTGAGTGTGCAAAAGTGTTAATATTACATCTTGTAGCTGAAAACGATTTATTTTTCCAAAAATTGGTTTTTTGTATAAAGATTTTCAGGAAATTCGTGCGGCGCACAGATTAACTGAAATTTCCTAAAATTTTCACACAAACAATCGACTTTTAGAAAAAAAAAAATCTTTTTCAGCTACAACATTGAAATGCAATTTTTAATAATTTTACCACTCTAGTACACCCAAAAATCAAGTGAAATGAGTACATACTATGTACACGGTGAAATACTGTTAATTTATTAAAAATCTGATCAAATTATTCGTTGTCCTGTTAAAAACGGGACTGCAGGCCTTTGAGGAATGAATTGACACAGTTAAAAGCTAATATTTAATAATGGTTACAAATATAGATATTGATATTGACATACTGAAATTGTCTCATCCCGTCATGACATTTATTAGGAACAGAATACGCGTTCTCCATATATTCTGAATAACTAAAATTTTACCACGAAATCGGCATCATTTTTCTCCGTGAAACGTATTTATATAAGTGTTGTAACATTATTTTTTTGAATGAACATATTAATAATTAAAAGTACTTAAAATTAAGAAACTATTATTTATTGAGCGCCATCAGGAAAAAAAATGTAGTTTATGCTACCAATTTAGTATGTACCTAAATAGGTAGGTACTTAAACGCATTGCATTTATAATATTCTCCAAAATTTTTTCATAAAAACGAAATTCTTAAACGACGTCGCCACAATGTCTACAACCTACTATGTACACGGAATTGTATGTCAAAAATTTTAAACGTTTCTTAGAAACATAACATTACAGAAAATCAAAATGAAAAAAAAGTTTAACATTATTTATCAATACTTTGTAGTACTACCATTCACATCCTAAACCGAGAACAACTAAACAAAATATTTCATAAAACCCACTGTAAATGTAAACGTTATTGAAAGTTATTTCAAAAAATTACAATGTGAAACGGGTACAAAGTGTTCGCTTTCTCTGAGAATATAATAATAATTATTATTCTGAATAATATTCGATGGTGGGGATAATAAAAAATCTGTCCAACAGAGCGCTTCGTCAATATTTGGGTATTTCGTTTGTTGGACGCGAGACCGCAAAATCTACTTCAATGGTTTAAATGGCAACAATACCCAGCCTCCCAGGTGCTTCAATGGACCACCAACTGGTGGGCGAGTTGGCCAGGTTAAGTACAATTACAGGCAAAACTACTTCTGGTTATGATACTCGATATCAATGGGGCGAGCTTAATATGTCAGTCATTGTCTGTGTTGTCTAGTGCGAAACCTAAAGCTCACACCCACTCTGCACTTTTTTGTTTTTTAATCGTGTTCTTGAAACTATAGGGTGTTAAGGCTGCATTACAAGCGTTCAAAAAGATTACTGAAGATGGTTTAAAAGGGAGAAACGTAAATAAGAACGATAGAGGGATACATAAAAAACTAATTCAATTAATAAGCGTAAGGGACCGTTGTAAAAATATTTACTAAAACACGACTCATTAAAATGGAGCAAAACTCTTCTAGTATTTAGCATTTTAAAAGCGCTGTGATTTTTTTCATACCAATAGTATGTGAAATTAGAGAACCGTACCTATATGTTTTTTTTTATAATTTTCGAAGCATAATTAGCATTTTTTCTCTTGGTGGTATGTCAAATAATTACTTTACCTGAATTTCTAAAATATTTTTGTTTTTTTTTAAAGAAAGACAAACATTCCCGGGTTACAAATAACCTGACAATATTTGAAAATCTCCTACTACCACCACAGTCAGCTGAAAATGTTGCTTGTGTTGTGATGGAGGACTTAGCCAGCCGAGGAATTGAACACACTACGCCTGGGCGGGACCCAAACGCGATGTCAACTCGGTCACCGACCGGTTAATTTCAAACGGGATTGTTTTTGCTCTTAAAAAAAATATATAACATATATTTTTCAAGAGCAAAAACAAGCGTCCAAGGGAAATTCGGAATGCAGGGTATTAGCTTCAATGTACAATTTTTTAACAATATTTTATTATTTGATAATAATCATATTTATATTCTTACATAATATATATGTACATTATGACCGCTCTAAATACCAATAATATTTGCGTGATGCCTTTGGTTATGAAAAAGAAACTGAGATCGTCCAAAGATGAGATGGAACGAAGACGTTAAAATAAGTTTCATAAATCTTACAAAATGGAATTTTTTTGCCAGCTTATCCTAAAATTAATGAAATCTTTTTCATTGCCTTGCGTTTACCCCTGAAACCAAACATTATAATTATTGATTTCCATTTGAGTAAACTCAAACATCATTTAGGTAACTCGCTTCTTGTTTGGAATTTCAAGGTCTTCCCAAATATTTTTTGTGCACCATCTTTAACTTTTTTTTTATGTGACATCTTACACGAGCGCCCCTATCTATATAATGAAAAAAGCAGGGGAACTATATAGCCACCCGGTTGGGCGGTGTTTTTGGGCAGGTTATGGAAGAGGCTATAGGTAAGGATTTATTAATATGGTTCTTGAAGAGACCCGAATAATATCTCCAACTAATGACAAGTTATATTATTCATTTAACTGCCAAAAACGCACAGACTCCATGTTGTTTGTTCCATATCTTTAATTTTTTTAAAAAGAAGTGACGAACGCTGGCAAAACCGGGAAATAGATACCTATCACCAATAAATAATATTCGTAAAAAAATATATCTGAAAGAAACCGAAAAACACAAAAAAGTGTTCATTCGATTCACAGGTCCGCGCACATTTTTCTGAAACACCGCGTTCAATTTTGTGATACTGAAATAATTCATATTGTGTTTAAAACCAACTAATAATGTACCATTTGGTGTTATATTATATTGGTCTCTTGTGGTAAGAATGCATTTTATAGACTGGACTTTTATTGTATTTTTTTATGTTGACGGTAACGCCCACTTTCAAACAATACCAAATAATAAATCGTCGTACTATCTTGTATCATAATATTATTTGTTCAAGAAAATAAAATATTGAAATAATTGAAGTGCAGTGACATTTAAAAACAAGAATGTTGAAATAGGCGTGATGAAATTTACTACAAGCGAAAAATTCTGAAGAAATTTTAACAATTTATTATATTTTGCCATTGATACCGAGATATTTTGTACCGATGTTCCAAAGTCAGATTGACTAAAATTTGTGGGTTATTTTTCAAGGGATTATTCTAGAATTCAGCCTGAAATTGTGGTATATAATGAGATGACAAGTTGATAGCGCTTTGGGCTTAGTCAATAGTGCTTTGAAAAAAGGGCATACTTTGTCAATGTCATTTGAAGGTCATACTAGGTTATTTTATAGAATTTTTGTACATCAAAGAAAATGGTATGCTAAGTTCATACAAAAAACATAATTCTGAAAATATCGGTTCGAGTCCTTCAGAAACTTTTCTGTCTAACATTACAAAGGGGGCTATTGAAGAGGCTAGTTCTGAGGTTATTCCTTTTACCCAATCTTTTAGGAAAACCAAACCATCGATTTTATTTTTCTGAGGAAATGTTTATTTTTGGAGCTGGCTCCTTTTTGAATATTTCCTTTTTTTTATTTTAGAAGAGCTGGTTCCAAAAGTAACTGCATAAAGAACCGGTACCACGTCATCTTCGGTAACTGGAACCCACTTCAGCTATTGTTGTAAATCAACTTTAGTAAAGGGTCATCAAGAAGGAGTTGAATTTTAGCTTGATGACCTCTTCACTAGAGATGATTAATACCTGAAGTGGGTGGTCGATCGATCAACCCTGAACGGGTTATTTATCCAATTATAATATCCAATCTATTCTAATGGAAGTTATTTAAAAATAAATTATTTGATTCCATAACTTTCAAACTTTATTAAATTTGATAATGTGGGCTTCACTGGGTGCTTTACTCGTCTGATTTACACGGTAATGAAAGTTAGGCAATATGTATAATATGTGTATGTTGTGTCGTATGTTTATGTTTTGTAGGCTAGTTTAGAAATGCAGTTTTATTCTTAAAATAACTTTTTTATATCCATACGTGTAGGTGTAGGTATTTTTTAATTTGTGAAATTATAGTGGAACAAACAAAATATTTCTCTGAAAAGATCCAGTTTAAGTTTTATCACTTTACAAATCATAACAATTGCACAGAATTACGCTGTGATTACTAAAGCATTCCTACGATATCTGCATTATTACGATGTGTTTGTTATTATGATTAATATTAGTAAAAATATTAAGTGAAACAGTGCATAAGCTTTCTAATGTTCCGTTTTTTTTATTATGGCTGAACATTTATTAACATTTTATATATTCTCATGATATATCCTTCACCGTCATTTGAGCATAAAAAGGAAGAGATGAATATTAAAACAGTTTATATTAAAACGCATACTGTGCCAACACCTCCCCTAGATTATTAAATTCCACACGTAACAAAACAGTGGCTCATATTAAAATACGGAGAAAGGATAGAGAAGAAAAACACATAATATTCTCCCTTGACAACCTACCCCTTCCCACCATTCCTCCCTCCCATCTCCAACCCCTCCCCATCTTCCAATAAGGCTTCAGTAAAGCTTTTCCCCTGAAAGCTCCCGTATCATCTTGTTAACAGACTCCGTGAAAGCCTTAAATCGGTGGTGCTGTCTCGCTCTCGGCAGGGTAAAGTTAGATGGAAAGAGGGGGATGAATGGAGGGTGTGTGAGACCTAAATCTTGCTGGGAGAGAGGGTGCAATATCCTAGTTAAATACATTGGCGGGAAACAATTGGATTTGATAGTGCTGAAATCAATTGATTTTGATGTATTTTGTCATAGAACCTGTAAAAATTGGATACCATTCTTGCCTATAAAGTGGTGCAAAAGTCATCACCCTATCTCATATTTTATTTATTTATGTCATTACGACCTTGATATTATACTCTACAGGAACGCGGAACTATTATTGTGTTATAATAATTATGTTTGTTTTAGGTTGAATATCTTGTGATTGGTATTGTAATTATTGTAATGAAAAGGGTGAAAAAATAATAAAATTTCTTTTTAGAAATAGTATTCTCACATATTATAGCAATTAAAAGAACCTAGAAACCATGCAGGTATCTCATTTGAGATAGAAAAGATAATTATTGGATTAAAAGTAGATACACAAGGCTAAGCTAGGTAGCACAGCGCCCTTGAAATTATGAGATGATTATTCTCGAAACAAGCGCTGTAGAAATTCTCACAATATATTTATATATTTTTTTTATTTTATAATCATCACAATATTATTTTATTTATTTATATTATACGCCCATGTGAACTTTCACAAACCTGTGACATACATACACAATATATTATGCTCCCGGGTGGGCTTTTACAAACATATGATATACATACATAATCATTTTGTGGAACAGTAATCATGAATTGAAATTTTCTATAAGTACCTAGAACCCAAGCAGAAGAATGATGTTACGTTAACATTAATTATTATTTTTATTAATTACTTCTTGTAATTATTTAACCTTGCAGTTGAACACATCCATTATTTCCGCGTAAATATTAAGGATGTACGAGATAACCCATTTTATCTCTTTTATTTTATTTTTACTATCACTTTTCTTCTACGAAAATGTTATCTACCCCATCGTATTAGACGCCAAAAACAATATTGTTGAACGAGAAATGAGAAACAGAGAGAGGCGGACTTATATCGTCTTACCATAGTGCGATGGAGAAGGAACGAGAAACAAAGAAGTCGTCAACTCGAGGCGTGAGAGCTTAATAACGAGGCGTCTGAGAATAGACGTTTTTCTCATATAAGTACCGAGACAGGGTTTCTCAAGCAACGGTTGGCTTTCCTCAGACCGTATAAAAATAATTGAACTTCTAGGTAAACTTGCTCTCTCTAGTGTAAAGATATTTACAGATTTTATGAAGCTTTGTTGAACTATTCGACTTTAATTTAATTTGAAAATGCGTCCAAATGTCTGTTTCATATTTCTGAAAAAAATTGAAACGAGGAAAATATAGGTCGAAATACTTTTCGCTTTATACTCTTTCTTGTTTTTTCATTGTGTTACTTTATCATGTAAACATTGAAAAGCACCTTTTTCATGTCACTTTATTAGATAAACATGTATTTTCAATATGTGCACTCCACTTCTCTAAAAAAGCTTTGCTAAAAAGAGAAGCGTAGTATTATTCCTAAATAGAACTACGAGTATATGTAACCAATTTCAATAATACAGGGTATCCGGGGATAATTGGGGTAACTGGGGGTTATTCTACATGATAGTCCAAGAAAAAAGTTAAATAAATTTTTCGAAATCCAACATATTAAGGTAGTTTTTAGTTAAAATAGTTGAATTGTTTTATGGGAAAATAAATTTTTACTATGGAAAAATATTTTTGTGTGCAAAAATGAATTGTTATTTCGAAAAAAGTTATTTATCTTTTTTACTTTTACCATCATGTAGAATCACCTCCCGAAGTTAGCGCACTTTACCCCCGGCCACCCTGCATATTTTTTTAAACTCGGACAAAGTCGGATAGTAACTACTGGTATCTAATTCCTAAACATCGATATGAATATTCCATGCATTTAATGATGTCTTCACGGGACGCAAATATTTATACCAAGTAGAGGAACATCAGTGATATTTTGAAAATTATTCGTCTATTTTACTTCTTGAATATCCGTGAAAACATAGAAGTCTTGCGAACCAGAGATTCTTTGCAGGACGAAATCTTTTCATATCCTAGCACGCTGAAAACCCTTCTAAATTCTGGTGGATAAATACAAATTCAAAAAATCCGTATTTTAGAAAATAAATAAAATACAAAGGGTCATAACTTATAGCTACATCCCATTTTTTACAGCTAATCTAATTAACAATATGAAGAGTATATATAATATCTGTGGACATCACATAGTGAAAATATACTTACCGAATAGACGGACAGGGGATACAGAAGAAGAGTATGTATATAATATTTGTGGACATCACATAGTGAAAATTTACATACTGAAAAGACGGACAGGGGATACAGAACAAGAGTATATATATATATAATATTTGTGGACATCACATAGTGAAAATATACTTACCGAAGAGACGGACAGGGGATACAGAAGAAGAGTTATTTAATTCGTTCAAAGTATTCGTTCAGGTCATAGATAAAATAAAAACACAAGAAGTTCCTTGTGGGCGTGTTTTGGGATCAAATATAAGCCTAATTTTTGCCTATATTTCAATACAGAACTGTGTTTCACCATGATTACGAAATTCAAATTAGATGCCGATATTCAATTTCAGGCAAGTGTAGGAGAGACAGACAGCGTGCGAAATTCAAATTTGTGTTGAAGGCACTTCTAATTAGGGTTTTTATTCTGTGGTTTACGGTGTAGCGACATGAATTTGTTTACATAAAATAAATATTTTTAGTGATTAAATTAAAGTACATAGTGTATTTGTATAATGTTTCGTGGAAAGTTGTTGTATACTTTAATTTATTCGAGTGGTCATCAAACGGTGATGGAGGGTACCGATGGGATTCTACTGAAGTATTCACATAAAAAAGAGCGCAGTCAACTCTCAACGGCAAAACACAGAATAAGTACATTTCAAGAAAATACCTGCAATACAAATAAAGTAGTTTATTCATCCACGCTACTTTTCCACTCTTAATCAGCGCGCCAAGTATTAATAAGCAGGCAGTCCAAAAGCTACCCTTAGCGCAGCGCCCATTAAAGTTAGTAGGGGAGGGGGCGGCAGAACCTTCACCCTTAGAAGCGGCGCTGCGACGCCTAATGAAAACAAACGACGCCTCTATATTACCCCGTAACGGGCAAAGGCGTCCATCCCACCACCCCCTAACCTCCCTCAATACTACCTTCGCGATGATGCTCGCTAAACCGTTGATTGATGAGTCATCTGAAATGTAAAAGATCGTATGTAAATTTATAGGGTGATAACAAAAGGTAGGGTTATATTATACATTTTCACTGCGAGGATGATCTCATGTCAAATTTTCTAATATCATACAAAGATGAGGTATTCATTGTTTACTCTGGGAATTTTTCATATTTAATAACTCGAGTAAAAAAATTGTTGTTCATTGATATTTTTATAGTTCGCTATTTAACGATCTCTGTGGAAATTAAATATTCTTGGCTCTACATCCAGAGGTCACATGTTACGAACGATGCAAATTGGAAATAAAAAAAGAGCTTTGCACGTTTTTTTTTCATAATTTGAAAAGCGGTTTTCGCTTCGTTTAGTAGCTAAGTAACCACGCGTTTCTCAACATCTCCCTTTGCCTTTCTCTTCATTCTTTTCACCTTATAATGTTATTCAATACTGGAGATACCTTAGTAGATAGATACCATTGGTTCCCGGCATTTATGATTTCTTGAATTATGACCACACTAAAAATATACGTGCACAAATGAAAATAAATCTGCAAGTAAGAGTAAATAAATAAATAAAATATGTGCCCAAGACGAAAACAAACTACAATTTACACAACACAGAACTTTTTCGCTAAGTCCCGTTATTTTCGTTTGCTTGTATAATTATCTTTAATAAGTATAATTATTGTATTGTTTTTGTGACTGAGCTTAGAAGGTCCTATTTTAACTTGACCGTTTAGCATTTCATCAGTCTGTAAATTTATTTGTACGTTCCGTTATTAGTTTTGAAAATCTGTTGCATTCACCTTGTTATTCAAGCAACCCTTATTTTAAACAGATTGCTAAGTTTGACTTGGTGGCTTTTTTTTTTTTTTTATATTAACTCCACACAGGAGGCCCTGAAGAAAATAATTTCCCTCAGGGCCTATGTCATCTTTGGGGATGCTGTGTGGAGGGTCTTTTTGTGGAGAGGAAGGAGTGAACATGGGTCTTGAAGAGTCCCATGTTGTAGGAGGGAGGAAACAGAGAGGCCGGCAGTTCGTTCCACAGCCGAGCTGTTGAACTTAAGAACGAATCGTAGAAGCGACCCGTTCTCATGTGACAAATGTCAACCGTGTACAAATGTTGGGCGCGCGTTTGACGTGTATCCCGACTATGCACCGGTGCCGAAGGGATCAATGACGCTAGTTCCTCGGAGCATCTTCCATTGTAATACCGATAGAACAAGGACAGCATACCTACCTGACGCCTGTGCTTTAAAGATTGCAGTCCGTTTGTTAAGATTGGGGAATCTATCAAACAGACCGCCCGTTTCTGCACAGAGTCAAGGGTTTTTTTCAGTTATTTAGGGATTCCGGACCAGAGATGGCTGCCAAATTCGACAGTAGGGCTAATTTTACCTGAGCTTTTCAACGTTTTTTAGAATGTTTGATAAAGAATTGTCATCGATGTAGTGGAGTCTCTTTCGACAAATTGTTTAATTTTTTATTGGAAACTGAAGAATGTAAAATATTAAATTGTTTATAATTAATTAGGTAGGTAATTGATTACCTACTGACAAATCGTATGATTTCAGAAGAAATTCTTGTTTTAATTTATTAAATAACCGAAAATTTGAAACACAATTTTTTGGCCACTGTTCACAAAACTACTAGTATAAATAATTTGGTTCAGTTGAAAAATAGTTAATCCTTGAAGAAGAAGATGATACTAACATATCTAATCGAAATTATACTGGATCACAATGGCCGAGTGGATAGAGGCGTTGTCCCGGTAAGACAGAGGTCCTGGGTTCGATTACCAGTTGCGACCGTTATTTACTTATTTATTTTCTGTGTCTTGTTCTGGTTCATGTTTTATTTAGATTTATTAGTATTAACTAATTCTTCAATAATATTATTATTATTAATATTATTAGTTTACATCTAAACATGTTATTTTTATAACATTTTTTTAATAATAGTTTAATAAATTAATTAATACCGAAATAACAATAATACATGTATCCGGGCACTAGTGGTATGAACAACATTTCAAGTCGATTTGCATCATAGTTTTTTTTTAATTTGAGCTTTCAAGTCCTTAGTTGAAATTTTATGTCAAATTTGAAAAACAATGGGTTGCTACGGGGTTTCTTTCAAGACCCCGTTTCAAAAGTTTGTAATACTTTATTTGCAAAAAGAAATTAAAAAAAATAAATTTTTTGGTACTCTATGTTATCCTGTTTTTACCAGGAGTTTCCTAACGCCATTTTATATTAAATTATCCTCTCTCCATTCCAAAAGCTCACAATGTGCCGAACGCCCCTGCGGGAAAGCTCCCACACCCCTTTAAACAATACTCACCCCAAATTGACATGTAATAATAATGCAATGAGGCTTCTCATAAATACAAATTTATATTCACCATTCGCCGTTTGCTGTCACCATGTTCCATAAACCGTTTAGTTGCGACACCGACACCAATATCGACACCCGCCCCGCCCCGTCACCCCTTTTAATCAAACCGGAATTATGATGACATTAAAGCCAATCTTATTTGCATTCGGTGTTAGGTTATGGCCCAAGTGCTTGGTGCTTTTGGATGCAGGATTTCGTAGATGGTTGATGTTTGTAAAGGCCTATTATGAATGTCTTCATAAGATCACGTAAACGTAAATTCAAGTAAACATCACGTGACTAACTTCATTTTATCGAATTATTTTCCCAAACTTTGTACTATTTGATTTATACTTAAACCTATATTATTAACATTAAAAGTTTTACAGAAGAAAGATTAGCGGACATTTTAAATTTAAAGGTAAAAATCATTAAAGCTTGTTAATACCAAAATGGAGTCCACCTGCATTATTTTCTCTCATAATAAATATGTAGGATAGTTCCCGACAAAGTATATTGATATCTCATCTATATCGACTTTTCAGATTTTACTAGTACAATAGTTTTCAGGTAACGGCTGTAAATATTCATTTAATTTTAATTTAGTTTATTGAGGGTTAACTAAAAAAATTATAAAGAAATACTAAAGAATGAATACCACTTAGTAATAATAATACTTAGACATAAAACAACAAGGGGCTTACTAATAAACGTGTTTTAAATTTTACACAACTGATAACCAACTTAAAATGTAGGGAAAATGGTTGATTTTCAGTTGTATAAGATAACAAGAGAAAATAATGTTTAAGTCAAATTAAAACAAGAGATTCATGAAATTTTGTATAGTTTTGGGGCCTATCGCTAAATATGTCCGCAATCTTTCCATTACAGTGGATGTTGTACAGTCGCGCAAGTTAAGTTGTTTTTCGGAAAGGAATATGGAAAGTTTCTGGATTTCTTTGTAGACCATGATTGGTAATGATTTTCAATGTAGCCAAAATGGAAGATTCTATACAGTTATTAAATATTTTGATGTAATTTTTATGACGATGTTCATTTAATATTTATAATTATTATAGTCGGTAAGCAGTGCGGACAGTCCTATTCTATAGGAGATGACAATGTGTTGAAAAAAATCATAGCTATAGAACGAGACTGTTCCTTTTAAATGCAATCAAACTCCTTTTGCCACAAATGAATGTATTTGTTTATTAGTTCTTAACATTCTTAAAAATAAGTGTCACAGAAAAATCGTCCTGTTTTCACTACTGAATATCAAAGTAATATAATTAGTTGGTGGTAGAATTAAGTCGGATGTGCCCAATGTTTGCAATAAACCTGTTCACAAATGACAGATCGTGATGGATCGGGCGGCTAATGACAATGTTGTGAGAAACTCGGAGGGAACGGCAAAATTAAAAGTTTATTGTGAAGAGACCATCTGTGTTGATTATGCCGAGGCATGAATTCAATGATGCGATATATTGTGATATTTGGGAGATGTTAACGAGATTTTGTTGAGCGGATTGACAGGTGGATGGAATTAAAAGGCTTATATAAGAAGAGCAAGCGGTAATGTAAGCCAATTTCGAATTATTAACCCTGTCCGATTTTAGTGGTTTTCTGATGAAAATATTTAGTTTTAAAGTCAAAAGTCATACATTTTAAATGTAAAATTTTTGAAAAGCCTCGTCTGAATGAAGAGTAGCCATTTTAACGCAGAAATATGAGAAAATGTACCCATATAAAATCTACTACACGCCACTGTAAGAAAGGGTGCTTTTTTAACATAAGCACAGAAAAGTTCAAAACGGTAGGAAAACCATTTATTTTATGCTCTGCTTATATTTATTAATTTCTCACTACGTACAATTCAAATAATAAGTACCATTTATAAAAAAAAACGTGTTAAAAAACAGTATGGGTTATTAGTAGTGTTTTGTGAACACCTCACTAGGAAAACCAGTGCCGAGGTGTTCGCATGTTTTCGGTAAAGTGTTAAAAAACACAGCATTGTGCTTGTGATTCTCAAGGAGGATACTCTTGTTTTTTAACCCATGGCGGCAGTATTGTATACACATATAACTGTAAAATATTCAATAACATATTACGTAGACACAATGTAGTAACACTTTGGTGAAAATAAAAGGATAATATAAGAAGCGATGTATTTTAGATGGAGTTAATGCCACATAATACTAAAATAACGGGGGTTTGCTCGACACAAAGATGTAAGTTATTTATATTTAAGATCAATGCAAACAGGACCTAACCGTTAAAATATTTTATGTAAAACGGTTTAAAATTTTCATGAAAAGCCCCAGATTTTATTTTTCTAGACGATGTATTAATAACTTCTCGAGTGATCCCTCCAGAAATATTTGAGAGTTTAGTAAAAAGTTCGTCAGAAATAACTAAAATAAACCCCACGGAACGATCGATTTTCTAGGTCTGCTAGGGCAAAATCGACCATAGATCTGTCCAATACACCAGGGCCGCGCGTCGCATATTTTTGTGCACGGTTACTTCACTTACGTCGCTAAGATTTTGGCTTTATTTTAGGGTATTGTCTCATCTTAAGACGAAAAGAGAATAAAACAAAAGTAGATTATAATTCATTTAACTATTTAAAATTAATAATGTAAGTATTTAATCAAATTTACAAATAATTATACAACAACACCATACCATATTAAATTGTAAAGCGGAGTATCTAATCTGGAAGTGTGATATCGGAAGTAGCGGAAATTCTTGAACGGTCAGTCATGGCGTGATAAAATTTTGTACAGAATTTCTTGCTGTTATCAGCGTGCAATCTCAATTGCATAATGAGCTATGGGGCTTTGAAATACAAAACTGAAAATAGTATGGTTTAGCTAAAATTGTTTTAAAAAAAATTGACGCTAGTTCGAAGCCGGGTTATTACTAGTTGTCAATGAACTAATTATAAGTGAAATTAGTTTTAGAGAGTTTTGACTCATTTTGCGACATTCTTTGATGATTTTTTGGCGCTAAATACATTTTCATTTTATTGTTAATTTTGATCATTAATGTTATAGATATTTATAAGAGCAACGACAACACAACATGTTTATTTATTTATTACACGCCCTAGTGGGCTTTTCTTAAAAAGAAATACAAGCATTTTGTATCAGAGTAAACACTTAAAAATTAATACAACAAAGAAGAATGTTAACATAATGGCAAAAATGAATCCTCACGCATATAATTGAGTTTAAAAGATTCAACAAAACAAAATAGTAGAAGCGGAGAAGTTATATGGGTACATAGGTCTATTTGTGTCTAGAAGAATAAAAGTGTTAGAATATACAACATTTATACTGATTAGTTTTCAAATGAAATATATCACCCAGATCAGAATATTTGTTTCCTAGATTGTGAAGTCTCGGAATCGGAGAATTTTGGTAATGTCAAAAAAGCAGAGATATTTTTTTTTATTTATAAAAATGTCTCTCAGGTTTCAATGAATATGTTATTACGACTTTCAGCTTTTAAGATTCATAAACTCTCATTCACCCTTCAGTTGATTTCCTCCCTAAATGTTAGGGGTAGTTTGGCTACATCAATATGCTAACAAATCCCTCGGCCTTTCGCCATCAAATATCTCTATTTACCACCGTTTATGAAGATTTATCGCTTTCTAGTTAATGTCCTAATACATGCAGTGATATTGATTCCTATTTGTAGACTTACATACGATTACACGAGGGTGGTTTTAATATAGAAGTTATTTGGGGAACTCAAGCAAGCCTATTACAAGATTTATTTGATTGTATAAATTCAAATTGATTATTGAATAAAATCTTTTTGTTGTATTTTTTATGGCATGCGCTTGCAGTAAAAGATTACTTTTTTAAATACTAATACAATATTCATTTATGTCGACTGAATTAATCTAAATCAAAATAAAACTTTCAAATTTGTTATGTGTATACCGCAGAAGACTTCCTTTGGGACTCGGGGCTATGGCATCCACAATTTTATGAGGCTGAAGGGAGTGAAGATGGGAAGGAGATGTTGGAGAGTTTAAATGAACAATCTCGGGTAACGAATAACTTGACAATATTTGAAAATCTCCTGCTGAGTTCCATCACACTAAGCGGTAATATTGCTCTCATGATGGAGAACTTAACCAGTCGAGGAATTGAACTCACGACTCATGGCGTAAAGAACCACAAGCGATGCAAACTCAGCCACTGACCGGTCGAATCTTTAATATTCTCTACCAAACGTTTTATTACGCATTGTTTGTTTTATATAATGGTACTTATACATTTGCGAACCGAAACACGAGCCGATCCACGAATTACGGGTAAGGAACGAAGCAACTCCAAGCGGCGTTTCGCGCCATTTGCGGTTGGTTCGTTTCTTTCCCATAAGATGAGGTTGAGCTCGGCAGTTCGGCTCGCGTATCATTATAACCGCTGTCAAACACAAAACCATTTACCGAAGAAATATGCTTCATACATTGAAATTTCCACTGTATGAATGTTTGGGTCAAACGATCCACATCTCCAAACAGGACATAACAAGTACTTACCCTACCCATCTCAGTGTTATCTATCCGCATGTGAAAGGTCTAGGGTCCAAAGCACTCCCCATTCTCTCGCAAGGGGTGACCGTCAAATGCTAATTCATTAAATGACGCGTTAGAAAAATCAACCCTTTAAGGATACTCTGCAGTCGACTTCATATATCACGTAATAACATTTAATATAATAGATTGTATCGACCAGGGAACGGGCGCATGTTTGGTCGCGTGTTTGCACTCTTTGGAAAGGGTTTTACATAGCTATACCAACTACTTGTAGATAAAGTAAATGAATCATTTTAATGCTGTATTATGTGCATTGTCAACTATATAGTGGCAATCTTTTACGAAAAGATGATATTATTATTTTTTTTAAATACAACTATTTGTGTTTTCCTTTTTTTTTTGACAATGGATGTGTTGGAAAGTGAGTTGGCTAAGAGCTTCACAGATGCACTTATAGAGGGCAGTGCAAAGTGTAAGTCCGCAAGATGGCAGCTAGTAGTCAGTAGTCGCTAGGGACAGTTAGGCTGCTTCCAGACAAACAAGGTGTTGCAGATCTCATTTAGCCAGCTCCGAGTTAGGTCGACCATCGAAGTCACTCTTGTAATTCGTCGAAGTATTTAATAAATCCCTGATTTAATATAAAGAACGTATTCTCTAAAATCTGCATCCACGACGATTTGTAGAACTGTTTGTGGGAACCCAACAGAATGAATGCAAATCTTGGAAGCGGAAATTAACCCGATTTCCGACATCCGATCAAGCTGAAACCCGGCAAATAGACTCGTTGTCTATGAAAATGTATTCTGTCAGCTTTTGGTGGCAATCACGTACACACACGCGGATATTTACGGGTGTCTCTGAAATCATTTGACATTACAGCAGTTAATATACAAAATAAATGTTGGTCCTACCCGATTGGCATTTATTTGGTATGGTTGGTAGACTTGACGACTCCAGCTCCTGGGTAGGGAGGTTCATTCCTCAGTCAAACCATTTTATTTAAAGTTTTAATAGCTATTTAAATAGATTTTTTTGCTAGAAACCAGTGGAACTACGGTATCCCTAAATGGGGTATTAATGAGGTATTAATGGAGTTTCCCTGCTCATTCCTTTCTTCTGCAGGATTTAAAGTTACATCGTTTCGATAAGGCGAACACTATCAAATCTCACACCGTTATACCCATTAATAATAATAATAATCATATTTGGATGATTTATACAGCGCCGTTATAGTGAAAAATCACCTCAAGGGCGATGTACAAATATATAATACACTTCTACAATGATCTAATTACTATATATGGAGTTAATATACAGTACCATACTTACCTGGTAGGTCACTTATACTTAATTAGCATTAACCAATTGTTTATTAGCGAAATTTAGATACAGGATTTGGGACATAATTGGAAAATTGAATATAATTGGACTTTCTCTCAGGAATGGTACATGGTTTAACGTTTGGTACGTAGGTACTTTCAGCTTGAAATAAATACTATCGTTTAAATATTTCTAATTTTGAAATTGCTGCATCGTTGCAGAAACCTTTTTTAAGATGTTTTGTTAACTTTTTAAATATGTGTTGTTCACTTTCTTAATATGTGTTGTTAACTTTTTTAAATATGTGTTGTTAACTTTCTTAATATGTGTTGTTAACTTTTTTAATATATGTTGTTCACTTTTTTAATATTTGTTGTTAACTTTTTAAATATGTGTTGTTAACTTTTTTAATATGTGTTGTTAACTTTTTTAAATATGTGTTGTCAACTTTTTAATATGTGTTGTTAACTTCTAGGAAAATTTAGGAGTTTTGTTATGTATATTAGGTATATTGAGTATTAGGTTTCAATTGAAAGAATAATAACTAATACACACGACAGCATACCTACGATACTACCTACCTTACAAACTTTGCTGGCTTTGATATCGTGCCCCTGAAATAAATACGTAAATGAAGTGCATACACTCATCAATGTTAAAAGTGTCCATAAAATAATTATGCTGTAAAATAAACAGGTTATTTATATTAAAACTGGTGAACACCCCGCAATGCTTCGCCATTGCTAATGTATTACTCGGGCGCCTCCGACTTCTTCCACCATTGACTACTGTATACCACAATGTTACTAGTAAAAAACTACATTGCATCGACTTTAATTCGACTCCGTGTCTCATTCCAGCGCAGAGATATTGCGTTAAGTATTACCCGACTTATTCTACCATTTAAACATCTTTAAACACGCCTGACACTAATAACAACAAACTTCTTCAGCTATATCGGTCGTATAACAACAAACGTATGCTGGCTGAATTTTTATATATTAAGATTAAAAACCAATTCAAATTTAGTTTGTGAATAATGTTATTTTTTTTATTGAATATACAAACACATTACAATAATTTACAAATGTAGATATTTCGAGGCTGATTGCGAAAAAATTAGAAATTTTTAACGAAAACTGCCCAACTCAATTGAGAAATTATTTCTCGTGTTTGAGTTGGGGACTGTTGGGAGTCATTATGGTTTATAGGTTGTAAAAATTCACTATTTGATGTAGCTAAAAATTAACAAATAGTTATAAAACTAGATGATAAATTTGATAACACAATATAATTAAGAAAACAAGAAATTTAATTACAAACTAAAAAATATAACTTAAATAATATAATAGTTATTAAACTTAGAAAAATTAAGATTTAAAAATAAAAATATACTTATTAGGTTCGAAATAATAGAAGGTAGGTACAGTACTGGTTGTAAATTGTTCAAAGACCGAGCTGGCAATCTTGCATGAAATGGGTACTTAATAAAATGCAACAACAATAAACGCATATTAGGAAGCGCATAATATAACTTTAGAGGATATGTAACAAAAATATATGTAGCTTTTTTTTTTTTTAAATATTAAATCTTGTTTTTAAATTTTACTCATGTTGTAATGTAAGACGTTGTCCTACCTGAAAAAATAATTTTGGGACAAACAACTATCCTATATTTCAAGCTGGAACCAACCATACACAATCACAAAATGTCATTAAAATCGGTTGGATGGTTTCGGAAATTAGCGTTTACAAACACAGTGACATGTGATTATATATATTATGATTAACGTCTTTAAAATAAGTTTTAATATTAAATAAGCTGTAATATTATTTTAATTTTTTGAATAACTTAAGGCGATGCACTAAGTAGTAATGCAACATCTTGTGTTTTTGGTTTGAAAATTTGGTCGCCTAGAAATGTTTCAGATGCTTTAAATAAATACTGCGAGTAGAATACATCTTGGCCTTTGAAATAATAGAGTATTTTTTAGATAAATCTTTTTATAAGCCCAGAAAATAAAATGTATAAAACTGCTTTAAAGTTCAAAATCTCCTACTTACTAACCCATTTTCGGTTTTGATTTTATTGTTTAATGTGGAAAATTAAATTATTTATAAAATGATCGGAAAAAAATTAAATATTTATGCCTGAACATCTACAAAATAAAATAAAAGGCACAGTTTGGTCATGTTTTTTTCTTGCATAAATCAAAACAGGCGGATGGTATTAAGCGGGAATTTAAACCTTATCGCCATCTACGTAAGGGGTGTTATTGATAGCGGCCGGATTTAAAATATTACACGAAGTAGTGCATCGCCTTAATGAGTAAAACCAGAACTTCTCATATTTAATCGAAACAAAAAGATTCGGTCGAATCTAGAAATTTAACCGAGGATCTCGGTCTTGCCGGGGCTTTGATGTGGCACTGAACTAATTCGACCCTATCCCTCATCTCAGTCATATTTAACTGTATCTTCGACAAAGAGCTACCAAAATTATATTAATTTTTTTGATTGATTTCAAAATTCTACCCGAACTAAATGCAATCTAGATAGTGTCTTAAGTAAATATATCCATTTTTATTTTTATTAAAAAAGTCAATAGATGTCGCACATCGAAATAAAAATGGGTGTATTTATGAATTTTAAATGAAATACATTTTATACATGTATTTCACACAATATTACAATTGTTTAAAGGCATTCTTGGTAATGTATACCTTATCACTAAAGAGGAGCTCTAGTGTCTGATAAGGTAGCCATGATACTTACTTACTTTAAAAAAAAAAAGTTTTATATTTGATTTCGATTTCTCACAAGTTTATATAATTATTATTCCTGATTTTCTTAGAGATTTATTTAACACACTGATGGAAACTCACTTAAAGAAAAGGTTCAGTATTACATTTATAACAGTTCTTTGATTTATTACGCATATTCTTACATATTATCTCCTTTACTATGCTGATGCTATGCGTTTGTCCAATTTTCACTGATAACTATATCATTGGTACCTACATAAGTTTTCTGTCGCCAGAGCTCACAATTCGCTAGATCATGTTGCTTCAGAAAAAACACAGATTTTATTTTATTTTATACGATTGTTAATATCCTATAAATCAGACAATTCATTTGATGTTTTGATAGTACAGTCAATTCCGTTTACTTTGTACACCGGTTTAACGGGACAGTCGGTTATTTTTGCCAAATATCAAGGAACAGAAACCAAATAAAAAATTCATACTAATTTACTTCGGTTATTAGGTACACCGTTCCGTTTAATTGAGACAATTTCCGATCTGAAGTCGATGCAAAAGTGCCTCGGTAAACAAATTTTAGTTAGAAATGGCGTTCGTTCGGTAAGAGTCGCAAATTAGTGTTGCCGTATTACTGCCGAGTTCATTCGGCAGTAATACGACTTCGCCCATGCCGGCCTCGTCCGCTGACATTCGTCAACGTAAAGTTGTTCAGTTCGCAATACAGTACCAGGAGTGTAAGAAGTCATTTTTTAGGATACAGTTATTATTAACTGATTGTTTGTTCAAGATTTTTTAAGTACTTACCTACCGTTGATCATTTTATTTTACTTTATGTACATTCAGTAAGATTTATTTTTTCATCAAAAATTTTATAATGTTTAATAACACATTCGAGAAAACTCCACTTACTTTTTACTCACCTACTTTAAGCTTCGTTTATTTTGGACAGTCGCTCATTTGGGATAAAACTTTATGGGCCCGATGTGTCTTAATTGATAATTGACTGAATTAACATTCTATTAATGTTTTATTAATATTTCTACTTTAATTCTAATTACCTACAATTCAGATGTAATAATCAATACGCAACGTAGTGCATCGTGTACCTACCTACCTAAGATAAATAGTGCATATTGTTTACTTTGTAAATCAGGCCATTCAAGTATTGAATATTATTAAATTATTAATGTTATCTTGTGTGTTGTTAATTTTTACCAAACAATCAATGTTCCCCGATAGTTTCATCCACTCAGTGATTTTCCACTGACGTTATTTGACTGATAACGAATTCAATACCTGTCTGTATTTTCCAATTTTTGTTGCCAACTAATAGATTGAAGGCGAGACTCAGAATGTAATATTATTTTTCATATTATTATAATGTTGCATTCAATAAATGTACAGAATTTAATGATGACTAAACAGTATACATCGGTCGTTTGCTGTAATAGTGACACAATTCAAAATTAGCAATTTTTAAGGAGTTTGAAAATTGTTAATTATTCTAATATTGACACTTAACTAAAGTCAACCGACAATTTTTGTTAGTTCAAATACTCGTATGTTGTTCTATCAGTAAAAATTACAAGTGGAAATGGTTAGCTTTGACCAAATCAGTCAGATGTGGATTTTTGAAGTGAAACTTCTTTACGCGCGTCATGCAATTTCGAGGACCGGAGTAAAACCGACTCATGACCGAAACGAAAATGCGGGACCACCGATTAAAGTTCATTTGATCTAGTCAAAGTTTTGAAGTAACATATAAATGCTTCTTAGCTCATCCCGACAACTGGCGTTGGTGGTGTAATGGTCAGCATAGTTGCCTTCCAAGCAGTTGATCCGAGTTCGATTCTCGGCCATCGCACATTATTTTTTTGTTTTTAACGCCTTTTTCATTCAATATCTTATTTTTTAGTAGGTCAGAACATTTTTTAAAAGAAAATAATATTGCAAAATAATAAAAACACTTATCTCACTGTGATAAAACATTACTCCGCTAGAGCGCGCTTTGCGTTATTGTGTTGGATTAAAATTATTATCTAATCCGTATATTATGATAATTGTATTACATTTATTTAATTAATTTTTATTTTGATAATATGTAATAATTTACAGAAAAAAAAATTAAAACTATCTCCCTCTGATAAAATATCCGTTCGCTAGAGCGCACTACGCGATCTTGTGTGGGATTCTATTTCTGTACATTGTACATTATTTTTAAAAATATATTATATTTTGGGTGTGATGTAGGTAACATTATAAAACATAACAAGCTCTCATATTTTCAGAACCTACATAATATAATCAATTTATGCGGCTTTGCTTACAGTTGGTGCTCAGCGTGGTTGGCTTTCAATCAGTTAAGCGAGGTTCGATTCTCGGCTGTGGCATTTTTGAAGTGAAACCTTGTTGAGGTGGGGGAGCCGCTCACGAACGTTCTCTCTCTTCTCTTCTTTCCTCTCTCTCAGACACCAGCGAACTGCGCCACGCCAAGCATCAGCTGAAACTAGAAGTTTCACTTCTGTCTTGCGTAGGCTTGACACACCCACTTTTTTTTTTTTGATTTATGTCGTTATTGCAGCAAAGCGACATGATGGCAAACTATTTTTTAGTTTTTATAAAAAATATTTATTTATTAAAGCTCTTTTTCGGGCCTTTTACATGAGAATATTAAGAAATATACATTATTTATTGTACGTAACTGAATTGGTTCATTAACAACATTTTATATTTGTTTATACATAAATTGAAGATGTCCACTGACTTGGTATAATTTTTTTCCCTCCATTAGTATCCTGGGCAAAGAGGAATACATATGGTAGTTAGTCCCAGAATTTCTGCACTGAAATAAATCCTGACTTTTAGTATTACGTTGTGGAATCCAAAAGCTTATCAATTCTAGCAATACCGGACTATGAACTAAATCATTTTGAATTTTATATAGAAATACCAAGTCAGTGAAAATTCTTCTATCTGACAATTTGAGCATATTCATATAATTTAACAGAGAGTTCAACATAATTTCTGAAATATACATTTTAAAATTTATAAAACGTGAGAATTTGTTTTGTATTCTTTCAACAGCTTGTACATGTATATTATAATGTGGGTTCCAGACAGGAGAATTGTACTCAAGTTGACTTCTTACATAGGCAAAATATAACAATTTAATACACTTTATATTGTTAAAATTTCTGGTAAGCCTAGTTATAAATCCCAAAATTTGTATTATCAACAATGCTTCATTCAAACGTTTTAATATTTTAACATTTTTCTACTTAATGTCTTAATGTGTTTTTTGGATTTTAAATGTGCTGTTGAAAAATAACGGTTTGTGTTTAAAAGATTTAAAAGTTTTATTGTGAATTTTCGATAATATTGTAGTAGGTAAATAATAATTTATTTTCAGCTTTTTCAAATAGCCGGTTCACCGATGTGTGAAGACATTAAAAATTTAAAAAGTTTTAATAATGCATTGTTGACAATCATGTAAAAACTATTTGTATACAGTTGTTATACCCCAGAAATAAATAAACCAAATGCATTCACTGATCATTTTCAAATATCATCGAAAAGTTTACAAAGCAATAAACCAAATCCACCCTAATTTCAGCTCAACCGCTAACTGTTCCAAATTTAAATTTGATATAATTTTAAAACTGTCCTCCGCCGCGAAGGGGGAATATTACCATACTTTCTCTCATCCCCGAGACAGAGAGGAGCGCCCCCATTACACAATACGGAATGAATAAAGTTTATAAACCCTTGTCAACATATTGCCGGGGGTTGAGGGAATAAATCACGTGGAGTTTTGTTTTCCGAGAGATTGATTTTCATGGTTTGTTGTTTCTTCAGGCAATTTGTTTGGTTAAGTATTCCGTACCGATTTTTTATGTTTTTTCATTTCGCAAATGCGTTCGCAGCGGTGCAGGGGATGCAGCGCGCGGTCATTGTATTGATTATATCGTTTTATGCAGACTTATCTATAAAGTGGGCGTTTTTACGATCAGGTTTAAAAGCAGAAACATGTTCCTTGTGAAAAATTAAATATCTTAATTACATAGTAGATTTCTGTTTGCTGGTAGTTCCTTCGAACAAATCATCAATGAAATAAAAAGCTACCCGAGTCGATGAAATTTGCGTAGTGTTTGTAGTATTAAAAATAGTTGAAAATTAAGTATTCTAAATGTTAATAGCCAAACGGACAAAGCTTTGGGTATCCACCCAGGGCTCGCTGGATCAATCCCCTGCTAGTTTAGTCCTCCATACTTGCACAAGCACGTCTTGACACTTTTCGCAGGGCATGTGCTATATATGTAAGAAAAGGTTTATGATTATATACGAAGGTATTTATTTTAATTTTTAAACTTATTTTGTAAACTAATGCAAATGTAATTTGTAATTGTATTTTTTTAATATTTTTTACTTGCATTTTATATATTTTCCTACTAGATGTATGAAAAAAAATGCATACATCTAAATAAATATTTAAAAAAAACATTATAAAAATTTAGTTAATGTTAATTAAGTGTTCATTTGAAGTGACCTACCAGGTAAGTATTGTAATGTATATTATCTCCATATACAGTTAGTAATAACATAGATCATTGTAGGAATGTATTATATATTTGTACAGCGCCCTTGAGGTGATTTTGCACTATTTTTTGCACTTTTGGACTGCTATACAAATTATCCACATATTATTATTATTATTATTAACGTAACCTATAATAACCTAAATTTTTAAATATTTCTTTATTTTTAAAACATGCCTAAATACCTTTATTTTATTTTTCGTGTTTTTCCAAAATAGTACCTACCTAGTATTTGCATAGAGTAAATATTAAAAATTCTAACCACTCATATGGTATCAGGAATACCTTATAACAAATATTTCATATTAGCCGTGTCTAGCGATCCCGAATAATTCCTAAATATTGTTAATTTATTAAAAATCTTTTCAAATTATTTGTTTTCCTGTTAAAAACGGGAGTAGAGGTCCATAACCAATGATTTGCAAATTTTAAAACAAACTATCAGTAAAGCACGAATATGTTATGCGGAAGTCGAAACACGTGTTCTTAGAAATAATAAAATTTTCTTATTTCGTCCATTATATTTATTCGGACAAGGCCACCTGCGTGAACACGTGTTCAGATATATTCTGAATGACTATTTTTTTTAAATGGTCCTTGAGTCACATTGTTAACAGTATCTTGTTAAAAAAAAGCCGCACTTATTTTTCTCCGTGTACAGTCTTACTTTCTCCGAGCAGATGGGGATCTTGTATCTAGAATATAGAAATAAATAAATAAAATCTTTATCAATCTTCAATTTATATCTATCACCAAAAACGTGTAATAACCACTTGGGCTATCACCAAATGGTTTTTTTTTTTAGTTTAATAAAATATTCAAAACGCAATCGAGAAAATTCATACTAGTCTTTTTCTAATATGGTCACACATATTATTATAAACAGATTTAGAAATATAAAACACCAAGTTATCTCTTAGGATTTAAAAGTTTGCCCTAGACGCTCCCGTATCATTTTTAAAAAAATATACAAAACATTAAACCGCCAAACAGTTCATCCGGTGGCCAATGCAAAAAAAAATGAATTGACAGTAACCGTTTTCATAGATGAAATGTGTTTTTTTGTTTCTTATAAAGTGAATACAGTTTAAAATAAAATACATTTTTTTGTTTCTTATAAAGTGAATACAGTTTACAATAAAAAAACTTTTTGTTGTTTCTTATAAAGTGAATACAGTTTACAATAAAAAAAACATGTTTTGTTACATTAACTCCACACAGGAGGCCCAGAAAAAAATATTTTCGCTCAGGACCAATGTCATATTTGGGGATGCTGTGTGGAGGGTCTTTTCGAGAAGAGGAGGGAATGAACATGGGTCTTGATGAGATACATGTTGTAGGAGAGAGGAAACACAGAGTATAGCAAATTGTTATGCAGCCGAGGTGTTGAACTCGAAGTATTGGAAATGGCCCGCTTTAAAAAAAAAAAGGCCTCAGGGGTTAAACATGGCAGTGTCAAATCATTACGCAGGTAAAAACAATGCATTAAAGTCAAACTTCCCCTCCGCGTGATTCCCAGGGGTGCTGGCTGTTTAACTCCCTTGTGCCTATTTTACGCCCTATAAACTGCACCAGCGGGGGTCTTCATTGGGAACTGAATTCACCTTAGGAACATTTGATATTATGTCCTCTGTTCGTACGCTCAACAATTAGGGGACGATGTGTAATGTGTAATTATCAAATGTTCCACAAAACATACTTGTATTGACTTTAGGCGTGATGCGCAGAGTTAATATTATTATAAACATGGATTGTGAGAATTTACAGCTATTCAGTTTTTGTTTTATTAATAGTTACTACTAAAAAGGTATTTCCTGGTTTCAAAACTCTTATATACTATACTAGCGAAGACTTGTAAAAAATTACGGGATATCATAAATGTCGAATTTGTGACGCTAAAAGTATTTTCAAAAATTAAAAAAGAATCCTTTAAAAATAAAAAATGTAGTCAATTTTATCTTTCGAATTAACACCATTAGTTACTTGAAAATTATAACTTCTGCTTAATTTAAAAAAAAATACCTTCATATAATTATTAAAAATAGAATTACTTTAGTATCTACCTTATGGCTTGTTTGAATTATTCACACAATCACTTACAATTTTGAAACTGACAATTAAATTCAAAGCAAATATATTTTCCAGAGTTCATTGAACCAGAGTTATAGACAGAATTACACGTCACAATACGCAACTAGTATTTTTATTTATTTATTGACATTTTTTTGATACATACAGGTACATATATAATTATACAAAATATAAGGCAGTAACAAAAAAATCCCACAAAGGCGAAGCCTGTTCGTGGGCATTATAAGGTATGTATTCTAAACAGTGGTGGTTACATTATCTGTGGTTTAAATGAAAAAAGAGATATGAATAAAGAAAAAATATATATGGTACATATAGTTATTTTTGCGCATTTAATAAAAAAACAGTTTAAAAGAAGTTAAACTTTTTTTTAAAATTTAGATGGTAACATATAATATATAGATATCATATTTTTAGTATAATTTATAGAAAAAATTCTTTCACGTCCAGATACTTTTTTACCCAGCTATTGACATTTATTTTATACGAGTATAGGTTTTGGCACACTTTTGATGGAACTCGGTAAGGAATTAAACAATTTTGGGCCAATATAGTTAATGTGTCTTTGGGCTAGCCTAGTTTTGCAGTGAGGCACTGTGTACACGCATATGTTGGGTCTCTGGCTAGAACGATTTGGATTTTTACAGAAATTTTTATTATATTTATAACACAAATGAACCTGTGAATTGAGCACTATACTGCCTGATTTTGTGGAATATTTCAAAGAAAATAGAAGAAATAACATTTGAAGCTACAAATAATTTCATTCACCAAAAAATTGATCTTCAAAAACAATTTATTTATTGATTTAAATCCAAACGACACAACATGTACCATTAACATAATTCTATTTTTTTAAATATACAACAACTAAAAAGGTATAGTAAAAGCACAAAGTTGAGATAAAAAATATTAATAATATTATATTAATTACTAATAATAAAATAATATGACACCAAACTGCACAAACCCATAAATAACCTAACCATGATTATCAAATTACTGTCAGAATAACCAGTTATTTTTTAATGGGGCAAAGTGTCACCACGTCATTTTCTCAAGAAATAATTGTAAATAAATATCTATTAAAACAAAAGTGTAACCTGCTCCAATATGCGCAATCTTAGTGTGTTTCTTGATAGTAAGTTACTTTATAAAATAAATAAATAAATTATGTACGTGATGGTAATTATATCCATAAAAAATGCCTTTGGAAATTCGTTCAAAAAACCAACTTATACTTCGCTTTGCGTCTTTGGATAGTATGTTTATAAACAAATTTTATAAACGCGTTTGAATCAGAATTTATTCATCGAGATCATTAAAATTAGAAAGAAAAGGCAACATTTCAGCAAGTGATCAATTATATATTTTGACAGACAATGAATTATCTCCGTAATACGCCGGCGATCGCTAACACTATTTGAAATAGAACACGCTTTATACAAAATTTACCCACTCAAAATAAATCTGCAAAATAAACTACAGGACATACTCATGATTAAATACAAAAATGAAAGCAAACGATGCTTAACGAGACTAGCGTTAAAACAGATGAGTAATAAAACAGAATAGTGTTAAAACGGTTATAAAACAGAACAGCGTTAAAATAGATCAGTAAACAAACAGAACATCGTCAAAACAGAACAGCGTTAAAATAGGTCAGTAATTAAACAGAATAGCGTTAAAACACAGCCGTAACTAAATATAACAACACATTGGTAATAAAACAGAACAGTGTTAAAAACAAAACAATGTTAAAATTTAGGAGGAAATAAAGTACTTGAATAAACCAAGGAGGTTAAATATATTTCACATTTCCTATGTTGAGAAAACTTTTTTATCGTACGTGCTTAAATCAAATAATCTAACAATAATAAATAAATCAATTATTCTTACCTTCTATTACGTAAGCAGGAATATATTTTCCAAATATTTGTTTTTTTGCGTACGTGCCTTTTTTGTTATAAATATATTTTAGTAACTATGTATACATATAACAAATTAACTTTTGTGTACATTTTTATTCACAAAAAAATGTTTTGTTTTCCTTATGTATTTCACGAGCTCATAATGGAACTTTTAAAAATTAAAGATATTCTACCAGTGGCGGTCCGTGACTTTTAAATCTAACCACTCTAGCTCACTGTAAAATCAAGGACCGCCGAAAATAGGATTTACATTAGGTTTTCACATATTATGAGATTTGTATAGGGTCATAGACATATGAATATTAGTAGACCTGCCCTAAGTGATTAAAAGCGTATTATCCCCACTCCCCATACCGGTTCCATTGAGCCGGCTGGGCTCGCGTATGGCCTCAAATGAAATTTGAAAACGTGACGTCATCATTCTTGTGCGAACTATGGTCGAGGCATCATCGGTTCATTTTACTAAATAACACGGCAAAATTTTGACTTGTACTATGAAAACTGGTAAAAATAGATGTGAAAAAAGAGAATAAACCCAATTGTCGTATTACATTCCATATATAAGCATTATTTTACTTTATTTTAAGCATATTCACATCGTATAATATGAATCAGTTGTTACTATCACATCGAGAAACGTCTGGACGCGATACACAAAGCTGGTTGGTTGCTGGGAAGTAAATTATGAACATTTATAAAAGTTGCTAACTTATGGATAAACCGGAATCGAACCTGGTTATTAATTGGCTAAGCTCAGTAGAAAGGTAAAGCAGATGAGATTCGTGTACGATCAGGGGTGGGCAGCTCCTTTGATCATCAGCTCGTCCATGGGTCAGGAGGTTGGAAAGGCCATCACAATAATAACACATGAGTAAAAGGCACAAGGTATATTAATCATCTCTAAAGAAACACAGGTATAAATTGGATCTCTACTCTCTTCTCTCTCTGTGACGACCGGATGAAACGAGGATTTCACCAGTATTAATGATTTGAACACAAGAAAGAGGTGTACTGGAAGCTTACGGGTTTCCAGGTTCTGATGATGGGTAGCGGCATGACGTGTCGAGCTGTAGATGTTCTGCGTCTCCGGGGCACGCAACGGTCAATCGTTATTGCGTCACACTTGGAATTTACCGGAAGCAAGGCTCCGACGGTGAAGCTGGAGTGGTGATGTCGGCACATGTTTGTGACTTGGCTGCGCGTGATATTAATTATTAACTGGAACAAGATCACGTCTGTTCCTATTATTACGTAATCTGCGCGTGATATTAATTATTAACTGGAACAAGGTCACGTCTGTTCCTATTATTACGTAATCTGATTGCACAACGGCAAGTGGTTGATTTGCACAAACGGCAAGTGGTTGATTTGCACAACGGAAAGTGGTTGATTTGCACAACCGGCAAGTGGTTGATTGCAGGAACATAATTAACCTTGAACTGGCATGTTCTGAGGTTGGTTCTTTGAATGGTTTGAATGATGAGACAACTTGATTTGCAACTGCACGCACGACTCACACCTAATTTGGGTGCGGTCGGGTGTTTTTGGTACGCAGAAATTGGAGAGATGTGAGTGATGGAAGTGAAGGTGGCGAAGAAGAGAAGCTCAGCTTGCAGGTGATGAGGAGGGCTGCTGGTCTTCTTTTTAATCCAGGGACAGGTTATTATTAGAGCCAAAATTCTTGAAGTTTACCTGCCTAGTAGACCAATGATGCAAAACGTTTGGAGAGAAACAAATTGTGTTCAAGAGAAAAGACAAAAAGACAAAAAAAAACGTCGTTGGTTAGAGAGGAGTGAGAGAGAGTAGAGAGAGATCCAATATGCTGACTATACCATGAGTATCCCGAGATTGGGGAGACAAAAAAACTATCACGACTGGCGTGAGGTTACCTATTTGATATACAAGGTATAGGTAGGTGGTTGTACAGTAGTAACACCAAGTTTCTGAAAGAAGTTGGCCTTCCATGGCCGGTGTTAGCGCTTGAGCGATAACAACTTACGACTTTCAAAATTACAAGAAATGTGTTGATTACCTAGGAATGGGGTGAAAAGGAGAGATTTGAAGCAAATTTCATGGATAAAGATTGTCTTATAGACAGACGATACGCTATGTGCGTAGGGTACACCTTCCAGATTCATGAAATTAACCTCAAGGATGATGAGGGAAAAAAAAATAAATAAATGGCGTTGAGCGAGAAGGTCTGCTGGTGATGGAGCTGATTCTCCGTTCGATCTCTTTCAGAGAACGAAATGTGGTCAACCAGCAGATTTCCTAACTTTTACAAATGTACAAGAGTTTGATGGAGGGGTGAAGGATGGAGGATTGAGTAGCGAAAATTGATAGTGACTGAGCTAATTCTCAATTCGATCTCTATGTGAGGACGAAATATATCAACCAGCAAATTTCCTAACTCTTTACAAATATACATGAATTTGATGAAAAGGTGAAGGAGAATACACAGTAATAACAATCTAATCTTTCACGTGTATTTGGTGAAAGATTAAGGGTCGTATTTAATCTTCTACAGTTTGTGAGAACAAGACAGACCCTTGCTCAAGTTTCACAAACCTGGGAGTTTTTCTTATTCGTCTCCCAGACAACGAGTTAGGTGGTTTTGTGTCACTGTCTCAATTGACTCCCACGACACGATACCTCATAACCAACAGTGAAGCTGATGGCTAGTCCATGGTCAATGGATAGTGGATGGTTCTTGGGTCCGCTGACAAGAAGTCCACAGGTATCAGTTAGCGTAAAAAATTGCTGAATGCACAGCTTCATGTTTGTTTGAAGAGAACAAAAAAATTCTCACTACAGTGAAGGACATTTCCCTCAGTGTCATGAGTTATACAAAAAAGGGTCCCAATTAAGGGTGACAAGTCAGGGTAAAATGATCTACGTCCGGTAGAACAAGTACATAGTGTCAACTTATTTAAAGAAAACAACAACAAGATATTGTATCGTTCGCACGAATCATGGTAAGTATTATAACGTCTTCACGTCTCATGTAGAAATTGAACGAATTACGAAAGAACCCTAGTATTGAAAGGAAAGGTACAACATAGATATTTATAACCATTTAATGGGACAAATTATCTCTTTGGCCACAGTGTATGTAAGCCAGTAAAAAAAGTAATTATAACGAACTTCTCGTATCATGGTAGATATTATAACATTCTCATGTATAGTGTTAGATTTTATAACGATCCCTCGTCTCATGGTGGATATTGTAACATTTTCATGTATCATGAAAATAACATATCAACGTTCAATAATAAAAAAGTACCATTTCAATACCGGAAAAAAGATACATACACAATGTCAAAAACAATCAAGTAGTGGCTATTGGTATTATCAAAAAGACGATGGCATAACCTTTGGTTGGGTTTATGCGTTAAGTTGGCAATAATACAAGACATATGCCAACAAGGATGTCTTAAACAAGACACCAATATATAGCAAAAGAGACCTATTTGGTTTTACTAACTCTTTGCTTACAAAATGTTGTGATGGCATAACCTTTGGTTGGGTTTATGCTTTAAGTTGGCAATAATACAAAACATATGCCTACAAGGATGTCTTAAACAAGACACACATATAGCAAAAGAGACCTAATTGGTTTTACTTACTTTTTGCTTACAAAATGTAGTGATGGCATAACCTTTGGTTGGGTTTATGCTTTAAGTTGGCAATAATACAAAACATATGCTTACAAGGATGTCTTAAACAAGACACACATATAGCAAAAGAGACCTAATCGGTTTTACTTACTCTTTGCTTACAAAAAAGGTTTGTAGTGGTTTATTTAAGACCTGATAGGGTTTTACTTACTTAAAATGACCAAACAAAAACAAGGAAACACACTTGGTGTTGCCAAAATTGCCACAAACACGAATGTTGTGAACTTTATGTTACAATTTTGATACAGAAGGCACCTAGAGACACAGGATCACTTAATATGAGTGACCTGGCTCGGTGTATTTGGCAAGGCAAATTAATGCTTATTTAAGTCAAAATATAGTACACAATATAACAAATTGGGGTCAGGAAGTTGAGATCTTAAGATTTTACAAACTCAATGTGACCGAAAGGTGTTATGTATGATACAATGTTATTGATGAGGAGGACAATTCGGCGTTTGTTCTCCTTTACAACAACCTTTTTCAGAATTGACGTGTCAATATCAAATTCTGAAAAAACAACAAATTAGAGCAAATGGGAATGTTGAGCGCCATTCAATTTTTTTAGAAAAAACTGAAAAAACTTTAAAACAAAGTAATTGTAACTTTTTATTTGTTACACCTATGTAAACTTGAATCAAATGACGATACCAAACTGGAATTTACACACGCATTATGATAACAAGTTACAGGGGTAGAATATTCACCTCAATTGGGTGTATGTTGCAAAAGGGTCATTGTTTTATGTACGATGGAACCCATTGGAACAAATGTGAAGAACAAATGTGAAAGAACAATGTAAAGAACAATGTGAAAGAACAATGTGAAAGAACAAATGTGAAGAACAAGTGTGAAAGAACAATGTAAAGAACAATGTGAAAGAACAATGTGAAAGAACAAATGTGAAGAACAAGAGAGAAAAAAAAAATATTTACAAAACAATGTTGTACGTGACTTTTGTGGTATTTACGACAAAAAATAGTTATGTATTTAGTGTCGTAAGTGTCAGAATGGTAATGACTAACAAATGATGTCCAGGGTCATGACTCCGGGAGCATAAATTGTTTTGGGAGGCGGAAAAAGTCTCTTGACTAGAATGATCAGTTCCAGAGAAGGTACGTACAAAATATGAGTACAAATTAAATACATTACACGGTGAGGTGTGACAAGGAAACAAAATAACAAAGGGTTTATACAAAAGAGCATAGTTGTACAAGTATGGGTGAGAAATGATTTAAAACCACAGTTGACACTTCTGTGTTTTAGAAAAAAAAAGGTTACCTTGCAGAGGTCGAAAAAAGCGAGTTTTTATATGAAACTAACGCGTTAAGACATGCTGTTTGTCTGCACGAGGGCCAAATCTCGTGGGACAAAGGTAGAGCCAAAAGTTTGTTAGCTATGTGAGTGTGACCTAGTGAAGGTGGTGTCTGTTGTGTCCACACTTCCTAGTTCGACAATATCTTTTACGTGATAGTTGCCGATGTGTTTACCAGAGGCATCCGATAGGGTATATACTACATCGGAGATTTTTCTCAGGACTTTTGCTTTAATAAAGCGAGGAGCTAGTTTTGCAGAGAAATACAGAGCACCTTGTGAGAGTGTGTTGTTGCGTCTCCAAACTATGTCGTTTTCCTTAAAGGTAACATGTTTCCTGCGTAAATTGTATCTGTTTGCACTCTTTTTGTGAGCAAGTATCAACGCATCTGTGACTTCGCTGTAGATAGCAGAAAGTTCTTCAAGACGGTGAGCATAGTTCTCTGATGGGTTATCAGTAGAAGGAGGAAAAGATGATGGGAGGCTAGCTTCCCAATGCAAGGAGCCATGGACAATTTGTTCCATACCATGTTTGAGGAAGAAAGGGGTGTACCCAGTAGTGAGGTTCACTGTATTGTTTAGTGCAGCTTGAATTTTTTCTAGATTTTTGCACCATGTTCGTTGATCTTTGTCAACCAGGATTGCCAGAGCTGTGTTGATGGTCTGGTTGTAACGCTCTACCGTATTATTTTGAGGCGTGTAAAGGGTATTATAGAAAATATCTTTTATGCCATATTTGGCCAGAAATTCCTTGAATTCCAGGGCTATGAATTGTTTTCCATTGTCGCAAATGATGGTGCGAGGAGTGCCGTAGGGGATAAAAATGTTTTTTTCTAACAAGTAAAAAATATTAAAAATATAAGATTGCAGAGGCTGTGGCTCTTTTTAATGGGAAGATCCAACAGAACTTTGTGAATACATCCACTATGCTAAGTATATGCATGTTTCCGGCGTAGCTTCTGGGAAAAGGGCCGATGAGATCCATAGAGAATGATTGTAATGGCCTGTCTGCTCGTTTGGGGTTATTCATGAGACCAGATGGGGGTGCAGTACTATGTTTGTATGCTTTGCAAATGTCGCACTTAGAGATGTAGTTGCGAACTTGTTTAAACAGGCCTGGCCAGTAATACCTTAAGGCTATCTTCTTATAGGTTTTGAAAGTTCCTGGGTGTATGGATCCGGGGCCGCTGTGATTGTCGATGATTATTTTTTGTGTGTCCTCTGAGGGAATGACTAACTTCCAAGCATAGTCCTCGAGTATAGACAGTGGTGGTTTGCAGTTACGATATAACCGACCTTCTTTTATAATAAAGTTGGGAAATTTTTGCGGGTTGTTCCTGCATTCCTCGTAGGTTTTTAAATACCAAGTGTCTTTGGTGGTAGGAGTTGGTGTTGCTTCTTCGGAGGTCAGAGTGGCGAGTTCTATTCTTGAGAGGGCGTCTGGGACAATATTGTCTGCGCCTTTACGATGGATGACATCAAAGGTGTATTGTGATAGGCGAGACGACCAGCGGGCCAATCTACCAGATGGGTTGCTTAATGATACCAACCATTTTAGGCTACTGTGATCGGTGATGACTGAGAACTTACTGCCTTCGATATAGCCGCGGAAATGGTGGATAGAATCCATGACTGCGAGTAGTTCCTTTTCAGTTATCCCATAGTTTTTTTCGTGTTTGTTTAGACTACGAGAGAAGTATGCCACTGGGTGTTCGCCGTCGGGGAATTCTTGTGTTAGGACTCCGCCGATTCCAACATTGGAGGCGTCTGTATGCAGGGTGAAAGGCAGATTGAAATCTGGACAGTTTAGTACCGGTGCAGATTGCAGTGCCGTTTTTAGAGAGGTGAAAGCCTTTTCAGTTTCGGTAGACCAAGCGAAGTTACTAACACCTTTACGGGTACCGGTAATTTTATTAAGGGGGGCCGCTATTGTGGAGAAATCCCTTATGAATCTTCTGTAGTATCCGGCGAGACCAAGGAAACCTTTAACTTCTTTAGCATTCTTTGGCCTGGGAAAGTTTGTCATAGCTTCGACTTTGGCAGGGTCGGTCCTTAGACCTTTTTCGTCTATTACAAAGCCGAGGTAGCGTAGGCGTGATTTGCAAAATTCGGATTTCTTTAGGTTGATTGTTAATCCGGCAAACTTGAGTTGTTGGAATACTCTTTCTAGGGTGGCGATGTGTTTTTCAAACGTGTCGCTGATGATTATTAGGTCGTCCAGGTAGCAGAACAAATTATTGTCGGATTCGGGGCCGAACAGTCTGTCCATCAGTCTTTGTAGCTCAGCAGGGCTGTTTTTTAAACCGAAAGGGAGTCTCTTAAAGTGGAACATTCCTCTGCCGGGCACTACAAATGCTGTTTTTTCACATGAAACTTCATCCAAAGGTATCTGCCAGAATGCTTTGGACAGATCTATTGAAGAGATGAATTTTGCGTTGCGTAGTTTATCCAGGATTGCGTGTACAAGCGGAAGTGGGTACGCGTCAGCCTCAGTGCAGGCATTAAGTCTTCTACTGTCGAGGCAGAATCGGGCGGAACCGTCTTTTTTGGATACCAAGAGTGTGGGGTTGGTCCAGGGGCTTCTGCTGGGAACCACGATGCCCATATTTAACATATCATCGAGTTCCTTCTCCAACAGTTTTAGTTTCTGGGGAGCCAAATTGTAGTATCTTTGTTTGATAGGTGGTCCATTTGTCTTGATGTGGTATTTGACTAAATTTGTCAGACCAAGTCCACACTTTTCGAACGAGATTGATTCAAATTTCTTGATCATGCCTTCCAGTTGTTCGGCCTGTGGTGGGTGAAGGTTCTCGTACGGAATTATTGTACGGATTTCGTTGATTGAGGTGGTGGGTGTGGTGTTGTTGCATGGGTTGAAAACCTGGGGTGCAATGTTGAATGCTTTCCAAAAATCAACTCCAAGAATAAATTTCTGGGTGATGGTTGGTACAATTAGAAAATTTATTGGAATTGATTTACTTCCACACTTGACAGGTAGGACAATTGCTCCTGTGACTTTTTGAGTGTTGTTGTCTGCAGTGGTGACGAAAGCGGGGTGTTTGTTGATTGTGAATCCATTGTTGACACAGGGGATGTGGGCGTTACCGCCGAGGCAGCTAACTGAAGCTCCACTATCCAGTAGTCCAGAGAAGACGACGTCATTAACAGAAAATTGCGCGTATGGGCGACCATCTTTAGCTTGAGTGCAGCTCACTGTAGAAAGTTGTAAGGCCTCTTTGAAATATGCAATGTGTTTCAACCACTCGGTCCATTCAGTAGGCCTAGATATTGAATGAACTTCCGAGGGGTTGAATCTTAGTTTTTTGGAGTTCTCTTGGACCAATTTGGCGGAGGTTTAGAGAAATCTGTAGGTGGTCTTGCAATTAAGTTATTAGAAGGGTGTATTCATTCAAGATTATTTCTTGATCTCTTGAAGATTTCTCTCAAGTTGTCATGTTGAGGAGAATGGTCACGGGGGCGCTTTTGGTGACCTCTGTTATCTTGAGTATACGAAAGTTTTGCTTTTTTGTAGCAAGATGATTGTGAGTGTCCGGTTCTTTTGCAAAAGGTGCAAAACTTCTTCTCGTTAAACTCTGGTTTAATTTGATTGGATGACCGAGAGGCGAGGCTTGGTAGAAGGGGCTCGTTAGAAGTCTTGGTGTTTCTTCTTTTATCTTGATAGTTTTCCAATAGAAGACAGACATCTTTGAGTTGTTCTACTGAGGATATTTTTTGAGAGGTTATTATGTTCTCATATCTTGCTAGGAGGCCATCAGTCAAGATAGGGACTAGCTCTGTTTCAGGGACTGGAGTTGTCAGTTTGATGTTTAGAAGATCTGCTCTCTGGGCGTATTGTGCTACTGTTTCGTTGGAGAATTGTTTGATGGAAAACAGAGTAGACTTAATCCTATGCTGTGTTTCTTTTGGTGCGAAACTTTTCAGGAGTGCAGCTTTGAGTTCGGGCCAGGAGTTTACTTTTTTCTTGTGGATTCTATGCCAGGAGAGTAGCTCGTGCGAGATGAGATCTATGAAGTTACGGTGTAGTATCTCAGTAGGAATGTTGCGTATCGCGGCTGTTTCTTCAATTCGGTCGATGAAATCTTCTACGTTAGTATTGCCGTTGTACTTAATTTTCCATCCAGTTAGGTCGAAGGGTTTTGTGGTTTCCTTGACGGGTGTAATTGGTGGTTTAATTTCTGAGCAAGTAGGTATGCTTGTGTCAGAGATTGTTATACTGCCGGGTTGAAATTGCAGTCTCCTAATATATTTCCTGTTGTAATATGTTGCGTACTTGATCAGGACATTTTTGGTTTTGTTGAAAGGAGAAATATTCCTGTCTTTTAATTCCTTTTCTAAGCTTTGAGTACTTCGAGAGCAGATGTTGGCTATTATGCCTAAGGTGTTGTTTTGAGGATTCATTTTGTGGCTAGTTGAGTTAGACATTGTGAGAAGAAAAAAGAATTGTCAGAGTGTTGTGGCTGAGTTTTTTCAAAAAAAGATGAGCTTGTGATGATGGGTGAAGAATTTTGTGAAATTTTTTTATGAAGTCCCAATATGGAAAAAAAAATGGCCAGCGGTTTCCTTGTGTTTTTGATGGAAAAGTTTCTGAGATGTGCGTTTTTGAAAAAATTTTGAAAAACTCAAACTTCCGAAAAATTAAATTTCTCGAAAAAATTTAAAAGTCCTTGATTTGTGAAAAAAACGGCCAGGGGTTGTCCTGGGATTTTGATGGAAAAGTCCCTGAGATGTGCGTTTTGAAAAAAATTTTCCGAAAAAACTTCAAATTTCCGAAAAATTAAATTTCTCGAAAAAATTTCAAAGTCCTTGATTTGTGAAAAAAAACGGCCAGGGGTTGTCCTGGGATTTTGATGGAAAAGTCCCTGAGATGTGCGTTTTGAAAAAATTTTTCCGAAAAAACTTCAAATTTCCGAAAAATTAAATTTCTCGAAAAAATTTCAAAGTCCTTGATTTGTGAAAAAAACGGCAAGGGGTTGTCCTGGGATTTTGATGGAAAAGTCCCTGAGATGTGCGTTTTGAAAAAATTTTCCGAAAAAACTTCAAATTTCCGAAAAATTACATTTCTCGAAAAATCAAAATTCCGAAAAAATTCCGAATACAGATTTCGAGGAAGTGTTGTTTGTTCTTTCAACAATTAATGGAGGGTTGTTTGTGATTCGTGACCAATTGTCTGAATAGGCAGAACCAGCTTTTGGTTATTTACACGCAAGCTTCCTTACATCCCGTCAAAGTTGCGCCAATTAGCAATATGTGACAGATGGGGAATTTCACGTCAACGCGAATCTCAATTATATGTAAAGAGTATTTTTTTTTTACAAAAAGGATACACTACCCACTTTTATTACATATAAAGCGAAATTGTCAAATGGCTGAGAGGCTTTAATTTTCCTTGGTTGTGTTCATGATTAGGCAAGGTATGCTTAAGCAAGGTATGTCTTATATCACATCCACAAACAAGAAATTTATTTTGTATCATGTACAAGATTTGAAATTGTTGAATTGTAGTTTAATGTAGCTGGTTTCCTCTAATAGTTGTACTCGGAAAGTAAACCTTTATGGTTAAGGATCACTATGTGATGTTTGAGGTGTCCGAAAAGAAGTGAATGTTGGTTGCGCACCTTGTGATAGAATACCGGTAATTAAATTTTGTCGAGTGACGATTCGTAAAACTTGTAATTTAACACAGAATAGTTTTAATGTGACACGGTTGTTTTAGATTTGACGCGATGGTTTGTAGAACAGCTTTGATTTATTGGAAGAAAAACATAATTATTCAATTGTTAATACAAAACAAGACATAAAACACAGTGAAAGAGTACAAGATTATTTCCAATTTGACCTCCCGATGGACTACTAATAACCAAAGAAAACCCACGTTGAAGGGGCCAGTGCTAACATATGGATACCTGGACTCGAACCTGGTTATTAATTGGCTAAGCTCAGTAGAAAGGTAAAGCAGATGAGATTCGTGTACGATCAGGGGTGGGCAGCTCCTTTGATCATCAGCTCGTCCATCGGTCAGGAGGTTGGAAAGGCCATCACAATAATAACACATGAGTAAAAGGCACAAGGTATATTAATCATCTTCTAAAGAAACACAGGTATAAATTGGATCTCTACTCTCTTCTCTCTCTGTGACGACCGGATGAAACGAGAATTTCACCAGTATTAATGATTTGAACACAAGAAAGAGGTGTACTGGATACAATCATTATTGCGTCACACTTGGAATTTACCGGAAGCAAGGCTCCGACGGTGAAGCTGGAGTGGTGATGTCGGCACATGTTTGTGACTTGGCTGCGCGTGATATTAATTATTAACTGGAACAAGATCACGTCTGTTCCTATTATTACGTAATCTGCGCGTGATATTAATTATTAACTGGAACAAGGTCACGTCTGTTCCTATTATTACGTAATCTGCGCGTGATATTAATTATTAACTGGAACAAGGTCACGTCTGTTCCTATTATTACGTAATCTGCGCGTGATATTAATTATTAACTGGAACAAGGTCACGTCTGTTCCTATTATTACGTAATCTGCGCGCTCGAACATTGCGAGCGTTTGCGGTTCGCTCTGCAAGGGACGCTGTCGATGTCGCGGAGGTCGGTTCTAGACTGCCGGAGCGCGGCGAGTCGACCCGTGTTGAGCCGTGAACGCTCTGGGTGGTCCGTGCCGATCACGCGGCGCTGTGTGTCGTTTGTCACGTACACCGCGACTTTTTGCATGGGGAAAGTGGGGTTGGTGTGCATCCTTTTTATAGGGTGACTTGTATTACGTAACAAAGTGTCTTAACTAAATACTCTGAAACTAACTACGACTCTGAAAATAGAAGCTGCCTTACTTTGCCGAATTTGGACTTCGCAAATTTGTTCATAACGTGGCGAGTAATTTGCGCTCCCATGTAAAAATGTCCATTCATTCAAAGCAGATTTTACTTTTAAGAAGTAAATGGTGATATTATAATGCGAGATGCCTATTTACTGTCAGATTGATTTATTGACGAATAACAGAACGAAAAACATAGCTCTAGCGCCACCAAACCTCTTAAAAAAATGTATATATATACAATACATATACAAAAAATGCTTTTCATAAGATTTTTTGTACATATTCCTTTCACTATTTTCCCAAATATTTGATCGAAAATAAACGAAGATTATTTTGTACAGTTAAAAACATGTCCAAATTAAATTAGTATTTTTCATCTAATTTACAACAAGTTAACATCGCCACTCGCCAAATTGATTCAATTTCCCCGGTCGGGAATGGTTGGTTCGGCCGAGGCCAGAGTATCAAAGTATTAGAGCGGAATGATCAATCCGCGGAATGTCCACATTTAGAATCGAGTATTATAACATCGGCATCGTGCTTTATGAACCGCTTTCGAAAACATCCGTTCCTAAAAGTTACCTCCGAGGCGCCTCTACAAAATGCCGGCCAAATAATATATCGGAGTGCTTTTTAAAATGGAATTTATGCTTCCAACTTTAGCCATTAGTGGATATAAAGGGCAGTTCACAAAATTGTGGTATTTCAAATTTCCAGAAAAACATTATTTTTAACAAAGTAAATTATCTTTTTACAAAAAAAACATCCATTATGATTTTTATTGATTACCAGCTGAATTTCCCGGCGTTGCCCGGACTTAAGCAAAGTTTTTTCGAAATCAGATGTAGAAAGTAATTTACCGCCATAGACGTCCAAATTAATAGGCTTGCCTTATCTTGAAATCTCGATGTCATTTCGAAGAGCTGGGTGCAAATCACGTGACCATATTTTTATCACCAGGAAGGTTCGAGAACGCTTAGAATAGACTACGACATCATTTGTTCACTGACCACCGAAGAGCCCACATCGAAATAACCAGATCCAGCGTAGAAAAGTAAAGTTCGCTAAGTAAGGCAAAGGTTAGCAGCGCAGTTCATTGAGGGGCATTTAAGCGTAGGATCAGGGAACCGATTCTCCAATCCAGACCGTTCGCAATCACCGTCGAAAGTACATACATTGGTCGACATACTTAATCTTGAGTCTCGTCGAAGGTACATACTTACATACGCCAAACGTCAAAAGTTGTTCGAGTGGAATGACTCCGTCATGAATCGGTACCCTGGATGTTCATTTTTAATCGAACCGCTTGTGCGTAGCGACGCTAAAATTGGGAGAGGTTGTTAAATTATAACACATTTGTAAAACTGTCCAACCAAAAATTGTAACAAAATATTGAATGTTAGAAATAAGCCCGAACTTTTTTTTACCCGATTTGGGATTTGCAGTTAAATTTTTTACGCAGCCGGCAATTTGCAAGGACTAGTAATTCGTAAGAAGGTTTTATTTTCTAAGACCGAATGGTGATATTATAAAGTGAATTGCCTGTATATTGTTAGATTAATTTATTGAAAAATCACGGAAAGGGGGACAGTCACGCCACCTCCTGCGCTCCTCGCATCTTGGTATGTTCCCCTATCGGTTTATTAATTTGAATGTCTAGGCTTACAACTTATTTTGAACGTGAAGTATGCAAAATTACACCAAGAAGTATCAAAATTCTGTATTAAGGGATGGGAAAAGGTGATGAGGTGATTTGTTTTGAAAATTCATGTAGTGACCTTACTCCTGTTTGAAAGGTCAAGTGTTTTGAAGGGTCGAAATTTCATCGATCTCGAAAAAAAAACTATAGATTTATTTAAAAACAAACCCACAATGGGAAACTCTTCATTACATACAGAGAAGAACTAGAAGAAAATAAAAATGGCTTTTTTGTACACTGCACTTCCCAAGTTTTCAATAGTATAAGGATTAGATGCATCGAAAAATTTTTTAAACTGAATCTAGTGCTTTGATAAAAATAAAAATAGTTTTCAAGATCTCTGATAAACTAACAACGAAGTTTTAATTAAAATTAAATGCTTCTTACTAACTAAGCCGAAGGCTTGAACGCTTGAAAAACGCTTTCAATTATTAGTTACTTTTACTCCACTCTTTAATAATGTCTTACAATACTTCGCGCTCCCGCTTCTAAACACTGGGATAATATTACATTTCACTTGATGTACACATTCAAAACCTTGATTAATGTTAACAGATTAAGGATAGAGTAGAATTAGAGGTAGGAATATCATGTAACATCAAATGCTTGAGTCGGGTCATGTAAATAGTCAGAATAACAGAAGATTATGTGAGACGATACATGAATTCGAATGAGACGATACGTGAATGTGAATGAGACGATACATGAATATGAATGAAACAAAGATAGAGTCATGTGGCGAATATTCTATCTGCCCACCCCTCTTCTTGGAAACGGCATAAAGGTTATTTAGTCAAAATTCAATTAGAACATAAGTATTATTTTTAATGCATTTTCTTTTTTCTTTTTATATTTTCAATGAGAGTGAGAACTCACCTTTACCTCCAACTTTAGCCATTAGTGTTCCCAACAGCGATCGGAAAAGCTCGCGACGGATATATATCCGCTGAATATCAGCCTTCAGCGAGAGCGACAGAGACAGCCTGACCATAGATCAATATACTACCATACTCCCAGAGAGACACTCAGGGGGGCGTGTCCGCCACAGTTATTACCGGTAAGTACCTACTAGATGGGGCAGTACCTACCTATCAGCAATATTATTACAGATTGACAATAAAATATAGAAAATTAATAATGTGGAACTACATTACTTTTTTTATTATCAGGGCAACACCGAGAAACGCCGACTTTGTAACAATTATAGTACATGCACTCAGGTGTGAGATTTTGGTTGACTTCCAGATTCGAAGGTTTGGTCTTTTATAGAAAATTATATTATTATTATTATCTTTAGCATAGTAAAAGTATAATCAATTTAAAAAACAAAATTTTATTAATCCGAAAAACTTACAAAAGGGTTAAAGATTAAGGCATGATCCAGAATGGAAAATGTTGAAAATCAAGATGCGAAAGGAGACAAGTTTCGAAACTTCGAGACACCAGTATTCCAGTATACAGGGTGTTAAGGGACGTACTTGACATACAGTGATTCCTGACATTATTCTAAGTAAGAAAATTGAATTAATTTTGGAATCCGATGACTGTTTTTTAAGGTTTTTTTTAAAATCAAGCAAATAAAAATTCCTCCACATGTTGTCACTGATCAGCCTAGTAACCGACCAACCCGTTATCCTAAACTGTCCAATATCTACTGATTTTTCATGTTTAAGTTGAAAAAAAAAACATCAAAAATGTCACCGGATTCCGAAATTTCATTTACATTTTTGACTCCAAATGATATCAGGAATCAGTGATTAAAATAAGTCAAGTACGCCCCTTAACACCGTGTTTATTAAATGCATAGTGTAACGAATTAATTTTTTAATAAAAAAAAATTATTTGTAATCGGGTGACAAATAATCTGACAATTGTAAATTGCGTTTATGTTGGAAATAATTTTTTTACATAGTTATTTTAAAGTCTCCAATCAAATGCGAAATTACTACCTGTGATTTGATACTATTGATAAATATACTAATTTCGGTTCTTCTTCGACTCCTTCTGTCTGTAACTCCAGTTCAATGAATTCTAGAACTTTTGGATGAATTTAAGTGTCATCATTTTCGAAATTGAAAGTGTTTGTTTGGAGAATTCAGACAAGCCATTAAGTACCTACATATAATGTAATGTTTTTAACGGAAAATTATTTTTAATTCCATTTTCAAAACAAGAACTGATTTGTCGAGAAATCAAACCATCCGTGATTTTTCACGGCTAGTAATAATCAAAGCTATTAAAGGAACTAATATCTCTCCACTATAAATTATCGACATGTTGCTCTGCCTATCATTATGAGTTCGGATTCTGAATCAGTAAGATAAAATATGTTTTTATAATAATACCGTTACTTTGAAATTGATTTTCGTTGTTTTCGAGAGATAACGATTCATTATCTGTGATTTTGGAGATGGATAAGTAAAATATATCAATAAAGAATCGTGTTAAGTAAATTGAAGAAAATAGGCACTAATTTTGCAGATGTTTCCAACTCAAACACATTTATTAAAATCGAACATAATAAACCATTGAGTAGCCAGACAAAATAGTCTCCATTTTTTCTCCGTTTGTGTGGTGAAGAAAAACTTAAATTATTCGTGATTCGGCTCGAACTTCGGTTCACAAATATGTATTAGATATAAACAATCAAACATTGCTCGTTTGGATAACGCGTCTGGTATTTATCGATATGTGTGCCGGCCCTCTCAGTCAATGATCGGCCCGGCTCATCGGGCATTTTCCCGACTTGCGATTTAGCCAATCCGGGCCTGGTCGTGCCTCAAAATACCCTCAACAGGTACGGAAACCAAATTAGAAATTCTCTGTCGAATGACTAAGAAATAGTATTTCTACTATGTGGCTGTAAAAAAAGTTCAATATCATTAGAACTAAAAAAAATGATTTTATATTTATATTGTAGGTACTTTATACCAACACCATACACAACTTTTGCCATAATTTTTTTAATGAATACAATTGAGGTTTGTGCAATGAGGCGGGAGAAGCAGTTCCTCCTCTTAAAATAGAGGAGACAATAATAAAAAGATACACCATATCCATACATCCAAAATATAAAATATATGTGACGTCAATACACTTCCGAAGGAGTACCTACCGATCATTTACGTTATTTTCTTTATTCAACTTCATAGTTTATTACACGGTTTTGGATTTTTCAACCATCATACTGACATATTGACTCAATATTATTGATGAGGAACGAAATCTGAAAGTTTCCCATTAGATATCCAGAAAAAATTGATGGAACGCCTTCCATCAATCTTCAGATTGATTTTTTGATGATCGGAAAGCTTTACAGCATAAAATAACCAAACTCAAAATTTACAATAATAATAATAGAGAACCGTAGAAAATGTCAAAATTTCCAAATGACGCTGAAAAAAGTCACGGGAGTTCAAAAAAATTGGTTTATTAAGTTTATTTTAATGGCGGTCACAAATTACCACTCAAGTTACGCAATAGATATTATGTTTTAATATTTTTGCTGGAGATATACAGCACCAGATATTAAAACCAAAACAGGAAGACTTCCACACTCCACAGCACTCCATAGTAGCGATTGGTTTATTAAAAAGAGGGAGCCACGGTACCAGCTCAATATTTTCGAACGGTTCAAAGAGTCGACTCAATTGAACAACGACTTAATTGAGCGACGGCTCAATTGAACGACGATTTAATTGAACGACGGCTCAATTGAACTACGGCTTAATTGAACAACGGCTCAATTGAACGACGGCTCAATTGAACGACGGTTCAATTGAACGACGGCTTAATTGAACAACGGCTCAATTGAACGACGGCTCAATTGAACGGATCTATGAGCTCATAGCGTATGAGCAATAGGAATACTGTGCTACCCCAATACGACTCGCCTGATACATCTCCCAGCTACGGCTCCCCGATACGGCTCTCAGCTCCCAGCTCCCAGCGTGTAAATGATCGTACGACTCTTGGTACGGGTATGCTGCCTCGTACCACGAGATAAATAAGATGCTAGGTAGTTAATAGGCGTAGGCAGTGGCGACTGTGTTAACAGACCGATTGCCTTCTCTGATGCATAGACGCAATGTAGGCATGCTGTGTCTGTTCTACAGGTATTTCAATGGAGCCTGCTCCAAGGAGCTAGCAGCATTGATTCCTGATGCACCGGTGCACGTGCGCGAAACTCGACGGACACGAGCTGAACATCCGTTCACGGTTGACGTTGGCTTCATGAGAACGGGCCGTTTTTACGACTCGTTTTTGTGTAAGTCGGCTCGTATGTGGAACGGGCTACCGGCGTCTGTTTTTCCTCCCTCCTATAATCCGAGCCTCTTCAAGGCCCGCATTAACAAGTCCCTTCCTACAGCCCCTGCCTTGTTCCGCCTCACAACGCCGCCCAATCGGGTGGTGACATAGTTCCCCTGTCTGTGCACTGCACGGGCAGGGACACTCTTGTGAGGTGTCACATAAAAAAAAAAAAAAAAAAAAAAGACTCGTGACTTTTGTGTGTACTAGAGTGCTTATATTTTAAAAAAAAATAATTTAGTTAGAGCCGAAAACGTTTAATTTTTGTAATCCGCCAAACTGAAATTTCCTAAAAATCTTCATACAATAAATCGAAATTCTCAAAAAAAAAAATCGGCTTAGACTAAACAACATATTGTTTAGTATTTATTTATTTATTATCAATTATGTCATATTTTTCTAACATAGCACTCTACCACACTCAAAATTGTAGGTACATACGTCTAAGTCCAGATGTCAGAGTGTCAAACGCGTTCGTGTTTCTGAGGATGTAATAAAAATTAGTATAATAAGTAATAAAATATTGGTACAATAATAATTTCAATGGAGCAATTGAGTCGTGGTACGGTTTACCGGGAGTCGTAAGAATACGGCTCATCTAAAAGAGCTTGCTCGATTGTGCGGCTCACTCATGAACGACTCATCGCTACTCCACAGTCATTAAGAAATAAATAAATTTTTGAAAAGGCGGAGTTTAACACCCCTGACAGAAAATGGCTGCATGATTTCTATATAAGGAAGAATTTTATTCTCTTATCAAAATTGATTGACTAATTTCCATTTTTGGTATATTGACAAATTACAAATATATTTAACCATATTAACGGTCTGTTAATTCGTCAAAATGATATACAAGTTGCTATTATGTTTGTTCATCGGATTCATTTCATATGCCGTAAGTACCACCGACTTTAATAAGTCAACAAGATTTTAAGAAAGCATCAGAAAAAATACTTTTGAACAACAATACAATGAGATGTTTTATCATTATTTTGTTGGTTAATGGTAAACCAGATATTATATCCCTTTTGAAAATTTGGAAATTTTATACACAGAAACGCAAAAATGGCATTTCAGATTTATTTTGCTCAATTTATGCATGATTAAGAGAGGAATTAAATATGTGATTTTTTTTCAGGCATCCAGTGGTACTGCAGAACCTAAATGGAGTCGAGAAATCGTTGATACCGAGTGCGAAAAATCAGGATTCACGTGCAAAAGCTGTAGCACGGTAGGTTACTGCGTCGAGCTCCCCACAGGCAATTTTCAGAAATTAGACATGTTCGATTGTGAAAGCGGTCAAACATGTTTAAAGGCTACAGGAAGCTGCACAGCTCTTCCAAACCCAGATTGCTCAATCCCAGACACGGAGTATACTTTCACATGTTACCAGATTGGTATCTTCCCCGACGCTCTCAACTGCTTTGAATACCATATCTGCATGTACAAAGACGATGGATCCAATGAAATAAATCCTGTTTCAAGACAATTAACGTGCGAAGCAGGATTTTACTTCGACTCCTTGACAAAACTTTGTCGTTTAAAGTCTGGGAATGGACTGTGTCCAACACATATAAAAAATTGCACATCTCTCGGGGAGACTGGAGTTCACCCACTAAACCCGGCGCTGTACTACGTCTGTCTCAGGTCTCCGGATAAGTTATATCCCCAATTCTTCGCCTGTCCTAATGCTTTGATATTCAACACCACCACCAACTCCTGCGTCAACAGGTACGAGCCCACCACAGCTACGGGATCTGATGGGAAGTGCTTAGCAATGGGACTGTTCTACGACCCTGTGGACTGCCACAGTTATTTCGACTGTGGATCCGTTGGTGGAACTCCTGTCGCTAAGAAATGTGCCTCCGGGATGTACTTCAACATCACAACTTCTACGTGCGCTGATTTTAAGTGCACGGATTTTGAATAAATCTTTAATTATTATTTTACAAGCAATAATTATTCGCCTGAAACACTCATCCACATTGAAAAATCTCCTGATAAAAGATACATGACGCCAACGGGACTCGAACCCGTGTCCCTTCGATTTCCGATCGACAGCTCTGACCACTGAGCTATGGCGGCTTATCTCTTATACGCGAAATAATTCAATATGTACTAGTGTTTCATTCAACAATTACTGCTTGTTACATTTTTTCACCTGAAAACAACCAACTTTATTTTATATGAGAAAGGCATTGTAAGTGCTAACTCTCTCACTAGATGGCGTCGAGACAAATTGTCTACATTTTTAGGTGAAATACTTGAACTTGTCAAATATTAATTATTATTTTTTTTTTTTTGGTAAACTAATGTTTAAGACAAGATTTTTTATGCATAGCACAAAGGGTAACAATTATTTTACAAGCAATAATTATTCGCCTGAAACACTCATCCACATTGAAAAATCTCCTGATAAAAGATACATGACGCCAACGGGACTCGAACCCGTGTCCCTTCGATTTCCGGTCGACAGCTCTGACCACTGAGCTATGGCGGCTTATCTCTTATCCGCGAAATAATTCAATATATACTAGTGTTTCATTCAACAATTACTGCTTGTTACATTTTTTCACCTGAAAACAACCAACTTTATTTTATATGAGAAAGGCATTGTAAGTGCTAACTCCTCACTAGATGGCGTCGAGACAAATTGTCTACATTTTTAAGTGAAATACTTGAACTTGTCAAATATTAATTATTATATATTTTTTTTGGTAAACTATTGTTTAAGACAAGATTTTTTATGCATAGCACAAAGGGTAACAATTATTTTACAAGCAATAATTTCATTCATAAAAATACATGTTTTTTAAAAATACATTTTTTCTCCGTTATCTCTTTTTTTTATTCGTTGTATTGATGTTCATGACGTTAATTAATTTTGTTTTTATCTTATTTTTTATATACTTTTGATGCTATATTTAGACGTTATACTCATGATTCAATAAAATATTTTAGTTGTATGTATATTTGTAATATTTTTTTTGTTCAGTCTTCAAAACATATTTTATTTGTTCAAATATCCAATGATCGTTGTCTACCTATCTCCACTTAAATATTTGCAATATTTTCATGCAATGTTTGCAGAAAATGTGTTAAATATATTTTCTAAGAACCCTGATCATCACGAAACAATATTATTTCCATTAATCTCATATTTACATGAAAAAATACACAATGAACGTTCCTTTAAAAACTTACCGACGTTATTTTGAAATTTTAATAAGAAATCCATATTAAATGCTATTTGAAAAATATTTACCTGATAATGGACACTGTAATGCTGTTCGAAACGTTGGCTAAAGAAGAAGGTAGCGCAACATGGCATAATACCCCAAAAATGAATCAATATAATAATTTTGTACTAAACAATTATTATTCCTATCTTGCATTTGATCTCTGTTACATTCCGTCCACTTATATATTAAGTTATAGATATATTTTGTACCTATATTTAACACCGTGTGAGCGTGGATCATACCGCGAAATATCAAAGGGTAATTTTATAATCTACAAAAATAAATTAACAAAACAAAAACAAAAAGTTAAAAAATATTTCTAGTCTAATCATAGCTTTACTTTTGCGAGTAGATAATGCAAATGTTCGGATAACAAAATGGCCACCCTCGCAATGCAATACTTAAATAGAACTAACTTAAATAGATTTATTTCTTCCCGGGTGGGAAGAAATAATTATAATAATGGTATGTTTACGCTTTGTAAACAACATAAATATATTTCACCACTCAAAGTTTCGCGGCATGAGCGTGAAATACGGTATATTAGAATGTAAATAATCGAGAGCATCTCCTATCCCTATCATATATTCCTATTTCCTCTTAATTGTTATTAGTTATTTATCTCTAACCAACATTAGCATAAGAAACTTTTTGTGAACCTTCTTTAATCTCTCGTGTAGGTATAAATCTTTGTACCGTAAAAGCTGTTAGTTTCTCACAAATAAATAAATATTATGTCTTACAAAATTAGTGAACTCCCTGCAAACCAATCGTTTCTGCGAACCGTAAAAATAATAGAACAAATGTATTCCTTGTTGCCTACAATTTTCAGAATAAGGTTATACTCGTCAGGCCAAGCCCAACCAATCACGAGAGAGTATCCTCTCCTGTTGGCAACACCGGATCCGGATATTGAAGCGCTTCCATAGACTAACAACTCAATCTACGTGGAAATAGCGCGCCAAAGGGAAAAATAACAAAAGGGAGGGAAAGTACTTGTTCGTGGAAGAGTCTTAATTTATTTCCCCATGGAGTCACTTACTTAAATTTTGATGTGTTTTCTCATGCAATGGTTTTATCTTTTGTAAAGCCCAAAGCGGGAATTGATATTCTTATGGAATTCGCTACGTGCCCGGGAAAAATTTTGGTTATTGGGAGATTATTAAATTAATAAATAAAATTGGCATGTTATGCAGCTAGTGAAGAAAGCTCTGCCCAATAATAGGATAATTAATATCGTTATTACCTACCTGTATCGAATTTGAAATAAGTAACATTGAGAGTGCTCTTTTATCTCTATAATCGAATTAATCGAATTCATATTTTTATCGAACTTCCGTGAAAGAGTTTTGATCTGAGTTTTATGAGTTTTGAAAATCTTGATTTCGAATTTTCCGAGTGAATTATATTAATCAATTTCTGAAATTAAACAATTTACAGTACAAGTTAATGTACTTTACATTAATGTAATAATAGCGCAGACCTATGAAAAATCACGGGATATTTTAATTGTGCTATTTTTGAAGCTGAAAGTATCTTAATCTCAAAATATATTTGTCTTAGAATCATTGCCTTTCAAATAAAGAACTTTACCTTCCAAATGTTAAAAACATGAAAAATTACGACATATATTCTGACATTATACAAATACAAGACACGTTATATTCATACTTATGGAACAAAAAATGTTGCACCGCTTATGAAAGGGATAGCCATTCAAAAATATGTTTATAAACGGGCCGTCAAAGTATGTCCAATAGATCTAGTTCAGTGAAACCAAGCGATTTGTCTCAGTAACATATCTTCTTTATATTAATTCAGTGAAACTCGTGTCAAGCATTTTAACAAAATAAATAAATAATTATTATATCATTGAAGAAGAAGACAGTACTAATATATCTAAGCGAAACATGAAACAGAACAAGACAGAAGAAAATAAAAAAAAGAAACGGTAACGATATATTACATTGATATTCTTCAATGATATCAGTACATGTTGAATAATTTGGTGGGTTTTGAATAAGCCGACGAAGCGCAATTGGTAGAGCACCTGACCGGCAATTAACTGCGGCTTCAATTACCGTCGGCGACATGTACAGGGTTTTCCAATAAATGGTGTTATTTTGATATTCAATCGTAAAAGATCAATGGTTTCGTTGATTGTGTGGCGCATCAATACCATCGAATTCCGGCCATAAAAAATCATTAATCATCTCTCGATAGCGATCCATTCACCGTAACTGTTGCTCCAGCCTCATTTTCGAAAAAGTAAGGTCCAATGACTCCGCCGGACCATAAACCGCCCTAAACAGTCACACGTTGAGGATATACAGGCTTTTCAACAATAACTCTTGGGTTTTCCGAGCCCCAGATGCGACAATTTTGCTTGTTGATGAAGCCACCGAGGTGGAAATGGTCCTCATCACTCAAGATTATTTGCATTTGATTCACTCAAGTGAATTTTAATAATTTCAATGCGTTGTTGAAGCGTGTGTCGTTCCATTTTTATTAATGGCGTAGTTTCTACTTGTCAAATGTCAAAAAATGACAGCTTCAAAAGTAACATTTACCGAAATAGCGGGCTATTCAAAATAACATTTCTTATTGGAAAACACTGTATTTTTTTGTCGGAAGATTTTTTTGATTTATATAGGTGTCTCAGGCTAATAATTATTACTTAAAAATAGTATTTTATCCTTTGTGCTATGCATAAAACATTGGCTCGTAAACATTAGTATATAATTTAAAATAATGTATTACATCAATGGGTAAAACCTTCAAACTTAATGGAAACTTTTACAAACAAAATTGAAAATCTATTTAGAAAAGTCGTTAGGTGTCCCTTATAATAAAAAAAATCGGATGTTACGAAAATTCGAGACACTATCTAGATTACGGTTCCATAATAACTCAACACAGTGACAATTCAAGACACTTTTAAAAAGTGATATAAAGTCATTAGAAACGATGAAAAAATTTTTTAAACCTAACCTAACCTAACCTACTTAACCCAGTTAATAAAGTATTTGTTTCATCACTTTCCATGACTTTATATAACTTTTTAAAGATGTGATGAATTATCATTTTGATGATTTATCCGGTCACCCTAGTTTACAAATGAATTCGTTAGAATTTTGTAATCATCCAAAAAGATAGCATCTAAAAGATGGGGAAAATGTTGAAGATAATATTTAATGGACAATTTGAAATATGAGATCGACAAAAAAGACAAAAAAAATAATTAGGTTACAATGGCCGAGTTGGTTGAGGCGTTGTCCCAGTAAGTTGTCCCGTAACCATTTTATTTTTTCTGTGTCTTGTTCTGTTTCATGTTTCGTTTAGATTTATAAGTATTATCTTCTCTTCTTATTCGTGTTCGAGCAGGTGTTCCGACATCGTAATGTATTCAAAATTTATCAGGAAACCTTTTACTTTATTCGTTAAAGGCCTGTAAACCCGTTTTTAACCGGAATACCAATAATTTGAAGAGATTCCTAATAAATTAGTAATACTCATATTTCTCCGTGTACGTAGTACCTAATTTATTTATTTCTTACCTGAAAAGTTCACTGAACTTGAATAATGCTACGCATTACGCATGAATATTTCACATTACTTAGCCATGCACAAACAACAGAATCATTTTTTTAATTTTTTATTATATTTTTAATTTTACCTTATATTTATTTTATTCCGCGAAGTAATAATGTCGTCGTAATGACTTCATCGAATTATGAAGCAACGACAGGCAACATTAGACGCGCAGTTTAGTCCACATAAATCAGAACCAATCAACAGAATTAAATTAGATTTATGGCATGCCTTGTCATTTTCTAGAAGATACGAAAATACACGTCAAAATGGTTTTCTTCGTTAGAATTTTAAATTGAATTTGAATCAAAGAACATGAAAATTGTGACGTTATTTTGTTCGAATCTTGGACGTAAATAGTTTTTCAAAATATGTATTATCGAATTTGAAATAATATTATTGAAGATTGGTATTGGCCGATTTTTAATAGCGGAATTAAAATATTTAATGGGGTCTTTTTGGCAACCGTTAGCAACCTTTTATAACTGTTTTAACAGTTGCAATAAAAACTTTTTCTATTGGCAGTGGTTAATAATCACACAAAAATTGGAATAAAATTAATGTTCCAGGAAGAAAGCTATGAAAACCACCCATAATCCGATGAATGAACCAGGTATAGGAAACCACCAAATTTTAAGGACTTTAGTGGCAAGACGATAAGCTCCTTAGCTCTTTTTTAGTGGTCACGGGATCGATACCCGGCGTGCACCAATAAATTGTATTTCATTTTTGTAATATGTTATTTAAAATCAAATTTAATTGAAATTATATATATGTATAGGTATAGTTATCGTGTTATACCTCCTTCGTTTCGGACAGGGTTACTGTGTCCATCATCAGGGAGATGTGTAATAAATTATTCTAATTAATTATATATCTGCCCTGATGATAGACCCTGTATTGCTGTTCGAAACGCTAAGGAGAAGAAGGTTTTGTCCGTGAATATATAATCATATGGGTATAGTTGACCAAGCTTAGCGATGTCCTGTTTTAACTCGATCTATTTGCCTTTTAAACTGGTCTAAATTTGTTACATTGTATATTCTGTTTCCGGTATCGAAAGTCTGCAACATTCCGTTTATTATTTAAGCAAGCCTAACTTTGACTAGATAGCTAGCTTTGACTAAGATTTTCAATATTATGGTATCTACTTGCCTGAAGAAAGTCTGAAAAATAATTGTCATTGAGATAGTAACATTTCTTTGGAAAAATTATGTAATTCCTGATTTAAAAATTAAAATATAATATTACTAAAGTATTTCATAAATAATAATTAAAAATAATATTAAATGTTAAAATATAATGTTGTTTAATTAAGTGGGTAGGAATTTAAGTACCTACTTATAAATCTTGTTATTTCAGAGGAAATATTGATATTGATTTAAAATATGAAAAAAATGGATATATATTTTTTTGGACGCGAAAATGGAATTACTTTCCTATCTTCGTCATCTCCTTCCCATCCCAATAAGCTTCAGGCAAATTTACTCTTGCGCGGTATCACATTATAGAAGAAATTCATCCATCATAAATAATCAGCCTTCTATTTTCAAATAATCGAAAGCTATGCAGCGCTACGGAAAGTTCCTGGAGGGACGAGTGCACTGTTTCAGAGCACTTCTTCGCCACCACATGGGAAGCTTATGGCCCAGACTACCCCAATCAAATAATACAATCATCAATGCCATGGTTGCCTGGATGGAGTTCCCCCTGATGGCCATCTGGAGACGGGAGACGGTCAAATATCCCCCACAAACGTCTACTTACATTACATTTTTGTGTTAAACATGTTTGAGTTCTTTTCCGCATTTTTTTAAATTTACTTCTCGGGTTTTCTGTTTTTGTTTTATGTCCGTATCTATGTATTGCTATTTTGTAAATATGGAATGTATTGCATTGGTCTACCCCTGCATACATTCAGGAATAAACTATTATTATTATGACTACTGTAGTTCTATAAAATACGTAGTTTTGTTGTTATATTGTTGTACATCGAGTCTATAGTAGTAATAAGTAGAGTGGCATAGGTAGACGAAGATTATCAGAGAAATCATCTAGAATCTTCTCGATTTCTTGAGTCCTGTGTAGTGTGACTATCAGTTAATTAGTTTTAGAAATCCTGTACATTATTCTTCCGAAAGGTATCATTAGATTTCCAAGTTCAGCTTGTAGGTATATATGCCTTTTTTTCATATCCAAAAATAATAATAATAATAATTTTTATTCCAGGATGTGGGGAGGTTAGTGCAATCCCACACGTCCCATATAGATATACATATTTTTTGTACGAATAAATTAACAACAGAGTACAACTATGCAGGGCGTGGTCTTGAGTGAGCCTGGGCCCAGCGCTCACTCAGGAGTGGCGTTTGGTGCTGGTGGGCTGCGGTCACCAACGTGTTGGCGGAGGCCATTAGCCGCATCCTGGCTCAAGTGACCCGGTGTCTCATCAGGCCGACAAATCCATTTAGTCCTAATTCCGTGAACATTGTCAACGCGCTGCTGTATCTTCGGTATCCAAATATGATTCTACAGGCGTCATTATATTGAATTCGGAGTATTTCTATCGAGCAAGTTCGGTAGTGACACCATGTCTCACACGTATACAGACAAGTACAGAATGCGTTGAACAGTATTCTTTTAACGGTATTGGTGCATTTGCAAAATCTGCCGGCAATCATATTAGACACTATGCTTAGGCTTCTCCTTTGTCGTTCGATATCGCCATCGTCCGATAAGTCTTGATTAATAATGCGCCTCAAGTATTTTACGTTAAAAAATGTACTTATTCTTGCCTCGTTAAGGTATACGGGGATCATCGGAAAAGAGACACTCAAACAAAGTTGTTGGATATGTTTTTGACCTTGAGATCTAGTGTTTCTAATATGCGTATTTGTTGTCATTTCTTTTATTTTATATTAAATTTATGAATATAAGGAATCGTTTGAGAATAGAGAATTTCGACAGTGACTTACAAGGACTTTTTCTTTCATGATATTTGAATTTAGAATATTATAATTTGCATTACCCTATCCGATAATACCATACTCTAATAATGATTTTGATCAGATTTAGATCTTTTGAAGAGGACAATTTTATTATTCGAATAACTAATGTGCTCTTTCCATTTAAAATTGTGATCAATTATTACGCCTAGATACAATAGGTCAACATTTCCAATGTCCAATGAGGGACAATTACATTGTACATTTAGGTAATATGAGCTATGAATTTTTAAGATAAAATTTCCTTCTGAATTTTTGGTATTATTGATTATCAGTTCATGGCTTTTAAATGTTGTATGTTCTTCTTTTATTAGTAGTTCTAATGTTTATCTATCTGTGATTCAACCATTAGTCAACTTCATTTTAAATTACATGTGAAGTTGTAGTGGTTTTATAAATCACTGGAAATTCACAGTGGTAAATGTCAAAAATAAAATAACACGTGAAGTTATATTGATTTTCAGATATGAACTGAAATGAAACTAAGGTTTTTTAAACTTTAGTAAGAGAAGTCAATGTTTTTTTATGTTATTTTATTTGCACAGAAATAATAGCGTCTTCTTGATCGTGCTTCAAAAATAAAATCATTAAATCAAAATTCAAAATATTTTTATTGTAAAATCTAGATGAAATCTTGGCCACCTCTCCAAACCCGCGGCGCGGTGCCATCCATCAATGCCACTCCAAACAACACTTTCCCAAACAGCCAGAGGATGTTTCCACCCACAACCTGTAAACACGAGAATCCGAGCTGCAGACTATAGACCAAACACCATAGACCATAATGTACCATGGAGCATTTCCCATTGTGCCAGTTCCCATTCGCTTTACCCCGCCGCCTTCAATGGGGCCGCGGGAGAAATAGACAAAGAAGATACAAGTTCCTATCTTCTGACTTCTGACATAATGCAACTTCCGCTGGGCGCCATTGTTGGTCGTTGTGTCATTGATCAAAGACATGCAATTTAGTGTAAAAGGCAAAGCATTATTCATATTGGAATGTACTAGGCTTTGATACTACGATATGCAGGAACTATGCAATGGTTCTCTAAAAGGGTCATCGATAGTATTTATTATTGACGGCATTTTTAAAAAACGTATCCTTAAAGGAAAAAAAACTGTCAATACCATCTACCATGGTTGAATTTTGTTTTTAATAGTAGTGTAACATCGTTTCAACTATTTTATTGCTCGCAAACATTGTTGACTGGATTTAAACTGATCAAGGATTGTTTTCACTTAAGTGCACGCCTCTGACTCTTGTTTTTAGTATTTACATTTAACCTTCGAGTAATAAAACGTTCTGGAACTTTGTGTTTACTGCCATTGAGCATTCAGCATTGGTATTCACAAACCGTATTTATTTTTGTTCGAAGGTCGGCCGATTGAGAATAAATACTGGGCGTACTTGAAACGTCGTAAGAGATTTCTCGCTTTTTTTTAAAAGCTCATTAGCCTTCGTGAAATTCCCGAATCTAGATAAATCTAGTTATGAAATTATGAAAACACTTCAATAATTACAAAATTGTAAGCTCTATATCTCCTTCATAAATATCAGTAAGTTGAAAAGTAATCTCTTGATTTATTTCTTGATCTTAAATTAATACTTCTTCATTTTTAAACACAATATTATACTGTTTTGTTCAAAATAGTTATATGTACTAAAAAATCACAGAAATATCAGGTAAATATTAACAAACTAAGTAACCAACACGTAGTTTCCCCGCAGGCAGATAGGGCTGACCGCCAAGCAACTCGGTCTTGGCACACCTCATTCACATTCATACATACTCTTCTATTATTCTGACTCTTGAAATGGTCCGACTCAAGTATCTGATTCACTTGATCGTGCCATGTCTTCCTCGGACGTCCCTGACTTCTGCTACCATTCACATTTGCGTCATGTATTCTCCTTAACCTTCTTTCTTCGTTCATTCCCTCTACATGCCCAAACCATCTAAGCGTCCCTTTCTTAATATTACTCATTACGCTTACATCAGCCTTGCATTTTTTGCGGATCTCCACATTTCTCACATGATCATACATACATACGCTTCAGTCCCTATTCATGTAAATATTCATATATTAAATTTTTTTAACACGATGCTGACGCCTACTGAATAAATAAATATTTACAGTGATACCTTTTACTCTCTGAAGTACAAAAAAATCATGGTATTCGGTAAATGCAACATTGTTTACTCTTGGTATCAAATAATATCTCTTCTATCACCTGCATCCTTCAAGTTTGCATTTTGAAATGCGTTAAATGCAAACACTTTTTACACACACGCAAAAAAACTCTCAAAGATTAATAACAAGATCTTATGAACACCTTCTGGTCTTAGCATCTCGACATAGAGGACAGCATCATGCCTTCGATAAAATCACATCGACAAACAAATGAAAATACGATTGATACAAAGCTTCAATTCAAAACATCTTGGACAACGCTTCACGCACCTGAGTTAACATTCGTTAGAAAAGAAGTTCCGAACCATATCCTAAACAAATATAAAAGCAACGAGTCCAGTTCTTAATCGATTACAGAACAATTCCGAACTCAATGTACCGGTTGGAATCTTTACAATGCGGAATTTTGCACAAATTTTACTCTAAGGGATCTTTTGACGGGGTTCCGCAAGGATCATTCTCACGCCGCGTTTCCGTTTTGCTCTTATACATTTAACATTTTGGATCCATTTAGATCATTGTGTAAGTCTTGTAATGTCATTGTTAGACAAGACCAACATTGTGTAATGTGTTTGCCGACTGCGGGGTGGGGGGGATTGTTAGTATTGTTACTGGCAGTGTTAGCATGGGCAGCGGAAGTAGTGCCATATCAATCAAAATAAAATAGGCTAGCGCAAGAGACGGACAAATGATTTTAGGGGCTGCCCCGCTCCGTGATGGGGCAATTTGTATTGTCGGCGGCCCTGTGATTTCTCTAGGTCTTTAATCAGTGTGCCCTCTTTGAACTGATATTATTCATGAGCGAGTTTGTGATCAAATTAATTTTAAGAATTTCCTGGCATTGAAGAAATACTTAACTAAATGAAATAAAATTTTACATTTAGGATCACTCAAAATTACAATAAAAGTTGTCGTTTCTCAAAAAACTCACATTGTCATGAAATGCGTGGAGCTTTGTTAGAAATTATTTTTCTCAATAAAGATACCTATAAATGATTCTAAATAAATTACAGCCAACAAAATTACTGACACTATACAGTGCATACACCATATTGATATAACTGACCCTATTTCTCAAGGGTCAGGTAATCTCTTGTTTTCACCATTGAAGTAATATAATCATTTATTGTTTCATAGTGCTTTCACACAAACGAAGTATTGAATTCCGTAAGTCTAAACTTAAACATTAATCATAGATAGTTAAAAAGCGTTAAAGAAATCCATACCCTTACAATCAGAAAGTTTCCCTTACGATAGCGGTTAATTCAAAGCTAACGAGGTAGTTAATCTGCCCCTGTTAGTTAATTAGTTAGCGACTAAAGGAGCATTGATAAAGAGCGTGATCAGTCTGAATGTCTATGTGTGCTGTATGGGCAGGCAGTAATAGGGCGAGCGGGAGGTTATGCGCTGTGATGAACGCCATGCTTAAGAAGGGCAGCCTTTATTACACATTAAAATGAGAGAAGAACGCAACAAATTGAATTGTCTTAATTAAATCGAAGTGTTCTGTGTAATAGCAGACTTTTGAGATCTCTAAAAAAGTGGTATGTTGGCACGGTTCCATGATAACTCTACACAGTGACAATTCAGCACACTTTTAAAAGGTGATATAAAGTCATTAGAAACGACGAAAAAAAAATTTTTTTTAACCTAACCTAACCTAACCTAACCTACATAACCCAGTTAATAAAGTTTTTGTTTCATTACTTTCCATGAATTTATATAACTTTTTAAAGATATGTTGAATTATCATTGTGATGATTTATCCTGTTACCGTTGGCACAACATCGCGCAGCATCAGGAATGGGAACTATGGTTAGCGAATGAGGAAGATTATTCTATGTTAATGGTCTATTTTGTTCTCTTTTTAGTGGTTGAATTTTATAAAACTTCGTCACATATAATAAAATATCGTGAAAACTAGTGAAATAACATTAAAACTGAAAAAATATCGTAAAACATGGAAAAATACACGAAAACTAATATAAAAACATAAAAGATGTAACTTAAAATATAAATACATTCATATGTATTCATGTAGAACAACAAACAATACAATAAATTAATAAATCTGAATGCTCCGGCTCGGCGTGACGTCATGGAATCTGCCCAGGATGCTAACGTGGATGAGATTCACTACTACGTGACGTCATCAAAATTTCATGGCGCCAATTAACCTTTCAAATGTTGGTGATTATAAAACAAATAATTTTCGTGGAACTATGAAAACATAGATCGGTGAGTATTATCAAAGAAATAAATTCTTAATTTTATCAAAGTCTTTATATACATGACACAAATAAGTCAATAAATAATTAATTAAGCATTAGTACTGAGAAAGCCCTGAAATCGAGTAAAGGAGCATTGATAAAGAGCGTGATCCAATGATGATTGTGGTAGGCAGTGGGGATTGGGGGAGGGTAGAGTGATAGGGCCAGGAGGGGTGGGTGGTGGTGGGTGGCGATGAACCCCTTGTTTAAGCAGGTGAACTGGTTACGTGGGACAGGACCAGGTGTTTGGTGTATTGCCAGTTAAATGGCGTCGATGCGATTAAGCCTGTCGGACTATCGGCAACTCAGGGTGTCCTAAAAATACGCATTGCAATAAATCACTGATATATTTACTTGATACCGCAAAAGAAACCCGCCCGGCTGGAACCAGTGGATTATGGCCTCCGCCTCTGGTGACTGTTGTGAGGCTGAAAAACTGGGTATGGGAAGGATAAGAGAAAGAGGAAGGTCGGGAATTACGTGGTTACTAAAATCAGATAATAACAACCATTTAAAGCAGTGTCTCGATTTTAAAGCTGGTATCTCACGAAGGCGATAGATCGGTACTGTGGGTGAGGGGATATATCTACCTTTAACGTCTATATTGTTAATAAACTAATTATTTGTCGGTACCAAAACGGTACGGTCGTTTTTTTTGTATATTTTTTTTTTTTTTTTTTTTTTAATTTTTTTTTTTTTCTATTTTTTTTTTTTTTAGACAATGTATAGATAGTCCCACGAAGCTGCCACATGGCTGCTTGTCTGCAGGTTCTATCTCAATATACAATTTTAATACAATATAAGTCTCCCGTTATATAAAATAAATAACAGACTCTTACATACAATCATAGAACTCACTAAAGCGTTGTTTTGTCTTTAGCTATGTTGCTCTCTCCGTACCACTTCTTTCTGCCTTACAGCCTCTATTAAGACGCCGAAATCCAACTGAACCCGGGTAGTAAAACTGACTCGCTTTAAAAAAACGTATTTATACACGAAGTAGTGTGTTTTAGATATTTCGTTGAGGCGGATTTCTTTTGTTATTATACAGTTTATTAAAATAATTATTCAGTGCGAAATACTCAATTTTTACATATCTTCAACCTTACTATTTTTTTTAAATATTGTTCAAAATGCCACTTTAGGGGTAATTAAGGCGATACCCCGGCGGATTCCCCTCTGACCCCTCACCATATGAAAGAGGGAAAGAGATACTATATAAAATTATAAAAACCTATTCGGCTAAAGTCAAATTCATTTGTCATCCGAAAAAAAAATTTAAAATTTAAAAAACTTGCATTTTAGCGATGTTTTTTTGTATTTGCCTAAATCAAAACTGGCGGCAAATCCAAATATCATCCTCATCGCCATCTGCGTAATGAGGTTTCTGCCGTTATTCAATCGTCCAGTTATATTAAATTTCTTATAGCATTCGAAACACCCTCTAAGTCAACATATTTCCGAATCACCCTGAACACACTAGACGTTTATCGTTATTAATCGTGATAGTTTCGATCAAATACAAACATTAAAGTAGAATCGTGAAAACTACCCGAATGTGCGGAGGGGAAGTAACAGATGTAATGGATACGAATTGATTTACGGCGAAACAATCTAAAATGCATGGTTACTAAACGTTTTGTTCTATTTTTTATTAAATTGTTCATTTGATGGCTGTAGATTTACTCAGCCCGGTACTACTTATCTATGCAGGAGGTCAACAATGATAAAAATAATTATTTATTTTGCTCTATAATACCGAAAGTTCGTACATCAGAAATAAAATTATTGCTTTTTTTAAAGCGGTTTTTATGAAACCACAAAAATAGTGCCACGCGTACATCGGTCGCTATGTCGGTCGCTTGCGATAATATGTAGCGAATGAAGAGCTTTAGTGTCACGCGATTCGTTACAATGTCGATGTCGTCGGTAATGTCGAGTAATGCTGTTTCCAGTCTTACCAACTGTTTTCAATTACAAACTAAAATTATACGTTTTTTGCTGCCGTTTCTCAATGCTTTTATAAGAGACTGATGTTTATATGAATTTATTTCTTAGTTTTTAATTTCTGTAAACACCGCTAAAATAAGTAGAAAGAACTTGTGCCAGAGTCCCAGAGAGTCAGTTTGACTATGACATTTTTAATTAGGAAAGGTCAAGAAACTGGAGAAAATGGGATGGGAAGGAGTTGGGGAAGGGGAACGTTTGTTATTCTGAACTTGTTACTAAAAATAGCTTAAGTCGTTCAGTGATTTAACACAAAAATCTTTTCACTCCGGAACGAGGGGCAAATAAATATTTTTTTAATTCTATATTTGAATACACCCATAGTTACATAATTAGAACAGTGAGACAGAATTATGTTTCATCGTAAAGCTTTCTTTCACAAAACGCATTTTTAAATCCAAATACAGAAATTTGAACACGAATTCTGAATGTGCTTACCTAAATTCAAATTCAAATGTCGAATAAAAATAAAATATCCTAACTTCTTCAAAGAAGTCCACAGATAAATGCAATTTCCCAAAGCGATTTCCCGCTGACAGAACCATTTTCCCGCTGCCAACAACTGTCACCCTTCACCAACGTCAGTATAGTCCTGAAATCTAACAGTTAAAATTATAGTATTACCACTTTACAAAAAGACATAGATTATTGTCACGCGCCATATACCACGTCACGCTGCAAAAGCTTTGCGCTTTTTTCAATTCCGTAAGCTTATCATAAAATTGCAAGCTTGCGGGTAATTGCACTGATTGAATTAGTTGCACTTTTGTGTGGTTATTTCTCTTCACTTTGTATAAGAGGATGTTTACGGTACTTACTTAAAAGCGACGTCATAATTATTTCACACGAGTATTAATTAATAAAAGATGGAGTGTTTGACAGAAACCATTCTTGGCATCGGTATTAAATGTTTTAATATTTAAGTTCTTGTAACCTATTTGCAATCTGAGTTGTATTGACGTGTGACTTATTATGCTGTTCTCAGCTGAAGCTATGAAAATAATCTTTGAGTGCGACATTTTGAGATTTTGGTCAGTGAGGTCATCCTCCATCGTAGATGATACCTAGATATTCTATTAAAAAAAATTAAATTAGGTACCTACTTAAAATTTAAAAAAAAACCACGATCTAAAGATTTCATATGTTTTGTATGAATGATGAATATGATACCGCCTCCGTCTCCAATAAGTTCTGCCAGACCCAAGTCACAAATCTTTCCACCATTTAACTCAAATACAAGACCGTTTACAAAATTCAAAATCAGTTACGAATATAAGACGACCAAGAGGCGTGACAACAGCTGCTCTATGACACGCCATAGACAAATTGCATCCGAATGACAATAGACAAAACCGCGGCAAATGACAACAATGGCGGAATATGACAATGCTTCTGACGTATCATTCATCGGAATGGCACGCTTTTTATATCAACTTTATGATTCCCCCTTGCTTAAATAAAAACTTCTACTAGTTTACGCCTTACTGTAAATAAATTCACCTGGGAAGAATGTAATATGTATTTGAAAAGGATGATTCTGAATAAAGTAGGGTGAATTATTTTCTTGAAACGATAAATAAATAAGAACTTTTCGGTATTTATTGAAAAAATTGTATATTTTAACAATAATTAATTTTCGGCAGTAAGTTTGTAATATTGTTTAGTACTTTTAATTAATTTTTTAACCATTATATGTTTTTTTAAACTTACTAGATATAACAATAAAATTTGGAAAATTTAAATAGCGCAAGTTTTATGAAAAATCACCCGGGCGCTCCATTTTAGTTATTTAATCACGGTTAGCACAGTTTATTAATTTTACCAATTTTTTTTCTTCATCAGCTCCACCAGGAGGCCTTGAAGAAAATTATTTTATGTCATCTTTGGGGATACTGTGTGGAGGGTTTTTTTAAGGAAAGAAAGGAGCGGAAGGAGAGGAAGATCTGGGAAACAAAAAAAATGTGAGGGGTGGTTAGGAATCTAGAAGTCAGTGTGTCAAGGAGTGACGGATGTTTGAATTCATCTCTTCCACTACTGCGGTTCAATACGATCGTTTGAGAAAGTCTTGCTGGAAAGGTAAAAAGGTCTCTCTCAACCGAATGAACCCGGGCACCCCTGCTAAGTTAACAAACGTAGCGACCACTTGATGTGACCAATGGTAGAGGTGTTGGTTATCCAAAGAATGGTTCCCGGAGCGGTGGTACCTATACCCGCCTCCCAAATTGTAGGAATACATACGAGTACATTTAAACGTACCTAAGTATGTAGGTACCTACTAATTGAAAATCGGTGTTCAGTACTATATCTATTTGAAAGAAAACTGATGTCGCAAATTTGCATTAGACCTTTAACTTTCTACTTTAAGACTAGACCAGGGGTTGGCAGACTTTCAAGTGAGAAGAGCCAAGTTGTCAAGGAAACAGGATAATAAATGTATCAGAGATTTATATGAAGGGAGGGGGTGGATAGAGAAATTCTGTGATAAAATAAAGATTTCAACTAAATTATGAATCTACGTGAAGAAGTCTATATTAAATAAAGAGCTAGAATATCTGAAAAAAATGTTCCAAAAGAGCTGAGTTGGCATCACTAATGCTGTTCGAGTCAAAGCTCTTTGGGCGGCTCCGTTTCACAAGGCTGGTTGAGTTTAGGTGATATTGAAGTTGATGTTTGAATGAGCAATGAGCCGCAAGTGCTCGCGAACCGCGGTTAATTTATTATTATTTTTGTAAATATCGCACAAGAGTCCCAACTGCTCTCAACCGTCCAGAACCAGTAGAACTATGGCATCCCTAATTGGGGTATGTTGTGAGGCTGAATAGCAGTGGAAAGGGAAAGGAGATGAGTAGGAGGAAGGTGGGGAGTATCTGGCCCTTCAGATCTGGTCACCAAACACGGCAGAAGCCATTTCAAGCAACGTTTCGGTTCCATGATAACTCAACACAGTGACAATTCAACACACTTTTAAAAAGTGATATAAAGTCTTTAAAAGAACGATGAAAAAAATTTTTTTTAACCTAACCAAACCTACATAACCCAGTTAATGAAGTTTTTGTTTCATCACTTTCCATGATTTTATATAACTTTTTAAAGATGTGATGCATTATCATTGTGATGATTTATCCGGATACCATTATTTTTAATTCATAAATTACGATGACACAAATTAATCAAATAAAATTTACTTGCGTACGCCGGGTTTCGAACCCGCGGCCGACCCCTGGCCTAGGTTAATGAAATTGATCACTAGCTCAAGAAAGAAGTTTATGAAATCTTTTGATCAGCTTTAGTCGAAAAGATTGAATTGGCCTTATTTACAGTCTTATTTCCTCAGTGGTGTTGATATATACACGGACAACTTACCGATATAAAATGTGTATTGGTAATTTATTATAATATAATACAATCTGGTTAAGTTATTCGTATTCCTGTTAAAAGCGAGACTGCGGGCCTTTAACGAATGAATTGACTGATTTCATAACAAACTATCAGTAAAACACGAATGCGTTATGAGGATTTCGGAACACGTGTTCATAAATTAAAATACTGTCGTGTCCATAAAATAAATGTTAATACTGTGTTCTTATATATTCTGAATGTTATAATATTTTATTAGAAAATCTATTATTACAATTATAAAGTAGATCTATTATATAATATGAAGGTAAAATATTTTTTTTATTCATGTTGCTCACTATCCCAGCTTTTCCCTAACGTATAATGAAATGTATGAACTGTACTAGAAACAAAAATTACTAACCATCAAAGCGATAAAAATATTTGCCGTAAAACTACTATTTATGTTTTCAAAGATTTTATGTTCACAGGAAGCTCTGATTTCTGATTAAACTACGCAATAGACCGGGACTCTAGAAATATTTATCACATTTAGAAATTATTTATGACTTGCACATAAAATTTATTTATTTTGATTCAAAATTAGAGCTGCGAAGCCGATAGGATTATAAAAGCTATTTTACTACTTACCTATAGTCAGTCTGTCTGCACGAAAAATAGCGAAGGTAGATAGGTACTATATACTGTAATCTGGCAACTCCAGGCGAAATTTGACTGGATTAAATACCTATTCCAAGTCTAGCCGCCTAAAAAGACGAGGTGTTTTTTCAAGAAAAACTTATTACAAACCATTATTAGAGGTGCTAAAAGATTCTATCTAGATACATTCATAATTCCAGCTAAGTCAATTGAAGCACAAGGCAAGTCTCATGGGTATAATTATGATTATAGTCGAGTTTATCTAGTCGTTAGTCGCTATGGGGAAAATCTACAGCTACATTCCAAAGTTCTTACCCTTTAATTTAGCAATGGGCGGCGGAAGCTCTCAGTTGGTTTATTTCACTCGGTAGGCATCGGAAAGCGTTACTTATCTTTGACAGATATTTTTATCAGGGCCGTATTTAGATGGTAGCTTTGTCGCAAATTTAAAGTACCATCTCAAATACTTGACAGGGTAAACATTGTAGGCATTCAAAGGAAGAACAAACGATTGATGAAACTACTTTGTAACCCTAACCAGCTGTACAAAGTTTTCAAATGAGAGTTATAAAATTATTTAGAAAGTTTTATATTTTTGTAAACACTTACATGGATAAAAATTATTCTAATGAAATAAAAACAATATTTTTTGTTTAAAACCACGAATTTTTATTAATTTTAAGACCGACCGGTTTCGCTACACTCGAGCATCGTCAGGGTACAAAATTAAACTAATCAATAATACAAAATGTGTCATTATATATACATACAGAGGGAGATAGAAAGTAAAACCAAAATGAAACAACAATATATTAAAAGAAAACAATTAGTGTATATAAATATTATAATAATAGAGAATAGGCATTAATAATTGTAAGGTGATTAAGGGATACTGGGAATTTTACAGTTTACAGGGAATATTCCCAGAATTGGGCTTTTTGACAAATCTAATTGATTATTCAGAATTAAACTTTTGGTTTTAATGGCTTTCTTAATTTCTAGTGCTTCTAGGTTATTCAATTTGTTACTATGGTCTTTTCTATGGAGAATCTTAGCACCGGTGCTTTTGTTGAATGTATGATTTTTTTCAATAAGATGATTGGCAAACTCTGAAAAGCCATTGCTATTTAGGCATCTAAGATGTTCTTTAATCCTAATATTGACATTGCGCGTTGTCTTCCCGATAAAACACTCAGCATTTCACTCAATGGTCCATCGCTTGGTCACGATTCCATTAACTAATATTAATTTCTCTAACGAATTATCAATAATTAAAAAAATAGCGTCTAATAATGGATACGATCCAGATTTTATTGATAGAATTTTAAGTAAAAAACTAAAACAATTAGCAGTTAAAAACTTCTTATTCGCGAGTCCACATAATATTAATAATAATAATCTTCCTTTCCAATGGCGCCGTATTCTATTCATCAATAATTTTTCTTCCTGCAGTATAGTTAACCTTCCTTCTGAAGTCAAACCGGCGTTTTATACCAACAACAATCTAGGTAAATTTTTAGTCAATTCTAAAGATAAAGATGACACACTTAGTCATGCAGGAATTTATAAATTAAATTGTAACAATTGTCCAGCGTTTTATATCGCATGGTATATGGCATGGCAGTTTCCCGATAAAATATTAGTCATTCAGAATATATCGATTAAATTTGATCTTTCGTGATAAATATCGTCACGGAATGCGACAATATCAGTATGTCAATATCAATATCGATTTCAATATTTGTATGAACACGTGTTCCGCCATCCTCATAAAACATTCGCTTTTAACTGATACTTTGTTAGAGACTCTTTCAATTAATTTGTTAAAAGGCCTGCAGTCCAGTTTTTAACACGAAAACGAATAATTTGACTAGATTTTTAACAAATTAACAGTATTTTATATCAGTAAGTTTTCTCTGTGTAATAAGTTTTAAAATAAATCCCCAGTGAGGACAAGGGCTTTTATTATGAAATACTTATATTATACTCTACAATTTTACATTCACGTAAGGTTTTAAAAAAATTTTAGGAAAAATTTTTAAAAGAAAGATAAACTTTACCGGGTTAAGAAAAACCTCAAAATATTTGAAAATCTCCTACTACTACCACAGTAAGCGGAAATGGATGGGGTGGAACCCAAACACGGCCACTGACCGGTGGGTTATTGGATAAATGACACCACTGCTAGAGGACAGTGGTTCGCTTCATTTGGTGACTTAGCAGGGGTGCCCTGGATCATGGGATGAGGTTCGTTCAGGTCATTGGGGCGAGTGCGCGTGCCCACCAGCTGCGCAACGGCCCAGATCTGAAAAGGCCGGTTGAGAGACCTCTCCAACCGGACTGTCCGACACATCGCCTTGCACCACAGCGAGAGATATAGATTCATACATTCGTCATTCCTAGACTAACTTCATAATACCTTTTTCCTTCCCATAATTTCCTCTCCATCCTTTCCTTAAAAAAAAAACTCTATTCAGCATCCCCATATGCTCTGTGTGAAATTATTTTCCTCGAAGCTTCCTATGTGAAGAAATAAAAAAAGGTAAGGAAGTTTACAATTTATACAATCAAAAGAAAATAATTTAAACAATGGAATTAAATGACTACAATGTTCCATTGATCTTCAAATGTTGCAGAATTGAATATAAAGATAGAGTGTAATACGAAATGGATAGAGGATAACAAAACGTAAGAACTAGGTTGTTGCTTCTAAAACATTATCAATTTAAAATGTACGTTTTGCTGTTTCTAAAACATTTTCAATCGAAAAGGTAAGAACTTTGTTGTTGTTTCTAAAACATTTTAAACTGAAAGTAAGAACTATGTTGATGTTTCTAAAACATTTTCGAAAGAAACGAGGAAATATAAACATATAAAAATTTAAGTGCACCCCTGATGTGCAGTTTTCTGAAGTTAATGTCGGAAATAAGCTCATTATTTTAAAAGATTTAAGGGTGCAATTGTCCACCGGGTCTATAATCCAAGAAGAGTTTATTTTCGAAATATTTTTCGCATTTCAATCCAATGTTTATATATATTTCTTGAATCAACCGTTTTTTATGAATTAGCTAGGGTTGGCATATAATTTTATAAATTACTGTCGACCCGTGGATCCATCGTAGAATTAGAAAACCTTTGATTTTTATTTAGTGTTATTAAGTTAAATTTTTAGAACTTAATTTTAATTTAAAAATTTTCTTTTACATATTCATTAATATTATTATTAAATTTATTTTAGTACAGTTTATTTATAAACATGTTCTGCATCAGTATTATTATCAGTATTTTAACGACCTTTAGTCAAAATTAAACAATTTAATTACTGGGGAAACTTTACGTGTGGGATTGCACTAACCTCCCCACATTCTGGAATAAAATTATTATTATTATAATAACCAACAATAATTAATTACCTTCAATTTAATCTGAAACCAATAAGGGCATCGGTAATAAAATTAAAACATTTTGATTTTTTTTATAAGTAAAAAAAAACATGAAAAAATCACCAGATTCCAAAATTTCATTTACATTTTTTACTCAAATATTGTCAGGAATCTCTGGTTAAAATAAGTCAAGTAGATCCCTTAACACCCTGTATAATAAGCGCAGTTTAGTATCATTTCACTTTAAGAGCGCTTTACTATAACACACTTAAAATAGTAATTTAGTATTGTAGTCATTTTCTTAAAATTATTTCTACAGTGCGCCTTATCCAATACAGATCTAATAATATAACACTAAATGTAAATTTTATAAAAAGCGACGACAAAACAAAGAATATCAACAACAGTGCTCTTATAGTAGAGGACAAAACAAGAACATTACAACTAAAACATGTAATATTTTCATTCTTTGGTCTTGCTTTTTATTATATTAAACAATATAAAATTTTCTTCTCTCTTGGCTATGATCGATACTTCTTTTTTTTCCTAAGGCTTTGCATATGTGTTCGCAGGGATGGAAAATTCCTCCCCTACAACACATAAGCCTCCATGAAAATTGGACCCCTTAATTTCTTTGATAACTTCAGAAAGCTACTTAAAGCCCTCTTGTACTGTATATCTTTATAGACATATGTACTTAACTAATCAATACGTTATTTACGAAATTGAACGCAAATATTTTCGTATTTATATTGTAATTAAATTCCATCAAACGTTGTGTAATTTTTTGATTTATGATATAGGATTTTAATTACTTTCATTTTTGTGGTAACCCTCTTGGTTCTGATCGAGGCGTTGAGTTTCAAAATTTACTTGGTCTTTCCATTGCAAACCTAGACTTAAATGATTTCTCTGAATGAGCTAGCTTTCCTATTGTAACTATTCTGATTTCCTACACCCTAACAAAGTCGTAGTTAAACGCTGATAAAAGATATTATACATGTTTATTTGGACAGGTAATTAAATATAACTCAAATGGTTAATTGTTAGTAAGTTTGATTTTGATTAACTCTTGTCTGTTTGGCGCCACTCCTTTATGATTCTGCTACTATAAGGTACATGTAAAGAATGATTTAGTAGGTTAATGTAATTAGTTAATGTATATTTGACGAACTCGGAATAGCCCTTTGCCTGCAAAATTTGGCTCCTATCCTCCAGCAAGTAAACGAGATGATCGTGAGTCAACAAGAAATTTGCACAATCTTTTGACACGGCTCTTTGATTGATACCTAAGTCATCGCGTCCCAAAAAGCCTTCCACGTCATCATGCACTGCCTTCAAGTTTCCCCTCGGGTCCCGATACCTCCAAATTCCATCTCCTCCAAGGTCTACTATTTACTTAGGGCGAACCGGTTTCGTCCTATATACAATCATATACTCACGGTTGGTGTGGACTTACGGGTCGTGAATCCTCATTCCACGTTTAAAAGAGAATGCGAGAGTGGTCTACCGACCTAAATGCAAGCTGTATGCAGGTCCGCATTCTCCAGTAAACAGTACATAAGAAAATATATATGTATACATACGTTTTTGGGAAGGGTTTATAACTTGCAATACAAGGCTATTTACCTCGCATCCCAAGCTCGGATCTCGTGCCAAGAACTCTGCGAAGCTCTAAGTTTGGTTACCGAATAAATACGTACTAATAAGGTTATACTAATAAATACTAGTAGAATAAGATCTTATTTGATAGTTTGTTTTGGAGAGCTATCGAACTCCAGGCTTTTTGTTTGGTTTTGACGTTTTTATTTAAGAGAATCGTCATCTCTATTTGGTTTGGTTAATGGTCTTGTTATAGGAGCGACCACTGCCTCCTATTGGGTGAACTGTATTTGTTTTAAATTTTACCTCCAGGGTTCAACATTAATTTTTGTTCATCCTATCCCGTGATTTCTCAATTGTTTCAAGTAGTTGATTGCCGCATTAGAGAGTACTCGACTCTCAAATGTCTCAGGCAACTGATGGGGTTTTGTATGAGCACCCAATCAATAACATTCAAATGTTTTGTATGATTATTCGATATAAATCTTACTAACCCGTGATTTTTCAATTGTCGATTGTGAATGATAGGTATTTGTAAGCACGCAGCTTCTAGCTGTTTCAGGTAACTAATAAAAATCTATGCGACTATCTAATCAATGGTATTCAAATGTTTCATGTAATATTTTGATATAAATCTGGCTAACCCGTGATTTTTCAATCGTCGTTTGCGAACAATAGGCATTTGTGAATGACCCAAATCGCTGCACATTGCACAATGACATCCTGATGATTATCCTTATAACTCTAATAAATTTTCTAGTTACGGCCAAGGTCGTTTCCAAACTATGCGGTTGGCCCAGATCTTCAGCGTCTCTATTTGTAAACAAATCGAATAATATAAACACCTTCTTTGACACACTAACCTAGATGCGAGATTGTTTATTTAAGAAATATTTCTACCTCTCCTTGTAATTCAGTTTCGTTACCCTCTATTGTGCATAGTCAATTTAAAATATTTTTAATTCCTTTATTGAAGTTAAACTATTTACTTCATTACCCGAATTTAGTAAATTTACTAGAAGTTAGGTGAAAAATAAATATAAATATATATATATAAGTACACATATCTCGATTGTCAAAATACGTTAAATAAGATTACATATATTAATAAATAAATATAAAATATATGATTCTACATAGTCTTGAATATTAATAAATACATATTTTCTTTTTCAATAATATAGATATGTCCATGAGTAGGTATTTTAAATCGTTACCATTCCGATGTTTTGATTAATAAATAAAATACATATATATAAATACATTACATATATATTTATTCTTTATATACAATATATTACTTTATTTTATATAAATAAATACATAATATACATATATTAATGTGTAATGCTTTGTTTTGTTGTTTTTTTAATAATTTAATTGATATACCATAATCAGCTGTATCTCCTCACTCCTAGGTCCTGAAAATTATTTATAAAAGGAAAACTCACCCCACCAAGGTTTTTCCGATTGGGTTCTACACAACAACCTTGCCGAAGAAAATTCTACCTAAATAACTGTATTTTCCAACCAATTTCAAAATAAATCTTTTCGACTATTTATTCCTATTTAATTTTTATTCTTGCTTGATTCATATAAATTAGCTGATTTTTAATATTTGTGATATAGATGTGCCGGAAAATTATAAATTATTTAGGTCGAACTATTTTGTTGTTTTCATTCCTTTTTAATTTTTTATAAAAATTTATAAGAAAATTCATTCCGAAATGCGCAAACTTTTAATTATTTCGATTCTGAATAAATTAAATATCTGTTTAAAACTTTCTTCTAAATTTCACTGTTTTCACCAATATTTTAAAGTATCTACAATTATTTTTTTTTTCTAATTGTTTCTTTTTTGAACAAAGGTTTTAGCGTTTATTATTATTGAATCTTTTTGTTTTTGTTTTTGTGTTTGATTGATGCTAAATTATAATCTATTTTTAAATATCAATCCGCGAACCCGTTCACTCTAGATCAACGATAAAACTCTCCATTAAATTCTAATGTTTTCACTTTGAATGAAATAATTATTTTTAAATTTTAATAAATCACTTTTAACACTTTTTGCACTATTCACTTTAAACACTTTTAAACACTTCACACTTTACTTTTAAAGCACTGAGTTTAAACTGTATTTATTTTCACTGTTTGATTTAATTTAACTGACTTATTAAATTTCACTGACTCTAGCACTTGTACTTTTCACAAAATTTTCCTAAGTCCAGGGGCTTATTTAAAATTTAACACTTAAAGATTTTTCACTGTTAATCCTACCAAAGACGTAGTACTGCCACGTAACAACTTTTCGAATCCTCGGCGCGACCGCCTCCTGACTGATGTGTTCCATCTTTTATACCCCTCTCAGGTCCCAAAAGACGTATCTGAAATTCTCTTGATGCTTAATTCTATCTCCTATCAACTCGTAAACTTGAACATCTCTGCCATTAATATCGATTGTGCGTTTATACGATCTTCTGTCGTCCGGCTTTGGGTGGCGGTTAATTTTTATCTCACGTCGCTAACTTGATAGGGTCCGAATCGGGTAAGTCTGCGTTAATCGCCCAAGCTCCCTTTGTCCTCTGTTCATACAAAATGTAGTTAAAATCTCATGATTTTGCGTTCCTTTTTTTCCTCAATTCGCGATAGGTCCGTCCCCAGTAACATATATATAGATCTCAATTTTATGCATCTTGTGCGAAACATGATTAAATCCATGGCGAAATCTTTACTATGCATTTTTGAATTTCGATTTGTTTAAAATCTACTTAATTTTATTGTCACCTATATGAGCTTTTTCCATTTTCACCCGTACCTTCTTTCTTTATGTCGCAGACTTGAGTTTTACCTTTTTCTTTGAATTTTATGTTATTAGCGACGTTTTCTTCCACAAATTTCTTCTTTATTCTTATCTTATTTCTCATAACTCTATAACTACTTATTCTCCAAGTCATATTTATTTATTTCACGGATAAATTAGAATTGTATCGCTTTTCTCCACTTGGATCATTCCTTATCCCCGTTCTCTACCCTTTCTTTTATCTTTTCCTCACTTTTCCCGATGTGTGTGGTCTCCAGGAAAATTTCATACTTCATTTATTATTAATTAATATATATTTTTCCACACTTCTGTGGGAGATATACCTAATTTGGCTCTGGGATATCTGTCATTTTTATTGCCTGACCCAATCTCCGCCCCATCCTCCATCTTTGTCATACAAGATTTCACATAAATTATATGTCTGGACACCTGTTTACGTCTCGAATTTATGTACTACAGTCGTAAATTTAATTTAATTTCAAACCTATTAATTTTAATATCTTTTGCTTTAAATAAATATCTCATAAGCTCCACGTTAAACTTAATCGCTTTTCTAATGGGTTATTACCTTAACGTAAATAAGAATCATGTTCGAATTTCGATTGTTTATCCTTCAGAATACACATGAGATCGTCAACCTTTTATCTTGTTTCGATCCCTCTGTAATCTTGTGTAACTCTAATATCTATCTACCCTGATAATTATGTAAAATGTCTACTTTTCCTGAATCTAATCTATCGCTATATGTTTAGTTTTATGGCCTTCCTTTGGTACTCTATTATCATATTCCTAGGACCTTTGTGGTAGCTCAAAATCTCTGTATTATCACTCCGTTCAGTCGCTCCACTATTTCTAAAATGTCTATTTTAATGCGAGATTTTCATTCCCAAATTGATTTTCCAATATGTCCGCTTCATCTTAAATTGATAACGATTAGTTTCTAATGTTCCTAACACTTTCGTTTTCCTTTAGTACGATTTTTATCGAACTTGACACCCTATCTCTATCATAAATAATTGCACTATAGTTGAAAATTCTGCCAGCAACTTTCTTTCGTTTTACCCGTCCTTTTTTATACTATCACGTTTATAGTTTTTTTCATTGCATTTTCGTGTGTGTGTTTTTCCAACATGAAAGGCCAAAAGCCCTCGATGTCAACGGTTCGCTATCACCTAAATGTCTCAGTTATTGTAAACATTTCCTAGAGTTTGTCGCCTTGAACGTCAGTGTTTATACCATAGTGCGTTCACCTCTAATTTTTGTGGGAACGGAAATGCAATTAATTATCTATTTTAATGTCAGGTCCAAGGTTCAATCCTTTGTCTGTAGTTGATGCACGCCTCTCCGTTCACTGATTGGTTATTCAAAATTTTTATAGCTCTCGTCCAGATCTAATTGGTCGACAACCTTCAATATTTATTTTTAGGCCTAGAAAGGGGAAGTCCCAGTCTCGTCCTAGACGATTTTACGACCTCTCTGCTTTCGTCCCAGAACCTAGATTTAATTCCAAATCTTACAGGTGTCTACTGCAAGCAAGCTGGATCAATTCTTTCTCCGCCAGATGTCGTTAGCATGTCCGTTTTCATAAATAATTTGTATATTTTTAGCAGCTATGGTTTATCTGTTTTTCACTGTGATTTCTGCCTTTCATCACAAACAGGAGGCAGTTTGTGCTCAGAAATGATAATATTCTGAGTAGAGATTTAAAAAAGGTACAATAAGGAGGCAACCCTTAGAATTAATATAAATATATCATCTGTTTAGTAGTCTCCCTACAGATTTATATGTCTTCAGAAGGCAAAATGGCTGTCATAATAATAATTATAAGAAAGCAAAATTTTTTTAAAATTGTTAAATTAAATAATGATATTATTAAAAACATAAAAGAAATAATAGGGACGGGTTGTATCACAGAATTTGAAAAATTCATCAAATTTCATAGCTAATTTTCAAGTTCTGTGAAAGCTCTATTGAAGTTCTGTTATTATTTCAGTTCTATGAAGCAACTGACCCATGATGATATAGTAACGGAATTAAAATAGAACTTTCACAGAACTTGAAAATATGATGAATTGTTCAAATTTTGTGAAACCGCCCGTCCTTAAAATTCTTTGATTTATTTATTTTACAGATGAAGGGTATCTGTTTGCGTAGTGGTAAGACTACTAACTATGGTTTCAAGGAAAGGGGATTTAATGTCAATATTTTAAAATAATTTTACAAAAACAGCAAATTAACATTTTATGGTCGCCCAATTCAAATTCCTTGTATATTTATTTATAAATTCACGCCCGGCTGGGATTTTCCTGTTATTTTCTTATTTTTTTTACAAAGAACATCTAAATAAACACAACAAAATCAAAAAGAAAACAAAATCAAAGTAAAATTAAAAAAAATCAAAAAGAAAATAGAAGACATAATAAAACACAACCTCTTAAACAAAAACAATGTCAAAACGAAATAAAGTAGAAACTAGACAATCCACCATGCAAGATGGAAAAATATAATGGAAAATTAGAAAACTTTGAAGCTTCTTAGTTTCTATAGTTAAATTATATTATATTTGATATTCTACTTTCTGAAATAAATTGGGTAATGACTGTCATAATATATGAAATACTTGTCGCAAGTTTGAAATATTGTGTGGGCAAGCTTACTTATGTGAGTATATTTGACTTGAATATTTCACTTGAAGTGAAATGACACAAAACTGCGCTTTATGAATGCTGTGTTATTATTACAATATTATATTCACCTAAATAAGAGATTTTAAACCATAATGAAATGTAAACGTGTATTATTTTCTCGTGTTTAGTGACCAGTTGAGAATGGCCAGACTTACAGATTATCAACTTTCTTCAACCCTTTTATTCTATCCTCGATTTTAGATACTATTGAAACCTAACGACAGTTTCTGTATTATAATTTATACGTTTGTATAAATTCTAAAAAGAATTATTATATCTACTTTCGTATTGAATAGCAATACCTTGCAGTTAGGTAGGTACATACTGATCTCTGGGTAACTGTAATTTTATAACGTTTGTGAATAAGAATTTTATTTTCCAGCATTTGTTTAGCTTTCAGGAAAATATGCAAAGTACACAATAAGCTGATATAATAATAAGGAAAATGGCTTTGTGCGGTCTCCCTCCCAGCGGCAGTTTCCCGCCCGATGGATCACTTCCGCCCCCAGTTCCCGCCGAAATGGATAGCTTCCGGCGTATTTGTCATCTCCTTCTTTCTCTCGGCATATTTAATATTCCACCAGTATTTATATTATTTTTCGTAACGATGTTGCAACATACGAGGTACCGCACTAACCGGGAACTAGAAATACCAAGGAGAGAAATAAATACCTACATGGATCGGTTTATTTATTGTTTTTGGTAAGTGCTTAACCGCGTCGAAAATGTTCCATATTCGAAATTCAAATCTTCTCTTGAAGTGTGTACCTACAGCTTTACATGTATAACATTGCACATGGCCAGAATAGTAACAAAAGACTCCATCTTTTTTTTTGTTATTCTGCTGTCAATTTTTTTTTTGTTTGGATCTTTCAAACCTAATTTTTCCGTTTTAAGGCGGTGTCTAGTAATTTATCAATTCGAAATAATGAAAATATTATTACGCAATACGGTAAATATGATGTTCTTAGCCAGAAAAAAAAAAATTATATATTTTTATAATTTATAAATACTTGGCATTTATCAAAATTAAATCAGAAATATGACCTTTTTATGGCCCTCCTTTCGTATTGTTCAAAAAATATTTTAAATTTTGAATATCCTCAAAAAATACCTTGAAGGTTTTTCTTCAAGACTTCGTTCAGAAATTAAAAAAAAAAAAAAGAATAAGGTTGTGGTATAATTATTTCCTAGGCACTATCTTTAATGTTTTTGTAAATGCGGTTTACTAAACTTTGGTTAAATTTATTCTAAAAAAAGGAACGAGGAATACTTTCTATTATTTTTGTCCACTTTTTAAAATTATTTTCACATTTTTAAATTACCATTTGTTTAAGAGTTTCGAGTTTATTAAAATAATAAATTATGTTGCCGTAAAGTGGCGACATTAATTCAGCTACTACGGCAGAAATTAGAACTGAAGGCTCTTTTTTAAATATGTCAACAGATGGCGTCAATCACGGAACGACACTTGGAATTTTCAACAAAATCTTGCGTGTCATCAGTCAGCGAAGATAATACCTACTTGTATACACGAAGAAGTTTGCCAGTAATTTTTTATAAATTGACAAACGGTCTTGCTGTGCACGTGTTTATACATGTGTTAGTTTTCGACGTGGACATGCGCACACACACTTGTGTATATTATGTAAATATGTTTTGTCATTGATTTTGAGGACAGGCATCAGAGATGTTCATCGAGTTAGGTTGATACGGTTCGTCTTCACAATTTTTTATTGTATAAGTAAAATAATATTACATTTATTGTGAGGTGTGCTTAGCTGATTCTTATTTGGTACATGATATATACGTTCATAATTTTTTTTATTTCAAATTAAATGTACTTTACATACGATTTTTATATATTGAAGTGAAACTTCTTTACGCGCGTTATGCATTTTCGAGGACCGGAGTAAAACCGACTCATGACCGTCAAGTGACTCAAGGCCGATAACGCGACTAATTACCCTCGCAGACGTGCGTGACAAGTTTTTTTAGTAAAAAACACAGCCGTAAGTGAGTTTTTCAAAATTTAAAATTGCGCGGGGCAAGTCAATTGAGGAGTACACGTTGTATACGCGGTTCTCGTCGCGTAAGATATCTCTTCTCGCGGTCTAGAGGCAGAGCGTTCGATTCTCGTTATGCAGGACCCGGGTTCGAATCCCATATTTTTATAATTTTTAATTTTTTTTATCACATGCTACTTATAAATATGTTAATTTATAAGTAGCCATTTAGTAGTAATTTATTTTTACTTGTGTCATGACATTGTTTTTTAATAAAGCATTACATTTTATTTACTTAGGCACCGTTATTTTCTTCTATGATCCTTATTAAAAAAAGCTTACAAAAAGCATTTTTTTGTTATCCTTCAAAACATGCATTTTTTACTCTTGAATAGTCTTCAAGCACGTTTTTTATTACGGTCACAGCGCATTGATGTACCTACCTAGGTACCTCCCTATTGTATTTTTTTATGTCAGCGCGGAGCCTTCTGCAGTGGGAAAGTGTTTTAAAAAATCAAATATTGACATACAATATAAGTCAGTTATAATTAGTGACATCTTACGAATTTCAACAGAACTTTTTTAGTACAGAACTGTCTTTAAATGGCTAGTAAAACCTAGTTCCTCCGCTGGGGGGCATTGTTGTAGTTTCGTTCTGAACAGGGTACCTATTATACTTGGCCTTAATAAGAAGATGTTTCACCAACCTCTTGTTAGCTTTTTCATATGATAACGTACATTAATCAATAAATAAATATATACTCGAAATAGGTAGAAAACTCGTGTAACTTATCCAATATACAGCCAATATTTATATAGTCTAGTACCTACCGGATTATATATATATATTTATACAAAGGTATTTATTTACGTATATAGTCCGAGTTTACAAATATAATAATAATAATATTTGGATAATTTGTATAGCGCCATTTTGAAAAATTACCTCAAAGGCGCTGTACAAACATGTAATATCATTTCTATAATGATCTATGTTATTACTAGCTAGAATTTACATATGTTATTATTCTAATATATATTTATATTGTGTACAGGCAGATAATATACATTACATACTTACCTTCTTACTAACACTGTTCATTGTTTTTTAGAGAAATTTAGATACGTTTTTTTGCTATTTGTTTTTGGGGTGTTATGCCGTGTTTCGCTAACTCCTTCTTTAGCCAACGTTTCGGACAGCATTGCAGTGTCCATCTTCAGGGCAGATGTGCTATTTGAAAAATAACATTAAATAACACATCTGCATATGGACACTGCAATGCTGTCCGAAACGTTGGCTAAACAAGGAGTTAGCGCAACAAGGCATAACACCCCAAAAACAAATAACACAAATACTTTTGGCCGTGAAAATCTTAAATTTAAATTTAGATACGGTTCGCACGCACAGAACATAATTGGGAAATTGGACATAATTCGACTTTCCAGTATTTATTTTAATAATATATGTTCTTTAAAGCGTGTTTAGGAAAAGAAAAGCAAATATATATATGAACTCGGACTATGTATATAAATTAATACGTAAATCGTAGATAGGTAATATACGTTTTCCTATGAATAGGCTGTCAAGAGGATGGTGAAATACACCCCCCATTGTTTTTATGGTAAAAAAACGATTAATATTATGAAGAAAAAAATGCGAAAACTGAAACACATTACATAACACCTAAAACATGGCAGCTTTAGAAGTTCAGTGTATTTATTTAGCTTAACTCAATTAATTTCATTATTAAAAGCACGTTACGATGAGCAAACAGAATAGCACCCTATGGTCGTCCGCGTTTATATTTTTGAAAACATATTTATGTTTTCCACGCGAATAAAAATAAACAAACGTGGGCAACGGTTGACAACACCACATAAACGACAACGTAACTCTTTCAGCACAGTGGACAAAGGGAATATGGCGAAATTCCCAAATCTCCGTCAACAGACACAATTTTAACTTTTCATGCAAAGAACAGTTTAAAAATAATTTAAATTTTAATGGGAAATTATTTTTTTTAATCTAATTCAAATACTTCTGCCTACGTAAGGTGTTTGGTCTGGAAACGAGAATATGTTAGGTTCCTACCGGGATGTTATTTATTCAGTTCCTACCTCTCTGCAAACATCACCTTACTTGAAAACTATTTGAATTATGGAACATAACAATGCAAGAAAATTGCAAGAATGAGTGTAGTTTTTAAAACAAAAGAAGGATTCGAACTATGTGAGTGATTTACACTCACTATCTTGGAAACAAATTGCTGGTGTTGCTCGTGTATATAATCTCGTTTTTAAGTAAAAGAAGTAGGAATTTGACTATAATGAAAGCAGAGATGGTAAGCTATTGGTATTTCTGTTTTCCTCCCATACCTTACCTTTTTTCCTACACGTTATAATACTATCACCCGATTTCCGCAAACACCATTTTCGTTTCATCTTAAGCTATTTAATTAGGATGCATTTTCGGATGTAACATACAGTATATTTTATGACACAGATGTATGCTTTTTCCATGTAGTAATTTCTTCCAAGCATAATAGCGTGTTGGTGGGAATAAAAATTAATCCGCGTGGGTTAAATAATTAATGAATTGTCTAAATAACATGAAAAAAGAAATCAAACAAACCAAATACTTTTATAATTAGTAATAAATACATTTCTTCGAGAGGTAAGGTAATAAAAAGCGAAAGAGAAAAGAATAAAATGGGTAATTTTTTTTGCAGTTAAATTTTTCATGAAGTGTGTTTTTTTATTCTTTAATATATTAGATAATAGATAATAATATTAATTGTTAAATATTTTAAAAAATATATAAATAAATAACTTAATATTAAATTTGAAAACAATAAATAATTTTGGATGAATGTTTCAATTCAGTAAAGAAAACGTCACTTAATACTGGGTCAAGGCCAACTAGAGTGTAGATCTGGGCGCGCGATGGGTTTTGAATTGTCACGTGATCAAGTCAGTGTCAACCAGCAACGATAGTTTGCAAATGGCGGCAACCCACGGTACAAAGATGAAATTCAAATAAACATTTATGCAAAACAATAATTGTGAAAATAGTAGATTTATCTAAGAGAATATTGACTTAATCCTTAAGTTTTCGTATTTTTAAATGCTATTCGCCTAATGGTAGGATTTGTCATAAGCACCTTTACAATAATTAGACTTGACCCTTCAACTCAAACTTACAATAAATTCAAAATAAAACTTTTCTCATGGTTAGTTATTAATAACACTTAATATTGAGCTTTGTTTGCGCGATAGCAATTGAGCAACCCTCGCGTGCAAGTATAAACAATGGCGAGAGAGGCGAGCTACGAGCAGCGGGCAGTGAGCACCCACCAGCGGACAGGGGTGCAGAAGCGAACAGGGGTGGTCGGTTTGTGGAAGCGCGCGCAAACAAAGGGTTTCCCGCCACCGGAAGGAGGACACAAAGGGACCGGAAGTCAGAGGTGCTGCCACGTGCCGCCATTAGCTGTAGCCAAACAACCTACCAAACAACTGCCCTTTGCCCTCTGTACTTTGTTCAAGAGACCTTTCCCAGCCAATATCAATTGTTGACGTCATTTTTTTTACGTTTTTTTTTTTCTTTCCCGTGAGGTCAGCTGACCTGCGATTCTACAGAAAAGTGTAACCAATGAGAAAGGAGTACCTACTCATTGTTGTACAATATTTTGCAAAGCGTGTGTCAATTATAGATAGTTAAAACGGCGAAGATTAGTAATGAACTAGTATGAAAAGTGACACCAACATCGTTCACCTAAAATGCTTCGTTGTAGCTCTGTGGCATTCGGCACGTTTCCATGCCATATCTCCCATAGTTTCCTTTATTTATAATATTATATATTTATGAAAACAGAAATCATTTTCCAGAAAGCATCTGGACACCCCTGCAATATGTATCAAAAAATATTATTATTAAGCTTTCAATTTAACGCCTCTTAAAATTAATCATAAATTAGAATACGCAATACTTGGACACCGACCAGTTCAGGAAAGAAGCGTGTCATCAAAATCACAAAATAAACTTTACATAACATTTATTTCCGTTTGTATTTTTGCTAATCGGGTCAACTCAGGAATTTCTGTAAGCAGAATTGGAATACGTTCATTGTGAAATGCTTCACATTCACAAATAATATTATTTGGATTTGTCGTGTTTCACAAATCTGTCTGAAAAATCTGCATTAGAGAACCAAAAGAAAATTGGAAAGGAATACTTGTGGAACTTCCGCCAACTTTTATAAAGTATTTTTATATTTTCTTTTGAATAAAACATTTAACATTTTCGAACTAGGTGATTGTGAGTTACTTTTATACAATTATTCGCATCCATTCAACTTATTCTATTAACGGGTCCATACTTGTCATCACATTCTTCTAAAAGTTTTACGAACTCTAAGATTCAATCGAAATTCTCGAAGATCTAATCAACAAATCGATGATCAAAGCTACAAACCGATGATCTGGGCTACACATCGAAGATCTAAGCTACTATAATTCGATAATCAAAGTTACAAATCGAAGATCAAAGTTACAAATCGAATATCTAAGTTAGTAATCGATGATCTAATCTACAAATTGACGATCTAAGCCACAAATCGACGATCTAAGCTACAAATCGAATATCTTAGCTGCCAATCGTGAAAAACGAAAACGCTGCTCCACTATCACAGAAATTATTCACTCACTATGTTCAATAAATCTCCGGGTAAGGATAAGGTCTTTTTAATTTGAACATCGCACAAGAGTCCAGCCGTTTGGAACCAGGGAGACTATGGCATCACCTATCTATTGGGGTATATTGTGAGTCTGAAATCAGAAGGGGGGGAAGAAGATAGGGTAGAGTGAGGTGGGGCTATTATAAGGCGATGTTGAGAGTATCTTCTACTCTGACACGTCGCAAATATTATTTTTAATGAATTATTTGTGACGCAACCAAAAAAATTACGCACACCGAGTTTTGAACCCCCAACCTTCGGATTCGTAGTCGAAAGCCCTACCCCTCAACCACGAAGATGGTCAAATTTAGCGATTGTTGTCCGAGATGTCCCCATTTTCCCCCGTTGCTGTGCTACCTCTTTTGACCTCCTACAAACTTATCCGGTCCAAGCTGTAACTTAATATGATTAAGAATACCTACCTCCGTAGCGCACTACGTTCATAATAAGGATTGTGTAATTTATCAATAAACTCTCAACTGAACAAAAAAAACACCGGGTCAAATATTTATAATTATTCAGAAAAAACACTATTTAGTATTGACCGGTCGGCGGCTGAGTTGACATCGCGTCTGGGTCCCACCCAGGCATAGTGTGTTCAATTCCTCGGCTAGCTAAGTCCTCCATCACGACACAAGCAACATTTTCCGCTTACTGTGATGGTAATAGGAGATTTTCAAATATTGTCAGGTTATTTGTAACCTGGAAATGTTAATTTATAATTACTTTATATTATCCATACTTTTTTAATAATATGCAAATAAAATCCTCAGTATGGGAGATCGCATTGAAGATATCATTATATCTATTTGTTTTAAAAGAAGAAGATACTAAAACACTTATTATGTATAAATATTTATTTATATTCAATGAAAAAATTCGAGTTAGTTATATATTATTCAGTTATCTGATTTATTTAATTATTTATCGGTCGGTGCATTTGTAGCATAATCACCGTTCAGAATCAGTATTTCCATAACTACACCCTCGCCGTTCTGCTACAATGGGAAATGACTTAAAAGGCGGAACAATGGTCACGTCATTCTATCGGGATTTGATGGTACATATTATTATCTTGTAGGCACCCCATAGCACTATGGGGGAGGAATTATTCTAAGGACCAGGCTGCACTGTTCGACCCAATTAGTTTTTTTTATTAACTCTCATCATGATCTGGCTTCATAGGCTTTGAATTTAATGTCTTCACCATTTTTTTAAATTTAGCACACTCCAAAATACCAACCCAAAACACGTAAAAGTTACGCGATATCTGTGATTCAATTAATTTAATCTAATTTTATGACCCTTGTATACTATTTATAAATATGGAATCTATTATTTTTTTATTTCTTATTATTATTTACTATCACTAAAAATATATTTCGTGTAACTAACTACATAATTTGAAGGTATTTAATAAATTCTTTTGACGATAATCATTTGATATAATATCTTATCTTATAAGTATTCTATTAAGTATTTATCCGATTCTCTGCTTTGAGGCGATCGGGACGGAAATTGTAAATGTTTATAGTGTATACCCTCATTGCCTGTGCTACTTTTACCACTCTCTGTCTTTATTAGTGCACAATTTATTATGTTGTCTTGTATAGTGTTCGTGTACTTGTTCGTGACGTTTTTTCATAAATGTTTCCTTCGTGTGTATTCGTATAGGTATTAGTCCATTTTGTATTTTGTAAATTAAAAGGAATATGTTATATTCGTAAAAAGGTTTAATGTGTTTATTTCTTGGTATACTTTTTTCGTGGAGATCTGGTTGTTTGAAGTTATTTAATAATTTCTTTTGAGAATTCACTACTTGGATTCCAGCACGATTCTCATAGAATTCTCCCAATTTCCTAGAACTCGAGATTAAATCAGTCCAAGTCAGTGAGGATTACAGATTCCTTCATGATTCGACAATGAAAAAACACTGCATAAAAAGTCTATATAAAAATCATCTTCAGAATAGATAAGTACATAGTAATATCAAACACTATATTTAATTGTTTTTTATTACTACATCACCTTAGCATAGTAAAAGGAGTTAAAAAACCGTACTATTAAACGATAACCTACATGAGACTTTGGTAACGTATCCTAAGGTAACCTATGAGCTTTATCCAAAATATTAAATATCTTAGGCAAGACAATTTAAAGCAAAAGTCAGTAGGTTGATTCATTTTATTATTTCGAAAGTTGAATTTTAGACTGAACTCAAAAGAGATTATACGTGATTAAGATAAAACTCAACATTTTCACAAACTAGGTATGCAAGGATCACGGCGAGGGTGGGTATGTCGTGACAGCTCAGAAAAGGATTCCCAATCGGTTAATCGATCTCAATACGAAATTACGATTTTTCTATTATTTATTTAATTATTTATTCATTTTCGGGAAATCGACAGTTTACATTCAGTTTGTACATAACTATTATAATATAGTAAAATAAAACCAATTATGGATATCCTCACTTTACCTCTACTGAGACAGCATAATATGGAATAAGTAAATTAAATTTGTGAGAAAGGAATATGAATTAAAAAAATTTATACAAAACAAAAGATTATACAAAACGAAAAATTTACAAAACAATACATTTATAGCCATGGAGAGAGGTTGTAGATATAAATCAAATCATAATAGAGATATAAACAATAGAGACATAAACAATATTCACAAATCATCAGAGAAATATTATTTTATGGACCTCTTGTATTTGGTAAGTTCGCAACTGAAAATATCAACCTTGGATAATACGCTATTATAATTATTGCATAGTCTGTTCAGGCAAGAATTCAGCTTCGAGTTTGTTTTGCTATGATCAACCCTGAAATGAAATTAATGATTATTTCCGGATTTTGAATTTACTTTTATGGCTGAAAAAATGTACTGGTCGAAAGATTTGTGAATATATCGAGCTTAACTTTTAAGTTTAGAAACACAAAAAAAACTAAATAATTGTAAGATTCTTGTTAGAAGTATAACCCCATTAACTTCAACTTTTACTCAAACTAGATTCGTTTATAATTTACTGATTCCAGTGAAGCAAATAAATTCTATTAGAAAAAAATCCACTGCATTTTGTATTCCAATGAATTGTAAATTTTTTGTTAGCATTAAAAGAAATACATAATATTACTTTTTATTTAAGTAGATACATTGCGGCCTAGCCCTAAACCAGGGGTGGTAATTGATAAAATCTGCCGCAGTTAATGTTGGGAAGTGACTTCATATTGCCGGCGCGGCGCACACCCCTAGCGATGTTCCTACGCCCGCCGTGGAATGGGGTGTCTTGATCGGCGGTCGGGTTCACTGCGATGACCCTTGCGCGAGTTACACTTGCTAATTGTGAGAAAATATGACTTTTAATAGCCATTTTACGATGACGTTTCGCACGGTTTTGTAAGTTTTGTTGTGTGCAATAAAACGCGTTGTTTAAAACTGCGTGTTTTTACAGAACATTTCTTTCATTGGGAGCAAGCCGTAAATATATTATAATAATATATAATCTTTGGATGATTTGAAATTATAAAATCACCACAAGGGCGCTGTACAAATATATAATAAATTTTTACAATGATTATTTGGTTAAATCACTTTTGCTATTATATATCGATCTGCAATTTTTTTGTTTTTCTGAGAAAATACACTTTTTAAAATACTTTGAATCTTTGATAATTGCCGTATTGTTTTTAATCTGAGTTATTACCTACTGTTAGTAGTTTATAAACAAAATTACAGGAATACTTTTGTTTCTGACGAGTCTAATTAATTTTCAGATCAGTTATGTTTAATTATAATTAAAGCGAAAGATAAAAAAATATTTTAAATTACATACCTAAACTACATACGGGAAAATTAATTAAGAGATATTTAAAAAACTATAGAGTATCTCCCATAGTTTAATAATATGTTCCGCAAGTCTACATGTCTGTCAAATTTAACCCTTATTGTTTAGCTTACTATTATTTGAAGAGAGCGCGTGTCATGACCTAACCTTCAACAGCTCTTATTTACCCCGCAGGACCAGTGTTTACATTGTTTACCGGCAGACCGGAGACCGTGTGATATTGCGTATTATCACTAAGGGCCAAATATTAAACAAATAGCAAGATAAAATGATAATAACAAATTAAAGATAATTGTTTTTTATTAATGGACAATGGGGTTTGTGGCTGGAGACAATGTGCACTGTGCAGCGTAAAATTTGAAAAATCTAATAAATTTGTGTGTTTAGCGAAAAGTGTGAATTATGACTGAGTGTGACTCCAAGCTCCAAAGATCCCACGTTTTTTTTGCATTTGCATAAAATGTGATAATTAATTAATGAAATTATGTACCTATGTTATTATTTTGTGTCAGGGTTCTATTTTTTGCATAATAATAGGGGCATTTAGCAAGGTTATACCTATTGTCATGCTATGTTGGGCAATGACATCTGTCCGACCCTGCGGTATGCAGAATAGGTCGTGGCTACGATTTCGACAGTATTTCATATGGTTCTATTATGGTTCCTGTCCATTTTTTGACTTAACTCACACATGCAGGAGGATTTGAGGAAAATGATTTCTTTAATGGTATTTGACATCTTTGGAGATGCTGCGTCGATGGTTTTTTTGTAATAATCTAATTTATATTTATTTTCTCATGTGAATGCTGGATGTGAGTCCTAACTGCTCGGAGCACGTGGAACTGTGGCATCCCCAATTAGTGTATGTGGTGAGGCTGAAGGGATTGGAGAGTGGAAGGAGACGGGAACAGTAAACATGGGAAGTACCCGACAATTCAGATCTGGTCGTTAAACACGGCTCAAACCAATTCAAGCAGCTTTTCGATTATGAAAAATTATGGCCTTTCATCAGGGCGATACTGAGAGTATCTACCTCTTAATCTGATAACCTCAAGGGCGCTGTACAAATATATGTATTAAATAATTAATACTAAAACTACTGTCTCAAAACTAATGACTTCCATCTAATACTTATATCTAGTGACTTACGACTAAGGCCTATAACTACTATCTTAATGACATATGTAGAAACTTACACTTTTATCTAAATAGAATGGGTACGTCGTGAATCGTTGTACAAAAGTTTTCGATCTGAAAACAAACATAAAATAAAATATTTTGATACCTGAGATGTCTTTATAAATTACAGTTTTGTCTAAATGTAAATTTAATAAATAGGTATAAAATTAAATTAATCCTAAGCTAAATATTGCAGTTCATTGACCCAAATCTATTTTTGAAGTTTATTCGTCGATATGTGTGTGTTTTGCTTCAACGAAACTATTTTAAACTGCGCGAACATTCAAAACGAAATTTTCTACTAGTTATCAATATACGAAAACCCCTTCGATAATATTCTTCAGAACTTTCGTAGATTTAAAATGCAATGACATAATGGCAATAAATAACACCACACAATGACATCACCAGCCATTTAAGACTCACCAATTCTAAATACTTTTTCTGCTTTACCCGGAAAACATGAATGTGTGGGTTACTAACAAACTAATAATAGTCTCAATTTGTTAGGAGCAAAGACCTGTAGTCCGGTTGAAGTAATCCAGTTCTAAGGTACGCCGTATTTTGCTAGGAGAGTCCACCCTTAGAGCCAGTACTCCGGGAGAGATATTCCACCATAAACTGGTGAGCCACATTATAGCTTTTTTCCACCCTTTCTTATTTTATCTAAAACTCTTTGGTTTTATAGCGCAGAGCAAATGAAAATCCAGGTGTAAGGTGGATTTGATATGTTTGGCAATTTGTGGAGTTTAGAATGTTATTCAAAGAATATTTGTAAATTTTATAGAATAGTCTTCTTTAATCGACAATTATTTATTTAATTACGCGTTTCAAGTAACAAGGCATATTGCGGTGACTATGCTAGCCGAGTTCTTGCGATTAGGCACTACTGTATAAAAAACTTTTTCTGTTGTTGTCTCACTCTAATACTGTATAAGTTGAAATGACAGCTTTATTTACACATTTTCCTCTACTTAAATGAGAGATTACTCTGACTAACTCTAAATATTTCATAAGAAAATTGAGAAAATGAGAAAATCTTTTCAAAGAACCCGAAAAATCGATTATTTTATGGTCTGTGAGTGGATTTGGTTAGTTCGGTAATTTGTCGAATTGAGTAAATTGAGCAAAGGTTTTACCGGGTGTCCAAAAATGAAGACTAAAATTAGTTTGCTTTAGGTTATATAATTTTTGCATGAGTTATAAATGACTAGTTTCGCATATAACAGTCGTTTTTTAGGACATTATAAAAATATAAATTTATTTTTTTTAACACAAAGCTTCTTTATAACATAAAAAATTAACGTCAAGTTCATGTAAAGGCTGTTTCATATATTTTTAAAACTAAACCCGATAAAAAAGTGAATATTCATGACAATTTATTACATGACTTCTCCAAATATTTGAGAACTTTAATTAAATGATCAATGACATATTTTCTCAATAAAATGTATTCAAACCACATTTAGGTACCTACTTGAAAATTCACTTTAAGCACATCATTTTATAAGAGTTTTACCAACAAATAAATAGTGTAAAATTTATTTATCATTTTTTTTTATTTAACGCAGAATAGAACAACAACAAAAATTTGAGTAACATATGAGTATGAATACTATGCAGTATGAAACAGAAGCAAAAAACGGTTGATTAATCTTTAATTTGGTAACTATTGCGATTCAAAACCATGTTCAACAAAATCCCTAAGCTTCAGTATTACAAAACCCCTGCCAAGAGAGACTTTACATGGAGAATGAGAAAATCCCCTGAGCCATTGAGGAAGGAGGGTTTCTTCCTTTCAAACCCCCCTCCCCTCCGAACTCTCCGCCCTCCCCCTTTCCACGACCAATCCCTCTTTCTTCTTCCCCCACAACAATGGAAGCTCATTTCGCCCGTCCCGGGGAAATGTCTTGTAAGGACATAATAAGAATCCAAAACCTTTATTAGAGTGAATTTCTAAATCTTTTGTTATTTATACTTGTTTTATTTTTTCATGTTAACCATCATTATTATGAACACTGCAAAAAGTTTTTTTAAAAGGGTAACAAACTTTGGGTATCAGCGGGGCAAACGGACACACTGGTGGGTTTTGCTAAAAACAAATAGTAACCTAGTAAAATTAAACAAAAAACAATGAAATGAACGAGATGTCTATTAGCCCCGAGCCTGTGGGCAAACTTACATGGGGAATTAGTATAAAATTATGAACTATGTACTCAATTAACTTTTATTCACTTTTGTCAACAGTTCTCATAAATAAAAAAGATTCACCGCTGTTAATGAAGCAGAAATCATGATAACGGTTTCGCATGTAAGGCATTGAACCCATACCTCATCAATCTTGCGTTTTCCGAAAGAGGTTGTATATTTTTAATTATTTTTTTCTTTGTAGTTTTGACTGGTTTTTCTAATTATTTGTTGAAATTTTTCTTCTCAATTTTAATCTTTATCTTTTCTCAAAAATGTAATTTCTTCAAATCCTCAATAAATGTTTAATCTCCGTTTGTCTCCAAAAGAAGTATCCGTTAGCCCCGTAAACAAACAATAAAACAAAAAAATTTGTTACATATGAAAATAACAGGTGTTGGCAAAGTAACGAGTCGTGTGACTTAAGAACATACATTTGTAAGATGTAATCTAAATTTAGCGAAATTTGTCAGATATAAAAAAAATCTAGTAGGTACAAAAATATAACACTCCTACATTTTTACACTTATTTCGAATAAAACAACACCATTCATACAGATTGCACTATTTTGTTTGTTTTCACAGCGTGAGATGTTCCATCTTCGAGTACCTACAACCAAGGGCGTAGCTATATCATTCAAATGGAGAGTTTCGATCCTAGGGGGGCCTGGAGATGGTGACTCCAAGTAAACGGCTGTACTGTCTGTATACTTCCCAAGTCTTTTTGCCCCACAGTTACTATAGGATAATAACACAGGTTGACTCTGGCAATACTGAGTGGTCAAGAGACAGTATTAATTGTAGTAGATTAGGTAGTTCGACCTCTCTCACATACCAACTGTTGTAGTAAAGACGTTCCGCAATCTTTGTATTCGGTCTATGAAATGTATAATTATTTATATCGGAGTAATCATTGGAGTTACTTGATCATTCATACACTTAATATACTTAACAGTTACTACTGTACTACAAACATAAGCTTAAATTTAAAAAAAGTTTCCAAACAAGTAAGAAAGGCTCCGCAGCTTTAGTGAAGAATGAAGAAGACATAAAGCCTTTCCGGTGTACGGGGAAGGATTAGCGGCCATCAGCCAACAGCCATCACCTATCCGTATGGATTTCCGGCCGGAACTGAGCTTGCGCACTGCGCAATCGCACTTCCTCTCACACTCGCACTACTGAAATGCATATTAATTTACTAATATATAGGTATTTTCTATTATGTGATACCGTACAAGAGTCGTGGGACTCAGGGGAAGGGCCGCCCACTCTACAAATATAAAAATTAGATAATTTTAGTTTTTCCAAGAAGAAGTGTAGCATCTTATACGTGCGTAATCGCAATAGTTTTTATTTACTTCAACTGGTTGATACTAGCTAGAGCACTGTGCATTATGGAAGTTATTGTGTAATATTTAACCCTAAACCACTCGACTGATTGCGTCAATAGTGAATTATGTGTCCAGTGCTCGGCACTTTTAAGCATTCGTTTTGGAAATTTCTCGCCCTCATTAAAAAAATCATATCTTTGAATTTTAATATAAAGACATATAAACTGACTATAGTTTTTTGTTGCCAATGAATTCACATATATTTTTCCGGTTATTCCATATTTTTAGGATTTAAAAAAAATATATTAAAAAAACATTAGCTTTATAACACGCGAATTCTGCGTATTAGTTATTTTAAAATTGCCGTACTTCGGATGGACTTCCTGAAAATTTTATTCAATGAACGTTCATTGAATAAAATTTTCAGGAAGTACAGTATCGATTATTGCTTTATTTACTTCAATACATCGTTTTATACAGACAACCATTTACATGGCATTTGACACTTAGATTAGAAATATTTTAAATAAAAACCACTTCACAAAAGTTAAAAACGCGTTAGATAGCTGTGTAATTCAGTTACAAAAGAACTGTTATATACATATATGTGATAAATATTTGATAAAACAAACTTTTGCATCATTTTTTCAGCCCGCGTTCGAAAAAAAACTTCAGTTCAGAAAGAAATAAAAATATTTGAATTCCAGAACAGTTCACTTCAGGCTTAATCGGCGAAATTTAGAAATGTATTAATAAAGTAGGAAAGCATTATTTCCGCTGTCTACCAATAATAACTGTTACACGCGGGAATGTTTAGAAAATTTCAAATAAATATTTTACAAAAGGTAAATAAAAATGGCATATTATGACGTGCGATCACTCAAGACGCTTTGCAAAACTTGGCAAAATATGCCGAAAATCACTCGAGAGGATAAGCGAAGGAGATAAAAGGACACATGGAGGTTGGGAAGTATTTGAATCCAGATGTATTTAACAAAAAATATGCATTCCTTTCAACAACCGTGGTGAATCTCAAAATAAAGTAGGATTTAGACTGTTTGAATATGTGTAATTTTCAATTCATTTTCATCCTTACGACATCAGATTTAGTCGCACAAATTCAACAGCTCTCACGATTGAGTCCTTTGGCAAGAGAATTCGGTTGCACTAAAATTATCTGATCTGTAACAAATAAATCACATAAATCGTGCACTTTACAAGTTGTTACTAACGATTTTGTTACGTGGTGTCTGACCCAATATTACGTAGAGTGTACTTTTGCATTAGGCCCAAGGTGAATTTTTTTTCGTTAGGATTAAATTATTTTTTAGGGATGTTGTGTTGACAGTAATTTTATGGAAATAAGAAGAGGATGTTCTGGGAAGGAAATGGGTTTGAGGGGTCAGTAGGAATCTGGGGGTCAGTGTGTCCAGGAGTGATGGAAGCATAAATCAATAAAATGGTTAACAATGTTAACATTCTTTCAATAATCAATTATTATAATTTTATTGGAATAATTTTTATCATTTTTCATACCTATACATATATTATTTTAAAGGAAAAGATAATACTACTAAATCTAAACGAGACATAAAACAGAACAAGACACAAAAAAGTTAATGTTCACAACTGGGAATCAAACCCAGGATCTCGGTTTTACTGGGACAATACAGGTAACCATTAGGCCATAATGACCTGATTTTTGTCGATTTAAATAAATATTTTGTGTATTGTTTATAGCACATTTCTTCTCGTATTCTCTATGCATCAATATTATATACTCAATGCTTTGGTACGTTTTATTTATGTTGACCGTTGGGAACAAGGGCTATTTGTGTACCACAGGAGTGGCAGGCGTAGCGGCCAAATTCTGTTGTATCAGAGATATCAGCGTGATGTAATGGCTATTTGTGTGGAAATTAAAATAGCGACGACGATTGAAATGGTTACCAAAATATTTTTTCGACTACGAACCACGCGATACTATTGCTGGTGATCGAATTTAAAGCCAGCACCTGGCGATCATCCATCGATATACCTACCTACCACCCCTACCAGGTAAATCACATGAATTATCAATATTCTTTTATTTCAGTAAACACTTCTTTTTTTAATTAGGTTGTTATTTCGATAGTTATATTATATAATCATACTACATTTAAGATTGCCAATAATTACTAACAACTTTGTCTTTGTAAGAACCTCTTGTTATTTCAAATTAACTTCATCAGCCACTCTCTTCAGAATTATTTTTCTCGGATTTGCTAGATTTGGTATATTATATATAATATTTTAATACGAAAGAGTGGATATTCTTATAAATATTAGTGTTATTAATTTTCGATCACTTTAGTTGTTTTTCTGTTTGTATTTATGGGATTAGTAAACACAAAACAGATTTGAAACTTTGACTCATTTTCACAAGAATTTAACGTTTCTCCAACACTGGTTCTATAAAAGTTGAAGGATTATTTAGCGTTTTTTTTTTGATAAATTAAAGCTCTCATTTTAATTTCCTCGAATAATCCATTTAAACATAATACTAAAATCACAATTTTGAAGGTCTTATTCAAGTATTCCCATGTTAACTAGTGATAAAAAGAAATTCGGTTAATCTGGTCGTACTATTTAAATCGAGGCCAAGGTTGGGATACTGACTTTTACTTTTAAATCCTTTGAATAATAAAATATGTCGTAAATTGACAAACTAGATCATGATCACGACTCGTACTAACCACATACATTCCTGATTGCCAGAATAACAAAAAAAAATATTTCAACACAATTTCAAGTACCGTTCGGAGGTAGATATTGTAGTGGCTTCTTATTGGACTAGCTCCAATTTCAAATACCTAGGTGTTTGTTCTGGTTTTCAATTCTTAGCAACACTTTTTTTTATCTTCAAATACGTATTAATTGATTTAAGTTTTACGTCATCATCACAGCATCGCATCCCTGGGTGCAATTAAGCTTCCTCAACTAAATGTTCCCCACCGACACTCGTCCCTTTCGAAGTTCTAAGGCATTCACATCGTTGCCCAATCTTCTTCCAAGTACACAGAGAAAAATGAGTAATGCTGGTTTATTGAAAATCTCTTAGCAAATTATTAGTCGTCCTGTTGAAAACGTACTGTAAACCGTTTCCAGAATTCGTAATAATATCGGAACACGTTTTCATCAGCCTGCGTTTGTCTTAATAATATATCAGGACGAAATGCAAAAATGTGATGACTTTTATGAACACGTGTTCAAACATCGTGACAAAACATTGTTATTTTCACATGACTATCCTTTGAGACCAAACCTGCAGAAACTAACGACGGTATGATACATTTTGTACAATATGTTCAAACATGATTCCAGGTAATTCGCTTTCAATGACTGCTTATTTGGTTTCTTCCTACTGTGTTAAACATATCTCTCAAGATTAGTATCTTATTTTAGTTTGGAAGTTTTTTTTATTTTACTATATTAGTCTTGTATTTTCGACTCCTACAGTTCTGTAAATGTTTGTATCTGGCTGGTGAGCAAATTTAAACTTTTCAGTAGTCTTAATTTAGCGTTATTGGATTAGTTACACCAACAATAACTAACATTGGACAGTTGAAAACCAAACATTTCTAAAAGCTCTGAACGAAAGAATCCTTCGTTAACTTCTTAACGTGACTCACAAACAGTAAACAAGGAGAGTTTTGTGGCTAATATAGTGAGATAAAAGCAAAGCTGTGGGAGAGATGTTGATGTCCAGTGTCTGGACACTCTGGACTGATGATGGCAGGCAACAGAAGTGTTAGGGCAGATCCATTATTAAACTTTATGTTTGTTTACACTAAAATACTGAAGAGTTTACGGCGTAATAGAAAAACCTCGTAGAGATACAAAAATTAAAGAGGAATATTGTATTGGATTTTTTTGTCAAGATTGTTAATTCTATAGCTGTATATTTTGGGTGGTTTATTACGACTAATAGTTACTAGTAATTTTTTTGTTACAGTATCATTATTGTTTTTCTAGAGGTTCTATCGGTTACTGTTATTATTATCTCGTCGAAGCGTGTTGCACTATTATCACGCGAGTAGCAGTGTGCGGGGACCGGATTCGGTACTTTCTGGTCGTTCGGCGTTAGAGCTTGGAGGTCAAATTTAACTAATTGGAAGTAAAAAAAGTGGAACCAATTTTTTCGCTTCGTTTCTCTTTTAAATTTAAATCATCATTGGGGATAGTCTGAAATCCGGACGTATCAGTTCCAATTTCGAAAATTGTATTAAAATATAATTAACTATGTTTCAGAATAATAAGATCTAATCCTTTATTTGTTTTAAATCCTCTAATAAAATAAGGCGTTTTACAAAAGTTACAACCATTGAGATATATAGATAGAGTCAGCTTTGGCGTTCGAAGTATGGGCCACGCATATCGGATCATTGTCCGATGGGATATATATTTTGGGCATCAGTCGGTTACAAGCACTCGCCGGGCACAGGTCTCCGGTGATAACTTCAAAATGCCGACATGTACGCTGAGATATTGTACAAGTTGTACTGGAAAATATAGAGAAAGCAATGGTATAACCTTTCATCGATAAGTAGGGTTTTACAATAATCAGTAGTCGTGTAAATTGATGTATTAATGTTAAAAACTCATGGAGTATTAGATCAACTTAGACTCGTTCGTTTAGTTCGTTCACGGTCGGAAAGATTCGGGCGACATCGACACCCGCCACACCCCTTTTCCTACTTCCCGTACGGGAACAATATTTCACATTGATATTGCAAGGAATTTAGACTCTATTTATATATAACTCAATGATTACAATCTACAACTATGTACGAGTACTATTGCCATAATTTCAATGTTTATACATCGCCCTTTAGCATCCTTTCCTCTTCTTTAATATATGGTTTAAATTTAACATGTTCAGTGACGCAGTTAGTCTGTTTGTTTAATTCAGAAGAATCTCCGCTTTGAAGCTTCTCATAAAGACCATTAACAATAAGAACCTTCGTAAACAATAATCTGGCAGCAAAGTGATAATTTGCTTTGACTTTATGTTGCTACAAAAGCTGCGACACGTATAGTAAACAATGTAATCAACATTTTTGAAAAACAAAGTTCATACATCTCGGAGAAGGTACTGGAAGGAATAGTGGAAAGCACCCGAAATAAGACAATATAATTTGTTCCCAGATAGTCGAAACACGATAAAAAACTATTAAAAATATACGGAAACTCAACCAAGGGGCTATTAGAACAATGCCATCTCGGGAGACAAGTGCAGCTGTTGGAATTAGAAAGCATCAGCAAGTCTAGAAAATATAAATAGTATGAAGAAACTTTTATAATGGAAGAAAACAATCAGATGATACCTTGAGGACCATGTTGTGCAACCAGGAGACATCATCAAAAACTCAATTAAAGGATTATGATATTTAAAACATGGTTGGAAGGTCAACGAACTTAATAACCAGTAATTGCACATGGAACACACAACAGACGTAGAAAATTCTCAAACTTTTTCTACTAAAAAATCAATTCGTAAAATTAGCATTGGAAGACAACCTTGTTCTCAGAGAAACAGTTTAATCAATGTCTGGTTTTCAAGATTTGTTTTGAATTTTCTTGCAAAATAAAGCAATTAATTACGTAAGTTATTTACAGAAACAGTAGAGCTAGAAGTTGCTACGTCACAAAGGCTTACCTAAAAATAAATAGCTCGTAGAAAGATAAGTTAACTAATGTTATTATTTTGGTAGACACACAAATTGTCTTTAATGACAGAGATTATGTTTATAGTTTGTTTTTGAAAACATCAAATAATGTTAACATTTCGTTTATCCATACATCAGATCACTGTTTTTCAACTGATAGATATCAAAAATTTCGACAAATTTTGGCAAATTAACTCACAATTTAGTTGCTACATTTTTCGATTAACTTTTAAAAGACATATTTGAATTTGGATTTTGTTTTCTTGATTGAATGAATAAATGAAGGAATGGATGTAATAGAAACTTGGAAATGGAAATTAACCCACTTCCCGATATCCGACCGAGCTGAAACTCGGCAGATAGACTCGTTTTCGATTGCAATGAAATCCATCAACTTTTGGTTGCACCTATGCACATACTCATATCGCTGTAATTGGATGAAATCAAAAGTAAATCTCGGTATTATCCAATCACGATTTGTCTTAAATTAGAGCGCAGTTCACTAATTTTAGTCAGTCCCTGATGAGGAAGGTTCAATCCTCAGTATAACTTTAGTCAGTCCCTGACGAGGAAGGTTCAATCCTCAGTATAACTTTAGTCAGTCCCTGATGAGGAAGGTTCAATCCTCAGTATAACTTTAGTCAGTCCCTGATGAGGAAGGTTCAATCCTCAGTATAACTTTAGTCAGTCCCTAATGAGGAAGGTTCAATCCTCAGTATAACTTTAGTCAGTCCCTGATGAGGAAGGTTCAATCCTCAGTATAACTTTAGTCAGTCCCTGATGAGGAAGGTTCAATCCTCAGTATAACCATTTTTTTCTGAGACCGTACAAGACTCCCAACTGCTCCGAACTGTCTGGAGCCAGCAAGACTATGGCACCCCCAATTGGGGTATATTGTGAGGTTAAAGGTAGTGGGAAGGGTACGGAGATGGGGAGAGTAGGGTGGATAAGTACCTGGCTGTTCAGATCTGGTCACCAAACACGACCAAAGCCATTTAAAGCAATGTTTCATTTATGAATGGTGGCACCAGGGCGGTACAGAGAATAACCACTCTCTTTTAAGTTTCGAAATTCATTTTAAAAGTTCACAGCAGTTAAGATCCATTCCATGGCGAGGAAGGTTCAAACCTTTCTTTTTTATGGGATTGATTTTTAAAACTTGTTTCTTTTATTCTGTTTTCGTCGGTCTGCAGGTGTAAATATATTAAAGAACGCTGCATTGCTGCATTGAAAACAGCTGATGGCTAAGAGATTTGAAGCATAAATATATTCGTAGGTAATATTAGTACAGTTGAGAAATATTTAAATGAGTGAATCACGGCGTTGAAACGAACTCCTCGTTATCGATGGGCATCAGTAAAGAGGAAAATACACCTGCCGGATGTTATACTCTTTATCTGAAGAAAAAACCCTGCTTCAATTGACTTGAAGCCAAAATAAACAGTTTTCTTTTGGCTGATGTCTTATTTAAGATAAAAAATAAACGCCAGCTAGAAGTTAATATGAAAATATGTTTTAAAATGAAGTTTAATATTATGTTTCCTTTTTTACAGGAATCTACATAAAAAAATACTTTAAAATTATACAATGTTTGTATACAATCAAAACGTTAATATCACGCATGTTTGCGTTATCAGGCATACTTATAACTTTAGGTAATGGAAACAAATGAATATGTGGCATTGAACCGTTCCGATTGTCGCGCCGAGGTAAGACCAAAATGCACGGACCATCAAAGCGGCGGGCCAATGAAATTTATACTTATAGAGGCGCCGCTGTACGTAGAAGGGAATTGCAGTAGTATGCGTTCATGCATAAGGTTCATACATATGGTTCAAGGTCCATATCCCTTCTTTCTATTTTCTATGCTTCCAACGCACTTAACTAATTATTTTGGCACTTCAAAAAAAAATATTTGCTAGCGTAAATAAAATATGTTGACAGTTGAACGCATTGATTATAAATGCTTGTAAATTTTCTTTGCAATCGGTTGATTTTTTTTTTTAATATTCTTTATTCACTGCATTGTTTATTACGGTCATCAAGAATGTTTAGAACACCAAGCTAGGCACATGCCCGTGTTGTGGTGGTTATAGTAACGCACACGGAGCAAAAAAGAAACATTTTTGAAATACATATAAACTAATATCAAAAATAATTGAAAAAAAAAATTATAAATAATGCCCCTTGGTAAAAATCCCTCAAATTCCGCGGGATTTCTTTTTTATATCCCGCAATCTCGCGGGATTTGAAAAAGGTGCGGGATTTACAAACCGTAATTTTAAAAAACGATTTCCATAAAATAATGTAAACAAAACGTAAGAAAGAAGTAAATTTCATCCAAAACCTCTTCTTCATTCTGTTATGATTTAGTTTGTTTATTTTAGACATAAAATCGCCTAAATTAAAACCGCAATTTGCTGAAATTAATCCTTTCCTGAATTTAAAAAATAATATTACGTTAAGATATTAAAATACATCTAAACAGTAGTTATTACGTAATTGTTATGTATAAAGACAGATTTAATCCTACCATCGTGTGTCAACACATAAGATTAATTATTTTCTATGCCGAAATATATCTTCCGGTGCCAAAGACATTTTCATTACGCTGAAATATCTTAAAATATTTTTTTTCCATACAGGCAAATCATTCTTGCTTATGGTGTAATGTATCGTAGGACTACTTCGGGGTGAGAGGGGACTGCGGTTGGGTGTTCCAAACTAGTTATGCGTTTTTTCGTAAGATTGTCTTTGTTAAGAAAATATGATATGTGCTGTTTTCGGTCTTATTTGTCCATCCGGCATATCGGTTGATTTAAAGCTCGGCTTGGTTGAATGTGGAGCTTAGCGCGGCTTGGAAAATAATCTGTGTATAGGTCGGAAACCGAGATATCAGCAATATTACACGTATTGTCTATGATTTTATTAAGAGGAAAGTACTTGATTTTCAATGCCACGTGTGTGCACCTATGCTCCTAGGTCATCGAGACCTTTCAAAATGTCTAATGTTTTAGGCGGAATAATTTACGAGTTAATATTTTGATTAAGTTCCAAACTTCAATCATCATGGATTTGCGAGGATACTAATTTTAAATAGTATTTGTTTTTCTGTTGTCAATGCACTGATAATTAAATTATGACAAACAAACTGCTGAAAACTTTTTAAAAATTCCTCGTATAATACCTTACCAGACTATTTGTCTATTCCAGATTCAGAAACACCCCCCATCGCTCGATAAAATTATGCAATTTAGGTATATTTCGATGAGATTGGAATACGTAATTATTTACGTAAACGTCACATTTGACAATTGTCCCCGGAAGGCAAGGAAGGCCCCGTATATCAGTCAGTCCCTATACTTTTTTTTTTTTTTTTTTTTTATTTTTTTATATATTCAATAATATTATTATTGGGTTTATAAAAACAGTTTATTTTTAAACAAGTTCTGCTGTGTAATTATTATTACGCGTGACAGCTGTTTCGCCCTCTGAAGGCATTATCAAACTGTCATGTCAAACAGTTTGATAATGCCTTCAGAGGGCGAAACAGCTGTCACGCGTAATAATAATTACACAGCAGAACTTGTTTAAAAATAAACTGTTTTTATAAACCCAATAATAATATTATTGAATATATAAAAAAATAAAAAATAAAATGGAGTTCTACAAATTAAACTTAATAACAATAAAAAAAAAAAGTCCCTATACTCGCTATGAGAGATATTTACTTCTGTCAAGATGCTCCCTGGTAAGAGCCCTGGCAAGTTATAACATTACAAAATACCGATGTACGGTGCCTAAATAGGGAACTATTCTGCGGCTTACCAAGGCTTAAGCGGCCGATTTAGCCCGCATAAATTTGGGCCAGAATTTATTGAGCATTATTCGCACGTTATTAGCGAGGATACGGACTGACTAACATACCGGACTATTTCACCGTCCTACCTATCCGGCTTGTATACATTCGGTCGGACAAAGAGTCCAATTAATAAAGCAACAGATGTTGTATTAATTTCACGTTAATATAACAGTTTTTACTAATGATTGTAATGTCCTTGTTGGCAATGATACAAAGACACTAATTCTGTTGTTGATGATAACCTAATTAAAGTACATATAATAACTCGCCGTTCGATGGCTACCACCAAACCTATAGTATGTTGATAAACGAGGAATGACATTCGAATTTGTAAGAAAGAGCAAATAGATTATTTTTTAAAGCTTTCGTTTCATTTCTGTTAAATTTGGGGGACAGGTATTAATAATATTAGCGAGTTTATTATTTTTCCGCGAACATTTTTCAAGGTTTTCTTTTTCGATGTTTCTAGATCTAACCTCGATTAAATGCGTTTAAAATTATTCGAGAGACTGGTTAATCTCTTATTTACCTATGTTCCGCGTGGTGATGGTTTTTTTTTCAATTTAGAACTTTTATCAGAATAATCAACATTTGTAATTTATGAAACTAAATGCAGACAAACTACGAGAAACTTATTATTCAATTAAAATTTTAACTAGATGTTTTCTATTCGTTTCCGTGTTTTTGGACTAAGGATCTCATCAACGGACACCTACGTTTTGATGATTAATATTCCCACTAAAAGCTATATCAATTTTACTTTTTCAACTAGTTATATCTCCCCTCACGTTTTGATCGAGTTTCAACTTTTAGTTTTTGTCTTATGTCTTCACAGTTACACAGTTATGTTCAAAGCTCCATAGCTGATGATGGAAATACGCCTGTTGGATATCCAGAAAAAAGCCGTGCATATTTAATGACGCCAGAGCACACTTTTTCAGCAAGTAAATTTTTTGATTCACTGTCAATCTTACATTACAATACACACATCATTACATACAAACGTACCTCATAATATTTGCGATTTTTTTAAATTACCGATTTTATTATTGTATTTTATTTGATTTGATTTAAATTTATTATTTCGTATTATCTTTTAATTAAATATAATTAAATTTTTAAATGGGGGCTCAGTATAGCACCCAGTGAGGCCCACATTATCATATAATATTTTAAAATATGTAAAGTTATTGCTTCAAATAAATAAAATAAAAACGGAAAAGAAGTGTTTTTATACACTTTGGGAGTTACAGAAAATACACTTTCAATTTGAGAGGTTGATTAATTCATTGAATAACCAACACCTCTGCCACCCTGGTCATGGTTCCTGTGTTCATGGGATAAGGTTTCTCCAGGTCCAGGTGGCGGATGCGTTTGTTCACCAACTGCGTGGCGGGCCGGATCGAGAGTGTCCGGCTGAAGGAGACCCTTTGACCTCCCAAGCCGGACTCTCTCGACCTATCGCCTTGCACCGCAGTGGAAGGGATCGATTTACACGTCAGTCACTCTTGGACTCACTGACTCCCGAGATTCCTCCCCACCCCTCAAACCTTTTTCCTGCCCAGAACCTCCTTTCCTTATAAAGACCATCCACGCAGTATTCCCAAAGATCACACAGTCCCTGAAAGAGGTCATTTTTCTCGGGGTCTCCTGTATGAAGTTAATGTACAGGGTTTTCCAATAAGAGATGTTATTTTGCTATTTCGGTAGATGTTACTTTTGAAGCTGTCATTTGACAAGTAGAAACAGTAGAAACTACGCCATTGATAAAAATGGAACGATACACGCTTGAACAACGCATTGAAATTATTAAAATTCACTTGATTGCATCAAATGCAAATCATCTTGAGTGATGAGGCCCATCTCCACCTCGGTGGCTTCATCAACAAGCAAAATTGTCGCATCTGGGGCTCGGAAAACCCAAGAGTTATTGTTGAAAAGCCTCTCTATCCTCAACGTGTGACTGTTTGGTGCAGTTTATGGTCCGGCGGAGTCATTGGACCTTACTTTTTCTAAAATGAGGCTGGATCAACAGTTACGGTGAATGGATTGCGCTATCGAGAGATGATTAATGATTTTTTATGGCCGGAATTGGATGGTATTGATCTGGACAACGTTTACTTTCAACAAGATGGCGTTACGTGCCACACAAGCAACGAAACCATTGATCTTCTACGATTGAATATCAAAATAACACCTCTTATTGGAAAACACTGTATTTTTCGACGAAAAACTATTAAATAATAACACTGTTAGTTAAAAATTGTTTAAGTATCTTTTTGATCTAAATAAAATAAAAATTATACGCTCGTTTGAAAAAACTCTTGTTGAGTGAGTAAATTTATAAGTTATGTTTTGGTTACTGTTTGAGATTGTGTCATTGTTGGATACTATATTTTTATCCCGTCAGAGTTCGCATGAGCGTAACGAGCTGACAAATCGGAATAATCAACATTATATACGCAAAGTCTACTCTTCACAAAACTACTAGTTTTATAAAGAACACAAAAATACATTTGTTTTCATCTGGTTGACTAGCTACACACCGCAGAATGACGCCCGATATTGCCCGTTAGCATACTTCTCTCAGATGAACCATAATATCTATATCGAGCAGTACAGTAATAATGGCAGCTTTGGCCAACATTCGAGAAGCCAAATTAGTTCGAAAATTGCGGCAGAGTGAAATTTATATTAGGGGTATGACGTCATTTATTTTTACCGAGAAAAGCTGGAAAACTGCTGTTGAGTGTTGGCAGTATGGCGGGGGCGATCTCCACAGATGAACAGACGCCCTATCAATAATAAATTGTTCATCTAAATTGTTCATCAATAAATTGTTCATCTCGCTTTTATGCTTGTCGTCATGACAGTTCTCTTGTCCTACACGTGTCAATGCCGTTGAGACAATAGAGGTCTTTCAAAAGTTCCAACTTTCCAAGTTATAATTACTACTTAGGTCGTATGTACAAAACAAAGGACAAAGGATAACTTGTACGTTATCAAATAAATTATGACATCAACGTTATCAAATACAATGAATAAGAAATCAACTGTACTGAATATTTTGCTTCTATTATAATTTCGTGTAGGCTGATAATAAATTTATTGAAAGCATCCGCCTAATGTTTTTATTTTAATCTACAAAGTTTTTAAAAATTTTCTACCAACCTACTTTAGAGAAAGATTGCATGACAAAAGTTGCCATAAACACACACCATACAAAACAGAAAGAAAACTTCAGACTAAAAAAATTAACAAAACAAAAACACAGAATTTAATTTTTTATAAAGGAATCCAGAAGTACAACTTGCTTCCTAGTGACATTAAAAATGTCCCTAGGTTAAGCGAATTCAATGAAATATTTAAACAAAATTATGAAAGAGTGTGCAATAAGTGTAAATTAAAATGAAAAAATGTACGTTCATTTGTATAAGACCACATAAGTTGATCTATTTTAAGTGTTATAAATAAACAATAAAAATATACATTCATACATGTGTACCTATAAAGAAGAGTGTCCGTGGAGGCGGCGTGGCTTTGTTTTGTATACAAATCTACAGTTTTATTCCAAAATTGATGAAAACAAGAGGAAGGTGACTGTCTTGATGAGATTTCACCAAAATCATCCCGTCCCCTTTTCCCACCCTTTAAAGCAGAATTTTGATACTTCTCGATGAGATTTTTCACACTTCACGTTCAAAGTAAGAGGAAAATTACTGACTTTATTTGATTTAGAAAACTCTGCGTAAATCCCGGTCAAGACTAGTACATTATAAAGAAATAAATAAATATTATATTAAAAGTAATGGTACATAATGAATGGAAAGTGTACTTAGTCCGACAAAAAATCTGAGTATAATTACGAGAGTTCTACAGCCTTTTTGACTTACATATCGTTTAACTTGCCAAGTTGTTTGTACATCCAAGTTTACAAATGTCTAATTTGTTATTACTTGCATACTTAAATTATTACATTTTTATTATTTACTGGCTGTACTTCGCCACGCGTTGCTGTGGCTCAGTATGTCTGTGTGGAAAGAGAAACAATAACGCATTTTTCTTTTACGTCCGACAGATGGCGCTGTTTTTTGCTGGCTGCAAAAGAAGCACATTTTTACTTGTCACAGATGACATCTATATAATATAGGTAAAATATAGTATTTAAAACACAATCATATTTGAATGCAACGTTGTGTTAAAATTTCAAAGCAATCGGTGAAGAGCTTACGGAGATTTAAGATTTTGAACAAACGAACATTTTTATTTATATAGATAGAAGATAATATTTTGTTTTGATTAATATAGTTCCTACAATCCAGCTTGAATCTATCAATTGGTGCAGACTTGGTGGTTTTCGGCATCGCATTATAATATATATATATATATATTTTTTTTTTTTCTTTCCTGTATTCGTAAAATATATTTATATACATTTTTTTACATGCTTTTCGACTATCACACTAGACACATGTCCGTATTATGGTAGACGAGTATTATTGCATTATTTTGTATAGTAAACTATTTTGTGTTTTGGCTTCATCCTTTTGTGGTAGCCAAATTTCATTGCACGTTCTTGTGTCATAACGAAAATTATACACAACAAGGATATTCTCATACATACTCGTATCTGTGAATATCCTTGTTGGATATTCTCAGACATATCTGTGAATATCCTTGTTGTATATAATTTTCTTTGTGATGTATTTTGGAACTAGGTTGTTTATTATTTTATGTTTAAATATCATCTCGTTCAAGGTCAGCATCTGTTCCACGAAATATTATTCTCATTGCTTTCTTTGGAAAATTTACAACTTATTTTGTTCTCTGTCATTATATAAGAAAAGAATCGTTGAGCAGTAGTTAAAATGTGGAATAATAATGAAGTTGTATTCAGAAATCGTAGTTTGTGTGGATTTTTTGACGAATGTAAGTCTATTTTTAAGTAGCTTTAAAAACGTTAAATATATATATATATATATATTATATTATGTATAAGATTCGAAATGAAAATACGTTTTATCATGGTATTAGATTTATATTCTATTCACTGAAAGACGCCTTTAATGTTATTTAATATAATAAATTGTTCGTTTGTCGTTCGGGGTTTCGGCCAAGAGCTATAGCTAACTGCCCAACTGCCCATGCAAGCAATTGTTCAACGTTCACCAGTGAAGTAACTTATAGTAATTCTGTATTCTATAAGACGGGAGTGTTGGCTACGGAAGATATTTCCGTCCCTCGGTTACAGGTGGAATTAAAGCAGGAATGCCGGTGACTCACTCTGGGAATTTGAATGTCAGATTTTCTACCGGACGGATTTAGTTGCAAATTAATAACACTCGGGTGCGTTCTTGACATGTTTCTGTCACCGAAAGTTGTTATGAAAATTTGTAGTAAATGATTATTATATATGTGTAAACAATAGCCCAAGTTTGTTTACAACGTTAGGACAATTTATTTTGTAACTAATTTTTAAAAATACAAATGCATTGCTTGGACTTTTCCTTGAAATATAAATTGTGTGTAAGCATTTTTCATTTCTTTATTTAGAAAGAGGTCAAGTAGTGTCATATTATTTCCGTGACAATCTCGCATTTTATTGTATACTGCAGTTAAAACAATAATTATTTCCAGGTTGTATGCAGGGGTATTCTCATGTCGTAAATGAGAATTTTACAAAGGGGAAGAAGAAAAATAAACAAAAATTACAATTGAAATGAATTTTAAGTAATAAAAATATTTTGTATAAGGTAGGTAGGTACTAGAATTAGATGAATAGTTTGAGATTATTATTTTGTTTGCAACCGAAAAAATTATCTCACAATTTATTTGACAAATTGATGAATATTTCAACAAATAATGCTGAATGGAGTTCTAAAGGATCGAATTTAAGACACTTTTATTATTTGATTTATCCTTGGGCAATTCGGCTTTATGGGATTACTACACACCGTTTCGATTGAAACAAATACGTACGAACAAGCGAATATTCAAATTCCATAAATATCCTCCATCAAAAAACAAAAACACACTATCCTTTGTTAAGCAGCTGTTCTTAAAATATTACATTAAAGTTTATTTATTAATAGATTTTCCTAATAGGTTTTCCTTTTCGTATTTTTTGACGAAGCGTTTCCTGAAACCAATGATAATTGGAAAGAAGATGGCACTGTATTATAATTACATGTTTATTTTTGAGTTTTAGCATTTCAAATGTTTTTTTTTTAAATTGGGAAGAAAAGTGCACCAACGTAAAAAAAACACTGACGCGTTTAATGACACTATTAACTTTCTCTTAATATCACACAAATGTGCATTTCAAATATATTATGAAAAATATAAATGAATGCTAGAGAGTCATGTTTCATCTCAAGCAACAGCTTCTTCTCATAATACTTAAGGCTTGAAGTAGAACTATGCACCACAACTTTCTTCTAAAGCGTGGGACAGTTAAATAACACCCATCCATCAAAAAAAAGGCGTTAATCCCACACAACTCCCGAAGAAAATTCTAAGCTTTTTACTAATACCATCAACTTAACCGCGTTCTGCGCGTCATAGGGATCGACTCCGAAATAGAATGGCCGTGAAAAGCGGAGTTATCAATATGTCTGGCTAGCGTCACGGAGCGCGCGCGCATATTATCATCAAAATGAAATAATTATAAAAGAGAATAGAATGAGCGCGAAAAGTTCCCGCGCTTTTCGGCTCCGTCGATACGGCAGCGCCCACACGGCCGCGGCGCGCCGTGCCAAGTTGGCGGGAATCCATTTAAGGACCCCGTCTCGTGTTGCCCGGACCCCGGTCGCCATTTGCAAAAGCGACGGCGTCCGAGGCGGGTCTCCGGGAAAGCGAATAGATCGATGAAATTTATTCAAACATATATTTTATCGATGATGTGTATTTTGTAATCTGTCGATAGATTTATGATCAATAGGATATGCTTTCATTTTTCTTGTCATATTTTAACTTTTCGTCATTTTCCTCAGCAAGGGTTGCATTCATCGATGAATGAACTACTGAACGATGGTTGCATTAAAAAACAAATAATTGATTTATCCTTTTTTACACTGTTATTGCTCATAGATTAATAGGTCGATATCATAAAGTTCAGTATTTGTTTTGGAAGATGTAATTCACAGTGGAAATTCATTTTAATATGTCTTTTTATAAAAAGCCTTTATGGCGTTTTTTTATTCAACCAAGTGTAAAAGGTTTTGAATAAAAAAAAGTCGTATCTAAAAAATATTTTACAATTTTATGATAGATTTTCAGATCGGTGATAGGTCTTATATTTTAGATACAAAGTCTAAAAATTTATGTATTACATAGTGTTTCGATATATTAAGATGAAATGTTTTAAAGATGTTAGATTTAAGAAGATTTAGTTTTTAAGATAAAATGCCAGAAGGGTTTCTTCTGGCATTTCATCTCGTTTCAGTTGTTGATGAACTTGCTCAGAAGTCACTGTGGATATTATCGATAGTAAATTATTATAGCAAGGAATTATGCCGACGGATAGATAATGTAATAATGTTCATTAACTTCATCGATAGACAATGTAATAATGTTCATTAACTTCATCGATAGATATAATGTAATATTGTTCATAAACTTCATCGATAAATAATATAATAATGTTCATAAACTTCATCAATATATAATGTAATAATGTTCATTAATTTCATCGATAGATAATATAATAATGTTCATAAACTTCATCAATATATAATGTAATAATGTTCATTAACTTCATCGATAGATAATATAATAATGTTCATAAACTTCATCAATATATAATGTAATAATGTTCATTAACTTCATCGATAGATAATATAATAATGTTCATAAACTTCATCAATATATAATGTAATAATGTTTATAAACTTCATCGATAGTTCCCGAAATATGTCTACAGCGCCAATCAAACATTGTATCGATAGATTTAATCATTAAAATTTCACTGCTATTATTTCACATTGAAAACATGGTTTTCCACGAAATATTGAATGATTTCCCTATTTATATTGCACAACAAAAGTTAATCTGTTAATTAAAATTGAGTTTCAAACCTTTATATTTATAGTACAGACCTTTTCACTAACTATAACTTCTACGGAAAATTTGTAAAATGGTTTTACATATAGTTTTCAGTTGTTCGTAGCAGTCTATACTGAAATTTTGACAAGAATTTAAAAAAGTAAATTATATTTTGTCCAGAATGTAATCAAGTAAAGTATATTTGCTGCACAATTTTTTCTACTCGTCCGCTTTAATGAAAAATTCCTCGAGGAAAACATTCAACTACTGAAAAAATACCCAGTAAATTATCATAATAAAAAAATCAACATCAAAGTCCCTGTGGAAATGGGAAAAAACTTCTATATTTTATTACTATTGTAGGTATATATTTTTTTAACTATTGTAATTCCTTTTCAAGTCTATGTCATAAAAAACCACGCATTGTTCAAAAAGATTAGTTTAATGATCATAACACCATGTTTAACGAAATTGAAAGTTTTTTGAGCTAAAGCTATAAAACTGTCATAGAGTTCATTGACCAGTTATGTTGAGTTTATAAATAACAAAGAACAGGATAACTTGCATAAATATTTTCAACCTATCCCATCTAACATCCCCTCTTTTTTCCTAGTTACTTAGCCTCTAATTATTATTTGTATTGCCTTTTATAAGTATACATTCGAATACACCATTCTGATTAATGTTTTCCATGCAATATCCACATAAATATCTCTTATTGCATGTAAAGTACACCTTGAACAATTGTTTTTAGTCATACTTTAGAACCAATATATTTTTTTAAAGAATTCTAATTAAACATATAAATATTAACATAGTTATTTTATTGTGTTATCTATAGAAAGCATCGTTTTCGATTGTACAATGCAAAGACTAACAAATTTACCTGTACTGTTTTTATTTTTATTTTTATTCCGTGCCAGTCTCACACTAAATCTGAGATTTTAAAGGTTATATAACCATAGTTTGAAGCTTTGTAATGCGCCCTTGAGGTGATGTTTTGCAAAATTGGTGCAGATGTATTCAACAAATCGCTTAATTGTCATTTCTAATACTCCAATTTTTATTTGAATTGTATTTTTAAACATACTTATAACAGCAATTATTATCTAGTCATAACCCGCCGAAGGGTTTAAATGAACAAGTCAAAAATCAACTAAAATTAGAAATGATGACTTCATTAAAAAAAATGGTGAGAGGGAACTTTAGTCGTCAGGGATAGTTTCGAAGAAATTAGTTTAGTTAATATTTCCTCGTTTGTTTCAGAGAACTTTTCTAGTTTCTTCACATCCACATTTATCTTATTTTTGGCACAGGCAGAAAATACACTTGGCGTTGGGTAACAAAGTATGCATGGCATTTTTCTATTACCAAATGACAGCGAAAGTATCACAGTAGTGACATTGACATTATTATGTATGGATATAGGTTTTCTTGACATTATCTCACGTCTGTAAGAGTTTTATAATCAATTTCTTAATCAACAGTACAGTCGTTTAAAATATTAAGTTTTGTGTCGGAAAAGTATTTCAATCCTTCAGACCCTCAACCCCAATTGAGTATGTCATACGCCCACTGGCTTCGGGAAGTTGGGACTCTTGCATGGTGCTCATTTCTTTTAAATCAGCCAAATCTGACCTGCTTATATTTTATCATCAACCGGTTACCAAATATTTCGTAAATCTGCAAAATCTTTTTTTTAATTCGAAGAAGCTTTTTGCCCCCACGTAGAAAAATGAGTGATGCTGATTTATTTAAAATCTCTTCGAATTATTGGTAATCCTGTTAAAAACGGGACTGCAACCCACTTCCTGGTAAAGTTTTAGTAATTCGTAATAGTACCCGAACACGTGTTCATACACCTGCGTTTGTCTTCAACACGTGTCCGGATATCGTGACAAAACATTGGTATTATACTTAAAGTTTATCAGGATACCTATCAATTAATTTGTTAATGGCCTACAATCCCGTTTTAACAGGAATACGAAAAATTTTAAGAGATCCTTAATAAATTAGCAATATGTTTTAATATGAAGTTTTCTCAGTACGCAAAAAGCTTTTCACTGAGTTTAATTTTTTCAAAGACTCTGACTTTTTTAGGTTTCTCAGTCCATCAATCCCAATTAATGCTTGCCACTATCGGGTCTCCGACCACACGAATACCTGATTCAACAATTTCTTACAAAATCTTCAAACAGATTTGCGAATTAAATATGAAATGTTGATAGAAACTTCACAAATTACACAATAATTCAAAACACATCAGCAATCAATGCCGGAAAATTCATCTTATTTACATTGCTGCAAGTTACGATTGCTACGCGTCGCGTAATGTCGGGTCGGTTAAGTTAGTCGCCTGGCATCGCTGAATTTCGCCTACAGATCATATCTGTGGATCCGGTCGTCCTCGGGGACTTGTGGATATTTATGTTGTGGAATTGGAGAATCGCTGCAGATCTATATTTAGTAGAGCGGTGTACCGTGTGTCCCGCATTCGTCCGCTCCCATTGCCGCGACCATCCTTGAGAACTTCTTCGTTTTTCATAACGCGACCTTCTTCTGCAAACGCTAATGGGCCAACGGGATTTATACTGACACCTCGTGTTATAATTTATGAAACTCAATTTTCTAACAAAGTTGCGTAAAGTTATGTAATATTTTGATGCGCCAGAAAGTTAAATTGTACTCAGTTTACGTAAATAACGATACTAGCAACCAATAAAAAAAATAAGGCATTGAAATAATTGCACCGATGCGTTGCGCCATTTTGAAATTTTGCGAGATATTTACTTAATATATTATGGGATCACTGATAACATCGGACGGAATCTTGTTATTCATTTTATAATCACCATCAATAATCGTAACTGTTTCTCAAAAATTGCATTCCAAAATAACAAAATATTCATGTACTATCGGGCAACGATAGGTAGTATCGGACAGATAAGATCTACTTTTTAACACCATCATTTTCTTTGCTTTATGATAAACCAGTTAGGTATTAAGCATCAAAATAAACAGTTTTAACAAACAACCCCTTAACCCCAACGTGTTAGAATAAACTCATGCCAGAGAGAATTATGAAAATTAATATGAACAGCTGTATTTGGCATTAAAATTATTAAAATAATAATATTTGGCTAATTTATATAGCGCCGTTTTCATGAAAAATCACCTCAGCAAATATATTTATTAAATAATAAATACACCTGGCTTACGATTAGGATTCATAATAAGTAGTGACTTACATTTAAGACTTCTTTCTAGTGACTTGCGTCTAAGGCTCATAACTACTGACTTAAGACTAGTAACTTACGTCCAAGACTGTATCTATGTATCGAATGATTTAATAAGGCTATAACCGATATCTTTACCGTGAATTTTGAGATTATAAGATCTTAGGCTGGCATTTCAGATCCGACAATGTTTTTTTTCATTATTTTTTTATGTTGAGTAAGTTTTCTGAAAATAATTATTTCAGGAGAAAATGGCTAATATAAAAAATACGTAGTGAAACATGATTTTAAAGAAAGAAAAATTAGTCAAAAACTTTATAAAAAAAATTAAACAAACGTGCACTTTAGTAACAACAATAATCGTGTAATTAAAACGTTTAAACCTTTCATCCCCAGTGTTAATTCAAATTAACACGAACTTTGTGATTTTTTTTATCGTAATGGTAGCGATTTAGAAAAGCAATGTTTTTGTTTTGCTGATTGTGAGTTTTATAGAATTTCTGCCGTCATTGATTTCTTCATTTAAGTAAGATATCAATATTTTCTACTCGAATTACAAATATTTCTATAATAATAACATCAGTTCAATTCACTGTTCACAGTCATTTGCCAGAATATCGTAAATGAATTTCAATGTTCATTCGAATCAACATTGATAGTGACGGACATATTTTCGACTAGTATGGCCAATTTTTAAAGATTATTTTCCTAGATTATGTCTTTATCTCTGAATGAATTTTAGTAAAAATGTCATTTGTTTCAAACCTCAAAGATTATCACTACATTGTAAATGTGCATTTTTGACATGAAGCAGTTATTTGTATTACTTTTGTGTTATGTTTATTTTACCTTACTATTTAAAAAATACCCTGACATCCAATGTTAAGCTAAATTATCAAGCATTACATATTTTATGTATGTAGAAACAATAATTCGGATGTGAAAGGATCAAATCAATACTTAAATCTATCGGCGAATTAATCTCACGATCGTATCTCTTTAAGAATAGCAACATGCATCATACAGAAATAATTGAATAATACATTCTTCTCCCACTTGCAATCATTCATCACTGCACGATGCACTTTGTTGATTGAACTTTTGAAATAACCGACTCTTTTACTATCTGGTACAAGTGAAACGTCATCAAACATTCTTGATTAGTGGATCACAATGTTTCTTATTATACTTTGCACTTTCAACGGGTGACAGTGGAATTTAGAAAAACAGTTTTAACTTTCGCAAATCTAGTGGAACTGCATCTGGTGCAGTCACAGTTTATGTGCTTATATTGTGAACAAACTGGAAGGTAATTTACAAATGGGGTTCGAAGCCGATGTTATTGAATAACTGAAAATATAATTTTCACTATGAGGTCATCTCTTCAACCGTAAGAGAACCAGTCTTTTTTACGTGAATACCGTACAAGAGTTCCAACTGCTCCTATTCGTCTGAAGCTAGTGAGACTATTGCATCCCCTATTGAGGTATATAGTGGGGCTGAACGAGATGGGGAAGACAAAAGCGGCGAATCGCTTGGCTTTTCAAATCTGATCACCAAACACGGCCAAAGCATTTCAAGCAACGTTTCAATACTGAATTGAGATCACCAAGGCGATACAGAGAATATCTTGCACTCTGGAACGTTCCGCAAACATCATATATTATTTTTAATCAAGAAATAACAAAAATGAATCTACAACAAAAAATACTTGAGCCCTACCCTCGACCACGGAGGCTGTCAAAATAAGGTGACTGACAATTACCACGACGAACTGGAGGGAAGACGTATGTTCTGTTTGTGTACGAACTAATCTTGCAATTAATTATACATGATAAATTAAAAAGCAGTTGAATTGTGGCTTGCCGTAATAATTAGACCCATAAATTAATATATATTTCTGTAAACTTAGTGGTTTAAAATATTAATGTAATGTAATTAAACGAGTCATTTAGTAAAAACTAAAGAGCTAGTTCTCTTAATTGGCGAGAAATACTTCAAAATGTATATTTCACTGTTTTGTTTGCCATTGTATTATGATTTTTTTTGTACATAATAAATTTAAAAAATTGAAATATGTATATTTATTTTTATATGTTTGAGCTAAACCCGTCCATATAATCTGCATTGTCAAATCCAAAAGCACACCACGACACATGAAGTAGAAAAATAATCCAAAAAAAGGTGTTAACTCTTAGACACATCATTTGCAAATTTTGATTATCGGTGTCTACATAAAAAAACCACTTTCTCAAGAAATACAAATCATTAAATTGGTGGTTTCTGTCTTGTCACCTTATTAATTTGTGACTCAATTTGTATGAAAAAATGCTGGAAAAAATCTTAAAACCACGCAAAATACCAAATAATGCGAACTTCAGAACTTTCCATAACCAATGTTTATATCCCGTACATAATATTATTATACCAGTATTTTCCAGCGCCCACGTCAGCTTTTCGTTTTGGTTGGATCCGAAAATACACAAAATGATACATGGAACATCAATGACGATGACTAAGTCCCTCAACCTACGATTTACACCTTATTATACTAAATACGTGCTTTTGCACCAAAGTTTGTCAGCATTTGTTGGCTAATTTTCTTTTGAACGCTTTACTCAGAAATAGAACAAAAAAACATTTGAATTGAATTTATATATTTTAAACAGACAATTTAATTTCTTGTAGAGTGACAAAGAAAGTAGCGTTTTTTTTAAGGAATCAAATACTTTGGGTGTTCTTTTATATTATATTATATGAAAAAAACATTCTTAGTCTTTTGATGAATTAAATGACAGCCAACCCGGTTTTGCTTATCTCTGACGAAGCTTGAGAGCTAAAATAATAAAATAAAAAAGTGATGTATTACTAAATGTATTTTTTTCATTTAATAGAAAATTGAGTTATTTAATAAATTCTAATATATTGAAGAGCCGCGTCGAACAAAACAAAAAGCAGAATACCAATGACGTTTTTTAGAAATTACGAATAAGATTAATAAACGAATAAAATTAAAATTAAAATTACCAAAAGTATTTGTCTTAGGAAGATACACCACTTGAAAGCATATTGCTATTCAAATTATTGAATTTTATAGGTAAATAGGTGTTCACTTTTCCTCACTAATTTACTTAATTACTGTATTGCTAAATTACCATTCTTTGCTAATGGGGAATGAACGAAAAAGAAATTATAATTTATATAAGACACCTAGTTGTATTTTTCTATTTTGATAAACGACGTCACAAATGTTAATTTTTACTTCGCCCATAATTTTGTTCTTGGTACGCTCGATTTGATTCTGAAATGAAATTTGTAAAAACGTTATTATAAAGTTTCCAACATAGCAAACAATAACTTAATATTATTTGTTTACAAACTCAGAAGAATTGTACAATAAACTGTCACGATATAAATACGCCTTGGAGTTATTTAACAAGTTCTACAAATCGATGATTGTTTCATTATTCAAGTAACATAAATCTTGAACGCCATAATTGTAAGGAAATTGAGAACAAAACCAAAGTTTTTGCTAAATACTAAATAATGGGCACTTCCTAAGATATTGCGCACCATAAATAATCTTTTATTTATTCAATAATCACAAATTCACTGTGCGGCGTCATGTTTATTTAATTAAAATAAATAATTTAGTTAATGCCTCTTTTTAATCAAAATAATCGTCATGTTTTGAAATAATGGGTTTCTTCATTAGGATAAACATTTAATTATATGTTGTACTGACGAAAAAACCGTTGCAGGTTTCGAAAAACACGTGGATTGTTTTGATTAAATACTGGAGTATTCAGAGTGATTTATTTTCATTTAACCTATTATTTATTTTTATTATTGTTTCAAAGTAAGAAAAAATACTGGTAAATGTAGTTCAGCAAATGTCATGATTATGAATTAATCTAAGAGCCACTTAAACCTGAGATCTGCAAACCGATGATTCCGAACCATTCCAAGTAAGTTTAACAAATCGATGATTATGTCAAAGTAAATGAAAACACTGGTCAAAATAGTGCAGTCTCACCTCATAGATTCCTCGCCGCCAAACCACCTGTCGGGGCGGCCTTCGTCACCTGGGCTGGCTGTGGCCTGGCCGCATTTAGCCTCCGCGGGGAGGGGGGCGCCTCGGTGCTCCGGGAGGGGGGATGGACGCCCAACCAAGAGCGTCGCGGCGCCTCAAGTCAGTAGCGTCAGCGGTCCAAAGCGAGCAGATCGTACCCTGCCTGCTCTTCGAACTAACTCTCGACCTTAAACATTTTCTAGTTTATTTATTTTGGTAAGCATAAACATAATATTCAAGACATATTTCCAAAAAAAATAATGCATCAACAGAGGCGCTTTTGCAGTTAATAATTTTGTGAAAAAGTGTTTTTTTTTCGTCATCGTCTTTCAAGCATTTCTAAATATTACTGTGGTATGTGATATTGTGATACTAGTGCCTTCAAATTTATGTCACGGCTCGGTTACTATATTCGATGTGCGAACAGATTGGTCCACTTACTTCCACTTCGATGACTTGTGTTTCAAAACATCTACCATCTCCAACAGTGAATACCCAAAACAGATATTTTCCAAATACCATCTTATCTGTGAACAAGTGTTTTGAAGACGCGGTACGTCTGTGCTCTGATTAAAAAAAAACAAACGTTCAATTTCATAAGACGTGAAATATTTAAACAAATTGGAACTGTTACTTAGTTTTACGTAAAAAAATTATGACGCATGCGCGAACGATATTTTGCCATTGAAATCAAAAATAAATCGCAAATATGAAAACGATTCATCAATGTATACTTCAACCAATTTCTTACAGTCGTTGTGTTCAATGTATATAACGATCAAGTATATAATCAAAGTACGGAGTGAGCTAACAGGTTATCTAATCCCCCGCTCCAACAATAGCTCCACAGGTCGGCCGTGCAAAAACTTGCGAAAATAAACTAGTGCAAAATACCGGCAACTAAATTTAGGGTGACAATGCTTTCATGATTGGAATGGTTAAGTTTTTTTAAAAGATAATTTTCATTTCGGTATTGATAGTTAATTAAATCGTTAATTTTGACAAAGATATAAACTTTTTTTACTTGTTTTCCCAAATACTCGCTTTATCGGAAAATGCATATAATTTTTTTTTTTTTTATAAATGGAACCTAATCGAATAACAACATCATAAATACATTTAGGGCCAGTTGTTTCACAGAATTTGAACAATTCATCAAATTTCAAAGTTAATTTTCAAGTTGTATGAATGTTATATTATTAGTTCAATTCTGTGAAGCAACTGGCCTATAATGATTTAATAGCAGAACTTGAAAATTAACTTTGAAATTTGATGAATTGTTAAAATTTTGTGAAACAACTGGCCTTTAATGTTATGTAAAAAAGCTATAAATTTAGTTTTTTCGAAAATGAAAACAATTGAAAAAAAAACTTAATAACTTCATATATAGTTGCATTTAAAATAATAAGTATTTACCAAAAAGTTTTGAAATTAAGACACGCAATCGCAAATACATACTTTTTAAATTAGAATTTTCAATTTCGAACGTATGCTTTCAGAATTAAATAAAATAGATAGTTTACATTTAACATTCCTTCCTCCCCCGCAAATTTCTTTACCCTGAGAGGCTACATTTTGTAGTCTATGACACACAATACAGATTAAATTTGATACTTCAGTTTGAGAGGGAGTTTTTTCTGGCTCGCAACGGGCGCTATTTCGGGAGCAAACTGTTCGCCCGGGACCCCAAAATGCGCGCGCAGTTTCTCTATGCCTCGCCCCCTAAAACTCTACATATTTCCCATTCGCTGATCGAAACCATATTTGAATTCTTTGGAGCATTTTCCTCTATATTTAAAACGGTGTTCGAAATTTGGTATAATCTCATGCGTAACGTAAACTCAACGAAATTGGGGTGGCAACAAGTTGCAATATTTTCTTCAAACTCAGTAGCTACCTACTGTAATATCGAGCAAATATAATTATTTATTAAACGACGTACTTCATTTCTATTGACGAAAATCTTTATGTCGGCTAACGGAAAGAGAAAAATACAATTTTGATTTAAATTTAGTAATGGAAAAAATTATCTGAAAAAGTCGGACAGATTAATATAAAATTCTAAAAACTCTTATGAAAGACTTAAAGAAAAGTAAGGTAATAAAAGGAAAAATTATAAAACGAAGAAGTAAAACAGACAAAGATACCTAATTTTGTTTTAAACATTCTCCGGAATATTCTGTGTTAAAAACGCAATAAAGAAAACCAATAATTTAGATGTAAATTAAAGTAAATACCGAAAATACTATATAATAAATTTTTAACTTCAATCGTAAAAAAGCAAGAGGTTCAAAGTAATGACGTCACGTAAGAAGGAATGGAACAAAGTAGAACAAAAGATTGAGAAATCTTTTGAAATGAGCACCGTTGAACTGGGTTGAGCAACTTTCAATGGGGTTAAGCATTTTTTTGTTACCGCTTGCCAAATCATCATTGACACAGACCTATTTTAAAAGTGACTTACATTTGCTAGGTTTAAAGTTCACGGGCGACTTGAAAGATTTCTGGAAGTTTTTCGGATGCTTGGGCTTAACATTGTTTACAGAAATGGATTTTGTAGGTTATCTGAATGTCAACTAACATCATCAAATAGGTGTTGAGTTTGCAAAATTTTCTTTGATTTTAATGTATTCATTTAATTTATTTTCTTACTGTTTATTCCGTCTTCTGAGTTTGTAATTTGTGTGTAATTCATTCACAAAAGCTAAATGACCCGTTTTGGCTCGCGTTCACGTAACATGATATACTGAACGTAGAGACGTAAACGTAACGCTACAAAATAATGTGTGGGGTAGTGCAAACATGTCGTCACCGTTGATTATCGTAGGCATTTTGCCAACAAACCTGCTTCCATTTCCCAATCGTGGGCGTCTTTAATACACACTTTCCTGAAACTCCCTGGCAACGAAAATACATTTAAATTGATAGATAACGTAAATATTACAAATATTATGCAACAGTGAAAATTTTAACAGTTTATACTTATTTAACTTCGAAATCAATGTAGGTTAATAAGTAAACATTCCAAACGAGAGAGAATTATTGGGTCAAAATAATACTAAACATTTGGCAAATAAAAGCAAATATTCAAAACTTTCGATCGATTTGACCTCAATCAAATCAAAATAGGAACCTAGTTATTATTTTCCATGTATCAAATTGAAATTTTGTTTTTCTTTAATTTAAGATAATGAAAATTATACAGACGTTGTTTAGGTTTCGAGAAGTTGTTTTCTTCGTGAATTTAATTCCAACTTTTCTCAAAGATTTATTTTTATTTTTATCAACTTTAATGAATTGAATTCAGAATCAGGCATATTTTTTAATTTAGCTGTTTTTACTGCTTCGTAATCTTACTGAATTTTCAGGGGTTTTTGATAAATTATTTATTTATTTGTATTACAATAGTAACAAATATTAAATGGTGGTCTTCACTGAAAGCCTGTATTAAGGTCCCCATTTTATACAATTTTTATGTGAAGTTTAGGTTAGGACAGATTTATCGAGATGTTTGTATTTTTCAGATTTTTTTGACCCCTATACTGATATTTTGTTTTGTTCGTTTTGTTTCAGCGAACGAGCGGGTATATAACCTAGCAAAATGTTTAAAAATCACTTGGATATGATAGGCAGAAACGAGCCGGTGTCGAAGAAAGCCAAGTTCTGGCAATCTTACGTCAGGTCCCTGAAGGGTAAGTCATCTTTGTTTACTTTATAGGTTTGGGTCATAGAATAAAGAACGAACATAAGAAGTGCCTTATGGGCATGTTTCATGATGCAAATATTCGCCTAATCGAGACTCAAATTTCCAATACAAAACTGTGTTTAGGAAATTCAACTGGGATGCATGGAGATCAACGAAGTCAGGCGAGTGTAAGTGAGATAAAACGCTGAGCTATAGGACTAAATGGAACATTTATTCGAATTTGCAAAGGCACTTCTAGTGTTATTCTTTATTCTGTGGATTGGGTGTATTGGTGCATATGTATACACTTCCGACAGTCATGTCCATGCGAAACGTCATTAAGATACAGCATTTTATCCTGCTCACGTCTAACTATTGTTTTCGAAAAATAAATCATTCGAAAAGTTTTGTAGTGTATTTTTTATTCCTATACTTTTTTTATACGTTATTTTTTTTTCAATTTCAAAAATTTCTGTTGGAACTCCGGTGCGTTGATCAAATAAAAAAAAAAATTGAATTAATATCAAAATACTTACTTACCAAATGTCCCAATCGCCCATTAATAGATTCAATAATTGGTGAAATGTCACCGTAATTACAACACATTTACAGTTTGATTACAAAGTAACAAACACATTCTAATCGTTTTGCATTGTGATTATAATATTCTGCTAGACTTAATAGAGGGGGTTTTGAATTGTATACGCTATAAAACCGAAGAGAGGAATAGATGAAGAAAATATTGCGACGATGTCAAAAGGCAAAAAGTGGAAAAATCAACAATTTAAATCATAGATAACGCATATATGATGTAAATAAATAAGATTCTAATTGTATTTCGAATAAATGAAATAAATCAATTTAATCAGTTCTCTACGTAAGAATTGGGTTTTGCTTGTGATTCTACCTATCTTTTAAGGATAATGAACTTATAATCGAAATTTTCTTATAATCCTCGATTAATCACAAATTTAAATGACCTCAGAATCTCTACAGCATCGCCAATGATAGTGAGGATCAAAACAATATATTGTTAAAAATTATAATGTAAAAATAAAAAATCAAATTCTGAATGGATTTGTTTTACTGCAGAATACGACTCGCGACTGTGGGCTAGTCGCCAAGCAAACGCCTTGTATAGTAGTCCCAGAGAGAGGTTGTAGGTGACGTCATTGCGACGTCGTTTTTCGTTTTCATACAAGACGTGAAATGAAGAGGACGATCGTCTATGACGTACATACAACCTCTCTCTGGGACTACTTTACGCTTACTTAAACCCAACTCATGAAAAATGTTTTTTGTTGATTTTTCAAAATTGTCATCGAATTCTTCCTGCACAGTCTTCCACTGTACGCAATCGCAATGAAAAATGTTCCCCAGAAGGGAACTCTTGGTGTAAGGGAAAATATACATTAATAACTAACCTAAGAGGAGAACAGTTCTCTTCTTGCTTTACAGTTCATATATCGATGGCTTGGAGTTAAAATGTTGTACATCCATAAATCATAATATTTGGAAAACTGAATTTAAACATTTTGTTTTACGAAAGTAAGTTTTTAGTTTCATATATAAATACAATAATATGGCATGGACTTTCATGGAGATACAGTATTTACGCTCATAAAAAAAATTGCATAGAGGATTTACAACATATTTTAAAATGTAATTGAAGACAATATTAGCGATTCTTTAACGAAAATTTGAAAAAAAATAATCAGAAAAAGGCACGGTCGCAATTAGGACTTAAGGTGAAGCTTAATGCCAAATCACTATTTTGATTAATCTTTATAACTAATTGGTGTACATTATGAATACCAAAAAATATGCTTTAGATAAATTGAAAGTTTTCCTATCGTTTCGCTTGAGTAGAATACAAACCAAAAAATAAATTACTCAATAAAAAATATAAATGCAAACTACTAAAAAAATATTATTTCAATAGAAATGTATGTACGCATAAACGAAACAAATTTTTAAAAAAATACAGTATTATAGCCAAGATTATCTGTAAAAGTTTCACTTGATTAACTTTTTTGCTTTCTTATAAAATTATTTACAAAATAAATAAAAAACAGTTTTGTGCTTGAAATCGAACGTTTCTAGACTCCGTTTGTCAAGCGATTTTAATGCCCATTACGAGTACCTATAATGTGTACCAAGAATATACACATTTTTGGCTTGTAGCTTCCTCTTAAAGCCTGGACACTCGCCTTGCCGGCACCTGTTTCAAAAAAATCTCTTTGAAATTTTCGTCTTCAATAATTAAATATTACAATTTGAGGTTTTGTTCATTAATTTATTCCAAAAATAAATATTTTAACATGTTTACGAGTATATCTTTGGGGCGGTAGGTTTAGAAGATGCAATATCTATCTTTGGTACATTTAAGTACCTGCTTAATTAATTTTTTTCGATATTGGAGATACAATATTTTTGCTCAAATCGATATGTATATATATAGATATGTAAATACAACGAAGATCCAGTACTAATTGGAGATACAATATATTAGGTCAAACTATCGATATCCATATATAAATGTGTAAATACAAGGAGGATCCAGTAGTAATAATGAAGTATTTGTTGTTCTCAGGAACCGAGGACATCCGTGCCGATGACTACGCGCGCACCCGTCGCAGCGTTCTCCCCGAGCTGACCTCGTCCTGGCCCTACACCAAGTCCATCTACGACGACCCCATCCACGCCGCGGACCGCATCACCGTGCCCGGCTACCGTTACCTGCCCATCCACAGAGAGACCTACGGCTACTCGCCCAGGCCAATATACGCGCACAACTACCCGTCTTCCCTCGACCGGTACCGACCAAGTACGTACCGCCCGACCCCGAGGTCCTGAGACCTGAGCCCAACCAAACAACCTACCCACCAACACCGCACCAAATCCTCCGGCCAACGACCGTGATGCGACCACTGAATAACAACCAGCTTAATATCGTCAATATTTTATTTTTTCACCAAACATTACAAAAGCTCCTAACAAAACCTTTATACGCTTTCATTAACTAGGGATAGATTCACTTAGTTTCCCAAAGGTTCTAGAATGCATCGTCTTTAAAAGACTATCATTTAAGATGAGTGGCATTTTAATAGCAAGTACTTACATTTCAGTTTTGTTAGCAAAGTAATAATAAACAATCAGTATTCCTGTAGTAGAAATAATATAGACCCTTAGACAGGGTAACGTACTGTGTGATGGTGATTAACATCTATATATATATTTATAGATAATAGGCACACTATACAATGCACGTAATATCCAGGGGGTAACTTAACGATAACTCTTTGATTGTGGTAAAGATTGATATGTAGAAAGAAGAGTCCTCGGTGGAGTCGCATCACGGTTGTACATCGGAGAAGCTATAAGATCAGAAGGATCGTTGGAATTGAACTAACATCATCATGCATTGTATATATCTTGCATATTGATCTGCATAACTGCCAATGTGTACAGTATAACCTTCATCAAATTATCTATAAGTCAACGTGTCTCGACGAACAAGGATATGTGGGTTTGGTACAACAGCGGCACATGCTGCATTGGACCTTGCTCAATCTGTGCATCATCTTGTTCTTGCCAAGTATCCTTCCTTCTAAATATCTTCGACCATCAATAACTGTGGGATAACACCCCGTTACGAGGTTGACAATGTCTGATGGAAATATTTGCAATGTTTCAGCGTAGTAACAACCTTTCTATCGGGAGCCGCAACGGGGTAACCTAATCCAGGATCACCGCAGGATTTACAGCTTATCTGAGTTGCCGTTTAACCTTCTCCACAAAAAGACATGTGATTCCTTGTGATTGTTAAGTTATTATATATGCATCGTTGCTTTTCTGGATCATTCCTTGGTCACCACAGATCAACCTTACACACAATGGGGAACTTTATAACACTAAACGTGGGCTAAGAGATGATGAACTAGATTCTCGAGGGAATTGCATATTTTGTGCATTGTATAGAGTACTTATTATGTTAATCGACAAAATTGCACAGTCGCTACAACCGTTTGTAAATAATATTAATAACATATTTATGGTATCGGTGTTAACGGAGTTAATGTATAAATAAGAAAATTGTCATTATGATATGAAACATTTTTGGTAAATAAATGCATTGGGACGTGAATGAGAATCGAACATCAGTCCCTGCCAAAGGCTCGAAGTTTGTCCGCGCGGCCTCCGCTTACCTATCCGCTAACTCTTAAGATCTGACATCTGCATAACGTTTAGTCTGACCCGCATCTCTCTATCAGGTGTGCTATGTGCTCCTTCAAGCGTTTGTCAGGGAATGATTCTTGTCTTTGATGATTGTCCTAACCACTCCCATAGAGCTTGCCTCCTCCCGAACCATCTCACCATCATCAACCATCTTTCACAAGTACTACGCCATGCCCATATTACTCACTGATCCACAAATAATCTCTCTAAAACGGTCAAGTTTTGAGATGTGAAAGCAACTCTGTGTAAAAGCAATGTAGGTGGCACTTTGCCGAAGACCATGGAAGATTGAGGTAAGAATGCAGGTTAATTCTTCAAGTAACCGCTTATTGTCCTGTCTCTGCTTTACTAACCCAGCGCATGATGATCAGAGCACTCCCGCCCTGTGCCCTGTGTCGGTGCCACGCACCTTCACACGGCAACCATTACGTCACCACTCTCAATACACTCTTCACTATATCACGCCGACGATCACGAATTAAAGTCACGGGGAAAAGAACAAATCTACGAGATACGAAACACGTGTGTTCACAAGATTTACAAACCCCGTTTGCTGTGAAGATTCCGTTTAACAAAATCATATATCATCTTAATCAGAATGGTTCATTATTATCATAATATTGTTGTGTCATACTTTCTGATCGATTATCTGTTGTCAAATTTACTACACCACCGTGTGAAAAAATATTTTATTACGATTTATGTCGCATGCTTAGAGCAAAACTAAGGTTCACTATTTTTGATTTAGAGACAGAAAATTTCGAGTAGAAAATAAGACTATAATAAGAGTTTTTTTGTTAATAATACAAATATAGCATGACTATTTTTATGGAAGAATGCAATAGTTTATAAATTTTTTGAAGCCTTTTGCAAACAGAGAATCTATAAAATGCAAGAGGTTATTGAAAGTTTTATCGAAAATCTTCAAAACCATTAAAACGAAATGGATTATGGTTTTTTTAACCCATAATTTTGCCTAATTAAATGGTATTATTTAATAGATATGATACAGTAACGTTTATCAATTATATTTTTTAACCCAGAAAATTTTTCCCCTTTTTTGACTGGAAGAAAAATATTTAACTATTTGAAACAACAAATACCAAAAGCTTTCCTGTATCTTTCAGATATCTAAAACAACGGAATATTCAAAAGCCAAAATTTTATCGTTTTTCTTTTTTGAGTTGTTTTGTTTTTTTTTTTAATGTATGCATTGGACAGCTGAATATCACATTGACATTATTTGATTTTTCCACCAAACGATAACTTTTTGTGTTACATAGGAAGACTTTCTATGTTAATGGTATTTTCAATGTGATGTTCACCCTCTCAAATGAAATGGAATTCAAAATACAATTTTAAATTGATATTTTATTTTTCAATCTACTTTTGTATTTTGGTGTGTATCGCTCGCACGAAGTCATTGGAAATGTTCGTAGCGTACCTGGAATAATTCAGTTCCACTGAGAACGAACTGGTTTCCATGGCTGTGTAGAGTTATGTTGTGTTTGACCAGAAATTGAGTTTGTTTAATGAACACCCAGAGGTATTATAGAGGTAGGTGCTTTAACCCAACTGTTGCATTCCCCAGTCTTCCACGTCAGCCCCCTGAGGCGCGCGGCGGATCCTTATGACGCGCACAAGGCCTGGCAGAACCATCTCGACCGCCTGGCCGAGATCGACCGCCTGTACCCCTCACGCTACGGCCTGTACCTCAAGGATAGGGCCAGCCCATTGCCTTCCTCCTCCTACAGCGACAAGGGACTCGAGTACGAGCCCGATAACAAGCCACACTTCTTCGGTGGTAAGTTATACCGCTAGTGATCCATCCTACCCATCCCACCCTACTTAACCACCCTGTTTGTGATGTCAACCCCCTCCCTGTGACGTCAGCTCCCCTCAGTGGACAAACCTATTATGATGTACAATATAATCTTGCTGAGTGACTGTCATAACAAGTGGACTTATATAATATTATATTATTATTGTGGTCGCGACGCGCGATGGTGAAAAGATCAAATATTAAATTGTACATTTTTAAGATTCCTAAATCACTGCAAATAAAAAATTGCCTTATGTACAGTGAAAACTCTTTTTGTTAAATAAATACATACTTTATTCAAATGTTCCGTTTTTCACTTTATATTATTAACAATATTAAAATGTGCCCCTTATTTTAAAAGTTTAATATAACAAGCTGTATATATCTGCAAGGCGAATGGAAGGACTTGTATGTACTATGTACCAATATTATTGTACAAATACTCTATTGTAAATATTTCGCCCTTTATATGTGCCTGTCCTGCATTCACCGATTGAATTATGTTTTTGCATATTATGTTTTGTCCACAAACATTGTAATATACTTTCACAGATTTCTATATGTGTATGTCTATGTGTAATTGTATATTATGTGTGATAAATGTTAATCGTGTCACATGAACAATGAACACACATACATTTCAAAGATACACTACAACTAAAATCTTGCTTAAATATATTTCAAATTGTAATCTTTTTGTGAAAAGGTAATAATTATTGTGTTTATGGACAGTGCCTAAAATTAGCCAACATATATTTTTCTTGCACACATTATTTAACAGAGCACAGAATTAAGGGCATAACACTTATACCACACAGCTTTTGTGCCAAAGCTTGCACTCTCAGAGCTTGAATTAGAAACAAAATCAAAATGAACTATAATGCATTTCAAGCGGTTCACTCCTAAAGCTGTTTTGCACTTTGCTGTTTTTGAATCAAACGAATATTTCTATGTATTTTCCCTTGTAATTTTCAATCTACATTACACACCCCACAACAATATAAAATAAATACCCATCGTAAGTTTGAATAAGCTCAAGACGGAGAAGTTTAATCAGTGGCGTAGCAACCGCCTGGAGTCCATAAAGAGCCCGGTTATATATGATATTCGAACGTATTTTGCATACGGGGCAATTTTCTTCTTCTCTACTAGAAACAATCTATACGCGTATTTGAGCCGTAACGGAACCCAAATATTGTTCCTAAACCCTTTACGGCATGACTGCTACGATCGTGTTGGCCTGCAAAAAGTATCCGTTAAAATTAAATAATGTATTCTCATACCGATTCAAACATAAAATGAGGTGTTATTAGAAGCTTTCAATTACGCGATAAATTGAAGTGATTTTCGGGTTGATTCGTGTTGATTTCTACTGTTTATTCATTGGATACTTCGCTTTTAAAATTTCCTAGCGATCACTAATCATGACATAAAATGAGGCCCCCACGATGAATCGGTGATAAATTCGAAGCTATTTGAAGAAAAATCTCCTTTGTATTTTTTCACTGACCCACACGATCGTATCAGTTAGGTCACAGGCTTGCCCATCCTCTGGGAAGTGTCGCTACGCCACGGTATTGAATGACGAACCTCTCCCGATATAATGATTAATCTGGCTGTAATGATTGATTGAATGAAAGGCAAGCTATTGGGAGATTCCCTGAACGACGTGTTCGCGGACGCGGACAAGTGGTTGAACCGCGCCGCGCGAGAGCGCTCACCCTCCCCCACGCCCACAAAGGCCGGATACTGGGCGCCAAGGGAAACAGAGGTCGCATTTGACAGAGAGGGTAAGCGGCCATCGCAGCTGGCCTTGTCTATAGCCAGCCACGCCATAGACAACGCAACAACGACAAACTGTGCTTGAAGTGTTTTGTTGCTTTTAGCTACATCACCGCGTTAGACAAGGGTACAGTCTTCAACATGATTGCCATACAAATGCTGTTTCTGCTTATTTTGTCTATTCGTTATAAATCAAATCTTACACTATGATCCAGTCACTTAAGATTCTTACTAAACCCTAACTCTGTTACATATATTAGTTATCGAAAAATTGGATCCAGCAAAAAACCACAAACAGCACATGTATTGGAAATTCATGCGGGATTTGTCCTCTTAATCATCTGTTCCAGAACATATGCTTTTGTGGTCATATCTTTTTACAGTTCATAACAATAATTTCTCTGACTCTGTATGGCCATCCAATTACCCTCGACGTGTCTTCTATATTTTGAAAGTTCTTTCTGGTTGAATTGTTCATTCGAAACTCCATGTTCGAGATTTAAATGGATACCTTTTTCAATATGGAAACGCACGTTAAAACACTGTAAGTAAATCATTTATCTCACCATTACGTAGAGTAGTAGTAAACGTATTAGAATAATAATATTCGCGAATTTTGGTTTCAAATTTGGTGTTTCTAAACATGCATGGGTTAAAAGTAAGTTACCTTTACAAAACAATATTTTCTTAAAAGAAAATAATCGTTTTTAAATTAAAATATTATTAGTTAACAAACTTAATATTTCTGTATCCGTTGTATTTAAAAATTAAAACATTATTTATCGGCGTGCATTCGTATCAATGGGATTAAAAAATAATACAAAAATCTTCAGAATAATCCTTATAATATTTTTTGTTACGTAAATAATATTTATAAAGTCTGCAAAGTTTACAGTTTTCCCATTTAACTCATAACGTTCTAACGTGAACCTATCAATAACACGTTTATCTTATTAGGTTACCTTCTAAAACTTCATAAACCAAACATACATTTTTTAAATACATACACATCTGATTGTTTGTGTACATAACTTATTGTCTTGTGTTTCTTAAACTTTGTACTAAAACTTATAAATAAAATTGAATGACTGACCCTTGTAAAGATTTATATCTGTATCTGCAATTGCACTAACCAATAGGTGTTTATTATCTAAATAAAATCATTCCATTTCGTGTAAATTGTGATAAGAACAACTATCGTTAATAACAAAAAAGTTAATAATTTAGTATCTTTGTACAGATTACTTCCCTTTATTAAATTGGGGATTAGATAAAATTAGTTTTTTTTTTCATTTGTAATTTGTCACTTTAAATTTTTAATGAATGAACTTATACAAATTTAACTAAAGAAAACTTGGTTTCCTAAATATGAATTTCGTGATTACGTTCAATTACGAGCCAATTTACCAATAGAAATTTTAAGTTATTGAGTTTTAATTGCTGCTTTATTATGCTTTTTGCTATGATTGCGCTGTTTTCAAATGCTTATTTTGAATTGATTATAACTGTTTTATGTGGTAGAAATTAAGAATAATCATTTCTTGAACAGGCGATTTTCAATATATTAATACTTAAATATATTATGTACGTCGATCCTGTATTTTTTATAACTCCATATAAGATACCCTGCATCATACAAAAGTGTGTACGTCATATTTGGGGTCGCTATGTGGATGGTATATAATTTATAAATGGAAAAAGAAAAAATTTGATTTAATATAATCATAAAATTTTGCAATTACTCGTATTTTTGGTAACATGTTCATCTTTCGAATTACCTACCTAAAGTGTATTTTTAAAAATTTCTGAAAGTTTTTTTTTTTAATTTTCAGTAATACATATTTTTTTAATAAAGTACTAAGCAAATTTTATGATTTGAAGCTGATAACGCTTAGCTTGGATTTAGTATCAACTTGATTCATAAATGATAATTCTACCCACTCACTAACTAACTAGGATACCTAACAATAAAAAAAATAAAAGTCATATTTTTGAAAGATAATTATTTTGGATAATCTGGTCACCAAAAATCATTACTACGTGAAATCCATCTGCAAAGGTACCAACTCCTAAGAATAAATTAACAGAAAAAATGTAACAATTACAAACAAGAGTGAGAATCCCGTAAAGTCAAAAACAGTAATGATATTCTTATCTAAAATATTTATCTTACCCTTTTGAGATTTGAATTATCATTCTAAGAGAAAAAAAAAATTAAATTTTCTAATTTATTAATAATTTAGAAGTTACAAGACGTCAATTTAATAAAAATATCGACATCAAATGGTTAACAATTTCAGAATGTGGTGGAAAACGATTTAACTGGATACAATATTAATAATGATTTAACATGAACTAGGTAAGCCAATTTACACCCGAGGTGGAATGAAGAAGCCATGGCAGGCGGTTTTAAACACCAGCCCGTTCATGCCCATCACTGCCATCACCCGGGACCCCTTCTGGTGGGACTACCCAGCCTTGGGACTGCGGCCCTATGTGCCCCACAACAGCTGGACCAAGTCCCCCTTCTTCCTCAGGGACTCCTACCTGTCACCCGTCAAGCGAACCTACCTTTGGGATAAACATCCCATCAGGCCACTCGGTAAGAACCCCTTAAATATCATTTCAAAAGGGTAAATTACATTAATTAATGAAAAACATATTGAAGCATAAAAACTGGATAGGAACCCTTTGATGTTCTCAAACTAATGGAAATAAATTTAAATTATCCCGGAAAACAAGGAAAAATGGAAGAAGGGCGCCTTTTGGTAGCATATTTGTTTAAGGTACTCGTACTTACCTAGATGTTTTTCTCTATCCAGCATAATTAATTATTATTATTCGTATTGTGCTTATATCAATTCAATTAACCTATTTCTTCTGTTAAATTAATACAACAGATGTTATGCTGAACGATATGGCCATTAGAGATTACGGGTCACTTGCACCGTTCCTCAGAGCGATGTAAAAAGTATGAGAAAGCGATATATTATTAGCTTGGTATCTTTCCGATCATGTCACTATGTCTGCATGAATCCAGTATATATTTAATAATATATAGTTTTGCGGTATTTCCTCTTTGAAATCATCTGTAAACCATTGTATTTTTTTGTAAATGTCCACATTTGTAAAATGTATCATGTAATGAGTAGTAAGTTAATCATAATAGTATTATATGTGTAAAAGAATAACAGTAATTGAGATAACTGAAAATGAAAGTACTCAGAACGGTGTAGGTGACGGAATAATCAGGAAAGCTTCTATGGGGACAAGGGGGCGTGAAATAGATCGCCTCTAATCTTTGCTTTCCCCACAGTTACAAAATTTATATTCCGTCATCTACCATAATTCAGAAGTAACATTTTTACGGTTTTTACGTTTTCACCATCTACACAATGATGCAGATTTTTTAATGTCACCATTGTGACCTATATTACGTTTTACCTCCAACTCCAATGTTAAAACAATAATTATTATGCAAAAAAAAAAATATTTAAATACTTATCAAGTACATTATTTTATCAAAACTGCAACTATTTATTTCCAATACTCCTAAGAATTATTTAATATCATAAAGTTACATAGTGTAAAATTTATTACTGTAGATTTGTGTTGTCAGTAGATTAAAAATAATCATATACTATAGTATGTAGTAATTTGAGTAGCATTGAAATTGTGTTTTTGTATTATGTGTACCATTGACCATTTCACCATTATAGACTTTTTGGACATTCGTGACATCCATTTTTAACCTATTATATGTTTTCACTTTGAACCTCTTGTGTTGTGCATCTTGCAAAGATTATTCAATTGAAAGAATTTATTTTGTTGAAAGCAATTTCCTCTCCCCGTTTTGAATTAATTCATAGACCTAGAAAGAATAGAATATAATTAACTGTGCTAGTCCCCGTAGACAATAACGTTCATTATAGACATGGACCTAAAAAGCCCTGGACAGAGTATTGGTGGGATTTTGTATGAATGGCATTGAAACCTAATCTAAGGTGAGAAGAAATTGCCTGGCTAACTTTTGAACATGAAAATAAAATAATAATAGGTCATTATGCACCAAGTTAGTCATACAAGATGGCTGCCAAGCAATTTCCCTCGCCTTAGATTTCCCTTCAATGTCATTCATTCAAAATATACCAATGCTCTGTCCAGGGCTTTTTAGGTTCATAATGATTATGGACGTCACCAATAGACAATAATTTATTGTTTATTGTTATAATCGTGGGAAAAATCGCTCTCACTATTTACAATTTGCATTTGAAACAAGCTGACATATTTTTCAATGATTTCTAATAATATTTATTTATAATTTCTCTTCCAGCCCACGTCCACTAATTCCGAAGAAGAAGTGCGCCAAACACCGACGCAAAAAGACTACATCAAACTTCACTTTTATATAAATTCATGAACACATTCTTATTTAAAGTCATTTATCACAGTTGTTGGACAATTTTACTCTTCAAAACACACATTATTACAATATTTCGGTCACAAGAAATACTGCCAATGTGTTAAAAGATTTATTTTATAAATAAAACACGTATTTATTGTTACTTACTTCTAATAAAAAAAATAAAACTATAAAAAAAATTTAAAAGAGTACTTGTTTATTTTGTTGTTTGTACCTAGCAAGCGAGACGGCCAAAGGGAAATGCATTGTTGTATTAGTAAGCAGGGCGAGTATATTATGTTATATTTACTGTGTTTTATCCTTGGAGGAAAAAAATCCACACATCAATGAATGTGCGTCGTTCTTCGAGTATGATGGCATGAATCATGTATGAATGTAACAAAAATACCTTCGTCTTCTGACATTTTCCATGCATTCTGATAGCAGTATGCTACACTAGCGCCTCCTAGTGGCACTAGGTGTGAGGCTTGGTTTACTTCGGATTTTATGATTGCACACTTTGGCCAGCCAATACTAGTAAATACTGCCAATATCTCACTGAAGTTGGACGTATTATTATATTCTATGGTATTTGATGTAACTTAATGTGATTATCTCATCGCTGCCATCTATTGAAAACCATCAAAACCGTAATGGGGTGTACTTTAGACTTCGCTCCTGAAGAATGGCCGTCCTCCTGAAGTTTAAAAAAATGTTCGTACGAATGCTAGTTCGCCTTTTGGCCGCCTACACTTATAAGTTTGCGAGTAAGACTACGCAATTTTCCACAAAGTAGTGTGATTTTACCGTTATATCCCACCTCTTCATTCAATTAAATAAAAGTCTGATTTCGTAATTAATTGTAAATGTGTAAAATTAAATAGTTTAATATTTTTTAAATACTAACTCCACACGGGAGGCCCCGGTGGGAAATAAGTTCCTTAAGTCACAATATGTCGTCTGTGGGGATGCTGTGAAAATAGTTGGACACAGGACTCGGAAAATAATTTATTGAATTTTCCATAGGGCCCCAACATCGGAGGGGGCCCGGCTAGGTTCCAAAATAATACACATTGTGGATACAGAACATTTATGTGTAAGTAGAAAGTGTTGCTTGTGCAATGATGTAGGACTTAGCTAGCAGTGGTTTGAAGTCGCGACACCTGGGTGGGAATTTTACGCATTTTTATACTCGGCTACTAGCCGGTTAAGCTTATATGTTTTATAGGTTGCATAATAATAAAATATTTCCGTTTAAGTAAATAGTAAAGAATTTTCGTCCAAATTTTGTTTGGGACTCTCCGAAAAATAAAAATCGAAAGTTTCGACCTACAAAAATATTCGCCTGCGGCGCTTTTCCGTATATTTAATGTTATAGATCACATTCCAATTCTTTCCCCCACATCACACACCTACCCCTATTGGGAATACCATAGAAAAAATATTGTGTTCAAATAAAATAATTCAATTCTCTACTAACATCACCCACACCACATACCTAACCCAAGTGTACTGGACACCTACGCCAGTAACATCGACTGTAAATGCCGGTTTCCTCTCGGGAGTACCTTAGGTAAGGATTTTCAAAGAAACACAACTTGCGAATGTCGTCGGACAACTAACTGATTGTGGCAATTGTTTGCATATTTATTGAGTTCGAATTCAACACGTGTTAATGTACATCAAATATTCTTATCTCTAAACAGGATGCATGAGAGCATTAACGAACCAATAAAAAAATAACTAAATTTTAATTACTACGGTTAAATCCCATTTGAAACATGATACGTGTCCGGTGATAAGCTTCAAAAGGGGATTCGGCGTCGTTAGATGCGTGATAACAGTAAATATTCATTTCCTTAATTATTTTAATGATTATGTCCATCCGCCTGCTGTCCGGTACACCCCCAACGTGAAAAAGTATTTTTCACCAAATAGTTTCCTCGGACAGCAAGGTATCTTCTTAAGGTGTGAAGAACAATGGTTTTCACAGCAGGTGTGTTGGTATCTTCCAAGTGTAGATATTCGTTGAAGTTTCTGTCGTTCAGAGGTACTGCTATGTTGTCTTCAATTTCAATTAAAAATCCGTATCTTTTGACGGCATGAAGTGATCGTTAAAGTAATCAGCTTTCATATTTCAGCAGAATGAATGAACGAATCGCCTGTTAAGTAAAGGGCGGCCTTCGGTTATGTGACCCACATGTCAAGTGTTTACATTTGAGGTATTTGTTTATAATAAACAAATCTTTCGTTTGTAGTTCAAGTTCGTGAATCAGTGTTATTTTTATTACTGTCTCTCATGTGACTCTACTTTAATTGAGTTTATCTGAACCTTATCCGGTTCTTTATTATTTATTCCAATCTTTATTTCAATTACGCCTTGTGTAGTTTTATTCCTCGGCTCAGAGGATAAAGTTAGCAGCTTGTACAGCAACAACCTTTTTCTTAAACGATTTCCACTCTCGTGCCATTTGGATTACTTCAGCGGTAGATTTGGAGTGGAAGTACAGGAAAACACAAGGACTACAAGTATTTGCAGTAGCGTCGTAAAATTCACTTTTTCCATCTGGCGTGCCAATGAACTTCGATTTCGTCATATTATATGTACACGGTTCTTCCAGGTGATTCTCCCCCGGCAGAAATAACCTTTTCTGGTATTCTGTTTTCATTTCCACCTGGAGAAATATTTCTTTCATGTTTGCAGCAACGGCAATTCTTTTTCCCGTATCTAGGAACCGAGTTGATTCTCTCCATTGGAGCGCTGTGATGGGCGCAACATAAACATTATCTTCATTGTTTTCTCGTGCAACAAAGCTGTCACCATTATCTCGTTCGATTAATATTTTTAGTGGATACACTTCTTGTGCCGCTAGTGTTCCGATTTCACATGGATTAATTTGCTGATAAGTATCACTCGGCAGATTTATAAATTTCACAATTTTCAAAGATGTCACAATTTTCACAGATATCACTATTTTTACAAACCTTGAATCGTCCTCGTGAATGGTGTTTCCGGGGCTCCATACGCCTCCGGATGATAATGCGGAATCATTAATTTCACTTTCCATCAGCGCTATATTATGTGCCTGGTTGTCGACCCCTTTCCTTGCGAGTCGTTTCTTTTCGCTAACATTATTTAGCGACAATGTTTTTTCAATATATTCTTCATTTTTATGAAGATGCCGCACAAAGGTTAACGGTAGCTGTGGCTTTTCTATCATAGCCGTTGAATCCTCTGACGGATGCTGAGGCGAGAACGGTATCTCCGGTATATCCTCAGGCAGTAGTGTGAGGGCGGACTTCCAGCCACCCTGACGAGTTGCACCGTGTGCATTTTCATCTTCTTCATTTTTATGAAGCAGCCGCACAGGGGTTAACGGTAGCTGTGGCTTTTCTATCACAGCCCTGGAATCCTCTGGCGGATCCTGAGGCGAGAACAATGTCTCCGGTATCTCCTCAGGCAGTAGTGCGAGGGTGGACTTCCAGCCACCCTGACGAGTTGCACCGTGTGCATTTTCATTTTCTTCATTTTTATGAAGCAGCCGCACAGGGGTTAACGGTAGCTGTAGCTTTTCTATCACAGCCCTGGAATCCTCTGGCGGATCCTGAGGCGAGAACAATGTCTTGGGTATCTCCTCAGACAGTAGTGTGAGGGTGGACTTCCAGCCACCCTGACGAGTTGCACCGTGTGCATTTTCATTTTCTTCATTTTTATGAAGCAGCCGCACAGGGGTTAACGGTAGCTGTGGCTTTTCTATCACAGCCCTGGAATCCTCTGGCGGATCCTGAGTCGAGAACAATGTCTCCGGTATCTCCTCAGACAGTAGTGTGAGGGTGGACTTCCAGCCACCCTGACGAGTTGCACCGTGTGCATTTTCATTTTCTTCATTTTTATGAAGCATCTGATCAGAAGATGACGGTAACTGTGGAATGTCAATCACAGCCGTGGATCCATCTGGCGTAATCTGCTGAGGTGAGAACGAAGTCTGCAGGTTATCCTCAGCCAATATTGTGATGATGGACTTCCAGCCACCCTGGAAATCTGCAAACAGTGCATCCAAATACCGTGCAGTCTCCTCTTCTTGTAGACGCTGTGGGCGCCCATCTTCTTCTAGTTGACGTTGTAAGCGCCAACCCTCTTCTAATTGGCGTTGTAAGCGCCAATTCTCCTCCTGTAGTGCTCTAACTGTTTCCCAAGAAGTGCGTGAGTTGCCGCTGTCTTCGGGTGCCGGCACTAATCCTCTCCTGGAAGCAGGTGCTTCGGCGCCTTTCCAGGAGCGCAGTGACGGTGTCATTTTTCTTGATTTTCTGAGGAAAATCCGGCTCGAAGGACCATAAATGTACTGGACACCTACGCCATTAACATCGACTGTAAATGCCGGTTTCCTCTCGGGAGTACCTTAGGTAAGGATTTTCAAAGAAACACAACTTGCGAATGTCGTCGGACAACTAACTGATTGTGGCAATTGTTTGCATATTTATTGAGTTCGAATTCAACACGTGTTAATGTACATCAAATATTCTTATCTCTAAACAGGATGCATGAGAGCATTAACGAACCAATAAAAAATAACTAAATTTTAATTACTACGGTTAAATCCCATTTGAAACATGATACGTGTCCGGTGATAAGCTTCAAAAGGGGATTCGGCGTCGTTAGATGCGTGATAACAGTAAATATTCATTTCCTTAATTATTTTAATGATTATGTCCATCCGCCTGCTGTCCGGTACACCAAGGATTTATGAATTTCATAATTCATATTCCACTTACTTCACCCTACCACATGCCTACCCCAAGGCGATAACATTAAAAAGTGTATTTTTTTATATATGTAGATAATCTACACATAAAAAACACAATTTTCATTTGACCTTTCCAATTCAAAGTAATATGTTGAGCCCATGCATGGCTTAAACGGCCCTGTTCATAACCTGCCTGAAGTGGTCTGTCATCTTGATTCTCTCTTCCTCTTCCAGTCGTTTCTTTCGTTCTTTCACTCCAAATCTTACTCTTTTATTGCATCCCTTATACACTTCTTTCGCTCGATCCCTCTCTTCGCTGGAAGTATTGCCAGCCGCTATCAGACCAAACCATGCTTTCTTCTTATCTGAGACCAGTGCTTTAATCTCATCATATCACCATGCATCACCTTTCTTCCTACCTTGCGTACTTATTCCACAAACCTCTCTAGCATATTCATAAAGACGCACTTTTATGTAATTCCACGTTTCGTCTATGCTCAGACCGTCCATTTCTTTCTCATTCGATCTTATCTTTGCACATTCGAGGATTCCACCACTTACCCGCCCCGGTAAAGGTAACTTATGGTTACCCCTTCAGGGCTCTTGCAAGGACGCTATTTTTTTGTTAAGAACGACTCTACATTTAATAAGAACGAAGCTAAACCTCGAATGTCCCCGCATACGTTTTTAGGAAAGCAGTCTGCGAGTGCTTACTGTGTACAATGTTAGTTTGTTAGTAGAGTACTTGCCTCTGTTTCTATGTTAGTAGAAGGGGAGAAAAATAAATACAAAAATAAAAACAACTGGTGTAGACTGTTTGTCTACATAGTATGTGCATAGTAATTTAGTGAAAAAAAAAGTATAAACGAAAAACATCTGGTGCTGGTCCGGAGAGGAATAATACACATTCTTCTCGGCGGTCCCAAGGCGCGTCAGTTGGTGATTGGGTTGATCGGTTACGAAGTCAGGGGACCGCTCCCCTTAGCCGATTTCTCGGTGGTGCCCTGAAGAAAGTGTAACTGGGAGCTGGGGGAGTGGATACCCGAAGACCCTAGGGAGAGATGCGTCGAGTCGTCGGAGGCGGGGAGGAAGATCCCCTAAGGTCGACCGACCATCCCTCAAACCTGCTACTGTCCTCGGGGGAGGGGCGGTAGGTTTGTGGATATCCTGTTTCCGGGGTCTGTCCGTTGGCCGTATGAGGGGACGAGGTTTATCCACCCCCTTGTGGGGAAAATGGACATTGACAGAACATTGATGTTCAGTTTCATCCCGGACTCGTGTTGCCCCTAAAGGTGTCTTCTATATGGGTGTATAACCTGAATAACAAAATATAAGAAAAGAAAGCAGAAGAGAAATGTGAGGAAACTATAAAGAAAATTATGAAGCAAAAATAAAACAAAAGTATGAAAGAACGGAGAATTGGTAGAAGCTACAATTTCCATAGCAAAAAAAAAAGATTTTTTTTTTATTATTTGTCATTCCAAGGTATCCACAAAGATGGGAGCTGCTGCTCCTGGGTCTGGTGTTTATCATCTGAGCTGGGTGAAGAACAATTATCAGCAAAATCTGGCGAGGGTGTAAAAGAGTATACAAATCATGGTCAAGGAAGTCAGGAGCAAGTACACCAGGTTATGATTGATTTTACTCTAGTCAGCGACTCTCAAAGCTGGCCATCTCTCAACCCATGACTTAACATACTTCCTCAGACATTCGAAATTTATCTTGTTCGAAACGAGATCGGCGTTCCAAACCGGTCTCGTGATTACATCTAGGCCTCTCAGTAATTCATCCCTCGCATCCGTCATTATCTCGCAGAGCCACAGAATGTGCTCGGCGGTTTGGTCCGTATTGCCACAGGCGCAGTTGGGATGGGGTGACAGGGAGAGTCTGTGAAGTCTCCCTCTGAATTCCCCATGTCCGGACAACAGTTGAACCATATAGTGGTCTGGTTTGATGAAAGCCCCTTCCATTCTGAGTTTAATTGATGAGAAGAAGGAGAAGGTCCATCTTCCCATATTCGACCTATCCCACCGAGATTGCCACTCTTTGAGTGACAGCTCTCGCATTTGTTTAAGTGACTGGGTAGGGTCCCGGCACCGCCTGGTGTAATAATTACACCGAGGTGGTAGGCCGGGAGGCCCCTAGTCAGCTTTTTCTTTGTAAGCACTTCCCTAATCTATAGATCGATTGGCAGGACACCTGCCAACACTGGAAGTGCGTCCGAAGCGACTGTTCTATAGGCTCCAGAAAGTGCCAACAAGGGAGTTCGCTGGCCCCTTTTGAGAGCCAAGAGTATAAGGGCATTATCCAGACGATGTTCCCAGACGCAGGCGGCATAAGTGACTTGCGCCACAAAAACCCCCCTGTATAGGAGACGGATCGCTGGTGTCCTCAATCCCCATTCCGTAGTGGAGATTCTCCTCAGCTTCAGAAAAGGGGCCTGGGCCTCGGTGAAGACTTTCTTAACGTGGGCTAAGAAGGAGGACGATCGATCTAGAGTAACTCCAAGATATTTTGCTGTCTCTACGAACTTGATTTTGGAGTCTCCCATTTTGATGATTGGGTTTCTCTCTCTGCTGAGAAAACCTTTCATCAGGAGACCCATGGTTTTTTGGGGAGAGAAGTTCAGTCTATTTCTCTCTCCCCATTGGAGGATCATGTTTAAACCTTCACCTGCCTTTCGTTCAAGCTCTCTCCTACTGTTCCCCGCAACCAAGAAAAACTTGTCATCAGCGTAGTCGACCGTGATGCATCCCGCAGGCAAGGGTAACCTGGAGGAGTCATCAAACTTTATGTTCCAAAATTCAGGGGCCAGAACTGATCCCTGTGGGCAACCCATGTCCACCTCACGTTCGATGACAAAGTCCCCAAAGGTGAGGATTATGGTTCTATTATTGAAAAAGTCTGAGCAAATTTTAAAAAGCCACGGAGGGCAGCTTCTACTTTTGAGTTTGTTGAGCATCATCGGCCACCACGCATGATCGAAGGCACCTGTGATATCAAGAAAGATCCCCACGACATACTTCTCAGGTCGAACCTTCACCCATTCAAGCGCATGCATAAGATCGAAGAATGTATTCGACACAAACAGGTTCCACTCTAAACATACTTCAATTATTCTGTTCCCGTTGTCATTCGTTCTTTTATCCCCAAACATACCTAAGGCCGACTCAAATCCGTCACGTATAATTTCTATCCACCCATTCAAATCGCCTGCCATTATAATCCTTTCATTCATATTTGTTAGTCTCATTACATCATTCACACCAGTCCAAAATCATATTTCTCTTCGTCGCTTTCAGAATGAACAGGGGCATAGCAAATAACAAGAAACACCCTTGTCAAACCAATTTTGAATCTGATCCACGTTATTCTCGGACTTACACTTTCATGCTGCAACATACATTCAACCTCTACCATTCTGGGAGACCCTCTCCGTATCTAGACGAGCCTATAATTACGACTAGCCTACAAATAACGAGCCTATCATTATGCTGCATTGTACCGCTCCCTTTTTTCACACTCACTGTTATAAAAAGTACGTCCAAACATTTGCTCGCCATTGTATCACACAATTCATTAATCTATCTTTCCATTCCTCCTCTAATATTTCATGTACCAATAATTCAACATTGTTCACGTCCCTTCTTCCTCTTTGAGCCGCCGGCCGAAGGGCTGGCGATGTGATGGATAACGAGCCTCATCGATACCTATGTCGGCTATTACCTTCCACGGACTACTTATCTAGTCTAACATGCTGATATTTAGGTTTAAAGCACTATCATGCAAAATAATACAATATTTAACTCAATCCTAACGCTATCAAAAACTGCTCCATATCTCTAAATGAAGAAACTTAACAGTAAAACAAAAATTTTCTTATCACTATAAAGTATCTTATCACTATAATAAAAATAAGCTTTTTACTGCATAGTGTATATATTTATAATCACTCCATATCGGCAGAATACAAAGGGCGCGGCTTCAGACCGATTTCGTCCTTCCAAGGGCGTAGGGGCGCAGGGGGTAAAATAGGTTAGTACGATCAATTTGGGTTAAGTAATTTATGCGTATTTAGATTGAAATGAAACTTTCGCAAGTGAAACTCAATACAAGAAAGTCCGAAATGGCGGTAAAGGGATCGTTTTATAAGGAAAATGTTGAACATTGATTGAATAAAAATGGTATTATAATGCATTTTTTTCTATCCCGACGTAAGTCGTTGTTTCTTGTAGTAATCAAATCAAAACGAAGTGTAATTTTCATAATGTGTTATTGCAATATTTACCTAAAAATATTCCGTAATATCTTTTTAAATAAAAAATATTTTAACATATTAAAATGATTCAACTAGCCCCAGAAAACCATACATTTCAAAACCGACAAGCGACGTAGCGAATAGCCATTTAAAATAAAAGCTTTTTGTCTATGATATAATTTTAAAATAATATGTGAGAGTGGTTTGTTTATGATTTATGAATTTGACAGTTATTTCCTCAACGATGTTTGTTTGACTTTTTAAATTGTTTACAATTTGGTTCTGTAGCTAAATGCTAGGCTAGCTGTTGAAAATGGATTCAAATAATGAAAACCACAATCAAGAAGATGAGTTGACGTTTATAAAAACTGTTGTAGCTGAACACTTTGATAAAATTGCTGAATGTTTCAAGTATGTATTTTTTTGAATTAACAAAAACTACTTACACTGCATCGCTTAATAACTAGGCGTTAGCGAATCTATAAAATCTCACATTTTAAAATGTAATGAATGCTGATATTGTGTGTTTTTGAGGTAATGTTAAAAATATTATCTATTTACAGCGATGACGAACTGAAGGCCAATTACACGAAGAAGGATGGCGAGATGAATTGGATGAAGTTGAGGGGGATATTCAGAAAACAACTGGCCACAGACCTGAAGGAAGAATGGAATGAGATGTGGGAAGACGAAAAACTTGGAGAGAAATTAACCAAACTTAGACAAATCATTAAAAATACTCCTGAGACATCACAACCAGCATGGTAAACAATACAAAATAAGATTTACAGCGGAATAGATCTTTGCTTAGTGCACAATCTCAGACTATCACAATTGATCATATTGCACCCAAATTGACTACAGCTCGACCACTAACGACAAGAAAATCCCTGGTCTTGCCTAGACGGAAGGGGGTAGCATCATCAAGCATGTATTACACATACTTGAAAAATATTGATTATTTCAAATAAAGATTTTTGAATGAAACATTAAACTTAGTTATTTAGAAATGCCACTTATGCTACTAATATAGGAAATATTTAACATGAAAATCACGCAAACACTTTTTAACCCTGCTCGGGGGAATAACCCATATATTCTAAATATTGCAATCTGCCCTTTGATATAGGAATCTATACAACCGATTGCCGGGTGATTGATTACAGTGTGTAAAAAATCAATTGCCTAAGATGAACTTTGCATCTAGTGGGATCTGAAATCAAGCTCCAATTGCTGGTCATATACTTGCAACTTGCTTTACTAGAACTGAAAGGCATTCAAATTTTTGAATTTTGTTTTGTTTATTTTAAGGAGACCAAAAGCTGGAGACATCGGACCTCAGTGTAGATCACTGGACAAAATAAGATTGACCTCGGAAAAAGAACAGTTGATTGTATTGCTAAAAGAAAAAGAGGAAAAGGTTGCCGCACTTAAAAACAAACTTACCCTAAAATGGAATGAATTCCGAGAATTGCAAGACAAAATTCAGGACCATCAGGTTAATATTAACAACCAAGCCAATGAAATTAATAGCCAATTTCAACAGCTGTACCAATCAAGTCAGCAGGTTCCTATCCCTGATATTTCTAATTTAAATACCATTAAAGTCTCCAAGGAAAATATCAATGTTCAAACATAAAATAATCATTTTTTAATGAATTATACTTGGATGTACAAGGTTCTGCCGTTCAGAGATCTGTTGTAACCTCTCTTTCTGTTACATGCATCGTATATGGGAAAGAGGGATAGGTTACGACAGAGCTACGCGCGGTATGCCTGTAATTGTCATGTAGAATTAGTAGAAAAATGTACAAAGAGATAGCTAATCCTAATATAGTGTTACATAATTACACTGCAAAACTTCAGTGGTACTTATTCTTAAAAATCTAAATTATATTCGTTAATATAATTTTTTTTATAAAAAAAGAGTTCATTTTAACTTACCTTTAAGGTCCACATGTCTGCATCGGATGGATCCATTGAATCTATGAATTTATTAGGCATGATGCGTGGTAGTGCACATTAACGCGATTGACACACGTAATGAGGAAAGTTAGGCTCAGACTACAGTATTTTTTCAAGAATTAACTTGCTGTATTAGCATCAAACACCATGTATAATGTTGCAATCAAATAAGATTGTAAGAACCTTCGCTTTCACAGATGTACAAAATAACAGTTTATTTATGCATTTAGCAATTTGTAACGGAGCTAGGTAACAGCTGTTTTGTAATATTTGGGATTTTTCGTCATTTTAACATAGGTAAACCAATACTGCCTGCCAAGTTAAAAAAACATAATTACCCAAATATTTATTTTATAGTATTAATATTAATGACTAGTTTGGTCTCTTTGGTAGTGGTTGTATTATTTGTAAATGTTTTAGATGTAAATAAAGTACCTATGCATATTATAAATTGCAGTACAAACCTGTATAATATTATGTAAGAATAAAAGTATTTTATCTTGGAAACAAAGATGTAATTTTATTATTTTAATCAATGTTTCTCGCCATGCTCAACTCAATGTGTATATTTTAATTTATCAGGCCTCTGCCATATTCTGACACAAGGTCGGAGTATTTCAGCTTCGCAATAAAATCTAAATAAATGGAATATTTCTGAATGTATCCGAAAACTAAAAACTGCTTTTGAAAGGTGATAAAATACACTTTCTTTTTTATTATTTTCTATATAAGGTGAGTTGGGGTAAGAGCACTGTATAAAATGAATAGATGAAGTTTAAAGTAATCCCATACGTCACAGTATTATCCCATCGCATTCAAATTTTTACACAAGAAATATTAACTATTCCTTAATCAAATTGTTATTTCGCAAGAAGTTAATCTGCTGTTTTTATTAGATTTTTAAGTATTTAAAAAAAAAAGGTCTTGATAGATCCACTTACCCCGGAGGCGGGGTAAGTGGATCTAACCCTAATATTTTGATTATTGGCTAAATGAATAAAAATGTTTAGTTGCCAATCCAATCAAACGCACTAAACACACAATTTCGCCATTTAAAAATATTGAATTTAGTAGAATATACATCATAAATCAAACATTATTTGGCAGATTGGGGTAAGTGCAACATTTTATGACTAGTGATGGGGCAATGAAAACAAACTTTTTTTTATGTATTAGTATTGTTTTTCACAATATTTACTAACAATGTTATTATAATAATATATATTTACTATGTCAACAGACAGAGCATCATCTAAAGCAGCGATTCTTAACCTCGGGTCGCGACCCAAATTTGGGTCGCGAGAGGTTTTGGGTTGGGTCGCGGAAATCGCGTATTGATATCCCGATCGATGTCACTAAACTAGTATAGTCACAATTATTACTACTCTCAGAACAAGGACATCTATTGTTCACAATCGCGACATGTTAGTTCTGTTTTAATGGGCGGAAGGGCGCGGGGCGCAAAGCGAGGAGTGCGCGCCATCGCCACCGCTCGGCTCACGCAGTCGGCATCGCTCGGTTCGGCTCGGTCACCACCCGCGCCGCCCGCCGCACCGCGCTGGTCGGTCGGTCTCGTCTCATCTCGGTCAGTTTGCTAGCGAGTTTGTTTACGATTGCACGCTCGTTCTCATACTGTTTTACGTGAATAACGTTTATACTTGACTACAATACACTCTTTGTTGACAACTACAAAGTGCTACAAAATTGTGATAATCAATTGTGGAAGATTAAAAGTGCAACTCGCGATTGCTGTTATCGAAAGAAGGTAAAATATTTTTTTCCAATAAATGACATTGTTAGCCTACAATTCGCCGATGAACGAATAGAATAGTATATTTCTATAATTTGTCGTTTTGTTTCAGTAAGTCTTTCGAATTGTGGACAGTCATGGCGAAACGGATGTTAACATACAAGCAAGAATTTTTAGCCTTAGGATTTATTGAAATAAAAGATCGCTCTGGTGTGCCACGTCCACAATGCGTGGTTTGTACGCAACTTCTTTCAAATGAATCGCTAAAAATAAACAAATTGAAGAGACATCTCGAAAAAGTCCATCCAACGTACGCAAATAAACCGCTTGCTTTTTGGAAAGAAAAAGAAACACAAACAAAGCGCATGAGACTTGATGCACCATCAAGTTCAGCAACAGTTTCGTTAGAAAAAACTACCTACGCTTCTTTCGAAGTAGCTTTAAAAGTAGCTCAATGTAAAAAACCCCATAGTATTGCTGAGCAGTTGATTAAACCAGCTGCAATAGCCATGGCAAGAACTGTCTGTGGAGATGAAATTGCGAAGAAGCTGGAAATGGTGCCAATTTCAAACGATACTGTGAAAAAGAGAATAGATTTAATGTCATCAGATATTTTAGAACAATTAATAACGGATCTCAAAAAAGCCATCAAATTTTCAATTCAAATCGACGAATCAGTTGATATTGAAGATTTCCCACAGCTGTTGGTGTACGTAAGATACAGAACTCCACAAAATTTCAATGAAGAGTTCCTGCTTTGTGAAAAGCTCTCTGAAACTACAACTGGGGCTGATATATTTCTTTTAATAGACAAGTTCTTTGTGGAACACCAATTACTGTGGGACAATTGTCTCGCAGTCTGTACAGATGGAGCACCGGCAATGATAGGGAGTCGCATCGGGTTTTGTGCCAAAGTCAAGGAACGAAATCCAGAGGTTGTTTTAATACACTGCTTTTTACATCGAGAAAACTTGGCTACACGTGATATGCAGCCAGATCTACATCAGGTGTTACAGGACGTAATACAAATTATAAATTTCATAAAGGCATGCCAGAACGAGTCTCACAAAATTTTGGGCACAATTATCTGGGAAGCCTGTTCTGAGCAATGAAGCTGAAAAAGCCCTGCTACCTTTCCCAACTACTTATTTATGTGAAGCAGGATTTTCATGCCTTGCTGTTATGAAGAATAAGTACAGGAATAGGTTGGATCCTCAGCATGACATGCGGTGTGCACTTTCTATAAACATAACTCCACGTATACATGATCTTTGTTCAAAAATACAACACCAGGGTAGTCACTGATTATTTTGCTGTAAATTTTTTAACTGTTTTAATGCTGGTCTGATTTTAATACAGAACATTTAAATAAATTTGTTTATTTCTAATTTTACCAATACATCGTATAAATTTTATAGTATAAAATTACATAACCTGTCAATGGAAAAAAAATAAAAAATTAGATTAGGGTCGCGTACTTCAAATATATTCGTACCTTGGGTCGCCAGCCAAAAAGGTTAAGAACCACTGATCTAAAGGTACGTTATTTCTATTATGTTCCACGTCTTCCATTAATAGATTTTGGAAATAGTCGCATTGATCTTCAGAACTAGACTTCCAATCAGATTCGCTGACAGATGTTTCTGACGCCAGGCTAGGGGTTTTTTTTTGCTATTTTTTTTAATCAATTTTTTATTAATCACTTCAGACTTCTTGCTTGATTAAATTTTCTTCTTCGAATCATTTAGTTTGTTTTTTAAACGCTCTACGACATCATCATATGTTATGACCTCCGCACCATGTGCAACTTTCGTCTTTTTTACTTTAGCAGGTTCGTTTTTTGTATAGATATCAGTATAAGCTCTTCAAATGATTATTTGACCTTTACAGAACGCAGAAAATCTGAATTAGCTGTTTTAATTATTCGGTCTTCTAAAATTGTAATCCTCTTCAACGGGTTAAGGGAGTGATTTTTGGTAGTATAAGTAGAAGACTCGGAATACTGAATTGGATCATTTCTAACATGTGATACAAATTGTTCCTTAAAAGGTTTGACTTCCTTAGATGTGGAAGGTATGGCATAAATTTTTTCAATATTTTCTATTGATGATAGTGGATTTTCGGGTAATGTTCTTGTTGGTTGCGCATTCTAATTGTGACTTGGTTTATCTATTTTTATGTTTTCCTCATCAATACACATTTCAAATCAGTAGTAGTTATTATTTCAATGTCTGATACATTCAATGATTTTTTTTAGAATCATATTTTAGCCAGCGTGCTAAAGATACAGGATCGCATTTTTTCATATTAATAGCCATCCTATCTAGTGGATGAATCCCACTTTTTTTAAAATCATTTTTTATTACCTGAAGATCAAGATTATTCCATATATCTGTTAAAATCAATGAAATTTTTTTTTTGGTAGTTTGGAACCTACATGCAGGCGTTGCCATTTCACAAATTTTTCATCCCAAGCATCTTTCACTGATTTCATCACACTTAGGTCTAATGGATGGAGTATGTGAATGGAATGATGTGGTAATTTTAATATGGTTACATTCTGTTTTCTGGCCTCCTCAATTAGATTTAAGCTTATGTGTGTAGTATGGCCATCATAAATAAGTAGAATTGGACGGACTGGCCCTGCTGCTGGAAGGAAACCATCGGTAAAAAAATTTTCAAAAACTGTTGTCTCCATCCAACCGTTTTCGATAGTAGCATACCGCGCAGCTGAATTCTTTTCAGGATTGGTCCACTCATCCCATACATACTTGTCCTTGAAGACAATCAGGGGTGGATATTTATCTCCGCCTGCACTACACCCCAATAAAACTGAAGTATTGTCTCTTCCCAGTGAACTAATTGTTCTGGTGGAAGGATATCCAATAAGACTAACTACTTTTGTTTTGCTAGGATCTTTAGAGAAAGTAGTTTCATCCAAGTTCCAAATTTGATGAGGACGGTTTTGAAGGGTAACATTATAATGTTGGTAATTTAGTAAAGCTACATTGATGTACTTACAAACATGGGTTATTTTTGTTAATCTTTGTCATATTTCTAATGGTACTAATTAAGCTTGTGTTTCGTTTTTTGAAAGTAGTATGCACATCACTAGTAACATTTGCGTCCATACAAAAATATCAGGGGGAAGTGGATCTACAGTTTAGTAGCACTTACCCCAGCATGATAATTTATGGGGGAAGTGAATCTAGTCTCATAAATCACAATTCTTTAAGATATTCATAATGCAAATATCTAGACATCAAACCTCAATTCAATTATAGAGTACTCACCAATTTGTAACTTCCTAGCACAAGTTTTTGTCAAGTTATAGATAAATGAAGGCAGCACTCACAACTCGCACGCAGACTAAAACCAATTGCCAAAATTTGAAGCTCTCTAACAACTCTCTGTGTTTATGAAGCAGCTCCATCTATATGTCAGAATGAGGATTTAGCTAATTACATTACATTCTCATAGATAACAGCGCTTGAATATTGTATTCAAAGAAGTTAGAAGGCCTGGATGAACTTCCCCCAAAAATTCACTTACCCCAACTCACCTTAAATAAAATTCTTAATGTTTGTTCAAAATCTTAAATCTCTGAAAGTTCTTCACCGATTTTGACACAACGTTGCATTTGAATATGTGTGTTTTTTTATATACCTTTATTATATATGTCACCTGTGACAGGTAAAAACAGCGCCATCTATTGGATATAAAAGAAAAATGCGCTATTGTTTCTCTATCTGCCCAGGCAGACTGAGCCACAGCAACGCGTGGCGGGTACAGCTAGTTTTAAAATAAAGTTCACACAGTTAGTAATATACTATGCATACGTTGTAGCAGTGCGTACTTCTGGACGGGCAGTTCCTACCCGTTTAAGATAAACATTGGTCAACATTCTACAATTGGCACGACTGTTTCGAGCTATGAGTGCGGAGCGCTCGTCAGCGACCTCAGTTGCTTGCTGGACTCGGTTTCATACGGTGTGTTCGTGCGACGCTAGAACAATGAGGGTCTACTGTGCAAACAACGAAAGGTCTTTTTCACTTATAACTTTTTAACAATGTACTTATAATTCAATTAGGGATTACTCATTTTAACTTCTTGCGTAGTTATTTTTATAACTCGCTGGCGCCCGCTCAGACATTCCTTACAAGATTTTAAATGTTTTAAATTTATTAATGTTACATGTTCGTTAGTCAAAATCTTATCAAGATGGCGTTAAACACACGTTTATTCTTGACACGCCCGGAGATAGTTGTTTGATAGAGTCTCATGTTTATTATATTTGATTAATTATTTTAATAATGGTTTTAATAAATAGAGTCTGTTGATATTTAAAATATTCTTTAATTAATCTTCCTTATCAGTTCTCATCACTACCTACCTACATTGAGTTAGTGCGTGTGCGTAGATGTCTAGATAATTGTATTCGGTAATTTACCTATTAATGTCACAATTGAAAGATCCATCATTAATTAATACAATTATCCTTTCATCACCCATCCACGATTTAATGTTACAAATGGCAGCCCTTGTGGGTGAACCTAATTTTTTTTGACTAAATAATAATGCACTTGGCGATAATGCAGTATATTTTTTCTTTCCTTGTTTTAATCTTGTATTGCGATGTCTGATTTTTTTTTTATGAATTTCTTGTATAATCCCTGAAAAAGACCTTTCGTTTTGCATGGTAGATGTTCGGGTGTTGTTCGAAATACATCGTGTCACTGAGATTTTATTAATTCTTCATTTTACGCAGCTTTTCATCTGGCACAACTCATGACGTTTTTCGTCTTATTATCGTGTTCGTTAGTACGCTGACGTCACACTCATTTTATATTTTTTTGTGTTTTGCGGCGATTGTGGTTGTTGTATTGTTGCTTGCATGTTCTAATAATTTTTTTCTACCTACCCTGTTAGTTAGGTATGACGGATTCGACCATTTTAACAAGAAGTCGTGCGTTAATCATGTCTAAACCAGAGGATGGCACTACTTCGGCAAATTCGGCGGTCGCGTCTAACACAGTTCCGGTTCACAAATGGAACTTAACCTTCGACGGTACTGGGAACGTGCATAATTTCATTGAACGGGTCAACGATTTGTCTATATCTCGGAACGTAAGTACAGCTTCTCTTTTTTCATCTGCGGTGGAACTTTTTTCAGGTCATGCTTTAGACTGGTTTAGAGTCAACCGTTCTTCTTTCAAGTCATGGACGGATATTGTAATTGCTCTAAAGGAAGAATTTGAGCTTCTGGACCATGAAAGACGTTTAGTTGCTCAGATCAGAGCCACGTACCAGCAACAAAAAGAGAACCTGGGTTCATTCATAACGCGGGTCTTGACTTTAAACAATCAATTGTCGTCAAAATTACCAGATGACGAAATTCTGGAAATATTGCAATGTAATATGTTACCGAGATACATACAAAAATTATCGCTCTCTGTCATCTCGGACATTAATTGTCTGAAAAAATTGGGAAAAATGATTGAACTTGCAGACGTTCGGTCTGATTCCAGACCTTCCCCGCCAAATGCAAATACTGTTAATTTTAATAATGTTTCTCATTCCTCCTCAAATAATGCATTTAGCAGAGGGAATAACAGAATGTCTCAGAATAATCCCAATTTCAGCAATCATCGTCAATCTTTTGAATTCAGTAAACGTAGCCCGTCAAATATGAGTTCTAGGGAGGTGAAATGTTTCCGCTGTGGCCGTCCTGGTGTGAAGGCGCCTTCATGCAACTGCCGGCAGGCAAAAAACTAGATGTCCTGGGGGTCCTGTCTGCGGGCGGCAAGTCGACACCGTTCGCTGACATCACCACCAGGCATCGGCTTGCTGTGCTGTCGGAAACCAGAACTTTCTTCAAGAACCTTTGGACCTCGAAGGTGGTGGGTGCGGCTAAAAGGGATGGCCGTCCACACATCATTTTCCAGGTTCTGGGTTCCAACTTTTCTGGCCTTCTTGACTCTGGTTCGCATATCTCAATTATTGGTAATAATTTTCATCGTAAATTTTTAAATCTAGGGTTAAATCTTTCTGTTCTTAAGAAAAAATTTTCACTCACTTCTGCTACGGGTCATACTGTGGAGTGCGTTCACAAAATTGCGGTTCCGGTAGTTCTTGGTAATGTTAAGAAAATTTTTAATTTTGTAGTTATGCCAGACATAAAATCTAACATCATCCTCGGTTGCGACTTTTGGAAAGTTTTTAACATTTGTCCCAAGTTAACTAAATTAATGACTAATGACTCTGACAATAGTTGCGTGTCTGAGGTAAGAGGACTAGATAGCTTTGAGAACTTGGATTCATTTCAACAATCAACCTTAAATAACGTTATACACGAATTTGAAGCCTTTTCTGGAAATCGTTTGGGTAGAACGTCTCTTGAAAAACATGTCATTGACACGGGTGATTGTCAACCTATTAAGCAACGTGTTTATCCGATTTCTCCTCATTTATTGCCGGAAGCTCACAGAGAACTTGACAGACTATTAAATCTGGGAGTAGTAGAACCCAGCAATAGCTCGTGGAATAATCCTATTGTTTTAGTGCCCAAGAAAAATGGTTCTTTTAGACTTTGCTTGGATAGTAGAAAACTCAACGCGGTCTCGCGGCGGGACGCTTATAGCCTACCGTTGATATCTGATATCTTAAATAGTCTCGGAGGAGCACGATATCTATCAACTTTAGACTTAAACGATGCGTTTTTTCAAATCCCGTTAGAGGAAGATTCTAAAGAGAAAACCGCTTTTACTATACCTAAACGAGGCCTTTTCCACTTTGTAACAATGCCTTTTGGTCTTCATGGTGCGAGTTCTCGGATGATGAGGCTTATGGACAAGGTTTTGGGTCCGGAGTTCGATGGGAAAGTTTTTTGTTACCTAGATGACATAATTATCATTAGTTCCACCTTTGAAGAACACATTGATCTTTTAAGACGGGTTAAACAAAAGTTACAAGCTGCGTGTTTGACTATTAACGTAGAGAAGTCAGTCTTTTGTCGTGACTCCCTTAAATACCTAGGTTTCGTGATTGATAAGGATGGGTTGAGAACTGACCCGGGAAAAGTGAAAGCAATCGTTGACTTCCCCATTCCAACGTCGCAAAAGAGCTTGCGTAGGTTTATCGGTATACTTTCTTGGTACAAAAGGTTCATTTTAAATTTTTCTTTAATTGCAGCACCTTTGCATAATTTAACCAAAAAGGAGTTTGCTGGTAAAAAATTTGTATGGAATGAACAGGCTGATGCTGCCTTTACTAAATTAAAGAATATTCTGGTCAAGGCTCCTGTTCTTGCTTGTCCCGACTTTAGTAAACCCTTTACAATTAGTTGCGATGCATCGAACACCGGTTTGGGGGCGGTCCTTTCTCAATCTGACGTTAATGGTATAGAACACCCTATTTCCTTTATTTCCAGATCACTATCTGCACAGGAGAAAAATCACTCCACAACCGAGAAGGAGTTAAATGCTATGATCTTTGCACTAGAGAAATTTAGGGGTTATATTGAAGGTTCGCCTATTCCTGTCAAGGTGATCACTGATCACTATAGTCTAAAATGGCTTACAAACTTAAAGTCTCCGTCGGGAAGATTAGCGCGGTGGGCGGTTAGACTTCAGCAGTTCAATTTTGAAATAATTCATAGGAGCGGAAAAGACAACATTGTTCCGGACGCACTGTCTCGTGACCCTTTACATGTTGACTTGATTAATCAGTCCTTTTCCACTTCCGACCGTTGGTACTTAAGTTTGAAAGAAAAAATTTTGGCTAATCCGGGAAAATTTCCAGCGTTTAAAGTTTGCAATGGTGTCATCTTCAAACACATTCAGAGCATGGAGGCTCTACACAGGTCTTATGACTGGAAGGAAGTTCTCCCAAAAGAGTGTAGGAAAAACGTCATCGTTCAAAATCACGTTCCACCTTCTTGTGCACATTTTGGCATCTTAAAAACGTTAAATAGGATTAAACTTAAATACTACTGGCCAAAAATGGCAGCTGATGTGAAGTCTTTTGTAAGTAAATGTCATACTTGTTTAGGTTATAAAAGTTCTAACTTACTGCCTCCTGGTTTGATGGGTGACCCGAAACTGGTGCAAAGGCCGTGGCAAATGATTGCGACAGATCTATTAGGTCCTTACCCTAATTCTTACAAAAAGGGTTATACTTACCTTTTAGTGGTTTCTGATTTCTTTACCAAGTATACTAGACTTTTTCCACTTAGGAAAGCAACGGGTAGTGTTATTGCGGAAATTTTGGAAAATGATATCTTTTTTAAATTCGGTGTTCCAGATACGATTGTTTTGGATAATGGCCCACAATATATATCGCGTGACATGAAAGCGCTGGCCAATAAATTTCATATCCGTCACTTGTTTTATAATTGCAGATATCACCCGCAGAATAACCCTGTTGAGCGTGTAAACAAGGTGTTGGTAGCAGCCCTGGGTTCTTTTGTGGGATCTGATCACAGATCCTGGGCGTGCCATCTACCTGAAATTGAACTGGCTATAAACACGGCTGTTCATGAAGTCACAGGCTATACTCCGTTCTTCCTTAATTTTGGTAGAGAGATTGTAATTTCGGGAAATGACTACAAAGGTGTAGACTTTAACGCGGAAGACATTAGATTCTCTAAACGCGATTCATGGGCATCTGATTTACATGAATTAAATGACATTTTCTCCCAAGTTCGCACGTCCTTAAGACAATCATACGAACGTAATAAGGTACAATATAATCTGCGTCGTAGGGACGTTCAATATGAGGTTGGGGACATTGTCTGGAGAAGGTCATTTGCTTTGTCTGACGCTGGTAGATACTTTTCAGCAAAATTAGCCCCCAAATTTATACGTAGTAAAATTATTTGCAAAATATCGCCGGTTGCTTATCAATTAGCGGATATGACAGGGAAACCTGTGGGAACTTTTCATGTTAAGGATATAATCAAGTTAGAAGAAGCTAACTGATCTTGGGGTGGGTTAATTGATGAACTATTTTTTTTCTTATGTTGAAATCGTTATATTTTATTTGAGAATTAATCCCTTTTCTCTTGTTATAAATTAGGTTTTTGCTTACCTTGCCCTCAGGTTTGCAATTTTTCTTTGTGTTCTCTCATTGTGAGGACATGACTGGTATTTTTGTGTCTTCACATTGAGTGTATTTTAGTATAAGTTTTGTTTTGTCTTTGTGTACATGTGTAGTATGTGTTTTGGGGAGTAATTTGTCCATTCCGATTCAACGCGGGGGATTGACGTTTTTTAATCTCACGCATTGAACAAACATTTTTTGGATTTAAGTGCAATCATATTGTATTGAACATTTTGTAATCTCACGATTTGAATCCATTGTATCATTTTATGCGTTATCATAGGGCAGTGAAGTTCACAATCTCAGTTGGCCACTGTTTTGTGCTATTTTTCTGTTTGAGGGATCTTTTATAGCTGATGATACTAATTGTATATACTATATCTTTGTGAGATGATACTAATTGTTCTTTAATGAACTAAGTACGCGATGGCGACTTGTTTTGAGGTACGGTTTGTCCTTTCTAGAGGGACATACTGTATTTCAATTATGGCATATACGAAGCTGTATTTCGGTTTAACAGCTCTGTACCGAGGTTGTCCTCGTGTCATTTTAATTGTGTGCATGGTTGTTCTTTATATGTTGTTCAATAGTACTTTAGTTTGCCTTGGTGTTGGTTGACTATTTTAATTCAGTAATTTAGAAAATACTTCATGCAGTTATCCGCGATAGCCTCAGATGCTCATAACATTCTATTTTTCTCTGGTTTTAGGAAACCATTGGCATGGTGTTTTCTATGATTTAGTCATTGTTTAATACACTTTTCAAATATTTAAAAAAAAAAAAAAAAAATGTTACGTCACAATAATTAATCTAATAATTAATTATTTTTTTTTAATATTTATTTTGTAATTTAGTGAGTTTTCACTCGCTCAGGTTATTTGAGATTTACATAATCATATTTTTAACTTTCAAAAAAAAATTGCATCCTTTCATGAAGTTTTTTTTTTACTTTTATTTACTCTTAATGTCCTTGGCTTGAATTATTATTAAAATGTTGTTTGTTCATATTATTAAGAATGTAAATGAGTAAAATTTTTTTTACATTTTCTTTTAACAAATACTATGCGTTTTCACATGCAATTGCTGTGGCTTCTCTCTGAGCTCAAGACAAGTCGCATCAATTTCATTTGGACTTAGCTGTATTTTTTCAATATTGGGTCATTAATATATGGTTCTGTTTGAGCCGGTCACATCTATCTTTTTATGAATTTGGGTTTGTTTCTGGGATAACTTTATAATTTTTCATCTCTGCTCGCAGAGGGCAGTAACTTCAATGTGGATATAGACGTTATTAGTTTCATTTTATAGTGTTTTCTTTTAGCTTCAAATTTAACTTTTGTTGGGCGCTCAGCTTTCACTTTTAGCTAGACTCGTTTTATAAATTTTTTTTTAAAATTAAATTTTGTTAGTCTTTACTACAGTTTATCCTTTCATTTGTTATTCTATTCAAGTTTTTGTTTACACTTCAGTAGTTGTTAAATTCCTTGCTCAGTAATCCATTTTGTCAAGCATAGCATACCTTTCTTTTCACTTGCCTCAAGGAAGTCAGTCGCCTTCATCACTCTTCGGTTCTTCACGTCAAGATAACTCAAGATAATACAAAATTTCAAGATTTACAAACTTTTATCAATTCTTCGAGGAAGCAATTTTGTTCAAGATCGAGTCTTCAGGGAAGCAACATTCTTCTACGGGAAGAGTTTAATAGGATACTACCTGGCCGTTCACTGCTATCAGAAAGAGGGTGCAGCTTCTCAAGATTGCATTTGTTGTCAACATTGGAGAATGGTGATACAATTATCGGGGCTTATTATCTTCGCCAAGCAAGTTCAATCTTCTTCACTGATGTCAGAAGAGGGTCATTCAGATATTCCATCAGCGAGAATTTTTCCTTCTACTTCCTGGGTGTTGGCGCTTCAATCCTTGCTCAGCGAGCACATCACGGACTTCTACAGAACGTGCTGGACTCTTCTTCTAAGGCATTATCGGCTTTTGTGACTCTTTACCACTTATTGGACTTAGATTTGGAGGCATGAGGAGAAAATCAAAAAAAAAATTATCGTGCCGAAAATTTTTTTCCTTTGGAAGGGGGGTAATGTAGCAGTGCGTACTTCTGGACGGGCAGTTCCTACCCGTTTAAGATAAACATTGGTCAACATTCTACAATTGGCACGACTGTTTCGAGCTATGAGTGCGGAGCGCTCGTCAGCGACCTCAGTTGCTTGCTGGACTCGGTTTCATACGGTGTGTTCGTGCGACGCTAGAACAATGAGGGTCTACTGTGCAAACTACGAAAGGTCTTTTTCACTTATAACTTTTTAACAATGTACTTATAATTCAATTAGGGATTACTCATTTTAACTTCTTGCGTAGTTATTTTTATAACTCGCTGGCGCCCGCTCAGACATTCCTTACAAGATTTTAAATGTTTTAAATTTATTAATGTTACATGTTCGTTAGTCAAAATCTTATCAAGATGGCGTTAAACACACATTTATTCTTGACACGCCCGGAGATAGTTGTTTGATAGAGTCTCATGTTTATTATATTTGATTAATTATTTTAATAATGGTTTTAATAAATAGAGTCTGTTGATATTTAAAATATTCTTTAATTAATCTTCCTTATCAGTTCTCATCACTACCTACCTACATTGAGTTAGTGCGTGTGCGTAGATGTCTAGATAATTGTATTCGGTAATTTACCTATTAATGTCACAATTGAAAGATCCATCATTAATTAATACAATTATCCTTTCATCACCCATCCACGATTTAATGTTACAACGTATGCGAGCCATGCTAAATCATGTATTTTTTTAAAAAGAGCGTAATCTGTATGACAAACATGCTTCTTTTTTTTTTAAACAGCGCCATCTATTGGACGTAAAAGCAACACGCCATATTGTTTTTCTATCTGCACAGACAGACAAAGTCACAGCAACGCGTGACGGAGTACAGCTAGTTTCTCAATAAAAATAATTAGTTAAAAATTCAAAGTTCATAATATTTTTATTCAAATTGCATTCGGATCCTTGTTTTCATAAAAGTGCGCAGTTATGAAGTTACCACATAAAAAGTTTTCCATTTTTCAGTCACTTGAAGACTGAAATGCACAAATAGCCCAAATGAACGAGGAAACGGTACCAGAAGGGATGGTTTTGGACGAAACCTTTGGTAAAGAAAACGTTGCTATATATCTGGTCAAACACCCTGAAAGAAGACTGAAATAAAAAAACTGAAAGCCTACATCAAAGAGCATTACTATATCACCTATCAAAAACTTAACCCATAAAACATAGTTTTTTTTTACTATAATACATCTCGTCGCTGTGAAATCAAACCGGCATATCTGCAAAATGCTTGTTTTTCACCAGAGCGCTTTAAAGATTTCGCATATGATATTTTCCTTTTGACGTCCGTTTGGTTCACCTTAAAGCCACCTTATGAATGAATAAAATTTAGGCGAATACTGCTTATTGAAGTAATAGTTGCAAATACATCGAAAATTGCTTAAATTAAGAGTAAAATGCAGATATGCTAGTATGGCTTTAAAATCAGTGTAATAGTTGCTTTTGTGTCATAGTGGCTTCTTCTTTTGGAACCTGTTTTAGGTATAAAAAAAGATAATGTTGTGAATGAAAAAATAATTTATTGCTTCACAATTTTTTTATAAAAAAATAACATAATACTGCTCTTCCCTTTGCTGGTAACTTCAAAGTTTCCCAATCGTTTATAGAAATCTGAATAAACTGACGGTATTATCCCGGCGGTAACTAACTTTAGGATACCATTTTTCTTCTTCTCATCAATGGTCTCTTGGAATAAGCTTGCATCAGAACAGGATTCACGCTCCCATTGCCCCGTTTATTCCTTTTCTTCGCCTCCTACCAGGCATGTGATCCGTAGGATGTTTTGAAGTAAAAGTTGCCGTCGTCTTTAATTACTTTAAACATTCGAATGTCCAAAATAGGTAAAATTACCTGGGCGTCCTTCAGAGCTTTTATATCAAAAAGTCCTCATGACTCAACTCATGAACCAGGTAAGGCTTACCAATTTTCTTTGCCGTTTTCATGGCCATGACGTATTGGGAAGGTAAGTATATCGGTTCGCTTCAGAGTGCTCTTTTAACTTATTTTTCAATGGTTGAGTGAGCCGAATCCACCTTGCTTTGGGTGTGGCCCTTTACTAAAAATTTGTTTGTGATAGATTTTATGTTTTTTAATGTTGTAACAGCATATTTGTACATTGCCATCATAAAATTATGTTTTTGTTGTCCACAACAATTATCGTTGTAAAAGACGACGTCTATTGGACAGTCAGCTTTGTCATTTAAATGTTGCAGTCATTTCAGCACACAGCTCCCAATCTCAATAACGCTTCTTTTTCCCTGTGTCTCATCCTAAGTGTAACAATTTACTGTTTTGTCGCCTTTCAATTCAACAATTGTTAAATTGTAAACGGCTAGCTTTGAAATGTAGTAGTAGGAAGACGCCTCCCCCTGCGGATATGACAGCACTGCCTGTAGGTCGTATATTGCTACGACGGTTGAATCTGTGCTTTTATTGTCATTCTCCTTTTTCAGTCTGGACAAGTCCTTTTCTAGAATATGATTCTCATATTCTGTCGTATTTTGTTTCGTATTTTCGTAAATGAGACAAACATCACACTGATCTTTCTTCGGTGTGAAAGTTTGTATGACTTCAAAAAACCTCTGTACTGGTAGTAGCTGATTCCTGCAAGGTTTGACTTCTTTCTTTCTTTTAGATAATCTCTGTGATCGGCGATAGATTTTCCACCATCGATATACTCCCGAGAACTTTGAGATCTGTAGTAATGACTAGGAACACTTGAGTTTACAGTTGTGGCAAGGAGGCTTCATGCTTCGTTGATTCACTCTTCTACAGGTTTTAGACTCGTATTCCTCACCGCAGTTTCGCATCTTTCAGTTTGCTAAAGTTTTTTTGTTAAATTTGCCTATTTTAATTTATTTTTTTAACCGGGAGAAATTTTACCCGGGTCAGACATTTTGGCATATATGCCGGTTTGTTTTAGTTGAGGCTGCTATAAAAGCTTCTGTTAAGTGCAAACCGGATTATCTGCCAATAAGTCATATCTGTGTAATAATAAAAATGTACTATTGTGAGATAATTCAGTTTTACTTACATGATGGACGCATTTCCCCCTTGAAAGTTTTGAAGCAACTGGCGTATTGCGGAATAGGTCTGTCTTCTGCTAAAAAAAATGGCGATTCCCGCGTAAATGCATACCGGCCCAACGCCATCTGACAGATTTTTATTCAACTATACAACATGCCGGTTCGACATAAGAATAGAAGGGAAAAAAAGAAATTTTTCGACACCAATAACTCAAAAGCTCCATTTTTGCACATATGCCGGTTTGATTTAACAGCGACGATCTGTTTTCAATTGTATTTTAAAACTAATCAAAAAAAATGGTTCTACTGAGAATTGAACCTTCCTACCCAGGAACTGGAATAACAAATCTACCAACCTCGTCAAATGCCAACTGGGTAGGAATGACATTTATTGGTAAAAAATGAATGAAAAGAATAGACGAACAACAAAAAAATCATTTTGATTTAGGTAAATTGTAAGGTTAATTTGTTTTTAAAAGTTTTTAGGGTACAGTGGATAATATCAGTATGTATCTCTTAGTATTGTAAGGTTTGCAGATACGTCGTCAAGAGTTTTATGCGTATTTTGATTTGAAATGTTTTATGTAAAATATGAAATTCATTCATTCATTACCGTAGACAAAAGTGAAATTCAAATACACATATTAAAAAGAAAAATTATGTTTTTAGTTGGCACCTAGGGTCAGTTCTAGTGTACAGAGGCGGCAGCAAACCTGTTAATAATATACATCGATTGATACACAGTTTAGAGTTTTGTATATATTTATTATTGAAAGAATACAGCTTTCAAAATACCTAGGGGCATTTGCTATTTAGTATAAGTTTTAAATAATGTAACTAACAGATTTTTAAAATAACACTGTTTCTGTAACCATCTGTAACATACGTAAAAAATATTCAAGATACACGACAAACTAACATGGTTAAAACATACAATGGTGTCGAGCAACGTTCCAACTTGTGGGGATAGGGAAATATTTACCTTATGTGCAACAGAAAATTTTAAAGTAAATTATTAGGGATGATAGGCAGAATAAACATTGGATAGACACCACCATATTACAGGATTTTACACAACAGAAAAGAGTTGAACTCATTATAATAGATATTTCCAACAGTACAAATACTCTGAATTCACAGGTCAAGTCAAATAGTAATTAGTAATTACATATTATTTTATTCCGTGCCTGTTAGGTACATTTATATATAACTTTATTTGTCAAGCGGTAATTTATAGTTTTACAAATAAATTATTCTATGTAAACATTTTTAGTTCTACATAATTAATTGCAAAGAAATAAGCAATGATCGAAGGATAGATTTATCTCCTTAGATCACTGACAGTAGGTAAGACTAAATCCAATGATTATAATGAAGTATTAGGATTTCAAGAATGACTGCATAACTTGTACATAATATCACTGTGTGAAATTATATTGTCAAATGCATTATAACATATTTATATGTAGAAATAAGCAATGGCGAAGGATAAAGTTATCTCCTTAGATCCAACAGTAGGTAAGACTAAATCCAATGCCATAATATCACGGACACAAGTTTTAGGTTACCAAGAATGACTGCTTTACTTGTACATATTTTCATTGTATGAAATGATATTGTCAAATGTATTATAATATTAAGAATGCCCATATGATAAAAGGAAATAATGAAGGTTTGGTATAATTTAAATATAATTAATTTATATAATTGTTATGTAGTTTAAAGGTTTAAAACATTAAATGGCAACACTAAATGAGAACACATCAAACTTACACATACTAAAGGTAGACATGGACAGCATTTTGTCAGAGCAAAATACTAAATTCAGACTTCATTTTGGAAGATTACAAAAATGTGGAAATCCTCAGAGACAGACTCACTCAGACTGAATTAGTTTTGCAACATTTGAAACTTATTTTTGGTGTAGGCTCCCCGATACAATTGGTTTGTTTGTTTTCGCCCGACGACGTCACAAAAATTTTTCCCGGTCTACATTTAGCACATCTAGGAATTATTTTGTGTATAATTAATAAATGCTTACGAAAATATTATTTCATACAATAAAAATATCAATATTTCAGGAGACATTTCACAATGAATAAAAATTTAAGAATAATCAAATATTGTTGTCAAAAATTAATTATGAATAGGCCTTTGTTAATGAGCAACATAGTAAATTTATTTAAGTCATATTACACTCGATTGGTGCAGTTGTGAACTATAAAATATGTACTTACTTTAAATCATAAAAGTGTTGAATATTATTTGTTTAGAGACAAATAAAAGTGTTCAGTGCTTACTCAATAGGGCTGTTGATAAAATGTTTTAAACATGAATTATTATGTCCTATAAAATACATTAGTGGTTATTAATGAAGAAGTGTCAATTGTACTTTAAAATATTAATAAAATAGTAGATGAAGTGAATAAATAAATAGAGATGAAAAGCGCAAAAAATAAATAATGAAACTATCACATTTGTTTCTTTTACATTCATTCAATAAACCATTCTCTTATTTGCACTCTAATTTAGTTTCATTCACATGGTATATTAAATATACTTAAATCACTCCCAATCAGAAATAGATGTCGATTCTAGAATCACCATCAATAAAAAATAATAGACTTAACTAATTTGCTAGAAATATAAACAACTGTATTGAGAATGCCATTGACATAAAAGACAAAATACTGCCTTTGCAACAGACGAGTGTATTTCTGCATCAAACTTTTGGGCACAATTTCAAATAAAAACAGAATAGGTTTTCTGAACTCACCGACACTAAAAAAACATTCAGAATTCAGATAATTTTCCCCGGTGGCACAGTTGGTATGAGTGAAAGGCCTTTAAGTGTATGTATTTATCTTTTAATATAAATTATGTATCTTCAACAAAAGCACAATTACTTTCACATTTTAACGTTTAAAAACTACTTGTCGAATTCCGCTGCACGCAAAGGCTCTTTAAAAAACAAGACTTGATTTTTACTTAAATATCTAATGGAGACAACTATTTAAGTCGGGGGTTTTTCAAACTTAATTTTTGGTTTACCTTTTATATATTCAATAGTATTTTTATTAAATTTACAAAAAACAGTTTATTATTAAACAAGTTCTGCTGTGTAATTATTATTACGCGTGACAGCTGTTTTAGAAAAACCAAAACAATAAATGGAGTTCTACAAATTAAACTTGATAACAATAAATACTTCAAATTTAACTTTGAGAAAAAATTGAACTTAAATTACCTCTCTCACCACATAAATAGTTAATTCTTATAGTAATTAAGTTGAAATCAAGTGCTATTTATATATATTTGTGTATTAAGTATGCAGAGGAATTCAACAAGTTTATCAAAATTTGTTTTCCAATCCTCATTAGAATAATTCACTTTCCAATCATCACACACCGCCAGATTAGTGAGATTTTACTGTATTACTTTTCATTGTATATAATTGTAGAAGATGACTTACTAGAAAAGGGTTTATCTGGCTTATTATATATCTATGGTACAGATAGTACTACCGGTCAAATCTGGGCAAGAACCTTTCTGGAAATATTTGAAAAGTACCAATGCATTACATAGAGTCAAGCATATGAAAAATCTCACATATTTAAGGGTTAAATCAAACAATTGGTCTCATATCAGAATCCCGTAAATCTACAAGTGTGAATTTAACTCTTATGAGACTTATCTACACATCAATTTTCCATACAAGATTCCACGCAGTATACAGGTAATTTAAATTGAGCTTTACCATACATAATAATGCAGCTGCTCAATAAAAATATTCATATTTTTGAATTATACAGCAAAATAATGCTTGCACCACCATTCAAATATATAAATTGTCCATGAATATGTCAGTAATATTTTTTTACCAAGACCTTAACATTATTAGGGCTTATATTTATATTTAAATCAATCTGAATTTTGAATAGTTGTCTGTATATATACAATTTGTGTTTAAGATAAATAAATTCAAAGGCCACAGATGACGTAATTGTGTTAATTATTAAGATTAGCTCACAATTCAAGGCAGAGCAACGTGAAAATAAATGTTGCTAATTATCAATTATTACACTAGGGAAATATTACAAGACAAAAGCGATATTATTTTTTCTATATTTATTTTTTATTGTGTCCTATTAGTAGATTATAAGTAGAGGCATCATTAAAATGGGTATAAATTACTAAACGGTATAACAGGATAGACAAAATTAGGTATTTACATTATAAATCTTGCCTAGCCTTCCAGATAATCAGCAATAAAGGTAATTGGGTAGGGACCTGAAAATTATATTGCATTTTTTTTAATGTGGTATCATTAAATTTAACCAGAGACAAATATTCAAATTTTGAACACATAAAAATTATTTGAATACTAAACATAAATCGAAGTTAATTTCAGTACTTACTTAATGTATTTAATAAAAATGTAAATTCAAATGATAAAATTTCAGGTCCCTGAATTGCAAATTTTTATAACATCTGCTAGCTTTTAAAATTATTATTTAGTTTTGAGGGATAATACTTTTGAAGAACAAAATGTGAGTAATGCAAAAAAATAAAATAAAAACTAGCAGAATAAAATACAAAATAAGAATTAAAATGTTAGTAAGTATAATTTTTTCACATAAATTGAACAAAAATAATATTAAAAATAACCAAAAAATGATTGTTAGTTCAATGAGCTGGCCAATATAATTAGTTCAGAAAGAACACACATTTACAAGATAATAAAAGATAGAAATGTTAGTTTTACCATAGTTTTAAAATCAAGACACAATATTATGTATTTATAATAAGATAGGTACTTTCCAGGTACACTCTACAGATAAATCTACCATGAAAACTAATTTCAATAAAAAAATTAACTTTGGGATTAATTTCATACTTACATACTCGGTGGTGAAGAAGTACTATAATACTGAATATAGTTGGTATTTCACCACCTCTGAGTAAACTGCCGATTAGCGCTACTCCTCAAGTACCATATATTTTATCTGTTTCACCACCATTGAGTAAATGTCTATTTTTACTAACATGTTACTTAATGTTACTTGGCGTGTGGTTACTCAACAGTTTTCCCAGAGGTGGTGAAATACCACAATTTTCTATTGTGTAATGTGTATGTAATAAGTTTTTTGTTACAGTATGGCAGATATACATATTAAATTGTATTAGCAAAATAAGATAATTTTGCTTAAATCATAATGTCATCTAACCGACGACTATATTCAATTCAAAGATCACTATATGCAATGTTTACTAATTAAATAGAATCGCCTATTCTACGAATATAATTTAGTATAGAAATTGTGCACTAAGAAGTGTTATGAAGTATGATGCAGTTAAATTTTTGCAATAAAATGACAATAATATAATGACACTGCAGAAACGTGACTTGCAATTAGCACCTAAGCGTATCATTTTATAAATAAATAAAAAAATTAAAAATCACTCCGTTTGTCTTAGTTTTCAAACGCAAGGGTTTTTGAAGAAAGTAACTTAGTTTAATTAAAAATCGTACTGACAATAGAAAGGACCGTTGTAGCAAATTCATCACTGCGTAAGTCATATTATGCAAAAGACACAAATGCACTTTTTTTCAGCTTGTATCAAATATATTCGACTGTGGTTTGGTAAACCCTTTCAAGCCGCAAAATGAAGATTTACAGAAACTAATTTTTCCCAAATTAATCAAAAATCTTGAAGTTTACATTAAAGTGGCTATTTGTATTTCAAAATTGTGATGTAAAATATATACAATTCTATTTATAAATGAAATATTTGAGGGTTGGGTAATTTCATCCATGGTTTTTTAAAATAAACCTAAAAAAATGCATGTATAAATTTAGTTTTTGGTATTAAAAATGCACTAATCAACAAAAATCACTGTATCGTGTTGTACTTTGAAGACTACTCTATATGAAACCACTGAAAAGTAACATTCCCATGTGGCTTGAAGGGTTTTGCCAAACCACAGTTTATATTGTGTGCCTACACAATACATTATGTATGTATTATTTTAACTCTTCTACTACATAAAGTAGGTACTGAAAAATCACCAAATTCCTTACTAGTGGTAACTACCGGCCATCTAAATAATATCTAGATTTACGGTGATCAATTGACACTGAAATACTATTCCATAAGTCGAAATATTTTTATTTCTATCGATTTAGGATTATGTAAGTCATGACTTACGCCGTAAGGGATTCACGGCAACGGTACATAAATTTAAAAATAAAACTGGTCTAAAATCCTACACTATAATGAATACAAGATAAAGATTAAAAATTAATTTTTAACACATAAGCAATAAAAAACATAATGGAACAATCATGTTACTAAATACATTTTTACATAAAATCCGACAGTCGACTTCCACAAAACAATATTAAAAGACGCAGTCGGTCGGACATTTGACTAAAAGTAATACTCACCCCAGAGAAAATAACTATGTGTTTGACTTAGTGGCCCACATTTATCTGTGTCGACTACATGTTACAATATTACATACAAAAAATTCATTCTCATCATGTCGACCCTACGTTAGAATATTATAATCCAAAAGTTCATGTTCAATGTGTCAACAATGCATTACAATACTATATAATATTTTGATACCAAGAATTCATTCTCAATGCGTCGACCTTATATTATAATATTGCAATGAAAGATTTCATTCTTAATGTGTTACAATATTATATTATGTATACCAAAAGTACATTTTCAATACTTTGACAATGCATTAGAATAATATATTCCATGATTCTCAATGTGTCGACCTTGCGTAACAATACTACATATGTACCAAGAATTCATTCTTAATCAGTCTAACATGCGTTTCAATATTGTATTGAAAGTGTTCATTTTCAATGCGTTACAATATTATATATGTACCAAGAATTCATTGTCAACACTTTGACCATGCGTTAGAATATTATATTCATTCTCAATGCGTCGACCATGCGTTACAATATATTATGTAGTTCATTCTCAATACCACACTCACAGGGTTAAAAAGCACTATCTCTCGCAAATAAATAACCGGCTACAAAAGGCAAAGCTAAAAAATATAATACATCTCTTGTCTAATCGAATAAATAATTATCAGCACACATCAGTCTAGTGGCTTCATCACCGAAAGAATGAAAAAATATAGTCTGTATCGTACAAATATAAACAGATCTCGCGAATGCAGTAAGAGTGGAAGTACAAAATGTAGGCAGCCTGTTACGATGTTTCTATCTAAGCTAATCTTCGCGCCAGCACTTTGATCATAGATGGGAAAAAGAAATAACGCTATTGAGAGTTGTGGTGATTGTTCTCGGTTCTACCAAGGTTTTATAATTATATACAATACTGGAACATACCGTAAAAGTGGCTTACCGTGCACCAATTGTAAAAGATATCTTATAAAATACTGTAATGTTGTTACTTTTTTTTCTGTGTTTCTTGTAGTGACATCTTCTGCCCGTATCTTGAGATACTTTAGACACATCGCTCACCTAAATGAGTACTTAAACCTGGAGAAGCTCGTGGTAAATTGGAAGGCAGTAGAAGCAGAAGGAAATCACCGAGGCCCTGGGCAGATGAAGAGTCACAGGCGTCTGAGAAGTTGGTGTCAATCATAGTGGGATTCACGATCCTCAGTAATTAGGGAACGACTAACGGAGAAATGGTGATGCATTTAGTCAGTGGTCTAAATTACAGAGCTTTCATAATTGTCATTCAAGCTAACCTCATTAGATATGTTGAATACTATTTTTTGGGTGCGGAATAATCTGTTTCCAGGGAGAACATCTAGTTTTGTCTGTGACAAGTTCCATAACTTGCTCTCACAAAATATGTCCCTACAAGTACCACTTTTTGATTAATTATTTCTTCAACAATACAGTACTCTGCGAAATATTTCAAAATAAATAAACTTTGTTCAAATGGTGTAAAGTTATCGCCTTACGGGGATAGTTACACCTCAAAGAGCAAAATTACCCCTTGAGGTGCAAAGTAAGGCACTTTCACGGTACAGATGTTAATGTACAGATCCTCTCGTGCGAATTTTGTTTAGGATGGGTGGTTGGATGGGATGTTTGGGTATTGGGGGTGTTGGGGTGGCTCGGTTGGCGGGGCTGTCAGTGTGTGGAGCACGGCCAGTTCCAACCGGAGGAGAGTTATTTCTTCTTAGGCGGCGATCTCTGGGGGGTGGAGGGTCTGCCGCTGTTCAGGCCGTTGTATTGGTACTTTGCCTTCTTCTCAGATGGCTTCAGAATCTAGACAGAAATAACAAAATGAGCAAAACTATGTAAACATGGAAATTTGAAACTTGCATACACTTTCACATCTCTCAGCAGATAGGGACAACATTCTGCCATGAAAAATAAATATCATTACAGTGAAACTCTCTTAAGAAGTTTTCCAAGGGACCGGGGAAAAAAAACTTCTTAAGTGGGAAAACTTCTTAAGTGGGATTCAATTTTAGCCATTTAATAACTCGAGTCCGGTGCATACGTCATTCCTATGTCTACCTACGTTAAATTGTCGTGAAAACAAGCTCATATGATCCAAGCAGTCAAAAAAAAAAATATATATATACATCTTCTAGTTATCATGGTAATTAGTATTACATATGTATTTAGAAAAAGGTGGGAATGTGAAAAAAATGGTAGAACATAGTTGATTATCAAATCAAAACAAAACCATCCCATGGACAAAGTAAACACAATTTTAAAACTGTTAAAGTACATCCCTCGAAAAAGCCACTCGAATTCGGATAGTAAAAGTTGCAGCATTCCAAAAGGTTCATACTGTTGATCTTATTTTAAATTGGTGTAAAGGCAATGGATTATACATATTTACTTGTTAGTGATTACTCACTCTTAACTTGACAGTTGAAGACAGAGCTGTGGATATACGCCGTCTCTTTTTTACGCTTTCGTTTACTATATGAACTGAGGGAGAAAGAAAGACTTGTTGTGGTTAATTTTACCAAGCGGTTTGATAAAAGGACACCGCAAGTAATTTTGTTAACCGCAAACTAATGATAGCGGGTTCTTTGCCTCAGAACCGTTTGCGTACTGCAACCCTGCCATGGCACTGCACAGAAAAATCTCACAAAGTCTACGCGGCAAACTGCTTATTAGTTGGCGGACTTTAACTTTTTTGCACGCTTGCTGCTTGCTCCAATGGCATTTGAGATTTGAGAGACTATTGTTATGATGTATTTTCGCCAGGCACAGTCGACTATCGATAAGATATTTTAATCCTTTTCTAGAAATTCCTTATGAAAATAATATGCGCAGCTCAATATTATGTACCTGTAGGTTCATTTATGGTCCTACCTAACTAGCAGACATCGAATAGCTACGATTTCGCACATAAATAAATGGCTTGATGCTTGAATCAGAAAGTTATATCATACAAGCTGTTTGACGCTGGAATTATGTATAATCTGTGAACGCATCCAAAAACTACAAAAATCATTTGCGAAGTTTCGTTTCAATCTACATTTTAAATTTATGCATAATATGTATTTCCTAACCTTCAAACTTAATTTACGACAAATGTCAGATGAAACATGATGCACGGCAATTTTTGATGTTTGAATGAAAAAAACGTAATTATAATGCATATTTTACCATCTCCCCCGCCATATAATCATGTTGTTATGTATTTAAAGGTGAAATATTCCATATTAACCGTGATCCGATAGATTATCAAAAGTTTTTCGTGTTTTACAAATTCGCTGGAATAAAAATTTTATACAATAATATTACGAAACATCTCTATGTTCATTATCAAAGAGAAGATTATTGAAGGAGGCGTCAAATGTATGCAAATGTAGATCTAGCCCACGTTGTCATTAAGGTTGAGTTTAATATAATCTTTCATGTTATTTCGGCCTTAAAGACGCTTGCATATTTGTTACATAATTCCGCATTGTTTATTCGTTCCATTGCTATTTTACCTAGTTAGGGGATTAGGAGACGGGGTATTTGGTTTATTTATTGGATGTTTATTGGTTACGGCAAGTTACGGCTTACGGCCCGGCGGCCGACAAAGGGTTTTATGGTCTCAGGTACTAGGTATGGGTTTCAGTCAACGTCTTTCAATTTATGACTTGGAAAAAGGTTCATTTTAGATATTTTGCGACACAATATTTCGTTTGTGTTGATTTTACCGCCGGATTTCTAAAACCTCTTAAGCGGGAAGCAGTTTTAGCTCTAAAACTTCTTATGTGGGAAAAAATCGTGTTTTTTGTATGGAATTTTCAAGGGACCAAAAATCAAAACTTCTTAAGCGTGAAAACTTCTTAAGTGGGAACTTCTTAAGCGAGTTTTACTGTATTCAGTTTATAACACAACATTAGAATATATCAAAATAAATGCAGGTTTTTAAACACCGGTAAATTGTTAATCATAGATGCATTTTTGCACTTTGGTTCAATACAATAACATTAGTGACGAGATGCTAACATTTTACCTAGTGTTCTTCAATGTTAAAAGCGAGTAATCTTAAGAATAAAAAATGTCTTGACTCCCATACAAAATATTATGCCGGTAGAAAAAAAAATCATTTTTCATCAGTATTTTGAGACTGGTGACTGGTGACATCATGGGTCACCTCCATATATTAGATGTGTTTTCGGGAGACCCGAAAAATTAAAACATCAAAAAATTATTTTAACTATTAAAACTAATTATAAAAATTTAAAAAAAAAAATAATTAAATGGACTGGAGTTCCTTATTGGCATAATTTATACCACAAGTTAATTTTTTCCCGTCCGAGGAAATCCTCAAAAGATAGTTTGACTGTAAATGTTTGCGATGTTTCTAGATATGCGCATATTATATAGTATAATTAGGTCAGTAAGTTTACCTGGAATGAGCACATGAGAGTTTCATCAACTGACATCATGCCCCCGGCATTGTCGAATTCTCCGCAGTAGTTGGGCGCTGAGAATAAGGTGACAAGTTGTCGCTTTGCAAAAAACTCATAGCCATCTTCCACCACCTGAAAGGGGTAAAGAAAATAAATACACAATATTAGATATACATTCAATCAAGAAAACAAAATCTAAATTCAAATACATAGATGTATTTTAAAAAAAAAAAAACAAATATAAGGTAGATGATAGCAGCCAACAATTTAATAGACGTATTGTACTGAATTTATCATTTTCCTCGTATTCTATAGGCTATGGAAACATGGAAACTTAGAGCCTCAAAATATGGCGCTGGAGAAAAACGCTCAGGACTCCATGCACAGCGGCGCACAATAGGTTTTCAACTGTCTGCCTACAACTTATTTCAAGATACTTTGGACATGTGGCTCGCCAAATGGAGGACTCTAACTTGGAGAAACACATAGTCATTGGCAAGGAGAACGTCATCAGTGCTCTGGGGTGGCATATCACTGGCATATTGGAAGTAGGTGTTCGCAGCTCTCTACGCAACGCAGAACCGCGAAGAATGGAGGAGCCTTGTCCATCATGGAAATTGGAGTGGGGGTCACGATCCTCAGCAATGAAACCGACTTAAGAAGAAGACTGAATGAATGTGTATAGTTTACCTGATGGGCTCTGCATATGAGGTCCAGATCGTGTCTATTTAGGAATTTGCTAACAATGTCGGCACCAAATGTAAAGGAAACTCCGCGGTCATTTTCTCCCCAACCCTTCACGTCCTTGTCGGGGTCTGACCATAAGAGGTCGCAGAGAAGTCCTGGGGAAATAAGCAGAGGGTTAGTAATCTCAGTAATAGGTATGGTCTTTGGGAAGAATGTATGTGCGGTCTTTTTGCAGAAAATGGATTACATATATGTCCATCTTTGAGCATGAGATGTAAGATTCTGTAGTCACGAAAACTGCGATAGGCTGGATATGTTGAGAGAGTGCCAGATGACAGGTCACCAAAAATTATGACCAAGTGAGTGCCACAGAAAAAGCGACTCAGAGGCCAACCAAAGTGTACGAACACAAAGAACGCGTGTTTCGGCTTTCAGATTAACAGCACTCAGTGCCTGAGTCCGCTGGAGAAGATAGGCGCCGAGTTGTGGACACATAGAACGCCGGTAAAATCCGCGCCATTTGCGCGGTAGCCTGATAGCAGCTGTCAGTTTTAACAAAATGTCAAGCTCGTCAGAAGAAGATTGTTTACTTTTGGAGAATTCTTTCTTTAAATTAAGAAATAAAACAATTGGCACTCATCCAATTAATCGTAGTAGAAAAAGTCATGGTGAATATCATCACTTGTTTAGTGAGCTTAAGGCGGACGAAGAAAGATTTTTTAAATATACCAGAATGACTTTCGAAACGTTTAACTACATTTTAAATAAAGTGGAACATCAATTAAGCAAAAGCTGGTGTAATTGGCATAGTCAACCTATTTTTCCGGAAGAAAGACTTGTTGTTACTCTCAGGTGAGTTGAGTACCTACCTATAAAATGCAATCCACCATCTTCAAATCCTTTTCTAGGCCTCAGCCTAGAAAAGGATTTGAAGTTATAAGTATTATCGTTATATTGCTAGGTGAGCCTAGCAATATAACGGGGGAGTAGGGAAGGGGTGGGTGGGGTGAGATTTGCACATCAATAATATTATAAGATGTTTATTGTCATATTTTTTTTATTATAAAAGGTTCAACTTATGTTTCATTCATAGGCACAATCAATATGCATATATTAAATATAATAGAATGTTTTACGAAGAAAAAAATAACAGGATAGTACCTTATTAAATTAAATCAACAGAAACAAATCGCTCTACTCACCTGCCTCTTTTGCTGGGTGAGAAACTTACATTCGAATTAATAGTTTAACAGAAATATAGTTTAAAACATTGTTTCTTTTTCAGATATCTTGCAACTGGGTCATCGTTCAAGACTCTTGCATTTACTTTTCGAATGGGAGCATCTACAGTGGGAAAAATTGTTGCCGAGACGGTTGCTGTATTGTGGGAAGAATTGTATCAACTGCATATGCCCGTACCAACAAAAGAAATATTTAATTCAGTAGCAAAAGATTTTTTTCAAGTTTGGAATTTTCCTCACGTCATTGGTGCAATTGATGGAAAACATGTTCGCATCCAATGCCCAAAAAACTCTGGGTCTATGTTTTATAATTATAAAAAGTTTTATTCAGTGGTGCTGCAAGCTGTTGCAGATGCTAATTACAAATTTATATCAGTAGATATTGGAGGTTATGGAAAACAGAGTGATGGAGGCACCTTCAAAGCATCTGATATTTACCACCACCTTTACAATGAACAATTAGATATTCCAGAACCGGATAATTTGCCTGGAACGAATGTGAAGGCTCCTTTCGTGCTTATAGGTGATGAAGCATACCCACTTCTCACTAATTTATTAAAACCTTTTGGTGGAAACAGTTTGACAATTGAGCAACAATGTTTCAATAAACGTTTGTCTAGAGCTAGAAAAACTGTGGAATGTGCTTTCGGTATTTTATATTCAAAATGGCGTTTGCTTTCTAAAAGCATTGAAACAGATATAGCATTAGCAGATAATATTGTAAAATGTATATGTGTTCTACATAATACAATAATTAACAAGGAAGGATGTGAGCGTCATCTAACTGAAGTTTTTGTATTTAATGAACACAGACAAGATTACAGACAGGCTATAGGACGATCCTCTAATGCAGCTAAAAGTGTGAGAGATGTTTATGTTACATATTTTTCAAACAATCCTTTGCATTACAATAATTAATTGAACTCAAATTGTAAAAATACCAATAAGAAACAAAAAAACGAGTAAAATTTGTGATATTGCTAACGAACAATACGACAAAATGGTATAGATTCTGGAGTGACGTAAATGGATTCTGACAATGAAAATTAAAAAGCATCTAAAAACCATAACCACTACCACTCTACAAGAAAACGAAATATGATAAGACTGTCATTTAGAAAAAAATCTAAATCTCAGAATTCCTTGATTCAAATCAAGATATACCAGTCAAAATAAAAGAAGAGAAAAATAAATGTAAAATTTAAGAAAATATATTTAGTAATTTCTAAGTACCTACATGATGAAGGTAAAATATTTGTTAATAAGCAATTATAAGGTTTATGTTAAATATTATGTAACCATTGAACATATTATATACTATTTCAATAAAGATAAACATAAAAATGTAATAATATGTAGTTTTGTTAATTGGGGTGACTAAATACTAAACTAACGTATTTAAACAAGAATATTATTAGAATTGAAAATTAAACAACTTTTGCACTTTGTTCCACTTATTTTAGAAATGAGTGGAACAAAGTGCAAAAGTTGTTTAAATTTCAATTCTAATACAATGGAATTCCACCACGAATTAACAGTAAAAAAACTAGAAGAATATTATGTTGGTATTAGACTATGATTATATGTCAGGTAAGTTTTTAGATTCTCACGGCCAAAAGCATTTTGGTTGTTTGTTTTTGGGGTGTAATGCCGTGTTGCGCTAACTCCTTCTTTAGCCGACGTTTCGGACAGCGTTGCAGTGTCCATCATCAGGGCAGATCCGGTAGATCACATCTTCGGATCTACCGGATCTGCCCTGATGATGGACACTGCAACGCTGTCCGAAACGTCGGCTAAAGAAGGAGTTAGCGCAACACGGCATAACACCCCAAAAACAAACAACCAAAATGATTATATGTACTTACCTATATTAAAAATTTATGTAATATAGGTAAGTACATAAAAATACATAAAAAAAATTAACGTTTAAAATCTAAGATGGACTGAGAAACATCTGCAGTGGCTGCGTCTTCTGCATTTGGACTCATGACTGAATAGGAAAACGGAGGTGATGTGAATTGCGTTGGATACGCAAATTGCTCCACCACTTCTTGAATTCTACTTCGGAATGAAAGTATTCGTGATTTTGGTATCTCTGCAACATGAGGAAGTAAACTTTTAAAGAAGAGGTGATGTTCATCATTTTCATTGTCTCTGGATTCTCTCCTCCGGGACTTCTCTTTTAAATATTCAAGTTTTTTTATTTCGATATCCACTATCGCCTGATTGTAGACATTCATCGGCTTTCTTCTCTTTCTGCTTACTGGAGTAGATGAGGAAGAAGTGTGCGGAAGATCGTCGATGCTAGGATCGATAATTTCAACGCAGTATTCATCCTGCGTATCTGTATCCATGGGTGGGGTTTGTGGAGAGATAATAGTTTCTTCAGTATCCCAGGTATCCGTGTAGTGGGTACTGGCTGTAGATGTTGATTGATGGATGGATGCAGCTTCCTTATTAAGATTGCCAGTCGACGCCCGCAGTCTTACCACATCTTTCAGAAATAATAGCGATTTGAAGAAAGGCCATTTTGGGGTGTACGTTGCATTTGCAGCATCTCCTGAGCGGGAAGGTGGTATTCTGCCCAGCTCCACAGCAAATTGGTCTCTTAAATACTTCCACTTTTTTCGTAGTTTGGTTTCTGAAAAAAATATATAATTGATTTTAGTTAAGCATTTCAATTGATAGAACATTGTTTCGTCAGAACAATAACTAAAAAATGTAAGTCATTCAATTTAACTGAAAAATATAGATTATGTTCGTTACTGTGCATTTTTACCGCCAGATGGCACTGCAATCGGTTAGGATATTTTTATGTTCATTTACATTGGAAGTGTTTGATAAACCAAAATTTTAAAACCTAAACCGAATTGTAAATTGTATATTTTTAGTACAAACTTATGATATTTATCAGCCCCATACGGTGTGGAAGGTAAAGCTACTGTTTCTCATCTTAATATGAAAAACCCTCAGCAGAACACACGCACTTGAGTGCATGTTCCCATTAAAAGAATTCACTTGTGACATTTGAGGTTATTTCAAAAGTGAGAATATACCATCTTAATTCATTCGTCGCAAATTCTGCACGTATATTTGTGTATTTAGTAAAAACAACCGTTCATGCAAATTCATGGGTTTATTTTGCAATAACATCAAATGTCATTATTCAGACACAAAATGTTTGATATTAGTTTATCAGCCCCATACTATTGCAGAGGGTAAAGCTATGGTTTTATAAAAAAACACCCTAGCAGAACATGCTATTGAGTGCATGTTCCCATGAAAATAATTCACTTGCGACATTTGAAGTTACTGCAAAAGTGAGAACTTACCATCTTCATTCACTCATTTCAAATTCTTCATGTATTTAGTAAAAACAAAAGTGCATGCAAACTTATTTCACTCGTGACATTTGAGGTTATTATAAAATTTTCTCAGTTCGTACTTACCGTTTTCATTCATATCCTTACTGATTTCTTTCCAGCACTTGTCGACAACATTTCTGTTGCTGTGTAAGCTGTTTCTCTTATCCCAGATCGGCGATTTGTTAAAAACAGCAGCAATTAGTAAGTCGCTCATTTTGACAGGACTTGTTTATTTGTGTTTTAAATTGACACTAGCTTCCAAAACAAGCTTCCCTAACCGGCCGCACCGGCGAGTAGGAATTAAGAATTCATTCCGGTAAAGCTTCTCGGCGCGCCAGCGCGCGGACACAAATCTGAACCTGCCTTTACTATGTGCGTTCTCACACGTTTAGATACAAACATTCTTGTCGGCGCGCCTGCGCCAGTCGGCCGCTTACTCGCCGGCTAATCTGAAAGCCGAAACACGCGTTCTTTGTGTTCGTACACAAAGAAGACGTGGGCTGACTGCGTGAAAGAGAAAGGACTGAATGGTGAAAGACGAGGAACAACAGTCAGTGGGAGAGCAATCAATTCGTGGAGGAGGTCAAATTCCAACAAATTGTATTGTTGCTTACACTTTTTTTTCAAAGGCAGTTATTTAGCTATTTTTTTACAGTGATAACTTCCTTACTACGTTGATCAAATCAGTACGTATAAATAATGTTAACAACAGTTCTTGCCTGTGTCTGGAACGTCTGTGGGTCTCATGATGCGCCGGATCTGCTCCATACCCTGAAGGTCTGGAGACAGCCCCCCGTGGCAGCAGAAGATCTTCTCATCGATGATGGCCGCGATGGGCAGGCAGTTGAAGCAGTCAGTGAAAGTCTTCCATAGCTTTATGTTGAAGCGCCTTTTGCACTCATCGTAGAATCCTGCAAAAGTCCAAAATTATTCTGATAGCAGTCGATGAATCCAGTTCAATACTATCAGCAAAAATCAATAAATTTAACATCTTTCTGTAAGGTTACATTTACAATTATTCTATAATCCAATAGTTGAGTTTTATTTTGCAATTAAATAGTAGAATTGAAACTGTCCTCAACGCGAAGCGTAAGACTTAGAACGTAGGGAAATATATATACGTAGATGCAACAAGACAGCTGCAGAGCACCATTACGAATACCTAGGCCCAAAGCTTTTAAACGATTTACCTAATGTAATAAAAAGCGAAAAAAAATAGTTAAATTTAACTCGTCAGTCCTCAACCATATTTTGACTAAAGGTCGGATATTTTTGATTTCCAATAAAATACAAATTAAATGAATATTTCTAAATGTATCCGAAAACTAAAAACTATTTTTGAAAGGTGATAAAATACACTTCCAAATTTTATAATTATGAATAAATATAAAATATTTAGTAAATTAAAATTTTGAAAGCGAACATAAAAAAAATTTAAATAGTTTTTGTAACTAAAATTACTGATAAGGAAAAAATGTATAAAAATCCATCCTTTTTGCTAGACAAATCTTTCTGTCAACTCACTTCTTTGTCATTTCATATTAAAATAATTAATAAAAACTTCACAAGGAGTCATATTTTTTTTTAAATTTCGTTCGGAACCTGTGTTTTCATAAAGTTGCTCATTTTAATTCTTCTGTGGTTAACATCTAGATTTGAATATAAAGCGTGGTTTTTTCTATTTCTAACACTGTTTAGATTATATTTCTCACCATGAGAGGAAGGGAGATTTGTACAATGATTTCTATGAGACCATATGAGTTGTTCTCAAAAATGAAAAAATTTGAAAATAAGGAGGTTAAAAATAAAACCATTGTTACATTTTCTTTCAAAACAAACAGACTATGACGTGCGGGTATCTACAGATATTGCTGATGATATTCACATATATTTATACACGCTGCTATTTTCACTTATTTCATTATTGTTCAACATTTCTAATATTTTATTTATGATAAAAAATATAAATCAAGTGATAAAAAATAGTGTGTATGTACGAGCATAGTTATCAAATGAAACATAAAAATCATAAGCAACAATTTTGTTGTACTATTTTCCTAATCATATTTATCATAATCTAGATATTTCTTGGAACTATAAGATAATGCTATTGGATAAAGTCAAGTTTTCAAACCAATCTTCTGAACCTAAATTATTCGGCCAGAAATCTTATCCCATAGTGAAATTGGCATTCCTCATACTACAAAGTGATGAACTATGAATGATTTAAAAGTTACATTACTGAAGGGAGTGACAGATTACGCTATAAGTTCAAAGCATTTTATATAACTCCATAATGCTCGCCATACAATCCCATACAGACCTGTCACACCTAAAAAGATTATGTGTTATAAGTTTGGGCGTGTCGACGGTATGCGCTGTGATCTGCTAGCCAGGCTATATTTGAAAACGGCAGGAGAAGGGGTCAGAACAATTTAAGAGCACCGTAATTACGCGGCTGTCAAATGTCAGATAAACAGATCCCTTACAAAGAAATATTATTCCGGGGCAGTCCCCCAATGGATCTGATCACCTCTCCTGTGGAAGATTATAGGGTAATGTGCACCCCAACATATAATACGTACATGCTATGCCCAAATTATATCATTCATAAATTGTATCTAAGGCGAGTTACATGCATGTTATATTATTTTATGAATACATATTATTTTTTATTTTTTTTATTTCTTTTTATTTAGGAAGAAAACAGTCGTACAGTAAAAAATTATAACAATAAACATTCATATGTTCTAGACCAATTAAGTTCCATTAAATTAAATGTAGATTTAGTATTTTTTACCTACACAACATATTAAATGGCAAAAAATAAACATAATAAAGAAATACATAAAATTAAAAAAAAAAGAAAAAATACAACTTTTCGCATAGCTATACTATGTATTCACTACGGGTGATAATAATGTACTTTTCACAACAAAAAATCGAATAAAATAAAAGTATTTTAATTTATTAATTTATTAAGCTGAATTTTATATGATATTAGGTTATGGTTGAAAATGTCTACATCTCGTAAGGCATTGTGAGTTTCACAGATACGTACTATTACGTACTATACGTACTATTATGTATTAAGGTATAAGATCACAGAAATGGTAATTTCATAAAACAACAGAATTATCATAAAAAGATAATACTTATCTTTTTAGAATTTTCTTGAATTTTTGTAAAGGAATCATTCATTTTTTAAACGAAAAAGTAACATGGTTTGGCCTTTTTTAAAACAACAATTTCAAGTAGTTGTGATAATGTGGAAATTTAACTTTTTATCCAGTTGAACGACGGCTACTCATATTTGATTCTCATTGCTCTGGGCCTTGAGTCATGACTGAGTTAATTTAGATAGATGGTTTTTGCCAATTTATTTACATTTATTTTTTATGATTTTTTTTTCCATAAAACAAACAATGATCATTGGTGGATTCAATGGCTTTAAACTGCAGTAAGCAGTTTATATGTTTCCATATTAATATTCGGAGGTATGATTTTTGAATGAGCGTGCGAATTTAAAACCGAACGTCCGGAAACCTCCATCGCTCAAGGCATCTTTTGTAAATACAACATCGCTCAAGAGGTTATAAGATATTATGTAATTTGCTTTTTTCAAGACACAGTCAAGTTTGTAATAAGACACATTATAATATGTAAATGAATAAAATATCTGTAATTTCTTCCCGATTTCCTGGTCAATACAGATTTACCACATTCACTAACACAAGTTGTTTTAGAGGAAACGTGAAATGACACCACGCACATATGTATGTCTTTTAGTCAAAGACGCGATACGACACAGCAGACAGGGAAGTCAAGTTTTGTATTGTAGTATATAGTACTGTGGCGTCGAGAAAAATCTAGATTAACTAATTAATAATAAACCGCTCGACCTACTTAGTACCTACTCCCGAATTATGTACCTGCAGTCGAAATCGCATCGTAAACAAAGCAACCTACGTACTTCAAGCACCTACTTGTCTATCGACGACAATAATACTGCAGTCCGTCTGGGATACTACGACAACTCGCCAGAAGGTTCGAGTCGACCGCCTATGCATAATTGCCGCGCTGTCGAAGGTTCCCGAAACATACAGACCGAGCGGGTGGCCTCGATTTAATTGCAATTTACTACCTACTGTCGCCATCGGCCGTGTAGTATAAATAAGCCCGACGCAGCGAGTCAGTCAGTCAGTCATCAATCTGCCGCCAACGATTTACTAATCTCACGAGTGACAAACGGTGCGCCCCCGCGCCCCCCGCGAAGTTCAATTTACCCGGCTTCGCCCGTACCATCATGGACTCCAACGGGACATCATCATAGCGCCTTGTCTAGATCGCCGTCCCTGGCAAGCGCTACTCGGATTACAAGCGCCCTGGTTCCAGTGTCTCTGACCAGCGCTTCTTCCACGCCACCATGACCACCACGAGGACACACAGCATACTCACTGGTCTACGCCGCCCCCGTTCAACTTCCTACAAGGTCCGCCGCACCTTCGGCCTCCGTCAGCACTGGAGTATTGATTCCCCAGATCGCCAGTGCCTGACAGTCATCGAGTCCCGGTCACCAGCGCCCGGCGTCGACTCACTGACCCGCGCTTGACCAGCACATCACCGCAGCAACCGGAGTATTCAACATTTGTCCTACGTCATCTCCTCGTCACGGCAACTGACTCACCAATAAACACATGTGACCTTCACAACCCTCTTTTATTTCGTGCCTCTCACCTATGATCCCCTAAGTACGTATCCTACCTATTTGTGTCATAATGCGAACACTTGTAAACTTGATAGTGTCACATCCAAAGATTTAACATTTTTTATTACTGGTTTCACTTCACAAAACACAAAATTGTGTTCCTCTTATACAAAACTAGCTGACATATACCCGGTGTTGCTGGGGATTGTCCTTAGGGGATAGACATTACCATCGCAGATTTTTCTGTAGTCCTCTTTAGAATATACAATTCTGTAGTACATAAGGTTAACATAAGGTTTAGCCAGCATTAGCAATGTAAGCGCCCGAAAATATATTTTTTTACATCTTGATTATAAAACATCGACTTTTCTCTACTTTCTATAAATATAATATCCATGTTTTATGTATATAAACCTTCCGGAAGAAATTCTCTGAATGATAGTGAAAGCCCCGTTAAAATCTGTTGTTTAGCCTAGAAGAACTAAGCGCACAAACAGACAGAAGCAGATTTTGTTCAATACTATTTAGAGATGCAGCATGTAACATACACGAAGCCCAGTTTTCCATATCCGTAAATTAATTAATAATAATAATTGGATAATTTGTAGAGCGCCGTTTTTGTGAAAAATCACCACACAATAAATCGAACCTATCCAATACCATATTTGAATCGTGGAGTTGCTAAACCAACTTTAGAAATTTCTGCTGGTTTTGATACAATCACAAAAAATTATTTTAAATTCAAAGTAAATATAATATTAATATTTTTGGCTAAAAATCAAACGAATAATGTACGATTAATTGTTAGTCACAAGGAGATAGTGAATCTCCGGTAAAAATATACATTCTTTTGCTTAAGCAGTGACTTCATCAGTAGGTATTAAATATAGATTATTTTGCTTACTCAGTGACTCCATCACTCAGTATTAATCCCTGTACCGATAAAGCGCTGTAAATAGGATTACGTTCTGATTGAAAGGAAAATAATGTGCATAGTCGAACTGATTATACAAATAATATTTGTGCATACTTCATATATCTACAAAAGAAATTGTTTTCACTATACTATGTTATGCTAAACTTGTGTGAAATTTGAATTGATGTTTGTTTGTATTAAAAAAAAAACATTGTTTTTTTGCTATGAATGTATTAACATAGTAGAATTATTGCTTTGTTTGAAAAACATTTTAAAGATTTTTTTTAGATTTCCATAAATAATGTTGGTATTTGGGAGGCAGGTACGGGTACCGCAGCCCCGGGAACCATTTATTGGGTGACCAACACCCCTGCCATAGGTCACCCCAAGTGGTTCGATATATTTGGTGACTTAGCAGGGGTGCCCGGGTTCATGGAGTGAGGTTCGTTTATGTCTTGGTGGCGGATGCGTTTGCCCACCTACCGTGTGGAGGGTCGGTTAAAATTTTTGTGTAGTATTCAGTAACATAAATCTATATGACTGGTGCCAGTGCACTTCCGCAGGGTTGTTCCGGACTACAACCTGTATATAGCCGACCCCCGATAGGAGAGGGTAAAAAAAAAGTGATAATTCAATCAAATCTTACCATAGATTCGATTTATACTGGCACATTCGTGGTTGCCTCTGAGCAGGAAGAAGTTTTCGGGGTATTTGATCTTGTAGGCGAGCAGCAAGCAGATTGTCTCCAAGGACTGCTTACCGCGGTCCACGTAGTCCCCCAGGAACAGGTAATTTGACTCCGGAGGAAAGCCTCCATATTCAAACAACCTCAACAGATCTGTGTACTGGCCGTGAATATCGCCTGAAACACAAATTACACAAAATATTTAAAGCTCTATCTTCAAATTACATAAACATGAGTCAAAGGGTTAGTGTCGTCTGTAACCTAAATTACACAAAATATTGTAGAGTACATACTCATTTGTAATCAAAATCACAAAAGATATTGTAGAGCATTGTGCATAAACGTGAGTCAAATTGGTAACTGAAATTACACAAAATATTTCTTTACTAAACTTACTTGAATTTGATTAAAAATTATCAAATGTAATGATTTTATGACCGTCATTTTGGCATCAATAAGGAATTCCTGTCGATGAAAAAAAAACTAAAATTATGAAAGTCCACCTTCTAACTTAAATAACAGTTTTTTTTTAACAAATTTCGATTTCATAGTTAAAATAAATGTCAAGGTCGCATTTTTCGAAGCCCGCTGAAATAATTGAAATCTGACGGGGTACACGTGATACCATACGTAACTCGGTTTTGTTGGTTAATAGTAAGGTTAATCCCACTCGGGTCGGTATTAAATAACAAATCGCTATTTAAATATTTAACATTTCCAAAAACATGAATTCTTTTGTATACCGCAGTGGAAACCCGTGAGCGAGTCGACGCAGGGCAACTTTGCCCAAAAATGTCAACGATGTCAACTCGGCCACCGGTCGGTGGCCGAGTTGACATCGCGCTTGGGTCCCACTCAGGCGTAGTGTGTTCAATTCCTCGGCTGGCTTAGTCCTCCATCACAACACAAGCAACATTTTCAGCTTACTGTGGTGGTAGTAGGAGATTTTCAAATATTGTCAGGTTATTCGTAACCCGGGAATGTTTGTCTTTCTTTTTAAAAAAAAAAAAAAATGTCTGCATTCTAATGCACGCGGCCGACCGACCCATAAGATCTATCAGAACCAGCCGACCAATTATAGGACATTTATAACTCTTACCGTTATAATCGTTTTTTAATGACGATTTATCAATTCCACAATAATGTGAATAATATATACAAGTAGAGTATTAGTTGTATTATCAAATAACAACAATAAAATAAGTGTAATACAATGAGATAAATTAATTTAGCCGTAAGTTAACAGTGCAATTAAAATAATAAATCAGAAGTGCTTAACTGTTTATAATGTCTTATCAAAAACTACTTTCTGGTGAAATTTGCAGCTTTTTCTGTCTGGAATTTACAGGTTAAGGCGATGCATTGCGTAGTAATTTAAAATCATGTGTTTTTGGTTTGAAAATTTGGTCGCCTAGAAATGTTTCAGATGCTTTAATTAAATACTGCGAGTAGAATACATCTTGGCCTTTAAAATAATCGAGTATTTTTTAGATAAGTCTTTTTATAAGCCCAGAAAAAAATAATGTATAAGGCCTATGAAAACTGCTTTAAAGTTCAAAATCTCCTACTTATGAACCCATTTTCGGTCATGGTTTTATTGTATAATGTGGCAAATTAAGTTATTTATAAAATGATCGAAAAACATTTAAATATTTATGCCTGAACATCCACAAAATAAAATAAAAGGCACTTTTTGGCCATGTTTTTTTCTTGCATAAATCAAAAGAGGTGGATGGTGTGAAGCGAGAATTTAAGCCTTATCGCCATCTACGTAATGTGTGTTATTGATAGCGGCTCGATTCAAAATATTACACGACATAGTGCATCGCCTTAATACAACTGTTTTCTGCTTGCTATGTCATTTCGATCAAGAGCTACGGAGCTTTGAAATATATATTAAAATGTTAAGACATGATACTGTTGGTTCCATATTTTTTTTAATTAAAAAAAAAATTGTGGTGAAACTAAGAAGGCAAGTACATATTGACTATTAGTACTTGTATAAAGCCCAATGGAGAAACCAATTCATCAGGCATAAAATGGCTTTGTGGTATTTAATGAATTGTTATGCACATCCCACTCGCCATAGAAATCGTTTCATTCACATGCAAATAACTTTGTAATAATAATAATCACAATATGAGATTCATAATACAACGTGCGCAGAGTATTAGAAAATGAAGGTCATAAAAATCTGTTTAAAAATATTAATTAAATATCAACATTGCTAACACATTCAGTATCAGACACCAATGTCTTAAATAAATATTATTTTGAACTACCGAATTTCACATTACAATATTTACACTAAATTCAAATAAACCTTCATTAGTATGTTCTTGTGTACTCAATTTATTCAGAACAAATGTACAGAGCACATATTGCGCGGCACTTATTCAAATGTTTTCAAAACTTCCTTATGGAAATAAACCGTAGGATGTATCTGTTACTTTGAGAATCCGTATCACCTGTAATGTTCTTTACATGAGGAGTTCCCGTGTTGAGACAGGCGTAAAAAAAGGAATAAAATTATACAAACATGATAAATTACAACCTCCATGGAAGAGTGCTAAGCTCTTTGGCTCAGCACCCAGAGGGAGTGGGTTATAAACCCAACCCACCCATTGTGGGGTGGACTATCTCTCAGTATCGCCCCGGTAAGAGAAAAAAAGTAAATTATTTTAGCTGTTTGGTGACCATAACTGGCCAGGTACTTTCCATCCTTCCTCCTCCGCATCTACTTCCCCCCCCTCTACCTTCAGCCTCACAACGTACCCCAATTGGGAATGCCATAATCTCATCGGTTCCAGACGGTTGGCAGCAGTTGGGAATCTTGTGCGTTATTCACATGACCAGATCGTAATAGCCAGGTACTTCCAAACTTTCCTTTTCCACATTTCAGAGGTAGATATTCTCAGTGTGGCCCTGGTTGAAGACATCCATTCAGAATCGAGACATTGCCTGAAATAGCTTTAGCAGTGTTTGGTGACCAGATCTGAATAGCCAGGCACTTCTCAACCTACCTCTTCCCCATCTTCACATTCCCACCAGCCTCACAACCTACTCTAATTCATTGGGGATGCAATAGTCCCACTGGATCCGGAGAGTTAGGGGCAATTGGGACTCTTGTGCGGTATTCACATGAAAATAAAAGATGTCATAATGTCACTGGCATTGTGCACTAAATTTTAAAATAGATAATAATTATTAAAATCTGGTAGAAAAATAAATCTGTGATTACATTAATCACAACTCTACTATTGAGATAACACAATTAATTCTTCTGCAAATATTAAAGTCCTCCATAAACAAAAGTGATAAAACAAAATGACCACAAAGGAATCAAACATTACAAAAACAAAACAATGCTTTCATAAGAATATATTTTATGAGATAAGAGATTAAAATCTGTAGTGCAAAATAATATTTTTATTATAGGTACATATTTAAGTGGTCTTTATGCAATCTTTTCAAAGTACAGATTTTATCATGACTCATGATGGTCAAATAATAAATAAATTATAATCTGGTCTATATTATTACAAAGCAGAATTTTATACTGCGTAGATTAGCGATAGAATCATCGCTATTTAAAGAATTATCAGGCAAATTGAACCAAATGGGTTAATCATATCGTATTTAACTCCAAGCCAAGTGGGGAAGTAGGTAGTGCTACGACCCTCGGTTGAGGCGCAGTAAATAAAAACTTAACTCTGTACGGCGAGCGGTTGTCGAGAAGTTCTCTTCGTGGTTGATATATAATTTAGAGATCTGGACACTGAGGATGTGTATGTAAGATCTGCAGGTGTAAGTGTGTAAGTATCTTGGGGTGATACTAGTTCCAGTGTGTAAGTATCTTGAGGTGAATATATGGATTCCACACAATAACAACTTTATAGATTTAGTTGAATTACTTTATTTAGATAGAAGTACACTTATTTACTTAATTAAATGATAAGTACATTAATTAAATGACAATGACAATAATGCGTAGAGGTGCAGCGTGTAAGCAGCACAAGTGATGTTAATTGTGAACATAGGGGAACAGCTTGTTCCTGCTTATATAGTATTCCGGGTCTCTGGGACCGTGAGAGCTTTGTGGACTTTAATCCCTAAGATGCAAAAAAGGGTCATGTGACTAATTTGAATATTGCATCATCGATTGGTTTCCCAAAATAATAGGGTTCCTTTTAAAAGTGCCGAAGAAATGAATGTTTGCCATTATAGCTTACTTTTGGGGCACCGGCTAAGATTAACAGTAATATTAAGATGTAGAAAGAAATAAAGGTTGACTTTAATTACTTAGATTTATAGCATAGGCTGGGATTATAACATATCTCCCCCCTTAAAATGAAAGCAACGGTTTTTTAAGTTTAGTTGCTGTAATTATACTTCAAATTATTTTCACTTGAAGATAAATCTTGAAGAGGTACATCTTCGTTTTCCAGATTTGTTAAATTTCTGAATGTCATGCTTGGTTGGATCCTTGTAGTGGATTGTCTAGGATTGTTACATTGATTATATATCCTGACACAACATTTATTATCGTCGTCATTATTTAAAAAGTAAGAATTAATTATTCTAAAGAATTTACAACATTTCAATAGTTTGTAAACAATAAAAATAGTTAGCATAGCAGATAACGTATAGATAACAATTTGAAATTTTGTTGAATGTTTAATAATGAGTGGCTTTGAATTATATGATTTAAGATCGTCATTGAATTGGTCGATTTTATGAGATGCCAAATTAATGTCATCGTGTTGCAAGTTAATTAAATTTATCGGTTCAAGTTCATTTAAAGTTTCATTATATTTTTTCATATTACAGCAATTGTCATCGACAATGTTTAAAGTTGTAATAGGGTTAACATATTCTGTGATGAGATTACTTTTTGCAATTAATTGTGTGAGACCTGCATAGGCTCTACAACTTGAATTTAAAGTTAATATTCCAGTATGGAATAGTTTGATATCAAAAATATTATTTCTATCTTTACAGTCGATAGTTATTTTAGAAGGATGAGAATAAGTAAAAATCCATTTATTATTTTTTATAGGCTGCCATAAGATTATGTTGCCTTTGATGATCCTACTAAAACATTCATTAGGTATTTCATTAACATAAGCAGACAATAAAATTGTCTCGCATATTGGATCGGAGAGAGTGGATAACACATCTAGATCCTTACATACAAAATTTTCATTGGTAATAGTTTTACAATTATTCTTAAAATTATCAAGGTACACATAAAAAGATTTGTCCTTTGTGATTGCTAAATATTTATGGTTAGGAATAATTAAGGAGAAGGTATTAGGGATATCAATATTTGGAACAGGTAGAGGAACTACATGAAATAGGTTGTATTCCTGCGAAGTTACTAAAGGTATTTTTGTTATGAAGATGAGTTTATCATCAATATAATAAGCAATTAAATCTGATATATCGATTAAAGAATGAATATTTTCGAGTTTTAAACTTAAGGGGAATTCTTTTCCGCTTGGTAAATGTTTAATATTAGAGTTTAGTTCGAAGTAAAGTTGTTGAGGAGTAATTATGTCTGGATGTAAAATTCCTTGTTTAGAAAATAAAATAGCATTGATTAAGGAATCAATTTGTTCATAAAAGTATTCGGTTGTTTCGAATAAAGAGCTTGTTTGCGAGATAAGTATATTTTTAATTTCTTGCATATTCATTTTATCGTGGTCTTCCTTAAAATAGTTATTTATTTTTATAATATTTTTATTCATAGTATATTCGTCATAGTTAAGTTTAGTAAGGGTAGAATTGAAATTTATGAGAGTCGATTTAGTGACATGTAATTGTTCTTCCATCAGATTATAAATATGTTTGTCATCTGACATGACGCGTTCAATCGCATCGTCATAATATTGCGCATCTTCGGAGTCGAGGGTTCCGAAAACAGCTTTAAATATTTTTCCAACACCATCGATTAAACCGCGTTTTGTGCGTTGGTTAGAAACGAGGTGTGTAATTGATTCATATTTAGTTTTACATTTTTTAATAGTATTAAAAACAGGTTTTAAAAGATCTTTGCAATTGTCGTTAGGTACGTATGATAAATATTTGGAACATGTGCTTTTAGTTAAGGCATAATTATCTTCTAAAATTCGTATTTGTCTAGGGAAGGTACTAATATTTAAGTGGGTAATGACTTTCCAATCATCATTATAAACTTTTAATTTTCCAATTTGATCGAAAAAGAGTCCATTTCCAGTAGTTATTGGTTGGACGTCTTGGGAAAGAATTAAAATAGTCTTGAAGGACCTGGAACAGGAGAGAAAGCGCGATATGGCTTAATTCTGTTAACATGGAATCTTTTTAATGAATTATTTTCCATTCTTATGGTAACATTATGATTATTATGAACCTGTACAATCTTGTACGGTCCTTTCCAATTAGGAATAAGTTTCTTGCTTAATGATTTAGGTTTATTAGTATTTTTTATTAATATTAAGTCGTTAATTTTATAAATATTATTCGATACATTTCTATCGTAATATTTTTTGGATGTCTCTTTGGCATGTCCGATTCTTTCACGGGCAAGTGATCTGGTAATGGCGAATTTATACTTCAATTGGTTAAGATAACTTTCGTAAGTTGGGTTTGAATCTGGGTTTTCTAAAGAGCTTGGTAAAATAGGTTTATGTCCAAAGACAAGTTCGTAAGGAGTGAATTTAGTTGTACAGTGAGTACTTGTATTATATGAAAACATAGCTAGAGGGATATAGTCGTCCCAATTTGTTTGGTCGCTATCTATATAATGAGTAAGATAATCCTTTAAAGTAGAATGAGAGCGTTCTAGTGCTCCATTTGTTTGTGGGTGATAAACGGTAGTTTTCAAATGTTTTATTTTAAATAGGTTGGTAAGATGTTTCATTAAATTACTAGTAAATTGAACACCTTGATCTGTGAGGATTGACTTAGGTATTCCATAGTGAGAAAAGAATTTAACGAGGCAATCAGCTACAGTTTCTGTTTCTGTAGAGTTAACTGCATAAGCTTGAGAAAACTTTGTAAGATCGTCTTGAAATGTGACGATGTATTTATTATTATTGACAGTTTCATTAAGTGGTCCGACTATGTCGACCGCAATTCTTTCAAAAGCTTCCGTGGAAGTGGTAGTGATTTCCATTGGAGCTTTATATGCTCTTCTGTCAGTTTTATTTTTCTGACAGTGGATACAATTTTTCACATAATTTTCTATGTCATCTTTCATTTTTTCCCATCGGTATCTTTCTTTGATCCGACTGTAGGTTCTGAAGAAACCTGGATGTCCGGCCATAGGGCTATCGTGACATTCTTTTAATATTACGGGAATTTGCGAAGTTGAAGGATTAATGATTTTATTGTGATTAATATTGATTTTAATCTTTAAGTTCCTAAAAAGATATTGAATAATTTCCTTTATTTTTATAAAAGGAATGGAATCAAATGAGTTTTGGAAGTTCGGTAACGTAATTTCAGTTACACGTTTTTCAATAAGTTTAGATCTTAAATTTTTAAGTGTTAGGAAAATATCTTTAGGAGTTGCTTTGTCGAAGTAATGAGTTTTGGTAAAGCAATGAAAGTAAGTTTTCTTATTATCTGTTGATTTTGATTCATGAATACCATATAAATTTTTTGGTATTTCTAAAAGTTCGTCAGTGTCTGAACAATTGGATAATATTTCAGCACAGAAAGGGTTTTGATCATCTAGATCGATAGAAGTTGGGTATGCCATATATTTTGACATATTATTTATAAAGAATGAATCATGTTCATTAAAACTAAAAATAGTTGGTTCATTTTTATTAGAATAAAATTTCACGTAATTTTCGTAAGTATCATTATTTATATTATTTTCTAAAGGTATTGGTGGTAGAGTATCATCTATTTCTAAATTATTTGTAGGTAAATTATTAAGATAAGTTTCTAAATCATCGACATTTATTTCGTCGAGACATGGTTCGTTTAAAAGATCAATAATATCTTGAGAAGGTGAATTTTCATCTTCTGTTACAATGTTTATTGGAATACGAGACAAACAATCGGCATTAGAATTTATTCTGCCTGGTTTGTATTCTATTTCGTATTCGTATTCTTCGAGTTTTAATCGCCAACGTAACAATTTGCTACTGGGATTGGTAACATTCATTAACCATTTTAATGGTCTGTGATCAGTGTAAATTTTAAATTTTCTTCCGAAAAGGTAAGGACGGAAATGTCCTACAGCCCAAACAATGGCTAAAAGTTCTTTTTCAGAGGTACTATAATTACCTTCTGCTTTATTTAAAGTTCTAGACGCATAAGATATTGGTAAATCTTCTCCAACTTTTCCTTGGCTCAAAATTGCACCTATTGCATAATTTGAGGCGTCAGTAGTTAAAACGAAATCTCTAGTGAAATCTGGATATTGTAATATAGGATAAGAAGTTAATTTTTCTTTCAATGTATCGAAAGCATTTTGCTGTTCGTTTTTCCAGTCAAATTTAATATCTTTCTTTAGAAGACAAGTTAAGGGTTTCGTAATTTTACTGAAGTTTTCGATAAATCTTCGGTAATAACCAGCTAGACCTAAGAATGATTTAATTTCTTTAGGATTCCTGGGAATAGGAAATTCAGAGACTGCTTTGATTTTATCGGGGTTAGGAGTAACACCGTCGTTTGAAATTAAATGACCTAAATAAGTTACTTCTTTTCGCATGAAATGACACTTATCTGGTTGAATCTTCAGATTATTATCGGCAAGTCTTTGAAATATAGCTGTGAGTTTTTTAGAGTGATCTTCTATAGAATTTGCGTATATGACAATGTCATCTAAATAGACGAAACAATATAATCCTTGTAAGCCGATTAATGCGTTATTCATTAACCGTTGAAACGTTGCTGGAGCAGTCTTAAGACCGAAAGGCATACGTGTATATTCAAAATGTCCATTGGGAGTAGAAAAAGCAGTTTTAGGAATATCATCTTCGTGCATAGGAATTTGATGAAATCCGCTAACAAGATCTAGTGTTGTGAAGTATCTACAATGACCTAATTGATCTAAGATATCTACAATGTGAGGTAATGGAAAGGCGTCTCCGACAGACACGTCGTTGAGTTTCCTATAGTCTACGACTATTCTCCATTTAGGTTTTCCTGAGGAGTCATTTTTCTTTGGTACAACCCATATAGGAGCTGACCATGGTGAAACACTAGGTTGAATAATACCATCTTCTAACATTTTATCTATTTGTTTATTTACTTCTTCTTTATGTACTTCAGGGTATCTATAATTTTTCGTATGTATTGGACTTTGAGTATTTGTTATAATTCGATGTTTAATAGCATCGGTTGCTGTAAGTTTGTCGCCTTCGAGATAAAATATAGAATTATAATTGTCGCAAATATCTAATAAGGAATTAATTTCTTCCGAATTTAAATGATCTATACAAATTTGATCACGAATTAATTTTTTACGTTTTTTACCATCATTATTAAAATTTTGATTAAAATGGTAAACATTTTCTGGGATAGGTTTTAAGTAAATTTTCATGATATTAATATCAACATATTCGTCTGTTGAATTCAAAATAGTACAATACGATTTATTATTCGCATCTACTTTAGTTATAGCATTTGCTAAATATACACCTTCAATAGGTATTTTTACGTCGATAATCCCTTCTTTAATTTCAGGGTTTAAAATATCGATTTTAATAAGAGTTTCTGATCTAGGGGATAAAGTAAATATAGGAGTCAAATGCTCATTAGGATCAGAAATATGTAACTTTAAAGAGTAATCGTTAATACGTATTACGTTATTTTTATAATCAATTTTCGCATTTTTGTTTTCAAAAAAGTCGTTCCCTAAAATTCCGTCATAACCAAGGTTTAAAAAGTCACTATCCACCGCGTGGAGATCATGAATAATAGTTTCATTGCCGAAACTTAATTTAATTTGAACGATTCCAATAGATTCAATCGATTTTTTCGATCTACTTATGCCATTAATCTCTATAATTTTGCCCGAATTTACGGAAGTACCTTCGCCAAGACAGTGAGTCTTGATGAGGGATACGGCTGCTCCTGTGTCGACAAGAAAATGTCTTTTAAAAATAATACCATTTGTAGGTATTTGAAGAACCACATGACGCAACGTATCTGAATGAGATGGCGAATAATTTATATAATTTTTATTAATTAAATTTTTATTAGATGTTAACATGGAACGTTTGAATACTCTTGAGCCTAGCTCGCGACTTACAGTAGATCGGCTCGAGATTCTACTGCAGATCTGGAGTTTAAATGATTTACCTTTGAATCATTTTTCCTTGGTAGGGAAGACGAATTAAGAGTTGCAGAGTTGTTGGGATTTGGATTTTCATTTTTATATTTTAATACTCTACACTCATCTATTATGTGACCAGGTTTTTTACAGTACCTGCACATTTTATTATTATAATTTTGTCCCGAATTTGGACTAAAATTTTTATTATAGTTATTATTATAACTTGATCCCGAATTTGGGTTATAAGATTTATTAAAATTATTATTATTATTTTTTACGAACATAACTTTACGTGTATTAAAGTTCGAATTATTGGTTTGATTTTTATTTTTATAACAATTGAAATTGTTATGTCCCGATTTACCGCAAATCGTACATGATTTATTATTAATGTTATTAGTTTTAGAGGAATTCAGTAACTTATTTATTCTCTCTTCCTCTAGTGATATTGTAAATGCTTCATTGAGGTCTTTCGGATTGCGCGATCTCAATATTGTAGCTATGGAAGGGTTAGTTCCATACATAAATGTTTGCATACCGAGTTCTTGGATGCTGGCTGTTCTGCCTAACATTTCTGCGGGATTATTATTATTTTGATTAATTGAGACTAAGAGGTTTTTTATGCAATTTTCTATCCGTAAAATATATTGAGATACGTTCTCGTTATGAAATTGTTTGCAATTTTGCAATTCCAATAATAGGTGTGCATAGTGTTTGCGTTCACCGAATGATCTTTTTAATAGATCTTTTAATTCTGACCAATTATTGAGAACGTGATTGGCACAGATGACTTCTGCTTGGCCTTCTAATGAAGTTAATATATATGAAAGGAGCGTATTCTGTTGATTAGGCTGAGCTAGTACTACAGCCCGGTCGCAATTAGTTAAGAAGGCACAGAGTTTATCTCTGTTTCCATCGTAAGATTTGATAAATTTAAATAAAACAGGTAATGGTAAAGTCATTTCCTGGGATTCCTGGGATTCCTGAGAGGACGAAGTAGGTTTATCGTTCATTTTGAGAAGTATTTATTATTATTAAAGAAGTTAACTGAATTTAACGCGAATTAATTTAAGAGGTTTTTATTCAATTTTAATTATTTTACGAAATTTATTATTACGCGTTGAAGAAAGAAAAAGAAATATAAGAGTTTCACTAATACACGGTTCACGGTGTATAAGCGAGAAGAAATGCATTAATTGTCAATAAGGGAATTGGGAAAATACAGTGTAAAAATTTCTACAGGACAAAAATTTTTATGGACTTACAGTAGAAGAAGGACGAGTCGCCAGTTCATACTGCTTGTAGAAGTGAAGGTCTCGATGCTCGTGGTTTAGAGTTGACAGGATTGGATTCTTGGCTGCTTGAAGAACTGAAGTTCACCGTAGATGTTGTCTCCGCGATCTACGTTGTTGCCGTTTTCTTCTCTTCTCCAGGGTTACGTCGATGAGTTAGGTTGATTTCAGGGAGAGCCGTCCCTGCCTTCCGAAAAAGGGTTTCTCCGAGGAGAGTATCTGCCAGACTTGTCGTCGTTGTTCCGGTGAAGTGATGAGGTAGGAGTCTTCCGTCGTCACAGAAGATCCTTTGGGAATGTCTTTGCAATCCCACTTCTGACACCAATTTGCTACGACCCTCGGTTGAGGCGCAGTAAATAAAAACTTAACTCTGTACGGCGAGCGGTTGTCGAGAAGTTCTCTTCGTGGTTGATATATAATTTAGAGATCTGGACACTGAGGATGTGTATGTAAGATCTGCAGGTGTAAGTGTGTAAGTATCTTGGGGTGATACTAGTTCCAGTGTGTAAGTATCTTGAGGTGAATATATGGATTCCACACAATAACAACTTTATAGATTTAGTTGAATTACTTTATTTAGATAGAAGTACACTTATTTACTTAATTAAATGATAAGTACATTAATTAAATGACAATGACAATAATGCGTAGAGGTGCAGCGTGTAAGCAGCACAAGTGATGTTAATTGTGAACATAGGGGAACAGCTTGTTCCTGCTTATATAGTATTCCGGGTCTCTGGGACCGTGAGAGCTTTGTGGACTTTAATCCCTAAGATGCAAAAAAGGGTCATGTGACTAATTTGAATATTGCATCATCGATTGGTTTCCCAAAATAATAGGGTTCCTTTTAAAAGTGCCGAAGAAATGAATGTTTGCCATTATAGCTTACTTTTGGGGCACCGGCTAAGATTAACAGTAATATTAAGATGTAGAAAGAAATAAAGGTTGACTTTAATTACTTAGATTTATAGCATAGGCTGGGATTATAACAGTAGTACCCAAAATTACTTTCCTCCTTATATTAGCTTAAATACTTGACATGTCATTTTAGTATTTTACGTATTTCTGCGCAAATACATAAGTTACCATTAATAATTGACTGAATAATTGGGATTTCTATAGTTTAAAAGCCCATAAGCCAGAAAATGAATGGGGTCGTCGGAAAACCCACTTGGTTGCAGACGTATTGTTTGGCATCTTGGCCTGTCAAGAGTTAAGTGCCCTGTATTATTATTATAATTGAAGTTATAAATTAGATTAGAAACTAGATCTGAAAACCGGGTAATTTCTAATCTTTCTCTTCCCCCCTCCATTACATTCCCCAGTATGGGAATGCAGTCAGGACTCATTCTGATCACATAAGAAAATTTAAAAAGAGTTGAATTACAGGCATTAACTATATTAGGCCAAAACGCATCCATAGTGTGCTACCACTGTATGGTTTCTGATGTTGAAATAAATAAATTCTTTAGAAAGGCATACACAATGTGTGCATACTAATCACGTAAACTTCCTACAATATGATTAGTATAGAATCAGAAGTAACGAGATTTGTCTAATACGTAATAATAATTGAATAAATTGTATAGTGTCGTTTTTGTGAAAAATCACCGCAGGGGCGCTGTACAAATTTTACTTACTTCCTAGGCTTTATCGTATTATGTACAAACACATACAATAAGTTAATCTGCTCTTGTTATTTTGTTTTATATTAATTTTAAAAAATTATTTTTTTAATCCATATTTCTATTCTTTCAGTAAGTAATGTTATATTCTTTTCATGCTCTTATTTGCAATTTTTTTTTTTTAAATTTATATCACAATGGAACAATATCTACTTTGTTTTAATGATTATTCACTTTTACGTTTAACTCTATATACATATACTCTACGTAATCATATATGTACATATGACTACATACTCATTATGACTCTTTTTCCTAACAAATATTTTTTTATTTATTATTATAATACTTTTATATGTCTATGTATCTTTATATTAGCTATATCTCTGTACATTGAATACTGCAGTAAAACAATAGATAATCAATCCTTCCTAAACAAAAAAGGGATATCGGAAACTAATCACTTATAGTTCCTGATAATGCAAACGTCGAAAAGTGTACAATTAGTCGGCAATGGTACTGGTGTAGTATATTTTAGGGATAACCTACAGTTCTTACAAAATGCTCTTTTTTTAATCTTTTTAATGTGAAACTGCACAAGAGTCCCAACTCCCAATTGTCTGGAGCCAGTGAGACTGTGGCTTCCCCAATCGGGTATGTTGTGAGGCTGAAGGTAGTGGGAATTGAAGGAGATGGGCAAGAGGAAGGTGGGGAAGTACCTGGCTAATCAGATCTGGTCACCAAACTTGGCCAAAGCCATTTAAAGCAACTTTTCAATTCTGAATGGTGGTCTTACACCGGGGCGATACTGAGAGTATCTTCCACTCTGGAACGTGGCGCAAATATACTATATATTATTTTAAACAAGTAAATTGTGAAATAACACAAATTAATCAAATAAAATTTACTTGCGAACGCCGGGATTTGAACCCGCGACCTCTGGCTTGCTAGTTGAGAGCCTTACCCCTCGAACACGTAGGCTGATTTCTGGGGAAAAATACAGAATTCTTTCCAACACCTCGACGAGCTATTTAGATTAGAATATATATGCTATGAGTATGCACCTCTGCGTTTCAGCACTGTATAGTTTTAAAATACGCAAATTACAGATGTTTAGTTGCGCATTGAATTGAATGTAGCATTATTGAAATATAAAAACAGATCTGCATGTTTTTAAGAGGACTGTGTGATTTGATTATCTCCACATAGCAAATTGCAGCTTAAAATAAACAGCAGCACCGAGACCTTATCTGATTTGAACACAAAACACACACAATGGCGAGCTGAGGTCACTAAATATGAGATCTTGTATCTAATGAATAGAAGTCATACAATGATCACATTATCAACAGTGTTAGATTCCAAATGCCGCCATTTCAGTGAAATGTTTACCAAGTCTCGCAGGAAATTTATTAAATTGCTACAAACCACATCCACAGATTCAACTTTATTAGAATGCTTGGGGTCCTGCCAAGACTTCTGTACTTTTTTTTTCCGTACTTCCCTCGTCTTTAAAACAAATTGAGAATCTGTTAAACAGTTCTGATAACATCTCTAGACAGATGTTCCTAAGTATAATAAAGATAAATAGATACATAGGTAAATTAAATTAACATTTCAGAAAATAAAGATGCAATTAAAAGTCAAGATTTCTACATTTTAATTCTGTTTTCACTTCTAAATCATTAAGATTGTCACTATGATTGTTTGTCTTTAAGAAAAAGAATTTAACATAAAAAAATGTGCGTGCTATTTAAAAAAATAATAGAATCTCTAACAGGATTATTTGAAAAGTATATTCAAACACAGAAACTCCAGTTCAATCATAGTGTACAAAGGTGCGTCTTTTGCATTATAACATCAAAGGGGCTGACATATTTGCACCAAGAAGAATCTAATTTTATTATGTTTTTGCATAACATATTGCATGACAGAAAATCATTTGAAACATAATGTTATAATCCTAATAAGTTAGAATAAACTGATTCCGAGAAGGACAATATAATTAGAATATTATGAATTCATATTCATAAGTATAACAACATATATATATTTTTTTAAAGAAAGACAAACATCCCCGGGTTACGAATAACCTGATTTGAAAATCTCTTACTACCACCACAGTAAGCGGAAAATGTTGCTTGTATTGTGATGGAGGACTTAACCAGCCGAGGAATTGAATACACTACGCCTGGGTGAGACCCAAACGCTATGTCAATTCAGCCACCGACCGTGTAATATGTAACAGTTGTGTTTTTCTACTGATCACAATTTGTTCAAAAGCTAAAACGGACCCTGAAACGGCACGGGGACTGTCAAAAAAAAAAATTGGCGATGATTGGCCATTTGATGACAATATTTGAATTTCACCCCAATCTAAAAACATCATCAATTTGTAATAAATAAGATGGTAATGTTGACTCACCACATATCTTGAGTGGTGCCTCCAGTTCCAACAGGATGGGCTGCTGCAGGAAGATCTCCCTGGACTTGGAGCACAGCCCCCGGACCTCCGCCTCCGACATCTGGACTGTCTTTCCAGGTCGACATCCCCGCACTGCAACAACGGGTAGTCACAATACTGTACACAACCGAGAGGACACCAGACCGAGCCAACATGCTTCAACAAGACCCCACAAGACTCCAAAACTCCATAAGATTCCCAAACCCTGTAAGACTTCAAGACCTTGCAATACTCCAAGACCCCACCAAGACTAAGATCCCACAAGATTGCAAGACCTTACAAGACTTTCAGACCAAACAAGACTCCAAGACACGCAAGATTTGAAAACCCCATATTTCCAAAGAGATAAAATCTTGTCTCTCTTGATGAAATGAAGCCAAGAGTTCAGACCACAATGAATTTGTATTTTGCGAAACCTTTAGGGAAAGATAAAAGCCTCAGCACGGGCAAGCCACCCAGTGAGGCCTACATTACTGAAAACCTTGAATTGTAAAAAATATTGTACCTAATAAAAAAAATATATATATATCGTTCAAGTTCAAGCAAAACGCGATATTTAAAAAAAGTTATGTTCAAAAATTTAATTTAAATTTTTAACTTTTTGTATAGAAAAAGCTGTCTGGAGATGACTTTTCAGGAAGGAAAATATACAAAATATTTGAATTTTGAAAAAAAAAATATAGCATGTCTGTGCAGAACACAATCAGGGGAATCAGTAAGTACTTTAGCACTGAAGGAATTTTACAGAGTTTTAGAATTTCATCTTGGTTCAGTGGCTGGAATGTTGATTCTAGCGATATTATCGCTATTTCTTAGTAAATTACACGATAATACTATGAATCGACAAAGAAACAAGGAAAAAACATTTACTTCAGCTGTTAAAATAACTGTCAGTGGCGTAACAATTGCCCAGGCAACCATAGCAGGTCGGGGAACTAATTATACTATCCATTACACTATTTGGGAAGGAGAGCGGGGTCCGATTAACGGGCTCGCCCCGGGCCCTGTGAGGTTCTCGCTACCCCACTTAACTTGGTGCTTCATCGTGCCAAAAGATAAATGTACCTCTATTATGATCCATCGTTTAAAACATGTTCACTGTGACCACAGCCGTCATTGGAACAATGAAAAAGGCATTGTTATAAAAACTTTGTAAACAAAATATTTTCGAATCATAAATAAATATTTAGTTAGTATAATAACACATGCACGTCATTTTAATGAAAGGTCCAAAACATTTAAAATACAAAATATTTGAATATTGAAAACTTGATAAAAACAGCCATTTACATTGCATTATCTTTGAATGCAAAACTACATTTTAACATTATATAGTTGCTACATATTTGATTAATAGGTTATTTGCGCTTGCATTGTTCACACAAATCATTTAAGTTCCTATATTCCTTGTTAAAAGATAGTGTCACTTCCATGGCTTAAAAATAAATAGATTTAAAGTTAGTATTAAAAACAAAAATGGGAAAGAGAACATTGGTATATTTTATTTATTCTTTATTCTAAATATACTTTACATGTTTTACTAACTCTAAATGCTGGGTGTCTTCTGTCTGACAGATAAGAAACACTCGGGTTACACTTACCTACCCTCAGCATTCTAGATCTTTTGGAAGAATTCATATTTAAAAAACAAACTAAATGACAAAAATAAACTCAAAACAAATCGTGTGCATTCTATTATACTGTTGTTGTAAGCTAAAAGGCATATGGAAAATTTCCATAGTCACATTCTGATGTAGTTTTTACTTTAATAGGTTGATAAACATGAAAGGTGTGGTATGACAGAATGTGACCATTGAAAATTTCCAGCTGCCTTTTTGCTTTTGTAGACAGTTTACTATTATGGGTATGTACTCATAGTAAATGATTTTGCAAAATTAATAATCTTTCTGAAAAAAGGATAGAAAATGTGTAAACGTGTCTCATCTCTAAATAGTATAAAACAAAGTCACTATCCGTGTCTGTCTGTTTGTGCGCTTAGTTCTTCTAAACTATGCAACAGATTTTGATAGGGTTTATATAAATATAATACATGATTATATTTATTGAAAGTAGAGAAAAGTCAAGCATCGCCGGGAACAAGTTAGCTGGTATCTTATAATAAATGATATTTAACAAATGACGATTTTCTATCTATATAAATAAAAATGTTAATTTTTCTTAAATCTCCGAAATTCTCCACCGATTGCTTTGAAAGTTTGACACAACGTTGCATTCTAATACGCATGTGTTTTTATCTATATTATATAGATGTCGCCTGTGACAGGTAAAAACAGCGCCATCTATTGGACGTAAAAGCATAATGCGCTATTGTTTCTCTATCTGCCCAGGCAGACTGAGCCACGGCAATGCGTGGCCGGTACAGCTACTTTTAAAATAAAGTTCACACAGTTAGTACTATATGCTGTCTAGTACTACGTATACATACGCGAGCCGAACTGTTGAGCTGAACCTCAACTTATGGGAAAGGAAGGAAGCAACCGCAAATGGTGCAAAACGCCGCTTGCAGTTGCTTCGTTCTTTTCCCGTAATTTGAGGCTGTAAGGGTTTCGTAAACTTCAAAACAAACATAATACATTCTGTCAAACAAACAGAACACTAAACAAAAAATAATTTATCTTATGTGCAAATTTAAATATATGTACATTGAATCCATACATATAAATAAGAATGTCTGGCGGGCGGCATGGCTTTGTTTTATATACAAATCCACAATTTTATTCCGTGAATTCGCACACTTGACATTCAAAACAAGAGGAAGGTAACCGACTATATGAGATATCGTAAAACCACCTCCATCCCCTTTTCCCACCTCTTAACGAGTCGAATGCCAGTCGTGCTCTGGCGACCATTTTAATATCATCCATGCTGGAATTTTATGCAATGCGATTTAACCTATATGCTTCGAAAACTGTAAGAGGACAAAATAAGAATAACTTGCGCTAATAAGTCTGTAGATTCTATTTTTTATTTTATGAATGTAGCCTTTATGTCTAGAAAACTTTTTATCGGTGCACATTAAAATTAATTTTCATTCAATGGCGTCCCAAAAATGAGAATATTTGAATTTTAAGTGTCTTATCTTGAGTATCAATCATCTTTATATCAATTCCAGATATGGCGTGTCTCACAAATTTGGTTGAATAATTCAACCTAATAATAGGTAATTTCATAAGCAAACTTTAACAAACAAATAAAATAAACAGCAAAATATGATTCTGTTGCATCGCTTCAAAACCATAATATTTTGATTAAAACGTCAAAAGCAATACTTCTTCTATCTTTTGACTGCAAAATAATGCACTTTCTTCTTGAAAATTGAGTTACAACCCAATTTTTGGAACCAATAATTTTGGTTTTGGTGTCATTTTTAACATCCACATTCCCTAGACTTATTCAGGTTCACATATATAGGAATAATAAGTTCATATATATACATGGTGTCCGGAAACTCGTAGTACAAGCGGGAAACTGGTGAATCTACATCACATTTGGAGTCGATTTTGTAGTATAATTTTTTTTGATTTGAGCTTTCGTTTTCGAGTAAATCGAGTCAGAAGTTGATTTTTTTTTTGATCAAATTCTTATAAATTATTACTGAAGATCAAAGTACCCAACTAATTAAAACTATTTAAAAATTTAAAAGTAAAACAAATAATGACGAAAAAATTTGAACCCTGAAATAGCCGAAAAATATATTTTTTTGGTTTTTTTTTTTTTTTATAAAAATGCTCAAATCAAAAAACTTTATGTTTATTTGGGTTCCCCGTGTGGTATACATTCTCCAGTTTCCGGCTTGTACTACGAGTTTCCGGACACCATGTATATATATATATATATATATTTTTTTTTTTTTATCAGTAGTTGTCTCCCAAGTAAGAGATATTATTATCTATTCTGGGAAAATGTCTTACGATATATAAACATGAAAAACATACGATTAATCTTTTTAAATAAAAATGCAAATGTTCTTTTGTTCCAAATTCTTACATCTCCGAAAGCAATTTACGGATTGCTTTGAAATTTTGACACATCGTTGCATTTGAATACGCATGTGTTTTTATATACCTACTTTATATAGATGTCACCTGTGGTAGGTAAAAACATGCTTTGAGGTAAAAGTAAAACGCGCTATTGTTTCTCTATCTGCTCAGACAGGCTGAGCCACGGCAACGCTACTGCTAGTAAGATATATTATCTGGTAAACAGAAAACAATCTCAAAAAAAAAAACTTTTTTATTCCGATATTTGAACAAAACTCATCAAGGTAATTTTTGCAAAGTTTTGCACATTTTCATCCGGCGATCAAGTGTATTCTAAGGATTTTGCGCTCTAGCTTTCACCAGGTTAAAGCAGAATTTTGATACTTTGATGAAATTTTGAAAATTTTGACTATCTATATCTGATCTGGAAAAACTCCGCATGAAGAATGTGCAATGCCGGTTACTTCAGGTAGTACATAATTGATAAAGATAAAATGTGTTGATGTAGTTAATCAACTAACGGACGAATTAAAATATATTTACTAATGTGTTATCTGATGTAGGAAAAGGAGATTCTAACGATGCTTGGCATCTTCTCAAGATCAGCCAACTTCATACAATTCAACCGGCATTTGCCAAGATTAATATAAAATACTCTGTTATTTTTGCCTGCTTAATTATCCATCAACTGGTATAGTCATCGGATGAGTGATCTAAATATAATATGTCTTACTTAGGGCTCCGTAGTAAGCGTTCAGAAAAGTATAAGTAGACGTTTTGAAAGGGAGATATGTAAATAAAAATGTTAGAGGGAGCGTGCTAATACTAAAAAACAATAATAATTAAGCGAAAATTGTGAAAATATTTTACAAAACATGACTTGTTTAAAATACAGCAAAAATCTCTCAACAAATGCCTACGTTGCATTTAAAGATACACTACAAATTTTTCATACATATAACATGTTAAATAACTGAAAAAAATGTGTTTTTAATAATTTTCGGAGCATCCCTGGCGATTTTTTTCTATCGAAGGAATTTAATTTAATTACTGTTTTGGCTTTACAAACGTGTAGATATTATCTTCAAAAATAAAAAAAGTAAATATATTATAAATCGGTAGAAATTCAGGGCTCAATAGATTTTTATGCGCTGGTTCAGCATTGGTATAGTTAAACCGGATATAAGGCCAGTTTACCTATACCTACGATGTGGTTTTAAGTTAAGTTTTTCACTTTTCCCACCTTACACACCATGTAATATTTACAACGCATTTATAAGTTAGATGGACAGCGTTTACTTTACTCAGGGGACTTAGTCACTAAATTTTAGCACACATTACCGTGTCAATTAACCACCGCACATCTCAATAGTTTCATGCAAGAACTGCCAAAATATGCGGTGTTTAGTAGTCCCAGAGAGAGGTTGTACGTGACGTCATTGTTCTAGTATCTTATTTCTTTTTTGTTTTATAAGACGTGTGAGAAGGAAGATTTTTTATCGATGACGAACGTACGACCTCTCTCTGGAACTACTATAGTCAAACATATAGTTAAAAGATCGAGAAAATTATTAAAATAGGTACAATGCGAATAAGTCGATTGAAGAATATATACTATTCTTCCCATGGATATATTAAAAAGAAGAAACAGAATGATTAAGCAATATGTACCACCAATAATAACCATCTTGTATTTTAAGGGAGGTGAGAAATTATATTACAAAATAAGTATCCTATATATATGCTAAGGGAGGTAATAAATTATATCAAATACTACATTATATCCTACATACTAAGGGAGGTAGGAAATTAATCCAGAAAGAAATGTCTTACATTCTTATGCTACGTATACATATGCGGCCGAACTGCTGAGCTGAACCTCAACTTATGGGAAAGGAACAAAGTAACCGCAAATAGATTTTACTAAATTCTAATGGCGATAAGAAATTAAGACACAAGAAATGAGAATCCTACATGCCAGCGGCCGGCAAACCAGGGTAATTTTCTCTAAAATTATTATAATAAATGGGGTAAAGTAAAGTAATGGTGCACCCCTAGTGGAAGATAAAAAATGGAGATGTCTATTAGGCAAAACTTAAAAAAATAAGGTTTTTTAAATTTAATTTTACGTTGAATACATTTTCTTTGACGATTTAAAATGTGCCATTTTTCGATTTGCTGCCAAAACAACATGTTCGTTTTTATTCGTGAATATGGCAGCATTGCCATGATGCCGGGCACAATGGTGATGATACCAGCCAGTGGAGTTTTATACGTCATAAAGATGTTGTAGCCAGTTGGTATCCTTTCGGAATGTGCAGTTTTAGATCATTTTTAAAATTAATAATTATGGATGAAAATATAAAAATTATACATTTTTAGTACAGTGATCAGAATCAGAAAATAAACTTTAAATCTTCCACATAATTTTAAAGGTATTCATAGTTTTTTAATATACCCCACTTTACAAAGTTATTATTCAGGTGGGGTCTAAAGGGTGCCTCAAGGAATTGGTGGTTCGGATCAATTGTTCTCAACAGTTGCGAATATAATTTGTTGGGAAACATTGTTTCTATGTGTTAATATTATTATGGTGTTCCATTGTTAAATCTTGTTAAATTGATATTTGAAAAGAATTTATAAATAACCAATTCATTGCTTAGCGCAGATTAACCAAAACAAACATATGGTTTATTTATTTATTTTACTTCAAAGTATGTATTAGCTTTATCGAGCACTCACTCGGTAGGGGTTAGTGAGAATCATAGACATATGAATATTAGTAGACCTGCCCTAAGTGATTAAAAGCATATTATCCCCACTCCCCATACCGGTTCCATTGGAACCGGCTGTGCTCGCGTATGACCTCAAGTGAAATTTGAAAACGTGACGTCATCATTCTTGTGCGAACTATGGTCGAGGCATCATCGGTTCATTTTACGAAATAACACGGCAAAATGTTGACTTGTACTATGAAAACTTGTAAAAATAGATGTGAAAAAGAGAATAAACCCAATTGTCGTATTACATTCCATATATAAGCATTATTTTACTTTATTTTAAGCATATTCACATTGTATAATATAGATCAGTTTTAGAAACATATTATACTATCACATCGAGAAACGTCTGGACGCGAAACACAAAGCTGGTTGGTTGCTGGGAAGTAAATTATGAACATTTATAAAAGTGTCTTAACTAAATACTTAAACGAAATATTCGACTCTGAAAATGGAACCGAATTTTTTTGCCGAATTTGGACTTCGCAAATTTGTTCATAACGTGGCGAGTAATTTGCGCTCCCATGTAAAAATGTCTATTCATTCAAAAGCAGGTTTTACTTTTAAGAAGTAAATGGTGATATTATAATGCGAGATGCCTATTTACTGTCAGATTGATTTATTGACGAATCACAGTCAGCCTTACTCCCTTCGTTCTTCAACAGTTGATTTTACCCCTCGCCATTATCTTCTCGTCTTTTAATTCCTATGTCTGTGGTGAGAATAGTGAACTTTCATAATGAATGCCTATATTCTCTTTATAATAAATATGAAAATTAAAACATAAAAAAAAAATAATAAACCAAATAATGAAAATAACTTTTTAACCCATAGGAGCCGGCAGAAATATTAATTAAATAAAAATATATTTTTAAATATGTATATGTAGACAACACCATACTAGATAAAGTGACATTATGATTTTAGTGTTTGTCAAACCCAGTAGAACTCCAAAGGCAATGTGAATGTATATAAGGTCGACACTGCAATTGGCGTAAAATTTCAGAATTTATTGTGTGTTTTCAGTTGGCATGTGAAAACAAGAAAAAATATCTAACGTAATACAATAAATACTAAACATAACCGATAAAATCATTTTCAAATAATAGAAATAATATTTTAATCAGTGCAATTTAAAGATAAAATAAATGTATTACACGAAACCTTTGTCCAATTAATGAGACAAGGATAGACAAAGCTTAAAAAGATATATTTTTTTAAAAACCAGTGATTTAAAAGAATAAATTATCATTTTGTTTTTTTTATGTTTACTGGATGCATGCAAGTTTATATACTTCCCCTTACTGTGATTTGATTACCTCTTGCCTTAACCTTTACACCACTAGCCACATCACATGATGCGCAAACAGTCTATTTCTTGAGAGCTACATGGATCAATTTGTAATTTGCATCAACATCTCTTAAAACGTTAAGTTGACAGTCACGAAAAGAGTGCCGCAAATATAATGTTAATAAAAAAGATCTCAAACTCTTTAACTATATGTAATATGTACACATAATGTTATTATGATGTTTCAAGGTGAGACATAATCAATCAAACTAGCAGATAGAAACCTGCTGCCGCGGTTTGAAAACTTCAACAGGTTTTTGAAAACAACAGAGGGCGCCACTTCTGTTTACAACAATCCTAAACTGTACAGTCAGTAAGAGGAACGGCTTCACAGCCTTCTTCATACAAAACTATGAAGTAAATAAATAAATAAATTATTTTTTTTTAGATTTTCACGGCCAAAAGCATTTTTGTTGTTTGTTTTTGGGGTGTTATGCCGTGTTGCGCTAAATCCTTCTTTAGCCGACGTTTCGGACATCGTTGCAGTGTCCATCATCAGGGCAGATCCGGTACACATCTTCGGATCTACCGGATCTGCCCTGATGATGGACACTGCAACGATGTCCGAAACGTCGGCTAAAGAAGGAGTTAGCGCAACACGGCATAACACCCCAAAAACAAACAACAAAAATAAATAATTATTTTTGTAAACAAAAGATACAGCAAATATCTAGTACGGATATGGGCTGCTTTATTTATTTGTGTTTTAAATTATAAAATATAGGCCATTAAAGAATTCAATTTTCACGATTTTAGAGACAACTTTAACAATTTTTTGTGAGTAATGGTAATCATTAAAAAAATAATCTTGTTCCCAATATACGATGCAATATAAATTAAAAAATAAAACATTGTAAGAAAAGACTTTTTTGTGTCTGAAATTAAAATATTAAAACAACAAATTTGTGTTCCAATGTAAATCGGTCGCTTGTAAATTAAATTTAAGCAAATAAAAAATTATTTTTTTTAACAATTTATATCTCATTATTTGCTTAGTTGGAAAGGCAAGATTATTTTTTTAGTATTTATTCACAAATAATTTACAAGACTTCTTATCAAATCGAATTCTTTAATATTCTATATCCTATAATTTAAAACACAAATTAATAAAGTTTAACATTTACACCTTTCCAATAAAAAAATAAATTTTCAGTTTGGTTGGGTATTTTGGCCTCAAATCCAAATTTAAGTTTTGCATGAAAAAGGTCACGCAACCGTTGCACTTAAGATAATAATACTATCATCAGATCAGATAATGTGTAACGAACTAATTGCAAGCAATTTGGGGTGACAAATCTTACCTTTTGGCATTTTTAGCACCGCAAAGGGAGGGTTTAGCAATTATCATTTGGATATCATGAACAGCGTTATATGAAATGAATACTTACGTATTGAAGATATGATTTCAGATTTTCACAGCTAAAAGCATTGTCATGATTGATTTTTGCGATATTATGCCGTGTTGCGCTTCCTCCTTCTTTAGTCAACGTTTCGGACAGCGTTGATGTCAGGGCAGATGTATCGGTTGTGGTGAAATGTGTGTTTATATATGTAGAAGCGATACCGTGTTGCGCTTCCTCCTTCTTTAGTCAACGTTTCGGACAGCGTTGACGTCAGGGCAGATGTATCGGTTGTGGTGAAATGTGTGTTTATATATGTAGAAGCGATACCGTGTTGCGCTTCCTCCTTCTTTAGTCAACGTTTCGGACAGCGTTGACGTCAGGGCAGATGTATCGGTTGTGGTGAAATGTGTGTTTATATATGTAGAAGCGATACCGTGTTGCGCTTCCTCCTTCTTCAGTCAACGTTTCGGACAACGTTGACGTCAGGGCAGATATGTCGGTTGTGGTGAAATGTGTGTTTATATATGTAGAAGCGATACTGTGTTGCGAATTCCAATCTTAGGGCTGGTATTTTAGTATAATTATTAGTTAAATTAATATGGTTTTCAGCATTTAGTTTTGTGTGGCCATCAAGTACAGGATCTATTTAAATTATTGGAGTTTTAGGGATTTCAATTGCCTCCGTAATTAGGTGTGCGCAATGCATTTTGGGTCTTCCAAGGACTTCTGATGATGTACATTATAGTGTTAGGAGGAAGCCCAGCACAGCATATTACCCAAAAATAAATCACGATAATTACTTATTGAAGTTTGTTTATATAAATACATATTAAGATAATAAAATGTTATGGTTTATATACCTTAAGCTGTCTGTTGACGACCTCTGTAATGTACAGAGGTCTTACAGAAATTAGAGAGAGAAAGAGCAGTCATCAATACAAGTTGTAAAAAAAAAACAATGTAGTATGCACGCACTATAACAAGGTATCAATGTCTACTGCAGCTACACCTCTAAAGCCAGAAGGGACTTGGTTGTACCATGGTTTGCCAACAGCCTGCAGCCCACAGAATACAGTCCACAGTGCAGCTCTGGGTGTAATAGGTCAACAATACAATGGCTAAACAACTCTACGTCAACTCTTTAAACTACTAAGATAAATACCCATAAACTCCGAAGAAAAGATATCTTTGAATTTTGTTTTTTTCTTTGCTTGTTCCTTTTGAAGTCTGAACACTTTACCAACCAGACCAAAAGCAGCAAGAAAAAAATAATATACATAAGTTAATTCCTTTGTATTAATAAGAAATAAAAAGCTTGGCGTTAGAAACTATTGAAATGTTTTTCTAGATCCTCAAACATAAAAAAAATGCACTGAGTTAGGATACATACTTCAATGCAGAATGCAATTAAGGCACCATTCATGAAGAAAGCACATTGCCTGTCACTTGACTAGTGCGATTTCCACATAAAGTAAAAAAATAATACATCTAGAAGCCGAAAATGAGTTACAAGTATAGAAATTGACGTGAAATATAGTTTCTACAGATTGTGCCTTTAATTAGTATTGGTCTTATGAAGCCTAGCGTTTATAGGATCGTATGTCAAAGTGTCTGTTCCAATTATGCAACAGCCCATGCGGCGTTTATTAGTAAAGATAAATCTAAAACATTCCAGAATTCGTGTACCAGAAATAGGAAAATTAAAAACACTCAACTTACCTTCTAAAAGTCTTCTTATGAGACTGTCAACATTTAGTTCGTCAGCCATATTTATCTCACGAATAATTTACGTCAAAACGGTTCGCTATTCTATAAAAAATCTAGATATATTTAGCCCAGCCGTCAAAACTCTATGACTTTTACCATAGACACTAAACACCAGACTAGTGATGGCACAATAGAAATATGTTTCGAATTAATCACGACGAAAAACGCTAATGTTTATACTGTAAATATTGTCGTATTATTTCTGATTTTATTAAAATAGTTTCGATACCGTAAGGTGGGTTTACTTTCCACAAAAAGGATCTGTTTTTAACCTCGTGCAAAAAAAAGATCGTACACAAAATATTGTCATATTAAACTGTGTGGTTCATTTCCGCTCAACACACCATGCTCAGGTGAAGAGAGGGCGGCCTACTTGCTTTTGTTATAATTGACTTAATTTTAGATTATGGTAAGTATTTCTAAGTCTCATAGTCTAAAATTTTACAATGCCTCGAAGGGTAGGGTTCTGTTATAATAAAATATGTTTTGTACTCACTTGTGTTTAAAACACAAAGCAATTAACCTGTTCTGGAGTGTCATTCCGTGCTACGTCTCTCCTCACCTCTGTTCTCCTGGATGGTGGAAGCATCAACACTCCATGTGCCTCCCCTCCTAGAATAATAATCATTCTTTCTCGGTTGTTCACGATGAATGCTTTAGCAGGTAGATAAAATATTAGACTGAAGAGGTATACATGAAGGACAAACAGATTTTGGTATGGGTCGAAGGGCATAACAGTTCGAGGATATCTCATGCTTAGTATGCCCATCTTTCAGGGAATCTAACTCGTCTCACTGATCGAGTTGTTCTGTCTGGAGCTTTCTCAGTGACTTTTATTCGTGGCGTTGGTTGGCTAGTGGGGATTTCTTTAACCTCTCAATCTGTTGGAACGAAAGCAGGTTTTAGCCTATCAATGCTTAGATAATTTTGATGGGCTCGTGTTTCCACTAGCATTTTCTTTGAGTCCCGCGTCAACACCTTGAAGGAGGACCATATGCGTCTGCAAGGGAGCTTTTACCGGGTCCGTTGGAACGAAAACCTGAGTGCTTGTTTCTAACAACTCCTGTACACAAGGTTCGTCGTGGTTATGGTTCGTAGATGGTATGAGTTTAACCTTTCAACATATCGGTGACCTTTCTATCGAAGGTCTCTGGATCTGTTGATCTGGTCTCCTTAAAAAATCTCCCGGGAGTTAAAGTGGAGTTCCATACGTCATTTCTGCAGGTGATGTTTTCGCACTCTGCTGCACGCAAGATCTGAGACCCAAGAGAATTAGTGGAAGTCTCTCTGACCAACTGCTTGGGGAGGCTATCTTTAGGGCCTCTTTGAGCTTTCTATGTCATCGCTCTATTAAACCGTTGGCTTGTGGGCGATAAGCGGTTTTATGCCACACAATTTCATGAAGTCTTCGAAAAGCTTACTTTGAAATTGTCTTCCTTGATCCGAAGTTATTGTATCGGACACTCCAAACATAGCTATCCAGTTTTCCATGAGTGCAAGAGCAACTGTCTCCGCCAAGATGACCATAATGGGAATCACCTCTGGCTTTCTAGTGAAACGATATATAATGTTTAAAGGTGGTTGTTTCCACGCGATGGATGCAAGGGACCCACAATATCAATATGGATATTTCTAAATCTCTCCTTGAGCAATGGTAGTGTTTCAATTGGACTTTTGGTATGATAATGATAATAATGACAAAGAAAGCGCCGCAGATGAAATTTTTTCCATGGTATTGCCTCGGTGTAGGTATGTGATGTGGGTGAAGTTAGTGGAACACGTATTACTAGTGGACCCCGCAATACTTCGCTTTTGCTAATGTCTTCTCTCGGGCGTCTCCGACTTATTCCACTATTTAATACTGTATATCACAATGTTACTATTAAAAAACTACATAACATCGAATTTAATTCGACTCCGTATCTCATTCCGGTGCAGAGATATTGCGTTAAGTATTCTTCGGGCGTCCCCGACTTCTTTTACCCTTCAAACTACTCTCTAAACACTTCTGGCACTAATAAGAACAAACTTTGAATTTTCAGCGATATCGGTCGACTACTTTTCGAGTTTTGCTAGCTCAAACATAAGCAGGCTGATTTTTTTTTAATATTGAGAAGAATATATTGAACACACAAGGAAAAAGCGCCACAGGAGGAATTTTTTCTATGGTATTCCTAATAGGGGCAGAAGGGAAGGAAGGAAGGCAGTTGAAGGGAGTATAATATGAATGTTAACATTCACAAAGACACGGAAAAAGCGCGAAAATTTTTGTTGGTCGAAGCGCAGACAGATAAATGCTTTCGATTTTTATTTTTCGGAGACTCAGTACCACAACAATATTTAGACGAAAATTCTTTAGTATTTTCTAAAACGGAAATATTTTATTAATAAATAGAAATATTATAACGGAAACCTTTAAAATATATCAGCTTAACCGGCTAGTAGCCAAGTGGACAAATGTGTCAAATTCCCACCCACGCTTTGCAACTTCAAACCACTACTAGCTAAGTCCTCCATCATTGCACAAGCAACATTTTCCACAAAAGATGCGAAATTATTTTTTGTGTTCTGCGTCCTTAGTGTGTATCACTTTGGAACCTAACCGGGGCCCCCTCCAACTTTGGGCCTTTTTTGGTATTTTTAATAGGTATGCTCGATGGGTATTTTTGATGAGTACTGAATTTTTGTTTAGGGGGAAATTTTTTTCACAGAAGTTCTGTAACAATCCCCCCCCCTCCATGGATTTGAAACATTCTGTGGGGAAGTAGATACCTGAAATATTTTTTTTGTGGGGAATTACGTATCACAGAAGAACAACCACCCCATGGATTTCGAATAATTAATTGGGGAATCAAGTTTACGTAAAAAATTCGTGGGGAATATGTGGGTAGAATTTATGTGAGTGCAGTTTAGAAATTACTTATTCTGAATCAATCCACAGGTCGGTATTAAATACTTTTGAGTATTTTGTCACCGGTATTTTTACCAGGTATTTCTTTATACCTGTACTCATTATACCCAGTAACGAAAAGTATGCGAAAAGTACTCATAGGACCCACATCTAGTTGACGACCTACCGATTTTTGTGTTTAACCTGACGATTTTTTTCACTCAAATCCGTCGATTTTCATTTTCGTGGTATGGCATCACTGGATCTACGTCAGCCGTGACTGCCGTGAGTGATTTATTTATGGTGGTTTATTTATGCGCCAACCGGTCTTTCTATGGAATTCACACGAGTATTTAACATTTTTTGATTGATTAGCGATTTGACGTCTTTTCAATGAGAGTTGTGATTGATATATTTTCAATTTTGTGTTAAACGTCAGTGTTCTAACCGTTCTAACCTGTATTATTTCTTTATTGCAAAATCATTTGTTGAAACCAGTTCACGGATATGTCAAATATTAAGGAGGATGACCGCGAAAACCCCCCTATCAAGGATAATGAAAACGAAAGCGCGTTACATATTTTCAAAGATTTTTTGGTCGTTGATACCTACGAAGACGAAAAATACGCAGAATCTTCACCAATTCCTCGACTTGGTAAAGGGAACGAAGGGGTTAAACATCGCGATCAAAAAATTTATAAAAAAAATGAAACTACTAGAGGAAAAAAAGATCAAGGAATGGCCAACGAAAAAGTTAACATTGGTGAAAGAAGAGATCCTGAGAAAACTAAGCGTGACATTGAAAAAGATAAATTTAATAAAAAAGCAGAAGATATTGTGAAAAGATTAGAATCTGGTTTAGTGCCCCCAGGAATGGAGACGGAGGAAGTTTTAGTCAAACCAGATTCGCCTAAAAGTTTAGAGTCGCTTTCTGCCACTGAGTCCATTTCTCCTACGAATACCATTTCAGGTGACAATCAGAAAGCAAATAAAGTTGATTTAAATTTGCCGGTAAAGAAAGAAAGAAAGAATATGGTAAACAATTCACACGGACGGGAATCCCCTAAGATGAGGTATAAATCTGCAGTATGGAACCGACCGTCCTTCAGAACGTCGGGAACCCCTCCGCTTGATGGGGCTTTTTCCTTCAGACATATGTCCAAATCCCCAATTAGATTTGCAAGATTCCCCGAAAGATTTGCAAGGGTAAGATCCCCTAAAAGGTTTTCGAGATCAAGATCCCCCGATGGAAGGCCGAGATCAAGAACACCCAACAGGTTCCGGAAGTCGAGGTCCCCCAACAGGTTCCGGAAGTCGAGGTCCCCCAACAGGTTACCGAGATCGAGATCCCCCAACCGGTTCCCGAGGTTAAGATCCCCCAACAGGTTCCAGAGGCATGGGGAGATTAGGCGCTCCCGTTCCAGAGAAAGAGCATTAATCAATTGCAGGGAGCCCGGTATAAAAAATTTGTCTCGTAGACGTTCCACCGAGAGATTCCTAAAAGAATTGATAAAAACGTCGGGAATACAAGAGGGCACAGCCAGTGTCTCGCAGGATTTTTCTAATCCCGAAGCCCCCGTGATGTTTGTGGAGTTCCCTCCTCCGACGTTTGATTGTGGTCCTCCCCCCATGGCCTTCCCTCCCTACACCCACCCCGGGGAAGTGAACCTCAACATGATGCCCCCCGACGAGGGTATTTACTATCCTAACGCTGCAGACTTTAATAACTTTAGTTACCCCCCTCCGACCTTCCCTCCCGCCCCATACCCTGCCAACGCCTTCCTGCCCAATACTCCCCCCGAGGCCCCCGTGTATTTCCCGCCCCCCGTAGAGCCCCAGGAGCCCGTTGGATCTGTAAGTTCATATTGCTAAGCGCTAACTATGTTACACTTTATTCACATCACATATCCATTTCCACCATGTTTAAAGGAATTTTTCTCTTCCAGAATCCTGCTAGCACAAAGGCTAGTGCGGCACAAAGGTTATTTAAAGAAGGTATATATTATTGTTTTAACATTTATATTTATTTGCCATCTGAGGCGATTATGATCAAATTTGGCCTCCTCCAAAAAAATACATTTACGGAGGTGTTTGAAAAAAGGTACTAGCACGACTTTATAAAATTATTTAATTTTGAAGACATTTGTTTTCCTTATGCAATTAATGTAATTACTATTTCTTAACTATTTTACCTGCGAGATCATCAGTAAAACAATTTTGTGACACAATTTCTATGTCCCTTTATTAATGTATACACAATTCTCCTCTTTTCAGTTAAATTGCAAAAAATTTCCCTAAGTCTGATCCCCGAATCGAAGGGCAACATTTTCTCATTGAACAGCAAAATTAAAGCAGAGAGTAAGTAAAAAATCATTATTTTATGAAAATTCTAGCCAAAACTCATATTTTTTATTATTTCATTAAGTTTTATCTTTATGAATCTTCAGAATCGAGAAAAATATTTAATGTGTAATTTAATTCTATGTGGGTTTGAGTACCGCCGCCCCGGGAACCATTTATTGGATAACCAATACCTCTGCTATATAAGTGGTTAGCTATGTTTGGTTATTTAGCAGCGGTGCCTGGGTCCATCGGGTAAGGTGTGATCAGGATGCGCCTGCCCACCTGTTGTGTGGCGTGCCCGATCGGGAGAGGTTTGGTTTGGAGAGACCCTTTGACCTCTCCAACTGGTCTCTCTTGACCCATCGCCTTGCGCCGCAAGATAAGATGACATAGGCAGTGAAGGAAATTATTTTTCTCAGTGCCCCCTGTGTGGGGTGTTAATGTTAAAAAAAGTATTGTATATTACTTTCAATTATTTTTATACAAACTATGATAAGTTGTTGTTTTATTTGTTTGTAAATAATAATAATTATGTGAAGAATTATCAATTGATACGCTACATCACACAATGAAATATGAACATCTTTAAATTTGTAAAATATTAACATTATGTTTGTATGAGATTGCACAGCTCGAACCACAGTGAAGATTGTTATGCTGTGTTTTAGACATTAACTTGAAGTGGCAATGGAGATTATTAGACTATCAATCTATCAAGTCACAGTGAAGATTATTATACACAACAACATCAAGTAACGGCAAAGATTGTTACATACAGGGTTTTCCAATAAGAGGTGTTATTTTGAATAGCCCGCTATTTCGGTAGATGTTACTTTTGAAGCTGTCATTTTTTGGCATTTGACAAGTAGAAACTACGCCATTAATAAAAATGGAACGATACACGCTTCAACAACGCATGGAAATTATTAAAATTCACTTGAGTGAATCAAATGCAAATCATCTTGAGTGATGAGGCCCATTTCCACCTCGGTGGCTTCGTCAACAAGCAAAATTGTCGCATCTGGGGCTCGGAAAACCCAAGAGTTATTGTTGAAAAGCCTCTCTATCTTCAACGTGTAACTGTTTGGTGCGGTTTATGGTCCGGCGAAGTCATTGGACTTTACTTTTTCGAAAATGAGGCTGGAGCAACAGTTAAGGTGAATGGATTGAGCTATCGAGAGATGATTAATGATTTTTTATGGTCGGAATTGGATGGTATTGATCTGGACAACGTTTACTTTCAACAAGACGGCGCTACGTGCCACACAAGCAACGAAACCACTGATCTTTTACGATTGAATATCAAAATAACACCTCTTATTGGAAAACCCTTTATATACAACATCAAGTCACAACAAAGATTGTTATATACTACAGAATCAAATCACAACAAAGATTGCTATACAGGATTACCCGAGATAAAGTGCACAAACTTCGGGAGGTCATTTTACATGATGGTAGAAGTAAAAAAGATAAATAGGTTTTTCGTATTTCAACGTTTTAACCTGGGAACTACCTTAAAATGTTGGGATTTCGAAAAAAGTTCTTTTTACTTCCACACATCATTCAGAATCATTTTTCGAAGTTTGTGCACATTACCCCCGGACAAAGTCAAAGTCACAATAAAGATCGTTAGACTATAACATCACGTCACAACAAAGATCGTTAGACTACAACATCAAGTCACAATAAAGATCGTTAGACTACAACATCAAGTCACAACGAAGATCGTTAGACTACAACATCAAGTCACAACGAAGATTGTTAGACTACAACATCAAGTCACAACGAAGATTGTTAGACTACAACATCAAGTCACAACGAAGATTGTAGACTACAACATCAAGTCACAACGAAGCTTGTTAGACTACAACATCAAGTCACAACGAAGATTGTTAGACTACAACATCAAGTCACAACGAATATTGTAGACTACAACATCAAGTCACAACGGAGATTGTTAGACTACAACATCAAGTCACAACGGAGATTGTTAGACTACAACATCAAGTCACAACGAAGATTGTTAGACTACAACATCAAGTCACAATGAAGATTGTTAGACTACAACATCAAGTCACAACGAAGATTGTAGACTACAACATCAAGTCACAATAAAGATCGTTAGACTACAACATCAAGTCACAATAAAGATTGTTAGACTACAACATCAAGTCACAATAAAGATTATTATGCTGCAACATCAGGTCGCAATGAAGATTATTGTCCTCAATTTGCCATGAAATTGTTAATTTATGTAATATTATTACTTCTTTTCATACACTTGTCAGAATTTATTTTAAGGCATGCATAACATTACGTAGCTCCTACCTCTAATGGAAATCACTTTCAATATGTTGTATAATGGCTCCAGGTTGCACCAATCATATGTAATTTTAGGTTCCATGATATTTCATCAAAATGAAAATTCAACACACCATTAAAAAGTGATATAGAGTCATTAAAAGTGATGATCCTAGTTTTTGTTTCATCATTTTTCCTGAGTTTATAACACTTTTTGGAGGTGTGTTGAATTGTCATTTTGATGGCATACCAGGTCACCGTAATTTTAATGGTAACAAAAGCTCCTGGCAGCGAATGTGAAGAAATATGTTTTGAGTACATTGTACAAAATAGTATTTAACCTATTTGGCGCTAACTGCATCACATTACTCGCGAATTATCTGTGCCTCCAACGGAAACCACGTTTTTTTATCTAAAAAGAAAATATATGTCTAGATGCCGCGTACGCCCCTGATTTTATGTACATCTGTAACGTGGTGAAAAGGCTATCTCAGCCTAGTGTATAAAACCAAATTGTTGTGATCCAAACATCGCAGTAGTGAGTTTGTTCACTCCACACGTTTCGTTTACTTTAATTTATTTAACATTAACATTTTCCTTTTAACAAGGGTGCTATGCCAACACTTCATGACAACCACTTGCAGCAGACAGAAATATTAGAAACACAAACTCGTATATTCAATGCTGTATTTTTGTTGTTTTCAAAGTTTAAAAGTGCAGTAGAAAGTGATTTGTGAAATACCTCGTTGCTCGAAATAGTGTTCTTTCATCCGAGTTTTTGGGTTGAACGTGTTTCAGCTGGCCTCTAGAATGACAATATAAGCCTGTATCCATGTTTTGACTGAATAACCGTCATATATTTGTTATTTTATGCAATATTGATCACAATATTTAATGTATCATTTTAAAATATGTTGCTACATACATATTTTAATTTATCCACTGTTAGGAAATTGAGTTTTAAGATGTCGACACAAAGATGGAAGGAGCAGATAGAAATATTGTGTAGACCAAACATCTTCAACGAGTTTTGCAGATTGTGATTTCAAAGGCAACCCACAACAGCCACTCCTAGAGAAGCCTGAACCAAGTGAAGAAGAAACGCAACAGAGAGAAGAACCGAAGAAACAAAATGAGGAGAAGAAGAGATGTCTTCATCAGTTGAACAAAATTGAGCAAAGTGCTTACACCACTGCCGTGCAGCCAGCTACTGATTGCCTAACACCCACCCACATAACGATAGACGGCTCAACCAAATCATGCAAAATTCTAATTGCAACAGAGTCAACCCACAGGTGCGAAAATAATGAGGGGACAGAGGAGACAACTTATATATATTTGAAGCAGATTTCTGCTACACGACACGAGAGAACATAGCTGCCCATTCCTGCCAGGAAAAGAACACTTCCCAACGGCCTTCAAGTCATCTACATAGTATCGATTTTTACCTGATAATATTGTACATCCGTGTCCTTTAGCCAAAGTGTGTAAAAAATGTTTTTTTTTTTTTGGATGACGAGAAGGGAAGTACATAATATTGTAATTGTATTTATCAATTATGTATTATTGAGGTGTGGATATACATATTCTTACTTTTTTTGTTAGAGCAATAATTTATTAAGTGGAGATTATTAGTTTTTGTATCAGCAAATGCCTGATTAGCAAGTCAACATACGCCAATGTGTGCAAGTTAAGTTTAAGTTATTCACAGACACTAGGCAACTATAGTTGATTGACAAAATTCAATTTCAACGTCATTGTCAATTTTGACAGTTGTTTTTGTTGCCTATTTGAGATATCAGTTAGGTTTTTACATTTAGACAAAATATTTGTACAGTATTTGGTATTTGTTATTGCACTGGAGAAAAATCGAAATGTTACTCCTTTGCAACATTTTCAACCTCTTTGATCTTTGTGAAATCCGATTTCTGAGCGATGTTTAGAATCTCGCAAAATTGTTGTGAATAGAAATAATGTTTAGTTATGTTGCAAGTCACATGTAATAATTTTAGCAACCTCTATCCTATTATGTATTTCTTCTTGAGCCTTTTTTTGCGCAAATTATTTTAAACTCTTGTCATTCTGTATGTTATTTAAATTTTTGTATTATTTTAAAATGAGTCATGATTGTATTGCAGTCATCAGTCGTTGCCAGGATGCGGTTCTGAAATTGGATTCTCTTCATTTCCCCAACCGTTTATTTTCTCCGCCCGAGGAGCACGCCGTCTTCAACGTCCGCCAGTCTGCCAAGGCCTCTCCCCTGCGCCGGCAGCTGCCCCCCACTTTCAGCTTCACCACTAAACCCAATGACTCGGGTGCCATCTTGCTGCCCAGCATCATATCCACTATCGGTCTGGATGAAATTCTATCTACTATGGCCCTGCCGCCTCCCTCCTTCACTCCTACGGGGCAAACCAAGAAGGATGCTTTTTGCCAAACTGATGATTACCACTGCAGCTATTGCAGTATACGAAAAGACACCCCAAAATGGCATAAATCAACAATGACAAATCGCTCTACTGTCTCTGTTCATTGCCAAGTTAGTAATGAGGATCTCCGCTGTTCTAAAATAATCTTCACACCAAATCAATCTGAAGCACCGCTGCAAGAAAAGCCCGTATCTCTCATGCACATGACTCCGGCTCAGATCCTCGTGGCCGAATTGACCGCTAAGGCAAAGAGTCTGCAGAGGTCTACTGTGGAAGCTGCGCAAAGGGCCAAGCAAGAACAAATGGGACAAAGCGTTTCTCGCAGCGCCTTACTGGGAGCCGGCTGGTTGAGAGATGAACAACATGAAGGGGACGGTTACGGATATACACGTGGGCAGAAGCAATCGCAGATGGGAAATTCTAATAATCAAGACCAGGAGCAGGGGTATAAGGAAGATCAGGGGCCGGGGAATATGCAGGGAAAAGGATACGGACATGTGCAGGGGCAGAGACGCGCCCCAGGACAGGGATTCTCCCAGGGGCAGGGTTACCAACAAGGCCAGGGACAAGGCTACCAACAGGGTCAGGGACAAGGCTACCAACAGGCCCAGGGACAAGGCTACCAACAGGCCCAGGGACAAGGCTACCATCAGGGCCAGGGACAGGGTCACCAGCAGGGGCAAGGGCAAGGATACGACCAGGATGACAACTATGGATCTGGAAGAAAACAGAGCCAGTCAAAACTCACTCGAGAATATGATGAATTCTTACAGAGGATTCAAAGTGAAAAGCCAAAAAATTCTGGCAACAGAAGAAACAATGCTCCGTATTGAATTTTTACTTTATTAGTGCGATGTTGAATCAAATTGTGCTGGTTTATGGATAAATGGTGAAGATTAAGACACATGTCCTTAACTTTGTCTACTCGCAAAAAACCAGCACATTTATATGAATTAATTGAAATAATTCTATACCTCTTGAGTAAGTTGAAAATATGTATTAAAGTGTAGCTCTTACAATAATTATTGCATGTCAAAGTAATTATGTAACAGCAAATTATATAATATTATTCTATGATAATAATGTAATAGAAAAGTACATTTATGTATTATGTTATGATAACAGTGTGATGTTTTAGTTGTACTACCAATGTTATAAGTTTATCATGTAATTCATGGTTTGGGAATTGGTAACTATTTTTAACACATTTGTTTTTCTGTGATTTCACTTCACAATATCTTCTTCTTAACAAACCCTGTAAGAACCTTAGCACCGGTGCCTCAAATATGAACACCTCAACATGCTTCAAAACCTACACTACAAATACGGTATTGAGAATATAATATACTTGCAAGAAAAGCAAGCATCGGATAGTTTTCACAGTTTGGGAATTGTTACTTGTGTTCTAACACTTTTGTTTTGTTCTGTGAATTTTCTACACAATACCTTGTTCTTCAGAAACCCTGTAAGATCCTGAGCACGGCGCCTTAATGTGAATACCTCAACATCCTTTTTTTTTAATTTTTGTGAGTTTTCTTAATAATCCTTGTTCTTCGTAAACCTTGTAAGAACCTGAGCGTGGCGCTTTAAATATGAACACCTCATCATGCTTCAGAACCAGCATTCCACGAGAAGAAGATGTTGTGATCTACCTACGGCAAAAGCAGACAAAATGATTGACCCTACTTCGGATTCTGGACTTCAGATATGAGAAAAATAATTTTCTTCAAACTGTATGACTTACGGCTGAATAATAAGCCACGCATTATATATTACAGATTGAGACGCTTGTAAAATTTTCTGGATCAGAATATAATATCATTATTCATTATTGTGTTAGTAATTAAATTACATATTGTTATCTTTTTGTGGTGCTTTGTGTTACTTGTTTTGGAGTAATTTAATTAATAAAGAGTTTGGTTTGTATTTTCTTTTAAATCAACGTAATACCTTCACTAAGGACGGGTTGTTTCGGAGAATTTTGAACAATTCATCAAATTTCAACGTTTTCGGGTTCTGTGAAAGTCCTATTCAAGTCCTGTTATTATATCATTATAGGCTAGTTGCTTGACAGAACTGAAAAAAAAAATCTTTCACAGAACTTGAAAATTAACTTTAAAATTTGAAGAATTATTCAAATTCTCCGAAACAACCCGTCCTAAATGTTTTTTGTATGTGATATATTGGTTAAAATAATATTACAGAGTTAAATAGAAAACTATAATTTTTATGTATTATTAGGAGTTGTTTTCTTTATAGTTTACAATTGCTTTCCTATAATATCGGATTTTACCAAATTGTGTGTAAAGAAGGTTTTTCCCTATCAACCCAGCGATATGAAAGCAATTATTAGATAAACGTCGATTTTTGCATTACCTTTATTCTAGGACATAAATCTTCACTGGTAAGTTTATATGAATAAATGTGTGTGTCATTTTGAATTAACAATAAAAATATCTTTGAAATAAGTCTATACGTTCTTGCTAACTGATACTTAACCACACATTGCATGTTCTTCCCTTTACAATCTGATTAATTTATTACTAAACCCTTCACTGGCTCTTGTTTACTCTGTAGATATAACTAAAGAGTGAAATCTAACTAGGGTTATTGGCAATATTTAAGATTTTTCATCTCACATGTTCAGATCGGAATACTTGCTTCATTTTGCACGTCACATCTCGAATAATTGGTGTAAAGATTTTTATGTTTAATCAGCACAGTCCAAAGTACACACATGATTATTATTTGGAGCCAAACTTTCATTTTACTTTCAGAGCACCTTAACTGCATCGAAAGATTTTTCTGTGCAAATTTTGATGTATCATAATGTAAAAGACAATTACATAAGAAATACTGTGAAACAAGGAAAGTACATTAGAGAAACTTTTCATCCAAATGAATTCGTTTTGAAACACGAATTTTAAACATTTATATATTTTTTAAACGAGGACGTAATGGATGAAGCCAGAAGGGGTTAAAAATTAGTACTTGCCTATTTTTTCCTGCAAAATGGTCATAATTTCATTCATTTTCACAGTGTAAAATGCTAAATTTAGGTACTTATTTCTTTTAGGGTTTATTCTGAATTAATATTAAATGTTGAAAATATTTGATGTTTTTATTCACCCTGCCACATACAATGTATGTAATATTTGCCTATATGTGTTCATAATTATTGTATTTTTTTTTTTTCATACATTACTCTTACACGTGTTTTATATTTATGTATCGTTCACTCAGTTAAATAAGGTGTGTATAAACAGAACAAAATTCCACGAGCCGAGCCACAGATTACGGGAAAGGAACAAAGCTACCGCAAGCAGCGTTTCGCGCCATTTGCGGTTGCTTCTTTCATTTCCAATTCGCAGCTCAACTCGCGGAAATTTTGTACTGTTTATACGTAGCATAACATTTGACAACTTCGGTGACCAAAAGATCCAGAGTTGGTTGATTCAAATCCCATTGTGTGCAAATAAATTTTAATTGTGTGTATTTTCGCATATAATTCATTAAAAGAATTATGTAGTATATTTGTGGCATGTTCAAAAGGTGGATACTCTCATAGCTCTCGTGAAAGACCATAAATAGAAGCCTTGCATGAAATTGCATTAGCCGTGTTTGTTGACCAGATCTGTATAACCAGGTACTTTTCGACTTTACTCTTCCCCCATTACATTCTCCTCCCACTCCCTTCAGCCTCACAACATACACAAGCCATAGTCCTACTGGATCCGGGCAGACTTGTGGGTTGCCTACATAAAAAAATCAACATCACAACAAAAACAGACAATGCTCATAATATACAGGGTGTAACGCTTTGAAATATATTCTGTTGGACGATAATAGGATAATCATTTGCATTAAAAACATTTATAGAGTATATATACGACCACAAACGTGAATTCTTTTTCATTTAAATCATCTGATGAATAGAATTTTAAATTTTTATAATCTTACTGCTGCACTAAGTTAACGGTAGGTTCTTTGGCCAATATTTATTATTTGTTTCTTTCAAGTTCACCCAGCTCAAAAAAATTTCACCCGGATTTGCAAATATCTTAAACGTTGCAAATAGTGGTAATGCGATACATTCGATTTAAGATGTAAGAAATTACTGCTATTTTATCCCAGCAGTGCTTTGGAGCACAGATTGCAGGTGGGAATGCTGTCTATGTTCTACCTCTCTAGGAACTTGCGTCACTGATCTCTTTGACATTAGTGCACATCTGGGAAACACGTCAAAACTCACGTGCAACATTCTACGATTCTTTTGTTAAACATCTCGGCTGTGGAATGATTTGGCAGCATCTGCATTTCCTCCATCTTCCAACACAACTTGGGTCAATCATGGAGGAAAGGATCCACATCCCTCAAGGTCAATTATAGGTATTATTTACCAGTATTCAACTAATATAATAATTTTGTACATGGATCAGCGAAGTCCAAGGCTAAAAGGTTTTGAATGTTCTCCCTGTTTGCTCGGCCTTTTTGACTTTTGTGTGTGAAAAAATAATGCTTCTGTAAATCTAAAGCACCTAAGGGTGCGTATCAACAGGACAAAATTTCCGTGAGCTGAGCCACGAATTAAATGGGAAATTTCCAATAATTTGAGGCTAGGCTCGTGGAAATTTTGTCCTGTTTATACGTAGATTAACGGAAGCTGGGATGCCTTGAGAAACCATGTTTTCAGGACCTGGGAGCAAATATTTCTACAAAAAACTCTTATTTTTATTTTTTTCTGTGTTTGTGTATATTATATTTTATTATGTTATTATTCCCGGTGCGGCCATCAGATTGTCCTGTTTTTTTTTTTTAATTACGTTTTGGCTATCTCATATTGGACGACCCTGCTATAGATGCCTACCCCTTGTGACTATTATGGCAATTTTTGTTTCATAGGAAATTTGCACCAGTGTGATCTACATACTTCTCTGCAGTTGGGGGCGTCACTGATATTGATATTATGGATCAATAGATATAGTGTTGTTAATTCTCTTCGGCTGCCTGTCCAGATAAGTATGTTTGTGTGTAGGCAAGTTTTTTCTACATTTATAGGTATACCTCCAGCCATCAAGAGGTTGACTGTGATGAAATCAGAAACTTCAGTTTATTGTTATTGGTACTAAAAAATAGAGAATTTTTAATGTATTGATGATATTTGTGGATCCCGATTTCACAGTGGTTTTTCCCTCGGTGGTGACAGTATTATATTTTGTATTATTTCATTCCAGTCATTCAACAGGAAAAAAAAATCAAAAAAATGTTTGGGTACTTACGTGTATCTTTAAGTAATAATGTTAGAACAATAAACCTTTTTTTTTGATTATATATTTTTTTATTTATTTGTTTCACCCTTAGCAAAAATTATACTGCATACGAAATGATAAAGGGGGCACCAAACTGACCGTGAATATTTAATTAACTGCACTGAACAATTAAATTAAAATAAGCATTTAAATATGATCAGATGTCTACCAACAGGCATTTGATATAATTAACCCTACAAACATGATCATACATATATTATCAAGCCTGTTATGGTAATTTGGCAGACGAAAGTGTATCTACTTATAAAATATGGCGAGTATAAATGTAGGTAAAGAAAAAAGGCCTGAACAACTTTAAATAAAATAGATTATCTAGCCCTTGGCGCCACAAGAGCCGCTCATTGGAACAGAATATTCTAAGCTGGTACTTATTTTATTGTGAGGCTGACGCATTTTACGATTCCGAAAATAACATTTGTATGGCTAGTAATTTTGTTGGTGAATAGTCATTGTTTTGTTGACGTTTCTGTTTAACGTCGCTTACACCGTTGTGGTTATTATCGTTGAAAATGGCTGTCGGCGGCGAAGGAGGTGTCAAAGTTAGATTAGAAAAATTATCCCTCGACACTGATCAGGGTATTTTAGAAGATGAACATCAAAAATGGGGTTTGACATTAAAGGAAGTGTACAGACTGGGCCTGAGTTTCTACAAAGGTACTTATAATTACGTACACAATTAAAATGTATCTGTCAAACAAACGTCAGAACGACTACTTTATTGGTGTTTTTATTTTTTTGTAGATAAAGAAGGCAAAGCTTTGCATTTGAGTTATGAAGATAAGCTTAAACTCATTGCGTACACGCAGCAGGCTATCCACGGGCCTCTCAATGAGAAAACGGCGCCCCCCCTCGGAGTCCTGGATGTTATTGGGAGAGACCGAAGATCGGCATGGCTAGAACTAGGGAATATGTCGCAAACACAGGCCATGGTCGGCTTTACTCACATGATAGATAGGTGAGTTACTACCCGCTTCCCTGAGAATGAATACATCTTCTTCATAATTTATAAAACATCATTTCAGGCCTAAATTCGGATTCCTCAGATGATTGCCATAAAATAAAAACATTATTTCTTAATGCTTCATTCAAAACCAGATTCTTTCAATGCGATGAAAGTATTGCCATCCTGATTTTTCTTCTCTGAGCGCATTGGTTAGCTAGAAAAAGAAACAGTTTTGTTGTAACTCCCAGTATATTACATGGCGTAATAGATAATAATTTATCATACACCGACCACTGCAAGATTTACAATTATTTAAAAAAATATGTGTCCGCAGAATAGTTCAATATCTCTGACAAATTAAACTTAATTAGTTTGTTAAGACACTTCCGGAGGGAAGGGTAGTTCTACCTTTTACACCGGTCCTACTTGAATGGCAGAAAAGGCATTGCTTCCTGATAATTATATATCCATCTCTTAAGGGTCCCAACTATGTTTTTAATAATGAAAACCATTTAAAACCAATTAAATCAACTAACGGGATGTTATAGCTTTTTGAAAAATATGTTTTTAATTTACATACTTTCAGGCCATTTGTGCAAAACGAATCAAGTTTTGTGCGCGTAGCATACGTAGCGTAGTTCGTGAGTATTCGCTATTAGGGTCAATCCGCACCAAATCATCCAGAAAATTTTGGATTTGTCACCCACCATCTCAGATTTTGATGAAACTTTAAATTTTTAATCCTTCCATATAGATAAGAAAATATACCAAATTTTACCTTCCTACCTCAACTCGTTTTTTTTTTATGGGCAGTTGAAGTTTGGGCAAAATAAGCGTTTTTACATATTCCGAGCACTCCGGAAGAGCTTGTACCTTCAATGAAAAAAAATTGTATCTTTGTCATTTATAGTGCAAATGCAATGAAAATTTTCAATATTATCAAGAAAACTATGCTGATTGCAGAAAAAAATAAATAAACCCTTTACATTTATCTACTTGACTTTAAAAAATTACCAAAAGTAATTTTTTAAGTAATTTTTGGGACGGAAAAGGTACTTTACAAAAAAGCAATATCTCGGGAAGGTACAGTGTTAATGAAGTAATTTTTTTTTTATTCATATCTACAAATAGCATAGAATCACATACAAAAATAAAATTCATGGCATTTTACTTGCTTCAATAAATAAAATCCATTTTAAACTTTTTTCAAACTTTTTGTAATTTTTTTTTATTCTTATCTACAATAAACATAGTACAACCTAAAAAAATAAAACTCCTGGTATTTTGTGTGCTTCACAGTGTAGAAACGTTTTTAAAATGAGAAATCTTAATCATACAGAATTGTTCCAAGTTTTTTAAAATCTAGATACTGTATTTGCAAATAAAAAAAGTCAAACTTATTCGGTCCTTTACAACATGCTGGTAAGCTTGCAATGTAAGCTTAAGGCACCAACAAAATAATGTACCTTGTTCCTTACCCTGAATGCATACACCATAGCAATATTTTATAACAAGTTCAACTTTTTAACTCTTTTCAATACAAAGTTAACTCTTTAAAAAACAAATACAATAAAAATAAAACAGGCAATGTAGGATTAGGTTAAATGAAAGTACATTACAATAATATTGTTTACAAATAAATGTTCAAGTTCATTTTTTACTTTTATTCTTGATCTGACCCATAAGATGGTTGAACTTTTGATCAGCATGATGAACGTCTTTTTCAAGAAAGTAGTAAGCTCTTCCTGAACCTTTTGTTGTGGGAGGGTCAACGATATTAAAAATATTTTGTAGTGGAACAAAACAAATATCTTCTTTTTGATGTGGCCAGTAAAAGGATGGAGCTGGGCCAAAAGGATGCATAAACTTGATTGATACATCACACTCGTCTTCATCTTTGGAAACCACAAGTCCAAAAAACCAATGGTTGTCATATACGCAAGCTACATAAGAGTTTGTACAAATTTGTACCATACTTAGTTGCTCAGAGCGATTTCGTTCCCCACTGAAGTTAAAAATCAAAGCATAATCTGAATCTGAACTTATCCTTTTTGTGCCAACTTCATTTTCAGACAGAGGAACAAAGCAGTGGAAACCTCGAGTGCCTGGTATTGTTTTAGCTTGTGAAAAACGCTGCTGTAATTGTTGCCTGCAAGTGAATAAGCTTTCTTTTCTCAGCAAGTAAAAATATATATTTTCTACTCTCGACTGACAAAACTTAAAAGTTTTGTCTACAGTTGTGATAGTGTTGCCAGGGCCAAGTTGCAAACTTTCTCTAGTTAGAAGACGTTTTACTGTTCCACCTATTCCATCACAGGGAGATTTCCCATGACTCGTAGCAAAAAACGACCAACATGCTTTCAAGTTGAAGTCTTTTTGATGGTGACACAGATTTAAAAAGTTTTTGCAGTTTTTATATTGCGCTGCGCAACCATCAGTAAAATAATGAACACTTTGAATTTGGGGAAATTTTTGATTTAAAAATTGAGCAACAATTTTTTGAGTTTCGTAAACGAAACTTACATCATGTTCCAAGTCATCTGAAATTACACACAAGCTTGACACTGTGAGATCTTTGCCAGGCTCTTCACAAGTGTAAATTACCACTGGGTGGAGTGAACAACTGTCTTGCGTCCAGTGGTAACCCTGGACTTCATTCTGGATAACATAGGAGAAGTTTTCACTGAAGTCTAATAACACAACAGCTTCATTTATCTGAAGCTGTGCTTTTAGGGACTCTTTGAGATATTTTGATTGAGACTTTGTTATAAAAGAATGAGGAAGAAGTTTTACAAGACTCTTCACAAGATGTTCTACATATTCATGAAAGGGAACTGTAACTGAAACCTGCTGTGTTCTATCAGTAGTTACCCATGCACTGTATGTAATTTCATCTTCTTGGTCCCATTCTTCAAATTTTTCTAACAAATGTTTCTTAAGATTTTCACTAGATGTTGAACACTTATCGCAATGTCGAAGCATACAGTCTCTATTGTTCTTTGAGCACACTAAGTAGTCCATTAAATCATTGTACGTTTCTTCACTGTCACAAGCATTAAGAAGCAACACTACATTTTGATGAATTGCACAAACGCAGACAGAATGAGAGCCTGGAGAACCTACTGGCACACACCATTTGGGACGCAACCAACAAAATTTCGAAATCCCAATTTTTGAAGCAGGGTATTCAAACTTGAAGGTAGCATAAAGTTCATTCAGGTTACAAAGCAATAGTCTTTTTTGTTCATAAACATTTTTGGTTATGCTAACTTTATCTTTTTTCCCTGGCATAACACGAGAAAATTCATCGTTTTGGTAGAAATTTTTAACCAAAGTAACTGTTCCTTGGTCTAATGGTTTTCCTTTTTTTGGATCAGGTAAAGCAATGATACCATTTTCATTTAGTAGCTCTCGTGCTTTACGAACTGAGTATTCACCAACACTGAATTCTTCAGCAACCTTTTTTCTACTCCACGAAGTTGGAGCGAGAGTTAGAAGCTGAATTCTCTCACGGCGTGTAACTTGTGTTTCCAATTTTTTTTTAACCAACTCAACAAGCCTGTCCATGTCATTAGCTTTTTCTTGAATACATCTTGGTATTTTTGCATCACATTTTACTGGGGAAAATTCTTTTTCTAAAACTTTACTTACTTTTTTCTTTAAGGTTGAACAAGCAGAATCTAACTTCCGTTTAGCGTAACTAGACTTACTGTGGGATGGTATTGCATGTAGTTTAAATGGAGATTCTCCAATGTCAGTTAAAGAAGTGTTGATTTCTTGTAAAAAAATTTCTTTGTTTAAAACATTTTCAACTTCACTTATGTCTTCTTGAAAAGTGTTAAGCTCTTCAATTTCATTGTTAAGGTTTTGGCTCTTACTAATTTTTGCTCTGCATGCATTACAAATTTTTTGTCCAGGGATTGCTTTATTAGTTACTTTTAGAATGGTATTAATGTTCTCTGAAAATTCCAAGGATACTGTTCTTAAAGTTTTTGTAATTTTCCTTTTGTGGCTTTGGAACGGGTCAAAACAAGCTTTTTGAGATGTTTCATATTTATTTAAGTTAAATATTCTGTGGTGCTCACAAATGTTGAAAACCAAGTCTGTAGATACAAAACTTCTTTGTTGAATAAGCTTTTTTTCAAATTCACTTAACAAATCCACACTCGTTAATTTCTCTGACTTAGTATAACTTTTTTTGTGACATTCAGTACCATTATGTTGTCCCACACTACATTTAACTAAACTTGTTTCGATTAGAGACATTTTAACAACGTACACCATAACATGAAACAACTACTGTATTTATATAGATGATCACTGCTTTGAAGCTGACTCAGAACTAAGCATGTCAGAGGAAACAAAGCATGTAGTATCCTGCAAACTTAGTGATGAGGCAGATAGTAATTTTCATGTTCTGTCTTGTTCTTGTTGCAGATACATCATTTCCATGTAGTGACTTGTCTCTAGGACTGTTTCTTTGATATTAGTCCATTCATTCAACCTATATTACTAGCTATATACCTAAACTATAACTTGCCCAATTACAAACTAAAAATAGATATAAAAAAAATCACAAAAAGTTTGAAAAAAGTTTAAAATGGATTTTATTTATTTTTGTATCTAGATTTAAAAAAACCTATAACAATTCTGTATGATAAAGATTTCTTATTTTAAAAACGTTTCTACACTGTGAAGCACACAAAATACCAGGAGTTTTATTTTTTTAGGTTGTACTATGTTTATTGTAGATAAGAATAAAAAAAAATTACAAAAAGTTTGAAAAAAGTTTAAAATGGATTTTATTTATTGAAGCAAGTAAAATGCCATGAATTTTATTTTTGTATGTGATTCTATGCTATTTGTAGATATGAATAAAAAAAAAATTACTTCATTAACACTGTACCTTCCCGAGATATTGCTTTTTTGTAAAGTACCTTTTCCGTCCCAAAAATTACTTAAAAAATTACTTTTGGTAATTTTTTAAAGTCAAGTAGATAAATGTAAAGGGTTTATTTATTTTTTTCTGCAATCAGCATAGTTTTCTTGATAATATTGAAAATTTTCATTGCATTTGCACTATAAATGACAAAGATACAATTTTTTTTCATTGAAGGTACAAGCTCTTCCGGAGTGCTCGGAATATGTAAAAACGCTTATTTTGCCCAAACTTCAACTGCCCATAAAAAAAAAACTAGTTGAGGTAGGAAGGTAAAATTTGGTATATTTTCTTATCTATATGGAAGGATTAAAAATTTAAAGTTTCATCAAAATCTGAGATGGTGGGTGACATGGCCTGGATGATTTGGTGCGGATTGACCCTATACGATTTTGTTGGTGTTCATACACAACGCTACCCGTTGACTACGGCTTTGATGTCAGTTGCACGCTACTGACAGTGCTGGTAGTACGCTACGCGAGTTGTATTCGCATCTACCACTCGTTTGACAGAAATGGTGTCCGAACGTGATTTGAATGTTAAGTTTGTTCTGGAGGTGGGAATATATCCATGTTTACATAACTATATTTTACCAGAATACAAGAGAGGATTTAGCGAAGAAGGCACGGATTGAGATGTAAATAAAAAGTCAATTTGTCATCATTCCCATGTAGTTCTTTGGCTGCAACGAATGTCCTACAATTAACATTTATTTCTATTATTATGGGTGAACCTAAAATCTTATTTTAGATGGTTTTTTATGCTTATAAAGATAAATAAGAACAATATCACTGTCTTCTTCGCTAGAGTCACTTGACATCATATTAATTCCACGGTTGCACGTGAAAAAATGATCAAGTTCAGTATAACTTGGGTGGAGTCGTGTACGGAAACTAGCTTTAAAGAGTACCATATCAGTAGCCAATTTGTGGTTGCATCACAGTCACGTAGCTTGTAAGTATCTCTGTGTATGAAGAGTCTAAGTGTTCCCAAAGCCATTTTCTGACCTCAGACTTTACGGGAGGTATAAGAATGTGAAGCCACAAATCTCTCTCTGCTGAAAATAGTCCTATATAAACGTATTGAAACGTACTGAAACATTGGCCAAAGAAAAAGGAAAAGCAACACGGCATAAAACCCCAAAAAATAAATCACGATAATACTTTTGGCAGTTCAAATTGTACCAGATTGTTTCTTTTTATTTTAATTTGATTATATAATATCAAGGCCTTTTGCGATGCGCAAAAAGAATTTGAGAGTGTTGTCACGAAAATTAGATTAATTGGTTTTTATTAATATTTTGATTCGGGGCCCCCTACCTTGAACGTATCGATAAAGGCTTTATTGATAATGTGTTTAATTTAGTCGATGTGAACTGTTGTTTATTCGTTGACGGTCTCCATTTATGCTCGGGAGCGATGACAAGACGAATCAATGTGTTTGTGCTACGGAGCCTGTGTATCTAAAACTATAATAATGCATTAGCCTGATTGTTTTCAAATCTTTTTCAGATTATGTCCATTATTCAAGACATACGTAGAAGCAAATAGAAAAGACAGCGACGAAAAACAATTTCAGAAGTAAGTACTTTTATAATATTATCACAGTAATATTATTTATTTTTACTGCCCATAAAATAATGTAGGTAACAAATTAAAAAAATAAAACAATAATATGTCTACTTGCCAGTTGATAAACATACGCCTACATATTATCTTATTCATTTTATCTTTATTTTATTTCTTGTCAATCGTGACATGTAAATGTTATGTGTTGCCATTCAATAAAAATGACTAGAGGATAATGAAAATAAAAAATTTGTTCAGATGGAGTGATTTGTCTCCTTTTTGTATAGAAATAAATTAGAAGAGGAATCCAAAGAATTGGCAGAAATACAGAAAAACACGGATCAGGAGCAAAGAAGACTTCAGCAACAGAAGGCTAGTGAAGAAGAACAAGTGTAAGTTAATTGTTTTTAATCAAAAAGGGCATGGGCCCTTTGGTTTAAAATTATTTATTATAATTGCATTTAATGATTTTTCATGCTTTCGTTGATTGAAATGACTTCAGCCATGTTTAGTGAACAGATCTGAAGAGCCAAGCACCTCCCAACATTCCTCTTCCCATCTCCTTCCCTCATCCTTCGGCCCCACAACATACCCCATTGGTTTCGGGCAGTTGATACTTTAAAAATATTAACATAATGTGAATACTGCACAAGAGACCCAAATGCTTTTGACTGTCTGGAGCCAGTGGAACTATGGTACTCCCAAGATGGTGGAGAATAAGGTTGGGAAGTACCTGGCCGCTCAGATCTGGTCATCAACATGGCTAAAGACATTTCAAGCAACATTTAGATTCTTAATTGGTAGTCTTTCACCAGGGTGATACTGAGAGTATCTGCCATTCTGGAATGTGCCACAAATATTTATTTCATTGAAATAACACATTTATTAAATAAAATTTATTTGCATGCGCCGGGTTTTTACATATCACGGGATATATGACGATTTCACATTTGAAAATAGAATTTCTACTGAACCATTAAAATGGCCACCATCTTAAATCGGAAACATGCAAACAAATTTACAGCCGGAAAAAATGCGAAATGGTCGAGTTAAAACAGGACTTCGCTACGCTCAGTCAATAAAACATGTTGTTTACACCTTTAAAATCATCATTATAAAATGCAATAATGCTAAAAAAAATAAAAAAATTATGTATATTGTTTAATTGTTTAGACGTCGTGTGAAGGACGCCCTCAACGAGCAGACTTACGAGCAGTTCCTGCAGTATGCCGAGCAGCAGTTCCCCGGCAACCCGGACCAGCAGGCCGTGCTGGTGCGCCAGCTGCAGGACCAGCACTATCACCAGTACATCCAGCAGCTGGCGCTCAACCGCCAGGAGGCCGCAACTGCCACCGCCACCAGGGATACCAACAAGGAGATACAGACCGAGAGTGAAGAGCGGCCCGAGTTTCAGCCGGATGAGAAGAATCTCATTATTCAGGAGAATCTGTAAGTTGGACCACTTGTCATTGAACTAAAAACCCCGTAATTTGTGTAATTTATTTTTTAACTTTTAATCTTTTTACTTGCGCAACCTGTGATTTGCCTCAGAATCATTGTCTTTCAAAAGTGGATATAACCTTGAAAAATTACAATGACATTATAAAAATATAAGGCACATTATATTCATGCGCTGTTGGCATTGGAATTTCGCCCTGGCTGGAAAAATTTTGATATGTGATTTAAACCTGTATGCCATGAGAAAATGCATAAAAAATTTTAACAGAAATGCACGCACTCATTTCATTTTTGATTACATTTCTGATTTCCTTCAAAAAGGGTTTGGTGTTCCAAAGGTTAAAGAAAACAAATGCACATTTCAAATAAAGAATTATTTTAGTAAGTACTTTATTGCTTTTCTGATATGATTTATATTATACTAAGGGCGGCTTGCACCATAAGTTAAATTTGGTTTAAATATCATTTTAAACACATTATTTGATTTAAGTCGACTTGGCGTCTTGCACCACAAAATTTAATTCGTTAAATGCGTTTAAAGAACTGTCAAAGTTAAATACCCAAAAGGGGCTGTTTAACCGAGTTAAACGTGTTTAACTCTACTCATAAAGCAGTAATGTCATTTTTTTTTAGTTTATCCCTTCGATTTCTGATTGTGGTTAAAATCTATCTCATTTTAATTTGTATTCACAATGAACATTTGCGATTTGTTTTCTCACGATGATTTAGAAATTATATATTATAGAAATTATAAAATTATGGAATTATAAATAAATTATACCTATATATATAAGTAGACCGTTTATAGTCAGAGAAGTAAACACAAGAACAAATTTATTTGAAACACTCAGTGCCAAGAAGTTTCAAAGAAAATTTCGTCTCGTAAAGAAAAGACATCATTATTAGTGCAAGAAATTGAACCTCAGTTAAAATTCAACACCAATAAAAACATCAGCGAGGTGCTCGTAACTTGGAGCTAACACTCCTTATCGAGGAGTACTTTGCAAGGTTGTAAACTTCTAATCATACCTACAGCATTCTTATAATACTTTAAAACAATATAATATGTAAAAGAAATAAAAAAACAAAATTACTCGGATAATTGTTTTATTTTTAATTCCAACAACAGAAGCTCTTTTTGTCTTATTTCATCATTATGTCTATTTGTTTTAACTTTTTCTTCATATAATAAATGAACACCCTTTTAAACCACACACACAATCACAAAATATATTGACACTTCAAATAAAATGAAACATCGTAGCTGTTTTATTTACGCGTTAATGGCGGTAACCACGCGGTAACTGTTTTACCGACGTGTTAATGACGTTTAACTAAAATCTCCACCCAACTGCGTGGTGCAGGACGCAACTAAACGCATTTAAGTTAAATGTATTTAGGGTCTTAAATTCGTTTAGTTAAATAAAATTTAAGATTAAATTTGCGATAGTTGGTGCAAGCCGCCCTTATTATCAGTTCCAAGTTTGAAAATTAAAATTTTATCGAACTTAAACAATGTTACACATTACGTAGGAATATTTCGCATTACCAATGCACCAACAATCGAAATTAGTATGCTTAATATTAACTTCAAACAGTAGTAACTGAGACGGCAATCCATTTGTTAAGAAAACTGATTTAATTGCAACCTTTCAACTCCTCGGCCCCAGAAAATCTGAAGAAAGGAAAAATTCAGTTTACTTCAGGCAAATGGGCACACAACTCCCCCTTTCAGTGGCAGTATTTATATATTATCACTTTAATCTTTTTATATTTCCAGGCCTCATACTATGGCAGGCATTCCTGAGAAGCGTGATCACCAGACAGAAGATAATTCCCATGAACCAAATGAAGATTCTTCCCAATCTGATGAAGGAGGTATGACATACATCCCTAAAAAAAAAAATTGTCGGAAAACTTTGACCAAAACATGTCGATTTTGTTTAATTCATTAATTTAAAACTAATTTCATATAACTTCAGTAAATGGATAAAGATGAAAAAGTTGCCGCATGTCAACCTTTCACAGTACAAAACCAACAGCAAATGTTTTAAGAAGAATTAGTTAATCAATTCTCTGGAAGAGTAGTATTAAATATTGTCATTGTAATTGTAATCCTTATTACTTGTAGGTACTTTTTCCTAAGAAAAAAAATAAAATTAACGAGTGAAGTTCCCGTCATTGCCCAGGATTTATTCTGTTTTAAGGGGTGGGAAAGGGGGAAGGGGTGGTTTTACGATATCTCATGTAGACAGTAACCTTCCTCTTGTTTGGTAGGTCAAGATTTACCAATTTCCCGCTTGTACTACGAGTTTCTAAATAACGTGTATAACTGTTAAAACTTCCAATAGTCAGAACTCCCTTATTAGGAAGTTTATTTCTTTTTTTTAAATTTTTTTTTTTATATATTCAATAATATTGTTATTGGGTTTATAAAAACAGTTTATTTTTAAACAAGTTCTGCTGTGTAATTTACACAATTGTAAATTACACAGCAGAACTTGTTTAAAAATAAACTGTTTTTATAAACCCAATAACAATATTATTGAATATATAAAAAATAAAAATAAAAATGGAGTTCTACAAATTAAACTTAATAACAATAAATAGTTTATTTCTTATTTTTGTTAGTGTTCGCGTCAACCTCAGCATTATTTCCAATGATTATATTAAACAGTTGACAATCAGCAACGATAGCGGCGTTGGTGTTTTTTGAATTGTCGTCTGCGTCATTATCAACAATGCGCCAAACCGGTCATTGTATATCGATTCATCGGTTTCTGTTTGTTAATTTTCCCAGTGGAGGATAGCTACGTGGTGGCATCACCCAGCATGTGGACGCGCACTGGACTGGCGCAGTTCAAGCAGGCGGTGCGCAACGCGGCGGGCGGGGGCGGCGTGCTGCAGGTCGGCCACGGCGAGACGCTAACCGTGCGCGTGCCCACACACGAAGGTGGCCGCTGCCTCTTCTGGGAGTTCGCCACTGACAACTTTGACATAGGTGAGTGCACTGTTTGTCCATTGTTTATGTTTTTCTTTCATAAACTCGTCAATTTCTATACTCCATTCTGTAACATATCTTAAAATGGTTCTAAACAGAACACTAGAGGGTAAATATACAGATATGCGGGACAAGGTTAATAGGCACATTAAAAAAAAACACACACTTTGTATTAGTTAGAAAACAACAAGAAAAAACTATTTCCAAAGGCGGAAATGAAAAATAATGCGTTTTAATAACTAGGTATTTCATAGCTAGTTTTTCAAATTTGTATTTATTATTTAATTAAAGCCAAACTAAGAACCTATTTATTTCCATTTCCAGGGTTTGGAGTATTTTTCGAATGGAGTAAGTCTCCCACAACGCAGGTGACGGTGCATGTGGCGGAGAGTGACGATGAAGGAGATCTGGAGGGAGAAGACTTTGATGATGAGGATGGTAAATACTAAAACACACTATATTGCAAAGTTACCACGTTGACCACATCCGACAATGTTCGTTGGGAACATAAATACATTCTGTCTAGAAATTATAGACTAAAATGGAGGGCTCTGCAATTGTTTAAATAGTTTTAAATAGTTTTAAATGGCAACACTAAGATAGGTCAAAGTAAAAAGCACAAAAGCCAATATACGTATATTGATTTTTTTTTAATATTTTCATTGTGACATCAAATTTCGTTTAAAAATTATAAATAACCATGTAGAATTGGAGGTTGATATGATTGAATTAGCTCAGTCGTCAGAGCAATGTTCCGACTAGGTTGAGGTCCTGGTGTAATTCCTAGATGTGACTGAATTTTTCTCTGTTTTACATTTTTCATTTGATAGTGTTTAAAATGGTCTTCAATGATTAAAATGTAGAATCTACCCTCTTGGCCCCAATCAAAATCAATCACCATCTACTAAGAAACCACAAAACTTTCCATGTTCCTTTACAAATAACCAATTTAACCTCCTGTGCGAATGTGTTGACTATATAACATCCACTGTGGTGGCAAGATTCTGGATATATTTAGCAATAGCCCCAGAGCTTTTGCTAAAATTCTCAAATCTCTTATTTTCGGTTGACTTGACCCAAACTTTACGGTAAATTTTTTTTTTTTACATATTGTTATTGGGTGGTTCATATTTATTCTTTGTTATTTCTTTGTAATTTTTTTATTTGAATACCATACATGAGTCCCAACTGTTCCCAACCGACTGGAGTCAGTGAGACTATGGCATCCCCAATTGGGGTATGTTGTGAGGCTGAAGATAGCGGGGAGGAGAAGGAGGTGGGGAAGTACCTGGCTATTCAGATCTAGTCACTAAAAATGGCTAAAGCTATTTCAATTCTGAATAGTGGTCTTACACCAGGGCGATACTGAGAGTATCTTCCACCCTGGAACGTGCCGCAAACATCATACATTATTTTGAATGAATAAGTTGTGAAAATTAAACAAATAATGTTTACTTGTGCACACTGGGATTTTATTCCGTGACCCCCGGATTGCTAGTTGAGAGCCTTTCCCCTCGTCCATGGAGGTTTTGTAATTTATGTTAACCCCATCTATTTTGTACATTGTAAATAAAATAAAATCAAAATGTAGCCTGCTAAACTGTATACCCATAGACAATAATACTCAACAAATAAAGCCATTACAATACAAAGATATAATGATGTACCTACAATAAAAGATTACGGCCATAAAATCAATCTAAAATCTGTGTTGCCGTTGTAATGAAAAAGGAAGCTTTTTTTTTTAAATTTCAATACTTTCTTGAAGGACTGTACCATTTTGATCACATCCAACATTGGTTGTTAGAAACGTCAATTTGTCATTTATTGAACATTTTTTTCTTGTCTTGAAGAAATAATCAACATTGATGATCTGGAGGGCGGATCCGACCTCGTGGGGACAACGAGGTCAGAGCTGTCCATGATGAAGGCTCCCGTCAGCATAGTTATACCAATCTACAGGAGGGATAGCCATCTTGAGGTATTGTTGAATTACTTTCGCACATAATACATATTATTATATATTTATTAGTGGATGATTTTGCATAGTTTTAAAGTACATTCTTGTGAGATGGACAGGCTTATAAAGGACATTGGAAGAAAGGTAAATGCAGGAAACTCTAATAATGTAGGACTGCTGTACGGCAGTCAGGCTTGGGACATTTATTATTATTTTTTAAATGTTTCTTATTTCACACTTCAACGTGTTTCAAATTATAGTGAGAGGGAAGGTGCATAAATTTATATATTAATTTTATTTAAATGGGCAACTTGCAAAGGAAAGATGAACGTAGAATGAATGTTGTAGAAATCAGATTCCTGAGGGAGATTGTGTGTAAAACCATGTAGAAATCCAGAAACAATGCAACACTGATGTAAGCACTATGAAAACGTATTATTTTTTTAATGATAAACTAATGTTTATAAGACAAGGTTTTTTATGCATAGCACAAAGGATAACAAATTATTATAAGCAATAATTAGTCGCCTAAAATATCAATACAAATTGATAATATCTCGGCTTACTATATTTTATTTGGCGTGTTAGAAATAAGCCGACGTAGCTCAGTGGTCCAGAGCACCTGACCAGACATCAGAAGGGCGCGTTCAATTCCCGTCGGCGGCATTTATTTTTACATGGGAGATATTATCAATTTGTATTGATATTTTAGGCGACTAATTATTGCTTGTAGTAAACTATGAAAAAGATTAAGAATTCAATGGTTTGGACATTTAGAGCGAATGAACGAAGTGTAAGGAGAATACAGTACGCAAAAGTGAATAGTGGAAGAAGTCGGCGATATAGAAAAAGACATCTCACAATCAAGTGAATCAAATTCTAATTAAGTCCAAACGGGTGCCCAAAATCTGTACACGGTTGACATTGGACTCATTCTCGAGTTCAACAGGCTGTGGAACATTATGCCGCCCCCTGTGTTTCCTCCCTTCTACTATATGGGTCTATTCAAAACCAACGTTCACTCTTTTCTCTCCTCAAAAAGACCATCCGAACAGCATCCCCTTTGCCGAATTTAATTAATAGAGTTATAATAGATAATAATATTATTATAATAGAATAATAGAAGTGTATGTATGAGACAATTTATGAAATTGAATGAGGCAAGGAGTGTGTGCCGAAATAGAGATGTTTGGCGGTCCACCTTTGGCGGGGAAAATGGCGCGATGGTTAGTTAGTTATTACGTATGTTTTACCAAACACAAACATAAAACGTAATTGTAAAAAGCATTCACTTTGTGGCTCATCATAATTTATAATAAAAACACATAAATTTGTTTTTGACCACGATAGTTTTATTTTCACTCTACCGGTTTCGGAAGATCCCTTCCTTCGTCAGGAGAATATTTAAAACTGATCTACTACACAAAATATTGACACATAAAAACAAAAATGTTAAGTGTTTGAGGGAGATGTGGACAAAGTGGAAGGGGTAATTACGGGAATTCCAGGAAGAACAGAGCGGTTAACTGGAAATATGTCAAGAATAGGACTATAAGACAGATTAATTTGGTTATTTATTATACTGGAGTTATTATTGAGGGATTTTCTGATTTCAAGTGCTTCTAAATTATCTAAATTTTTGCCTTTATTACTACGGTGAAGAATTTTTCACCGTTCATTTCATTCTCCTGACGAAGGAAGGGATCTTCCGAAACCGGTAGAGTGAAAATAAAACTATCGTGGTCAAAAACAAATTTGTGTTTTTATTACAAACATAAAACTTTATTGTTTTCAGATATACGCTGGTTCTCATGCATACCCTGGAGAAGGAGTCTATCTACTGAAGTTTGATAATACGTTCAGCCTATGGAGATCCAAAACCCTTTTCTACCGGGTATACTACACACGTTAAATGTCTCAAACTATACATGTTATGTTAAGCTTATAAATTTATGTCCAGTATTCAAACAGTACGAAATAATAAAATAAACATCACGTCGAAAGGAGATTTAAAAATAATAATAATAATACTTGTGGCGATGCCAGTATAATAATTTAACTATTTGTTGAGAATACAGTACTCTCTCAGTAATCCGCATTTCGATTATCCGACAACTACCACAAATCGCCGTTATTTTTACTCTATATGTATTTCAAATTCGGTAGTCCGCCGCGTGCCTAGACACAAGTCAAACTTGGGTTGGGTTATCTCACTCTTACACACTCAGTTAAGTTTTATACCTCTGTCTAGTATGCTTTCGCTGACCATTTTACCAGTCCTCTATATATGTTAGCAACTTTCGCATGTGTTTCTGTTCGTTTCGATCTGCGTCGTTTTTGGTTTGACTAAGTAATAGAATAGTCTTCTCGCAAGCATAAAAATGACACGAAAAAATTTACGAAAGATCAATCATTTGTTTGTTTTTTACGAATTAGCTGGTTTAATTTTTAGCATATTTTGTATGTATGCACTATAATCTGCCGCTTTCACTAATTGGACACTTGACCGTTTATTTGGGGTGGCGAATTAGCGAAAGAGTACTGTATTCAGTTTTTCGAAGCACAAAATTATTATTTACATTTAGCTAGAGGAATATAGCGATGGCATAGTTCACTAACTAAATCATCTAGAGATGTGTAACACCGATGTACTCCTTGACCGAGCAGCTTAAATCTTCGACACCATATCCAGAGTTCGCGGGTTAGAATTCCGGAGTGGCAAATAAATTAAATAGAATTTATGTGTGTTATTTCACATTTTATAATCAGGGCTAGTCCAGTTTTTTTTTTTTTTTTTAAAGTAAACAAACATTCCCGGGTTGAATAACCTGACAATATTTGAAAATCTCCTACTACCATCACAGTAAGCTGAAAATGTTGCTTGTGTTGTGATGGAGGACTTAGCCAGTTGAGGAATTGAACACACTACTCCTGGGTGGGACCCAAACGCGATGTCAGCTCAGCCACCGACCGGTGCAGGAGCAATTAGAGCGGTCTGCTCCGGGCGCTGACATGCCAAGGAACCGAGGCCCTGATAATAACCTAACACAGCACCTTTGAGGTTTTTACTGGCGCTGGGCGCCGTTTGGCTCAAGGCCGGCCCTGATTATTAATAAATGTAGATATAAATGGCCTGCTTCTACAAGGGCTAATGTCAGTTTTTCTAATATTACGAGACCTAAGTAGAATTTGCTCATTTTAGTTTTAATTTTAAGAAAAACAAATTTCTAGTTTAACTTTGGCCCCCAAATCGAAAAATACTTTCTCCAAATCAAAAGGTTGTTTTAGAATTCTGCACATAACCCGATTCTGAGGCGAAATTGTAAAAGAATGTAGTTTAACAGTACGTACCCGAAGGATTTTAACCAGCGATTCCTGAGCATATTTGGAGTAAAAAATGTAGATGTCATTTTGCCGTCCGACGATGTTTTTCTTCAAATTAAAAAGACGGTTAAATCCTTCGGGTTAATGCTGTTACACCCTGTACATGGAAGAACTGACATTGGCCCTTTTAGAAGCAAGCGACAGATATTTACGGCAAACATTGTTTGAAATGGCATTTGCCGTGTTTAGTGACCAGATTTGAATAGCAAGGTACTTTCCAACCTTTCTCTTAACCATCTCTTTCCCTTCCCCACTCATAAGTCCCACAACTTGGGGATGCCATAGTTCCACTGAATCCAAACAGTTACAAAATATGTAAATTTATTTTAACACATTATTTGTGCACTATGCCATCAATATAATTTTATTTTTGACCACTGAAATCTGAGCTAGGCAGACTAGTCATTTGGGTAAAGCATTTAGATGCAAGATTCTTCACATTGCATCATATTTACATAGAAAATAAATTTATTTTATACTATTTCAACTTCCGTGGCTGCACAATAAGTCTGCTAACTGTGCAATTAATCATAGATAACAGAAACAAGAGAGATGGGCCTTAAACCATTGTATGAAACTACTAGTGTCACCAACATCGTTTACCCATACTACTGCAAATCGCATCCACGCACAGCGGCGCCCTGTGTCTTTTTGCTTACACACCAAATGCACGACATTTCATTGGCTCCGCTACTTTTATAGTACATGCAGTTTGGTCATTGCTCGGCGACAGTCATTACGTTTCTGTGCTATATCTCTCTTTGTTTCTACTATCTATGATAGTTATTTATTATTGTGCCAATTTTGGACCAGTTTCTGTTATTTTCGGATTGTGCGAAAATGGGTTGTGTAGCGCATTGAATGCATAAAATTATTTTTTACTTCTATCGCAATAAGATGCTAAATTTCATACGTGTCGTTGTTCATGCTGCAACAGAGTGCCAATTAGTGGAATAAAATTATTACTGAAGCAACTATTTACACTATTTTTACTATGGACGTATCTTTTAAACTTATACATACTTATGGAGATTTGCCATTTTCAGGATTGTAAAAAATTTAGTACAGTACATGATATTATAGAAACTAGGTTTTTTGTTATTCCGTTATTCACTAATGCGATAGCTACCCAAATTACTTAATACACCAAGTTTGGGTAGCTGTAGGTAGTATGAATTTATTTTGAACTTGTCGCTAGCTTGATTAAACCTACATGGAATTCCAAAAGCTGTGACTAACGTTCATTCCATAAAATATTCCACATCATTTTTCGTACCGTGTAGACGCCATTTTAAATTGAATATCTGTTAGTGTTAAGAATTGCATTTTTTCATGGATCTAAAAAACCCTGGAAAAGCATTAGTGCGATTTTGTGTGAATAGCATTGAAGCCAAATTTAGGGTAATAGGAAATTGCCTGGCAGACATCTTGTGTGACAACCTTTTGAAATGAGTTTTATGCAAAGTGGTGCATAATGACCTACCAAAAATAATTTCATTATTTTTTAGAACTATAGTTTCATTAGCAGTTATGACAGCTTATGATTTTGTTTGGGTATTTGATAAGACAAGGAATGGGATGTCACTAAAAAATTCACATCACCCAGGGCTTTTTAGGTACATGGTTTTTTTAATGTCTGACTATAGACATTTCCAATTGACCATAGACACCGTAGAGAAATAGTAATATTCAAAATTGCCCCGATATGTTTCAAGGTAGGGCAATTCAAACTAACATACGGAATTCAGATATTTATAAATTTAACAATTTTTATGTAAAACCAAAAAACATGGGATGGACGGTGAAATACAGGTAAATTCGTTGGCTTTAAATGAGGTGTTTTTTTGGAATAACTGCTGCCGAATAACAAACAAAACACCTGGAAATATGCATCGCTCAAGGTATTTTTTTTTAATAAAGAAGGAAAGGAGTATGATCTATACATATTGGAAAGAAACCTGATGTCACCAGTTTACATAAGAACTTTCGTCTCCTACGATGCCAGTGAAATTGTTCAAATAAACAATTTCACTGGCCTAGACAGAATTTTGATCTTTGAAAATGTTTCATCAATTTCACCCTATTTTACTTCGGGCACACAGACCCGCCCACAACACACTTCTAGTGGTCCATCCCTTCAGTTATTTATTTTTAAACACTACCTAAGGGGGTTTTTCACTATCTCTGATTATGTTCTGACTAAGCACTAATCCGCGGATTAGTCATTTTTTCATTTTCACTATATCTGAATAACGCTAACGCTCGGGTTAAAGTTAGATTTGACTAATCAGTGCTCGAACTTCACGTTAGGCGCTATTCCTCGAATCAAAGATGGCGTCAAAACATTCCGAGTTTAACAGCTGAGAAGTGAGTCGAATTTTGTAGAATGAATTTGAATGCTTGTATGATCCATCCTGAATTATTTGATTGTGTTCAAAATAAGAAACAATGTATTAATTCGACACGAATCTATCTAAAATGACCTGATAATCAACATAACATAACCAAAAAAATGCACACTTCGCGGTGTGCGGACTGTGACGCATGACAGCCGTGGCAGTAGATGGACTAACTGCAAACATTTTGCGATGTTGCCAGACTATTTTGAGTGTTATCTATCCGGCAGCTCGAAACAATGGTGAAACGGTCGCCGTTGAATAACGAAGTTATTCTGAACTTTAAAGCCAGCCAACGGATAGCTATTCAGATATTTAGCCCGACATAGTGAAATACCCCCTTATTCTAATACAAAATGAGAACCTGCAGGATAAAGATTTCCCCGAAGATAGCCAACCTCTGAGAGGATGGCACAATAAGAAGAAAAATGTATGCTGCTAAGTATATATCTTGTAATATTGTCAGCTTACTGCTGTCTGCGAAAAGTCAGAGCCAGCTTGACAGTCTGTCTTCTTTGACATTGTCACAAATCAACAATCAGCGCCATTCGATTCGAACGGTCCACATTAACCAAGGGTTCCCAACTTTTTTATGTTGGTAGCTTTTTTTACCTTCATTTTCATGGGATTTATTTCATGGATCGACTTCTAACAAGAAACAAAACAATTTTTTTTGAGCAAATTTGACTGCTTCAAACAGATAAGTAGGAGTCTAGTAAAACCTATTTATCCTACGACCAGGATATTAATTTTTAATTTGTGGCTGTAAGTTTATTATGTAAATAATAATATTTTTTTATATAATAAAGCACAGATGGTTTCCATAAGCACTCAGGCCTATTGTGCTATCTCCTATTTTACCTTATTCCTTTAACAGTAAACCTGTCCCTTTGATAAAGTTTATCAGGGTTGTCATTGGATATGACTCCTGGTTCCACAATTTGCCTTCCCAGGTACCTGGAACTTGTTACCATCGGGGCGGAACATTGGCACCATAGGTGAATTGAGTCTCTTCATCCTCTTCACATTTCCTGCATCTATTGATGTTTTCCACTCCAAAAAACTGCATGTGTTGGGAGATGGCAGCGTTCCTTTAGTAGTCTTACCAGTTTCCTTGGTGAGTTTGTCCATATTGAGTAGTTGCTTTGTTCATCTAGGGTCTGGTCCGTTTATGAGTACATACTTTGGATTGACTCATTCCGGGTGCCTTATCCCATCCCTTCCAATATGTAGTTTGCTGTGGCAAACTTCCTCTCCTACAAATGGTGCTTTCGCCCCTTTTCTTGCTAGTCTGTCAGCCTGCTTGTTGCCTTCAATATCATAATTTAATTTTCGGTGAAATCGGATCAAACGCTGGCTGGCCGAAAATCGACAGTTAACGGCGACCCTTCAAATGTCAATCAATTTGTGACAATGTCAAATGTGGCAGTAAGTCAAACAAGTTTTGAACATACTTTAATGTTAAATGGAACATTATTTTATTATGAAAGTCAGCAATATTACTTTACACAAAATTAAAGTGTCCGTCTCACAGAATAAATAACGTTTCATACGCTACTTTACGCAGCAAGCTATCGACGTAAGTCTCCATAAGTGGTAGAGAAACGATACTTCATACTAACATTTCAGTTATATTATTATGTACATTATTTTATGAAATACAGACCTATCATAGGAAAATCCTTTGTTGAATGTATATGTTGTGTCTGCCGATATGGTGGTCGATGAGTCATTGTTTAGTTTTAATCATGGCTTAATCTTATTTTCCTATTGCTGTTTTATGTACGCTTTAGATTTATGATAATGTTATGTATTGATGAAGATTTAAAAGTAATAAATACACTTATTATACAACATCACTTTGTTTTATTTCCGCTATTACTTTCTACAGTGAATATTAATGCATTATTTATTACTGGTGTAAAGACTACAGATAAAGAACTGCACATTTTATTATAAGAACAATGGCATAGTGAACTATGTTCAGTACGAACTGAAAATTCAACTTTTTAATGAGGATTAAAGCGACATGTTTAACTTCTCAAGTGCCAAAAATACCCATTGTAGGTATACAAAAAAAAATTGTAACCTTTGAGCGCCAGCCCATATGGTAACCTGAAATACATACTTTCAGTTTATGGGATTTTTACACTCGGCACACAAAGGTCACAGGAGTTCAGCGTTCCGAAGGTTAACATTAGTGTTGATATTTACGCAATCTATATAAATTAAACCATTTTAATTTCACTAGAAAACATGAATTTTAAATGCAGTAATTGTATTTATGTACATAAAATTACATTCATATAAACTAGTATGTAAAAAACCACTATTTGTGCACTATACCACAGTTAAATGCCACTACTTATTCTTAATTTAGTAAATGTTTGTTATTTGAATATACTAGTCCCAGCGAGAGATCGTACATAAGTCTTTTTCTAGTATCTTTTATCATTTTTATTTTATGATGATGATCACGCTGGGACTAGTTTATTTATCAACATTTTTATTTCATAATGCAACGAGAATGAATAAACTCGAGATTTCACAATTCTAATGCAAGTCTATAATCATATATTTTCACAACAATAAATAAAATTTTTGATGCATTTAATAATCAGCATTGCCAGATCAAAAAGTAAAACCTCCTTGGCAGTATCAAAAAATTCACAGAAATAAAACTGGTTTTTTCCTTTTGATCACAAACTCCCATTCTCTCCAGGAATTCCGTTTTTCGCTAGATAAGGAGAAATCCCTAGCAATGGAAACGCTTTATATAATACAACAGCTTTATTAGGAAAGCCAATATCATTACTAACAGACTATAGATAGGCTTTCGGAATTTTATTTTTATTTTTCGAAAATAGAGTATCTTGCATTAGAACATATTCCTCTTATCTGATATTCCGTTCAAACATAGAATAGAATATCAGATCTTTTAAATCAAGAAGCATTAGTCGGTTCAGCTTTGGGAACGGTCTCTTCTATTGGCTGTTCTACACCGCCGTCAATCTTTTTAGCCATCTCCGCATATTTCTCTTGTCTGAAGTCATATTTAGCTGCATCTAATAAAACATTGTGTAATAGATTCCTGTTACTTGTCAAATTAGGCCTCACATCTGGGAAGGGGTTACCGCGTAGTTCTAAGATGGCTTTTCTGTATGTGTTACCAGGGTAAGGTTGGGGGGCTTTGTACATTCTGGTGCAGGAAACTTCCATATTTTGAAATCTTGGAACAAGAACTTTGAATAATTTATGCACTAGTTGTTTTTCCAACAGCCAATAGTCAGCTAACTCCATAGTGGTTGTGTGGCAGTCCCCATGACGGATAGCTTCAGATATTAACTGGAAAAAAGTATTTGTCAAAAAATATTAGAATAACATAAAATATTTAAGTAAATGAGGTTATTTCGAAATTAGATAAATACCCTTTCAACATATAGTCTCGATTCGTCAGCTCTGTTGAAGTTTAACTCTAAACGTTCAAATTTTATCAACGCAGTGACAGTTTTTCGCAGTTTGTTCATGCGCCCTTCCGGGCCATCGACTGATTTTAAATTCCTGTGTCTCGGTGGCACTTTTAATTTTATCTGCGATACCAATTTCGACACATTAGCTTGATTCATTTTGAATGTTTTGTCACTTTAGTAAACTTACGAAATAAAGATGACCGAATTAATTTTTTAGGTTATTTTTAGCCATAGAAAGTATTAGCTTATAGATTGGAACATGAAGAAAAACCCATTTTGTCTAGTGATGGACAAGATCGAAACATTTACACGATCGAAACATCAAAATCGAATGATTAATCGATTTAATCGCTCGGAGTTCAGCGTGAACAGTAGCTGCAGCGTTTTTCTTGTCTCGAGGGATTATTTTTGTTGCTCTGTTTTTCAAAAAAGCACCTCAAGGAGGGCGCTGTATTAATAATCTATTAAGTTTGCTGCTAATGCTCCCGCTGAATACACAGCGATTAAATCGAGGAATCATTCGATTATTTTTATGTTTCGATTAAAATATTTCAAGCATGTAAATGTTTCGATCCTGCTCATCACTAGTCCACAGCGTAGTGTTACGTTCTTGTCTATGGGAAGTGGTTTATTTATGGATATATTTATTATCTATGAACAGTAGTAAAATGAGGTGTTGCCAATTTGTGGAGAATTCCTTAAATCGCGGGGAGTATCTAAGATTTTTAAAGAACTTTATATTATTGGTATTTTGCGGGGAGAACATTTGGGGAAAATGCGGGAATTCTGAAAGATTTCTTCAAAGAGAAAACCCAAAAATGACCAGACAAATATAAAATAAATTCTAATTTCAATAGAATTTGGGTCATTTTGAGGCAAAGGAAATAGGTGAGATTTTGTGGGGAATTTGAACGTCTATTGGGGGTATTTTAGAACCTATGCTTTGGCAACCCTGTGAACATGGCCGAAGCGGGTTGAACGGTTTTGAAGGAGTTTGATAGATATACATGGCAGATATTCGTAAACCAAAAACACAATGTGGCACGAAGCAAGGAAGCAGGAGAAATTGATAAGGGGAATGATAGTGGATTATCGGAGACGTGCTGAACGCAGGCGGGATTTTTACGAGAAAATTGTCAGTTACTGTTATAATAGGTTCATAGCAACTTCAAGTTAATAATATCGCTAATATGTGTGTATTTTCGAACTTTAATTGAAGCTGGCGTATTGGACGACCCGACTAAATATAGAATCACGTTTTGTGTGTTTTATTTTCCTTATTCTCCATGTTTTACTAGTACAAACTTCCTGGAGTTTCCGAACCAATGCGACCAGCTACGCCTCCTAGAGTTTACTGCGTAACATTACTTGTCAAGAGTGCATAGTATATTACAAACCCAACTTTGTAAAGATGAAGTAACTGAAGAATAATATTGCCACAAAATATCTAAACAATCAAAGAGTATCAATAATGTTATGATTGCTGGACAGAAAGGCATCTTCCTATTTCTTCCTCATGAGTAACAACTTAGTTCATTGATAAAGATACGTTTTCATTTTTCAGAGAGCAGATCCAACCCAGTTTTTGCAACTCCATGGAAGACCTTGTAAGATCCACCTGGATCCCGCGGTGGCGGCTGCTGGCGAGGGACCAGCCATCATGTTAGTACTCATTCATAATGTAATTCACCTATTGCATGAGATATAAAATAGTGGATGAATTATATGAGATCTGCACAACAGCTTCATTGCTGTATTTTAACCTGTTGAAATCCAGAGCAGAAAATCTTTAGAATACACTCGATTGCTGGATGAAAATATGCAGAGCTGTGCGAAAATTAAGTTGACCAGTGGGGCTCAGATATTAAATTAAAAACTATGATTTTGTTTTGGTGATTGTTTTCTGTTTACTAGATAATATCTCATGAATCTACGTATTTCATAAATAATTTGAGATTTTAACGGCAAATAGTATTATAGTGATTTATTTTTGGGGTATTATGCCATGTTGCGCTACCTCCTTTAGCCAACGTTTCGGACAGCATTACAGTTTCCATCATTCGGGCAGAAGTGTGATGACGTGCTGATGCAGATGTGTCCGATGATGGACACTGGCCGTAACGTTGGCTAAGGTTGATGTTGACATATTCAATACCAACTTGGCAAGTTTTGTGGATCATTTAAAACATTTATTTCAACAATACTCCTAAACACATGTAAACCTACAAATAGCTGTAATTTTCTGTTTTTGTTTCTTGTGTTGTATGACTTGTTGCATAGCTTTTGAAGAATGTAATTTTATTCTTATTTTTTATGTTTCAAAGTATCTGTCAAATTAAAATTATACTACCAACCATGTAAAAGCCCTCTGGGCGTTAAATAAATAAGATAAAAAAATAAAGAAGGAGCTAGCACAACATGGCATAATACCCCAAAAATAAATCACTATATTACGTACTTTATGTTTATATCATAAAATGTTTCCGCAGAGTGGATAAAAAAATTTGTCATAATTATTTTTACGAATATATAAAGTGATTTTATCATTTCTACATAAATCTGAACAAATTCCATACACGAAAAATAATAATCAAAAGGTGTTTTCAAAGAAATTATGTTCTTAATAATTCTGGGATGCCGTTGAGCGAAAATGAACTATGACACAGATAAAATGTTTCCCAGACAGGTTTTCCAGAGAGGCTACATTCATCAAATAAAAGAATCTACAGGTTATTAGCGCAGGTGATTCTGATTTTGTCCTCTATACAGTTTTTGCAGCTTAGATAGATTGCATTGCAAAGGTTAACGCAAAACAAAAACTATGTATGAGCGCTATTTTACAAAAATGATTTTCTTTTCAGGATGCCCTGGCAAGGAGACCATGAAAACATGATAGACAGGTTTGATGTTCGCGCTCATTTGGACTATATCCCCGAAATAATTACTCCAGAGCTGAACACTGAGGATCTCAGCCTCGAAGAAAGGAATTACAATTATGAACGATATAGAATTTTAGCTCAAAATATGTTCCTGGCAATTGGTATGTGAATTACAACTTCCTTACCGTTATGGACTCCTGGTTTCTTTTGATATAACCTGACAAATAAATAATTTGTTTTAATTCTGACTAAAAAATATATAATTTTACATTATTTGCTATTTGTAGTTAGTCATTAGTTTTATCAGTGCTTTTATTTATGGATATCTGGTAAAATTACTTATTATCGTAGTATTTTTATACACTTAATTCTGTTTATACACCTTGGATACATTCCATAGAATATCGTGTTAAAATATACAGTGCATAATGTACAGGAAAGTGGGAGATAGGTTCCGTTTTGTATTCGTAATTTATATTGCTGATTTGGTACGAAATCACTTTCATCACTTGAAATTCTATATCAATTCTATCTCAATTCGATTCTATTCTAAGACGGCAGCTACACAAATAAGTTTTTTCTTGTAAGTGACTTATTGCAAAATTACCAATGTAAACGACATTGTAAGTTACCATAATTTATAGTAAGTTTCTAAGATTTTAAGATTTCTTTATTAACAAAATTGTGTAATTTATGACAGCAGCAACTCGTTGACGGGAAGCCATTTTACTTCAAATAAACTTACAAGTGTATCAGTCATTGTGAGCACTTACAAAAGTTAAACTTTAGAACAACCTTGGACGAATATGTAAACATACTTTCGAGTAACTTATCAAAAATTTACATAAGTCGTAAGTTTTACTTATGAGTGCAAAGCTAACCTAACTCATTTCCAAGTAGGTGCGGATGCACATTACCGTTACGATTTGTCGACCGTGTAAAAATAGAATTTAAAATCTATGGATATGTATGCACTTCCCTATTGATAAATAAATTGCTTGCAATTTTAAAATAGATTATATTTTTATTGATTTCATCATAAAATGAAAGAGATAAGGAACTGAGTTTTATAACTCATCGGGATTGCTCTGTAGCAAGAAATTAAAAAAGTAAATATTTTCTCTAATTTAAAATGTAATCAATCAATTCAATAAAAAAATTCTTTTTTGTTTTTTTTTTTTTACATCTTTCAACATGTATTTTTCTTTTTTAGGAGAGGAGAAATTTCTGCATCAGCTGGCTGTGGAGGAAAGGTTTGGAGTTACCCTTGAGGAGAAAGAAGCGCAAAGGGAAAAGGCAGAAAAGAAAGGGACTGGTGTTGCCATTGGATATAATTATGATGAAAATAAAGCTCTTCCCGGTAAGTACCAAGATGAACTTATAAGTATCTCATCAATTAATTAATTGATGGGTATCGTGGTGCTACGTCCCACGGTTGAATTTAACCCCCTCTAAGTAAATTATGGGACTATCGTCTCTTTACGTAATTGTTTTCAAACTTACTAATTATGGTTATCTGTGATGTGTGTAAGTCCTGCTTGAAATCTGGTTCAGTGAAAATTTACTTTGAATTTAAGTATCATTTTTCAAAATTGTAATTGATTGTGTGAAGAATTCAGACAAGCGGTAAAGTAGGTACCAAACTTATTTTATTTTAATTGATTAATAATTCTACATATTTTTTTGTTGTAAATTTTTTTTTTTAATCTCCATGACGGTTTACTGTTATTATTTATTATTAGTGTTCATTCTATAGGCAAATTTCTTATCATCTCTAAAATTGATAATGTTAGTACCTATATACAGGGTGTCCGGAAACTCGTAGTACAAGCGGGAAACTGGTGAATCTACATCACATTTGGAGTCGATTTTGTAGTATATATTTTTTTGATTTGAGCTTTCGTTATCGAGTAAATCGAGTTAGAAGTTCATTTTTTTTTTAAATTTTTTTTTTTTTTAATTAAATTCTTATAAATTATTACTGAAGATCAAAGTACCCAACTAATTAAAACTATTTGAAAGTAAAACAAATGAAGAAACTCGGATTTTAAGCATTATTTTGAAATCACCCTTCATTTAATCCGGTGTAATCATAAAATATTTCTGCTCTGCAGGGTTAAAACATCTGTTGTTCAACCATAAACACCAGAAAAAACTTTAACCCAAAAATAGCCGAAAAATATTTTTTTTTGGTTTTTTTTTTTTTTTTTTGTGAAAATGCTCAAATCAAAAAACTCTATGTTTTTTTGGGTTCCCCATGTGGTGTAGATTCTCCAGTTTCCCGCTTGTACTACGAGTTTCCGGACACCGTGTATAATTTTTTTTTCTGACTTTATGCCCGGGTTAAATCTTCCCCTCAGGAAAAACTAAACTCTTCCACACACTTTTCCACAAATGATCATCTAGTCAATCCACATTATGCAAGTGCATTATATAAGCATAATAAATATAAAACAATACAAGAACAACACGTCAACTCACCAGAGATCAAATGGGAAAATAATTCACCGACTCCAGATATTTTCATATCAGAGGGTTCGGCTCAGTAGAACTCCTAACTGGACCTATAAATCCTACTGATCCCTCAATATAAATATTTAAAAAAATATTTCGTAATCCTATATGTATTTAAAATGACTGATTTTTGCGTTTTTATATATAATATAATATTTTAAATTGTGTCCATTTCAAAATTGGAACTGATTTATCAAAAATTAAGACTATCTTGTAATTTTTCACGGGTCTGCACTAGCACATATCCTAGAATATTAATACTATGTCCAACTCCAGAAAAAAATTGGCAGTATTTACTTGTATTGACTGGCAACTCTGGCCTCTAGAGGCGCTGAGAAAATGTGGGGTGAGAAAATGCAAAACCCTATTCAAATTTTTTAATGATGTATCCCATTGCTTGTCTCATCAAATACCCCAAAAAATCATAAGCCGTTATAACTGTTAACAACACAAAAATAAAATAATTATAGTTCATTATGCACCACGCAATTTCCCCTCACCCTAGATTTTGCTTTAATGCCATTCATACAAAATTGTATGAAAGTAAATCAAGCCTCACAACTCGTGCCGCTAGTAGGCACCAGTGTAGCATGCTGCCATCAGAATGTATGGGAAATGTCAGAAGTTGGAGGTATCACAACTATTCTAAAGTATTTGGTACTAGTATTACATAATTTCTTATTTCAAAAAAGGAACCGACGACTTTAGGACATTATCAAATTTAACCTTTCAGGTCTCTGACATATTGACCGTTATATTTCTTAACCATTCAGGTCTCTGACATATTGACTGTTATATTTCTTAAAGAAACTGCCTTAGATATTTCTGAATGTATACGAAAACTAAAAACTATTTTTGAAAGGTGATAAAATACACTTTCAAATTTTATTATTAAAAATAAACATCATTTTTGAAATATAAATTTTGAATGCAAACATAAAAAGTTTTAAAAATGGGTCGCCGTACGTTCTTTCGTCTAAACACTGAACTGATAGCAAAAAAGGCATATTTTTATAGACAAATATATTATAAATATTATAGCCACCTCACTTTTTTGTCATTTCATATAAAAATAATTAATAAAAAAATTCACAAAATTACATAAACTTTGATAAAATTTCAGTCTATAGTTTTGGTTTGATAGAGGTGTAAATTTTAATTATTCTGTGATTAACTTCTATATTTGAATATAAAGCTTGGTGTTTTCTCTTTCTAACACTGTTTAGTTCATAATTCTAACCATGACAGTAAGGGAGACACAACGATTTCTATGAGACCATATGAGCGGTTCCAAAAAGCGAACAAATCCACTCTGCGGGTAATTAATAGCTGTTTGTGTTCAAAACCGAACAAATTATCCTGATGAGTTATTTGTATTTGACATTATCTTGTCGTAGTAGTGCTCAGTAATTTTATTTGAAATGAATTTGGGGGAATCACAAGAAAAAATAGAAAAGATCATTGCTGTAGAAATTTCTCCTTTCAATTTGTTTTGTTGAGAAGCGTTACTACTTTAACACACTTTGGACGGGAAAGGTATTTCTATCGGTTCGGTCGATTGTTGCTTAAGGACGGGAAGGTTATTTTTACGGGTGACCGGATAAATCATCACAATGATAATTCATCACATCTTTAAAAAGTTATATAAAGTCATGGAAAGTGATGAAACAAAAACTTTATTAACTGGATTAAGTAGGTTAGGTTTTTTTTTTTTTATCGTTTCTAATGACTTTATATCACTTTATATCACTTGTGTGGCACGTAGTGCCGTCTTGTTGAAAGTAAACGTTGTCCAGATCAATACCATCCAATTCCGGACATAAAAAATCATTAATCATCTCTCGATAGCGCAATCCATTCACCGTAACTGTTGCTCCAGCCTCATTTTCGAAAAAGTAAAGTCCAATGACTTCGCCGGACCATAAACCGCACCAAACAGTTACATGTTGAAGATAGAGAGGCTTTTCAACAATAACTCTTGGGTTTTCCGAGCCCCAGATGCAACAATTTTGCTTGTTGACGAAGCCACCGAGGTGGAAATGGGCCTCATCACTCAAGATGATTTGCATTTGATTCACTCAAGTGAATTTTAATAATTTCAATGCGTTGTTGAAGCGTGTATCGTTCCATTTTTATTAATGGCGTAGTTTCTACTTGTCAAATGTCAAAAAATGACAGCTTCAAAAGTAACATCTACCGAAATAGCGGGCTATTCAAAATAACACCTCTTATTGGAAAACCTGTATATTGGTATTTCAACAAAGGGACCTTTTATTATTGAATACCTGACACTTGATAAGCAATGCGTTTGAAGATTAACGAAATAAGTCATTTTATAGCTGAGTTAGTATGTAGAAATTTTTGTTAAAATGTTTTCGTTATTTTCGAAGATATAGCGAATTAAAACAAATTAAAATAATTTGCGCGGAACCTTTATTTTCGCTAGTCGCTAGCGGTCCGCCGGCGCAAAAGATACCCGCCTGAAGTGTGTTAACAGTTAATAATAATGAAAATAAAAACACAAAAAACTCCGTAAACAAAAAGGCAACGCACTTTTTGAATGCATACAGATTTTGTTTCTAACTGTTAGTTAGGAACAAAATGTCAGTTGAACAAGGCTCAAAGGAACGTTAGAACCTTGTCAAAATAAATTAAAAGAGTCTGATGTTAGAACTTTGGAATATTACTAACTTCGTTAATACTTGACTTCAAAATATGGATGTAGATTTGAGCTAAAGAAACTATTTGCCAGTTAAAGGTCATTTTCGTCCAAAATGTCAGTTAGAACCTTGTCAAACCATAGTGACGTATTGTCAATTGTCATTGACCCAAACAATAAAAATTATGGTAATGTTGTTATTCAGACTATCCGCCGACCACTTCTGCGGCCCCAGCGATTGTGAATGAAGACAAGGAGGATTCGGAAGAGGAATCTGATGTGGAAATAGTAGATGTTGATCTTGCCATTGATGTGAACAAGGTGGAAACACCTCAGGTATGTTATATAGTTCTATTCATTTGTATTTAATTTTAATAATTCTATGATAAGTTAAGGCGATGCCATACGTAGTAATGCAAAATCATGTGCTTTTGGTTTGAAAATTTGGTCGCCTACAAATGTTTCAGATGCTTTAATTAAATACTGCGAGTAGAATACATCTTGGCCTTTGAAACAATCGAGTATTTTTTAGATAAGTCTTTTTATAAGCCCAGAAAAAAATAATGTAAAGGCCTATGAAAACTGCTTTAAAGTTCAAAATCTCCTACTTACGAACCCATTTTCGGTTATGATTTTATTGTATAATGTAGCAAATTAAGTTATTTATAAAATGATCGGAAAAAAAAAATATATTTATGCCTGAACATCCACAAAATAAAATAAAAGGCACTTTTTGGCAAGGATTTTTTCTTGCATAAATCAAAACAGGCAGATGGTGTTAAGCGGGAATTTAAACCTTATCGCCATCTACGTAAGGGTTGTTATTCACCTTAAGTGGGAAAAATCTATTTGGAGTGGACAAAATAGAACATGAATAAAAGTGAAGTAAAAAACAAACACACCTAATCTAACCTAACCTAACTTAATCTTTTATCAAGTTCGGTTTTGTCACTGTTCTGTTATATCTGGTTACCATTTGGAGCTTAACCTGTATTATTATAAACTGCTCAATATGATTGTGAGGGCAATTGGTGTGATTTGATGGAAATCAGCTATCAAACACGTCTAAAACTACCTTTCGTATGCCATTCCCAGACTTGATAATGTGAAGGCAATTGGTGTGATTTGATGGAAAACAGCAATCAAACACGTCTAAAACTACCTTTCCTATGCCATTCCCAGACTTGATAATGTGAGGGCAATTGGTGTGATTGATGGAAAACAGCAATCAAACACGTCTAAAACTACCTTTCCTATGCCATTCCCAGACTTGATAATGTGAGGGCAATTGGTGTGATTTGATGGAAAACAGCAATCAAACACGTCTAAAACTACCTTTCTTATGCCATTCCCAGACTTGATATTTTGTATTACCAAATAATGAACTATTGTTTTTCACTCTGCTGAGTTTTTTTTGTAATTAATGTAGACATTCGACCATAATAAATAAAACACTTATATAGAATAAAACCCACATCTACAACTTCGATCTATGGTTTATAGCATTAATAATGATTGTAGACAGTATTTTTCATTTAGAATATGTAGATAATACACACATCCTTGTAATTCCCGTATTTTTTATTATCATGATATCTGTTGTTATAAATAATTGAATAAATACTTCGTTCGGTATAAAAAATTTCAACGATTGCTTCGCCAATGTCGCCATTAGTTTGATTTCTTCATTCCACCATAGAAGCCGGCGGCTTGCATAGTGGGACTATGCGCTGTTTGATTTTAGGCCTCTATAAACGTAAAATTCCATGTAAAGCCTAGGTAATATATCGAGAAATGATCGTATCGACCCAATTAAATCTTTCTAACAAGACTAGAAAATAATTAGTTTAACAAAACATCTATTAATACGCAAAGTTATGACACAGTAATGTACTTACTTGACAGTTATTCCAACACACTTGTAACGTTCCACCTGCGCTTGTTGTCACGTCACCGTGCATTTAGAATCTTTCACAAGGCCTAAAAAATGTTTAGAATTACGTCATTATCTAAATGATTTGTTTTTCCAATGCTGTTGGATTTTTCCACGCTGTAATATTAATTAATTCGCTGGAGTATTAACGAATTTTCTGATACTTTAAAATCTATCAATACTTCAGTAATTCTATTAATATTACGCAAAAACTAAATGCAAAGTAGAGCCGTATGAAGCGGCTTTACAAACGGCGACTTTCTCCACGCCTACCAATTTCTGTGAATGCATCCAAATAATATCATGGCGCCATCTTGAAAATAATAAAGCTTCATATGACTACATGATGTTTGGGAAACAGCCGTGAAAACAATAAACAAAACGTGGTTTTGTAAAAAAAGCAAACTGAATGACGTTAACTTGACGTTTTAAATTGACTGTACATGACGTTTGCGAAACAGAGAAAAGGAATTTTTATTTAATTAATATTTTACTATTATTTATACGTATTACATAATATTTATATTACATAAATATTATATTATAATACAATCAAAGTGTTTGTAAATCAAACCAAAACACTTAAACACAGTGCATGAAAACTGGTGGTTCAGCAGAAAAATCTAATTTATCTGCTACATATGGATAGCCTAACGGCCGTTGTTCTCAATCCTACTGATAACTGTTAAACTGAAATTTTGGCTCAACCTTCCTCAAATGCACAATTACGCTCTTCCCAATGCATTTCTCCTCTCAAGCTAGAGGAGCCAAACAGCTGGATTAACCTCTGGCTCAGTAAAAGGGTTAGTTATAAAAAGTGTCAACAGAGTCGTCAAAAATGACAGGGAAATGTCCAACGTCATTTGGTTCGCGTTCGATTATTTTTCGTATTGCGTATTACCAATTTTATTATTATTTTTAGTATCAAATTAATATGGACAGTGAACATAAAGATATGATTATAATAGATATTGCAGAATGGACAAACGTAATGCACGATAATATTGAGTTACATAGGCGGTGACAGCCAAACATTGAATGACAACGATTTCTTCATAAATAAACCACCGATTTCTTTAACCATTTTCTATTATCAAAAATTCCGTTTCAAATGCCGGATGATGTAGTAAACTCCATAATATTAGTTTTCCCATTTTGTGTGAAGTTCTTTCTACTTTTGGGTTTTTATTTTGTCCAAGTTGCTTAGTTTCAAGTTAACAACCGGAGGAGAAACATCAATTCAATTCAATTCAATTATTATATATTATTCAATTATTTAGGCGTTGAGGATTATTAACCACAATGTTTAACTGTGAAGGTTGCCTCAACCCAATAAATAAAGATGAGTATATGTTCACGTGTACCAAGTGCAAAATAACATTTCACAATAATTGCCTCAACATCTCTGATTCCAAATACAAAAAAATGGCAGAAAAAAATAAAACTTCTTGGAAATGTCCAAAATGCCTAATCAGACCGGGATCACCGTCTACATCCTCGGCTGCAAATACCGATGATGATGATATTCTCTTTATTCGTCTGACCAAACATTTTGACCAAAAGGTCACTGAACTTAAAAAAATGTTCGAAGACGAAATTAAGGAACTGAAGAGAAGCAACGAATTTATAAGTAATCAATATGAAGATCTGTTATCAAATTTTAAAGTACTACAAGACCTACAAAAAGATACACAATCCTTCCGTGAAATAAATATAAAGAATGACTCAAGAATTTCAAGCCTGGAAACCAGACTAGCCACTATGGAACAAAATAATCTCTGCGACTGTGTGGAAATGGCGGGTGTTGAATTGCGGCCGGGAGAACAACCAGCTGAAGCCGTTCTTCGGGTAGCCAATTCCCTTGGTATGCCATTGTTGCAGCAGGATCTACGCCTTGTGACCAGGACCCAGGACCGCAGAACTAACGCCCCCGATAAACTGCAAGTTAATTTCTACAACCAGAAAACGAGAGATATGGTCTTATCTTTCAAAAATACAGCCAAAATACTTAACTCAAAATCACCTATTTATATTAGTGAAGTGCTTACGCCTTATTATAAGGAATTGCTGTGGAAAGCAAAACAAAAGGCTAAAGAAACAAAATTCGAATTTGTGTGGTTTAAAGCCAATAAATTACTTGTTCGTAAGGGTCCGGGGGAAAAAATCATTCAAATCAAACATGAAAGTGACATTAAAAAAATGGTATTGTAGATTTTTAATTCTAGAGAAAACCCTTATTGTAATGGATATTATTAAAAATGGACTGTATTACCAATTATAGGACGTCAAATCCTAAATTCTGTAAAAATGTACTACAAACACACTCATCCTCTCTTCAAATCTTACAGCAAAATATTAGATCAATTTCCAAGAATTTTGACGAATTCTTGCTACAACTTGATAATATTGGAACTTCTTTTCATATAATTATTCTTACTGAATGCTGGATACCAAAAAATTATGCTCCTAAAATCTTGAAAGGGTATGATCATTACAGCACTTCAATACATACTAAACAAAATGATGGAGTTGTTGTCTATACCAGAACTGACCTGATTGGTTTATCTGTCAAGGAAATCCAAGTTAGCGGTGCAAACTGTTTGCAAATAACTCTCAATAATGACACATGTATCTTAGCAATATACCGTTCTCCATCCTCTTATAATATTTCACCATTCCTAAAATCAATTAATAACTGTGGTGATCTGTCGTGTCGATCACTCAGATAAGATGTAAATAATAGTCGTTTGGATACTCCATACTATTTGGTTTATTTAGTGTTATTACTAATGTACAGTATTCGAGATGTTGTTGTTAAGAGAGGACGAGTTACAACAGACACGCCTTTTTATACGTCTCGGTCATGCTGTCTCACTCAGATATGCCTGTCTCTTTCATACCGACAGACATACGTTCACCACATCCCTCCACACTTAAATCAGCAGACAGTAACACAACATGATTATCATAATAATAATTATAAAACATACATACACATATTTAATTATTATTTTACAACATTTTCTTTTTTATTTATAACCATGTTGATTCGGAGAGTTGACTGCTGCTTATTTTGATTTCTCTGTCCTTGGTCGAAGGCGCTCCTTCCAGTTCCCCGACGTTGACGCCACGGGTTCACTGGAGCTGGAAGGAAAAAGAGGGTCACCCATTAGATTGTCATCCGAAACAAAGTCGGAGACATCGTACTCATCGAACGATAGCCTCCTCGTCTCAGACTCAGGGATTAAAATACTAGGGTTCTTTTCCCATGATACACACAGTTTGGATAATTGATCAAAATGTCTTTTCCAGTACATGATTTTATCATTCAATTTAACCTCAATTAAATATAGTTTATTTCCCAAACGTTGATGTACTTTCCCTGGTACCCACTTATCATTGTTTTGGTCTCTAAAATCCCTAACCATAACTTTCTGATTAATCTTAAAATTCGTAGATACTTTGTTATTCCTTTTATAATAGAATTTCTGATTTTCCTGACATTTTGACATTTTCATTTTGGTATCTTTATCAATCACATTTTCCTTTACCTTCCCCCCTCTAGGTATAAAATTATTCAAATTTGACCTTAACCTTCTACCAAACATTACAACTGCTGGCTCTAACCCTGTTGTACAGTGTGGTGCATTCCTATAATCTATGAGAAAACATTCTAACTTCTCATTATAACCTGACTGAAATTTTTTTTCTAACAATATTTTCTTTAAAAAATTTTTACACGTTTTGACTGCATTCTCTGCCAATCCATTTGATTGAGGATGATTTATAGGTGTTGTTAAATGTTTAATGCCATTTCTCTCGCAAAACTGTTTAAAGTCTGCTGACATGAATGCTGCTCCATTATCAGAAACTAAGGTTTGTACATTACCGAAATAACTGAATAATCTCTTTAAGATTTTAATGGTATTATCTGAGTTAGGTGAATTTACTTCCACGCAATCCAACCATTTTGAGGTTGAATCTATGATTACCAAAAAATATTTATTTCCGATAGGCCCTACGTAATCTATATGAACCCTACTCCAAATTTCTTCCGTTATCGGCCATGGAGTTAACTCACTCTTGGGTTGTGATGGTTGAATTTCCGCACAAATTCCGCACTCTCTAACTAAAAAATCAATTTGACTGTCAATCCCTGGCCACCAAAAATAGCCTCTAGCTAGCCCTTTCATCTTGGCAATCCCTAGATGAGATCTATGCAATAAGCTTAATATCTTATCCCTTAAACTTATTGGAATTACTAACCTATGGTTCCAGAAAATACAATCATCAATTATTGATAAATCGTTCCTTTTTATCCAATAAATCCATTTGCAATCATCCTTATTGACTTTATTTGGCCACCCTGTTCTAAGATAATTTTTTATCTCTAATAATAATTTATCCGTATTAGATTCTGCTTTAACTTCCTCAACATCTATTGGCATCTCGCTATTATTTTTGAATAAACACAAAATTCTTGAATCAAAGTTATTATTTTCCTCAACAGGATCTCCTACAGGTACGCGAGATAAGTAATCCGAACAATTTAATGTTGATTTTACGTATTGAACTTTATAATTGAAAGATGAGAGAATTACACCATAACGTTGTAATCTATTACAAGTTAAAACAGGAATTCCTTTTTTTTCACCAAAAATTCTACATAAAGGTTCATTATCTATTTCTAGAATGAATTCCCTTCCGTAAATGTACTCGAAAAACTTCTTAAAAGCAAACACAATTGCACAAGCCTCGAGGTCTAAAATTGAATATTTCTTTTCCGCTTCTGTCAGTTTACGAGAAACAAAAGAAATAGGTCTTTGTAAATTATTTTCATACACATGTAACAATGTTGCACCCAAACCTTTCGTTGAGGCGTCCGTAACTACCTTCAAAGTAACATTTGGATCGTAATGTGCTAACACTCGATTATCACATAAAATTAATTTTATTTTATTAAAAACTTTTACGCAATCTTGATTAAAATCAAAATTCGTATTTTTTTTCAATAATTTGTGCAAAGGATCTAATAACATAGACATATTTGGCACAAAAGATCGGTAAAAATTTACCATTCCTAAAAAACTGCGTAGCTCTGATAAATCTTTTGGTTGCGCGACTTTACTAATTGCGTTCGTTTTATCTTCCATAGGTTTAATCCCTTCCTTCGAGATTTCAAACCCTAAGAAACATACCGATGAAGCGTTAAAATTGCACTTTTGAATATTTACGCACAAACCGCAATCTTTTAACCTATTAAGAACTGCATTTAAATTAGCATTATGTTCCTCTATCGTTTCTCCTGTAACCATAATATCATCCAGGAAAACCGCTGTTTTCTTCAAACCTTGTAGACATGAAGCTATAGTTCTACAAAATATTGCCGGTGCACTGTTAATCCCAAACACTAGCCTAGTGAATTTAAATAATCCTAAATGTGTAGAAATCGTAGTATATTCCATACTTTCTTCGTCTAGTTCCAACTGTAAATAAGCTTGACGTAAATCAATTTTTGAAAATATTATTCCGCCCGAAATTTGTGATAATAAAACTTCTATCTTCGGCATGGGATATTTGTCAACAATCAATTGTGGGTTCACAGTACATTTATAATCCCCGCAAATTCTAATGCTTCCATCGCTTTTAACTACGGGCACGATAGGAGATGCAAACTTGCTATAACTAATCGGAACTAAAATCCCCTCTTCCTGTAAACGGTTCAATTCCGTTTCAACTTTCGCTTTCAAAGCGAAAGGAATACTTCTCGGATTGCAGAATTTCGGTTCTGCATTTTCTTTCAATTTTAAATGAACTTTAAATTTATTGAATCTACCTAGTTTACTTGAAAATACCTCCGGATATTTACGCACTAACGTATCGACACTATTATTGTTTACGTCGTGAATATTATGCGTGAGTATTTCACTTTTCAACTGTGAAGAAACCGTCTCGAAACCCGTAAAACCAATGTTAAATTCTTTTACGAAGTCTCTACCTAGCACAGTGGTTGAACCATCCTTTACAACACAAAATTCCATTATTTTAGTAATACCATTGAAATTAATTGACAAAATTAAACATCCAAGTAACTGTAACTTACAATTATTGTAACCCTTCAGGGTTAAATTCTTCGGCTTCAATTGTACATCTTTAAAATGTTCCCAATAATCTTTATCCGATAGGATCGATATTCCTGCACCCGTGTCAAATAATCCTTTTATGATGATACCGTTATTAACTTTTAACGATAAATAAATGGGATCGGTATTTCTTGTTAACCTTGAATTTATTTCACTTGAATTCACAAACACAGATGAAACTTCCTCCCGTTTTTTTTCGCGACAATTTTTACTAAAATGTCCCTTGTTTTTGCAATTAAAACACGTCACGTTTTTTAATCTACAATTACTGGAATCATGATTATTTAAATTACAATATTTGCACTTCAACTGTTGTATACGTTCTACTGATTTCTTTCTGGGAATTGTAACATTTTTGTCTTTCGCCCGCGCCGGTGAAGTAGAATAATTCCTACCTGCACTACTATTAAAATTTTTCTTACTTCTAGAAATGAGCCCGACACTCTCGGATTTAATACACGTAATATTTTTATGAAATGAATCCATTCCCGATGCGCACTCTAATGTACTTTTTAAAGTCAGCTTCTCTGCATCTAAAAACATTTTTTCTTTAATACGACCTTCTAATAAACCAGTCACAAAAATATCTTTTAAGTTTTCTTCCAGTCTGCTTTCAAATTTGCAGAATCTTGTTAGACAACGTAACCTAGCTATATAATCATTTATAGATTCCCCAACTTTTTGTTTCGCCGCAAAAAAATTTCCACGTTCCTTAAACACATTCTTTGAAACACCAATGTGGTTTCCTAATAACAAAAATATATTTTCAACCGATAATTCTGTTATTTTTTTTGGAAAACATAAATCTATCAGTAGATTAATCGTGTCTGTGTGTAGGTGGGATATTAAAACCGCCCTCTTTTTATCCTCGGATTTAAATTTGTCATCATTGACGAGGATCAACTGCTCAAACTGTAGCACGAACGTCTCCAGCCCGTCCCTAAGGTGACAAAACCTGGGTAAACCCACTCCCTCCATTTCCACACAGATTACCAATAATCAGAAAAAACAACAACAAACAGCACTCAACTCACGAATCTGATGATTGATGCTGCCGCCGATCGCCGCCCTTCCGCGTCCGACCGTCTTCTGGCTCCGTCCGGATTCCTGGTCGTCCTTCTCGTCCGGTCACCACCGCCACGCCTTCCCGTGTCGGGTCCCCGTACAAGCTGCCTGGATCCGTTTTTCATCCGGTTTCTCGGCTGCTGATTCCTTGAGCTCAGCGCCTTGAATCTCCTCACCAGTTCCTTGCCTTGATGCTCCTTCAATGTCCGATACTGTCCGTGAAGCTGCCCCCAAATTATTTTATTTTTTATGCGACAATAATCCCTTCCGCGGTGCTCGGTGGGATTATAACCAAACTACGGTTCTTCCTCCAGGAAGAATTTTGCGGCCGTTCAGCTTCCTTTTTCGGCTGCGCCAACTGTGGTTCTTTCAGCTGCGGCTACGGTTCTTCCTCCAGGAAGAATTTTGCGGCCGTTCAGCTTCCTTTTTCGGCTGCGCCAACTGTAGTTCTTTCAGCTGCGGCTACGGTTCTTCCTCCAGGAAGAATTTTGCGGCCGTTCAGCTTCCTTTTTCGGCTGCGCCAACTGTGGTGATCTGTCGTGTCGATCACTCAGATAAGATGTAAATAATAGTCGTTTGGATACTCCATACTATTTGGTTTATTTAGTGTTATTACTAATGTACAGTATTCGAGATGTTGTTGTTAAGAGAGGACGAGTTACAACAGACACGCCTTTTTATACGTCTCGGTCATGCTGTCTCACTCAGATATGCCTGTCTCTTTCATACCGACAGACATACGTTCACCACATCAACTGTTTAACTGAATTATGTAATATTAAAAATTGTATTATTGCTGGTGACCTCAACATAAATATTCTGCCCACAAACGAACATTCTCAGTGCCAAGAATACTTAAATACGCTCACATACCATGGATTCCAAAGCACCATAAACACTCCTACACGTGCTACATTAGACTCCATTTCATGCATTGACCACATCATGGTCAAATCCAACTGCCCAGTAATATCTATTGTATATGAATCTACACTTACCGACCACTACACCACTATTCTTTCCATACAAACATGCAACAGAAAAGACAAACATAACAACACAACAAACAAGAAAAAAATCATTCAAATCAATTATGATTGTGTTCGTCAATCTCTGATGAGTAAATCGTGGTCAGAATTACTTAACATCATAAATCCAGAAGACGCCTGGACGTACTTTATCAATCACTTACAGACTACCATTAACGAACATACAAACATAATTATAAAACATATACCAAATAATATTTTACCAATTAAGCCATGGATTAACCACACTATTATTAAATCTATCCGTAAACGTAACAAACTCCACAAAAACGTTATTAACAATCCTTATGATATACAACTTCGAAACTTTTATAAAAGATATAGAAACATTTGTACCCAAATAATAAGAAAGGCTAAAGAGATATATTACAAACAGAAAATAGAAAACTGTAATAATGATCCTAAAAAACTTTGGAAAACACTTAAAGAAGCCACCCACTCTCAACCTAATCCTACGAATGACTTAAAACAACTAAAAGTAAATGATAAAATATTTAGTTTTTCTAGTAATCCCGATATTATTGTTAATCATGCAAATAAATACTTCTCAAAAATAGGTGAACAACTCGCAAAAAATATCGATGTAAACCATACCAACTCCAGTTCACTAAGCTGTAATACAAATTTGCCCAACAACTTGCATTTTAGTCTAAAACAAATTTCAAATGAAGATACTAGATTGATCATAAACTCATTAAAAAACTCGTCTTCAACTGGCTTGGACGATATATCAAATATTGCCTTAAAAAAACTTGTATCAGAAATAACCACTCCCTTAACATATCTTATTAACCTAAGCATCCTAAAAGGCCGATTCCCTGACAAACTAAAACACGGAATCATAATCCCAATACATAAAGGAGGCTCTAGAGCGGACATAACTAACTATCGTCCAATTACATTACTAAATTCACTATCTAAAGTCTTTGAAAAAACTATTAATAATCAACTAATCGAATACCTTGAACAAAATAACATACTATCACTCAACCAGTTTGGATTCAGGAAAAATAAAGGCACCTCCGAAGCCCTGGCAACAGTTACCGATTTTCTAAATGAAAACTTAGACAAGGGATCAAAATGCATATCAATATTCTTAGACCTGTGCAAAGCATTCGATACTATCTCTCACTCTAAACTTTTACAAAAACTATCTAATATTGGTATAAATGGTGATGAACTTACTATTATTAGCGATTACCTGTCAAACCGAAAGCAAAGTGTGAAAATCAACAACTGCAATAGCAATCAATTACCAATTAGCTACGGCGTGCCTCAAGGAAGTGTTTTAGGTCCTACCCTGTTCTTAATATACATAAATGAATTATGTAATCTTCAAATAGATGCCAAAATTGTAAGTTTCGCTGATGATACGATTCTCCTATTCAAATCAAGCAATTGGAATGATGTATACATAAAAGCTAACAAGGGCATAACTGTGGTTAAAAGATGGTTAAACAATAATACACTAACAATGAATGTGACCAAAACTAAATACATTGAATTTAGTATTAATCCTTCCTTAAGAAACCCAGAAAATCAAATTAAAATATGTGCTTGCAACCTGACAAATACGATAATATGTGATTGCCCTTATTTAGAACAGGTAACTAAAATTAAATACTTAGGTATTATTTTTGACAGCAATTTAAAGTGGAAACAACATATTACCACTACAGCAAACAAACTTAGAAAATTCATTTACTTTTTTAGACAAACTCGCAACTTTCTCAACCTAAGCCAGCTCAAAACAATCTACTATGCACTTTGTCAATCTTTAATAGAATATGGTATCATAGCATGGGGAGGAGCAAACGCTGCCGCCATTGATCCAATATCTAAAGCTCAGAAACTTATAATAAAGATTATCCTCAAACTACCAATCACAAGCAGTTCGGATGAAATCTTTAGGAAAATCTGTGTTATGGACATTAGGCAACTTTATGCCAAAAACATACTAACATACCTCTTCAAACACAAAACTACTTTTGACAATATCCAAACTGCTCGTGATACTAGAACCAAAGGACATAATTTCTTACAAATCCCTTTCGCTAAAACAACTTTTGGCCAGAGAAATTTTAGATACTTTGCAACAAGGCTATATAATGCTCTCCCACTAGCCATTAGACTGAACGAATTTTTTTTTTAAAATATAAAACAGACATCAAGTCTTGGATCATCAGCCAAGACAGATCCATGATCAAAAATTTTATAAAAATCCCTACATAAGTATGTACTCCAACTAGATGCTGATTAACAAATTTATCATTTATTATTATTAATTATTATTTTTTATCTTTTTTACAATGTCATTGAATGTAATGAAACATTTTATGTATCAAAAAATATGTAAACATTAATTCATGTATCAAATACGTCTGTCTCGACACAGGTTTATCCTAGTGAGACAGACATCGAAAAAAAAACCTGTAAAAAAACTTTATATTGATAATAAAAAAAAAAAAAAAAAAAAAAAAAAAAAAAAAATTTGTATTAATGTATTTTAGCGCTTTCGCAACATTAGTAAAAGTCAAGCTAACGCTTTATTTATAAGGTATTTACATGTGTTTTAAAAAAAATATAAAATATATTATTTCGGTTTATGTATTACGGTATTTTAAACAAATAATCTGTATTAATAATAAGTAAAATATTAATTCATCATTGTTAATTTAACATTGAAAGATTTTACTTTGACGTCATTTTATTGTCTATGAAAGTGGGCGGAGCCACTTAAAATTAAAACCCCATTATCAACGATAAAGGTGTTTGGAAACAGGCAAATCGAAATCTGAATAAATGGCTTGGCTGATTGGAACCTCAGATTGATCGATCTAAACGTTGAGAAGAACGGCCGTAGATAAACAAGTTTTTTTCGCATTTGAGCATTTGTACAAAATTTTTTTTTTTTGATAACTTTAGAGTGAAAAAACTATTGAAGCCAGGTCTACGCTTCGACGCATTTTAAAAGACAAATACCAGCGGATAATAATTCCATAGCACTGAAAATTTTTAATTTGACCATTAAATATCCAACATTGATTTTCTCGAAAGCAAAAGCTCATATAAAAAAAGTCAGAACCCAAAATTGACTCCAAATGGGAGGTAGGTTCACCAGTTAATAATAATAATAAATTTTTATAGCACCGTTTTTTGTGAAAAATCACTTCAAGGGCACTTACCGCTTAGTTATACCGTTTATACCACGAGTTTCCGAACACCGTGTGTAACAAACTTTCCTTGTATCGGAAATGTACCGTTCAAATTAGATTTAACAACGGCAAGTGAATGATGAAACATTTATAAAAACAGTCAAACTAAATACTACTAAAATAGTAGGTTCTGCAAATAAGTCATACTTTTTGTTGTTTGTTTTACTTAATATTTCCGAATGATTGCGTATGTTCATTGCTGTAGAGACAAGATGAACGCATACATATTTGACGTTGTATTTTCACAAGTTCATTAATGTACAATTACCGCCATCTAGCGAAAAAAAAGACATTTTTACAGTTGAGAAAATTAAACTAATATATGTGGTCATATCACTGCTAAAAGAGGTTATTAGGTCAGTGTGTGCCCAAGTAATCATTAAATTCATACATAAAATTCTAAATGGATTATTACTGTTTTTTTATTAGCATTTCATAGTTTTATGCTTCCAAACATTATTGCGAGGTTAGCAAGGCTATAATAATAAACTGCCATTTTATTGTGTTTATTCCTATTGGATGGAAAGGCTTTGTGGCATAGTATCTCAGAATTGCAATAGCAAGTCCTTTTGCATCTGTGTATTTCTTTCATCAGCTCCTCAAATGTGGTGGCTTTTAACCATTCAAAGGCCGATCGACCGGTGAGCATTTTTTTTTAATAGATTGAAATTGCCAATCGTTCTATTATCTTCCTTGGAATTTTTTCAACCTTTATGAAAACTTTCTAGAGAACAAAATCAGAATCTCAAGCGTTAATAACATTTTCAATTTCCTTTTTTATCTCATTAATGTAGCCTCTCTGACAGTTTACGAAATAGTTTATGAAGTCAAAATCCACTTCCTTCGATCGAATTCCAACAGTTCCAAATATTACTTTATTATTTCATCATGGGTCTGTTACACAGTAACATAACTTCAATAGGACTTTCACAGAACTTGAGTATTTACTTTGAAATTGGATGAATTGTGTTAATTTTGAAATTCTGTGACAACCTGTTATTATATAAATTAAATATATGTTATTTTTTTAATTTAACACATATGTATTTTGTTCAGGCCCACATAATGAACACGTGCGGCACGAACTTCGGCATGCACGGAACAGACCTGTTCTCCTTCCTTACGGGGGATGCTCACGATGCGGAGAAACAGAAACAGCTGATCAGGGAAGAGAAGGAGAAGGCATTGTTCTCAGGCCGGAAGAGTCGCAGAGAGAGGAGGGCTCACAGGTGATTCATTCTGCCTAGTTTCTCTCAGTATCACCCTGGTGAAAGAAGACCATTTACAATGGAAGCTTTGCTTGAAATGGCTTGAATAGCCAGGTATTACCCAACCTTCCTCTTCCACCTTCTTCCTTTCCCCATACCCTTCAGCCTAACAGTATACTCCAACTGGTGATGTCATAGTCCCACCGGATCCTGATAATTGAGAGCAGTTGGGACTCTTATGCGGTATTCAAATCAAAAAAATCTAACCTTCATTTATATAAAATTTTGATAGCTATTTTGTTTCTGTTTCTAATGACTATATTATATATGTAAAAGAAAAAATTAAAACTAATAATTTATCATATTTTTTCCAGGGATAAAAGGTTAGCTCTTCGCGTGGTTAGCCCACCTCACTATGCAGCCCGCGCTCCCTCCCCTGTGCCCTCGGCCCTGATGGAGGAGGGGGATGCGGAGGGGGGTCGATCCCCCTCCCCCCCACCGCCCCCCGAACGCATCACATTCATCACCAGTTTTGGGGGGGATGAGGAAATTCAAGACACTAGTGGTAAGTACCTGCCCAGTTATGTGTTTATTGCTGCAAGTATACATTTAGACATATGTGTCTATGATTATTGAAATACCTGACTGCTGAATTTAATTGTTAATTTCTGCCAATCTACATTTAGTCATATCTATGGTTATTGAAATATTTCACACATTGGCATAGCTTGCCATACTGAAAATTTATAGCAGCCTTCTTGATATAAGAAGTCTTTAGTTGTTCTAGCGACCATTCTTTTAAAATCTTAATTTTACACTTATCTACCTGTGATCTCATGTACCCACTGAAAGTTATGAGATTTATAATAAATTCGATTAAAAAAATTATTGCATTGTAGTAGGTAGGTCATCAAAAAACCTTTTGTTTTATCCATGGTTCCTTTTATGTACATATACATTGTACCAAAGGCCATGTGTCGTTAAATAATTTCTCTGATTTATTAGTATGTATGTATATCTATTTTTGTAAAACTAAGAAAACTCAACTTTTGGTAAACACTAAGGGCCAGTTGTTTCACAGATTCATTTTGAACAATTCATTGAATTTCAAAGTTAATTTTCAAGTTCTGTGAAAGTTCTATTCAAGTTCTGTTATCATTTCAGTTATGGTAAATATAATTGAAACAACTGGCCAATAATGATATAATAACAGAATTTGAACAGAACCCTTACAGAATTTGAAAATTAACTTTGAAATTTGACGACTGTTCAAATTATGTAAAACAACTGCTTCTTAAATAATTCTAATTCAAATTATTTATATATTTTTTCATGCACATTTTATTTCAGTAAAAACACCAATGAAGGCTCCATTTATTGGGAAGGCCAAAGTGAACTTAGGCCCCAGAGACAAATCCTACGCAAGCGTTTTGAAAGAGCCTCCAAAAAAAGACGAAAAACGGTAACTATCGTATTGATATTATGATTAAATAAAAATATTTAAAATTTATGAAAATTAATTAAATTTGTCGTTATCTTGTTCTTCTAGTTCCCGATGGTCAGAATATTCGCCTTACAAAAGTCAGAAGTCAGGGTCACCGAAAAGATCTCTTTCCCCTTGGTCTAATGATAGCCGCTCTATATCTAGAAGCCGGTCTAGATCCATGACCAGATCGAGGTCGCGATCCAGGTTACGCTCCAGGTCGCTGTCCAGCTCCACTTCCAAGTCGGCGTCGAGATTGAGGTCAAAGTCTCGATCTAGGTCAAAATCAAGGTCAAGGGATCGTAGGAGGAAGTCTTACAGTGATTCTTCATCGAGGAGCAGATCAAAGTAAGGAATATTCAGTTTTTTGTTTATGCTATTACACTACGCTTGGAAAATCTTGTAAGAGTTATTTTTCATTTTCAATATGTAAAATTAATGTTAACACATTGTAGTCGGGCGCTTCAATCAATAGACTCTAGCCTATAGCGGGTGCTTTTCGCGATTAGCGCAAAAATATATCGCTTTCTTAAAATTGACACAATTTCTAAACCAAATAATATTTTCGATTGAAATTTTCAAAGAAATCATATATGACATTTGATCATCAAAAATAAATTATAATTGCTTTGATTACATCATAATTTCACCACATTTCAAAGCTGAATATAAAAACCTGATATTAATTTAGTAAATAGCATTCAATATTCAATATTTGAGAATTCCCTGTAAAAGATAACATGTTTATTCATATCATATAGTTATACACGGTGTCCGGAAACTCGTAGTACAAGCGGGAAACTGGAGAATCTACACCACATGGGGAACCCAAAAAACATAAAGTTTTTTGATTTGAGCTTTTTCACAAAAAAAAAAAAAAACCAAAAAAAAATATTTTTCGGCTATTTTTGGGTTAAATTTTTTTCTGGTGTTTAGGGTTGAACAACAGATGTTTTAACCCTGCAGAGCAGAAATATTTTATGATTACACCGGATTAAATGAAGGGTGATTTCAAAATAATGCTTCAAATCCGAGTTTCTTCATTTGTTTTACTTTCAAATAGTTTTAATTAGTTGGGTACTTTGATCTTCAGTAATAATTTATAAGAATTTGATTAAAAAAAAAAAAAAAAAAAAAAAATTAACTTCTAACTCGATTTACTCGATAACGAAAGCTCAAATAAAAAAAAAATATACTACAAAATCGACTCCAAATGTGATGTAGATTCACCAGTTTCCCGCTTGTACTACGAGTTTCCGGACACCCTGTATAATAAATAATAATATATATTTGCCATGCCCGCAATTTTACAATCACGGGATGTGTGAAATCTGATCGCGTAAATATTGAAGTGTCGCCTAAGGCCGAAGTCGAACACTCAATAACTCATAAGTTTAATTGCTTCTTGTCAAAAAAGAGTCTTTTGCGGTTGCCTCGCCTATTGAAGAGCCCATTCCACTTATGAATCATAGTATTTATTCTTTCCAGGAATCAGTACACTTCATATGTTGATAATCCATCACACAATATAAGTCACTCACTCGGTTCGTTGTCTGACACCTCTTCAATATCATCATTCCATGAACAATTAGATAAATTGTCGGCATACACTTCATCGTCACTATCATTGGCTTGTAAAGACATTTTTGTAGGGATAAAGTCCTATACAATGCTAATATATTCAAATAATAAAATACCAAACAGTAAACAAAACAGTGCGAGCGGTATGAAAAATATTCCAATACGTGAAATGACTCAAACTAAACTGGAGATTGAGGTAGCATAAAAACTACTGCACACTAGCCAATACGGACAAGGCATCTCAAATAACGTAGACAGACTGTCGCCTAGCACCCAGGTAGCAAATTACCCTTCAAGGTGTTTTATTTCACAAACCCGTATAATGCCGTTTCCCTCCAAAAACTGACAGTCGACAAAAACGGCATTTGCCGTGTCCCGCAGTTGACCGACAGTCAGACAATGTGTTAACTTATTAATTAAAAGTAGATTGGCAATTAAGATATTGTTTTTATTTTTGTAGATACCACAGCCCTTCTTCATCCTCTGATCGTTCCAGAAAACGCAGCTATCGGTCCTCGTCATCAAGCAGGTTAGAATAATTACTTCTCTAAACAAACTTCTAAGATATCTGATTAACCTTACTTAAATAGCACACACCAACATCACACAACCAATGATACAAAACTATGTGATTCTATTATTAACACCCCAGGTTCTCTTACAATATTTAACCAAAATATAAGATCCCTGAACAAAAACTATGATGAACTTGACATACTCTTAAGCAACTTTAAAACAGATTTCAAAATTATAATCCTAACAGAATGTTGGATTTCAACAACTTTTACAAAAAAATACAAAGATAATTATACTTCATTTCACACATTAAATAATAAAAATCAAAATGATGGCATTGTTGTATACATAAATGATAGTATTAACGCTTCTGTTTCAGAAATTGAATTAGTAAATTCAAACTGTCTACAAATAATCACCGACTGTAATACGTGTATTCTCATCCTATACAGATCACCATCCATACCTAATATTACACCATTTATAATGGCTCTGGATTCTCACCTAAAAAAATTAACTTCATTCAAAAACATCATCATAGCTGGTGATCTAAACATAAACATACTTCCTAATGGTCACCCTCAAAACATTGAATACCAACTGATGCTTCTGGAACATGGCATTATAAGCACCATTAATACTCCTACCAGGGTAACCAAAGACTCAGAATCATGTATAGACCACATTATGGTTAAATCAAAAAGACATAGTGCAGTATACGAATCTACAATCACAGATCACTACACAACAATGATAGGCCTGACTTCCCCAACTATGAACTCAACTTTCCAAAATAACACCGCAAAAAAAAAATTAATTACGTAAACCTAAAACAATGTTTAGAAAAACAGACATGGGAACATCTTACAAAAATTAACTCACCAGAAGAAGCCTGGAATTATTTTTTAACATATCTACAAACTCTCATAATACAAAATACCATAAAAACATCCACACCGCAAATTTAGACTAAAAAATGGATTACTCAAAGCATCATAAATAGCATTAAAAAAGGGACAAACTACACAAACAAGTTAAACTGAACCCTTATGATACCTCACTTTATTTCTTCTATAAAAGGTACAGAAATATTTGTTCCCTTACAATACGTAAAGCCAAAGAATTATACTACCGAAACAAACTGATAACAGCAAATTATGACCCTAAAACCGTATGGTCAATTTTGAGGGAAAGTACGCATTCACAGAAGAACAAAGATGATACCATAAAAAAATTACTAATTGATCATGAAGAACTCCACTTCCACGAGAATTCTACACGTATCCTCAATTTTATAAACAAACACTACACTAATATTGGTGTTAGCCTAGCTGAAAATATAAAAACTACGTTGCCTCTCAGAGATATCCAGGAACCTCAAAACAATACATCAAACATCAGTAATGATAATTACAACAGACATTTCAAATTACATAATGTTACGCTAGAAGATACTAATAAAATAATTCAATCATTAAAGAATAACACAACTACAGGACCGGATGGTGTAGACTCTAAAACTATCTTAACACTATGTCAACAACTACTAAAACCACTCACATACCTAATTAATCTTAGTCTAAAAGAAGGAATCTTCCCTAGCTTACTAAAAAAAGGTCTTATTATTCCAATTTACAAATCAGGACCAAAAAATAATGTAAACAACTACAGACCCATAACGCTACTAAATAACATTTCGAAAATTCTTGAAAAAACTATTAAAATACAGCTTCAACACTATCTAGAATCAAATCACATACTCTCGATCAACCAACATGGCTTCAGGAAAAACATGAGCACAGAACATGCAATAGCTACTGTAACGGACTTCATTACAAAAAATCTTGACGCTAAGAAAAAAGTTGTATCTATCTATTTACTTAGATCTATGTAAAGCCTTCGACACAATTTCACACGAAAAACTATTCATAAAGCTAAAAAACATGGGCATTAATGGAATAGAATTCGATCTAATTAAAAGCTTCATGTCTGACAGAACGCAACAAGTAAAAATTGACAGCATGACAAGTCATCCACTTTTGATCACGTACGGAGTCCCACAAGGGAGTGTACTCCGCCCTCTATTGTTCCTCATCTACATAAACGAACTATGTGACATTGAAATTGAAGGTAAAATTGTGAACTTCGCTGACGACACAGTACTTCTCTGTCAAGCAGCCACATGGAAAGATGTATTTATAATTGCCGAAAAAAGTCTATCAGTTATCAAAAAATGGCTAAACTGGAATACTCTTACCGTTAATACAATAAAAACAAAATACATCACACATAGTACATATTACACAAAGAGGTCAACCTACCTAACATAGACCTGTTTCTAGATGACTGTTACGCTGGACTGACCACATAACTTTCATTACTAATAAACTAAAAAGAGTCATGCACCTAATAAAGTCAATAAAAAATATTTTCCCACATTCAATACTTAGATCTATATATTTCGCACTTTGTCAATCGATTGTTACATATGGCATACTGGCTTGGGGAAGCGCTACAAACACTGCAATCGACCCAATACAAAAAATTCAAAAGGCAATAATTATAATCATCTTACAAGTACCATTCCACACAAATTCAAGCGAAATTTTCAAAACATTAGACGTCATGTCAATAAGACAACTTTATGCCAAATCTGCACTACTAAATTTCCTCCAACAGAAACTACACATTCCAATACCACCTCAAACAACAATAAAAACAAGGTCGACAACAAACAATACCCTGAACATACCGATAACATACACCACACACGGACAAAGACACTTCCAGTATTACGCTACAAAACTTTTTAATTGTATGCCCACCACTCTGAAACTACTACTAATGGGAAATACATACACAATAAACTGATCACAGCCTGGATCAAAAAACAAGATATCCATTTTATACAAAACATTATAACACCAAACCAAACATAATCATGGATGAATGTGTATGTATGTATGTATACATGTGTTTACTTATATGTGTGTATGCATGCATATATGTTTATTTATGTATGTATGTATATACATGGGTGTATGTATATATGTGCACATAAATAAATATTTTTTCCTTTTTCTTTAAATAACAATGTACAATAACCATTAAAAAAAAAAAAAATTTAAATCCCAACTTAAACTTTTATATAAGAAAATTTAACCAATACACATAAATACATGTACCATTTAATCATAACCACGTAAACACCTCAGCACAGGTTCTCCCAGTGAGGTGTTCACGAAACATATAACATTACCCACCACAGTATCACCTACTCAAACCTTCCTCACACCCAGCATAAAAAATAAAAAAATAAATAAATTAAACAAAAAAAACCCCATATTAACAACAGTTCTAAATTTATGTATTATATACAAATGTAAATATTTGGTAGACACTGTAATGTATGTATAGAAATAAATAAATAAAAAAACAAAAAAATACCTAAAGATCACACATCAAGGAGTGTACCGGCCGTCACTACACAACATTAAGTCAGATAACAAATTTAATATTAGTTACATACCTATTTATGAAGAAGCTCTACTGAACAAAATGTATGATTATACCACTGCTCAGAATCTGCTAGATTTCGTACCTTTTCTGAAAACTCCTTTTCTCATGCTCATGATCATGCTAATATTGGGAAAGAATTGTATGTACCCACGCTTTCGACTGTTCACAGATCATCCAAACAAAGTAGTATAATTCTGGATCGCAATCAAAAACGAACTGCTACGAACATAGGCACAGTCGCAATGCAAGTTACGCAAGCTTAGTAGGTGCCCATCGTATGAGATCTTTGTGAGATGTTATAACCGAAACGAGTTTCGTATTGTGATTAGCCATATCGGAAATTTAGTTGGTTGTTCGGCGCTCGGCAGCACTTATTAACTGGCCGCTACTGGTCTCTAGAGTACCCCATATACCGCGGAGCGATTGTGTCTCTTTATTGCCTTTGTCCTTTTCAGTAACACTTATATATTATGTAATTACTATTTATTTTTATACCTACCGTTTTAACCGGATATCGCCCATCCAGTCAGGAATTAAGTAATGCAAAACGGTAAAAGAGATAGTATAAAATCGAGTGTAACTCAAATAGATATTATTGCAGCCCTTTCCAGTAAAATTCAATTTTTAAAATAGTAAGGGGATAATTTTTTTAAATGCAAATTGATTGCCGAATAGATTTCTGGCATTACCTAAATTATAGGTATGTAATGTAAAAAACAACATAAATATCTCACAAAAGAACACAATGTATGTATCATAATGAAATTTCGTGGATCGCAATTTGTTCATAGATATATACGATTAAACTAAATTAAAACCACCAATAAATCACGTAATATGCCACAGTCGCATAGAACGGATTAATAATTGTAATGAACGTATTGTCTCTGATGAATGTACGAAATGAACGTAGGGTATAAAAGGCCTGTTTGTGTGTGCGAGTGCCACTTCCGTTTTTGACCGTTACCAGTAATATTATGTACTTATTATCGGAGTCTATATTTTATTGTACCTTTCCATTTACAAAAACACATTCATTATAAAAATCAAGTGAAGCATTTTGGGTGTTGGTTAGATTTGATGTTAGTTTTGTAGCTTTTGGCTTAGAAAGGAGTTTAATTAATGTACAATTTAGAGAGTTATATCATGTCTCCTGAAATGTTTATATAAAACATTAACACCCTTACTTATAAACGCGGTGTAAATATTACGTGGCACGTAAGGTCAGAACAGTGAAAACTTGACTTATTACCATGGTGTTTGTTTGGTTAAAAAGGTCTTAAATCAGGCTCAAGGCCGGCTTTACCACACCAATGTTGAACCGTCGTGTAAGAATCTAATTAGTAAGACGGAATGTGTTTTAATTCCAGCCAAGATGCTCGAAGGTGCTCTAAACCCAACACCAGCGCCCACCGAGGCCACGGTACCCCCTCTGGGGGCCATGGTAGCACCCCAGGGGGCCATTCTGCTCCTAAAGTGCCCCGCTACTACGGCAGGAAGAGAGAGGGCGCCCGTGACTCTTCCAGTGAACTTTCTATAGATTCTGACAGCGATAGCAACGCCATCGCCACGGAGAAGTATGTTATTAAATTTATTTACAATTGTAATAGATGATGTCTTAATCTATACACCACTATGTGTGTACGTGCACAAATAAAAATTTACCCCCAGTGTTATGTGCATACATACCTAGAAATTTCAGACAGAAAAAACAAACATTTTCATAACTTTCCATTTTAGAGTTTATGCTGTATCAGAAAACATAATTTTATTTTATAGTTACCGTTAATTTTTGTTCTCCCGGCAGAGAGTGTTCGCAATTCTCACCCGTTATTTGTATTATTTTTTTGTTTCAGATCTAAAGAAAACACGACCGGCAGTAAATCGAGCCAGGTCTTGAATGTAGTCAATCGTAAATCCGGAGCCGCTTCCAAAGTCAGTAAGAATCCTTGTACTGGGGCCTCTCTAGTACCGGTACTCTGTACCGTCTGCTATCAAACCAAAAAACCAACCAAACAGACAACCAATTCCCATGCACATTCACGGCTACACGGTCACCCCGTAGCAGTTAATGTCCATGGACTCACTCCCTTACTTAACACTTAAAAAAAAATCTGTACATTTTTGATACTTATGAATTTTTGCTTTTATCAATTTCTCCTAAAGTATTTAACTTATGAGGCGGATAGCGTGGAAGTTATGGAAACTTAAAAATATTGATCTAAAATAAACGTGTTTAGATGTTATCTGGATTACGCACTCCCGCAACGGCACAGCCCTTCCCAACCTCCTCCATTCCCATCTACACTCATATGTTAAATTGAGATCCTAGTGAAATATTTATGTCATATTTTGCATCATTTTACCGAGTGATGAGGAAGCGAGAATCGAAACAACGCTTGAAACGGCTTTAGACACGTGTAGTGACAATATCTGACTAGCCTATTCCACTTTTTTTTTTTTTACAGACCCCACACAGGAGGCCCTGAGGAAAATAATTTCCCTCAGGGCTTTTGCCATCTTTTGCAATGCTGTGTGGAGGGTCTTTATAAGGAAAAGAAGGAGAGGAAGTTCTAGAAGGTAAAGGGTATGAGGGTTGGCTAGGAATCTAGGGATTAGTGTGTCCAGGAGTGACGGATATACAAATATATCCCTCCCACTGTGGCACAAGGCGATGGGTTGCAAGACCAGTTGGAGAGGTCAAAGGGTCACCCCAAACCAGGCTCTCCCGATCTGGCTTGCCACGCAGCTGGTGGGCAGGCGCATCCTGAACACACCTCACCCGATGAACCCGGGCACCCCTGCTAAATCACCAAACGTAAAGAACCACTTGGGGTGACCTATGGCAGAAGTGTTGGTCATCCAATAAATGGTTCCCGGGGCGGCGGTACCCAAACCTGCCTCCCAAAGTGGGAGGCGGAGGTGGAACACTAAAACACTTCCACCTTCTTCCTCATCTCCTGCCCTGCCCCACTTCTTTCACCCCAATTTGGGAATACCATAGTTTCACTGGCTCTGGGCAGTTGGGTCTCTTGTGCGGTAATCACTTAAAAACATCTAGTATTACTTTAAATGCATAAATTATAAATGAGTTTATTTTGTTTGTTACATCACTTCTTTGCTGACCGCCTCATGTTTTGTTTTCTCAATCTCGTCTAATTCATTTTCATCATTTGTGTGTCATGATTATTTTTTATTGAAGTGGGAATGTTTTGTTCGTGTCTTTTTTATAAAATTAGAAATGTAAAGTTCCATCTTGTAAAAGTGAATCCTAACCCTGCTTAAAATTCGTAAAATAGATTTTATTTTTTATATTACCCACTATTTTAACCACCTCCTTCAAATGTTCGATGAAATAATAATTTAACTATTTTATTTTTTATATTATGTTCTTTAGGTTTGCAAACTGTAATGTGATGTTATTTATAAGTTACTACACATTTTGCTTACTTCTACTTTGTATGATGTTTCTTAAGGTTTTACAACGTCAAGGCGAAGATTCTTGTCTTGCTAGGAAAAATTAGTGTGTCAGACAGGGTGTGTCGCACAAGTACTGTGACTATAGGCTGGAGGTCCCGATCCACCGGAGCGCTCCTTTCACCACGTGTAAAGTGAGAACACTCGTATACAAGAGACTTTGTACACGATGTAGTAGCTCTTGTTGCATCTGTTGTTCAACGCTAACGCTGCCATTGTCTCGGGCATAATTCTTATAATTCGTGCCGAGCCCAAAGAGTGTTTATGACCGAGCAAAACGCGATGATAGGCAGCCTCACTCCGAAGTTTTATTTCTTTTGCAAATAACATACATTTTTGAATTGGGAAACGAGCCCGGACAGCTGGTTCCCGCTAGGCCGCCTGAATAGCAAGTCCATGATCGCACCGAGCCCCACCATGGGCTCGCATTCCTTTTTGCGATCATGACATTCATGCTGACATGGTCCCACGGTCAGCATGTCTGTTACAATTAGAATATCAAAATATAAAATCAATTTTATTGAAGCAAAGGACATTACACAATTAGATTCGGTATTTGAAAATATAAATTAAGTTTATGGTATTTTATTGAAGCAAAGGACATTTGACTCGATTCGGTATATGAAAGTATAAAGTAAATTTTTGGTATTTTATTGAGTCAAATCACATTGTATGATTTGGTTTGGCATTTGAAAATCATAACAGGAAAAAAGGTTAAGTGTAGTCATTTTGTTGAACTTATTTAGTGCATGCATTCAGAGGCGGCTCTAGGGCTCCAGGCGTGTTAGGTCATTTGAAAAAAAATGTGTGACTAATCTTCATTTGATATTGTGAAAAATTCTCATATATTATTACCTATATCAATTTGTAGATAGGTATTTCATGAGTCCGCGACTCAAAATAAACATTATGTTAAAATAGTAAATTCAAAATAACTACACAATCCATGTATTTACGGAAAATTATTTTAAAGAGGATACGTTTTAATGTAGTAGTGCACAACATTAAAGTAAATCAAATAAGAGTTTGAAAGGCCTGTCCGCAGTATCCAAAGATACTGGGTGCGAAGGTGGTTCCGTGGTGCGAAGCGACACGACGTTTATCAATTCCATTTAAATTTAGACTTGCGATTCTATTTGACAATGTTCTTTTACATTTTTAGTTTTGTTTCATTCTTCAGCTTAATTCTACATCGATAACAAGATAAAGAATTATTCCAACCTTTCCCGAACTGTCCAATTGAAAAACCACCATTGTTCCACACACGACAAGCGTGTAAAATAAAAAACTGACATATGTTTATGTCCCCATCTCTTTAAAACATATAATATTCATCGTGCTGTCTCCCCCGCGGCCGTGACCTAAGCGTCCCTAAGTTTTCTTCTGTACCTAATTTTTACTTAGATATAGTGCCATCTCGTTTATTCTATGGCGCGCATAGGGACAGAAGATGTCAAAGCCGGGGACATTCTTTAAATTGACCTATCAAATAATTGTGTGGACTTGTGAATGAAAGCTTCTATTAGAGACAATAGATTTCACTGCTCATCACTCGCCACCGCCGCTCGCAGCCCTGTTATTTCGCAGTACATTTCAAATAAATTAAGAATAAGACCAGTTATTTTGATGCACATAATTTATTATTATTGTTGTCTTATAATTTTGGGAGGTCAAACATAAATTGACCTAAGGGAAGAACCGCCACTGCATGCATTAGTTAAGAAAAGTAAGTTATTTTCTTGTAACTTCTTTCCTTGTGACTCCCCAGAGAACACCTTTATTACATCAGCTAATTCCACAAATAATTTAACAAATCTTATTTTATTGTGAGAATTGTGATTATTTTTGTTGACACCCGGTGTTGCGGCTTAAATTATCTGCCAGCTATATCCTCCATCATTTCACATGGATCATTTTCCTCTTTGAGTGATGGAATAGGGAGAATTTAAATATTGTCGGGTTATTTGTAACCCGACAATATTTAAATTGTTTTTTTTTTCTTCAACTTTACAATAATTCAAAATCGAAATCTTTAAAATTAGTTTTGCTATGTACACGGGCATTTAGTAATTCAATGACAAATCAGAACACCTTTTAAAAGTGATTTGAAGTCATTTGAAGTAATGACAAAAATATTCCTAAGTTTGTGGCTTTACATGTATCACTTTTCAAAAGTGTTCTGATTTGTCCGGTTACCATATTTAGTAACTAGATCCAGTCTTCTTATTACAATATTTGACTTCTCATCGTCCCCTGCGTCTAGCTGCGAAAAGCAATCCTATTTTCTTTAGATGCAACAAGTTTTCAGTCTTTTCAACATAATTTGTATGCATTTGGCTTGGATAAGAGGATGCAAGCGATTGAATGTTCCCGTGAAGTGATGCTTTAACTTGTGTTAATATTGTTTGATTGTTTTCCAGCACGCCAAGGAGAAAATGTCTCTGAAGGAACGCTTGAGAAAGAAAATGCAGGCGCAACTATCAAGGCAGCGTGAGTTTTTAAAACTAATAAAATTATTGTTTTAGGGCCCATATTATAATAGGGAACAACACTGTTTAATTTCCTGAGATTTTAATTTAAAATATGGAACAAACAATGTGATGTCTTTAATTAATATTTCAAAGCTCATAAGCTCGTGGAGGAAATAACATTACGAACTGAGAATAGTTTCTTTGTCCTAAAAATCACATGCAGAAATTGCAGTGATACTTTCATAATATCAAAGCCAACTGTTGAAAGTTTTTCATTTGGTTTATGCAGACCAAAAGTCAGGATTTTAACTGCTCGAAGATTTTTTTAAATTTTATATACAATGTACATTAAAAACAATGGCTTTGGCAAAATTTAGCTTTTAAAAGGTGATAAAAGAGTGATCTTGTAGATTCAGATGATGATAAATTATATTATAGTTTGACCGAAAACAAGACTGTTCCCCAATCATCTGGAATGAACCGTAGTGTGACTGCCTTGTGCGGTGTTGCAAGCCACTGACGAACTACTAATAAAACAATAATTGGAATGATTTTAGTAGCACATAAGCTGCTCAATGGGCACATTTGCAATCTTGATGTTCTGGAAGGTATTACGCTTTATGTAGCCAATACCTTCGCCAGAGCTAGGCAGCCCAGGCTTTTTATTTTTCAAAGCGACAGCACCAACCTACCAATGATCATGCCTTTAGGGAGAATGACTACGCTCCTAAACTACCTTTCTTCTGAGGTAGACATTTTTCATTTAAACTTCAAGATGACAATAAAGATTTTGTTTAACACAAGGCTGATGTTATTAATGTAATGATTAGACATCGGATTATATACATTTGCATATTTCAGCCTTTTTTCGTTTATAGCAGGAGGTATCATCTACTTATAGGGAGCGATATATAGTAAATTTGATAGTTGGAAAACTAACAAAGGAGCCCTCTATTCCCCACTTGGTTCCCTGTAAAATCCTAGAAAAAACAAATCATTCAACTGTTGCCCGTTTCATAAATGATTCCATAAGATCTTTGTTTCCCGATTGTTCTGTGGATGAAAAAATCTGCATGTTTGTTTCTGATGCTGCGCCATACATGGTGAAAGCTGGCCAAGCCTTTTTATCCAAATTTACTACACATTACCTGCTTAGCTCACGGATTTCATCGCCTTGCAGAAGAGATACGGCAAGAGTATGGGAATGTTAATAAATTGATCTATATTAATCTCCGTCGCGTGTGCAGTCTTATAAAGAGCAATTGCCAAATCTATCATTGCCGCCATAACCCATAATTACTCGATGGGGTACTTGGCTAAAGGCAGTATTATTCTATGCTGAAAATTTTGTGGTCGTAAAACAAGTAGTTGGGCAATTTGACAGTTCTGAGGCCATTGCAATTCATTCAAGCAAGCTAGCATTTGAAGACGCATCCATTAAACAGAATATCGCCCTCCTCTCAACACATTTCCACAAGTTACCAGATACCATAAAAAATTGGAAACAAAAAACCTTCCTCTAATTAAAGCAATAGAAATACTGGAAACAATGATCGAACTCGCGAACGCCCTTCCTAATTCAATATCAGAAAAGATTCGTAAAAAGTTAGACTCTATTTTGCTTAAAAACCCGAGTCTTGAAGATATGAAGAACATTAATGCCTACATCAACGGCACAGGTTATCATACCCTGCCTAAACAGATATCTCCAGAAATGGCGCCAAATTTTAAATTTTGTGCAATGACGTCAGTTGACGTAGAGAGGTCGTTTTCGGCGTACAAATTAATACTGGGTGACAAACGTCACAAATTTGAGCTCGAAAATTTGGAAAAATACTTAGTTGTATATTGACACAAAACTATGCATAATTTTAAGAATATTTCGCTGTTTTTGTACGGTCTTTAATTAAAATATATAAAAATATAAATGGTTTTTTGTTTTTGCATTGTGCATATTTTGGGCAAATCAAGAGTTTTTAGTGCATATTTCGGCCTTTTTTAGTGCATATTTGCATGCATATTTTGGCACTTTGTTAGTGCATATAATCCGATGTTTAGTAATGATTATTGATGTAATATTATGAAGATCTGATATTTTTTGGGAAATGTTATTGGATACACTATACTTAACAATAAATAAATAGATAATAAGTATAGTTATATATATTTGATGTATTATTAGATAGATCAGTACCTGATAATAAATCATACTGTTTCTGCGCTTAGCAAGAGATGTGCATCTGCACACCTTCTCACGCTTGCGATCTAGCTGTATCTTGTTTAACGGACTTCTATTTAAAAAATGATTGATTTTGTAAATAAATATTTGTCTTTCTGGACAGTGCGGGCTGATATGAAAGCAGACGCCAAGCGGCAAGAACGGGAACAGCAGCAACAGCATGAACGGGACGAAGAGATGAGAGAGATGGCTATCAAAATCAGGAGGAAGTATGTTCAAATCATATTTAATTTACACTAAATCTATACAAAACCTTTGTAAACATATTAGGTTGATGCATAAGTTAGTATGTAGCGTTAAAAGAAAAAACACTATTACCACGCTAATTCTGGCGTACACAGTCGCTTCGCCATACTAGCTGCAAATGGTTGTACCACCATCTGTAATTTTCAAAGAGAACTAACTGTTGTTTTCTTTGATATCTGAAAGTTTTCTAACTTTAAGTGGTGAAGACGAAATGTAGAGCAAATGTTGAGTAATCTCCCAATCCAGCTCTTAAATAGTGACTTTTGTATTGTTAGCAGGTCAAAGACGTCAATAAAATATTGCTAAAAGCATTAAAATTACATTAATATCATATATTTTATGAACTCCTCATATTAAGGTCGGAGTATTTCCGCTTTGGAATAAAATCCAAATAAATGGAATATTTCTGAACATATCTGAAAACTAAAAAATGCTTACGCAAAGGTGATAAAATATGTTTTCTAATTGTATTATTATAAATAATAATATATTTTTTGATATACTAAAGTTTTTGGATGCGAACATAAAAAAAACGCTTCACCTTACGTTTTTTGTAACTAAAATTACTGATAACGATAACATATGTAAAAATATAAGCATTTTATTAGACAAATGTATTACAAACGTTACTGTCACCTCACTTTTTTACCGTTTCATATAAAAATAATAAATAAAAAATTCAAGTTTCATAATTTTTTTTCAAATTGTGTTCGGAACCTTTTTTCTGTGGTTAACTCCTATATTTGAATAAAAAGCATCATGTTTTTTTTTCTTTCTAACACCATTTAGATAATATTTCTCACCATGATAATAAGGGAGATACAAGGATTTCTATGGAACCATGTTGTTCCCAAAAGTGAACAATTTAGCCTGACGGGTTAACAAAATTTATTCACAAGCCTACGGTATTTTTTTATTTTATTTTATTTTATTTTAGTAGAAAGGCAATCGTTCCCGCATTACGAATAACCGGACAACATTTGAAAAATTCTAATTTTATCATTATAAGCAGAAAATGTTGCTTGTGCAATGATGGAGGACTTTTAGCTAGCGGAGGAATGTAACCTGTGACGCTTGGGTGGGAACCATACGCATTTGTCCACTCGGCTACTAACCATTATGTATTACCGATATGTAATTTGGAAATCAAAAATACTACTGCCTTATGCATCAACCTTACTTTATGAAATCAGCAAACTACGCCCTTTTATTCAGCTTCAAAGAATAATGTCAATTTTGCCTAACCTTTTAGCACATTATTTGTAAACACCAAACACTATCATGATTTTTAATAATTTATTAGTTCACGATTGTCGGAAATTGCAAATCAAATATAATCAAACCTATTTCTGGAAGCCCTTTTTTTTATGAAGGTTTTCTGTAGTGTTATCTCGTTTTTACGTTTTCCCGTTGATTAACTTAAGGTTTGATTCAAAATGTAAGTGTGTTGTTTTTTTTTACACATTGCCATCATCTGGTTCGTGGTTGCGACAATCAAATCACATTTTCAATTGATCTTCACTGGGGATTTTCTTTAAGTTTTGTTTCCTTTGTCAGGCAAAGAGAAATGAGACACCAACAGCAATTAACCGGTAGTTCGGACGATAGCGACGACACTGCTTCTCCAAATCCCTCCGCCAGAGCTCAAAGGTTTGTCTTCTTCATGCATTTGTGTGTCGGAACAGGAGAAAAACTGTCGCTGGACCCATTATATATCTCTACTACATTGTGTCCTTTCAGTGTCGCTTCGTCAACACACAAATTTATCATTTATTATGACACTCTTGTTGTGGCTTTTATTTCTTTTATCATATTTTATTATTACAATTTGTTTTATGCCACCCAAGCACCACATGCAATAAATCAGTTGACATTTGTAAATCATCGCTTTGTTTTTAAATACAGCTCATTGAATTAGTTAATTGTAATTACAGTATTGTTCTTTTTAGAAATAAATCCCCCGATGGAGACAGCGACAAGGAAGAACCCATGGAAACTTCTCCATATGATGTGAAAGGACCCGAAAAGAAACGAAAATTCTCCGATCGCAGTTCGGATGGTGAAACATCTCTTCCACCTCGAAAGATGCCGCCCAAACCTAAATTCCCCGAAAACGACAACACACGCAAACAACCGAAACCAAGATTTCCCGTATGGGAACACGAGGAAACACGCAAAAGCCCACCGAAGATGAGAAACAACCAACAGAATGAAAATGAACCCCTACAACATTACTCAAAAATGCGTAACACTCAAACTAATGATGGGGAACGTCAACCACAACACTACTCTGACAGAAATAACTATAGAAATGATCAATACGAAGATCAATCTTATTACGGAGGGTATCGTAATGAAGGCAGGCCTTACAACAACCGTAATGAAGACAACCAAAACTACAACAGTAACCCAAACTACAATAATCGACAATTCAACCCAAATAATAGAACCTATTACAATAACCGTGGACATGGGGATTCAAGACCAACAAACTTTAATGAGAATACCAGAGGCAGAGGGGGGAATCGTGGAGGTAGAAACTGGGACAACCGAGGTGGCCATTACGAAGGAAATAATCGGCAAAGGGGGGGATACAACGACGGTAACCGTCGGAATAACAATTACGATGATGGTAATTACGAAGGAGAAGAGAGACAAGATAACAGATGGGATAGGAATAGGGAACATGGGGAAGGTTCAAGCAAGTCCTCAAAGAAATTGGTGGATTACTGACATCACTTCTTTAAGGCGGGACCTTCAATTGGAAATCCGCATAAATGATGTTTCTATTAATAATGACACTAAAAATTTGGTTCACAAATTATCCTATTAGGTATTATGATGGACACCCAACATCTTTTTTTCAAAAACATTATTTGAAGACTTTTCACATTTATCGCTAATTGCAATGATAATCAGTACGGATTCACTTATTTTCTTTGAATCATCAAGGTGTTAGTCATATCTCCCTAAAGATAGGCAAAATAAATATAACACCATAGACATACGAATATTAATAGACGAGAACTTAAAGGCGAGGGGTCAAACCAACAGTAGCGGGACGCAGAGGGGAAAGCTGACTGTGATTCGTCAATAAATCAATCTGACAGTATATAGGCATCTCGCATTATAATATCACCATTTATGTAGTTTTTAAAAGTAAAATCTGCTTTTGAATGAATAAGACATTTTTACATGGGAGCGCAAATTGCTCGCCACGTTATGAACAAATTTCAAGTCAAGTCACATTTTCTAGATTCACGGGAGGCCATATGCGAGCCCAGCCGGCTCCAATGGAACCGGTATGGGGAGTGGGGAATATTATCACTTAGGGCAGGTCTACTAATATTCATATGTTTATGTATAACACCATCACATTCTCAACAAATTGTGGTATGTAATTTGCAAAAAGAAGCTAATAATAATTAATATGGTTTACTTGCTGGATTTTACATTAATATAATCAAAGACAATATGTTTAGTAGAGATTGTAGGATAGGTTAATTCAATTTAGTCTAATAATAATATATCTGTTATTTAGGTACCTTGTAAATTTAAGCATGAATTTAATGTTATATTTTATAGTACGCACTTTTATAAAATAATAATGCTTTAAAAAAAATTGTAGGTGTATCAAAGTCTAATTTTGATTAGTTTTTAGTCTGTTGAAACAAAACCTTCCCGTGTACCTGTAGGTTGGACAATTAGAGTTGAGGTGAAGAAGATAGATATACTTTTAGGATTTAGGCCTCCGTGTGCGTTAGGCGTGCGCAAGTAAATTTTATTTGATTCATTTGTGTTATTTTTCAATTTACTCATTTAAAATAATATATAGTATATTTGCAGCATGTTCCAGAGTGGAAGATACTCCCATTGTTGCCCTGGTGTAAGACCACCATTCAGAATTGAAATGTTGCTTGAAATGGATTTGGCCGTGTTTGTGGTACTTTCCCACCTTCCTCCTCCTCCATCTCCTTTCCCTCCCACCTACCTTCAGCCTCACAATATACCCCGATTGGGGATGCCATAGTCTCACTGGCTTCAGACGGTTGGGAGCAGTTGGGACTCTTGTGCAGTTTCACATAAAAACAAAGGATTGTGCGTATTGGTGCATATGTATGCACATCAAACAGCCCTTTGTCTTGGTATTATTAGCAAGAAAGGGACAATTGTATACACTCAGCATTCATCGAATTTAAATATTTTAAAAGTTTTAACCATTTTTTAGAAAAAGTTTGAAAAATGTTGTATGCTAGCCAAATATCTTAACTGTGTGTATCTGGGAAGGTTTTGAGCAATTTTATACTTTCTCATATTGAGCCAACGTTTAGGACACCCTAGCAACGTCGCCGACTGTCTTGAAGATGAACACTGAATCCGAAACTTTAAGATGAAGGGAGCGAGCGAAACGCCTCATAAAACAACCAAAAAATCACTTCATCACAAATCACTATAGATATTAAGACGTCTTCCCTTTGAATCTTCCAATAATAATTATTTTGCGGAAGCCTGCTATAACATGCATCACTTTCCTTTACACTACTACGGAAAAATGAAACTACTTACATCTATTATATTATTAAATTTTAGTACTGTATTATGCAGCAAAGAATGGTTTAAATCCAAACTACTTGCCATTACATATTTTATATTTTTGCTTGAGTCCACCTTTGTTGATAATATTATATGTAAGATATTAATCAATGACAGAATAGCTTTCTTATACAAAAAATAGGTATTAGACGACTGCCCCTTAAGCTGAATTTACATTACAAAACTTCTTTCATGCATGATGTAATTAATTTTGCAACACAAAACTGTTGGGAAATTGCATAAAATTTCATGAATTTCTCAGTATCCCAGCAACCATCAGCATTAAAGCTTTTTTTATGCAAGCATGATAATATACATTTCATCATTTGTTCCATCATGTCTTACACAATTATTGTGTACTAGCTGACGCGTACCCGGCTTTGCTCAGGGTGGAGAATGATTCGGAGTAAAGTTGGGAGATTGTGAATTCTAGGATAAACATCGAATTTTCTCTACTTTTTATAAATATAATATGCAAGTATTAAATATATATATAAACCTTCTGGAATTATAGTGAAAACCCTATCAAAATTCGTTGTGTAGTTTAGAAGATCTAAGTGCACAAACAGACAGATGCGTATGTCGACTTTATTTTATACTATTTAGAGATTCCGGATTTCCTCATAGACTCTCTTATTAAATAAAACTTTGGCTCAACAAAACACTTGGACTTTTATGTGATAGATTGACAATGGGTTCTGATATCTTAATTAGCAGGGGGTTGGAACAATCTGGACCTCGACCTTGAGGTTCCCACCTTTTTTTATTATACATCCGGTCTCTACAATACTAAACAGCTAAACGCCATTATGGTTAACATTATGACTAGTATCTAGTACCATCTATGGGCGAGTTCTTAACCTCTCAGACAAAGACATTTATTTACTATGTGTTCCTTTGGGAACTGTCAAAACGTGATAATTTTTGTGTTATTTACGAGTTTTGCTAAAAGCTTCGTAACTCACGTTTTGGGAAACGTAGCCTCATTCTAAAAAATGTTTTGGAAAGATTATGAAATCCACTATCGCATTGTGTTGTTATACGTAAATCTTTGCGTTTCTAAATATACATTTTATGAAAACGTCAAAAATATGTAAGAATCGCTTGCCATTATTTCAAAGCCGTGAAAAACGTACTTTTTTCTGAGTATCATAAAGAAATAACACTTTATATATTGAAGAAATATAATTAAAAACTATTAGTCACCTCAAAATATTAACCGTCCAAACTAAAATATTTTTAATAAATTATTTAGAAACGCAATAAATTATGAACGAACAAGATGACAGATTCAATTGGCTTAGATAATGCACTTCTACGTTCCATAGATATTCTTGAATACAAGGCATTACATGGTGTAACTATATTTATGTTTACTCATCAAACTAATGTCATGAAACAAATTTGAGGATCTAGTTTCGTAATGTAGATTCGGCTTTAAAATATATACATATTGTATGTACAGTAACACCCTGATTTAGGTAAGGTTTACATATTTTAGTCCGTTACATAACTTGTAGGTATGTATGTAGATGTTGGAGATTACTTGTAACTTCATATGAAACTGCAAAAATGTACAGGGTGTTAAAGGACATACTTGACTTATTTTAACCAGTGATTCCTAAAAATGTCACCAGAAACCAAAATTTCATCAACAAAATAATGTCGGGAATAACTGGTTAAAGCTGGTCAGGTTCTCTTAACATTATGTTATTTAACTGTGAATATATTTGTGTTTGTAAATTGGGTTGTTATTGTATTGCCATATGATTGTATTGCCTGCTTTGTACATTTATATAATCCCGCTCACAATTGTTAAAATATTCATAAGTTTTAAAATGTATACTTCTATGAATTTATTAAAAATTTTGTTAAGTATTAAACCTCTATTTATTTTCCTATCTGACAGGAAATTTTTGTTTGTGGAATCAGTTATGGTACCTCAAACCCCAGGCCAACATATCTGGAAGACGGACGATTTGTCCATATCTGCAACGGTGCTTGGCTTCCTCCAATACTACAATTTTTTTAATTAGCCAGTCTCGCAAAGGAATGCTTAACGCATCTAGGAATTTTACAAAATATTAAATAAGTCTTCTTCGAAAACATGCTCTATGGTGTGTTTTCAGTTTTGCTATCCTAAGCTGTTCCTTTGTGCACATAAAGACGCTATAGCAGTATAGCTATTTATTCTTTCCAGCATCTATATTAACAGAGAGTGACAAACAGGACTGACCTGTGAGATACAGGATTTCAAAGAAGAAACAACTAAATTCTGAGCATTGCACAATTTAACAGATGTGCATTCGGAAAAAAACTATTTGCTTTCCAAAGTCTTGCAAAGGTGATTGGGGAAATGAGTGGGATGGGGGGGGGGGATCTTTTGATTTTGTTCAAGTTTCATTTACAATTTTCTTTATGCCATATTTAAAAAAAAATATTATAGTTTAGTCAACAGAACAGGATGCAAGGTAATATATTTCTAAAAAACGGTCAGTATTATTAACTTTTTAGTATATTTTCATACAATAACACAAGATTACATACCCTAAATTTTTCCTTACTTTTGGTAAAATTGATCAAAAAATTTCAAATATGTGTATGAAATTCTTTCTTGAAAAGATTTTTTAAAGTCAATTTCATTGGCTAGCCCATTTTCTTTTAGTTAATTTCATTGGCTGGCAACCATTTTTTATTTATTTATTGTTTTTGTGTTTAATTGGTAGAACTCCATTTAATTTTTAAAAAATTTAATTAAAATCAAATTTAATAATATAATTATTAAGTTCTGCAAGTATTTTTTGGTTTTTGTTATTGTTACAGCTGTTTCGGCTTTCAAGGCCATTTTCAAACTGTCTGAAAATGGCCTGAGTTTGAAAATGGCCTTGAAAGCCGAAACAGCTGTAACAATAACAAAAACCAAAAAATACTTGCAGAACTTAATAATTATATTATTAAATTTGATTTTAATTAAATTTAAAAATAAAAAAAAACATTTTTTTTTAGTTAATTTCATTGACTGGCAACCATTTTCTTTTAGTTAATTTCATTGGCTGGACACCATTTTCTTTTAAAGCAGTTGGTATAGATATCAATAATATGAATTATCTGTCCAGGTGATACCTATCAATTATACTAGCCGTGGGGGTTATTTCTTCAATGCCCTTCTGTTTTGTTCCTAGCATTGACCTAAAGCACACGCATTGTTACAAAATATGTGACAAGTAACGCCATGTTTAAAGCCTCGGCTTGTCGCGGGAGACTGGCGTCGCCAATGAGTTTACAAAATTCGGCAATGTATGCCTCCACACAGATGTATGGCGGGAGTCGCCAAAATACCTGAATAGACGAGTATTGTATACTTAATCCTACTTCCTGATTTCCCCCACGAGCTGCCTCTCATTGACTGAAGTACATTAGCTTCTAGCGTTAACTTCTATTGACTGAAAGTATTGAATTAAATGAAATATTTTACAGGTGAACTCACATTTGATATAATATTTACAGTATGTATTTATTTATTTACAACACGTCACAATGTGGTAGGTTTATTATTTATACGGACATATTAGCTAGCAGTTAATCGCTGACAGTGTCCACGTCAATGTCTTCATTGTCCTGCGTGGAGGAATCTGCTCCTCCGACCATGGTGTCGTCCTTGGCTCCAACTCCTCGACCCTCTTTGGTATGACGCCACTTCATCCTTCTGTTCTGGAACCAGACTTTCACCTGATGAAGAAGAGACGCTAGTTAGATTCTTGAATCAATCTTGCCAGGAAACATTAAGTGGGTACCGAAATAAACCTTATTGTAAAACAGTTTTCCCGGCCTTGCTCGAGGTGATAAATGGTTTGGAGTAAAGTTTTGAGGTTGTGAATTCTAGTAAACTGGGTTTAATCTTGAGGGTAACCGGATAACTCAACACAGTGACAATTCAATACAAAAAGTGAAATAAAGTATTGAAACAAAAACTAGGTTAAATAGTTTACGTAGGTTAGGTTTATAGGTTATTTTATTTTCATTGCTTTATATCACTTTTTAAAGGTGTATTGAGTTATCATAGACATAAGTTTTGGGGTAGAAATAATAATATTATTGTTAATAAAAACTTATTACAGACCGGAGATGATCGCAGTGGAAGTGGGTGGTGAGAAAGCGTCCCTTTCTTAATCTTAACCATTATGCTTGAATTATCATTAATTAACATCAGTATTTGTGATTTAAGGCATTTTTATCACTTTAATACATGATTTTACCACACAAACGCCTCATTTCATCTTCGCCTCTATTCACTTTATCATGTCATGTCTTCCTTGGGTATCCCCGACTTCTACCATTTACTTCTACATCATAACATAATCTCCTTATACTCCTTTCTTCGTTTATCCACTCTGCAAGCCCAAACCATTTAAGAGTCCCTTCCTCAATCTTATCCATTACGCTTACTTCATCAGCCTTGCAAGAATTTTTCGGTTCTCTACATTTTTAATAGTCATTAATGTAGAGAACAAATATGGTTGACCACACAAATGCCTCATTTCATCACACATAAGTATTTAATTTACTCAATCGTGCCATTTCTTCCTCGGGCCATGTCTTTCGATTTCTTCTACTGCTCACTTCGCGCTCTTGTTACATCCCTTTCTTCGTTGTTTTCTGAATGCCCAAACCATCTAAGCATCCCTTTCATAATCTTATCGGATTACGAAATAACCCATGAAATAAATCAAATAAAAAAAAATACAGTGTGTGGCAAGCCTACGCACGACGGAAGTGAAATTTTTAGTATTCTTCTCTCTCTCTTTTCATTTCAAATAAAATATTCTTCTTTCTCTCTTTTCATTTCGAATAAACCACAATCTATTACGTATTTCACTCGTATTACACTCACCGCGCAGTACACGAAGCAAGCAGCTGATGCCTGGCGTGCCGTCGTTGGCTAGAGAGAGAGGAAAAGAGAGAAGAGAGAGAACGTTCGTCAGTGGCTCCCTCACCTCAGTAAGCGACTACGGTGAGAGAGCGACAGTGAACGGTGAGCGGTGGTGGGGGACCCGTACCCTCACCACCAAATGATCACGGTTTTTCGTGACGGTCATGAGTCGGTTTTACTCCGGTCCTCGAAAATGCATAACGCGCGTCTTTACGCATTAAGTTTCACTTCAAAAAATTTGATCCTTAGTAGACTTAGTACATAAAAAAATAATCAGATGGTTTTGAAGAAGGTTGTTGATTTTTCTAGTAAGTGTGTTATTTACCTGAGCATCCGTCAGACCCAGAGTGCTAGCCAGCTGCCTTCTGTCCGGCTTGGTGATGTACTTTTGTATCTGAAACCTCCGTTCCAGACCCTTCCTCTGCAGGTTGCTGAACACGGCCCGGGACCAAGAACGCTTCCTCTTGGAGGCTCCGCCACTGGAGGAGGAAATGAGGGGCGGAGCCCCACTGGGGCTGCGGGACCCGATGCGGTGGGGGTATACTGCAAAATAACCAACAGAGTTGTTAGAATTTTTTACAGTGAAGATTTGTGATAGGTAGGTACCTATACATATCTAAGATCTAAATAGGTACCACCACTATTGCTCAAAGAAATCTAAATATGTAGGCTTATTTTCACACAACTATGGTCCTACGCCATAACCGCCACAGCTACATTGTAGTCCAAACATCCGCGCGAACGAAAACTCCGATATTTGAGACATTAGTGACATCTAGTGAACAGTTTACACACTAAATGATAGAGCATAGATTTGATGATATCGTTATTGTTTGAGAATACCCTTTGTCCGCCAATCATTTGTCAATCGTCACATCGTCAGTGCGCGAGTGGTATATTTATGGCACGGCCGTCCCTGAGCGAAATGGCGCCCGGCACTAGTAAAAATCTCAAGGGCGCTGTATGCTACGTTTATATATGATTTATATATTTATTTATATATGAAAAAAATTCAAACAAAGCAATCGCAGGCGGCGCTTCGCGTCGTTTGCGGTTGCTCGTTACTTTCCCATAATTCGCGGTTTATTGCACATATTTCACATGCTCAACGATAAACATTTCATATTTAACATCACAATGTTATTAAATATTGTTCCGCTACTACTTTCATAATACCTTTAACTAGTATTGTACCTGCTTATATTGTCTACTCGGCCTATTATGGTATGAAATATACACTCATTATTGTGCTTCTGATCAGCTTACCTTAAACATTGTATACATGTAAAAGCCTTCATGGCGTGAAAAAAAAAACTCTTAATTAATTCATTAACATTTTCTCAATTATGATCCTTTATCGAATTGTTAAAGAAAATATTTGACGGACTATATACCTAGTTGTGTACATATCACAACTATAAATAATCCGAAACTTATGATAACAATAGTTTTAAAAAGAAAACATTTTTAGAAGCTAGGTATAAAAAAAAATTAAAAATGGAATGATTTTGGATATTTTACTTATTTGTGTGAAATGACGGTACAGTCTTGCTCAGAATCTCATTTTAGCGCTAGTTTGAAATGCTATCCACTCGAGCGATTGGTGTCATTGATATATACATTTACTAGTCTATTTAATTGATACCATTGATCCAAATATTAATGTGGAAATATATGAAACTGATTACAGTGGTTTAAAGCCAATGAATTAAACTATATTTCACTGTTTATCCCATATTTTTAAGTTCTATAATGTTGGCACATTATGGCAAGCCATCGCTCTAAACGTTGTTGCAAACTTGGCATAATGTGCCAAAAATCGCTGCTGATAAGTAGCCAACAATAGGTACAGGGCCGGCGCTATGCGGGCGCAATTGGAGCAATCCGATCAGGACGCCGAATTGCCAAGGCGCTTCTAATACATAACACCTAACATTGTTAACACGGTCGCCGTTGAGATCATAAAAATGGCCGTACACAAAAATACAAATCATCCCAATATTAATAATTACACACAGAGATCAGTATTGCTAATTTATTAAGAATCTCTTTATATTATTCGTAATCCGGTTAAAAACGGGATTTCAGGCTCTTAACGAAAGAATTGATAGTTTTCCTGATAAACTTTTTGTAAAATTTCAACGTATTCACGATGTCAGAACACGTGTTCATAAAAATTCTAAAATTTTCGCAATTCGTCATTATATATTATCATTTTTTTGTATTTCTTTGGCATTCACTATGTAACAATTTCTAGACATTTTTGTTTTCAATGAGTTTGATTATTCCAATGTACATTTGTTACGTATAAATTTTATTAATTAGCGACCGGTTTCGACACGTCCGTGTCATTAACTAGCTATTTTAAAACTAAATTTTTAAGTGCAGAAATATGGGGTTTTATTTAGTTTGGTTCTTTGGTGGGAGGGGATTTGAGGGAGGGGGAGGGGGTTGAGAGGGAAACGGAGGGAGGAGTCAACATAGCGGGGAACATTGTCAATAGAGGTGATTTGCAAGGAGCTGTTATTTTATTAACTATATTAATGCTTGAATTATTTTTTTTTGTTAATTTATAATGTTTCTAATGGGCACAAATTAAAATATTTATTAATGTTAGAATGTTTAAACTATATACTGTGCGTCACATGTATATATATATATATGTAGGTATGACTACTAGAAATTTCAAAACTAGAATCAGGGAACACGAACTATGTTTAAAAAATAATAATTTCTCCGAGTTCGCTAATCATTTGATAGAGATAGGCCATAGCTTCAACCGGGATAAAACTAAGTTCCCTGTGTTATGGCGGGTGAATTTTACAGTTTGCGGACATAGAATGTATACATTAGGTACTATAATATGAAAAAGAAAAATGATGTATAGATAGTTTGGGTTGCAAGAAGAGAATGGAGAAGTTAGAGAATTATAAGAAGATGAAAAATTTGAGAAATTATTAGTAAATAGATCACACTAATTAATTATGTACATACTATACCGCTAAGTTAGGGAATAAGGATATATTATGTTTTGTCTGAAAGGTGATTAAATTGACAGAGTGTAGAATGAATGGGTATTGTAGTTGTAATGTATTCCGTGTGTAAGGATCCATTTCGTAATTTGTTTTTTTAGGAATGGGGTTGACTCACTAACTGGGTGGTAAGTAGGAGGTTTTTTTAAGAAAAGGGAATGAGAGTAAAATCTGGGGTTCAGTGTGTCTAGGAGTAACGGTTGTTTGAATTCAGCTCTTGTAATGTGGTGCCAGGCGTTGGGTCAAGAGAGTCCTGCTGGAGAGGTAAAAAGATCTACGCATTTACCGCCAAGACCTACACAATTCTCACCCCCATGAACCGGGGACCCCTGCTAAATCACCAAACGTAGCGAACGACTTGGGGTAACCATGGCAGAGGTGTTGGTTATCCAATTATTGGTTGCCGGAGCGGCGGTACCCATACCCGCCTCCCAAATTGTAAAAAATAGGTTAATCTAAAATCTACATCATCAATTAGGTTCAAATACATAAAACAGACATCCGCTTCCAGAATGAGTTAGGTAATTTATATGAGCACTTCAAACAAATACACAATTTAATGATCACCAAACATTCTGTCTTTCCTCACTTTACAAGTCACGAGTTACAAACCCATTTCAAAGTTAAAGATAACGTTTGACAAAGTAGGTTAACATGTTTTTTTCCAGAGCTCGCAGAAGGAAGGAAGGGATTTTGAACCCTTGAGGCCCGTGGCCTGACAAGATCTTGCACGTGACATAAACGACCCTATAATGACGGGATAATGTGAACTGAATTGATAAAGATCTCTCTTGTGAAGTAAACATTTTCAGTTGCAGCTTCCCGTGTTCACAGACCCCTAACAATCTCGATGTGGTAGTGAAATGTTCCCAGATAAATAGGTAGATACTGTAGACAGGTTTATTATTCTAAGTTGGTAGGTTACCTTCTGTGTGTAGGATGTGTAAGTTTGTTGTTTCTGAGAAAGGTGGGGAAGTACCTGGCTATTCAGATCTGGTCACCAAACACGGCAAAAGCCGTTTCAAGAATACATATTACACCAGGGCGATGCTGAGAATTTCTTAGAATATTTCATTCAGATAACATTGAAAAGATTCAACGGAAGTTTCTAAGGTTTATAAATTATAAATTGCATATTCCTATACAAAACATAAATTACAATTACCTCTTGGATAAAATGTCTCTATTGAAACTTTCAGAAAGAAGAATAAGCACAGATTTAATACTGCTACAAAGAATACTACATTTTAAAATTGACTGTCCCGAATTACTTCAATGTATCAATATCCATGTTCCCAAAAAATCATGCCGACATTTCTTACCTTTTTACTTCAATAACACCAGGACACTAGCTTACCAAAATTCTCCGATTCCGAGACTTCACAATCTCGGAAAAAAATATTCTGATGTGGATGATATATTTCATTTGAAAAAATCAGTATAAATGTTGTATATTCTATCACTTTTATTCTTCTAGACACAAATAGACCTATGTACCCATATAACTTCTCCGCTTCTACTATTTTGTTTTGTTGAATCTTTTAAACTCAATTATATGCGTGAGGATTCATTTTTGCCATTATGTTAACATTCTTCTTTATTGTATTAATTTTTAAGTGTTTACTCTGATACAAAATGCTTGTATTTTTTTTAAGAAAAGCCCACTAGGGCGTGTAATAAATAAATAATGAAATAACACGAATTAATCAAATAAAATTTACTTGCGCACGCCGGGATTTGAACCCACGACCTTTGGCTACGAGTAACTCCTCGACCGCATAGGCCATCACTGTTGATTAATCTCATAATATAGACATAGTATATAATGTTAACACTGGCGCATTGTCAATTTATAGGCAATTCAAAAGGCCATAAAAGTTAACCCTAAAATTTATTATTTATCCTAAAAACCGCAAAAACAATATGATTTGATGCATCTTGTGGTATTTTTGTGTGTCGCCACAAACAAAACAGACGCATGTGTGTTTCTTCAAGTGGATGATTTGTTTATGAATCTTTGTTTATGGGTCGCAGAAACCAAATTGTTTGTGTTTATTTTTTAAGTAGGTGCCTATTCACTCTACCCTACAAGAATTCATGATAATAAAACCACCCAGAACCCAGACAGCTTTAATAATAATCTTCAAGTCAGATTTAATAACAAACTTTTGCAACACAACCCTACTGAACATTTTATAAACTTTTATTACATAATTTTAGAATTTAAGATCAAAATACCCAACCGAACTGAATTTTTTTTTTTTAAATAAAACTGCATAGCAAGAGTCTGAATATAATAGAAGAATAATATGTGTGAGACAATGTATGATTTTTCACAAAAACGGCGCTCTACAAATTATCCAATTATTATTATTATTATTATTTGAGTGAGTCAAGGAGTGGGTGCCAATACCGAGTTGTTTAGTGGTCCGTCCTCTCTGCCTACCCCTGCGGAGAGACATTGTGACGGTTATTGTGATAATACTCGTACAATGAAATATGAAATAAAAATATTAATACGCCTACTTAATAGGGCGTTCTTTAGAGTCGAAATTTTAATTTAACCTAAACCGTCGTTTGTAGGGATGATTTGATATTTTCACGGTCAAAAGTATTATGGTGATTTGTTTTTGGGGTATTATGCCGTGTCGCGCTACCTCCTTCTTTAGCCAATGTTTCGGATAGCATTGCAGTGTCCATCATCATCATTCAGATCACACATCTGCCCTGATAATGGCCACTGCAATGCTGTCCGAAGCGTTGGCTTAAGAAGGAGTTAGCGCAACACATAATACCCCAAAAACAAATCACTATAACAGTCGTTTGTAATTTTTAAAATTTATTTTATATGTCTTAATTTTTATATAGTAGACAGGAAAAAACGATTAAAAATATATATATTTTCATTAATTCTCAAATCAGTAAAAATCTAATTCTTTAATGGCCTATAATTTAAAAATTTCGCAATTTAAAATACGAATGAATAAATTTAGCTCTCATATGTTCTAGATACTCTTCTACGTACTGTACAGGGCCCGCAGATACTTTAATAGTACACAACTGCTGACCCTGTACAAATCGCAAGTGCGCCCTACTGTCGAATTTGGCAGCCATCTCTGGTCCGGAGCCCCTAAATACTGGAAAAAAACCCTTGACTCTGTGCAGAAACGGGCGGTCCGTTTGATAGATTCCCCAATCTTAACAAACGGACTGCAATCTTTAGAGCACAGGCGTCAGGTAGGTATGCTGTCCTTGTTCTATCGGTATTACAATGGAAGATGCTCTGAGGAACTAGCGTCATTGATCCCTTCGGCACCGGTGCGTAGTCGGGATACACGCCAAACGCGCGCCCAACATTTGTACACGGTTGACATTTGTCACATGAGAACGGGTCGCTTCTACGATTCGTTCTTAAGTTCAACAGCTCGGCTGTGGAACGAACTGCCGGCCTCTGTGTTTCCTCCCTCCTACAACATGGGACTCTTCAAGACCCATGTTCACTCCTTCCTCTCCACAAAAAGACCCTCCACCCAGCATCCCCAAAGATGACATAGGCCCTGAGGGAAATTATTTTCTTCAGGGCCTCCTGTGTGGAGTTAATATATAAAAAAGAAGATATTTGCTGTACCTATAAATCTTTTAAAAAATATATATGTTCAGTTTGGCGGAGTATTTTGGCCTCAAATCCAAATTAAAGTGTTTTACGAAAAAGCTTCCACGTCCATTCCTCAATTCCAAATGCAGTGTAGGTAAAGAGATAAGGTGACCAAGTTTTTTTAGTTTTAAAACGGGAAATTGGTAGAAAGTGATGTGGGGGGAGGGGGGTTAACTTTGAATTTGGTTTTGAACTCCCCCCCATCCTCAAAGTGACAGCGACCATCTCTAGACTTTGAATTCACAATACCCACCAAAGAGATAAAACTTGAATATGATGAGTACAAAGTGAGCTTTACAGTGAGTTTTTCAAGGCCTCTAAGTCTGTAATAGCCAAGTAAAATTCATTAAAATTAAAATTAAAATTCATTCACACTCATATGAGGTAAAAATTGTGTTTGTATAAAGAAAATTAACTTTAAATTCAGTAAATTTAAATGATTCACCACTTCATGAAAATAAGAATCTAGCAAAAAAAAAACATAAAAATACCAAAGAGATAAAATGGTTAAAGTGTATTTTGTGCTGAAAGTAGGGTAAATTTTAACTCCCAGTGAAATTGAATATATACAAACATGATTGTATCATGTATCTAGGTGTAAAGATTGATAAATTTTTAAGATGGAATGATCATATCGATATGTTAACAAAGAATATCAGGAGACTTACATTTATTTTTAAAGAACTTCGACACATATTGGACAAAGAGAAATTAAAAACTCTCTCTATTTTGTCTTAGTCCAATCTCGACTGTCTTAGTATGCTGTCTAAAGTCCAATGTTGAACCACTAAATATTACTCAAAAATTGATCCTTAAAGTGATGTACAAAAAAAAATTCTGTTATCCATTCAACCTACTTTATAAGGAATGTAATGTTATGTGCATAAAACAACTATACCTATATCACTCAAATACTTTGTCGATTTTTTTATCAATATTAAATTTGCTGAAAGAACACAACAAATGCGGACAACTAAAATTAGCTCTACATTGAACATTGTGGCGGTACATACTAAAACTTTTTTTGGTCAAAGAAATTATTTATATCAGGCACCACTTATGTTTAATATTCTTCCAAATCATATTAAGTCTACCAATTCCTTAGTTAAATTTAAAAAGTTAATTAAGATTTTTGTATCGACAGACGATTGTCTTAATATTTTTTCATCCTTGTCCTTTCTTAAATAATAAGATTTTATGTAAGTCCCATTTACTAAAAACTGAATGTCACCCTATCTGTCTTTATTATCTACTTTGCTTCTTCTTTTGAATAATGATTAGTGATTAGTTATGGTTCAAATATTGTTACAATATATTGACAAATTACCCATCTGGTAACACATCTAATACTTATTTTTTCTTTAATTTTGAAATATTTTGTGTTTGTATGTAGAATTACTTTATGTTTGTGATTACTCTTATGTTTGCTTCACTCAAATGTAAATTGTTAACCTCGATATAGGCTTAGTCCTAGTGAGGTTGATTTTTATGTGAAAAAAGTGTTTTATGTATAGTGAGATGCAATAAATAAATAAATAAATAAATCGAAAGTCTTTCTTCAACAGATATGCTCGGGCATAGGAGTCGAAAGACCTTATGGATTATCTAATTTGCGACATCAGTTCTCTTTCAAATCGGTGTAGATTTTTGGCATATTATGGCAAGTTTGCAAAACGTCCTGAGCGATCGCTTGCCATAATGTGCCAAATTTAGATAGAACCCATATAAAATGAGATAGGATAAACGGTGAAATCCAGGAGGATTCATTAGCTTTAAACTGCAGTAAGCAGTTTATAATATGTTTCTTTATTAATATTTCGAGGAATAATATTAATTAAATCGAAAACCGAACACACAAAGATCGTGCGATTATTTTTTAAGATGATTCAGATTTAGATGCCGAGTTAAAAAGTAATATTATGAAATTTCCCAGATAGAAAACAAAAATTATAAAATACACGCATGGTTCTGTTATTTAACTTGCTAAAGGTATGAAAAAATTCACAGTTACTACTTAACTAAAGATTTTTGCTCTATTTGAAATAAATCGCGTTTTTTTTATTAAACTAGGGGTTTTCCTTAGGAGATAGACATATACAATGGCGGACTTTTCTATAGGCCTTTTTAAGATATACAATTCCGTAGTACACTATTTTGATATATCTCACAAGGTGTAGCCAGCGTTAGCAATGTAAGCGTCCGAACATTTTTTTTACGACACGATTACAAAACATCGACTTTTTATAAATATAATATGCATGTATTATATATATGGTTCCATGCTAACTCAACACAGTGACAATTCAACACACTTTTAAAAAGCGATATAAAGTCATTAGAAACGATGAAATTTTTTTTTAACCTAACCTAACCTAACCTACATAACCCAGTTAATAAAGTTTTTGTTTCATCACTTTCCATGACTTTATATAACTTTTTAAAGATGTGATGAATTATCATTGTGATGATTTATCCGGTTACCATTATATATATTTAAAACTTCTTCGGAAAATAATCTCCAAATGATAGTGAAAACCCTATCAAAATCGTTTCGCAGTTTAGAAGAACTAAGCGCACAAACAGACAGACGCAGATAACGACTTTATTTTATAACACTTAGAAATTTTCACTACACTCGCTTACGCATATAATTCTAATCGTTTCTTTTTTATTTGTATTTACATAATATCTCTCTTTTAAACCATCTTGAGTAATCTCCTTATTTTTTAACGCTTCTAACGGAACCTTAAAAAATAACAAAATAGACTTTCAATGTCTATTTCAGCAGTCGTTAATGGTATAGTTATCCAAAAAGGTTGAGGAATCCTGACAAGTAGTCAAATCAAACATGATTGAACAAAAAAAAACTATTTGAATCTCAGTCGAGTCCGAAAAGAATCTTATCCGTCAGCGCTTTATAAAACCAATGAAAAGTTTTCCCGGAAAAAAAGTTTATTTGGACCAATAAAATTTTATGGCGGTAAACGTATTCATTATAGACAAACCAGCGGGATTCTACCAAATAGAGGAATCTTTTAATTATTTTGATTAGGCTAATGGATAATGGATACAAGAACAAGATCAATACATCATAATTCAATCTGAAGCGGGCAGCATCTCTTGAAAACAGGTGCAAGAGAGATTTATGTAAAGTTGTGGTGAGAGATTTAGGATTCTGCAGTTGAAATGTAGCGAAGAATAGCAAAGATTGAGAGAGGCGTGAAAATATCTAAGTTCTGGATTTTGGACCAAATTATTCAGGCATGTGATTAAATTTTAATTTTGTAGGTTAGATTCATACTTTTAGATCAAAACCGATATGTAGACGGTAATTTATTAAAATAATTCGTAATCTGCTCTTTCATAGATGGCGCTAATATAATTATTTTTGGAAAAAAACTTTTGAAAGCTAGGGTTTAAAATATTAAAATGAACAATTGTTTGTTTGGGCCCGTACAAACGCAATATGAATATGAATAGATAGTTTGTTCGTATTCAAACTCAATTCTTTCAAGAATGGCATACGAATACAATATTGTATTTACATGCCTTTCTTGTATGGGCGTAAACAAAAAACGCATTACTTGCAAAAGAGTTTTTTCCTAAAAATCATTAAATTGACGCCACCTATGAAGAGCAGATTATAAATTATTTTAAGTGTACCATTAAAATCTTCATGATTTTTAAATTTTATTATATTCATAGCACAATGTACAAAACTAAGCGTAGAAAAGCGGGGTGTAGTACATATTTAAAATAAGTAAAATTAAGATAAAGTGACTTGAAAATGTTAATTGAATAAAAGTACGTAGGTAGGTACTTATGAATTTTCACAAGGTACAGCGAAAAGTTTTAAATTAGGAAGTTATGATAATATAATGTATATTTTGGAGGTTCATTGGTTTTAAATTAGGAAGTAATGATAATATAATATGTATTATGTAAGAAAATTAGTTTTAAACTTGGAAGTTATAATAATATAGTATATATTATGGAATAACATTAGTTTTAAATTAGGAAGTTATGGTAATATAATGTATATTTTGCAGGTCCATTGGTTTTAAATTAAGAAGTAATGATAATATAATATGTATTTTGTAAGAACATTAGTTTTAAATCAGGAAGTTATAATTATATAATATATATTATGGAATAACATTAGTTTTAAATTAGGAAGTTATGATGATATATGTAAGTGTTTGTAGTGTGTTAAGGAACGTAGGTACGTGACTTATTTTAACCTGTGATTCCTGACATTATTGAGTAAAATATGTAAACGAAATTTTGGTCTTCGGTGATATTTTTGATGTTTTTTTTCTTCTTCAAAAAACAGTACGAATTGGACAACAAGGGTCGATGTGAGGGGTCGGACGGTTGACCAGTGACATCATGTTGAAGAATTAAAAAAACATTGTCCATTTCAGGAATCACTGGGTCAAGTACGTCCTTAACACCCTGAATATTATGTAACAACATTGTAGCGCTGGAAATTAATCGAGATAGAATAAATTTAGAATCTTATGAGGTAATATCATATAACTAGCAGTTAAAAACCCGCTCCGCGGGTTTTTTTCTGCTAGGCCCTGCGGGCGGCTCTTAGTTAGGCTTCGCCCATTTTGAGTGATATTAACAACAGTTACATTTAATAGATAGATATTAGGACATTCACAGAGAGAGGGTGAGTATATATATATATTGTTAAAACACGGAACAGGAAGGAGTTAATTAATAATAACATGCTAAATTTACGCATAATAAGAATGACAGTTGTTTGAATAAATGAAATTTTACGTATTTGTGATGGATTATTTCAAATGAAACACTATTATTGACTACATGTCTACAACTGATATTAACTGTTATCGTACCTAATATAATTAGCTCATAGGAGACTTGCAGTGCTTAAATATGTGTTACAACCGTCAATGTCTATAAGTTGAATCAATATCGTATAGTTTGTCACAATTAAAGATAGTTATAACAAAGTTGACTTAAATAATAGATTATTACATATTGATTAATTGTACCCGTGTTTATGAATAAAAGGAGGGTAATCATTTGGTAATTCTTTACCTACAACTGTTACTGTATCTAATAAAGTTTAAAGTTAGATTATACAGGTGTATCGGCAAGTACCCGACAAACTTTAACCAGCTATTCCTCAGCACATTTGGAGTAAAAAATGTTATGGGCGCTTTGCTGTCCGGTAACATATTTTTTCCATTAAAAACAAAAAATAAATAAAAAATCCACACTCCGTCACTGTCATTTGCATTGTATCTCGTGTTCAGCAGCTGTTATTAGCAAGTGTGTCAAAAAGTTTCCTCGCTCTTTCGTACACACTAAATAATAATAGTTAAAAATGAGACGAATGGTGCCGTGCCATTTCGTTGTGATTGTAAAAGCGCGCCAACGTAGGTACGTACGTACATTATTCAACGAAACTCGAACAAAATATTGCCAGATGGGTTTTCAAACTTTGACAAAGGATAAAACATTGGTGACATGTGGTGAAAATATGAATAATAAATTTTTTATTAAAAAAAAATGTTACCGGACAGCAAAGTGCCCGTAACATTTTTTACTCCAAATGTACTAAGGAATAGCTGGTTAAAGTTTGTCGGGTACGTGCCGATACACCCTGTATATACACCTTCATCAGGAGAGTAAAAATCTATATATAAAGGTAGATTATTACAATATAGCGCCCCTGAGGTGATATCTCACAAAAGCGGCGCTATGCAAATTGTCCAATAAATAAATAAATATAATGTTTACATTTTATTGTGTATACACCGAAGTCAAAAATTAAATATAGATTGCAATTGGGAAAGAAGAAGTGGAAGGAGGGGGGAGGGGTAAGAGTAGGCTGGGTTTATAATAATTAGGAATTACAATATCGTTAGACGGGAAAGACCAGTTAAGTGGGAAAATATTTAAAAGAGAGTTTATAAAAAAATTCTTGTTAATTATATCTGCTTTTATATTAACATATTTCCTTATTTCTAAAATTTCAAAATTATTTATAGTGTAGTATTTTAAGACCTGAAAAAAACAAATAGAATATAACCATAAAACAATATATTCATAAGACAAATAGCATTTAATAACGGTTATTCTAATAAATTGATAGTTGAAATACTAAATAAAAAAATTAAACATATTCTCTTCAAACGGTCTTTCTAAAGATAGAAATAAACAATGGCGTAGAATTCTGCTTGTGGATAACGATACTTCTAAAATTATATATAAAAACATTTCTGGTACTATTCAACTGGCGTTTTACACTAATAACGATGAAGAAATATATTCTTAATAATAAAGATAGCAAAATTCAAACAAAAAAAATCAGGAGTTTAAAAACTCAATTGGGATGATTGTAATTTCTTTTACAAAGGAAGAACCAATAGAAACTTTGAAGTCAGAACTAAAGAATATCGCAGGGCTCTAAATGGAAATAGTGAATTTGAGTTTGCAAATCATCTTTTGAATAATGATCACCCTTTCGATAAAAATTCAGGTCTTAAAATACTTCACTCAGGATATAAAGCATCGCAAATAAATAATTTTGAAATTTTACAAATTAGAAAACATGTCAATATAAAATCAGATATAATTAATAAGCAAAAAAAATATAAATATTAATGAAAAATGCCATTACAAAGTGATAAGCTCCTAGAAGAAATCTTCTTATTAAATGCTTGTTAATCGTAAGCAGTCAAATATTGTGAGCTGCATATTTAAATATTCGCGCCATTCATTTGGTTCGTTTTTAAACCGCCAGAGGTGCGCTCTGTCGGCTATCTATAGCCGTGCGTATCGGCCATATTGAATAAAGAACGCGTGATTTTTTATAAACGTCAAACATAATCACGTAACTGTGGATAATTTTCATTGTAATGTAATTAATCCAATGGATTATGAACTTTCTAAAACATATTTTCTTCGATATTATCCAAAAAATATATGAGCAGAATGATTTTTTAGCTTGGTTGATTGTTGGTTCTTTTTGTAGGACTTTGAAGTAATAACATGGTTTTGCTTTGAAAAAGCTAAGCTTTATCTACGGATTGACAACTTTAACTGTATAGTCAATGTAGATTATATAATTATGACATTTTCTAGATGGATTCTACGCAAACTTGAAAGAAGCAGGCCATGGTGTCATTCATAATCCAACCTCCAATCAAACATTTAGGCCCAGTTGTTTCGCAGAAATTCACGTGTGAAAAAGACAAATAATTAAACAATAAAGCTGACAAGCTTAACAACATGATAGTGTTCCTATCCGCTGATCACAATTTGTTCAAAAGCTCAAACGGACTTAGAATCGGAACTTAACGGGGATCTTTGAATAGCCATTTGATGATAATGTTACATTTGAATTTCTTTGAAACAACCCTTTCTTAGAGTGGTAGATATTCTCAATATCGCCCTTGAAAGGCCACCATTCAGAATCGTAATGTTGCTTGAAATGGCTTTAGTCGTGTTTAGTGACTAGCTCTGAAAAGCAAGGAAATAATTAATAATCCAACCTCTTACCTATTTCCTTTCCTTCACGCACCGTTCAGCTTTACAACATACCCCAATTGGGAAACAATAATGTTCGGACTCATGTGCAGTTTTTTTATCAAGTACCAATAAATATTCCATTAATTATTAAAGTGGTTACGTATAAAATAATTAATTTAATTACACGAAGAAAAATTAGTATTGCTGATTTATTAAAATCCTGTTAAAAAGGTGATATCAGGCCATTTCCTAATAAATTATTAATACTTTAATAATATATCGGCACACGTGATCATGCAGCTGCGTTTATCCTGTTATTACATAATGTCGAAATGAGAAAATAATAGAATATTGTGAACTCTTGTTCCGACATCGCCATAACACACTCTTATAGTTTATCAGGAAATCTGTGAATTCATTCGTTAAAGGCCTGCAGTCCAGTTTTTAATAGGAATACGAATAATTTGAAGATTTTTCAATAAATTAGTTGTTATTTGAAGCTTAATGCCAAATCACTATTTTGATTAATCTTTATAACGAATTGGTGTACATTATGAATACCAAAAATATGTTTTAGATAAATTGAAGGTTTTCCTATCGCTTCGCTTGAGTAGAATACAAATATCAAAATAAATTACTCAATAAAAAATATAAATGCAAACTACTAAAAATTTTTTTTTCAATAGAAATGTATGAACGCGTAAAGGAAACAACTTTAAAAAAATACATTGTTATAGCTAAGATTATCTGTGACTGTTTTACTTGATTAACTTTTTTGCTTTCTTATAAAATTATTTACAAAATAAATACCAGTTTTTTACTTGAAATCGAACGTTTCTAGACTCCGTTTGTCAAGCGATTTTAATGCCTATTACCTACGATATAAGATATACGAAGAATATACACATTTTTGGCTTGTAGCTTTCTCTTAATGAAGGCATAACAAACAACAAATCTAAAGAAATCATAAATTTGCAACAAAAGGTTTTTCGGAAGCCCTCAGAAACCGTTGGATGACTGTACATAAGTACGTAAAATACACAGATGTATTTATCAAATACCGAGTTTCTATAAACAATGAATATCGGATCCAAATACATGATATATATTGAGAACCAACAGTTTACATCGGCTCGTAAATACGTTCCAAATAAAACGGCATTAAACATTTGAAATGTTTTTCTTTGAGCAATTTAAACTCACTTGAACACATGTTGCCATCTCGATGTTTATAAACTGTTACCAACATTACGCGGTGACGGGTCCAATATGGCGGACCGTGCCGGTGTGAGGGCTTCCGCAAGAACAACACACAGATAATAATATTATAATATAATATATTTACAATGAATATTCCCCACACATCAACCTCAAGTGATGTAAACTAAGAAAGTAATCAAAGCTCGTTAAGTTTGCGGGTTGGGTTAAAATCAAGTAATGACTAAAGGTTTCAAGAGGTTTGGATAAGAGATGACCAATGAGGGTTATGCAGTTACTTAATAAATATATTGTTATATCTCTGCCTTTACTTGCAGATTTAGTGTGTTGGGAACTCTTGATAAAGTAAAAGGTTCTTTTACTCTAATTACGTTTATTTACGTTACAATAAATTAAGTCTGGAGTTGTCTACACTGTTCATTACCCGAGGGTTGGTAATTCTCTGATTCTAGAAGCTTGAAGTCTGACAAAGATACCCCACAGGCAATTGCTACACTCTAGCGACATCTGTCGAACTCTGGAGTAAGCTTTCTGACTGGTGCCATCTATCGCTTGAATAACCAACTTTTTACCATACATCACATATATATTATATTAAATTTAACTATTTTATAAAATTTCTCAGGTACAATCGAATTATTGCATTGGTTGGTTATATCCGTGCGCTTACTGGCTGCATGGTGTTTTTTTTAAATATTTTTTATTCAGTTTTTTTTTTAAAGACTTCTTCTAAAAATGGGTAATATTCAGTTTGATTTCAGGAAATCTCTCACTTTTACATTTGAGTATTGGTAATTTATTAAGAATCTCTTCAAATTATTCGTAATTCGGTTTTAAACGGAATTGCAGGCCTTTAACAAATGAATTGATAGGTTTCAGAACAGATATTCATAAAAATCCTAATATTGTCGTATTTCGTTATTATATTTTATTTCGTTAAATGCAGGCGCATGAAAACGTATTCCGATATATTAGTTAATTTCTAATATATCGGAATACGTTGGATGCAGGCGCATGAAAACGTATTCCGATATATTAGTAAATTCCTAATATATCGGAATACGTTGGATGCAGGCGCATGAAAACGTATTCCGATATATTTATTAGTAAATTACCAATATATCAGAATACGTTAGATGCAGTCGCATGAACACCTATTCCGATATATTAGAAATTTACTAAAAGTTTATCAGGAAACGGTCGGCAATCCCGTTTTTAACCGGATTCACTTCAAGTTTTGTTTCTAATACTTAAGATTAAAGTTTTGCTTGATACATGTTGCAGTGTGAATTAAAATTAGGTTTTTCTCTGGCAACTAAAATTATATGCGATGCATTTTATAGTAAATTATTTAGGTTTTATTTTTAACGTCTTTTTTCTAGGTGTATAGTTATGTATATTTCATAATATTTTAGTTCAGGCTCTCCGCATTAGCGACCAAATTCTTCTAAAATTATTGATCAACGTTAAAAGATCTTAGCTATAAATCTCAAAAAGTATAAATTACTACTATGGTACCTTCATAAATTCCACTATTTTCGCGAAAGTGAACAAATTCTACGGATTGCGTAAAAAGTGTGAATGCTTCGTAATATTATATATAGCTACATATAATTTGTGATGCCATACACATTGAATAAATCTCCAGAGAAAGGATAAATGCCGCCGACAGGAATTGAACCAGCAAACTTCTGATTTCCGGTCAGCTGCACAAACCACTAAGCTACGTCGGCTTATTACAAACCCGCCAAATTATTCAATATGTACCTACTAATATTTTTCATTCAACAATTATTGCTTATGAAATTTTTTTCATCTGAAAAAACAATCTTTATTTTTGCAGAAAAGGCTTTGTTAGTGCTGATTTCTCCACTAGATGGCGTCGAAATATATTATATGTAGGTACCTACACTTATTGGCGATCACCAATTATTGCTTATAATAATTTGTTATCCTTTGTGCTATGCATAAAAACCTTGTCTCATAAATATAAGTTTATCATTAAAAAAATATTTTGCACTTTTTTTAAAATTTTAACTGTCTATAATTTGAATATTAAACATCTGAAAATAGGAGTAGGTACCATCGACCATGTACGTGCAAATATAATATATATGATGAAATGTGTATGTGTATATACGAGGGTGGTCTGAAAAGTTTCCGACCTAACAATAAAACAAGGTTTTTTATTTATTTTTCTACACAGTCTCCTTGTAACTCTACACTCTTCTCCCAGCGCATCTATATGATATTATAACAATAAATGAAGGATATCGTTTTAGAAATAATTTTATTATCGACCATGCAAACGAACTGGTTAGCGTTGTGGTGGCATAACTTACCAAAATAAGCTTAAATGTTTAATTAATTCATAATTAAAAATTGTAAAAAAACGTGAAATAAATATCTTTAAAGCCCCTGTGCGATTGTTCACTTTATTTAGTGATTTTTGTGGGTTACACCGCTTTAGCGCTAACCGCCTCAATTGTGCAAAACTGATTGAGAAATCAAGTTAATAGTTTCCAAATTTGTTAAAGTGAAAATTGCTACGTGTTTATTTATTTACATTTTGGGTTTAGTTTATAAAGGGTCTGAAATATATAGGGTGTCCGGGAGTAAAGTGCGCTAGCTTCGGGAGGAGATTCTACATTTTGGAGAAGTAAAAAAGTCAATAACTTTTTTAGAAGTTACAATTTTTATTTATCCACACAAAAAATATTTTTCCATGGAAGAATATTTATTTTCCATGCAAACAATTCAACTTATTTACTTAAAAACTACCTCAAAATCTTAAAATCATATATAAAATCTTATATAAAAAGTTACCGTGCTTTACCCCCGGACACCCTGTATATTTAAAGAATGTTTACGAAAACAATCAAGTATTGGGCAGGTACCTACCTAACTAATACTTAAATGTTTAAAAATTGCCACTATTTTTAAGTAAAGATGTGAAACAATGGAAATTTCTGCATTTAAATAGGAAACAATATTTTCGCTTTTACGGTTTTCATGACCGATATGGTCGTTTGTAGAGGCCCAGAAAAAAATTTCTTCACATTAAAAACACAAAATTCATATTTGTTTTTATTTCTGACTTTTACCCCCGACCTACGAGTTTTATCAATTGTATTATTTACGTTTTATTGCATTTTGTCATACGTTTATAACAACTATATTTTTGGTGCTTTATGTTTTTAAAGAAAGCCATAAATAACCTCACAATATTACTACATTACTAACACAACAGTAGTGAGGTAGTAATATTGTCTTACTTCTTACTACCACAACAGTAGTAATATTGTCTTACTTCTTACTACCACAACAGTAGTAATATTGTCTTACTTCTTACTACCACAACAGTAGTAATATTGTCTTACTTCTTACTATCACAACAGTAGTAAGGTAGTAATATAGTCTTACTTCGTACTACCTACTACCACATCAGTAGTAATATTGTCTTACTTCTTACTACCACAACAGTAGTAATATTGTCTTACTTCTTACTATCACAACAGTAGTAAGGTAGTAATATAGTCTTACTTCGTACTACCTACTACCACATCAGTAGTAATATTGTCTTACTTCTTACTACCACAACAGTAAGCGGAAAAGTTGGCTTATGTGCAGTGGTGGAGGACTTATCCAGCCAGGTATGCGATTATTCAACAATTCTCGCAAAACCCAATGAAATACCCGAAGATTTAGTTATTTTTTTGCTGTAATTTAAAAATCCTCATTAAAATTTCCCAGTAGAATCGGAGGTGAGTATCTGTTCCGTGTAAAATCGATTAACTGTTTGTGTTCTGCAGCCCAAATGAACTAAGGAAAATTATTTAATTAAACGGGTCTCGACTTGTTAAATTTTACTTGTTCATTATTACAATATTGCTCTACATCCGTCAGAACCATAGAATAAAGAAGATATCTAGAAGTGCCTTCCATATAAATTTTAATGGAAATAATTGTGCCACTGACTTAGTATGTTTGATTCTAAACCATTTAGCACGCAGTCTGTGTCCCTTACACTTGCCTAAATCAGGGTGAAAACAGTTGTGTGTGAAAATATAGACCCAAATTCGGCTTGTACAGGGTTTTCCAATAAGAGGTGTTATTTTGAATAGCCCGCTATTTCGGTAGATGTTACTTTTGAAGCTGTTGTTTTTTGACATTTGACAAGCAGAAACTACGCCATTAATAAAAAATGGAACGATACACGCTTCAACAACGCATTGAAATTATTAAAATTCACTTGAGTGAATCAAATGCAAATCATCTTTAGTGATGAGGCCCATTTCCACCTCGGTGGCTTAGTCAACAAGCAAAATTGTCGCATCTGGGGCTCGGAAAACCCAAGAGTTATTGTTGAAAAGCCTCTCTATCCTCAACATGTGACTGTTTGGTGCCGTTTATGGTCCGGCGGAGTCATTGGACTTTACTTTTTTGAAAATGTGGATGGAACAACACTTAAGGTGAATAGATTGAGCTCTCGAGAGATGATTAATGATTTTTTATGGCCGGAATTGGATGGTATTGATCTGGACAACGTTTAATTTCAACAAGACGGCGCTATGTGCCACACAAGCAACGAAATCATTGATCTTTTACGATTGAATATAAAAATAACACCTCTTATTTGAAAAACCTGTATTTGGATCACGAAACACGCCCATAAGGCACTTCTTGTGTTATTCTTTATTCTAAGGTCAGAACACACTCTCAGGAAACTGTGGCTCGCGTCCTTGAATCGTTATCTGAAATATTTTTTTTATTAACTTTATAATATACTAGTAGATCCCCGCAATGAGATTAGAAATTTTTTATGTGATAAATCAATATATTTAAAAAAAACTTTCGTAGTACCACCATTACAATTGAAACGACTGAAGAACAAGTTGGTTTGAGATTATTACAGTCAAAAGTATTATAGTAATTTATTTTTGGGGTATTATGCCGTGTTGCGCTACCTCCTTATTTAGTCAATGGTACTTGCAACACGGTACCTCATCTACATACATACATAAGCACACACTTCACCACAATCTTTGATTACACATCTGCCCTGATAATGAACGCTGTAATGCTGTCCGAGGTAAATGGTTTTAATTGAACGCAATTCGCAATCGACGCATATATTCACTCAGCTATTAGAAATTTAAAGGGTTAATATAAAATGAATATAAATGGATAGAACATCGACATTGGTTGAAGCAACACTGGTTTTGATGGCAGCCAGTGATTTGGAAAGATCTCCGCCTTCACAGCACGCAATATGGTTTGAGTCAAACAAATAAACATTTTTGTTGGAATATATCAAATATCTAATTTTACTTGCATCTATTAAGCGGCCATCCTAAAGCGAGATTTACGGCTTGGCGAGTGGTGTAAATATATACGCGAGTTCCGAAGATGATCCGAAGGATATGGCGCTTGATAGTGATGGGATTTTGCGGATCAATCGATATTTTATAATATTGTAGGTACCTAACTTCAAATATATTATTATGAGAAGTTTTTTTTATCAATAGCGTTGGGCGTTGACAGGTTCTAGGTATTTTTCCAATGGCTAGTCATATTTTGATACAGTACTAGTGCTTACAATAACACTTTTTACCCTTAGAATATTATTTCATGTTATATCCCTCTGCATAGATTTTTTCATAATTATTTTGACTTTTAAACACCTACCTCCTTACTCATAAACGCTGTCTAAATACGCGACGCGTAAGGTCAGAACCGTGAAAAAACTGACTTATTTCCGTGGCGTTTGTTTGGTTAAAACGGTTTTAAACCAGGCTCAAGGCCGGCTTTACCACACAAACGTTGAACTGGCAGGTAAAAATTTAATTGGTAAGATGGTTAGAGTCCTAGAGCCTCTATATTTAACTAACTATCAAAATGAGGATGGCGCGAGAAATATTTTAGCATTATAATCGATTCCAGATAAATTCACTGATTTTAACGCATTTCAAAATAAAATACTGTTTTTGAAACAGATGAAAAAAATGTTACTTCATCAAATTTTTTCACAATTTTTGCGGGCGTTATCGCGGTAATCTTTCTCTTTCTAACACTATTTAAATCATATATATCACCGTGATACAAAATGAGATAGCATGTATAAATATCTCCCAAATGACTCTAAGGGTTTTTGCTGTCTGGGAGAAATAGCTCCCAAAATTTCTCTGGGGCTTAAATCATTAAAACCAAAAACGTTTTTTTAAAGGTTTTTATATGTGAATAATTTGGTAGCGAAGTTAAAAAAAAACATGGCGTCTTTGTGCCTTTAGTTCCTGGTTTGGCCGCGGTGAGATTTTCCTTCATATTATTTGAATGCGTTCCATTTTGAGTGTAGTGAACGCAGGAAGTTGTTTTGACAGGTGGATATTGGAGGCAAAACAGAAGATCGGTGGGAAAATAATTGAGGTTAGATGGAGGTTAGAGAAACTTGCTGATCTAATAAGTGTAATTTGAAATAGGTATAATAAACAGAAGTCGAGTATAAATGACGGAATATATACCCTCGTTAAATTATTATATTATACAGCAGAACCGGATGAGAGCTGGAAAAACGTGGTTATTATATTATGGTATAGTGATTCGTATTCTATTCACTTTTAAGGTTAGGTTACCTACCTTAACAAAAAAAACCACAAAATATTCAAAATAAGTTTTTAAGCCTTTTTTGAAAACTCCTATTGTCGTTTTTTTTAAACATAAGTGTGTATATATTCTGATTTGTTAAGTTACATGTGCTATCTTTCAAAAACAATTCTTTCCTTAGTTTTATTTCAGGTAATTAGTTTGTTTGTAAATTTATACTTGAAAGAAGAATGGTAGGTACTCTCAGTATCGCCATGATGAAAGACCACTAGAGGACAGTGGTAATGTGTATTGGTAGGCTATATTTATAGCAAGTAGTTACCTACATACACACCATCATTCAGAATCTAAACATAGACCAGACAGAACAGCCAGTTACCTACTTCCCAACCTTCATATTCTCATCTCCTTTCCCCCTTCTGCTCTCTTTTGTCTCACAACATAACTCTATAGCGGATGCATCACGGAGAAATATCAGTATTGCTGATTTTTTTAAATCTCTTAAAATTATTGGTAATCCGATTAAAAACGGTTTTGAAGGCCGTTTCCTAATAAACTTTTGTACATTCATAATATATCGGAACACGTGTTAATGCACCTGCATTTGCCTTGATAATAATATATAATGACACGTGTTTCGACATCGCGATAATCCATTCGAGTTTTTCTAATAGTTTATCAGGAAATCTATCAAACAATTCCCTAAGAATCTGTTCAAATTATTCGCAATCCGGTTAAAAACGGGATTGCAGGCCTTTAACGAATGAATTGATAAGTTTCCTAGTAAACTTTCAGTAAAACACGAATATGTTATTGCGATGTCGGAACACATATTAAAAAAACTTATATTTATGCATTTCGTCATTTTACATTATCAGGACAAATGCGGGATCATGAAAATGTGTTACGATGTATTACGAATGTACTTAAAGTTTATTAGGAAACGGCCTTGCAATCTCGTTTTTTAACAGGATATTATTAAATCAGCAATAATAATTTTTCTCAGTGTGGTTATGGGCAGTTGGAACTCTTTATTAATATAATCGCTGGATGAAAAGTTTATTAAAAAATGTTTTCTTGGAAGGTACATATTTTATACCTTATTTTTTTAAGGTTCATTAATCCTTATTTGTTGAAAAATATTACCAGGTCTTTAAAAAGCACCACATTTTTTTGGGAAGGTAATCGATAAAAATATTATTCTTGAGTGTAATAAGGCCTGTGTTTCCCATATTCCACAGTTTATGTTAATATATCAAAGAGAAAATGTTTACACTTTCTTGATGAATAGCCCCCCGTATATTTGGTGCCTGAGAAAATACCATCGTAATGGATGGAGTATGCGGCTGAGTGGTCTCACAGAGGCGGAGAGTGGAAAATGTAGAATAATCTAATTCTCAAAATGTTTAAATATATCATGGAAAAATTCAAACAAACCTTTGCAACCTGAAAGCAATATTTTTTGCTCTTAAAATGATTATCATGATATTTTATCCCTTTAAAATTACACTATTAAACACATTTACTAGATAAATTACATGTATTTAACACATTTACTAGATAAACTACACGTATTAAACCCATTTACTAGATAAATTACACTATTAAACCCATTTACCAGATAAATTACTCGTTTAAACCCATGTTTTAAATTAATTACACTATTAAACCAATTTACTAGATAAATTAAACGTATTAAACCCATTTACTACATAAATTATTCGTTTAAACCCATTAATTAAATTAATTGCACTATTAAACCCATTTACTAGATAAATGACTCGCTTAAACCCATTTATTAAATTAATTGCACTATCAAACCCATTTACTAGACAAATTACACTATTAAACTCATTAACAAAATTAAATAAATTAATTACACGTATTATACGCATTTACTAGATAAATTACTCGTTTAAACCTATTTATTAAATTGATTACACTATTAAACCCATTTACTAGATAAATTACAAGTATTAAACCCATTTATTAAACAAATTACACAATTACACCCATTTACTAGATAATTTACACGTATTAAACCCATTTAATAGATAAAATACACGTATTAAACACATTTAATAGTTGAATCACTACATTTTAGGATCTAATAAATGCTTTTTCAGTCCAATCCGTTCAGTTATAACCAAGAAAAAATGAGTATAAACTCAATCCTTCAAAAATATAAATCGAACTTTCAGCATTTTCGGCAGAGCACCAATAAATTATTCAGTTTTTTACTCGATCGGTTAAAATTTATTATAGACAAACTAACCTAACGTATGTATTATTGGTATTTTAATGATGATTTGTGGGAATTGCTGATAGAAGATAGCATTTCACGAATTAAATATATCCTTGTTTCTGGTTCTGCATAGAGGCAGTAATTTACCTAACGAATTTGAAGGCAGTCTATCAGAGAATAGGATGTGACATTAATTAGGAAGAGTTTTTTTCTTTAATTTATTGGAATATGCACTTTAATGTTTAGGCACATAACTAACAATTTTATACTGGATTCTTTTGAAGGAAAGTAACGGTTCTGCATCAAAATCCTTCAGTGTCCCCACATAGCGAATTTCTTTACAAGTATATTTACTTTAAATAGTATAAACAAGTCGCTATCCGCGTCTGTCTGTTTGTGCGCTTATTTCTCCTAAACTACGAAACGGATTTTGGTTTTCACTATGATTTAGAAAATTTCTCCCGAAAGGTTTATATACCTATATATCAACGATCAAGTGAATCAGATACTCGAGTCAGGCCATGCCAAGAGTCAGAATAATAGAAGATGATTATGACTCGAGTATCTGATTCACTTGATCGTGCCATGTCTTCCTCGGGCGTCCCCGACTTCTGCTACCATTCGCATTTGTATCATATATCCTCCTTACACTCCTTTCTTGGCTCATTCGCTCTACATGCCCAAACCATCTAAGCGTCCCTTTCTTAATCTTACTCATTACGCTTACATCAGCCTTGCACTCTTTGCGGATCTCCACATTCCTCACACGATCATAAATGGTTTTACTACATAAAAAAGGGTTTTTTCGACATTTAGTGTCAATAAGTTTTCGTCAAACCATAGTTTAACGATATTTATTGCATTATTAGCTGATACTTCGACCTCATTCCAAGAATTTCCTTCAATAGTTATCACTGTATCATCTGCGTAAGATATAATGTTTCCAATGATTGGGAGTTGAAAAAGTTCATTTACATATAATATAAATAGTAAAGGTCCCAAAACAGTTCCTCGTGGAATTCCAAAATCTATATTTTCTATTTCACTTAATTCGTTGTTTACTTTAACCTGTTGAGTTCTACATATACGCTTCAGGGATCTAATTTCAACAGCATTCAATCTACTTTCATCCTTTCTTTGCCAGTTCCATGCCTCACTTCCTTACATCAGGGTAGGTATCAGCACTCCATTGTGGACTGCTGAAAAATTTTTTGTTAGCGCCAACTACGTTCAGTCATCCATTATTGGAGTTACCTGCGTTTAACCTTCTTTCAATATATCTGTCAGCCTTCCCATCTCTCGTAAACATACTTCCTAAATAACACAAACTTATCACAAAACTCAAACTCATCCACCTGCTCCAAGTATTCCTCATTCACAACTATATTGCACACTGTTTTCATACTCTCTCTTTCAAACAACATTACTTTAGACTTACTTACATTCATCATTAACTCATTATTCATGCATACTTCGTTCATACTAGACACGAGAGACTGTAGATCATCCATACTATTAGCATTCAGCACCGCATCATCAGCGTACAACAGGCAACATACTTTCAGATTACTCAAATTCGCGCCCAATCCCACCTCTTTCAACTCTTGCATACAATTATCCATGTATATATTGAATAACCACGGTGACATTACGCAGCTTTGTTTAACACCTTTTGTGATATCAAACCTCCCCGTGAAACCGTTTACATTGCTAACGCTGGCTAAACCCTATGAAATATATCAAAATAATGTACAACGGAATTGTATATCTTAAAAGGGCCTACAGAAAAGTGTGCGATGCTACATGTCTATCTCCTAAGTATAATCCCCAGCAACGCTGGGTACACGTCCGCTAATCTCATATAAGAAGAAGTAGATAAACTATTTTTGGGGACTACTATTGATAGGTGTGTGACTATTGACTATGTGGTAAGCACTCAGTTTTTCAGCAGATAGCCCATCAAGAATCGACAGATTAGTATTTCTACGCCACTGATTCTTATATAATTAATCCTGAGGCTGAATATGACTAAATTTTATGATCATGCTAGCAACATGTTTGTGTGTTTAGCACAAAATATTTCACCCGGATGGTGTTTGTTTACTCAGAGATAAGATATGCAGTACAAGTGCCCAGTGCCCCCAACCAATAAACCGCGCTGAAAAACAAAAAGCATATTTTATTATTGTGGGTAATTAGAACTTCATCGTCTTTTGTTCGACAGGAGTTTTCTATCGAGTTTTTTTTATTCGAGAAATGCAACTGGTCAGTGTTAAGTGCCGTAAATAAGCCTGTCCGCGCAACCTTAAACTATTGTTCGATGATTTAATTATGAACGAATAAAAAAGTTGACTCTTTGTTTGGGTTCCGCGAATTCCGATGTTTTTTTTGGAAATGACTCGCCGCCGTTAGTGCATTCTTCCATCAGTCCGGCATGCTCCAGCATTTTCTTACAAGACATGATACGTAAGTTTTCGACGAGTCGTTCAAGAGCGAGCCGCAAAATTGAGCTAGCTCTTTTAGCTAGCTTGTGACATCTGGACTTGGACATATGTACCTACGCCAACTGACTACATGACATCTTATTTATCTCGTGTTACAGCTGTGATCTGTATCGGGGGAGCCGTAACGGGGGAGCAGTATGGGCGAGTCGTATCACTGCTTCCGTGAGCTTAGATTTGAGCTTCAATTGAGCCGTCGTTCAGTTGAGCCTTACGGAAATATTGAGCTGTTACCGTTGCTACCGGTCTTAATAAAATGAGTCACGACTCACGACCCAACGCTAATACCTACATGATATTGCTAAAGTCTTGACTGAGAAAACTAATCAAAATATAATTTTACTGCATAGACTATAATGTCTTGATGTTATTTCACCTCATTATGTATTTTTCTTCACAAATTGACATTCTGAAGATATAAAGGTCGTGCACTTATTCAAGCTTTTAATATTTTCAAGACAAAGTTGTTATTAATCTTTTAATATTTTCTGGACAAAGTTTTTATTAATCTTTTAATATTTTCTGGACAAGGTTTTTATTAATCCTTTTATATTTTCAGGACAATGTTTTTATTAATCTATTAATATTTTCTGGACAAAGTTTTTATTAATCCTTTTATATTTTCAGGACAAAGTTGTTATTAATCTTTTAATATTTTCAGGATAAAGTTGTCATTAATCTTTTAATATTTTCAAGACAAAGTTGTTATTAATCTTTTAATATTTTCAGGTCAAAGTTGTTTTTATTTTTTTTAAAAGAAGGACAAACATTCCCGGGTTACGAATAACCTGACAATATTTGAAAATCTCCTACTACCACCACAGTAAGCTGAAAATGTTGCTTGTGTTGTGATGGAGGACTTAGCCAGCCGAAGAATTGGACACACTACGCCTGGGTGGTAATTTAATCTTTCAGTATTTTCAGGACAAAGTTGTTATTAATCTTTTAATATTTTCCGATAACCTAAAATGTATTTAGGCGAAGATAACACAACTTAATTTTTGTTTTAGTTAACTACAATATTCGTTAATATTAATATTATCAACATTAACCACAAAGGTACTTTTCCATAAAATCTCTAATACAACTCAAATTGTTAATCTACCAGTAAATCCATTAGTAAATTAAAATTTTCTTTATTTTAATCTATTTAGCAAAATGCAAAACACCTCCTTTGATTTTTTTGTATTCGTGTAAAATTATAGTAATTTTCATGCCTAACAAAAAGAACTTCCAGATTTTATTTTTATTTTTTATTCCGACAAATAATTGCAAAGCTTCATATCATCACACATTATATCAATGCCACGTAATAAGTTTTTTTCAGAATTAATCAACATTTTAACTATGAGTAAAAATTTTCAGTGAAATTAATGATCTTGGCTTTATTTTTTATTCCATTTTTTAAGTTTAGTTTACACATCAAAATAGTAACAAATAAAGGATTAGAAATGCTTGGCTTCATTCTGCGTAATATCACATAATTAAAAAAAATATTTCAGCATTAAAAGTCAAATTGAATACAATACGATGCGGTCACATTAAAATGCACTCTGATTCCATTGAAAATATTCTGCATAAATTTCCAAAATATATATATTAATTATAAAATAGGTTTACCTATAGAAACAATAAATTACAACAGGGGCGTCACCAGCTTCCAAGATAGGGAGGTGGAGCTTAAATTTATTATAGAGCTTACACGGAAGGAACAAGAAAGTAGTCAGAATAAACTAGGAATATTTACGTACAAACTGACGTGTACCCACCGTAGCTCAGAGTTGTGAAGAGGGTCGTCTTAAGCTGTGCAGGGGACTCTGGGCATACTGAATTTAAGGGTCCTTATTGAAAGCCGTGAAGGGCGTAAACCTTCAGGAAAACAACAAACCGCAATTTTACTATAATCATATTGAAGGGGTTTCGTGCAAGTCATGCGAAATTATTTTCATGGTACCCCAATAGGGGTAAGTGTGTGGTGTGGATGAAAAAGTGGAATATGAATTATTACATTCAAATGCAAAAAAAAATTTCGGTCGACGTGCAAACTAATTCCAACAATATTTAGACGATTATCTAATAGTATTTTTCTTAAACGGAAATATTTTTATACTGTTTAAAACAGAAATCTTTAAAACGGTAACCGGACAACTCAACATAATGACAATTCAACTCACATTTAAAAAGTGATATAAAGTAATGAAACAAAAACTGGGTTAAAAAGGTTACGCAGGTTAGTGTTTTTAAGTGTTGTTAAAGGTGTGTTGAATTGTCACTGTGTTGAGTTATCATGGAACCCTTTAATAAGAGTGGACAAATGTAACCAAGTCCTCCAAGTAAAAATGAAAAATATTTATTTTTCGAGTTCCGTGTCCTAAATATGTACCATTTTCATCCAAAACAATCATAAACGAGTATATACTTACGAAACTTATTTTCCATCGGGGCCTTGTGTGTGGAGTTAATGTGAAGCTAAATGGAGTGTTATCAAGCATAAAATATGGTCTATGTGTAGAAACAAGAGTGCGATGCTAAAAGGGTTAATCGCGAAAAGCTCACCAATCAACAGTTCGAAGTGCACGTTGTAACAATACCTAAATTAATTATGCGAGAACTCACACCTTAGTTAAACATGCGTATTGCAGTTCAACCTGCCCTGCTCGCGGAAAAGTTAAGTCAAACAATAGGAAAACCATTCGTTACGTTAATCGTTGTCCGTTGTTTATTTGAACGTTTCTTTATCTGATGTTTAATGGCGAAAACGGGTTTGATGGCCATTAGCGTCGCTTTGTTGGCATTCGGTATGGTGGTGCCAACGTTATGGGGGAATAATTACAATTACAATCAAACACGGGAAGCTTTTATGTATATCCGGAAGTGGACGGTCGTAAATGGGCGGGACTTACGTTAAAACAATCATAAGTTATTGCTTTCAAAATAGGAAATGCTAATTTAGTTATATTATGTGGAGAAGGTACATTATGTCATTGATAACTGCTAAATTTGTGAGAATATTATAATGGTTTCTGAATAGTGGTGTTATAAGGTAATCAATTTGAGAGGCGGGTTTGGGTACCGCAGCCCCGGGAACCATTTATTGGATAACTAACACCTCTGCCATAGGTCACAAGTGGTTCGCTACGTTTGGTGTTTTAGCAGGGGTGTGGTGTGGGAGTTGTGTGGCGTGCCAGATCGGGAGAGACTTGTTTGGGAGATCCTTTGACCTCTCCAACTGGTTACTTGACCCGTCGCCTTGCTCCGCAGCGGAAGGGATATATTAATATATTTGTCACTCCCGGACTGTTCCCTAGATTCCTACCCAACCCTCATAACTTTTACCTTCCCAGAAGTTCCTCTCTTTCCTTTCCTTAAAAAAACCGTCAACACATTATCCCATCACATCATCAAATAAAAAAAACTGAAATGAGGTGTGAGTGACCGCCTGACAACCTCACCACCTCGTCACCTCGCCACCTCACCACCTCACCACCTCACCACCTCACCACCTCACCACCTCACCACCTCACCACCTCACCACCTCACCACCTCACCACCTCACCACCTCACCACCTCACCACCTCACCACTTGGGACAAATACATTTTGTGGGGTGGCGAGATATTTAATGTTTTTGCATGGGACATTTGTAATGAATCTTGAATCGTGTAAAGGGGGTTCCAATATCTACTACCTATGTAAGTACTTACATTATAATTTCTAATGCTTTGTATACATTTGCGAACTGAATCGCGAGTTGAGCCTCGAATTATGTAAAGGAAACGAAGCAACAGCAAATTACACGAAACGCCGCTTGCGGTTGCTTCATTTCTATCCCATAATCCGAAGTTCGCTTCGCGTTTCACTTTTTTGGGAATGTCACTTTTCTGTGGTTTCATATAGAATTGTTTTCAAAGTACAACACGGTAAAGTAATCTTTGGTGATTAAAACATTGAAATTTTGATACAAAACACAAACAGAAAAAAAGACTGCATGTGGTTTACGTTAGAAAAAGTTTTGGGATCTCTGCCTTAGAGGAAACACTGTGAATGCAAAAAGTAAGATATTGAAGGATGTACGTACAATAATATTAAATGTTGAATCAACATTCAAACAATGATATCCAGAAAATAAATCATATGAATGTGCCACCAGGACGTGAACCCGAATCTTCCACTTTTCGGTGAGAAGTGCATAATTACATTACGCCGTCCTACCTGAGATTATTTGCGTTACATATTTATTTTTGAAAAAAAATGTTCTTCCTTGACTGTTTCTTATTTTTCCCGACGGAGGCACCGTAAATTTGTTTGTATCTTTTGTTTCCGTTTCAAGATGGTGAAATTCTTTATAGTTTAGTAAAGATTCTTTTTTCAAATGTGAAATTGTTTATTTGGACTTTCTTAATCGCACTTTTCTTTAACATTTGAAAAAGAATTGTCACTGTGGTTAATTAGGTATGTAGGTATTGAAGTTCCTATTTAAAAAATCTTACGATTTCATGGAAAAAATTTAGTTATAAGACAAAATTAGAAACACACTTTCTTGGACTCGAGGTTTACTACACACAACTAGGTACTAGTTAAATAAAGTAGGTTATTATAGTCAAGCGAATGTCAAACTGCTTGATAATGGATTCTAGGCATAAAACAGCTGTCAAAAAATTACCAGTAATGCTGAGTATAAGCGACAAGTAATAAGATCGAGAAAATTGGTCATTTATGTTAAAAAGCATAATGTCAGGAACAAGGCGCTTGTAGAAGTGGCCAAATTTGGTTTAACGAATGGAGTATAAATTAACATATTCTTTTAAGCAATAAATATAAGCCTAAAATATCTAATAAACAATAATTTTTGAATGAATGATATAGGTAAATATTGAAAAATTTGGCGGGTTTTGAATAAGCAAAGCTAATATAGTATATAGCGCAAACATTAGAGCACTTGAACGGCAATCTGAGTTCAATTCCCGACTACGGTATGTATTTTTTCAATCTACATAGGGGTTTTAAGCTACTAATTATTGCTTAAAAATAATATGTTATCCTTTGTGCTATGCATGAAAACATTGTTTCGTAAACATGTAGAACTGTTCACAAACAAAGGCATTCATAAAGAATCTTCATGACTTCAATTTACAAAATCAATCTACTAGAACCATGGACTAAAGAATAACACTAGAAGTGACCACAAGGCACTTCTCGTGTTTTTCTTTATTCTTTGACTAAAAAAAATGTAGTGTTTAAACATTGAAGATAATATTAACAACTCTCAAACGTATAACGTGAAAACAGAAAACCAGAAAAAGTTTCGGTCGCATCTGGGAATTGAACGTATTTATTACAATTTCAGGTTTTACTCAATATACAGAGTTTTCCAATAAGAGGTGTTATTTGATATTCAATCGTAAAAGATCAATGGTTTCGTTGCTTGTGTGGCACGTAGCGCCGTTTTGTTGAAAGTAAACGTTGTCCAGATCAATACCATCCAATTCCGGCCATAAAAAATCATTAATCATCTCTCGGTAGCGCAATCTCACCGTAACTGTTGCTCCAGCCTCATTTTCGAAAAAGTAAGGTCCAATGACTCCGCCGGACAATAAACCGCACCAAACAGTCACAGGTTAAGGATAGAAAGGCTTTTCAACAATAATTCTTGGGTTTTCCGAGCCCCAGATGTGACAATTTTGCTTGTTGACGAAGCCACCGAGGTGGAAATGGGCCTCATCACTCAAGATGATTTGCATTTGATTCACTGAAGTGAATTTCAATGCGTTGTTGAAGCGTGTATCGTTCCATTTTTATTAATGCCGTAGTTTCTACTTGTCAAATGTCAAAAAACGACAGCTTCAAAAGTAACATCTACCGAAATAGCGAGATATTCAAAATAACACCTCTTATTGGAAAACCCTGTATTACATCTTACCACTTTATACAAAAGTAGAAAACATCTAACTATCAAAAGTACTACCCTTTTTACCGGATCTCAGCTGATATTTATTGTTTTCTTGCGGTCGAGTAAAATTCATGTACGCATCTATCAAATAATTTATTTTCTCACAAATCAAGATCTATAATCGACGCGGAAATATATTCCAAAACGTGTCTAAACGAAGCCATACTCTATGAGAGGTGTGAAAACATCAATATAACCTTTGACCCGAGATCTGGAGTGTGTAAAATATTCTATAATAGGAAACCACACAGGGATGGACTGGATTTTTCATTGTTTAGGGATTTTTATCTATGAAGATCGTTATTTTATAAATAAAACTGATGTTTGATGCGTTCAGGATTTTTTTTTACAGATCCATTAATACAAGATATGTTTTTATTTTTTTTTTTAATGTGAAACCGCACAAGTTTCTCTACTGCTCCCAGCCGTCTGGAGCCAGTGAGACTATGGCATCCTCAATTGGGATATGGTGTGAAGCTGAAGGTAGTGGGTAGGAAGGAGATGGGGAAGACAAACGTGGATAAGTACCTGGCTATTTAGATCTCGTCACCAAACACGGCAAAAGCCATTTCAAGAAACGTTTCGATTCTGTATTAAATGTACATTTTCACAGTAAATATTCTGTAATCAAATCAAAATATAAGTAGGTAGATTGTATGTGCTGTTGTAAGTGCTTTGTAGTTGGATAGGAAAACAATAATCATTATATTTTATAAAAAATAATGTAATTAAACCATAATGCGTATAAATATTATGTATGTATTCAGAAAATAAATATTTTTTTACACTTTTCATACAGACATTAAATTCATGGAGGAATTCCATTGTAACGACATTGAACTTTTCCACTTTTTTATTGGTCGGAAATAAAAAAAAAGTTTTTAAGTGTTTCAATATAACGGGACACTTATTTTCATCGGGACATTTTCATTCAATGGAACTTTTCCAAAATTTCGTTTCCTAAAAATACCACCCTGAACTTTTCAGTATATTGATAATCTTTCCAGCTAACTGTTTAGTGTCTATGGTCGTTGGCAATTCTCTCTGCCTTCGTTACCCTGTTTGATAAGAAATAAATAGCTATTTGATTATTAATAATAGATATTACACGACGTGATGTAAAGGTTAACGCGTTCCATTCAAAGATTATTAGGAGATACTTAACAAGATTTATTATTTTATGTTGATTCTACTTTAGTAGCCCTCCTACCACCATGTCAGGGGTACGACAACTTTTACAATTTCAGAATCACAAAATCGTAGACCTGTAGGTACCTACAGATCTACACATAAACCACTAATATACCCGCATGGTGAGCATAAATTCGTAATAAGTACAGGCGGGAAACTGAGGACTCTACGCAGATTACAAGGATTTACTTAGAAATATCAAATGTACATGATGTCCGGAAATTCATAGTATAAGCGGGAAAACGGTTAATCTGCACGTAGATAATCCGAAAAAAACTTTTTATTTCGTTCTGAACATTTTGATTTTTAAATTTTCTTTTAAGTTTAAACTTTTAAGAAGATATTAAACAGCTGATATTTACCGCTTAGCCTACAATTTTTTATGACCTAACAAATTCCTACTTCAAAGTTCGACTTCAATAATTCACTAGTTTCCCGCTTGTAGTTTTATATAGTTCACCCAAAGTTTTAATTTTAACGACAAGCGATTATTCTATTTGACAAACTAGACAAAATTTGTACTAGAGCTGTTAAAAGTTTCCATAGTAATATTTTTTCCAATTAAATAAATTGAAGTTTTAATTACACGACGTGTGAAAAAAATATTTCAACACAATTCGAATTGGCATTACATTACAATTTATGGCGTATATATTACTAGCGGATAGTACACGAGCTAAATGTAGATATCATTTAAGGATTTCAGAAATAAAATCAATAGATTTAAAGGACTATATTTTATGGGGAGTTCAAGATAGAAACAATCATCTATTACGATATTATTTATTTAAAATTTATTAAACTTATAATTATGAAGTTCGCTCAATGCACATAACCTCAAAATCTCGTGAGGGTGATGCTCCGGGAGTGACCGCACCGCGCGATGGTTGATCCTCTCCCCTACCTTTCCAGTTTCACCCGCCCAGTTCCACAGATCACGGAAAACACAAACATTGCACCTGCAAACAAAAACGTGGAACGCCACGCCTCCATTTTGCATGTTTGTAATGTTTTAGGTAATGTTTGTGGAAACAGTCGCAGGAGACGCGGCTTTATTAGACGCAGCTCGACATTCGAAATGTTCGTTCTAATTTCCAACTTTACACATGACCCACTTCAAGTAGGTGCCAAAGCTAAAAATTCGAGGTTTTTACTGATTTATACACATAGATTTTATACTTTATGGTGATTAAACAGGAATTACGTACTATAAACACAAATTATCCTTCCGAAAAACATGAATAAAAATATGACTAGGTACATGGAGAAAAATGAGTATTTCTGGTTTATTAAAAAACTCTTAAAATTATTGGTAGTACGGTTAAAACAGGACTGTAGGCCGCTTTCTGATACTTTTAGTAATTCGTAGTAATATTGGAACACGTGTTCATACACCTGCGTTTGTATTGATAAGATAGATGTTATTCTTGTTTAATTTTCAACATAATTTCTCAGTAATTATTCTGTTTAACATAATACTGTTTCGCTCCTGTGAACCACTGTAAACATAAATCATGTATATTGTAAAAGCCTTTTACGGCGTCTAAATAAATAAATAAATAATATATACCTAATGCTGAAATGCAAAAATTAAAAATTTTATCTTCACGTGTTCGGACATCGTGACAAAGCATTGGTATTTTACTAAAAGTTTATCAGAATACCTATCAATTAATTCGTTAATAACCTGCAATCCCGTTTTAATCCGGATTACAAATACTTTGAATCAGTAAGTTTTCTCTATTTCTGTAGCAACGATCTCTTGAAATAAATCGTGATAAGCAATCAAATAGGTACACTGATTATTTTCTCAGTTTTGTTTGACTAAAAAATAATATTTAAAATTTTTGGAAAAAAATATCTGTTTAAATAATTGAAATGCCCAAAAGGTTTACAATTCCTTCAGTCGGGCTGTTTCTGAATACATTAGGTCTCTAATCGGCGCCCGCTGTGAGGAGGTACTCATAAATAACAAGAAATACCCCTGGCTTTGGACTCCCTGGAGCAGTCCTCCTACCTCCCAACTTCTACCTCCTACCGGCAACACTCCATCATGTGTTGTCGTAATGTTACCGTCGACTGTCGACACAACACGACAACAATAACGTACGACCTAATATTATAATACATTATAACGGCTAACGGGAATGTTACCTATATTAGGTTTTACCTATATTAAGTTGAAACTTTAATCCTCACATTGATTGCACTTCATATATTGTCGTTATGTTGCACTTGACACAACGCAGAGTGGTAGTACTATGTACGCACTGAAAAATGACTAATATTGAATATTGCTAATTTATTAAGAATTTCTTCAGATTATTCGTAATGAATTGATGGGTTTCCTAATAAACTTTTAGTAAAATACGAATGTATTATCACGATGTCGGAACACGTGTTCATATTTTTTTTTTTTAATTTTCGCATTTCGTCACTGTATATTAACAAGGCAAATGCAGGTACATGAACACGTGCTGTTGATATATCAGGAATTTACTAAACGTTTATCAAGAAACGCCAGCAATTCCATTTTTACCGGATTATTTATAATTTGAAGCGATTTGTAATAAATAAACATGTAAAATGGGTATATATACTCTCAGTATCGCCCTGGTGAATTACCACTAGTAAAGAATGAGATTTCTCCTTGAAATGTTTTTAGCTATATTTAGTCACCGCCTGAAAAGAAAGTGCTTTCATTTCATCATCTTCCTCATCTCGTTTCCCTGGCAAATTCTTTTAGCTTTTAAGTTTTCCTTTAAATGGCTACAGTCACATTTGGAGACTAGATTTTAATAGCCATTTCCAATCTTCCTCTTCCCTAGCTTTCTCCACTCCCTTCAAATCTATTACATACTCCAATTAGGGATGCCATAGTCCGCTGCCTTCGGTCAGCAGGGAGCAGTTGAGACTCTTGAGCGGTATTCACATAAAAAGAGCAACCAAAAGGTTGATCCTGTGACATTTAATTTGGGATCACATTGAATTTGTCTACTTCTAGTAAAATGCATAGGATCAGACGTACTAAATATTGCTATAAAACAATTCATTTTGCCGGGTACACCTACCCAGACCTAGTGAAGAGATTTTGAAAGTGTAATTGTATTATGGAAAAAAGTTAGTTTTATATCTCTGTTTTTACTCTTCTCATACCGGCAGAAAATCATAAATCAAAATAACCAGAATAACCTCAGGAATCGACAGTGTTACAATAATGTCGTGATAATTTCTTTAACCCCGAAATAACAATAATAATTTATTTTATAAAAACAATATTTTGCTAATTTATATAGCACCGTTTTCGTGAAAAAACACCTCAGGGAAATATTCACCTCACCTCAAAAAAAATAAATTATTCTACAATATTTTTTTAATTGGCTTCTTCACACGTACTTAAGAAAATCTGTAAAAAAACAATGTTTTGTGTTATTGAATTAGATTTTTTAAATAATTATTATTACGCTTAGCAAATTTTTACTCTTTTAACTCTACAAAAAAAAATTGTGTACATTTTATGTCTTAGGATGTTTTTGTCTTTGCTTATTTTATGGCTTTGTAAGCATATGTATTGAAAGCATGGGGATTTGAGTTTACCGTAAACCTAAATGTTACAAAATTTAGATGAAACATTGATAACACCTAGGAATGACAAATCCATTACACCTACCAAAGATTTGTATTGCCTGCTTTCCTGGTTTTACACAATTGTAAGTGGTTTGTTATATTTACTGCAATTGAATATAATAACTTAACCAACCTGGCATCTGTCTGACTGAGAGATGTCTCATGCTGGCTGGTACATGGATTCCATATCCAAGCTGCAATCCATCGCTGATATTGGATGAAGTAGTAACAAATCTAGACAACCCATAACTCATCCCATGGTGAAGGACGCTAGAAGTAACCGGCAGTCCACCAGGCATCATGCCCTGACCCAAGGAGCCAACCAACTGAGAGTTCTGATGATTGAGAGAATCCTGATTTCTTGATAAAGGAGGACTTAATCTACAACATCTGAATAAAGAGGTGACACACTCAGAACAGGGAGTATGAGGCGAGTGAGATACATTGGACAAGTTGGCAGGTTTTTGAATTGTTGAAGTGTTGTTTGCATCTTGTATGTATTGTCTTGCACCCTTTATGAGAGAGAGAATAGAAAACTCTGTGTTTCTCGCATTTGTTTGTAAAGATTCTGCGTTGTTTGCTCTATGTAGTGGTTTAGGTCTTCGTAAACAAGTTGTTTCTCCTGATAGTATTCTGTCCACTCCAAATTTCAGTTTGCTTGAATCCACTGAAGGGGGAAGCGTATGCTGAATGTGTTGGAGATCTCTTGATGAAATTGTTCTGTCTATATTTTCTCTGGTTGAAATTGTTGTGTCTATGTTTTCTCTTGCTGAAATTGTTCTATCAATGTTTTCTCTTGATAAAACTGTTCTGTCAATATTTTCTCTCGATGAAATTGTTCTGTTAGTGTTTTCTCTTATTGTAGATGGTTCATCAAAAGGTGGACTTCGACAGTCATTTCTGTCTGGAAATTCACTTTGAGCGTTGGGACTGCCTATTGAGGAACAAGTAGACTCTGAAAGACTCATGATTTTGAAAATAGTCATAAGAATGCAATAATAATGTTTTTGTATTAATAATACACTTTTAACTGCACTTAACTGAAAGCTAACAAATATGAGTTTAAATTTTCAGACCTTAACATAACGTAAAGAAATTTTTTTAAACTATGTTTATGAATATGAATAACACGATTTTGTACAATTCTTGTTCTTAGATATGTCTTACTGGTTATGATTTAGAATAACTTAACTTCACTATTTTAGAAAGCTGTTTTAAAACGTAAACGTAGTTTTCAGTTATAATTATATTATTATTATAATCACATCACTATTTAAAAAAATAATTATTGATTTTTGTTGTTTTTATCGGAACGCAAAAATTCAAACTTGAATTTTCCGAATAGGTACATTTCCTGCCACGCCCGAGCGCACAACATTCCCCCACGAAGGCCGAGGTACACTAATGAGGGGCCCCCCGCCCCTTGGGGCCTATTTGATGGGGGAGGAGCCTCGGGGGCGTGCCCCCATCAAATAAGCGAAATCTCATTGGGCGGACCCATGCGGGCGGGGGCCAATCAAAAGGGAATCTAGTCGGAAAAATTTGCATGACAATGTCAAAGTTATGGGGCGGTGAGGAATTTTCTTTTTCCTTAATGGGGGACGGTTAAGTAATGTATTTTGTTTGTTCTTTTACGAGCAGGAAGTGTAATATATGGTAGGATGTGAAATGTATCCGTTAATTACAATTTAAATATTTTTCACATTACTAAAACAGGAAGGTAGTTAAGTTACTTAAGTCAGTGGCGGCTCGTGACTTTTGGGTTACTAGAGTGCTAATATTAAAAAATATGGCGTTATTGATGTTGTTGTAGCTGAAGACGATTTTTTATTGTTCTCGAAAATTGTTTTTTGTATGAAGAAATTTCCTGAAAATCTTCATAGAAAAAATTTGTTTTCAGAAAAAAAATAAAAAATCGTTTTCAGCTACAAAAACATCAGAAATGCCATTTTTAATAATATTAGCACTCTAGTAGGTACATTCAAAAGTCACGATACGCCACAGGTAGGAAGGCTACTTGCATTAATATAGGTGGCCATCTAGGAACTAAAAATATGATATAATTTAAGCAAATGAGTATTTTTATTCACCCTTTATTTATGAAATAGTGGCGTACTGTTTGAAACTGGTATCTTAGTTGTTGAAGCATTATTATATATGCAATATAACACATTACTAACCTTTCTTAAAACTTCCAGTAACGAACAAAAAACATTGGCAAAAGCTCTGAAGAGATATTTTCTCAAAAGCTTTAATAACCAGTGCACAATCTCTCTTTAGAACTTTAGTTCTGTAAATCTTTCTTAACATTTTTTATCTTAAAGCCGCACAAGAGTCCCAACTGCTCCCAACCGTCTGGAGCCAGAGAGACTATGGCATCCCAAATTGGGGTATGTTGTGAATCTATAAGTACTGGGGAGGAGAAGGAGATGGGGAGGAGGAAGGTCAATGCGCATGAAACACGGCCAAAGCCATCTATGAAATGTTTATCATTTTTTTTTGCGGTTAGTTTTTCTATTTGTTTTATAATTTTTTAACACTGATGAAAAGAATGTGACCTTTCTGGGTTACCCCGTTCTAAGGTCGCATTGTACATGCTTATTTGTGGTAATTATCAATTTGGTCAAGTTTTTGAGTATGCTATTATTTTTTTAAGTAAGTTTTTGTAAGAGTGTCAAAATATATCAAGAAGTTAATAAAAAACGAAATAATAGATGAAAAACATAACATTATATAAGATAAATATATAGTGGAGAATCATACCGAAGAAAAACATAACATTATACAAGATAAATATATAGTGGAAAATCATACAGAAGAAAAACATAACATTATACAAGATAAATATAGTGGAATATCATACAGAAAAAAAAGGCAACATTATACATACAAGATAAATATATATTGGAAAATCATACAGAATAAAACATAACATTATAGTGGAAAATCAAACAGAAGAAAAACATAACATTATACAAGATAAATATATAGTGGAGAATCATACAGAAGAAAAACATAACATTATACAAAATAAATATATAGTGAAAAAACCAAAGATATTAGAAGAACGAGATGTGCTATGAGCAGTTCATACTGTGTGGAATTGTTTTGCCCAGTGTCGCCGGTTTTGTTCACCAATACTACTGCACACCTTCGCTTACGCTAAGGTATCCGCACTAATACATAGAACAGATTTCTGTGCGTACACGTCCCGATAGTATTCAAAGTACCCTGATTAGGTAGTACTCCGCCTACGGTCCGGCGGTCAACATAGCATATCTCGTTAAACAAACAGAAGAAAAACATAACTTTAATCTTTGTTGGGTTGGGTTAGGTTATCTATATTCTTCCTGTCCATAATCCATATCTTGGTACTTCTTTTGAAGTCGGTTATTTTTTTAATGTTTTTTATTGAAATAGGGAGGATAATTTATAGTTTTATAGAGAAATATTACAAATTTCTTTGCCCAAAATCCGTTTTAGTTGTATGTTAGTGTATGTTGTAATGAGCATCTTGTGAATCGACTCGAGTTAGTGTGTGCAAAGTTATCCTGGTTTTTAAATGCATAAATTAAAATATAATTGTTTCAGAGACGGTAAAATTCGGTTAAAATAAATTAATTAATAAATAAATTGGGTTAGTTTGTTTAATTTGTTGCTTATATTTTCAACTTTGGAGTTCCAATTTAGGTTTTGATCAATAATTATTCCTAGGTACTTTATCATTTGTATTTCGTTCAATTTTGGGCAATGCTAGAAACTTTTTGAATCAGCCTGTCTAGTCTGTTAAAAGCTATGTACACTCTTCATTGAACTCATTGGAAATAATGAATAATAATAATAATAATATATCACTATTATTATATTGTAATATATTATCACACATGTAAACAAATATTTTTAAATATACCATTTTCTCAAATAGGATAATTACCTACCCAATATAAACATTAAAATACAAATATTTATTTATTGTGTAGACATCGTCCATATCAACACAAAAGTTTAAAAATTTAGTGTCTAATCAATAGTGGAAATAAACTCTTTTAATGGGTAATTCTTTTCTGCAAAGTAATGACAATACTACAAAATAGAACTTTGAGATTTATTCTAAAGAAAAATAAATATACAAAAGTCAAAGAAATGTTGAAGGAGTTAAATATTATTTATTTTATTTCTAATCTATAAAATGATTAATGACCATATATCAACTGAATTTCTGAGAAAGATTGAAAACCTACAGCACAAGTTCATACATGAGATGAGGAAAAGAAATCATATAATACTACTATTTAGAAAAAAAAATCCAGAGTTGATAGAAGGAGCAATTGAGATATTTGAATACTAGATGTAATTAAATTAAAAAATATAAATAAATCTTCTATATAAAGTCTCTGAAAATTCTACACCGATTGCTTTGAAATTTTGACACAAAGTTGTATTCGAATACGCGTGTGTTTTATTTACCTTTATTATATAGATGTCACCTGTGACTGGTAAAAACATGTTTTTGAAATTCAGCGTCATCTGTTGGACGTAAAAGCAACACGCGCTATTGTTTCTCTATTTCCACTGGCAGACTGAGCCACAGCAACTCGTGGCGGGGTACAGATAGTTAATAATAAAAGGAAATTAAATATCATAAATCCCACAATAATTTTGTGACAACACCAGTGAATTTCTTTTGAAAGCCGAATGACAAAAATAGTATAATTAATTAATTCCTCTTCTCGTCACCTGCAAATTTATGTGTAGAGCTGTATCTACCTACAATGTTGCGTTTATTTTATTCCAATGCCTGTTTTTATAAAGAAGGTTTGTCGACTAAATAGATTTAAAACAAAAACTTGGATCCTAACAAACTTGACTTTATCACAAAAAATAATATCGTTTTATAATAATCAATATATTTTTAAAAATAATGTATATGATAGACTAGAATTGCTTGTATTGATAAGCTTTCGAATTCCACAACGTAATACTAGAAGTAGGAATTTATGCCACTTTGTCGTTAATTCATGTTAATGTCTCAAAAGCATTGTTATAAATGTTGGAAATAAAGATCACTAGATTTTTTATTCGAGTCTGAATATTTAACTTTTTGAGATATTTAAGAAAAGTTAACAATTTTTTTATACTAAACCTGAATAATATTACCATGATAAATATTTTGAATAATTCTAAAAATATTGAGGTCATCGGTAGATAAATACATATTTTTGTAATATCATTTATGAATAAGATTGGACCACGGTGTGAACCCTGTGTGACTCCACTTGTTGCATTTTTTGTTCTTACAGAGAGGATTTATTTGAGCGATTTATTATCTACCAGTAAGATAGTTCTTAGACCAAGCTAATATGTTTCCACGTATACCAAGCTTTTCTAATATCCAAATAAGATTTTTATTTGTAACTGTAACAAAGGCGTTTCCAAAATCATTACGAACAGAATCGACTAGTTTTTTTTGTTATTTAAAAGCGTTGGTTTTAAAATTTTCAGTTGGAGAGACTACTTCTACCTAACATAAGTCCAAACTGGAAAGGTGATATTACAGGTTTTATTTTTGTACAGTATTAGGCTTTCAAATAGTTTAGGTATGGTGGATTAAATACATATCGGTCTGTAATTACAAACGTCACTTTTGTCACCATTTTTGAAAATTGGAGTAAAAAAACTAACCTTTCACTTATCAGGAAAAATTGTACTTAATAAAAAGTGTTTATTTATTTACTCTACATGCCCAAACCATCTAAGCGTCCCTTTTTTAATCTTACTAATTACGCTCATTATTTACTTTGTATTTCTACGCGAAATCCCCTAAAATGGGGTTAGTAATCAAATAAATAAATAATTTTAAAATAATTCAATAATTTATAAAAAATACTTGTTCTGCTTATCACTCCCACTCTTAAAGAAAGCAAAATCTTTATAAATCATCTTTATTATAACTACATATTATACATGTGATATGTGTATGAATTTTCCGTCACCAAATATGGCGTCAGATCCAATAAACTCTCCGTTCATTCACCGAAAATTGCTTTATTGCATGAAAGCAAAATTTCAAACCTTAATTCAATAAATCCAGCTTTGTCCAGTTTTCCAGAACAAAAAGCAACAACCACCTCTAAAATCCCAAAGTATTACCGACGTTATTCTATCGAGGAATAAAGCTTACTTTAAATGGTGAAGAAATATTTGTGATATAAGTATCAGTGATTCCCAAAGTGGGTAACATCGCCATAATTTCACAAATTTTCTGAAAAATTGCATTATTAGTAGCGAAGTACTTCTGCAATTTTAAGGCGATGCACTACGTCGTGTAGTATTTTAAATTGAGCCGCTATCAATAACAACCCTTACGTAGATGGCGATAAGGTTTAAATTCCCGCTTAACACCATCCGCCTGTTTTGATTTATGCAAGAAAAAAAAACATGGCCAAAAAGTGCCTTTTATTTTATTTTGTGGATGTTCAGGCATAAATATATTTTTTTTAAATCATTTCCTAAATAACTTAATTTGCCACATTATAAAATAAAATCATAACCCAAAATTTGTTTTCTTAAGTAGGAGATTTTGAACTTTAAAGCAGTTTTCATAGGCCTTATACATTATTTTTTTCTGGGCTGATAAAAAACTTATCTAAAAAATACTCGATTATTTCAAAGGCCAAGATGTATTCTACTCGCAGTATTTAATTAAAGCATCTGAAACATTTCTAGGCGACCAAATTTTCAAACCAAAAACACATGATTTTGAATTACTGCGTATGGCATCGCCTTAATGAGAATTAGGTGATTTGATAACTAAACTTGAGAAAAATTAGTTCAATGGCTCAATTTTAGCTTCCCCGAAAATATATATCTATCAGCCCGAAATTAGTTAGTTAGATAGGCCAATGAAATTTTAGGCTCTTTTCGAAAGAATTTCGATAGATTAAAATTTTTGTTCGATCTCAACAGAAGTAAGGTAAATTTGAGATTACTTTAGTCATTCAAGCACTCCCAATCCACGATTCTATCGGGTTATCTCTTCATTGAATTCACTGCAAAACTATTCGGAAGATGAAAACACTTTTATGTAGCTTTAAAATTAGTATAGCTAATTTATTGAGAACCTCTTAAAATTATTTGTAATCCGGTTAATAACGGGATTGCAGGACCTTAACGAATGAATTGCTAGGTTTCCTGAAAAACATTTACCATAGTTCTAATGTATTATCACAATGTCGGATTCGGAACCCGTGTTCTTAAAATTCTAATATTTTTGCAATTCGTCATTATATATTATCAAGGCAAATGAAGTTGTATGAACACGTGTTACGATATATTAGCAATTTAATAAAAATTTATCAGGAAACAGCCTGCAATTCCGTTTTTAACCGGAATTCCAATAATTTGAAGACATTTTAAATTAATTAGCAATACTCATTATTCTCCGTGCACAATAGTACCTACCAACTGTCTAGAGACAGTGGAACAATGGCATCCCCAATTTAGGGATGTTGTGTGGCTGAAGGGAGTGGGGAAGTGTAGGAGATGGGGAAGAGGCCTGACTATTCAAATCTAGTCACCAAACACAACAAAAGCCATTTCAAATAAGGTTTCCATTCTAGATACCAGGGCGATTCTGAGAGTACCTATTAAACACGAAATTGGTCACAAAAGAGTTATCTACTGATTTGAATTTGAAGTAGGTACCTGCATACCTAGTGCAAATGAAATAAATAGCTAAATACCTATCTACCTAAAAAAAGTAAGATTTTTTACTATAGGGGTTGTGGAAACGCTGAAGAAAATGTTTTTATTTTATTTTATATTATAGAAACAAACAGTACACGATTTACATAGATGAAACCAATATACAGGAATAAGATACTTCATGTTGGGTACGTATGATATGTTTCCTTGTAATTTTCTGCTAAGTGGTATGTTTATTCCTTTATTACCAGGTGACGTGTTTGTGTGTTTGTGTGTGTCTGTATGTATGCGCATTGATTGAACAGTTTAAATTATTGACATGATGCCACGTTTGAATTTGGGCAGTGAATCCGAAAAAATTGCAATGGTGTAGTTAATTTTTTAAATTTAATTTTTTAATTTTATTTATAGAGAACTTATAAACTCTTAATACTAATATAATATACTACAGAAGAAAATGATACTAAAACAGTCCTTTTATTAATGTTCACGGATAGGCTTATGGCCAATTGTGTACAGAATTTGAACATTTCACAGTTCATTTTCAAATCATGTTCTTATTTCAGTTCTTTAAAAAAAACTTCCCCAAAAATGGTGCAATAACAGAATTTAAAAAGGTCCTTCACAGAACTTGAAAATTAACTTGAATTTTTAAGAATTGTTCAAATTCCCTAAAACAATCTGCCCCTTAAAATATAAAACTAGATTGTAATGATTATTTATAAATTAAAAACTAAAATAAATTAAGACGATTAACGAAAGTAGAATACATACTATATCAATTTAATATACACTATACAACAATACAAATGATTATAACTATACTATTACCAGCGAGAGATTGTATTTGACGTAATCGTTCTAGTATCTTCAATTTATTTTATCGATCAAACAAACGCCTCAGGACGAACTTCGATGACTTCTGTACAAGCTTTCGCTGGGACTAGTTTATACCATGATAGAGTGGAAAACGGGTATTGGAGTTGGAACGTGTGAGGGGATGTTGCCGCGCAAATAAAATTAATATAATAGGTACCTTTTAAAAAAATTAATTTTATCATCAATTAATTAAAAAAATATTGTGAATTTCTGGTTTAAATTATGCGTATGACACTTCCCATAAACGTGTCCCTCGGGAGAGGCAGTTGCGAGGGGCATCATAAAGAGTAACCGATCTCCTTTATTGGGCATGTTTATTGGGACCACTCATAACGCGAGGCCACAAAAGGGTATCTCTTGGAAAATGACGACGGTCCGACATATTATTATGGTGCAACGAGTAAAAAGGGTATGACTGTTGTTCAGGTGTTGTTTGTTACGGGAGGGGAGGAAAAAAACACTTAACTTTAAAAATTGATATAGCAATCGTATACATTTATGTTGCCTTTTTGGTGGTCTGCCTTGTGAAAGGTGAAGAACAACACCGTTATGATTTGTTCCTAAGATTTCGAACTGCGTCTGGTCTTGAATTGTGAGCTCTGGTGTCATGAAATTTGCAAAGGTTTTTGTTGTTGTTACGTGAGTAGGTAATTTCAATCACGGTATGATTATTTCTTTCAGCTCCAAGTAGGTATCATATGCATTTTTCGTTTATCGGGCATTGTACATGAAATTATTAATCAAAGTTTTTTTCTCTTAAAGTGGGTAGGTACTTATGTACCTACATAGATACCCACTTTTTTATTTTTTTTGCAATTTATCATTACAAAATAATACAAGATATCAAATTAGAACAGTATGCAAAATAAATAAAAAAAATTAAAATTATTCTACTACTCTATAAGGTGAGCTCCAGGAGCTCGTGTTTATGGCAAGAGTAAGTACAGACAGAAAAAAATAATGCTTAAAAGGCGATGAGTAAACAATATTCTAAGTATTATTAAATAACTACAGACGATTTTCAACATACAAATAAACATAATTCAATATTCAAATTAACTACAAACATAATTCAATATACACAATTTTGGAGAATTAGTATTGTAACAATAGCCAAAGTTTTTTTCTTTTTAAATGCTAAATAGTATTGAATAAGTAAATGTATATTAAAGGTACTACAATATATTATTATCCAATTTCAGGGAGTTATAATTTGCATTTTGAATTGTTTATATTTCAGGTTACCTTAATTTTGTTTTGTACAATAATATATTGTAACATTTTCACCTAAATACAAGTTGTGGTCCTGAGCCGATGTCTTCTTGGCATATGGATGGCTATTAGGCCCTTTGTTTTTAATCTATTGCTTGTGCTATCTGGGTGAATTTTAATTTATACAAATCTGTGATAGTTGGTACATTTAAATCCCGAAATATCTGTGATAGTTGGTACATTTAAATCCTGAAATATCTCTAAAGCTTGGAAGTCGAATGGTTTCCAAAAAAATTTTTTTTTCCGACTTTATGTACGGATTAAATCTCCCCACAGGAAAAACTAAACCCTCCCCCACACTTTTCCGGTCATCTAGTCAATCCACATTATGCAAGTGCATTATATAAGCATAATAAATACAAAACCATACAAGAACAACACGTCAACTCACCAGAGATCAAATGGGAAAATAATTCACCGACTCCAGATATTTTCATATCAGTGTGTTCGGCTCGGTAGAACTTCTAACTGGACCTATAAATCCTACTATTCTTTCGTAATCCTACATATATTTAAAATGACTGATTTTTGCATTTTTATATATAAATTCTTTGACAGATCTAATACGCCTAAATTTTGAATGAGAGAGCTAGGTGTAATGCCTGTAGCAGAAATAACACAAAATAATGCCATACTGCAATATCGAAATCATATGTTTGTAATGAACCTAAGAATTTCGCATTTGCGATAATACGAATATAACGCGAAAAACCAGAATGTTGCCATTTTAACGTGAACATCGGGAGATCCGCGTCTTTCGGGTGAATATCGCAAATTTTAGTATTTTTTGTTTTAAACAGTAATATTGAAAGTACATTCTAAATTTGTACCTACCTTACCTATATTATTGTCAATTGTTTTTATACGTTGTATGAACCTAAGAATGTTCCCCAATTATATAAACTAAAAATGTTAAATATCTTGAATTATCGAAGAAAGCAAACACTTTATGGCTTGACATTATTCAAAATGAAAAAGTTTTTTTGTTTTAAACCGCTTTATTTTATTATATACGTCGAACGGTTTAGGTTGTTCCCAACCTTCTTCAGGACAATAAATATATAAACTGGTTTATATATATAGATATCAAAAAAAATATATATAGGGCACACCGGGAATCAATTTGAACTTAATATTACGTCTAAGGTTTATGTACAAAAATACTCAGATGGCAGATAATTTAACTGTCTACCAAAATCTTATGTTATTATTTTTCTAAATCTTATAGAAAATAATCTATGAGCGCGTGAACAGATCATGAGAAAAGCTACAATAGCATAGGACGAAATTTGAATAGTGCGCTGTTTAAAGTGTGATAAAATTATAATACAATTTTATCTTATTTTCTAATATTTGTATAAGAGTTCTACGCACAAACGCTCTGAGGAGAAAATCGCTACTGATAATTGTACCGCAAATCAATTGACCACTGCACTGAAACCTTTTACAACCTTCTTCTAGTTCTCCATAATGATACGTGCCCTGTTAGAACAGGGCCCGCAGATATTTTAACTGGAGGAAAAACAAGACAAAAAAAACTCATTTGCGCATAATTTCATTAACAGCGGTAAGATTATCCACACTGTATAATAATTACCATGCTGGTACTACGTATTTGTCTCTTAAACTAATATTTTATTCGAATATCTTGCCTATTTACAAATGAAGCAGCACGTAAAGCCAATTAAAAAAGACAGCTCTACTAATAATAAAGTAATTGCTTTGCAGAAACTAGTCGGTGGATAATAATGAACATATTTTCATTTTATCGTACCTTCCACCTTGCTATGTTGTTCGAATTTCTCCTATGAAATTTTTTATCGTGGTTATTCATTATTATCTACATATGTAACGATCATGGTGGTAATCTCCCAGTACATAATTTGAGAACAGATAAAAATATGGCATATCAGCTGGTCCATATCCCCGCCATGGTCCGTATTCCTCGTTTAAATTTAAGCGGGCTAAAACGGCTGCTCAATTCTTGATGAGCCGCAAAGTAGTACCTTTTATAGACGCCGAGGTGTTAGCAGTCTCATGTCAAATTTTACATTTAAGTAAATAATTGCACACTTTTATATCACTGAAATTTACGTAAATTGTCTACATTTTGGTACGGACTTACGGACAACCGCTGTATCCAATAAGTATTAGTAGATTAAAGTAATAAATTGAAGTAATAGTTAGTTAATAAAGTGAGTTAATACACGTATAATATTTGTTGTACATGTATTACATAGTAAGCAGTCACTCATTTAATTGTTCATTATATTTACCACAATCGTATATTTATGCCAATTCTGAATTGAGATACTTATAATTGTGCCGGAGTCTCGAAGACTTCTCATAACTTGCTGTATCACGCTGAAGTTTTGGTTTTTACCATTACATGTTTTATATTGCTATGTGGTTTCCATCAATAAATTAAAAATAATTCCAAACATACAAGAAGTACAAAGTTTAGGTACAAAGAATAGGTAATTATTTACTATTCTGCCACACGAAATAGCTATAATTTTAAATGCATTATTTTCCCATTATTAATTCCCGTAAACGGTTTTATTTTTTTGGTACATAGTTGTATATACTTCCTCCAAACATATTAAAAAAACACGGCTTGATTTACATTAACATTATATGAGGTTACTGGGAATCCAAAAAATATGCTGTCGTATAATGTACGTTGTACAATATATATACGTTGGAAGTAGGTAGGCACTAGTTACCTATACTAATTTACATTACCAGATTAAATATTATTATTATCGTTTATTTTGTGGTGTCAGTGTTAAAAACTATAATACAATCATGTTTATTTGGAATCCAAAAAATATTGTCATATGAAAAGAAATTTTTACCTGAGTTATAAAATTTCCCTAGATTTGTGCTAATTTCCCATTTCCCCAAAAAATGTTTTACCCTTGATCTAGGGAAATTTCCAATTTAATTTGTAGCACTCGTGATTGTAATTAATGGCAAGAATTTTCATAATGGTGACATACAACTGAAGTTTGTTGCACCATGCGGGTAATACTTGACTCAAGGTAGTCGATATTTTACTTTTAAAGTGCAATTATTCATTATGATACTACTCGTACATCCCGGGACGACCTCTTACGCAAGTGCTTTCTACCGGATCCTGTCCCTAGCGGTGCTGGTTCTATAGTATGCAGACGCAGAACGGAAAATATATAACATCTATGATCGAAGAAGAGATAGACAGAAGCATTTGTGGGGGAAAACAAATACCATAATAGGGTATTTTCACTGTATATTCTTTTTTAACTCCCGAAAAAAATAAGAAAACTATTAAAACAATGAAGGTATTTGTATTTTATTTTTGTGTTCATGAATAAATTTTCTATTACGATTTAAAATGCGCCATTTCCGATATATTCGTTTTTATTTGTGAATTCGGCGGCGTTGACGTCAAGCTGGGCAACGTTGGTGACAGGCGCCTTACCAGCCAGCAGCGGTTTTATGTCATAATGACGTTGTAGCCAGTTGGAACCGTTGCAGAATGTGCGGTTTTTTAAATCAATAATTATGGATGAAAATATTAAAAATGCACGTATTTAGTACGATGATTATAATCATAAAAATAAACATTAAATTTTCCACACATGGTTAATTTTAAACAGTCATCTCCTAAATTTATGTTCACACTAATACCTACATTAATAATATTTTTTGTCAGTTTGGGGTCTTGGTCAATCCTCGATTCTCTTGTTTTAATTTATGTCGAACAAATACAACAATTATTATTTTTTAATTGAAAAAATATTTTTTGCAATAATAAATAATTAAAAAAATCTGTTATATTTATTTGTCTATTCTTATGTCTTAATTTTCAGTATACTTTGTATCACATTTTTTTAACAAAAATTGTGAATTAAATAAAGTTTGTTAATAATAATTTGATTATTTTTATTTAAGTAGTGGTGTATACATGCACACATTGATTTATTTTTGTTTAATTTAAAATGTTGCTACAAAGTGAATTTGCATTTATTATAGAAATAAATCATTGTTTGTAAATGCAATATTGGCAACCTCACGGAGAAAACTTACTGATGTAAAATATTTCTAATTTATTAAAAAATCTCTTCAAATTATAGTATTCTTGTTAAAATAGGAGTGCAGGCCTTTAATGAATGAATTGACAGAATTCCTAATAAACTATCAGTAAATCACGAATGTGTTATGGCGATGTAGGAACACGTGCCAGTCAAAATTCTAATATTTTCGAATTTCGTAATTATATAATAACAGGGCAAACGCAAGTGCATGAACACGTGTTCCCATATATTCTGAATATACGCAAGTGTTTAGTCTGCAGTCCCGTTTTTAACAGGATTTTAATAAATCAGCCATACTCATTTTCTCCGTGCACTCTGAAAGCTATAACCAAGTTGCTTCCTTTTTTACTATGCTAATAAAACTAGATAATATATGAAATATCAGTGATTGCAATGATTTACGAAAATATTTGTTCACAGGAAAGTTTTCTTCTCGGGTTTTACCAATCTACTTCAGTTTTCTACTACGCTGTTAGCTAAGCATTAACTCGGTTTAGCCATGGTTTTAAAAATGAACTGAAAAGAGTTTGAAAACAAATCTATATTAACATCTCGGTGTCCCTGAAAAAAAATCGACTTGCGTTTGCAACATCGAATTGCAACATTGAGTTGCGTTTGATGCTGGTTTGTTTATTTCAGGCAGTCATCTCACTCAAAACAACAAGGTGTAATCATCGATGATTTATAATTGAACAAGAAAACTAAAGAGATTAGAATTAGACATCACAGAAAAAATTATAATTTGTAGGATTTATGAAGCTGGAATGATTTGTAAAAAAAATGGTGATGTTTGCCAGGATGCGCCTGCCCACCAGCTGCGAGGCATGCCAGATCGGAAGAGGCTGGTTTGGGGAGAAACTTTGACCTCTCCAACTGGTTTCTCTTGACCCATCGCCTTGTGCCACAGCGGGAGGGATAGATTCATAAGTTCGTCACTCTCGGACACTGATTTACACTAGATTTCTACATTTCTGACACTAGTTTTCTACTCATCGCTCAAACCTTTTTGCTTCCCAGAACACCCTTTCACAGCATTCCCAAAGATGGAAGGCCCTGAGGGAAATTATTTTTCAAGGACCTCCTGTGTGGATAGAACAAAAGAAATACACATTTCAAATACAAGAATTAATTATTAATAAAATAATTTTGGAACCTACTGTATCGCTTACTGATATGATTTCTTCAGATCAGTTCCAATTTTGAAGATAAATTTACGCATTTTTCACATCGCTAAATCGAAAATAAATTGTTTAGTTATTTTATATGTGAAACAACATGTTCATAAACAAAATAAATTAAGAGCCAAAAGAGGTCACGGAGGTCATTAATTTATAGAGATATTTGGTGATACAAGTGATCTTAAATTGAAATTCGCATTCTACATCACCCAGAAATGATTGCTATAATTATGGAATTTTTTTATCTGCATCTGAAAAATTTATAGTAAAAATTCCATTTCTTTATTAATTTTAAATCGAATCGATTGATTTTATTAATTGTTCAAATACAACAGGTTTTAAAGATTTTTTAGATAAATCATTGGACCCAATAATGAGTTGGGTAAAGATAGGTGATATTGATCTTAATGACATATAATACAAATAACTCAGAGATATCTGAGACTAAGAAATGTATCGAAAGGCGTAGAATTTAAAGTTTTTGTTTATCTCAGGGATTAAATACCGAAAGGGTTTTTTTTTCAAACATTTACGATTTTTATTAAAACATTTAATGTACATATATCTAATGTAACTTTATACATTTACGAATCATTAGATAAGGGTAAAAATAGTGCAGGTTTATTTATTGACCTCAGAAATGCTTTTGACAGCATATCCCATGAGATTCTACTAAGAATAATTGAATAATATTGGAATAAAAAACACTGCAATCAATTGGATTTTGAAAAAATTAAAAAATGGCCCACAAGAAGTAAAAATAAATCTTATTAATCGTTATAAAGAAATATCAGACTTTGGAATCCCACAAGGTGCAGTTCTCGGACCAATTTTTTTCACCATATATGTTAACGACATTACATGGACAAATTACTTCATACACCGACGATACAGTACTAATAATAGCCGAAATTTGCGAAACCGTAACTTTAAAATCCACTGAAGACATTAACACACTAAATACTGTCTTGTACATTGGACGGGTTGTTTCACAGAATTTGAACAATTCAGCAAATTTCAAAGCTGATTTTCAAGTTCTGTGAATGTTCTATTCAAGTTCTGTTATTATTTCAGTTTTTTGAAACAACTGAACAATTACGTGAAACAACAAACAACCCATCCTTACTATCTACAAATAGTGAAAAAAATATTTGTATTTCCAATACACACAAATGATACATGAAAACTTTGACATTATCATTCATAACCATTCTAAAACTCACAATAAAAATTATTTCATATCACACTGCACAATATTAAAAATAACAAACACAATTAAATATCTAGTACCAATTATTGATACAAATCTGAAATGGAAGGACCAAATATGCCAAATTATAAAAAAAAATAGAAAACTAATATACGTATTTTTAAGAATCAGAAAATTTTTGTCGATAAAAAACAATATTTTATTTACTATGCCTTAGTCCAATCAACTTTCCAATACGCTATTATTAGTTGGGGTTTTGCATATGAAACTAACCATCTCCCAATAGGAGTCGTACAGAGAATAATAACTAAAATCATTTTAAAAAAAAACCTCAGCGACTTCCCAACAAAGCGCTTATTCGAAAAATTTCAAGTGGGTAAGGTTCATTCAAAGATCTGTACATTCAAAATTTTATAATTCAAATCCTAAAACAAAAAGACCCAAAATTAAATACTTCATTTGCCCAAAATTATTATACTCGCCAAGGAAGAGCTTTCTTCAATCGATTACCGGAAGAAACTAGACCCATTAATGACAAAATCCAAATATCGAACACCACTGTAAAAAAATATTAAAATTATCAAATAATATTAAAATATTAAATGATAGGACAAACTTATGAAAAAAATACTCTTTCCCCGTGAATTACTTTTAAAAATAACCCATTTTCTGCATAAATAATATAACGTATCTACTTCAACTTCTTACACTTATATTACATCTACCAAACATGGTTACATGATATTTCATCAAAATGAAAATTCAACACCCCCCAAAAAGTGATATAGAGTCATGAAAAGTGATGAAACAAAAACTACGTTCAATACTTACCTTTGTAACCGATTTAACCTAGTTTTTGTTTCATCACTTTTCATGACTTCATATCACTTTTTGGAGGTGTGTTGAATTGTCATTTTGATGACATACCCGGTCACCACCAAACATATGATGTAACTATTTTTTTACTTTCTAACTGTAATGTACTTACTACAACACGTAACACCTATCGTATTATTAATTACTTATAAATAACTACAATAATGTACTATGCACTATTCTTCCAAACACAATCTAACGCTTCTATGGAAGAGAAGTATTCAAATCTCTTAATATGTAAAAACCCAAATTTTAATACTATTTTATAAGTAATTACTTTATTTTATTAATAAATTTTAAAAATGCATATGTTTATCTATGGTACCTACGGCGAAGGGTTCTTCTTATTTGGGAGTTTAATAACAGCGGATCATCTTTTAAAATATTCTATTTTACTTCATAATGTGTTAAAAATATATCTACGTTTTTTGTCAGAAAATTTATAGGAGTCATTAAAATCTCTTTGAAACAAATTTCATTATTAATTATTTTGATTAACAAATAAATTAATTTTATTATTAACACAATAAAGGAAGTTCCTCATGGTTTAACATCAAGTGCTGTTTTTTTTTTTATATTCACCAACCTCGTAGCAAAAGCTTATTGTGTATAATTTATTAAATTCATAAAAAAATGGGAACTCTCGCTCTTTCCGTCAGGGAACCGTCAGGAAATAATCCTTTACGTTCCATATTTGATCATTTAAGTCAATATTTACCTCTTAGTTTTAAGTCACTAGATACATCCAAATTATAAGACATTTGTATTAATTTTATTATATTATATATTTGTACGGCGCCTTTAGATGACTTTTCACAAAAACGGTGCCATACAAATCATCCAAGTATCATTTTATAGAAGGTGTCCGGGGGTAAAGTGAACTAATTTCGGGAGGTGGCTTTGTTTGTTGATTCCATTCCTCGCGCAAGATATTTATGAATTGAACTTTTCAACTTTGTGTTCAACCACCTGCGAAATGTTGGTTATTGAATACCCTCAGCTCATCAACTGCTCGTGACATGGTGGCAGCATTTCCGTTAGCCCTTTGCTTCCCTTTATGGCAATACTGCACTTTTAATACATCCAGTCTTTAACATATCCAGTGGAAACAGTGGCGCACCAATTGGCAAACTCACAGGCCCCCGGTTAAGGGCCATCCACACCAGCAAGGTCTGTGCAATATATCGCATAAAAACGACTATGCTTATTTAAGCATATTCTTCTTCTGGTGTCCTACCCTTTTTTAGTCCCAACTGTCTGGAGTCAGGGAGACTATGTCATCACCAATTGGATTATATTGTGAGGCTGAATGTATTGGGGAGGGGATGGAGATGGGGGAGAGGGAGTTAAGGGCCTTCAAAGCAGTTTTTAACAAGAGTGCGTATAATTTGAAGAGATTCGTAAGAAATTTTGCAATATTTTTACTAGTAATGTTTCTCCAAAAATTAGATTCATTTTTGGATATCTCCAAAAAAAGTTGTGATCTTTCAAAGTGAACATTTGTAAAATTTATGCAATAATATCCCGTGAAGACAAATGTACCCCACAAGAGTCCCAACTGCCCCCAACCGTCTGGAGCCAGTGAGACTATGACATTCCCAATTAGGGTCTGAAGGTAGTGGGGAAGGGGAAGGAGATGGGAGAGAGGAAGGTGGCTATTCAGATCCGGTCACCAAATACGGCTAACGTCATTTTAAGGAACGTTTCATTTCTGAATGGTAGTCTTACACTAGGGCGATACTGGGAGGATCTTCAACTCTAGAACGTTACGAAAATACACTATATGTATATTATTCTTAGTGAATTAATTAAATTTTCAGAACTTAGGATTTCATCAGGGTAAACTTCACCCGGCAGGCATCAGACCGGAATGACTCCGCAGAAGAGCACTTGTACCAGTGGCGTAGATTTCTAAGTGCTAATTTTCTGTCCTATTTTAGCGCTGTGCCACAAAAGTACACATAGGTAGTAGGTATATATAATACGTAGGTAGGCATCATAAAATATACGAAAACAAATAATACATTTATGATACCAATAGTCATGTTAGGTCTGCCCAATATCTTCCGAAACTCCAGAAACTTAAAGAAACCGTTCATCTTTCTACCCTCGATAAATTAGATACCGGCATTCTAACGCTAGATACATCATTGTAAAGAAAGAAAGAATGCCAGCTATTTGTACAATCCCTATTAAAACATTCATAACACGGCCATAAACATAAAAAAGCACCATTACACACAATAAAAGCATCCCGAGAATTGGACATAATAGTAATTCACTACCAGGAGATCAGAAGATCTGGTGGATGAACGGGTTTAGTAGCGAAGTGAATGATGCCCATATTAGTCGCATATTAGGTATGCGTGTTAATATTTATATGCCCAGGCGAGGGACCCGAGGTTGGGACTTGTGTCTCGTGATACAAAACCTATAAAGAATATTTATTTACTGGGTACGGACTCGCGCCTCTCGTATGCTTTATTGGGAGAAGGACAATTGCTCGAGATGCTGCACAGGAAATTTTGAATGTATTTCTAATTAATATTTATCAAAGCTATTTTGTTGTATTAATAATAAATTTATTAATAAAACAGAAAAAATTGTGTAAATTAAATAGGTACCCACTTTTATGTTTAAATAAATATGTTAGAAGAGTTTTTTTTTTGTTTTTTTTTTTTTAAATTCGTAGAACTCTATTTAATTTTTTTTTAATTTAATTTAAATCAAATTTAATAATATAATTATTAAGTTCTGCAAGTATTTTTTTGGTTTTTGTTATTGTTACAGTTCATTATTAAAATATTAAGATAAAATTAATGTGGGGAAAACAGACTTCAAAATACCCCCACAGAATATGAAATCTACTGTCACAATTTAAATTAAATAAAAAAAGTATTATTTTAATATGTAGGAAACCACCTACATGAAACAGCACACACAAAAATACGTTGACAAGTTGATATATGAAAATATTTAAATTTTATTTAAGATAAAGACAGTACCTACTAACAAATCTAAACAAAACATGAAACAGAACAAGACACAGAAAATAAAAAGATAACGGTCACAACTAGGAATCGAACCCAGGATCTCTTGTCTGACTGGGAGAGCGTCTTGACTACTTAACCTTAATTGATACCTTGTTATTAAACTTCATATTTATAGATCTGATATTTCAAATATTTTTTTCCCAATTTTATTTTCTGTGTCTTGTTCTGTTTGATGATTCGTTTGGATTTGTTAGTATTATATAGTTATTATTATAATTTCTTCTTCAATGGTGTTACATTGATGTGTATAGCATTCAAAAGTTACAGAAAAGTTATTCATATAAAAATTATGCATTTATTTATTTAAAATATTGTAGGTAGGTACTACAAACTAGTCGTTCATTTATTGCACAAGATTTCTTATTTTAAGACGGGTATAAGAAGTTTTAAAGATAGATAAAGAATATATAAAGCTTATACAGGGTGTCCGGAAACTCGTAGTACAAGCGGCAAACTGGTGAATCTACATCACATTTGGAGTCGATTTTGTAGTATATTTTTTTTTGATTTGAGCTTTCGTTATCGAGTAAATCGAGTTAGAAGTTCATTTTATTTTTTTATTTTTATTTTTTTTAAATTAAATTCTAATAAATTATTACTGAAGATCAAAGTACCCAACTAATTAAAACTATTTGAAAGTAAAACAAATGAAGAAACTCGGATTTTAAGCATTATTTTGAAATCACCCTTCATTTAATCCGGTGTAATCATAAAATATTTCTGCTCTGCAGGGTTAAAACATCTGTTGTTCAACCCTAAACACCAGAAAAAACTTTAACCCAAAAATAGCCGAAAAATATTTTTTTTTGGTTTTTTTTTTTTTTTTGTGAAAATGTTCAAATCAAAAAACTTTATGTTTTTTTGGGTTCCCCATGTGGTGTAGATTCTCCAGTTTCCCGCTTGCACTACGAGTTTCCGGACACCGTGTATATACAGGGTGTATCGGCACGTACCCGACAAACTTTAACCAGCTATTTCTTAGCACATTTGGAGTAAAAAATGTTATGGGCACTTTGCTGTCCGGTAACATTTTTTTTCCATTAAAAACAAAAAAATAAATAAAAAATCCACACTCCGTCACTGTCATTTGCCTTGTTTCTCGCGTTCAATAGCTGTTATTAGCAAGTGCGTCAAAAAGTGTCCTCGCTCTTTCGTACACACTAAATAATAATAGTTAAAAATGAGACGAATGGTGCTGTGCCATTTCGTTGTGATTGTAAAAGCGCGCCAACGTAGGTACGTACGTACATTATTCAACGAAACTCGAACAAAATATTGCCAGACAGGTTTTCAAACTTTGACAAAGGATAAAACATTGGTGACATGTGGTGAAAATATGAATAATAAATTTTTTATTAATAAAAAATGTTACCGGACAGCAAAGTGCCCATAACATTTTTTACTCCAAATGTGCTAAGGAATAGCTGGTTAAAGTTTGTCGGGTACGTGCCGATACACCCTGTATATTTGTAAACACAATTTGTGTTTAAATTTTTTTGTAAAAATCCTTGAAACTGTTATAATTCATATTATTTTTAATGATACACTGTTTACGAGAAAAGGTTTTTTTAAGCATAGCAAAAAGAAAAACAAATTATTTTTAAATACCTTTTTTCGAAGATTTTTTCAATTTACGCAGATGTTTCAGTCTAATAATTATTGCTTTAAAAATATTAGTTTAAAATATTAAAGATTGTTTATGATGTAATCTGGCTAATTTTAATTATCAAATTTTGATCGATAAACAATTTAGAATTTTGATCCAAATGTGTGATAAAAATAAATTTTTCAACTGGCGGTATTGCAACTCTTTTACGGGTAGCACGATGAGTAAGTACCTATAGCCACTGTCAGGGTCATTTCAGAATCTGAACTTGACAAAAATACTGTACATATAATTATTACGCGTCCAAACAGGACAGATCACCTCAGAAAATATTATAGTAATAATTTTGACTTTTCATTACGATACCCCGAACACCAAGTCACAAGCCAGGGGTGTTTGACTGACCTCCCGGCGTTGTTAATAGTAATTTGTGGCCCCCGGCTCAGGCCGGGCCCCCCAGCCCGACCCCGCTTATCATAAAATACATCACTTTTTACCATAAACCAAACGTAATCTACAAGGTGAAAGTAGAAACATTACATGACAATACTGTGATTCATGTTCCGCTGGACTGTGTACAAAATTATTTATTAAAATGAAATCATAATATATTAATAAGAAAGACGCTCTAGTGGTGATGGTAGATCCCATGGACAGCCAGGCTCACCAATCGTTGTTTTCTGGAGAGCTAGGCCTTCAAAATAGACGTTCAGCCATTTGACAGCAGTGTATCTTAAGATATTTTGAACACGTCGCGTCGCTCACCAAATTGATAACTCAAACCAGGAGAAACTCATGGTCACTGGCAAAGTGGAAGACAAAGTGGAGAAACAGATGAAGATCACTGTTCGAGCGGTCTAGCACGGACGATGAAAAAGCCCTACGTCAATGCGATATTGACGAAATCCGTCATCTATGATTAGTTTGCAATATTTGCGAGTACGGTCAGAATACGATTCCGACAGTCGGTAGACAAAAGCCGCCGCTCTTAGCGCGGCCTCCAAGTTGTCGCATAAGCTGTCATTATAGGCACAACTTTTGGATAAAGGTGAACTAACTAAGATCTAAGAATTGAAAGAAATTGTAAACGCGATCTACAGACTCAATTGATTTATCTAAGACGCCTGGAGAAACAAAAGTTGTTAGTTATGCTTTTGACTAAATACCTTGATCAAAGATCACTAGAAGATTCACTGGAGTTTGCCGGCCTCATTCCAAAAAATGACGAGCAGCCCTCTGATGCTATAAAACGGGTGGCTTCAATTGCAGGAGTGGATATAAAAGGAGAAGATATAGTGGAAGTGAGGAGGATACCTGATAAACGACCGGGAGTCCCCCCAAAAATACATATTAAACTAAACAATAGACAAAAGAGATACCAACTTCTTACAAACAGGAAACTTTTAAGCTCAGCCACCGCGCAGAATCCAGAAAGTCAACGAATCTACATCAGCGAAATTCTCAGTCCTCATTACAAAGACCTTCTATGGAGAACAAAATCAAAGGCGAAAGAAAGGGGATATAATTATGTGTGGTACAAAGATTCAAAAATTATGATTAGAAAAAAAGAAGGAGAAAAAATCATCTACATTAAACACGCTGATGATCTGTTAAAAATGGTTTAGATGCTTCTGGAGAGCTCCAACGTCGGTTAGTTATTGGCCCGATCACCCTTCATAATCAAACGGTAAGGAGAAACTTTACATTTATTGTTTCGAACTACAACAATAATTATCCACTTCGGTAATTCTCTATCTGCAACTAGGGTGAAACTCCCGGTAACTGCCACGGACAGTGGAGCTCCCATAAACATATAAACTATTTTTTTTAATTTTCGTATAATTATTATATCAACATGCCTTTCTCAATGGAATTTTTTGATGAGGAATTACACAACCAAAACCTTTCTTACGCAACTTCAGATACTAATATGTGTAAACGCCTGATTGGAAACTCTGCCAATACAAAAATTATGCACCAAAACATAAGATCCATAAATAAAAACTTTGACGAACTCTTAATTCAACTTCACCACATAGATATTGTTTTCGACATAATCATTTTGACCGAGTGCTGGTTGTCAAACACATATACACCTAAAATCATAAAAAATTACACATCACACAATTCAACTACGTTTGATAATCAGAACGATGGGATTGTTGTTTACACAAAAAATAATCAAAACTTCACAGTAACCGAACTAAAAATTCAGGATGCAAGTTGCACACAAATAGAATACAACAATGATACAGTTATCCTCGCTATATACCGCTCGCCATCGACTCGTAACATCACGCCATTTCTAAACAGTCTTAGTTGCACACTTTCAAATCTTTCCAATACCAAAAATATCTTAATAATGGGCGATCTAAATATTAACATACTACCGAACAACCAACACCACCAAAGCCAAGACTATATCAACATGCTAGAATTTCATGGATTAGCGAGTACCGTTAACTCACCAACAAGAACGACAAATGGATCTATATCATGCATTGACCACATTATGGTAAAGTCAAAAAAACCATCTAAAAGTATCGTCTACAAATCAACTATCACGGACCATTATTCAACTATCTTTGCACTACAAACAGCTATCCAAATAAATAAATGTAGCCTGCCTTTAGCATACAATAAAATCAACTTTCAAAATATAATAACCAATTTAAAGAACAAATCATGGCAAGAACTCTTCCAAATTAAACAATCGGAGAACGCATGGATATACTTTATTAACTATTTGAAAAACGAATTACACCACCATACCCTGACGATGACCAAAAATATAAGTAACAAATTGAAACCCTTGAAACCATGGATTAACCACTCCATTATAAATTGCATTCACAAAAGAAACTCGCTACACAAAAAAACCAAAGAAAATCCGTATGACCAACTAACATTCAACTATTATAAAAAATATAGAAACATGTGCTGTAACGTCATCAGAAAAGCAAAAGAAATTTACTACTCAGAAAGAATTAAAGAAAGTAACAATAATCCCAAAAAATTATGGGAAATACTTAGAGAAGCCACAAACTCGCAAACTACAAAAGAGAAACAGAGCATAAATAAACTTTCTATTGATGGACATATTGTTGAAACCACAAAAAATCCTAAGCTCGTTGCTGATTATGTAAACAATTTTTTTATTAATATCGGTCCAAATCTTGCTTCTCAAATTGCCCAGAGCGGAATCACCCAATCTACCGATACAGTGGTTCAAACAAATAACATAAATACAAAATTTCTATTCCAAACTGTGTCACAGGAAGAAATTCTCAAAACAATTAATTCTCTAAAAAACACTTCTTCTGCTGGACCAGACGAAATTTCAACCAAAATCCTTAAAACGCTGTCTTCGGAGATTACATTGCCACTAGAATACCTTATAAACCTAAGTATTACACAGGGCTACTTTCCCTCTAACCTAAAACAAAGTATCGTAATTCCCATCTACAAATCTGGAAACAAGTCAGATATCAATAACTATAGACCAATTACTTTACTGAATAGCTTGTCTAAAGTTTTTGAAAACCTTATTAATACACAACTTTTAAAATTCATCGAGAGCCATAAAATACTTTCAAAAAATCAATATGGTTTTCAAAAAAACAAAAGTACCTCAGATGCCATTGCCAGGGTGACAGACTTCATTGTAAAAAGCCTTGATAAAGGAAATAAATGTATTTCAATCTTTTTAGACCTCTCTAAGGCTTTTGATACAATATCACACTTTAAACTAATTAAAAAACTTGAAAAAATCGGCATCACGGACAAAGAGCTTAACTTCTTTAAAAGCTACCTAAATGGACGCAAACAACAGGTTAAAATACACAATACCCTCAGTAACCAGCGCTCAACTGACTATGGAATTCCACAAGGAAGCGTATTGGGACCAACTCTGTTCTTACTGTATATAAAAAACTTTTGCAACCTTGAAATTGAGGGAAGCATTGTTAGCTTTGCCGACGATACTGTCTTACTGTTTGAAGGCAACAATTGGTCAGCTGTATTTAAAAAAGCTGAAAAAAATATTAACTTAGTTAAAAAATGGTTAGATATAAACACGCTTACCCTTAACACGAAAAAAACAAAATATATCACTTCAAGCATCAATACTGCAGGCCAACCTAATGATAATCCATAAAAATACATAACTGTACGAATTCCAATGTATGCAATGAGTGCCCCTGTATAGAGCGAACTCCACAGATGAAGTACCTCGGCCTCACCATTGACCCATGCCTAAAATGGAATATACATACTCAGATCATTGCGAATAAAATTAGGAAAACAATTCATTTCTTCAGATCCGTAAGGAACTTCCTTAACTTACAAATTCTAAAAACGATTTATTTTGCATTAACCCAATCTATCATTGAGTATGGTATCATTGCATGGGGAGGGGGTACTTCATCAGCTCTAGATCCTGTTGAAAAGGCGCAGAAAACAATTATGAAAATTATTCTCAAACTTCCTCAAACTGCAAACAGTAACTTAATTTTCAACATAATGAGAGTATTTGATGTTCGACAGATCTATGTAAAAACTATCCTCATGCATCTCTTTAAAAACAAACACGTGCTTTACGAAAAAAAAACTAACTTTAGATTTACGCGTAATTCGAACAAAGACATGTTGCAAGTTCCAGCACTTTCTTCCACCTTTGGTCAACGTAGCTTTGGCTACTTTGCCATAAAGATCTTCAACATGCTCCCGGAAAATATTAAAGAGAGTCAAACACGGAAAGAGTTTAAAAAAATGTTAAAATTTGGATTTATTCAAATGATCGAGCCTACACTGGTGCCCTCACCCAAACGCCTTGTCATTGACAGTTATTGCAGTATGTACGGTGCTAAAACTTACTATATACGTATTGTGTAAATGCAAACAATAATGAAAAGTAACCAAATGCCTTGTCACAGTGAGTTATTATAGTATGTATTGTGTTTAAACTTATTCTATCTTATCTTCAATATGTAAACAATAATGTAACCTAAAATAATGGATTGCTGTATGGGAACCCATATTAAACATTTACATATTAGCAAACCATAGACAAAATGGAGAAATAATTAACTAAAAATTCTGCCTCAATACAGGTTCGCCTAGTGAGGCAGGTTATGCACAACCTAAAATATAGTATATTATGCCATTTCTATATAACACTCTTACATTCATATATATTTTTTCTTATATTAGAAACTGCCGTATTATTGTAAAATTATTCTTTCAACAATTTCATTGTTTCTAACTGACATATAATTATACAACTTACTAATGATATATTATATATATTCTGTAATTTTTTGATGTAATAAATAAATTAAAAAAAAAAAAAAAACCTTATGAACTCGCTTTTTAGTATGAAAAGTACATGCGGACTGCAAATATATGTAAAATTATTATTTCTATTCAACATTGTCAATTTATTATTATTTTTAACTTTTGTGTAGCGATGTCATGTTTTTAAATGTATTTGAAGGATATGCAATGTTTTGATTCGAAATATGTGTGTTTCAATGTTATCGCGGTATTTATTTCGTACATTACATCAAAATACTTTTACAAATAAAATGGTGATAATACAAGATAAAATAGTGATATTACAAGATAAAATAGTGATAATACAAGATAAAATAGTGATAATACAAGATTAAATGGTCTTACTACAAGATAAAATAGTGATAAAACAAGATAAAATAGTGATAAAACAAGATAAAATAGTGACAATACAAGATAAAATAGTGATAATACAAGATAAAATAGTGATAATACAAGATTAAATGGTCTTACTACAAGATAAAATAGTGATAATACAAGATAAAATAGTGACAATACAAGATAAAATAGTGATAATACAAGATTAAATGGTCTTACTACAAGATAATAAAGTGGTATTAGAAGAAAGTTATTTTATTCTGATTATTATAAAAATTGTTCATAAAAGCATGACAGTACATTGATTAGTTATTAAATGGCAATTACAATCACGTTTTGGATTTGTCTTCATTTTACCAAAGGGCATGTAGGTCTACCAACCTACTGGAACCGTTCGTATGCGAGTTGGTGACTTCTGCGAAATGTGGAAATGCCGGTCCCCTAAAAATTTCTGATCGGTTGTCAGGGCTTAAATACGTTATTGTCACCGATGCGCTGAACTGATCAGGTATCAAAGGGTTCCAGTCCGCGGCTTTTCCCCCAACACAATGACCGCGAGGAGTACAGGACCTTTACTTCGGTTCCCCGGGTCACGAGCCACGATCTTCAGCAATGAGTCAACGAATCAAGAAGAAGTGATTTATGAATATTTAATGGACAGGATTATTAGGACCGAAGGTTTCTGTTGAATCCACGCACCGATTAAGTATTCAAATAAAAACTACAGTAATTATGAGATACTTAAAATGAGGCATTAAAGTTTAAAAAATTTGAACCTAACCTCAAACGACCACCCGTAATATTGAAAACAAGAAGGGTGTCAAATTTCGTAATGTCAAGGAATTACAATCAACAATAACGTAACCTAAATTTTTAACGGTTATAATCCAAGAAGATAAAACGTGTTATAGTGATTATCAGTTATCATAATCATTGAATGACCCCACAACAATTGTAATCCCGTTTTAAGTAACATATAATATTACATATCTAAGTAGATAATAATATTAAAAATAATTAGACTATACTTGTTATTCTAAAGTACGTAGAAAAAGTTTGCAAATAGAATGTCTATATTTTTAAACGGTCAAATACAAATTCATCATTCATCAAATTTCAAGTTCTGTAAAGGCTTTATTGAAGTTATTTTACTATGTAACTACTGACCAGTGGTTTCACATAACTGAAATGGTGACCGGATAAATCATCAAAATGATAATTCATCACATCTTTAAAAAGTTATATAAAGTCATGGAAAGTGATGAAACAAAAACTTTATTAACTGGGTTAATTAGGTTAGGTTAGGTTAGGTTTAAATTATTTTTTTTCATCGTTTCTAATGATTTTATATCACTTTTTAAAAGTGTGTTGAATTGTCACTGTGTTGAGTCATCATGGAACTAACTGAAATAATAACAGAACTCGAATAGAACTTTCACAGAACTTTGATGAATTGTTCAAATTCTGTGAATCCTCAGTGGAACTCACATTCACGCTTTTGGTTTTCTCCGACCGAACCACTTTCAGACAAACAATTTAAAAAATGTTTAAATGAAGTATAAATACAATAGTTTTAAGCAAAAATGCACTAGTCAGAAAATTGACGCGAATATCCGAAACCGGTCCGGTCGGAGAGAATTAAAAGTTGGTTAAAGTTTTTAAATAATTATTTTACCATACTTTATTGACTGACCGTAGCGAAGTTCTGTTTTAACTCGACCATTTGACACTTGATCTGTCTGCAAATTTTGTTTATTACGTTCCGGTTCCGGCTTAAGATGGTGGCCTTATTGGGTTACCTTTTTATTCCACCAGAGTTCTTATGGTCGTCGTTCCTACTAAGAGCTGTCAAATCGGAATGATCAATTTTATAGTACCTACAGGCATTAAAAAAAGTTTGAAAAAATAATTGTTATTGAGATGCTGACATTTATTTAAAAAAAAGTATAATTTCTTATTTGAAACAAAAATAATGTTGGGTAAAATATTTATGGTTTTTAATTAAATAGGTGGATATCTAAGTACCTACCTACTTACAAATCTTATGATTTCAGAAAGAAAATAGTTTTGATTTATCAAACAAGAAAAAAATTAAAACATACCTTTTTGGACTCGATGTCTATGAACTGTTTCACAAAACTACTAGTTAATTAGTTTTCTTATAACTTTGTCGATGTTCCTTACCTTACCAATCTATTTGGTAGTCTAATACTAGCATCAGTATCGTAAAAAAAACCATTGAGGATATTTATTAAAACGTCGCTAACAGCAGTGTTTAATCGAGATAGCGTCGGGGAGGTAATAAAACCAGTAAGCAGATGCAACGAATGCAATGTTTTTTCTTTTATTTTCTGCAGAATGTGATACTGACGTCCCGAGTAGCAGCAATTATTTGTACGACTAGAAAATGCACTGACATATTATTATTGAGGGTTTGTAATATTTTATAAAGAACGCCCGCAGAAAACACTAATTTGTTGCGTATACTTTTTATTTACATACCAACTGTAAACGCATTAAAATGGAGTTATAACTGAACAATTAATAATGTTGTAGGTACCTTACCATAGACATTCAAATTAATAGAACAGCCAATCAGGGAAAAGTGAACAAACTAAGTTGCAAAGAACGGGGGAGGCGCGGTGACCCTCCTCTCTCTGTGATTTGTTCATAAATAGACTATATTTAAGTAAATAGTTAAGTTGCAAGCTAATTCATCAGCATTCAGTCTTCGAAAATAAAATCTGCTTACGAATTACTATTGTAGCAAATTGCTGGCTGCGTAAAAACTTAACTGCAAATCCCAAATCGGGTAAACTTGGGTAGGACTGTTTTCAAAATGTAACATTTTTACACTTTTACAAATGTGTTATAATTTACTCACTTCTTTCAATTTTATCGTCGCTACGCCAGGCGGTTCGTTTAAAAACGAACATTCAGATCCTGCGTAGAAAAGTCCCACAATGAATTGCGCTGCACACCTTCGCCACACTTTAACCAACTTTACTTTTCTGCGTAGGGTCAAGTTATTCGGTGGACAATGTACGACTGATTTCGTAGTTTATTCTAAGTATTCTCGAACCCTCCTGGTGCCAAAAATATGGTCACGTGGTTTGCCTCCAGCTTATCAAAATGATACCCAGATTTCATGTTAGGGCAAGTCTACTAATGTGGATGTCTATATATCTTACATTTTAAAAATATTACAAAACTGATTAGGAAATTAGTTACATTTTCAAGGTGCATCATATCAAATTATACACACAATCTTTTGCGTGTAGATACAAAATTGATGCAAGTACCTACATTACAGTACCTAATTCTAATATAAATGAATATATATATTTATTTATTTTTTCACTACAAGCTTTTTATTTCCAGAAAAAAAATATTAAAATAACATTTTTCACTTAGTTAACTAGAATTTTAATTCTATTACATTGTGCTACAGTACGATGTTATTCACTTTCAATGTGTGTTATTGTATATGTCTTACTTTTGAATGTGTGTTATCTGTGTGCTATATTGTCTTGTACTTTTGAATGTACGTTATCGTATTGTCATTCAAAGTGTTAGTGTATTTGGGACGCTTTAGTGAGTTCTATGATTGTATGTAAGAGTCTGTTATTTATTTTATATAACGGGAGACTTATATTGTATTATAATTGTATATTGAGATAGAACCTGCAGACAAGCAGCCATGTGGCAGCTTCGTGTGACTATCTATACATTGTCTAAAAAAAATAAAAAAAATGTAAAATTTCAGTCAATAAATCAGCTTAAAAAAAAAAAAAGTTACAGTGTTGTTACATGTGGAACAAAATAACCCTTTTTCGTTAATTTGTAACACCGACAAAGTTACACAGAGTTGTTTCAGTGTTTTTTTATCATATTAATTATTAAAAATCCGAACACTATCGAAGGTGTAAGACCAAAATACAGAATTGAAACGTTGGTTGAAATTTATTTTAGCCGTGTTTGTTGACCAGATGTGAAATGTCACCATCCTCTTTCCCACCTCCTTCCCTCTCCACTAGCTTCAGCCTCACAACATACTCCAATTAGGGATGTCATAGTCTCACTGGCTCCAGACGGTTGGGAGCAGTTGGGACTCTTGTGAGGTACATTTGTCTTCACGGGAATTGCATACATTTTCCAAAAGTTCATTTTGAAAGATCACAATTTTTTTGGAGATATCCAAAAACTAGTTTTACTGTTTATACATGGAGAAAAATTACTGATAAAAATGTTGCTAATTTTTTAAGAATCTTTTCAAATTAAACGTAATCCTGTTAAAAACTGGTTTGAAGGCGCTTAACGAATGAATCGATGGGTTTCCTGATAATTTTTTAGTAAAATACGAATATATTGTCACGATGTTCGTAAAATTCCTAACATTTTCTTATTTCGTCATTATATATCATCAAGAGAAACGCAGGTACATGAACACGTGTTTCGATATATTAGGAATTTATTAAAAGTTTATCAGGAATACTCTACAAATATGTATTTACAATCAATGATGTTATAACAAATCATGAAATTAATCGACGACCTCATTTTTATCAAACAAATTTGAAGATATTATTTACAATGTAAATACTAAATGTATTAGAAATTACGCGAAAATTTGTTAAAAACCAATAAAAATATAGATTTGTACAACACTGTTGTAAAAAAAACTTTTCAATATGCCTCGGAAATAATCTTAAAATATGTTTGATCTTCCGAACCGTTTCTTAGCATGAATAAATGCCGTAATAAATATTGTCCTACAGATTGTTGTGTTTAGTTGGAGTGAATTATTGTATCCTCACAGCGTCCGATGCCAGATTTTGTAAATCATTTTAAAGCGTAAAAATATGACATGCATTATATTGATATCTAATATAATTTATATAGAAATATAATATAATTTACATTGATATCTAATATAATTTATATTGATATCTAATATAATTTAAATTGATATCTCATATAATGTATATTGATATCTCATATAATTTATACTGATATCTCATATAATTTATATTGATATCTAATATAATTTATGCTTCCGTGATCCAGGGGTAAGGAACTAGACTAGCAATCCATGGGTTACGAATTCGATTCCCGGTGTGCGCATCTAAATTTAATTTAACTAATTTGTGTTGTTTGACAATTAATTAATTAAAAATAATATGTAGTAAGTTTACTTACGACACGTTTCAGAGTGAAAAATTCTCTCCGTATTGCCCTGGTGAAAGATCACAATTCAAAATTCATGTAATTGCTTGTAGTCGTGTTTGTTATCCAGATCTGAATAGCAACGTACTTCTTCATCTTCCTCTTCCCGTGTCCTTCCCACCCCCACTACCTTTAGTCTCGCATAGGGAATGCCGTGGTCTCACTGGCTCCAAACGGTTGGGAGCAGTTTGGGGTATATGTGTATGAAAATAAAATATTACTCGCATAATAATGCGGTTTTTTAAAGCCTCAAACGAAGTAGATTCTTCCGAAATACTTATTATTTTATCTTCTACGCCTATTTACCTCGCCATTTGGAGGTTAACTATCATCAGGGTAGTATTTCTCATGCACACTATAGGAACAACTCAAAAACTTTTTCCTTCCCTGAACTTTCTCTCATTCCTTTACTTAATAGTACAATCCCCCATTGTGGAGTTAATGTAAATAAATGTAGCCACTATTACTCTTTGACCAAAGGCAACTTGTGTGTAGTTTTAAGTATTGTGTTTTAAATATCGCCATTTTAATATCATATTTCGCTGATCTGAATAAATGAGAATAAGTTTCTTACCGAACTCATCGAAAAACATTAACTTTGATCAGAAATTTTTCGCCTTTAATTTTTTCTACAATATATTTTTATGGTTCGTTTTTTCTTCTAGGATATGCACAGCTATTCAGCCTTTACGAAATGCACGCTAATGTCATTATCCACAAAAAAACGTTTTGTTTTCACAGTCAAGTCTAGGATTCAATGGCATGCAAAAATATTGAGAAAACATGACAACCAACTATTTTATTTGTTACTTAAATATAAGACCTACTGGTAAACTTTATAGTATTTGCAATTGCAATTCCAGAAATAAATAAATTTCAATTTTTAGTACATGGGTTCGAATAATTAGTCAATGATTCGAATATATGAAATGACGAAAGCTGTGTAATGTAAGATTATTAAAATTATTTTATTTATGTGTGATCACAAATAATACATATTGATGGAAAGAAAATAAATGTAAGGGCCTCAATCCATTTAAAAATGTTCTTATCTTGAATAACTTTGAATACTAGATACAAAAAATAAATTGAAAACTAGATACAAAAAATAACTTTGAATACTAGATACAAAAATAAATTGAATACTAGATACAAAAAATAACTTTGAATAGTAGATACAAAAAATAACTTTGAATACTAGATACAAAAAATAACTTTGAATAGTAGATACAAAAAATAACTTTGAATACTAGATACAAAAAATAACTTTGAATAGTAGATACAAAAAATAACTTTGAATACTAGATACAAAAAATAACTTTGAATAGTAGATACAAAAAATAACTTTGAATACGAGATACAAAAAATAACTTTGAATACTAGATACAAAAATGAATATATGAACATATGAATTATTTAGAATTAACGGCACGAGAGTCATTTACATACATTATAGTTATTGGAAGTCAAGTACAATGTAGAATAAGGGCAGAAAAGATAAGTAATAAGATTTTATTGTTAGTAAACTATTGTATTGTTAGTAGTTCAAACGCCCTCAAGTCGTAAAAATCAACGATGTACTTAGTCAACAAAAAACAAGTCACTTCGGCATACCTCAAGGTACAGTCCTGGGACCGTTACTGTTTATCATTTATGTAAATGACATATTCAATCAAAGATTAAATGGAAAAATAATATCTTATGCTGATGACACTGTCATAATAATTGAAGGTACTGATTGGAATAATGTTAATAACTTAGCAAATACTGATATTAATATACTGAAAAATTGGTTCGATAAAAACCTCCTCTCATTAAATACTGAAAAAACAAAATGTATCCCATTCTCTATCAACAAATTTAAATTAATACCAGAATTAAAAATTATAATACATCAACATAAATGTAACAGAACTAATTGCAATCAAGAATGTTCTATACTTAGTCTAACTTCGGAAATTAAATATCTTGGTATATATATAGATCAACATTTTAAATGGAAAAAACAAATTTGTGAACTTGTCAAAAGAATTAGAAAATGTATTTATATATTTATAAGACTTAGAAATATTCTTAGACTAGAAAACCTAAAAAGTGTGTACTATGCAATTGTACAATCTATATTACAATATGGTATTATTGGCTGGGGAGGAACTTATAACAATATATTAAATCCACTTAAAATAGTTCAAAGATTGATAATTAAAGTAATATTGAAAAAACCATCCAAATTTTCTACTGAGATTCTCTTTTCAATATTCAATGTACCCACAATAGACAATATATTTAAAAAATATTCAATTCTACAAATTTATAAAGAAATACAGTTAAATAACTTACAATTCAATTCATCAGCAAGATATCAAAAAACTATCAAAATCCCAAAACTTAATACAAAGCACACACAAAATACCTATCTCTATCTAGGTATAACATATTTCAACATCCTTCCATTATATCTAAAAAATATTGAAGATATTCAGGAATTTAAAATAAAATTAAAAAATTACCTAAAACTACTATAAAAATCCATATCTTACTCTTATTATTATTTCCTTCAAATCTTGAAACTGTATTATTGATAAATCTTGCCTATTTCTTACTTATCCCTTTGGTTTTGCAAATATATTATTTACTTACTTACATGATTACATATAATTGAGCTAGGATTCACTCACCAAACACAAGAGCCTCGTCTCTTTATGGTGAGGAAAAGCTATTATTATTTACCTTTATAACACTGTATAATATGTATAAATTGTATATTTATTGTAAAAAACATACAAATATTAAATAAATTTAAAAAAACAGTAATACAGTGCCAAAAAAAAAAAAAAAACAAAAAAAAACAAAAGAAAAAAACCAAAAAGCTGTTATGTATCGACGTCGTTATAATATGCAAAAGTGTTTAAGTAGTAGTACTCAACTTCATACTTCGACAGAAGAATCTTAAAAACATCAGCAACTTAGCATAAGAGTTACCAATGGTGTGTAATCTATTTATAACAGAATTGTAGCCTGAAACCGTAGTATTGTATTACACTATAAGTAGAGAAGAAAAATAAATTAATAGTAACAAATCCAAACTCAAGAAAAATAATTTATTCTTTAAAATTAAAAATGCCATGTTTTTATAGGTGAATTAGAGAATACATCAATTTCTTTGATGAAGCCACAGAGAGAGTGTTGAAAATGCTGTATTGCTGTTGCATGTTTCTAATCTAAATTATTCATATTTTATTTTATGTTAAAATTAAATTAAATTGTCACAGTTAAAAAGCAATGCATCTCATATGATCCCAGATATCTCATTAGGAGACAATAATAATAAAACAAAAGGTCCCCCGATAGAATTTCGCATTGTTGTGACTTTTATTTGGATTTAAGCAGAACTGAATTGAATCTTCGTTATTTAATGTGTCTCCCGATCGCAATGGTCTCCCTTCGCAGATTGGGTGTGAGACCTCAGATTCCTGTTTCAAGAAACGAGGGGGAAGATAACTCACGATTTTAAATTTATTTAAAAGAAATATTATGTTAGTGAGACGTGCAAACTGTTCTGTGCTTGAAAAATCGCGAGATATTAAGGCTCCATCCAGAATCGAAACGGCGATGATTGAAATGCTTTAAGCCGTGCTTGTTGACTAAATAGTTTCTTTCTTTCATCACATCCTCTTTCCAACTTTCAAAACATTCTCTCTCTCATCTTATTTTCATCCCACGCACTCTGATCTCACAACATACCACATGTAGGGATGCTCTATCATACCACAAGTAGTCACGGCACGAACCAAGTAGTATGGTATTTTTTGGAATTTCCGTATTTTGTATTAGTTAAAAAAAGCTATTCAAATAAATTAATTAAACACATGTTATAAGAAAATTAGGAGATATGAATTTATAACACCTAACCTTAACCATTATTTTATAAGCAATAATTAATCGCCTGAAACACTCATGCACATTGAGAAATCTAGATTTTTCAATGTGGATGAGTGTTTCAGGCGATTAATTATTGCTTGTATAATAATTGTTACCCTTTGTGCTATGAATAAAAAAGCTTGTCTTAAACATTAGTTTACCAAAAAAATAATAACTAACTTTAACCCTTCAGTATTTTCATAACTTTTGTTCAGTTTGCAATGTTTTCTATGTATTTTAAATGCGCTTTATACATCTTATTTCTTAATTTTCCGTAAAAACAAATACTGTTATAGAAACTAGATAAAATTATCTTCCCGGTGTATGCGTTTAAAATAAACATTACTATTTCTAAATAATAAAATTTTAATATCAAACGTTAAAAATGTTGTCAAAAACGCTAACTACATTTTTACTTAATTTTTTATTCCAATCATAAAACAATTGAGAGAACTCGAAATTTCGAAAACACATTCGTTTTGTTTGGAGAATATGTAAAAAAACTATACCTTCACTTTTATCTCATTCATATAATAAAAAAAATATTTTTTAAAGTTGAACCGATTGTTACGATAGCGGCGCGAAATATAAATTTTGGTTATTTTTTGGATTTTATTAATGGATTCCAGTATAAATATTTATACTGGAATCCATTTTTTGGATTTTATTAATGGATTCCAGTATAAATATTTGAGGAAAACTATAAAGTATTTTTATTTCTCTTTCTAACATCAAAAATTACATATTTCCGCATGATAGAAAAAAAGATTAAACTACTTTTATAAAATATGGACGCCCGGTCATATATGACCCTAGAATGCTGGAGGGGTTAAAACAACCCAAATGCATAACAAAGCCGTAGAAAATTACGATTATCTCCATACTGAATACCTAACAACATGTTAATAAAATTAAACAATTAAAAAAAAAACTTACATATTATGTAAACATTTTATACAAAAGCAAAAAAATATCACGAACCAAACCGATTCAGAATCGTGGCTCCCTTATCGGGCACAAGAGATCTTCTTTTCTGATAAGGTATTCATTGATTAATAATGCCCTAATGTGACACTTGTCAAATCCGCACTTTTGAAGCATTCAGTTGTCAAGTAGTTCTTGCTCTGTAATGACATTGTGAGGTTGTACAGTTCGACGTTACTCACTGTGGAATTCATGGTCATTCATGGTGTCGCGTCGTTCGCCGGGAGATGATCAATGTTCATAAGTGCCTGTGATCTTCTAACAACTGTACGATGAGTGCAAGTTGTGTCCTAGTGTGGACCCCACTAAAGAACTGCAGTAGAAGACTTTCTGCCGTAAATTACGCTCTATTGTGTAATACTCTCTTTGGTGTGGGGCATTTGATTCATGGCAGAGATTTCATTAGGTAATTTTATTTAATCAATAAAATTATTCTTTATTATTAAAACTAACTAATTAAATGAATCTCTTAATTAATCAATAAGCAGTCGCCCGAAAAAGAAACGGGATTGCAGGCCTTTAACCAATGATTTAACACGTTTCCTGATAAACTTTTAGTACATTTTGAATACATTATCACGATGTTGGAACATGTGATAATGCATTCGAAATGTAGCAAAAGTTTTAATTTGTAATACATTTGAAGAGATTTTTGCTAATTGCTTGATTGATGTTGGAAAAATATATATTAATAGTATTAAATAAATGTTTGAGTCTTCGGTATTCCTCCTATTGACCCTCGGAATCGACTTTTAAGGAGGCGATTAAAATGATCTGAGATTGAGAATAACAACATTCAACTTTACACTTTACACGAACCCATAAACCCGCGATAAAACGTAATTGAATTGGGTAATCGTTTAGCCCCATAACCCCAATGAAATTCAAATTCCGCTTTTATTAGGTGCAAATAATAATTGATAAGCATTGATATTGGGTGATGTGTTCAAATACCTACAGCTAAACGAATGAATTGATAACTTTCATGTTAAACTTCTAGTAAAAAAGGAATGTATTAACGTGACGTAGGAACACGTGTTCATAAAAATCATTATATTTCCGCATTTCAACATTATATATTATCACGACAAATGCAGGTGCATGAACGCGTTTTCTGATATAAATAGCAATGTAATAAAATTTTAACAGGAAACTGCCTGCAATCCCGTTTTTAACTGATTTTAATAAATCAGCAATACTCATTTTACTGCAGACAAAAAAATTTAGTACATTCCGAAAAATTTTACCTTGAAATCTATCAATTGATTAATTTAAGACCTGCAGTCCCATTTTTAACCGGATTATGAATAGATTTTTTTAATACATTAGCAATATTTTCTTCGTGCAAAAGAAGAAATCCAGGTAAAGCGAGGCAGAAGAAGATAGGTATAACTCGTCTTAACTTCGTAACTTGCGTGACTGATAACAAATTTGCGCTGTTTTCACATATGAAGTAAAAAAAACTCCATGCGTTTTTTTCTAGCCAATAGCAGACAGAGGAAAAACTGGTCGGCTGGCTGCAACTCCCGTGTGAACACTCTTGTCAGATTCCATGCATTATATTTAATTACAAATATCGGGGTGGCAATAATTGCATTGTAAAGACTCCCGTTGTGAGTAAGTAGTAAGTAGGTATCTTTTGGCCGTTGATGCTTATTCGAAATATGGTTTACCCTTGAATTTAACTGACAAAAATCAACGCGTATAAAAAAAGCTTAAAAAAAGTATAATACTACATTTATTAATAAATGTTTGACTGAGGATTGAATATTCCTCCCCAGGGACTGGCTTTAACTGCTGTGAACTTTTAAAAGAACATAGAAAAAAATATAATACTAATAATTCTAAACGAAACATGAAACAGAACAAGACACAGAAAAATAAAAAAAAAGATAACGGTCTCAACTGGGAATCTAACCCAAGATCTCTGTCTTACCGGGATAACGCCTTTAACCACTTAACCATCGGGACCTAATTAATATACGTCATTATTGTCGATCTTATATTTTCAATTGCAACTAATTTGTCCCATTTTTACCTTTTTAATTTTCTGTGTCTTATTCTTCATAAATGATATATTACATTGATGTTTATAACCTTCGAAAGTTGTACCAATAAAGAATTGTCTTTTAGAAGTTTTTTTTTGGTTTGACTGAGGATTTAACCTTCCTCCCCAGGGTCTGGATTCAACCGCACTAACAACTGAGCCAAATCCCGATTAGGTAGGACTGACATTTATTACGTATTTTAACTGTCATCCAATTTCAATATATCCGCTTGTTTATGTGTGATTGCATCCAAAAGTTGATAGAATGGATTGTTATCGACAACGAGTCTACCTGTCGAGTTTCAGCACGATCGGATGTCGGGAATTGGATTAATTTCCAATTAGATTTTCCACTTTCCACAAGTTTTGCGTTCATTCATTCATGAAAACGGAGCGAAATTATAATAGTTGCATAAAAAAAAATTAACACTAATACGACGCTCGAAATTAGGATAATTTAGACCAATTTATCGATATTTTTAACGTGACCAAATAGTTAATGGGAGTCATTATTGACGTTATCAAATGTGACGGGAGTTCAAACTGTGAGCCTTAACTCACTCTAGTTAAAAAAATCAGTGCATAATTACCGAGTTTTCTTTATGTATGAATCATTTTTAATTAGTTTTTTTGTGTGGTTACTGTTCTTACGTGGTTCGCTGTCTGACTGTCTGGCTACCATGTGGCTTCTGAATATCATTTTTTTAACAACGATTTAAATTTCAATTAGTTCTTTGTGTGTTCATTTTAATTATTTTCCGTTACCTATGATGTTATTACTTTTTGTGTGGTTACTGATCTTATGTGGATGACTATCTGGCTACCGTGTGGCAACTCTTTTCGGTCACCTATGATTTAATTAAAATTGTGTGGTTACTGATCTTACGTGGTTGGCTACCGTGTGGCCGACGTAAAGCAATCGCCAGCCAAGCTCATAATTTGGCATTACCTCTGCCCTTGCAGTAATATATGGGACCTAACACTCCCCACACCCGAAGTGCGATTTATTTATACTTTTATGAGGAGACCACCTCCAGGGTTGCCACTTTATGAGGAGGACTTTTTTCATTTTGTTTTTTAAATGTCAAATAATTATTGTATTCTGAAATATTGTGGGTGCCTATACTGCCTATACACCTACACATTGTGAGAACAGAAACCGAAATCAAGACTCAAAATGTAATATATCATTATTATTGTTTTTTCCTTCTCTCCTTTGCTTAAACATACTTAAATTCATTATATTAGATCTGTTTGATAAAATATCGTGTTTAATGCTGTACATGTATTTTCTCATTGGTATAATATCTTGACGTTATTCCACCAAATCTCACTAATCTCTTTGAACCCTTAGCTAGCCTCGTCTAATACTAATACTGTCTTCACCTATCCTCATTTAACTAACCTCACCTAATCACACCTAACCTAGCCTCATCCAATATCGCCTAACCTAGGCTAACTTTCCATAACCATCTAATATCACCTAACCTAACCACACTTAACCATGCCCGACCTTGCATAACTTCAACTAATATTGCCTAACCTCACATAACCACGCCTAACCTAGACTAACTTTCCATAACCTCATCTAATATTGCCAAACCTCAACTAACCCCATGTAACCCTACCGCGCCTAACCACGTCTAACCTTGCATAACTTCCTAAAACCATATCTAATATTGCTTAACCTCAATTAACCCCACGTAACCTAACCTCACTTAACCACGCCTAACCTAGCCTAAGTTTCCATAACCTCATCTAATATTTCCTAAACTCGGTTAACCACGCCTAAACTAGCCTAACTTTACACAATTTCAACCAACATCGCCTAACCTCAACTAACCTAGCCTAACCTCGTCTAACATTGCCTAGTCTTTCCTAAACTAACCCTCGGCTAACATCAAACTCGTCACGTCATCATTTTATTATTCTTGTACCCTCTCCAATCGGAGTTTAGCCATCATCAAAACCATCTTCAACATGCACACTCCCTCTATTTAACCTTACCTAGTTTATCTTTCCAAACTTCTCCCATCCCAAACTAATAAAAAAAAATTTTGCGGAAAAAAAATACACTCTGCCCTTTTTTAAATATTTAAAATTATGAATAATCCCGAGACCTCCGTGTCCCGTGGGCCCCGATCGGGCATCATCGCCGCCTATCTGTGTGAACAATCAACACAAATCATCGCTGAGGGCAGGCCTCACGCTGCAAGGCGGCCGCGGCCTGCGAATTGAAGTGCTTTATGCTGGCATGCTGGGTTCTTCAAATGATACACGCGATTAGCAATGTCGTTGGTTATCGCAGGTAGGTACTTAAATTATAATATTACGCAAATGGCCAGGGGAGGACATGTGATCATTAAATTAGGACCTCACAGAATCTCCAAGTTAATTTTACCATATACCATATTTTACCATATCCAGTAGACAAAATTGTGATTATGTCCTCGTGAAACGTCACTGAGAAAAAGCCCATTATTGTCTTTAGCGATATAGGAACAACAACAATTGGCATGTTCGAAGAGTGTTTTATTTATTCATCTTGTACCCTCTCCAATCGGAGTTTAGCCATCATCAAAACCATCTTCAACACCCACACTCCCTCTATCTAACCTAACATAATCTAACCTTACCTTGTTTATCTTTCCCAACTTCTCCTATCCCAAACTACTAAGGTAAAAATTCGCAAAAAAAAAAAAAACAATCTGCCTTTTTTAAATATTTAAAATTATGAAGAATCCCGAGACCTCCATGTCCCGTGGGCCTTATTCTTTGTAAAGATAAAGCATCAAAGTATTCAAAATAAAAATAATGTTGTAAAATAAGACGAATAACAAATTTGAAACTTGCGATATGCAAAATACACATCTGTGTGGTAGTAGTAGGTAGGTACTTATGGGCGTTTTACACGATAATAGTTTCCGGCTTCAGGATGAAAAAAAGGACGTGTTCTATTTTGGAACCGAATTTCATAAAGTTTAGGGTGGCAAACATTATTTGACGTCTGTCGTCTTTCATTGTTTTACGTAACCACGAGGAAATATTGAATGTTTATTAATTTTAATAATATTTAAAACATTGATAAATAAGTTTACTATTATTATTAAGAAAGTTTATTACTGATCGTGAACGTGTATTACTGTTTGGTAATGAAACTTTCGCGTGCCATTTAATGATGCTTTCATGTAAACTGTGTTAATGTTTAAGGCGATGCAATACGTAGTAATTCAAAATCATGTGTTTTTGGTTTGAAAATTTTGTCGCCTAGAAATGTTTCATATGCTTTAATTAATTACTTCGAGTAAGTCTTTTTATAAGCCCAGAAAAAAATAATGTATAAGGCCTATAAAAACTGCTTTAAAGTTCCAAATCTTCAACTTACGAACCGATTTTCTGTTATGGTTTTATTGTATAATGTGGCGAATTAAGTTATTTATAAAATGATCGAAAAACATTTAAATATTTGTGCCTGAACATCCACAAAATAAAATAAAAGGCACTTTTTGGCCATGTTTTTTTCTTGCATAAATCAAAACAGATGGATGGTGTTAAGCGAGAATTTAAGCCTTATCGCCATCTACGTAAGGTGTTTTATTGATAGCGGCTGGATTCAAAATATTACACGACGTAGTGCATCGCCTTAAGGTGTTACCATTTTTTTATGGTTTGGTACCTACCTTCCTAAAATATTATTTCTCCTCTCCTCCTCATGCAAGTATATGCACGCAATCATACGTATGAAAGAAATAATTTTCATAATATTGTGTAAACAAAAACCTAGCTAACAAACATTCTGTAAATTGTCATCTTAACTCAGGCGTTTCACACCTAGTTAGATGGGCAATACGTCATTATTTTTATTAAATGTAATATTAAAATATTTCAAAAAATTAATAAAATGATCGTGTAAGGAAAAGATTTTTCATATAGGTCCTGATAAAGTTTCCATGTGGAGATCGGTATGGAAAAAAGCATCGTGTAAAAATAAAATTCCAGTGAAATTGAAAAATAAATTATTTTTATTCACACCCCAATCCGAGTCGCCTCTGACGTCACTCAGCTACATAATGTTATTATATTGAATAACTGAATAACGTTCAGTTCTCAGTTCTCACGAGACTGCCTCCGTGGCAGTGATGCGCAGCGCACACCTTTTTGTATTTGTTTTCAAGTGAATAACCCGCAAGAGTCCCAACGGTCTGGAGCCATTACTACGGCATCCCTACTTGCGGTAGGTATGTTGAGATACTTAAAGTAGGTACTGGAGCCACGACAGCAGGCCGCAGAGGACGAGAGCCAGAGCCACAGATAGCAGAGAGGATAGAGGATAGATAGGTTTTTTTGTGGTTTGCGACATAACCACAGAAGTCGTTTTTGTCTGGCTTGAGTAATCAGCCAGGCCCCGCTACTTTTGCCGGCCGGAGAGATCCCACCGGCCCACCGAGCAGGCGCTCGCGCCCACCCAACTGCCTTTATCAAGGCAACACTTTCTCGCTATACTTAAACAACGAAGACTCACGCTGGCCCCCGCAAACCGCCCACAAGCTCCAGAGACGTGCTCCGTCTTCAAGAGGAGGCACAGACTACCGCCTGTCAAGATGTTCCCGACGAGGATGCTCCCCGCTGACCACGAGGACTCCCCGGTCGTGGTACCACCCGGCGCTCACCAAATTGCGCTTCGCAAGAAGACCGGGACCGTGCGCCTTACGGTCCCCGCACCACAGCCCCGCTCCGAGGACCCAAGGACCCGGAGACCATCCACCACCACGACTGCCACCACGCCCGACGAAACTGAGATGACGGAGCCCGCAGCAGGCCCCTCCTGGGCAACAGGACCCAGTCCTGCCCCCAGGCGCCCCCCGATAGGCCCGGCGTCGGCCTACGTGGCGCCCCCGAGGCCCCAGCAGCCGATGGAGACGGCTGCCCCCCAGGATGGAGGCTGGACGAGGCCGTCCAACCCCGCAAAGAGGCCCATGTCCCCACGGGGACCACAACCGCTCCAGTGTGGCAACCGTTTTGAAGAGTTGCCCGAGGTAAGCGAAGGCGCCGGCGCGCCGCGTAATAAGCGTGCCAATACTAATAATTCTTTCTCCCCCGCAGGTACCGGAAGGAGAGACCGTGTTCCCCCGGTTGTGATGACCCTGGGGAACATGACACACGCGCAGATCACAGCTGCGGTCCAAGGACATCTGGGGGCGGGTAAGCTCTTCACTTTTAGATATAACAGGGGCGGCACGGCCAACATCTTCGTGCGCACGATGGAGGACCATCGCGCCCTCACCAATGGACTGCGAGCGGAGGCGCGCGGCTTCCACACATTCACGGCCGAAGCCGAAAAAATGAAGAAGGCCGTGATCAAGGGCCTGCCTCTAGTTGACGTACAAGACATCGCGGCGGATCTGGAATCGCAAGGATTCCCAGCTGTGAAGGTGGTCAAGATGACTGCCTCAAATGAGTATCCCATATACTTAGCGCACTTCAATAAGGAAGTCAACATGGGACAGCTGCGCGCGGCCGTCAAATACCTGTGCCACTGCCGCATTCGACTCCAGAAGCACAGGAGTAATCACCTTCAGCACGGCACACAGTGCTACAGATGTCAAGACTTCGGACATGGGTCCCGAAACTGTTCGCACACAGCAAGGTGTGTAAAATGCTTACTGGAGCATGCTTCGGCAGAATGCCCCAAGAAGACGAGAGACGAGCCCGCCGCATGCTGTAACTGCTCAGGCCCGCATCCCGCCAACTACAGAGGCTGCCCCAAGCGGGTAGCGTACGTCGCCTCAATCCAGCAGCGACCTGCCAGAAGGCCCCAACCCCCACCGGCAGAACAGAACCCGAGCAGGCCACCTCCTCAGCCGAGGACGGATGGACGCACATGGGCCAACGTAGCCGGAGGCACCGCCCCCGCCCAAGAGCAGCGCGAGACCGCGCCGCCCCCACAGGCTCGCCCCCAGCCCCGCCCACAACAGGAGCCCGTGCGCGCGCCCACCACTACAGAGGACGACCTGGACATCATGGCCCTGCTCCAAGGCCTCCTGAGGATGCGATCGCAGCTCGCCCGCTGCACATCAAGAGCAGAGAAGCTCGTCGTCCTGATGGAGCTCCTCACGACCACCCTCGATGTCTAATCCCGAGAAGGTGAGAGTCCTCGTATGGAACGCATTTAGCGTGCGCAACAAGACAGACGAACTGCTCGCTTTGGCAAATGAATTAAACACAGACATAATTCTCTTATCAGAATCCCACTTGAATCCAAGCGTACCGCTGAGAGTGCAAGGCTTCGAGATTTACCGAGACGACCGACAGGGAAGATCAGGCGGAGGAACCGCAATATTCGTTCGACAATCAATGACGTCCACAAGAATTCCCACTCCGAAGTTGAAGCACGCTGAAGCCACGATTATCGAAGTCACCATAGAGGGTAGAGCGCATACCATCATCTCCGTATACTGCACCCAAAGTAACCTAGTGAGAGAAGATCTCAATAAATTGCTCAATCTGGGACCAATCGTTGTGATGGGAGGCGATTTGAACGCCAAACACAACTACTGGAATAACTACAGAGGTAATGCGAACGGAAATACGCTCTTTACACACATGCAGACAAATACCTATTCGATAATGGCGCCCGACAGACCTACGTACTACTCGCAACGCTCTAGATATCCGAGTACATTGGATATAGTACTCGAGAAAAATGTTAAGACAATATCTCCACTGCGCACATTAGACGAACTGTCTTCGGACCACCTGCCCGTGTGCTTTACTATAGGCGGCTCAACTTCAAGGAGCCCCAGAAAACAGCGCAATTATAAGGATGCGGACTGGGAAGGATTTAAAAAGGAAGTCAACGAACGAATTCATCTCACTTCGGGAACTCTGCGCTCGCCACAAGAAATCGACGCAGCTACAAGCACTCTCACAGAGATTCTTCAAACAGCACAAGACACACACATTCCTCTCAAAGAAGTACATTCATACACGATCAAGCTTCCCGAGCACGTTTTATCGCTCATCAAGGACAAAAATCGCCTGCGACGCATGTACCACCGCACGCGTGACGAATACTTCAAGACAGCGTACAACTGCCTGCAGAGGGAAATCAAGACCGAAATCGCAGAACTCAAGCGCGAACTTTGGGACAAAAAAGTCGCGTCGCTCACGCCGAAGGATAATTCATTATGGAAAATGGCTAGCGCGCTGAGACATAAAGATTTCACTATCCCCCCGCTACAGAAATTGAACGGCCCTGGGACGGCTTTGTCGCTACAAGAAAAAGCTGACACACTCGCCGACGGCTTCGAGAGAGCCTACGCCGCTACAGACGGCCTTTCCGACCCGGCTACGGACCGGATCGTAGCTGACTCTCTACGAGATTTGAACGAAGCAGAGCAGACAAACGCTGAAGATATTCATTTCACAACGCCGAGCGAGATTGCGGTCACAATCAAGCGACTCAGAACGAACAAGGCGCCGGGAAGCGATCAAATTCACAACATTTTACTCAAACATCTCCCTCAAAAAGCCATCATATACACTACAAAATTGTTCAATGCCTGCCTCATGACTGGGCATTTTCCCCAGATTTGGAAATCAGCGACCGTGCTGCCATTCGCAAAGCCGAATAAAGATAGAACGCAGCCGACAAGCTACCGGCCGATTAGCCTACTATCTACGTTGAGCAAGGTATTTGAACAAATTATACTAAACAGGCTTGTCCCACACCACGACGAACACAAGACTTTGCCAGACGAGCAGTTCGGCTTCAGAAAGAGGCACTCCACGACCCATCAACTCACCAGAGTAGCGGAATTCATCGCAAGAAAATTTAACGAACATCGCTTCACCGCTGCTGCGCTCATCGACCTAGAGAAGGCATTCGACACCGTATGGATAGACGGGCTCGTGCATAAGTTGCACCGCACCAACACGCCCATATACCTAACGAGACTGATACAGGAATACCTAAAGAATAGATCGTTCAGAGTGTTCATAAGGAACGTGTTATCTTCAATGCGTGAGATTCCAAAAGGCGTGCCGCAAGGAAGTTTACTGGGACCATTTCTCTTCATTCTGTTCACCTACGACATCCCCCGAGACGAGAGATGCAATCTGTCTATCTACGCAGATGACGTCAAACTATACGTTTCCTCGCTGAAAGCGAACATGGCCGCAATTTACCTACAGAGGGCGCTCGACGCGCTCGTAGAGTACTACAAGAAATGGCGCCTGAAACTGAACGAGGCGAAAACCGAAGCCATCATGTTCACGAGAAAACGTATAAATAGAACACCTGACTTCAACATCGAAATGGGAGGACACAGCATTGAATGGAAAGATGAAGTTACATATCTCGGCCTGACCATGGACTCCCGCCTCAACTGGAAATCTCACCAAGCAAAGATGCACGCGCGCACGCGAAAAGCGATCGGCATGATGAAGCCAATTTTCAATAGACGGAGTCCGCTACTTCCCAAAACCAAACTCCTCGTCTACTACTCGCTCATTCGTCCGGTACTCTCGTATGCGATTCCCGTATGGAGCAGCATCTCACACACAGACCACAAGAAACTACAGACACTTCAAAATCTCTGCATTAAAATCACATACAACACGAGACTCAGAACAAACTTGAAGAGATTACACGAACGAGAACAAATTCCAACACTATACGAATTCACACACAGACTGACTGCACGCTTTTACAAATCACTCACACTTAGTAAAAATCCACTAATACGAGACATAGGACAATACAATGCTCCGAGCGACCTGACATTCAAATACACACACAGACTACCTAAACACATCCTCATGGACCATGACCACATATGGCACATACCAGAATCAGACGCGGACGAATAGCGAGCAGTAGGTATTTCCTAAACTCCCGACTTTCCTCCTAAATATATAATGTTTATATATCTATTTATATATTTATATAATATTTTATAATTTGTATGTATATGTATGTTTATTTTCTATCCTCCCATAAGTATATATTAACATAAAATCAGACACACACACACACATCTCAAAAATGCAGGACATCATATACCGATGTTACTGAAGGCCGCATACGTTTCAAGTTGGCGTTCGGCCGCTCCTTCCGGGTAAGGTTTTCTGCGATTTTCCTTACTCCCAACGGCAAATGCGGAAGGAACCCAACAATAGGGCGCAGCCGAAATTTCCTCCCCCCATTCCCAACACAACACAAACAGACACGTATGTAGTATATGGCCGCTGTCGGTCGCTGGTGGTGCTGATGCTGGATGAAAACATGCAATTTTAGTAGGGTTTTTAGGTAACAAATTTTTTCCCTACCGAGAAAATACAAGGCCTCTAAGTCTATAAAAGCCAGGTAATATTTGAATAAACCCATATGAGGTAAAAATTGTGAGGCGCATATGACGCCGTTCTATTTGTATAAAGAACATTAACTTTAAATTCAGTAAATTTAAATGATTCACCACTTCATGGAATATAAGAATCTAGAAAAAAAAAAAAAAAAAAAAAAAAAATAAAGTAGGTACTGGAGAGGGGGAGAGATGGGGAAAAGGGAGGTGGGAGAGTACCTGCCTACTCAGGTCTGGCTAAGTTTTTCAGCCATTTCAAGCAATATTTCAATTCTGAGTGGTTTTTGTTCACCGGGACGGTGCTGAGAGTAACTTCCACTTTGGAAAGTTGGGTATCTACGTCTTTTAACATCCTACATATTATTGATTTTTAAAAATTATTTTTTTCAAATTCAAGGGTAGTTTCTAAGGACCGGTGGTTTCACAGAATTTGAAAGAAATCATTGAATTTCTAACATAAAAATCAAGTTATGTTCAAGTTGATTAATTATTCAAATTCTGTGAAACATGCTGCCCTTAATTGTTAATGTCAGTGCACAGTTAGTTAGATGGCCCGGTTCAAAAGTTTCCTTGTTGGCAATCTGTTAAGTTTTGCATTTCTCATCCCGTGACGTTGTATATCGTAATTATTTTTTTTTTTCTTGTTTTAAAATAACTCCGAGAAATATTACATTAAGAATAACACATAATAATAATAACATAAATCATTTTTTCACTTAATTCTTGACATAGGTCGGAGAAGTTCGCAGGGTTTTATGCACGCCACGGGAATAGAACCCCCGACCTCGGGCAGCTAATCAATTATTACATAAACATATTACACATACTTCAACCAGTGTGTCACAAACCTGCAAAAATGATAATTAATAAAACAAAAAATATGCTTTATTGGTAAACTGGACCGGTTTCAACGGGTTATTTTTACTGTTAACTCTCGTATATATTACGAAAAAATTACTCTGATTAAGGTAATTTTATTTTATTTTTATATTGAAGAATAAATTTTCCATATCGATTTAAAATGTGCCATTTTCGATTTGCCACCAAAACGAACTTTTATTTGTGAATTAGCTGTACCCCACCACATGTTACTGTGTTCTCGACTTTATTTATTTATATTTTTAAATATATGCATAGTTACCTATGTCACGAGTTGCTGTGGCACAGTCTATCTGTGCAGATGGAGATTTTATTTTATTTATTTATTGCATCTCACCATACATAAAACACATTTTTTTTACATAAAAATCAACTTCAGTCCTAAGCCTGTATCGAGGTTAACAATTTACATTTGAGTGAAGCAAACATAAAAACAATCACAAACATAAATTAATTCTACATACAAACACAAAATATTTCAAAATTAAAGGAAAAATATGTATTAGATGTTACCAGATGGATAATTTGACAGTATATTGTAACAATATTTGAACCATAACTAATCATTGATCATTATTCAAAAGAAGAAACAAAGTAGATAATAAAGACAGATAGGGTGACATTCTGTTTTTGGCAAATATGAAACCTTATTATTTAAGAAAGAACAAGGATGAAAAAATATTAAGACAATCGTCTGTCAATACAAAAATCTTAATTAATTTTTTAAATTTAACTAAGGAATTGGTAGACTTAATATGATTTGGAAGAATATTATACAGAAGTGGTGCCTGATATAAATAATTTCTTAGAGATAGTACAACAGATGGCGCTGATTTTCAAAAAAGCATACTCTTACCTGTCACGGGTAACAAAACAATATGTTTTTACCTGTCACAGGTGACATCTATAATAGGCAGAGATGTGCAAAATGGGTACCCAAAACCATCTGAAATGCATAATGGAAATGGGTCTAAACTTTTCAATTTGAAAATGCAAAATGCAAAATGGTTTTTAGAAAAGCATTTCAAATGCAAAATACCTATTTTCAAAATGCATTGAAAATGCAAAATGGTTTCTCAGGTCAAACAATCAAAATAATTATAGAATTTTTAAACAATTTTGTCATCCAATAATGGACATCAATGTAGAACAAACATATTACATGATGGTAAATCCAAAAACAGCACGACTACAGATTATGAAACCACAAAAAATTTGCGCAGGACTAATGTTGCCAACGTAAAAACATAGAAACTGCTATCTAACATTTAATATTACAGCGTCATGGCCCCATGTTCAGTATTTGAATCAGTATTTTTTTTAATGGTATCACTCAATTGCCAGGGCTCCTACCCGGGAGCGACTTGACAAATGGAAATTATCTCTCATAGCGAGGTTGAGGACCGACTGATATTTGGGGCTTATGAAAAAAAGATGAGTGGAGATAGTAGGAAGAATGTTGCACAAATGCATTTAAAATGTAAAATGCATTGAGAAAAGCATTTAAAATGCAAAATGGAAAATACCCATTTTGCATTTTGAATTTCCATTTGAAATGGATTTATTTGAAATAAAGCACATCTCTGATAATAGGTATATAAAATACATGGGTATTGGAATGCAACGTTGTTTCAAAAATTACAAAGCAATTATTGAAAAACTTTGGAGTACTTAAGATTTTGAACAAACGAACATTTACGTTTTTATTTATATAGATATTGTGACGTTGGCGTCACGCCGGGTAACGTTGGTGACAGCCGTCTTATCATTCAGAGGCATTTTCTATAACAGTTGAACAATGAAATCAACTCCATACAGGAGACCCTAAGGAAAATAATTTCCCTCAATGCCTCTCATCTTTGGGGATGCTGCGTGGAGGGTATTTCTAAGGAAAAAAAGAATAGGAAATTCTGGGAAGGAAACGGGTATGAGGGGTGGGTAGGGATCTGGAGGTCGGCGTTTCCAGAAGTGAGGAACGGATGAATCCATCACTTCCATTGCAAAGGGTCTCCCTCAGCCGGCCTCTCCCGATCCATCCCGTCACTCAGTTGGCGGGCAGACCTCACTCCATGTTCCTGGCCACTCCTGAACTAACCGGGGTGACCTATGGCGGAGGTCCCCGCCTCGATGGTTTGAAAGTATCTGGCTGTTCAGATAACAAGCTGCGTGAATAACGTTTCGATTCAGAATGTTGGTCTTTCACCGGAGCGATACTGAGAGCATTTCTCACTATGGAACGTGCCGAAAATATTAATTTCTGTGTGATAATGCATAAGAGACCCAACTGCTCCAACTCTAGTTAGAATATGTTGTGAAACAGAAGAAAAGCGAAAGAGATGGGGGAGAGATTGTCGATTGAAGTACTTTTACATATTGAATTATATGGCGTGTTGGGAATAAGCCTACGTAGCTCAGCGGTCCAGAGCACCTGACCAGACATCAGAAGGTGCTGGTTCAATTCCTGTCGGCGGCATTTATTTTTACTCGGGAGATATTTTCAATTTGTATGGATATTTCAGGCGAGTAGTTAATGCTTATAATATGTTAAATTAAAGTTATTTGCTCGCATCGGGTATAGAACCCGCGACCTCTGGATCCGGAATCAACGACCTTAACTGCTCGACCACGGAGGTCGTTAAAATAACAATTGCGTGTTATCATTATACATTCTTAGATGTTATGTAAATATATTGACCGGTCGGTGGCCGAGTTGACATCGCGTTTGGGTCCCACCCAGGCGTAGTGTGTTCAATTCCTCGGCTGGCTAAGTCCTCCATCACAACACAAGCAACATTTTCAGCTTACTGTGGTGGTAGTAGGAGATTTTCAAATATTGTCAGGTTATTCGTAACCCGGGAATGTTTGTCTTTCTTTAAAAAAAAAAAAAATATTTTTTTTTTATTTTTTTACTTAACCTGTATTATTACATTTTAATTTTTTTTTTTTTTTTTTAATTTCTTTATTTAATATTAAATTTACAATACATGTTATTACATTACATTAAGTTTATTTTATTTTTTATTATAGTACATCGTGATACACCTTTTTTTAGAGCAAATGCTCGTGTTAAAAAGGCGGAGAAACGCGTGTAATTAATGATTTCACATATTTTTTCAAAGAGTGTAAAGATAATGAAAGAATTTTTATTTTTTAATATAACAAAATAATTTTTTTAAATGTAACAAAATTTTATGAAATAGAAAAGAGAAAAGGATGTAAAAGAAGGAAAGAGATAAGAAATAAGAAATAAGAGAGAAGGATTTCAATATAATAATAATTGAAAGATTATATTGTATTTTAAAAGTATAAACGATTTTAATATGCTATTGATATAGTGTTTTTATTAAGCTTTTGAATTTTTTATAATTCGTTTCCAATCTTAAGTTAAGAGGTAATTGGTTAAACCATTTGACACCAAAATATTTATAAAATTGTTGGGCTGTGGTGGTGTTACAGCGCGGGATAGTTATAGAGCCAAGAATACTTTGTCTATTGCTGTTCGAAAAAGTTATTAAGTTGTCATTGTTGAAACAATCTTTATGTATTTGAAAAAGAGTTATTTTTTTATAAATAATATGAAGTGAAGGGACTTTAAATTCTTGAAATAATCTAATTGTGGGGTAATCATACGGTTTTTTCAAAATTATTTTTACTAATATTCTTTGGATGATTTCTAAAGGTAACAGAGAAGTTTTGAATGCTCCACCCCAACCAACAATTCCATATTGTAATACTGATTGAATTAGTGAAAAATAGATGGTTCTTAATAATTTAAAATTTAGTTTCGTATTCTAAGAAAAATGTTCCTATTACCGATGTATGCCTTCAAATGGCACTCTGTATGGCAGTCCTCCATGTTCTCTGCCTGTTCTGGCTTGTACCTGTCTTATAGGTAATGTAATGTCGCTATAAATAATACTGCATTATCAATTACTTTCAAATTGCCATCGTAAAATAATGAACCAATAAAAACCATTATTTTCACTTTCCGAGTCAGTTTGATTTTCATCACTGTTGGCTAGTATAATGTACAGGATGTAATAATTAAATAATATATTTAATCGAAAGTCTAATTAATATTCTGGAAAATGTACGAAAAGTGGTGACATTTTTTTTAACTATAAAAAAGCGTAGTAAACTTAATGTTCAATAGTGGTACCTACTTAGGAAGGTACTCTCAGTATCACCATGGTGAAAGACCACTTTCAGAAATGAAACTTTGCTTGAAATGGCTTTAGCCGTGTTTGGTGATATCCGTTTCTGAAAGGTGGTGTTTACTGTCCCATGTAGGTACCACTCTGTCTTGTGGGGGATGTGGATTTATACGCCAATCACCCCTGTACAGAACGACCACAAGATTCCTACACACACTTCCTACCTTTCCTCCCTTTCCTAAAATACCCGCCACACAGCATCCCCAAAGATAGGCCCTGAGGGAAATTTATGTGGCTTGCTATCTAAAAGGGCCAATGTCACTTTTTCGGTATATTTTTTTTTGCTTTCGATTTTCGGGAGACAATGTTACACTAGAAAATTGCTTTCTTAAAACTAACGCGCAAATTCTACATAGACCTCGTGACATTGGATTAACTGACACTGACATTGGCACTTTTAGAAGCTGTCCACATATTTATCACAGTAATTAAATACAACAATTTTATCAAATTGTTCCATTTGTATCTCTTTTCGTATTAAAAACCTAATAAGTTTTTAAAGTCCTGTACACACTGGGTACGTATGACGTCACAGCCGCGTCGGAGGCTGTCGTGATAAAGCACCTCCGGACAAGTCTTCCCGTAAGTCTCGCAGCGGGACCCCGCGCAGCCGCACCTTTTAATGGGGTTATTTATGCCCCTCGACCGGCCCGGACCGCTGGCCGCTAAATTTCTAATCAACGACGCCGTCCCGGTCTGGACTATAAATCCACGCAGTGTAAATAGTACCTAATATTATTGTTGTTAGAAAATGCACAGATCGACAAGCTTAACTATGCAGTCAACAGTGTTGCTATTGTAAATGTTGGGGAAGCCGATGTAGTATATGTACCAACAGACTTACGTGGATTTTATTTAGATCATTAAACATAAATTTCTAGAACTATTGGAAAGAAGGCTGAGGTCGCCAAATCTAGTAATATTCCCTTGTCTAGACTAGGCCTAAGAAAATTTTCTGTATTTTGCATCCTCGATTGGGGTATGTTTTGAGGCTGAAAGTAGTAGGGAGATGGGGAAGAGGAAGGTGGAGAAGTATCTGGCTATTCCGATCTGGTCACCAAACATGACCAAAGCAATTTAAAGCATGGTTTCAATTTTGAATAGGTGGTCTCACACCAGTTCAATACTGAGAGTATCTTTTACTCTGGAACTTACCCCAAATATACTATATATATTATATATATATTAATCAAATAAAATATACTTGCGCACGCCAGGATTAGAACCCGCGACCTCCAGCTTGGTTGTCGAGAGTCTTATACCCCTCAACCACGGAGGCCATTATATCGAAATCTGTCAAAGTACAAGAATACTTGAGAAAAATCCTCTGATTTAATTTAACGTATTTTCTTAATTTTATTTGTTTATATCAGAGCAATGAATTATTGCCAAGAAAAAATAATCTGAATTGCCGGGTTTTTCCTAACCTTCCTCTCTCTCTCTCCCTTAAATCCTAATTATTGCGGGTGACATAGTTTCACTAGCTCCGGACAGTTGTGACTCTTGTAGAGTAAGTATTCACCTTCAAATCAAATATGATGAAAATCTAAAAGTACAGCGAAAGATATTTTGAGAGCAGAATAATTAAAAATAGTTTTGTTTTCATTTCTCTTTTTTGGTCGCCTGCAGAGATAAGTATGTCAAACCATATAGTTATCGTAACTCGAACGAATCTAAATTCATTGTACCGATTAAAAGGTTTGGGCGTTCTACAGCGTGTCTAATTTTGGGTTAATTTAATTATCTGGTAAGTTAATCATCCAGTTATTAAAGCAAGGTGATAAAAGCGTAGGTATATTATTAGTGATGTTTTATTCTGGGGGTATTTTAAAATATATAACTCTAAATTTGTTTGTTACGTTCCGGTTCCGGTTCAAGATGGTGGCCTTGTCGGATACTACGTTTTTATCCCGCCAGAGTTCGCATATAATCGTATTTCCTACTACGATCTGTCAAATGTCAAAGAAGAACGTTTTAAAAAAAATGTGAGTCTGAGTAATCTATTGTTTTTAAACGGTGCATTTTTATTTAGAATTTAACTTAGTAAATTTGTAAATTTATTGCATAATTCCTTATTTAAAAATGTAAATAGTTTTAAATGGTTTATAATTAAGTAGGTAGGTAACCTACTTACAAATCTTATGATTTGATAGGAATTTTTGATTTTGATTTAGTAAAAAAGAGAAAATTACAAACTTGCGTTCACAAAACTACAAGTAATTTTGGTACCTACCTAAGCAAAATATTATCATAGTGAATACCGGAAACTTAAAAGGGTATAAGTACCATTGACAAGAAAAGGAGGTAGACGGGAATTTAAAAATACACTCAAAAATTCAAAGAAAACATTATTTTATTTTTGTGTGAAATCAACAAATGAACAAATCTTAATGCAGTTGATAAAAAAATATTATGAAAAGACATATTAAAGTAAGTAAAAAATCAAATAAAATAATCATTTTAGAGAAAGTCTCATGTGCCGTGCGTAGTTTCCTTTAATAGGGCCCAAGTGCCATGCTCTCTGAAGCAATAAAGGGCTTTAGTGCCACAGTGACAATAAAACAATATACCAACTGCTTTATCCATCTCCAATAGGGATGGGATCATCCCAATGGGATGATGTTTAACATGAATAAAAAAATAAATATTACGAAATGTTAAAAAAAAATTGTATGTATGCTCTTGTTAAGCATTAAATTAGATATAAAAGACATAAAAAATATAGAATGTTGTGAATTTTTTGTGCTCCTGCGCTTGCAAGTAAGATATAATTTCAATAGACATAAAAATAATAAAATGTTGTACACATTTTTGTGTTCCTGCGCATACAAGCAAGGTATGAAAATCAATTTATAAGACATAAAAATTATAAAATGTTGTTGTAAAAATTTTTGTGTTCCTGCGCGTGTAAGTAAGGAATTAAATTGGTTAGGTCTTTTTTCTTTTCTTCCGTTATTCTGCTTCTGCAATTCAGCACTGGTATGGAATAGTTATTTAAATCTGATAATTTTTTGTTTTTTTTCAATAATTTTACGATTTTCCAGGGCTCCAAAGTGTTGTGCGTCTCCTTTATTTTGACAACAAAAGGGTTGTCGCTTACAAATTTCAAGCGATGAGCCTTCGTTAGCTGCATGGTGGTGGTGTTTAAAAATGTTTCGGCGGCCAATTTGGAATCCAAGAAATCATCTGTTTTCATTGAAATGACGTGGAAAGGCTGCTTGTGACGAGTACTTTGCACCATATCTATAAGATCTGCAGAAACCATGGAATTTGTCACTCGTTTCCTTTTTTCAATTAGAGCAAAGTCTCTGTCGCAGCTGAGGAATGAGTGCCCGCTCATTAAAAATTTATGTTCTATCGTATTAAAAACTCCTTTATATACAAGATAGGCCCATAAGAATATCATCATTTTATTTTTATTTTGCCCACTGCAATTATCACTCCACATGATTAGATTCTCCTTTCGTAAGAAGTTATTGGAATTTTTTTTATAAATGCATGATGCTATCTCATTTCCCCCTCTTCCTGTTATGGCTTCATGCCACATGTGCATATACCCATCACCAGTATTTTCAATGTGCACACCCAAGTTAAAATTTGACAATTGTCGAGAGTAATACATGGGCCCATGCGTTAAAGATGGCGTCAATAAAACCTGTTGCAAGTCCATGGCGGCAGTGCATGTATTGCTACTCGGAATTTGAGATTTTTTAATGTCAAGTGACATCTGTTTTGTAGCTTTTTCGGCTTTTCGATGGTGAAGCTCCAGTTGGTTTTTAAATGTTGCTTTATTCGAAGGATCAGCATTTATTTTAGCAACATAGAGGTCACAAGTTGCACACGTATCAGTTCGTTTCTGGCCAAATTTTAAGCTTGGAAATTCCTTCTCAAAAATTTTTGAATAGAATTTATAGGCAACTTTTGACTGCGGGAATGATGCTTGAAATGATTTGAACAGCCGATGTTTATTAAGATCAGGACTTAGATACTCTTTCTCTGATCTTGCACGACCGTAATGGCTTACAAGTCTGGGAAACATATTTACATGTTTTTTAATGTCATCCTCATCTTCATTGGTATATATTCGTTTTTTTTTACTAATATTTCCCCTTGATTCCGTAAATGTTGTGTGGCCTTGTTTTTTTTTATTAATGAGAACCTGAATCTTTTTCAGAGAAAGGGAAAAAATATTCATGAATGTTGCTTTGCACACGCTGACAACATTTCCCTTGCCATCTGGAAGCATGTAATATGCCGTGCACTGTCGCTTACTTAATGCAGGAGATTCATAGGTTCCGTGCCTTCTCCTTTTAATTTCCGTCAGTTGAATAAGCCCCATGAGAAAAGAAGATTGCTTTTCATTATTCGACAAGCCATAAAAATCCGTGAACAATGACAGCTTTTGGTCGGCAGCTATTTCTTTGCATTTGTAGCGGCATTTGCAGATACACTTGAAAAAAAAAAATTACGTAAATGAAAGCAAAACAGATAAAATACCAAAGCATTCCCTTTAACAAAATCTTACGCCAGTGCTATCCATAATTTGGATAGTATTATTATAAATAATGAGTTAATAACACATTTTTTTAATATTCTATGTAAATTTATAGGTATTGACAAAAAATTACAGGTCAGCACATCACTAGCGCTTATAGAGTGATTGGTCACCTAGCATAGAAAACCGTTGGAGATTAAAACAACGTACTAACCTCTTGATTTGGCGGTCGTTTTGCAGGAATCAACTTTCTACTTGATGAAGTATATTCTTGTCCAGAATCCTTCAACTTCTTTCTGGCCACTTGAACACTTTTTTCACCATTTTGACGCCTTTTTATGCCACCGCCTTGCGCAGAAACCGGCTCGTTGTCACCCATTTTGATACTAACGCGTCTGACTGGCGATGGCACTTGGACCCTTTTAAAGGGGAAATGACGTTCGGTACTTACAACTAACGCCATCTTCCAATTTTTTTTTGAATTATTTACGTTATCTGTTGCACTTGTACCCTTCTGTAGGACATTGGCCTTGGCACATGCTATCCATTTCTTAAATAAAATCGTTATAGGTGTTTTTGGCACTTATAGCCTTTTAAGTTTCCGGTATTCGAATGTGATCATTAATACGTAGAAAAACAAAAAAGGCTATCGTGTGACCTAGTGTGTGTGTGAGCAGTTTGTTCTGTTGGTATTTACAAAATATTTGTTGTCTAATTAAATTATTCTTTGCACCATTGGTCATTGTTTTTATTTGTTAAATCAGCTGTGACATCCGTTTTCGCCTGTAATTTTTAATTAGTAATAAAAATTAATGTTTAATTAAACTTTCCATTGAAAAGAACTCCAAGTGGCGTTTTCAATGTAAGTAACTTTAAAATATCGCTCTGAATGGAAACAATACTGTAAACTGAACATACCTACTTGGTCTGATCTGTAATTTAAAAAAATATACAGTGTCACAAACAACATAAAACTGAAAAGCATTTTGATTGTAGTACCTACCTATCAATTTACTCACAATTTCAGCAAAGATCTAAAATTAAAATTAATTATTGGTTTTAAAATTCTTAATGTATAATCATTAAGTTTATCATAACACTAATATAATCTTAGTGTGATATATGTTAATAAGGTTGAGTATTTAAGCGATAGATGGCGCTAATCATAAAGCTTACTCCAGAGTCCGTCAGATGTCGCTAGAGTGTAACAGATACGTGTGAGATTATAGTGAGAGGGAACAAGCTTCTCGAACTAGAGTATTACCGACCCTCTGGTAATGTACAGTGTAGCAAAATCCAGACCTATTTATTGTAACGTAAATAAACACAATTATAAGTAGAACCTTTCACTTTTTACAAAGAGTTCCCAATACCGAAATCTGCACAGTAAAGCAGATATAACAGTTAGTAAGTACCAAGTAGGTACCTACCAGGCGCGGTCCTTTCATACATACTTTAGATGCTGCGCATTCCTTATTTTCTATGTTTAAAATAAATATAATTATTTATTTATTCCCAATTAAGAAACAATATTTTGTCTAGTCGTACAGCGCTAGGTACTCGCAATTAAATGACGGACAGAGCGGGTAGAAATATATAATAATAATACATTCTCAATACTCGATTATCACGTAAACACACAGACACCAGCAACAGTGTGGATTGGATTCCATGTTTTTTCTGTATCCACGAAGCTGAAAAGAGTTTGATATTCGCGCATGTGCATCCAAAGCACAAAAAAGTCACCGACCGCCACTGGCTACCTACCTATATAAGAAAGCGAAAAAAGATGTAGTTATGAATAAATCGACTTAAATTAAACACAAAAATCACTCTAATGCCTTATGCTAATGACATAAATAATATAAACAGTTTTTATTACAAAATGATGCCGAGTCTCCATAAAAATTTATTACAAATTCGAAATTTTCCCAGCCATTCGATTATATTTTTTTTTGGCTCAAAATTCTCAATTCATTAAAGTGCCAACATTATTTTAAATGAATGAAATAATAGTATTCATTTTTAAATTATCTTATTGCGGCAAAAATAATTTTATTTTTACACGCGATTTCCTGATGATAAATTCAAAAGTTTGGCGTCAAGACTGATTTTCACAGATCACACAAATAAAATCAATGATGACAGAACAACAGGGGTGTGTTACATTGGAAGAAAAGTGTGATTTAATTTCTAATACATATTCCTTTTAACTTGTCTGCCTGATTTTTCGTGAGACAGAAATAATAGAGCAAAGAGTGAGTGCCAGGAAATAGTTGTGTGGCGATCAATTCTCTCTGCCTACCCTTGTGGGGAACGGCGTGATGATTGTTCATGAGAGATTATTATTATTTACAATAAAATGGTAAAATAAGACGAATAAAATCAATGCAACACATATTAAGGGTTTTATGCAAACATAAAAAAAACACCATGAAAATCGAAAGAAAAATGTGTGTATTTGGGCATTTTAGTTAGTTTTTACACGTTTTTTTATCATTTTTATACTTTCCATTCCGTCACTTTCACGTTTTTTTTATCTTCACCACCAATTACTATGGACGGGATTATTTTTTTAATTCTGGGAATAACTACCATAATATGGTCTCCTCATTGCCCAGAATACTAATGGAGGTTTATAATGTGGATTCTTCAGTGGGCATCTTCAATTTATAACTTAAAAATATGAAATATTGTTGATGAGGCAGTTCAGTCGTGTACGAAAGAAAAAAATAATAAAAAACCACTTGCAAGTAATATAATTATACAAAATTATTCCTATGTAAAAATCCCCTTAAACGGCATTAAAAATAAATATATGGTCACATAATGGAAACTAACGAATTCTAATCCAGAAATGTTAAACTTGATGTTTTTTCAATGTTGGTCCAAATTTACGTAAAAACTGTATATTTTTCAAAAGAATTTGTTACGTAAGCTGTTTAAGACACCATAAAAATAATCTTATAGATCTAAAATAGACCGGTGAGTGGCTGAGTTGACATCGCGTTTGGGTCCCACCCAGACGTAGTGTGTTCAATTCTTCGGCTGACTAAGTCCTCAATCACAACAAAAGCAAAATTTTCCGCTTACTGTGGATGGGGAGTAGATGATTTCCAAATATTACCAGGTTCTTCGTAACCCGGGGATGTTTTTCTTTCTTAAAAATAAAAAATAATAATAATAATTTCAATATCAGATTTTTTTCCATTGAATGTAGAAATAAGACATGGTTAAAACATACTACTGTTTATCTAAATAATTAATTAAAAATATAAACAAGTTCTACAATTGTATTTAACTGGCTAAATAATGTAAATTAGTAATTTTTTTTGTTAAAAATATATAGATTTCCAATACTTCATAACGCATAACTATGAAAAATCTAATCAAAATCGTGAGACATATCAACGCACAAACTTTGGCGAAAATACCCATTTTTTTTTATTATGGGTTGCAAAGCCAGCCAAATAGCTCCGAGCCAAATGGCTCCGAGCCAAATGACTATGCCGTGTGCGTCCAGCTTAAAAAATCCTCCGATTTATCCTACCGGCTGCGCCAGCTGTTGTGTTCCCACAAACAGTTCTCCAACTCGTCGTGGAAGGAGATTATAAATAATTGGTTCATTGTGATAAAGGTGACTCGATAGTCGACATAACTAGAAGCTGGCTAATTGAGATCTGGAACACTTAGTTTGTCTGGGAGAATTCTAACTGGCCCTGGCGACTACTGGCTACTAGCTGCCATCTTGCGGACTTCCACGCAAGCTCTATGCACTGCCCTTTATGAGTGCATCTGTGAAGCTCTTACTTCTCAAAAAATCATAATACCTTTTTCTCGCTAGTTTGTGAAGGCTCATCGTTGCGCTGCATCTTCGACATCTACCATCATGATATTATCTATGGTTTGGGCATAAATAATAAACTAATACACACTCCATAGACAAATATTAATAGCAGAGCTGTGTGGGGTTACAGGCGTTTCATTGTAGCCCGGGATTTATCGGTACACAAAACGCTTTAGTTGTTATTTGCTAATAAAAAATACCATTAATACATTGTGATGCAAATTAAACACACGCATTGAGGCAGGAGTTATGAACCTTTTAAAATAAATAATATAGATATTTTCTCATGTGTACTAGTAACTTCTGTATTTTGTAATTACTGTTATAAACTTCTTCACAATTTTGATCAAGATTTCAATGCTTAATTTCCTTGCTCTTAATTTCTTTCATTCTCATGCTGATTTGTTCGCTTTTGGGAACAGCTCGTATGATTTCACAGGAATCGTTGTGTCTCCCTTACTGCCTTGGCCAAAATGATCAAAACGATGTTAGAAAGAGAAAACACCACGCTTTTATTCAAATCTAGAAGTTAACCACAGAAGAATTATAATGTACGCATGTACGAAACCAAAGGTTCCGAACGCAATTCGAAAAAAAAAAAATAAAAGTTCCGTGATATTTTTATTCATTATTTTTGTACGATACAAAAGTGAGGTGACAGTATTATTTATAATACATTGTCTAATAATAAAATAAGTGCGTTTTTTTTCAGTTATTTATAATTCATATTTCAGTTATTTATAAGATAGGCCATTTTTTTTTTTTTACTTATATTTTAGTGTTTGGATATGTTCAGAAATATTCTGAAGGTTAAAGCGGTTATTGAGCCCTGGGGGTTAAACGGTTAATAAATATGTGTTACACAATAGCTGATGATAGAAATCTTGAAATTTGCTGGAAATATATATAGTTGCATTATCCTTTCTTTAATGCTTAACGTGTTATATCATCTTCCACGTGTTGCTTGAAGAATAAATCTTTTTTTTATTGTTATTATTTAAAAAAAAAAAACAAATAGTAGAAATCGGAACACGAAAGAAGACACGAGTCACTCGTTAAAATAATTATACCATTCAGATTTTTTAATCGTAAATAAGCATACAAATAACGATAAATTATCACGATGCAATCTTCTCTGTTACGAGTCAAATCTAATATAATTAATTAATTTATATAACATTTCCTGGGGTTATCAAGAAGTGTACCTGTTTACATCTTATATTATAAATAAACAGTAACCATCTCACTAGTACCTAGTACCTAAGCTACTTTGGCTAGGTACGTATGGTAAAAATTGTTTCTAAATCTTCACCATCACGATCGTCGGTTCCATGGTGTAACTTAGCACTCAGGACTCTGAATCCTGCGATCCGAGTTCAAATCTCGGTGGAACCTGATCTTTTTGCTGAAATTTTTTTTTTATTCATTTTTCTCTCCTTTATGATTGAGTAGCTAAGATTAATGGATATATGTAATGACTTTTGAAATAGAACGATCGCTTGATATTTTATTATATTATATTATTTCTATCTTATCTTATATTTCTTATCTCTCAAGAAAAGTAACTTCCCTTCTCTCTTCTCTCTTCTCTCTTCTCTCTTCTCTCTTCTCCTCTTCTCTCTTCTCTCTTCTCTCTCTTCTCTCTTCTCTCTTTCTCTTCTCTCTCTCTCTCTCTTCTCTCTTCTCTCTTCTCTCTTCTCTCTCTCTTCTCTCTTCTCTCTTCTCCTCTTCTCTCTTCTCTCTTCTCTCTTCTCTCTTCTCTCTCTTCTCTCTTCTCTCTTCTCTCTTCTCTCTTCTCTCTTCTCTCTTCTCTCTTCTCTCTTCTCTTTTCTCTCTACTCTCTTTCCTGTTCTCTTTTCTCACTTATCTCCAGGAATATTTTTCTGTATACATAACGATGGTTGTGTACCCCTCCTCAGGGGAGGCCACACTTGGATTTGAATGGCCACAATGCAGAAATACACGGCTCTTAATAATCAATTCTAGAGAAATTATGTTAATAAAATAATAACCATAAATCTGACGTGAAATTCCTTCAAATTATCATTCTTGTAAGCAATAAGATACTAGTTGTACAGCGGATATATCAGGTTTATAGTATCGCCGTGCTAGAAGATTGATTTTATATACAAATACTTATATTATCAAACAACTAATAATGTTAAATACCAGGTAAATTATGACAGTAAATTATTTATCGCGTTATGTTTTAAATAATTTTAGGTTTATCTATTATATTGGTATTTGCGCAAACAATAAACAACACTGTATATCTTGTTATAAAAAGTATAAAAAGGAAAAGCCAAACAGTTTTAATACGAAGATACTAATTAGCGCCATATACATTGTTCATTGGGACAATCGATTGAATGAAAAAATAGTCCTCACTAATAAAATTTACTTATTTTTAAATACACCTACTTGAATTTCACTTTAGTTTTCGGTAATGAGTGAATGCAAATCTTGGAAGCGGAAATTAGCCCACTTCCTGCCTCGTAGACTCGTTGTCGATGACAATCTTTCAGTCAATCAATCGATTATCTTTGGTGGCAATCAGATACACACAATCGGATGACATTACAGCTGTTAACCTACGAAATAAATGTCGGTCCTACCCGATCAACATTTTACGATGTTAGTATATTTGTTTACTCAGTGAAACCATCAAGTATTTATCCAATAAAAAAATGGTGGTTTTGGCTATAAATATTTTTGTACTTTCCATTGGAAATTGTTGTTTCAAATGTAACATCGTCGTATTTATCTGAACTTTATCATTCTCATTTTTTTCTAAATTATGGTACCTACCTTTCTGAAGTTAAAAAATAAAAATAAATCATTGAGATAGTGACGTTTCTTTGGACATATTGTTTAATAAGAAATTCCAGTCTGTTTAAAAAATATTTATTATTATTAACACTCTTACTAAAATACCGGTATTTCTTATAAATGCCGATTTCTTAATCATTTTTAAAGTTTGCATTTTTCGTGACGTCATACGTACCTAAGTCAATCTCACTGGGTCGGTATGAAAACAAAGAAAAACAATTTATAAGATATAATTTGTAAACAGCATTAGTGACCGGGAGCGAATATGCGTAGAGTAACATAGCACAAAATAATCCGCCATCCAATCACAGGGCGTTTGAGCGTCTCACGATTTTAACATTTTTTTAAGTGACTATTTATTTATTCTATGTGTAATAAAACTTGTCACCTTTAGAATCAAAATTTGTTGATCTATATGAAAATATTTATTTATATTTAAGTAGGAGGGTATTTAAGTACCTTCTTACAAATCTTATAGTTTGAGAAGAAACTTTGGTTTTGATTTATAAATTACTAGCTGTACCCCACGCCATACGTTGTTGTGGCTCAGTCTGTCTGTGCAGGTAGAAAAAAAATAGCTCGTGATGCTTGTGTCCAACAGATGGCGCTATATTTTTTAAAAATACATGTTTGTCCTATAGATGGCGCTGTTTTAAAAAAAACACAAATGTTTTACCTATCACCGATGACATCTATATAATATAGGCATATAAAAACACACGCGTACTCGAATGCCATTGTGTCAAAATTTCAAAGCAATCGGTGAAGAACTTGTGAAGATTTAAGATTTTGAACAAACGAACACTAAGGACGGGTTGTTTCGGAGAATCTGAACAATTCATCAAATTTCAACGTTCATTTTCGGGTTCTGTGAAAGACTTATTCAAGTTCTGTTTTTATATCATTGTATGCTAGTTGCTTGACAAAACTGAAATAACAGAACTTGAAAAAATCTTTCACAGAACTTGAAAATGAACCTTGAAATTTGATGAATTGTTCAGATTCTCCGAAACAACCCGTCCTACATTTTTAATCTATATAGTTTTAAAAAAAAATTACAAAACTTTTTCGTCGCTAGGTATCTATTAAAAAATGTCTTTGCCAATTTGCTCAACCGACATATGTACGCAAGTAATTAAAAAAATATATCACAAACAATGCCAACACTAAGCTGCAGTTTGTAAACTTGTAAACTTCAAATCCTCCAATAAATATGACAACATGGTATTATAGACGATTACCATCCGATGGCGACGTGGTTTACGCACGCGGTCGTTAATCAGCAGTTTTGAGTTCGCTTCCCGGCCTGGCTGCACGCTAGTGAGGGGGTTATACCACTACACTCTCGACGTCTCCACGCGTACACGTTGTAACACGGAGAGGGAAGATTTACAGCGTACATTGGAGGAACATTATATTAACAAAATACACCATGTACCTGATGACATTGTCATAAAGAAACAAGGTTCATAGGTGTTCCACAGGCGGTTTACAAATCCTTGTCAGATTCGTATTATTATAACTAAACTACATGAGAATACATTCGTTTGCGTACTAACAATATTTAGTACGACAATGTTTTGTCTTCAATTTCGAAAGCGTTCAACGCAAATTTATCGTCAATAATATTTCCGAGATAGCTAGAGCAATTTTTTTTATTGAATTAATATTAAGTAGTTAAGTGATAAGTTCCTCTACTACTAATCCGTGCATTTTAAAGCATGCACGAGAAAATGATATTTTTATAAATTGTGTTATTACACATTAAATACATATAAAATAAGATATAGTATACTACACGGAGAATACTGAGTATTGCTGTTTTATAAAAAAAATTCTTAAAATTATATATGCGAAAATATCACGATTTTTCTGAATACGTGTTCCGACATCGTGATAATACATTCTTCTTTTACTAAAAGTTTAACTCATCAATTCATTTTAAGGGCCTGCTATCCTGTTTTTTAACCGGATTACGAATAATTTTAATAGATTCTTAATAAATCGAATTCTTAAAGAATCGCCCTGGTGAAAGACAACCATTTAGAATCGAAACGTTGCTTAAGATGGCTTTAGCCTTGATTGTTGACCAGCTCTGAATAGCCAGCCTCTTCCCCATTTTTCCTCCCCTCCCCATACGCTTCAGTCTTTCAACATACCCCAATTGGAAATGCCATAGTCTCACTGGCTCCAGTTAGCAGGGAACAGTTTTGGACTGTGGTGTATTTCGTGTATTTCAACCCTAAATCCAAAAAATATTTTGTATAAAACACACGTCATGAAAATGAAAATAACCTGAAGAGTTCTGGCGCAGCCGGTAGTCAAATATTAAATATAATTTCAAAGTTGCAATGCAACCTTTCTTCAATAGGGGCATCACATTGTACTTGAATAAAACAATTCTGACTTTATTAGCTATTTTTTTACGTTGTCCATGTCGTTGTTTATTACGACTATAAATTATATTTTTCATTTTAAGTACGTAGCTAAACTAACTTCCCATCACGCCGTTTGCCGTAGGGGTGGGCAGAGAGGACGTTCCGTCAAACAACTCGGTCTTGGCACACACTCCTTGTCTTATACACATCCATACCTATAAATTATATGTATTAATTATTCTGACTTGACATGGCCCGACTCAAGCATCTGATTCATTTGATCGTGCCATGTCTTCTTCGGGCGTCCACGACTCTTCTACCATTCACGTTTGCGTCATATATTCTCCTTACACTCCTTTCTTCGTTCATTCGCTCTACATACTCAAACCATGGTCTTTTTCTTAATCTTACTCATTACGCTTACATCAGCCTTGCATTATTTGCGGATCTCTGTGCTCCATTGTGGACTGCTATCCTCGCTTCTTTGGACAATGGTTTTTAATTTTTTTTTTTTTTTTCCTCTTTAAATGTAATTCTTTTATATATATATATATATATATATATATATATATATCTCAAGTAATATGGCAGACTGGGATTTCACAATCCTCTCAGTCCTGCTAGATTTAAAATTATAACTAAGAAATTAAAAATATATTAGCATTTTCACTGCCCGATTTGCAGCATAACCCCATTTTTCAATTTGTCAGAGTTTAAAACCTGTCATGGTTTGTAAATTGCGTCGCGTTCTCGACAACGCAAGACAAACACATTAAATTAAATAACACGAAGTAAAAAAGCCCCACACTTTAAACAAGGAAAAATCTCTCTCTCAAAATGAACAACCCTTTTCTACTAGTTGTTCCTTTTCAGTTCATTGAATCTTTCATGTATTTTACAAACGCCGTACGCAATATTATTATGACTGCGATCAGATCAGTTTAGCAACTAAACACACATTAATGGGAGATAAATGATAAATTGCACAATAAAACATTTTCGCAGCCATAAAATTACAATTTATCATTCGCTTTATTATCTGAATGCCAAACAGCTCTCTTCCGGTTAAAAAATATGTGCTTATTGACATTTTGTTGCAGCTGGTGAAAAGGGAAACATAATTTGGCATTTCATCATATCTTTTACGTGTATTACACCGCTACAACGTGTCATGTATATTGCGGATATCGAAAAAACAGAAAGAAAGGAAAAAATACTGATCGACTGATCGACTGATTGACTGATCGACTGATCGATTGATTCAATTCAATTCAATGCGTTCATTCCTTTAAAAAGATTACAAAATTACATTTGAATTAGTTTTTAAGTACATTTGTAAGATGGTATTTATTACATGATAAATAAGCGGTGTATCAACTACACCAGCGTCAATAGAGCTTGCCTTTAAAGGCAGCTTCACCGATGCTAAATATGTCGATATCCGGATTCTGTTCAACAAGAAGACTGCTCTCCCCACCGGCATGACCATTGGCAAGTTTGTCCTGCAGGCCGGAAGATAAAACAGTCTATGCTGAAGGTGACGGAGATAACCATCAGGAACATAGAGACTAATAATAACTGATCGACTGATTGAGTGATCCACTGATCGACTGATTGAATGATCGACTGATCGACAGTTTACTTTACTTTCTGTAATTTGGCATTGAATGAATTTTAACAACTTTTGATATTGTGTCAATGAGCCTGTCCTCATATTTCATATACGAATCTGTGTGATGTTTTTATTTGCTGTTGTATAGGTACGTTATTATTTATAAGTGACAAGGAAGCGTGTTGTGGGCGGTTATTGAAAATGTTTTATACGCTCGTACGTCAAGCTTTGTCGTTTTCACAAAAAAGAGAAGGGTGGCCGTAAATGCCGAAAGTTTTTAAGTGTTAGCATTTGGGTAGGTAGGTAAATAGGTACTTACATAAAACTGATCAAATTTTACTCAATGCTTCGAATGGAACTCACACTTCTCCAGGGTCACAAAGTTTTCAAGGTATGGAAAAATGTTAGTAGGTTCGTGCTCTTCTTCTCAACTTCCTAAATCCATGTTAAACATCAATGATTTTAAGATGTAATATTTAAAAAAGACGGAAGAAATATCTTTAAAATTTAAGGATTTAAATGGAAACCAATGTCGTCGCTACCGAAATAGTATCTTTTGGTTACAGCCCATCTGGTAAGCGCTCTGTCTCTCTTACACTAAACTTGCCTGACATCGTATATCTTCGTTCGCCACCCCATTTTAATTTCATAATGATGGTAAATTACAGATCTGCATATAAAATTTAGGCAAAGAATAATCATACTTTTGGATCACGAGACACGATCACAAGGCATTTCTTCTCTATCATATGATTTCTGACCACCTCGAATGAAATTGAACCAAAGTTCGTCATGTATGGGTTAAATTTAATATAATATTTTGGGGGTGAGTCCTACAAAAAAAAATACCCTTGATAATTTAATAGGTACCAGATTTTTATTTAATTTGTGTATACAATTATTATTTGATAGTTTTAGAGCGAACCCTACTTATGTAGGTTATTTATATTTAAGTTTAGTAAAAATAAAATTTACCTCACCTTACCATTACAATATTTTATGTAAAATAGTTTGAAAATATTATAATTGACCAGCAATCAGAAGGTGCGGGTTCAATTCCCGTCGGCGGCATTTATTTTTTATCTGAAGATTTTTTAATTTATATTTGTGTTTCAGCTAATATTTTTTTATTTTAAAACGTTTTTCAACTGCATGTAAAAGACGCAGATTTTATTTTTTCAGACCATGAATTAATAACTTCCCTAGGGATTCCTCTAGAAATATCTGAGAATACGTTCATCATAAATAATTAAAATAAACCCCACAAAGATCAATTTTATAAGACTGCTAGTGCAACTTCGACCGTAGGACCGTCCATAACGCCGGACCGCTCGCCGCATATTGTTTTACACGACTTCATCACTTATGTCGTTAAGATTCCCACTTTATTGCAAAGATTTGCTAGAGAAAATTCAACCGCAGATCTGTCCAATACACAAGGGCGCACGGCTTCTCCACTGATTCTGACTTTATTTTAGGTTATTGTCTCGTCTTAATTTGGGCACATGGTCACGCCCACATTGCACTTCTGTCGGTTTATCTCATCAGTGTTTAGCTTATACATATAGGTGGGTATCTAATGGGCTAGTAGGTACTACTATCAACCTACTGTACATTGTTTGTACGTGGGTTTCAGATTTAATACAAATTTCTGATCTGATGTCATTATTGAACAAAAAAAGTTTAAAAAAACAGCCATTTAGTAACATGCTGAGTAATGTGTGTGCCAATTATAAATTAAACACCTGCTATAAATCTTAATACATTATTAAACACTGGTAATGACAAACAATAAATCTTTTCTTACAAATTGTTTGTCATTTTTGTTTGGTTAGTAAATACATCAATTCATTTAAACAAATTTTATTCGTTAATAAATAATAAAACAAATAATTTTTGAAGAAACAGAAGATGCAGTACAATGTTTGATATGTTATAAAAATGGTTGTATTAATAACACTAATCGGAATGCACTATAATTTTTACCTACTTTAAAAATCGTTAGGTTGACCTATCTAGAAACAAGAAAAAACCGGTAACCGGGCAATTCAGGAATGGAAAAGTAATGAAAAAAACTGGATTAAATAGGTTTATAGATCTTTTTTCAACTCTTTAATGTATGGGTATTATCGTGCCTTTATTGTACCGTGTCGGGTAGTGTGCAATAATACTCTTAGGTGATCTATGTACTGGTATTTATTGGGGAGCTGTTTGTAGAAAAAGAAGGCGCACAACTAACGTCTCGCTTGCACTCATCCACATTCGTACAGACATCACAACTTTTAATGACTTTATATCACTTTTGTAAATTGTGTTGAATTGCCAATGTTGTGAGTTGCCATGGAACCGAAAAAACATACTCTTTTACGTGTATGATTATTTTACCTTAAAATGTTAAATATTCTCTTCTAAATGGACATAAAAAGAAAATCATTTAAACACTGCAATGCAATAGAAAATTTTCGTAGGTATTTAACTAACATGTTCAGTAATTTACAGAGTGGAAGATACTCGAAGCATCGCTCAAGTGAAAGACCACCATTCAGAATTGAAACGTTGCTTGAAATGGCTTTAGCCGTATTTGGTTCACTGGCTCCAGACGGTTGGGAGCAGTTGGGACTCTTGTACGGTATTCATATAAATATGTGCGTTAGAGGTGGAAATCGGTCTGTTAACAATCAGACGGACCGCCCTCCTTTGCACAGATTCAAGTAGGTTTACCAAGTATCGGGGGCTCCAGCCTATGGGTGGCTCCAAAATTCAATTGCTGGGCGTACTTGAGATTTGTATAGGGTTAGCAATTGGTTACTATTAAAGATGTCCTATACAAGACGCCCAGTTTCTTGGAAGCCAGATTTTCTCGGACTTTTATAAAGCCCCGATACTTGAGGCGGTCTGATATACTTACTCCAAGCACCAAAAATAGTCATAGATTAAAAAAATATCTGCGAAGGCGACCAAAAGAGGAATTAGTGAAGGAACTTTCGCACATAACCACAATATTGACATGTCTACAATAGCTGCACAAACGCCCCTATTGCACTGATTAGTTTGAAGGTACATCTATTTGCACTGTAAAATGTTTTTTTATAATTTTTTTCATTTTCCATGGCGATGTTCCCAAGCTGCATATCCTTCAGCCAACATAATCATGACCTTATACATTTCTTCGGGGTCCTCTTCATCCACATCTCTCTTCTTCCTCCCGTAGTTTATCTGCGGCTTCTTCTTCTTGATGGATCCAGACATCAGCATCACCGGCTGGGTGCCAGCAGGCGTAGTGTTGTACGAGTAATTCGTCCCCTTACCTTTAATAGCCTGCACAATAAGGCACAAAAGATAACCTCCAAAAGCCAAAAAGGACAGAGTTGTAACAGAGAGCATAAACAGGGTATTAATTTTCCCTCCTTTTCCTTTCTTCGACCATAAATCTGTTCTTCTGATTGGTTCTTCATCAGTGCTAAGTGCCAAGGCTTCGGGACTTTTAGGAGATACAGGATCACCATCGTTTTCTTTATAAGTCGTTGGTGCTATTTCATTTTCCGAAAAGTCTGCAAATGAACTTTTGACTTTAAGCAGTTTCTCCATCGGCAATTCACTGAGTAAACGAAGGTCTTGATATTTCTCAGCATTGGCTTGATTGGTGTTTATTGTTGAAGTATTATCAAATGTTTCTTCGAGTTGAACAGGATTTACGATCAACAATGTAACAATCCAAAACTGAATGGTCCGATACATTTCGATGACTTGATGTTTTCACTGGAGGACCGACCTTTACTCATCGAATTTATAAAACCATTGTCTGTTCACAATTATCAATCACTGATTTTCCCTCGTTTTCAACAATATATTTATTTAATAGTACTGTTAGGTAGTTATAAAGGTGTCACACTAACACGTCTTGTCAAACAAGTTGCACTGGAAAACTAATTATAGTAGATGCAAAGTAAGAACAAAGATAAACTTCTAACTTGAAAAGAATCAAACATTCCCAACTTTTAGCCTTTTTTTACGTTTTCATTTTCAAAAGTACCTTCCTAAGAACAGAGGTAACGCAATGCCAGTGGTGTCAGTTTCTGTAACACTTGGTTACTTTTTTATTGATCAAATTCAATTTGTAGAATTCTATTTAAATTTTAAATATTCTATTTAAATATTCTCTTTAACTTTTACATTTACATATTAATTAGACGGTTGTTAAAGTAAGGCGTTATCAAATCAATAAATTGGTTCTTTTTCTCTGCATAATTATTACACTAATAATTATCAGTGTTTTGTATTAATTGAACTTAAACCAATTTAGATAATGCAGTAAGTCGGGAAACTATAAAAGAAATGAATAAACATAATAATTTCCAAAATTTTACTTGGAAATCAATAATCGCATGTGTACTAAAAATAAAAGCATTTTTTTCCCAATATAAGTACCGATACAGAAATAATATACTGTATTTACTTGTACAACCGGCTAAGAACAAACTATGTCTAGTGAGACGGGTAAAAAATACAAGTAATAAAAATCACAATAAATTAAACGCCCGGGTTGCCGGCACTTAAACTGAAACTGAATATCGTCTGTAAGTGGCCTAGCCACAGTTTGATGATGATTTTGGAAGGCGTAACAGCTTTACGCGTAATAATAATAATAATTATACAGCAGAACTTGTTTGTAAATAAATATTATTTTTATAAATTTAATATCACCGGGTTTCCAATAACAACAACAAAATCTTCCAATACATGATGTAGGTGGTTAAAAAAACATTTATTACACTGAAGAACCGAGACACGTTATTTGATTTCCAGAAATATATAATTTTAAGCTATGGGTTTCCAGAAACCCTTGGGAACTTGCTGGGTGGCAACACTGAATTCAATGACAAGTGACATTATTTTAAGATTCTCGAAACCAATACATTTGATATGTACCTAAGTTATATTTATAATTAGAAAGCAAATGAAAACAATGCAAAGGAATTTAAAAATGGTTTACGAGTATTTACTTGTGAACCGTAATACGTATTTTATATAGTATGCATATTTTATAATAGCAACTTTTTATATCATAAAACAAAGTTTGAGAATTGCCGAGCTAACGGCGTTGAAGAAAATTTACTCTTCATGGCTGAAGGAATCAAATAATATCTTTCTTTGAATCAGTCACCACATGTGCATTGTGCATTTCTTTTATAATAATATCATATGTAACAAATAAAATAGTCATATCAATAAAAAAAAACATTATCAGTCTTATTTACACAAAATCCGACGTTAGCAGACCCGTATTTAATGCAAAATAATAGTTTTCTTTTGACTTTCAACCTGACAATATTCGATATATTCCGCCTACCATCATTATTAGCGTAATATATTAGGTACACTGATGGATGACTCATCTGGTAACAGCAACAGCAACAGTAACAGTAACAACAACAGCAACAGCAACATCAACAGCAATAGCAACAGCTTCAACAAAACAGAAATAACAACAAATAACAGAACCCAACTCTCATCCACCATACGAAGAAGAATAAGTTGCAAATCAATAATTAAATGAAGCATTAATTAAGTTAGCGATAATTTAATGTAGTCCATCTATATTGCCTGTCAAACAGCCTTCGTCAACCGTACGAAGTTATTTAAAAGTGGGCACATAGACAATTGCATACTGTGTGTGTATACTATGTCTGTAAAAATAATCAATTATAATTGAAAAGAATATTAATCATCGGGTGATGTATAGCCTGAACAGGGACCCGCATAGATAGAACTTGGATGCATCTGTCAATGGCGATTCAATTTATATCGTAATATTATTTGCGTAGCTACTGGTTTTACCAAGAGTTTAAAAAAGTAACTGTAGGTAACTGTCTTGTTAACGTTTGTTATAATGCAAGTTACGCTTTAAGGCGATGCACTACGTCGTGTAATATTTTAAATTGAGCCGCTATCAATAACAACCCTTACATAGATGGCGATAAGGTTTAAATTCCCGCTTAACACCATCCGCCTGTTTTGATTTATGCAGGAAAAAAACATGGCAAAAAGTGCCATTTATTTTATTTTGTGGATGTTCAGGCAAAAATATTAAATTATTTTTCGATCATTTTATAAATAACTTAATTCGCTACATTATACAATAAAATCATAACCGAAAATGGGTTCGTAAGTAGGAGATTTTGAATTTTAAACAGTTTTCATAGGCCTTATACATTATATTTTTCTGGGCTTATAAAAAGACTTATCTAAAAAATACTCTATTATTTCAAAGGCCAAGATGTATTCTACTCGCAGTATTTAATTAAAGCATCTGAAACATTTCTAGGCGACCAAATTTTCAAACCAAAAACACGTGATTTTAAATTACTACGAAGTGCATCGCCTTTAGGCGAAGTAATGCAAAATCATGTGCTTTTGGTTTGAAAAATTGATCGCTTAGATTCTTCAAATAAATACTGCGTGTAGAACACATCTTGCCCTTATAAATAATAGAGCTTTTTTTGAAGATCAGCTCAGAAAAAAATCAGGCCCAAAAAATAAATAAATTTATATGAATATATACATATTTTTTAAATTATTTTTTTTGGTCGCTGGAGTTCCTTATTGTGATCAATCTGCGAGGTAAAGTAACATACTAATTACACGGTTCGACTCCTTCGCGATTACGGCCAGTTGAATTCTACACACACTAAGTACAGTAGGTAAATTAGGTACAGTTGGTACAGTATGTTTAGTAGGTACCCAATTAGAATCAGAATCCCTTCGTGCATACAGCACCACTGGCATGACGTCACGGTCAACGCCATTTTAACTAATTTAAACCAATGGCGTCGGGTGACATCAACGAGTGGACTTTTCTTTAAGATTGTTTACACAATAATTAGCATGCAGTGTAGGTACCTACCGAGCCGATTGGATTCCCAGCTCTTGTTGATGGTTTTAGATTTTTTTATAAGAAAATATTTTATCAAATTGCGGGAAACTGACAACATCCGTGGCAGAGCGGTTAAAATCATTGACTCCGGATCTAAAAACATTGATATATCTCTATGTTTAAATATCGCAAGTTCAAAATACCGAAGCGCGAGTTGCACAAATAATAATTAAGTGTTCTTACATAATATTTAATTTAAATATATTTTTTTCAATTGGTTTAATCAATTAATCTCCTTGGTCGAGGGGTAAGGCTCTCGAAGGTTCTCTACGGGTTCAAATCCCGGCGTGCGCAAGTAAATTTTAAGTTATTTCAAAATTTATTCATTAAAAATTATAGTATAATTGCGGCACCTTCCAGTGCGGAAAATACTCTCAGTATCGCCCTGGTGTAATACCACCATTCAGAATTGAAACGTTTCTTGAAATGGCTATAGCCGTGTTTAGTGATCAGATTTGAATAGCCAGGTACTTTACCACCTTCCTCTGCCTCATCTTCCTACCCTCCCCACTACCTTCAGCCTCACAACCCCAATCGGGTATGCCATAGTCTCACTGGCTCCGAAGTGGGATTCTTGTGCAGTGTTCACATAAAAAAGTGTATTTGCAATTCGTTCCATAATGGAATATACATAATAATAATAATAATATATGTATATCTTTTTTTAAGAAAGTTTGTACATTACAACTAAAAATGAATATTATGATGTATATTGTACATTGATTTGTGACTTTTTTTTTAAGGTTATAAAATTAAAAGAAAAATACAAAAATAATATGATGAATGTAAAAAATAAAATAAAAGTACATCAAGATCAAGTGAACCCATCATGTATATACTTCCCAACCTTTCTCTCCCACGTCTCCCTGCCCTCCTCTACACCATGCAGCCTTGCAAAATTCCAAAAATGGTGAGGAAATGTTTAAAATTGTCAAAATGGCGAAAGTTTCACCAACTCCAGGCAGTTGATGGCAGGATTTGTGTATCATATTTATATTTCGGAAGACAGTTTTATTGTATAAATTTGTAATCTGTACATAATATAAAAGTTTTAAATGTAAGAGCATGTAAGTACGCCACTGAGTTCAATCATAATTCACATTCACGGTGTCATCAAGCCACCTGCGGAACGAGACGATTTAGAGAAATTACCCACCATTCTTCAGATCCAGTACAGCATCAGCCATGAGCGGGAAGAGTTCCAGGACCCTGGTGCTGCTGGTGCTAATGGCCATCGTCTCCCAGGGCTGGGGCTTCTTCAACAGGATGAAGGGTGAAGACGAGGAAGATGGAGTTCTGGGAAAGCTGAAGACGGGACTGAAGATGGCTGGGAGAATTTTGGGCGAGTAATTTTACAATATTTTATAATTATATTTTCTATTTGATACCGCAGTCTCATCTGCTCCGGGGGGACTATGGACTACATACTGTCAGAACCCGCCGACCAATCACAGGGTATTTAAGTCTTTTATCCACTCGAGCGATTCTTGTCATATTATGCCATATTTTCAAAAACGTTTTGAGCGATCTCTTGTTATAATGTGTCAAATTCATAGAACCTAAAAATATGGGATAAACGGTGAAATCTAAGTGGATTCATTGGCTTTAAAACACAGTAAGCAGTTTTATATGTTTCCGTATTAATATTTTGAGGAATGATATTAATTAAATTATATGAAAAATGTACATAAACGACACCATCTGATCATTTTTTTAAGAAACTCTTCTAAAATTATTCGTTTTCCTGTTAAAAACGGGACTGGAGGCCTATAACGAATGAATTGACAAATTTCATAACAAACTATCAGTAAAGCAAGAATATGTTATGAGGAAGTCGAAACACGTTTTTAAAAAATTATAATATTTTCGCAACTTGTCCATTATATTTATTTGGACAAGGCCAAATAATATATTTTGAATGACTCATATTTTACTAGGATATGGTCATGCAGTCACATTTTTAACAGTATTTTGATCAAAAGCCGTACTCATTTTTCCCCGTGTATATTATTCAGAATATCCATACCAGAGGTTCCCAAAGTGGTCTATATAGACCCCAGGGGTCGATATTGGCTTGCTGGGGTCTATGTCAGCGACTCCACGAGCTTGTACATACGAGCGGACCCCGGAAGTCAATATTTAGGAGTTCAGTAGATGACACAATACACCTAACACAAATAACACCGTTTACATAATACTTAAAATAGACTGAGAAATTACTTATTTGATATTTGTATTTTTATATTTCGTAAAGATTAGATCCTAGATTCCCAACTTGTTTTTGAAAAACGTCCAGGGTAATAATGACGTTCATAAGCGCTAACAAAGAACTTAAGGGGTAGTTCTGTAGGGCCAGCTACAGAAAGAAATTCCCGTTGCTCATCCTGCTCCATTTTCATTTGGTGTACTACCTCACAAGGGCGCCCTGTCTGCACAATGTAAAGACAGAGGAACTATGCCGCCACCCGGTTGTTGGACAGGCAAGGTAGGGAAAGTTCTTACGAAAAAGAGAAATGATTATCACATGGGACGTTAATAGTTTTAGGAAAATTCAATATTCGGCAGGCATTGGGTCTACGGAAAAAATATATTTGGCAAGTGGTCTACGGGGCAAAAAAGTTTGGGAACCTCTGATCTATACGAATAAATTATTTAAGTCATAATATGTTTCACGTAAATTCCTAATTATTTCTGAATTTGAAATGGTTAAACTTTTGAATCACGAATGAAGCGAACATCGCATTTCTTGTGTTCTTCTTTATTCAGCAGACACAAAAATGATTTCATACACTGCAGTTCGTACTTATCACGCCTCTTCGAGTCTGAACGAAGCTATTTGTATAAAAGTTCCCACATATCAGTAGATAATGTAATGAACGTAGGTCGGAATATATGGAATAATAGTGAATGTATGTATGTCTCTGATGTAGGGTATAAAAAGCTACGTTTTTATCTACGAAACACGAATATTATACCTACCTACATTATTCTATCGAAGGTCGAGGAAAAAAATTTCCATTCTCCTTTATAACAACAAATTTAGTCACTACAGTAGGAAAGGGTAAAACAGATTTTGAAAAATGACAAATTATTGTGGGGGGGGGGGGTTTAGAAAATTCATGTTTTCAAACTAGGTCAAGTGAAGTATCCTTTATTCGTGCAGAATCGTATGAGACCACTTCCAAATCGTTAGTATTAATATTTGTTAAGAAAAAATCGTTTTTAGTGAATATTATACATTAGGTACCTGCTTGTTTTTCTTCAGGTTTAGACGCAGCATCAGGGGTGGCCAACCTCGTAGCGGAGGCCTTCGGCGGAGGCTCCGAGCCACAGAGCAAGCAGGGGCAGGTGCCGGAGCCCGAGCAGGGCTGGGGAAGCAAACTGCTGGCGGGGGTTATGAGGACCCTGTCCCTCGATTCTAGCAAGATCTCCGCCATCGTAATCAATGCTATTGTGTTCCTGGCACAATTGGTGAGTTGAGAAATGAATTTATTGACAAGTAATTTAATTTTAAGGGTCAGCTCTTGGCGATAAGTGATACTAATTAGACTCCTCCTTAAAATCAACCATTTTTTTGCAGTCATCCGAGAATACTGAGCGCGGATTTCTGTTCTTTATTCTTGTCCTGTTTTTTAAGCGATCCTGTTTTTAAGCGAGTGATCACTATTAGTATCTGTATATTCCTTACTCAAGGATAAATAACGGGAATCCGCCTCCTGGAAAATATTATAAGCATTTAACGAAAAAAAAAAGGTTAATACAATAAATTCTCATCCGATGGAACTAAAACATAAAAGTGTTATTATTTGTTGAAACTATTTCTTATATGAAACACCCGTAATTATTTTCATTCTCCTTTTTAATTCTTTATTTATTTTTTATATTTTCATTTTTTTGTTTCTATTTATTTTTTTATGTTATTTATTCTTTTATTTTTTCTTCTCATTTATTTAAGATATTAAATGGAAATTAAATTTTATGCCAGCACAGAACAGGCTCATCCTGTAGTGAGGTCGATTATACTAACAAATAATGCATCTTTGTTCACTTGGTTAACAAATAATTTTCAAGAAGGTGTGATGAAATATTACGTAAGACTTCAAAAATATAAATAAACAGTGTGAGAAAAATGTTCATAAACATCGGGTTAACAACCAGGCGTCGATATTTCATTTCTCTGCTAACTAAGTCCTCCATCATTGCACAAGCAACATTTCTAGCTTATAATGATTATTGTACGATGATTTAAAATATTGACAGGTTACTCATAAATTTTACAAGTAGAACGAAGAAATTATCATTTTCTTAATAATAAATATTTAAAATACGTACTGGCATTATTTATGTTAGACCTGTAAAATTATAAAAATATATAAGAATAAAGTTTCCTACCTACTGACATCTAGCGAATAAGTCCAGCAGCTTAATTCACTGTTTCAGTTTAATTGCAATGACAGCGTCACCTATGTTTATTTCAGATAACCACTTCACTTATACCAAAGAACCCCGCCATGATCGACTCAGATCGAACGCTCAGAGATGGCTCTCCCATCGACTGGATTCTGAATAACCCGTCAGGACCACTTCAAGCTCTGATTAACACGGCGCAAGATGAAAAATTACCTGAAAAAATTCTACACACACTTAGAGACCATTCGAAAGGGACGGACACATCTTGCGTGCAGCTATTAATCTGTAAAACAGCGCCATTCGTTTGGGGAATGCAGCGGGCTATGGCCACACTACAAAAAACGGAAAACGCCACGAAAAACCAAGATGGCCGAACAAAAAATGGCGGTGACGGCAAAAATAGCGGTAACGCACTTTTCCGTCACCTGCCGGAAGTGGGCGAGTTCTTGGAGCATGGTGACATCTGCGAGAAAAAGTACGAAGAATGTAGATTAATAGATTAGGGTGAACTAGTAGGTTCGTCTGAGACGTGAGAATAAGGTTGCTGATGTTATTTGCTGACTGCTACCTCGGAAGGTGGTCACGCTTGCTCGATTCTAATAAGGAAGATACGAGGTTATAACATAAACCTACAGCAATCAAAGATTTGTCCAATTAATGTGGATTCTTTGTTTTCTGCCTTTAATTAAGAATAGATCTAGGAACAATTAGACATATTTTCCTTCTCTTGTAAACATCTGGCAAGTCACACCAGTTAGCAAAGTGCGTGTTCTGAGGCGTGGTATGTGGGAAGAGGGAGAGAAAAAGGAAGAGGATAACCTAGCTTTTCAGATCTGGTCATCATACACGGCTAATGCAATTATAAGCAAAGTTTCGATTAAATTCGCGTTATTATTATATCAGTAGAAGAATGCCTGACTAACCTACATAAGTATTGACTTGACAAATAAAAATTGCCGCACCTTAATAACGGATCATTGAAGCGTGTTTTCGTTGACTTTATTTGTGCCGGTCAACGGTATTATAACACTTGTTTGATAAGCAAACTTCATCTTTCAACAATCTTTCGTATTCGACATTCAATTTCAGAATCAACAAATTTTCATAAAACAAAAACTATTTTATATGCGAACTTGTAGGTGCAAAACTATTTGTAGGCGTAAGAGGAAAAAAATGGCATCCTAATTTTCTATTATACCAATATCAATTTATCCCTGATGCTCTACGGTTGATGCATAATGTGGTTCTCGCACAGCGAAATCGATAACTTTACAACAAATTCATCTCTGACAGGGCCTAAAAAATTCTAAGATTCATCATAAGAATGACGAAACCATTCCGATCACCTCATGTAATATAAATAATATACCTACGTCTCTTTCGTTCGCTCAATATTAGAATTTTTATCAGTAATATGTAATCTCCAAGTTAATATTGAAAGATTAGAAGGAATTCAAATAAGTTCTGAAACACTTGGACCTTAAATCCTTCCAACCACCCCAACATTTATAAGTACTCATTAGCATTCCACAAACTATCAACATTAGAAGATAGAAGAGATAAATCAGACCAAATTTTTTGATTTTCATAATTATCTACAGCCACCTTCTGGAAAATATTAATTTCAACTGTCAAAATCACATTTTGTCTGTTTTTTTTTGTCTGTCAAACTATTCCACATCCCACACTCAAAAACTAACTAACATTCATTTTTCAGAATGACATGCACCAAATACAATCATATTTTTTCATACGCCAATTTTTTTCCATTTTAGTTCAGTTTACTAAATGCATATTGTAGAAAATTAAATCAAATTGTTAATTGATTACCCCTCCCTCTGCTGTTTGTAAGATATCTAAGATATCTCAGGGTATTTTTATGTGTTTCTGTTTATTTGTGTTTTTTTCTGTTCATTTGTATTTTTCCTGTATGTACTCGTAACATGAATTTTATGTGGAAACTTCACTGGTTAATGCAAACATGTAAAATTTAATTGCTTATATAAAATAGTAAAACTTTTTTGTTTCCCCAATAAACTAAAATAAATCTAAAAAAATTATAATAATAAAATCGGATCGATTGGCATGATTTAATACCGATTTTCCGAGCACGGTCGCCCTGTTGATTCCCAGACCGATATTGAAAATTGACATACCCTGACAGAACTGGCGAATCTATCTAAGAATTGAGATTCCTAAAGTCACACATATATTGACAGCTTATCGGACACCTTGAAGCCGCGCTAAAAACAGCGGCCTTTGTCTACCGACTGTCGGAATTATATTCTGCTCGCAAATATCGCAAACTGACCATAAATGACGGATTTCGTCAATATCTTATTGACATATATATGGCTTTGTCGATCATCCGCGCTAGACCTCCAGGTCATTAACGACCTTATCGAAATGTTAATAATATAAGGAAACATTAATTCTGAAGCGCCTTTGAGACAAATTGATTTTATTTGTCAGAAAATTTATCAAAAGGTTTCCGGAATGTTGTAATTTGAATGAAATGTTTTTTCTATTTCTTCAGCATCTATTTATTTTATTTTTTTACATATTTTAACAATTTAATGTAATAAAAAAGGTAAATATATTTAAATAAATCAATTTTATAATATTTAAAATAAGTGTAACAAATAAAACTCTACTTAAACAAAATAGAATAAAATGCCATCAGGAAATCTTAAGGAAACCTTTGAGTGACCGCACGATGTTAAATAATTCAGTGCTAATAATTAATGTATTAATTGTCACCACTTTTATGTGTTTTACTCGATCAAAAAATGTGATAGTTTGCAACAACAATACAAGGATTGAATTTTTTAGATGCGTTTGTTCCCAAATTGGTCTGCACTTGGAGTTATTTTGAGAAGCGATAATATTACATCTCTTCTATAAATATTAATGTAAAATTTTACTGTTTCTAATCAGTTACTCCCATTTTTTGTATCAGTAACTCAGTTTCTCTTGTTTCGCTAAAATACTTTTGTAAAAGCCTATTAGGGCAAAATTTATGAATAAACATTTTCTGAATTCTTTGTTTATTAATATTTACCTAATTGATTCAATTTTATTTTTTATATTATCAGGCACCATATAAGAGCAGTGTTTTCTCTAAAGTGCGTTTGTGCGTTGAACCCCATTAAAATATGAAGAAATTTATTTATTTAAGACAAACTTGCATTGATATTTTCAGCACATTATAAACAGTACGCCATTGAAATCGGTCGAAGAGGTCGAAGAAAAACCATTTTGTGCGTTATAGAATCAGCACAAAATACTTCATACAAAAAATCAAAACATCGACGGTTTTATCGTAAACCTATGCCAAATTAACACTATCCTGGTGCGCCGTGAAGCGTGATCTTTGATTCCACGTGACCTCCGATTGATGGATGGCGCGGCCGGCCGGTCTTTGGGCACACTAAAGATGCAAGATTAATGTTATTTATTATATTATGTTTTGGTATTTAACATCCTTTAGCAGTTGCAGTAAATTTTTATTTTCTTGTTCCTGCATTTCTCCAACCGTTTCCAACCTAACCTAACCTACCCTAACCTAACCTAACCCAACCGTTGGCTCAATGGCATTTCTAAATCTACTAGTAAAATGAACAGATTTTGATGTATCTGTCTTATGTTTTTGAACATTAGATTCAACCATTTTTTAGATGATACGCTATATTCCTTACTTACCCACTTTTACGAAAGTTACGGCAAATGCTGTATTATCTAAGTTTGCTAGTTATGCAATATCGTGTTGAGCTTTATCCAGTAAGTATACAGCGACAACAAGAGTACACTTTGATTAAATATATCTTCTCTTGAATTTCTGAACCCCCAGTTGAAAAGACCACGAACCGCAACTCCATAAGAGTACCAACTTTAAGAACACCTACAAGATTTCTGTAAATTTTTACGGATATGGAGAAGTGAGGTGTTGATAGTTATAAAACAAAGGTGTCACATATTATTACAAAAAAGTGTAGTATTTTTTCAACATAATTCTTACACAACTCTCAGTTTCGTTGAAGACATCGCGATAAATTATTGCGTAATGGGAAACAATGATGTTTGCGAGACTTTGTTAAAAGAAATTATCAACACCCAATGCATTGTGGAGGCGACAATATGATTCACAAAGATAGACAGGTAGGTACCACTTCCGGAGAAACGATGATGACGATTACACAGTGATGAACAGTGCTGGATTATAAATTAGGCCAAGTCATCCAATTATTATTATTATTATTTATTATTTAATATGCACGATAATTCTCCCTCATAAATAACTCCCTCTGCAGTGTCAAAAGTACATGCGGACCGCCAGTATGTATTAAAGTTATTATTTCAATTGGACGTTGTCAACTTATTTATATTTTTAACTTTTACGTGGCCGTCTAGCGTTTGGAATCTCAATTCTTAAAGAGATGCGCCAGTGTTGCCAGGGTATGTCAATTTTCAAATGGCGACAGTGCTCGGAAAATCTGTATAAAATCATGGGTAGTTAGTTAGGCCTATTGATCCGATGTTGTAAAGTTATCGATTTCGCTGTGCTAGACCCCCAGTAACCCGTAACCTGTTGAAGTTAATTGAAAAAAAATTGCTATCGATTTTCAATGACGCAAGAACGACTGTAACCACTTATCAGCTTAACCTCCGAATAAGATATATTTAAAGATATTATAAATTGTTTCATCACGAACAAAGATAAAATCAAAAAATTATATTAACACCGTTTATGTGAAAATCTTACCAATTGAAACGTAAAGTACAGGGTTTTCCAATAAGAGGTGTTATTTTGAATAGCCCGCTATTTCGGTAGATGTTACTTTTGAAGCTGTCATTTTTTGACATTTGACAAGTAGAAACTACGCTATTAATAAAAATGGAACGATACACGCTTCAACAACGCATTGAAATTATTAAAATTCACTTAAGTGAATCAAATGCAAATCATCTTGAGTGATGAGGCCCATTTCCACCTCGGTGGCTTCGTCAACAAGCAAAATTGTCGCATTTGGGGCTCGGAAAACCCAAGAATTATTTTTGGAAAGCCTCTTTATCCTCAACGTGTGACTGTTTGGTGCGGTTTATGGTCCGGCGGAGTCATTGGACCTTACTTTTTCGAAAATGAGGCTGGACCAACAGTTACGGTGAATGGATCGCTATCGAGAGATGATTAATGATTTTTCATGGCCGGAATTGGATGGTATTGATCTGGACAACGTTTACTTTCAACAAGACGGCGTTACGTGCCACACAAGCAACGAAACCATTGATCTTTTACGATTGAATATCAAAATAACACCTCTTATTTGAAAATCCTGTAGAAACTGGCATAATTTATTGTTATTAAGTTTAATTTGTAGAAATCCATTTTAATTTTTTTTAATATTTTATATATTCAATAATATTGTTATTGGGTTTATAAAAACAGTTTATTTTTAAACAAGTTCTGCTGTGTAATTATTATTACGCGTGACAGCTGTTTCGCCTTCTGAAGGTTTGATAATGCCTTCAGAGGTTAAATTCAACTGTTCTTATAAACCCAATAACAATATTATTGAATATATAAAAAATAAAAAAAACTGGCATAACATTGTCCATGGACAGATACATTTGTATATCCATTCAAAGGGGATTATTTTTCTGTTGTAATAATATTATAAAATAATAATATTTTGTCATTGAATTCGGAATTTTTTCGAATGTTTCATATATTTCTTCATTTTAAAGATGTCGTAAAAATAAACGCCATTTAGAAACTAGATAAAATTAGATTTTTATATTTCAAATATACTTTAATTTTAAAAAAAGTGCAATATTTTAATTTGAAATAGTAAATTTTTTTAAATAATTGCTACCACATTTTTTTTTATCATAACGTCGCAATATTTCAGAGAAATCATAATTCTTAAAAGTTATTCCTTTCATTTATAGAATTTGCAAGAAAATTTTCACTTAACTTTTTAAAAAATATAAAAAAATTATAGCAAAAATGCTAGGAGGATAACAAAAAAATCTGATGTTTTTGATTCATTTTTACACAACATAAACGTTGTTTTTGATTGTATTTACCTATGCATGCAAAAAAAAAACATAGAGGACAGAGGTTTTTGCACGTCATTTCTCCTTATATCATTCCCATTCGTTCTTGGCATGGCCCGACGAAATAGATTCGCTTGATCCTGCAAATTTTAACCGTTTTGGGTAAAGGTCGGGTAATTTTCCGCAAGCGTGGTAGAATTAACATTATTTACGTTTACCTTGATAGCAAACTTATATTTAATAAGCACATTGACTCAATCGTTAATAGGTCGTATAAAATGCTTGGTTTCGTGCTACGTGTAAGTAAAATATTCAGTAATGTTATATTTCGCATTAGTCAGAGTACATTAGAATCCACAATATAATCTTTACTTAGGTAGTATAGAACGTATCCAAAACAAATTTATAAAATATATTACTTACAAATTCAACAATAACTTTGAGTATACATTTGAAACTTTGCAGCGAAGACGAGCAGTAGCTGACTCAATATTTATTCACAGAATTTTAAACAATGACATTGACTGTACTGAACTTCTGTCCCTTATTAACTTTAACATACCTTTGAGACGTACACGACATACAGTGCTATTCCACACGCTAAATTATAAAACAAATGCAGCATCTAATTCGCCAATTAACCGAGCTCTTCATACTCTAAATAATATTTGTCTTAACTCTAACATTGACATTTTTCGGATTCACTGCCCAAATTCAAACGTGGCATCATGTCAATAATTTAAACTATTGAATGCGCATACATACAGACACACACACACACACATACACACACACACACACACACACACACACACACACACACACACACACACACACACACACACACACACACACCCTCACACACACACTCACACATACATTACACACGTCACACACACATCTATAAACTACACAAGTCACCTGGTAATTAAGGAATAAACATACCACTTAGCAGACATTACAAGGAAACATATCATAGGTACACAACATGAAGTATCTTATTCCTGTATATTGTTTCATCTCTGTAAATCATGTACTGTTTGTTTCTATAATATAAAATTAACTTAAATTTTGAAAACTTGTTTCCAAATATGTTTAAGCTAAATTGATTTATGCTTATTTCACTGTATTCTACTCAGAAAAGGTTGCTAAAAAATCTTTATCGTTCTTCAGTGATTTTTATTTATGGGTACTCGGTTATTTAAAAATAATTATGTAGTCTGTTTTTACTCAATAGGTGGTACCTTATACAGGCATTATTATTATATACAAATATTCTTGAACATAGTTCCCATAAAATATTCCCCCTAGGTGCTTCCACTGGGTTACATCCGGCCCTGAAGTCAAGTGACTCAATAATGGAGGCACATCCGTAACACAAGACACAATCCAACCTCCCGGTGACTAAATATCTCATTTCGTAATTGCACATATTTGAGGCGAAAGGATTTCCAATCTCTAGTTTGTACAGATGTGTCGTGTTACATAGGATTTTATTACATCCTATTACTCTCTTTATCAACATCCTGATGATTAACTCAGAGAATGTTATATGGTAAGGCTTTAATATGATCTGTTGATTTATTATGATTATTCAGGTCTCTCGCATGATAAGCGAGAAATACACGAAAAATGTAGCAATTATGTTCAAATTTTTTTTATTAATATATACCTATAGATCTGGCGTTTTCATAATTTTTAAGTGAATTCTTCAATTTTTCTCGAGAATAACACAAAAAATCGAAAATAACGCGAATTTTACGTATTTTTCACTCGATTTTCTGGTGTATAAAATTTCTTAATAACTTACAATCACGCTGTTTCTCTGCAGGGGTAGGCAGAGAGGACGGAGCGCCAAACAACTCGGTCTTGAAACACACTCCTTGCCTCATTCACATTCATAGATTGCCTCACACATACTCTTCTATTATTCTGACTCTTCACATGGCCCAACTCAAGTATTTGATTTGTGCCATGTCTTTCTCGGTCGTACCCGACTTCTCCTAAAAATTCACATTTGCGTCATATATTCATGCCCAAACCATATACGCGTCCCTTTCTTAATCTCACTCATTACGCTTACATCAGCCTTGCATTATTTGCGGATCTCCACATTTCTCACACGATCATACTTGGTTTTACCACACATACGCCTCAGAGATCTAATTTCGCTACAAATAACGCGAATTTTGTCGAAAATAACCTACATTATAACATAATAATAAGATAAGAAGTAAATTTTTATAACTAAATAAAATATACATTAAAAAAAAACAAAAACAAGAGACAATAATATTTGGCTGAAGGGAAGTTATGTATAGTTCTGGGGGCTATGGACAGGATAATGGTTGTTACACAGTCTACACATTCGCGTTATTCTTTGGAAAGGAATATGGAAAGTTTCAGGGTTTCTTAGTAGACGGATATTGTTGTTGATACACCTTGGAACGAGGTGCCGATGTGCATCACCAAAGTCTTAACACATACCCTGTCTCCCTCTAGTTCCTTATGCACTAGCCACTTAACCGCACTCCTTAGTTTTGCAGGTCCATTATGTGAAACATCTTTAGCTGCCCAGGGGGGGGGGGGGGTTAGGGGATATGTTAAATTTTCCAACCCCCTCTCCCCCTTCTCTCTTGCACACCCCCAAGATTAAACCCTTCCCCCATGAGAATGTTATAGCTGCCCTTGAGTTCACCTGTAAAATAACTTGAAAATATTAGAAGAATTAATCCATACAACAGTTTAAAGATCACAGTAAATAATCCTCAGTTCACAGTCAGAAACTTGAAGAGCACAGTTCGCAGACCTCAGTTCACAGTCAGCAGTCTGAAGAGCACAGTGCAGTCCACTTGAACAGCGCATGCGCAGCATAGGTGCCCATTGACGCACAAGCGGATGGTAAGAAAGTTCTACTATGATTCACCGAATTATATTTCATAAGTGGAGAGGAAACAGCATTACTATGAAGGAATAAATCGGTGACAAAGCGCACGAATCATACCTACAGCCTCAACTACACTGCCGTAAAATATCTATACTCTTTGTATATTTCCACTAGACATATCAAAATAAATCGAATAGTCATTCAATAATAATATGAATCAGACGTTAAGCTTAAACATCTTGAAAGTGTGAATAATGAAATGTAGTATAGAATTCAAAAACAAAATACTGTGCACTTTTGACATTTTTGCAGAATTCGAGCAACAACAAAAAAACTTGATAATGATTATATTATATAAATATACGAAATGAATCCAAAATGGTTTTTTTTTGTTTGGCTTTCTCTTTGAAATCTGAGTAAATTTGTTTTTATTTTTTATTGTATAAACTAGATAAAAATTGAGGTGATAGTTTTCCTGCAAATTTCCTAAAATAATAATGTGTTTTGGTAAATTTCATACTCTTTAAAAATTTTCGTTGTTTGATGTTCTCAAAGAGAAGAAATATTTAGCACATTTAAAATAGAAATTTCAAATTTACATAACAAATAAACAACCCTTTTTCGCTATTTTACGGTGCTTGGTCAATTTATGATTTTTAGTAAGGTTTTTACATACACGCTTATTTATCAATCGTATAAAAATTAAACCACGTTTATTGGTAAGTCTGTACAACTTAAATATTTATTTAACCTTTTTATTTAAATGTCATAAACCACGGCAATGTGTTAAAAGGATTTTATTCTTTAACCTTGAAAATGAATCCTATTTTATCAAAAAAGAAAAGAGCCTTTTTAAGTTTTTTTATTCGCGTTTGAACAGTAATTAAACACAAAACACCTGCAACCTATTATACCGTAGCAGCTGTCAAATTACCTAAACTGTCAGATAAATTCATTACAAATTAGCAACAATATGCGCCATCTAAAATAGTAAATTTCAAAATACAGGGCAGATTTTTAATGATCCGTTTGGTAACCTAAAACCACAAAGATCATTTTGATAGCACAGTGTTTTCACAAGCTAAAACCACAGTAACATTTAATGAAAACATAATACACAAGTAGATATTTAAAAAAAAATGTGGCGCCTTTGTAATCTCGGCAGAAAAAATTATTAATCATAACTTTTTTAAGCGTAAGCGTATAAGAGGCCCTTTCAAATATTTTTAAAAAACATATTGTTGAATTTAATAAATAGTATCACATTGGAACATCTTAAAAAAATTACTATAAAATATTGTTAAGCATCCTCTATTGTTAGTTCATCGTGATTCATCACTCATTCACTAGTCTCCAGAGGCAATGATCGCCTTTAAGGTCAGATGATGGTAAACACAACTTTCCCGGAGAAACCGGTTTGTTTTCTTGGAGACAGACCCCTCCTGAGACAGAAGACGAAGCTTCTAGAATTAATGTGGAAGAAGAAACATTATTTTTTTAAATAATTTGAATTAAAAAATATGTTTTATTAAATTTGAACTTCGTTCATAATTGGAAGATACCCTCCATTTCCTTAAAGGAGATTCATTGAAAGGAGGTTGAATGGAAGGAAATGGAATGAAAGGAGATTCAATGAAAGGAGATTCAATGAAAGGAGATTGGATGAAAGGAGATGGAATGAAAAGAGATTCAATGCAAGGAGATTGGACGATAGGAGATGGAATAAAAGGAGATTGGAAAAAAGGAGATGGAATAAAAAGAGATTCAATGAAAGGAGATCGAACGAAAGGAGATGGAAAAAGAAATTCAATGAATGAAGATTGGACGAAAGGAGATGGAGTGAAAGGAAATTCAATGACAGGAGATTCAATGAAATAAGATTGAATGAAATATGCAAAGAAGTTGCGTGAGAAACCTTTGAACCCAAGATTGAACTCGGGTATAAGCGAATTATAATCTAAAGGTAATCTTTGTCTATTTTAATTATGGCAATAAAATTATTATTACAGAAGAAACATATATTTATAAAACATAATTTTAAACAATCAATAGTAAAGCTTGAGTAATGGCATGCCGCTGGTCTCTCTTTTCTTTCTCATAAACAACACATACAACTAAAAGGGAGGTCTCAGATCTCAGTGACAGTGCTATAATTTACATAAATACAAGAGCTGTAAAGACATTTCTTTGCGGTCTGTAACACAGAGCTAGTGGGAAGAAAAAATAATAATTATATAAACCAATAATTAATTAATAATGACGTGTTTTTGTATGAAGGTGCGCGGAGCCAAAAGAGGACTCGAAACGACGAACCCGGGCGCCAACTACAAAAAAACGCCAATTAAACAACAACACAAAAATTTAAATAAAACTCGAACAAAAACTACTGCATAAAAACGTCGATGAAATATTATTATTAATATCTGATGTAACAAATATTGTAATTTTATACACGTTTTCTTCAACAATTGAACTAAAATAATTTATGTCTAGACTTGCTGTATTCTGTCTGCGCAGATATAGAAACAATAGCGCATTTTGCTTTTACGTCCAAAAGATGGCGCTGTTTTTCAAAAAGCATGTTTTTACCTGTCACAGGTGACATCTGAATAATATAGGTATACAAAAACAAAAGCGTATTCCAATTGAATGTTGTGTCTAAATTTCAAAGCAATCGGTGAAGAACTTTCGGAGATTTAAGATTTTAAACAAACGGACATTTACATAGATTATTAGTTTATCCAAAATTTATCGTATTTTTGTAAAAGAACCTTGGAATGACTTAATGAGTACAACCTCAAATTGTAATATTTGAATCACTGAAGACAATATTATCGACTCTCAAACAATTACTTGAAACAGAAAAAAGTTTGTGCCTTGACTCAATATATACGAGTATACTGGACCGATTTCAAAGTCTGTTCTTATTAGTGCCAGGGGTGTTTAGATAGTGGTTTTAATGGTAAAAGAAGTTTGAAAAACGCGAGAAAGACTTAATGCACTGAATCGAGATACGGAGTCGAATTAAAGTATATATAATGTAGTTTTTTAACAGTAAAAAAGAAAGACTTAATGCACTGAATCGAGATACGGAGTCGAATTAAAGTATATATAATGTAGTTTTTTAACAGTAAAAAAGAAAGACTTAATGCACTGAATCGAGATACGGAGTCGAATTAAAGTATATATAATGTAGTTTTTTAACAGTAAAAAAGAAAGACTTAATGCACTGAATCGAGATACGGAGTCGAATTAAAGTATATATAATGTAGTTTTTTAACAGTAAAAATGCAGTATACAGTAGTGAATGGCAGAAATGATCGGTATGGGTGGATTAGTGAGAGAGTACTGTAATGCTTTAAGTCGTGTATCTTTTTAGTGGATGTTTCTTAACTTCTTATTTATTCTTCTTACTTATTTATCATTTCTCGTCTACCATATTTAATATGTCTTGTTTCTGCCTCTTTCATCTCGTTAATTTGGGTTCACCCACCCACGATGTCGGCGTCTTAAATCATGGCCGAAAAACGAAAGTAAAAACCTTTCTATAGAAACTACTCGGGTAGGTATTCAAATATTCCGTCTGTAATTTCACATGAGGACGACGAACCGGTTGGTAAAAGTGGGCCCTTCGACGGGCCTTGGCATTTTGGGATCACCGATTTATTGGAGACAGCGCAGACCCGTGAAAACTTGCGAGGTTTTATAATTGTTGATTCGTGATTTATAAAAAAAAAGATAGTAAACTTGAAAAAAAATCTATCCAAAGACACATTGTAGGTATTCGTTTTTTTACATTAGCTTCACACAGGAGGCCCTAAGGAAAATAATGGCCCCTGTCGTCTTTGGGGTTGCTGTTTTAAGTGACTTTTTAAGGAAGTAAAGGAGAGGAAGTTCTGAAACGGAAACAGGTACGAGGGATGGGTAGGAATCTAAGGGTTAGCGTGTCCAGGAGCGCTGACGTATGAACCCAAATCTCCCACTGTGGTGAACTACAATGGGTCAATAGAATTCTGTTGGAGAGATCAAAAGGTCTCCCTCAAAAGGTGTCTCCAGCCTGCCAGTATACCCAGTCTGCTATGCAGTAGGTAGGCAGAAGCATCCGTCACCAAGACCTAGGCAAACCTGGTATACCTGGCAAAGGTTTTAGTTATCCAATAAATGGTTTTCCCATAACCGCCTCCCAAATTGAAAATATTGATCATAAAGAAGGATATCCATTAAAATAATATGTATATGAACGCGCTGCTAAAGTATCTATACTGGACCAAGTTCGGTGAAACCACGCGCGTTGTGTCAGTAACGTATATGCGTGATAATGTTGATCACAATTCTTTGGAATATATATTATATTCTGTGATTTACCGTCCGACAAATAAATGTACAAAAAAATGTGCAGCAATTGTTTCAACACCACGATGGTTCAACGGTAAAAGTGCGTAACTTTTCTAAATTACTGTAATCAAGTTGCATCTTTGGTAGGTGTATGAATTTGGGAATCGCGATCAATACTGTTGTTTGGTAAAAGTATTTAAACCATAAATTAAAGCATTATAGGAGACGATTAAAATGAATATTTACGGATTTCTAAAACTAATTAAATACCTTTTTTAAAACGTTTTTGTAAAATATAGCAATTCTATTTTACGATAGATTTGATTTTTAAGTAATTTCGTCTTCGGTTCTCATAAAATAATAATGTACACATAAATTAAGTTTTTAGTATATAAAATGTCGTAATCATCAAAAATTATTTTATCATGTTGTACTTTGAAGACAATTCTGAAATTTATAAAGCTGCTTTCCCAAAAGTTGTGACTTAAAGTGTTTTACCAAAACACAGTCGAAAGATCAAAAAAAAAATATTAAAAATTAGAATAAACATGCTCACATAATATGCTAATAATTAATATCACGTGTGGTTTTTAAGCAGTAACATTTCCCACACTCAAATTCAAATAATATTATGAAAAGAGTTTATATAAATCCATAACAGTTGCTTTACCTTTAGAGCGATTAAACTTGAATAGTTCGCTGTACATTTTGACGTAGTAATTGAGATAGCAGAGAAGCAAACTTCTATTGAAATTGATAAAAACACACGAACCCGGGATGGGAAAAACTAAACGATTTTAAGTAGCAATTTTCCCATGACCGGTTGATGTACTAAGTTCACTAACGGTAGCTAACATTAATTTGATTCTTTCATAGCGTTATCGCCATGATTGCTAATGAAATACCTAATTTGGCTACCTCTGCAGTCAGTGGAGTAAAATCTAATATTATTGTAGCCTATTTTTCCGGAAAAAATGCACTATTATTACTCCATCTAAATCTTCCAAAAAAATGGCTGTGGGTAAATTCAGGTCTCGTGAAAAATGCATATTTTATTTTCTTGTTCAACAAAAATGATGCTTTGAGTTATTAATCAATTGGTGAGCAGTTGCATCCGCCACCAAGACCTAGACAAACCTTACCCCATAAACTCGGATACCCTTTCTAAGTAGCAAACAACTTTGGCAGACCTATTGCAGAGGCTTTTGTTATTCTATGAATGGTTCCTGTGAAAATTCAGAAGTTGAAGAAAAAAACGACACGAACTAAAAGAACAAGAATAAATAGAAGAACATAGTGAAATAATAAGAACGAGAGGAACAAGAAAATACAAGTATAAACACAAAGAACAAAAAGCACTACAAGAACAAAAATAATGAGACGAATAAGAAAAACAAGAAAAATCAGAAAAATAAGAAGAAAAAGAGAAAGAAAAAAGGTTGGACAAGATAAGAATAATACAGAGAACACGAAAAACATCAAGTTTTGCAGTCTCCTAGTTCTTGAACCGACGACATAAGGTTTCGGATAGGATTACAGGAAGAGGAGATGGCATTATGTGAATTAACAACACAAAAATCATAATAGTGTTTTTTCACAAACTATGTAAACCGTTAAAAATGCGTGGAAGATTTAAATTTTATTTTTCTGTCTGATCACTTTACTAAATATGTGTAATTTTAATATTTTCATTAATAATTACTGATTTTAAAAACGATCTAAAACCGCACATTCCGAAATGGTTCCAACTGGCTACAACGTTATTATTACATAGAAAATGCCAATGTCTGGTAAGACAACTCTTGCCAACGTTTTGCGCCAACATAAAAATACATTCATTATCGTATTTTTTTCCTTAAGACGATGCCATACGTAGTAATGCAAAATTATGTGTTTTTGGTTTGAAAATTTGGTCGCCTAGAAATATTTCAGATGCTTTAATTAAATACTGTGAGTAGAATACATCTTGGCCTTTGAAATAATCGAGTATTTTTTAGATAAGTCATTTTATAAGCCCAGAAAAAAATAATGTATAAGGCCTATGAAAACTGCTTTAAAGTTCAAAATCTCCTATTTACGAACCCGTTTTCGGTTATGATTTTATTTTATAATGTGGCAAATTAAGTTATTTATAAAATCGTCGAAAAAAAAAATTTATGCCTGAACATCCACAAAATAAAATAAAAGGCACTTTTTGGCCATGTTTTTTTCTTGCATAAATAAAAACAGGCGGATGGTGTTAAGCGGGAATTTAAACCTTATCGCCATCTACGTAAGGGTTGTTATTGATAGCGGCTCAATTTAAAATATTACACGACGTAGTGCATCGCATTAATTTTCTACAATTCTTAAAATGTTCGTATCAACATTACTGAGATAAAAATAATTAGCTTATATTCGTATCTCTGCCAGCATCTGCAACTCTGCAGCTACAGCCAATCCCTCCCCAAGTGAGCGTGCAACTGTTCCTCTCACTGACAACATCAAAATATTTATGAATAATGATACAGATCTTACCTACTGCAATTTCACCTCATCTCGTTGTATCTTGTGACATGAAAATAAAATGTAGTCTGCAAGATGCGATTGGTATACCCACAAAAATTTACAAATGCGATTTTTTCTATAATGCTTAGATTATGCATTGTATTTGAAAAACCTGTACTAATTTAATATATTTTTTAAACTTTTGCCTCTACTGTGTAAAGATGGGAATAATAATAATAATAATATCTTTATTGTGACAAATTTTCAAACTATAACTATAGAAATACATGAAAGAATGTGTACATTGGTTTATAAATTAGATGAGTAGGTATATAATTTTATCAACGGAAAGTAATATATAAACAGTAGGTAAAATAAATGTAAATAATAGAAATGTTAATGTAGTTATTGGTTAAGGTTTATCATAGCCCGCCTCACTAGGCTTAGCCTGTGTTGAGGCAGCTATCTACCAAGTTTATTTATATTACTATAACGTACCTACAATTATATAACTATAACGTATTTATATTTATATTACTATAACGTACCTACAATATATTTATATCCGCATTATCTTTGTTGACTTTATGAGGTGGATTTAAGAAGGGGGTGTATAAATGAGGTATCATATTCAATCCATCTTACCCATAGATTGCACTCATAGTAGTCTATTAGGTTACCCATATATGGCATTCGCTGTCGAGTATTGTAAAGACCGAGAGGATAATAAATAAGAAGTGAATCTCAAGGTGGGGTCCATATTATTCCAACCGGCAGCTTGGATTTTTGATCACATTGAAAATTCAAGTTAATATACGAAATAAATGTCAATCCTATCCTATCGGCTTTTGGCGTGGTTGGAGAATTATTGAACCCAATTCCTGGATAGGAACGTTGAAGCCTCAGTCAAAATTTTATTTAATTTAAAATATGTTTTTTGCAGGTTGATTTTTTATTAATATTCTCAATTTAACCAAATTATCTTAAAAAGTAGTAAGTAGGTATGCAAAAATAATGTTTTTATTTATTTATTTATAAACGAATAAAATAAATTTAAATTGACCCACTGAACTTCATGTCAAAGTTTTAAATGAAGTTTCGATCGAATTTTTGTTACGGTTCTCTGATAACTTTTTGTAAGTCCATAATACCTTATTGTACAGTGCATGTAAATAGGTGCGAGTAGCCAACAGCTAATTGAATATAATTATTAGAGCTAACACTGAAATATCAGAATGCCGTTACGAGACGCTAATAATAACACTCGGACTCCGAGTTCCTGAGTAATGCGGTCAAAAACATACAACTTCTCTATGCGTATCGATATTACTGGTTAGCCGTATGATGTATTCAATAGAGCAACAATTAGAACTGTTACATCAATCTAATGTGGTGAATCTATCTTTCTATGTACCTGCGATATAATTAAGATCGTTCAACTCCAAAATAATTAATCTGATCCGTAATTGATTTTCGAACATATATTTGAAACAAGAGCAGATGGGATTCGATTCTCTTTTTTACGCAGGTACTTACAGCTTGGCAATACATTTAATTTTTTAATTGAAATATGGTAAGACTCTAAACTGTTTCCAACCGTTCGGAACCAGTGAGACTATGGCATCCATTGGAGTATGGTGTTAACCTAGGCAACAAACTCAACTATCGGTCATATACGGGGTACCCCAGAAAGGTCAGATTATTTTCAACAGTTGTAAAAAAAATAGCACCGACGGAAAACACAAGCTTTGGGGACAATCTTTCAAGCGATACGAAAAAACAGGAAAACAAGAACCATTTTAGATAATAAATTAAAAGATGGATTAAAGAACAAACAGGAAGTATTACTAAAAAAATTATAACTTATAAAAATTAAATGTATATATCTAATACACGATACTATTACAATACAAACTTTTGCCGATTTAGTAAGTTTTAGCATTCAATGAATTTCAAAACATCAAATCCCAAGCTTCCCTTCTTTCTTTTTTATGCCAGCACAAAGCATTTAACTAATTTACACCAATCGGTATTTGACTAATCGCACGAACACGTGCGCCAAATTGTCATGCACGAAATTAAATAAGACATTAATTAACAGAAACGCTCTGTCCGCATTTTCATCGAGGTTTTATTCATCAAAACATCTGCAAAAACTACAAATATTCCAGTAATTTGAACAATAAACGTTATAGTAGCTCTCAGGTGAAAAATGCCGGCGTCATTAATGACGTGGAAATGACGCTGTTGACACAGAAAATGCAAATACGACTGGCACAGATTCAGTTTCCCGTTACATTACTTCCAGTCAGCTTATAGGTAACTTGCAACTATCGTGAAATACAAAAAAACACGTTACAGGTGTACTTATTGGACCGATATTAGGACATTTTATAATTTTATTTGTTATTTTTATTCATTTTTGGACACTGTTTTGTGTGCGGTTTTTTATTTATTAGTCACCAAATTTGTATATTTTTCAATTCATTATATTGAAGATCTATTCTAAAAGTCCGGAATAATTTAATATGCTGCTTTGCCAACCTAACACATATAAATCGGTCCATCGATTTCGAAGTTGTTTTTGAGCGCATTAAATGGGGTATTTTTACAACCAATGAATTAAATATGTGGTGAAGATTTATACGGTTCATTTTTCGAATTATAATCATCGTACTAAAAAAGTGTTACTTTAAAAGCTTCATTCATAATTATTGATTTTAAAACGATATAAAACCGTACATTCCGAAACGGTTCTAACTGGTGACATTATGACGTGAAAACTGAATGGTAAGACGGTGTCGCCAACGATGGCCGGTGTGACGTCAACAACGCTATATTAACAAACACGTTTTATTAGTGGCAATCAAAAATATTTTAAATCGTCATAAAAAGGTTATTCGTGAACTTAAAAAGAAAAATGGAAATGCTTTCATTATCGTTATTCTTTCGAGAATAATAAAAACACTGAAAATACCTTATTAGGAAAACGGTGTTCTAAGGTATTTAACGAATAAAAAAGAAAATTGTATTTATGTTAGGTTAGCAGAGCTGCATTTCTGATTTGTAGAAATCCTTATGACTGCGTTATAATTTTTTTTTGTTATGTTATGTTATGTTATGTTATGTTATGTTATGTTATGTTATATTTATGTTATGTTTATGTTATGTTTATGTTATGTTTATGTTACGTTTATGTTATGTTTGGTTTATTTATGTTACGTTATGTTGTGTCATGTTGTGTAATCAATTTTATCCTGTAATTTGTTGTATTTATTAATAAGAAAAATGTTGTAATGTATGGCCAAGATCACTCTTAATGGTTGAAAGCCAATATGAAGAATAAAAAAAAAATAATAAATATTTTTTTTCATTTTCCCGCGATTTATTGGTATTTTAAAATAAAATAATTAGGTATACATTTCAAATATATGTATTAATTTATCTATGGTTTTAACAAACTTGGATAGCCATAAAATGCATTTAGCCACCTAGTGACACCGCACAAGACTTTAATACCAAAATACGCAAATTTAGCCACCTAGTGACACCACACAAGACGTTAATACCAAAATACGCGAATTTAGCCACCTAGTGACACCGCACAAGACGTTAATACCAAAATACGCGAATTTAGCCACCTAGTGACACCGCACAAGACTTTAATACCAAAATACGAGAATTTAACCACCTAGTGACACCGCACAAGACTTTAATACCAAAATACGCAAATTTAGCCACCTAGTGACACCGCACAAGACGTTAATACCAAAATACGCGAATTTAGCCACCTAGTGACACCGCACAAGACTTTAAGTCAAGGGGTTGGGTTCCTTGGGCCTAAGTGCTTGTATGAGCAGTACATATCCTTTAATTATCATAATCTATCTGGATATACTTTTGGGAATGGTTTTTAAGTAGATATTTTTGTATTTGTTATTATTTTTTTTTCAATTCATCGGTTAATTAAATTTATTAACTTTGTATCCTCGCCATGTTTTTTATGAGTTGATTCCAAACTTATTCGAGTGAAAAGTGGACTCCAATGACACGAGGCTCTTAACGTCAATTTCTCTTTTTTTAATTTCTCAAAAAAAATGTTGTTAAAAACTTAAATATACATAATATATTGAAATTAGCCTAGATCCTCGTACCTACGCTTTCTTAACAGCAAGTCGTTATTTCCCGGGGGCAAAGTTCCCTCTATTCAATATTCCATAATTGGCTCATAATTTTAAATCAAACTTCACACTTGTATATATATATACTACAGGGTTTTCCAATAAGAGGTGTTATTTTGATATCCAAAGATAAATGCCATTTTTTAATATAAATGATCAAAAGTTTATTTCATTATAAAGAAGAAGGTATGCCGTTAATAGTGAAAAATAACATCAGTCAAATAACCACCACGACCACGCCTACAGGACCATATCCTTTTCATGAAATTTTCCATAACCAAATCGCAAAATGGCTGCCTTATGTCCTCGATAGCCTCACGAATTCCATCTTTGAGGTCTTGAATCGACGCTGGGCTGTTGGCGTAGACCTTCGCTTTCACGTGGCCCCAAAGGAAGAAGTCGCAAGGTGTTAAATCACAAGATCTCGGTGGCCAATTGTGATCACCTCTTCGAGAGATAACACGGTCCGGAAACTTTTCCCGTAAAAGATCAATGGTTTCGTTGCTTGTGTGGCACTTAGCGCCGTCTTGTTGAAAGTAAACGTTGTCCAGATCAATACCATCCATAAAAAATCATTAATTCCGTAATTAATATTCAAAATAAGACCTCTTATTGGAAAACCCTGTAGTTGACGTGTACCTGGCGTTGCTTGACTTTTCTCTTCTTTCAATAAGTATAATATCCACGTATTATACATATATAAACTTTCCGGAAGAATTCTCTAAGTGGTAGTGAAAAGCCTATCAAACTCCGTTGCATAATTAATAAGAACTAAGCGCACAAACAGACAGACGCGGATGGCGACTTTGTTTTATACTATTTAGAGATGGTGATTAATGAGTGGTGGGCTATTAAGGCGATGCACTACGTCGTATAATAATTCAAATTGAGCCGCTATCAAAAACAACCCTTACGTAGATGGCGATAAGGTTTAAATTCCCGCTTAACACCATCCGCCTGTTTTGATTTATGCAAGAAAAAAACATGGCCAAAAAGTGCCTTTCATTTTATTTTGTGGATGTTCAGGCATAAATATTTAATTTTTTTTCATCATTTTATAAATAACTTAATTTGCCACATTATACAATAAAATCATAACCGAAAATGGGTTCGTAAGTAGGAGATTTTGAACTTTAAAGCAGTTTTCATAGGCCTTTACACTATTTTTTTCTGAGCTTATAAAAAAACTTATCGAAAAAATACTCGATTATCTCAAAGGTCAAGATGTATTCTACTCGCAGTATTTGATTAAAGCATCTGAAACATTTCAAAAACACATGATTTTGCATTACTACGTATGGCATCGCCTTAAATTAGTCTATTAAAAAAGAAACAGTAAAGTTGAATGCTTTTGGTACCAAATTTATTAAGATAAAACAGGAGGACAATATAAGCACAGGTAATTACCATGAAAGAATGTGGTAAGATCGGAAGTGCAATATATTAATGGTATAGTAAGGGGAAGAAAAAAAAGTTAGGATACGAAGAGAGGGGAAAAAGAAAAAAGGCCACTTTCCTCTTTCTCTAGCTAACGTTTCGGACTGCGTTACAGTGCCCATCAAGAGGGCAGATGTAGGTATATAATGTAGTGAAGTGTGTATTCATGTATATAGAAGTGTTGCTGTGTTGCAAGAGTTAATCCTCTTAGGTAGTCATCTATAATAACCCAAAAATAATACAATCATTATAGATAATATTTTTGGCCTTAAATATCTCAAATCATATACAAAAGGCGACAATATTCAAATATGCTATAGTTTTGTCGTATTTTATATATCTTAAATTGAAATTAAATAACATACCTAATTGTTAGTACAAACTTATTTCAATATTCACACACACTTTTAAATATCTTACACACATTTAAAAAATATATTTTTTGAATAACGTTCAAAAGAAATTCACCATAAAATTATACGTCTCCTCATCTATATCTAAATAAATTAAATTGTAAATTTTCGTTTGTTCAAAATCTTAAATCTCCGAAAGTTCTTCGCCCATTGCTTTTACATTTTGACACAACTTTGCATTCGAATAAGCTTGTGTTTTTATATACCTATATTATATAGATGTCACCTGTGACAGGTAAAAACTTACTTTTTCTTAAAAACAACGTCAACTGTTGGACAAACATGTTTTTTTGTGAAAAACAGCGCTATTTGCTGGACGCAAAAGAAAAATGCGTCTGTTCCTCTAACTTCACAAAGAGACTTAGCCACTAGTTTTTAAATACATCTATTTGAAAATCACTTTTCTTTTCGGTAATGTAAATAACGAATATAAATACTAAATCAAATCTTGGAAACAAAAACTATCCCATTTCCCGACATCCAATTGAACTGAAATTTGGCATATAGACTCGCTGTCGATGATAATGCATCTTATTAACTTTTGATGTCAATTACACATACAAATTCGGTGACATTACAGCAGTTAATATACGCAAAAAAAATGGTTTTATCCAACCAGGATTTGGCTCGGTTGGCAAATGACAGAGTATTCAACTCCAGTTCCTGGGTAGGAAGGTTCCACCTCAGTCAAACTAAGTCATTGATAATAAATGTAGGTACCTATTACAATGAAAAAACTTTTTTTAACGGGTTGATTATTTTTGCATAATAATAGCTAAATTTGTGTATTTTTCATTTTTCGCCTTTTTCGTGAAGTAATAATATCCAGAGGCAATCAATCATTAAGGCGATGCACTACGTCGTGTAATATTTTAAATTGAGCCGCCATCAATAACAACCCTTACGTAGACGGCGATAAGGTTTAAATTCCCGCTTAACACCATCCGCCTTTTTTGATTTATGCAAGAAAAAAACATGGCCAAAAAGTGCCTTTAATCATTTTATAAATAACTTAATTTGCCACATTATACAATAAAATCATAACCGAAAATGGGTTCGTAAGTAGCAGATTTTGAACTTTAAAGCAGTTTTCATAGGCCTTATACATTATTTTTTTCTGGGCTTATAAAAAGACTTATCTAAAAAATTCTCAATTATTTCAAAGGCCAAGATGTATTCTACTCGCAGTATTTAATTAAAGCATCTGAAACATTTCTAAGCGACCAAATTTTCAAACCAAAAACACATGATTTTGCATTACTACGTATGGCATCGCCTTAAGCGCTCACAAGTAATATCAACGTATTGATATTAGCTTCAAATGTTCTCCGACATCAAAATAGCCCTTGAATAATATCACTCTCTTTTCTCACTCTTAATTCTTACCGCAATATTTAATCTTGTCTCGTATCTGCATCATAATATAATTCACCATTTAGTGAACGCCGGACGTCCAGAAAGAAATTTCACTTTTGATTATTTATTTTAATCACGACCGGTTTCGGCAGTGCGGCAGTATCGTTCGTTAGACAAGAGAAAAGATTATTTCAATTCTATTATCGACCGAGACGAGAATCGGCGAATAATTGTTGCCAGATGGGTACGTAATATGATTACTCGATTATTCGTTGCTGGACATGGTGGGAAATTACAATAATTACCTAACTGTCGATTTTATTAAAAGATTTGTGGCTATCTGGTAATTATTGTCAGTGGCGTCTCGACAAATTCCTGGACCCCCTATTTTATTCATTTTTTAAAGCTTAGATATCCCACAAGAGTCGCAACTGTTCGGAGCCAGATTGAAAGGAGATAGGAAGAGGAAGGTTACTTAAGTTGGAAAAAATTACTTAAGTTGGTTCGAAAGGGAGACATGTAAATACGAATGAAAGAGCGCGTTAATATAAAAAAAAATAAAAAAAAAACGATTACAATTAATAGGCGAAAGCGACTGTTGTGAAAATATAAGCATTTATAGAAATACTGTGATTTTCCCATACCTATAATATGATTAATAACAGAACCAGGTGTGTTTTTGTGATTTTTGTAGGTTATCTTACGATTTTTTCAAAAAAAGGGTTTTTCATATTATAATATTTACAATTACAATACAGCATCTGAATAGAGATTTTTCTTTAAAAAAACGTATTTTTTGAAATCTTTAAGTGTTCAAGGGAAGGGTATTATTTATAGTGATTTGTTTTTGGGGTATTATGCCGTGTTGCGCTACCTCCTTGTTTAGCCAACGTTTCGGACAGCATCGCAGTGTCCATCATCAGGGAAGATGTGTAATCTGATAATCTGATTACACATCTGATAACACTGGCGTTGGCTAAAGAAGAAGGTAGCGCAACACGGCATAATACCCCAAAAACCAATCACTATAAACAATTTTGGCCGTGAAAATCTCAAATCATACCAGTATATTATTTTTGATAGAAATTCGGAATGCGGGATCTTAAAGCTCCTTACTAAAAATACTTTTAAAAAAGACTAACATTCCCAGGTTGTATATAATGGCTGTAAGTTACTAGTTGAAAGTCTTAGTTGTAAGTCACCGGCTATAAGCTTTAGATGTAAGTGATGTAAATCACTAGTTAAAATAAGTCTCAGTAGTTAGTTGCTGGCTACAAAGTCAAAATTGAATTCACCGGTCATTAATCTGAGTTGTAAGCCACTAGTAATATTTTTAGCTGTAAGTTATTAGTAGTAAGTTACTGTCTAAGTGATAGGCTACAGGTTAAATAAATTAATATTAGCTGAAAACCGACCTTGAGGTGATTTTTCTACAAAAACAGAGGTACAAAAACAATTCTTAAAAATCTAAGAATGCTAGATACAGTACTTGAGACATGAATAGTTTGAACAAGCTAGTTTATATTAATCAGAAAATGGCTTGTGTGCCAGAACACAGTTTATTTAATTCAGCATAGTTAAGACGAAATAAAACATTCAAACATTTATAAATGAGACAATTATTTTCCTCTTTCTAGGTAGGTGGTTATATTTAACCCACTTTCTACACTTCCGAATAACCATCCTACTTACAAAAATAATAAAGTTTGAGTTCCTTGAATTGAGCTGAGATGCTTTGCGGGCAAACCCATTTCCTTCTCGCTACGGCAGTGTCAGTGGCATTAACTTTGACACATTAAACGCCCCAGGTGACTGTGTAGGTACTACCTGCAAGAGGAATGTCTCTCGGCCACGTTTATTCAGTCTAGTTCTATCACAAACTCGAAAACAAATATAATAAATTGCAATATAAATACAGAAAACGTCCATTATAGTAATTACCATGGATAACATATAGCAAAACTGCAAATGAATTTTTTAGGCAATAACATGAAAAAAGTCAATTGCTGTAGATGTTGCGCAAAGAAAAACAAAAGATTTTTAAAACAATGACATTTGATTAAGCATCATAATATAATTTATTTTGATACGGTTAGTGTATAATTTTCTAATATTTAAATACGTACTATTATAATCAAAGATATTATAAGAACGAGATATGCTATGTTGGCCGCCGGACCGTAGGCGGAGTACTACCTAATTAGGGTACTTTGAATACTATCGGGACGTGTACGCACAGAAATCTGTTCTTTGTATTAGTGCGGATACCTTAGCGTAAGCGAAGGTGTGCAGTAGTATTGGTGAACAAAACCGGCGACACTGGGCAAAACAATTCCACACAGTATGAACTGCTCATAGCGCATCTCGTTCTTCTAATATCTTTGATTATAATGTTATTATAATGTTCACTATAATTATATATTTATAATGTGCACTAAGCTGGTAAGTACTTACCGGAATGTATGACAAATGGTTTGAGTCTATGCTTCAAAAACAGAACTACTTGTCATTGTGATTTTTCGGTATCTATTGTTACTTACTATTGTTTGAAATTTGTCATTTGCAAGTTTAAATAATTTTCTTCTCCTCGCAAATTAACGTGCCACTTGATATGATGAGAATAATCTGCTGCGCATATTGCATGGGCCAGATGAAACCTTACGATTGCAGGAACGTATCTACAGCAGTCTAGTGCACGCTTATTATACGTTTAGGCTATTTATGACCATAATCTTAGAGGTAAGAATAATTTTTCAGTTATATTTTCTTGGTTATAAAGCCCGTTTATAATGGGGCTATTTAACTTCTCCAATAACATTAAAAATGTGCATAGACACGTTAATTTCTTAGAAAATTAACTCAAAATCTGGCAAGTGACAAATACACTTACGTTTCCAGTAAATTCTTAATTCAAACGTTCATTCATGTATGAGAAGACAAACATTCAAAGAATATTTGTTGTATGCTTTGAACAGAAAAAAGTATTGAAAAAAAAAGTTATATGTCAATACGACCCTTTCTTTAAGTTTGAGTGTATCTTCAAGTGTATATCTTTTCCTAAATTTTTAGCATATAATGCAAATGGTGTAATCGACTTTCAATGAATAAATAAATAAAATAAATAAATAAGCAAATAATAAACTTAAAAATAAATATATAAGTATATAAAGTAAACGAAAATAAATACATATGTGAATTAACTAAATGAAAATAAATAAATAAGCAAATAAGCTAAATGAAAATAATTATATAAGCAAATAAACTAAATGAAAATAAATATATAAGCAAATAAACTAAATAAAAATAAATACCCAAGTAAATGAACGATACATGAAACAAACACATAAAAACAGTGATTGAAGAAGAAGATAATACTAAGAAATCTAAACGAAACATGAAACAGAACAAAACATTAAAAGATAAAAATGATAACGGTTACAACTAGGAATTGAATAAATTAATAATAAAAATAGCGGTTTAAACAAAGTTGATTATTTTCATTTCATTAAAATGATGCCACAAAGTATTTTTGCAATTATTGAAGAAGTGAAAATAAATAAGCAATTTACTGGATGCATCTTGTTCATATCTTCCTATATTCCTGCATTTTAAAGCAAGTCGATAGGTTTATAAAATAAAAAAATGTTATTTGTAAGTTACTTTCATCATACTATAATGCCGATGTTTCCCAATTATTCGAAAGTATCTCATCGATATTTTACACTCAAAGTAGTTGATAACTTGATTTGAAAAACGTGCCACCACCAATATAAACTTTCACCTGTTTACAGTTCTTCGACCCGAGTTTATCAAGGTTAAGATATAGGTAGAAGATTATTAACATGAGTACAATACATTATTAGCAAGCACGTCATAAATAATATTTTTTGCGTACCTGCAAAGAGTAGATTACTACTCGTATATGCGAAGATGATTTTTTGATATAATTTAGCTTGATAAGTATGGATGATAATACTATCTAATTATATGGAATTTTAATGCAATACAAATCATCTGCATAATATCTCTTCTATCTCGGGTAACGGGTCTTATTAAGACTGGGAGTGAATGTGTTACTTTTCATTCTTCCGATCAACGGTTCATTGGGTCGAACCAGTCATTCCCAAAGTTGTCTATGTCGACCCCAGGGGTCGACTTCTACCTGCGATACATGGGAATGAAAAATTTAAAATTGAGGGTTATGAGATGTAAATGGAGGTCTACGAAAGTGAATCCCAGGCAGTCACCAAAATTTTGGCTTCCCGCAAATGTATTAATCAAAGACAATTAATTAAACACAGATAGTACCCAAAGGTACTTACGTAATGCAATTATAAAAGCACGATTTATTCTCCCTAAGTCCCTAAACACGAGTTTTTCTCAATTGGTGATGTGTTAATAATTACAAAAAATACTATATATTCTGTAAATTATGTAACATTATTTTTATGAATAAATATAAAAAAAATACAACTCAAGTCAATTTTTTGGGAATGCCTTTTTCTGTGGACTAGTTTTCACAGAACAACATGGTAAAGTAATTTTATTGATTGAAACATTGAAATTTTGATATCCTCCATCTCAATAAAAGCTATTTTTCTTGTGTTTTTATGTAATGTTACTAGATTTGTATTTTATCTTTTACTTTTAACCATAAAACAAGATATAATATGGTTTTTTAAATATTAATTTTTACCTATTAGTTGCCTCTATATATATATATATATATTTTTTTTTTTTTTTTTTTTTCACTCTAAATTAAACCCTGTCAATGTGTCAGCTTCAAAAACATATTTAAGCTGATGAATTTATAAAAAAACAATATTAGGAAAGCCGGAGGTTTACCCAAAACAGAAAAAATCGGCACGTGGTTTACGGGACAAAAAAGTTTGGGGAACTCTTAGTTAGACGCTTATAATAAGATTGCCAAGTTCGGACAATAATTGCATCGGCAATATTATCAGTGTTATCGATTGCTTGATCCTTTCCGGCTTCCGTTTTTATCAAAAACTATGAAAATAAGGTGCGAAATTTTAAGTTCGGACAATTATTACATAATTTTTTTTTTATATATTCAATACTATTATTAAATTTATAAAAACAGTTTATTTATAAACAAGTTCTGCTATGTAATTATTATTACGTGTGACAGCTGTTTCGCCCTCTGAAGGCATTATCAATCAGATTTGTTTCAAATCTAGAAGTTAACCACAGAAGAATTAAATGTACAATTCTCTGAAATCAAAGCACCGACCGGAAATTTTTTATTAATTATTTTGGAATAACCAAAAAATAACGAGATAATAATTATATTTATATTACACTTGTCTAATAAAATGTGTTATGTTTTCATTATTACTAAAAAATAGTTCAGTGTTTTGACGAAGTATAGTGAGTGATTTTACAACTTATATACTTGTATTAAAAATTAAATATTTAAAAAAAGGATTTTTTTTAATTTTTTTATTTTATTTTGATACGTTCAAAATTTTTCCATTTATATAGATTTTATTGCAAAGCGGAAATTCTAAGACATTCTGAAAGAACATGTCAAAGGGCCAAGGGATTAAAAAATTGTTCTATCTTAATTGCAGTATTTCCAAAAGAAAGAGAATGGATTTGATGAATTCAAATCCCTGCCTGGGATATAGTAGACAGATATGTAAAGATTCAACAAATAGTATAAAATTTAAACAATCGTAAAACAGTAATTGCGTTTATCACCTCATTGGCCCCTTGGGAATGGAATGAAATAATTTTCTTCGTAAATGAGAGAAGCAACATTCCTCCGGTCCGCTGAACGATTATAATATTGGCGAACGGGCTCATTTCCCAGCGGCAACGGGACTTTTTGAATCAACACTTTTTTTACTTTGTATTATAATATTAATATTTTGGCAGGTAGGTACCGTACACTAGCATATTTCAAAGTAATTATTGATTATTTTTAAACGTTCTCTTAAACTAATTACTAAACGTCCATCAAACTTAACAATCTGACTCACAGTACGCAGACCAACTGACAAGATCCATAAAATGACTTGATTGGTATATATTTTAATTTTTTTTTGTAAATACCGCACAAGTGTTAACCGTCTGGGCCAGTGAGACTGGCATCCCTTATTGGGGGTATGTTGTGAGGCTGAAGGTAGTGAAAAGAATAAGAAAATGGGAAAAGGAAGGCAAAAACCTAAAAAGAGTGTACTATGCAATTGTACAATCTATATTACAATATGGTATTATTGGCTGGGGAGGAACTTATAACAATATATTAAATCCACTTAAAATAGTTCAAAGATTGATAATTAAAGTAATATTGAAAAAACCATCCAAATTTTCTACTGAAATTCTCTTTTCAATATTCAATGTACCCACAATAGACAATATATATAAAAAATATTCAATTCTACAAATTTATAAAGAAATACAGTTAAATAACTTACAATTCAATTCATCAGCAAGATATCAAAAAACTATCAAAATCCCAAAACTTAATACAAAGCACACACAAAATACCTATCTCTATCTAGGTATAACATATTTTAACATCCTTCCATTATATCTAAAAAATATTGAAGATATTCAGGAATTTAAAATAAAATTAAAAAATTACCTAAAACTACTATAAAAGTCCATATCTTACTCTTATTATTATTTCCTTCAAATCTTGAAACTGTATTATTGATAAATCTTGCCTATTTCTTACTTCTCCCTTTGGTTTTGCAAATATATTATTTACTTACTTACATGATTCCATATAATTGAGCTACGATTCACTCACCAAACACAAGAGCCTTGTCTCTTTATGGTGAGGAAAAGCTATTATTATTTACCTTGATAACACTGTATAATTGTATATTTATTGTAAAAAACATACAAATATTGAATAATAAAAAATAAAAAAAAAAAAAAACGACTAAAGCCATTTCTAGCAACGTTTTGATTCTAAATGGTGATCTTACACCAGAGCTATACTATGAGTATCTTCAACTATGGAACTTACCGCAAATGTACTATATATTATTTTTAATTAATAAATTGTGAATATATATCGCTAGACCACGGATGCCGTCGAACGCGTTTACAATGCATTTATTTTTATATCATAAACACCAATTATCTATCTGCACTGTGTTCCACAATCATGCCACTTAGCTTTGGTATGATAAAATATGTTTCAACAAAAGAAGAGATAGGTTAGGTTAATTTCAGTGAGTCTTACGTCAACCTATGTTATTATCAGATGTTTTCGATGGCATCAAGCGCTATCGTTATTAAAAAATATATATTTTCATTTTTCTTGTCACGGAGACTATCGAAATCATGTTGCGATTGTGGCGAAATGGACGCATAAATGAATACGTGATAAGTTTGGAGGTTATAATAAGTTCATTGACTTAACTGCTAACCAATCACTCACCACACACTGACCACTCTTCCTCGCCTTTTCCTTGCTACTTAGTGGTAAATTCAAGGTGTGTGTCTACGTATACGTCATCGCAGAGTAATACGATAGTAACTTTGCCGAGTAACCGACCACCCCCCACCCCTATTATAACTATCCAGTACCTACTGATTAAAAAAAATGTTTAATTTTAAAAAATCACCGTAAACCTAAACGTCACTATTTTTACTGCAAATGACTTCAGGAAGCACTGATTAAAGTAAGTCAAGTATGACCCTTAACACCCTGTGGGCGATCATTATTTGCGTTCATTCATAATATGTACTTGTGTAAATGTGTCAATATTAGGAAAGAGTACGGAATTTCGTAAAAACATTGAACTAACCATCGTGTTATTATTCTGATATCTGTACTTACGAATAATGGCTTGTAAAATTTACCATAGCTGTTAGAATATACCCAACTCTATAAAGAGCTTTAACTAAAGTGTCCTTCCCATTGGGACTATGAGTGTTTAGTATTTTCAGTTTTTTTACAGTAAAAAAGTGGTGCGGTTTATGGTCTGGCGGAGTCATTGGACCTTACTTTTTCGAAAATGAGGCTGGAGCAACAGTTACGGAGAATGGATTGCGCTATCGAGAGATGATTAATGATTTTTTATGACCGGAATTGGATGGTATTGATCTGGACAACGTTTACTTTCAACGAAGCGGCGCTACGTACCACACAAGCAACGAAACCATTGATCTTTTACGATTGAATGTCAAAATAACACCTCTTATTGGAAAACCCTGTATATGTATTTAAAAAAAAATTGCAAAAAGATTTGATTGAAATAAATAATTATAATTTTTTATGATGACGAATAAATTTTAATTAGAATAGAAAAATTAACTTTAAATCTTCCATTCATTTTTAACGGTTTTCATAGGTTGTGAAAAATTCCTCTTTAGCTGAAGAGATTCAAAGGGGAACGGAAGGTAGTGAGTGCTCGGCTATTCAAATCTGGTCACCAAACAGGGGTAAATCCATTTCAAGCAATGATTGATTTAGAATGAATGAATTTTACCCCAGGAAATTCAAGAACTCACAGTTCATTTTGACATTCAACCGTGAAGTTGAACAGTAATAATATATCTGTTTTTTTCTGTACACCTTTCTTTTGAATTGCTTGTTGATGTTTGTATTTTTTTAACCAGAGCTCAATAGAGTTAATGACTGAGACACGAGGGAACAAACATTTCACTTTGCGACATGGTATTCAGGGCGCCTGTAACGACAATGGTAAACACGGCTATTACCAGACCTGGAATTGCCAATGGTCATCATCCTCTGTATTCTTTATGATAATATAGAGTCTATCATATAACCAGCATTACCTGAACGTCCATGCCTACTTGTATTGCTGTGGGAGTTCATTTGGGCACGCGTTGTTCCGTTATATACAGTGCAGTGCATTGGAATTAAGGAATCAGTTAAGTTGGAAAAACGAAATCGAATTATATGGCGAAAATTAACTGTTTTAGTGTAAGTATATACCTTTGTATAAAGTATTCAAGATCAACAGAAAATTCACACCTCAAACTAACATCGTTAGGTTATGTTAGGTTATGCTGCTTATTTGACGCTTTGCTAAAAAGTTCGTGGGCACAATATTAATGCATTGTGCAAAATAATAAAAGTATTTTTATTAAAGAACAGAAATAAATGTTTATTTCTATTCGTATTTTAGAAATAAATGTTTATTTCTATTGGCACTTTAGAAATAAATGTTTATTTCTATTCGTGTTTTAGAATTACATGTTAATTTCTATTGGTACTTTAGAAATAAATGTTTATTATTATTGGTACTTTAGAAATAAATGTTTATTTCTATTGGTACTTTAGAAATAAATGTTTATTTCTATTCGTATTTTTTTTAATTACCCACGCAAAAGGCAGTGCCTTTTTGGGTTCCCTCAACATACCTTTTTAAAATTTTATACGTATGTAATGTTTTATTCTGAAATGTGTACTTATGTGTAAAATATATATATTGGGAAAAAATTAATTTAAAAAAAAAATGTCATTGTTTTATGGATATTTTTTGAAATTTGTTTTAGCTTGAAACCCGACATCCTAATTTGATGTTTAGATTTTTTCATAAATTTAATTGAGTAGGAACTTACCCAATAGGTATCTTTGCAACACATTATTAGTTAGGTACATAGTTTAAACAAAAAAAATTAAAATAAAGTATTTTTGTAGTTTTTGAATACCAACTACAAATCAGTTTTAGAAAACAGATATCTACAACGATATAAGTAGAGTTGCAACAATATAATTGTAAAAATTATTGGCTGAATCAAGACCTCACTATGTTTTCTAACTTTAGGTCTCCTTCTATAGACGTTAGGAGAATGGGCCAAACATAATCATTTTGATGTGTTCATAAATCAGTGAGGCATGCCACTGCACTGTCACCAAATTTTTACTTTCACAATGTTCATAGCTCGCCGCTCTGTCACGAATGTCCCGATGCATCAAACACATTACCTTAACTATTTGTACAATTATTTAAAAGAATGCATCACTCTACTTCTACCTGTAGAATTCTCTAGTTACTAGAGTCTAGTACTTATCTTATTATGGTTTCTTCTATTCGAATATCTAGAACTGATTATTACTAGAATCTGTCTAATGACAATTACATGAGTTACCAACACCTGAATATAAATAATGTTGGTTTATTAAAGTCTTTATAAAAACAACATAGATACTACCACCAAAAAATAAAGAATATTTTATTTAGTTATGAATTTTTTAACATTTTATATCTATATATACAATAATATTCTATTTGCTATGTACCTACTAAAATTTGGACTTGACAACATCGAGACTTTCAGCTTTCTTAATATTTAAAGGGAGTTCATTGAACATTTTAAAACCTTTATAATATATAGATATTGTTGTGTTCCTAATAATTTAGGAAGCCTTAAATCGTTGCCATGAACTGTATTATTAATACATGTAGGTACATACCTGTCTTACAACACACCAATCACACATTTCACACTTCCACCTGTATTATTTCCGTTCCGCCCCACGAAATAGTTCTCTATAAACCAGTGAACACATTAACGTCACCTACATTATGTAATAAAAATATATTTATTACAGTAGGAGGAATTTAAAATTGTCAAATTATTCGTAATCCGTAAATATGCCTCTTTTTATAAATATAACCTTTTCATCTGAAGCCTTTTTTAAAGAGATGTAATAATAATAAGAATAATAATAATAACGAAAGATTTTTCAAATATTTTTGTTGAGGGATCAGTAGGAATTACAGGCCCTGTTAGGAGTTCTACCGAGCCGAACCCTCTGATATGAAAATATCTGGAATCGGTGAATTATTTTCCCATTTGATCTCTGGTGAGTTGACGTGTTGTTCTTGTATTGTTTTGTATTTATTTTACTTATATAATGCACTTGCATAATGTTGATTGACTAGATGATCATTTGTGGAAAAGTGTGTGGAAGGGTTTAGTTTTTCCTATGGGAAAGATTTAACCCGGACATAAAATCGGATGATTAATGTATCCAGTTCTTCAATCTTTTCTATAATGATCTTCTTTTTAAACCATCCAAAATACAGCCCCAAACCTATGGCATCCTGCATTATGCTGAACAGACTGGGTAAAGTAGACAAGTACGAATAATCTGTCAGACTTTACACTGGGAAAATTAAACAATATGTATATAATAACATACTATCCAGTACTTACAATCTGTTCTACAATGATGGCGTATATTCTACCAGTGGCGGTTTTCTCTAAAGTGATTTTTTGCTGTGAACCCCCATTAAAAAGAAAAGAAAGTGTATTTATTTAAGACAAACTTACATTATAATAATATCAGCACATTATATACAGTACGCCATTAAAATCCACGCGACCGAAAAAAGAGGTCGAAGAGCAACTCGGTATTCCCATTTTGTGCGTTATAGAATCAGCACAAAACGCTTTATACATAAAATCAAAACATCACAATCGCCCTGGCGGTGTTATCGCAAAATTATGCCAAATTAACACTATCCTGGTGCGCCGCGAAGCATTATTATGTGTGATTGACAGATGGCGCGGCCTGTCGGTCTTTAAGTACAAAAAGGATGCAAGTTAAATGTTATTTAGTATGTTATGTTGTGGTATTTAACATTGTGTAGTAATTGTAATAAATGTTTGTACATTTTTATTTTCTCCAACCGTTTGCTTAATGGCATTTTTAAATCTACTAGTAAAGTCAAAAGATTTTAATATGCATATATATTTTTTAAGAATGACAAATATTCCCGGGTTACGAATTATCTGACAATATTTGAAAATATCTAACACTAAATTATCTAATACCAACACAGTAAGCGGAAAATGTTGCTTCTGTTGTGATGGAGGACTTAGCCAGCCGAGGAATATAATAGTAGGACCCAAATGTGACGTAAACTCACGTTGACATTTTAATGTATCTATACTTTTGTTTTCGTATTTAAAATTCAACCCTTTTTGGATAAGACGCTATATTCCTGGTCGGGCCAGGTCAAGAGTCAGTATAATAGAAGAGTATGTAAGATTGTAAATGAGGCAAGGAATGTGTTTCAAGACCTGCCCACCCTTGCGAAGAATCGGCGTGATGGTTAGTTACTTACGTTTAGGAAAGTTTCGGCAAATACCGTATTGCCTAAGTGGCAAGTTACGCAGTATTGTGTTGAGCTTTCTCCAGTATACAGTGAAAACAACATTTTGATTTAATATGTATTCTCTTGAAATTTTTAACCCCCAGTTGGAAAGAAAAATCCGCCACTCTTTTTGACCCATCCAAAATCAAATCACAGCCCCAAACCCACGGCATTATGCGGAACAGACTGAGTAAAGTAAAAACAAGTACTTACAATCTGTCAGACTTGATTAGATTGTAATACGTACATAATAACATGTAATCCTACAATCTGTTATATAAAGATGTCCTTTAAAAGTATCCAAATCATAACCCCGACCTAAGGCAGCCTGCGCTATTCTGAACAGACTGGAAAATGTAAAAAAATACTTATAATCATAAGGAAGTAAATTATTATTACCCATCTTAAAACTTAATTCAAATGATAGCCCCGAACCTAAGGCAGCCTCAACTACGCCGGACAGGGCACAGGGCAGGCAACAAGTAACAGGTAGTAAGTGGTAAGTGACTAGTAGGTAAGGAGTGACGAGTATGTACAGGTACAGGTAAGACAAACTGGTAAGCCTGGTCGCAGCGTGCCGGTAGGCCTCTCTGTTCCGTGGCTCAGTCAAAAGTGGGTCACGGTATATATACCCAAGTTCAAGGCATTACTCTCTTCAATACTTGTCCGACCATCGTCTGTTACTAACGTGCCACTAACAGCACATAGAAAGAGCTTTCACCGTTCACGAATATCTTTCCAATAGAGTTGGAGATTTTAGTTTTTCGCGAGTGATTTTTGTGAAGTGAAGTTTAATCGAAGCAAGGTAAGATTTTTAAGCATTTTTGTTTTGATTTTTTATACATTTTGTATTTTTTTTTTTGAATCAGTAAACGTGGCTCTTTTTATGTAAACGTGTAGGGTGTAGTTTGTAGGGTATCTTATATGAGAAGACTATTTTTTGCAGTGTAAAATCACTTTAATTTGAGTCACAGATAGTGAGATAAGTGATAGTGAAAAAATGATAACGTTAGGTTTCTTTGGAAACCGAATTAATAGATGTTTTACCGAAAATACTTTTTTCTATTTCTTACATCAGTTTTAAGCTTTTATAAGAACAACACGTTTTTTTAAAATACGTAATTTTTATTTTTAACCAAATCACCTTCTGTTTATTTGCAGTTGTTTTCGTGAAATCCCCGTCATTGTTCTGAACAAATTTAGCATTAAATTATAAATTATTTAACTATAAAAATAAAATATTTAATAACTTATTGATGATGTTACAAGATGCACTTAGTCAGTTTTGGCCATTCTTCTCCTAATTGAGAAATATCTAATAAAAGTATATGAAAACTGTTTTGTTCCCTGATACATACAAATATTGTGTACTTACGAATTTATCGAGTCTCTAAGAAATTTTGTGTATTTTTTTGCAAATTTGATGTGTGAATGGAATTGAATGTAAAATACATTGTTCGTTGTAACGTATTATTATAATGAATTGTATTTTAATATGAAGACGTTTGAAAGTGAGAAAGTCCGGTTGGCAAATATGTGAATAATGCGCCGCTTTGCTTTCACTTACTCAATACAATGGCACATGGCTCCACACTAATTTACACCACACAAATACGTGTTTGGTGACTAACTGGAAAAACTTATCACTTGACCTAACCGAATCTAGGAAATTCATGAAATAAGAAACATTAAGGACGGTTTGTTTCACAGATTTTTAACAATTGATCAAATTTAAAAAAATAATTCTAGTTCTGTAAAAGTCTGAACAATTCATCAAATTTCACAGTTAATATTTAAGTTTTGTCAATTTCCTATTCAAGTTTTGTTAATATTCTGTTAAGTACTGTGAAACAACCTGCTCATGATGAAATAATAACATAACTTTCACAGAACTTAAGTTTTAACTTGGAAATTTGATGAATTCTGCAAAACAACCCGTCCTTCGAGTTTGAAAAGCTCGCACATGCCCTTTTGAGTATCTTTGATTGTTGACTTTGTTCATTACCTTTACATTGCAACAGCACCTATTGCAGTAGGTTTCTAGGAGTTTCTGGAAACATTTTTGTCATGAATACTAATTTCCGGATATCTTTCAAATATTTCCATAAATTAACTTTCGTTTATCAAGATTGTAATTATTGAATATTTTTTTGAAAAATGGTTTATGCAAGTTAAATATCAGCATGTTAATGTATCAGCAACAATGAAGAAGGATCTCGAATATTCCATTTAGTTCATTTTTTAGCCCTGAAAAACTTGTACTATAGACGTAATAAGCATTGATCAATGGTTCCGTCCGCATGACGCTCCCATACGCGTTGTGCCGCTCCATACAATTTGTTCATGAACTCACCTGTGGAGAGATCCACGTACATCCTAAATGTAGTTGATCAAACTATCAATATGTCTTTATAATTATAATGACCTTGACTCCAATCTATAATGCTATTAAAAAAATTGTACAAATTGAATTAAATAAATAGGTACCTTCAAGTAAGTTAGTAGGTAAATACTTCCACAGATGGGAAGGCCCGTACACTTTATTTTGCCTTTTCGCAAGTTAAGAGCGATTCGACGCGTTGTGCGGACTTAGTGTGGAATGAACCATTCGTATTCCCTGCAAATGATTTTTGTGACTGCAATAATGGCGCCACTGGAAAGAAAGTTCCACAACATAAAGAGTACACATCCTTCCTGTGATTGATTAGTTTTTAATCTTGTTTTCATAGGGATTGACTCCTAATAGTAATCTTAAAATAAAATTTGCAGTTAATTTCTATGTTCTTCAAACCCTTGATCATTAAACCACTTCATTAACAGATTAGCACGAGTCTAGCAAAATCAATTTGTCCTTCGACTAAGACCTAATAATTTATTTATTAATTTACGCCCTCCAGGCTTTAACATAAAATTTCATCCATGGTTGTAAATTTAAAACACGAAAAAATAATTATTTTCAAAATTTACAATCATAATTAATTATTGGGATCGATCGAAATTTGCTCCGCGATCAAACGGTTAGGAACGTAGGAACCCTTGTACTACATCATAATAATATGTACCTGCCTACCTGACTATTAAACATACTAATTTCGGGTGTTGGTGCGTGGGTAAGGAAAGTAAAATATTGATGCATAATGCGTAACATTATAATTTCAATTAACATTTTGTATTGAAATTACTTATCGGAACGACTTATCATTTCAGATAAGCGATAAAGATATCATTTTTTTAAATTATTTGAGATACGTATTTCTTTTATTCACAAATGAAAAATAATAATAAATTCATTGGTTAAATTTTGTTATTTTTAAAGTTTACTAGCACTCGACGGGTAAATTTCTTCTATTGAAAGGCAAGTATCCTGATCTAAATATATTTTTATAAATACGTTCAACTTCACAAATCATACGATTATCCCGTGATTTTTCACGGGTCTGTGCTAGCGTACGAAGAAAAATGAGTATTACTTATGTATTAATAATCTCTTCAAATTATTGGTTATCCGGTTAAAAACGGGATTGGAGGCCCTCAACGAATGAATTAATAGATTTGCTGTTAAATTTTTAGTATAATACGAATGTATTATCACGTTGTCGGAACACGTGTTCATAAAAAATTTAAGGCAAGGAAAAAGAACACGTGTTCCGATATATTAAGAATTTATTACAAGTCTATCATAAAACGGCCTGCAATCCCGTTTTTAACCGGATTACCAATAATTTGAAGAGATTCTTAATAAATTAGCAATGTTCATTCGTGCTTTTGTAATTATCAGGTATTTATCGACCAGATACTTTTGATGTTAGATTACTATAAGTCTGACAAACCTTGATTAAATTGTTGAGTAGGTACTAATTGAATTGTAACAGTACCTATATAAAATGTAATGTGTACCTGTACTTTATATAATATATTATATGGAGGAAAGCGGCGATCACATTCCCGGTAGCACCGGTTCGAATCCCGTCTCAGTGCCCGTTATCTACTTATATTATGACCATAGATAAATTTTTCTTTGATCAACTAAGTACCTGTATCACATTGGTACAGATTACAGCCTCCCATAGACGTAATAACGGTTTAGAGCAATCCAGAGTAGCTACAGAATCAGGTCAATCCCTCATCTATTGGTTAGTAAGATATGCTGTAAAATTACATAACTGGATTTAAAAAATAACCTACCTAGAAGTCATACTGAGTTTTTTCCTTCTTTAAAATTACTAACAGAGTCAGTGGACTATTACATCCACCTATGGGCAGAAGGGAGTGTGGAAGATTCTTAATTAACTAATTAGTAGAGAAATATTCTCAGGTCTAATTAGGGAGCTAGTCTATTTTCTAATGCTTTAAAAATAATTAACATTGTTTAAAAATATTCCCCAAAGTGTACTAAAATATTAGAAATATGGGACAGTAAATTAATAAGTGAAATACAAAGAAAATGGCTTTAGCATATATCTGTAAATCATCAGCAAAATAGTCAGTAAGTCTGTTGGTTTTGAATATCTTGTTTCGCTTTTTATTACATCTTTGAATAGCTTAGGATCAATACTTAATATAATACGAATATCAACATTTAAGCCGGTTTCAATGCAGGTTTTATAAATGACCGCTCGTTGAAATAATTTACTACGAAAATATTTTTTTTCTTCACTCTGCAAAATAATAACCAATTCATTGGAACCAACGATATATAATAACAATAGATTAGCCCTCTCTTATCTAATTACGATGTAAAATAACATCAAGAGTAATTTCTTAAGGCGATGCCATACGTAGTAATGCAAAATCATGTGTTTTTGGTTTGAAAATTTGGTCGCCTAGAAATGTTTCAGATGCTTTAATTAAATACTTCGAGTAGAATACATCTTGGCCTTTGAAATAATCGAGTATTTTTTAAATAAGTCTTTTTGTAAGCCCAGAAAAAATAATGTGTAAGGCCTATGAAAACTGCTTTAAAGTTCAAAATCTCCTACTTACGAACCCATTTTTCGGTTATGATTTTACTGTATAATGTGGCAAATTAAGTTATTTATAAAATGATCGAAAAATAATTAAATATTTATGCCTGAACATCCACAAAATAAAATAAAAGGCACTTTTTGGCCATGTTTTTTTCTTGCATAAATCAAAACAGGCGGATGGTGTTAAGCGGGAATTTAAACCATATCCTCATCTACGTAAGGGTTGTTATTGATAGCGCGCTCAATTTAAAATATTAATTTGCCACATTATACAATAAAATCAAAAACGAAAATGGGTTCGTAAGTAGGAGATTTTGAACTTTAAAGCAGTTTTCATAGGCCTTATACATTTTTTTTTTCTGGGCTTATAAAAAGACTTATCTTAAAAATACTCGATTATTTCAAAGGCCAAGATGTGTTCTACTCGCAGTATTTAATTAAAGCATCGGAAACATTTCAAAAACACATGATTTTGCATTACTACGTATGGCATCGCCTTAAACAAATATTGTTGGTTTCAATGTAAATTGTAAGGTTTATACGTTCTGTCTAGATAATAGGTACTTGGTCGATGATTTGAACTAATTGCATTTTTTTTAGAACACATTTGTTACTTTTTCGTTTTAGATTGCGAACATTTGTGAGTTTCCCTTCGTCTCGGTCTTACATAATATATACTAACTTACACGTGGCTAAAATCAACATTCGATTAATGGCAAATCATTGCCTTTAATCGAAGGCTTCCTAGTTCATGTACGTACCTAATTTATTTAGTCGATTTAGTTAATATAAACTCTCGTTAGTTAGTTATGTAGCCGGTGAAAGCGCAGTGATACACCATGCGCACTGCGACTGGACACGGCTCTAGGCGCGCGTCTGCGTGTGACACGGCACCAACACGTTCGTCGCCCGACACCTCACGACAGTGTTACTGTTGGCCATCAATGATTTATAATAATTATTAATTCATTATCGTTGTTTTCTTCAAAACATTCCCGAAATATGTGACCACTATGGCGTCCTACCGCCAACTGTCATAACATGCACAGAGTTTTGCCAATTCTATTATTTCAAAATTCAAAAAATATTTACTGCACAAAAATACAGAGTAAAAAGGGTATAGCTTATAGGTTACATCCTATTTCTTCCAGCTAACCCAACAAATACACATTATATTACATAACCCAACAATTACATGTTAACAAATGTATGTAAATAAAAAAAATAAAAAACACAGATATTTAATTTATGTAAGGTATTCATTCATTTAAGGTGTAGTGACATTTGTTTAAAATAAATGTTTTTAGTGATGATTTAAATTTAAGTATGTCGGTTATTTGTTTGATGCTACGTGGAAGGTTGTTATATACTTTAATGGCCATGTAGTGTGGTCCTTTTTGAAATATAGTTTTGTTTTTTTTTGGGATTGATAAGTTTTCTGTGAACCTTGTAGCGTGTTTATTTGTTGATTTTTTAGTGGGAACTTTTCTAGATATGATCGAACTAACAGGCATAACTCCATTATATGTAAATCTCCGTCACTGTCAAATTGATCTATATGAATCCCGGTGAATCTGACAGCTATACGAGGTAACTTTATATAAATGTACGTTTCAATAAACATTTTAATTAAGTTGATTCTCCGAATTAACTGAGAAATTTTTGTAAAAGATTGTTTACTTTAAAACAACGCGGTATCAATGTGAAAAGTCGCATTTGATCTACATGCTGAGTATGTGAGGAAGTCAATTAGTCAACTTAATGCGCATATCGATGACTTAGGGTTAAAATATTGTATCTCCATGAATCATAATTTTGAAAAAACTGAAAATCAAAGTTTGTGAACCATGGAACATTGGATTTGGTGATATAAATATGTTTTTAGTTTCATGCAATTGTGCCTGTATTTGCTATAAATAGAATACTTTTGGCATGGGCTTTCTTCTAGCATAAAGATAATTTATATTGTTAAGGAGATACAATATATGTGCTTGATATGAAAATAAATTGCTTGGAGGATTTAAAATATATTTTAATATCTTTGGAACGGTAGGTTTAGAAGATGCAAAATTTGTACTCTAATACATTTTATCTCTTAACTTATTTTCTTACAAAATTGAAGATACGATATTTTAACTCTCAGTCATCAATATTATCTTGACCAAAGTTTTTCATTGTAGTGGGAATACTGTACAAGAGTCTCAACTGCTCCGCAGATACTAATCGGGGTCAGTGTTCGTAGAAAACTTATTGATATAAAATATTACTAATTTATTAAAAATCTAGTCGAAGTAATCATACTCCTGTTAAAAGCGGGACTGCAGGTCTATAACGAAAGAATTGACAGTTTTCATAACAAACTATCAGTAAAACACGAATGTGTTATGAGGATGTCGGAACACTTGTTCATAAAAAATTTAATATTTTCGCATTTCGTCAATATATTTATTAGGATAAGGACCAGCATGAACACGTGTTCCGATAAATACTGAAAGTACTAATATTTTATTAGGAAATGGCCTGCCATCACGTTTTTAACAAGATTTTAATAAATCAGCAATACTTATTTTTCTCCGTGTGGGACTACGGCATCCATAAATATGGTATTTTATCAGACTGAAGGTAGGGGAAAGAGATGGAAAGAGGAAGGTGGGAAAGTTCCTGAATATTCCAAATTTGTATTTTACCTACTTTTTTAATTCGTTCGTACTAAACATCTCTTGTCCTATCTATACCAACAACAACAAAAAATCGGTTCAGAGTAAACAATTTTGTTCAAAGTGAAATCGGTTGAATAATGCATTTCACCGATTAGTTATTTAGACCGACCAATATTTTCTAAGATGCGCATTAAGATGGATGTCAACTTTCTTATTAACATAATTTGGCAAATTACTTGACAAAGGAAGAACATTAACACCTACTTATTTTTTTTTAAAGTGGGCCTTTTTAGCATATGAATTAATATGATTATTATTAATAACTTGAATGGAAGTAGTAGCACTAATCGTATTGATTAAAATAATATTTTAACGATGAATAGAATTAATAATGAATTAAGTGGTGATTAATTCATTTTAGCATATTAGTAAACGCTTTTTCTTTAACTTTTGAAAATTATTAATTTATTTATTTGACAATATAGATATCACCTCAGGGGGAGCTCCCATCGATGTAATATATCATTGAAGAAGAAGATAAAATTAATAAATATAAAACAAGCATGAAAAGATAAAAAAAAAAGATAACGGTCACAATTAGGAATCGAACCTAGATAATGATGATAATTATTAAATGAGGCAAAAAGTCAAAATATTTGTATAAATGTGTTGTAGGTGCTTTCGTATGCCTGAAGTAAGGTCAAATTAACCTTACTTCTTGGGGATTTTATCAAACATTTTCGAATAGGTATCGAAAATCTTTCGTGAGCTAAAAATCAACGCATATTTCATTTCCCTTTCTGGATCCTAGAAGTCGGAAGAACTCATGTAAATTACCCCCAACATTTATAGTTCCAAGCTTTGGATATTTATTTTACTTATTTATTGACCCCATTCCCTTACAAATGTTTACAAATCAAGAGAAGAATGCCATAGAATTAAAATTGAGGAAGATAGCGATCCGTTTTCACTTTTCAGCTTATTAAAAAGGTCGGTTCACTCGTGGCCGAAAGTGCCGGTGAATTGTCGATCCGCAAATTCCTTTGGCCGTAGGTGTCCTGTTACTTGACACGAATACCCAGCGACACGGTCACCTGTGTTGCCAGGTAAGGCACGCGATGAGATTGAGTGGTAGTTACCAATCTATTATCACAAAATTTTTTGTGCACGTGCGTTACAACTTGACACGGATAACTTTGCAGTCGGTGGAGTAGGCTTGCTTTTTGAGGATCCCTCTTTAAATGAATCTATGATCGAGTAGGTTAATTTAAATAGTAATTAATGAAACCTTTTAAATACCTTTTACTTAACGTTATCGTGAATCAACTATTTATTAAACTAGATGCATGTCATATTTTTAATATTTAATTTAATACATAATCTGATTAATTTAGGCTTTTTAAACTAGTAGCTTTGTGAACATTCCTTGCGTCCAAAAAATAATGTTTATAATTTTCTCTAGCTTTAAATCAAATCCAAAATTTTATCTGAAATCCTTATATTTGTAAGTAGGTATCTGGGTACATAAATAACTTCCTACTTAATTTTAAACCATAAATATTTAACGTAAAAATATTTTATTTCAAATAAGGAATTATACAATTTGTTCAGAGAAATGTCACAATCACAATGTCAATTCTTTTTTCAAACTTTCTTCAGGCCGGTAGGTACAATAATATTCATTATTACGATTTGTCAGCTCGAAGTAGGAACCACGATCATGCTGATTCTGGCGGGACAAATGGGTAGTATCAATCACGGCCACCATCTTTAACCGGAACTGTAACGTAACAAACAAATTTACAGATAAATGAAATGACAAATGGTCGAGTCAAAAATAGACTTTGCTACGCTTAGTATACAAGTAAATATAAAAATGCAGAAACTCTTTATGGGTAATCATAAACACAAAAATAATTAATTTTGAATGAGCCCAACCAAAAAGATTATATCAGCCGATATACAAACTAAAAGACATGGTGTCTTTGGTTCCTCTTCTGCTAGCCACATGTAAAAAAATACATGTCAAGCAGTAATACTTTTCATAGATTATTTATTAGGTTCCTGGAGGGCGATTCTCGTTCTACTTAACGACACTAAAATCGTCCTTACATTCAAATTAACGATTTTTCTCGGTTTATTCGTATGAAGCGATTCCGGTTCTCTCGTTGACAGATGGAATCCTTAGATTTTCGATTGCGCGCCAAAATTTTTAGCCTTACGCGAAGGGTACCCCTAGACCTGTCATTCGGCGGCCGAACGCTAGCGTTCGCGGGGAATTTGCTTCATTTAATTGTGACGTTTTGACAATTAGCAATATTTGCGTAGTTTTAATAAGAGAAAACTTAATATTATCGTAAGTATTGACTGTAAACATGATTAGTGACATGTTTGTGGCACAATAATGCTATTAAATGAATTGAATCAGGTAATTGCGATGTTTGTAAAGTACGTAACATGTCGAAAGCCAGATAAGTGATTTAATTTACAATAAACTACACATACCATTGAGGATTTCTACATAAATAATAATAAGTTTCTGGCTGGCGCTCGAAATTGTGGGTTTTGAAGTTAACCACAACGAAATAAGAATCCCTTTCATTCTTAAATCAACTTGGGTGACAGTTACCGCCATTCGGCAGCGTTAGTTTGACAGCAAACGTCACTTTAGAAGTGGTGAATCTGTAAAAAAGTCATTACTATCCAGCGAGGTAAGTACCTTTTCACAAAACGTAAATCTTCGATAAATGGCTTATTTATGTCATTCATAAATAAAATAAGCAGTTATTAAAATGCATTATAATACAAAGTATTTGTTTTTTTAAGTTTTAGTTAGAAACCTTGCGTCACTTAATTATATTTCACCAATTTGTGTTTTCAATAATCTCTTAACAATTTCTTAACCACGCTTCTTTAGGATTTTTTACTAGGTCTCTCCAAAATCGAACTTGTAAGGATATCAAAAGAACGAGAATCGCTTAATAGTTAAGAAAAGATGTTGCAAGCGACGGACAGCTATCTTTCGCAAACGATAGCAGTCGTTGACGAATGCTATCATTTAGCTTAAGGCTAAAAGAACGAGAATCGCCCTCCTGCCTACTTATTATAGATTGAAAAATGAAAAACAATCACATCCAAAAAAAAGACGGAGAAGTAGGTACTTGTACAACTAGTGATGGGGCATAACATTGGTAATGAACTGTAGCTCCGCAAGTTCATGGTGACCCGGTTACAGCAGATTGCTTATTCCGTGACACACATTTAGTATGGCCAAAGTCACCGTTACTCGCAACTCCTCCGCGACTTGTAAACTTCTTATTTAATTATCACGTTTTACGACTTTAAATTGTCTTAAATCATTAGCATTGTTTTCGAGCGTAGTGGGAAGCTTTTTGACATGAATCTTACTGGCTTTACAATTTAACGTTACGAAAAAGAACTCGTTGTTGTAAATAAATTGAACCTACAACGTATTCTGCTGTTATATTTTTGTACCCGGGAATTTGTATTCCGTCAAAGTTGCAATAAGTACCATAATAATAACAAAAATAAGCAAATAATTGAGGTAGTGTAATAAGTTTTTTGAAACAATATACGTAGATTCCTCGCTCTTAAAACCATTTGTGCAGCATCTCCACAGATGTTATTTTAAATAATATACAGACCCTGCAAGTTACCTCAAGCTGCCTTCGTGAAAATAACGTTTTTTTAATCTGAATCATATACAAGCAGACAGTTATTTAATGGTATTTTTTAATGATTTGAAAACTGGTTTATTTTATTAATCTTCACCGAGCGATTCATAAATTATTATACCAAGCCTTATTATCGATTATACTTCTCTGTTATGTAAAAATGACGAGAAGACAGCTGTAACCATTGACGTAATTTACCAGTCAACGCATTATCAAATATGTATAAAAAAATGTCTAACGTGCGTCGAATGAAAATTTGTACATTGCCACACTGAGTTAGTACTTCAATACATTACCATGATGTAAATCCCGGTTAAAAGACAGATCAAACGCCTTGTTTTGATCTTAAGAGGAACGGCATATTTAAAAAAAATAATACAATTTTTGTATTTAGTCGAAGTGTTCTAGTATTTCAGGCCAAACTTGCTTGGCCTATATTCGATGCTTTGATTGTTACGACTCTAGACATTTGTGGCTAGACGCCAGGTTTAACTTGTTATGACATAAAAACGAATTGAAAAATTACAATAATAATTAGTTACCGTTACGAATAACGAAAACAAGTGGCGTGGGCCACTTAGCGTAGAGTCAAGGCTGTACAAAATACCGTTATTGAATAATTTGATGATCATGCCGAGGACATGTAGGTCACTGGCATGTCTCTGCACTCTACACAGAACATAATAATATCTGTGATGGAATGTGATAACTTACAAAGAAGGAACGAGACATAATTTTGAAGCATTTAAATTCATATAATTACTTCGACAACTTCCGTTGTATCAACTTACAAGAGATGGGAATGCTGATAGAGACATTGAAAGAAAGGTGGATAGTGGGAATTCCATTAATATGAGAATGCGTGCATTAGTGGAAAATATGAAGTTAATAATTAATTGACAGGTATATTAACAGTGGAGTTTTAAGTATCAATCCTGATGGCAGATAGGTATTGGATTCATAGAAAAAGGATGAAAATAGACGAAGTGTAGTTGAAATTAGATTCTTGGGGTATTTGTATGGTAAATCTGTGAGTTAACATCCGTATTACGAATGAGAAGATTTAAGAAAGCAAAGTCGTGGTAAGCGTAGTTACTGAATAAGCTCGGGTGGCTTGGACATTAAGTGCTCCAAAGAAACATGACATGATCAAGTGAGTTAAATCCTAAGAATTATATCAAGAATCAGAGAAAGTATATGATTTACTTCATAGTAAAAATTATGCCAAGACTGAGTTTTCCATTCACAAAACAAAAAAGAATAAAAACGATGTAAATGGCTTAGAAGAAAGTCTTTAGTCGAATGTAATACATATTTGGCACAGTTCGTATAGTAGATGTTAAAAAAGACTTTGGATTCGAAGGTTGCGATTACATTTTAGGTTGACGATATTTAGCATTTAGAAAACTGTGTAAAATAACAGTTTTTAACAAAAATATTTGTACTTCATTCTTACCCGTTGAAATTAAGACTCCGTAAAAAGCGTTAAAAAAAGATTATTATTGAACCTGGATTGAAACGGAGATATTATATAAACACGAAATTTAAGCCCTCGCGTACCCAATTTCTACCGTTTAACTTTCTCGTTAACTCTTTAAGTTTTTAAGTTCCAAAAAATTTTTATTTTTTATGATAATATCCATACATTTGTTATGCCAAAACGTTAATTAAATGCGATTCTCTTGATAGAAAAAAATCGAAAAGTAAGCTCCGAAAATTATTAAAAACACGTTTTGTTATGTTATAGGTATGAAAAAATTCACAGTGTATAATATTTAAATGCAACTTAAGCATTTGTCGAGAGATTTTTTGTTCTATTTCAAACTAGTCGTGTTTTATTAAATATTTTCACCATTTTCGCTTAATTATTATATTAACGCGCTCTCCCAACATTATTACTGAAGAACATAATTATTGAAAAAAAAAACATCATAGTGAATATGTAAGCTACGTAATATTTAATAAAACAAGACTTATTTAAAATAGAGCAAAGCCTCTCGATAAATGTATTAGGCAGCATAAAGAAACACTACGATTTTTTTTCATATACAACCGAACTAGATCTGTTTGTTTTACAATTTTCGGAGCATATTTTGCGATTTTTTTCTGTCGAGAGAAATGCATGTATATAATTACCTTTTAGACTTGGCTAATGAATAGGGATTATCTTCAAATATTACAAGTATACTATATGTCGGTAGAAATTCGAAATACGGAATTAAATATTATTAGTACCTACATAGCCAGTGAATGATCACTCATGTTCCTGGTCTGTGGGTCAATAACGGTCCAATTCATTAACATATCACGGCTTGAGGTAACCGCTCTAACAGGAATCTCTTACAGCATCTATGGGTACTCACAAAGCTTCATTCATTTGTATGAAGCTGGGGTGACCTCACCTAAATAAGTTTAAATATTATTGCTCAATAATATACGTTTAAAACGCTTACTGATGAAAATAAGCAGTTTTTAATACTTTTAGAAAATATTATATTTATTTTATTTACTAATTATCAACGAGCTGATGGACTGATACATGATATTTAAATTTCACGTGATTTAGTGCACATGACAGAGAACAAAAAAATTGAATATGAAATGATATTTAACCGTCGTTTTTATATTTATAAGTACAATATTGGCACACGGAGGTTATGCAATAAAACTCGAGAAGAATTTGTTTGAAAATTAGCGTCATTTAGAATTTTACATTTTGAACTGTATACGGAGAATAATGCGAATTGATGATTAATTAAAATCCTGATAAGCCCCCGTATGACCAATTTCTACAGATTAATAACAAGTTTCTCTTATAAGCAATAATTATTAGCCTAAAACACTCATCCACATTGAAAAATCTCCTGATAAAAGATACATGACGCCATTTTCAATGTGGATGAGTGTTTCAGGCTAATAATTATTGATTATAAAATAATTGTTACCCTTTGTGCTATGCATAAAAAATCTTGTCTTAAACATTAGTTTACAGAAAAAAATAATAACAAGTTTCTCGTTAACTCTTTAAGTTTTTAAGTTCCAAAAAAATGTTATTTTTAAGATAATATTTATACATTTGTTATGCCGAATTATATGAAATGCCCTCGATAGAAAAAAACGCAAAGTAAGCTCCGAAAATTATTAAAAACACGTTTTGTTCTGTTATTTAATATGTTATTGGCATGAAAAATTCACAGCGTATCTTTAAATGCAACTAAAGCATTTGTCGATAGATTTTTGCTTTATTTTAAACAAGACGTGTTTCATTCAATATTTTCACCATTTTCGCTTAATTTTTATTGTTTTTTAATATTGGCGCGCTCTTTCTAACATTTGTATTTACATATCTCCCTTTCAAATCATATTTGAACGCTTACTACGGGGCCTTAAAAGCGGGACAACAGGCCGCTTCCTAATAAAATGTTAGTACTTTCATAAAATATCACATGTTATGCACCTGCATTTGCTCTTTTAATATACAGAATTTTCCAATAAGAGGTGTTATTTTGAATAGCCCACTATTTCGGTAGATGTTACTTTTGAAGCTGTTATTTTTTGACATTTCGCAAGTAGAAACTACGCCATTAATAAAAATCGAACGATACACGCTTCAACAACGCATTAAAATTATTAAAATCCACTTGAGTGAATCAAATGCAAATCATCTTGAGTGATGAGGCCCATTTCCACCTCGGTGGCTTCGTCAACAAGCAAAATTGTCGCATCTGGGACTCGAAAAACCCAAGAGTTATTGTTGAAAAGCCTCTTTATCCTCAACATGTGACTGTTTGGTGCGGTTTATGGTCCGGCAGAGTCATTAGACCTTACTTTTTAGAAAATGAGGCTGAAGCAACAGTTACGGTGAATGGATTGCGCTATCGACAAATGATTAATGATTTTTTATGACCGGAATTGGATGGTTTTGATCTGAACAACGTTTAATTTCAACAAGACGGCGCTACGTGCCACACAAGCAACGAAACTATTGATATTTTACGATTGAATATCAAAATAACACCTCTTATTGGAAAACCCTGTATAATGACGAGATGGAAAATTATAATGATTTTTGATGAATCGTGTTCCGACGTCTCATTAACACATCTTTTTACTACTAAAAATTTAACATGAAACACTCATCAATTCATTCGGTAATGGCCTAATAATTGTGGGTCACTTGTGTTCTTTGAAATTTGGTTACCCCACCAATACACTTGTTACCGAGAGATTACAGTATATACAAAGATGTATGAGTCTGGCAATCATATGTATAAGTTGTGTTCCATTAACACGTTATTCTTCTTACGGTAAAACTGCTCTGCGGTCACAACTGTTGTTGGCATTGAGTCTACATGAGGAATGAACAATCAGCGAGCTGCCCTGATCACAGCATGATCCAAGTCTTTCTATATTCACGCGAATATATACGCATTTATATGAAATTGGATCACATTACAGCAGCTAATGTATGAAATAAATGTCAGTCCTACACAACTGGGATTTGGTTCAGTTGTTAGCGCGGTTGATATCAGTCCATGGGGGGTAGGGTTCAATCCTCAGTCAAACCAAAAAAAGATGTATTAAAATATATTTTTAGGGTTGATTTTTTTTATCTGCACTTTAAAGAGATGGATTTATAACTGACTGAAATATTTTTGGTTTAGGTAAATATGCAAATACAATAGTGCAACTAGTGTGGAACATCCACCCACAGACCTCATTTAAGGGCCCACTATTCGAATTTCATCCAATTTCCGACATATTTTCCTTAAAAGTTTGAAGTTTTTAAGCTCTTAAAAAAATATATGTTATTCTTTAAGATAGTATCTATTTGTTCCAAAAGCCGAAACGGTAATTATTTGAAATTCCCTCGATAGAAATAAATCGCAAAGTATGCTCCGAAAAATATTATTAACACGTTTATTTCTGTTATTTTACAAGTTATGTGTATGAAAAAAATCACAATGCTTCTTTTAATGCTACTCAATAGACCCCAAAAGTGATTTTTGCTATTTTTGAAATACGCCGTGATTTATTAAACATTTTCACAACAGTCGCTTACGTCTTATGATTCTAAGCATGATTATTGCAGCCCCTCTCACTTCCTCACGCGCGTACGCTATCTGCCTTTCAGTCACTGCTTAGAGAGCTTCGCGGACGATCGTGTTGTTCTCCGTTTCGTGATTTCTACTAAATAATATTTATCGTAAATAATAATATTGTATTCCGAAAATGGGAAATAAACGAAAAAGTGCTCGTATTTCTAAGAAAAGACTATTTCGTTCGAAACAAAAACGCATGGTGGACATTGTAAGGTAAGAAGAAAAATATAAATTTTGATTTGATGAATATATTATTATTTACTATTACGTAGGTAATATTTATTATAAAAATAAATTATGTATATATTGTGTAATAAAGGTGACAGGTATTGTTTTATTTTTCAGAATGCGTACTTTGGGAGATAAATCTATTGCCAAGGCCTCTGAAACTGAAATTGCCGGGTAAGTTTTTTTTAAATTTACATTTTTTCTTCAAAAATGACCCTTGAATGTAAAACTATATATTTTAGTTAGTAGGTAGGGAATGTACCCATACTACGTGATCCACTCCTCCCCCCTCAGTGACCACGTGTAGTATATAAACCTAACCCATTGTGACCAAACGCGTGGTATGTTGAAGATCCCCTCCCCCTCTCTGAACGGGTCACGTAGTATGGCTACTGTATATATTGCGCGAAGAAATTCTAAAATCAAGCCGCACTTAATTTACAACGTTCTAACAGCATTACGTTTGTTTTTTTTTTGTCCTATTGTATTTGTCTGTTTCTGAGGCGTTTTGTAGTTGTTCATTTTGATTGGATATAGTTTTAACTTCGCTTTTCCATGTTCTGAGGAGAGAAAGTTTGCAAAGACAAGTTTTCTTAATCCATTTAACAATTTTTGAATTTGAGGTTCAATCTTGTGCAAATTATTTTAGTTCGTCATATTTTAATGGAAAATATTTATAAAGTACGTTGCCAGAGCACAGAATTGCATTCGTTAGAATCTTGTACAATGAATAATTATGCCCTAGCTAATTGCATAATATTCCATATGCATATTTAGGTATGTTCTAAAATGGTAATTATATGTCCTATTTAAATATTTTTCATTTTAAAAATATTAAACTTAAAAACTTTACAAAAAACTCAAATCAGAAATTGGTAAATATATAAATCGTCTTTGCAAACTTTGACATCTCATATCATAGAACTGTATATCTGATGTTAGAACGCGTTCCAACTAAGGCTTGATACAAATTCTAAGCTTTCTGGATCGAGGCAAGTAATATGTATAATAACACTGTAGGTACCTGGAATATGTAGAAAGCGACCCGGTCAGATTTGCATCTCTGCCAATGATTTCGTACAATAATAAGACACTTTTACGGTGGGGCAAACTACCGGCATTTTCGATAATGTATCCAAGAACATAAAGATCTTCATACTAGTTCTCAAACTTTAGGGAATTTAATTTGAGGAAGTTAATTATTGATTGGATATATAATAAATAATTATTTTGTTTTTCTTCCAATAAAAATTAGGTTTTCTATTATTTTATAGTTACGTACTTATTTATTCCAGAATTCGTCCATTTGAAAATAGTCTAATTTTTTAGGCGATCTGTTTTAAATAACTAACTAACTAACCATCAGGCCGTTTCCCCGCAGAGGTAGTCAGAGAGGACGGACCGCCAAACAACTCGGTCTTGGCACGCACTCTTTGCCTTACTCACATTCATACATCGTCTCATACAAAAACCACTTAACTTTAATTTATATTCGTCGATATATATAAATGTTTATTGTCCTGAAGAAGGTTGAGTTCAACCGAAACCGGTCGACGAATATAAATTAAAATAAAGTAGTTAAAACAAAATATTTATTTCATTTTGTTCTTTAATTATATTTCAGATGTGACTATACTCAACTGAAGAACGTTTTGTCCACATCTTGTAAAGATGTTGAAGCACTGAGGTAACAATAAAATCATTTACGCCCTTCACATTTATTTAGAAAGTTCTTGAAATGTAGTTATAATCAATGTTTTTATTTTGTTCCAGCTTCCACGAACAACGGGAAAGCATACCTGTTGAGAATACATATAACGACATACCTAAGGAGAATATAGATAATGGAGGAAGGTAAAATGGATTTCAGAATTTCGATTAAACTATCGTGTTGTGAAAAAAATATATACCGTTAACTTTTTTTTTTATTACAGTAAATCTGATGTACGTGTGTACTACAACAAAAAACGTAAAATTGTAAACAAGAAACCCATCGGCCGGAGAGGTCTTTCTCAAAGCATTGACAATTGGTATGTTATAGTGATTTACTTTACTAACATTTATGTATTTTATTTTACTAACGGTAAAACATAAGTTCTAAAGAGATGAATTATTAATATACAAACTATCTGCTTTATGTGAAAGAACATCCGCTTCATTCGAAAAAATTAATCTTCAGTAATACAAACATTCAAAAATTTATAATACTTTTATTGGTATCCAAATCATTATCAATATCCACTTTTATTTGTAGTTTTTCATAAATCAATTTTGCTTTTCTAGGTTGGATAAAAATGATGCAGTCGAAGGAGGAGAAGAAAGACGCATCGTCGACATTTTCTTTTTTATTAACCAGCTGCAATCCATATCGGACCATTCTCCTTTTGGATGCGGATTTCGAAATCTTATTCTTAAATCTGAGCAAAGAGTTGGTCTAATGTCCAAAATACTATTTGAATGTAACATGTGTTGCGCCAAATTTACAGTCAACACATGCGACCCAAAACCTAAACATACCATGGACGTCAATGTAGCAGCAGTATCGGGGATGACTCCTGCAGGAATTGGGCTTGCTCAACTGTCCGAGTTTTTGACGGCTGTCAACATACCCCCGATGTCCGTAAAATTTTTCCACAAGACAAATGTATTAGTGTCAAGAGAATGGGAGAAATGCGCGTTAGTCGCCATGGAAGTCGCAGCGAAACGAGAGCGTCAAGCAGCTATCGAAGAAGGTTGTCTACAGGACGGAGTGGCGGTGATTGACGTGATCGCGGATGGGTGTTGGTCGAAACGATCATATATGTTTTTTTAAGGAAAAAAAAAATGAAATTTCTCCTCCTTGAAACCTCCTGAAGTTTTTGAACTTTACCCCCGGACACCCTGTATAGATAAACTTATATATATTGATTTTATAAAATCATATTTTTTTACAAATTACATATTATTATAAAATTAAAAAAATAAATAATTTATGGATTCTGAAATACCCCACAGTTTGACTTCCTTTGTATTGTGCCAGCAGAGCTCTGCTGTTGGCAGCTGACACGTGTTGATATTATTTCACATTTGTAAAAGTAGATTTAGTTTGGAGTCGTGTTAATAGATGTCTCAAATTCAGGACATAATAATAATATAATTATTTTTCTTGAAGTGACGACAGAGACCCTATAGGCAATCTTACAAAGGTTTAAAAGTTGCCGTAGAGGCAATTCTCAAATTCTGATAGGGAAAGTGCACTCTTAACCACGAAATCGCCAAAAGGTGTGGTTATAGGTGATCGTAAAGAAAAAGATCGTAACTCTCAAATGGTCGTAAGCAAATTGATCGTAATCAAAATGATCGTGAGCAAACTTGACAGTTTGATTCGAGTGATTACGATCATTTTCATTATTAAAATAAAATTACAATGATCCTTATAAGATCGAGTATTTAACATAATTTTCTTATTCACGATCTTTTTTAAAATTTACGATCAAATGGTAACTTACTATCATTTCTGATCAAATGCGCTTTGATCAAATGATAATAACTATCTTTTTAGACGAGATCTTTTGCATATGATCTTTTTGCTTCGATTAAAACGTCGGTTAGCGAAAGGTGCGTAGCGATATTTATCAACTTCGTTTAAATTTAGTACAGCTTATTTCACAGATTTTGAAAATTTCATCAAAATTTTAAAGATAAAATTCATGTTCTGTGAATGTTCTATTCAAGTTCTATAATTATTGCATCACGAACCGGTTGGTTTCACAGTACATGGATAATAAAAGAACTTGAATATTATTTTTAATTTGATGTAATTGTTGCTTTTTTTCTACAATTTCTAGATTAGCGCAACTATTTTCATCTCATAACGTTATTCCCAATTCCCATCATCAGTTATGGCGCTTTGAAGGTATTCGCAACCCGGGAACGACATTAATTTGGAACAAACAGACTGAGACATAAATAAATAATATTGAACAATGTCAATTGAAACCATTCGGATGTTCGGAATGAGTAACGTTTCGAATAAAAGAAAGCGAAGTAAATAACAACGAGTCTAAATAACACCATTATTATTATTATTATTGTTGTTACTTTGCTACGACTATTTTACCTGTCGTGAAGAATACAAAACAAATGATATCTTGCAAGGTTAACCTACTAAACCATTCTTAACAGAGTTGGTAAATCATTGGCAGACGAATGACAGAAAAGTATCAATCTCGTTTAGTCAGCATAATCATGGCAATTTTTAAATTTCGTTTATTATACATAATAAGGTGTTTGAAGAATTAAATAGAATAGTATATTGTGGAAATATATACAAAAATGCATTTTTGTCGGGAAAGCAGAATTATATTTGTTTTTTTTTTTTAGAATCATAGATTAGTTCGTTTGCCAATATCAGGCCAAGGTATTTTATTGTCTGCTCAAAACAGAAGAAGGATAATGATAAATATTTGATCTTACTACGGACAAACGCCACATATTTTATCTTTTTGACCTTTTGAAATACTGGCATACAGAGCTTCGAGCCAAAAAGGCCCCTTTCTCTTACATCGTGAGTTTAAATTGGTTGTAGGAAAATAATTTTTAGTTGTTTTGTGAAAAAATTTTGCAATGAAACATGGATGCTATTAGGGGGGTAATTTACGTAGGATTTGTTTTGGTTTTTTATATTGAGTTTTGAGGCCTGACAATTAATGGACGGGTTTGTATGGGTTGGAATGCTCGAATAAAAAGATTCCGCGAGACTTATGATGTGGTCTTTAAGGAGGGGTGTACATATTCTATCGGCTTAGTATCTATCTTTGGAAGAAATTAACATGACTGTAAAAAGCCCCCCACACGATCAGACTTGCCGAACCCAACATGTTGAACCATCAACCGAATTATTATTTAATTATTGAAGACAATATTAGCGATTTTCAAACGAAAATTTAAACAGAAAAATCAGAAAAAGATACGGTCACATCTAGAACTTGAACCGGTGCCATGCTCTACCAACTGAACTAATCCGACCATATTTACTTCGGTCATATTTAACTGTATCATACTTTCTTAAGGCGATGCCATACGTAGTAATGCAAAATCATGTGTTTTTGGTTTGAAAATTTGGTCACCTAGAAATGTTTCAGATGCTTTAATTAAATACTGCGAGTAGAATACATCTTGGCCTTTGAAATAATTGAGTATTTTTAGATAGGTAAGTCTTTTTATAAGCCCAGAAAAAAATAATGTAAAGGATTATGAAAACTGCTTTAAAGTTCAAAATCTCCTACTAACGAACCCATTTTCGGTTATGATTTTATTGTATAATGTGGCAAATTAAGTTATTTTTCGGTTATGATTTTATTATATAATGTGGCAAATTAAGTTATTTATACACATAGCACTCTCTTTAGGGTGAATTGCCTAATACAAAAAAAAAAAGTTATTTATAAAATGATCGAAAAATAATTAAATATTTATGCCTGAACATCCACAAAATAAAATAAAAGGCACTTTTTGGCCATGTTTTTTTCTTGCATAAATCAAAACAGGCGGATGGTGTTAAGCGGGAATTTGAACCCAATCGCCATCTACGTAAGGGTTGTTATTGATAGCGGCTCAATTTAAAATATTACACGACGTAGTGCATCGTCTTAACGCATATTTTTATTGGCTGCTATCTTTATGTATGATATTATTATTTGACGGCCGACAAGGAAATAATAATAATTCTAATTGCCTAGACACGGTCTGACTCGACATGTCGAGTTCTGCAAGTCGGATCATGTCAAGGGCCTATAACGTTTGTTTGTTAATCCATTATGTCCGTACAAAAAGGTTGTCTACATGTGCGCCAGTATTCGTGCTGATTACGGTACTGAGAAGTAGTAATAATGCCACTTAAGGAGGGCCAAAATCGTCAATAATAAACCTGGCGCCAAGACTTATAGTCAAAGAATGCCCTTGAAACAATGTTCCATCTGACACAGCAACGTCTCCAGAGAGTACTACTTTAGAGTTCAATATCGCGTAACATGCTCGTCAGATGGAACCTTGTTATTCCGAGAGCATGAAAAGCTTTCATAAACTTTCAGCACTATTCCAAAGAATGTTAACATGGCCATAAAAACCAACATAGAGTGTAGATAAGGAATTCTAAATGAAATTAAATCTAACCCAACATAACCATTCATAGATCCGGAGGGTTTCTCAAATAAACGAAGAAACAAACCATTATAACATATTTTCAGAAGAACGAAAGTAGGTTGATATTGTACTACAATGTGTGGTTTCGTAGAAAGAACACTTTTCACTTATTGACGCTTATAAACGTCATTGTAATATTTTATCAATAAAGAAGTAACTTTCAATGATAGGTATATGAAAACAAAAACAAAATAGAAAAACTGGGATTTGAACTCAGGGTATCTTATATGGTTGATACAGGTTTTATCGATAAAGCCGGTGACTTTTAGTCGTTCCCGAAGATTACTGCAGATCGCCAACGAACAAACAACAATAAACAATCACTAAGCGTTCCTAATTTCTGCAGTCATGCTCGGGACGTTGACAAGTTATCGACATGATCGATTAATCATTTATCGATCAATTGTGCTAGATATCCTGGGGACCAACACTACTTCAATTAAGCTACTGATACATAATTATATTCGGTAATTTATATCGATTCCGTATTTCAATTTAAGAATTGTCAATATTAACATCTATTAATTACTACATTTTTAACTGGCTGCCATTTTTAGAATAATTGCAAAGTTCTTACCAGAATATATTTGCAACCGTATGTCTCAGATATGCCAATCCAATTTTATTTTCATACTAGCTGTACCTTGCCACGCGTTGCTGTGGCTCAGTCTGTGTGCAGATAGAGAAACTATAGCGCTTGTTGATTTTATGTACAACAACTTTTTTTCAAAAGATAATTTTTGTTCAACAGATGGCGCTGTTTTAAAAAAATGCACGTTTTTACCTGTCACAGGTGTCAAAAGTATAATATAGGTATATAAAAACACACGCGTATTCGAATGCAACGTTGTGTCAAAATTTCAAAGCAATCTGTGAAGAACTTTCGGAGATATAAAATTTTGAACAAACGAACATTTACATTCTTATTTATGTAGAAAGATAGATAGGCATTTCATGGGTTCAAATTACCCAGCGGACTAAAAGTGTGATGTCTGAATAGGAGAAGATTAAGATTAAGATTTGGAACAAACAAACATTTACATTTTTATTTATATAGATAGATGGGTCACCAATTCACATAATACTTTTGACTCGTATGCCCCAGACACGCCAAGAAAACAGTCAAATTAAGCACAGACCGCCATTTAAAGACTGCATTGAATTACTTCGTAAGAGTACTGTCTTAAAGACACCACGACTGGACGACCACATTCAACTGTCCATTTGTGACGTGTTTTTGTGGTTTTTTTTATTTCATGCGCATCAACTAACCTCGATGGAGAGTTGACCGTGAAAGACAGCCTCTAGAGACTCTAATAAATTGGTCCAGTAATCTTTTGTTGCAATCGAACCTAGCATCAAGTAAAAGTGGAACAAAACTCGACAAAAGAAGTCAAGTACTTACCCATGATGGAAAATTACTGAATCGTCTTTATGGCAATGTGTAGTTTATTTATTTATGTGGTCGTTATTTTCACAGTGGTTATTTTTTCTCGAAAGTAAATTGAAGTAGTAATGGGCTATTTTCAAAAATTATTATTTACGACTTAACCTTTAACGGTCGAGCGGCGCGTAATACACGACAAGTGAAATTAGTTTGTTGGATGCACAGGTACGAACGTATGTTTTTATGTATTACATATTGTAAAATATTTAGGTACATAATAATTATATAGCTTAGGTTAGTACCTCTAATTTAAGTAGGGAAGGTTGAGGGAATATAAAGTCAGGTGCTTGACTCTGTCTGTGTAGAGCGAGACAAATGTATTATGGTTGTATAAAAGCCCATGTTTTAGTTTGATCTCCCTCGCACATCTCAGCCCGCAACTACTAATCACGTCTCTTTGTATTAGGTTAACAAGTATCAATCTCGGAGTATCATTTCGTATATGAATAATCCAGAACCTTTTACTGATAGCCGTACAGCCTACAATAAACCATATAACAACATTAAAACACACATTTTTAAACCCAAAAGTAATTTTACAAATTTATTTATGATAAAAAAAACACAGCCTTATACCAAAACTAGCTTAATCCAAAGGGTCTACTGTTAAGTACTCCATTATCTCACAAGCAACATTTTCAGATAAAAATGATCGGAGTAGGAGGATTTCAAATATAGTAAGGTTATTCGTGTCCAAAAATGTTTTTCTGTTAAAAATGGATTAGAAAAGAAGTGATACTTTCTTCTATGTATAAAAAAAATCATTGAAAAAATAGCATAGCTTGAAGTTTGACGCATTGTACTTTTATTTGTAAGAAAGAAGTGAAGAAATTTAATTATTTCTAACATAATCAAGTACAATCGTACCCGCATAAGACGAGCATATGATGAGCGCATAAGTTTCGTATGAAGGAAATGAAAAATATTACAATGAAGCATTGTGCGAATTAAAGAATGCGTGAAATTACGGTCACTTCTGTAAAACATGTCAGTCATGTCCACACAATGCATACGTAATACATAGACATTAGCGTAATGGTTTTAGTAATCGTTTGACATTGGGAGGTTGTGGATTCGATTCCCGCACCAGCACAAAAAAACTTATTTTGTTAAAATGTTTCGTACGAAAATGGTCTCTGGTCTTCTGGTTGATGCTTGTTGTTTAGGAGGTCATTGTCTTTACTTGGGAAATGCAAATTGACTGACGTATATTCATAACTTGTTGCAGAATGCTTCACCACCAAACCACCGGCTGGGCTTTCCTGGCATTAATCTGCAGCACTAGCATCCTCACCACCCTTGCCTACCCCCAACAGGCGTTACAAGTATCACAGGTATGGAATCCTTTTTTTTTAGCCATAGTTTATAACTACCGTGTTTGGTAGTCAAGAAATTTTAACAATGATTGACAATAATATTATATAAGTTATATAGTAAATTAAATGATGTGGGATAAAAGACAGGCCTGGAATGGAGTAGGTGAGCCTAGCTGGGGGGTCCTTCGGAACCATTAGTGAAGTATACGCTATCTATTGACCAAGATCATAACAGGAGTGTAGCTTCTGCAGAATAAGTGATGGGAACATCCCGCCTAGAGTGTACGAACTCTTATTCTTTGTTACTGCGCCATGTTTTATATTAGTCCTCTCTTCAAGAATCATTTTAGTTATCATATGGTCATCTTCAAAATGTCTGATATGGTATCCAATCTCAATGCCAGTTCATCTACAAGGTTCCTTGTACTCTCAAATAGTTGATTTGCGTCTTTTGAGATTGCCGGGAAGGCCAAATGACAAAGTTTTGTCATTTGACCTTTTGTTAGATTTTTTTACGTAATTTTTCATAATATCTATTATTGGTCTGCTAGCTTGACGTAAGGTTATTCCAAAACATTTTTTCCGTCACCAATAGTTGATTTACATCTTTCAGGTCGCTGGTCAGGTCAGATCGCAAAGCCCTCAGTACTATGCAGGAGCCGCCCCAGCAGAAGACAACAGGAAGTTTGCCGAGAAGCCAAATGCCATGAAGAAGGTGGCTTTAGACGACATTGATGACATTCAAACTAACCAGATTCAAGACTCTGGTTTCTCGTGGTCCAACATGCTAGGTACGTAGACTTAAAAAAGCAATCAAACGAAAATGCAACCACTTACTACCTACTGGAAGACCAAAAGTACTACTAAATATATTTAATAGTTCTTGAATGCCCAATTTTTGAGACCCCTTTACTCACGAAATGCGATTAAACTTTACGGTCCGATTCCGAGGTTGATCGGATTTTTTCTGGAATATGAAGTATCTATTCTAATCTTTCGTTGCTTTCTTTGTAAGAAGTCTCGGATCTAAAGCAAAAGCTGGGCATGGAGGTAACATAGTTGTCATCCGATACACGCGGAAAACCAAACGAACAATCAACGCAATATCTTTGACCAAAATGACCAAAAACAGTCATTTTATGATAGTTGATAAGTTGATAAGTGAAAGTTGAAATTAAAAAAAATGTATTACTAGTAGGCCATTTTTGTATATAATATAGGGTTATCATATTTACGTCGGTATACAACACGAAAGGGATAATAAAAGCATATGTTGTTACTTGAAGTGAAATAAAATGACTGTTATTTTCGTTGATCAAACATTGACTTGATCACAGATATATGTACGACCAAGACTTACTAATAATTTATTGACACTGCAAATATTATAACACTGATAGTTCAACAACAGCATTTGTATGTTGTTATATATAGATATTTGTGCGACTAAGACTGACAAACTGTACATAATTTAACACTTACGAGACTGACATCTGTGTGAATTTTTCAATTCAACGACAGCATCTTCAACAGGCATGCTCATGCAAATGTTCTTCAATGGCGGGCCGACTGGACCCAATAAGAGCGACAACTTCGACGCTGACACTGGAGTGGCACCTTCCCCCTGGGCCAACCTTCTCTCCATGGGCCTGAAGATCTTAACCGCCATCTTGGGCGGAGGTGCCTCCAACGACGGAATCGACAAAGTGGACAACGGTGGATCTCCCATGCAGGTTAGAACCGAATCAACTAAACATATCAACAAAAATGTCAACCGTGATGCAACTATGAACAAATTCTAACCAAAAGTCTCCGATACCAATTTGTGTCAATAGTCACACCATGACAGCAAACGGCAATGATTGGGTTAAAGGTGTGTTTAAACACCATGTTAGAACGTTCAGACTGTTTGCCATGCACACCCAAGGACCGCTCGCGTCCATAGTAAACTAATGGTGAAAGGCATATGTCAGGGAGATGTGATCTGCGGAATACCCCAAAAGTAAAACAACATAATACTGGTCGTGAGAAACTTAACTCATTCGTGTATTTTGAAGGCTCGTCAGGAAATGGTCGTAAGGTATACCTGATATTACGCAGATCTTATTGGGTGCGTTGGTTCATAGTTGCAATCAGTCATGTTGTCTTCAGAGGAATGACATGTCATCTTTTTCAGTGCTGAGGGAATTAATCACACCATCACCGTTTGTTATCATAGATTTTACATTCAAACTGCTGGTGTTGGTAGAACGCTTTCATTTAGTACAAAATCGCTTGGATTGAGTATGTATTTAATATTTAATCTCCTTTCCCTATTCATGTCCAGTTAATCAGTTGATTTCGTTTTATAATACGATCAATTTAAAAACACACAAGAATCCAATGCACAAATCACTAATTCATGAAACTTTTACAAATTTTGCATAAATTAATTGATTCAAAATATTTTAAGACGTATCATCCACTTTCCCTCATTCAAGTAACATTGACCCCCTTAACAAGTTTTCATGAAATGATCCAATCATATTAGAATCCATTTTTTATTTTATTACCATCGGCAAATTATTCAAAATCACCACTGTAATTAATGAGTCACGGAGATTGCATCTCGAGTGCAATAATCCCGTTATCTGTTTGTATAATTATATCCATGAATTAGCTAACATGGTAGTGTTCACAAATTGCTTTGTTTTTCCATATATTGACTCGCAACTAATATTTCCCACAATGTGACGACGATTTGAATCCCAAGTGAGCACTCGTACGGTGGCACACGTACAGAAAAAAAGAAAACCGCGAAAGACTTACTTTCTCTGATTGGATAGTTGAAGTGAAAGGAGTGGAAGTGAACCAATCACACGCTCGCAATAAAGTCCAAGTTCGCGGGTAAAAAAATATTGCTTTCACGATGCGCCGATCCGGTCTGAGAATAAAAACTCAAAAGGTGTCTGATCTCACTTCGGGTTCAAAGTCAAGCGTTACAATTTGTCGATAAGCAAACATACTAAAATAATAATCATTCTAAATTTTTGGCGAACAAGGTGATTGTACCATAGGAAAAATGCTTACTTTCAAGACAGCAATTTGTTTTGGTAGTAATAGAATCCGCTTTATCAGTGTACCTTATTTGAACAAGACAGTTGAAAAAGAGGTAGAAATATTTACCGTCAAGAAAATCTTTAACTGTAACTGAATGTCTATTCCATATTCTTGTTTGAACAAGGCTATTGAAATAGAATACGAAATACTCATTAAAAAGACAGCAATCTAACTTAACATGGAGTTAGATCAAGGTCATATCCCTGCTTTCGGAGTTTTTTGTTCGAATAATACGTTTTAAAAGAGAAATAAAATGTTTTCTGAAAAGACTATCCTTGAAAGTAATAGACTATACTCGTATCTTGTTCGAACAAGGCGATTGAAGCAGACGAATAAATACTTACTGTCAAGACATTGATAAGTCTGTAATGTGACTATCCTTGACAGTAACTCTACTCTTATCTTGTTCGAACAAGGCGTTTGAAGCAGAGAAATAAATAATTACTGTCAAGACATTGATAAGTCTGTAATGTGACTATCCTTGACAGTAATAGACTCTACTCGTATCTTGTTTGAACAAGGCGTTTGAAGCAGAGAAATAAATATTTACTGTCAAGACATTGATAAGTCTGTAATGTTCGTAAACTTGTAAAATCTCTCTTGTTCGCTGAAAGGCTGTCTGAATACGGTCCTGCAAGCCTCTCGGCTCACCCATTCACCAGAGTAGTTTAGTATGTATATCTGTACATATTGAGAATTGGTTACGGCACCAGAACCCTATTTTTGGCTTTCCTCAGGGTATCTTGGCGGCAGTCTTATCGGCAGTGCTCGGAACTAAGGATCCCGACCAGGTCTCGACCATGGCGAAACAGGCAGGAGAGGTAAGACACTTTCTAGTTTATTCATTCCGACCGGAACAAGGTATTTAATCTGCACTAGGTACACATAATTTTACATAATCTCAATTTGTGGTGTTGTGTGCATCCGCTTGTATCCGCCCTCAATCAGTTAGATTTATTTCGAATGTCCAGAACTTACTCTGCTAGGTATATGGAAGTTAAAATTAAATGGAAACCGATCTGACTTTATAATATGTTGCAAATTAGTAGGTACCTACCCAGATTCGTAATGAAAATCTAACTTTGTGTATTTACGTAATTCGTGACGTAACTCGTAAATCATTAGTGTTTAATTTTTTTAACCTGTAATAGTTGTAATCCAATGAAATCTCCTCTTTCAAATTATTCGCCATTTGTGAAGTAAAGAAATAAAGAAACCTCCACACATATTTACCCCTTTTTATAGCCTAGAAAATGTGTTATTGATTGAATTTGTATGCTAAAGCACTTGCATGTAGTCCCATTTGCAATAGATATTTGAAATATGATCATTTTACTTGAAAATATACTTCCACTGGCACATTTTGTCGTTTTTTTTTATTTTAGTATAATGTCAATTTGTTCCAGGTCGCACTTTAAATAAAATATTACATTATTAATTTGTGTATTTGTAAATAAAACATTAACAAGGAGATGGTGAAATTGTGAATAACTTTATGATAGAAAATAGAAACCTTATTTGTATTACTGACTTACAATATACTTATAATTTTACTGTCAATAATATTGTGCCTCTTAATATTATTATATTAAAAAATCTTAACAATGGATTTTCCTAAGCATGTACCAAATTTGTTGGCAAATCATTAATTTAAGGGAGAATCAATTTTTTAAACCAATCCGTACAATAAATCTCGTGGGTATGTTCCGATTCTTGACTATATAGTTCGTAACTTAGAAATGTCTGTTTCCGGCCAACAGTTCATCAACATCGTCGTGAACCTCCTGGACGCCCTGAAGACCTCATTCTCCCACCGCTCGATGGCCGCCCGGTCCCTCGGTAAGAAAGACTCCATGAGCGACGCAGCCATTGCAGGTATCTCGATGATGAAGAGCTACGTCAAGTCTTTCTCCACCACCGACGACAAGTGTCTTCAGAAGTACGTCTGCGAGGCCAGCAATGAGTGCTCTAGGGACATAGGCTCCAAGAGCGTGTTCTGCCAGCTGGGAACGTAAGTTTTTATTCAATATTTCTTCTTCTTTCTTTATTTGTTTCATCGTTGTTGAGGATCGTGACCCTATCTACAATTTCTATCGTGGACAAGGCTCCTCAACATATCGTAGTCACCAGCTGCGGACACCAACGTTCCGGGCACCTGTGAAATTTGATCACTCCAATGCATTTACTGTATATCGACGCCTACAGATTATTCTAATTACATACTAGGGTAATATTTGATATCCTCCAAAAGTATTTTCCATTTTATCTCGTAGTTCCGAGCTATTTTCATTAGATTTTCAGACCTTCCCATTTCTCGTCCTGCTCCAATTTTTCCATTGGAGTCGTTTACGCCTTCTTAGTCCGCCTCTAGCCTCTAGGTCGCTTACATTTGTTCACCCACATGGTTATGATTTTCTGTATTCTGTCGTCACCATCCTAGGGTGGTATTTGACATTATCCACAAATGTTCTCCACTGTCTTCCTCAAGTCTCCAGGCCTTCTTACCCTAATACAATTTTCTTCTACCTAATCTGTCCGCCTCTTCCTCAGTATACCTTTGGATGTGGGCATCCACTTGGTTATGATTTTCGGTGCTCGGTCATAGCCATCAAAGTGGTATTTGACATCATCCATAATATTTTCCACTTGTTCCGGTATTCCCAATTCATTTGCCTCCAGTCTCCAGACCTTTGCATCCTAACCCAATACTCTTATATGTAGTCAGTTCACCTCTTCCTGAGCCTATCTCTAGGTCGCTTCATGCTAAGGCATGTCAAGAATTTCGGTATCTTTTCATCACCGGAGATCAAAAATGGTTACGTGTGTTCGCAATTGATTCAGCAGCCAGAATAAGAAATGTATATTATAGTCAAACGAATATAGATTCTCATAGATTCCTTAGCCATGAAAATCACCTTCTATGAGCATTTTATAGATCTTTCATGCCGTTTTTGCCTTTTACACTATTTTCGGTTTAATCTAATAATGTTTGGTGAAATTAAGTAAATATAGCCTCATTGCAAACCCATGTTATTTTTATTACCCTTGCGAACTTTCGCATGACCAAGCAAACTAGCTAGAATATTCGATCAAATCAATCAATATGTCCAAAACTAACTAAATTGTCCTTTTTTTCTAGATACGCTACCAGTTTCGTCCTCGAGAGACAGTCCAGATCCACCTTCGAGCAGTTCTACGAGGCTGGAAGACAGGGCCGATCAGGAGTCGACTGCCGTCAGATCTATCTCCAGTGTAACGAAGTCTAAACAAAACTAAACCAGAACATACCTCACCTACTAACAACAAATTCCATGGACTAACCAAACGGAACGAGACGAAGACTAAAAACATTCAGAGCACAGAATACCTACAGGACGGGAGATAAACATAAAAAAACATATATTTAACGTAAAATTTTATTTATTCGACGAAAGAGACAAATGAACACTTTTTTAAAATGGGGGTTATTCTAGACAGCTTGTTAAAAATCCGCTAGATGGCAGCACAGGTCTCATTGCAAATAATTTTCACCAATACGAGAATTGCATTTTGATCGTGCTGCCCTGGCGGTTAAATAAGTAACTAAAACCTCAAATATCATAGACATTTATTTTACTAGAGACAATACAAGACAGTGTTTTACGACGAATTATCTTATTAGTTTGACTAAATTACCCGCCATTCAATAGTAAAGAATATTTATGTTTAATTTATTATTTGACCAAAGCTTGAGTGATCAGACGATACGATGATATTTTTATGTTCATGTTATCCGAAAAGGTGTATCGAATTTTTATTAATAGACGCCATGACGCGACCGGAATAATGTTATAAAAGCATTATTCATTTGCGTGGGCGTAGAATATTACTTAAACTTTTGATTTAGTGATACAATTATTTATTTCATTATTTATTATGGGCGTGTGTTTGAAGCCCGTTTTGTGCTAGATTAAGTTATAGCTGGATTTAAAATTAGCACTTTTGATAATATGTGTTTGTCTGAATTTTCTATGGTTATGGTGCAAGATTGCCAGGTATGAGATTTATAAAAAGAGGTAATAGAAATCTCTGCACTCGATGTCTTGCATGTTTACCATTTTCATGTGTCTATGGCTAAGCAAGTGCTGCCAGGCCAACGGAATATTAAATAAATATGTAAATTATTGAGAGACACCGTAGTCTGAATGACTGATGTATATTTATGTAATTTGTGTGGAGAAGAAAGCGCGTGAGATAGATGAAGAATGAAAGGAAGAATGTATATTGTTAAATAAAAAATAAAAAATTTAAAAAAAAACACTTTTTTTACCTTTACCATCCATCCATCTTTATATAAACAAGGTACTCGTATATATAGAAAATATTCCAATCAAATGGAGAAGCTTGCCTTTTGAAATCTTTTAAAGCGACGCATTTTAATTTAATATCAACGGTATAAATATACCAAAGTACCAATATACAATAATTGCATGTCACAGTTAAACAATAGAATTTTTTTATTTTATAAATTTTAAAATATTACAATTTTTGTTTTGTATTTTGGATTTTCTCAACTACTATACTAGGCGAATGCCCTATTATGATAGTCGTATATGATTTATGTAAGAATAACAAAATAATATTTTGTAGAACAAATAATAAAACATAAGGGAAAAGGACATATTACTGTGTAAACAAAAAAAAAAATACACTATTATAGAAACCACATTAGAAATAAAAAATAAAGATTAAACTGTTTGATAGAAAGATATTTTAAAGAAATTAGAACTAAAAATATTAAAAATAAGTTTAAAATACATGCAAAATTATACGAAATTATTTAATTTAATACTATTTATTTTAACACAGGTTAATCGTGGTACGTTTTATCTAGAAATGTACCTATTTACGGTCACATTGTCACATTTGAGTTTAGCGATATAAAAAAAATGATGAGTTTAAAAAAAATTTAAACAGTGTTAGATTATAAAATATATATATTTTTAAATAACAATTAAGGGGATCGATTGCCTTTTTCATACAAAACTTATATTTGGATTTATTTATTTTCGGACAAATAGTCCATTAACAATATAATATTTTTACACCAATAAGAATCAGAGATGGCAGTGAAAAGAGAGCATATGTAAATGATGAGTAATGACAATATACATACAATATAAAAAGTACAGATGGAAGACAATTACAATTACAATGCATGAAGAAGGTTTAAAGGGCTTTAAAATTACACATTACGCACCGACTGTCGAAATTCATTTAGGCTTACACCAAAAAATTCAATGCTTTGACTTGACGGTGAGTTGAAAAGTCTCGACATTCTGGACAAAGAAGAATGGTAACCATAATTAGTGGAATGCTGATTGAGGAACAGCAATTCATTATTCCTTTGATTTGAGGCCAAAACACCCAAACTAACTGAAAAATTATTTTTTTATTCAAAAGGTGTAGTAAATTTCTAGGACATGTGTTGCTTTATTTTTTTGTATTTCAAATTTTAAAAAAATGGACCATTATAGAAATCGAAATTTTATGATTAGAATCAAGTTTGGCAAGTATTTCTGACTTATTAGTAATAACTAAAAAAAAAACAATCGTATCTTTCTAACTATGAAAATATACTGGAATATAATAAAAAATGAGTTGTTGAAAAAACTATTTTGATTAGCTTAAATTAAATTTTTAAACGAGAGATTTATGTTGGAACAAAAAATTTTCGCACACGAATTTAAAATGTAGACATAAAATACGTCTATTTTACTATTTTTTTTCATATTTCCATAGTAGATTGGGAAAGATTATTTTGTTTAATAATTAACATAACTCATAAAAAATTGTCAAAGTTGCATCTAAAATCATGAAAAATTAAATTCTTTAATAGACTATATTTTATCATTTAAAACAAAAATAAATAAAGCAGCACATATACGTACTAGATATTTGCTAAACCTTTTGATTACAAAAATAATTATTCAGTTTGGTCGATCATTTTGGCCTCAAATCCATTAAATTTTGTATGAAGAAAGCCGCGCAGTCGTTCCTCGTGGCATTTGATCGTGCAATGACATCAGAAGGTATAAAATGAAAACAAGCTCTAGAAGAATTCAAAATAACAAATATATTAAAAACATTATAAAAGTAGAATTAGGTTAAATTAATATCCATCTCAGGAGACACATGCAGATATTGGGAGTAGAAAACACCAATAGATGCAGGAAATGTGAAGAGGATGAAGAGACTCCAATTCACCTATGGTGCCAATGTCCTGCCCTGGTGGGAACTTGGCTCAGATACCTGGGGAGACCTACGTAGAACCAGAAGACATACCCAATGACAACCCTAATGAACTTTAAGGGACTGGGGACTAATGTTGTTAAAGGATTGAGGTAAAATTGTCAACTCAATTTATTGAAATGATCTGAACGTAGAATAGTTAACCTAAAATGTTTATATAAAATCATAAATTCAATAATTGACGGCCCTGAACTATTATACTTGATTTCTTTACATATACCTCGCAAACCAACATCGAGGCATTATCTACCGTTATATTGTGATAACTCCAACACAGAATCTCAATTCTATACCCCCGTTCGCCGTATACAAAATTTGGGTAGTGACTATAAAGATGTTGTTAATATATTTAACACATCGTTCACCAAATATAAACAAGTCATTACCCAATTTATTTCAGAAAGAAGAATGCCTTATTGTACCTGTACCTTCCGTGCAGTTAAATAGATCAGCCACATCTGCGTATCTATTACTAACTGAATGACTTTAATCTAGGCCCAACCGAGTGTTTGAAATACTCAGTCCTGATATTGTTACATTTAAACAGGGTTTTGGACGAGTAGCTCTTGTAGGTATATAAAATTCAATACTGTTAAGAAAATCAGAACTGTCTATATTATCATTCACAATTTTGAACATTAATATTAATTCTGATATAATTCTTCGATCTGAGAGTTTTAAAAAAAAATTCTCTCATCACGATTTCAATGTTAACAAAGCCTTTAATGTTACAAGTGAATTTTATGCATTTTTAATTATTGTTACGAATCGTCGATTTTTTGCTAATCTCATAAAAAAACATGTTGATATTTTCATAACACGGTTAGTATAATGTGTAATGACACATAATTAATTTACAAGTAGTGCGAAAATCACAGAAAATTTCTCATTATGTCATTCGAGACGAACTCTAGTCAAACCTCAAGAGCGCTGCGTTACGTGTTAGGTGGCCCCTTGGCAAGTCGGCCCCCGGAGCAAACTGCTACTATTGCGCCAGCGCAGGGTCGGCCCTAAAGTGCCCCTCAGAATAAATAATTACTATGCTTTCTTTTTTTAAAATTTATGTTGTGCTGTTGTTTTTTTGTATTTAATTTATAATCCTTATATAAAAGGCCAAAAGGGCGTTAATAAATAAATTACTACGAACGAAATTCTAAGTAAATCGGTGTTTACCGAAAATAGTAATAAACCATTTAAAACATCATAAAAATAAAAATAGGGTACCTACCGAGGGGTAAAAGAATTCATACAAATAAATTGTTTCAATGTGGAACTTTGAACGGTGACACATCTGTCACAATAAAAAAAAACTAAAACACTTGAAGCATTCCACATTTAATCAAAATAAATAAAATCTAAGATGCATATAAACACACACACACACTCACACATACATTACACACACACACACACACACATATAAACTACACACGTCACCTGGTAATTAAGGAATAAACATACCACTTAGCAGACATTACAAGGAAACATATCATATCGTACCCAGCATGAAGTATCTTATTCCTGTATATTGTTTCATCTCTGTAAATCATGTATGTTTGTTTCTATAATATAAAATTAAATTAAAATAACCCTATAATTTAATATATCTACTTTAATTTTAACCAAACATCACGCCGTTTCAGGCAGAAAGGACGAACCGTCAAACAACTCGGTCTTGGCAAACACTCCTTGCCTCATTCACATTCATACATCGTCTCAGACATACTCTTCTATTATTCTGACTCTTTTTTTTTAATATTAACTCCACACAGGAGGCCCTGAAGAAAATAATTTCCCTCAGGGCCTATGTCATCTTTGGGGATGCTGTGTGGAGGGTCTTTTTGTGGAGAGGAAGGAGTGAACATGGGTCTTGAAGAGTCCCATGTTGTAGGAGGGAGGAAACACAGAGGCCGGCAGTTCGTTCCACAGTTGAACTTAAGAACGAATCGTAGAAGCGACCCGTTCTCATGTGACAAGTGTCAACTGTGTACAAATGTTGGGCACGCGTTTGGCGTGTATCCCGACTACGCACCGGTGCCGAAGGGATCAATGACGCTAGTTCCTCAGAGCATCTTCCATTGTAATACCGATAGAACAAGGACAGCATACCTACCTGACGCCTGTGCTCTAAAGATTGCAGTCCGTTTGTTAAGATTGGGGAATCTATCAAACGGACCGCCCGTTTTTGCACAGAGTCTAGGGTTTTTTTCAGGTATTATTATTTTTCAGGTATTACTCTGGGCATGGCCTCCTTCCTCAGGCGTCTCCGACTTCTTCTACCATTCACATTTGCATCACGTATTCTCCTTACACTCCTTTCTTCGTTCATTCGCTCTACATGCTCAAACGAGCGTCTCTTTCTTAATCTTACTCATTACGCTTACATCAGCCTTGCATTATTTGCGAATCTCCACATTTCTCACACGATCATACTTGGTTTTACCACACAGCCTCAGGGATCTCATTTCTACAGCATTTAGTCTATGTTCATCCTTTCTCGGCCAGTTCCATGCCTCACTGTCATATATCAGGATAGGTACCAATTTCTTTGGAAAATTTTTTGTTCGCGCTAACCGCGTTCAGTCCTTTAATTTTGTTTTAAATAATCGGAGTTCTACGAATTATACATAGAGAGTGTTGGATACTTGTTCTTTGCTACAAAGAAAACTACAAGACTAGTTCCAACGAACGTTTACTCTAAGGCCGACCCTGAGCCAAACGGCGCCTAGCACTAGTACGAACCTCAAGGGCGCAGTCAGGGCCGGCCCTACGCGGGCGAAATTGGAGCAGTGGTTTATTGATTACTTAAAAAATAGAAAACAAAAAACCAAAATTGGAGATACTATCTCTGAAGAACAAGAAATCAACATTGGAGTTCCTCAAGGATCTGTTTTGGGACCGCTCCTATTTATTTTATATATTAATGATATAGTGAAGTGCTTAAAGTACTGTTCCATAAAACTTTTTGCAGATGACACACTTTTATATATTATAGCAAATAATATTGAAGATGCGTTGTCAAAAATACAAAATGAACTTAATGAATTATCTAAGTGGTTAAACATAAATAAATTGAAATTAAATGTAACTAAAAGTAAATTCATGGTATTAGGGAAAAAACTAAACGTACCTACTGTCCTAAATATAGACAATCAAAGTATGGAAGAAGTAAAAGAAATTAAATACCTGGGAATCATAATAGATAACAAGTTAAAATTTAACACTAACTTTGAAATTTTAAATAAAAAAATGGCGAAAAAGGTTAATTTCTTAAGTAGGATAAAAGGAAAATTGGACATTAAAACAAGGATATTGGTCTACAATACCACTGTAGCATCCCATCTAAATTATTGTACAAGTGTAATATTTCTAAGTAACAAAAGCCAAATTAAGAGAATGGAAGTAATCCAGAACAGAGGCATGAGGTCAATACTGTGTTGTAGCAGGTACACCAGAATAAAAACCATGCAACGTCAACTAAATATTTTAAGTGTGTGGCAACGATTAGTTTATAATACCTTAGTGTTTATTTATAAGCTAAAAAATAAAATGTTACCTGACTATATGTCTAAGAATGTTAGAATTAATAGTGCAGTTCATTTATATCCTACGAGAAACTGCAACGATTTTAGGCTTCCTAAAACACACTTATCAGAAACACAAAATAATATTTATTATAAAGGTTTTAAAATGTTCAATGAACTCCCGGTAATTGTTAAGGAAGCTAAAAGTCTTGCAGTTTTTCGTGGATTATGTCTCAATGTTGTGAAATCTAAATTTTAGTATGTAAAAAGTAAATAATATTGTAGTAGTCACAGAAAATAATATATTAGGTATAAGATGTAAACTCTTATAACTAAATAAAATATACATAAAAAAAAAAAAAAAAAAAAAAAAATTTCGCTCCGGGCGCTGAGTTGCCATGGCGCCAAGACGCTGATAAAACCTATCACAACACCCTTGAGATTATTTGTCATGTAAACGGTGCTACACACAAATACAAATCATACGAATATTATTGCGATAACAGTAATCACCTACCTAGACTTCTACTGATTTTGACAGGGGGCGCCGAAATTTTACTCGCGCTCAGCTCAGGGCCAGCCTTGAGTTTACCGTAGGTAAGTACCTATTTATAAAATTGCGGTGGCTTCGTAGAGAATATTTGCAAATGCACAATGCAGGTGTCACACATGACAAAAGTGGTTCAAACTAATCTGTTCCGCCAAAACGCGTTCATGACAATGAACTCAACTGGCATTCAAAATAGCAGCACCGTTCCTCATCGCCTCCAGTTCGTTTCAAAATGCTATAGAAGCAACAACATCTTTGAAAAACATTACAATTTAGAAGAAGCCGATCCAAAACAAGGATTATTTTTAACATTTACGTTATTGTGTTGAATTTACGGAAAACGTACACAATTGGTAAAATAAAATTATGACGCTCAAACATATAACAGAGGAGCATGGTGCAGGAGCAGTAAGACAAGTTCTCGACAGGTAAACATTTAAAAACACTTTTTATTGTAACATTTCTCCTTGTATTAACTTGGTGTAATATGTAATACGAATTGGACCTGGTCCGTTAGTAAAACAATAAATAATTAAGTACCATTTTAGGTATTTTATTTTTTTGATAATATTTTCACTTTTATTTTTGCTTTGCAAAAGAGAAGCATTCATATTCTAGTTTTGTTTTTAAATCAATCACATAGTCAGTGATTTTTTTTTAATTGGCATGTAAAATGAAACCAACTGCATTATATACTTTTGCGAAACAATTTGTAAGTTTAAAACAAAAATACCAATGTTAAATTTTTTTTTTAAATCAAAAGGGATGACAAAATCTAGTGCCCTTTACAGTATTTTTTTAATTATAAAATATAGAACTGAAAAGACACAAATTTTAATGATAACACAACTTTTTAACCTTTCCCTTACTGTGCTAAAAAAATACACGCGTTACGGTGCTGTGTAGTCAATACACATCTCAAAATAAGCGATTTAATATCGGAAAAATATGAATATTCATAGCTAATCGATTATGTTTATTATATTTTATATCAAAAGTGATAATAATTGTAATTTAATTGCTGAAAACATGAAAAAACCATCGGCAGATGCTAAAGAAACGTGCGAGAGGTCCACATCTAACGACGGTTCGCGGCATAAATATACCACTCTCTAGATCGATATCTTCGGGCTTTTTGTATGTAACGGAATTATACAGTACTTAACCACAGATATACAAGCAGCATACAAGCAGTACCTACCGTGCGGAGCAGAGCAGTAGACAAGGTAGAGGAAACTCGAGGCCATTTAAAAAAAGATGCGACCATAGACAACATAATTGCTCTCAGCCTACTCTATTCATTCACCAGCCCGAAAAAACTATTATAAAAATAAAAATGTCCTTGAAGCAGAAAAATGTCGAAATGTTTTCCAAGGGTAAGGTTCATCTGACTAAGAAAATAAACTTTTACAGTGCATTTCCTTAAGATGAAACTTGTTGATCTGAGAAGAAGAAACCCAAAATGACAAGAAATTTGCAAAAACACTGAAGAAAATTTCCAAAACATGATTGTCCGACAGTACGACGAAGAATTCCGACATTTTTCAGCCTCATGAACTCATGGTTACATATGTTTAAAAATCTTTAATTTCACCAAAACAATAAGATAATACAGGATAACACTAATCAATAACATGAATAAGTTTATCGATATAATAAATAACATTTATACGTTGTGGAGGAAGACATATGCCAAGTATGAAGCATTGTTCAAAAAACCGAACGAAAAACTGTCAATTCACTTTAAACTTGAACTTACGTAGGTAAGTTGAATATATGTTTGTAACTCGCTAACACTATACTGGCTTATATTGTATTTTTATCACGAACAACTTTAACACGCAATATTTTCGACGGAAATGATAGTATTTCGGCAGCAAATGACAACCCGCGTGTATAACGAAACTGTCAAACGGCAAAATTCCGTCATCTCTTTCTGTTACACGAGTCATTATGGTAGAGAGCGAGAGATCAAACCAATCCTTCTTTTCTCACCAATGAGATCTGAGCTTTTAGCCATATTATTCGTTTTCTATAAGAATTTTGAGGTGGGCGTGGCGGTTTCAAATGAGTTTCAAGGCCAAAGCTTAGTTAAATGCCCTGGTTCGCGGCCAACTGCCTAGCGGCGCGGCTGGTGGCTGGCACAGACACAGCTGTGCGGTCGTAGGTATCGATGGTCTAAATCAAAACTACAACTGCAGAAGTGTGGATGTCTCATGTTCCCGCATAGCGAATTAAAGCGGGACATCAATAGCGTGTCATTTCCTCGCACACTCTTCGCGTATTTTAGTATCACACGGTTGATTGTATCGGTGTATTTGTTCCCGATTTTTAACAAAAAACTCTGATTTTTAATTGAATTTGAAAAATATGTAATATATTATTTTTTAATTCAGTGCATAAATGTATAACGGGGGAATACCTTAAATCTGAACCCAGAATTAATTATATTTATAGAGTTATGAAAGTTATTAGAACCAGTGTGTAGTCAATACACACCACAGATGAGGAAAGGTTGCAATATTATTATCATATTTACAAAGTATCTAATGAAACCAAGATTTTCGTGTTCATAATTTTCATTTCACTAATAGTAAGGAACCTTAGTGAAAAATATAAAGCTGATTCTGAATATATAAGTTTTATATTATAATGCATATTTAAAAACGATTAAATTGTAAAAGAGCCCTATGATTGATCGGCGGGTTCTGACAGATCTTACACCACTACCTCACCGGTCGGTTAGAACGCGGACAATCTTGTGCAAAGTTGAGCTGCGTAGACTCGCACACGGGTTACCATTGTGGAATACAAATTATTTAGAAAAAATCATTTTTAAAATCCTGTTAAATGTAAAAAATTGGGAATTGATGATTTCATTCCCACCCGAGTAGGATTGACCCTACTGGTAACCGATAGAGGTACTTATGACGTCAGGTATACCCCGTCAAATTTCGATCATTGAAACACTTTTCGGCTTTGAAAATTATTTTATCTATGAAATCGACATTTGTAAAAAATTAAAACTGATGTTTAAATTAGAAGGTTTTCATTGATATTTTATTTATTTCATTACTGGCATTCCCCATTGCCAAGTTACACTTTACAAATAAAAGCGTTTTTCTACACAAAAAAACGCCTTTTCTATGGTTTTATTTTTATTTCATATTTACAGTAGCTGGAGCAAGATTAAATTATTTTTTATTTAGTTAAATTATCAAAATTGTTGTTTCCAAAGTTTGAAAGGGGAATTTTCATTGAGATGGTGACTTTTCTTTGGACAAATTGTATAATTCCTTATATGAAACAAATGAAACAACAACAAAAAAGTTGCATAAAGGGAATCTTCATACAAAATATAAATTTGGATTTGAGGCCAAAATACTTGACAAAACGTAATAATTATTTTTTAAAACAAAAAAGGTATAGCAAATATGTAGTGTGTGCTGCTTTTTTATTTGTGTTTAAAATTAGAAAAGATTGGCCATTGAAATTCAAAATTTCACGATTTTTGATAAATTTTTGTTAGTGATACTCGTACTTATAATTATTACAAAAAAAATCTTTCCCCATCCACTATGTAAATATAATGACATAAATTTTAAAAAATAATTTTTATGTGTCGGAATTTAAAATTTATATACAACACAGACATATGAATATTAATAGACTAGAACTTAAGAGTGGGGGGTAAAATCAATTGTTGAAGAACGAAGAGGGTAAAGCTGACTGTGATTCGTCAATAAATCAATCTGATAGTATATAGGCATCTCGCCTTATAATATCACCATTTAGTTCTTAAAAGTAAAATCTGCTTTTGAATGAATAGACATTTTTACATGGGAGCGCAAATTACTCGCCACGTTATGAACAAATTTGCGAAGTCCAAATTCGGCAAAAAAAATTTCTTCTATTTTCAGAGTCGAATATTTTGTTTACGTATTTAGTTAAGACACTTTTATAAATGTTCATAATTTAATTCCCAGTAACAACGATGCGCACACTTGAGAATCGCTACATTCGACCAATGTTGGAGGGCTGTCACAACCGCTCTGTACCTATTATTAATAAAATATTGCAATCTTTAAGAAAATATATAACATTTCACTTTTAAGAAGATAATAGAAAAGTAAAACAACTAAAAACAAATGAAATTATATACACACAGCTTTTACCAGCGATTCCTAAGAGTATTTGGAGTAAAAATTTGGACATCATTTTGCCTTCCGATGACACTTTTTCAATTAAAAACAAAAAACATGATTTTCTATCACACATCACCACTCGGTATAACCTAGCGCATTACGTGATATGCACTCCTTCTCGTTCCAGCAGTACCGTACATACGAAACAAGCGCGTACCTAACACGTGGTCCGTTGCGATGTGTGATAGTATGAAAGATAATATGTGATCGGTGGCGACGTGCGATAGAAAAATATAATATTTTTAATTTTAATAGATAAAAAAATATCATCGGATAGCAAAATGACACATACATTTTTCATTCCAAACATGCTCACCGTATCTACATTTTACTTCCAAACATACCAATTTTTCACAATTGATAACCAACCATTTATCCTATATTAAGTGTTGTTTATGAGTTGTGTAAAATTCAAAACTCGTTTAGTAATAACGCCATTAAAGTGGAATAAATTTAAAATTTATTGGTTTATTATCCTTTATTAATACGACGGAGTTCCAAATGATACTATATGTATTTTATCAAGGCGCAAAAGGCGAAGGCATATCCCTGATTCTTGTGCACGGCTTTGTGTTTCGCGTCCATCGCGTGATAGTATATGTTTCTAAAACTGATCCATATTATACGATGTGAATAAGCTTAAAACAAAGTAAAATAATGCTTACCTATGGAATGTAATACGACGATTGGGTTTATTCTCTTTTTCACTTCTATTTTTACAAGTTTTCATAGCGCAAGCCACCATTTTGCCGTGTTATTTCATAAAATGAACTCGACCATAGCTTGACGCTAGTTCGCGCAATAATGATGACGTCACATTCTTAAGATTCAAGGGAGGCCATACGCGAGCCCAGCCGGCTCCAATGGAACCGGTATGAGGAGTGGGGAATAATACGCTTTTAATCACTTAGGGCAGGTCTACTAATATTCATATGTCTATGATATACAACCAATTTGTTCCGCCGTAAATCGGTCAATTGAAAAATAAATTTTAACTCATCAAAATAGTTTTCGAATGGAATTTTTAGGAATCCGTTACAACACGTTACAACGTTGAGATATCACCTCGCCATTAATGATACCAAATACACCATAATATTAATAATACGTTCAATTCCAAAGCATTGGCAGTATCAACAATGTTGGCCGCTAGGGGCGCTAGCATAGCGTCACCTAGCGTAGCGTTGACAACAATTTCAATGGTGGAAAATTGAATTTATTTAGTACTAGCACTAGTACCCCGCCACACGCTGCTGAGGCTCAGTATGTCTGTGCAGATAGAGTAACAATAGTGCGTATTGCTTTTACGTCCAACAGATGGCGCTGTTTTTTTTTCTTTTAAGAGGAAGCTACAAGCAAAAAATGTGTATATTCTTGGTATACCTTATTTTGTAGGTAATAGGCATTAAAATCGCTTGACAAACGGAGTCTAGAAATGTTCGATTTCAAGCACAAAACTGATTTTTATTTATTTTGTAAATAATTTTATTGGAAAGCAAAAAAGTTAATCAAGTGAAACTGTCACAGATAATCTTAGCTATAATACTGTATTTTTAAAAAGTTGTTTCCTTTATGCGTTCATACATTTCTACTGAAAAAATATTTTTTTTAGTAATTTACATTAAAATTTTTTCTCAAGCGAAACGATGGGGAAACCTTCAATTTATCTAAAGCAAATTTTTGGTATTCATAATTCAATTCGCTATAAAGATTAATCAAAATAGTGATTTAGCATCGTGCCTTAAGCACGTTTTTCCTGTCATAAGTGACATCTGCATAATCAAGGTATAAAAACACAAGCGTATTCGAATGCAACGTTGTGTCAAAATTTCAAAGCAATCGTTGAGGAACTTTAGGAAATTTAAGATTTTGAACAAACGAACATTTAGTTTTTATATATATATATGGATAGACTAGTGGAAGTGTTTTGCGCTTGCTTGTATTTTGATCAATGTATATGCAAAAATGTCCCAAAAAGTAGGTTCTGCATATGCAGTTTACGGATGTAATAATTAATTACAAACAAAGAAAACAAGTCTTTAATCAGGATACCAAAAAACGTTGAGAGGTTAGTTATAATTGAAATCGGATTGAAATAATAAACAACCATAATATAATTAGTGTTTATTAAGGCAATGCACTACGTCGTGTAATATTTTGAATCCAGCCGCTATCAATAACACACCTTACGTAGATGGCGATAAGGCTTAAATTTCCGCTTAACACCATCCATCTGTTTTGATTTATGCAAGAAAAAAACATGGCCAAAAAGTGCCTTTTATTTTATTTTGTTAATGTACAGGCACAAATATTTAAAAAATTTTCGATCATTTTATAAATAACTTAAATCGCCACATTATACAATAAAACCATAACCGAAAATGGGTTCGTAAGTAGGAGATTTTTAACTTTAAAGCAGTTTTCACAGTCCATAAGGCCTGTGAAAAATGCATAAACATTATTTTTTTCTGGGCTTATAAAAAGACTTATAAAAATATAAAAATACTCGATTATTTCAAAGGTCAAGATGTATTCTACTCGTGGTATTTAATTAAAGCATTTGAAACATTTCTAGGCGACAAAATTTTCAAACCAAAAACACATGATTTTGCATTACTACGTATTGCATCGCCTTAAAGCAAACATAAATAGAATTAACGATAATAATTGTCATCGAAATCTACAAATAAGAAATTGAATAAAATATCTCGCAATTACGTAAGTATTTTATTATCTTTCTAAACCATCAAAGACAGAGTTAATGTTAATAGCCGCTTTGATATTATTTCATGTGTGCGCAAAAAAGATGTGAAGTCCTGTGTAGGTCGTATTTTTAGATTTTATATAATAAATTATAGAACTATTTCTATAATTTGTTAATGTAAAATTAAAAATTTATTTCACATACAATGCAATCAAATGTATGAAAGAAAACCAAGGCACACAACTCACGCTGCCAGGAGGCGCGAGTGTAGCATGCTGCCATCAGAGTGTATGGGAAATGTTAGAAGTTGGAGATATGAAGCATTCAAAGAAGGTTTGAATGGAAGATATGTAAAAACGAATGTTAGAAGGAGCACGCTGATATTAAAAAAATAATAATAATAATATAATATATATAATTTAGCGAAAATGGTGAAAATATTTAATAAGACACGACACGTTTGAAATAGAGCAAAAATCTTTCGAAAAATGCTTTACACTGTGAATTTTTTCATACCTATAACATATTAAATAACAGAACAAAACGTGTTTTTATTAATTTTCAGAGTTTTGCGATTTTTTTCTATCGAGTGAATTTCATATAATTACTGTTTCGTCATTACAAATGTTTAGATATTATCTTTAAGAAAAACATATAACTTTATTGGTACTTCAAGCTTAACATTATAGAGTATTTGATGACACCAAGGTGAACCCAAAGATTCGTTGAATGAGCCCTCTTATAAAAGTAACATATTGTTTTCTCCAAGGTTCCATCACAGCAGCCCCTCGGGGCATGGCTACTTCGGGGGGCATGGAGGAATACAGCACTTACCCACTTACCACCAACCTCCCCCAAGTGGACACATCTACAAACAGTTAGTATCTTTACAAAAACCTCCCTGAAAGTTTGTAAAAAATGGTTAGTTACCAAACACGAACATACTATGTGATTTTATGGTTTTAATAATTTAAGTATAATAACAATAAATTTTAATGCAAAAGCATTCCCTAGAATTAAATTGTAAATAAACCAGATTTTGTTATTTTTGCCTTTTCTTAAAGCCACTAATTTTTATTTATTTATCTAATTGCCGGCAACCCGGGCATATATTGATATTTGGTTTTACAGATTGGATATTATTTTTGTTTGGTGATAGATCTTCATTATAACATATCTAAATTTCATGATCGCTGACACTTAATTTTCGCCATGCGCCAGCTGATTCTATTTTTGTAATAACTTGTTTTATGCAAAATTAGTTTTTGTAAATTGTACCAGATAATGTTTTTTATATATATATAAAAATAGTATATAATCTACGGTAAGTAGTTACCCCAGAAAAGATAGCTATGTTCAGAGAAATGATTTTTTAATATTATCCTTATGGGTAAGCTGGCGAACAGGAGGGTAATGAAGATTATTTTTCCAGTTACAGCTTCAGCCACGGTGGCGGGAGCAGTGGCAAGGGAGGGGGAGGGGGTGGCGGGGGGGCCGCCATGTCTGCCCTCACTCTCCTGTCCTTCCTCTTTTTCCTCAATATCCTGCAGTCCTGTCTCAAGGACCAGATGGCCTCCATGACTCCGCAGGTGATGGTTATGTCCTCAGCGAGAGAAGAACCAGTGGCCCAAGTCAAACAAGACAAAAACACTCCCATCTTTGAAGACAAAACTTATACCCTGATTGGTGGGATCGGAAGAGCCTATCCTGAAGATGTTGAAGAAGTTAAAGACGACAAATCTGCCGGGGTTTATCCCAAATTTGTTAATGCCATGGGTGACGGCATTGGAGAAATCATCACTGAACAATAATAGCTTGAGCATGTTTCTTTTACCTTCCCGTTGCCAAAAAGGGTAAAACAAAAATCTATGAAATTATCCCCAGTAATCTTTTGTATTTATTTATGTAGTGATAAGCATATTGAAGATTTCCACTGACTCCTTGTAATTATTTCCCTCCATTCGTATTCTGGGCGAGGGGGTAAAGAGGAAGCAAAGAGGAGTACATAATAAAATGGTAGTTCATCCCAGAATTTCCGCACTAGTATTATGTAGTAGAATCCGAAAACTTATCAATGCAAGCAATTCTGGACTATCAAATGCATCATTTAGAATTTTATATACAAATACCAATCAGTGCAAATCCTTCTGTCTGACAACTTCTATAAGCTTAATTGTCTCCGGTTCTCATTGGCTCCGGGCAACTGGGACTCTTATGCAAATAAGAAAGTAATGTTAAGCAATACTTTACGTTTACCTTCTGTATTGCTTTTCAACTACATATATGTACTCGAGCTTTCCTAATTCACAAGACAAGGCTGCATAAAAAGGGTGGGTATTTTTTTGTTACATTAAAACACAATAATTTCTATTATTTTCTTTATTATTACACAATAAAAAATAACAAGTAATCTGATAGTAAAAAAAAAAAATGAATGACCCAGAATAATAAGTAAAGTTTTTTTTTAATTCTTTGAAATTACACAATAACTTTTTGTTGAAAGTTTTATATTCAAAGCCAATAACGTTCTGAATCACTTATACATGTATCTACACAAAGTTATTGGTTTTCAACAAACATTATATATTTCGCTTCAGCAATTATGAATTTGAATTTATCCTGAAATTCGTTCATTCATAAGTCATTAACAAACTGCATTCCATTGCTCCACACACAATTAATGATTTTTTTTTTGTTAAATTATATATTTATTCAAATATGTTAATTATTATTAGTGATGAAAAATCAAGCTTTCGTATCGTCAATGCAAATCCCACCGCATAAGTCAACTTTTACCACCTTCCAAGAGACAATAAACCACGCTTAAAGCAATCAATTCTGTTTACAATTATTTTTATAAGCAATAATTATTAGCCTGAAACACTCGTCCACATTGAAAAATCTCCTGATAAAAGATACATGACGCCATTGTCCCGTTGGCATCATGTATCTTTTATCAGGAGATTTTTCAATGTGGATGAGTGCTTCAGGCTAATAATTATTGCTTATAAAAATAATTGTTACCCTTTGTGCTATGCATAAAAAATCTTGTCTTAAACATTAGTTTACCAAAAAAATAATAATTAATTCTGTTTACATTATTTGTTTTACTGCCCATATTCATCTCTAATAGTATAAAATAATGTCGCTATCCACGTCTGTCTGTGCGCTTAGTTCTTCTAAACTACGCAATTGATTGTTATAGGATTTTCACTATCATTTGATTTGAAATAAAACGAAAAGCATTTTTTTTATAACCACTCGAGCGATGGATAATTCCGGGTGTTCAGTTTTTGATTCGGCCATTCAATTTGAACTACTTACTGCAATTTAAAGCCATTAAATCTGCCAATATTTCATCATTTATCTCGGATAATAGCCTAATTATATTGATAATTAGGCTTTTATAATTCATAAAAATCTCCTACCTGAATTTGGGTAGCCATCGCTTGGATAAATGTCAATTTCATAGATAAAATAATTTTCAAAATTAGAATTTTTCAAAGCCCGCCAAAATTATTGAAATTTAGTCAGTTAACAATAAGGCCATTCCCACACGGGTCTGTATGAAAACGACAAATCCCAAAATAAATAATTAGCAAGAATTCAAAGAAAATGAATACTTTTTAAATAATTTTGCATGCCGCATTGGTGACCCTTGAGTGTTCCATGCAGCGCAGCCAATCACAGGGTGTTTAGGAAATTTTAAGCATTTGGAATATATTGTATTCCCTCACGTAGGAAAAATCCCGAATTAATTTTACTGATAAAGGATTATCAATTGCAACTTCCAAATAGCATTCCGGGATGACTTAGCCATGTGATGAATTCACAAGACGATATGAACTTCCCCAAGTCTAATAAACTAAAGATAAACATCACATTTAAGGTAATTAATCTCTACACATTAGATTTTCCTGAATAATATAACAATATCAATCCAAAGACGCAGATGACAAAGATTAATTATTTATACAATATTTAATTAAGTTACTCTATAGACTTAACAAATCAAACCTAATAAAAACAAAAATTTATAAAATTTTATTCAAAATTAATGTAGTTATTTTTTATCTGCTATGCAATATCAAAAGTTGCTTTGTACTTCAACAACATGCCTTTGGAGTTCTGGGGGGGGGGGTTATCATTAAAATACTTACCGTAAGTAGTAAAAAATAATCTTATTTCTGACAAGTTCTATGCATAAAACCAAAAGTTACTTTTCGCTCATCAAAAGTTACGTACACTTATGCACATATAAAATAAAGAAAAGCAGGAAAAAATTATGTCAGAAGTCAGAAGAAAAAAGTCAAAAGATACTCAAAAATATCAAGATATCGAATAAAATAAATAATATTATGTCCACATCATCTGAAGATTAAAACATTTGGTTGATTTATTTGTTTAATTAAGAAACAAAAATATATGCAATACTTTTTATTGAAATTATCAAATTACTAATTGTATTCCGACAAGCTACAACTGTTTCTTTCGACAGTCAAAACTACTGAATCCTAGAATCCATTCCAAAATTGACAATCTCTACAAACTCAATATTAAAATGAAACAATAAGAAAATCTGTACAGGCTTACTGAGACATTTTCTAATTATGCGATAAAAACTTGTTGGTTCCAATGGTGGTAGGAAACCAGTCATAGTTACGTCTGAGCATTTATTTGAGTTATAACCTATGTAGAAAGCAAACACGCTGCGGTAGCACGTGTCACTTTATACAATATGTACATATTAAATATAACACCATAACTATGTTGTACACCACTTAGAATAAATATTTTGAATGCCAACTGGGTGAACATGGCCAAGTGGATGCCCCGTTGGAAGCGACACGGGGGTAGGACGAGAAACAGATGGAAATACTGCGTGGAAGAGGATTGTAAGAGAATGGCAAAGAACCAAACTCCACCATAACGATGCTGAATTCCACCATGATGATGCTGCCAACTGTTGGAGCCAGGATTTACAAGGGCTTACCCCCTTACTTATAAACACGGTGTAAATATAATGCGACATTAGAACGGTGAAAAACTTCACTTATTACCATGGCGTTTCGTACAGTTAAAATGGCCTTAAACCAGGCTTAAAGCCGGCTTTACCATACCAACCTTCAATTGCTGTATAAGAAACTAATTAGTAAAATGATTCATTCTTAATCACTTGAAGAAGAATGGCTTTAAGTCAAACCCAGTCAACAACAAAAAATTAATGCGTTATTAGGTGTAACACAAAGTTATTTTGTACGAATTATAACCCTCTCTGAAGGCTTAATAATGTGTAATTGTATTTCCAGAATCAGAACTCTTGAATTGGAACTTTAAAATATTAAAATTGTCTAAATTACTTTTATCTAGAAGCTAACCTTAACGATAGGGACAAATTGTGTTGCATTGTGGTGGAGAAGTGTGTTAATGGTATTGGTGTGCCGGCCCTCTAGTACTTCTTGACTCTCTCAATGTACTTGGTCTGGGTGAGGGCTGCGGATCCCTTGGTGGGGTCGGTCATGCGGTGCCAGTCGGTCTGGCCGACCACGAAACCGATGGCGCGCATCTTCTCCTGCTTCATGCGCTCTTCAATGTCGGCCCAGCGCACCTTAAACCACCCAAAAATGATTTAAACATACGTTATAGTTCAAATGAAAACAAACAACTGTTCCCTGGACATCCAGAATGAAGTGTGGTGCGGCGTGACAAGCCACCTATGAACGCTAGCCAACTACTAATTTTTACGTCCAACAGATGGCATTGTTTTTTTAAAAAAAGCATGTATTTACTTGTCACATAATGTGGGTATATAAAAACACATTAAAATTTTGAACATTAACATTTTTATTTATATAGATTCATATTGGGTATGTACGGGCACAGACAACTAATTTGTCTTAATATTTTAATGCTTAACTTCCAAAAAGCGTATTTTCATAAAATAATTAAATTTACGCAATCTATGAACGCATAGATTATAACGTATGTCACGTTTACCCTTAATCTCAAAAGGTAGCTCTTCATTCAGAATTTAGAACCCAGACAATGACTTTCTTAGAATTTTGCTGCATTAGAAATAAGATCGGTAAGTAACCAAACTGTTTTGTTTTCTATTGTTGGCGTTATCTTGTAATGCTCTTCAATTTCTCGAGAGTTTTTTTGCTGCTTGGTGTTACTTCATAGAGATCAAATCAAATTCAAAGGGTTAAAAGCATAGATAAGAAAAATATAAGAAATCGTTCATCAACAATAGCATAACATTCATTAGTTCCGCCGCTTTGATAATCCGTGCAGTTTAGTCGTAGCTCGGCGACAGTCACCGAGTTAGAAAAACCTGGAGTATTTCAAAAATGATTTTCCCAATAGGATTTGTCAGGTTTAATTAGAAGAAATTGTCGGTAGTGTATAATTTTAAATTATAAAAATTTGTAACTTACCGTCTTCTTTCCGGGTTGGACGTTCTTCTTGGATGTCCACTCGTCTAGCTGTAGGAAATCTTCCATGGTGCCGGCTGCGTGTCGGAGGGGTTTGCTGGTTCCGTCGAGCCGGGCTGAAACAATCATACCAAACAATCAATGTCCGTCTACCAACATAACCTCACTCCTATCCATCATTGGAACATATATATAACGTCTCATTAAACTTTCCGGATGACGTATAAGAAAAGAGTTCAGATAAAAATAAAGAAAGGAGTCACGCCAATGTTGAGATTTGTAATGCTTTAGTTTTAAATTGTTCTATCCAGATCGAAGAAGCAATAAACTTAATATAAAGACACAATGGGGTATTTTCACAAACTATGAATACCGTTAAAAATTTGTGGAAGATTTAAAGTTTATTTTTCTGATAATGATTATCGTATTAAAAATATGTAATTTTAATAATTTCATTTGTATTTATTGATTTCAAAAGCGATATAAAACCGCACATTCCGAAACGGTTCCAACTGGCTACGTCATTATGACATAGAAAAGGCCAATCTCTAGTAAACTGGCTACCACAATTTATGATCATGATTTTGGAAGTAACCCCACGATGTTCTGCATTTCAGGAGAATAGTTTTCAATTACGTGGAAAATAAGACGCAGAATAAATTATGTTGGTTATTAGGATTGACTTTAAGCAGTGTTGCGCTTCCTCCTTTTTGCGCCAACGATTCAGACAGCCTTGCAGTGTCCATCATCAGGACTGCAAGGCTGGAATTATAATCATTGACTCAAAAGAATGAGAAACCGTAGCACAGCTTAAACAAACCACATAATATTTTTAGCCTTATCACCATTACATTGTGTGATGACACCGAATATAATGGTACAGTAATGATACGTGCGGCAATTTATTGCACAATGTGTTATGTTTGTATTGCTAAAAGAGAGCTTCCGGGGTTGAACGTACCTAGTTTGTCCGTTTGGTCCATTCGGTCCCACTTGGAAGTAAAAACGGTCTGCACCTGCGACATCTGGCATCTTTAGCTTTATGTTAGACAGGCTAAATACTCAAAAGGGATATAAACATGGTATACATATTAATCACGAAGCCCAACATATCCTGAAACTAGTGCAAACAATTGAAGCACATCTTCGTCCAACCATTAATCATGAAGCCCAACATTTCTAATGTCAAATGAAGCACAGGCTGGCGTTAATCACGAAACCCAACATATCTAATGTCAAATGAAGCACATCTTCATCCAAACAAGTCCTTTGGCTGGCGTTTTTAACGAAGCCCAACCAATACACATTCTGAAAACTAGTGCAGATGAAGCAGATTTTCGTTCATTAATCACGAAGCCCAACATATCCTGAAACTAGTGCAGTCAAATAAAACACATCTTCGAACAAGTCTTCTGGCTGGCAGGTGCAGATTAAAAGATTGCACAAAACATTAAATTGTTTGAACAACTTTAAAATATAAAAATTATCACTGAAAAAAAAAACACATAACAAACAAAAATAGAATAAATAATATTAAAATTTATCATAAACAGTTCTACTGAATCTCAACAACTCAAAGGGAAATATTATCAACCTTACTGCTAAACAAACAAACAAAAAATATATAATTTTCTTTATTGTTACCAACTGACATAATATGTATTGTGGTTATCTCTGACTTTAATCTCTCTTTCTGTTTCATGCCTCATGAAAAGGAGGGAGATTTTACAAATGAGATATTTCTGTAGGCAATCATTTAGCCTGCTGCCTCTAATTAAGAAATCAAAAGAAACAATTTTAAGATATATGGGCAGATTAAAGAATCCAAAAAACTTATATAATAAATAGGATGAACATGTCCTGGGAAGGGTTTATAGGACCTTAACGTCTTTATCTCAAAGGGAAATAAATAAAATGAAATTTGAACCTGGTGTGGTGACAGCCTCCATTTGCAATATTGTACTCCTACAAATTAGCTCCAGTGGTCTGTAGGAAACTAACTCGTAATCAAACAGTGCAAGCACTTCTTCAAAGGTGCAGAAAATGCTAAATTGTCCTGGAGACATTCACTATCAATTGTCAATTGGCAAGCAATTGAACGAACAATTGTCAATCGCACAGCGAAACGATTGAACCGCTACGTGGATGGCGCTTGTCAATGCACTCAATCAAAATATCCATCATTTCCCTGTCAATCAGAAGTCACATTTGTCAATCACCTCAATCGCTCTGTAAACGGTGATTTGGATGCACTAATGTAAATTCACATATACATTGAAAATCGATATTGACCGTCTCCGGAGCGCTTAACAAGCAGTGCATTCTTATTCCTTGGTTCAACCACGATGCTAAGAAAATGTTAAAAAATGGAATGTTTGTTCTTATTGTTTGAGTCAACGATGATACAAGGTAAATGCTAAGAAACACAGCGTAGTCTTATTCTTTGGGACGATGGGTGTATTTTGTTCAGATTCCTTTGGGCAACAGATGCCTCAAACACAATCTTACCTCGTCTTCGTCAGGATTCTCCGCCTGTTCCATCTCCACGACGTCTTCGTCGGAGACGTCCTCCATCTGGACATGGTCGATGGCGGCGCTCTGCAGCAGAGTTGTGGGGTCCAGTACCGTCAGGGCCGAGGGAGTAGGGAACCACTTGGCAGCCAGCCCCACTACCTCCGAGAGGCTTCTTCCGTGGATGTTTGCTCGATGACACGCTTGCGGATCTTTATCCATCTCACAGATGTAGGTCTAAAAAGTTTTAGGAGTCACATTTTGTAAAGACTTGACAAAGTCATATTGAATTATATGCATTTGCAAACTTGGTCCCTTTTCACCTTTTCAACAGAATAAAGTGCCATCCATACAAATTTGAATGGAAACCAATGTTTCATTTAGCCTAACAGCCCAGCGCTCCGTCTCACTTATACTCGCCTGACATCGTAGATCTCCATCCCATTTAAATTTCAAAAACACAGTTTTGAATTGGAAATTTAAGCCTCGTTTAGGCAAATTAGGCAAATTAGGCAAACAGGAAACACACCCACAAGGCACTTCTGGTGTTGTTGTTTATTCTATGCTTTTTAGTCATAGTCACACAGGCAATTCTGTTTTTACACGATTTCGATATAACACTATCAACAAAGCATAATTTTTTTAATTTATCCATACTTAGAATTGAATTAGAATAGAATCGAGATAGAATTGAGACAGAAATTCAATTGGTGAAAGTGATTTTGTATCAAATGTGCGAAAAACGATGCATTTATTGTCTGACAGTAAGAGTGAATAAATTTATCTGTGAATTTTAAAAGTAATTCCTGTTTTCTTATACATAATGTACTGTCCTTTTTACACGGTTGTCTGTGGAACGTATCTACTGTGTAAAAACAGAATAACTGTGCATCATATCTGGCAACGAGAATGAGTAAAATACTGCACACAAAATGTGTAATTAATAAATAAATCGTTACCATGAAGCCGCATTGCTTTGCTTGGAGCAGCATGTCTCTGAAGTGATGTTGCTGATCATTAATAGCGTCAACAATGATAAAGGAGAAAAATCCGTCTGTTAGGGTCTTTTTAAAAGCCTTTATAAGGGACGTGATGTACATTTCCTCCATGGAACTATCGTACTTATAATTCATCTCGCAGACCCTTTCCTATAAATCAGAAAAAGATCATTACATACCTAATATTATTATAACATTCAAGTTGTTTGAGGAAAGGATACTTGTCATAGAAATGGGATATTTACCTTTCTGCCATTGTCGGGGTTACTAACGTCAGTTTCAACTTCTGACATGTAATAATCATCGATGGACAATATCCGTGGTGGGGAGCCTCCGTTTTCTAATTCACGGTCTTTGATCAATTTCGCTATATACGACTTTCCGCTTCCCGGTAATCCTTTTTCAACAACAAAAAATGCAATATTAGTTTCATAACGTGTGAAGAATTTAATAAATATAAAAGAATATGAATATGCGCTACCTCTTAAAATGATTGCAATCTTTCCTGGTCTAACTTCTCTGCCAGGGGACTCGAGGATATCGTCAATCATGACCATATTCTTGGGAGGTTCCAGTGATTGAGCAAGCGGTTGTTCCTGACCCTGCATGGGCTGGTTATCCTTGCTTTCTGAAAACCTCCTGCCATTTCTCCTGTCTCGGGAGTCGCTCCTGTCATTCCTTCCTCTCCTGTCTCGACTCCTGTCTCGGCTCCTGTCTCGGCTCCTGTCTCGGCTCCTGTCTCGGCTCTTGTCTCGACTCCTGTCTCGGCTCCTGTCTCGGCTCCGATCCTGGCTCCGGTCTCGACTTCTCTCGCGGTAATTACGGTCATCATTCCAGTTTCTATTCCTATCATCTCTCCTGTTGTCTCTATCTCGGTCGTCTCTCCTGTTGGTATCTCTATCCCGGTCATCTCTCCTACCGTAGTCTCTCTCCCGGTCCGGCCTATCGTTCCGCCTGCCGTATCTGTCATTGTTCCTATCATCCTTATACCTGTCTTCAACTCTAGAACCTGTTGGAGAGTGATAATCTGAATTTCTATCCCAAGTTTCCCTTCTCCCATCCATAGGTCGATCCGACCTCCTGGAATAACTATCGTTATCATTACGCGTCAGGTCAATAGTTTCAGTTTGTCCGGATTTTTTGGTCGATACGTGGTTATAGTCAAAAGTTTGCACAGGTTCTAAGAAATCTGCCCCTGTAAAGATTTTAAACCATTATTATTGAAAGATAAAATAGCAATTGGATAAAAACAAAAACTATTACATAGTGTATTACATGGACAGATTTTTAGCTGACTGATGCCAATTTGTGCACAACAAATGATGAGTAGGATGATCCTTCTTATATAATATAATATATCCAATTGCTATTTTGTAATCTCTAAATATATGAAATTATTAAATTTTACATCAAATTCAAAGAAAAAGTTATTTTCTAATTTAAGACTGTTAATTATATCTGAAATAAATAAAAACTAACTAACCATCACGCCGTTTCCCTAAGGGGTAGGCAGAGAGGATGGACCGCCACTCAACCCTGTCTTGGCACACACTACTTGCTTCAATCACATTCATACATCATCTCATACACTCTTCTGTTATCCCAACTCTGATTCGCCTGGTTGTGCCAAGTCTTCCTCGGGTGTCCTCAACATGGACCTAAAAAGTCCTGGACGGAGCAATTCAAGAATAATTTGAAGGAGCGGGGTGAGGGGGAAGATGCATGACTTATCCCATTCCTTGTCTCATCAAATACCCCCTAACAGTTACAACTGCATTAATACCACAAAAATACAATAATAATAGTTCATTATGCACCGCTTTGCATACAAATCATTTTGCGTTCAAAAGATAGTCATACAAGATGGCTGCAAGGCAATTCCCTTTCACCCTAGATTTGGCTTCAATGCCATTCATACAAAATCGCACTAAAACTCTGCCCAGGCCTCCCTAGGTCCCTGCCTTGGTGCATTTGTGCAATGCACTGCCGCACGTTCATCGTAACACAAGATTTCATATTAGTAACAGAAAAAAATAGAGGTGTACATTTTAATTATTCTGTGGTAAACTTCTATATTTTATTTATTGTTATTAAGTTTAATTTGTAGAACTCCATTTTATTTTTTTATTTTTTATATATTCAATAATATTTGTTATTGGGTTTATAAAAACAGTTTAATTTAAACAAGTTCTGCTGTGTAATCATTATTACGCGTGATAATGTACTCGTGTAATTATATATTATTACACATTCTATATTTTAATACAAAGCGTGAGGTTTTCTCTTCGAGATCATATTTCTCACCATGATAAGGGAGAAACAACGATTTATATGAGAACGTATTAGCTGTTCCCAAAAGCGAACATATTAACCTGAGGAATCAACTCAATCAGCATGTTGCCGCTTTTAGTGCAATGCACCGCTATCAAATTCAGTCCCGGGCCGCCTGTTCTTAGATCCATGGTCCCCGACATCTTCAACCATTCACTTTCATTTCATATATTCTCCTGGAACTCCACTCTTCGTTCATCCGCTCCACATTTTCAAACCATCTAAGCATCCTTTTCTCAATCTTATTTTATAAGCTTTCTTCAGCATTGGATTTATTTGAAATATAATTAACCTATTTGTGTACGTTGTACGAAAATATGAAATTTAACAATTAATAATAATTTTTGTCAATGTTTACCGAATATTGTATAAGGCTATTCATTTTAATTTATTACAGTAAATATGTACATATAAAGATTTATGCTAAACTACTAAACTTCATAAAAAAAATATTTAAATATTGAAGACAATATTAGTGATTTCTAAACGAAAATCTGAAACAGAAAAATCAGAAAAGGAAACGGTCACATCTGGGACTCGAACCCAGGACCCTTGTCTTTCCGGGACAGTGCTCTACCAACTGAGCTAATGGGACCCTATTCCCCTCGGTCACTTTTAACTGTATCATACTTCGAATAAGAACTACCAACATTGTCTTCATTTTTTCACCGCACATTTAAAATAATTTTTTTATGAAAAAAAAAAAAAAAAAAAAAAAAAAAAAAAGACCCTGTCTGGATTGCATTTAGTTCGGGTTGAATCTTGCGATTATACATAAAGATAGTTGCCAATAAAACAGTTAAAAGTGACCGAGGGGAATAGGGTCCCATTAGCTCAGTTGGTAGAGCACTGTCCCGGAAAGACAAGGGTCCTGGGTTCGAGTCCCAGATGTGACCGTTTCCTTTTCTGATTTTTCTGTTTCAGATTTTCGTTTAGAAATCACTACAGTAGAACCTCGTTAATTCGAAATCCACGGGACATCAAAAATCAAATTTCGAATTAACGAATTCTCACGTAATTCGAAATTTTATGAAACAAAAAAAAAAAAATACGCCGAAAATCGATTTTCTCGGCCGCCTCTTCAAATCCGGGTAGTATTTTAGTTGTAAATTCGTATAAATACCAATTATTTCTTTATTTTCGCGGCCGATTACCGTAGCGGCGGGCCCTTTAAATTCAGATATTCGCAATAAATTCGTAAAAATGCTATATATTTAAGTGTAAATCGAGATTTCGCTGCCGATTTCGGTCGCGGCCTACCCTTTAAATTAAGATATTGGTAAAAATACGATATATTTCCGCGTAAATCAAGATTTCGCGGTAATTTTCCGTCGCGGCCGGCCCTTTATTTCAAATATCTGAATTTCAATTCGTAAAAATACGATATATTTCCGCGTTAAACGAGAATTCGCGGCCTTATTCCGTCGCGGCCGGCTCTTTAAATGCGGATATTCGAAATAAATTCGCAAAAATACGATATATTTCCGTGTAAATCGAGAATGCGCGGCCGATTTCCGTCGCGGCCGACCCTTTAAATTAAGATATTTGATGTAAATTCGTAAAAATATGAAATATTTCCGCGTAAATCGAATTTTATCGGCAGTTTTTCGTCGCGGCCGGCCTTTTAAGTTCAGATATTTGAAGTAAATTCGTAAAAATATGTCATATTTGGCGTGAATCGAAATTTTTCGGCCGATTTCCGTCGCGCCGTATTTTTTAACTCGGATATTCGAAGAAAAGTTAGTAAAAATACGATATATTTCCGCGTAAATTGAAATTTCGCGTCCGATTTCCGTCGCGGCGGGCCCTTTAAAATTCAGATATTCGAAATAAATTCGTAAAAATACGATATATTTACGCGTAAATCTAAATTTCGCGGCCGAGTTTCGTCGCGGCCGACCCTTTAAATACAGATATTTGGTGTAAACTCGTAAAACTACGACATATATCCGCGTAAAACGTATTTTCTCGGCCCTTCAAACTCGGATATTCGAAATAAATTTGAAAAAATACAACATTCCAGTGTAAATCGATTCAGATTTACAAAATAATAATACTAATTAGGACGATGTATAACCACGTAAAAATATATTTTTCGGCGGTTTACCGCCACGGCTGACTTTTAGATTCAGATTTACGAAATATTATGATTTATTTTCGCAAAAATCAAATTTTTTCGAATTACACGAACAAATTTTCGTGCCCGGACAAAAATAAATTTCGAATTACGAATTAACGAATTTCGAATTAAAAAAATTTTTGTATGAAAAATTTTTTCTGCGGAAATTTTTTTGGCGAAAATTTCGAATTACGCGTTTTTTCGAATTATTGGGGTTCGAATTAACGGGGTTCTACTGTAATATTGTCTTCAATATTTAAATATTACAATTTGAGATTTTACTCAATAACGTTATTCCGAAAAATAAATAAAAAAAATATTTTTTAGGTGCTTACATTGCTAACGCTCGCTAAAATGATACATCAAAAATAATGTACTAAGAAATTGTATATATTAAAAATGCCTGCAGAAAAGTCCGCGACGGTATAACCCCCAGCAACACCAGGTACACATCGGCTAGTTTACTCAACAATGAAAATGATATTTACGAAAAAATTACATAAAATATATTTGCTGTTAATAAATGTCATGAAATGCACATACCTCTCTTCACTGATTGATGTTGATAATCTAATATGGTCACCGGTTCTATGAGCGGGAAGACCAGCCATTTGGGTTTTTCCTTTTCAGCTGGTGGATTTGTTTCAGGCGCAATGTTCTCCTGGCGATTGTTCCCAAACTTCTGGTTCATGTTGTCATAGTCTTGTTGTCCTGCTCTGATGGGCTGCTGATCTCTGTTCATGTTGTTATTTTGGTAATTATTTCTCAAGGGATTGTTTTCAGAATTATTTTGAAAGTTATTTCTATTTGTGTCAGAATTGCTTCTATTTTGGGGTATCATAGGTGTGTCCATCAAGGGGCGACGGTTGTTTGTCTGGAGCGTGTTATTAGGTGTAGGGTTCATTCTGTCTGTTCCTTGGGGCATTCTGTCCATTCCTTGGGACATTCTGTCCATTCCTTGGGACATTCTGTCCATTCCTTGAGGCATTCTGTCCATTCCTTGGGACATTCTGTCCATTCCTTGAGGCATTCTGTCCATTCCTTGTGACATTCTGTCCATTCCTTGGGACATTCTGTCCATTCCTTGAGGCATTCTGTCCATTCCTTGGGACATTCTATCCATTCCTTGGGACATTCTGTCCATTCCTTGGGGCATTCTGTCCATTCCTTGGGGCATTCTGTCCATTCCTTGGGACATTCTGTCCATTCCTTGGGGCATTCTGTCCATTCCCTGAGGCATGCCTCTCATTCCTTGGTTGCTTTGGAGGGCAACATTTCCCATTGATTGCTGCATCATGTTAGCCCTCATTCCTGGGAGCATGTTTGCCATACCCGGGGCCATGTTTGCCATGCTTGTGGGCATGTTGGTCATCCCGGGGGGCATGCTGGTCATCCCGGGGGGCATACTGGTCATCCCGGGGGGCATGTTGGTCATCCCGGGGGGAATGTTCCATAAGTTTCCTTGAGGAGCCGGTGAAGGCAACAATCCTATCTTAGGACCCATGCTGCCCATCAGTGAGGGGACCTGAGTAGCCATGGGCATTGGGGGAAGGACCATACCTGCTACATGGTTCCCCATGAACACCTGCTGATTGGGGTGAAAGGGCATAGCCTGTTGACCCTGAAAGTTCATACCGCCACTGCTTACAGCCATATTCAGAGAAGCGTTTGGAATACTTTTCCGGTTAGTATCTCCTCCACCAGAGGGAGTGTTGTTTTCTGACTGACCAGACCATCGAGAGGCTCTTGCATTATCTTGCTTAGCATCATTGCTTGCTTGGGGTGGTGGATTGGAAGCGCTCATGTTCTGCCTCACCATGGACAACATCTGAAGCAGCTTGGTATCCCCGAGGATACTATTGATTCCTTTGGATATTTCGGTAAGATCTGGTTTTTCTGGTTTCTTAGAAGAAGTTCCAGCGGATGATTGAGAAGTTTCCCGGTCTTCCTCCATATCTACAACAGTCTTACAGTCCTCGTCTACCAAATCCAAGCCAGGTATGCCTTTACCTTGCTGTGAATTAAGGAAGTCGCTTCCATCTTCAGGATTATAATTATTAGCTTGGTTACCACTATCCTCGTAATTGTCTCCGTCGTAATTTTGGTCACCATAGTTGTCGTAATCATAACTAGGATCATCATAGTTGTTACCGGGGTATTCTTGCGGAGAATCTTTGTCCATGCTCTGAGAGTTTGAATCCTCGTAAGGAGCATTGTCCCTCTGGATGTTATCAGCAGGTTTTGGTATCTCAACATTGGAGGAAGCATTTCTCCTGGCCCGCATTTGCTCTTTCCTCTGAATGAGTTGGTCTCGACACGCTTCGAAAGTCTGTTCGTATTCCCTATAGGCGGCTTTGTCGGGATGGTTAACATTCTGTTCCTTCCATTTAAAGAAGTCTTCTTCCCACTTCTTGAATTGATTATCAAACTGCTTCTCTTCTTCCGTGATGACATCTGCAGGTGCAGGTGTGGGTGCAGTTGCGGGTGCGGGTTCCGTTTTATTTTGCTTTGTGTCCTTGAAATTTGAAGCAGAACTATTACCCTGAGATCTGTTCTGGGAGGCATTATAATTATTATTTCCATAGTTGTTTGAATTATCAGCGGCTGAGCGGCTGTTATCATTCCAAGAATCGGCATTTTGGTTGAAGTTGTTGGAGTGGCGATTAGCTCCCTGCCGTTGCTCATTTTGGGAGGTGTTATAGCTGTCCCTTGAACCTTTCCCTGCATTCTGATCTTGCGTTGTGTTGTATCCACTGCGATTGGAATTATCATAATTAGTCTGCCCCTGATTGCTTTTATCATAGTTTTTCTGTTCCGAATCTCGACTATTATTTTGATAGCCATAGCTTTGTGATGTGTTGGATTGACTGAAAGACGGTGGAGGGACTTGAGAGTCAAAAGCCCTGGCAGAATTTCCACCGTAGGAGTTGGATTTCGGCAGGTCTCTGGAGCCGGCTGCAGAGTTGGAAGGTTTGTCCGGCTGATGGGAGTTAGAGGGAGGGGGAGGGGCATCTGGTGGCGGCGGAGGAGGGGCGGTGGGCATCACAGCGGGGAGGGGAGGCTGCGCTCCTTTCATCTGCTCTGAATACTGAAAGGAAATTAAAATAACCTGTGAGATTTTATAGTAACCAAAATATTCATGAAGATAGAGTGAAGCAATAGTGTTCATAATACAGTTGGAGAGTTTCAATACTTAATGTTTATTAAGTTTGATTGCTGATTTTCAGTCTGTTTCAACTTTTGATCAAATTGTGATCAGCTATATGGAATGAGTGTGATGGAGTTTAAAAGAGCGTGAGATTAAAGTGTCTAGTTTGTATGAAAAGAGTGGAGTAAGTGTCCAATCCAGTATACCTTGTCTCCGTACTCCATCTGCCACTGAGAGTACTGATGCTGGTACTGCGCCCACTGGTGCCACTGCTGCTGTTGCATGGAGGCCCACTGCTCTGGAGTGAACCCGCTGAGGCCTGCCATTGTGTCAGGCTGGGCCACCGGCTGGTTCCACATCGGCCAGGACATCACACTGCTTCAGGAAACAGCTGCACACACAATTACACAATCTTTACATAATATGACAAAACCTAACAACAAATCAGGTCAGACATCCACCCTTCCGTAGCCTGAACTTGACATTTTAAATTTATAGTTGTTTTTCCACATATTATCTGGACGAAGATATTTTTTTCTTGAATATCTCAAAGGATATCAATATTATAAGCTACATTTTAAGTACGTCTTCAATTCCATATGATTTCTGATTTCTCTTCAATACAGAAGCAAGATTATTAATTAATGTTGTATTTATGGTGTTATTTCTTGAAAATTGTATAGGTTGTTGTTTTAGTAATGTATGCTTCTCTTTCTGGTCTATTACTGATATTTTATATTTCATTTTTGTGTCAAAAATCATATTAAAAAATAAATATTAATAAAAAAAATTAAACAAATATTATTTAGTTGATTTGGCAATCAATCAGTTAACATCAATGTTAAAAACAATGGCTTTTTAAGGTAAACAATACTTAAAGAAATCTATAATAATTTGCAAGGTTTGTTTAATGTTTTAATTAGCGTTATGTTGGCAGAATTGGGTAATTTTCAGGGACCAGAGAACTCCTGCAAAAAAATTATTGTTAACATAGTAAAGCATTCTATGTGAAATTTCAGTAATTGTTTTGTTTTCTTTGATGTTCTAGAATAATTAATTATTGCTCTTGATATTTGAGAAGAAACATTTTGCACTAAAAACAGAAACAATCCAGGACAGCGATCACAAAGCAACATTACGGCTGATTCGAAGATCAACTTCAAAGACCCGTACGAATCCTTCAGGACTAAGGCAGCTCCCTCAATGATCGGTAAAGAATCGACGTAAACCGAGTGCTGCAAGACCCAGCGCAGAAAAATCCCACAGTGGAGTGTGCTGCAAACCGTTAACTTACTTCAGCCTACTTCACTTTTCTGCACAGGGTTACTTCGTCGAATCCTTTCCGGCCAAAGAGGGAGCCGCCAGTTACTAGCTTTAGAAAATTACAATACCCTCTAATATGCTATTTAAAAAACAACACTTGATTTCAACTTACATATCTAATGGAGAAAATTATTTAAGTCGGGGGTTTAAGTAAACATGCACAAAATAGGTTTAGGGGTTATTTTAATAATTTATGCGTATTTCCTAACCTTCAAACTTAACTATAATTGAGAATAACTTTAATGCATCTTTTACCATCTTCTACCACATTATAGTTATTTCTTGTAATAATCAAGTTGAAAATAAGTGCTATTTATTTATTTTTTGCGTACTAAGCGTGCAGCGGAATTCGACAAGTTTATCGTTAATCCTAATAATAAAGCACTCTTGCCTTATTACTTATTACTCTATATTTTAGTAAAATCAGCAAAACAAAAATGTGTAACTCAGTATTGGTTTCTAAACAGCAACAATCCTGGCACTTTTGTACACAAATAAATTACTTACCTGTAATTATAATTAATAAAACGCTGTAGAAAACCACAAATTGTAAGAATCGTTGTGAAAAACATTCACTACAGGCTATTGAATTATTATCGCCAAAGCTTTGCTCATTTGAAAGTGGGAAGAAACAAAAAACCAACCGTTGTAATTTTGACGATGAAAATGTAGACACAGCGGCGAGCACTCAAAAATACTTGAGGATTCAGGCAAAACTATCTGGTGAGCGTCAAATTATTTCATTAAACATAATAGCGTCAAAATTATCAATGCTTCAATGCTACAAACCACCGAAAATGTCCGAAAGCGAATAATAGGAAGAATCAATGGTCGAACTCTAGTCTATGGAAAAAGTTTGCTATACACAGAAAATAATAATATTTTAATGTATTAATAATTAAACGTTTATTTTTTATTATTTGTGATATTCTCAGACTAAAAGCCTTTCTTTATTTTCGGATTGTTTTTTAAATAACTTCCTTTTATACAATAATTTAATTTAAAATGTATGTATTGGCTGAGGGTAGTGAAGTCCTGATTTAACTCAACCATTTGGCATTTCAACTCTATTTAGATTTATTTGTTAGGTTCCGGCTCCAGTTAAAGATGGTGGCCGTGTTGAATACTGCTTTTTTATCCCACAATAGTTCGCATGACCGTAGTTTATACTACGAGTCAACAGTAGAAACATACATTTTTGCACGCAAAATCTACAACAGCGAACAGTAACTGTTCACAGAACTACTAGTATCACGTGCTGTATTACCGTATATTTATACGGTTGTATTATCGTATAAATACAAACCTGGTACAAATAACAAAACACCGTATAATTTTGTCTCTGTTACAAATCTTTGAACTCTTATACAAAAAGGACAAGGAGGGAATTCACATGTCATGACATTGTGATTAAACTAATTTATTTTGAAAGAAAGTTTTTCTGAAATTTTACTCAAAAAAGTTCATCCATTTATCGGATGAAATGACATTTCCACCACATTAGAACCTCTAAAAAAATTGTCGATTTTTGAATAGAGGGAGAAAACCATAAAACTTACAATTTGGCTTTTCCCTCGATAATCTACGACGACAACATTGTGTGTCATTTGTGTGTGCCCGGTTTCCTCGTCATAAATTAATATTACGCTATATTGCTGTCTATGGAAAACGCTAGCCCTGTCTATTTTATTTCGTCATCTGTCTAGTCGTTTGTTATTTGTCTTTGATATAAATGCTTCGCTCATGTTGACAGTACTCGATATTCTTTATCAATTATTTTAAACTATTTGGGTAATTTACACACTGCTAAATCTGCCATCATTGTAATTATATTTCAATAATCTTTCACCTAACGTCAAATCTTAAGACGCTTCGCCTAACCCAATATTGCCTATTTCTTGCGCGGGAAAGGTGGCGTTAACAGTTATTGCAAAAATACCAAACAACGAATTGACGTAATGCCAAATATTACAAAAAGTGTTTAATTATTTAGAATAATTCATGTGGAAATTATATATTGTGTGTTCAACTCGTATTCCATTTGAATTTTCAGGTACCAAGGAGTTGTCAATAGCAAACCAGACTTGAGTCTTCAACCTCCTGTAATATGGAAAACTAGCAGTATGTCGAAGAACTTTAGGAATGGGAATAGAGAGATGGAGACGAGGAGAAAGACACGAAAGGCATTTCCGTACAACAGGAAAATTCTGGAGTTGTATCAAAAATCCCAATGCAGGGAATGCTCGGTCCAGGTGAGTGCAGTAGAAATCAATGCTGTTTTGGAAAAAACAAAACCCCTCTCAGATCAAGAAGTAGCTCAAATATTAGAAGGACATGTCAGTGATACCTCTGTCTTATCTAAGACTCCCTTGAGCCCTCGAACTGAGAGTCGTTTGAGAAGAAAAGAAAACGGCATGGTTTTGTTGCCAAGGTCATTTTATAACCAGCATCCAGCCAGAAAAGTACTCGAAAGTAAGAAAACTAAATCAAAAAGTACAACTAAAGACAAAAAAGAACATAAAAATTCACACAAATATGGAAACTCATCACGGAATAAAGATAACAGTAAATCAATTCACTCGGTAAACAATTCTTCCACCAAACAAAAAGAAAATGAGCCAATGGGGCGTGGATTGAGACAAAAAATTCCTAAGTACAACAAGTTGAAGGTTGGTAAACCTTCATTCAACAACCGCAGCGCTCCCAAAAACACAATCAGCAGACCGAGGAAAGTCAACGGCTTGAAAAGCGCCCGGAGTAATGAAACAGAATATCAACTAGTGTTTGTTGACCCAATAAATTCTAATGGTAGGAAAGCAATAGATCCAACGCTATTATCATTAGCCGATCTCTTGAACACGGATAAACTGCCATCCAAAATCTGGGAAGTGGAACGAGTGCCTCCGCTCCTGGTCAACACCAAGTCTGATGTAACCTACAATGCTATAGCTGCTGAGTTAGATGCTCTCATGGCCGACACTGAGCAACCTAATCCTGTGGAAAACGTCAATACTGATCTGGTGGAAAACGATAACACTAAACTGGTGGAAAACGATAATACTGAACTGGTGGAAAACGATAACAGTAAACTGGGGGAAAATGATAATACTAAATTGGTGGAAAATGATAATACTGAACTGGTGGAAAACGATAACACTAAACTGGTGGAAAAGGATAATAATGAACTGGTGGAAAAGGTGGCTGAGGCTTTGGAAAGTATGAAAACCGATGCTGTGGAAAGTATGAACACCGATCCTGTGGAAAATATAAACACCAATCCTGTGGAAAATGTGAACACTGAACTGGTGGAAAAGGTAAATGCAGATCCTTTGGAAAGTATGAACACTGATCCTGTGGAAAATATAAACACCAATCCTGTGGAAAAAGTGAACACTGAACTGTTGGAAAAGGTAAATGCCGATCCTTTGGAAAGTATGAACACCGATCCAGTGGAAAGTATGAACACCGATCCTGTGGAAAGTATGAACACCGATCCTGTGGAAAACATAAACACCAATCCTGTGGAAAAGGTGAATACCGATTCTCTGGAGAGCATGGATACTGACCTTAACCAAACTGGTGAAGAGCTACTAAGAGACCTCAATGAAGAAGTGCCACCAAAATCCAATGAAGATGAAGGAAGTCCCGCAGCAAATATAATTAAATCAAATGGTAATGATAAAGAGAATTCAATAGAAGGCATTACAACTTCAGCTGAGGTAAACACCGATAAGGCGATGGAGGTTGACTCAATGGACAGCTCTATTGAAAAAGCTGTTTCAGAAGATCTCAAAGATTCCATTAAAGAAGAAAGCTCTACGGAAAATGAACAAGTTCAAGCTACAGAAGAAAGTTTTATGGAAAATGAGAAAGTTGAAGAAGCTAAAGTAGAAATTTTTACAGAAAAAGTTGAAGCTGAAGATGAAAAAATGGACATTGACGAAGATATTAAAGAAGGTGCAAAAGAAGCAGAAATAGATGTAGCAGATAATAAAGAATCAATTGATGATAAAAATGACAAAACAATTGATATTAAAGATGTAATTGAAGAAAAAAGGGATGAGAAAATTGATAACCTGGAAATAATAGATGCAGACACAGAAAACATAAAATTAGATGAAAACAAGTCGGTGAAAGATGATGAAGAAAAGAGTATATTGGAAGGAGGCCAAGTCACAAAGGAGGAAGAAGAGACTAAAAACTCTACAGAAGCCACAAATCCTGAAAACGAACCTGTCAAGGTGCCGGAAGAATTTCCTTCAATAATGGACCTCCTAAATGATACACCCACAAGCATATCAGAAGACTCCAAAGCGGCCAAGGAAGAACCTTCTGATAAAGCTGAAATTTCACAGGAAAAACCTGATGAAAGCATCAGTAAACCCAACCTAGAGACTCCCTCTGGTATTTCCGAGGAAGTATGCTCGAAAGACATACTGAATGAATCCATCGCTCAACAAGCTGATAAGCCTGCAGACAGTGCGGAGAATAAACATTCAACAGATGAAGCCAAATTCTCTGGAAATGAAGACGACCAAATAACGAGTGTAGTGTTCAGAAGGTTCTCTTCAGACAAACAGACCTACGACAGACTGGTGATATTCCAATCCGATCTTGAGTACACGGTAAAGATTAACAACAAAGAAGTGGAACTGCTCGGAGCTCCCAAGTATATGACAAGTACTGAAGATTTACAAATATTGCTTCAAATAGTGGATGAAGTAAATCTAGATAGCTTTAATGTTATTTGTAAGAGTTGAATTTAATTACCCCAATATTTTATCAGTCTTTGAGTTGAATCAGAAATCTGTTTTTTTTTCTTAATTTTATTAATATTACTATTTAATTGGCGTGCTTAAGAAATGTGTGTACACGGTAGCGTTGCGACTCTGGGCAGCCTTTTACCCCCAAACATAGCAATCTTTACAAAACCTGTGTCGTACCAAATACATTATACAAATCACTGAGCCTACGCTGGATGCCTTGAGTGTGGCACTCCCTCGAACCACCGGGCAGTCGTTGCGCAACTGAGTACATGAAATATTATAGTTTATGGAGTAATGTGTAATTAAAAGGCATGTAGCAGTTATTATGTCCACCATAAATGATTTATTTTTACAAGAGTTTTTTATTTTCATAATCCCCTTGCATCAGGAGATTTACATCAAGGGACGGGTAACTTTCTTGAGTTCCCTCTTTGGTGACAGATATTGAGGCCACCTTGCATGAAGCCCCTACCACCTTTGTCAGGGACTCGTATGGTGTTGTCAAAAGCGTTGCCAAAGCTCCGATGAATGCGTCTCCCGCTCCCTGAGAAAACAATATTACATTATTAAGTAGTGTTGACGGCAGTGCATCATCGTGTAAATCATATTTTACCACTTTATGCAATGTGGTTTTAACGGTCATTTGGGATGCACGGTAAAAACCTTTTCAGTACAGGTGCGGCAAAACAGACAGTGCACTTTTGAAGGGCTATTAAAAGGCGCAACTTACAGAAATGGGGTTTATTTTATTTGGTACATTGTGCCATTTTATGCATAAAGATGACATCAGAAAGATGATGGCCCCCCGCAGCGATACATTGTTGAAGGCAATTTCTGAAGTTTTCGGCCGCATTTTGGCATCTCGACTGGTATAGCGGCGATTTCCTTCTGAATTCGATCCGTGAGTTCTTCCAAGGTGTGAGGCCGATGTTTAAAGACATTTTCCTTGAGGTAGCCCCACAGGAAGAAGTCACAAATTGCAGCCGGAAGACCCACTGGATGGCGATGAAAGAACGGCCATTTTCAAGAAACGTGCAGATTGCAAGTTCCGTTGTTGTCCGGTCCCAACCGGTAACGACTGAAAACAGAATGACAGGTTCCTACCCCCAAGTACGTATGATGTACCGGCCCTTCAAAACTGCACTGTTTTATATATTTCCAGTGTCCAATGGCTTTGCAGGGGGACTTACACGGTAATGATTTGCCATTGATGACTAGTAATTATGTGAATACAATGAACGCGTTTGTAACGCATCTCTCCATGTCTTTCTAATTAAATCATCATTTAACATATATCTATGTACTAGCTTGACGTGTACCCGGCGTTGCTGGAGGTTATCCTTAGGAGATAGACATACACCATCATGGACTTTGCTGTAGGCCTTTTTAAGATGTACAATTCCGCAGTAAATTATTTTATTTTATTTTTTATTTCTTTTTATTTAGAAAGCAAACAGTCGTACAGTAAAAAATTATAACAATAAACATTCATATGTTCTAGACCAATTAAGTTCCATTGAGTTAAATGTTGATTTAGTATTTTTTACCTACACAACATATTAAATGGCAAAAAAATAAACATAATATAGAAATACATAAAATTAAAAACAAATAGAAAAAATACAACTTTTCGCATAGCTATACTATTCACTACGGGTGATAATAATGTAATTTTCACAACAAAAAAATCGAATAAAATAAAAATATTTTAATTTATTAATTTATTAAGCTGAATTTTATATGATATTAAGTTATGGTTGAAAATGTCTACATCTCGTAAGGCATTTATATGTTGATGTATCTCACGAGGCTTAGCCAGCATTAGTAATGTAGTGCGCGAAAATATATTTTTACGACTTGATCATAAAACATCGACTCTTCTCTATTTTCTATAAATATAATATGCATGTATCATATATGTAAACATTCCGGAAGAAATTCTCTAAACAATAGTGAAAATCCTATAAAAAACCGTTGCGTATTTTAGAAGAACTAAGCGCACAAACAGACAGACGCGGATAGCAACTTTATTTTATACTATTTAGAGAAATAAAAATGTAAATGTTTGTTTGTTCAAAATCTTAAATCTCCGAAAGTTCTACACCGATTGCTTTGAAATTTTGACACAATGTTGCACTGAATACGCATGTGTTTTTATATACCTATATTACATAGATATCACTGTGACAGGTAAAACATACTTTTTGAAAAACAGCGCTAACTGTTGGACGTAAAAGCAACACACGCTATTGTTGTGCACAGACAGACTGAGCTACAGCAATGCATGACGGGGTACAGCTAGTTATAAAATAAATGTTTCATGTGAAATTTACATAACTCAATTCATCTAGAATACATAATTGCTGACATTCAAATTAATTATGTTGCTGTACTGCATGGCCATTGGCATGAGTGCAAGATTGGATCAACAGATGGTTTTTTAAGCATAATGAAGACCAAGCTTCTTTCGTGTGGAAAGATTGGATAGCCTGTCCCCTTCCTTCAGCCTCAGATTCCACAATTCCGCTGGCTCCCGGCAGTTGGGAGCATTTAATCACATAAAAAGGTAATAAACTATATATTTGAGTATGAATCTACTTACAGTAGTGTCAACAGGGACCACTTTTTCACAAAGCACGTGGATTGGAGTCGGCTCGGTTTGTGATGCAAATGCTGCTCCGTTGGCTCCCAGAGTTATTATAACAATTTCACATCCAAATCCTAGTAAAATTTGAATTGCTGCAGCAACGTCGCTGCAAAAAAAACCCTCTATTACACAAAGCTTAATTTAAAAAAAATAAAACAGTACTTGACTGTTTACATGGATGTAAAATTTTAAAACAAAACTGGGAGTTTTTCGTGACTGTCGACATACTCACAATCGCATTGTGTATGATTCTCTTCCTAACTTAACCTAACAGCTTTTCTCTTCAGTTTTTATTGCCCCATTTGGCCAATACCTACATATATTGTGCTCTCTGTTGGGATATGTTAGGATTTGTTTTACTTTGTGCTACTTCAGCGACCTCCGTCCACTGCAGGCACAGTCTCTCATTGTACAGCTTTGCAGCTGTTTTCTCCTGCTCTTCTGGAATTATTGCCGCCAGTATCATTATGAATCAAAACGTTATGTTATATATTTACCTCTGCGATTCTACAGATTTCCCGGTCATCAGGGCCGCCTCTGACTCGTTCACACACAATATCGTAGTCAATTTGAGTAATTTTCTGCTTATGTTCGAGAGGGCAGGGGCTGCGTTCAATATCTTAATCTGCAAACAAACAAAAATTGATATTGATATTTTACCCATGAAAATTCATGAAATGTAATTGTCAAGATGAAACTAAGAAATTGTTACTATTCACCTTATTTTCTAGATAGCCGTTAACACTAAAAAAATTCCAATCGCTTTTTATTGATTTTAGAAATTTAATTGTCATCTTATTTTTTTTTTAAACTAGCTGAAGTCACCAGCATTTCCCAGACTAATGCGTAATAGCGAGTTTTTCAAAATCTAATGTCCACAGTGTCCTTCCTCTTGTTTCGATAGTCAGGTGTGCAAAATTTCGTCATCTCCGAATAAAACTAGATTTGTATACAAATCAAATCCACCCATCTGCCACAAACACCCATCTTAATATAAATAGATTCTACTACATTAATACACGTAAGTATATTGTCCCACTTTAAAATAAGTCATATGGATACACATTTCAAAAATAGAAAAAAATATATATTAAAATATATATTACAGAGATACTTTTTCTTTGTCTAGTTTCAGCTGAGATGATTTGGTACCATTAAACCTGTTTAAAATCTTACCCCTTTGCAGAGTTCAAAAGCCCTTTCTGACGATTCCATGGGTGTTTCCAGTTGGCAGACCAAAACAGAGGCATTAGCGATCATTCCCTTTGCCTTTTCGACTTCACCGGTTGTCAAGAGATTGTTGGATCCAGCTACTATGACAATCTGGTTCTCACCGGACTTGCTCACGTTGATCTGGGCAACTCCAGTGCACTCGTTGGGGGCAACAGACATGAAGGTGGTGTCTATTCCGTGATCCTTAAAGTGTTTTATGTACTTATCACCCCAAATGTCACCTCCAACCTTCAAATTTAAATAATCGGAGTTAAAGTTAAATGAACAAACAATCACTAAGAACACTCATGGGATGCAACTAACATCAAAATATAAAGCATGTCAAGTATCTATAAGTTTTATGTTTCAAAAATACACACAAAAGAGTTCTGTTTACATGACCTTAGTATATAATTATATTCAATGGTTACCCTGTGTCATAGGTAATAAAACAAGGGAGATGGGCCATGAACCGTTATCAGTATGTACCCGCACACTCAAAAGTGTCGCTAACATTGTTCACCCGTAAGTAAAAACACAGTGTCTTTCTATTTCTCTCAAGGAAGACTGTGTTTTTTTTTGCTACCACGGCAGCATAACTAACACGTAAATATTAGAAACACTAGATCTCAAGGTCAAAAACATATCCAACAAGCAAATACAAATATAAAATTTGGGCAAAAAAGCTTCCTATACTATGGTACTTAACTCTACAACAAAATCCCACTCTTGTTCAAAACTCTGGTTACCCTGTGTCATAGATAATAGAATGGGTCATGAACCGTTATAGTGTCGCTAACATGATTTACTCACAACATGTGTATTAGAAATACTAGATCTCAGTGGGCCAAAAATGTATCCAACAAGCAAATACAACATTTGGACAAAAAAGCTATTATGTACTATGGTACTAAACTCTACAACAAAATCCCACTCTCATTCAAACTCACATAATAAATAATAATAATAATTTGCTAATTTATATAGCGCCGTTTTCGTGAAAAATCACCTCAAGGGCGCTGATTTAATATATATATATATAGATAATAATATCCTTAGCACGGGAAATCTCAATGAGGATATCATTATGTCTATTTGTTTAAAAAAAAGGGAAGATAATGAAACATTTATTATTATTACTGTACTACTGCAAATCGCATCTACGCACAGTAGCGGCCCACTTTTGTTTCTACCTAAACACCAAACGCATAACTTTAATTGGCTCCATGCTTTTATAGTCCGCGCAGTTCGGTTGCAGCTCAGCGACAATCGGCACGCTTCCATGCCATATCTCCCCTTGTTTCTATTAACTAAGCATTTATTAATTATTTTATGGAATATTTATAAAAGTGGAATTACAAAGTTACCCTTCATGATTACATCACAGTTGTTCAGAACATTAATTTTCAATATAAGGAGATGTCATCTCAAAAATCACAGTTGTTTCCTAAAAATGGAATTTCTAATTTTTGCAAATGGCTTTAGTGGTTTGACAAACTGATTTTTCATGTATTCATGGTATACTCGTGATTCACTTATATTTTAATAAAAATATAAAATTAACACATGTTTCCATAAATTTTTGTTTGTGTACAGTATATGTGTGTAGATTTGGTAGGGCATTATGTAGTTTTGCACCATGAAATTTAATATTTCTCTGTCCAAAAGATGTAAAGAAATTGGGGCTAACCAGTATATTTCGACTTATTGCCCTGGTTGAGTATTTATGTTGTATTCAGTTTTTTTTTGCCTATACTCTTGTATAAATCTTCCCATGGCAGGTTGGATGCTCATTTACCTTGGCCACCATGGAAGTGTTTCCGCCCAGCTTGGCAGCCGCCATGCACTGGTTGGCCCCCTTTCCCCCATGGCTTGTGGCAAATTTGTACCCGTGCAGGGTCTCCCCTGGCCCCGGCAACCTTTCAGCATATCTACAAAACACATTATAATTAAAAAATACTAATTTCGGTCGTAACTCCGATTCAATGAACTCTAGAACTAGGATTTGCTTTGAATTTAAATGTTATTTTCAAAATTAAAAGTGTGTTTGGAGAATTCAGACAAGCGATAAAGTATCTACCTATAATTATTATATTTTAAAGAAAAAATTATTTTAATTGCCATTTCCAAAATAGGAACTTATTTGTCAAGAATTCAGATTATCTGTGAATTTTCACGGGTCTGCACTGGTAAATAATGTAGAATAATTACAATGCCTCCAAATTTCTGACTCCCATACATTCTAATGGCAGTATGCTACACGTTTTACATAACTCCACACAGGAGGCTGAGGAAAATAATGACTCTCGGGGCCTATGTCATCTTTGGGGACGCTGTGCGGCTCTTCTTAAGGGAAGAAAGAGAAAAGTTTGAGGGGTGGGTAGGAATCTGGTGGTCAGTGTCTCCAGGAGTGACGTATGAATCCATCCCTCCCACTGCGATGCAAGGCATTACGGTCGAGAAGTCAAAGAGTCTCCCCAATCCGGCCTGCAACGCAGTTGGTGGGCAGACCCATCCGCCACCGAGACATGGACACCCTGGACCATGTCCATTTCAACCTGAATCAAACGCCTCCTAGCGGCGCGGGTTCTACTTACCTAGTGGTACTACCTATGCAATTCAAGTTGCATGGTTAACAACTAGACATAATTACTAATGAACTGTTCTGATGCGAGTGCTTTATTTATGGTTTTGATGCACCGGGCGATTTACCCGATATCAATAGCATCGTTCAGATATTGCCCGGCTAGTATTCTAGGCAACCTAACAAATTCACTTTGGGTTTCATAATTTTATTGTAGTTATGTGCCATTCAGATATTTTTAAGAACGTTATTCTGGGTTATTATTGCGTACCAACATCTTACTTTTGAGTCCGCTAAATTAACCACAAAGACGTGGAACAAGTATCCACAAAATAATCCAATCAATTTATTTAAAACGGCTAAATCTTCAGACAACTAAAAATATAAGGTTATGCGAAATTTTTACATCAAAGCTGACAGTTGACAGTGGTTGACAGATGACAGCGTAATATGCTAACCATAGGTTTGACTAGTTTTATTCGTGCGCAAGGGGTTATTTTATTTATTATAAAGTAACAATTTTTCTTTATTTATCTACACTTACGTTGTAAAGTCGACGCTGCAGGAACCTAAGACAACTACAAGTTTTTTATCCATCTTACCTAAACAAATAATTCCTCACACAAATCAAATGAATTATTGTGAGAAACTTTACGAGTTTGTTGGCATGACGTCAGAATTTTTCTAAATTATCTCAAAGCTATTAAGATAAGGATAAGATAATGACAATTTGCGACGTTTTAATCTCATTTCTATTATTATTACAAAATCACGTATATAAACTGTGAACTGAACAATCTGAGAGACAGCGAGAGTGAACATTTTTGTCATAAATAAACCACTCATTTTTGTTCAGTGATCGAAAACAATTGGAAACAATCGATTGATGATCGATGTTCCTGTTCCTGTACCGGTGACTGGCGGTGACTTCTCTGCATGGACCTAATAATGCTTAGAAGGAACGATTCGAGAAAAATTTTAAACTGTGGGGTGAGGGGGAATATGCATGAAAAATGCTAAAACTTTTTTTTTTAATGATATGTCCCATTCCAATATACATTCGCAATAGGCAATATGACAAAAATTTGAAATTATTTGTATGCAAAGTGGTGCAATGAACTATTATAATTTTATTTTTGTGTTGTTAATACTGCTACAACGGCTTATTATATTTTTTGGTGTTAAATGTTACAAGGAATGGGACATGTCATTCACAGCTTCATTTTTTTGCGAATATATACTCCGTTAACTTATCCAATATGCAGGTTGTCCGGAGGTAAAGTGCGCTAACTTCGGGATATGATTCTACACGTAGAAGTAAAAAAGATGAATAACTTTTTTCAAAATAATTCCTATGATATTTTCCCATACAATTTTTTTGTTCTATAGAATAATATTTATTTTCCCATACAAACAACTCAACTCCTTAACCTAAAAACTACCTTAAATCGTTGGAATTTCGAAAAAAAGTTAAATTTTCTCTTTACTTGTACTTTTGAAATACCCTTTTATCTAATTATTATTACCTTTGACAATAGATAATACTGTATTAAATTAAATTAAGATAATATCATGTAAGTTTTTTTTTTTTTTAAATATTATTTTTTAATTTATAATGGAGTCCTACAAATTAAACCTGGTGACAATAAAAAGGAATTTTTTATTTTTAAAAGAAAGTATGTTTTCATTTTTGTATTGTGTTTTTTTTTTTTACAAAAACATATTTTTTCTATTGTTCAAAGGAAAATTATAAAACAATTTTTTTATTAAAGCATTAATTTACTTAGGTAGGTGCCGTTTTTCCTAATTTAAATTCATATTAAAAAGTTTACAACCATGGTTTTTTACCCCTGAAACATGGTTTTTCATTTTCGGAATAGGTAAGGCAACACTGATGGCAAATAATGAAAGAGGTACCTATTTCAAAATTCGTAAATATCACACACGTGCGACCTTCGAAAAGGCAATATTAATACAATGAGATGAATTGTAATTTAGATTATGTAAGCGATACAAGAAATGAACTCTCAGGTATACTGAATTTAATGGTATGAAATTGTAAAAAGGTAAGTTTTTTGTTTGAACCGAACTCTTGTTAGGCTTGTTTTGAATCTTAGTTTCGGAGGGAGTTTATTCCAAGCCTTAGACCCTGATTCTTAAAAAACACAATCTTCAAACTTTACTAATTGGCTTGAGCTTAGGTTCCGTCACCCTGCAGATAGCTGATGATCTAAGAGTTGACTGCCTTAGACCAGCGTTTTTCAGAATGCATAGTTCGGAGCTGTACAGTGGGGCCATTTCGTTGATGGATTTAAACACAATACAGCACAATTTGTACTGGATTCTTTCAGGACACTTGAGCAGGCTAAGGTTAGTAAGGTGTTCTGAAATGTATTAAGATTTACAGATCTGTGTCACTGTCTTTTATGTGACAGATAGGTAGGTACCTACCTAAAATAGGTCGGCGCTATTTAGTTTTAGGATGGGTTGTTTCTCAGAATTTGAACAATCAAATTTCAAAGTTAATTTTCAAGTTCTGTAAAGGTTCTATTGAAGTTCTGTTACTATATTATTATTGGCCAGCTATTTCACATAACTGAAATGGTAACATTACTTGAATAAAAATTATACAGAACTTATATATTTTTTGAATTGTTCAAATTCTGTGAAACAACCCGTCTGTGGAATAGAATTAAAAAAAAAAAAAATTAATTCAGAAATAAAACAAAAAAACTCAATATAACATTTTATTTGACAGTGTATAAATAAATATCATGAAATGACAGCATGGTCTCTTCATCGAAATGCATATTATTTTCTTGATACGCCGGAATTTTTTCAATCCAATTAGAGAACTCCTCGTATATATCCAGGTCATCTAGACTTTCTTCCAACGAGGGAACGGTGATGACTATGGAACCCTTTTTTAGGGTTTTCTTCAAAAATCTCCATATTTTTATTTGAGCTTCTCTATCCATGAAAAATTCAAAGACATTATTCAGAATGACAATATCACTAGTCGCCACAATATCCTCCTGCTCGGAAATGTCGCCATTTACCACTTTTATTCTGCTCGCCATGTCATGTGCACTGACAATCTTATTCTGTACGTCGCACAACTCTTTGTTCAATTCAATGCCAAATATTTGTGCCGCATTTGTATAGAAATACGCCTGAAACAATAGAACACAAAAAGAATTATAACAAATTCAAACAAGCTGATTTATCTATTTAAAGTTGATAGGTCATGTTACATATGGGGGTGTATGGGTTAAAATTTTATCACTGAAATAAACCGTTAGAAGTGTGTTGTGGGCATGTAGTCTGTGTGCCTAAGTTAGGTCAATTTTCTCTTACTTCAGGTGAAATTAATCAAATATTCTCAAATATCGAAATTCTTTCTTAACAGATCAATTTCATTGACCTGTCTGATGAGTTCAAATGACTTATTTATTTATTTAAATACAAACGGCACAACTTGTGCCATTAACATAAATATAAAAATTGTAGTAAAAAAAGTACAAGGTATAAAGTATACAGCATTAAGTTAAATATAAAGTATAATTTACGGTGTAAAGTGTAAGGTTAAATATAAAGTTAAGTTAATTATAAAAAACAAGTACAAAACGTAAGAAAAAAAAATTGTTAATAATGACTTAAAAGAATCATTTGTCAACTATGCCAAACATAAATGATTATCAATTATCAAAGTAACGATAATGTAAACAATAATGTATGCTTAATTACTTATATTTTGATTCTTACATATGTAAAAAATATTTTTTTATACATATTTATATGATAACAGACCTCCTTCATCATTGATATCAAAGTATCCATTTCCTAATCTATACAGGCGATATATTAAAGAATTTTGTTCTGCATTAGTGGCAATATTGTTACAATGATATGGCGATATGAGACGAGTTGGTCTACTAGGTATACAGCGAAACTAGTTCAGGGGAGTCAAACCAGTTACTGTTTATTTTAAATAAAATAAAATTTGACTTAATTTGGCAACATCAGTTTTCTTTTAAATGGGAATAGATCATACTTCCACGGACAACTCACGCCATTGTACATTAGTCGAAGATAACAAGGCATTATAATAATAATAATAATAATAATAATACTTGGATGACTTGTATAGCGCCGTTTTTGTGCAAAAACACCTCAAGGGCGCTGTATTATCATTTATAACAAAGTATTTTCCCCTTACTAATAAATGTATTTTAAACTTTACACAACTGATAAACAACCATTTACCATACATATGGATTTTTATCGGTTGTGTAAAATTTAAAAAACATTAATTTTTTTTTTTTATATTAACTTCACGCAGGAGGCCCTGAGGAAAATATTTTTGAATTATTTATTAGGCCTGTCATCTTTGGGGATGCTGCGTGGAGGGTCTTTTTGTGGAAAGGAGGGAGTGAACCTGAGTCTTGAAGATACTCATGTTGTAGAAGGGAGGAAACACAAGGACAGTATTTCCACCTGACGCCTGTGCTCTAAAGATTACAATCCGTTTGTTAAGACAGTAGAATCTATCAAACGGACGTTTGTTAAGACAGTAGAATCTATCAAACGGACATTTGTTAAGACAGTAGAATCTATCAAACGGACGTTTGTTAAGACAGTAGAATCTATCAAACGGAAGTTTGTTAAGACAGAAGAATCTATCAAACGGACATTTATTAGTAAGGCCCTTATAATTTTGACAAAGTTAAGTAAGGAGTACATATTTTTAAAGTAGACAAGGTTAAAACTCACCCATAGTGTACTAACACTGTATGGTTTCAGAAGTATTAAGAAATAAGTTCTTTAGAAAGTATATAAACTGCGTTCTAACACCGTATATACAAATATAAAATTTCATAGTTTTTTTGGATTTTTTTTTCAGCACTTTAGCTAGATTTTACAAAATCACTATGGCTGTATCAAATGAATCCTTGAGACATTAAAGTTTATTTGATTAACATCTAAAATCTGTAACTTACTAATAATACAGTATACTTGCAACATTGCAACGTGCAATTTAGATTTGAATGTATACGCGATTAGTACCTCTGCGTTCTAACATTGTATACTTTCAACATATACATCAGCAACAGCTTTTCAACAAATTGTAATCAGCAGTAAAACACAACTGTTATGTTGTTACCACATGTCAGTTGACCATTAGAATCGGCCTTTCAAATGTCAAAAATACAAAATGGTACCGATTCGCCAATTGATGTAAATTTTATATTTGAATCTCTGCAAAACATCCTAACCTCAGTTTTATACTGCAGTAGGAAATTAGTTTGTCCTACAGCAAAATGTGTTTAATATGAATAAGTAATTTATTTACCCCGTAAAGCACTGCGCCAATTCGTGAACCAACATCCAATATTTTAAAAGCTGAGCAGTCTTTAGGCAACAAGACTTTGAAGACATATTGCAACTTCTGTCTGGATAAAGAATGTGAAATAACATTGATGTCCTGCGAAAATAAAAGAAGTTCAATTTTTAGATTATTCACACAAACATTGTTCACTAATATTATGTTGAAACCCAAACCTAAGGCCTCTGTGGTCGAAATCTTATTCGGTTCAAATCCCGGCGTGCGCAAGTAAATTTTATTTTGATTAATTTGTGTTATTTCACAATTTATTAATTAAAAAAAATATATGGTATATTTGCGGAACGTTCCAGAGTGAAAGATACTCTTAGTATCGCCCTGGTGTAAGGCCACTATTTAGAATTGAGAGGTTGCTTGAAATGGCCTTAGCCATACTTAATGACTAGATGTCAATAGTCAGGTTCTTCCTCACCTTCCCCATCTCCTTCCCTTGCCTACAAACTTCATCCTCACAATAAATCCCAACTGAGGATGCACCAGATGGTTTAGAAGATGTTGGGACTCTTGTGCGGTATTCACATTTAAAAAAACCCAAAGAACAAATAGGACTTGAGAGAATGATTCTGGCCTCGATGTCAAAGGAGTTGAGGTCATTTCCAAGGCAGTTGACGCGGCAGTAGAGTTCAACAGAGGATAATTTTACCAGCTGCCGTAGAGGGGGTTTATTAAGTAAGTACTTGCCTCGATATTACGAGAGCCGCAGTCACTGCAAAATCTTTGTTTTATGTCCTTGTCCTCCAGCATTTTATAAACTTCAGTATCGTCGTACAGGAAACCGTCCAAGTGATGCGTGTTTTCACTGGTACAGTCCGAGTTTGGCCCGCTGACAGGGTTAGTTATGTTCTCCGTGGGAAGAACCGCCTCCCAAGGCAGCATTTCACGTAGTTTTTCCACTATACAGTCCATCTTTTCTTCCGTTTCTTGGCTCTCTTTATACTTTTGGAGTTCTGAAATAGATAGTAAAAAAAAATCTTTTGAGTTTTGGCAATTATAATAAAGCCTTTGTGTAAACAAAGGTAAAACTTTGTGTTTTTTAATTTCTATCGTTTCTCTGTGTAACTAATCGCCACTGTATTGTTTACTATTATGTATATAACTTTACAATTGAAAAAGTCCTCCACAACACAGGTGAACTCCTAGCGTGGAGGACAATGTACCTTACCTTTGTAAAACTAATTTATTTAAGAATAAATTAAAAAAAAAAAATAAAAAAATAAAAACATTTTCCCCCCTTAGGTTTCTCACCCTTCTGCTGCTGGTTAAGTCCTCCATAATTGTGCAAGCAGTTTTTGCGCTTATAATAATGGTAATAGGAGGAATTCAAATATTCGTTAACTGGGTATGTTCATTATCTCTAAATAAAAGGGTGTTGATGAATAATTTGGGACACTTTATAATACCATTAGCTTTAAAATTTAATATTTAAAAGGTTTTGCCGTGTTCAGGCAATACCACCTACATCCAAAGGCCAGGCACTGAATCGAATCGGCGGAAATTATTTCCCTATCCACCGCACCTTTAATAGTCCGTTTCAACAGTTACTGTAATAATCAACAACATGCACAACATAAGCTATTAGGTTCTTAGTTTGGGTTAATTGAGTATTTAGACTGAAACGAAACTTTCACAAACGTCAAAACCATACTAAAAAAGCCAAAATGGCGGCAAAGGGATCGTTTCACAAAGGAAATTTTGAACTTTGAATAATTATCGAATTTTAATGCATCTTTTTCCGTCTCTCCCAATGTATAATTAAGTTTAATAGAAGCGTAATTTCCATAATATGTGCTTATTAAAAGTGCGGCGGTTAGGTAAATATTCGCCATATCAGCTTCCTAACTTGTAAGAGAACCTCCAAATTTTTTTGTTTACTAATTCTTTTAAAAATTCTTTAAAACCAAAGTTTTTAATTGGTTTAATAAATAAAAATACAGTTTTTGGAGGTTGTCATACTAGTTAGGAGTCTGGTTTAATCCAGTGTCACGGCATCGCGATCGGGATGGTTTTGGTTCAAGCCGCTTAGGTTGTCTTCGTTTTAGAACACGTTGTAGTCCACTCCATCCCCAAAATATATTTTTCCATGTGTTTCCGCTCTCGTAAATTAAAAACAAAAATGAGTAGATTCTAAAATATTATGAATGTACTAAAAAAATACTACAAAGCAGCTGTTATTTATAATCGACTAACAAGTTAGTTTACCTTTCAAGTATTCTCCCGAAGAAAACCACTTCTGAACAGATTTTGCATTTTGACCAATTTCTCCACTACAATCGGCTATTATTTCGATAATTTTTGACTTCAGAGTACCCAAGTTATTATTTACTTCTGACATTTTGAAATTGGAATGTGAAAACTGGGATAGGCCAAAGTTAAATAATTCAAAGTTAATTTGAAAATATAAACACACCCTTCTGCCACAAATTTGACATTTGACACAGTAATGCCATGCCAAAAAAACTAAAATCAGTATCGGGCAAAAATAAACCACTCACGCCCGGGATCATTCGACCTGAAATTAGGGGACACATTACCGAGCCGATCCACACCAATCAATCAGCCTTTCTGTCTTTGTCTTTTACTATGTAATTTTATTTTTGACAAAAAACCTATTTTATGTACCAGCGACCGCGGAAGTGGGGGGCAGAGGGGGCCAAATGCCCCCGTAAAATCAAATAGGGGGGGCCGCGCCCCCTCCAATTTTACTACCTGGGTAAAGAAGGATTATCTGTGCTGGTAAAGATTATCTGTATCCTTCACAGGGCTTTTTTTCATAAATGAAAAGTGTTTGTAGTATACAAGAAAAATTGTCAAGAGATAGCATTAGAGCTTTGATTATTTAAATAATCAATACTGCACGTGCATAATGCGGAAACATTTAGTTTAGATTTAAATGAAATTCTTAGGGAATGTGCTTCAAAGACGGCTGAGAGACGCAACGTTTTTGGTATCGTTCAATGAATGCAATAAAGCAATATTTAAAAAAAAAAGTTTTTTATTCACTGAACCTGTTATTTGTTTGACCTAGTCATCTCCGTTTTGTCTTATTTATAACTAGTTGATTGACTGGAGAGGAGACTGAAGGAAGAGGGTGACTAAACAAGTTTGCCCCCCCCGTCATAGAGTACTTCCGCAGTCCCTGTTATGTACCGAAGTATCATCATACTTTTACAGTGATTTATTTTTGGGGTATTACGCCGTATTGTGCTACCTCCTTTTTAGCCATCTTTCCGAACAGCATTACAGAGTCCATCATCAGAGCAGATGTGTAAGCAAAGATTTTTCTTTTAATTTCTAGATTTTTATTTTCCATGTTACTGAATTTAACCACTGGAACGATTTCGGTCGAAAAATCGACCACTTTTATTTTTCTGCGATTGATATCGGTCCAAAAATGGACCGATTTTTCTACCATTCGTAAAATATTTATTGTAATTATTTAAAACGTTTCCATGGCCAGCTACTTGTTTTATCGAATAGCTGATAATATATTCTCTTTGTCTATGAACTTATCCGTTGTCTTTGAAGTGTTATTTAACGAGTTTTCGCGGTTTTTTTATGGCGTCCTGTCAAAAACAAAATTATAAATTTTCAACATTCACGAAATTTTGGACTCTTCCTAAAATGCCGTAAGTAATTAATTTATTGGGTTTTTAACGCATAATTATATATCTGTGTAATCATGATTGACTTATCTATCTTTGAAATGCGTTTTTAATTCGTTTGTTTGTATTATATTGTTTTGGTTGAAGTTTTTGTGTAAGATTACGTCAACTGAAGACGTCATCTGTTTTTGATTTACAATAATGTCTTAAATACTGCACTCGCGCATTTGAAATATAGATATTCCATCACAGTGATTCAAAACAAAGAGATATATATAAGTTTTATTTGAATTGGTTCATTATTAATACAGATATTCGCTAACCAATTATGTTAAGTCATATGTCAAAAAGTTGACTCTTTTTCACATGTAAAATGGTGTAAAGCCTTCGTCACACAATAAAAATTTAGTAATTTAGTTGTATAATTAATTAATTTGTTTACTTTTACCAAATTTGTGAAGAAACAGCTGTCGTCCAGGGAAAGGGATCACTCCACAACCCAATAATTATTTTCAAATTTTATATTAGTGCAATATTTAACAAAATTTAAACATTTAAGTACTTACATTAAGTGTTTTCAATTTAAAATTTATAGAGCGGTGCTGACTGCAAGAGGAGGCAGAGGAAAAGGGAGACGTGGGGTACGAGCTGGTGCCGGATTACCTGCACGTGGACGTCAACGCAGAGCTGCAATTGCAGCCTCGTCTGGAGTGTTAGTATTTTTTAATGTTTTTTTATGAAAGTACTTTGCTGTGGCCGTTGAACTCATCATATATTTGTATTTATTTAAACAGCGACCCTGCTTTGCTACTGGTGCGAGAGGATCGCGTCAAGGCCCTAAAGGCTGTTAGGGCCCTGCCTGCTTCCATCCGGCTAGAGCTGGAAAGCCGAAAATTCAAGAAGCAGGCGGCGCGCATTTTGCTCCCTACCGCACCTCCAAGAAAAACTAAACAAAAGTAAGTAATCGTATTTAGATGCTTGGTACAATATTATTGTTTTTTCCTGACAGCGTTCCACTCTTACAGTGAGAGTTGGTAAGTTCAGCGCTCTGTGCATTTGGCACATTCAGTGCATATTTTACAGAGTTCTTATTTTATTGTTTATTTACATACTGTACTTACTGTTTCACACGTGAATGAGAACAATTTTCTATGATTTATGTAAATGTTTTCAGAATTCCATCTCCGGAGAGAACAACGTGTCCCTTTTCACAAGGGACGCCTTCACCGTTGCCACGACCCGTACCACCACCGTGGATGTCCACTCCCGCACAGACCCAATCAACGGCTCCCAATGCACCAATTATGCCTATCCGTGCAGCATCTCCCGAGCCGTTACCTGGGACATCGCGGAGTGGGGAACTCTTCTCTCCGGAAGCCGGCTATCACAGCGAGCTGTGGGTGGACGTACCATTCTACGAAGAATTGTCGGCGTTTGGGAACGGTGAGTTTATTTTTTGAAATGTCATACCAGGGGCTCAATATAAAATCAATTATCTATATTTTATATTGATATCCCTAGCACAGTTTCACTGTTGGTATATTGGCAGGAAATAAGCATAGTACTTAAAAATTCCACATAACAAACATACAAAATGTATTGTTGTTATGTCGTGGATGCATCATTACACATCTTTTTTCTGTAACGGGTATTGCAGAGTGAGAAATAAGACATGCCGAACTTCTTTGCGAGGATTACATTTGATTCACCGGCTTCTAAACGGTGTAATACAGCATTTTTTTCTTAAATTGAAAAAACACTTTCGCTTCACGGGACTCATTGTGTTGCGAGGCTGTATTGGTAGGTGGGTTTTGTAACCGGACAAATTATCATTAAAATAGGTCGCTTTACGTAGTTGGTCACTTTAAACGGATACGTTTTCCTACTAAAAGCTATGAAACCTTACTAGAGTTTACATTATCGTCACTTAAAACAGTAGACCGTTAAATGCAAAGTCATTATATCCAAATTCTACTGTAAATTTGTGTTTTCTTTTATTTCAGAGTCAGACATGGGCAGAAAAAGTAACGTGGACGAGGCAGCTGTACTAGAAGAGTCTGTACTTGGAAACCGTGAGTTATAAAACTAACTAACTTACCTTCACGCCATTTCGGTAGGCAGAGAGGATGAACCACCATGCAACTCGATCTTGGCACACACACTCTTTTCTTCATTCCATACCTACCTGACTGTGCTATTCTGACTCCTGACATTGCCCGCCTCAAGTATTTGATTAACTTTTTATATTTTTTTTTATATGAATACCTCACAAGAGCCTCAGCTGGAGCCAGTGAGACTATGGCATCCCCAATTGGGGGATGTTGTGAGGCTGAAGGTAAGTGGGGAAGGGAAAGAGGAAGATGGGGAAGTACCTGGCTATTCAGATCTAGTCACTAAACACGGCTAAAGCCATTTGGAGCAACGTTTCAATTCTGAATGGTGGTCTTACACCAGGGCGATACTGGTAGTATCTTCCACTCTGGAACGTGCCGCAAATATACTATATATTATTTTAATTATTATTTTAATTAATTAATTGTGAAATAACACAAATCAATCAAATAAAATTTATTTGCGCACGCCGGGTTCGAACCGGCGACCTTCGGAATGGCAGTCCAATGCGTTACCACTGGACTATGCCGGCCGTCAAAAGCCATTTCAAGCAACGTTTCAATTCTGAATGGGGTCTTACACCAGGGCGATACTATGGGTATCTTCCACTCTGGAACGTGCCGCAAATATAATATATATTATTTTAAATGAATTTTGTGTGAAAATAACACTAATTATTCAAATATAATTTATTTGATTTGATCCCGCGACCATCGTATTGCGAGTCATAAGCCGTACCAGAGGCAGTGGGTTATCGTAATATAGACACATTAAATTAATTTGGGTTTTCTGTTGTTTCAGAAATGGACAGATCGAGCGACGAGGATGACGAAGCGAGTGACGTCGACCACGAAGAGAGCGATGAGGATACCTTCTGCATGCCGCCAATACCTTATCATAATATTATCAACGTTTCACCTAACTCCGCTATGGCCATAGACTTTAGTAGACAAGACCAGGTAGATAGTGAGGCAATGCGTTTGATTCTGCCGCCTGAAGGTTACTCTTTCGATTGGTCTAATGATATCTTACGTTTTACTGGGATAAGGGAGACTTTCACAGGCACGCCGGGACCAACTTTCAATACCGACGAAATGGGCAAACCTGTGGATGCCTTTCTTAAAATCTTTGATGCAGATTTCGTTGAACTGATCGCGAGAGAGACCAACAGGTATGCAGATCAATGGATTGCGAAAAAACAATTTAAGCGTCATGCGCGTACCAATAAATGGGCTCCCACGAATAAAGAGGAAATGTATGTATTCTTGGCAATTTTAATGTATCAAGGTATTAGTCTTTTCCAGATCTAGTCACTAAACATAACTAAGCCAATTCAAGCAATGTTCAATTCTGAATGGTGGTCCCTCACCAGAGCGATACTCAGAATCTCACTCTATAGCGAGGCACAATGATATTATTATGTATTGATTTTCTTAAATTATGAATAAACCAATAAACTGAATACATTTTTATTATGACAAAGTGTGTAAACAATGTTTAAATCAAAATACTGCTCTTTCATTGTAACCATACAACTGTAATATTGATTTAAAAGGATATTAGGGCTTAATAAATAAATCAATTATTGGTTCCATCAATTATTTTCCCCTCATCCATTTTTTTTCGATACCTTTGCGTTTAGATATAAAATTATCACTATGATTTTATTTGCCATTCTACGGTCATACAAAGGTTTGATATATATATACAAATTTATCATCATTTTACATATTCCGATATACCCTATGTAGATTGACCTTAAGGTAGCTGTCAGTAGTGATTTTTCGTCAAATATTGGTGAATTTCATCAACTTTCAAAGTATCCCCCTGAAATATTGGCAATGTTTATATCTATGATGTATATCTCATTTTAAGCCTTATTTCCTCGTTTTGCACGTTATATAAAAACATGGTTACAAATCTCCAGTTCTAATTTACAATTATTTAAAAAGTAGCACCATGATTTTGACATCGTGAAATAGGCTCTCTGTATAATTCATCAAATGAATAAAATAAAGCCAACACGGCGACTATGCTTATTAATAATTGTAGACAGTTAATGTATCTTCCTAACGTAATACCAGTTTTTGTGGTAAATTTATTATATAGTATAATACAGTGATTTCAATTTTGACACGTCACGCACTCAAATTTTAAAAAATTATTTTCTAACCAAACTTTTGAAGAGAGCATAACGTACAAAAAAATATTTTCCCATTATATTCTTGCATCTGTGGTTATCAAACAGGCCATAGAGAACATAAAAACGTAGAAAATATTCTATAAAGATATTTAAAACTGCCACTGGCGGCAATTTCAAATCACAAAAACGCTAATTTCGCGCATTCATAAAGTTTAAGATTTTTTAATAATTTATCTATCAATTCTAAAAATATAGAATAATTATAAAAATATAGGTGAATTCATTGGCTGTATAGCACTACAATCAGTTTTATGTCTCCGTATTAAAATTCGGAGGTTTGATTTTTTTAATGTTGGCGGAAAATATTCAAATTCGTCGCCAAAAAACCGCGAGCAATCGGAGAAAAAAGTTTTTTGACGCGCGATCGTTCGAGTGGTTAAAGTTAATGTTCTTAATACAAATAGAAAGGCGTCATATGCGCCTCGCATTTGAAAAAGATTAGAAGAAAGTTGACAAAAAGATACCCGTGGAATCTATTATATGTGGTGTAAAGACAGTCCTACATACAATCATCATACAATGATGAAAGTCCACAAAATGTCAGAGGCGCAAGCAAAGGACTTACGGCAAGAGACTTGCCATATTTCCAAATATTTTTTCAATTTTGATAAATATTCCAAGAGGAACCGGTTCCTCGTGGAAATAAACATCGACGGTTCCAGGTAACCGGGATAGGAATATCGACCATCTCTAGTTTATTCTCTCAAATTCAAATGTCAAAACAAAACTTTGTTTCCGTTTACAGTTTACATATTGTTCATTCAATTATGATCTTTTTGATCGTTTTATGTAATTATAACATTTCGTTTGGTTGTTAAAATTATTATGGAAGAAAATTATGATCCCGACATTTCTCTTGACATTATTGGCATTGCGACTTCAGGGAAACGCCGAACTGCCGAAATTATATTAAGCACTCCGAATAAAAGAAATTGTTATGAGGTATTTATCTGCTTACACTGATTCATTATTAATTATGCTTTCGATAAATATGCAGAAAGTAGGGACACGCTTAATACGTAAATTTTATTTTAAAAACACCTTATATCAGTTAAATATTAATGAGCAGTAAGTAAGCGCCCCCTGAGGTGATAATTCACAAAAGCGGCGCTATAAAAATTGTCCAATATATTATTATTATTAAGAAAATAATGAATTTTAGTAGCTATTTCGCAAAAAACAGCTAATTTGACCTTCACGCCATGGTTTGATATAATAATATTAAGGTGGTTTAACCAGCGGACGAGAATTCAAATTTCGTTAAAAGACGGTTTCGCGATCGGACGTTTTTTTAGACCGAGACAGAAATACCGAATTCATTCCGCTGCAAGCCGTCCACTTGCGCGGCTGTGAAAACTACAGCATGGTTCCGATGAAATAACAATTATTGTTGTTAAATTCTTGGTTGTAGCTTTCTTCCTAATAAGTAGTTACATATTTGTAAATTATACGTCGGAGTGCGTAAACATAAATAAATACAAATGCAGTTTGTTGACATGGTAGATATAAAATATGTAGGTATATGAATATACATTTAAAAAAAATTTCAAATATTTGTTTAATTTGTTTTTTTTTTTAATATTTTACACGAGTTTTCCAAAGGTGAGTAAAAATCTTTTGTTTTACTTATTTATTCGTTTGTCCGAAAGATATTACCGGTAAGTTTTATTTCTAATACTTATCTTTAAAGTATTACTTGATTTGATATGTATGACATTGAAAAGAGGGTTTATTCCTTACAACTGAAGTAATACATATATTAAAACTAGGTTTTATTTCCAACTATATTCTACGGTACCTACCTGCATATGTAGTTATGTGATTGCATAAAATTGTATCGCTTTCATGTATTTGTTTTCATGATTAACGGAGCGACCTGACTCGTCTAATTTTCGAAATGTAATTAAATTCACGAGTAAATTTCGATTGAAACATTATAGGTTAGTATGTCAAAAATAACCTTTTTTTTTCCTAAAACAAGAAGGTCAATTCACAATATGACATTATGAAACTGACAAAAAGTAACACAAAAAATATTAAATATGTTGAATTATACCAATGTAATAGTGAATTGGACAATAAAAGAGAAATTATGAACAAAAAAATGATTTGAATCGCACATCACAAATCGAAATTCATTTGGTTCGTGTCACTTTTTGACTACCAATCACAAACAGTTTCACGTACTTTGGCATAAGTTTTAACATTTATACATGAAAAAACGATTGCAGACATAAACTCCTGTCCATAGTTGATTCTTTTCCCTGGAAATTAAACAACACAAAATTATCGCCAAATGTTATAAAAAATATGTGCTTATTCTGACTGATTCTTTCGAACGACTCTGTACCATTTAAGTACGTACAATGTACACGGATAATTAAATATCACTAACCTTTATTTTTTCTGAAAATATATCTCCCACGTACGTTTTTGATGTCGTAATTTGTGCTATCTAATAAAACTTTTTTTCGAGGGTATTTTCCTCCTCATTTTTAAGCGAGGAATTTCTTTAAAATGTTATCAAGTAGACTGGCGTGGAATAGACGTCCGCTCACCGCCCTGTCGCAGCGGGGAATGATAAAATTTCGGCTTGCGCCGGGGTAATAACAAACAACAAACGCGAATCGAAATTAATTACTATTATATATATTAAGAATATATTTTTTGGTCATAAATTATTTCTAATGTTTCAATAATGTCTTGGTAAATTATTTTTCTAAAAAAATCTGAACTATACCAATTTGTAAGACCATAAATAAATAGTCCAATTGAGGGATTTTCGTCACAAAACGCGTGCTCGGATTTATTTATTAGTAATTTTATTTGAAATAAAAACAAAATTCTTATACATACATATGATAGATAATTTATTGATTGTTTATACTGTATTATTATATGATTTGAAATATTTGTTGTATAATACAACTTCACATTTGAAAATGCAACAAATCTGCGCATCGTCCAACGGTAACACTTTATTATGATATGAAAATAATATTATTTTTCAAAATTTTACATCTTACTTTACAAGATAAAATAACGATCTTTCGAAATCAATTTGTGTTTTTTTCAAGAAAAGTGTCCATACGTCTAAAAGTGGCCTCAAAAATGCCAAATTTCAGGTCAAGTCTACCTATTTCGCCTTAAAGTAGTTTCATTAGGCTAGTTTTTTTTTCAATTAAACCCAAACTAACAACCTATTTTGATCTGCCCTTGAGGTGATTTTGCACAAAATCATCCAAATATTATTTATTATTATAGGTTTATTTATTTATTTTGGTTTACAAGATAAGAATAAAACTAACCCTAAAACTATACTCAATAACAATAGCCGCCAAGTGAACTATCGATTTTTAATTTGAACGAATAACTATTAAAATGCATTATATTTCATTTCCAGAAACTGAAAAACTTGCTCCTCTTATCTAACTACTATAAAGTGTTTTTAAAATAAAATGTGGCATATTAAGTGGGTCCCTATTTTCTGTATATTTACCGTGCTTTTAATTACTTGAATATTAATAATACTCAAACAATATTAAATAGAAAAAAGAAAGGTAAGTATAAACCTAATCGCCACACTTTTATGTGCAGATTATGGAAATTATACATTGTTGGTATGAGGTAATATAAGGTAATGAATACATAGGTTTTTTAATTTGGGTTATTTAAATAATTGGTGCGTATTTAGATTGAAACGAAACCTTTTACAAACGTCACTCCAAACTAAAAATATCTTAAAAGGTCGTTTTATAAGAGAAATTTTGAACTTTGAATAAAATTTAAGCTTTAATGCATCTTTTACCATCTCTAACATAAATAGTTGTTTCTCGTAACAATTGATTTGAAATGAAGTATAATTTCCATAAACTGTGGCTATTAAAAGTGTGGCAGTTCGGTAAGTATTTACAAATATATGCATTAAAGATAAATATTAACCCTGTAACCCATAAAGATGCTTTGTTAATTTTAGGCCCATAATTCACAAAGTGACTTCATTGTAATATCTTCCGATGAAGAAGAAGAAACGTTGGAAACTTCCTGTGATTATATTTTCATAAACAAACAGCCTTTTAGTGTTCAAGGAGTTGAAGATGAGCCATTTCACTTTTTCAATTCGCCTACTGTTGTGAACAAAATACCTTATATTATTGAAGAAGTTGAAGATGGGCCTTTCGACTTTGCAGATCCTCCTACTGTTAAAAACAAAATACCTTATATTATTCACGATGAATCATTCCAAATAGCAGTCCCTATTGATAGAGATAAGAATTCTAATATCATTGTAAGAGTTGAAGGTGAGTCTTGCCACATAGTAGGTAATCCCATAGATAAAAACCAAAAATTATGTACAGTTGAAGATGTAGCATTCCACACTGCAGGTGTTGTTGAAAAACCTCACAACATTGAAGGTGTTAATGATGAAGAATTCCACGTAGCAGGCCCTTCCATTGGTAAAAACCAAAAACCATTTACCATTAAATGTGTTGAAGATGACCCATTCCACACGACTTCTTCAACCTTGTACAAAGATCTAATGGCACTTGATGATGATAATTTAGTAGAAAATCAAGAACTCTTTTTATGTGAACACTGCCTGACTGTCTGTGAACCTAAAGCAGGGGTCATACTGACAGAATGCATTCACTCTATCTGCAAAAAATGTATTTCACAAATTATAGAAACAACGGATAAATTTGAAATCCAATGTCCATTTAGAGATAACAAATACAGCTGTGAAAAAGTTATACCGCATCGAGAATTAATGAAAATTGTGAACTCAGAATTGTTTGAAAGGTTTTTAGAAAGATCCATTTCTAGAGTTATAGAAGATGTTCCAGAAGCACCTCAAACAAGCAAAGAAGTAGGTAAAGCTGACTTGTTCAAAGAGCTGGTCGTTCTGAATAAATTGCATATAGTGGAGAACCGAGAACCTTTTGAATGTGAGGTTTGCCTGACAGAGTGTAAGCCTCACATGGGGATCATATTAACAGAATGTCTCCATGTGTTCTGTAAAGAATGTATTTCATCCATTGTTGAAATGACCACAGATGTGGTAGTACAATGTCCATTTCGAAATGACCAGTACAGTTGTAATAAGGTTATCCAACACCGCGAAATCAAACAAATTGTCAGCCAAGGAGTGTTTGATAAATTCATGCAGAAGTCCATTTCCATTACGATGCGTGGAGTCAAAGAAGCAAGCAACTGCCAGTCTACAGATTGCAATGGGTGGTTCTATGTAGAGGGAGGTACTTATTTTGTGTGCTCCATCTGCAAAAAAATTAATTGCTGTTTATGTAAGGTGCGTAAATATTAATTATCTTTTAATTTCTATTGAAATATTAATTTTTTTTTCTTAAACATATTATATCTAGAAATGTGTCATAAAAACAAAATGGCGCATTTGATGACAATGTTATATTTGATTTCTGTGAATCAAGGCCCTAAATGATCGAATTTTCTATTTATAGGGCCTTCACGACCCACATATCATAACCTGCAAAGAGTTTGCGCAAACGCAGGAAGATCCAAATGGACATACTGAGAAATTTCTGAAGCAAATGTTTGATAGTAATAAAGCTATGAAATGTCCCTGTTGCGAAGTGGTTATACAAAAGTCTGACGGGTGTGACTTTGTGACTTGTTTGAGATGCAAGACGGAGATATGCTGGGTCACTCGGGGGCCGCGCTGGGGCCCAAAAGGTCGTGGGGACACCTCGGGGGGCTGCCGCTGTAATGTTAACAAAAAAAAGTGCCACCCCAATTGTAAAGATTGCCACTAGGTTAATTATATTAGCAGTACTTACTTTTGAAAATGTACCCAAACTACTTAACTTTAAAAAAATTTAAGATTTTTTATTAACCAAAGATATATTCTATTTTCAGACTGAATAAATGTGTATTACGTTCACTCTTTCCTCGCATTGACCATTTTTTTTTCTGAGAAAGTAATCATGGTTTATAAAATAACTTTAAAATTCTCATTTGTAAATTCTTTATTGCTGGAGTATCTATGTATTATTATTTTAGATTTTTATGAAACTGTTTTTGTCATCGAAATAATTTTTCATTTTTTTATAAATAAAAAGCAACCTTTATGTTACTTTATTTTTAACCTTGGCCCTGATGCAGTACACTTTTTGAAAGTCTTAATGGTATTATCTCGGTGATTATAGCAATCACAGATGTAAGCTATAAATACGTAAAAAAGGAATAGTGATTTAATTTACGTAGCATAAATCACAGCGTACAGTTCAAAAGATAGTGAAACCGTTTCTAATTCCCAAGGAGCAGCATACCTGGCACCTGAAACGAAATAATGATTTTATTCTAGTTCGAACGACTAAGCTCATCCTATTTTTTTAAGCACTTAAAATTCACCGTGTTCGATAACAGGTAGGAATTCCAAACCGGCCTAGTGGTATATTTACCTTGCAAACCTCCCCATTAAGACCGTGGTACTCTTAATGAAGGGTATGCTCAGTCGTGAAAGAAAACATCAGAATGGGAGGCTCCATTATTCGTTTCGTTGAAAGCACCAGGTATTTAGGCGTCACTTTAGATAGATCCTCTTCATTCCTAATGCAAGTCAAGAGCGTTTCTAGCAGGGCCCATTGTACACCCATATCTATGCTGGAAATTGAGAAGGCTCTCAACGGCTGATTGCGAACTCCGGCACTTCACTAAGATCAAGGAGTGTGTTATTACGTATGTATGCTTTAGTAAACTACAAGTAAGGTCGCGGAACGAACGTCAATTCGCCAGTGGGAACTATTCTAATTTGGAGGTTGAAAAAATTATTTCTGCAAATATTAATTGCTTATGTTTAAATAATAAATTCATGGGAAGTCTCAATTGTCGATCGCTTCAATTGCCTCAGTAACCGATCTATTAGCACTATTGCCAATCACGTCAATGATATAAATTGACGTAACTATTGACGAAGAAGCATGTCCCGAGGCACTTCACAGTGTCTACAAAGGTCTTTTGACTTTTTGAAATACTGGCAAAAAGGCCCCTTTCTCTTTCATCATGAGTTTAAATTGGTTGTTGGAAAATAGTACAATGGTCTACCGTGAGTGGTTTATTTATGGGTCTACCTCATTGATGTATTTATACTAGATTAGCCTTGCCTTGTCTAGTTAAATCCATTTTAAAAGTGACACTGAGTGACACCACATAGCGTACGTCACAAAAATGGAGATGAACTTAACAACCCAACTCTGTTTAAACTCCTTGTACAAGCGTTCAAACTCGTAAGCGAAACCAAGGAACAGCGTTCATTTTGTTACAGAGTTGTTGTTGTAATTTGAATACAAAACCGTCACAAAAATAACATTTTTTTGCAACCAGGTCTGAATCAGGTAAAGGACTAATAAATAACACAAAATGATTTTTATTTTCACATTTTAAGTTTTGGATTCCGTACACTACATATTGAACCAAAACGGGAAACGTACACATATTTACTATTGAGTAGAAGTTTTATGAATTTACAAAATTATTTATATAAAATAGTATATAATTATCAAAGAAAGCGTTTACTTTGTGGCTTGACACTTTAACCAAATGAAAAGTTATTTTGTTTTTAACCGCTTCGTTAGGTTTATAAGACAGCATTATAAAAAACTAGTCTAGGTACTTATTAATAATGTATAAAATATAATATCAAAATAAAGCGAGAGAAATCATATTAGACGAGGACAGAGCTTCAGAGAGGGTGTGGTGGGTGGGACAAGGGAGGGTGGGGTTTACATGGTAATAATATCAATTTATTTATGCCCATTAAATAAGCTTTTACATTTTTACATTGTGTTTGTCTCCTTTTTTTAATATAGGCACAAATTTACATATCTACGGAAAAAATTATGATTGTACCTTCCTTCCCAAAGATTGGAGTCAACCGCGCCAACAACCTTGCCAAATGCATGCCGATCGGACCGAAATTTATTTCGTATATTAACTGCTGTAATGTCATACGATTTCAGAGAAATGCCTATTCGGTTTATTTTTGTAGTACCATTTTTGTGAAATATATAGATGGTGCTTAATCAAAGCTAGACAATAACAACCAGTAATTAAAATAACCTTTCTCAGATTAAGCAACGATACCTAATTTGTGGGTATATTACATTCTCTCCTCCACACAGAATGCTCAAAGATTATAAAGGACGTGAAGGAAATTGCAGTCTAAACGTTTGGGATGAAAATGATTTGAGCACAAATGGCTTCCTGATGATGGTACGGTCAACGTGTTCCGATATCGTGATAATTAATGTATTCGAAATTTACTAACAATTTAAAAGGAAACCTGTTTATTCATTCGTTAAGGGCCTGCAATCCCTTTTTTAAATAAATTAGAAAAACTCTGTTCCGACATCGTGATAATGAATGTATTCGAAATTTACTAAAAGTTCAACCAGAAACCTGTTCATCCGTTCGTTAAAGGCCTGCAATCCGCTTTTTTTAAAATAAATTAGCAAACACTCTTTTTTCCGTATTTGTAAATATTTATTTACTTATTTTGTAAGAAACAAACAGCTTTTATATAATATACAATGATAGATATAAATATACAAGTTAACTGAAGTCAAGCCACAGAAGTTTCTTATGTTAAAGTTCATTAGAAATGAAGTTTTAATATCTTGAAATTAATTTGGTGTTAAAGGAAGGGGAGAGGAAGAGGAAAATGGGAAGAGGATAGGAGATGCTCCCGATACATTCCACACTCTCATATTAATAATCGATCGAACGCATTACTTCATATCGATATTTCTTTAGGTTATTACTAAAAATGTCAATGCTGTAAAATTTTGTATTAGATTGTGCACATATACGAGGAATTGGGGAATTTTTTCGAATGTTATATATAATAAATATTACCTAGTTATTTTCACAAAATTGAATCTGGATTGCTTATATCCATTTCTCAATTTTTTCTCGGTTTGTGGGGAAACTTAAGCGAAAATAAGACATTTTAAGAATAATTATCGGAATGTATATAGAAAATATTTATTCCTGTACCTAACATTTTAAGCCTACATGAACGTTCCTTTTCATGTAACATATCTTCCACCACCTTCATCACCTCTACAGCAATAGTTATAATAAAAAAAGGTAAGTGTAATATATATATAAATACTTTGTAATATATATTTTTTCAATGAAAAGAAAAATGTATTTAAAATAGTAAACACAAAATAAATTACTCAACGACGCGATTTTTTCATATAATTTAACACGCAAATAATTGTGGACAATACAACCCTGAATAGAGACAAGACTAAAAAATAACCAATACTTCTAAAGTTTTTTTCGGGCATCAAGTAAAAACGCGTGATTTTAACCAACACATCAATAATTATCATGTGGCAAGCTCGTGCCATGTACTATTGTTTATATGTGTTCGTTAAAAGCGTATAACACACTGCATGACGTCATGATTGTGACTAGTTTGAAAAATGACGTCAGAAAATTTACTTGTCGTTAGTGAAATTCTATTAATTTCTGATATTTGTTAATGCGTTGCCTTCAATCTATCGATAAGGTACTTATATATTTTTTATTCAGATAGCTGATTACATTTTCTAAAATAAAGTCCTCGATAGGTACAATCTAAAATATTTGGAACTGGGTTATTTTTGTGATTGAAAAAATGAACTTGCCCAGCATAGCTGACAAGCAAAATAGCTTAACTCTACACCAACAAAAGGTAAAACGCAATGCACAGTGCCCATTTCGCATTGCGACACAATGCGTGCGCCTTTTCATAAATGTGCACGTGAACCAAACCAAAATTGTGTTGAGGTTATTTTTCAATGGTTACACGGCTTGTCTAGTTGTATTTAGTCTATGGTCTACCTACACGGCATAAATATACCACTCTCCTACACGCATAAATCAATGCCTACACGGTCTACAAGAGAGTGGTTTATTTATGGTCTACAATCTACAGATTTTTTTTATTCCGTGCTAGGGTTAGGAATTTCTATTTTTTGACATGGCAACGCTGGTGTAGCTGTCAGTGGTGTCAAGCAGTGTCAAGTATATCTATGGGTGTCAGCGTGACGTTTTGTCATTCAGGTTTATTTATGGTCATTATAAAAATCATTTCCCGATAGAATTATTTTCGCCTCCGTTCCTGCGAACTTGGTTTACGATAACCCGTTTTGTAATTTATCAAATTTACAGGGTTTTACGATACATTTTTATTTCAAAGAATATCATATCTATTAACACAATGTCAAGACGGATTACGATCGAGCAGGTCGAGAAGAACAACACGGCGAAGAGCCTCTGGATGGTTATACATGATAATGTTTATAACGTGTCTGCTTTTTTGAAGGAGGTAGGCTTTAAAACTAATCCTCCCCCTAATAATAATTCATTAAGTTCTTAAAATTTATTGTTTAAAAATGTCTATCGAATGGAGTTTACTTTTAAAATAACGCTATCACTTGACCTTAATCTTTGGAAAGCAGAATAAAAAAATATATCTTTCTACAAGTTGTTACCATAATATTATTTACGATAAGTCTAAATAGCAGACTACATAGCTGTTTTTTCTTGATTTAATGAAAAAAAGTTCATATCAATATGCACAAATAATTTAATAAATATTTTGTATTTTATATTTCAATTAGAAATAAATACTTTGCATCAATTATAAATAAATACTTTGTATCAATTATAAATAAATACTTTGTATCGGTTAGATAACTATTTGAGCAATCGGAAATAATAATGCATTTTAATCTTTATTTACCCCCTCAGTCTCTGGCATATTGTCCGTTACATTTCAAAGACGCTGTCAGAAAGTCGGAGAATTTGTGTGTATTTCCACTTTTCAATAGAATCTAAATAAATGGGATATTTCAGAATGTATCCGAAAACTAATAGCTGTTTTTGAAAGGTGATGAAATAAGCCTACAAATTTTATTATTAGAAATAAATATATATTTTTTTAAATATTAATATTTTTAAATCACACAAAAGTTTTTTTGAAAATTGCTCACCTTAAGTTTTTTCATCTAAATACTGAACTAAAATTACTGATAACAAAAAAAAAGACATATTTTATTAGATAAATGTATTATAAACTTCACTGTCACCTCACTTTTTTATAATTTCATTTAAAAATAATAAAAACAAAAAAAATTCTCAAAATGCGGTTTTAACCTCTGGTTTCATAGAGATGTACATTTTAATTATTCTGTGGTTAACTTCTATATTTTAATACAAAGTTTGGTATTTTTTTCTGTTTAGTTCGTATTTATAACTATGACAGTAAGGAAGACACAATAATTTCTAATGGCGGACGTTTCACAGAATCTGAACAATTCATCAATTTTCAAAGTTGATTTTCAAGTTCTGTGAAGGTTTTATTCAAGTTCTGTAATTATTTCAGTTTTGTGAAGCAACTGGCCAATAATGATATAAGAACGGAACTTGAATAAAACCTTCACAGAACTTGAAAATCAAGTTTTAAATTTGATGAATTATTCAGATTCTGTTCTAGCCCGTCCTAAGAGACCGTATGAGCTGTCCCGCAAAGCAAGCAAATTGACTCTACGGAAAATAGCTGTTATCCTCATGAGTTAGTTGGAATTAAAATAGATTTTTTAATTGGCGGCAATTTTTATTGATTTGAAAATTTAAGAAAAGGTAACATTTTTTTTCTCTCATTTAAAGCAAACTAAGAAGAACCTGAAATAAATACTTAGTTAAGGTAGAATTAAAAAATAAATATAAAAAAAACTCATTTTAATATCATTATTTATTTTTATTTTAACTTTACTTATTATCTCTAATGCAGTGGTTCTTGACCTTTTTGGAGGTACCGAACCCCACCAGTTACATATGTGCATTCACCGAACCCCTCCTAATTTTAAAAATTAAATTTCATCCGCTCCGTGATCACCTGAAGCCAATGATGGACAAGCGGGGCGTGTCACCACGAATCATATAAGTCGGAAGTCTTGACCTCCACCGAACCCCCGAGACTGACTCACCGAACCCCTGGGGTTATATCGAACCCAGGTTAAGAACCACTGCTCTAATGTATAAAATAAAGTCGCCATCCGCATCTGTCTGTTTGTGCGCTTAGTTCTTCTAAACTATGCAACGAATTTTGATAGGGTTTTCACTATCATGCAGAGAATTTCTTCCGGAAGGTTTATATATATAATACATACATATTATATTAATAGAAAGTAGAGAAAAGTCGATGTTTTATAATCCAAATATATTTTCGGGCACTACATTGCTAACTCTGGCTAAACCTCATGAGATACATCAAAATAATGTACTAATGTACTATTAAAACGGCCTACAGAAAAGTCCACGATAATGTACGATGGAGGACGTGCAACGCCGGGTACACGTCAACTAGTTTATTATATTTCAAAACATGGCATGAAGAAAAAAAATTATCCATATTTTAAATAAAATAACTATTAAAATGCATTACTTTCCATGTCTGGTTATTGAAATATTTGTTTCTCATTGTTATCTAACTGATGCAAAGTTTTTTTAACATAAAATGTGCCTATTAACTCCCTGATCGGCAGCGCTAAATTTCCGCTATTCGTAATAACTAGTTTTTTTCGAAATTAAATTATTTCATCCTACCAGTAGTTTCCCCAGAAAAGTTAGTTATATTCAGAGAAATCATTCTTTAATGGTATCGTTAGACTATTCCCGCATGATGGCATTAACTCCACACAGGAGGCCCTTAGGAAAATAATTTCTCTCAGGACCTATGTCATCTTTGGGGACGCTGTGAGGAGGGTCTTTTTAGGGAAAGGAGGGAGAGGAAGTTCTGGGAAGGAAAAGGGTGTGAGGGGTGGGTAGGAATCTAGGGATCAGTGTGTCCAGGAGTGACGGAGTGAAAGACCAGTTGGAGAGGTCAAAGAGTCTCCCCAAACTAGCCTCTCCTGTTCTGCCTCGCCACACATCCTGAGCACACCTACCCGATGAACCCAGGCACCCCTGCTAAGTTACCAAACGCCGCGAACCACTTGGGGTGACCTATGGCAGAGGTGTTGGTTATCCAATAAATGGATTCCAGGGCGGCGGTACCCAAACCCGCCTCCCAAATTAAATTCCGTTGCCACGAAATTCCAAATGTTATTTTGATTCTTGCTCTTTATTTTTCGTCAAACAGAGATAGTAAACGTCTCAAGCTATCCTTCAAAAATTTTTCTTTGGATCTCAAACACTTCCGCTTCTACACAAATCAATGTGAATGAACACAGTAAATCTGATTTCGAAAGATTCTGACGCATGCTGTTTTGCTGAACAAATAAAGTTTCAATGGAAAACACTGTTACTATAGGTAAGAATTTTTTCAAACGCTAATGAGACTTTTCTTAATTTATTTTTTGATCTTACATATAAGATTCGAAACATGTGGCATCACATGATGCCATCATGTATCTGAGGAAAGTCTATGACAACTCTCATGGGACTGTGGCATCACATAATGCCATCATGCATCTGAGGAAAGTCTATGACAACTCTCATGGGACTGTGGCGTCACATAATGCCATCATGCATCTGAGGAAAGTCTATGACAACTCTCATGGGACTGTGGCATCACATGATGCCATCATGCATCTGAGGAAAGTCTATGACAACTCTCATGGGACTGTGGCGTCACATAATGCCATCATGCATCTGAGGAAAGTCTATGACAACTCTCATGGGACTGTGGCATCACATGATGCCATCATGCATCTGAGGAAAGTCTATGACAACTCTCATGGGACTGTGGCGTCAAATGATGCCATCATGCATCTGAGGAAAGTCTATGACAACTCTCATGGGACTGTGGCGTCAAATGATGCCATCATGCATCTGAGGAAAGTCTATGACAACTCTCATGGGACTGTGGCGTCAAATGATGCCATCATGCATTTGAGGAAGGTCTATGACAACTCTCATGTGACTATGGCATCACATGATGCCATCATGCATCTGAGGAAAGTCTATGACAACTCTCATGGGACTGTGGCATCACATGATGACATCGTGCATCTGAGGAAGGTCTATGACAACTCTCATGGGACTGATTGATCGAAAATTATTGCTAATTACTAGTTCAATTGAATTTTAACACTTTTCCATTTATATTAAAATAGCAATATGTACCTGTAAGTACAATTTAATAACCTGGCCATCTTACAATTTAATAACCTGGCCATCTTACAATTTAATAACCTGGCCATCTTACAATTTAATAACCTGGCCATCTTACAATTTAACAACCTGGCCATCTTACGATTTAAATTTACTTAAATTGTATTTGACAGTAATAATATATCATTTTTTTATATTCAGGCCAGTATTCCAGTACCAATACAATACATTTCCATACAAATTTATTTAAGTTTACACATATATTAATAAATTTAAGTTTCTAAAATTTAGAATCTAAATAGTACATTTAATTTATCATTTTCATATATATGTTTAGGTTTGGACTGATAATTTATAGTTGGCTTTTTGATAAAAATGTCAGTCCATTAATGCGTTATGTACACATTTACTATTCTGCGAATCAATAGTTTGTTTGGGAGGCAGGTATGGGTACCGCCGCCCCGGGAACCATTTATTGGATAACAACACCTCTGCCATAGGTCACTTCAAGTGGTTCAATACGTTTGGTGACTACAGGGGTGCCCGGTTTCATCGGGTGAGGTGTGTTGACCTATTGCCTTGCGCTGCAGTGGGAGGGATATATTCATATGTCACTCTTGGACTCACTGACCCCTAGATTCCTACCCAACCCTCATACCTTTTACCTTCCCAGAACTTCCTCCCCTCTTCTTTCCAGACCCTCTAGAGAAAAGATCCTCCATACAGCATCCTCAAGGATGATTTAGGCTCTGAGGAAAATTTTCCTCAGGGCCTCCTGTGTGGAGCTAATATAAAAAAAAAAAAAAAACATAAGATGCCACATGCCTAAACTCTAAATGTAATAACCTAAAAAAATTTGAAAAATATATAAATTTGCAATCTTTAATGTCAAAAATATTTTTTTCCCATGTATTTGTATGTTTACCAAATTAATGATTACTTCTTTACAGCATCCCGGAGGTCCAGACATTTTGATAGAATTTGCAGGAAAAGATGCCACCGATGAGTTCGAAAATGTGGGGCACAGTGCAGATGCAAAGTAGGTACTAGCGGATGGTAAGGGACGTATTTGACTTGCTATAACCAGTGATTCCTGAATTTATTTGGAGCCACTTGTTGTCACTGGTCACTCAGTCGAGAAACCACCTAAATCCTCGTCCCAACACTAACTGAGCTATAGCTACTGATATTTTTAGTTGAAAAAACAACAAAAATGTCACAGAAGACTAAAATTTCGTTAACATTTTTTTGCTCCAAATAAAGTCAGGAATTACTGGTTAAAGTATTTAAGGGTGTCCCTTAACACCCCATATAAGAAGTAATACTTTAGTGATGAATATTTGGATGGTTGCTTTATCTGATTAAAGATTATGTTCTGATGCGTTCTTACTCTTGTTACGGCCAGCCTCGCAGTGTCCATCATCGGGGCTGATTTCACTTGCGTAATTTTTTCAGAATGACTGTAGGACAATATCTCACAAAGGTCACATTTAAAATTATTACTAAAACTACTTCCATATAAAAACATAATTTATTCCTTCAAGCGCAGGAAGAACTCCTTACAACATTGTGTACCTACTTTTACCTGTTACCTTTTTTTGAAAATTTGGACAAACACACTGACAAAGTTCATTTGTTCAAAGTACAATATATAAAGATTTAATAACAGAGGGTCTCCTATAACCCATGTGCATTATCTTACCTAATGAGGTTTAAAATTTCTATTTGCAAATTCTATTTATTTTTCTATGACTTGAATAGCCTTAAAATCATAGACATCCAAATTGATATACTTCCACCAGGAGAGTTCGAGAATGCTTTGAATGAACTATGATGTCGATGTCAGCTGATGTACGGCGAGTTATTGGCCTTTTTCCCCTTGGCACACCGAGTGCATGGTGGCGGGAAATCGGCATTCAGAGGGTTAATACATTTTCATAGCAAACCCAGTTTTATTTATTTATTAGTGGACAATTTGTATAGCGCCGCTTTTGTGAGATATCACCTCAGGGGCGCTTTACAGTTGATGCAGGTATTACAAAAATATAAATATTACAAAAATAAAGTGAAGTTAAGTAAAATGAGTTTTGTATAAAATGCTGACCTTTGTAGGTAAATTTGAAAAGATTCTGCACTGAAGTGAAATGTCAATTTCCTTTAAAATATAAAATATTTGTGTAATATGTACATACCTCTTTATGGTTCAGGTTCAGACACAGTAATAGTATTTTTTTTCCAGGGAAATGTTAAAAGACTTCCAGATCGGAGTACTTTCAGATGTGGCTGACCCTGAACCTGACTGGTAAGTTGAAATTAAATATTTTTGAATGTTTATATTTAAGCAGGGCTCTCTAACTTCTAATCTGCAGTCCCACCTCTTATTTTCATTGTTTAACACCCAAAACTTCATTATTTAAGTCTTTTTATTAGTTCTATGACAAAACAAAACAGAACATTAATAAAATGGAACCATTGACATAACAGAATATTGACGAAATAGAACATTTACTAAGTATAACATTGAAAACAGAATATTGATAGTAAAAAACATTGAAGAAACAGAACTGACAAAATAGAACATTGATAAAACTGAACATTGACGAATTAGAACATTGACAAAATGGAACATTAACATAACAGAATATTGACAAAACAGAACATTGACGAAACAGAACATTGACAAAATAGAGCTTTGACGAAACAGAACATACACTTAACAGAATATTGACATAACAGAACTGACAAAATAGAACATTGATAGAACAGAAGATTGATGATACAGAACATTAACAAGATGTAACATTGACATAACGGAATATTGATAAAACAGAATATTTACGAAACAGAACATATACTTAACAGAACATTGACATGACAGAACTGAAAAATAGAACAGAAGATTGACAAAACGGAACATTAACAAAATAGAACATTGACAAAACAGAACATTTACGAAACAAAGCTTTGATGAAACAGAATATGTACATAACAGAAAGATTACATTGATAAAATATCACATTGACAAAAGAGAACATTGATGAAAAGTGAAGAAAAAGAACAAACACCGACTAACCTAATCTAATCTACCTTTTATCATGTTCTGATTTGTAACTGTTCTGTTTTATCAGGTTAAAAAGATGGAATTGGAAATTCTTTACATTTGATTAATATGCTTAATTATTAAAACCCTTTTCTTGTAAATCAATATAAATACAGTCGAACCAAAATGGTGGGTAACTTGGTGTGCGAGTGTTTCGCAAGACGACCACAAGTTTTAAATGTATTTTGATTTGATGAACGAGCTATGTCTTGCTATACGAGCAATTTATCTTTGAAATGTGGGAAACAGTACAAAATTTCATAGAAAAGCAACAGTGCAATTGCAATCTGTTCAAAGACAATCAAATGTCATGTTTCGCCAAACCGTAAATAATTTTTGAATTCGATAACATAAAATTATGTATTTTATATAATACAGTAAAACCTCGATATAATGGACTCAATATGATGTGAAAATTTTAAAAAACATCCTGTTAATGTTAAATGTTAAGTGTTTAAATCCAAGTGTCACCGTGTTTGTCGTCAGTATATTGGATTGTATTTTTATGCCTTTCTTCAAAGAATTGGGTTTTTATATGGAATAAATAATTTATTCTTATTCGTATACTGTATGTACAGACGCAAACAAAAATTCATCTTAATTGCAAAAAGTGTTTTTCCTAGAATAATTAAATTAGCCCCAACCATGAATTAGCAGTTTATGAATAACTAGCTGTACCCCACCACGCGTTGCTTTGGCTCAGTCTGTCTGTGCAGATAGGGAAAAAATAGCGCGTGTTGCTTTTACGTCCAACAGATGGCGTTTAGAAAAAAAATGTTTTTACCAGGTGACATCTATATAATATAGGTATATAAAAAGACATGCGTATTCGAATGCAACTTTGTGTAAAAATTTCTAAGCTTTCTGTGAAGAATTTTCGGATATTTAAGATTTTGAACAAACGAACATTTACATTTTTATTTAAATAGATTTCAGTTTATGTCATGCCAAAAAAAATTGTAGTTTTTATAATTTTTTACCTTTATATTTATGTACAAATAAAGTGTATCTTCGGAAAAAATGTTTGTTTATTTATCTCATTGTAGTAGCAGATAATAAGATTTAAAATTAAGGTTTTCATCATTTTTTTTCTAAAGAAGTTTCAATCCATTTACGACAACTTTACTGGCAATCTATTGTGCCATTTATTTTCTTTAAAAAAAACTCATTCGGAAAACCTGTTTTTATAATATATCGAACTTTTGGCTTTAACGGATGCCTCCTCACTCCCATTAGTCCAATATATCGAGTTTGTACTGTATATATTTTTTTAAAGTAGTTTTAAGTTAGTAAATTAGTGTCAAGTCATCCAGTACTTAACCATCCATCGTAAAAGTAACTCCTTTCATCTGACAATATGTTATATAGTACTTTCATGTTTTCTTTTTCTTTTTCAGCTGTAAAAAGTGCCACATAATCATGGGCGTTGGTGGCCTGTGCTTTGTAGTTGGATTTGCCTTCCTCGTGAAGCGTTACCTCTTGTAAAATGGATCTGAAGATGATACCTGACCAAATGTCTCAACCGTAATGTTCATTTTATTGGATAAATGCATACGTTCGTAGCGTTTTAATTAAATAAAATATAATATAAACAAGCAATTCAAGGTGTCTCGGTGTAAAGTGAGGTGATAGTAAATATATATAATGATAAATAACTTTTTAATTTTAGAAGACAATATCAGCAATTCCTAAACGAATATTTGAAACAGAAAAAGATACTGTCACATCTAGGATTCGAACCCAGGAATTGCTGATATTGTCTTCAATAATTAAATATTACAATTTGTGGTTTTACTCATTAAGTTATTCCAATTGCCACTGTCTCCCAATGGCTCCTCAGGCAGTTGGGACTCTTGTGCAGTATTCAAATGTTTAATTATTATTGTGAAAATGTTAAAAATTCTCATTCTTTATTTTGTTTGTTGACGTTACCATTCTTTACTCCCGGTATATCTATCGAGCCTTCGCCAACAATGCAACAAAAGTTGCCATAAATTACCAAAGTGTATACGGCGCTGTACACACAAACTATACACCGAACGGGCTTGAACAATAGGGAGATTTGTTACATCCTCTGTTGCATTGCATCTTGTGTTGTGAATATCCGTATATGGCATTACACTGCAGATTTTTAGTAGGTATGTCTTTTTGTATGGAAGAGCAATTGAATTCTGAAAAAGTTATTTCTTTTTTACTTGTACTATCATGTGCAATAACTTCCTAAAGTTTCTTTACTTCCAGACACCTTGTATATTCTCTCGTTTATTATATCCCAACGTTTTGTCAGTTTTTCTTTCAAATTATTGAGTTGTTCCAAAGTCGGGCCCTTGGTTTTTGTATCTAATCATATTCATCAATGCATAAAGGTTTAGTTGTGGTACCTACTTGAAACTCCATCTTCTGTAACCGACGAGTAAACTTATTATAAATTAAAATTCAGACATTCAATAACACAATACAATACAATAACAAAAAACACCTTGAACTTGCATTACGTTAACTTGTATTATTTAGTCAGGTATAAATAACTAATAGTATGGTTATAACATAATAATTAATGTACGTAATATATTTTTTGAGGATTGCTTTCTATTTCTGTTTGTCTATTGCGCTTGTACCATAAAATATACGCTTGGATATAATTTATTTTGTATTTATAAATGCACAATGAACAATAGAGAATTTTTTCTCAGGTGATATAGTACAATATTATTATTTATATCAAATAAGTAATATTTAAGCTTACAATATTATTCTCTTTTGATAGTTTCTGATAAACCTTGATCAATAAAAATACTTGTATATTTTTTGTGTTTAATTTTTACAACCAAATTATTGTCTGTATTAGTACCTTCATTCATACCTAATCTGCCCCTGTTCAAAGGGCCGATCATGAGCCAAACAGCACCTGGCGCCAGTAAAAAGCTCAAGGGCGCTGTGTTAGGTATTATCAGAGCCTTGGCTCCATGGCTCCTTGGCGCCTTAGCAAGTCGGCGTCCGGAGCAAACTGCTCCAATTGCTCCTGCACAGGACCGGCCCTGCCTGTTCATGTAAATGACGAAGACAAAATATCTGGTCTTTGCTTTTTTATGATGATGACAGTATTAATTGCTGACGTAATTTGAATGGCAAAACCAAGAGGCTTCAATGATAAAAGGATGTTACTTTAAAAAAGCACTATTGTATTCAGAAATTGGAAGTAGCGGTTCGTGGCCCATCTCATCGGTAGTTCTATCAGAAAGAGGGAGAATAAAAACCTATAATGTTTTTTTTTTTTTTTTTGTTATTGGTTTTTGGGGTGTTATGCCGTGTTGCGCTAACTCCTTCTTTAGCCAACGTTTCGGACAGCATTGCAGTGTCCATCATCAGGGCAGATGTGTTATTTGAGGTTGTGTTAAAAATGTGAGCTTATGTATGAGGTTGTGATACCGTGTTGCCAGCTCCAACCCTCTGAGCTAACATTAACGTATCATTTTTTAATTTAAAGTGGTTTTCTTCGTTTAGCTCTGGTGTAGCCGTCAATTACCGGATACCAAGAACTATTGAGCTTAGCTCCATCGTCTCTATTAATGTTTATGGGATTTTTATGAATTTCAATGGCCTCCGTAATCAGCCGTGCTCTATAAGTTTTGGGTCTCCCCAGGATTTCAGGAACAAATCCAAAGTAATGCCCGGTGTCAATCAAATGCTCGGCAATTGCCGATTTGTCAGGGTGGCCGAGTTTACAAGCTCTGAAGTGTTCTGAAATCCTTTTGGAGATAGTCCGCTCTGTCTGGCCTACATATACCTTGTCACATCCGGAACAGCTGAGTTTATACACTCCATCTGTTTCCAGAGGAAACTTAGTCTTTGCAGACCTCAGTAAGTCCTGTATCTTTGTTGTTGTTCCGAAGACAGTCTTGATATTTTCCTTTCTCAATAGCCTGGCAATTCTGTCTGTCACATTGTGCACATAAGGCAGGAAAGCACAGCCTTTCGACTCTTGTTTAATTCTGTCTTCGTTTGGTGCAGATTTGGCTCTTATGATTTGCCTTGTCTGACTTGCTGGGTAGCCGTTACGCTCCAGTGCATCGGTCAGCTTCGTAAGTTCCGCTCCGATTTTATGTTCTTCACATATTCTGGTCGCTCGGGTCACCAATGTATGGATAAGTCCTCTCTTCTGCGCTGGGTGGTGGTGCGAATCAGCGTGTAAGTACCGATTCGTATGGGTTGGTTTCCTATATACAGTATGTCCTAGGCTACCATCGCTTTTTCGCATCACCTCCACATCTAGAAAAGGCAGAATTTTATCTTCGTTTTCCAGTTCCATTGTGAATTTAATTTTGCTGTGGAGAGAATTAAGATGTTCCAGGAATTCGTTTAATTTCTCCGTTCCATGAGGCCAAATGGCGAAGACATCGTCGACGTAGCGCCACCATACTTTAGGGACAGCTGAAGCTGTGTCGAGTGCCACTTCTTCAAACTTCTCCATAAAAAAGTTGGCTAGTACTGGCGATAACGGACTGCCCATCGCAACTCCCTCCAATTGCTCAAATAGTTCACCCTGAAACGCAAAGTATCCCGTTTTGAGGCAGTGTTCAAAAAGTTTGCAAATGTCTTCCTCATATATCTCCCTGAGCATTGTCATGGAGTCTTCTAGAGGCACATTTGTGAAAAGTGACACGACGTCAAAGCTGACCAGAATATCTCCTTCCTCAGTCTTAACTTTCTTGAGCTTACTAATCAGATCTGTTGAATCCTTAATCCACGATTCGGTTTTTCCAGTTTGCATCTGCAGTAATCTCGATAGGTATTGGGAAAGTTTGTATGTAGGAGCACCAATAGCGCTGACAATTGGTCTCATTGGGATTTCCTTTTTATGTATTTTTGGGAGACCGTGTACTCAGGGCAGGAGTTCTAGAGGCTTTTACAAAAAGCTTAGACCAATCCTCTTTCCTGATGCTAGAAGCTTTCACTAGTTCCCTTGTCTTTATATCAATCTTGTTGGTGGGGTTGTTTTTAATCTTCTTATAGGTGCCTGAATCACACAAGAGGTCTTCCATCTTCTTTGTGTAGTCTGCCGTATTAATCACGACAGTGGCATTTCCTTTATCGGCTGGCAGAACCAAGATTTCCTCATTGGCGCGTAATTCTTTTAAGGCCGCAAACTCTCCTTTCGTGATATTGGGGCGGGGTATTTCAGCCCTTTTCAAAATATGGCAAGTCTCTTGCCGGATGTCCTCTGCTTGCACCTCTGACATTTTGTGTACTTTCATCATTGTATGTGGTGCAGTCTCTACACCACTGTCACAGACAGAATTGCCAGGCTATTGAGAAAGGAAAATATCAAGACTGTCTTCGGAACAACAACAAAGATACAGGACTTACTGAGGTCTGCAAAGACTAAGTTTCCTCTGGAAACAGATGGAGTGTATAAACTCAGCTGTTCCGGATGTGACAAGGTATATGTAGGCCAGACAGAGCGGACTATCTCCAAAAGGATTTCAGAACACTTCAGAGCTTGTAAACTCGGCCACCCTGACAAATCGGCAATTGCCGAGCATTTGATTGACACCGGGCATTACTTTGGATTTGTTCCTGAAATCCTGGGGAGACCCAAAACTTATAGAGCACGGCTGATTACGGAGGCCATTGAAATTCATAAAAATCCCATAAACATTAATAGAGACGATGGAGCTAAGCTCAATAGTTCTTGGTATCCGGTAATTGACGGCTACACCAGAGCTAAACGAAGAAAACCACTTTAAATTAAAAAATGATACGTTAATGTTAGCTCAGAGGGTTGGAGCTGGCAACACGGTATCACAACCTCATACATAAGCTCACATTTTTAACACAACCTCAAATAACACATCTGCCCTGATGATGGACACTGCAATGCTGTCCGAAACGTTGGCTAAAGAAGGAGTTAGCGCAACACGGCATAACACCCCAAAAACCAATAACAAAAATACTTTTGGCCGTGAAAATCTTAAATCATACCTATAATGTTGGTCTTTTCGATGTTATATATATTTTTCCCCAGATTTAAAGGAATCTCATCACATCAATGCACTAGAGTTTAGCGACCTAGCAACAAAATACAATTCGTTGATTCATTAAAACGTCTGTGGCTTATAATGTCGTAGGTAACAAAAAATAGTTTTAAATATGAAAATCACAATTTGCACAAGAAACTGTAATTTTTTATCTAAAAAATATGTATATGCACAGCAGTCGCATACATTAATAACACACGTATGGGATTCACTTCGGACTCGCTCTTGGGCAGTATAATTCGGACGATTATAATTTGAATGACGCGCTTTTCTAAAGTGTGGTAAAATTAAGATACAGGTTTGTCTCATTTTCTTATCTTTTTTTATGGGAAAAACGCACCTTGGAGAAATCCACCACTCGAATTAATTCAAATAAGTGGTTTATGTAAATGTATATTTAGTGACCAGAGCTAAAAAAGCCAGCTACTTTTCAACCTCTTCTCTCTAGTCCCCCTGGCAACCGGCAGGTTCTTGAGCGTCAGCTATCTGATAAATTAAATACACTACATAAATTCTCAACCTTTTCGCCATATATATATAATTCAAATTACATTCTGTAAAAACATTTCCGCTGAATGTGTAGTAAATTGACTGAAGTCATCCAAAGTCTAAAATAATATTCCTGCAAAAGTGCACTTTTATTGGTGTTGCACAAGTGAGGAAATTTTGTTTTTTGTTAAACGCACCCAAAAGGCTAAATATAATTAGAATTTTCACCCATAGAAAAACAAAACTTAGTCATTTGTTTGGAATGTGCAAAAGGAAAATTGTTTTTTTTTCTGTTATCTTTCTATCAACAGCCCTGATTACATGCTCCGATATGTCAATCAAGACTTAAAGCAGATAAATACCTATCTTTCTCTTTGCCACCTGACAATAGTATATTAAATTTCATTATTTGTGCTGGGTGACCCACTGAAAATGAAACAAGTGGATTTTTGGTGTTCAGCTTAACCGAATGTTTCAAAGACCCAATAGATTTTTTTAATGTATAAATTATTCAACATTCTTGGTAAGAGTTGGTTTTTGCACTCCGAGAGTTAATACTGGTGCTTAGTAAATATATACTTGTTTTTTTAAATAAACGTATTCGGAAGTGTTGAGATACCCATCTTTTTGTTTTGAGGATATAGCAGTTTGCTAAAGGCAACCTGACTAGCCAAATTTTTTCTTCTCTCGATTTTGTTGCTCAATTTTCTTTACCTATTTTTAGAACTTGACCCAAATGGTGATCTACATATTACATATTAAGTATTATTACATATTCCTATTTCACAATGAACATTGTGACAAGAATGGCCACTATAGAAATAGCCATCGTAAGTATCTCCTTGCGCGGTAAAAAAAACTAATGAGTTGAGTCAAATATAGCTGAAACTTTCTTTACAATCTCCAAGAGAAAGAGATATACATATATTTAATACACTATGATTTTATACAGTAAAACCAATACGAATGTTTCAAACTACGCAGTCGCTATTGGCATACCCTGTACCTAATAACGAGTAATTCCAATTTCCAGATAGGCTTGTAGCTCAGCTAAAGAATCATTCCAAAAATCTGTAGTGATTGTTATCTGTCATTTTTCATTTTCATTGTTGGCATATTGGCGTTTTTACCGACAGCTTTAATTCTGTGTTTTGTTAAAAAACCAATACATATTATTAATATCAACATCTCTGGATAATCGGCCGATTGCCCTAGACGATTCCCTTCGTTTTCTCGTTCCCGGATCAGTAACAACTTAACTTCTTCCTCCTCACTTTAGTTTTCGTGTGTTCCATCAACTTAATGAAAATATATTAATTATAACCAGTGTACCTATAAATACAAATAAACATATTCCTATAATTGGTGACCCCGACGTGATTGAACACGCAACCTTCTGATCTAAATAAAATGAAACCGTACCAAAGTCAAGTGGTGCTTTTAAGAAAGGTGATTTACCAAGTGTTGGAAGACCACAAGTTGGAACTGCATAACTCAGACTTGGAGAGGGTAAACGATGATATATATCTGGCTGCTATTTTGAAACACACGTCAAATGTGGGCGTTGCAGCCACGCTAACTGTTAACAGATGTCTCGCAAGGAAACATTTTGGCATCGATGACAAGATATACAACGCTGAACAAGACGTTTTGTACTCAAAAGCGATAAAACCGGCCGGGAAGGATATTGAAGGAAACACGCTACTCTTCATCGATATGACAGAAATTGACAAACTTAACGACACTAATGAAGAAGAACAAGACCATCTCCTCTATTGGTTGGAAAGGCTGGAGCGACAGATGGTTGGTGGAAAAATTTCCATAGCTTTACACCACGGCAGCAAAAGGTTAACTGACCGCTTTAATTCCTTTATCGCTTTGATCGACGACCTGGCTAGGAAAGTTTATCATAATTTAATAAAAACATTGTTTGTGTTTTACGATTTCATGAAAGATAAATTCGTTCGCAATGTCAAATTCAATTTACATTTTATAAATGAAAATACTTATCACCCTCATTTTGTACTGGACAAAAAGTTTGATTGGAGCGATGGATCATTGAAGAACAATCAAAAGAAACCAAAAGACTTTCAAAATATTCTGAAGATTGTTGACGTACAAAAAATTGTGGCTGCTTTAAAGGACAATAATGAAGTCAAATCTGGAGCAGGGCTCGGAGAAGCCACTGGCAATAATCAAGATGAAATAAAGATGAAGCAGGAATTGAAAAATCTTCTTGCCAAAGCTCGGGATATTCAGATTCAAGTATCTCAATTGACTCAGGATATTCAGAAATTAATCTAGTTTTTACCAGAAAACCATTAATCTAATGTGTGTCAGATAATTGTATGCATTCTATTATTTACATTACAATACTGCCGTGGTAGCTAAAAACACAGCGTCTTCCTTGAGACTCGATGAAGAACTGTGTTTTTATTTACTGCGGCAGAATAGTACAGTGCACTGCAATAAATAATTTTGAAAATATTTTTGTAATATGTAATAAACACTTTAAATTTGAATTTGACTTTCTACTTATCTTTAAAAGGAGTCTTTTATTCTGGAATTTATTAGTGGTTTCTACAATATTTCTGTTTTTATCAAATTAGTAATGAATTTTTTATTCCATAGTGGTTGTGCAGTATATATAGCACCCTCGAGGTGTTTTTTTTTCAAAAACTGTGCGATATAAATTACTCATTTCTTATTATTATTATGTAAGAGATAATGTGACCATACATTTGGCAGGCATCTCTGGACTGGAGCCTTGAAAAAACCCCCGACTCTGCAGACACGGGCCAGCGACTGGTAAAACTAAAATGTTACACAGGAATTATTACATCAAGTTTTTATTTAAGCGAAAAATGTTGCCAGTGCAATGTTGGAGGACTTAGCCAGCTAGATTGAAGTCGCAACACTGGGTGGGAATCCAACGCATTTGTCCACTCGGCTATTAGCCGGTTAAGCTGATATGTTTTAAACAATACTGAAAGATTTTTCATCTAAACATTATTGGTTGCCCTCCAACCTAGCAAAAATTCGCCCGCTGCAATTTTTCTGTGTCTTAATAATAATTTTGTGAATGTAATAATTCATTCTCCACTCCCTTTATTTGTAGATACCATGTAAGAAATTTCACTTGTGGCGCTTTTCCCTGTTCTTGTGAAAGTAATAACAAATTTTCCACTCTCATCACTCTCGTCACTTAGATTATCCACTTGGAATGCCGTAGTTCCATTAGCTCCAAGATTATTGAGGAACTGGGACTTATATGCGGTCTGCCTTTTGAGTCTTAGATCCGCTCCTGCTAAGTGGTGGGCCTTTTTGACGAAATAAAGGAAAGGAAGTTCTGGAATGGAAAAGGGTAAGAGGGGTGGATAGGAATCTAGGAATAAGTGTGTCCAGGAGTGACGGACGTATGAATCCATTCCTCATATTGCGGTGCAAGACAATGGGTCGAGAGAGACCAGCTGGAGAGGTAATAAAATTCCCCCAAACCAGCCTCTCGCGATCTGGCCCACTACGCAACTGGTGGACAGGCAGACCTTGCCTTGCCCGATGAACCCGGGCACCCCTGCTAAGTCACCAAACGTAGCGTTCCAATTGAGGTGACCTATGGTAGAGGTGTTGGTTATCCAATAAGTACTACCCGGGGCGGCGGTACCCATACCCGCCTCCCAAATTCGGCAACTAAAGGGTTAAATTCTTTTGGGGCTAGGTCTACACTTCGACACCTTTTAAAGACAAAACAAATTATATTAACCCCCCAGCAACCGATTTTTTTTCGCATTTGACCTAAAAATTCCTTCTTTGGACTTGATTTACTCGAAAACAAAAGCTCAAATCAAAAAAGTTATACCCCAAAATCGACTCCAAATGTGATGTAGATTGACCAGTTTGTACTACAAGTTTCCGGACACTGTATCAGGGACATATAACTTCGGTCTGGCCTTGAAACCCGTTTGAAACCGTCACGCCCAACTCAATTTTCTCATTCAAAAAAATGTTGTTTGACATCTCATGATAGTTGTCAAACTTCGTAAATATGATCGTAAACCAATACGTAATGTAATATCATCTCGGATCAAATTTTGCTTGATAAATTTCTTCGTGATAAAAATATAATGCCATGTAATGTAGTAGTGGCTACACAAAGTTATATTCAACTCGACGTAAGTTTAAGTTTGAAGTGATTTTTTAAAGATTTTATTATAGTCTAAGATCCCTTAAAGAACGACCGTCACCGAGATGTTTATTTGATGAAACCACAGACCATAAATCAACTATCTATAGATTGATAACTCCGCCCTCTTTCCATACGTTTGCTTTCGTCAAGTTTTAACCATAGATCTGGCAAATTTGAATACACCACGCATCGCCGACGTCACAGCACACCATCGACAAAGGATAGAGGAAATTTAAAAAAAAAGGCGCAACCATAGACAATTTAATTCTGCTTCGGAACCTACCTAAAACTCAATTCATTAGCCTAAAACATAAGTAAAATGTCATCCAAGACCACAAGGTCCCATCTGACAAAGCCCTGTCCTAAGAAAGAAATGACCTTTAAAGTAACTTCCTTTACAGCTCATTTTCTCAGGACAGCGTTTTATCAGAAGGAAGCTGAAAAGCAAACTCATAATTACATGTACAATAATTTTATTTTTTAAATATAAACATGAAATACAATAATATAAGCACAAAACACATTTAGAAGGTGAAATTACTGTATCAATATAAAACTAGCTGTTGGAAATGATAGTTATTTTCTTTCAACATCCAACGGCAATTGAAAAAAATATTGTCAATAAGGCAGTCAACGATTCAACCTACTGTTTTAGCGTCTAATTACATTATTATTATTTTTGTTTCCCTCCTACTTATCTTATTACTTAAATATTTATACCTTTCATATATTAATAGTAAGTATATAATACTTTTTAGTTTTAAAAACTTTATATGCCTTTTAGATATTTTTAACTTAGGAATAGTATACAACATAAAGAATGTAACAGTGTAAACAGAAAAGTAAATTTAACAATAGGTTATTGTTTTAACAATACATATTGGCACCTGATAAATAAATAGGGTATAATAATAACAAATAAAAACACCAAATACAAGAGTAAAATTTAAAGAAGGTGTTGAGAGAATATTCATTATGATGTCAAGTATGTAATAAAAAAGTAGAACTATATATAAACTAGACGTATGAAATAAACTAATTCGACTATTTTTTTATCAACACTAGTCGGTGACTGAAAATGGGCTGCAGACTAATACAGCCAAACTGAATAATGTAAACTCCGCATCAGAGAATATATGGCTTAAAATTACAAACGATAACAATATTTGACTTGTATATTTATTTTTTCGTTATTATTCTACTACTCATATAGAGATGTCAATAGAAAATGAATTGGCAAGGATACACCACAACCATACAATGGACCTGATTTAATGAGGAGCATGGCAGTACTAAGATACTTAAAAGACGCTTATAGGAACAAATTGTGGTCTTAATTGGTTTTAACTTATTAAAATAAATTAGTTATGACAACCATTTCTTCCTATATTTAGCATATTTTAAATGTTGCAGTACTGCTATTTTCTTCATGGAGTCAGGTCCATTGTATGGTAGTGTATCCTTGCCAATTAATTTTCTATTGACATCGGTACACCATGCATTGATTATAAATGGTACAGTAATCTTGATAATGAATTGAATAAATTTTTTTATGTTCGTTACAATTAAGCCAATCAAAACATATATATTTGGCAATGGTTTCTTCAATAACGGGCACAAGATATAAATTTTCGCAATTATAATTCAGTACATACTCGACGACATAATGAATTTCAAGAGCGTTGATAGCAAATTTCTTAGTGGGATCATATGGGTCACCTATGCAAGATATTTTACATCTATGTTCTGCCATCCCCTGTGCAGCAACAGCAACGCTGCTGGTTGCAGAGAAGACATGACTGGGTCCTGCACTCATTTCTGGAAAAAAAATATATCATAGTTCTTGAAGAAATTGAAGTAAAGATTGACATATTAGAGGAACAAAACTAACAATACTATTCCCTTTTAAGTAATATAAAACAGATGTGTACCTTCATTTTCTACTAGCTTCCCCTGTGCAGCAACGGGTACGCTGCTGGTTGAGATGTTATGCTCTGAAATAAATATAATTATTACATTAACCGAATTAACAAAACATATTATTATTATTATAGGCTGATGCAGTATAGAATACCTTTTAGGATGTAGTCATGATACGTGCTGAACACCATTCTCGAAATGGACTCTCAGAGGTTATGGTTGGAAACTTGTGTCGAATAGTCTCTGTCCGTACATCCTTTCACACAATACGTTAAGGACTTTATCGGTAGGCACATAAATGTTATTTATCACACATAAATCAACTGTTTCACACAACCAGATATTTGACAATTTTATGATGACAAACAACGGCGTCTGTCAAACTTTTCTTACAGTTTTTTAGAGGAAGTGAAATGGCGGGAAGCATGAGTCGGCCACCTAGCGGCGAGAACACGCATTACACCGTTTGCGAACCCTCTCTTTCTGGCGCACGAGTCTTATGGTAAAGTGAGCGAGAAACAAAAAAAATACGCATCGCCTACGTCACAAACATAGATTTTTACCATGTCTATAATTTGTGTTGACGTTTTTAAGCGGAGTTATACTCCCCTGCCACAGACCATCCACAGACTGCCACAGACATAGGAATTAGAAGTGAGTCGTTCGATAGAGCCACGAGGATTGAGCCTGGCCAGACGATATAGAGAGCCGAGGATAGGAGAAAAAGTCGTTTTTTGTGGTTTGCGACATAACCACAGAAGTCGTTTTTGTCTGGCTTGAGTAATCAGCCAGGCCCCGCTACTTTTGCCGGCCGGAGAGATCCCACCGGCCCACCGAGCAGGCGCTCGCGCCCACCCAACTGCCTTTATCAAGGCAACACTTTCTCGCTATACTTAAACAACGAAGACTCACGCTGGCCCCCGCAAACCGCCCACAAGCTCCAGAGACGTGCTCCCTCTTCAAGAGGAGGCACAGACTACCGCCTGTCAAGATGTTCCCGACGAGGATGCTCCCCGCTGACCACGAGGACTCCCCGGTCGTGGTACCGCCCGGCGCCCATCAGATAGCGCTTCGAAGGAAGACAGGGACCATGCGCCTTACGGTCCCCGCACCACAGCCCCGCTCCGAGGACCCAAGGACCCGGAGACCATCCACCACCACGACTGCCACCACGCCCGACGTAACCGAGATGACGGAGCCCATAGCAGGCCCCTCCTGGGCAACAGGACCCAGTCCTGCCCCCAGGCGCCCCCCGATAGGCCCAGCGTCGGCCTACGTGGCGCCCCCGAGGCCCCAGCAGCCGATGGAGACGGCTGCCCCCCAGGATGGAGGCTGGACGAGGCCGTCCAACCCCGCAAAGAGGCCCATGTCCCCACGGGGACCACAACCGCTCCAGTGTGGCAACCGATTTGAAGAGTTGCCCGAGGTAAGCGAAGGCGCCGGCGCGCCGCGTAATAAGCGTGCCAACACTAATAATTCTTTCTCCCCCGCAGGTACCGGAAGGAGAGACCGTGTTCCCCCGGTTGTGATGACCCTGGGGAACATGACACACGCGCAGATCACAGCTGCGGTGCAAGGACATCTGGGGGCGGGTAAGCTCTTCACTTTTAGATATAACAGGGGCGGCACGGCCAACATCTTCGTGCGCACGATGGAGGACCATCGCGCCCTCACCAATGGACTGCGAGCGGAGGCGCGCGGCTTCCACACATTCACGGCCGAAGCCGAAAAAATGAAGAAGGCCGTGATCAAGGGCCTGCCTCTAGTAGATGTACAAGACATCGCGGCGGATCTGGAATCGCAAGGATTCCCAGCTGTGAAGGTGGTCAAGATGACTGCCTCAAATGAGTATCCCATATACTTAGCGCACTTCAATAAGGAAGTCAACATGGGACAGCTGCGCGCGGCCGTCAAATACCTGTGCCACTGCCGCATTCGACTCCAGAAGCACAGGAGTAATCACCTTCAGCACGGCACCCAGTGCTACAGATGTCAAGACTTCGGACATGGGTCCCGAAACTGTTCGCACACAGCAAGGTGTGTAAAATGCTTACTGGAGCATGCTTCGGCAGAATGCCCCAAGAAGACGAGAGACGAGCCCGCCGCATGCTGTAACTGCTCAGGCCCGCATCCCGCCAACTACAGAGGCTGCCCCAAGCGGGTAGCGTACGTCGCCTCAATACAGCAGCGACCTGCCAGAAGGCCCCAACCCCCTCCGGCAGAACAGAACCCGAGCAGGCCACCTCCTCAGCCGAGGACGGATGGACGCACATGGGCCAACGTAGCCGGAGGCACCGCCCCCGCCCAAGAGCAGCGCGAGACCGCGCCGCCCCCACAGCCCCCCCGCCCCCAGCCCCGCCCACAGCAGGAGCCCGTGCGCGCGCCCACCACTACAGAGGACGACCTGGACATCATGGCCCTGCTCCAAGGCCTCCTGAGGATGCGATCGCAGCTCGCCCGCTGCACATCAAGAGCAGAGAAGCTCGTCGTCCTGATGGAGCTCCTCACGACCACCCTCGATGTCTAATCCCGAGAAGGTGAGAGTCCTCGTATGGAACGCATTTAGCGTGCGCAACAAGACAGACGAACTGCTCGCTTTGGCAAATGAATTAAACACCGACATAATTCTCTTATCAGAATCCCACTTGAATCCAAGCGTACCGCTGAGAGTGCAAGGCTTCGAGATTTACCGAGACGACCGACAGGGAAGATCAGGCGGAGGAACCGCAATATTCGTTCGACAATCAATGACGTCCACAAGAATTCCCACTCCGAAGTTGAAGCACGCTGAAGCCACGATTATCGAAGTCACCATAGAGGGTAGAGCGCATACCATCATCTCCGTATACTGCACCCAAAGTAACCTAGTGAGAGAAGATCTCAATAAATTGCTCAATCTGGGACCAATCGTTGTGATAGGAGGCGATTTGAACGCCAAACACAACTACTGGAATAACTACAGAGGTAATGCGAACGGAAATACGCTCTTTACACACATGCAGACAAATACCTATTCGATAATGGCGCCCGACAGACCTACGTACTACTCGCAACGCTCTAGATATCCGAGTACTTTGGATATAGTACTCGAGAAAAATGTTAAGACAATATCTCCACTGCGCACATTAGACGAGCTGTCTTCGGACCATCTGCCCGTGTGCTTTACTATAGGCGGCACAACTTCAAGGACCCCCAGAAAACAGCGCAATTATAAGGATGCGGACTGGGAAGGATTTAAAAAGGAAGTCAACGAACGAATTCATCTCACTTCGGGAACTCTGCGCTCGCCACAAGAAATCGACGCAGCTACAAGCACTCTCACAGAGATTCTTCAAACAGCACAAGATACACACATTCCTCTCAAAGAAGTACATTCATACACGATCAAGCTTCCCGAGCACGTTTTATCGCTCATCAAGGACAAAAATCGCCTGCGACGCATGTACCACCGCACGCGTGACGAATACTTCAAGACAGCGTACAACTGCCTGCAGAGGGAAATCAAGACCGAAATCGCAGAACTCAAGCGCGAACTTTGGGACAAAAAAGTCGAGTCGCTCACGCCGAAGGATAATTCATTATGGAAAATGGCTAGCGCGCTGAGACATAAAGATTTCACTATCCCCCCGCTACAGAAATTGAACGGCCCTGGGACGGCTTTGTCGCTACAAGAAAAAGCTGACACACTCGCCGACGGCTTCGAGAGAGCCTACGCCGCTACAGACGGCCTTTCCGACCCGGCTACGGACCGGATCGTAGCTGACTCTCTACGAGATTTGAACGAAGCAGAGCAGACAAACGCTGAAGATATTCATTTCACAACGCCGAGCGAGATTGCGGTCACAATCAAGCGACTCAGAACGAACAAGGCGCCGGGAAGCGATCAAATACACAACATTTTACTCAAACATCTCCCTCAAAAAGCCATCATATACACTACAAAATTGTTCAATGCCTGCCTCATGACTGGGCATTTTCCCCAGATTTGGAAATCAGCGACCGTGCTGCCATTCGCAAAGCCGAATAAAGATAGAACGCAGCCGACAAGCTACCGGCCGATTAGCCTACTATCTACGTTGAGCAAGGTATTTGAACAAATTATACTAAACAGGCTTGTCCCACACCACGACGAACACAAGACTTTGCCAGACGAGCAGTTCGGCTTCAGAAAGAGGCACTCCACGACCCATCAACTCACCAGAGTAGCGGAATTCATCGCAAGAAAATTTAACGAACATCGCTTCACCGCTGCTGCGCTCATCGACCTAGAGAAGGCATTCGACACCGTATGGATAGACGGGCTCGTGCATAAGTTGCACCGCACCAACACGCCCATATACCTAACGAGACTGATACAGGAATACCTAAAGAATAGATCGTTCAGAGTGTTCATAAGGAACGTGTTATCTTCAATGCGTGAGATTCCAAAAGGCGTGCCGCAAGGAAGTTTACTGGGACCATTTCTCTTCATTCTGTTCACCTACGACATCCCCCGAGACGAGAGATGCAATCTGTCTATCTACGCAGATGACGTCAAACTATACGTTTCCTCGCTGAAAGCGAACATGGCCGCGATTTACCTACAGAGGGCGCTCGACGCGCTCGTAGAGTACTACAAGAAATGGCGCCTGAAACTGAACGAGGCGAAAACCGAAGCCATCATGTTCACGAGAAAACGTATAAATAGAACACCTGACTTCAACATCGAAATGGGAGGACACAGCATTGAATGGAAAGATGAAGTTACATATCTCGGCCTGACCATGGACTCCCGCCTCAACTGGAAATCTCAACAAGCAAAGATGCACGCGCGCACGCGAAAAGCGATCGGCATGATGAAGCCAATTTTCAATAGACGGAGTCCGCTACTTCCCAAAACCAAACTCCTCGTCTACTACTCGCTCATTCGTCCGGTACTCTCGTATGCGATTCCCGTATGGAGCAGCATCTCACACACAGACCACAAGAAACTACAGACACTTCAAAATCTCTGCATTAAAATCACATACAACACGAGACTCAGAACAAACTTGAAGAGATTACACGAACGAGAACAAATTCCAACACTATACGAATTCACACACAGACTGACTGCACGCTTTTACAAATCACTCACACTTAGTAAAAATCCACTCATACGAGACATAGGACAATACAATGCTCCGAGCGACCTGACATTCAAATACACACACAGACTACCTAAACACATCCTCATGGACCATGACCACATATGGCACATACCAGAATCAGACGCGGACGAATAGCGAGCAGTAGGTATTTCCTAAACTCCCGACTTTCCTCCTAAATATATAATGTTTATATATCTATTTATATATTTATATAATATTTTTATAATTTGTATGTATATGTATGTTTATTTTCTATCCTCCCATAAGTATATATTAACATAAAAACAGACACACACACACACATCTCAAAAAATGCAGGACATCATATACCGATGTTACTGAAGGCCGTATACGTTTCAAGTTGACGTTCGGCCGCTCCTTCCGGGTAAGGTTTTCTGCGATTTTCCTTACTCCCAACGGCAAATGCGGAAGGAACCCAACAATAGGGCGCAGCCGAAATTTCCTCCCCCCATTCCCAACACAACACAAACAGACACGTATGTAGTATATGGCCGCTGTCGGTCGCTGGTGGTGCTGATGCTGGATGAAAACATGCAATTTTAGTAGGGTTTTTAGGTAACAAAATTTTTTTCCCTACCGAGAAAATACAAGGCCTCTAAGTCTATAAAAGCCAGGTAATATTTGAATAAACCCATATGAGGTAAAAATTGTGAGGCGCATATGACGCCGTTCTATTTGTATAAAGAACATTAACTTTAAATTCAGTAAATTTAAATGATTCACCACTTCATGGAATATAAGAATCTAGAAAAAAAAAAAATAAAAAAAAAAAAGTGAGTCGTTCGCGAACGAGTTGGCTCAGTGAACCGGATCTTTTTGCGGATCCGTAAGATCCGGTTCCAAAATCAGCCGCTCACTCGTTCGCGGATCAGTAGTGACTCACTCGTTCGGGTGAGCCGGTTCACTCGTTCGCCAACGATGAGTCGGTTCACTCGTTCGCGAATGGTGAGTCGGTTCACTTGTTCGCGAACGATGAGCCGGTTCACTCGTTCGCGGATGTTGAGTCGGTTCACTCGTTCGCGGATGGTGAGCCGGTTCACTCGATTTTTGTGAGGAACTTTTTGAAATGGAATTTCGTAGCCACCCCCCCTCCTCCACGGATTTCAAATATCCTGTGGGGAGTATGTATTTCTAAAAATTTTTGTGGGGAATTATGTTTCATAGAAATTCCGTAGCCACCCCCCCGTAGCCACCCCCCCCCCATGGATTTCAAATATCTTGTGGGGAGTATGCAGTTTGAAAATTTCTGTGGGGAATTATGTTTCTCAGCGCAGAATATTTGTGGGGAATATGTGGGCAGAATTACTGCAACTGAAAAACGGTGACATTAGGCCAAGATCCGCTGGCAACACTGCCGGAGACCCGCTCAATTGAGCCGGTTCACTGAAGCGGATCTTTCAAGTGAACGGGAACTAGTGAACCGGCTCCCTCAACTGAGCCGCTTCGCCCATCTCTAATAGGAATTAATAGACGAGAAGATAATGGCGAGGGGTAAAATCAACTGTTGAAGAACGAAGGGAGTGAAGCTGACTGTGATTCGTCAATAAATCAATCTGACAGTAAATAGGCATCTAGCATTATAATATCACCATTTACTTCTTAAAAGTAAAATCTGCTTTTGAATGAATAGACATTTTTACATGGGAGCGCAAATTACTCGCCACGTTATGAACAAATTTGCGAAGTCCAAATTCGGCAAAATAATTCGGTTCCATTTTCAGAGTCGAATATTTCGTTTAAGTATTTAGTTAAGACACTTTTATAAATGTTCATAATTTACTTCCCAGCAACCAACCAGCATTGTGTTTCGCGTCCAGACGTTTCTCGATGTGATAGTAACAACTGATCTATATTATACGATGTGAATATGCTTAAAATAAAGTAAAATAATGCTTATATATGGAATGTAATACGACAATTGGGTTTATTCTCTTTTTCACATCTATTTTTACAAGTTTTCATAGCACAAGTCAACATTCTGCCGTGTTATTTCGTAAAATGAACCGATGATGCCTCGACCATAGTTCGCACAAGAATGATGACGTCACGTTTTCAAATTTCACTTGAGGCCATACGCGAGCACAGCCGGCTCCAATGGAACCGGTATGGGGAGTGGGGATAATACGCTTTTAATCACTTAGGGCAGGTCTACTAATATTCATATGTCTATGGATGAAACGTATTTTGTATTTAATTTAATATGTCAATAAATATATTGCATATCGGTTGCCTAGCAAATTTTAGTCCAGGGTATGATTAATTAATAATTAAAAAAAAAAAAATTTTAAACATTTCACCGGTTTGATTATTATACAAATTCTATTCCAATCGAAAGTATGAAACCCATAGAATATGCAAACGTTAGGTTGCCTACTCTTTTCCGGTCACAACTCTCAGGTTGCCATGTATAAACAGGTAAATCGAAAAAGCATTTTGCACCGGTCTGATTATTGAATAAAAATTATATGAAATTAAAGATTATTTCATTATGAACACGATGGTATAAGGTTGCCTGCTAAAAATCAGTCCCGAATTCCGGTTGTCGAATTTTGAAAACTAAAACTTTTTGAAAACTTGCCGCGAATTCTCGTGTGCGACTGAGAGGTCCCAACCAACCATCCCATGCGATAGAAGAGGACAAAGCATAGCAGCTGTCCGTCCATTAAAACAAAGAGAGTGCGCATGCTATTTGTTCTTGAAAATGAAAAGTATAGCGATAGACTCGTGCACTCTGTGCACTCTAGACTAGATGGTACCCTTGAGTAAGATTTGAACATGAAACGTTTTAAATGGGGTAAATTTAGATAGAAACATTACCTATTGCAGAAGGAGCTTATGATTTTATGATTCTCACCAGATTTCGATCAAACTTGTTTGATAAATTATTATTACCTCCGCGACCGACTCTGGGACCTCTCAGTCGCACACGAGAATTCGCGGCAAGTTTTCAAAAAGTTTTAGTTTTCAAAATTCGACAACCGGAATTCGGGACTGATTTTTAGCAGGCAACCTTATACCATCGTGTTCATAATGAAATAATCTTTAATTTCATATAATTTTTATTCAATAATCAGACCGGTGCAAAATGCTTTTTCGATTTACCTGTTTATACATGGCAACCTGAGAGTTGTGACCGGAAAAGAGTAGGCAACCTAACGTTTGCATATTCTATGGGTTTCATACTTTCGATTGGTATAGAATTTGTATAATAATCAAACCGGTGAAATGTTTAAAAAAATTATTTTTTTAAATTATCAATTAATCATACCCTGGACTAAAATTTGCTAGGTAACCGATATGCAATATATTTATTGACATATTAAATTAAATATAAAATACGTTTCATCAAATAAACATCTCGGTGACGGTCGTTCTTTAAGGGATCCTATACTATTACGAAGAATTATTATTATAAAGATGACGTATGTTCAAGTTTGAAGAGGATTTTTGAAGTTTTTACCATAATATTATTTCTTCACACGTAAATTTCGCGTCAGTTTGTGACTTATTTCACAATCAAAGCAAAAGACGTTAAAATTTGCTCCTTACGAACGTTTTCTTGGCACATATGTCTGCCTCTACCAATGACTAAAGAAAATAACCTTTCTTATTCAATGACCTCTGCAATGTATAAATCTAATCTATTACATCGAGCTACCATATTCATGTTATTGTGATTATCCTGTTTTATCTTATTGTTTTGGTGAAATTAAAAATATTTAAACATGCATGAGTTTATTCATTTTCCTATTCAAGATAAGCAGAAAAATGTCAGAATTCGACTTTCGTAGATAAGCACAATCATGTTTGCAAATTTTCTTAATTGTTCTTTTGTTTCACTAATTTATTCAAATTTCTTGTTCCTTTTATAAAGAAATTCAAATTTCAAGTCACTTTGGGTTTTTTCGTTCACTAACGATGTTTCCTCTTGAGAAAATGAGCTACAAAAGTTCATTTTCTTAGGACAATGCTTTGTCAGTTGAACCTTGCCTCTTTTTAATGACGTATCCCATTCTTTGTCTGATCAAATACCCAAAAAAATCATAAGCCGTTAACTGCATTAACAGCACAAAAATAATAATAATAATAGATCATTACGCACCACTACAAATCAGTTCCAAAGGTGGTCATACAAAGATGGTTGCCAGGCAATTTCCCCTCACTAGATTTGGCTTCAATGCCATTCATTCATAATCTCCCCAGTAGGGAGTCGCTATATGCACAGCATAAATATACCACTCTCATGCACAGCGACTAGTCGACAGGGGGCGTGGCCAACATATCCGAGCATACCCGAAGTGAAGTGTTTCGGCGCTTTATTTGAAATTAGTTTTCCGCTCAGATTTTTTTTGTGACGTCACGGCCGAGCATTTCCGAATATTGCCGAGCAGCCGATAGCTAATTTTCATCTTTAGTTTCATACAATTCTTGCACCTTGATTTCATTTGGTTAGATTACATTACTATAGGGCCAATATCATACAGTCAATTCCAAAGCCTTAATAAAGACTGTTTGGTATGGCAACCACATTCTAATTCATGAAAATATAATTAACTTTTGGACAATAAAGACTTGTGGTAGGCCCTATGTTCAACTTTTGTACAGATTCGTACTAGGCCTATATATACTCAAAGTATCTAATCTTTTTACATTACAAAACAGTACACCTATGGGAAAGTAAAACTAGCATTATTTGGAGTCTATGTGAAAATTTGGATGCCATATAGTATGTTGGAGGATAAGTGAGCAATGAATTGATTCATATACTTACTTAGAAAAATTTAGGCAATTCATTGATTCATATACTTACTTAGAAAAATTTAGCATTATAGACCAAAAACAATATGGCTTTCAAAAGAAAAAAAGCACAGAGAATTTATTACAGGATTTTTAAAATTATATTAATAATGAATTAAACCATAAAAGACATGTTTTAGTACTATTTATAGATAACTCCAAAGCGTTTGATACAATTGACCCACAGAAATTATTAAAAATCTTAGAAGCAATTTGGAATTAGAGGTAACCTACTTAATTTGTTTAAAAATTATTTATTTAATAGACATATCTGTGTAAAAATATTAGAAAAAATGAGCAGGAGGAAAAAAATCTATGCTGTAGTCCCGCAGGGGTCGATTTTGGGTCCAACCCTTTATATTATATTTGTATCAATAATGAAAAAAATATTTAAATATGTAAGACACTTTGTATATGCTGACGACACTGCTCTTGTCATATCCGATGAACAATTATCCATTGCGATTAAATATATGCAACATGACTTTACGTCCCTGATAAAATGGTCACATGACGCAGGTCTAACATTAATACCAAGAAAACTAAATTGATGTACATACGGTCTCCACATGCTTCATTTCAGATCATGCCTAAAATAATTTCACATAACTTTATATGTAGTCATCAAAACATTTTACAGCCGTATGTGTGAAAGTATTGAACTGGTAAATGAATACGTTTATTTGGGGGTGACTGTTGATTGTCATTTCAAATGGGATACACAAATAAAGAAAACTTGCAAGCGGCTGAGAGCGATAGTGGGTAGGATATACAAACTGAAATGTTTCGTTCCGGTGAATATTTTAAAAATTATTTACCTATCACTCGCAGAATCAACTTTACGGTATGGTTTAACTACTTGGGGTCACTCTTGTAAAACTAATTTAAACCACCTGCAATCAGTACAAAATTCTATGGTTAAGTTATTAGCTCAAAAACATATTTTTTCACAGAGACGAAACATACCATTGTTGTATCGGAATTTAACAATATTACCGGTGCAGGCCTTATTATGGTACAAAATATTGATTCAACATATATCTGAGTCTGATTATAAAAAGAAAGTGGAACATGAATATAATACAAGGTTTACAAATAATGAAGGAATGCTTGTTCCAAAATATAATAATAAATACGGACGGCGAACCCTAGAATTTAACGTGCCAAAAATGCTTAACATGTTACCCATTAATATAAAAAATTGCGATTCTACAAATAGATTGAGATATATGCTGAAACAATGGTTACTAAATAGAGATAGTTTATATTAATTTAGTTGTGTTAATTGTATAGTTATAGTAATAATAGTATGTGTGTATGTATGTAATTGATCATTAAAATCCTGTTGACAAACTGCTTTATTGCAGTTTAACGGGATTGTAGCTTGAAAACCAATAAAAAATTTAAAAAAATTATATTATTTTATTAATGGAAAATAATACATTACACCACACAAAGGAAATATAAACATTGAGGGAACAAACCCCTTTAAAAACACGACAGATAAATCCTGAATTGAGCCGATCAGGTTCTGCCCCATCCTGAAATTTATGTTTAATAAATTGCTCCAACAATAGAGACACATCTCGTGTACTGAGGAAACTCCAGCTTCAACAAGCCTGTTGATCTCCTCATCTCCTGTATCAGGTCAGGATGAATTTGTTGGGTCATCTTGGCCGCGTCTCTGCTGTGGTTGTGGCTCGCTTCTCCGGTTGCCGAGACGTAATAACGTAGCACACATTTAGGTGGGCTGGTGGATTGAAGGGCTGTCTTCACTTGTTTCAGAATCTGAAAACAAGCCACAATGTTTTACTATAAATAAAAATAACAGAACCCTACAAAAACAGTAATTATTGGTTTGGTAGGCAGTAAAAAATATAAAATAATATTTTCAACAAAAAAATATCTGATTTCCTGAAGGGCACAGGAAAGTATGCTTCACACCTTCTATTTTGCAGTGTTGAGGCCCTGGGAATCATATTTCCGGCCATGGTACTGTGCTGACATCTACCATGGCAGCACAGTCAAATTCAATAGATAAGAATGTTGAAAATGTGTTTAAGGCCGAGTGTAGACCTGTCAAAATCAACTATTTTCGACACACAAGAACTCTGTTGTTCATTTCCAAAACAATATTTTTTCTAACTAGAATTTATTTTAAAAACGTTTGCCTGAAAACAGTAAGATGGCGGTAATGTAAATCTTCGTTATCATCGTTATGAATTTCAGTTACCAGATGGCACTATTTTTTGTATTATTTATTTAATTAGTTTATACTACGTTAGAATATAAACGAATATATACAAGGTAACATTTAATTTAATTGTATGTATTTCGCGTTTGACAAAGTTAACCATAAAATTCTTCTCAATAAACTTAGTCAAATCGGAATTGAGGGTAAACTATTGGAATGGATAAAAAGCTACTTAACAAATAGAAATCTACAAGTAAAAAATAATTCTAACCTTTCACACAAATTCATAGCTACTAGCGGTGTACCCCAAGGGTCACATTTAGGCCCAATACTGTTTCTCCTTTTCATAAACGATATTGTTACTGTATTTGATAAAAATGTTGAAGTGCTACTTTTTGCCGATGACCTTAAACTATTTAAAATTATAAAAACAATAAATAACTGTATTCAAATTCAATTAAATTTAAATAAACTTCAAGATTGGTGCAAAACTAACAAACTTTATCTCAATATTAGTAAATGCCACATTATAAGATTTTTCAGAACAACACAACCCCTTAACTATCAATACAAAATTAATAATGTTTCTCTCGCCTCTGTAAGTGAAATTAACGATCTCGGCATTATTTTCGATTCAAAATTTAACTTTCTTTCACATGTAGAAACAGTCACCAACAAAGGATTAAAAATGCTCGGCTTCATTCTCCGAAATGGCAGAGACTTTAAAAATATTTCAACACTAAAAATCTTATATTCCTCACTTGTTCGAAGTCAAATCGAATATAATTCTCCTATTTGGTGTCCTTACTTTAAAATCCACTCCGACTCTATTGAAAAAATTCAGCATAAATTCCTAAGATACATTAACTATAAACTCGGTCTACCTATAGAATCAATAAATTACTATCACTTGATGAAAGAATTAAACTTACTTAAACTCTCAGATAGAAGACTTATTTCCGATTTGACTTTTATTTTTAAAATTGTCAATGGTATTATAGACAGCCCTGATATATTAAGCCTAATTACCTTCCATATACCCACTAGAACCACTCGATCCAAAATTCTTTTTAATTTCAATAACAATATCAGGACTGAGTCATTTAGAAACTCGCTTATACCTAGATTGCATGCAGTTGGCAATGCTTTCTCAGAAGTAGTAGATGTGTTCAACTGCACGGAATATAGTTATAAGAAGGCTATAATAACATACCTCTGTCGTAATTATCAATGTTATTAGGCATAATACCATTCTATTCATAAGTTATCACAGAACCTAAACTATGCACTTACATCAGATATCAGACAGAAGAGTGTTATATACTTAATCAAAACTATAATTTTCCCAAAATTGTTATGAGATGTCTTACTGACAGCCCTGATTCAATAGAGCTAACTCTTAGTTCTCAGCAAATTCAACCAAATTCAATATTGAAGGTAACAATAACCTCAATACTAAATTACTGTACGGATTGAAAATAAAAATGCTATTGTACCTATGTATACCAGATATTATTCTTGTTTAATTTTCAACATAATTTCTCAGTAATTATTCTGTTTAACATAATACTGTTTCGCTACTGTGAACCACTGTAAACATAAATCATGTATATTGTAAAAGCCTTTTACGGCGTCTAAATAAATAAATAAATAAATAAATAAAAAATAAAATATATATATATATATTTTTTTTTTATTTTTTTTTTACAAATAACAATATTATAATTTTACTGGTCTTCCATTAAAAGCCTTAGCTTGTGGATGGAAGAATAGTTAACATTTCACATATTATGTACAAATAAAGTCACGTGTACAGTTAATACAATGCAGTTAATACAGTTAATACATTTCATATAATTATAATTACTATTTACTATAATCATGTATTTCAATATATATGTATGTGTAGGTAATATAGACACATGGCAATCAGACCCGTTAACTAAAATATGTAAACATATATGTATTCAGTAAGAAGAAAAACAAGTAAGATTTTTAGTGTGACATTCTTTAAAATACTTTTTGATGGAGTTCAATAATTGAATTTTGTTCCTAATGCTTCTGATTTCTATTGGTAGGTTATTGAAAAAGAATTTTCCTTGGTGAGTATAATGGTGTTGTGCAAAAGAAGTGTTTAATTTGGGGCACACAAATACATGTTTAAGTCTAGTACGATTTTCAGTTATGAATGCGTATTTATCTTTTTCTTTTATAATTTGTATAATTGAATTTTTTATAAATAAGTTTTTAAATGTTGGAACTTTGAATTCTTCGAATATGCTGTCAGTTGGGAAGTCTGGAGGTTTTTTTAGTATAATTTTTATTATTAGTTTTTGAACAATTTCTATGGGGGTCAGATTAGTTTTGTAAGCTGCTCCCCAACTGATAATGGCATACTGAAGAATAGACTGTACTAATGCGTAGTATATTGAGTATAGGTTTTTCGTTGATAAAAAGTTTCGTATCCGTAAGAATATATGAATTAACTTCCTAACTCTTTTTATTGTATGGTCGATGTGATCTTTCCATTTTAGGTTTTTATCTATGATTATTCCAAGATATGTAATTTTATCCGCTATTTTCAGAAGTGAACATTTTTGTTGGCAGTGATTAGTATCGTGTTGTGCGAGAGAATGATTATGTAAGAATATTTGAAGATTTGGAGGTACAATGTTAGTGTTAATTTCGAAAGGAATGACATATGTTTTATCACTATTTAACGACAAGAGGTTATTGTCAAACCATATTTTTAGAATATTTATGTCTTCTGTAGCTTTTAGATTAATTTTTTCCCAAGTTTTTTCTTTTATTATAAGGACTGTATAATCAGCGTAAGAGATAATTTGGCCATGCAATGGTTGAATAAATATGTCGTTTACATACAAAATGAACAATATTGGTCCAAGTACGGTGCCCTGTGGGATACCAAAATTTGATGTTTCTTGGTCGCTAGTTTGGTCATTTATTTTAACAAATTGTGCACGATTGTTCAAATAACTTTCTATCCATTGGACGGCTTTATCATTGATGTTATTTAATTTCAGTTTTTTGATAAGCTTTGCGTGTGAGATACTATCGAATGCTTTTCTTAGGTCTATGAATATTCCTGCGCATTTATTTCCTTCATCAAGTGCAGAGTATATAAATGATGTTACATTTGCTATTGCATCTTGTGTGCTTTTTGTTTTTAAGAATCCGAATTGATTGGAATGTAATATTTTATTGTTTTCTAGAAAATCAACAACCCTTTTTTACACAATTTTTTCAAATATTTTTGCTATATTCGATATTAGTGATATCGGTCGATAATTTGAAACATTTTGCGGGTCGCCGGTTTTAAAGATAGGGGATATTATAGATTTTTTATAATTTGTTGGGAATATGCCTTTAGTCAGACTGAGATTGATAAGGTGGTTTAGTGGTTTCAGTAGATACATTTTCATTTCTTTAAGAATTTTCACAGAAATGTGGTCAAAACCTGGAGAGGATCCGTCTTTCATGCTTTCTATTACAAGTTGTATTTCAGTTTCGGTAGTTTTTTTAAAAGTGGATAGTGTATTTTGTTTTTGGGTATTAGTTGTTATAGTTTTTGGTGTGTGTACAGATTTAGTGATTTTATCAGCGAGATTGTTTCCTACTTTAGAGAAGTAAGAATTAAAAATGTTTGCTGTTAGTTTTGGGTCTTTGGATACATCTATGATATTATTTTCATGTTTTAAATATTTTATAGAATTATTTTTTTTCTTATTTTCAATTGCATAATTTACCGTTTTCCAAATAACTTTTAGATTGTTTTCTGAAGTAGAGATAATTTTTTTAAAGTAGTCGTCTTTACTTTTTTTAATTAAAGCTGTTAATTTATTTCTATATTTTTTGAGAACTATCTTAGCATTTTCATCGTGTGGATTTTTAATTGTATTTTTATATAGCCTTTCTTTTTCTCTGATAGATTTTATTAGGCCACAAGTGATCCAAGGTTTTATACGTCTGAATTTTGAATTCGTGTATAATGAGACCTCTGTTGTGGAGGTTTCAATATGATCCATAATTTGTTTTTCAAACATATTTGAGCATTGTTCGACATCGTTAGATTGTAGTATCGTACACCAAGTTTCTGCTTTCAATTTTTTCTCTAAAGTGGCAATATTTGTGGTTTTTTTAATAGTAATTGGAGCCTTAATTTGTGATTTTATTTCATTATCATACAATAATAAGCAAGTGTGGTGGTCAGTAATATTCGTTTGCCAAATCATTGTTTTGATTTTATATAGGTTTTGTAATTTTATGTTTATCCAAATATGATCTAAGCAAGACGATTTTTGTCCGTGCATTTCTCTAGTATTTTTGTTTATGCATGATTTAAAATCTAATTCAGTCATACAATTTAGGAACTCATTTTTGAAAATATTTTCTGATTTTTCGTTAATGTTAATATTAAAATCACCCGCGATAAAACAGGTTTTATTTTTAAGCGGTAGTAATATATTTTTCAGTTGAGTTATAAAATGTGAAATATTTGATTCGTGTGTTCTGTAAATGGCAATTATGTGATAAATATATTTATCGAGTTTAATTTCGATTTGAATACAGTTAGTCAGTAATATTGGGTGTTCTAAAGTCGTGACAATACTGAATTTGGTGTGAACGAATATTGCGATTCCACTATTTTTATTGATATTTATTTTAGTTGGGATGTATGTATAGTTAGGAAGTTGAAAGGCTGGTGACTCATCATTTGTAAATGTCTCTGTTAATATTATACAGTCTGGTTGTAATATTAGATTATTGATTTTAATAATAAATTCATCAAAATTTTGAAACATACTACGAATATTTTGGTGTAATATGAATAAACCGTTAAATTTGTGTGGGAAAAATTCATTACATGTCTCTGTGCTTGCACATTCGTATTCATGGATTTTGTAGAAATTTTCTATTTGGCTAGCTATAAAATCATCCATTTAAAATTAATTTTAATTCATTTAGAGCAATTGATAGCACATACATCCATAAGCTTGCCAAAACTATGAAGAATTAAATTAAAAGAATTACGCTCCGTTATTATAATTATATCGGTATCGTGTCTATTAGTGAATAAAGTGTACTTATATCTGTTGCGAATGTATAACATGAGCATATAAATAATACATAACATAAGCATATAAATAATATAAAATATAAGCATAAAGAGAAAATAAAACATGAGCTTAAAGAGATTAAAAAACATAAGCATATAAAGAAAATAAAACATAAGCATATAAAGTATACCAGTGATATATGGATTTGGTTGTTGCGGATATTTAACATAAGCGTGAAAAGTATGCATAACATTGGCATAAGTATACAGAGTATGCATATAGTTGTTGCGAGTATATATCACGAGCATATAAAGCATATAAAATATAAGTATATAGAGAAAATAAAACATAAGCATAAGCATGTAAAGTACATAGGTGTTATAGGGATTTAGTTGTTGTAAGTATTTTACATAATTATAGCAGGCATATAGTGTAACTATGAATTGAAGATACATAGTACAAGATTTATATTGGTTAATGCTAAAACTAAATGTAGTGTTTGGGTAAAGAGATAAAAGGAAACTAGAGAAATACAAATTAAATAATTTAAATACCCCTATACCTGTGCCCTTCTGTTTCATATAATAGGTTGAGATTAATAGTTAAAATAGTGATGTTAATGAATTTTGAGTAAAGTAAAAAATATTTTATAAACATAAATACAATAGTTACAGTTCTTTTACAAGTTATTGGGTGTGTGAGATAAGATGTGTTTGTTTTTGTCATTGATAATAATGACTGGTGTTCCAATATCTCTACGGACGTACACTTGCCCTCCACGGGTCCAGGCGAATTTATATAAGTTTTCCCGTGTAGCCTTACGTGCAAGGAACCACAAGTGTTTCGCACGAAACGTCAGGTGTTCCGAGACGTATATGTGAGAGCGAGGTCCTGCAATTCCGACGAGGGTGGTGTTGAGTTTTTCCTCTCTATTGTTAGCTTGTTTGTTGAACTTTTTTATGTCTGACAGGAAAACATCACGGTCAATACTGGTTTTAAATGATATGATTATGGGCCTACATTGGTCTTTAGGTATTTTTTGGGAGATGCGGTAAGCTGCGTCAATCTTGTTCATTTCCACGTTTGAATTAGTAGTTTTTTGGATGTTGAATATGAGGTTATTTAAGTTTTCCCCATTATTTTCCGGGATCCCCCTGATTTCAGCGTTTTTAGACCTATTTAGCCTGTCTATTTGCTCCATTTGGTTTTCTAATACTTCAATTCTTGCTTCGAGGCCGGTGTTCTTTTTCTCAAGCTTGTTATTAGTGTCCTCAAGCTCGTGGACGCGAAGAAGAATGTCCTCATATTGTTTGCTCATCCCCGCTAGAGTGGCAAGAATTTGCGTGTTTTGTTCGAGCAGTTTGGCGAGTAGTTCACTATCAATAAGTGAACTGCCACTGGGTTTGACAGTCGGTGTGACACAAATGCATTGTTTACATTTTATGAGGGCACGCCGCTCCTTAGAGAGGCGACGGTAGGTACTTTCCGTCACACCTCCACATTGCAGATGGAATGTCTCCTTGCAGGTTACGCACACAAAAATAGACTCGTCTGAAAGTGTTGGTTCGGAACATTTTTGACAGGTATTATTCATGTTGATGATGTATGATATGTTGATGATGTTTCACTGTTATTTTACGTTATTTGTAATAGGAAGTAAAAGTTTTGCTATAAGCAGTCACAGTTCTTAGCATAGATAAACACTGGATTGAACTGTCACTGTCAAATGTCACTTGATCGAAAATTAATACACTTGTAATCGCTGTAGAATTAATGAATTATAACCAAGTTTGAAGTTTGTACACTAAATGTGACCCAAGGAATCACCTCCAATACTTTTAATTTTCAATATGACGGTTTTATATATAGATTTTAGGATTTTATCGGTAGAGCAAATATCGTGGTATACACTGTTTATTGTTGTATTGTTATATAGAATACGAAGTGTGTCAAAAAAAATACAAATAAATAGTATTATATCTGTGTGTAAGGATGGAATGGCCAACCTTATGATTCCAGAGATAGCCTCATTTTTAATGTCAGTGCCATACAAATTTTTCTTAAAAAAATGATAACTCCTTCATTTGTACACGCAATGGGTTCGTACGAAATTTTATAGCATATTAATGATCAGCAAAATCCATTTCTAGCCAAAAAAAATACTCTTGAAAATTCAAGTCTCTATGTCTATGAAAGGCGATTTTCAGCCCACTGTGCGCCGGCCGTCAGATGCATGCATTGTTAAAAATATACCTACCTACATCTGGTAAAAAACAGAGAATCTGTGCCCGTTCTCCCTCGGTCAACAATAACCGTCATAAATAACATTATTGTTTTCTAAGGCCCACAGAAATAAAAAAAAAAAACATTGCGGCTTCGACCTAACCGTCCACAAAATGTGATTCAACAAATCGCATCTGGAACGAAACTGGCAAATATTCAACTTGACTAATTTTAACAATTACTTTGAAAGCTTGTTGATATTGATATCCATAATCCATAGTAGACCTCAGAACAGGTATAAAACTTATTGAGGACTATGGAAATGGAACAAAAATAAATACAAATAAACTTTTTCAAAGTAATATATTTAAAAAAAAGAATCGGAATGTGGCCTGAAACGGCTTTAGCCGTATTAGGTGACCGGATCTGTATAGCCAGGTATTTTCCCATATTCCTCTTCCTAGCATCCCATGTTTGTATTGATATAAAAAAGATAGTGCTATGTATTTGTCTTTGAGAAAGGAATGAAGCAACCGCAAACAACGCATAACGCTGCTTGCGGTTGCTTCGTTTCTTTCGTTTCAATGTGTTTATAAATTAATACTGTCACTTTTTCATACAATATTTTACATGAACATTTTATTTTGCCAAAATAATAAAAACAAACATGATTTATTTATTTATTAGATGTTCCCTCTTTTGTGAGAACAATTCACTTGTAAAAATTCAGTTAATTCATAAATAGGTACAAACAATTACAAAAATATAATCAGACAAATCATACATTTGCATACAAACAAATATATATATTTATATATGATACGATGGCAAACATTTTATCTTATTTAAATTAAATAAATAACTTTGTGTACACCACTACATAATCACAATTATCGACATATTTCTAAACGGATGGTTTATTTGTCAGGATAATAAGAACATAAATAAAAATAACAAAAAGATCCTAAATAAACCTGTGAGTGATCGTAATACTTAAATTGCCTTCTGATTTATCCCCATAACTAGAGACGTCCATCCATAGAACTAATAATATATTGTACAGCGCCCTTGAGGTGATTTCTCACAAAAAACGGCGCTCTACAAATTATCCAATTATTATTATTATTAAAAGAAACAAACAAGTATAGGCAATTAAGAACTATGGACAAAAATATTATAAAGAATGGTGATTAATTACTTAAAAATTACATAAAAAACAATTACCTATATAAAATGAAATATATATATATATATGTGGCGTCAAATCTACATTAAATAATTAATAATAAACCGCTTGACCTACTTAGTATCTACTCCCGAATTATGTACTTGCATCGTTAAATCGTAAACAAAGTAATCTACGTACTTCAAGTACCTACCTGCATATTGATGACAATAACACTGCAGTCCGTCTCGAATACTACGAGAACTCGCCAGAAGGTTCGAGCCTACGGCCTAGGCATAATTGCCAAGCCGTCGAAAGTTCGCGAATGATCCAGATCGAGCGAGTGTCTTCGATTTAGTTGCCATCCACCTACCTACTGCCGCCGTCGGCCGAGTAGTATAAATAAGCCCGACGCAGCGAGTCAGTCAGTCAGTCATAATTTTGCCGTCAGTCTACAAGGCTCAACGAGTGATCACCCGCGTTCTTCTTACTAGCGCGAGGGACACGTACCCGGCTTCGCCCCTATCATCATGGACTCTATCGGGACATCATCTTAGCGCCTCGGCCACGTCCGCGGCCAGCGCTAAAACGGATTACAAGCGCCCTGGTTCCAGCGTCTCTGACCAGCGCTTCTTCCACGCAACCATGACCACCACGAGGACACGCAGCATCCTCACTGGTCACGCCGTTCCCGTTCAACTGCCCACAAGGTCCGTCGCACCTTCGGCCGTCTCGTCAGCACTGGAGTGCCTGAAGACCTACGTTCTTCGCCAGTGCCTGACCTACATCGAGTCCCGGTCACAAGCGCCCGGCGTCGACTCACTGACCCGCGCTTGACCAGCACATCATCAGTCAGCATCCGGTGTATTCTTCTGTCCTACATCATCTCCTCGTCACGGCAACTGACTCACCAATAAACACATGTGACCTTCACAACCTTCTTTCATTTCGTGCCTCACCATTGATCCCCAAAGTGGTGACCCCGACGTGATCTGCAGCCCGACATGATTCTGCAGCCCCGTCTCAAAATGGGTGATCAGTTAAGGCATCACGGAGCATCACGCACCAGACCATCTCCGCACAAGCGCGGATAGTAGTGCCACCATGGTTATCTGAGTGAATCTTTAGCCTGTGTTGTGAACATGTGTTTTGCAAAATTTTTTTTTTTTTATGAAGTGTCACAATTTAAAAGACGTTCGTTTCCGAGCTGTTTCTTCTATCGCAGCCCTCAGCAAAGCTGCTGGGAAGGGGGTGTCTGTGGCGTCAAATCTACATTAAATAATTAATAATAAACCGCTTGACCTACTTAGTATCTACTCCCGAATTATGTACTTGCATCGTTAAATCGTAAACAAAGTAATCTACGTACTTCAAGTACCTACCTGCATATTGATGACAATAACACTGCAGTCCGTCTCGAATACTACGAGAACTCGCCAGAAGGTTCGAGCCTACGGCCTAGGCATAATTGCCAAGCCGTCGAAAGTTCGCGAATGATCCAGATCGAGCGAGTGTCTTCGATTTAGTTGCCATCCACCTACCTACTGCCGCCGTCGGCCGAGTAGTATAAATAAGCCCGACGCAGCGAGTCAGTCAGTCAGTCATAATTTTGCCGTCAGTCTACAAGGCTCAACGAGTGATCACCCGCGTTCTTCTTACTAGCGCGAGGGACACGTACCCGGCTTCGCCCCTATCATCATGGACTCTATCGGGACATCATCATAGCGCCTCGGCCACGTCCGCGGCCAGCGCTACTCGGATTACAAGCGCCCTGGTTCCAGCGTCTCTGACCAGCGCTTCTTCCACGCTACCATGACCACCACGAGGACACGCAGCATCCTCACTGGTCTACATCGTTCCCGTTCAACTGCCCACAAGGTCCGTCGCACCTTCGGCCGTCTCGTCAGCACTGGAGTGCCTGAAGACCTACGTTCTTCACCAGTGCCTGACCTCCATCGAGTCCCGGTCACAAGCGCCCGGCGTCGACTCACTGACCCGCGCTTGACCAGCACATCATCAGCCAGCATCCGGAATATTCTACATCTGTCCAGCGTCAACTCTCGTTACGGCTACACTGACTCACCAATAAACACATGTGACCTTCAACACCTTCTTTCATTTCGTGCCTCACCCCTGATCCCCAAATATATATATATATATTTTATGGTTAAGGTTTTCACGGGTGTATGATGATGTATATTTATATATTATTTTTTTAGAACATTTAAATATTACATTATATGTTAAAATATATAATGTTACATTATATATTAATATTTTTATCTTGTCTTCAAATCTTGAACCACTATTATTTATTTTTATTTTATAATATTTTCATACAATGAGAATTTGTACCCGCTAATCCGATGTCAGCGAGAGATTAGTTCAACAATATTTTATGTATTCAACTATACTGCTACAACTAAGTAAAATGCATAAAAAGTGCCAAAATGCCGTCATGTGTAATGAGAAATGGTTTGCTTTAAAAATTTAATAATAAGGTAATATTTGTATAGCGCAGTTTTATGTTATTTCATTTCAAGTGCGCTTAAAACTATAACAAAATTAAAAATAATCCTACAGTGCTCCTTACAAAATATTGATAAAATAATGTTAAAAAAAGAATATGCAGTATACGAGTATACAAGGTAATGAAAAGAGAACAAAAATTAACAATAATAGTGCTGTTATAGCACAAAACAATATCAGTAGAAAGTAACGGTGCTATTATAGCACAAATAAGAATGTCGAAAAATCCTGGGATAAATTTAATACAATGTTATGGATAACATAGGGAAACGAGACAAAATTCATAAACAAATTAAAAATACACCGTACGACATGGAACCAGTGCCGTATCCATAATAATATCCATAGATGTATAGTTCAAGTACTTCATCTTACAATTATAGGCATACCTTCGTAATAATAATAATAAAAACAAATTAAATATGAATATAATTACGTTGTGGAAGAATTTTTTTTTTTTGGAAGTTAAAAAAGGGTGAAGGGGCCCCGAGACGTGCATTGCCTAGGCCTAGAGGCTCCGACATGCTTAATCCGGCCCTGCATGGAACAACTTAATTACTATAAAAGATATAGAAACATCTTCACTATTAGAATAGCTAAAGAATTGTACTATAAAGAAAAACTTGAAAAAAAATAACCCAAAGTAAATATTAAAAGAAGTTACATACACACAAAAATACAAACAGAAAAATACTATTGAACATCTAAATATTAACTGAATAAATTAGATACCAATACAAGTACAGAAACTGTAGCAAATCATGTGAATAACTTGTTCGCAAGTATAGGAGAAGTTTTAGCGAACCGTAAAAATACAAACACACTAACACAAACAAATAGATCAAACATCAATACACAACCGACGCAACACAGATTTATACGCCAATTATACTGTAAAACACTACTAAACTACATTTTTGGCTTTTAACACCTTGGCTTGTAGAGTATTGACAACATGTTCAGGTTCTCTAATTTTCATACCGCGTTGAATTCGGCTATCCGCTAACTCTGGCAAAAGTGATTCGTTGAAAAACTTTGTCAGGCGTGGTAAAACTTTTAGCTCAAATTCATTGTCAGGATATATTCTTATTACTTCTACTCCACTTTCAGAATAAATTATAATGTCACAGAAGTCCTTTCTTGTAATGAATAATTGTCCTTGAACTTGAAATGTATAATTATATGACTTCTTCAACACAAGTATTCCATTCTGCACGGCAACGAAGATATTATCTTCCAGAGCTGCGTCAAAAATAGTTTTGTTTCCGATTGAGGGCAGGCATTTTACTTCCACTATACCATTTTCTCCAACCAATCCATCTGGACTTGCCCCCAAGTATGGCCATTCCTTTCTCACAAAAAGACCACATGGCGACACTTTTACCTTGTATCTTTCCTCGTACAAATCTATCGCAGTCTTTTCTTTGATTCTGCCATAAATTATGGCTTTGGTCATGAGGTCTCTCCTCAGAAGCAAATTCTTGACAGTATTGTGTCGGGGTGTAGAATTTCTTAATTTATATATAACGCCAAACTTCGAAGCTGTGAGCCGTTTAGCGCCATCTGTTGGGATATTTAAAAGAAGCTTTTAGTTCGATGTTGTGCCGTTTAAAAATTTCAAATAGGCGCTATCGGACGGCCAATATTAATAGTAATCTAAAAATCTAAGTGTTCTCTCTTAAATTGTAGTGTAAAAAATATTAAATTAACTTTAAAAAATGGAAAAATATAATACCAATAATTTATCGTTTAGTTTTGTTAAATAAATGTATCCAAAGTTTTATAATATGCATTTTAAATACAAGTACAATTAGTGTTTATTTAAAAATTAAACTAAGAAACTATTTTATTTATTTTTTAGTTTTTTTTTTCGTACGTTTAAAGAAAACCCCTTCAGGTATTTTTTGACGATATTCAGCCTTTAATAGTATTTTTTAAAACGCACGTATTACGGTCTGAAAAAGGTCATATTTTCGATTTGATTTTGATAATTACTAAGCCTATGTTAATTTAAAAAATGTATAAAAAAAATTTTACTTGTTGAAAACACTATCATTATCGATTTGCTTAATAATATTATCATTATTTTAAATTAATAAAAAACTACACTCGGCCTTAAGTAAGCGATGGGAAGTTGCGTATTCCCACCACATTTCCTTCTGAACAAATGTGTGTTGTCCAAAACGGTATTTGTATAACCTTGCATCTAACTAGTGTTGTGTAGTATCTAGATACATTTTTGTGTATCTGTATCTAGCTATATTTCTATAACTGTATCTGTATCTAGATACATTTTTACTAGTATTTGACACCTCAGATACTTTCAGATACTTTATTTTCGAAGTGAACTTCTTTACCGATTTTCTCTAGTTAATTTTAAAGTTTTCTCACAGATTCAGCTAGTGGGTACCTTTGTCCATCTAGTGTATAATATTTTAAAGCAGTTTATATACATGCATTTTAGGGATCCTAACCCGAGTAACCGAGTACCCGGGTACCCCCGTATATAAAAAAAAAGAATTTAAAAAATAAAATAAAAATAATGAATAATTAATTTTTTTTTAAAATTTTCCATAACCCAAAGTTATCAAGTTACACAGAGTTCACGTATTTTTTATTTATCCAAGGGGCGTCGGGTACCCGGGTAGTAATATGCTACCCGGGTACTCGCGAGGACCCCTAATGCATTTATGTTATCACCGCTTGCAGGCCAAATTGCCAATATCTTTTTGGGCAACGAATAAAACAAGCAAGTGTAAATATGTAAAATAATCACAAGCGTTTACGTCTACCGTCTTTAAGAAATTAAAGTAATCGCTGTTTTCGATAATATATATATATATTTTTAAGTTTTCCCCAAAAAAGAAGAAAAGTATCCGAGTATCTGTGAGTTACTTTTAAAAAGTATATGTATCTACATACAGATACAATTTTACAATGTATCTTGTATCTGTATCTAGCTACAAATTTTGCCAAGTATCTGCATCTAACTATAGTGAAAACATTAAAATAATGTAATAAAGTGATTGCCCATGTAGGGATAAGCAGAGAAAAGAAACTATCATACCTTCGTTTTTGCTCTTTCTGCAATTTGAGGTGGAACAGGAAATTCTGGAAAATATTTTATTTGTTTCACACTCATCATTGCGGGACAACCAAGCTTCTTGGAGTCCAAAACCCGGAACCTCTTCTTCTTATGGTTTGGGTGATCAGCCTGAAAGAACAATTAAAGGTATATGGTCTAATAGGCTTATACGCATAAGACGCCTATTATTTATGCGGCAAATAAATTGCCCATGGTTAACTTATTTGACGCAGATGATTAACTTTTACAAAAGTTGTTAGGGCCTATGCAATGTTGACATTAGTATAAAATTACAAGTATGGTTATAATCCAGTGTGATATGAATTAAAATTGTGAAATGAGATATAGCTGCAAGGGCTTTAATTAATTTGGCACTTTGAGCATGGTCTTCTTTAGACTAACACGACATAAGGATGTGTTACGAGCCACGGCACACTTTTTAACACACAAAGATGAATTGTGATTGGTGTGATTGTCGTGTTAATCTTAATGAGACGGAGCTTCAACTGCCATATTAGGAAGGCCCCTGGTGTAATCTAGTCCTAGCTTACCTAGGCCCAGGCCCATCGCTTTTTTTATATTTTAAACACATCACCGACGATACGGTGATCATTTTGGGGTTATAGACATTAATCTTGGACCAGAGAGTCCTCGGTGCTCTGTCAATGCTACTATTGAAAGACGAGGGGGGGTAGGCCTAGCTGATGTGGTTCAAGGGTGTATTAACATACCAATTCAACTCTCTTTTCTTCTTGTTATTTGGGCGGTATAGTCGGGGGCCTTGGGCGCACTCTCTGTACGCATTCATACCGAATGTAAATGGCATCCCAAAGAACTCCACTGTAGGCGGGCAGAACGTGTATACTGCATCTGAAAGATTGGAAATGTTAAATTCGAATAACTCGTAAATATCAGCAGCTGCTTATGAACTGAAGAAATGGGAAGGCCTACCCTAGACCTAGGCCCCAAGGTTTAGAACTTACCTCCCAACTTCTTTTTCATACTGTCTCTCGTTGAAAAAAAGTGCCCCAACGCGTTCACAGAACACAGACATGCTTCATAATTTACTTCATTGTCAATGTTTCCACTGATAACACCCGTCTCTGAATTCTTTTTGAAATTACTTAACGAAACTTCTAAAAGACGGTCTAAGCCGGCACCATAAATAAACCACTCTCTAGATCAATGATACTCAACCTTTTTCTTCTGCGGGCCACATTCATATGTTTGTAAAGCTACGCGGGCCGCAACACTATTCTGGTATGACAAAAAATATCATGAAACCCACCACCCCCGTTTTTTTGGAAAACCATTTGAGATTTATAAAAATATATCCAAAACAGAATAATAATAGTTATGTATAACAATAATTTATGTGTTGCCGCGAGCAAAATTATTTGCGCGCATATTTGTCTGCCAAATCTTTGTTTTTTGGAGACAGATCTAGCGTGTGCAGTAGCAACACTCTTATACCAGATCTGATGTTGACACGACAACTACTATCCTCTTCGGGTTTCAATGTCTGTACGTTAAAGTCGCAATTAATCTCAAATTAACGTGAAATACAATGCCAGATTTTATAAATCATGTTCCTGATATTAAATGTATTGAGGGCCGCACAAAATAGCTTGGCGGGCCGCATGCGGCCCGCGGGCCGCAGGTTGAGTATGACTGCTCTAGATCGATATCTTCGGGCTTTTTGTATGGCGCCATTTTGTCACCCCCTTAACCACAGACCACCACAGATAAAACGGTCGTTTGGTCCAGACAGGTAAACATATGGTGGACCATAAAGAAATCTCAAGGTCATTTAAAAAAAGAGCAAACATAGACAATATACCTGCACCCAGCTAACATCGTTCATTCACTAACCCAAAAAATTATATAATAAAAAATACTGGAATGCAGGAAAAGGAAAATAAAAAAAACTCACAGCTATGCACACATCAAAATATTTTTTATTTTCAAAAAGACAATGGACAGTAATACAAAACAGGGTCAGTACAACCGATGTATTGATCATTGATTTATCATTGAAGTAGAAGATAATACTAATATATCTAAACAAAACATGAAACAGAACAAGACACAAAAAAATAAAAAGTAACAGTCTCAACTAGGAATCGAACCCAGGATTTCTGTCTTACTGCAACAACTTAATAGGATTTAATTTGACCTTGCACAAATATACAAGAATATATACACAAAATAGCACTAGAAGTTATTCAAGTTCTCCTGCAAGGGTTTCATATAATTTTCACAGCTTTGTCGTCAGCAAACATCATTGAAAATACTGGTACTTACATGATGTAATTCTGGAGAGGTTTAAATGAACTTGTTTGATGTAATCGTGGCTTTGTTTAGCAATTTTAGCCTCCTAATACGTGGTATAAGATCGCGTCGGAATACGGATAGGTCTGAAAAGGAAAATTAATCAAATTATTAGCCAATGAAGTACATTCAGGAATCAGGAACATTGTATCAAAGAACGAGAGGTTAGTACCTGTATTTAACAACGGGATCGGGTCCTTCTTTCAATTGGTGGAGATAGACCGGATATTTTATGATGATTGGAAGATTAAGCGTTGGCAACGCATTATTTTTTAATCCCAAAAGTACCGTATTTTTGATTTCAATCGCGAAATGGCACACACAAACAAACGTATTTCTTGCTGCTTCTTCCTAGCACTGGATTATCGAATCCGTTTGAGCAACCTTTAACACAACACGGCATTAATTTATCACCTTGAAGAATTCTAGCACGCAACATTATTTTTAGATGGGTGAAAGAAAATTCAAAATATTTACGCTAAAACCTTCAACTGACTTCAATCTGCGAAATGGCGTCTTGGAAATTACCGTTATTTTTTTATCGGAGCATAACACATGCTTAGCTTCTCTTTCTGTTACACGAGTCGCTACGGTAGAGAGCGAGAGATCAAGATACAATTTTTGCTCTGAGCCAATGAGATCTGAGCTTTCAGCCACAACAGCTTTGTCTATAAGAATTTGGGTTGAGGATAACTCCTCCCATCAGGGTTACAAGGTTATGCGAGAGTTATACGCCCCTGGCCGGCACACAAAGACGCCATTTCTGATGATTTCTGACGTTTCGTGACGTGACGTGAGAAACAATTTACTCGGAACACACTCGGGTATGCTCGGATATGTTGGCCACGCCCCCTGTCGACTAGTCGCTGTGCATATAGCGACTCCCGCACCAGTAGCCACTCGTAGCACGGTACCAACATAACAGACATCCTTTCAGTGGGAATCCCAATTACCATGGCTGACGTGCTGATAACAGAACAGGGCCACACACGGTCATCATTGTTTCGGTTAATATACGCTTAGCATAAGAAGTACTTTAAAGGATCAATGTTACGTTCGATGTATTTTTTTGGTATTTATTATTAATAATTTTGATGATACACTATTTTAGTGTACAAAACAATCTATTCATACAATTTTTAATACTTTTGAAGCACCGGGCGCTTTTCAATTTTCTCTCAATGAATGGGTCATCTTACATAAAGTTTCATAATATTTTCGGATTTTTACTACTTTTAGAAATTATTGACTAACTATGAATTAACTATTTCACAAAATCGCCGTAGTTTTCAAACAATATTGTTTACGTGGTTATTTTCGTATTGTTACGTATTAGTATCGTAAGATGTCATTTGTGCAATAATGACGTTTAGTGTTAACTGCAAAGGTGGGACCACTGGTATCAGCATCTTACAGTTTGCATTACATCGCCATTCCCAGAAATAATTAACTATCTTATCTAATCTCAAAACAAGGAGACGTTTCAGCGATATTTAAAGTGCTAATTTGGATATTGATAGATTTACACTCGTAATTCGCAATACTCGCATCATGTATCGCAAAGATTCGACTGTACGTATTTTGGACGTTCTAAGAGAAATTTTCTACCGCGTTGTAGAAGTGAACTTCCTTCAAGTCCACCCATCAGACGTGGAGAAGATGAAGGATGACAAATGGCTGAAATCCGTGTTGGATTTTAAGGATGGTGACATGGCCGCTGCAGTGCAAGCCCTGGTTGATAGGAATAATGGGAGGATGCAGTTCAACGTGAATAGTAAGAAGTACAACGTTAAACTGGATAAAAAATATTCAAAGGCTGTCAAACCAGTCGGAAAGGACAACAGAGGCTACAAGGTACTGTTTGGAGATGTATCTGAATTATGTAATTTTGACAGTGACGATGAACTTCGTGAACACATTTTTTATTGGATGGAGCGACTTGAACGGCAAGGAAATGAAAAAATAACTGTAGTTCTGCACCACGGCAAGAGCAAGTTCATGGAGCGAGCTTTAAATCTCATGAAGTTGCTTAGAGATATTGGATGTGGGATGTATCCGGGTTTCCTCGCATCAATTTTTATATTTGAAGACTTGGTGAGTACCAATTGCAAAATTCGCCTCAACCTTATTTTCGCTGACGAGTTTATTTTTGTTAATGAATTCAACTGGTCGTGCTACTTTAAACTGGATGAAAAGTACGACTTGAGCGACGGGTATCTTAAACTCGCTCAAAAGAAACCTAATACTGCCCGCAAGTGTGATAAATCTACAGCAGCTCTCGTTGAACAATGCAGTGAAGAGGTCAGAAAGTCGGAACCTGAAGTTCTTGACAATGATGGCGACAAAGAAAAGGAGCAGAGGAACAAACTCAAAAAAATTCTGGAAAGACTTCATGACACAGAAAACCAAGTGTTCCAGCTGATCACGGAGGTGCAGCAACTAATCTAAGTTTGTGACTCATTATACCACAGAAGCTAAAATTCTAAGATAAATTTGTGCCCAGTCCTCAAGTTAAAATGAAACGATCATTCACAAGTACAGCGTTGTTTGCTAAATGCAGATTCTGTTGGAAGTAATTAAGTAATCAGAACCAAATGGCAATGGGTATTTGATGTATGTTGATCATTGAAAATTGACATTTTGTTAAGCTCTATCTTTCCAAATAAACGGTTCCATGATATCTCATCAAAATGACAATCCAATACACCTTTAAAAAGTCATTAAAAGTGACGAAACAAAAATATGTTAAATAACTATTTAACCTAGTTTTTGTTTCAATACTTTTCATGACTTTATATAACTTTTTGTAGGTGTGTTGAATTGTCATTTTGATCAGATATAAGGTCACCCAAATAAACATACAGTAAATATGTACCTATTTGTCATGGTATTTAAATATCATTCCTTTTCATTTTATTTTGTACTAGTTTTTTGTGTTCTTTACCATTTATCTTCTCAGCTTTGAAAGCCGTAATAAATTGGCTATATATATTTTTTTATATTACATTATATTTTTTGTTACATTTATTTTCTATGTTTTGAATGCCTAAAGTTTTTATCTTGCCTTAAATTGTTTACTTAAGTTTTTTGCTTAATTTTAATTGCTTTTAATCATTGTTTTTAATTTAGGAAGATTTTAAGTATTTTTATGTTAGTTTGCATTACTAATTAATAATTAAACATAATCAATACATTATGTAATCATTTTTGTACGTTTTCCTCAATAAACTCTTTAAAAACAGATTTGTTTAATAGTTTTTGTGACATATATGTACATCCAAATATTACTTTAATTTATCGATGATCCCAAAAAAACAATCTCGCATGTGCAAATTTGTAGTTTTGCAGTAGAGCTGTTTAAAGTTTCGTTTCTGCTTTTTTTACTCATTTTGAGATCAAGAAATATAGTGTTGTTGGATATTTTGCATCAATTATTATTTATTTAATTGGAGAAATATATTATCAAAAATAATGAAAATGTACAAACGAAACTTTAAACAGCTCTAATGCAAAACTACAAATTTGCTCGTCCAACATTGTTCTCGGGATCGTTGATATGTTTCACATAATTGCACTTTTTGTAGTACCTATTGGTATTGCATAAGTGATTTGGAGAACAAAAAAATTGTTAAGTTCTTCCAAATGGTTAAATACAATTTTTCACTCCGTAGAAAAGAAGTATTATTGGAAAAACTGCATTATTCGTTATGAATGAAATGGAAAATTGTTTTGTTTTTTTCTCTGTTATTTTTTAATCATAACAGCCCGGATTAAATGAGCCGATGAGGTCAATCAAGACTTAAAGCAGATAAATACCTATCTAACTTCTTTACACAGGATATTCAGTAATTAATCTCATGTGTGAAAGATGCAAGATAAGTACAGTGCATTTCTTTAATTAATTTTATAGATATGTTTGTAATATCTTATAAACATTTGTAATTTGAATTTGACTTTCTATTTATATTTAACTTGTGTCTTGTCTTGGTTTTGAATAGGTACCGGTTCGTTGCAAACTACTTTGCAATTTCTGATATTGATAAATAGGTTCTACAATATTTCTGTTTTTATCAAATTAGTAATGATATGTTTATTCCGGGGTGGTTGTTTGATATATGCAACTGATAATGTGACCATATATCCCATTTGAGCAGCACCGTCCTGTTTTTCGGTCCTCTGTTCCGTTGTCACCGATGAAAGCTTCGAGATGCCAAAATGTACCTTTTCAGAAAGAAGGCACATGCGACATCAAATTGACAACAAAAGTCTGTCTCAAGTATTAGTGTTAGGAGTTGTAGTGCTTGTTCATAAGGGTTGTGGATGCAGCCTTCAGCAAACATCATTGAAATTCCAGTAGAGTAAGAGCCTTAATAGTATGCAATATATGTTATTGCGGTGAACTGTTTTATATCTATGAAAAACCATTCACCAAGGACAGGTATGAAACTTTTGAAATGATAAATATCTTACATTTTAAATATATTTATTCAACAACTTAAATACTTATTGCAACTTTAAAAAATAATAGATTTTGTGACTAGTGTAAACATAACACATATTAACATTACAATAGATGACCCTTTCAGGACAGAACCACCGGACGGACGGAACTTGATAAAATCACCAATTCCTGCTGAGTAACTTATGACGTGCGTCACGTAATGCTGCTCGTGAACGTTGTGAATAAGATGGGCGAATGGACCTGAAATTATAATATAAATGATTTATATTCTGCAAAGTATAATATTCCCGAAGAGACATCGAACACACGGTTTATAAATCTGGTACGACTTCACTAGGCAGGACTCGTAGCAAGAATGGAAGAATGTTGTCCACTAAGGAGTCTATTTAGGAGAGTTAGGAGCTAGTGTTGAGTACCTCATTCAAGATGCACTACAAATGTCATACCACCTCACAAAATATATTTGTCCCAACTCTTTTCTTTGTATTACTACAAAAGAGGTGGTAGGGTGGTTGGTGTATTGGTACTACATTTCGTGTATGCAACATTATTGTATTAGAGCCATGAGGTGGCGAGGTGAGCCGTACAACATGGGACCTTACAATATATGGACATGTGAAGTGCAACTTGAATGAAGGACTTCAAACACCTTATACAAAATTAATTACTCTTTTAGTTTTGTGGTTCTAAAACAATGCAAATTCACAGTGAGGTTGAAGAGTGTTGTGAGGGGAGGTTTTGGTAAAGGGGGAGGGATGGTGGGTATTTTTTTTATCATTATTTAAATACCGCACAAGAGTCCCAACTGCACAGGGTCGTAATTGGGTGTTTTTATCATGTCTCCTGGGTCAACAATGAGTCTCAGGTATCTGAGCTTTCTTCCATAGACGAATCAGTATTTCTTAATTATCTTTATAATTTCCTAAAGCTATTGGTGCTTTCCACTGTCAACAAGCTGCCCATGTCTCCCCACTAGATCCCTCAGTAAGTTTATCAACATACTTTGTACTTGCCTGGGTCATTGAAGTTTGAACTGATTATACCTAATCACATTGTCATATTGGCATTTGCATGTCGGCCTTACAAACAAAATAACGCCCTTATTTAGTTCTCAGCACTTTGAAAGTAAACTTATTTTAAATAACTTTTTGTACCGTATTATTGGTTGTTATTGTATAATTGGTAACTTATTGTTCCAAATATTCATTAAAATAAGTTTTTTGAAAAATTGCTACCTTTTGCATATACAATAACGTCATTCCCTCCGTGAGTATTTTCGTCTGTCAAAATGGCCGACTGAGACACATAGTCAAAGTGGGTAGTGTTATCTAAGCTCGGGTCCCTTCTCTCTACTGCGGGAGTTCCATCCTTTTCTACGACGGAATATTGAAAAGAATCAGGGCCGCCGGTTGCGTAGGTCAGAGTTGTGTAATTCCTGGAATCCATCTTTGAAGCAGAGGCAATTCCTAAAAACAACATTATTTATAATTAGTTAGCTAAGAGAGTTGGAAAGTGCATACTTTCAATTTACATGATTCAAAGTTTCATGACTCAAACGACAGCAGTTCCACTGAGTTGCTCTGGACTGCGAGAATTCCAAGTGCCGGAGCCAGTGGAACTACTACATCCCCATTCGGTTAATTTAATGTAAATCTGAAGGAAGTGGGGGAGGGGAAGATTGGGAAGTACCTGTCTATTCGGATGAGAACCAATGGGCCTAGCGCTATCAACAAATAATTTTATAAATAGATTTTTCTACTGAGAATACCCAAATTTTACAAACAATTTAGGTATATATTATATTAATTAACCGCCGCACTTTTAATAGGCACTGGTTACACAAATAACACTTCATTTCAACTTGATTAATACAAAAAACAACTATTCAAGCAGCGGAATATAGTAAAAGATGCATTCAATTTCCATTTTATTTAACGTTCAAAATTTCCCTTGTCAAAAGATTGTGTGCCCCTGTTCTGGATTATTTTTAGTATTGAGTTGGAGTTAGAGTTGGTTTCAATCTAAATACGCACAAGTTATTTAAATCCCCTAATGTGAAGAGTAAAGTTATTTCTTTTAGTAATTAGGTTGGAACGAAGTGTAATTTCCATAATCTGTGTCCATTTAAAATTACTTTTGTGCGGCGGTTAAATAAATATTTACCAAAATATATTATTCTGACTTGTACTAAATAGTTAAATTTCTGTTTTTTATAAAAATAATTGTTTTTTAATGCTACATATTTTTTTTTATCTCTTGGTGTCACAGCTTGAAATATTATCATTACAAATAATAATATGATTTTATTTGTTACTGAACACAATTTTTTGAAATGACATTTTAAAACTGAAAGTGGAGTTCCAACACCTTATTTTAACGAAATTGAAAAATAATCCCAGGTATGTAATTTAATTTATTTCTACAATAATGAAATTTCTCAAATCTACATTCTTTATTTTTTCTTGATATGAGTTACGTACAGGGCTGACGTTTTTGCGCCCTTGAGGTGATTTTCTCACGAAAACGGCGCTATATAAATAATCCTTTTTTTTTTTTTTTTTTTTTCTTAACTTCCGATTTTGTTGTCCGGGTTAAATCTTCCCCATAGGAAAAACTAAACCCTTCCACTCACTTTTCCAGAAATGATCAGCTAGTCAATCAACATTATGCAAGTGCATTATATAAGTAAAATAAATACAAAACAATACAAGAACAACAACACGTCAACTCACCAGAGATCAAATGGAAAAAAAAATTCACCGACTCCAGATATTTTCATATCAGAGGGTTCGGCTCGGTAAAACTTCTAACAGGGCCTATAAATCCTACTGATCCCTCAACATAAATATTTAAAAAATCTTTCATTATCCTACATGTATTCAAAATGACCGACTTTTGCATCTTTATATATAAATTTTTTGATAGATCTAATACGCCTAAATTTTTAATGAGAGAGCTAGGTATAATGCCAGTAGCCGAAATAACGAATGGTAATATTTTTATAGTCTGAGAATGCCAAATTCTTTTTATTTCGTTTCCTAAATCTGTGTATTTTCTTATTTTTTCATTAACAGATTTTTGAATGTTACAGGAATTTGGAATAGCGACATCAATGATATAAGTAATTTTTTTTAATTTTGTCATGTAAAACTATATCGGGTCTATTATGACTAATCGTTCGGTCTGTTAGTATAGTTTTATCATAATATATTTTATAAAATTCGTTTTCTAAAAATGAATTTGGTTCGTATTCATAATATGGTACTATATTACGGCAGTCAATCAAGTTATGTTTAATTACCAAATTTTGGTGAATTATTTTTAAAACTTGATTGTGCCTAAATGTATACTCGGACGGTGCTAATATAGAACATCCCGATATAATATGTTCTATAGTTTCCGGAAAAGCCAAACATTTTCTACACAAATCATCAATTTGATTTGTATCTTTGATTATATGCTTTCTATAATTTTTAGTATTAATGACTCTATCCTGAATGGCAAGCATAAATCCTTCTATTTCTGCGCTTAACTCTCCAATACTCAACCATTTGTTTGACGAAAATTTGTCAACATACGTTTGGTTGAGATAATTGAAGTGTTTTGCGTGTAAAATTTTATTTGACCAGGAATCTAATAGTTCCTGGTTGGGATTTATAAAAATGTTGGCATTCTCATCGTATAAATTTAAAGGTGTAATATTTCTATCTGCCTTGCAAATTATTTTGTGCATTTCTGAGCTATGAGCTTTCCTATGGAAAAAAGTTCTTAGCATTTCTACCTGATTATGTTTCAAAGAAGTTATTTTGACTATACCTCTACCTCCCAAATTTCTAGGTAAATTAACTCGTTCTATAGCTGAATTTGGATGATGGCAATTAAACTTTGTTAGCGTAGTTCTAATTAATCTTTCTAAGTTATCTAAATCTGTATTAGACCATTTAATTATGCCAAATGAGTACGTTAATAGAGGTATTGCCCAAGTATTTATTGCTTTTACTAAATTTTTAGCAGATAGATTGCATTTTAAAATTTTCCTGATCCTAGTTTGAAATTTAATCCTAATATCATTTTTAATACTAGTATGGTCTAATCTATTTGATTGTGGGTATCCTAAATACTTATAAACCTCATCCCTTTTCATACTAGTAATTTGGAAATTTCTAAATATACTCTCGTCCCCATCTACAATTTTGCCTTTCTCTATATGGATCGTTCTACATTTATCTAAACCAAAAGTCATTTTGATATCATCTGAAAAGTTTTTAACTACCTCGATCATTTTCTCTAAATTTTGTTCAGAATTCGAAAATAATTTTATATCATCCATAAATAATAAATGCGAAATTGTACTACTCTCCCTTGTATTACCCTTAACTTTTATTCCAAACTTGCTTCTAATTAACATTTTAGATAGAGGATTCAATGCTAAGCAAAACCAAAGAGGACTCAATGAGTCTCCTTGAAAAATCCCTCTTTTAATTGAAATTCCCGGTATTGCTATTTTCTTACCTTTTAAATTGATAAGTAAATTGGTATTCCAAAAGGACATAATATTTTCCAAAAAGCTAATAATAATGGGGTTAATTTTATATATATTTAATACTTTGATCAGCCACGAGTGCGGGACACTATCGAAAGCCTTTTGGTAGTCTATATAGCAAGTATGTAAATTACGTTTTCGAGTTTGAATCTGTTTTAGAATTACAGAATCGATAACTAATTGTTCTTTACATCCCATATGTTTTCTGCGACAACCTTTTTGTTGTTCAGATAAAATATTTTTTTCATCTAAATGAGTATATATTAAATCTGTTAAACAAGAGGTTAAAATTTTGTATATTGTCGGTAAACATGTAATGGGTCTGTACTGAGAAGGATTATTAATATTTTCGCTTTTGGGTAACATATAAGTAATGCCCTTAGTTAGAAAATTTGGAAAATTTTGAGGTTGACTGACAAATTTTGAAAGATTTTTTGCCAAAAGAGGATGTAAAGTAGTCAGACGTTTGTACCAAAAATTATGTATCCAATGGCAACCCGTGGCTTTCCAATTATGAGTATTTTTAATAATTTTGGATAACAATTCAACCGATATATTAGAAAAACTCATTTGTTCAATACCTGAAAAATTGAGTTCTTCACTTTCTATCCATGGAGTTGACTCGTTATGTTTTATATCTTTACTCCAAATTTTAGTCCAAAAATCGCGCATATCTGATTCAGATGGCAACGGAATATTATTATTCGAAATAATATTTTGTTTATCGTCAAGTTTGGAATAAAATATTTTTTCATTTTTCTGGAATAATCTATTATTATTTTTTTTATTATACGTATAATTATATCTTTTTAATCTACTAGCTTTTACGCCTAATTTTTGTTTTAATAAATCCAATAAATCATTGATTATATTTTCATTATTATGACTATCAATGTTATAACCAAATTTTCTACCAATTTCATCTACATGTCTCAAAATTTTCCTACTTCTATTTCCATTTTTATATTCTATTACTCTAGCTATGTTACTTCTTAAAAAGACTACATCATTTTCTAATCTGATCTGCCATTCTGGTTTACTATAACTATATGATCTATCGTCAGAGGATGATAATTTAATTCCTAACTTATTACAAACAGTAATCGCACTAGCGTATACTATTGTATGAAGATCTAAAAAAAAAATTTTATCCAATCATTATTATTATCATTATTGACAATTTATATCTCCACAAGTTCCTGTAATAATAATTCTACCTCCGAACTCAGTTTTAATTGAAAAATATTATTTATCGGTTTGGTTGGATAAACAAGAAATGATTACGTCAGTTCTAATATTATTGTAGAATCCTTGCATTTTTCTCACAAAATACCCAATTTGTGAACGTTCTTATAAATTCCCCGAAATTTGGGGAATTTCCCGCGAATTGGGAACCCTGTTTGCATATTTGACTTTGACAGCTGTTGTAATATTACATACTCTCTTTTATTTATATTATGGCTGTTCAAACGTCAATTAAGTACACTTTTCTCTGGAGTTCATAAAACGTTCAAGAATTTCAATGGTATTTAACATATTTTTTAAATTCTGCCGCTTTGAAAATCAATAAAAAAGTAAAAATATCGAAAGTCTTTAGAAATCATCCTAAGCCAAAAAAGAAATGCAACTAAATCATCTTGCAAGCGGTTGATTTTAAATAAATCTTAATTTTTATTCACACACGATCGAGATGTAGGCACTATCCCACCAATTGGAGATGGCCCACCATTTTAAAAGTTGCGTGTTTAACTCTCCGAATTTTAGGTACTTACGTTATGAGGTCTAGAATTAGTAAGAGCTTTAGATAACACGTTTTTGGCTGTCCGTATTAAAACAGATGTATTAGTTTCTATCAAGCCATACGAAAATTTCCTCCCCTCCATTCAACATCCCATCTCTTGAAAAACCGGTCTGAACTCGACACTAATTTTTGAAATTATTCTAAAATTTGTCAATTTGATTATATAGGAACTTTATATTTAAAAAAAATCTCCTTTCTCTTCTTCACCTATTGAAACCTGTGAAACATTGAAAAGAAAGGTCGCTCACCAAATATATCGGCCCCCCTTTCGGCATACCCGTTGATAGAGAGCGTGTGACTGTGGTCACTTGTGACTACAATAAGAGTGTCCGAGGAGTCCGTCATCTCCAAGGCTTTCTTCACGGCTTCGTCCATCGTGGCAGCTTCGTTGATGGCTTTCTTCGCCTTCCCGCGGTGGTGGGCCATGTCTATATTGCCACCTTCCACCTGCATAAAACAATACATATATTATTATTATTCCGGTGATGAGTCTAGAGGTGAGTCATACTAGCTCGTCTTGATACTTGGAACAACTAGTACAAGTAAGAATAAATACTTATTCCAAATACCTGTTTCTTAGTATTTCGCACTTATACCTTGTAGTGATGGTGTGCCTAAAAGTTTTATTTTCCTAGATTTCAGAATGGATTTGTTTTGTGTGGGGTATTTATTGCACCCTCGGTGCTGGATTCCCCACAATATTTTTTCGTGTCCTCTGATAGTTTAATATAAACACAATAACATAAGTACAATAAGCCATAGAGCTATACAATTAGAGTCGCTATTGCGTACTACTATATTGTCGAAACGTGTTCCACTAGTGATAATCGGTGTGCACTGCGCGTACACCTGATTTTGTAATTTGAGGCCAAATTGAACGGACAAAAGTGGAACCTTTTTTTTCATTTCATGTCTCATCGAAATTCTAAATATAATACAAGCAATAAACAATCAACGCAAGAATTTTCAAATCACAAGTGAATATATCATTGAAGGGAAAGAATTTCGAATAATAATAAAATTTCAACTTGCAGTTGACGATAGGTACTCAATTTTGTTTTCTGAATCAACACGAAGAAAAAGATATATGAGGAGACAGATTGATGTAATGACAATGGGAGACAATGATGATTTAACTTGTTTAATTTTTTTGTCTTTGTAAAAATCATTTCTACTAGCGTTTTTCAGTAAAATGTAAAGGAACATGCGATGATGCAATACGAATGCAAAAAGGTGTTCATTAGTGTTGTTTGTTGGTCTGAATTATAAATAAACCACTCACGTCTAAATGTAGCCACTCTTAGCATGCATGTAGCATCGTTGCAGTGATGGTATGCCCAAAATTTTAATTTCCCTAAATTTTAGACCGAAATTTTCCTAGATTTCAGAATGGATTTGTATGCGGTATTTTATTTGCTCATTACAAGATTTCCCGCAATATTTTTTCGGATCCCAGGAGGAGAGGGGTGGCTAGAGAATATCGGGGAAAAATTATTCCCTACAATATTTCAAAATTCATGGGCGGGATGTTGGCTTGGGAATTTTGAGAGAAATAATTCCCCACAATATTTTCGTTTCCTCTGGTACATTTCGGATAATAATTTCCGCAAAAATGTGCAATATTTAGAATTTTTGAAGTGAAACTTCTTTAGGCGCGTAATGAATTTTCGGGGACGGAGTAAAACCGACTCATGACCGAAACGAAAATGCGGGACCACCGATTAAAGTTCATTTGATCTAGTCAAAGTTTTGAAGTAACATATAAATGCTTCTTAGCTCATCCCGACAACTGGCGTTGGTGGTGTAATGGTCAGCATAGTTGCCTTCCAAGCAGTTGATCCGAGTTCGATTCTCGGCCATCGCACATTATTTTTTTGTTTTTAACGCCTTTTTCATTCAATATCTTATTTTTTAGTAGGTCAGAACATTTTTTAAAAGAAAATAATATTGCAAAATAATAAAAACACTTATCTCACTGTGATAAAACATTACTCCGCTAGAGCGCGCTTTGCGTTATTGTGTTGGATTAAAATTATTATCTAATCCGTATATTATGATAATTGTATTACATTTATTTAATTAATTTATTTATTTTGATAATATGTAATAATTTACAGAAAAAAAAAAGTGGGTGTGTCAAGCCTACGCAAGACAGAAGTGAAACTTCTAGTATTCCTCTCTCTCTATTTTCATTTCATCATCTCTATTTTCTCTCTTAGGTTAGTTTGAAAATTAGAGGTTAAATAATTCAACGACGAAGCATGGATTTGCTTTTTCTAATATTTTCTTATAGATGAATGACGTTCGATTAATGTATAGTTCCAAAAATTTTCAATTTATTCACAAGTATACAATATTACATAAATAACAATATTACAATTAAAAATTACAAAGAAATTACAATGACAATTTACCAATCATGTGCCATTTTCATTGTCAATTTCATGAATATCATTTCCTAATGTCGTGATAATTGGGTTATGGTAACTAAAGTGCGAGATATATACATGAGCACTTAAATCCTTAATGAATCGTGCAAAAACTGCATCGATTGTTGTCCCGTGTCTAGTCGTGCTAGTGTTCCTATCATTAACAATATCCAAATTGAGGGTGTTTTTGAAAAAGTTCAATAACTCTACAGATTCTTCCCTCGCAAAATTAACATTAAAATCTCCCGAAATGATCATAGGAATTTCGTGATAATTCTTATTCAATAGCCTCGAACCACCCTCTGTGTATGGCAGAAGCAATTTTTTTTTTCTGTAAATTATTACATATTATCAAAATAAATAAATTAATTAAATAAATGTAATACAATTATCATAATATACGGATTAGATAATAATTTTAATCCAACACAATAACGCAAAGCGCGCTCTAGCGGAGTAATGTTTTATCACAGTGAGATAAGTGTTTTTATTATTTTGCAATATTATTTTCTTTTAAAAAATGTTCTGACCTACTAAAAAATAAGATATTGAATGAAAAAGGCGTTAAAAACAAAAAAATAATGTGCGATGGCCGAGAATCGAACTCGGATCAACTGCTTGGAAGGCAACTATGCTGACCATTACACCACCAACGCCAGTTGTCGGGATGAGCTAAGAAGCATTTATATGTTACTTCAAAACTTTGACTAGATCAAATGAACTTTAATCGGTGGTCCCGCATTTTCGTTTCGGTCATGAGTCGGTTTTACTCCGTCCCCGAAAATTCATTACGCGCCTAAAGAAGTTTCACTTCAAAAAAAATTGCTTCTGCCATACACAGAGGGTGGTTCGAGGCTATTGAATAAGAATTATCACGAAATTCCTATGATCATTTCGGGAGATTTTAATGTTAATTTTGCGAGGGAAGAATCTGTAGAGTTATTGAACTTTTTCAAAAACACCCTCAATTTGGATATTGTTAATGATAGGAACACTAGCACGACTAGACACGGGACAACAATCGATGCAGTTTTTGCACGATTCATTAAGGATTTAAGTGCTCATGTATATATCTCGCACTTTAGTTACCATAACCCAATTATCACGACATTAGGAAATGATATTCATGAAATTGACAATGAAAATGGCACATGATTGGTAAATTGTCATTGTAATTTCTTTGTAATTTTTAATTGTAATATTGTTATTTATGTAATATTGTATACTTGTGAATAAATTGAAAATTTTTGGAACTATACATTAATCGAACGTCATTCATCTATAAGAAAATATTAGAAAAAGCAAATCCATGCTTCGTCGTTGAATTATTTAACCTCTAATTTTCAAACTAACCTAAGAGAGAAAATAGAGATGATGAAATGAAAATAGAGAGAGAGGAATACTAGAAGTTTCACTTCTGTCTTGCGTAGGCTTGACACACCCACTTTTTTTTCGGAATATATCAAAATTTTCCTAGAATATTCGAAATTTCTCCAGAATTTGCCCTTATTTCAACAACGTATCAGAATTTCCGTATATGTTGGTGCTTTTTAGAATAAAGAATTCACCATTCTATAGATGTGACCCATCCATTTAGTGGGAATCCCAATTGCCAGGGCTGACGCACTGATAACAGAACAGAGCCACTTAATTCAATGCCATTCATACAAAATCGCACTAGTAGCCACTCGTAGCACGGTACCAACATAACGGACATCCTTTCAGCGGGAATTCCAATTACCAGGGCTGACGTGCTGAGATGCGTACTGATACTACTGATAACAGAACAGGGCCACACACGGTCATCATTGTTTTGGTCATACGCTCAGCATATGAAGTACTTTAAAGCCTTAATGTTACATTCTTGGCATTTTTTTCCTAATTATTATTGTTAATTTTGATGAAAAACTATTTTATTGTATAAAACGAATCTATTCATTATTTTGCAGCACCGGGCTCTTTTCCATTTCTCCCAATGAATGGGTCATCTTACATTAAGTTTTATAATATTATTTTTTAGAAATTATTGAATCGCTACGAACCAAAAACTATTTCTCAAAATCACCGTAGTCCTCAAATATTATTGTTTATGTGGTTATTTTCGTAAAGTTACTTAATCGTAAAACGTATTGTGTGAGGACATTTGTGTAAGGCTAGCTTTAGACTTGTAAGTTTTTTCGTAAATTTACGACTTCTAGCCAATGGGCATATTGCATTTTGAAAATCCAATATGCCCATTGGCTAGAAGTCGTAAATTTACGAAAAAACTTACAAGTCTAAAGCTAGCCTAAGACTTTTGTAACTGCAACGGTGGGACCACTGGTGCCTGGTACTGGTTACCACAGAAAAAAATAACTGCGATATATCTCAAAACGAAGACGCATTTCAATAGATTTAACGATATTTCATTGTTAATTAGATTATTTACACCCGCATCATGACGTCGACTGCAGGTAACGTGGAACATTTAAGAGGAATGTTCTACCGGTTAGTAGAAGCGAACTTTATTAAGGTTAACCCATCAAACATGGAGAAGATGAAGAACGACAAATGGCTGAAATCCGTGTTGGATTCTACGGGTGGTGACGTGCTCGCTGCAGCGTTTACCCTGGTTGACAGTAATTTTCGGAGGAAGCTGTTTCATTGTGAAAAGTACGATGTTAAACTGGATAAAAAATATTCAAATGCTGTCAAACCGGTCGGAAAGGACAACAGAGGCTTCAAGGTACTCTTCGTGGATTTATCTGAATTAGATCATTTAGACAGTAGCAACGAAGTTTGCGAACACATTTTTTATTGGATGGAGAGACTTGAACGACAAGGAAACGTAAAAATAAGTTTAGTCCTGCACCACGGCAAGAGCAAGTTCATGGATCGGAATTTGAATCTCATACTGTTTCCGTTAAGTGCTATTTCATCCAGGTATCCGAGTTTCGTTGCATCAACTTTTATATTTGTAGATTTCCTGAGTACCGAACGCAAAGTTTGCGTCGATTTTATCGATGACAATTTTACGTTTGTTGATGAATCCAGCTGGTCTTGCCACTTCAAACTGGACGAAAAGTACGATTTAAGCGACGGGTATCTTAAACTCGCTCAAAAGAAACCAAATGACGAAAAGTGTGATGAATCTACAGCAGTTCTCGTCGAACAATCCAGTAAAGAGATCAAAAAATCGGAATCTGAAGTTCTTGACAATGTTGGCGACAAAGAAAAGGAGCAGAGGAACAAACTTAAACAAATCCTCGCTAAACTTCACGACATACAAAACCAAGTGTTCCAGCTGATCGTGGAGGTGCAGGAACTAATTTAAGTGTTCCAGCTGATCATGGAGGTGCAGGAATCAATTTAAGTGTTCGTTAGATTTTATACTCAAAAGCAAAAGTTTTCATGCAAAAAAATCTTCTGATAAAGTTGTGTTCGGTTCTAAATTAAAAATGAAAGTCTAAATTCATTAGTACTAGCTTTGTTTGCTAAATGTGGATACTGTTGGAAGTAGTTACATCTGAATCAAATAATGGCAATGGTAATATACATATGTACAATGTATGTTGATCGTTGCAAATTACTTTAATATTTTGTTATGCATCATCCTCCCAAATAACCATATGGTTTACTTATTTTGGTTTGTGGTACAATGGCAATTCTTGTAAAATATCATTAATTCCTTTAGTATTTAGATTTATTACAATATTGTTCCTACCATCAAAAAGAATCCTTTTGTGTTTTTCTGTAGTATTTTTATGGCCATTTCTGTCATATTGGTTATGGATGGCATGCCCGCATCGCTTTCATCTCTCTCGTCCTCCATTTTAAGATGGCCATTTGCAAAAATACCTGAATTATCAAAAATTGTAATGTACATAAAAACTTCCCACTGGGACAGGGTTATATCACTTTCTTTTCCAATCCAATATTAGAGGAATATATTTAGCAAAGCATTGTAAAATCATTTTTGCAGTGTTGCAACCATTTATATTAGTACATAAGAAATTAATAATGGTCTAGTTTTTTTTTTTTTAGTCCAATCAACAAACATTCAGACACAACGATGAATCAATAGAGAGTTTTCACTAATGTCTTCACATCTTTATGTGTCCGCGGAGGGAGTCTTAAAGCACATAAATATTACAACGAAGTCTGTTCACAAATGTATTTTTGATAATGATGTTGATTTCAATCTGCCCTCGACATTATTGGAAGGAATTGATTTTATTATCGCAGTAGAAGTAAACAAAATAAATTTTCCTTTGGTTTTAAAGATAAAACATGTTAATTTTAATTGTAAGTCCTATTTGTCTGACAATTGTTGTCATTTTATTTTATTTTTTTAATTGAATGTTTACCATTTTACTATGTTATACATAGTTTTAAGTTATTTAGAATTCATCTTATAGGCTTAGATAGCCCTATTTTTGTTTTGCAATAGTATATATTTTTTATTTTGTAAGTTTTCAATACCATTTTTGATTTTTTTTTAATTATTAGTCTGTAATATTACTTTTAAATCACTTATGTAAGTTTTTTTTCCTTCGTTTTGTTTTTAAACACTGTATTTAGTAAGATTGTAAGTATTTTAGTATAGTTTTGAATGGGACAAAACTAATTATACATAGGTACATACATTTTATCATTTTTTTAAGTTTCCTCAATAAAAATCTCTTTTTAAAAAACCGCTGTGAACAGTTTTTGTGACATACCCATCCGAATATTATTATTTTTCACAGCTAACATTGAAGGTATGGCATTCTTTAGGCCTTCCCGTATGGAGTTAATATTAATAAAAAAAAATAAACATTCATAGTATATTTGTACTTAATTGATTTGAAATTCTAGATTTAGTACTATCGTTGCAGTTTGAATATGTATTGTTGTACTTCCTCCTCTTGGATCCAACAGACAGCCTTGCAGTGTCCATCTTCAGAGCAAATGCTCCTTAAATCGCATCAGAGAATAAAAGTTAGGTTTCGTTTGAATTCAAGGTTAGGTTTGAAATAGAGCGAAATTAAAATGTTTTCTTAATTTGATAACAGATGTCTATAGTGGAATATCAGCTGTTAGTTTAGGTTTAGTTAGGTTATTTATTAGCAAATTAAGAAAATAATTTAATTTAAAACTTAACACTAAAAAATATGTGGTGGGCGATAACCTGCTAGTATGAAAAATTCTTACCTAGAAAATAATCAGTAGAATCTATTTGTACATTTCTTAGCTCGCCGTTGTTTTGGGCCCTAGAGAACTTGAGGCCTCGCTGTGTTTTGTCTTGCGTCCAGGTCTCCAGCAAGTCCCTACCATCCTTTCTCAGGCAGGCCCATGTGTCTATGGGGTCTCCGGGGGTCTCGGTGACGTTGAACTTCATGCATTGTCTCCCGCCACCCATAATCACCTGAAGATAAATATTTATATAATATTGCTAGCTCATGGCAACAGTTTCGGCACTGTTTCAAAACCCATTAAAGTCACCCTAATGGCGAAGTGGCTCAGTTAAGATTAAGATTGAGATAACCAGTTCCAGCTCTCTGTAAAGATGCAGTTCGGTGAACCGGCCGGCTCGATTAAACGACGGTTCGCAAAAGAGTCAGCCCCTTCCCCCCACCCTCACCCTCACGTTCACAGTCCTTTTTTTAATATTTCAATGTTACAAAAGGCAATCCCAATATTATTGGAATCCCCTTTTGAAAGAATCAAATGAAATCGCGAAATACTTTTATCTTTCACGTTTGGTCAGAATCAGTAGTGACGTGAGAGCCGTTGAATCACACGGATCTCCACTCACACGAGTCAACGGCTCACCGTTTCACCAGGTCATGAGCTCACTCGTTCGCAAAGATCCGTGAACCGCGAAGATCGGTATTTGCGAACCGGATGGAGATCCGGTTCACTGAGCCGAGTCGTTCGCGAACGACTCACTTCTACTGCAAAGATGGCATTTGTTTCACTTAAAAACAATTTTTAAATCAGTAGGCATTGGACAATTAGGGTCGGGGTGAGGGGTTTTGTAGTTACTAGGCTGAATGACCAATGACGACACGTGAAACATTTTTTTGTTATTTGAGAGATCAAAACGCCATCTACATTTTTACTCCAAATAAACTTAAGAAACACTGGTTAAAATAAGTCACATATGTTTCATAACACCGTATACAAGAAGTCTGTAAACTAGTGGTACAGGAAACTGGTGATTCTACTTCACATTTGGAGTCAATTTTGTGGTAGAATTTTTTGATTTGCTTCCGTTTTCGAGCAAATTAAGTTGGAAGTTGGAATTTTTAGGTCAAATTTGATAAATCTGTCGCTAGGGGGCTAATATCAGCTGTTTACTGTCTTCTAAAATGCAAGCTCTATACCAGGGGTTCCCAAAATTTTTTTCCCCGTTGACCACTATGAATCTTTTTATATCCGTAGACCTGAATATTGAATTGTCCTAAACCTATTAACGTCAAATGTGATTATAATTTCTTTTTTACGTAAGAAGATTCCCTTCACTTGCCGGCTCAACAACCGGTGGCGATATAGTTCCCCAGTCCTCACACTGTACAGACAGGGGCACGCTTGTGAGGTGTTACAAAAAATAAAAATGAATTCCATAAAGCAGGATAAGCAACGGGAATTTGTTTCTGGAGCTAGAACTGCCTTTTTAAGCTAGCGCTTATTCCGGTCAGTTCTTCTTGTCATATGTATTCAATTCTTCCTCATTCCATTTCTATAGTCAAAATGACCTCAAACCTCGTTTTGAAGTCTGTGTGAAGTACATTTAAATGTAGAACATGGACCGTTCTGAACTGGGAAAATTCGCGCCTTCCAATGTGCAATGTTTTGCTTCAATATATTAATTCTAAAAATAATAGGAGTGTAGGTTCTATTTATACATCTCAATAAACAATTTTATTAAAGATCAAATTTCTATGCCATATTTTACACAGTACAGTGGTACCTCGACATACGAGTGCCCCAACATACGAGTTTTTCGAGATACGAGCCGGCGAGCAAGTGATTTTTTGCTTTGAGTTACGAGCGAAATTCGAGATACGAGTTCGGTTTAGCAGGTTGGCCGGTAGCGCGCGTGCGCGGCCACGCCCTCCACGGCCAGTGAATCAGTTAGTTAGGATATATCTCTCAGCAAGTCTTCAACTGTGATGAGACAGGACTGTTCTGGAAAAAGATGCCGAATAGAACATATATAACGGCAGAGGAGAAGATGATGCCTGGCCACAAACCTATGAAGGACAGATTGATTCTAGCACTGTGCGCCAATGCGAGTGGCGACTGCAAGATCAAGCCTCTGCTCGTACACCATTCGGAAAACCCCAGAGCATTTAAGTCACATAAGATTTTGAAAAAAAAACTGCAAGTTATGTGGAGGTCGAACCCGAAGGCATGGGTCACCAGGAAGTTCTTTGTGGAGTGGGTAAACCTGGTTTTCGGCCCTTCTGTTAAGAAATATCTACAGGAAAAAAACCTACCCGTGCAAGCCCTTCTCATCCTCGAAAATGCCCCTGCTCATCCACCAAACCTCGAAGATGACATCCTCGAGGAGTTCAAATTTATAAAGGTTCTCTACACCTACCACCCAACACCACTCCTATCCTGCAGCCCATGGATCAGCAGGTAATTTTTAATTTTAAGAAGCTATACACCAAGCATCTGTTTCCGCGCTGCTTTGAAGTGACGGAGAACACAAACCTTTTATTTACATTCTCTTTTTTGTTTTTATACAATAAATATTTGTCATTTATAAATACTTTCTTATTATTCAAAATCACGTAACAAAAATAACTGGGGTGACATTTTGGGGGTTGGAACGGATTAATGGTAGGTAGTCTAATTGTTTTGTATGGGGAAATCTGCATCGATATACGAGTAATTCAAGATACGAGCAAGGTTGCGGAACGAATTAAACTCGTATGTCGAGGTACCACTGTATTATGTAAAATGTGTTATCTGAGGTACTTGTATATGTCATTTACGGAACACCTGAATGTGGATGATGTCTTGATGTAAATTGGGGTCCACTCGTATGTTCCTCCATTTAAATCTCGTGGATCCCCAATTTTTTTCTCATTGACGTGGATCCCCAGCAAGCCGAAATCGACCCCTGGGAGTCCACATAGACCACTTTGGGAACCTCCACTCTACAATCTGTAAAGACTTATAATAGGATATTTACATTGATATCTCTGCCTGGTAGATCTTCCACCAGTTGCCTGGCGATATCCTTACAGCGGCCTGCTCCTGGGGGCAGCTTGTGTTCGCACTCCCATCGTCTGTTAGCCGTGTACGCGTACAGAGCACTCGGTGTTGCGTGTGTCACTCTCATTGTAGTCACAAATCCTGTAAATCATTATGTTAATACACACGGACCCGACTTCTGTTAACGTCGTTTTAGAGGAGATGTGATATGATACAGTATCTATTGACATCGTTCTACCTCTAAAATGAGGTGATACCTCTCCTCAGATGTGATATGACACAACGTGGTATGAGAAAATTCAAAATTTTTGTTTAACTACAATCAATTCTGTTTTTATATGGGGGTGAAACGTTCCACGGACCGTGTAAAAATGCAATAAATAATGTACAGGAAAATGGGAGGTAAGTTCTATCGTAAAACACATTATCGTTTCTACCAACACACAAAATAGGTAACTTTTAATGGCTCCACCGCTTTGATTATCTGTGCAGTTTGGTCGTACTTAGCTCGGAGATCACGTCATCACGCTTCTACGCCACATCTGCCTTTATTTGTATTATCCGTGGTTGTAATAATAATTATAAATGTTTTATTATATTCCTTTTTGTAACACATAGAGATAATGATATCCTCACTGGGAACTCCCGTGCGGAGGATATCATTTACATATAATTAAAATTTTGTATTATGGATAATATAATAAGTAATTACAAATATATTATGCAGAATTTTTTCTGAAATAATTATAAATATATTATATGGTGTTCTTTAGTGCAGTTGAGTGGTTTCGGTTTGTATTTGGTTTCAGTATATTTTCTATGTATTTCTGATTTCCCTATGTATTGTATCCAGCTTTTTATTTGAGATTTAAATGTTATGATATTGTTGTGAGTGTAGAATGAGAGTGGGATTTTGCAGTAAAGTTTAGTACCATAGTATATGAAGCTTGTTTTTGACCCTGATATCTAGTGTTTCTAATATATGTGTTAGTTGTTGTGTTTTGTATTTATGAATGTAAAGGAGTATTGTTTTAATATAGAGTTGTTTAATTGACATGATGCTAAGGTTGTTGAAGATTTCGTCAGTACTGGTTCATACAGGGACTTTCAGAATAATTTTCATTGTATGGCTTTTTGGGTGTTAATTAGAAATTTCAGGATATTCTCATTTGCACTATCTACTAATAATACCGTATTCTAACAGTGATTGGCAAATCTAACAATGACAACCAGACACAATAATAGATTAGGTTGGGTTAGTTTTTTTTCATCACTTTTTAATAATCGTTTTATCAAGGAACCAGTTGTAATTACCTGTACTCATTCCAGCGTCTTTTGCCAACACAGCGAGGGACTTCAGTCTGGCGTTTTCTCTCAGTGTTCCCTCACAGTCATCGAGCTTGACACTCGAATCGACGCCTGCAGTTTCATAGTTCACCTTGACTCCGGTGAATAAGGCCGTGGCGGTGCAAGCCGAATCTGGCACTTGTTTGTCATTTGAATAGGTCTAAATAATTTATAAATTCATTAATCTCACAATAAGGTATGTGGTATTTGCTGGATTATATAAAACAGGTGCTGTGGGAAGAATGAGTTAATGATGAATGTAAGTCTAAGGCTGATTTTAGTGTCACGCTCACCGTCAGCGCTCATAGATCAGCGCGTAGTTCGTCAGCACTGAGGCTCAGCGTGGGTCGTTTCAGTATCGTACTGACCGCCTTACTGTACAGTCGAAGACCAAAATGCGGAGTGTATTAGTTATTGCTGCTTTGTACTACCTATCCGCCATGACTGTACACGCGATGACATCTGCTCCGCTCGACACTACAACGCTCGCTGAAAGCAGAGGCGCTCGTGCGATCGTCGGCGCCGCGTACGGCCGCGTAACCATCAGCGCTGACCACCTTGCGCGCTGATAGCTACGCGTCATTCAAAAACGCTTCCTAGAAGTTCATATATCTCGACCATCAGCGCCGACGGTGCGCGTGCGGTCGGCGTGACACTAAAATCAGCCTTAGACATAATGTTTTAAATAGAGAGTATGAAACACTATACACAATATATATGTAGTTGTGAATGATGAATACTTATGCCTGAATTACACCTGCCGAGTGCTCAGCCGAGAAAGTGCATTCGGCCGAGTGCTTGGCTGATGTGATCAGTACAGTTCTCAGCCTAGTAGCGAGTGAGTGATTCAGGAGAGACAGTGGATAAAAGCAAGGCCCAATGAATAAGTATCCCCTCCACCTCATACTCAACTTGGCTCGTTGTTGGAAAACTATCTTTATTTTTCTATTTTTGCTCCATCGCGAAACCATGTTAACAGCTCTTTTAACTAATCCCAATGAACTGATTCGCCCACTATCTCTTTAACATGTGATCACCTCAACTCTGCAATAAGTTGCTCAGGCGAGTAACAAAGCAAGTGTCTCGGCCAAGCACTCGGCAGTTATCATTCTGCCTTTAGAGTAAGTGGATGAGTTTTTGTATTTGGGAAGTGTGTTTACGAGAGATAGAAAGACTGATAGGGATATTGAAAGAAGACTAAATGCAGGAAACTCAATTAATTGACTGGATACGATTGGCACAAATAAAAAATTGTTAAAAGAAGCGAAGCTAGCGATCCACAATGGAGTGCTGATACCAACACTGATAAATGGCAGTGAGGCATGGGACTGGCAGAATAAGAACGAAAGTAGACTGAATGCTGTAGAAATATCAGGAGCGTGTGTAAGTTAAACTTTGTACGACTGTCCTAAAAATGTGGAGATCTGGAAAAAATGCAAGGCTGATGTAAGCTACCATAGACATTTTTTCAAATAACATACATAGAGATCAAGATATTGAAGACATTTATCAAGATTTTGGAGATATCTCCAAAATTTTCTATACCTGAGAAAGTGTAGTTTATAATTTTAATTTACCTTCGACACTATTATTTTTAAAATTGTTTTAATTTTAAATTTTTGTTTTCTTTGGTGATAATGTACTGATATTGTTTTCATTTTTATGTGTTGATGGACACCTAATGTCGGGCGATTTTGCTTGAGGCTGGTTTCAGGGAGTCGTCGGCAAAACAACCGTAACCGTAACCGTAACCCTCAACATCTTGAAAGAAATATCATAAGCGGTGTGTGCATTGGCTTATTTTATTTTGTCGTTGGTATTGGCTTGCCTCCACAGCACTGTCATATTTTACATGTATGTATTTGTTTTTGTGAATATACATTAATGTTAATGCTACAGACCCATTAATCTAGATAGATTTATATTGAATAGTAATAATTTTTGTATTACCTACAAGCATGTTTCATAAATGTCGTAATTGTGTCCTAAATAAATAAATAATAAGCATAATGGTTAAAAAATGTACCCTTAAATGGTTTGGGCATGTAGAGCAGATGAACGAATCATGTTTTTTGATAGCTACCTTCAATAAGCCGACATGAGGAAACTTCTCGAAGACGAGGTGTCCTCCTTCGCCGTGCTTGTAGATCCTGGTGGCCGTGGCTGTGTTGGGTCCCATGCCGTCCCCCACAAAGAGAATCACGTTCTTCGCTCTCTGCATGTTCCATTTCACCTCAAGTGCCTCTTCCAGCTCTGTCCTTGCCAACTTGTTCCAGTACGCTGCATCTATGGATAAAATTTTGTAAAATTAATATTGGGTTACATTAAGGGTTACAAATTTTACATATTAGAATTAATTTAGAATATTAATATAATTATTTTATTTAGAATTAACGGCACAAGTGCCATTTACACACATGAACGTTATTGATAGACATAGTACAATATGGGAAGAAAGGAAAAATTATAAGATTATGTAAGTTAACAAGAAGAAAAAAAACAAGTACAAGTTATTAATAGAAATAAAAACAAAAAAAAACTTACTAGGGAACCTTGATCTAATGGTAGGAACATGAAAGTGAATCTACATTAATATTTCAGGGCTATCCAACTGATAATTTACAATTTTATATAATAATATAAAATATAATGGGTTTACAATTTGATAACATAACTAACTACAGAAACTTACCCCAAGCAAACTACAGACAACAAACATAAATACTTTTTGCTTAATTTATTTTATATTTTGTGGGAACCAACAAATTAGAAGATGAGGAAATCATGATCAACACACATACAACAACCTACAGTCCGCCTCGGAACAGGAATACCTAGTGAGGAGGACTGAAAACAAACTACATCACTTTATATCTTTATGTTCCTTAATATTGTATCTTTTTTACTTTATTTTATATTGCCGTTAAAAAAAAAAAAAAATAAACATCACGCCGTTTCCCCCCAGGGGCAGGCAGAGAGGACGGACCGCCAAACAACTCGGTCACACCACACACTTCTTGCCTCATTCACATTCATACATCGTCTCATACATTCTCTTCTATTATATTAGTGCTAAATTATTATAATTATATCACATGAGTGTAAAAGCCACTATGGGCGTGTAATATAAAAAATAAAAAAAATTTAAAATCGATTCGATTTCGTTCAACTTCGATCGACTGCATATCCGAATTTAACACTTTGAAACTAAATAACTTTTGTAGGTAAGTTTTTAGATTCTCACGGCCAAAAGCATTTTTGTTGTTTGTTTTTGGGGTGTTATGCCGTGTTGCGCTAACTCCTTCTTTAGCCGACGTTTCGGACAGCGTTGCAGTGTCCATCATCAGGGCAGATCCGGTAGATCCGAAGATGTGTGTTCACATCTTACACATCTTCGGATCTACCGGATCTGCCCTGATGATGGACACTGCAACGCTGTCCGAAACGTCGGCTAAAGAAGGAGTTAGCGCAACACGGCATAACACCCCAAAAACAAACAACAAAAATAAATAACTTTTTTTTCTAAATTCATTTTTTTTGAAGATTTTATTGCACATGTTTAAACCATCGAGATATAGATGTACACAATTTGTTGGGGGATCAAAAATATAGCGGTCAAAGTCACCTTTCGGAGAGAGGTGTTTTTTACATACCATTTATAAACTTCTTACAATCACACGCCAATCAAAAAGAAATCTAAAAAATGAATAACGCTTACATATATATGAAATACATGATAATACACAACTGTAATATGTAGTGTACAACTGCTGACCCTGTACCAATCGCAAGTCACTTGAATTAGTAGTCACCTATGATCAATCTGATTACAGGCGTCATGTCGAAATGCCATACTTATTCTACTGGTAAGGAATTAGCGTCATTAATCCCTTCGGCACCGGTGCATAGTCGGGAAACAAAACAATAATAATAAAACAATTTTATTTCTTATCCAAAAGTATCATAAAATCGTTGACAGCCCTGTTTTAGTAAAGCCAAATTGCGATACTTGCCCAGCTATTCCAAGTAGAATTAATTTTGAAGGCAACAATAAACTCACTACTAATTAATCTATTATAATATTTTGCTAGATTATACATGTTAAAAAGTCACTTTTTTATACATATTAATATTCTGTTCAAATAAAACATTCTCTGTTATTATAACATTGTAGGCCTTACTATTCATTATCATAAACACCTCATACCTCGATTTGTGTTAGGTTATACATATACAAACCTAGTATTCATTCAACTATTACTACACTAGTAGATATTTCTTTTAATTATGTATTGTCTCACTGCACTTCTATTAACAACTGTATGACTTGCAATAATATTTTTGTGTACACATTACTTGTTCTGTAATCACTCTATTGTAAAAGCCATTTTATGGCGTTTAAATAAATTATCTGACTCTTGACATAGCCCGACTCAAGTATCTGATTCACTTGATCGTGCTATGCATTCCTCAGGCGTCCCCGACTTCTGCTAACATTCGCATTTGCGTCATATATTCTCCTTACATTCCTTTCTTCGCTCATTTTCATAAATTAGAAAAAGTTTTTAAAGTCATTTAATATTTTTAAGAACTAATTATTTTTTAAAACAGCCATCTCTTAAAATTATATTTAGTATTTGGTATTTAGATATCTTAGTTACTCCTTGATTGTGTTAACTTATAAAAATTTTGATATAATAGTACACTAATAGAATAATTATCATTTCATAATATTTATTTTTTTTGCATATAATTGTTTTTTATAAAAATTACTAATTACTAATCACTGCTCATAATTTTTGTTTTCAGTAGGCACTTATTCGCCTATGTGGTTGACTATTCTTATTTGCCTATATCTTTTATCTGCCAAAAAAATGGAATAAAGTTTAAAAAAAAAATTAAATGCTTAGATCGAATTTTTTTTCATACTATTGTACCATATTTTTTGTTTAATTATATTATTTTTTTATCTTACATCTACATATAAGATAAAAAAGAAAATTTTATAGTTCTTTCTTTTTTACTTAATATAAAATTTATATGTATGTAACAAAAAATTTAATAATAAATTTTAAAAAAAGGTAGAATTTTTTTACATTAACTCTACACAGGAGGTCCTGAGGTTAAGTTGACTCATGGCTTACGCCATCTTTGGGGATTCTGTGTGGAGGATCTTATTGAAGAAAGGAAGGATTGAACCTGTGTCAGTAACAGACAAGAGACCCATGTTGTAGAAGGGAGGGTGGTTAGTTAGTTAAAAAATATTTTGTTCCATGGAGCCACAAAATTTACCGATCCTATCGAGTATACCATTGTTTGAAAATTATGTGTTATTTATTGTAAACCTTTTGCCACCATTATTATAATAATAATTGCAGCACCATTCACCACGCTAAAAATACACAAGTACCTACGTAGGTAAGTAAGAACTAATGACTGCTTTACACCATACTTTTTTTCATACCGATCCCCAAATCGGCACCATTATTATTATTTTGATACTTACGATTTCGTATAGACAGTTGCCATTAGAGAAGAAATAATATTTTGAGACGGCACTAAATCGTCAAAAATGGCAACACCTTGAACATAACCATAGATCACAATCCTGAAATCATCTGCGAGTTTTGTCACGTGTGTTGTCATTACCCAATCGATGTTTTTGTCTACACGTTCGTCTTTGAACCTTTGTCATGATGATTTTATAGGCACCTATGCCTTGGCAAAATTGCCTACCTAATCGTCCTATCTTGATCATTACGATATTTGTATAATATATGAGGTGGAACTGCCAAAACACAGCAGCGCAGATGCCAAAGCAACAGCTCTCACAACCAGTGGCGAAACTATAGGGTGGCAGGGCTGGCAAAATGCCACGGGCCCCGCGAGGGCCGGGGTCCCGGCTGCCGCGGGGCCGCGAGCTCAGAAGTCAGAACCTAACACCTAACATTTTTAACAAAATTTAGTAAAAATTATAAATTTTATAAGTACATAAAATCAACTAACAACTAAAAGCCATATAGGTACAAATTCAAATAAATTATTAAGATTTAAACGCATTCATAAGAAAATGATGTCATTCAATTTTAGAACGCATCCATTGGTTGCCAAATTATTTGTCTCGGCAGTTTGGCCGCGCGGGCGAGCTAGAGACGCTCGGGGTATTCCCGCATTTTTATAAGCAAGATCGAGTCAAATGAAATCGCGTTTTCTTCCAATTAATGAAATTGTTTCCAATTTCAGTGTTTTGCAACCTGCCACTTAAATACAAAATTTAAAAGACACTGATCTCTTAAAAAAAGCTCTAGATATTGTTGATATATAAAAAAAACATATCTGAATCATTTGCCAGGGAAATTCTCAGTTTTCGGTCCACCTTCAAAGACGAAATAGAAAAGACTTCGTGTATTAGAGAACTTGCTGATTTATTAATAATAAATAATAATTTTATGTCGTGCAGCTTTCCTGAAGTATGTACTGCATTAATGTTATTTGTTACAATTCCTGTGACTACAGCTAGTGCCGAAAGGTTATTTTCGAAACTAAAATTAATAAAAACATATTTAAGAAAGTCAATGGGACAAGAGAAGCTACATAACTTATATTGGCTATTACTGTCTGTACTGTACTGTCTATTGAAAATTCAATGGCCGGATATTTAAACTTTGATGACGTCATTGACACTTTTGCGGGATAAATAAATAAATTAATTAATTTATTGGACAATTTGTATAGCGCCGCTTTTGTGATATATCCCCTCGGGGGCGCTTTAAGCTCGGAAAAAATATTTTTATTCATAAATATCTTGTAAGAACTAAATTGTTTCTTCATTATACCTACATATGTAATACCTATGCTTTTGAAAATAAAAATGCACACAATATTAGTAATACTGTTGGGTAACTTCTTAAGTTATTTATAAAAAATCAATTACGACGCGACTGTGATTTTTACTGGGGGCCCATACAATGAATTTGCCACGGGCCCCCGATGATATAGTTTCGCCACTGCTCACAACCATGTCTCTAAAAATAAAACACTCACCCTGTTTCTATTAATTAATTCAAAAGTATGTTACAATAACAAGTTAACACTTGTAAAGTTCTCGGGTATTATTTCCACAAAACAATATGTCAAATAATCAACATTAACACACATTCACAAACAGTAATAAATACATATTGTAGTTAATACTACTATTAATAGTTAAAATATAAAGTAAATCAAATGCAAAATTTTCACGTAATATAGTTACATAAAACAACGAGAGATGGCAGAAACAACATGTCAATTATCAAACATACACGCGAAATACCTAGCAGTAATACAATTTACAGACAGTAATAAATAGATATTGTAGTCTTTTTACTAATATTTTTCATATAAAACTGAATATACATGCAACATTTTCACGTAATATAGCTACGTAAAACAGTGAGAGGTGACAAGACGTAAAATAATGTCCACCATCTTAAAATGTACGAAAATCGGTAATACCAAAACACGTTTCTCACGGTTCCAACTACCAGATTAGAACGCGTCCCTTTTATTTCGAAAAAAGGTGTCATGTAAAACTGCCATTAGAACCCACACGGGTACTTGCTCGGGTGTTTGGAAAAGAAAACATTTAATTGAGGCAACACCCGAAATAAATTTCAATTGTTTTACCGTTTGATTCGCTGGCAACACTATCTGTCAAAAGGCTGATAAAAACTGTCGATCCGAATATGAAAGCGATTAGACTGATTGAGTTTTGAAATTTAACAGGTGCTGTTGGCAACATGTTGTATGGTCAAAGCGCGGCTCGACACCCGAACACGGTTAACTCAACTGAATAGTGAGAAACTCACGTTAATCCACAGTGGTTATCTAGCTTCTTGTCGTCTCTTCGTAGTGTGACCAATTGATAAGCTTTTACGGGACTGCTAAAATATTTATATATCTATGTATACAATTATGTTTTTATATGATATTAAATAGATTTATAAATCAATCGGTCAGTATCCCCAGGCTAACTACATTCGCCATCACTGCACATGCAACATTTTCCGTGTATTTATTTCATTATCGACGCCCTTTTTAGCGGCTTTTACAAAGGAATAGGAAAATTGTTCAGTTTTTCTTTATTTCTCTTCATGCATAAATAACTGAGCTGCCCCAGCAACAATATTTGAATTTATTTGGTGATAAATTGAAGATGTCTACTGACTCAGCATAATTATTTCCTTCCGTTAGTTTCTGGGCAATGAGAAATAGGTACATGTTATATAATAGTACCAGAACAGCGCCAGTGGTAGGTACTCTCGTTATCGCCCTGATGAAAGAGCACCATTCAGAATGGAAACGTCGCTTAGCCACGTTTGATGATGTATAACCAGGAACTACCCCACCTACCTATTCCCATCTCCTTCACCACCCCACTACCTTTCAGTTTCTCGACATATATATTCCAATTGGGGGTGCCATTGCCACTGGCTCCAGACAGTTGGAAATTTAACAAATAACTTTTTTTTTAAATATGGTCCCCGTTAAACTATCGTAGTAGTTTTTGATTATGACAGATAAAACAATTTAAAAATTTGGATTTTAAAGTGTTGCTATGTTGGACATTGCTTGTTTTATGATAATCATTTTGGCCATGGAAGCAGTTATCAAATTATGTTTCAGTCACGTACAGACATTTATGTGGTGAGTGGTATATCTATGTTTATTGTACTAAATGTGGGCAGAAGTAATGACCCGATTTTGAGGAGGTATTAAAAAAACTGAATAGTCAGAGATTTAAAACTTTTTTATTATGATCATTGTGTTTTGAATACCACTTCAGCAACATGGCGGCCTTTAGCAGCAATATACTGATGTTGTCGATTTCTGAAGTTTTGGGCTGCTTTTCTTGCAGTAACAATTGAGCGACGAAATCTGGGAGATCTGTGGATCCAACAAGATGGGGCTACAGCACACCAGCTCGGATTTCTATGGCCAAATTGAGGCAAATGTTCCCTGCTCTGTCTGTGTGTGTATCTGAGGGGTGGCGTGAGATGGCCAGCGCGCTCGTCAGATTTAAGCATGTGCGACATTTTCGATAGGGGTTTTAAAGGCGAAAGTTTTCAAACGTCATCCCCACAGTTTAGAAGAACTGAAGACTAGATTTGTTGAGGAAACATCGGCCACACCCCTTGAAATGTGCAGAAAAGCAGCCCAAAACTTCAGAAATAGACTACATCATTGTATTGCTGCTGAAGGCCGCCATCTTGCTGAAGTGGTATTCAAAACATTATGAAAAGAATTGGATTATATACAGATTACAGTAAAAAAAGTTTTAACTCTAAGTTTATTAGTTTTTTATACTTTCTCAAAACCGGGTCATTACTTCTGCCCCACGCTGTATTAAACCTTTGCAATGCGCAAGTATTGGTTTCAGTAAAACCGATTTATAAATTTATTTTTCCACCTACTAGAAGTTATTACATGTTTCAACGTGTGATTATATTTTGTGACACAATAATTGGACGTCAATAATTATTATTAAAGTCGCTATAATAATAATTGGATGATTTGTATAGCGCCGTTTTTGTGCAAAATCACCTCAAGGGCGCTATTGACTGAATCCATCAAACCTTCTGATTTCCACCCAAAAATTTTAAACCACTGTCATAAAACATTCGTTACGTAATAGCGCCTGTATACGTTGGCCCAATGCGCTGGCCCAACGTATACAGAGCGACTTGGCGGTTACATGCGTTGGCCGGTCAGCTAGATTATTGTTGGTTTTCGTGCACACATCAAAGAATCTGGGGGCCAACTCGCAAGGAGCGTTCACATGTTAGCCCGGCCCCCAGTTCAGCGGAGGCGGTCGTGTTGATTATTTACGTTTGCGAATTACGGTGATTAATAATTTAACGTGCTGTGAAAATAAATTGCCGCCGCTGCGATAATTTCGTGGTCGAGGGGTAAGGCGCTCGACTAACAATCATTAGCACAATTCATACAATAAATAATCCATAGTATAAGTACTTGCGGCACGTTCAAGAGTGGAAGATATTCTCAGTGTTGCCCTGGTGTAATACCACTATTCAGAATTTAAACGTTGCTTGAAATGGCTTTTGCCGTGTTTGGTGACTAGATCTAGCCAGGTACTTCCCTACCTTCCTGTTCCCCATATCCTTCCCCTCTCCACTACCTTCAGCCACACAACATACCCCAATTGGGGACGATGTAGTCTCATTGGCTCCAGATGGTTGGGAGCAGTTGGAACTCTTGTGCGGTATTCACCTTTAAAAAAGAAGATCCTATGGTCTACATGGAATAGGGTAATTCCATTGTTTTTTTTATTACCGAAAAAAAAATTAGAATGAACGTGTATTTAGTTTATTTTTATGCTGACTAAAAAAAAATCTACAACTATTAATGTGTCATTTTCGATTTGCCGCCTAAACGAAATGGTTGTTTTTAACCGGCCAACGTTGGCGAGTTGCCCCAATGCATTGGGCCAACGTGGACTGGGCCCTTAAGACGTTTACCGGTAGATTTTAATCGGGAATAGTTAGAATTATTCAATCAACAAGGAATAGGGCACCCACCAAGAAGACCACATTATTCTAAAGACTATGCAGTTGATAGTTCCGATGTGACCTCGTATTATTTCTCATAAGCCGCAAATATAACAAGAAAAGTGATTTTTTAAATAATATACATATTTATGGCGATTATCGTTGGAGTGGCACGGGAAAACGCTACGTCATCAATTTTCAGCAGCCCGCGTCAGCAATATTCAGGTGCACAATTACTAAAAGGGTCTAGTCAGGGCCCGCCCTGAAGCCAAACAACGCTTGGCACGACTAAAACTTTTGACGCACCTTGTCGAAACCAGTAGACGCCTAGGTAGGCGATTACTGTTATCAATAATATTCGGATGATTTGAATTTTTCTGTAGCACCGTTTTCGTGAAAAATAATCTTAGCGTCTTGACAATTAGGCGCCCGGAGCGGACTGCTCCAATTGCGCCCGGTTAGGGCCGGCCATGATTATGGTAGTAAAACGATGCGTGGCATAACTTGTCATCAATAAACCGTCTCGCGAACATCACCCCACTTACCGCTGTGGGCGTTACATTAAAAAAAATGGTCATTAAAAGATTTACGTATTACGTGTTCCCCGCTACTTTACACAAGTATTACTTAAAAGAGAAGCGCACCTAGTATAATTTATAATAGCATAGTTTATAAACAATTTCAACAATAAACAAAATTTCGTGCCTGCTTAAGTATAAAGAATATATTATAATCGTAATTTACTAATTAAGGTGACGATACATAAGAAACTGGTCACATAACATAATATTCGGAGCAATTTCCACACCTTGTTCATTGTTGCTTTTCCAAGAATTTACTGGATAAGCCGTAATGTGTGCAATTTCTTGAACGACCGTGAAATTGCATTCACAGCAACATAATTACCCATTGTAAAATAATTAGCTACACAATACACATTGCCTATTGTATCTCTTTAATTACTTATAACATGTTGTACCTTTCGTCTTGTACAGGGTTTTCCAATAAGAGGTGTTATTTTGATATTCAATCGTAAAAGATCAATGGTTTCGTTGCTTGTGTGCAAAATGGGTAGGTACCCAAAACCATTTGAAATGCAAAATAGAAATGGGTCAAAACTTTTCCATTTGAAAATGCAAAATGCAAAATGGTTTTTAGAAAAGCATTTCAAATGCAAAATGCAAAATACCTATTTTCAAAATGCATTGAAAATGCAAAATGGTTTCTTAGGTCAAACAATTAGAATAATTATAGAATTTTTAAACAATTTTGTCATTTAATAATGGACATCAATTTAGAACAAACATATAACATGATGGTAAATCCAAAAACACCACGACTACAGATTATGAAACTACAAAAAAATTGCGCGGGACTAATGTTGCCAACGTAAAAACATAGAAACTGCTATCCAACATTTAATATTACAGCGTCACGGCCCCATGTTTAGTATTTGAATTAGTATTTTTTGTAATGGTATCACTCAATTGCCAGGGCTCCTACCGGGGAGCAACTTGACAAATGTAAATTATCTCTCATAGTGAGGTTGAGGACCGACTGATATTTGGGGCTTATGAAAAACAGATGAGTGGAGATAGTAGGAAGAATGTTGCAAAAAAGCATTTAAAATGGAAAATGCATTGAGAAAAGCATTTAAAATGCAAAATGGTTTTTAGAAAAGCATTTAAAATGCAAAATGGAAAATACCCATTTTGCATTTCCATTTGAAATGGATATATTTGAAACAAAGCACATCTCTGCTTGTGTGGCACGTAGCGCCGTCTTGTTGAAAGTTGGACAACGTTTACTCAATCATCAATACCATCCAATTCCGGCCATAAAAAATCATTAATCATCTCTCGATAGCGCAATCCATTTACCGTAACTGTTGCTCCCGCCTCATTTTCGAAAAAGTAAGGTCCAATGACTCCGCCGGACCATAAACCGCACCAAACAGTCACACGTTGAGGATAGAGAGGCTTTTCAACAATAACTCTTGGGTTTTCCGAGCCCCAGATGCGACAATTTTGCTTGTTGACGAAGCCACCGAGGTGGTAATGGGCCTCATCACTCAAGATGATTTGCATTTGATTCACTCAAGTGAATTTTAATAATTTCAATGCGTTTTGAAGCGTGTATCGTTCCATTTGTATTAATGGCGTAGTTTCTACTTGTCAAATGTCAAAAAAAGACAGCTTCAAAAGTAACGTCTACCGAAATAGCGGGCTATTCAAAATAACACCTCTTATTGGAAAACCCTGTATTTGTCGGGTTTGAAGGACTAATCCAAAAATAAATATTTAACTTTATTTCTTCTCAGAATCAGTTCTAGCTAATTTATTTGAATTAAAACTAGCGCTGTTTATTTTGAGTGCTTTTACAGACTTACTAATACAGACAATACTAATACAGACTTACTAAACTTACTAATACCAAATCACTTCACAACCGTTAAACGGTGTTTTTGTTACACATTGTATAAAGGCTGTACGATTTATTATTAATATTATTAATAAAAATATCTCTAACTGCACTGTGAAGAACTTGCAACATTGTATTTTGGCAGACTTCACGCATGCGCCGTGCACGTCAGTTTCCCGGCAAATGAGTTATGATTTGATATTTGTGATTAAAATATATTTTTTTAAGGCCGAGTGTAGTTTTTTATTAATTTAAAATAATGATAATATTATTAAGCAAATCGATAATGATAGTGTTTTCAACAAGTAAATTTTTTTTTGTAAATTTTTTAAATTAACATAGGCTTAGTAATTATCAAAATCAAATCGAAAATATGACCTTTTTCAGACCGTAATACGTGCGTTTTAAAAAATACTATTAAAGGCTGAATATCGTCAAAAAATACTTGAAGGGGTTTTCATTAAACGTACGAAAAAAAAAACTAAAAAATAAATAAAATAGGTTCGTAGACAAAGCATACTCATATGTAAAGCATTTAAGCATTAAAATGAATCATCAACATTCAAAAGTGTTTTTTTCAACTTTGAGGATTTAAAAAAAAAAAATCACAAGTTGCGCCACAATACGAAGTATGTCAAAAAAATACAAATAAATAGTAGTATATCTGTGTAAGGATGGAATGGCCAACCTTATGATTCCAGAGATAGCCTCATTTTTAATGTCAGTGCCATACAAATTTTTCTTAAAAAAATGATAACTCCTTCATTTGTACACGCAATGGGTTCGTACGAAATTTTATAGCACATTAATGATCAGCAAAATCCATTTCTAGCCAAAAAAATACTCTTGAAAATTCAAGTCTCTATGTCTATGAAAGGCGATTTTCAGCCCACTGTGCGGCGTAGTCCGGTGGTAAGGCTTTGGACTCCCATTCCGAAGGTCGCGGGTTCGAACCCAGTGTACGCAAATAAATTTTATTTGATTGATTTGTGTTATTTCACAATTGATTAATTAAAATAATAAATACTATATATGCGGTACGTTCCAGAGTGGAAGATACTCCCAGTATCGCCTTGGTGTAAGACCACCATTCAGAATTGAAACGTTTCTCCAAATGGCTTTAGCCGTGTTTAGTGACTAGATCTAAATAGCCAGGTACTTCCCCACCTTCCTCTTCCCCATCTAAAATAGTTATTATAATAATATAAAATGAAATGTCAGGCTTTCTGTAAAAATATTGAAATACATACAATTAAATTAAATGTTACCTTGTATAGGTATATTCGTTTATATTCTAACGTAGTATAAACTAATTAAATAAATAATACAAAAAAATAGTGCCATCTGGTAACTGAAATTCAAAACTTTTATAACGATGATAACGAAGACTTACATTACCGCCATCTTACTGTTTTCAGGCAAACGTTTTTAAAATAAATTCTAGTTAGAAAAAATATTGTTTTGGAAATGAACAACAGAGTTCTTGTGTGTCGAAAATAGTTGATTTTGACAGGTCTACACTCGGCCTTAATAATAACTAGCATAATTTAATATATTTGTGTTATTCTTTGTCAGTTTTAATCTATCAATAATATCATATTGTGAATATAGTTTTATGTCATCGGCAACGCGAAATTATTTCCGACTATTTTTTTAATTAACTTTTACCGCGTGAATTTAATAAAACATGAAAGTGATGTTGTATAATAACATTAATGCCTAAAGCATATGTACGTAAATACAAATGCTCATAAATCAACGTTTATATTGTGACAAAATAAATCCATCTCTGGAAATTATTATAATATTTTTAATTGTATGAACGAGATAAAAAGTGAAGTGACAGTTATCTTGCAAAATTTTTGTTAAATAAAAGGACTGTGTTGGATTTTTTAATTCTCTGAAATTAATCGACTTTTAATTAAAAATGTTTGTATTAAGCTTTTTTATAAAACGTTTTTCATGTTTAAAATTATAATATTGCAATTTTTAAACATTAAAGTATATTTCGAATACACAAATCTAAAAGGTAATTTTATTTAGTTTCCAAATTGATATTTGTTTTTACGACTTCTTCAAAATGAAGAAATATATCTTTCCATGAACTAATTTGTCAGTTTCTATTAGTAAGGTTTTCACATACACGTCATTTATTATTGAAAAAAAATTTCACCGATAGTATTTATGCCAATATTATAAATGCTTATTCTTTCTGTGATTTGTTTTTATGATATTCTATTACTTACCGAGAAGGTAGCTTGTCGGCAGGTGCATATCAAGATCCATATTTGTATGAAGACTAGCTGAAGTTTCCGGCGTTGCCCGGGATTTGTAGAGTTAAAAATATAGACAATGATTTTCTTTGTGTTTTGAAGGTTTAGATTTAGAAGGTATAGATTTGTTTACAAATCAAATACAAAATCCAACCCATCCAACCCACCACAAACAGAGTGATACTGAGCATCGTCCTTATATTATCATACCACATATTATTTAATTGTGACTGTAACTGATTTATCTTATATTCAACTTAAATATAAAATGAATTCACATGTACAACTGTCTGTTTCCTAAATAAACAAAAATAAAATAACATATTTTAATCAAAATAAAATTTTTGCACATGCCGGGATTAGAACTCGCGACCTCCGAATTGCCTGTCCCTCATCCGCGGAGGCCGTCAATAATATTTACATAACTTTGTCCATGCATTCTTTTAAAAAGCGTGGTTGCTGGTTTAACTTGCTGAATTTAAGTAAAATACACAATTATAATTAAGTACCTACATTTGAAATAAAGGCCAAAGGGATGTAAAATTTTTCCAAGTAACTACTAACCGAATAAATAATATTATATTATATACCATGCCAACTTCTTTTAAATAAATGTATGGTCACCCTATCTCCACACCAGTTGTACTCACACTATGAACCATGATGTAAAGCTGTGTAAGTAAAAAGACTATACCTACATCCATTTTCCAGCAAATCTTAATTGAGTTGCAAATTAAGTGGACAGTGAGAAAGGAACAAGTCTAAATATTCATGATAATTTTTAATTTTATTTTTAGTCCGATTTTATTTAGCACGGATTAATTATGGTAGTTAAGTAGACTTATGTGCAATTTGCGTCATAACGTCATTTGCGATTCCCCTATTCGTAACAAACGTATTGCAATCTTTAGAGCTCAGGCATCAGGTCGGAATGCTGTCCTCGTTCTACCGGTATTTCAATAGAAGATGTTCCGAGGAACTAGCGATATAATATAATATTGTTACCTTCGGCACCGGTGCATTTTTTTGATATTTTTATAGGTTGATATTTGTCATATGATGCATGAGAATAAGTCTCTTCTATGACCCTTTCTTGAGTTTAACAGCTCGGCTGTGGAATAATTTTCTAGCCTCTGTATTTCCTCCCTCCTACAACAGGTTCACTCCTTCTTCTCCTCAAAAAGACCCACCAAACACCCTCAAAGATGACAGAGGCCCTGAATGAAATTATTTTCCTCAGGGCCTCAAAAAATAAGTCAGCATTTAAAAAAAAATAACAGTTGAATTTGGATAGGTAACTGCTATAAAAATCTATTTTTATAAATAACAATTTTTTTGCAATATAGGACTACTTTTCAAGTTTTGCGAGCACAAGGTAGGGTAGGTTCTTATATTACTTCTCCTCTTCTCTCTTTCGTCTCATCTCACAACATTACCCTTTATTGGAGATGCCATAATCCAACTCTGAGCAGTTGGATTGTGGCTTATTAATTTGTATGGTCATAATTTTCTTCTTCATAAGTCTTCTGTGCAGGTGCATTGAAGCAGTCCGCTCTGGGTGACGAATTGCATAGCGTTGCTACCTAATGCAGCGCGATTGAGGTTTTTATGAGCGCCAGGCGCCACTTGGCCCTGGATAAGTAATCTGGGATATAGCTTCGGACATAGGTCCCCAGTTTGGCCGGTTCTAGGCAACTCTCACCCATCTTAATAAATAAAATAATGATAATGATTAAAAATGATAAAAACTTATTATATTTAAAGAGTTAATAAAGACAGTAAACTTAGTTATTCAATATCTCCAAAAATGACTACTTTCAAAGTGAATATAGATCAAATGTATAAAATGTGTCTCGTGACGTCACACGTAGTATAATTCACAATTCGAATGCCAGAGTTGTTTTTGGGCTAGCTGCAAATATCAACTTTTTGACGGCTTATATCTTTACCCTCAGCTCGTTCGAAATAATATCGTCGCCGTTCAGACAAAAGTGTTGAGATGTTTAAATTTGAATATTAGAGAAATAATCTTATTCGAATGCTGAATGCCGAATTTTTTTCTATTAGTTCCTATGCGAGTAGATAAAACTTATTTCAATGTTTAGGTAAGATAATTCAGCTTTCAAATTTGCAGAAATTCTTCAAAATGTGATTTTTGGCTGAATGGCGACGATATATATGTATATATATATATATATATGATAAAATTGTAAAGAACATGAAATTATGTTTTATGAGACCTTATTAAAATGTACAAATAAATAAATAAGTTGCTCTTTATGTAGTTTTCTCACATTGTAATGACAACAATAGAGATAAAGTACAAGTAGATAAGATTAAGTTTTTATCAGATGGATTATTATTATTGTATTGTTGCGAGTGTCAATTTATGCTTTTATGTAATTTGCACCCACCAGCTGTCCAAATAAAATATTTTTTATTGCTGAAAAATCGAAAACAATATTTTATGGCTTTAGGCAGGCATCCTGGTCTAGTGGTAAAGCACTAGATTTATGAATTGTCGTGAATCTACATAATATTTGCAAGAAACAATTTAATGCATTCGTCGTCATTCTTAATCAAAATATTTAAAAAAATCAAATAATGACAATGTGCTCGTCGTTCAGACAATAGTCACCAACCCCCATGCATAAGTTTTGAGATATCTAAATTTCAATGTTGGAGAAAAAATTACATAATTTGAATTGTTTTCTGTTATTATGCGAGTAGATAAAACTTTGGAATTTCCGTTACTTAAACTAATAACATCAAATTTGCAAATTGCTTTCAAATTTGCAGTATATCAAAAATGTGTGTTGTGGTTTGGTGTCTTTTGTCTGTACGGTGACGATGTGTTCAATTTGCTAATAAAAAAATATACAAAATTGTTATAACAATTTACCACTTATGACAATTTTGAAATACCTTGATTATAAAGGATGTACACATTACATTTTAGCTTCCAAGTCAAAATTGTTTTAATTTTTTTATTTACTGGACAATGCTTTTGGGTTAATTTTTGGCTGAAACATAAAATGATCATGTTAAAAAAAAACAACTTGTATAATATTATGTACCTACGTTCATATTTTAAATCTAATCAAAATTTTACAATTATGCTACAACAATTACAATTATGGGAGAACACATCATAAATGAAGAGACTAGAGTAAGTTATGATAGTTTTCAGAAAAAAGCTACTCAACTGTTTTATAGAGACCATGAAAAATAAATAAATGCACATATTCACTTAACCACTGGTAAAATTCACCTATACAAATAGAATCTAATTTCTACTTGAATTGGTGCACTGAATGTGCTTTTGTACTCCTAATTCATTTCATTGTGCGTCCATGAATGCTCAACTGGAAGATTGGCTGCCCACCTTGCAACAATAAGAATACTTAATGCTATTCGAGGCTAATTATATTATTCCACATCCCAATGTTGTTTTGGATTCGAAATAGACAAATAGGTCAGATGTCAGCATATTATTTAATATGTTGCATCAGAGTCTAAGGCCTAGATAATATTTATTTGTTGATATAAATTAATGTCGCCATCGATATATAGAACTCACAGGATTATTTTTCTATTATAATTTGACCTGCACTTAATTCCCCGTCACTCTTCCCTCCGTAATTTGTCCTGTCAACGTGATCACTGCTGCTACTTGTCACGGGTGAATTAATATTGCTATTGGAATTTGATTTCGCCTGTCTTCTAATAATAAAAGACTTCTTCCGGAGAATTCTTAAATTGATTTCGCCCAAGCTGTGAGTTTCACTGGATTCAGAATGAGATACATCTGTGTATGTTTCTGTGGAATCTTTCAACGTTGGATTGGGGCTGCTTTCATGATGTATTATAATTAATTTCTCTTTTAAATCTTTATTTCCAAGATTTGAATTGTTTTGGAGAGCCTTATTTTTCAATGCCGTTTCTAAATTTGATAATGCTTCCCGAGCGGATGATTGTATACTGGTGGATTGTGGTTTGGGCAATGTTGCATCGTTATGCGTTAACTCTTCCGAGTTTAGAGACACATTTATGTCACAGGGACTCGTAGTCGCATCTATTTTTACCTCTCGGAATATTGGAGATAATATTCGGCTTATCATTTCGGTTGGAGATGTCATTGCATGGCAACTTTTTAATGGCGAGGTCTGCGTGTCTTTTGGGAGGGACAGTTTGTTTACGGTCAAATCTTCTGAACCGTGTACATTAAGTAAAACTTTACTACTTTTATTTAATTTTGTTTCATTGTCTTTGCTGCAAGTAGGTGTGTTATCAGGGTTAATGTTATTTAATTGATTTGTAAAGAAGTTTATATTGAGCGAAGCTAAACTTTTTTGTATCTGTATCATGTCCGTCAATGTAAGATTTGCAATGTCAACTTTTTTATTGGAATTTTCAGCAACATTCAATTTAAATTCATTTACACTTTCTTTTGTATCTACTTCTCTGGGACTTGTTTGAGTTTGTTTGAAATTTGAAAATAATCCAACACCACTTTGTGTCGAATCATCTTTGGTTTCTATGGCATGAACAAAGTCAAGCACTTCGATAGTTTTCTTTAATTTTAGCGTGATGGGTTTTTTTCTATTTCCTTGCGGCACAGTATGTGTATCTTTTTTACTGTTATGACTTTTGGTGTCTGACTTCGACATTTGTTGAGAATCAGATTTAGAATCATCATCAAAGTCATCGATATAATCGTTTGGTGATTTTTCTTCACTAGATGAAGATTCGGCCTCGGATGAAGTTTTATTACTCTTTGATCGCTCTTTAAAAATTTCACTGTGATCACTGCGATCGGATATATTTCCATCTTCATTTGCCTCAGATTTGGTATCATCCAAATCATTTCCTGAAACGGATTGTTTCCTTTTTGAAGGTTCGCCAGAGCTAATTGTTAATTGTGTTGTTTTCGCAATTGCCTTTTTGTCAGATTCGTGGATATATTTATTCATTTCATCGGCATTTAAGCCCCCCACCGTCAATTTAGAATAAGGGATATATTCTGTGGACGAGTGATAGCTTTCACCTTTTAAAATTGGCACATCGTATAGCTTGCTGTCAAATGTTTGTGGCTTCTTCATTACAGAGGAATGTTTGCTAAACTGTGTAAAATAACTACTCGAAATAATGGATGATTTTTTCGAAACGGTTTTTCTAATATTGGATTTAGGATTGTATATCTTTTGTATTTCTGGTATAGCATATTTCTTTAATTTAGAAACATTTTTTGAGTAAGATGTGGAAGGAATGCTACTGTATTGGTTATCACTTTTAGATCTATCGAAAAATAGAAACGGTTGGTTGGAATCGTTTAACATTGATCCTACACTTTGATGTTTGGTCTGCGAATTTTTTGGAGTTTTCTCTCTTCCCTGTGAAACGAAACTGTCCAAAATGCTTTCCATATTTGTATCTTCTAATGTTTGTTGCCCTGTCAATTTGCCTGTTTGCATTTTATCCTGCCCTCCTACATTTCTACAGATTTGTTCTTCTGGGAGGTTAATTTGTACCCTTTTTCCCGTTGTCTTTTGGTCGGAATGTTCCGATCTTATTAAGCCTACATTACTTGCCTTTCCAGGTTGAATGTTGTTTTGGTCTTCGGGATAAATATCTAATGAAGGAATCTTCTGTTCGATTAATTCACTTCTAATATTGACGCTGGGCATTACAGTGATTGACAATCTGCAATTGGTAATAACAGGACCTTCTATAATTTCTTCGACTGCGTCAGATTTGATTTCAACTAGCTTGTGATTTCGAATGGACAGTCTTGTGTATTTACCTTCTGCTTTGCTAATCTTTTCGCTTGAAGGCATTTCATTCCTAGAACTCTTAAAACTACTTTCTGATACGACTCGATCGTCATTCTTTGAATAAAATTGGGTTGGGGAATCTTGGCTTTTAAAGTTTTTGTCCTTTCCAGCAGCCTTGTTACTTACGTCAACTGAAGTGTGTGAAGTCTTAGATCGTTTAGTTTCATGACCATCGCTTCTTCTGTCGCTGATAGTCTCTAAGGCCTGTTTAAGAATCATGATCTTTTGAATCTTAGAAGCAGCTGTATCTTGTTCGACGACTTTCATCCCTTGAATTTTGGCACTAACCAGATTCTGAATGTAACTCTTTTGATCAAAATCCTCATCGAAATAATTAGGTTCAGGAAGGTGAATTATCTTCTGTTCCCTGTTCTGTGTCAGGCTGGCTGCGATGTTGTTGATCTCTATCTCGGCGGATTTGACTATATTTTTGATGACCTCGAGTTTTGCAACATCTTCTTCCGCAAGAGAACCTTGCAAGTCAGAAGTTATCTGCCGGTTAGGATGACTTTTCTGTAACAAAAGTGAGATAGGTACATCATAATGGCCCTAAATTTCAGTTGCTCTTTAAGAGAGATATTTACGTTCATCAAGTTGCTAGTAGGAGCCCTGATAAGATAAGCAGGCTATACCATTACTAAAAATTACTGATGTACCGGCCCGATAAGCATCAATGTTTGGCCTTATTATGCCTTAGAACAAGACAGAGTGAGCCATTTAGGAAGTTGTGTGAACACAACTATTAAACCAATGTGTGATCAAATTAAAGTTTAGAGTAGAACTGGAACCCTTTATCATTCAGGAAGTTAATGGATAGAAATTCTAATAAAAGTTCTCAAGAGTGCCAAGCAAAAGATTCAGTAATTGTCATACTTTCGATTTTAACCTGTTGAAGGCCGGATCATAAAACAGAAAAATATTATTGGAACCTAAAGTTTTATTAACCCAAACGATGCTGATTTTGTTTTTCGTACATTTTTTGAAGCATTAAGGTCAAAATCGCATTGCAAATTATTCTAAAATGGATAATATTAGAATGCTCGCATGTTCTCTAGAGACCCATCAGCGTTCTACTGGGTGCCATTAGAGAAAGCAAGATGGCAAACTTAGCAACATATAAATATAAATAAATATTACTTATTATTATTATTATTACGGAATAGTCATCCCAGTAATACAATTTTCCATTCCTATTATCAAAATATTCGCGGTCTCAATACTAAATTAAATGCCTTCAGATGTTCCGTAAACATAAGTCATTATGATTTCTTATTTTTCACTGAAACATGGTTATCAGACAATATTCCGTCAACCGAACTTGGACTGCATAATTATAATATTTTTCGCTGTGACCGCTCCTCCTCTTCAAACAAGTCTAGAGGTGGTGGGGTTATGATATGTGTTAAAAAAAAATACTCTTGCCACATTCTTGATTCTCGTAATGATGTATCTGAAGAACTATTTGTTTGTGTTCTGCTTGGCTCCAAGAAACTTATCATTGGTTGTATCTACATTCCCCCATCCTCTTCAACAGATATCTACAAGTCACATACTGAAGCAGTAGAACGTATTTCTATAAATGCCGATTCATTAATTATTTGCGGTGATTACAATCTACCGAAGGTAATATGGCTCAATGACAATCATGGTGTAAAAACTCCTAGTAATATTTCCCTTCAAGCTTCTATAATAATGAATCAATTTGCCTACTTGAACATGTTCCAACTAAACTCAATCCATAACTGTCAAGGTTACTGTCTTGACCTGATCTTTACTAACACGCCTAGCGTTTGTGTTAGTGAAGCTTCTGACTCATTACTACCAATAGATAAATATCACCCACCACTCGATATCAACTTCACTAATCCTTTCAAAAATGTTACCTTAAAATCAACGGTTACATACCACTACAAATTTAACAAAGGTGACTATACTAGCATGAACAGATATCTCGCCCAAACTGACTGGACATTTCTTGAATCGAACATCAATATTAACGATGCTACATTTAAATTCAACGAATGTATAACTAATGCCATAGACTTATTTGTACCTAAGGGAACTTATTCCCAGCCTAAGTTTCCCATTTGGTTCAGCATGAAACTAAAGAAGTTGATAATCGAGAAAAAGAAAATACACAAATTATTCAAATGTACGAACAACTTGGCGCATTACCATAAATTTTCTCAGCTAAGAGAACTATCCAAAATCGAATCTGTTAGGTGCTATAAATCCTACATCGAACTCACTGAGACACAATTAAATCTTAACCCTAAACAATTCTGGAAATTTGTTAAACAAAAAAGTACTAATGATAATGATCTCCCTCCAAGTATGTTCTTTCATGAAAATCATGCTACCAACGGTCTCGACATTGCTAACCTTTTCGCTGAACACTTCTCCTCCGTCTATTCTGATACCTCGTGCACTATCCCTCCACTCAACTATTCTAATACTATTGATTTAAATAATTGCCAAATCACACTTATAGATGTCTTTAACTCCTTAAAAAATCTCCCCAGCAAAACAAGCACTGGTCCTGATGATATTCCAGAAATATTACTGAAGGAATGTAAATTTACTATATCTAAGCCAATTTGTTTGTTATATAACTTGTCAATATCATCTGCCACTTTTCCAGACTCCTGGAAAGTTTCTTATATCAGACCTATTTTCAAATCAGGTAATAAGTCGAACGTAGAAAACTATAGACCCATATCGATATTATCCCATATTCCTAAAATATTTGAATCAATAATCACGAAGAAAATCACACCTATCTTTAAAAATGTACTGATCGAGGAACAGCATGGATTTAGATCTGCTAAATCTACTACTACTAACTTACTATCCTTTACCAATTCCATCGTCAATGGTCTAGAAGATAACTCACAAATAGATGTTCTATATACCGACTTCTCAAAAGCTTTCGACAAAGTAAACCACTCAATCCTTATGGCCAAACTATATGCTATCGGTATTAGAAACCCCTTGCTATCATTCTTTAATTCTTATTTAAGCAATAGAAAACAAAGAGTTAAATTAAACAACTTTGTGTCTACTATTATTGAAGTAACGTCCGGCGTACCTCAAGGAGCACATCTAGCACCGCTTCTTTTTAACTTGTTTATAAACGACATTATTAGTATTTTTTCTCATACACGCTTTTGGCTTTTTGCTGATGACAATAAGATTCTAAAGATAATAAAAAATCACGATGACTGCCTTCTTTTCCAATCGAATATCGACTCTTTCAATGATTGGTGTAAAATTAATTGCTTGAAACTAAATGTCGATAAATGCAAAATTATGTCCTTCTATAGATCAAAAAAACCGATTGTCTTCGAATACAAACTTAATAATATTTGCTTAGCAACTGTTACATCTATTAAAGACCTTGGTGTCTCTCTTGATAGCAAGCTTTCTTTTCGGGATCACATAACTGCAATCGTTAATAAATCGCTCAAACTACTTGGTTTCATCACTAGAATCACTTCGGACTTCAAAAACGTAAATACCCTTAGAACTCTTTACTGCTCCTTGGTTCGCCCCCATCTTGAATATGCTTGTGTTATTTGGTCTCCTTTTTATGCTGTCCACATTCGACGCATTGAATCTGTTCAACATCGGTTCTTAAGAGGGATTGCTAGGAGGCTAGGTTTAGAAAAAGGCAAATACTCATATGATGAAATTGAACTAACTCTAAACCTCTCTACTTTGGAAGTCCGTCGGGAAAGAAATGACCTCATTTGCTTCTTCAAAATTATAAATGGTATTATTGATTCACCTACTCTACTGCAACTCATTCCCTTCAATATCCCCTCGCAAAGACTCAGAAATAATGAACTGCTCTTCCTCAACCATCATTCGACAAATTATGGATATTATTCACCATTGTCCAGAATGTGTAGACTGGTCAACTCAAGTCAAAGCCTTAACTTTTTTGGGATAAGTCTAAATGATTTTTGCCAGTCGCTAAAAAAGTGACGGAATATTATAAGTGTCCTGTGGTCCTGACCCACGGCGTATTTTTGACTTGATTCGACATGTCACTTTATTTTTTTTATATTATATCTACCTTATGTCTTTGCTTTCATGTACCTTTGTCTACTCCTATATTTTTCATTTTAATTTATTCGTGTTATTATTTTGTAATTAGGACGATGTCCGTTAATAAATAAATAAATAAATAAAGATAGCCTACTGGCAGTAGGTCGTCTCATGTAGCGTTCCGTATTAGTTTTGGTGTAAGCGAGTAAGCACAGGGTCATCTCATTCATACCAGTGATGTAGGATGTACTATCAAATGCAACTTTTAAATACATAAACACCGGCCGGTCCTATTTCTATTTTGTTAATACACACATATTCTTTGAATATTTATCTTTGTCGTACATGAACAAAGTTTGAATTAAGAATTTACTGTGTGTTAATAACATGTCTAGATGTATTTTAATGTCGTAGATTGCCTGCATGGCACCAGTAATCACTTAGGCCATAGGCCCATCGTGCTAACTCTCAAGCTTCACCTTATTCCTTTGACAAGAGCCCATTTCTTATAATAATTAAATTTACTAGAGTTGTCATTGGGTGTTTGGCGATGTCTCTTGGAACCACAATGTGACTTCTCCGGTATCGGAGCCTTCTTCCCATCAAGGCGGAACTTCGGTACAATAAATTAAACCAGTGCCGATTCCTCTTCTTCACATGTGCATTGTAAGACAGTTTAAAATATCGAGAATTATAATCAATTTACATAAACTCACCAAATATCTTTGCAATGGATATGTGTACTGGTTTTCTTTTGACTTCAAAGCCTGTTCGGTATTGTCAGCTGCCATAATCGCCTGAGATCTGAAATATTGAGAAGTTTTCAGTAAAAATAATGAACTTGCATTATAATACTGTTATTATGAGCTTAAAAGTAAGCAAGAGCATAAAAATGTATATATTTGTACAACTCTTATGGTTTGTGTATACAACTTCAATGTCGTATTTCAAATTCACTGCAAAAAACAACTACTGTATTACTTACTTCTTGTTTTGTAATTTGACACTGGAGAAACACACTTCTAAAAAACACCAAATAACTTATCGTAACGCTTTTAACTTATTGATTGAATTCATTGTTATTTTCTGTGGTCGTTTCTATGATAGCAAAAACTTGTGAATACATTTGCCTTCCAAAATTACTGACATTGTAAACAAAATTATTGAAAAACAGTTGAAAAGTCGAGTTCACTTGAGTTTGTTCAGTTTGTTGCCATTTGGTTGCCAATGGCAACCGACTAACATGCAAAAAAAGTATTGCCATAAACAAAATAACAAATCCCTGGATAAATTTTTTGATTAATAATTTAAGAAATGGCAATATTATTTAATTTTTTATAGGCGGCAAATTCAAACCTTGACCATCCGGTGCTTTAAATAATTACTAGCAGCAGTAAAAACCTAGAAACGCAAGTTTTTGGCTGCTAGGCCCCGCAGGTGGCTTCTTCTTGTATTTCCGTGCATCCCGCTGTGTCGCGCCCGCCGCGTCCGTCGCTCACACCACACCCGTCATCAGGGTCCACAGTATCTGTGGACTCTTTCATCTCACTGGAACATCAGGAAAACCCGTGGTCTTCACCACCAGTAATGGTGGTCTGCCCGCAGCCCGTCGAGCCACCGATTACATCGCCACAACCACATTCAACTACCGTTTATCTCCGCTTCTACGGTGTCGAGCATCGGCCTGATGAATATGCCATCGATTATCTCCACCGCCCCAGTGTCGATCAGTCGGCCTGGAGGATTCACTGGAGGAACCACTGATCATCTCCACTACAGCGTCGAGCGTCAGTCTGTAGGAATTCATAATTAGCAACAAACTACTACTACACTGACTTCTCTAATAAAGACACTGTGTACCGACCACATCTTTCATTTGTCTCTACCGACTGTCACTCACATAAATATAAATTCAATTTTTTTCACAGTCCTCACTGGGGTTTCCTGATCGGAGGCGGCCTGTAGTTTTTGTCTTCATAATGTTTGTAATTTGATCATCACTTTGTTCTCTCAGCCAGGTTTTATAAATATATTAATTTCCATTAAAAAAATATGATTTGGTAGAGAATTGTATAGTTATGTATGTAATTTAATATTTCTCGATCCAAAGCATGTATTCAAACTGGGAGTAACCAGTATATTTTGGCTTATTACTCTGGTTGAGTATTTATGTTGGGCACTGGAGTAGTCAGATTTTTTTTAAAGTTTAAATAAAATATTTTTTGAAAATAACTTTTGTGCATTGTATACATCAAACTTTTGAAATATTTCTTCTGTAGAGGTTCTAACCGAAACATTTTGTGATATTTTGTCTTTAATACTCCTTTTTGGGCTATGTTGAGCCGCTGTGTGAGAGCTCAAATCAGACCCCATCTAGTTATCCCGTAATCTATTAGTGATTAACACAAGTTTTTTTATGTTGAGGATATTACGGATGTTTCTAAAGATGTTTTTTTGTAATTACATCAATGTGTGAGTTCCACCGGAGATTGTCATCGATTTCAATTCCAAGATATTTGATGCTTTTGGAGTGTGCTGAAGTGGGACAGAGGCATGATAAACCCTGATTATGTTGTTAGATTTGAGATTAATCAAATTAGAAGTCATCCAACTGTTAAATAAAATGTCAGATATTTTTTTTTATTACTAACAGATATTAGTTTACCAACTCTAATATATCTATTGTAAGGTTAAGTTTACCTACTCTGAAATATCTATTAAAAGGTTTACCTACTCTGAAATATCTATTGTAATGTTTACCTACTCTGAAATATCTGTTGTAAGGTTAAGTTTACCTACTCTGAAATATTTATTATAAGGTTAAGTTTACCTGCTCTGAAATATTTATTAGAAGACAAATATTTACCTTTTTTTAATTGAAGTAGATAAATTATGAGACAAGTTTGTCTGCTTTGAAATATGTATTAATAAATCGGCCCCTTAGAGTCAAAAAAACGTAACTCAATTTTTATCGATTTTGAGTTACGGATGGTACTAGTCACAAAATAACACATTACGTTAAGTGGCAAAGACACTTATCAATAGGTTCAACGGATAAAAATATACATCGATACGTATCTGCAGAAAATCATTTGTTGTTAATATCAGTATGATGTATCTTTACTTGCGTTTTTTATACTTGAATAAAAAGATATTTGCTTGTGAGTCAAAGAAACACATCTTTAGTTAGTAAAATATTTAAATATTTAGCAGCCGATTTAACATTACACCTAATGTACACTTTGTATGTTGACTTGTGAAAGGAAAAGAATATGCACCTGAAAAAAGGTGGTTGTATCGAAACCTATTTAACACATGTAACCTTAAGTTCCATCAACCACGCAAAGATATGTGCGACTCGTGTGTTAAATACGATAATGCTAATACGCAAGAAAAAATATCTCTTTCGGAACAGTATGATCTCACAGAATTATAAAATCCAATTGAAAACCCTTGCTTCAGAATCCACTGTACACTTCATCGAGTTTGATTTAGAAGCCGTTCGATATTGTCCAAAAGTCCACTCGAAAGTATTTTTTTATAAACGACGCCTGGCAATTTACAATTTAACTATTTTTAATGTTCGAAACAATGAAGCTGGAAATTACATGTAGCATGAAGGAGTAGCTGGTCGTGGTTCAGACGAAATCGCTTCATGTATGTACAAGTATTTGGCAGCTAATGCTAACGGAAAGAAGTTCATTTTGATGAGTGATACTTGTGGTGGTCAAAATAGAAATGTAAATTTCTCTGCCATGCTTCTGTATGCCGTTCAGTCTTTGGATATTCCGTACATAGAGAATGTTTTTTTGAACCTGGGCATTCTATGATGGAATGCGACTCGGTTCACGCCCATATTGAAACGTCTACGAAGAAAATAAATGTATTTGACCCTTCATCATGGTACACGGCAGTTAGATGAGCTTCCAGAAAATCCAAATACGATGTCATTGAGATATGGGACAAGAGTGTTTCTTCAGTTTCATCAACTTGAGGAAACAATTAATTAAAAACAAAAAGACAGATACAAATGGCGTGGATGTAAACTGGTTAAAAATCACATTGATGCAATATCAAAAAGAAGATCCTAACCATATTTATTTCAAATATAACAAAGATGAACAAGAATATCGTAAACTCAAAGTAATTCGACAAGTTCCTAAAACAAGGCTATCAGCTGGACTTCCAGAATTATAAAGAGCTTACAACGCCCCAATGAAAATTGCTACTGAAAAGTTGCAAGACTTACAGGATTTGTGTGATAAAGGTATTATACCCTCTCAATATAACACATTTTACAACTCTTTAAAAGAAGGAATTATCATTACTGATAATCGAGTTGAGGAAGACATCATTGAACAGTTTGTTGATGAATGATTATAAAATGAATATATGATTTAATATCATGTATATTATAGAGGCTTCTGACTCACACAATGTTGTAATTTTTTGCCTCATCTGTTTTTAAATTATAATATTATCATTGTAATCTCCAATGATTTTTAAAAAGGTACTTAATCCTTTTATATTCATTTTGTATAAAGTGTCACTTTCAAATGTTTTCCAAACATGATTATTATATTATATGATTCATTTATAAAAGACTTGCCTAAATAACCTAAGTGGTTTTTTTTGGTACGAGTTAAGTATTTATAAGGACGGGTTGTTTCGGAGAATTTGAAAAATTTATCAAATTTCAACGTTCATTTTTGGGTTCTGTGAAAGTCCTATTCAAGTTCTGTTATTATATCATTGTAGGCTAGTTAATTGACAAAACTGAAATAAAAACAGAACTTGAAAAAATCTTTCACAGAACTTGAAAATGAGCGTTGAAATTTGATGAATTGTTCAAATTCTCCGAAACAACCCGTCCCAGAAGGCAGGTATTCGATATTCATAATTTAGGTACAAGATTACAGTTTTTTAGCAAGTAACAATATTATTTAGCATATTAAGTTTTCTTTTGACGACAGTATCAGTTGGTAAATAGTTACCTAAATATTTTCTATGTTTTTCTGTTTTAAATAAGTTTTTCAATAAATATTTCTAGACATGAATTATTTTTATTACTGTTCCACCACTATCATAATTCCTATTCATCATCTATACTAACTTTCGAATGTAAAAAAAGTCAAATACCGATGGAAGTTTTTCGTAACTTAAGTTCAGTGTTTGCAATTTTTACTTTGGTTAGGATCAGAGAAACGTAACTGAGATATAGCTGAACTAAAATAAAAAAAACACATGAAAATGAATTACTATTTTATATTTAAAAGATGTTTCAGAAGCACAAAATACCATCCTTTAACTAAATGAGAAAAAAATATTAATATGTTTCGTTTGTTTAAAAGATTACAACATTGATTAATTGAGAACTATGTTTTCTTGCTCTCCTGTAAAGTAGAGAAAAATGAGATACGATTTTTTGACCCTAAGGGGCCGAAATGAGAAGTATAAGTTAAAATTATTATCCTAGTCTAAAATACCTAGTATGTATGAGACAAGTTAATTTCTCAAGCGCCAAAAGTACCCATCGGATACGAAAAATTTGTATTCGTTGAGCGCCGGCGTATCTGTTTGCCGGATTTTTACCCACAGCACACTACAAAGGTAGTTACAGAAGCTCAGCATTTCAAAAATTAAGTTTACATAATCTGAAACGTCTTTTAGGAGACATAAGTGAAGCTGTTTAGAGCAACAAAAGCCCAACCCACAATTCAGTTAAAACACACTTACCTACAAATCTCCTGATAAAAGATACATGACGCCAACGGGACTTGAACCCGTGTCAACTTGACACGGGTTCAAGTTCGATTTTTCAATGTGGATGAGTGTTTCAGGCTAATAATTATTGCTTATAAAATAATTGTTACCCTTTGTGCTATGCATAAAAAATCTTACTTAAACATTAGTTTACCAAAAAAAATAATAATTAATATTTGACAAGTTCTAGTATCTTCACCAAAAAATGTAGACAATTTGTCTCGACGCCATCTAGTGAGAGAGTTAACACTTACAATGCCTTTCTCAAATAAAATAAAGCTGGTTGTTTCAGGTGAAAAAATGTAACAAGCAGTAATTATTGAATGAAACACTGGTATATATTGAATTATTTCGCGGATAAGAGATAAGCCGCCATAGCTCAGTGGTCAGAGCTGTCGACTGGAAATCGAAAGGACACGGGTTCAAGTCCCGTTGGCGTCATGTATCTTTTATCAGGAGATTTTTCAATGTGGATGAGTGTTTCAGGCTAATAATTATTGTTTATAAAATAATATTTAAAATCGGTTCTTCTACATATAAATGCATAAATCGTGTATTTAAATTACAATGATTTTGCAGTGTAAAATTTGTTCATGTCATTGATAATGCAACACCAACCCATTGAGGATTGGGCTGTTGTTGCTAATTAAGGTATGCGTCATTGTGCAATTTACTTCAAAACAACAAACAGCCTAACCCACGTCTTTTTCTTTTATTTATGGATATTTTTCAAGAATACTTAGTAGTGATTATGCTAAATTATAACATGTTAATTAACATAGGTGACGTGTACCTGGCTTTGCTCTACTTTTTATAAATATAATATGCATGTCTTTTATATATAAATCTTCCGGAAGAAATTTTGTAAATGATAATGAAAACACTATCAAAATCCGTTGCCTAGTTTAGAAGAACTAAGCGGACAAACAGACATAATATATTTGGATCGTATTTTTTATAAACTTTATTTTAGTATGTAGAATAGAGATTTGCACTTAAAATTATACCTATTTCTTCAATTAAAATAATCCTTTTTGTTTTCAATAGTTCGTAAGCATTGACATCCAAATTATACTTGCCCTTAGATAAAATCTGGGTATCATTTCAACGAGCTTATTCAAAGCATTCTTATACCCTCTTGGGGCCAAAAGTATGGTCTCGTGGTTTATATCCAGCTAGTCGAAATGATACCCAGATTTCGTATCAGGGCAAGACTATTAATTTGGATGTCTATGCCCTGTATAGAGGATTGAAATATCCATTTAATTTTTATTAACAAGAGCTGGTAGGGAATAAAAGGTATGCGTAAATAAAAGAAGAGTGTATACAATACAATCACATTTATTCATAAACATTAATACTTAGCACTAGTTTCAAGCCGCGATATCCATTGTGAGTTTAAAATCCTTCCAAAATGTTACATCGTTTTGCTAAACAAAATATGGATATATATTGGAAACAGAACACTGGACACTCACTGAAATATACAGGATAGGTATTGTTAACGCAGTAAGTTATTTACAAAACATTCCAGAGAAGTTGGGCGAAAGAAGAACCACAGACAGAATAGTCCGGATTCATTCCGTAACAAGCGAGGCGGAGCACCTCTTATAAACAGAGATATTTAAACAAAATTAACATACTAAAAGTAGACATTATAAGGTAATTATGTTCCTTTTTACACATATACCAGCGAGTTTTAGAGTTCCTATATACGCCGCAGCAAATGGGCTTGCGGGCAGTTATTACAATTCAAATGACTAGGTTAAGTTTATCATACGACAGCGGACATTCCCGGCGGGACCATTGTCCTCAGTGGGAACCATAGACAACCCACCAGCGGTACTATCTCTAGAGACCAGAGACGGTGAGAATCAGAGATGGCCACCACATTCTGTGGGCACTCTTGGAGAACCAAAGTATAACCCACCTCACACTGACAAAGTTATAACAACTTTAATTTATCAAATCAACAAGGAAACATCATGGTCTTAACACACTTTACGTGAATACAATTTCTCTTTGATTGTCAATATAATACAATATAAGTTAACAATTAAATGATGACAAAATAACGCTTTCATGATCTGCAATTATACATTGTAAAGCTGACAGTATTGTCAACGAGAAGTAAACTTACTAAATTATATTCCTACTGTAGACTGTGTCCTATGTGATAAGTTATAATAAAATTTGTACAAGTGAATTAAACATTACTCTGAAATAAAATTCTAACATCTATTTACAATTATTTACAAGGATTACGGGATGCGGGGAATACCCTTTCAAAGGAGTAGTACGAAATAGAACCTTAAAAATCAGATCAAACATGATGCCATGTTACGATATCAAAAAACCTACATCAAACTAAAACCGAGTACTTTATAATACACGTCCAAATTCACCCCACGGTCTCTCAAAACCAAGAATGAATAATAAAAGTAACAATCGATTGAAGCGTTCACGCTCAAACATAACAAAACCTGGGTTCCGTCCGCAGCGCTGCGGCCTAGCGCCGTCCTCAGCCATCATACGGACGGAACGACTCTACAAGTGTTATTACTGGCAAAGTTTCCCTCCTCAATATACCGCACAGAGAGCCAAATAAAATTTATACATATCCAACAAATGCTTATTACTTATATAATGACACGACCGTGCGTTTGCGCAATCTAACATCTCCGCAAGCCGCCAACGCGCGGTGAAGAGACTTCTCCATCGGGCGGCGTACGACGCCTCGAGGGCCACCGTCGGGGACAAGTCACGCCGCGCCGACCCGGGTTCCAGGGCACGCCTGGGCAGGTCACGCCTGGGCAGGTCGCGCCAGGTCACAGCCTGGGTAAGTCACAGGCCGGGTGCGCTTAGGACACACTGCCAGGGACAAAGAGAGGAGCGCTAGCCCCGGCGCTTAGGTATCGCGCTCCTTCTTGGGCTTGAACTCCTCGCCGAGGATGGTAGCGATCTCGCCCTGCATGAAGGCCCACGGCACGTTGGAGTTGGCCAGGGGGCACTTCTCTCCGCTCGGGCAGTACACCTGAAACACATCACAGAGTTAAAATTTTGTAACTTCTATATACAGGGTGTCCGGAAACTCGTAGTACAAGCGGGAAACTGGTGAATCTACATCACATTTGGAGTCGATTTTGTAGTATACTTTTTTTTTTTTTGAGCTTTCGTTATCGAGTAAATCGAGTTTGAAGTTGATTTTTTTTTTTTTTTTTTTTTTTTTTTTTAATCAAATTCTTATAAATTATTACTGAAAATCAAAGTACCCAACTAATTAAAACTATTTGAAAGTAAAACAAATGAAGAAACTCGGATTTGAAGCATTATTTTGAAATCACCCTTCATTTAACCCGGTGTAATCATAAAATATTTCTGCTCTGCAGGGTTAAAACATCTGTTATTCAACCCTAAACACCAGAAAAAACTTTAACCCTAAAATAGCCGAAAAATATTTTTTTTTGGTTTTTTTTTTTTTTTGAAAATGCTCAAATCAAAAAACTTTATGTTTTTTTGAGTTCCCCATGTGGTGTAGATTCTCCAGTTTCCCGCTTGTACTACGAGTTTCCGGACACCGTGTATATTATACGCTAACGGATAAAACAGTAACAACAGAATGTGATCAAAAAATACGTTAGGATTTTGTGTGTTTGTTCTTTTTCTTTACGTTTCTTCAATGCTCTGTTTTATTATGGAACCATATACATATTATTATATGCAGAGAGAAGTAATATTCACTGTCCTAAAGAACGTCTGAATGTGTAAATCGGTAACTATACATTAAATCTGTTTGAAGTTGCAATAATAAATTTTTCAAATGAAAAGGACTCGGTTGTAAATAGTATTGGCAATCGGGGTGAAGATGGGTGGTAATAAAACCAAGCGATAAATGATGGGGGGAAAATGAAAAAAGAACTAATCCATCATTGACGGGGTGTTAAACTTTGTCAGATTTGATAGGAAATCAGATCGACAGTTTGAATTTGGCCACATGAATGATCCCATTAAAGGCTGATTTGATTGTCAGTCCATTTTAGCTTTTGATCAAATTATATTCAACAGTTGGCCAAAAGCTAAAACGGACTGAGAATCATCAATGCGGACCATTCAAATGACAAAATTTCTAAGGACGGGTTGTTTCGGAGAATTTGAACAATTCATCAAATTTCAACGTTCATTTTCAAGTTCTGTGAAAGATTTTTCAAGTTCTGTTTTTATTTCAGTTTTGTCAAGCAACTAGCCTACAATGATATAATAACAGAACTTGAATAGGACTTTCACAGAACCCGAAAATGATCGTTGAAATTTGACGAATTGTTCAAATTCTCCGAAACAACCCGTCCTAAGATTTGATGTAATTTGAAACACTCCAACCTAAAGCATAATAAAAAGTTGGGAGAATATAATAAGCAGTATTTTATGTCTCTTGCAGGTTGACTCCAGATCTGATTAGGGTTTGTTAGTATCCAGTCATTGGTGTATAATGATTATTCAAGCAATGAAAAATGGATGAAATGTGATATAAAAGTAGGGCAACTCACTTCAGTTCCAGCCTGCCTCTTGATGCTGTCTCTGCTGCAGGGGAAACAGAACTTGTGGTGCGGCTGCGAGGGGCACTGCACAAAGTGCGTGTCCTCCAGGCGCTCCTGACAGAGCGTGCACTTGAGCGTGGGGGCAACGGGGGCAGGGGGCGCAGGCGCAGGTTCCGGGCCGGCCACTCCGGGCCCGCCCTCACCAGGCGTGGTGGGCCCAGCCGGGCCGGGCCCCGCAGGCCCCACGGCCTCCGAGGACGTCACCGAGGTGGTGGAGGACACGTGCCGAGAGCCCGATGAGCGGCGTCCACTCGACGTGCCCGATGTTGGGAAGTGTTCTGGAACCAAGGACACTGTTTAATCAGTGATATTCTGCGCCAAAACAGAACTAATTTTTTTTCTAAGAATCTTTTTATGTATTTAATATATTACAATTCTGTTTTTACGAGGTTCACAAAGCGTAATGGTATAATGTATCCGTACTTAGAATTGAATACAAATAGAATAATTCCAGAATAATAGAATGATTCGTGGGCTTAAAGTCAGACAGCGTTATGTACAAAAAAAACGGGGCTTAGTCAATTATTGGTATGACCGTCTTCTTTTATTTCAAATAAGGAATTATACAATAACATATAATAAACATCACTACATCACAATTCTTTTTTCAAACATTCTTCTGGTGATACCATAACATTGAAAAAATGAAAAAAAAAAAAAAAAAAAGTCCATGTAAAGTGACGATTTTACATTTGAAAAAAGAATTTTATTGAACCATTAAACGGATGTTTGACCAAAAGGCAGGAGAGTAATTTGCGCGCGGTTTTTTTCAAAAAAGCTTGGAATTTCCGGGCATATGACAGGTTAAAACGGCCACCATTTTGAAACGGGAACAGAAATTGAGTTAAAACAGCACTAGTTGATTACATATTGAAAATTTAGAGTTAATATTGTCTGAAAATTTTACAGGAAAGGCAAAAACAAGATACAATCTTACAATAAATTAAGCTAGCATAGTGCAAAATCGATGTGAAAAACAATTATAAACATAAATGTTACAATAGTATAAAATTGATTTAAATAAATGATTTTTATATGTTACAAGACCAACAATTGACGATAATATTTTCTGAGAAATATATATTTTTTTAATCTTTTTATTCAAATAATAACACAACAGTGTATCCATCATTATTTCATGCACATCACACATATAATAATTGTAGTGAGATAGATGAGGATGAGGGTAAATCATGCAAATTATGTATGAAAAAAAAAGATTTGCTGATGAATATTGTAAATATGAATTATGTTAATTAGTTTAAAGCTGACGCAGGTTATTATTAGGTACATTCTGGAAAGAAATTAAACCACGTTATAATCATTACAATATTATTGTTTAAATTTGGCCTCTTATGGTTTTCTCAGGAATTGACTTCTTAAATAAGGCTCCGTTGTATTAAAAAAAATGGAATCTATTTACGAGGTTTAAAAAATATAAAGAAAATACGACTATAGCAACTGACTTTAATTAGTTCTCAAACTCCGCTCAGACTAATGTATTTTCATTCAGCTTGTTTATAATAGAAGAGAAAGAAATTAGTAAATAACTCCATTTATAAACAGATTAGCTCATTAGTGGATGTTCCTATTTAAGGCGAAGCTGAATAATGCCAAATCACTATTTTGATTAATCTTTATAACGAATTGGTGTACATAATGAATACCAAAAAATATGCTTTAGATAAATTAACGGTTTTCCTGTCATTTCGCTTGAATAGAATAAAAATTACTCAATAAAAAATATACATGTAAACTACTAAAAAAATATTTTGTCAGTAGAGATGTATGAACGCGTAAAGGTAACAACTTAAAAAAAATACAGTATTATAGCTAAGATTATCTGTGACAGTTTCACTTGATTAACTTTTTTGCTTTCTTATAAAATTATTTACAAAATAAATAAAAACCATTTTTTTGCTTGAAATCGAACGTTTCTAGACTCCGTTTGTCAAGCGATTTTAATGCCTATTATCTACAATATAAGGTATACCAAGAATATACACATTTTTGGCTTATAGCTTCCTCTTAAGAGGAAACTCCTCTACCAGTAATCTATCTATACATATATATAAAAATGTCAATGTTCATTTGTTCAAAACCTCAAATCTACAAAAGTTCTTCACCGATTGCTTTGAAATTTTGACATAACTTTGCATTTGAATAAGCGCGCGTTTTTACATTATCTATATATCTAGTGTTCAAGTAAAAACTTGCTTTTTAGAAAAACAGCGCCATCTGGTAAAATTATAAATGGTATTATTGATTCGCCTACTCTACTGCAACTCATTCCCTTCAATATCCCCTCGCAAAGACTCAGAAATAATGAACTGCTCTTCCTCAACCATCATTTGACAAATTATGGATATTATTCACCATTGTCCAGAATGTGTAGACTGGTCAACTCAAGTCAAAACCTTAACTTTTTTGGGATAAGTCTGAATGATTTTTGCCAGTCGCTAAACAAGTGACGGAATATTTAAGTGTCCTGTGGTCCTGACCCACGGCGTATTCTTGACTTGATTCGACTTGTCACTTTATTTTCTTATATTATATCTACCATATGTCTTTGCTTTCATGTACCTTTGTCTACTCCTGTATTTTTCTTTTTACTTTATTCGTGTTATTATTTTGTAATTTGGACGATGTCCGTTAATAAATAAATCTGTTAGACAAACATGCTTTTTTTTTAAAGTGTCATGTGTTGGATGTAAAAGCAATACGCGCTATTGTTTCTCTATCTGCACAGATATACTGAGCCACAGCGACGTGTGGCGGGGTACAGCTAGTCTATATAAATAAATATGTAAATATTAATTTGTTCAAAATCTTAAATCTCCGAAAGTTCTTCACTGATTGCCTTGAAGTTTTGACACGTTGCATTCGAATACGCATGTGTTTTTATATACCTATATTATATAGATGTCACCTGTGACAGGTAAAAACATGCTTTTTGAAAAACAGCGCCATCTGTCGGACGTAAAAGCAACAAGCGCTGTTGTTTCTCTATCTGCAAAGACAGACTGAGCCACAGCAATGCGTGGCGGAGTACAGCTAGTCTTCTAATAAATGTAATATCAATAGCAAAGGAGGAAAAAAGCGCAACTGTAAATTTCATACAATGTGTAGTGTTTTTAATATTGTGTCCTCTGTGTGCAAAATCGCATCTTCGTTAAGGTTAAATTTTCTAATAAAACTGTGTTTATCTGAAGTGACCTGCCAGGTAAGCGAGTTTTCTTTTTCCGTTTGTGTGTATAATTAGGTAGTGTCTAGGAAGTTATATTTGTACCCTTGAGGTGATTTTTCACAATTCCCATAATACTATTAGAGTTGTTCCGAGAAATCAATTCAATATATTGTTAAAGCTGAATCAAATCTGACAATGTCATTCTTTAAGGATTCCCACGAGTCCCACCAAACCTGAACATGTCATTTTATAAATATTCCCATTGAACTAGCTATTAGAGTTGACTTAAACCTAAACGTGACATTCTGAAATTGTTCCAAAATCTATCATTTTTTTTTTTTTTTTAAGCTGATGTATAGATAGTCCCACGAAGCTGCCACATGGCTGCTTGTCTGCAGGTTCTATATCAATATACAATTATAATACAATATAAGTCTCCCGTTATATACAATAAATAACAGACTCTTACATACAATCATAGAACTCACTAAAGCGTCCCAAGCATCTCACTAAGCATTCTCATGATACTAATATAACTGAACCACATTTGAACAGGTCGTTTCATAAATGTTCCTATAACACTTTCAGAGCAGAATCGAATCTTAATCAGTCATTCTGTAAGTGTTCCCATGATACTATTTTTTTTATTTTTATTTATTCTGAAATATATTTGTATTACAAAGGTATAGTATATTGTCCTCCACGCTAGGAGTTCACCTGTGTTGTGGAGGACTTTTTCAATTGTAAAGTTATATAATACTAAAACAATACAGTGGAGTTAGTTACACAGAGTAACAATAAAAATTAAAACTGAATTAGAACTGAACTGAAAAATTAGAATTGTAAAATTAGAACTGAACTAAATTTGATCAAGTCGATCCGTAAGTGTTCCCATAACACTTTCAGCTTAGAATCGAATCTCAATCAGTCATTCTGTAAGTGTTCCCATGATACTATTATAGAACTGAACCAAATTTGAACAAGTCGATTGGTAAGTGTTCCCATAACACTTTCAGCTCAGAATCGAATCTCAATCAGTCATTCTGTAAGTGTTCCCATAATACTATTATAGAACTGAACCAAATTTGAACAAGTCGATTGGTAAGTGTTCTCATAACACTTTCAGAGCAGAATCGAATCTCAATCAGTCATTCTGTAAGTGTTCCCATGATACTATTACAGCTGATTTTACTGAGGACGGGTTGTTTCACAGAAATTCAAATGTAACAATGTCATCAAATAGCTATTTAACGCCATTTTGCTTTTTGACAGTTGAAAGGTCCCAAAAAAATACCTATTCTAAGTCTGTTTCAGCTTTTGAACCAATTATGATCAGCAGAAGAAGACAACTATCATACGGTTAAGCTTGTCAGCTTATTACGACTTGATAAAAAGCTGAAACGCACCTAGAATCATCGATTAACGGGGACCTTTCTAATGTCTAAAACAAAATGGCGCTGAATGGCCATTCGATGACAATGTTACATTTGAATTTCTGTGAAACAACCTGTCCTAAGTAAGTTAGCTGCAATAGTATCATGGGAATACTTATAGAATGACTTAGCCACACGTGAATTTCCGCGAAACGATTGGGCCTTAGTTTTAAACGAAAATAGATTTCGCAAATGTTCCTAGAAGAAATGTCCACATGAGTGTTCCCGATACTATTACAACTAAGTGTTCTCATGATACTGAATTAGAGCTGAAGCTGGTTATCGGTCTAAAATGAAATTAGCTTTCTAGAATGTTCCTTCGATTAGTGCTTTGAGAGTAACACGAAAAAGAACAAAAAATAAAAATAAATACCTATAATTTACCTGAAGAGTTGGGCGAGTGTTGGCTAGAGCGGCTAGCGGACCGCTGCTGTTGGGGGGCTCCAGGGGGGGAGGCCGAGGGGGCGGAGCGGGGGCTCCCGGGAGGCAACGTGTCGGCCACAGACATCAGGGCTGCCATGGGTGAAGGGCCGGTCTGGCCCTGGCCCCCCTGACTCTGCCCTGGGCCCTGCACGGGGGCGCCTGGAGGGGATGAAGACTGTCCGTTGGAGAGGCATACGGAACTTGCGTAACCTGAAAAAATAAATTAAATTTCATTATTTTGAAAGGAAAAAATTAGACGGAATATGCTGTAGAAATGAGATATCTGAGCGAATCGAATACGTGAGTCGGGTCAAGACAAAAGAGTTACAATAACAGAAGAGTATGTATCGTCGTTGCGCTTGACAAAAACAGCTATGTAGATTTCAGCAAAACGTTTTTTTTTTTCACCAAAAATTTCTGAAAAAATTATAGAATCGGGCGCAATCTTAGAACCAATATCGAACAATACTCATTCATACATTGTTTTTTGATACATTTGAATACAAAACTGGGAAGTTACGGTAAAACTCACACAGCCGATCTTGCAAGCGCTACAACGGTACGAAACGATATGTGAATGAAGTAAGGAGTGTGTGCTATGTTGTGTGGCCGTCTATACTATCTGTTTGCCCCTGCGGAGAAACGGTGTTATGGTTAGTTGGCTAGTCATATAGTTATTTTTTCAGTTCAATATGCCCTCTCTAGACTTAGTTGGTCGATGTATGGGACTCAAGGTGACTATGAGGTGGCAAAATAGATAGAAATATTATTATGGTTTATAATTAAGTAGGTATTTAAATACCTACATATATATATTCTTGGCACATTCTAGGTTAGGAGCTGTTGGGACTATTGATGTAAGTATTTTTTAATGATAAACTAACGTTTATAAGACAAGGTTTTATGCATAGCATAAAGGATAACAAATAATTATAAGCAATAATTAGTCATCCGAAATACTAATACAAATTGAAAATATCTCCCGAGTAAAAATAAATGCCGCTAACGGGAATTGAACCCGTGCCTTCCGATGTCCGGTCAGGTGCTCTGTATCCACTGAGCTATGTCGGCTTATTTCCAACCCGCCAAATGATTCAATATGTACTAGTACCTCAATCAACAATTACTGCTTATTATATTTTTTTGCCTGTAAACAACCAACTTTATGTTTGTAGGAAAGGCTTTGTTAGTGCTAAATTTCTCACTAGATGGCGTCGAGACATGATATCTTCATTTATTGGTGAAATATTTTTGACTTGTCAAATATTATTATTTTTTAATGATAAACTAACGTTTATAAGACAAGGTTTTATGCATAGAATAAAGGATAACAAATAATTATAAGCAATAATTTGTATTAGTATTTCGGATGACTGTCTGTCTATCACCTGTATCAATTTTTGATATTAGCGTCTATCACTTATATCAATTTTTGATATTAACGTGTATCACTTGCATCAATTTTTGATATTAGCGTGTATCACTTGTATCAATTTTTGATATTAGCGTGTATCACCTGTATCAATTTTTGATATTAGCATCTATCACCTGTATCAATTTTTGATATTAGCGCCTATCACCTGAATCAATTTTTGATATTAGCGTCTATCATCTGTATCAATTTTTGATATTAGTGTGTGTGTGTGTGTAATAATACCAAATTCTATATTATTTTTATTTTGCAGAGGTATCGCAGCCAGAATTATTGATAAGAGCACAAGAATCTACTCACACAGATGAATTGCTTTCATACAGCACGTTTTAAGCTTGTTATTCGAATTCAGTAAAAAAAAATTGGAAATTAATGGGAAAACATTAAAAAACGAACAACGTGAAGATGACATAACATAATGTGAACGTTCAACATATTTGTACAGCGGTCTTGAGGTGATTTTTCACGAAAACGGCGCTATATAAATCGGCCAAATATTATTATTATAAACTTGTCCCATTTGAGTAACCAACACAAAGGGCTGTATCTCAGTGACGTTTCGCAAGGAGATCACTTGCGGAAGTTTTTGAGTACCTACCTACATAATAATGACAACATTACAGGTTGTATAGAACTAGCGCAGTCTTGTGAAAAATAACGGGATATTATAATAAAATTGTGGATTTGTGAAGCTTTTATTAAAAAAAATGCCTTTCAAGAGAAGAAACCTTTTGAATATTAGTATCTATACTAAAAAATTATGACATCTTATGCAATTACATTATTAAAATACAAAACATGTTGCATTCATACTAATCGAACAAAAAATGTAGCACCGCTTATTAAAATAGTAGCCATTCAAAGAATTTTGAATCGAGCCGCTATCAATAACACACCTTACGTAGATGGCGATAAGGCTTAAATTCCCGCTTAACACCATCCACCTGTTTTGATTTATGCAAGAAAAAAACGTGGCCAAAAAGTGCCTTTTATTTTATTTTGTGGATGTTCAGGCACAAATATTTAAATGTTTTTCGATCATTTTATAAATAACTTAATTAGCCACATTATACAATAAAACCATAACCGAAAATGGGTTCGTAAGTAGGAAATTTTGAACTTTAAAGCAGTTTTCATAGGCCTTATACATTATTTTTTTCTGGGCTTGTAAAAAGACTTATCTAAAAAATACTCGATTATTTCAAAGTCCAGGATGTATTCTACTCGCAGTATTTAATTAAAGCATCTGAAACATTTCCAGGCGACCAAATTTTCAAAGCAAAAACATATGATTTTGCATAACTACGTAGTGCATCGCCTTAAGCATTACGCAGGAATATTTTACACTACGCACGCACGATTCAGTAGAATTCATAATATTATTCGAATGACAATGCTGCAGTACCGCCACGTCACACGCATTTCGGCATATTTTCACCAACCAGGGAATAAGTCTATTTTTCTGATTCTGGTCATCATACCAAAAATGAGTAATTTTTGCATTTTAATTCATAATTAAAAGAATATAAATATCAGTTTCCTAACAAAAACAATATAATTAAAATTATTTTTGATCCATCCAGTACACAGTACGCAAGCAAAGGTCTCTGATTTTTCTCTATCCTCCATCGTTGACCATGCGACATTTACAGCTTGACAAGTGGGTGGAATTCAAATTTGTCAGGTTATTTTCGTGACCCGGGAATATTTGTTTTTAAAAATAAATAAAGTAATTCATAATCTTGGAGGAAATATGTACATGGGTACCTAATCAATAGAAAGAATAAAACAAGCTGTTTTCGGTTCGAGTGACGTCACAACGGCAATTAAGCTATTAATTGGCCCATTACGCGATGACGTCACGAGTCACTAGTGTTGTGCTAAAGTCGATTCACTAAATACATTTATTTAATGTCTCGAAACTAAATAAGATTTTAGTTATTTTTGAAGTGATAAAAGTACATTGAAACGTTTGATATAATCACAGACATAGGAATTAAATATGTCTATGGATATAATAGTTTTATTCGCATGTTGTTATAAAATATAGTCTAGATCTAGGTAAACTTCTAATAAAAAAATAAGTAAAAACAATGACGAACTAGAACTATTAAAAAGTTTTTTTCAAATTAATTGATTTATTAATGGCCTCGTTGGTAAGAGAGAGAAATAAATATATCAATCAGTCTACCTCGAAACTATGTTGGTAGTTAGGCAGACAATAAAAGTAAATTTAATGTAAAAGTAACACTTTTGCGTTAAACGATTCCTCCGCTAGATGTCAGTGGGCGCACGAATCGTCGTGTAGTAGAAGAGCAAACGAGCAACGTCGAACATCGTAAAAACCCGGGAGTATTGACACGGTACGTGACGTCATAGACGATTTACCAACACTGCGACAGGCACCGCCCTACTGACGGCACCAACACATCCAGACACGAAAAACAGTCAGACGCCGCGCGCCGTGGAATTTCTGTAGCGATCACGCATACCAATGTAGTAATATTCTCTCTCTCTTTGATCACGCACCACGTCTGGCACGCACACGCATCCAGACATAGATGGTGACGCATGCGTACAACGCCGCACGCATAAATAAACAAGTATGCGTTATTATTGATTATTTATAATATACGTTCACGGGTATTCACGCACACACGCGCAGACGACATTCCGACGAGTAGTAGGGTTGTGCCTTAAATTACAATCGATATCGTTGCACTATTTTAAAATTGCGCAGTTAGCGTGTAAAACTTCCAAATGTTTTAAGGTAAGGTTTCGTTGTGGTCATTTGAACCATCGTAGCATTTTATGAACGTTATATTGTGAAGTCCGAGGTATAAACATATCATAAATTTAAATTGAGATAAATAGTAAACATGATTATTGCGAACTTCTAGAAGGACGGATTGTTTCACAGAATTTGAATATTCAAGTCAAGTTCTAGGAAAGTCCTTTCAAGTTCTGTTATTATCCAAGTACTGTGAAACACCGGCTCGTGATGAAATAATAACAAAACTTGAATAGAACTTTCACAGAACTTGAATTTGAACTTTGATGATTTGTCAAATACTGTGAAAAACGCCATCCTTAGTGTTATTACATAATTGTCTGTTAACAACTAACCTAATTCCAAAAATACATGCATATAGATTTAGGTCCCTTATTACGACAACATTTCTGTTTTTCAGACTTTCGTTTTCAAGGACGACTATTTACACCTACAGAAAAACTAAAAAAAAGCTGATGGAATCTTGTAATAACGAGCATTCTAGTTTTTAATTCTCTGTACCAAGTAACATGGTTCCAGGACAATACTATATAAGGCGGACGTACACGGAATGGGTCGGAGATGTCCCAGGAAAACACACAACAATTAAATTAATAAAACACTCCACTCATACATACCGCTGATCCGTTGGAACCTCTCCCTCATTCTCATGAACGACTCATATAAACGAAAGAGAAGTTACAACGGAACTCTTAGTGGCAGTACAAGTAGTAAAATAACAATATAATGAATATTTATATAACTTTTTTTATATGTATTTAGATAAACTTGCTTGATAACGGTGTTCTAGTGGGTAAAAACAGTCTTATGATTGATGAGATGTGTTGACAGCGTGCACACGAGTATAAATCATTAAAAAAGGGGGCCAGTAATCACACAACACGTCATGACGGGCGGCTGTGAGACAGACATTGCAGGGCCATTGTAGGCCATCCGGTACCCATGTGATCTGTCAAGGCCTGTGACGTCACGGCAGCCTTTCGCTAGTGTTGGGCGCCGTAAGGCGGACACCACCACAGCCGAAAGAGAGCGATGCATGTGCTCTGTAGCCAACCCACCACTACTAACTAGCCTGTAACCACGTAGCGTGTCGCGGCTGTCGTGCCCGACGTTGCATCGCAGCTCTGCCGTGACGGCGAAAACCGGTTATGTTTTTGAGCAGCATAAAAAACGACAAGTCTACGATCCGTGAAGAGTATGAATGATTCGGTAACCCCATTATATAATATATAAATTTTGGCTATTTTAACAAAGGACACCACTTAGCACACAATTCATTAAGTAGGATAGTAAATATTGACATAAGTAATGTCATTTTACTACAGCTTACTGTGCATTTAAACAAGGTATAACAACAAAAATATTGCCACATTGCGTACTTATTAAGAAAGTGATTAGCCAAATAGTAGATTTGTTATACAGGTCAAACAAATAAAAACCCGCGTGAAAAACGCAACCAACCATACATATTATTATTATGCCGGAAGACGATAATTATCAATAATAATAATATTTGGCTAATTTACATAGTGCCGTTTTCGTGAAAAATCACCTTTAGGGCGCTGTACAAATATATTTATTAAATAATTAATACTAGAACTACTGACATAAAACTAGTGACTTACATCTAAGAATTATATCCGGTGACTTACGACTAAGGCCTATAATTACTATCTTAATGACATACATATTTAAATATGCAGAAACACACAACTAACATTAACAATCTAATTTTACTAGCGCCAGAAGAAGAAGGAAGTTCTATAATATTATCAAGGTAAATAGTGTAATACATATCTATAATGACCAAATAATGCGGGGAAACAAAGGAAGTTATCCCTTATCAACCGACGAAAACACTTGTACATAATGTAAAATTAATAAGAATGTGACATAATAGACCAACAACTAATGTATAATATTATTATGATAATTTATAATATTAAGTATGACGAGATGTCGCAATGAGACGACTTTGAGACGTTTGTTGGAGGTTATTTTCGTATACAGATTTAATAAATGTTTATACCATCTTACCGCAATGTTATGATATTAAATCTGTAAAACGTTTTAGTGCGGTTGGTACGGTTTTTACACCGTTTAATTGCAATTAGACAGAAAAATATGTAAACTTCATTTTGTGCTTATACTACTCGAATGCTCGTTGAACAAGAAAATGAATTACCGACGTATCACGGAATATATTTTTTCCTTGTTATTTGCGTTGATTTTACACTTCCAAGATGAATTTCCAAGTGAACTATTCTGCATAAATGCATTACTGTTTATACAGGCTTTTTCCAATAAGAGGTGTTATTTTGATATTCAATCGTAAAAGATCAATGGTTTCGTTGCTTGTGTGGCACGTAGCGCCGTCTTGTTGAAAGTAAACGTTGTCCAGATCAATACCATCCAATTCCGGCCATAAAAAATCATTGATCATCTCTCGATAGCGCAATCCATTCACCGTAACTGTTGCTCCAGCCTCATTTTCGAAAAAGTAAGGTCCAATGACTCCGCCGGACCATAAACCGCACCAAACAGTCACACGTTGAGGATAGAGAGGCTTTTTTAACAATAACTCTTGGGTTTTCCGAGCCCTAGATGCGACAATTTTACTTGTTGACGAAGCCACCGAGGTGGAAATGGGCCTCATCACTCAAGATGATTTGCATTTGATTCACTCAAGTGAATTTTAATAATTTCAATGCGTTGTTGAAGCGTGTATCGTTCAATTTTTATTAATGGCGTAGTTTCTACTTGTCAAATGTCAAAAAATGACAGCTTCGAAAGTAACATCTACCGAAATGGCGGGCTATTCAAAATAACACCTCTTATTGGAAAACCCTTTATAATCAGCTATCACTGCCGCTAATAGCTCCACTGTAACTTCCCACCCTTTACAATCAACGCAGCATGTAACAGAATGAGAAATTAAAACAGAACTCTCAGCGGCAGGACCATATCTGTCAAATGCCTGTATAGGTATCAAGGGACGCACTTGACTTACTTTGACCAGTGATTCCTGGCATTATTTGGAGTAAAAGTGTTAATGAAATTTTGGTCTCCGTTGACTTTTTTTCATACATTTTCATATTTTTTCTATTCAAAAATTATTTATGAAAAAAATATCCACGTAATGTTAGGAATCACTGGTTAAAGAAAGTCAAGTACGTCCCTTAACACCCAGAAAAATGTCTAAAAAAACTTCGTCATCAAAACCAGTACGCATTCATCTGATCCATTTTAACAACAAAAAAGGTTTATCTGATTATAGATATTATAATAATTTTATTTTGCAAGATGAGAAAATAGTAAATGTATTTACGTATGCATAATTCAGACCTACCATAACGGACCTCGCATTATTATAATAGAGCGGTTCTGTATCGATCCGGCCCGCCTCTCCCATCCCTAGCAGAGCCTGGTACCTACGGAGGTATGCGCGGCAACTCCGCCCACCCGTTTCGCGGTTACGGATTTTGCAACAGTGCAAAAATGTCGTCATGACCAACGACCAACGAACGCCGCGTTGCCAAACGTCGGGTGGGAGGCGCCGCCAATATTTCGTTGTCATAATATTATAGTTTATTATACATCTCGACGGTATGCACATAATATAAACAAAGGGCCAGTTCATTATTATCGCGATAGCAAATAGGCTATTTCAGTCGATGACGTGTAGATTAGTCGCAGTAAACGACGATAAAATAGCCACGTGAAAGTGACGAGTAGGTAGGAATTTATTCAGTTCAGAAAATTAAAACTGTCTGAAATTACTGTTTGGCGACTTAATTTGAACTTGATGCATTGCTGTGTAGGAGTGGAGGACATGAAATTGGCAAAATAGTTGACATTTGGCTGGTATTTCAATTACTTTTTAAGCCCGGCTTGTGAGATTTACCTCCGTCAAGTTGTTCCATGGTAAGATACGCATTTAAATACCACTACTAAAAAAATACTGATACCGGCCCGTACTAAACGGTAACAGAAATAAAAGTTTAAAACAGAGCCTTTTCGTTTTGAGATTAAAATGCATTTATCTGTAAATTTAGACGTAACGTTGAAAAATGCAACATGGCAACTGGAATTCAAAAACAGAGGTACATAACGTCATATTATTATATACCTACTGAAGCAAGTTTAGATATTTTCTCTATCTTTATTGACTCTTGATAAATTGGCATAGGTATAATTTACTATTAATTTAAGAAATTCATGCGGTTTGGAGAAATAACATAATGAATATGGGAATAGCTTCGATGAGGCTGATCCTTCTGAGAGTTCTGTTGGTGTTTTTTCCCTCTCGTATCTAGGTACCTATCTACATATTCGTCATACAGAACGAAGGTATCATGTATTACTTAGGTATGCATGCGTTTTCACAGAAGCAATCGTGAAAGTTGGATATTTTTTATAGTGCTTGATTCCGGAACGTTGTAACTCTTGTAAGGTATTCGAATACAAATGTAATTTCTTAAATTTCCTAGACCCTGCAAACGAAGTCGATGTTTAATGTATATTGTGGCAGGCACGTTTGTTGATCAGGTTGCGTCGTTCTGAGAAGTCTTATCGTGTTTGCACGCGATTCGTGTAAATAAAACTGCAATCTGCCCTGGAATCTAACAAGGGACGAATTGGATCGTTTAGTTAAAAAAAAAAAACACATGTGCACCTGAACTATGTATAATAATGAGTTAGACAGGCATCATATCTAATGATTGATGAATGGATCATTTATTTTTAAAACACCACTTTATCACCTTAGATAATTTTCATTAAATAAATAAATAAAAAAGGGTCAATAAGGGACGAATTGAATAGACAATCCAAAAACACCACTTACTTGCTGTGTGGGGGATATTTTAAAGGAGAGCAAATTCTGGGAAAAGGTATGAGGGATGGATATGAATCTAGGCACCAGTGTGTCCAGAAATGACGGGAGTGAGAGACCAGTTGAAGCGGTCAAAGGGTCTCCCCAAACCAACCTCTCCCGAATCTGGCAAGTAACGCAGGTTGTGGGCAGACGCATCTTGAACACACCTTACCCGATGAACCGGGGCACCCCTGCTAAATCACCATACGTAGCGAATCACTTGGTATGACATATGGCAAAGGTGTCGGTTATCTAAGAAATGGTTCCCGGGGGGCGGTGGCGGTGCCCAATCCCGTCACCCAAATTGACTGCTGAAACTTAGCGCTATTTAAAATTTATAAATTCTATCTTCTAAGAAGATTATTTATTTTTCGTATTTTAAAGCTAGAAAATAATGAAAACTGCAGTTAAAATTGCTTTAAAATTATGATTACATAGAATTAACTAGGGTCCATGATATAAGCGATACTATTTTTACATACTAATTAATAATTAGCAATGACGTTACAGTAATGTCGTTGCTAATTACAGAAAATATTAAAGGATCCGATTTTGCACAATTGTACAAAGATTATATTACTGAGAGTAAGTAATTACCTACCTACCTACTACAGAATTGCTATGATTTTCAAAGGAGATAAGTTTTGCTCTGAATTCTAAAGTTATATCATAATATAAATCTTTAACATTTTGACAGATGTAAAAACAATATGGCGGCCATCAAAATGTAGTTCCTAAACGTTCGAAGGTCCACTAATTGTAAGGCAGTAAAGGTTAATTGAAAATGTTTTTATGTGTTACATCTGGAGATTACAAGGTAAAATGTTGCATTTATGACTCCATTGGCTAAATAAATGTTTGAACAAGCCGTGTTTTTCAAGTAAGTGATTCAATTATTGCTTCCACGAACGCAGAGGTGAATTTATCAATTCTGCGTTATCTTATGTATTCGAATCAGTATAAATATTTACTTGATGTATTTGAAGAGATGTGTAAATAATAGATTATAATATTATTATCTGCATTTAATTTTTCTCCTCCGTGCCGATAAAAATGCTGATAACCGGTTTTTTGGAATAGGAACCAAACCGAATAAACCCATTGATAAAATATAGAAAACATACGATGACGGATTTATAAAAATGGTAGAAGGTAAGAGCAGAGATTAATATTGTGATAAAAAGAAATGTCGTGCCCTCTATTCACACAAAACTGACGAGAAAATTGTATTTGGCATATTTCAACAGCTCAATGCGATGACGTCTTCTTTGATCTGTGTCTAAGTTTGGTTTTTAAAAAGTTTGGTAGAGGCATTGAGGCAAGGTATACCTAACTCAATTTTCATTCTTTAAAAAAAATAAGTCAAAGCACTACGAAGTAACGCGAAATCATGTGTTTTTGGTTTGAGAATTTTATCGCTTACAAATATTTTCGATGCTTTAATTAAATACTGCGAGTAGAACGATAGTAATTAATATAACGTATTTACGCCTGTATTGTAGCGTATCCTCAAGGTACATTGTATCATATTATTCGATATCGTTGTGTATATATTGTATATATATAAAATATCCATGTATATATTATTTGGCCTAATATGTAACTTATAATTTTTTTTATATCAAATGTACAGTAATAAAAAGGAATAAGAACACATCTTCGCCTTTGAAATAATCGAGTTTTTTGATCAAATAAATGAGTCTTTTTATAAGCCCAGTAAAAAAGTATCGGGCCTATAAAAACTGTTTTAAAGTTAAAAATTTCCTACTTACGAACCCATTTTCGGTTATGCTTTTATTGTATAATGTGGCAAATTTAGTTCTTTAAAAATTGATCATAAAATTTAAATATGTGTTCTTTTTGGCGGTGTTTTTTTCTTACATAAATCATAACAGGCGGCTTGCGGGAAATTAAACCTTATCGCCATCTATATAAGGAGTGTTATTGTTAGCGGCCTGATTCCAAATATTTCACGACACGGCTTTAAGAAAGTTTGTTTTAAAATAGTAAATAAATAGGTACCAGTTAAATTTGGAAATGAATGCCTGAAACCCAAAGTGGGTATTCCATAATGTATTATAAATTTTAACAGACCTAAATAAACACTTATACCCGGAAGAGTGGACTAAAATAAAAACCTAACGGATTACAAAACCTAACGGATTACAAAACCTAACGGGGTTTTGAAATACCGATGTTATCTTCCACAGCCTTTCGGAGAAAGTTAAAAAGAAGAAAGAGTGCACTCTTCATTTTTACTACCAATAAAATTAAGCAAGTACCCCCAGTAAATGTAATAAATTACTCGAAACGTTAGAAGTTACCGTAAATATTGCCATAGTATGTATATTTTGGTTTTCACAGTTCGCTTGGATTATATTTTAAACTAGAGTGCTGTTCTTATAGGGATAGTTGTTTTACAGTTCTCTTGGATTATAATATTTTAAAATTGGAATCATATTTTTTTATAAGCTTTGTTTTCACATTTCCCTTGGATTGTAATATTTTAAATACGGAATTTTAATATATTTTATAACTGTGCTAGGCTATCAAAATTTCTTGGAATTCTAATCGAAATAAAAATACTCATAATAAAGGATTTTAACTAATGCGTATTTAGAAATCGATTAGTAGGTACTAAATATTTAAATAAATAATTTGAGTACTGTGAGGCGAACGAAGTAAAGGGGAATTGTTTGTAAAAACTATAAAGTTGATGAATACAATCACTTTTCATTTAAATTAGTAGGTACGTACTATTTTAATAAAATAAATACCAAATTAGTTTTGTAGTTAATGTAGTTTTACTGAAAAAATGACATGGTATTTGGAGCCTTTTAAAAAATAATTAAGAATGATTAATATTTGTATATTACAATTGTTATTTTCATGGCCTTTATTTTTTAATAAATATATTTTTCTCACTACTCTCCCACATAAAGTTGTGCTGTGACATTTTGTCACATAACTTTCAACATTCTGTGACATGCTGTGACATTGTGAATCACATAAATATAATAAAATTAATATACAGGTATGCACGCAAACTTTTGGCAAGCTGACAAAATAAGTAGAGAAAAAACGAATCATTTTGATTGCGATATGTAGACGAAAAATTTTATCTCAATAAACTGGAAAAAAAGTTCTAATATTTGAAAATATAATATTTTTCGGAGAAAAAACGTAAAACCACAGAAAATTAACCGTTTATAGAAGGCTATGAAAATCGGCACCAATCGGCAAAAGTGCATCCCTCATACTGGTGGTTAACCCCAGATTAATATCAATTTAATATTTCGTAATAGGCTGGTGCAATGAGACCTTCAAATCTTACTCGGTCAAAGAGTAACGTAATTTATTTAAAGACTTCTTCGAATGGAGTACATTGCAAATATTATAATGCACATTTTTATTCCTACTCCTGGGAAATTAAAAGTTCCTGGCTTGACTAAAAGAAAATGTCTGATTTACCTAATATTGCCTAGTGTTGTAGGTACCGAGTGGTGGTTGAATACAAGACTCACCGTTGGGCTTGAATCCGGTAGCGGTGTCGAAGGAGGGGGCCCGGATGGGGTGCTTCTCCTGCTTGAAGGCCCGCTCCTGAGCGAATGGGGCCGCCAGCGACACGGCGGGAAGAGATTCCCCGCGTGTCAGCGGCGGCCGGGGGTGCTCCTCGGCCAGGCGCTTGGCCCCCTCGTGGTGTTCGTCCTCCTCGGGGGCGCCGCGCTTCAGGCCCAGCGGCACGGGCGGCCGGTGGTGCAGAGCCAGGGCTCGCGCGCCTCCGTACTCGGCCAGCAGACCCGAGCGTGCGTGGTGCAGCGGAAGGCCCAGCTGGTGGTGGGCACCCGGAGGGGCACCGTTCTGGTGCCCCTCCAGCCTGTGTCCCTTGGCGGCGTGCCCGGGCCGGCCCTCCTGGAAGCCGTGCGCACGCTTCATCTGGCGGGCTCCGTCCAGCACAAGCTCGATGCGGTCCGCCCCCTCGTAGTTGACGCAGCCCCTGCACACGGGCTCCGTGAAGTCGTGCAGCATGGCCCACGGCATGCGCGGCAGGTCGCACAGATAGCAGTGCTGCCGCTTGGCCTGTTGCATTACCGACATGGCGGATATCGTCTTTTATCACTCAGTTAAACTTCCTTAGTAAACACTCACTCGGCTACATATTCCTACACCCGGACAGAACTCGTCACACCGGATCTCGGCAACGCGCGGATACTTAAAAAGCGCACTCGCTTTACGAAGTTTCCCGACTGACTGAGCGCCGGGCGGCGGGGAGTCACCGAGCCGAGCGGTGGGGGCTCCCCGCTCTTCCTTCGCCCCTCGCCTATACACAGGCAGTGGCACTCGGGCGGCCATTATTGATCGCGTGACGTCACCGCTCGAGGAGCGCATGTACCGTGTCCCAACGAAGTGACTTTGTACGGACGTCATTAAAAAATCTCACTCTTACTATTTTTATTACTTGCGGCAGCACATTCCGAAATGGATATGTTTCATCCATCATGATGATATCTCTCAGTACATTTTGAGGATGTTAAAGTTCAGCTACACCTTCAAATTAATCAAAAAAAAATAAAAAGTATTGATGAACGCAGGCGCAAGGTGGTTAATTCGCTGAAGAGACGCAACGTCACAGCACGTCAGGCAGCGGCACGTATGCGCTGCGCGCGCCGCCCAGCGAGCAGTCAGCAGAGCAGACCGATCCATAGCTCCTCCCGCCTCCCGCCTGCCGGAATGGAACAATCCGCCTAAATTTTACCGTTAATGTTACTTGGCCCGAATACCCCCTTGTATGTGTGCGTGACGCGACGGTAGTGGTGGCCGTACTCTCGCACACACGCGTCATTACACGTAGTGTACGAGCATTACCACATTTGAGTTGTTTACAAAAACTGGAGACGGCCGCCTCAGCGAGTCGGCGAGTCCACTAAATGGGTAGGTCCGTACCGCACTCCGCACTTCTGCCTGTCACCGGCACCGGCAGCGGGTGGCGGGTGCCCGGTGCATGTAGAATGAGCATGCCTCGTCGCCTACTGCCGAGCACGTACCAAAATATAAACACGACTCGTGAAACAATAATTGCACATATTTATAAACCTTTCTAATCCGCACAGCAAGGCGGATGTGGAACATAACAGCTGCGATCGCTATTCTCGTGTGAATTAACCGCGTTTTGGACGTGTTCAGCCGCTTATATAATTATGAATACATTATGGAATGGATCGAGGAAAGTAGACTTCGAGTAGTTGAGCGAGGTGCTTAGGTCATCGATGTTGTTGAGCGTGCCCATATAATATAATACCAAAGGGAAATGACTTAAGGCTAAGTTCATGCATACTATTATAGAGTTCTGTATTGGTTTGTTCCGCTCATTGTTGGCAGATGTTGCTAGATCACCCGGATAGCTGACTGACCTAGGACACTAAATAACAGATTCAACATGGATCTCACTCTGTTCTATTTACGCAACAAACTAACACACACTAAAATGGTTTAGATATAACAATAAGGTTCAAACAAGTTCGTTTAAATTCGCAATGGAGAATTTCAAGGTTTTATATTAATAGTCGGAAGTAAAAATACTTTAAGATGGAATGCCAGACATCTGCGTCATTGGATATGCCCCTTGCTTCATTTAAACTCATACTTGTCATTCTATACCGACATTACCATACTCAAGCACTTTTTATTCGGGAGAAAACACATATGTATTATTATCGACGGTCCCGAATAAATCGTATTCCGGTTGTGCAAATTTGTAGGTTTGCAGTAGAGCTGTTTAAAGTTTGATAATAGATTTCTCCAATAAAATAAATATAGATTTCTCCAATAAAATGCAAAATATACAACTACGCTATATTTCTTGATCTCAAAAACAGTAAAAATGCAGAAATGTGTGCCTGACATTCGAATCACATCATAAACTAGCTTTCGTGGACCCGGCGTTGCTCGACTTTTCCATGAATATAATATGCAGGTAATATATGTATAAACATTCCGGAAGAAATTCTCTAAATGAAAACCCTATCAAAATCCTTTGCGTAGTTCAGAAGAACTAAGCGCACAAACAGACAGACGCGATGATATTTAGAGATGACCCTTTGCAGAAAATAGGCTCCCTACCCCTTTAGTAAATAATGGGTATGCACATAATATCGGAACAACGAAATTATTTTTAAGTAGGTACCTGATATATGTATGGAACAAATCAAATATTTTTGAACAAGAAAATGTCTAGGTACGCACATTTGCGCCGAACGAATTCACAAACAAATTCGAAAACACCTGCAAAACGAACGTAGTGTCCAATTGACACGAAATCGGTCCGAGCGCTGTTCGTTGTTTAGCTGCACGCTGTACGTGAAAAAACGAAACTTCTCGCAAAATTATCTTCATACATCTCGAAGGACTAAAACGCAACTATTTTCGTGTTCGCCCTGTTGGTGTGTTCGCTGCTCTCCGGAACCGCTCGGGTATCGCCTAGATCTCGAGCTCGAGCGAGTTCGACGAACACTGGCGTGTTTAGTGACGCCGCGCGATGGCGATGGAATGGTCGCGCGATCAGACGGTTCGGTTGATTCGCTCGCTCAAACGCCAGGAGATACTATGGAACTCCAGATCCAAGTCCTACAGAGACAGGAAGAAGAAGGCCATAGCTTGGAGCACGGTGGAAACTGAGGTGGGGATACCCATCGACATCTGCAAGCGGAGGGTAGAGTCCTTGCTGGCTTCATGCAGGAGAGAGAAGAACAAGATAATCAAGAGCAAGACCATGGATGAACCGGAGTTTGTTTATGAACCGAAATGGATTTACTGGAAGGAGTTCAAGTTCCTGCGGGGGATACCGGATGATGACGCCGATGCGCTTGACGAAAATTTGGTAAGCGAACTGTTATTTTATCTCTCATTCTTTCCAGTGCTTTTTCGTTTGGCGTTCAACAAAACAGACAAACAAATTTATTTACAATATTTATTTATAGTACAACAAAATAGATATAAGTATAACACTTTTTTTAGTAGCATTTTTTTCACGTAGCATCAAACAAATAACCGACATACTTAAATTTAAATCAACACTAAAAACATTTCTTTTAAACAAATGTCGCTACACCTTAAATGAATACCTTACATAGATTAAATACCTCTGTTTTTTATTTTTTATTTACATACATTTGTTAACATGATATTATTGGGTTATGTAATATAATGTGTATTTGTTGGGTTAGCTGGAAGAAATATGATGTAACCTATAAGCTATACCCTTTGTACTCTTTTTGTGCAATAAATGTTTTTTGTTTTAAATTTAGAATTTTGAATTTTTTATTGGCTAATATCGTTAAGTACTACGGGATGTCTTTCAAATAGTTTTAAACTCAAACATGTATTTATGGATATATTTTCACCGGTGTAGTGATTTCTATGTCTTTATTTGATTTCGGTATTATTGTGTCCACACGATATTTATTTTATATTTTCATAGATTGAAAAATTTATCATGGGTATTTGCAAAGAATGTCGGGTTAGATTAAAAAATATATTTTTATTGCGATTTTTTATCGCGTCTACGGTCATGCCCAATAATTGGCTGATATTTATTCAATATTGGTTTATATATCTCGATATGAATTTGAAAATAAATTTCCAATGTATAATTGCTCCTCTGAATGGTTGTTAACTCGAACATATTAAAGTGGCAATTATATTTTATGAAAGCGAGTTTATATGAAGAAAGTTAAATTGGCAAACCGCTGTAAAATACTATTGCTGTCTGGTCCATCGGTAGTAAAAAATACGTCATATTATATTACATGATACTATGTACTATAAATGTACATATTTAGATTTGATAATGATAATTTTTCACGAAAACGACGATCCATGTGTATAACGTCATATTGGTGCAACTACTGGTGTACCCAAGTGAAAAACTATTATTGGTTAAATAATTAACACTTACTACACCATACCTTGTAATAATTATAACTGTTGGTTTTCCAAATAAAAATAAAACTTATTATTGAATTTTATCAATTTTTTTTCAGGATCTTTCACAACCATTGATGCCTCAATGGTCCCCATCAGCAAGAAGACCTCCTCGAAAACGTCGCAAAGTCAAAGAGACATCGAAGATGGAGGAGAACCAATGGATAGCTCAGAAACCTCAACGGGATGGAGACGAACACGATGCCTTCGGAATCACTGTAGCTGCCAAACTTCGCAAGATGGAAGAGAACCAGAGACTCTTCGCCGAGAATATCATTAACCAGACACTGTACAAAGGCATGCTTTTCCAGCTCACTCCCCAGACAGAAGCAGAGTTTCTACATCATCATAGGATGGTGCCTCAGCATACTCAGCAGCAAGAACCACAACATCAGCAGGCAGACCAGTGGCAAACGCATGCGTTTACAACAACGACTGCTTATAGCAACAAGCCTTCACTCCCAGTTGTGGTGCAGCTTCAGCCAAGACAAGAGTCGGCCGATGAGTTTAAACAAATTCTGCTGTGAAATTGTCATTAACGCCGAAAGGCAAAACAAATCAATGTTAAACATATTAAGTAAATGACAGAATGAAAATAAGTGGCTGACAGGCAACTAGTGGCAAATGCAAGATTTCACAAAAAAATCAGCTTATAGCAACACGTCTACATTTCCAGTTTCCAGAGGTGCTGGTTCAACCAAGACAAAAGTCTGTAGGAGTTGAAAGTAAATCTTTAATATTCTGGAAACTTGAAGTAAACAAAAAAAAACAACTCGAGAGAGTGCAGATAAACTTGGGTCCAGAATTCGGTCGTAAACAGCGAAAACTACCGAGCCAAATTGATTAGAGAGTTTTCAAGAAAGTCTCTCTAGGGTCCAGAGTTTTCTCTACTCGCAAGTTCAGATGAATGACGAAAGTTCAGCCAATCCGAGGAACAGGAGTAGAGAATTACGAGGAGTGTAGACATACATACAAAGTTTTTGGTGATTTTTCGTAATACATGTTGAGTTTGGAGAAATATTAACCTGTGATCGGGATTTCGGACACTCATTGCTTAATCCACATGCATTTGTTTATTATTCCGACTTTTGACTTCGATCGTGCCATGTCCTTTTAGGACGACCCGACTCCTTCTATAACCTTCATGGTCGGATTCTTTGTTGTGGTTTAATTTTAACATCAATCAATTTAACGACTGGTGAAGCCATAATAAAATTAATTACCTACCTTTGTATCACGACGGTTATATTTTTCATTGTGATTGAAAGAAACGATAATTATTATTATTGATAAGAAAATATTATAAGCGACATTAAATTTTGTAAGCGCGTAGATTTAGAATAATATACATATTACGAAGAATGTAAAATTATTTTAGTACAACGTAGTAATAATGAAGAAATTATTTTCGATTTAAAAAAATAAAAAATAAAAATTATATTTTTATTTTATTTTTTATTTCATTTGTGAAATGCATCCAGGAGTAAAACTTTTGTACTCAACTGGGAAAGTTCGAGCAGTACATCCTGCTCCCGCTCACTTACGTATAATAAGAGTAAAGGAGACAAACAACATTATCCTGCAGAATCGATATTTCAACAGACTGGTATTCGCTCTGCAAACTTTGGTGGAAAATTTCCAAAAAAATCGCCGTACCTAAAAATGAATTGTAATCACGTTCACACAACGAAGAATATAACGCATTTAGTGTCATCGTTTCTGGCAATGTAAATTGTAGAAATTTAAATGTAAACAGGGAGTTAAAATAAGTTATTTAGTAAAGGTGAATATGCGATTTTTTTTCATAATTTTTGAGGAACAACTGTCAGTTGTAGGCTTAGATTTAAAAACAGAATGTTGCTCCGGTTAATGACATTCGTTGACCTATATTAAAACACCATTAGTCTTTTGGAACCCAAAATTTATTTTGAGTTATTATGAGCTCTCAAAGTCATTTCCTTCATTTTCCACTGATTTGATATTTATATTTATCCATTTCCGAAAAAAACAAGACGCCATATTGTTTTTCCTGTAAGAAAAAGGTGTATTGAAACTCGGGCAACGCCGATCAGTCGCTCTGCTAGTCTACCAGTAATAAAATGTTACTTTACATTTATTGTATAAAATTTATACCGAAAATGGTTTCTACATAGAAATTATAGTCTGGACTGAAAATTATTTCAATTCCAAATTCAGCAGAACGTACTTTATAACTTGTATCAAAATGGAAGTAAGTATTTAATTAAAAACTCTTTTAAATTATAGCTTTTTAAGACCATACTGACCTTAAAACTTACATTCAATGTAGAAAGAATAAAAAAGTTAATTAAAATGTTGATTTAAATATCGAAAAACCCAATTTTTAACGCAAGTTTAAGCGTCTGTCCACAACGCACACACCCGCAAACAGCTTATACTAGTGAAATGCGAGCGCAGAAATATCGGTTTCTCTGTCTCGCTCGTTCGCCAGCTACGCTTGAGAGGGAGACAAAAGCACGTCTCTGCGGCGATAGAAGCGTCGCATTTAGCCATGGATGGGTATTTGGTGCGCGGCAACTCAGTTTCTCGCAGTCCTCTAGCCGGGATCGTTCGCAGTTTGAATTTTGTTCCAATCGTTGAACAAAATGTAAAATACCTTCCATTGCTTGCAAAGTAATCGACATTAGTGATGGACACAATATATTCAAGAATGCCAAAAATTATCCACGAATCGCATTTTTGTTAACAGAATAATGCTAAGTTGGCAAAAGTAATTAAATATGTCTCAGTTTAAATGTAAAATTCTCATGTAGTGTGGACGCAGGTGCATTGAGTTGAATCGGCTAATTTTCTCTTGGTTTTTTTTTCAACCCGCCCGCTTCATTCATGACATTGAACAAACGTATAAACTTTGCGGGAACCGGTTTCTAGTCGAAAATAACTATAATCGTGTTGGTTGGTCTGTCTCTTAAGACACGTGGAATCCAATATTATTGCCATTTAATTTAATACATATTGATAAAACCATAAACATTTAAATACATATGTTGGTTTACACCATGACATGTGACCACCAATGACATATATTACGAATGATTAAATCCTTTCCATCTTTCGTAAACTGTTTTTAAAACAAGACAAGGTAAATAACAGTGTACATACTACAATTTGTTTATTTTTGGCGGCAAACGTTCCATTTTTAAACATGGATGACGATACGAATATGGATCTGACTTACACGGAGTCTATGCGTTTGATATGCGCTTTCAAAAAGCATGGCATCTTGTGGAATCCACACGTGAGAGGGTACCACAACAGAGATACCAAGGAAGAGGCTTGGAAGATCATTGCTGCTGAGTCTTCCATCCACCCCGAGGTCTGCAAGAGAAAGATGAAGTCCCTAGTATCATCCTGCAGGAGAGAAAAGATAAAAATTATCAAGAGTAGATCTTCTGGAAATCCTGAAGATACCTATGATCCAAAATGGCGGTATTGGAACGCTTTCAAATTCTTGAGAGGACTTGAAGATGATGACGAAGACCCCTTAGGAACAGCTCCAGAACAGGTAATCTCAACTATAAAGCGAAAACTCTGTTTTTGTATACATATCTACTTAACAAATCTTTATATCCCTTATCTCCTTTCCCACCCCACACCTCTTAGCCTCACAACATACTTCAATTAGGGATATTACATACGCCAAAGTCCCAGGGGCTTCGTGCAGTTGTCATTAAAAAAACTGACGTCACTTTTTTCATTTTAGAAATTGTGTTCCTTTTTCGGAACAGATTTTTTTCGACAGGCTGCAACTTATTATGTAAGCAAGTTCGTAGGCTCGTTGTAAACTGAGTTTGGTACCCACCCTAATAAAAACATCTTTCAATTTGATCTCTGCTTGTTGAAAACTCAATCTATTCAATCTACAATTTAATCTATTTAAATGGTGAAAAAATTACATTTTTATGTCATGAATGCATACTTGATGATATTTTTAGTTGAGAACCTTAAATTTCTCCAGTCCTGAACATAGGTATGTAATTTGTAATAGTGCTTTCAATTATTTTTTTCCGAGCTACGGCTCGTGGACGCACGTACAATATTCCCGTGAACACCGAGCATTCTGTTTTCGAACGCTTCGGCATTGCTCGAGTACGTTCGGGTAAGTTCGGGAATGTTCACGGGCAGTTCGGGTTGTGACGTCGTGCCGATAGTACGGGTCCGTACGGGCCGCAGACCTGTGCCGAAACATTCATTGTTCAATTCCCTGATCTACAACTAAATTCGCTTGAGAATATAATCGAACAGATATCTATGACCAACACATGGAAAAGAATGGATTTCTCACACGAAGAGACGCTTGTGCTTCTCAACATTTACAAGAAATTTCCAATACTTTGGGATACAAAAGCTCGCGGGTACCACGATAGAAAACTGAAAGCCAATGCCTGGAACGAGATATCTACGGAAGTTAAAGTTCATCCCGAAATCTGCAAGCGGAAGATAGACTCTTTGTTCGCCTCGTACCGTAGAGAAAAGAGAAAATTGGACAAAAGCAGGACAACTGATGCTGCAGAGGATGTGATAACACCGAGATGGAGATTTTGGAATGCGTTCAGATTCGTCAGAGGACTGGCTGATGGTGACGAAGACCCTCTCGGAGAAGGACCAGAGGTGGTGAGTCATATTTTATTAATAATTTATTTTAATGACACTGTAAATAATATATTTTATAATTTATTTATCTTAACCCGTCTAGCGTTTTAGGGTCATATATGACCGGGCGTCCGTATTTTATAAAAGTATTTAAAAAAAATTCTATCATGCTGAAATACGTATTTTTTTGACGTTAGCAAGGTATTTTGTTTGCCTCAATTATTTATACTGGAAATAAATAATAATAAAATTATAAAAATAGCCAAAATGACTAGTTAAAATTTCGCCCGCTATCGTTACAATCGGTTTAACTTTAAAAAATATTTCTTATTTTTTTCCCCAAACAAAACGAATATGTTTTATAAATATCGAGTTCTCTCAATTTTTCTACGATTGGAGTAAAAAAATAAGTAAAAATGTGGTTAGCTTTCTTTGCAACATTTTTCACGTTTTATATTAAAATTTTATTATGTAGTAATGTTCATTTTAAATGCATACACCGAAGTTCATTTTATCTGGTTTCTAAAACAGGATTTGTTTTTACGTAAAATAAAAAAAAAAAAAATGTATTGCGTATTTGAAACAGACAGAAAACACAGCAAACCATAGACTATGTTGAAAGTACTGAAGGGAGGCCGTTACAGATGAGCGATATACATAATATACAAATATAATTCACTTGCTATACAATCTCATAGCCGTCACAGACTAGTAATATAATTGAATATACACGGTGTATGAAAATTTGTAGCACAAGCGGAAAACTGGTGAATCTGCATCACATTTTGAGTCGATTTTGTATAAAAAGATAAAAAATCATCAAAATCATCTCAAATGAAAAAAAGTTATATTTATTTATAAAAAAATAGCGAGCTCGAGCTTTCGAGTAAATCGAGTCCTTGGAATTTTTTGGTTAAATTTGAAAAAAAATCCCTCGTTAGGGGTTTATTATCGGCGATATGTCCTTTAAAATGAGTCGAAGCGTAGACCCGGTTCCAAAGGTTTTTTAAACCTTACATTTTTTTTTTAAATTCACTTGGGTTCTCCGGGTTATGCATATTCTCCAAATTCCCGCTACAGGACATCATGTATAATCAAAACCTCCTAGATCGAAAGGCCGGGACGCTGAATCAAATCAGCCTCGTAACTTTTATGAGAACATTCAAAAATGTATTTTTGTTTATTTTTTTAAATTAACTAAAATATTTTAAGATGTTTTGATAAATAAGAATAAATTGAAAAAAAATTTAAACGAAATTTTTTGTAAAATTCCCTACAAGTTAGGAGGCTGCTTTGAATGAGTGTCCCGGCCTTGTGATCTAGGAGGTTTTGGTACAATACATGTGGGAGTGACCTAGATTATACTTCTTGATCATATTTTGTAAGTTATCTCCCCTCTTCCACTTATCTTTCAGTTTTCTCTTCCACTATATTAAATTATTGTATAGCTTCCGTGTGTAGCTAGAATATAATGATATGATCTATATATACTGAACACTCCCACTTATATTTACATATTATTATCACCTAGTTAGGTGTTACCTTTATGGTATCCTAACCAATCAGGGCAATCATCACCCTGCGGGCTGCAGCCTGGAGCAACTGAAAGGCCCTCCACACGATCCGACTTGCAGAACGTACCGCCAACCGAATTATAATTATTCCGACCGCCCGACAATAGAATAATAATAATTTGGTTGGAGGTCTTGTTTACACACATCGACCAAGAATTATCTAGACGGGGCGAGGGATCATTTAAATTAACACCGAAATCAAAAATATTGGTTTTAGAAAATATTTATCAAAAATAAAGTGCATCATCATGCAGTCGAAAGATCGGAAGAAGCATTGCTTTTTACCTTTTGTTGGTCTGCACCGAGCAAATTTGTCTTCCACATTTCTTTCTAGCAAAAAAATTACGTCACGCAATAAATTACGACAACACTTTTGCCACAAAATGAACGATTTTCGCTGGTTTCGCATACATTTTTAAAAGTTTACATCAAGTTGGGTTGTTAAGTTCTTGCGAAGCGATGCCTTTCAGGTTTGCTATTAAGCGATAACCATAGGCTAAATTTATATCAATGGCGATAACATAATTGTGTTTTATATTATAGGGAACTTGCATTTATATCTAGGCTTTTGAAGCGAGGCATCGGAATTCGACGGGGAGTTGGATTATGATTGATTTTATTTTTGTACAGGGTTTTCCAATAAGAGGTGTTATTTTGAATAGCCCGCTATTTCGGTAGATGTTACTTTTGAAGCTGTCATTTTTTGACATTTGACAAGTAGAAACTACGCCATCAATAAAAATGGAACGATACACGCTTCAACAACGCATTGGAATTATTAAAATTCACTTGAGTGAATCAAATGCAAATCATCTTGAGTGATGAGGCCCATTTCCACCTCGGTGGCTTCGTCAACAAGCAAAATTGTCGCATCTGGGGCTCGGAAAACCCAAGAGTTATTGTTGAAAACCTCTCTATCCTCAACGTGTGACTGTTTGATCGTGCTTTCGAGAGATGATTAATGATTTTTATGGCCGGAATTGGATGATATTGATCTGGACAACGTTTACTTTCAACAAGACGGCGCTACGTGCCACACAAGCAACGAAACCATTGATCTTTTACGATTGAATATCAAAATAACACCTCTTATTGGAAAACTCTGTATTATGATAAATAAGTATGAGAGGGCTAATCTATTATTGTTATATAAAGATACCTACACACGATCCGATCCATTCGGGCCTATTATCGAGAAATAACTTCTAAATTAGTTACTAAGGTATTTTCGTAGGTTTCGTAGGCTTGATGTTTGGTATATTGTAAAATGAGATGCTATAACAACACGCCATTCAGATCCATTTTAATGTTTTCATTAAGAATCTGAATGATCTGAAAGACACAGATAATACAAAAAGATAACGGTCGCCACTGGTACTCAAACCCTGATCATCTAACCAGTTGAGCTACAGAGACTTAATTAAATTCGGTCATTTTTATTGATCTCATCTTTTAATTTCAGAATAAATACACATTTTATCATAAATAGGCTATTTTCACTTTTTTTTAAATATATTTTTCTTAAAAAATACGATGGAGAAGGTATTTTTATTTTATTTTTATGTTGACGAATAAATTTTCTATAAAGTTTTAAAATGTGTTTTCGAATTGTTAATTTTTATTCGTGAATTTGGCGGCGTATTGCAGCCAGTTGGAAACGTTTCGGAACGTGCGGTTTTAGATCGTTTTTTAAATCAATATATGAAAATTACATATTAAGCAGAAAATAAACTTTAAATCTTCCATACATATTTAACGGTATTAATATTTTTTGAAAACACCTATTTTTTTAATCTATTTTTTTTAAATATTTTTTATTTCCAGTGGCTTATTCTATTTTCTATCCTTTCGATAAATAATGCCAATGATCTTAAAATTGTATCTTTTTTAAATTCCCCATTTTTTGCAGGATACCAGTACTTGGCGAGACGTCTCCCCCTGGTCCACGTCCAAAATGCTCGCCCACAAACATAGAAAGATCGAAATGTCTCCACTGCCTTCTAAACCTGCAAGTAGTTCATCCGATAAAGACTCACCAGAATCTCAAAAAGACGACGAAAAAAGAGAAAAAGACGACGAATACACAGCAATAGGGATAACTGTAGAAGCAAAATTACGAAAGATGTCGTACGACCAGAAGCTATTTGCGGAGAATATAATCAACCAGGCGCTTTACAAAGGACTTCTATTCCAGCTGACGGAATTGTCAGAGATTCGGACTACGGAATTTCCACCAGGATATTATCTCCCCAAGACGAAGTCAGGACGTAGCCAGGAGAGGTCACAGAAGCAAAAACCGCACAGTTCAATAATTGATAGAGAAGGTGGGGGTTCAATTGCAAGAACTACTATCAAAAGAAAGATCTCTTCAGGATCACCTGGTGGTAGTTCGTCAGAAGGTTAAACAGAGTTTTAAAAAATGCTAAATTGATATGAATGGTAGCCAAAAGAAAGATCATCGAAAATTCTCGACCAAAAAGAAGGCATTTTGTAGCCAATCAATTTACGATGAGCTTTAGTAGCAAGACGCTGAAACAAGTATTTTTCACTCTTTTACTTTCGTCTTCTTCTTCTGATGCCCTCACCTATCGGAGATTGGAAATCTTCGTTCTGCAGGCTGCCGCCCGGAACCTCTCGTCGGAACTTCACTTGTACCAGCGTGTAGATTTCGAAGCCAGGAACTGCTTTGTCTTTTTGTACTACTTTCTTGTATTTATCTTTCCTTGATTTGTTTTATATAGATTTTTTAAACAATCTTGGCGTCAAACTAAGAAACTAAAGTATGCAATGATTATAATAAGTAGTGGGTACAGGCAAATCATTTTAAGAGCGATCGTTTGTATGTATTTCTGCACACCGTGGTTTAAATTGGTTCAAATAGTTTGGTACAGCCTCCCGCAGTCCCCCTTTTACTGCAGTTAAACCACTGCACAAATATTTTTAATTGATTCTACCGTGCTGTATACAGGGTGTATCGGCACGTACCCGACAAACTTTAACCAGCTATTCCTTAGCATATTTGGAGTAAAAAATCTTATGTGCACTTTGCTGTCCGGTAACGTTTTTTTTTAATAAAAAAAATATTATTCATATTTTCACCACACGTCACCACTGTTTTATACTTTGTCAAAGTTTGAAAACCCATCTGGCAATATTTTATTCGAATTCCATTGAATAATGTACGTGTGTACCTATATTGGCGCGCTTTTACAATCACAACGAAATGGCACGGCACCATTCGTCTCATTTTTAACTATTATTATTTAGTGTGTACGAAAGAGCGAAGACGCTTTTCGACATACTTGCTTATAACAGCTGTCGAACACGAAAAGCAATGCCAATGACAGTGATGTAGTGTGGAAATTTTTAATTCTTTTGTTTTTAATTGAAAAAAAAATGCTACCGGACAGCAAAGTGCCCATAACATTTTTTACTCCAAATGTGCTAAGGAATAGCTGGTTAAAGTTTGTCGGGTTAGTGCCGATACACCCTGTGTGTTTGAACCTAATAATAAATAACATGAGTGAGAATACCTGTTTTCAAATAAATAATACCCATAACTCATAAATCTCACTCTCATTCAAAACTCGCAACAATATTATAACACTTAAATCTCAAATAAGTAGCTGGAGGGCGATTCTCGTTCTTTTAGCCTTAAGCTAAATGATAGCATTCCTCAACGACTGCTATCGTTTGCGAAAGATAGCTGTCCGTCGCTTGTAACATCTTTTCTTAACTATTAAGCGATTCTCGTTCTTCTGATAGCCTTACAAGATCGATTTTTGAGAGACCTAGTAAAAAATCCTAAAGAAGCGTGGTTAAGAGCATCTACGATATTGTTAAGAGATTATTGAAAACACAAATTGGTGAAATATAATTAAGTGACGCAAGGTTTCTAACTAAAACTTAAAAAAACAAATACTTTGTATTATAATGCATTTTAATAACTGCTTATTTTATTTATGAATGACATAAATAAGCCATTTATCGAAGATTTACGTTTTGTGAAAAGGTACTTACCTCGCTGGATAGTAATGACTTTTTTACAGATTCACCACTTCTAAAGTGACGTTTGCTGTCAAACTAACGCTGCCGAATGGCGCTAACTGTCACCCAAGTTGATTTAAGAATGAAAGGGATTCTTATTTCGTTGTGGTTAACTTCAAAACCCACAATTTCGAGCGCCAGCCAGAAACTTATTATTATTTATGTAGAAATCCTCAATGGTATGTGTAGTTTATTGTAAATTAAATCACTTATCTGGCTTTCGACATGTTACGTACTTTACAAACATCGCAATTACCTGATTCAATTCATTTAATAGCATTATTGTGCCACAAACAAGTCACTAATCATGTTTACAGTCAATACTTACGATAATATTAAGTTTTCTCTTATTAAAACTACGCAAATATTGCTAATTGTCAAAACGTCACAATTAAATTAAGCAAATTCTCCGCGAACGCTAGCGTTCGGCCGCCGAATGACAGGTCTAGGGGTACCCTTCGCGTAAGGCTAAAAATTTTGGCGCGCAATCGAAAATCTAAGGATTCCATCTGTCAACGAGAGAACCGGAATCGCTTCATACGAATAAACCGAGAAAAATCGTTAATTTGAATGTAAGGACGATTTTAGTGTCGTTAAGTAGAACGAAAATCGCCCTCCTGGATACAAAACGTAGGGAGTTCAATAATTTCAAATATACTGACACCAAATACAGACTGAAACCGAAATCACACCATGTAACATAATGTATAATTATTTCAGATAAAACACAACATGATATGTTTTTAATTGCTTCATATTATCCATACTACTAAATTTTAATAATATGTAATCCTGAATCTCCAGTGAGGATATCATTATCTCTATTCGTTACAAAAAAGGAAGACAATAAAACATGTATTATTATTATTAAACTCGTTTTAAAAATTATTTATTTATCGCCAAACTGTGTTATTTGTTAGCAGTGATTTTTTTTTCAGATAACCTTTCACTTTAAGCCCCCGTATACTCAATTTCTACCGATTTATAACAAGTTTCTTGTAAACTCTTAAGTTTTTAACATTTTTTATGCCGAAACGTTAAAGTATTTGGAGGATTGTTATTATCGCCAATTTACAATACTATTTTTATGAACAAAACAGATCGCGTACGCTAGAGGAGATTTAGGGCTAAACCGACGGCTAGACTGCTGGAGACAGAATAAAAATATTTGCCGCGCGAGGTATCGCGCGCAGGCTTACAGTGATACCAGCCTCACAAGAATGTGGGTAAAAGTAATGTTGTCATTATTTTCGGGAGATGTAAACTCCCTATAATTTACCCTACAAGTATATGAAATTCCTTCGATAGAAAAAAATCGCAAAGTAAGCTCCAAAAATGATTAAAAACATGTTTTTTCTTTTAATGTACATGTTATAGGCATGAAAAATTCACAGTGTATCTTTAAATGCAACTATAGCATTTGTCGAGAGATTTTTCATCTATTTCAAACGAGTCGTGTTTTAATAAATATTTTCGTTTAATTATTATCGTTTTTTTTTTAAATATTAGCGCGCTCCCTTCTAAACTCCCTTATAAACCATCTTTGAACACTTTAAGGCGATGCACTACGTAGTAATGCAAAATCATGCGTTTTTGTTTTGAAAATTTGGTCGCCTAGAAATGTTTCTGATGCTTTAATTAAATACTGCGAGTAGAATACATCTTGGCCTTTGAAATAATCGAGTATTTTTTAGATAAGTCTTTTTATAAGCCCAGAAAAAAATAATGTATAAGGCCTATGAAAACTGCTTTAAAGTTCAAATTTTCCTACTTACGACCCCATTTTCGGTTATGGTTTTATTGTATAATGTGGCAAATTAAGTTATTTATAAAATGATCGGAAAACATTTAAATATTTATGCCTGAACATCCACAAAATAAAATAAAAGGCACTTTTTGGCCATGTTTTTTTCTTGCCTAAATAAAAACAGCTGGATGGTGTTAAGCGGGAATTTAAGCCTTATCGCCATCTACGTAAAGAGTGTTATTGATGGCGGCTCGATTCAAAATATTACACGACGTAGTACATCGCCTTAAGACGATCTCATATTCCAGATGTCCTTCGAATTCGGAAGGGGCGCGGCCTATTGGCATGGGTTATAAAAAACTTTAGAACCAATAAGAGAAAGCCGAACCCCAGACCCCAATTACGCCCATAAACGCACACTGGTAAAATTTGTCAAAAATCCGGTAATGTTGATCTACCCAAATTGGCATACTTATGTTGATCTCATATATATATATATATATATATATATATATATATATATATATATATATATATATATTGATCTATTCCCGTAGTATGTTGATCCAGGTAAGAAGTTATTAGACAAAGTTGATCTGTGTCCCTATATATGGTTTTACTAAATGAACCAATCAAGGGGCAATCGGTGGACTGTTCATCACAAGGTTTTATGTGATTCCTTAATCTTTTGTGATATTGAACTCAAAGTATTAGTCTCTACAGTCGAATATCGCATGAAATGACTGTGAGATGGTACCGTTTCAAATCAAAATGACGTGTGTTGCTTGAATTGTTTATAAGAAATGTATGCGTATTTAGATTGAAACGAAAATTTCGCAAAAACAAATCCATAAAAAAATCATAACTTAGCAGGGGTACACGGGTTCATAGGGTGAGGTTTGAATGAAGTCCTGGCGGCGGATGCGTTTGCCCATCTACTGCGTGGCGTGCCGGATCGAAAAAGAAACTGGTTGAGGGATACCTTTCGACCATAAAAATCCAAAATGGCGGCAAAAGGAATAATGTTATGTAGGAAATTTTGAACCTATATCTTTTACCATCTCTCCTGATTACGCTTCGTGACTTAGTAGGGGAGGCCGGGTTCTTGGTTATAATGGGTAATTAATGGATGATTGGACGCGGTTGGAGCTAATTAAAAACTGTCCAAAGAAGCGAAGCTAGCAGTCCACAATGGAGTGCTGGTACCTACCCTAATATATGGAAATGAGGCACGGAATTGGCAGAAGAAGGCTGAAAGTAGACAGAATACTGTAGAAATGAGATCCCTGAGGCATATAAGCGGTAAAATCATGTATGACGAAATGTGCGTATGCTGTGTCTATTTTACAGGTATTTTATAAGAGCCTGTTAAAAGGAGCTAGCAGCATTGATCCCCGGTACACCGTGCACGTGCTTGATACTCGACGGACACGAGCGGAACACAGGTTCACAGTACAGTTGATGTTATCTATATTTGAACGGGTCGTTTCTCCGACTCGTTTTACCGTAAGTCGGCTCGCATGTGGAACGAGCTATCAGCATCTGTTTTTCCTCCTCCATATAATTAGCATTTAAGCATTAAAATGAAACATTAAAAAGGGTTTTTTTCAACTTTGACGATTTAAAAAAAAAATCGCACCTTACGCCACAATATGAAGTATGTCAAAAAATACATATAAATAGTAGTATTATCTGTGTGTAAGGATAGAACGGCCAACCTTATGATTCCAGAGTTAGCCTCATTTTTAATGTCAGCGCCATACAAATTTTTCTTAAAAAAATTATAACTCCTTCATTTGTACACGCAATTGCTTCGTACGACATTTTATAGCATAGTAATGATCAGCAGAATCCATTTCTAGCCAAAAAAAATACCCTTGAAAATTCAAGTCTCTATGTCTATGAAAGGCGATTTTCAGCCCACTGTGCGTCGCTTCGGTACGCAAAAGCGCGCGAAATTTGAAATTGGTTTTACACTCTACACTCTTTACTCGTTGTTTTGTTCAGGTGCGTTATTTACATATTGTTGGCAGAAAGAAGAAAATTATTGCATGGTTATTTTTTAAATAGTATTATCATATAAATCGACTAAATTAAATAAATTACAATACCCAATTATAATTAGGAATTATTGAAACAGCAGTATTTTTTAATCTTTTTTTATGAAAGATTGCGTAGAGGCCTGTAAAAAAACATTTAGATACAGTATATTACAAAAGACATTGCATACATCGAAACTATTAAAAATTAATTCCTAATCCATGAGTATATCTTACCTAATAGTCTAATCGTGTTAGATAATTATAATCGATGATGATCGATTTATAATAATTTTTTTGTATATTTAAATAATGATTGTAATTTATTTTATTGTGCGTTCATTTTGCAATGTATATTTGTTATTATTCATTATATGTACCTATCTGTTTGTTTTCTAAACATAATAACATAAATAAACAAATATTTCTTGCGTTATTGTTTTTAGGTACCTAATTATGAAAAAAAATATTTGAACTAACCCAAATATTCAAGCATATTTTTGTATTTTGTTTTAGGCCACTGAGCGTACCCAGTTTTTTTTATTATCTTTCCTCCCCATTGTATAAAACTAGGAATTAAAAAAAAACGATTACACGTAAACTGATTTTAGTTGAAAAAATTTCACAGAACAGAGCGGCACTAAGATAAAGAACGTCTTTACCCCGTCAGCGCCGGGCGGTAACTAAATACAAAAGCGTGTAACCCTTACGTAGACGGCATAGAGTTTATTTCACAATGGCAAATTCAATGGTTACCTCCCCGAAAATCGATCAATATTCGTGTAAAAATGAACAACGCGAAAATGCATATTTTGTTTTATTTTGCGAAGTTCTGGTACATATATGAAAATTTCCTTCGATTATCAAATAAAAAAATGAATTTCCCACATTATAGAATAAAAAAAATATCCGAAAATGGGTTTGTAAATGGAATATTTTGCACTAGACAGTTTTTTTTTAGGCCTGATACTTTATTTTTTTCTAGGCTTATAAAAGGTCTTACCAAAAAAATTATCGATTGCTGACAAGCCCAAGATGTGTTCTACTTGCAGTATTTAATTAAAGCATCTGTAGTATTTCTAAGCAATCAAATTTTCAAACCAAAAACATCTGATTTTGCATTACTTGGTATTGGATCGCCTTAATGCAGAGATCCGTGAGTGTGCTTTCGAAAACTCGAAACGTCAATATTTTTATTACCTAATTAAAATCGTTAAATAACATATACGGCAGGTACTATTTTTATTTAGTTTTATATTAGTACCTATTTAGTAAGAAAATTCTTATAGTAGGTAGGATCTTATTTATATTTTAGTCCTTGCCTTGTGATGTGAAAAGGCCTGCGTACCGCGGCCTTGTCAAATGGAGCCTGCGTTGTGTTATCCATAGTAATAAGGTGGGAAGGATAAAAGTTAATGCTGTATAAAGAAGTGTGTTATTTGCCTGGTGGAGAAAAAAATATTTTTTGGGTGTGCTACCAACTTGAAAAAAAAATATTTGTAGTTTATGGTAATGACTAGCGCATACCCGGGAAAAATCACGGGATGGTCTCAATTCTTTACAGAACAGTTCCAATTTTGAAAATAATTTTCCGTTAAAATGTTTACATTTACTTTTTTGCTTGTCTGAATTCTTCTCACAAATCAGTTGCTGTTTTGAAAATGATACTAGTCATAGCTAATGGCGGCTCAATGATTGATGTTGTTGTCGAAAATATATATATTTTTTTTTTCTTAAATTCGGATTTTCTATGAATATTTTCAGGAAACCGGTGCAGCGCACTGCGAAACTGATATTTCCTGAAAATCTTCATAAAAAAACCGAAAATTAAAAAAAAAATAAAAAAGCGTTCTGGATTGAGCAACAACATTAATGTCGAATTTTGCAATCACTGTTTTGAGCAAATCCGAGTGCATTCACGGAGAAAGATCAGTAATGCTGATTTATTGAAAAAACCTCTTCAAATTATTAGTCATCCTGTTAAAAACGGGACTGCAAGCCACTTCCTGATAAAGTGTTGGTACATTCGTAATAATTTCTGCGTTTGTGTTAATAATATATCATGACGACATGCAAAAATGTTAGGACTTTTATCGTTACACATTGGTATTTTACTTAAATTTTATCGGGATACCTATCAATTCATTCGTTAATGGCCTATACAATCAATTTACCAGGAATAAGAATAATTTGAAGAGATTTTGAATAAATTTGCATTTAAAAACAACTACGTAGGGCGTGGTCTTGAGTGAGCTTGGGCCCAGCGCTCACTCAGGAGTGTCGCTTGGTGCTGGTATGCTGCGGTCACCACCGTGTTGGCGGAGGCCATTAGCCGCATCCTGGCTCCAGTGACCTGGTGTCTCATCAGACCGGCAAATCGGAACATTGACGATGCCCTGCTGTATCTTCTGTTTCCAAATATGATTATACAGGCGTCATTATATTGGATTCGGAGTCGTTCCATCGAGCAAGTTCGGTAGTGACACCATGTCACACGTATAAAGGCCGGTACTGAATGCGTTGAACAGTTTGTACTGATTGAACTTTGATAATGGATAATACAATGGGTCATGATGAATAAAAATAAATGAATACCTTCCGTCTGGAAGGTATTCATTTAGGAATACTAATTTACAATGTTAGCGCTACAACATTCACATATTGGCACTTGTGCTCGGTGAATTTGAATTGCGTGTCCTTTACTATCAAGAAGGTTTTGCGAACGCTGACTGGACAGTATGTGTTATTTTTCAATTATTTTACACACGTAACTTAGCGGTGAATGAATTGCAGTACCCCCATTAATTAATATGCTCCACTTATATTAGATACCAGGAACATTTTAGCCTTTTATTGCTTATACTGGTACACTCACTTGCTCAAGATTTACAGTGGTCAACAGACACATTTCTTCGGACAGAATCTTACAATTTTTCCAGGTATCTGAATATTGGTAAATTCTTTCAATAGAATTGGTAAGTCTTCACTGACACTCGGTTGCATTACCAAAAAGTACTCATTCCTTTGATCATTCATCAATTGGCTAAAGAGGATGGGCGCTGCCACCAATCTAATAACCATTTAAATACTTTACTACAATTTACTGCAAGCGTTTATTATCATGATTAATAGTCCCTTATCAAATCACACACACTCCTAAATTCGTATATTCTTCTCTTGCAAAAGGCGGAATAGGACGAGGACTATGTTCACATGTAATTAAATTTCACTTTTGTTTTCCGTAATGAATGAATGCAAATCTTGGAAGCTGAATTAAACCCACTTCCCGACATCCGATGGAGCTGAACTCGGCAGATAGACTCGTTGTCGACGAAAATGCATTCTATCAATTTTTGGTGGTTGGTAGAGTTATCAACTCCAGTTCCTGGGGAGGAAGGAGCAATCCTCAGTCAAAACAAAAAAAAATAAGTTTTCAAAGACATTTAAAATAGATGTATTATAGTAAAACAAAACTTTTTAATTGTAAAAATTGCTCTATTTTTGTGGAACTACGTTCTATTGGTCATATTATTCCTGAAATCCAATAAGACAGTGGAAAAAAACAATTTTGCAATAAATCATAAATAAATATATTCGTAGTTCATTTTTCATATTTTTACATGTGTTGAATGTTTCTCGAGGGGGATTCCTTCTTCATTGTGCATTTTTGGTGTCTTTAACCCTTTCAGACCTGAATTAAAACTGGCAGCGGTAGAATATATTTTGATGCTTGATGACAATTGGTAGTTATTTGGAAAAAAATAGTTTGTAAGTTATTGCTATTTTTTATTTGTAACATGAACTTGAATTTTAGGTCTCAAATTGTTAGTTTCACTTAAAATATTATCAAATCTTACTCTGTGTACGAAAATAGATCATTTTATTAATTTAATTTTTTTTTAATTAAATAATAATTTTTAAAAATTCCTTCAAAACAAAAAAAATCGAGAAAAAAGATTATTTTGAGTTTAAACACCAAAACTTGCGTTCAATATATAAAAATGGCTACCGCCTGAACTAGTAGCTAAAATTCAATGAAAAATGGCGTGTAAACCCAGTTATACCAGCAATTGGAAAACGAAAACCGCTACTTTTTATTGTCAATTTATGATAGAAATGAGGAAAAAATTCTGCATTTTATGTATTTTCAAGTATACACACGGTCTGAAAGGGTTAACAACATTTTGTTAACCATTTATTATTTTTGTGCCTACGCTCATGCCTACAAGCTACTTGAAGTTCAGTAGTTTAGCTGGTGGAAAATTCTTTCTGTAAACAACACCTAATTACAGCAGACGGTGCACACGCTTTATAAATTATCGTCTAATATATTTATTATTTCCAGGATATTTTAGACCCAACGATGACGCCATCTTGGCTCAAGTCTAGGATGATCGGGAAACGGAAACAGACCCCACCAAAACCAATTCCAGACCCTCTGGCAGCCGCCCAACAAACGGTCGCCCCCTGCAACGGAGATGAAACCCATTCAATTGGTGTTACTGTTGCATCGAAGCTGAGGAAGATGTACCACGACCAGAGACTGTTTGCAGAAAACCTGATCAACCAGGCGTTGTTCAAAGGCATGATGTTTCAACTGAGTAGGCAATCAGAGATTAAAACCCCTCCGCAAAAACCCTCTAGCACTGAGACTTCTGGACTAAACGTTAGTCCAGTGACTTGTATAGAAATTTCTTCTAGCCAATCAAGTCAGTCGTCTCCACCTTTACCTGTACTAGAGAATGATATTGATAAAGAAAAAGTTATTGAACAGTTGCAATGTGCTGAATCTAAAGTGACACATTGCGAAATTCTTTCTCGAGTTGTAAAACCTTGTGATATTCTTCCCTGTGATGTGAAACCGTGCGAGATTCTGCCTCACGTTGAACAGTCTTTTAATATCCTTGAACCACCTTGTCAGGTTCTGCCACCTCGCCACACACTGCCTTCCTTACCTCCGATTAGTCATTTAGTGATGGATAATCGTTTGCTGGATTCGGGATCTCTGTCTCCAGACGATTCGAGTGACTATAAGGAATTAACCATTCTATAGAATAGTTGTATCGAGGCATACCGCTGCTAGCTCTATTTTGACGTGAAGCCACAATAGAGCTCTCAGTAGCAGAACCTTAGTTTATTTTTGATGGAAAGTGTCTAAAAATATCTAAAATATATTAATTAGTCGTTAATTCGGTGCCATAAAAATGTAAATAAGTTTATGTTAGTTTTTTATACCAATTTTAGTCCATTTTAATGTCTGAATGATTTTTATTAAAGTACCTATCCTCATTTCCTATTTCTTCTGATGCTCCTTCCTATCCGAGATTCATTTATATCAGGTCAGTCTTCCTTACTACAAACGGTCTGATGTGCCCAAGATATTGGAGTTGAGAATAACATGCTTGCACATTGTAACTATATTTTTATGATCAAGGTAATTTTATGTTTTATTAAATATTTAACCCTTTTGATACTATTAAAAGTACCTAATGGTCCTTTAATAAGGCATATAAAAGCAAATAAAATTCTACATAAATACTCATTCATTGGCAGTGGAAAAATAAACACATAAACTAGATACGAGATAAACAAGAAAAATAAATGGCAATACATTTTACAGCGCAGGTATTGTACAACCATTGTAGAAAGAAAAGATGCAAAACAATTATTCTTTTATGACAAATAGAAATACGCTTTGCATTATATGGGTACATATTTAGATAGGGTGCTTAAATAATGGCAGGTAATCTGTAACGCTCGCATCATCCGCTGGCGCTGGTGTAGTTGGATATCACGCCACCCATTATTTTAGTGATTAAAATGTTAGAATGTTGTATTGTGCCTTTATGTTCCTCGAGAACGTCTGGACATACGTTTCCAGGGGATGAACATTTAATACAAATGTGGATAGTGCCTTAAAATATATACATTTTAGTGTAAAGTATTAAAAAAATTGTAAATTTGAAAAAATCACTTTTAATAGCATTTTAACTATGCACGTTTTCAAAACATTAGTTAACCTCACTTTTCAACATTTTAGTTCAGAAAATCGTATTTGACTTTAAATCAAAACTTATTTCACATCTTACTCTGTTAGAAGTATTTGTGGATACATACGTTCACAGGGAAAATAATCTGAAATAGTTTGCGGTTATAAACAAACCAAGGTTTCCCTTTTCCGAATTACTTTTGCAGTTATATTTCTCAATTTATTTTTTAATAATGACTTAACACTCCAACCACCATATTTATCAATATATCTTTTAAAATGCCTTTTAATATTTAAAACAAATATAGTTTAAAGCATCGTCCATCCAACCCCACAAGCGCCAATTGCTTCAAGCTTTCCAGATTACCTGCAAATCTGTGCAATTGTGTGAGATATAAAAGGAAAACTGAAATTCTTGGTCGTATAATGAAGAGCGACTGATAAAAAATACTCAAGTGATAACCCATGGGAAGATTGGTTGAAAATACACTCCTCGCGACTTTGAAACCAAAGTCATTTGTACAGTTCTTCCGGGCGCCTGCTGGGTGAAGATGTTCATGTTAATAGCCAACCCGCGATTGGAGAGGGCAAAATAAGTAGGTATAACTATTAAAAGTATGTTAGATAATTAATACATCAGCAATCATGATTAATTTTCCGTAAATCTTAGATCTTTATCTAACAATCTGTTTAGCATTTTTCTCACACCGATAGACAAGAAACGAGGAATATAAATCACAGTTAGCTTTGTATTTTTTAAAGAGAAAACAGGAGTGCAGAAAGTCTCACGTGTCTTGCACAAAAATGAAAAGACAGAAAGAAAATATCATGAAAAAATGTTAACTGTTGTGCACATTTGCCAAACGAATCAAACTGCGACATAAATCGTGATACCTTATACGGTACGCACGCTGGATTATGATGCATCTCTCGTTAGTTCTCGTCTGTAGAGGTACTAGTCCTAACGCTCCATCTCATTTTTTTCTTACATTGGTAAATTTAGAACCAGAAACAACCATGCAGAGATGTGCAAAATGGGTACCCAAAACCATTTGAAATGCAAAATGGAAATGGGTCAAAACTTTTCCATTTGAAAATGCAAAACGCAAAATGGGATTTAGAAAAGCATTTCAAATGCAAAATGCAAAATACATATTTTCAAAATGCATTGAAAATGCAAAATGTTTTCTCAGGTCAAACAATTAAAATAATTATCGAATTTTGTCATTTATTAATGGACATCAATGTAAAACAAACATATTACATGATGGATAAATCCATAAACACCACCACTAAAGATTATGAAACCACAAAAAATTTGCGCGGGACCAATGTTGCCAACGTAAAAACATAGAAACTGCTATCTAACATTTAATATTACAGCGTCATGGCCCCATGTTCAGAACCTATTTGAATCCGTGTTTTTTTGCAATGGTATCACTCAATTGCCAGGGTTCCTACCGGGGAGCAACTTGACAAATGAAAATTATCTCTCATAGCGAGGTTGAGGACCGACTGATATTTGGGGCTTATGAAAAAAAGATGAGTGGAGATAATAGGAAGAATGTTGCAAAAAAGCATTTAAAACGGAAAATGCACTGAGAAAAGCATTTAAAATGCAAAATGGAAAAATACCATAGACATATGAATATTAGTAGACCTGCCCTAAGTGATTAAAAGCGTATTATCCCCACTCCCCATACCGGTTCCATTGAGCCGGCTGGGCTCGCGTTTGGCCTCAAATGAAATTTGAAAACGTGACGTCATCATTCTTGTGCGAACTATGGTCGAGGCATCATCGGTTCATTTTACTAAATAACACGGCAAAATTTTGACTTGTACTATGAAAACTGGTAAAAATAGATGTGAAAAAAGAGAATAAACCCAATTGTCGTATTACATTCCATATATAAGCATTATTTTACTTTATTTTAAGCATATTCACATCGTATAATATGAATCAGTTGTTACTATCACATAGAGAAACGTCTGGACGCGAAACACAAAGCTGGTTGGTTGCTGGGAAGTAAATTATGAACATTTATAAAAGTGTCTTAACTAAATACTCTGAAACTAACTACGACTCTGAAAATAAAAGCTGCCTTACTTTGCCGAATTTGGACTTCGCAAATTTGTTCATAACGTGGCGAGTAATTTGCGCTCCCATGTAAAAATGTCTATTCATTCAAAGCAGATTTTACTTTTAAGAAGTAAATGGTGATATTATAATGCGAGATGCCTATTTACTGTCAGATTGATTTATTGACGAATCACAGTCAGCTTCACTCGTTCCCTCGTTCCCTCGTTCTTCAACAGTTGATTTTACCCCTCGCCCATATCTTCTCGTCTATTAATTCCTATGTCTGTGAAAAATACCCATTTTGCATTTCCATTTGAAATGGATTTATTTGAAATAAAACACATCTCTGTAACCATGCAACCATGAACAAGGGAGCAGAAAGTTTATGGAAGATTATTAGACTTTCCTATACATTTTCCGCATTTTTCGAACACGAACACATAAAGAAGAAAAGAAGAACACAAATAAGCAAGTTAATTTTTAATCAGAAAAGCGATGCATCAGGAATGAGTAACAGGGGAGCAGAACTTTTATGGAGAGCAGAGAGACAATAGTTTTTTGCAGAGTCAGACAGTGTTGGACAGGCTGTTCGCATCATTAGCTTTGTATTTCTAAACCAGAAAAAGATGCAACGGAGACAGAAACATGCATTTTCTAATATCAGCGATTCAATGGGATTTATATTTTTAAATTAATTCCATACAGGAGGCCATACAGATTCAATGCTGAAGAGCGGACGTGTTTTAACCGCTCCGGTTTGTTTAATCCTTTCAGAAGGTTTCCCTTGTTAAGAGATCGCTGAAAAATGTTCAGCATCCGTGTTTTATATAGTGCTTACCTTCTTATTTCACGAAATGCGCGTAACTTCTACCGTTTAGCCGGAATTTGCAATTATTATAGCATTTTAAACCGATTAAATTTTGAAAGTGAAGCTAGAACAAAGATGATTCTCAATGCAGTCGAAGATTTTATACCTGACTCAAGTGTCAAGTGGTGTCGGGATTTACGGGACCTTTTCAACCGAGGATGTCTGCCTGGAGGACAGATAAGCCATATTTTGTTTAAAGTTTTTGTTTTTGTTTTTATTTTCTGTTTTTGTTTATGTATTTTGTTACAGATGACACACATAAACTTCACTTTGACTTTGGTTCAAGATTTTTCTTATGATAGCCTGCGATAAGCGAGCCCTAAGGGTCTGAGACAGAGGTGTGAAATCGTCGGATCACGACAATAGAAAGAATTTTTTTTTTTTTTTTTGCTGGATTTTATTTAGGTATTGGAGCCAGGAAGGAGTCTGAAAGGGTCGAGAGGATGCATTAGGTAGCATGAAAGGCTGGGAGGTGACTGGAGAGACTAAGGTAGACTAGGATGAGGTGATTTTGCACAGCGGTGCTGCCAAGGTCTGTTATCTATGTGAGGATATTGTGTCAGCGCTCTTTATTAGCAGCAGACACATGTCAGCGCTATATTAGCAGCAGACACATACCTGAACGGATGACGAACCTCGTGCTGGCACTGTTGGTGGACGCGGTGGTCTCTCTCGTTGCAGCAGCTGGTACAGTTCCTTCGCCACCTAGGATTCTTGCAGCAGAGTCTCCATCTTCTGTCTTCGTCGAACGTCACAGCGGTGCTGCCAAGGTTTGTTATCTATGTGAGGATGTTGTGTCAGCGCTCTTTATTGGCAGCAGACACATGTCAGCGCTATATTGGCGGCAGACACATACCTGAACGGTTGACGAACCTCGTGGTGGCACAGTTGGTCTAAATAACAAATGTAGATCCTAGGAAATAAATTGTACAGCGCCCTTGAGGTGATTTTTCACAAAAACGGCGCTCTACAAATTATCCAATTATTATTATTATTATTATTAAAGGAAATACTCGTACATTCCCTCAGGACAATTTCATATCTGGGGATGCTATGTGGGGGTCTGTCTGAGGACAGGGATAATCGTACCTTGGTCTTGAAGATAAATATATAAAGACCAGTACAGACCCGTGAAAAATCACATAAAAAAATCAAATATATAAAATTACACAAAAAATAATAATAATGCAATTACCGTGAAACGATCCCCGATCAGCTGTTTGCTAGGCAACTATGCTGTTCGTTACATCACCGATTATTTGAAGAACGGCGCGCATAAATTAACTAACTAACCATCACGCCGCTTCCTCGCAGGGGTAGGCAGAGAAGACGGACCGCCAATCAACTCGGTCTTGACACATACTCCTTGCCTCATTCATATTCATACATCGTCTCATACATACTCTTATCTTATTCTGACTGTGGCATTTGATCGTAAAATGACGACAGAGAGTAAAAAATTTATACAAGCTCTAGAAGGAGATACAAGTACTTACATACAAAATATAATAAACAAGTGTAGGTAGACCTATGTTTAATTAATAATTAATAAATTGAAAAGATATGATAGTATCTTGTACCTACCTTCGGTCACATTTGCGTATCTATTACTAACATTATGTAATCTAGGTACAAGCGAGTGTTTGAAATGCCCAGTCTTGGAATTGTTACATTTAAACAGGATTTTGGAACGAGTAGTAATTGTATTACTGATAATGAATAGTGTGTTTTTGAATAAGAATGATTTATTTTTGAATTTCAGAATATTAAACGTAAATTATATCATTTAATAATAAACCTGGGAATAAATACCAGGGGAGCAGAAGGTCATCAGAGAGCGTAGATTGATAGTGTTACGGAGTATTGGGCTTGCCCAAATGTTGGATCATCACCTGAACACCAACTAACACTGAACATCAACTGGTCGTGACGTCACGCGGCTTCATAGGTCAGCGCGGTATGTGCCAGGCGACCTATTTCCGACTGGGCGTATTTTCAGGGGCAGACCATTATTCTTCCGCCATAATCTCAATTAAATAAGTTTAATTTTAAACATATCTTTATTTATATATTTACTCCTCGGTTTCGACTGCGTTTTAGATTTTTATTTCCATTTATTTAATTTTTTTAAGACTCTATAAAAGAAGAACTCACATATTATCTTGGTCAGTATCATAATTGAAAATATACCAATCACCGGATGTTTCACAGAATTTGAACAATTCATCAAATTTCAAATTTGAAATTCAAGTTCTGCGAAAGTCCGATTCGATTTCTGTTATTATCCAAGTACCTACTGTGAAATAATCGGCCCATGAGGAAATAATTACAGAACTTGAATAAAACTTTCATAGAACTTGAATTTTAACTTTGAAAATTTATGAATTGTTGAATTATCAGAGAAAGTCGACGCACTTCATGGCTTCACAATCTACGTGACTGGTACGACTGCAGTTCCGCAGAGTTGTTCCGGACTGCAACCTCCAACCTCCGATAGCAGAGGGTTTCAGAATAATACGCAGTTTCTGATATTAACCTAACCTATCCTAACTTAACTTTAATTTTCAGAATAATCCGTTCACGCTTAACTTTTTAGCAGGTGGCGTTGCTGGCATAGATATGTTGGTTCCATGATATAACCATGATTAAACACATCAAGTGATATAAAGTGACTTTATATCACAAAAAGTGATATAAAAACATGAAAAGTGATGAAACATTAGGTTAAATAGGTTGCATAGGTAACCATTTAACCTAGTTTTTGTTTTATCACTTTTAATGACTCTATATCACTTTTTAATGGTGTGTTTAGTTGTCATTTTGATGAAATATCATGGAACTGATGGTGACCGGGTATCTCATAAAAATGAAAGTTCAACACATCTACAAAAGTGATATAAAGTCATGAAAAGTGATGAAACAAATACTATGTTAAAAAGTTACCTTTTTAACCTATTTAACCTAGTTTATGCTTCATCACTTTTCATGACTTTATAACACTTTTTGTAGGTGTGTTGAACTGTCATTTTGATGACATACCCGGTCGCTAGATATTTTATGTGAGTACAACAAAGTTAACGTGTCAAGCTGTACGGTTATTGAAAATTAAAAAAAAATATATATGTCTAATCTTTTGATAGATACATGCGTATTTCAATGCTTCATAACCCATGGAGGAAAAGACGTAACGAGATAAAAAAGTAATTGCATTTACCTACAAATTCTAGACAGAAAACCTGGAAAATTTTCATGAATCCATAGCTCACAGTTTGAGAGTTTTCTTGCTTCAAACACGATTAGATTTTTTTTTGAGATATTCTTAAGTGAGTTTATAAGTCAATTTATACTTTGTAATTTTTATTACTTTGTATTTTGACGATAATTTTAAAAGATGAGAACAATTATGACGAATATTGCATCACTGTGTCGGAAAATCATTTGATCCGATGACGCTACGTGAGGAAAAAAATGTACGTGATTATTAATTGAAATGTTATATAAGTTAGGACATTATGAAGTTTATTGAGTCATATAATTATGAATTTCAAGGTATAGTTTAATTAATTTATATTACCTATATCATGCATGTTATATACAAATCATAAGAAGTCCCCGGCGTTGCCCGGGCTTTCCGCATAGTTTTTTTTAGAAATCAGATAAATACAGTAATTTAATCTCATTTTGAAGGAAAAAATTTCACCACGAATCATCTAAATTCTGCCATACAGGGCTGGGAAAACGGGATGAGGGTAGTTTTTCGAATTATTGATTCAGCATATATCTGACTCTGAATATAAGAGGAAAGTCGAACATGAACATAATACTAGTTTCACAAAAAATGAAGGAATGCTTGTATAAATACGGACAGCGAACCTGGAATACAACGTGCCCAAAGTATTCAACATTCAAAATATTCAAGCAATATAAAAAGCAATGTGTAAGTTGTATTGTAATAAGTAATAATATTACGAAAATATGTTATATTGTAATTGAGCATGAACATCCTGTTGACAAACTGCTTAATTGCGGTTAATGGGATTGTACTTTGAAGAACAATAAAAAAAAAAATATATCGTTTAGGTCTAGAGAGTAGTGACCTTTCTCTTATTTTAAAGGTCATATGTTCAAAATTTCGTCAATCTTAGAATAAAACTGTAGATTTGTATGTATAAAGATCAAATTCACGTTAAATTAGTTCACCCCAGATTATTATTATTTTTTATATTAACCCCAAAAAAAAAATTTCCCTCAGGGCTTATGTCATCTTTTAGGATGCTGTTTGGAGGGTCTTTTTTAAGGAAAGGAAGGAGAGGAAGTTCTGAGAAGGTAAAAGGTATGAGAGTTGGGTAGGAATCTAGATATCAGTATGTCCAGGAGTGATGGACATATGAATAAAAACCTCCCACTGCAGCGAAAATTGTTCCAGGGGCGGTGGGTACCTAAATCCGCCTCCCAAATTGATAGTTCATTATCATTTGGAAATCTGGTAGATACTTATCTGTTTTACGCGGAATCCTTTTGAGAAGTTAAGGTTATTATAAGTGGTACTTTTTTAAAACATAAACTAACCTAACCTAAACATTTAATAAATTTCCAGAGATTTTAGGACCATTATCCCAAAACCATCTTAAAAGTTGGCACCAGAATTAAAATTAAATCCGATTCTAGACTTGTTCATATTAAACGATTTTGAAATCGCTTGATTTTTTTTTTTGCAAAAAAAAAACGCCAAGTAATAAATAACACTTACAAAATGATTCCGGATACCACGCAAGTGACGTAAAGGATCCTTTTACCAAAACTATGACAAAAGTTGGCAATAAAACTAAAATGTAAAATGATCTGTGTCATACTTTGATTTTATATTTGTTTGATTCGACCAAGATACCTAAACGAATTTAGATAAAGCGCGTAATCAAATGTATGCCAAATAGCCTAGTAATAATGTGTAAAAGTTACAGAACGATAACATTATGTAGGTATTTCATTAGACTAGCCCTGATGAGTGTGGTGTTGCCAGATTTTAAATAAACGCCACCGCCTGTGATGAGATGTTTATTTAGGAATCTTAGATTAAACGCACGGATGCTGGCAAACAGGCAACAGGAGAAGGTGGAACAGAAGTTACAGAACTGACAGAACAGAACAGATATATAGCTGAAAGTGTTGGCAGCCGCTATTGGCACGCTCTATTACGTCTAAGCTAAAACAAAGCAACAATGTTTCATGGTACGTCACCGTTTTTTTTAACAATTATTTTCGCCGCCTGTTCGTAGTAGAATAGTTTTTAAAAGTTAAATATTGTTAGCCTTGGGATTTTGAACCAGATGACGTCACAATACTACCGTGGTTTATAAAAACACAGTGTGTCCTCCTTCAGACATTGATCAATCTCTCCACAAGGCTCCACAATAGCGATGAGAATGGCACGGGGTGGGGGGGGGGGGGGGGATGATGTCAGGCGCGTTTTGATATTTATATATTATATACTAGCTGAAGTCCTGGCATGGCCCGGGCTTTACGCAGAATTTCTCGATATCTAATGTGGAACTCTTGTTTTGAAGGTCAAATGTGTAAAATTTCATCAACTTCGGAATAAATGGAATAACACACCTCCTTCCCGTCACAGACACTCTTCTTTATATATATTATTCAATTAAAGTAAATACAATTTTTGTATCATTTTCATATATTGATTTTTGATCATTTTTCAGAATCGATTGATTATTATATAGCTTTTAGCCGCGGCTTAATTTTGTTCTACATGAACTTTATAATAATTATAACTTAGACATACATTTTTTTCACTAGAGTTACTCCGTTATCTTTAATTATTTTTAATGACGACTTTTCATATTTCAATTTATTATTAAACACGTTTCTTAAATTTGAAAACTGTGATCGACGAAAGGTATGCGCAGCGTCATATATCACCCAATCAGTTGACATTCTTACTGTGGTATATATTGGAATGGGTTCTAATGACGTCAGAGCTCGTCGGATCGCGCACATTTTAATTGTCGCCTCATTGCTGATCGGTCCGTTGAGCGGTCCTTTGAGCGGTCCGTTGAGCGGTCCGTTGAGCGGTTCGTTGAGCGGACCGTTGAGGGCGGTCCATTTCCTATCTGAACAAACGGATTGCAATATTTAGATTTAGAACATAGGCGACAGGTAGGAATGCTGTCCTTGTGCTACCGGTATTACAAGATGCTCCGAGAAACTAGCGTCATTGATCCTTTCGGCAACGGTGCATAATCGGGAATCATTCGAAGTTTGTCACGTAGGTCATTTTTACGACTCGTTCTTGAGTTCAGAAGCTCTTCTGTGGAACGGTTTGCCAGCCTCTGTGTGTCATCCCTTCTACAACATGGGTCTCTTCAAGACCCATGTTCACTCCTTCCTCTCCCCACATTATTTTCCTCGGGGCCTCTAATGTGGAGTTAATATAAAAAATCGGAATCAGATATTTCATAAAGCATAACACAGAACGACCGAACTAGCCACGAGCATTTCCAACCGGCACGTTCTATTTACTATTACGTCAAGCTAAACAAAAGAAACAATGCTCCGTGATACGTCACCAGATTAATTGCCACTTGTAACATAACGCTTGCTTGGAACGCGCTCAATTAAAAAAGCTATCAAAATTCGCAGGTTTATGGTTGACTAGTTCTGACATTTTTCCATGTTTTCAATTTCTGAGTACAGAAATGACGTATTTTGTAAATAAATGAAAGTTTTTCAAAGTAGGTAAGTAAAGATTTGTTATAGTTTTTAATGGAATAGACAAAAAATCATAGAATGATTAGAACTTATTAGCGCAGACCCGTGGAAAATCAAGGGATATTATAATTATTGTAGGATTTGTGAACTGAAAGTATTTGTAAAAAATTGACTCGGGATCATTGCCTTTTAAAAACAAAGATTTATTAACACAGATTATTAAAAATCTGTCAAAAAATGAAACAAAATATATACACATTACAAATAAAGTATTTATTATTTTAAATAGTTTTCTGATTATTATTACACACATTATCATTTGTGTGCATTCACACAATCAATTTTGATTTTGAGAATTTCAGGGCATTCATTGAACCAGTGTTATGACACACATCCGATTTTATTCATATTTTTGATTATTGGAGTAAGTACTCTTTTTTGCCAGTGATTTATTTTATTCTTCCTTTTTGTACAATTATTGAAGATATTGCACAATTGAAAAATAACGCACTTTCCATAGGCGTATATATATCACGAGTAAAGAAAACACGTGATTTGCTATAATTCACATATTTACAAATGTATTTATAATTTTAATTTAGCCATTTGTACATCCAAGTTTACAAATGTCTAATACATCTTTTATTTTCAAACAGTTTGAAAATGACCTTGAAAGCCGAAACAGCCAACAATAACAAAAACCAAAAAATACTTGGTTATTTTAAAATTACATTAAAAAAAAATTAAATGGAATTCTACGAGTTAAACACAAAAACAATAAAAAGTCTAATATATCAATACTTACACACATATATTATTACATTTTCTTTTGATTAATATGGCTCCTACAGTCCAGCTTGAATCTATCAACAATTTCCGCTGCCCATTATAATATTGCATTCCTTTGTATAGTAAACTGTTTTGTGTATTGGCTTTGTCCTTTTTTGGCAGCTTAATTTCATTGCCCGTTCTTGTGTTACGTCTGTGAATGAATATTTTATTTTTTATTTATTTGACATTAGTGCAATTTTGAAATGTTGATATTTGAACGATTTTGATATTTTTCTCGTTATTCGCCGATTTTCGGCTCGTTTCAGTTTTTGACCAAGTTGTGACGTCACAACATGACTATTATGCTGTTCAAAATTTGATCAAAAGCAGATTTGGCTCAATATTCGTCGGTTAACGGGGCATGTTCAAATGTCTAACTTTTAAAATGGCTCTGATCGTTGATTTGAAGATCATCAAACTTCATGGAGTTTACCCAAACTTAATTTAATGCAGGTCTGAAAGAATTTACGCCAAGGGAGCACCGAAAAAATTGTAAGTAATTTTGTTCAGTCACCAGGAGTACAGAAAGGCATCAAGTGACGTCGTCAGACGACACAAGGAAAAGTCCATCTGTTCTGGTCTCAGGGTTATCAAGTAACAATTGGAAGATTAGTGTCGCCATGGGTATGCCGCATCCGGGTTGTGACGATATCGTCTCTGCTCACCTCGTCTCGTCTACGTCTGTCTACAACTAACTGTGTGTCTATCTGTCTCACTGTCTGTCTCATGTCTGTCCTACTGTTGGTACATCATGCATGCTAAGGAATTCAGACGGCATAAATAATAATGTCTCTTAACCTGATAGTTGCGACTGTATCATATTTGATGTTTGAATAGCGTACCCCATACGCTACTGTCGCAATGTGATCAGAGAATTTTCACAGTTCTGAAAGTTAAATTCTTTGTTCTTGTACTGTCTGTCCCACTCTCGATACATCATGCGGGTTGAAGAATTCAGTTGACAGAAATAATAATGTTACTTAACCTTATAGATGCGACTGAATCAAGAAGTTTCACAGACGTGAAAGTTGGAATTATTTGGTCTCCCAGTGTTGATACATCATGCGGACTGAGGAATTCAGACGACAGAAATAATAATGTTGCTTATCCTAACAGATGCGACTGTATCATACAATATCATTGGTACTCTTTACGGCGTGCCACATACGCGCCTGTCGCAAATACGATACAAACATTTTCAGTCGTTATCATCGATTAAATTAATGATTGATTTACGAGACTTTCTCGTTCTTAGGGCTTTGACATTAAACTTATTTACATTAACTACTTACACAAAGTGTTAAGGGACGAACTTGACATAGTTTACCCAGTGATTCTTCATTATTTCTCGCCCGACCCCAACTGTCCTATACACACTGATTTTTTAGTGATTTAAGATAAAAAAAGGGAGTCAAAAAAGTCACTGGAGACCAAAATTTCGTTACATTTTTTACTCCAAGTAATGTCAGGAAGCACTAGTTAAAGTAAGTCAAGTACGTCCCTTAACATCCTGTATAATTAATTGATAGAGCAGCGATTCCTAAATTGGGCGACTGGGATATATCCAGAAAGCAGTGATGACCTCAGAAGTGTTAGGGAGGACGTTGAAGGTCAGTAACGCATCGACGAGAGTCATAAAAAAAATTGATCACCTAAAAAATTATTTTAACAATTTTCCACTTGATAATACATATTAGTCATGATCCGTTCGTAAGATTCGATTGTGATATATTTTACAAAGAAACGAACAAAATTAAGATAAAAACTGATTAATTTTCAAGAAGATAATAGTATGTTTTGACTGTTGACTTATTAATTATTTGTGTTTATATTTATGGTTGGCAGTAACAGTTTTGTCAATAAAAATTTAGTGGATGCCCTTGATTTATTTTGTAAAAAATTCATATTATTCATGAGTTTCTTTTCAGTTCTCTTATTATTATTTTAGAGTGTCACGAGTCACGAATAAAAATAAATATAACGTTGACCTCTGTTAGTTTTTGTGTACTAGTATATATGCAGACCTTGATGATTATACCGCTTCAGTAAAAATTATGACCTTTTGAAATAGGGAACATTTTACTTCTAACCACCATCCAACTACTTTCACCTTAGATTTACAAAAAAACATTTAATAAGAGCTCATATCCATCTTCCTCGTTTAGTACATTAATTTACATCAAATACATAACTAGTACTTACTTGCCTAAAACAATTTGATTATTGGTATCTTTGAGTACTTTCATTAAAAACCCATTTTTTAAGTGTGACCTTTGATAGTAGTAGGCGATTAAAGTTTTTGAGTAGAACCGTGTAAAAAGTGTGGAAAATCTATTGTTTGTTTTAAATTCGAGATGTCAAACTGCAGAAACATGAAATAAGCAATAAATCCATCAAATGTTAAATAGAATTTTTGCGCAAATGTGCAAAATGTGGCTGTACACATTTTTATATGCAGACGCACATTTCATTTTTTTGTTTTTTTTAAAGCATAATTAATTTTTTTTTTATAGTGAATACCTCACAAGAGTCCCAACTGCTCCCGTCTGGAGCCAGTGAGACTATGGCATCCCCAATTGGGGGATGTTGTGAGGCTGAAGGTAAGTGGGGAAGGGAAAGAGGAAGGTGGGGAAGTACCTGGCTATTCAGATCTAGTCACTAAACACGGCTAAAGCCATTTGGAGCAACGTTTCAATTCTGAATGGTGGTCTTACACCAGGGCGATACTGGTAGTATCTTCCACTCTCGAACGTGCCGCAAATATACTATATATTATTTTAATTAATTAATTGTGAAATAACACAAATTAATCAAATAAAATTTATTTGCGCACGCCGGGTTCGAACCCGCGACCTTCGGAATGGCAGTCCAATGCGTTACCACTGGACTATGCCGGCTATATTGGTATATTCCCGTGCATTTGGTTCCTTAGAACGGGTTATCTGCCTATCTAAGAACTAATGTCGACATGACAAGACATAATTACACTTTTATTCAAATAAAATAAAACGCACTGTGCACGAAATTGAAAAATAGTTACTTTGGATTGAAAAATAGAAAGATTAATATTTAACTACTTATGTATATGGTTTCAAATTCATCAGGGCTGGAATACACTGAAACTAGAAAAAACTTATGATATTGGATGAATCATGTTGTATTTCATCAAAACAATGTTAAATACTAATAATACTAATGATGTAAGTTTTTGTGCATTGGTCATTGCTTTATTCAGGTGTACCATTGTACCATGTACCATTTTCTTCATTAATTTGTACCATTTTTCAGTTGATATTATATGATTTGTATTGCGATATTATTGTATAATAATTAGGTATTGTTGAGTTATTTCTATAAGGCCAACAATATTATTAAATCTGATAACTATATAAGAAGTTATAATCTAAAATAATATCTCAAATTTGAAGACCCCCGATAGAAAGAAATTTATTAACCTGTATATACCCTTTATCATCTCTATTATACTAAAATAAAGTCGCTACCGGTGCAAAATAGGTGTTGAGGTTCATGGGGGGAGGTTTATCCGGGTCTTCGAGGCGGATGCGTCTGTCCTTCAACTGCATGGATCGGGAGAAACTGGTTGAGGGAAACCTTTTGACCTCTCCAACAGGACTCTCTCGAAACATCGCCTTGCACCGCAGTGGGAGGGATGGATTCATATGTCAGTCACTTTTGAACTCACTGACCCCTAGATTCCCTTCGTACCATTTCCTTTCCAGAACTAAAAAGCCCTTCCACACAGCACTCCCAAAGATGACATAGGCACTGAGGTGAATCATTTTCTCCTTGTATGGTGCTAAAGTAAAAAAAAACCTACGAAACGGATTTGGATCGGGTTTTCACTTTCATTTGGAGAATTTATTCCGGAAGGTTTATATATTTAATATGTGCATATTATATTTATAGAAAGTGGAGTACACCTCAGTATAGAATGCATAGTATTCACACACCTACACACACTTAAAGAAATGTCTCAGGGATCTCACTTCAACTGCATTTCTATTTTAATCCAATATCTCTAATACATACGTCACGTTTGACGTATTGTGGAATATAATAATGACATACCCACTTATGGATAATAATTAAGTACACCCGAGTAGTCCACAGGTGAAAATAAATCACAATTTCACGTTTTGAGTATGAACTTTGATGTTTAATCGACCCTAACGACAAGCCATTGACACACTTAAGCGTTGATGGAATTGATTCCTTAAATTGATAATTACCTGTTGCCAAATGTGTCAAGTTAGATAGCGTTATTATTTGAAAAACCATTACATAAATGGTTTAAAGTCGTCACCAAGACATCACATTAAGTTCATTTTGATTATGCATAGACGTATGAGTATCATTATTAATTTATTGATAGCTCGCTTGTCCTCTCGTCTGGTACCAATCATTATTGATCCAGATAACAGATAAAAAAAGGATTACAGATAAAGATAAAACCAATAAAGACACAATTTTTATCTTATCTTTTTTGAATAGGCTTATTTTATCTCACTGGATATGAAAATGATTATACGAACATGTTGGTAATAATAATAATTGAATTAATGTATTTTCTTATCAAATATCGTTTGCGTAACGCGTAGCAAATATACAATATAGATAGATCTTAGACATTATTTTCATTGATTGACGTCAGCAAACGTCGTTCTAGGGGGATTCACCCAACATTTTCATACGTTTACTTGAACTTAGAAGTCCTTGGCAATGATTTTTCAGAAAATTTAATTAAATTATTCATTTTTAATCTTTAGTCACGCGCTTCTGCTTTTGTAAAGATGTGGCTTAATAGATAAGCTACAATCTTGTGTTATATAGACAAGATTATTATTTGAAGATATCAAAACGTGGGCTGGGCTGCAGACCAATTAAAGGATTAAAACGATTATTGATTATATAAAGTCCTTCGCCCTAATTGGAAAGAATGGTATCAAAGAACTGATATCTTAAATTTGTCTTGTTCGCCAAAATAAGCCCCTGCATACCCAATTTCAACTGACTTATAACAAGTTTCTCGTTAACTTTTTAAGTTTTTAAGTTCCAAAAAAAAGGTAATTTTGTAGATAATATCTATACATTTGTTATGCCTCAACGTTAATTATATGAAATTCCCTCGAAAGAAACAAAACGCAAGGTGAACTCCGAAAATTATTAAAAACACGTTTTGTTCTGTTACTTAATCTTTAAATGCAACTAAAGGATTTGTCGAGAGATTATTTCAATAGAGTCGTGTTTTAGTAAATATTTTCAAAATTTTTCCTTAATTATTATAGATTTTTAATATTAGCGCGCTCCCTCTAACATTCGTATTTACATATCTCCCTTTCAAATCATCCCTTTCAACTTAAGAGATATATGACCTGAGCACGGTAGCTCACACCTTAGCTTGGGGTGGCTATTGCAGGTCGTGTTTCCACTCTCTGAGCGATGGGTTCGCCACACTCCCTATGTTATATTTGAACTAAAAAAATTAAAGGGTTAACGAGAAACTTGTCATAAATCGGTAGAAATTGGGTATGCAGGGACTTAACTATAAAATAAAAAAACATTCAAAATCGTTTTCAGCTACAACTTAGCACTTTAGTACACCCAAATGTCAGGAGCCGCCACAGGATGTGACGCCACGAAATTCGCTCGGATTATTTTGGGAGGAATTTCATTGTTCATTGGGCTCTATTTGGCACAAAAGAAAGTCGTGTATTTATTTACATTTTTCTAATTTTCAATAATGATAATTAATGTCTATGAATAAAAATTACAATGCATGACTATTAGCAAATTCAGATAGACACAATTGCATTTACGTATTACTATGTCTCGTGCAGTGGTTGACAAACTTTTAAAAGAGAATAGTAAAATGTACGTTCATATAGGTCTAAAAGTTGTCCCCTTTAAAGACGGTTATTTAATATGAAGCGAAAAGGATGTTTGGAAGGGTTTATTTTTATTTATTCAAAACAGACATCAAATATTTTAAAAAATTATAAAGAAAAAGTCATCCCGAAAAAACAAGTTATTTTATTGTAATACATAAATTTTTAATAATAAATGTATGCATTTAAATATTTTGGTTAGAGCGAGGATTTAACCTGCCTCCCGAGGGATTGACCAAAATGAATGAACCGCGCTTAAGGGCCCACTATTCGAATTTCATCCAATTTCCGACATACTTTCCTTAAAATTTTGAAGTTTTTAAGCTCTTAAAAAAATATATGTTATTCTTTAAGATAGTATCTATTTGTTCCAAAAGCCGAAACGGTAATTATTTGAAATTCCCTCGATAGAAATAAATCGCAAAGTATGCTCCGAAAAATATTATTAACACGTTTATTTCTGTTATTTTACAAGTTATATGTATGAAAAAAATCACAATGCTTCTTTTAATGCTACTCAATAGACCCCAAAAGTGATTTTTGCTATTTTTGAAATACGCCGTGATTTATTAAACATTTTCACAACTGTCGCTTACGCCTATTGCTTTTAAATCATATTTATTATAGCGCGCTCGCTCCGACTTGAAGATTAACCTATCTTCTTTGAAAAGTTCATTCGCCAACTCGAGGGCTTTGGGGGCAGACATGTCGTTCAACGTTCTATGATCTACAGACGTGCGATTACGTGCAAATATTTGAATCTATAAAGATAATTTTTACGCGTGTAAAGTTTATGAGTTAATAAATATTGTTTTTTCAAAGATGGGAAATACACGAAAGATATCCCGTATTTCAAAGAAAAAATGATATCTCATAAAATTATATCCTATCTAATAGGTGAGAAGAAAAAAATACAATTTTTGATTTATAAGCTTATATTTATTATAAACGATAATTTACTATAAAAATTAATAATTCATATTTTTATTTATGTATTGTGTAGTAAAAAGTTATAAAAATTATTATTTTATTTTTTTCAGAATACGATAAACGATAATTTATTATAAAAATTAATTATTATTTTTATTTATGTATTGTGTAGTAAAAAGTTATAAAAAATTTTATTTTATTTTTTTCAGAATACGTACTTTGGGAAATAAAACTAATTCCAAAACATTAGAAATTACAGGGCAAGTTCTTATTAATTCACAATGCAACGATGTCCGAAATATAATATAATATGTAATAATAATATACGGGCCATCTGTTTCAAATAACAATACTCGAACGTGGAATTCAGAATAATAATGAACATGCGAGCGAAAGAAGCTATTGAAAGTTCTGAAACTGTGGGGAATATAATTTAATAAAATAAAATACTTTTTTGTTTTAAAACCACGATATTTATTAATTTAAGAACCGACCGGTTTCGCTTTACTTAAGCATCATCAGGGTACAAATTAATACTAAACAAGAAGTACATAATGTGTGCATATATATAACAAAATATAGAGGGAGACAACATGATACAAATATAAGCAACACAAAGACGGTCATAAAATACATTAACATAAGTGCACAAGTAATGGAAAACCCGCTAGATAATTATGTAGACTAATGGGTTATACGAATAAATCGGGAGAAACAAAACATCAATAAAACCTCAATAATAACGGTTTTTCCGAATTCGCAAATCATTTGATCGATAGCTTGCCTTCCTGAATAAATCTAATTTTATTTAATCATTTACGGCCAAGATATTTTTGACAATGGTGTGTTTTTATCTTTCTGTATTCCAATCATTTAGCTTTGCTTCTAGGGTTGTGCCCCAGTATTGCTTTTTGGAGACTGTAAACGGATCTCTCGGCATTTAATGAAACTGCAGCAGAACAAAGGCTGTTGCTATATTGACGTTCATGGTATGTTTTGCTCAGATTGACGATAAGGTTTCCAGATCCGCATTTCGCTCGAAGCATGTTTAGGGTAATAAGTTTATAGTTTAGGGTTCTTTCACCGTATTTATGGGAACATTTCAGAACCACCAATCTTTCATTTTGAGTGAATCTTGTGTTTGTGATTAAATTATATTTGACGATTTAAACAAATAATATTTAGAGAAGTTAAAAATAAAATTGAAAGTTCACTGAAAGCTTAAAACTATTAAAAGTAGTAATTTCATAAAAATGTAAATAAATAGAGCCCCTTTCACATTTTAGAATGTAATTTTATGTTGCTTACATGTTTTATTACTCTTTATAATTATTGAATTGTTTAAATGAATAAATAAATAATTACAAAAAAGTCTTCTGATTTGTAAGTCCTCAGGAAGCACTAAGGATCTTTCTATCTATCTTTATAATATAATAAATTTGATGAGCATAAAAATGTAAACGTGTATATAATTTATATAAATGTACAAAAGTAGATATTACACGTGTATAAATATTATATTGCGCATATTATACAAGATGTCGGGGGTAAAGTGCACAAACTTCGGGAGGTGATTCTAATTGATAGTACAAGTAAAAAAGAAAAAAAAACTTTTTTTGGAATTCCAACGTTTTAAGATAGTTTTCGAGTAAAAAAGTTTAAAACCTTATTGATGTAAAAATATATTTATTGATTTTATAAAAGTTATAAATTACTTTTATAAAAGTGAGAATAGTATTTTAGTAAAGTAAAGTAATTTTTATACCTATACAAATAACTTTCGTAAATGTTTTTTGTAAAATTAAAAAAAAAAATAATTAATTAAATCCGTAATAAAACCCATATTTTGAGAACCATCTTCATTTCGACTTCCTTCTCATTTGGTCGGTGCATTATTACTCTAAGGTCGGTGCTAACTAAAAATGGTTCTGTTTTTCTAAAATTGCAATAGATGTCGGTAATTTAATTTCATAATCCCCAAAATTATTCCTAATACGAATTCAGACACCTCTGTCGGATTCTTTTAACACTAAATTTTGTGGGTGTTGCCCAAATCTAAATTCTTTACGCGGAAAGCGGGCCCTTAAGTCAAATCCTAATTGAATGGTATTGAGGTTTATTTCCAATATTAACTGCTGTAAAATTTTATAATGTCATCCAATTTCAGAGAAATGCAAGTGTGTGCGCGTGTATGTGCATGAGTGCCACAAAGTTGGTAGAATACATTGACATTGACAACGAATCAGCTCGATTGGATGTCGGGCAGTGGGGTTACTTTGGACTTCCAAGATTCCACTTGATTCATTCATTTATTTATTCATTCATTAAAAAAAAATGTAATTAACAGCAAAAATAATAACAGGTATGTAAAAAAAAACAACAACAAAAAGAGACAATAATATTTGGGTCAAGTAAAACCAATAGATTAGAGAAATTTTGTAAAGTTGTGGGAACTATCGCTAAATATGTCCGGAATCTTGCTACTAGAGTGGATGTTCGACGCATTCGCACAAGAGGTTGGGAGAAGGTTAAGTTGGTTCTTTGGAAAGGAATATGGATAGTTTCGGTGTTTCTTAGTGGACGTTGATTGATTTTGATTGTGGCCAAGAGAAAACACGGTTATTTATAATTTTGAAAAGAAATTTGACGTAATTTTTGTCACGAAGTTTATTAAGGACGGGTTGTTTCGGAGAATTTGAACAATTCATCAAATGTCAACGTTCATTTTCGTGTTCTGTGAGAGTCCTATTTCAGTTCTGTTATTATATCATTATAGGCTAGTTGCTTGACAGAACTAAAAAAATATCAGAACTTGAAAAAATCTTTCACAGAACTTGAAAATTAACTTTGAAATTTGAATAATTGTTCAAATTCTCCGAAACAACCCGTCCTAAGATTTCTAAATTGAAATATTAAAGGCGTTTTTTATAGTATTTTGTACTGATAATTCGATTTTTTTTGTTGTTCATTCCACCTCCAACGGTTTCAGTTGTAATTGCATTTTTTCTCAAAAAGGTCTCCACACAGCATTCTCTAAGATTACACAACCTTGAGGAAAACCTCGGAGCTGCGATGTTACCAGCAGAAAAGATTATCTTGGTTAATATATCTGAATCTATCCTAGGGCCATCGTTTGCCGATCCCTGTTCCAGACGAACAAGAACACATGCAAATATTCCGCGACACTTATGCATTTATCCATTTATTCATGTCGCAATGAATTCTATTGCAATTCAGATCAGCTGTTTCTGGATTTGCATCATTATTAAAGAGGGCGATATGCAGGTCGAAGACAGCATACGATATTAGACATATGGAATGGAATATACGATGTAACGAGCCCAGACTTTTGCCAAACTGCGGAGAGAAATAATATAAGAACACGCTACATTCAACTTCCTAACGGACCGTCATGCCATTTCTCTCCAAAGAGAGGCAGAGAGGATGTAACGCCACACAACTCTGCTTGGAATTCATTCCTTTGTTATAATGACCTTTTACTTGACCCGACTCAAACTTTCGAACACCCCAGCACAGGTTCTCCTAGTGAGATGTTCACTACAATCATTGAGGCTATGCACTACGTCGTGTAATATTTTGAATCGAGCCGCTATCAAGACCACACCTTACGTAGATGGCGATAAGGCTTAAATTCCCGCTTAAAACCATCAATCTGTTTTGATTTATGCAAGAAAACAACATGGCCAAAAGGTGCCTTTTATATTATTTTGTGGATGCTCAGGCACAAATATTTAAATGTTTTTCGATCATTTTATAAATAACTTAATTCGCCACATTATACAATAGAACCATAGCCGAAAATGGGTTCGTAAGAAAAGATTTTGAACTTTAAAGCAGTTTTCATGGGCCTTATACATTATTTTTTTCTGGGCTTATAAAAAGACTTATCTAAAAAATACTCGATCATTTCAAAGGCCAAGATGTATTCTACTCGCAGTATTTAATTAAAGCATCTGAAACTTTTCTAGGTGACCAAATTTTCAAACCAAAAACACATGATTTTGCATTACTACGTATTGCATCGCCTTAACACATTTAGTTAATTATTATTTTACAATCTACTATAATATTTTATATAAGAAATATTTTTGGTATCACTTGCACTAATCAAGCTATATAAATAAGAATTTAAATGTTCGTTTGTTCAAAATGTTAAATCTCCAAAAGTTCATCGCCGATTGCTCTGATATTTTGAGACAACGTTGCATTGCGAATACGCACGCGTTTTTATATACCTACCAATATTGTGGCATGTAAAACATGTTTCTTATGTTTTTTGTTTGTTTGTTTTTTTTTTCCTAGTCATATAATATTTAACTGTTAACTGTATGCACGAGTGGAGAAAAAAAAAGTATGACGTTTGACTCAATCATGGTGCCATGTCTGTGCGACGTCCACTTTATCATTTTGCATATACACCAGCGCGTCATAAAACATATTCTCTTGGCACTACCTTTTCTGTCCATCCGCTCTACATGTCCAAAACATCTAGAAAAGACGACGTATGAAAGTTATTAAGAATTAGTGAAGCAATTAAGCTGCTGCCACACGCAAAGCTCACATCAAAAGTTAATGTACAGCGCATCATCTTTTCTACCGACACACGACGCTATCAAATATTTCTTCCTATGGTAGGAGAGGGGGTCAGTTGAATTCGAGAGCGGCCGAGGAACATAATTTCATCTGTCAAAGTGACAACTTTACTTACTGACAGCTTGAGCACGTTTTCGAAATGGATGATACTTGTCGCCTATTGCTGGATCTGTTGGACAGCTCATCCTCAGATGATGATGCCGCCAACTATATAATTATAAATGCTATTTATAAACTTTTTAGATTTTAAACAATCTGCGCGTAAATAGCGCATTTTCACATAACCTCTCCGTCGAATCAGGAAATTCGCAGTTCGCACGCCGATCGACGAAAGCGACATATAATAAATTATTGTAAAATAAGCTCAACTTTCGTCCAAGCCGTCCAACTTTTATAAAAAAAACGAATGATATTACCATATAAACATACTGAGATTAAAAATATGATAAATTTTGAAAGGGCGAAAATTTGTTCACTTCAAATTCAAATATTGATTATATTTATATTTTAAATATATGTTAAGTATGTTTGCCAAATAAAGTTTTTTTTATGTTTCTAAATTTACTAGCACACATGACGATATGAGCTAACATAATAAATAAGAAATGCATTATTAGGCTGCTTATGTCATGGCTGTCAAAGGGAACACGGAACTTAGTTGGTAGCTCCGTAATTAAAATGACCCCCTCTCCTTTTTACGGCGGAGAGGGGGACGCATAACTTTTCAAATATCGCGTCGGGAGCGGTTACGTAAAATAAATTCGGTTAGCGAAGTTCAGAACCACACTTATAGCGCGTTATCTTTTTACGTGTGTCGGGTCTGTATGGGATTGTATGGCGAGCGCTATTGTGCTTTATATTATCTGTTGATGTGAGCTTTGCGTGTGGCAGCACCATTAATGTGCGACTAGACAGAGATGTGTGGAAGTGAATCCTCTCTGTCTACCAATGCAGGAAACGGCGTGATAGTTAGTTAGTTATTTAGTCAAGACCACATATAATAGAAACAAGGGAGATGGGCCACGAAACATTAGTATGAAACATCGTTCACCCATACAGATAGCATCTAAACACAAACGCATTTTCCTTGGCTCCACCGCTTTGACAGTTCATTCGGTTTAGTCGTAGGTACACGGAGAAAACTTACTGATATAAAGTGATGCTAATTTATTAAAAATCTGGTCAAATTATTCGTATTTCTGTTAAAAACTGAATTGCAGGTCTTAAACGAATGAATTTACAGGTTTCCTAACAAAAAAGTCTGTAAAACACTAAATGTTAACAAAATTCTAACAACATTTTATTTTTAATATTGCAATCACGTTTTATCAGTATTTTAATAAATCAGCCATACTCATATATCTCCGTGTAGCTCGGCGACAGACAGCACGCTTCCATGCCATATTTATCTTTGTTTCTGTTATCTGTGATGAGGCGGTGGGCATTATACAAAATTTGAAGAGAGATGTAACTTTCTTGAGATGATTAAAAAAACCACAGCCAACGGTAAAACAAATGGATTATTATTTGAATACAGATAGTGAAGCAGCAAGGTGTGACCATAATACCCCGTTATTTAATAAGATACGAGAGACCAATGCCAGAGACTCTGTTACTGGTGAAGGTGCCTGCGTTGGATCGTATTTGGAAGGGCCTCTACGGCAACTCGAACGAGCGGCATTCTGTATAACTGGTTTGAAACGTGATCGTCTACCTACATTAAATTTACTTACGTGTGTGTGGTACGTAGAAGACACTTATAGAACTTACATCGATATATTGTGTGTAAACTACATTGGTCGATGGTAGAAGCACATTTGAAATTTACGAAGATTTGTCTTTCGATTGATTTTTTTAGCTGTTCAAAGTAAGCGTACCTACAAATATTTTGATTATATATATAGGGTTTTCCAATAAGAGGTGTTATTTTGAATAGCCCGCTATTTCGGTAGATGTTACTTTTGAAGATGTCATTTTTGACAAGTAGAAACTACGCCATTAATAAAAATGGAACGATACACGCTTCAACAACGCATTGAAATTATTAAAATTCACTTGAGTGAATCAAATGCAAATCATCTTGAGTGATGAGGCCCATTTCCACCTCGGTGGCTTCGTCAACAAGCAAAATTGTCGCATCTGGGGTCGGAAAACCCAAGAATTATTGTTGAAAAGCCTCTCTATCCTCAACGTGTGACTGTTTGGTGCGGTTTATGGTCCGGCGGAGTCATTGGACCTTACTTTTTCGAAAATAAGGCTGGAGCAACAGTTACGGTGATTGGATTGCGCTATCGAGAGATGATTCATGATTTTTTATGGCCGGAATTGGATGGTATTGATCTGGACAACGTTTACTTTCAACAAGACGGCGCTACGTGCCACACAAGCAACGAAACCATTGATCTTTTACGATTGAATATCAAAATAACACCTCTTATTGGAAAACCCTGCATTTATAAATAGAAATACCAAAACACATTTTTGTGAAATTTTGCAACGGTTCGAAGTTTGGCGTATGGAAAGATATGTCGTATTAACAAAAAAACTGAATAAAATTTGAGCACAAAATGGGCTCTACTGGCAGTATTTTATGAAAGAATTTTATAATAATTTCAAGCAATGAAATTCATGATTTTGAAGATGTTAACTAATCGTGGGTTAAAAAAATGTTCTTGGCTAAGTAAACAGTGACAAAATCGGCAAAAATCATGACATGTGCAAGCAGAATGTTACAACCACTGAAGAGATGGAAGAACCATGGAAGAGAAGTGTGTTGTGGGCGTGTCAGAGTGACAGAAGAAAGGTCAATTGTTACTTACGTCTCGTGAGGTGGATCAAATTTTTTCATATATGGAAATTCTTTCTTGAACATATAAACGTATAATATTTGAAATTGTCCATAATTTTTCATGGGGAAAAATGAGTATTACTGGTTTATTGAAAATCTCTTCAAATATTCTGGTTAAAAATGGAACTGAAGGTCACAATATACGTATAATTATATTGCTTAATAATATACGTATAATGATGAAGTGCGAAAATGTTAGGATTTTTATGAACATGTGTTCCGACATCGCCATCGTAACAAAACATTGGTATTTTATTAAAAGTTTATCAGAACACCTATCAATTCATTTGTTAATGACCTGCAATGCCGTTTTTAACGGGATTACGAATAATTTGAAGATATTCTAAACTAGCAATATTTTTATCGGTAAGTTTTCTCGTTCATCATTTTCAATTTCATTTCACTTCGGTGTAAAAGTAGATACAGAATATATATTGTATTTCACTTCTAAGGAATATCACTGCATTTCTTGCGATGACAAAAACCCTAAATTACAGTAGTTTTATTTTAAGTTGGTATAAATTATTGCACTTCCATGGATTTTCTGTTCCGTGGTTATAAAGCACTAGTAAGTAGTAAGATGGCGGATTTTCAGATAAATGCATCGAAATCCAACAACCAATCACTGCGACGAGTTTAGCACATAATACAAACCGGTTTTGTGATTCCACAACTCGGGGACACGAACATGGAGGCGGTGCGGTGCAGCGAACACTCTTGCAAGAGAATTTATCGCCCACGGAGGCGAAGAAGAGAAGATTTGTTGGCCATTTGCAAGCATTTTCAATAATTGACCTTGTTAATAAATTAATCAACTTAGATTACGGAAATGCTAAACACAAATAAAAGCAGTATTTAACTTTAAAAAAAATAATTATAAGTTATTCTAACTCATGACGTCATTATAAAAATAATTGCTTTTTATTACGCGTGACCGAAAATATTTTATTTATGGATTAGCATTGTTTTTAAACTAGCAATGAAATTGACCATTGCTATTTTTACGAATTTGCAAGATAACCTTTTTACTTTTATTGTATTTTGATTTATTTCTAGGATTGGTTGGTAAATTTAATATAATAAAACTTGTAAAACAACTTCAACATCGTAATTATTTGACATATTTATGACACAGTTAAAAAGGACTCACGCGTACTAAAAAAGACCTAAGTATTTTTAAAATTTGTATGGTTGTTTAAACACTTGCTGAATCGAAAAAAATCGTCGTACAAGTGGCTCATTCCTTCCACCTCAAAACCTTTTTTTGCTTTGCAGAGCTTCCTCTCTATCATTTCAAAAATATCCTCCGAACATCATCATAGGTCCTTAGGGAAGTTATTTTCCTCAGGACCTCCTGTGTGGAATTATAAATGCTCATTGCAGTACAACCTGCTTCAATGATCCATTGTAACATAGCTATTTTAATTTAACTTAACAAAAACACTTTATCTAAAACATTCGAACACCTCAGCACAGGTTCTCCTAGTGAGGTGTTCACAAAACATTAAGGATGGTTTGTTTCATAGAATTTGAACAATTCATCAAATTTCGACGTTGTCCCATTCAAGTTTTGTTATTATATAATTGTACGCCAGTTACTTGACAGAACTGAAATGATAACAGAACTTGAAAAGAACATTCACAGAACTTGAAAATTGACAGAGAAATTTGAAGAATTCTGAAACGACCCGTCCAACAAAACCATTTAAATACAGTTACTGATTATTTTACACCCTACTACCACATTTAAATACAGTTACTGATTATTTTACATCCTACTACCACATTTAAATACAGTTACTGATTATTTTACATCCTACTACCACATTTAAATACAGTTACTGATTATTTTACATCCTACTACCACATTTAAATTCAGTTACTGATTATTTTACACCCTACTACCACATTTAAAATTAATAATATTTTATGTAGGTATTTATTTACCTGTAAACCGAACATAAGAGTTCGTTTTTAAGAATGAGTGGAGAGGTTATAACGGAGCTATCACTGGGAACATAATATTAGTTTCATTGGAAACTGCAACATATTTGCTTTCAGTTCTGCGTTTCTGTTTTTGATTTATGTATTTTAGTTGCTTTGTGCGGTTTACTTAGATTTTAATAGGCGGAATGTAATTTCCAGTTTACGAGGTTCCATTAATGGTCCTTCCACGGGCCTTGCTTACAAAGAATATCTTTTTACTACAAATTTGATACAAAATCATTGAAAATGTTTGCGTTTACATAATTTTAGATAAAGACAGTGAATAAAAGAACAAGTGATTACTTGATCTTGTTGCTTCAGAAAATCAGTTAAAATATTAAAAAACGCGCGAGCTATGAGTTTGGTGAAATGAAATGTGCACAGCTTTAAGGAATTTATAGATGCAACTATTTTCAATGATGATATGATTTGAGATTTTCACGGCCAAAAGGGTCGCAGTGATTTATTTTTGGGGTATTATGACTTGTTGCACTACCTCCTTCTTTAGCCAATGTTTTGGACAGGATTACGATGTCCATCATCATGGCAGATTTGTATATAATATTCATCAATATATACAAAGAAATATCAAATATTAGCGACAGCCTAATCTTACACTGAAACATAGACAAATTACACAATTGGTATATCGCAAACTCATTCCTCAACGTCGAAGACACTACAGTTTTGTCGAAACAAGGACCTCGTTACCATTTAACTACGCTATAGACAACAAAATCTAATTTAGAGATCTCATACAACAAATAACTAACAAAGGTATAAAGACACTGGAATTTAAATTAGAGATCTCATACAAACAAATAATTAACAAAGGTATGAAGACACTGGAATTTAAATTAGAGATCTCATACAAACAAATAATTAACAAAGGTATGAAGACACTGGAATTTAAATTAGAGATCTCATACAACAAATAACTAACAAAGGTATGAACACACCAGGATTTAACTATCGAAGATTTCGATTCGTCGGAAGTTACAAAAATCGTCTATTAGTTACTAGTACCCACGCAGCTTGTTAGAATACAATTCAATCGTATGGTGGAGCATACACAAATAAATCCCAAACATTTCATAGCCTTATTTGTTACTTCATTGATGTGTGGGACAAATATTAAATTTTCAACAAATAAGATACCTATATCTTTGATATGAAACATTTAACACAAGAGGAATATTGTTGAAGCTTTAATTAGACATAATAGATATTGTATTTATAGAGATTTATATAAATTGACGTTTGTCAATGTAAAAAAGTTAATTTTAATTACACCACTCCTGCAAGCGATCAAGTTACATTGAAGAACATACATATAAATAAATACGTTATGTTGCGTTGGTACAACTAGATTGATAGGAAATAAAGCAAAGTAGAAGTATAAAACGGTCATGGAGCATTTTAAAGTTATGCGTATCAATCTGCAGTTGGATATTCTGGAAACATTTTTACATGTCGATATGACTGTTAAAAAGCCATTTTGAATTCAGCGTTCCCGTAGCCTACAGCAAGAGCGTCTGTATGCAGATGCATAAAATTCAACATGCTTAGCTCTTTACGTATCGAGCTTTAGCGTTGTTTTCGAGTACGACAAGCCAGTTCCCATCGAGTACATAACAACATCCACCGCAACGATCAAAAGCGCCTACAGTAAGAACTACGAACCGGTGCTCGAGAGCGCCGAGCGCCGAGTCTGTCTGAATCGGCCTCAGGAATGCTACTTAACCGGTCCCAGTCGTATGCGGCCTCAACCGGGTACCACCAGCCCAGTACCTACACACACGATACACAGGTACCCGCTTACTCGGACTGGTATCTGCCTACCTGGTACTTGCACTTAACTACTTGCGTTACGGTACCTACCTGAGCTACCCACTCTCACGTTACGGTAATACATGATAGTCTCGAGCGTATCTGTGGGTCGATCTCTCTATCTACTATCCGTATCCACCGTTTAAATGAGGAAAATATATCAATACTACGTTCCGTATGGGTAACCAGTAACTTGTGGGACACCGACTCAAATTTAAGAAGGTGTGTAGTGTACAGTTAAACTTAACCATACATTGATTATATAAAAAATACGAGAAGAAGAATTTTGTCCCAACGCAACACACTGGACTGTGATGAATATTGATACTGTTGACTTGTACAAGAGTTACAACAGTTCACGTCTGGAGTCACTGGGATTATTAGATCTCAAATTGGGATATGTTGTCAAGTTGAAGGGAGTGGGAAAGAGATGCAGATGGGAAGAGTAAGGTTCGAAAGAGCGGTACATAGAGTATCTACCACGTTGTGCAGAATAATATGATAAAGAAATGCGTCCCAAAGTAACGTGCTGAATTGTCACGCTCAGAGTAAACAAATTGACTGACTAAAATTTTACAGATGAAATTATATTTAGGATTTGATGAACAAGTCGCTATAAGTTCCGATTGTTACAAAACAGACGTAACACCAATTCTGCAATCGGGTCGAATGTTATGCTTCTTTGCCAGTAATTATTCCGTTAACACACCTAGTAATGACTGATTAGTTCGACTGCATTTCATTGAGGTTAAGCATGCAACGAAATCATTGGACCATACGCTTTAAATGTTCGGAGTTACTCATTTGGCAAACTTAATGGCTCAATTTCTCATGAACATGCTCCTCCGATAGCAACCAGCCACGAAATGGCCAATGTATATATGGGACGAGGGGAATAATCTGTACCTAATTCTTAATTTGTGTCATGCAATTGGAGTCTGGCAGCCAAATGGAAGAGTGACGCGCCATTACGTGGCATCCGGTATACCGCAATGAAACTGATTGCAATGTTGCATCCATCACCAGAGCAAACCGTGACATTGGCTGCAATGAAACGGATTGCGACAAGAATAATAACTGCCAGGAATTGATGTTACATACAAATCAATCATGTCCTGATTGATTTCTCGAACATGACGGTATTGCAAGGCAGAACGCAGGCTCGGATAAACGGAACACTTTGATTCTCCTAAATGATTTAATAACGAGGGAATATTTTGGTACGATCATTAATATGTCTTCATCTATGCGGATAACTGGATAATTTATGATAATATTAGGTTCGAAGGATGTGTATCGCGGAAATTATATCAAAGATATTTTCGATTTACTAGGTGTCTTCATGTTTACAAGATGTTCCTGAGTTTCTTCATTTTAAACTTTACTAGGATTTCCAGATCACCGTCAAGTTGCAATGTTGTACATTTGCAACTCATCTTTAAAATACATTGCTTTAGTTATAATGGATATCTCTGACCATTGATGGCAACAAAAACTTCGTGAGAATTGGCTGCTGATGCAACAACAGAATTCATTAGTTCACCATTTATTTATTTCTCTTTAGAAAATGTTATCACTTTTGGATGAATTTCGTTATAATCAAATATAAATTTTATTAAATTAGCGACCGGTTTCGACACGTCCGTGTCATTAACTAGCTATTTTAAAACTAAATTTTCAAGTGCAGAAATATGGGGTTTTATTTTGTTTGGTTCTTTGGAGGGAGGGGATTTGAGGGAGGGGGAGGGGGTTGAGAGGGAAACAGAGGGAGGAGTCAACATAACGGGGAACATTGTCAATACAGGTGATTTGCAAGGTGCTATTATTTTATTAACTATATTAATGCTTGAATTAATTTTTTTTATTGATTTCTAAAGTTTCTAATGCGCACAAATTAAAATATTTATTAATGTTAGAATGTTTAAACTTAGTTTTATCCCGGTTGAAGCTATGGCCTGTCTCTATCAAATGATTAGCGAACTCGGAGAAATTATTATTTTTTAAACATAGTTCGTGTTCCCTAATTCTGGTTTTGAAATTTCTGGTAGTCATACCTACATACTGTGAGTTACAATCATTACACTCTAAAGTGTATATCCCATTTTTATCTAATTTATTTGAAACATCCTTGTTATTAATTAAGTTTTTTATTTTAGAATTAGTGTAAAAAGCTGTCGAAATATTAATTGGTAATATGCGGGATATTTTATTTTGCGTTATTTTGCGGGATTATAACAATCAATCTAGTAAAAATCTAATATATAAAAAACTTCTTTATACAGGCGACTTATCCTTAAAAATATCCTGCATATTACCAATTAATATTTCGACAGCTTTTTACACTAATTCTAAAATAAAAAACTTAATTAATAACAAGGATGTTTCAAATAAATTAGATAAAAATGGGATATACACTTTAGAGTGTAATGATTGTAACTCACAGTATGTAGGTATGACTACCAGAAATTTCAAAACCAGAATTAGGGAACACGAACTATGTTTAAAAAATAATAATTTCTCCGAGTTCGCTAATCATTTGATAGAGACAGGCCATAGCTTCAACCGGGATAAAACTAAGTTTAGACATTCTAACATTAATAAATATTTTAATTTGTGCGCATTAGAAACTTTAGAAATCAACAAAAAAATTAATTCAAGCATTAATATAGTTAATAAAATAATAGCACCTTGCAAATCACCTCTATTGACAATGTTCCCCGTTATGTTGACTCCTCCCTCCGTTTCCCTCTCAACCCCCTCCCCCTCCCTCAAATCCCCTCCCTCCAAAGAACCAAACAAAATAAAACCCCATATTTCTGCACTTGAAAATTTAGTTTTAAAATAGCTAGTTAATGACACGGACGTGTCGAAACCGGTCGCTAATTTAATAAAATTTATACGTAACAAATGTACATTGTGAATAATAAAACTCATTAAAAAACAAAAAATGTCTAGAAATTGTTACATAGTGAATGCCAAAGAAATACAAAAAAAAAAAAAAAATAATAATCAAATATTTTGATATTATAAAAATATCACGATGTTTTTGAACCCTGGTTTTGAAGGATTATCTCACCAATCATATACGCTTCGAATATAAACAAATTATTATATTATGTTGCATCAGCGAGATCTTATTCAAACTGCAAGCATTTTTTTCTAGTAAAACAACAACTCTTTTATCTTTCTAATGCATAATATATTTATATTGATTTTCTTGTAAGTAATTTTTTCTTTCACTCTCATTTTATCTGTTATTTTATCATTATTCATAACTAATTTAAAAAAAACATTTTGCCTTTATGTTATTTCTTAGGCTTCCTCAATGTTATCAGTTTTCTTATTTTCTATCCGGATTTAATTGGATTTATCCATAATTTTATGATTCAAATCTAGTTCAAAGCAGATTGCAAGATTCTACTGACGACATTTGCGGATTGGTAAAGATTAGCAAGTGGCTTAACTTTCCATACCTCTTCTGAAAGCCAGATAAAGAGCTGGTTTAGTGATCAAGCGTCTGTTGACTCCGAGATTCCTAAAATCGACACTATATTCTAAGCAACACTGTTTGAAGAGCCTTGATACAAGACCGTAGCAATACTGGAAGATAACCAGCCACCAAAGATGCTTCTCTTTGATAAATCTCCAGGAGAAAGGAGTATTTGAAGACCGAAGCATATTGACATGGCATTCGCCATTAGTCCACATATATTAATTATAACGTCTTGGCTTGGAAGCTTGGAAGGAAGATTTAGGGGGGTGAAAGTGGTTGTAGAAACAAAATTTCAGCCATAGTTCCAACTAACATAGTTCCCGCATGTTATTCCCCGTTATCAATTTCAATGCACACCATGATGAAATTCATAAGAATTTCTGCTGAATAAATCAATGGGTATTAAGCATAATCATCGAGTACACGTATGAATCATGTCTGTGTGTGTTATTATAATCTACTCCACGTATCAAACAGGTGGTTAGCCATTATATAAGTGTGTTAGTGTACCATTGGCAGTGGTTAGGCTAGGTGCGTGGCTTAAAAAACATATTTATCTGTCGGGTGAGGGAGGTGTGGTTTCTTATCAGCCGAGCGCATACCTTAGATAAACTGCTATCTGCAGTGTAATGTTTCGCTTTATTTTTAGACTGCAAATAAGCACGAAGCTCGTGTGTTATATCGGCGATGCGACTTACAGAGTAACAAGCTGCAGTTTTTAAAAATGAAAGGAAATATAAGGAATATGACTTTGACAATTTAATTTAAGAAATCTACCAGAACCTACACGGATAAAAATGAGTATTGCTGGTTTATTACAGGTGGCCGTTTCCTAATAAAATTTTTGTAATAACACGTTGAACGTTGAACACGTTGAACACGTGTGAACACGTGTTCATGCACCTGTGTTAATATATGTATAATGACGAAATGCGAAAATATAATATTTTTTATGAACACTGTTCCGACGTCCCATTAATGCATTCCTTTTTTACTAAAAGTTTAATATGAAACCTAAATTAAAACCTAATATTTTTTTTAAAGAAAGACACATATTCATATACACAACATTCCCGGGTTACGAATAACCTGAAAATATTTGAAAATTTCCTACTACCACCACAGTAAGCGGAAAATTTTGCTTGTGTTGATCCAAACGCGATGTCAACTCAGCCACCAACCGGTCTAGGTTCTTCGTTTAGGTTCGCCTACAGTTCCGTTTTTAACAGGATTACGAATATTTTGAAGAGATTTTTAATAAATTAGCAATATTTTCTATCAGTAAGTTTTCTCCGTGTATCAATAAAGCGATTCTGACCGTTAACACTGTCAATAATATTTTTTAATTTGTTTTAAAAAATGACGATTACCTATTGGTTGATGTAAATCTTTGCGGAAAGATCCTCAAGTGTATGCGTCCGTTTCCAAAGATTGAGCGAATTAAAAAAAAATACGCAAAACTTCCATACTAGATACGTCCATGATACAGCATTAAGGAACTCCAGTTCAATAAAAGATTTTTTTCCTCTTGGAAACGGACCGATTTGATGTTATAACCGCTCCACAAGAATTTGAATCAGAAGACTTCCCAATTAAATAGTTGTCATTGCGACGCAATCGTGCAGCGAACGGGGAGTATGACGTCAGAGGCATATCACTAAATATTATAAAATAAAGTCGATATCCGCATCTGTCTGTTTCTGCGCTTAGTTCTTCTAAACTACCCACCGGATTTTGATAGGGTTTTCACTATCATTTAGAAAATTTCTTCCGGAAAGTTTACATATATAATACGTATATTATATTTATAGAAAGTAGAGAAAAGATGTTTTATAATAAAGTCGTAAAAAAATACATTCGGGCACTACATTGCTAACGCTGTCTAAACCTTATGAGATGCATCAAAATGATGTACTACGGAATTGTATATCTTAAAAAGGCCTACAGAAAAGTCTTTTGTGGTATATGTCTATCTCCTAAGGATAACACACACACACACACACGTCAGCTAGTTGATCTATAAATCGACTTTTTTTTGTTCTATCTGAAAATCATAATATGTATTATTTTACGGAGTTCCATAATGAAAGCAATAGAAGACTTATTCAAAGAGAATCAAATGAACAACTCGCAGCTGTCCGAAAAATTACGTGTTGTGATTTATTTCAAATCTACACACCTACGAGGTGTTTTGAATAGCCATAGATGTATTGGTTTTATCTCAATAAGTTAAGGTCAATCTTACAATTGAAATCTAAGATGCTATTCATCTTCTACCTGTTTTGAGATAAGGTCAACCAGGTAACTTTACATAGCAAGATCTTTTAAAAATAATTTAGATAGGTAGTAATATAAATTTGAGAGAGCCAACGAACGAGACACCAAGCGATTAAAAAACACTAGGATAATATTTCAACGGGTTTATTTTACCTACCTTGTTTTTTTTTGTAAATTGCTGCTTCCATCACGTGTTCAGTGTATTGCCGGGTTCTTCCTGCTTTGTCTATAGAATTTTCGCAATTTTTTCTCTTTGATGAAGAATCTCTGTACTATTTTGTTTCCATGTGTGGAAATGATAATTCATTTGATTGCACTCGTGAAGCCTGTATCGGACTACGCCACATGCATCAAGCGTTTTTTGGGCATGGTCCATGAAGATTTTGTGTTGTATTTTCACATGAAGCTATAATCTTCCTCTCCCCCTCTTAAAACATGCTCATTAATTATGTATTATTCAACATGCAACATTTATTATTGACGCTGACTGCCGCGTGACCACGGCAGATCCCTAATTGATCTGACTCCCTCTCCTGCCTGTACCATCAAATACTTTTTAAATCAAAACAGAGTTACAGATAGAGACATAACCGAAACGAGTAATTATTATTAAAATATTTAGAATTAGTGGCAGTGATTACATTAAGCTTTGAATGAACTTTGATAATGCTCTGAAACCACTCGTTATTAATCCACCTCTTTTCACTCACCATCTAGTATGTTATGTCTGTCAACAATTTCACAATGAACTCATTAAAAACATATTATTATAGTATCTTATTAAGAATATTCATGCAAAATTAGTTTGCAATTGTTTATTGTGGAATTTTTAAATTGTGTTTTTTCTTTAATGTGGAATATAATGTCGGTGAGAAAATCCAGGAAATTTAGATTTGGTGACAACGCAGGATGTGGTTAATATTTCAATATTAATATTTCTTAGTATTCATTTGGCTTGGAATTCAGCTATAAACATGCTTTCATCAAATGAATGACTTCAGTTTTCTCAATCAGTTCTTTTTACGTCGACAATAATTAATTTCATTTGTGGTCAACGTCTGTTTTAATTCCCCTTTCGATGATTGTTTTATTTATTTTCCTATGCAATAGACCCTTTGTGATGTGACATTATAATTAAAAATAACACTATTAGTTTGTTTACATCACTTTTATTATTTATGAATAAAAAGTTGAGACGATTTATTTTTATGATTCAATTTACCCCCACCAAATTTCAATTTTTATGATGTCCATGTCCTAACCACATTTTGAAATTGGCCTTGAACGCCGAAACAACTGTTACAAAAAAAAACAATAAAACTTCATAACTCAATAATAACATTATTCGAATATTCAAAAATCTGTTAATGAAAAATAAGAAAATACACAGATTTAGGAAATGAGATTAAAAGAATTTGGCATTCTCAGACTATTATAAAAAAATACTACCATTCGTTATTTCGGCTACTGGCATTATACCTAGCTCTCTCATTAAAAATTTAGGCGTATTAGATCTATCAAAAAATTTATATATAAAGATGCAAAAGTCGGTCATTTTGAATACATGTAGGATAACGAAAGATTCTTAAAATATTTATGTTGAGGGATCAGTAGGATTTATAGGCCCTGTTAGGAGTTCTACCGAGCCGAACCCTCTGATATGAAAATATCTGGAGTCGGGGAATTATTTTCCCATTTGATCTCTGGTGGGTTGACGTGTTGTTCTCGTATTGTTTTGTATTTATTTTGCTTATATAATGCACTTGCATAATTTTGATTGACTAGATGATCATTTGTGGAAAAGTATGTGGAAGGGTTTAGTTTTTCCTATGGGGAAGATTTAACCCGGACATAAAATCGGAAAAAGAAATTAATTGATTTCGATAAAAAAAGAATTAAACAGAAAAAAAAATTATACGATTAAGTCAAAACTTTAATCGGAGGGTATTTCATCATCCACTTGATAGCTTATCCATCGGATAAGGTATATTAATAAATAAATACCCGCTTAAATGTGCGCAATAAACTCGGCTAACTTATCCAATATATAGTCAATGTATTCATAGGTTCGAGTACCGAATGGTAAATTCGCACTTTATAAATAAATAAATGGTTAATCGAAAATATGTTTAGTATATATTTTCACCATCCTCTTGATAGCTTATCCTATGGATAAGATGGTGAAACCCCTAGATTTACTATAGGGGATCTACTAGAATCAACCGATATCAAATGCAATGATCTGATACCATAATTATTGTTACACGTATACTTGATTACACGATCGAGAAACCAACTTTTCGCGTTTATAATCAACTCATTTTACACAAAATAAAGTTCCGTGAACATATAAATAAAGGTAATAAAACTAACGTTCAAGCAGCGTGTAGGTGGTCATGAAATGCCATTTAGGAAACGAGTATCGTGTAGTGGATGACTTATTTATTAGAATTTTTTGTATGAAATCTATTTATGTGCGTGCTAGGAATATTATGTATGCATTTGGAACAGCGATTATTTATAAGCAAGTGTGTTCGCTTTAAAGCGATGCACTACGTCGTGTAATATTTTGAATCGAGCCGCTATCAAGACCACACCTTACGTAGATGGCGATAAGGCTCAAATTCCCGCTTAACACCATCCATCTGTTTTGATTTATGCAAGAAAAAAACATGGCCAAAAAGTGCCTTTTATTTTATTTTGTGGATGTTCAGACACAAATATTTAAATGTTTTTCGATCATTTTATAAATAACTTAATTCGCCACATTATACAATAAAACCATAGAAAATGGGTTCGTAAGAAGAGATTTTGAACTTTAAAGCAGTTTTCATAGGCCTTATACATTATTTTTTTCTGGGCTTATAAAAAGTAAAAAATACTCGATTATTTCAAAGGCCAAGATGTATTCTACTCGCAGTATTTAATTAAAGCATCTGAAAATTTTCTAGGCCACAAAATTTTCAAACGAAAAACACATGATTTTGAATTACTACGTATTGCATCGCCTTTAGAGAAGCTATAAGCCAAAAAATTGTATATTCTTGGTATCCCTTACATTGTAGGTAATAGGCATTAAAATCACTTGACAAACGGAGTCAAGAAACGTTCGATTTGAAGCACAAAACTGGTTTTTATTTATTTTGTAAATAATGTCACATAAATATTTTGTGACTAGTGCAGTTCTTGCCTATTTGGATATTTTGTTTATGGTGTTTTTTTTTGGAGATTGGCAATTTTTTGGGGAAGACAAATGGCTTTTTGTTTATGGGCACTTCCTCCCAAATAGCGATGGGCGAGCTGTTCGTGAATTAATCACTCGCCAAGGAGTTGTTTTAATCACTGTAAATCATGTGAATCCAAGTTGATTTTATCTTAAAAAAGGACGCGGGGTGTTTTTTCGTAACACGAGTAGTTCGTGTACGGTATTATTTTTAGTGGATCATATGTGAATCCCACTTTTTTCCGGTGTTGGCAGTTGGCCATTTTGTGGAAATTGTTTTTTGGACATGAAATTGTAAAGTGATTGGTCCTTGTTGTGGCTAGAATAATATGCCTTTTTGACCCCGCGTTGCGAAGTCACGGATTGCTGAAAGTTCTTCCGAAATCCGCAAGTCTTGGAGACTGGTTGGGCCACGTGCCTTTCGGATGGAGATTGTTGAGACAGCCTGAGGCTGGAGACGCTCCTTGGAGGTGTAGCGCCCTTCTTCCCAAATATAAGGAAGACCTAGGCTCCCTGGATTCCGCGCCGTCTCCGGATGATGAGGTCGGAAGTCCCGTCCCGGGTCCGTTCCTCTCTACGAACCAAGATTTCGTTCGTCATCCGGTGTTTTCCTACAATATTCGGCTTCGTTTAGTTAGCTTAGTGTGTCCAGGAGTCCATCTGGTATGTTTATGTTTTGTATTCTTAATATTACATTTGTATAAATTTAATCCTAACCTTTCATTGGTATAAATTTGCACTCCCATGTTTTGTTTTTTTTGATGGCTACAATATAATTTTATAAAGTTCATCTTCTTTTATTTACTGATTTCCTACCTACTAGACAGAAAACTAGTCCCATAATCCTGAGCTGTGGTCTCTGCTCTGCCCTATAAATTACACTACTTTGAACCTGAACATGATTCCATTTCAATAATTTTATAAGAAAGCAAAAAAGTTAATCAAGTGAAACTGTCACAGATAATCTTAGCTATAATACTGCATTTTTAAAAGTTGTTTCCTTTACGCGTTCATACATTTCTATTGAAAAAAAAATTTTTTTAGTAGTTCACATTTATATTTTTTATTGAGTAATTTATTTTTTAATTTGTATTCTTCTCAAGCGAAACGATAGGAAAACCTTCAATTTATCTAAAGCATATTTTTTGGTATTCATAATGTAGGTACACCAATTCGTTATAAAGATGAATCAAAATAGTGATTTGGCATTAAGCTTCGCCTTAATGCGCTGTGATTTGGGTTTTATGTCCAAAACTCACAGAAGCGGGCCGTAAAGTAAAAACTAATATCCCACAAAGATTCTCGTAAAGTTTTTTTTTTATTTAATTTTCAATTTCCGTGCTTTTTGGCACTTTGAAATTTCATCAATTTATTTAATTTTCGCCAGTCACGTCATCATTTTTGGCATGGGTGCCAGGGGCGTGCATTGATCGGTTAGTTGTTACACGGTAGTTAGACGTGGTTTAGAAATAAGTTATTTCTACAAAGTATTATGGTTCAAAATGAGTTCCTACCTATATTAAAACTTGCAAATAGGTTATTTGCGTAGAATAAAGAACAATATAAGAAGGGCCTTGAGGGGGTGTTTCGTGATGCCAATATTTGCCTTATGGAGTGAACTGTGTTCACGAAATTTTTGTGGACTGTTGGGCTAAATTGAATACATCGTTTCCTATCAAATCTGTACGGAAAGTACTTTTAATATGTAAGTTAGTCAATAAGTAATGTTGTTAGAAATAAGGGTCATTCTCTAAAAATATATTTTTTTAAACTAATACCTACTTACACTTTATTTATAGTTTTTAACCGGCATAATGTTACTATTTTTAAATTCATTTACAGGTGAATTCGCCATGCATTTTCAGAATAAGTCATACATTTGGAATTATTAAAAAAAAAAATTTGACCACATTTGAGTAATTTTCTTTACCTTTTATGGATATTTTTATGATTTCTTGATTAGATAAGCTAGGAAAGTACTAGGTCTAAAAATGCTTACACCAAAGACTCTCATCGAGTTAAGTACCTACAGTTTTCGAGTTCAAGCACGGTGCAGCAGTGTCATTCTCAGTATGAAGTTGATGGATTGACGAGCTTTAGAAAATATTATGAAAATCACTTGTTTATACTCAGTACGTACCGTAGGTAGATATCATTGATCGTTTCGGGCAACCATTTAGTTTTGTCCGCTAGTGTCGAAATTCTTGGTAATATGTTGATGGATTGATGTATTGTTGAACTTTTTAACGAAATAATTACGAAAATCATAAATATTTTCCTTAGCATTTCAAGTACTGGCGACATCTTCGATCGTGTACCCGCGACCATAGAATTTAATTTGACGCTCGGTGCATTCGTGTCGGCTCAGAATTATTGAGAATGGGCTGAGGTGTTTGAGCTAACAACATGGCCGCCAGCCGGTTCACAAAACGAAAGGAAAATAAACACGCGACGGTGGTGCGTGTGCGGTGTATTTCCGTCGTGACCAGCCGACCAATCGCCATCGCGGCGTGTGCTTGAGATTTGAGAAAGCCGAGTACGTGACCGTTGAGAAATTTCCACGTCACACGTTTTACATTCGGTGCGGTGTTCCGCAGGGTTCTCACCTCGGTCCAGTTCCCGGGACTCCCACAATCTCCATGGGGCTATCTCACAAGTTAAAATGTTAAACATGTTAGGTTTATTGTCTTATATTTCTAAGTGATACCACCAAAGAATTCCGTCTTTCGGAGCCAGTGGACAATACCATCCTTGTTTAGAGAATGATGTGACTCATTCCCTCATCCCACTGGCAGTTACGATGAAGAGGAAGATTGAAAGAGGGGAAGATGGAAAGTGGTAAAAAGTATATAGAACCTATTTAGAGGGGAATACTCTTTTAGTATTGCTCTGAGGAAAGACTATAAAGAATTCCCTTTCATCCTCTCTGTACTTTCCATAATCACTTTCTTTTCTCAAAACATTCCCCTTTTTGGGAATGCCAAAGTCCCACTGATTCCAGACAATTTGGCTCCTATGCGGTTGGTAGGTACTTATAGGTTAAAACTATAACATTTTATTATGTGCTAAATTCGCTCGAAGATGTTATAAGATTTAACTAGTAGATAAGTGTTAATCAATTGAGTTAAGTATAAAAAAATTATCACCCATCAAAAAAATTACTCTGATTGAAAAGTTACTATACGGTTTATCCAGTAGATACCATTTAACAAGAAGACCAATACAATCACTATTTTCATCAAATAATTAGAATTAATAAAAGAAAATATGTATGTACAAAAATTCAGCTTTTTTCGAAAAAATCTATTCAATAAAATCAGGAAGAAGAAGTTGTGGTTCAAAAATAATTAAAAGTGGGCACGTCCAACTACTCTTGTAACGTAAATAAAAATATTGCTCCGATTCCGAAATAGAGTCGTGTAGATATTATATTATATAAATACAATCGCATGATCGAAAAACAGCCGGTGTTGCCAAAAATCACACATAATAAATGCAGCACCACACAGAAAAAACTGTTTACTCCACCGAGGAAAGATAAAGTTCTTAACTCTCACATCTCGTGTTCAATGTTTTAATAATTACCTACTGCGCTAATCTGCGCTTGGTATTTTATAAATGAAATAAACGCCAAAAATGAGCTTGTCGACGGGTACAAAATACCAGTGGCGCTAATGTCACATTTATGCATAAAAATATATAAAATAATAATTATCGTCAAGCCCTGCCAACAAAAACAACATATCAGATATGTATTGCCAGATTTGTATTATCAACATATCAGATATGTATTTCCATTGGGTTATTATTATAATAAATATTAATTCATTGCTGACAGTAGCTGTTAAAAAGCACATCACGAGGAAATTATTTATATTTTTTTCAATAATTTTCCTTTCACTTTTAACGGGTCTGATCTAGTTAAAAAAAAATCGTTTACATCTAATATTTGTAATAAATTATCAAGTGTTATGTAAAAAGTGGTAATTTATGTGTTTTAGCCAGAACTGAATAAATAAAATGTGAGACCTTAAATTAATTTTCTCTGAATTCACTCAATATTTTAAAGAGATACCCATTGAATAGAGCAGGTCTAGGGAAACATCAGCCCGCGGGCTGCATGTGGTCTCGCACAAACATTTTATCTTAAGTTAAGAGCAGTCTTGTCTTCCGAATGTTGTGTCAAAATCTCAGTTGCGGATACACCTGCTGACGCATTTCGAAGGAAACCGTTTGGAGGTTAAATTCTAGTTTCACAATTACTCTTAAGTTTAAACCAGTCTTGTGTTTTGAACGCAACTTAAAATTCGATTTGCAGAATCATCTCTAGACGCAATTCAAGGGAAACCATTCTCGCGTTCTGAGAGCAGTTAGAAATTTTTAGTAGTACTGATTTGTGAAAATGACGCGTGGTCACGCATTTTCCATATTCTTTGATGTATTCTTCGTCAGATGTTATTGAAAAATAAAACAAAAACGGTACTTGGTAGAATTAGGTTATAATAATATCGAATATTCCGAAACCCCCCTTCGGTGGTACTACTAACATCCAAAATGCCCCCCGACAGCAAAAAGGCTCTCCCCCCTGGAATAAACAGTATTTTATGAACTAATTAGGGCATCGCTTATGGAAGTTTTATTATATTTTTATTTAGGAGGTACTCGTACAAACTATAATAATCTAGTAAAATAGTCAACCAGTCAGTGTTACAGCGCCGATGCAAATGGCGGTGCACATGACTCAGTGGGCATTAATAATAATAAATAACATAACGTGGAGTACACATTGTGTGCATTGCGCAGTGCATTACAATGCGCCCAGTGTAGACAGATGGCGTCATGCACCCGTGATGGCTGCTGGCATATAGGTACACATACTCAGCTATGATATAGGACTTTATATATAGATTGCCAGTGGCCATTCATTATTATGCAGCAGGCGTTGGCTAGCTGGTGTTGGTAATATCGCTTTCTTGTTTCAAACAACTGCTGGACAAATGAATCTAATTTCTTGAAGGGTCTTTAATCATATTATAATAAACGTGGACAATCGAAACAAACTACGACCAAACTGGACGGACTATCAAGGCGGCGTACTCTGCTGAGCCAGTTAAAGTTATGCGTTTAGTGTATAGGTATAAATAAAGGCGGGGCGCCGCTTTGTGCAGACGCGATTTGCATTAGTATGGGTGAACATTACACAATGATTACAGGCCGTCTCCTATTAAACTGTTATTACATTCCTAATGTATCGGAACACATGTTCATGTACCTGCATTTGTCCTGATAATATACAATGACGAAATAAGAAAATATATTTTTTTGAACACTTGTTCCGACATCGTGATAACACATTCGTGTTTTACTGAAAGTTTATTAGGAAACCTACCAATTCATTCGTTAAAGGCCGGCAATCCTGTTTTAACCTCATTAAGAATAATTTGAAGAGATTCAAATATAAATTTGCAATATTTTATATCAGTAAGTTTTCTCCGTGTAGGGAAAAGTCACTCATTCAATTTTATTAGCTGAAATGTAAGGAAAAATACAAAGATTAAAAACTTGCACTAAATATTAGTATGTTCGTTTCAATATTATTGGCATTGATCTTAAAATTTCTGATCCAAAAGGCTATGCAGCTTTTATAACACCAGAGCTAACCATTTTAGAAAAAAATTTGCTGGGTTAAATGTAGATGTAAGTACCTATGTAAAACTCTATCCCTCTTACTTATAATCGCGCGGCGCGTAAGGACTGAATAGTGAACAACCTGACATATATCAGCGTCTTAACCCAGTCTTCGAGTCCGGCTTAACTGTAATACCAACGCTTAACCGGCGCGTAAAAATCGAATAAGTAAGACGGTAAGAATTATACATTTTTTTTTTATGTGTGATTACGATTGTCGTTTTTTAAATACAACTTTGATTCATAGAATTCCTCGTTCCCTTCAACTCCTCTTTCCAGTCAGTCAGGAAATGGTCTACATTACTTGCAAATAATGTAGAATTATTCACGAAATCAATGATTCATGGATTTTCACCAACAATATGTACAGTGTTTGACTTGTTGCTGGTGAAATAATCCAGCCTGTTTAACCCCTCCTGCGTTTGAGGGTCATATATGACCTGGCGTTCATATTTAATAAAAATATTTTTATCTTTTTTTCTATTAAGCGGAAATACGTAATTTTTTGACATTGGAAAGTAAAATAGTAATTCTTTTCAGTTTATTTCAAATATTTATACTAGATGCAATTAATGAAATCCTAAAAATAGCCAAAATGAATAATTCATATTTCGAGTCACTTTCAAAACGAATATGTTTTCGATATATAGATTTCTTTCAATTTTTCAACGATTGGGGTAAAAATTCAAGTACAAAATGTGGTTAAAGTTTTTGACAACATTTTTCACGTTTGATATTAAAATTTTATTATTTAAAAAATTAATGGTTTTTTTAAACGCATACTGGAAAGATAATTTTATGTTGTTTCTAAAACAGTATTTTTTTTAAGGAATATTAAAAAAATAAGATGTATATAGCGCAATTGAAGTACACAGAAAACATTTGCCAATTGAACAAAAGTATTGAAAGTACTGAAGGGTTAATATTAATTTATTTCTGAAATATTGATTGGCGTTAGTTGAAAATTTAAATAAGTAAATTATAATACTAATAAAGCACTTTGTTTTAACCATTATTTTAAATATTATATCGACAGGTTTCGGAATCGAATATCCGGAAAAATGTTAGAACTAGTCAGCTATAAAGCTGCGAATATTGATAGCTTTTTGAAGTGAGCGAGCGCATCCCAAGCTTCACTTATGTTACAAGTTGCAATTGATCTGATGACGTATCGTGGAGCATTGTGTCCTTTGTTTAGCTTTGACGTAGTAGTAAATAGAACGTGCCCATTGGAAATGCTCGTGGCTAGTTCTGTCGTTCTGTGTTATGCTGTATGAAACTCGGTTCATAATTTGAAAAGATCTGCCTCCGATTTTTTTGTTACATCAACTCACACAAGAGGCCCAGAGGAAAATAATTTAAGGAGAAGTAGGAGTGAACATGGGTCTTGAAGAGACCCATGTTGCAGGAGGGATGACACACAGAGGCTGGCAAACCAATCCACAGCAGAGCTTATGAACTCAAGAACGAGTCGTAAAACAACCTATGTAATAAATGACAAATGTTTCCCGATTATGCACCGTTGCCAAAGGGATCAATGACGCTAGTTCCTCGGAGCATCTTCTATTGTAATACCGGTACTCTAAACATTGCTATCCGTTTGTTAAGATAGGGGAATCTATTTCCGTTTCTGCACAGTCCAGTTATTTTTCAGACATTTTGAGACAAATAAATAATTGATAGGGGATCAATTAATTCTAGAGACGATCAGAAATTTACCTTTTTGAATGAACACCGATAGTAAACTGGAAAATTATGTATCTGTCAATTTTGTCCCAAAAGAAATACACATTTAAAACAACGGATTATTGATTAATTAATTCAAATAAAATTATTTTAGTAGGTACCACCTACTTCATCGCTTGTCTGAATTGTTCCCACAATCAGTTCCAATATGGGAAATCAAAGCAAATCCAAGTTCTAGAGTCTAACGAACCGGAGTTACAAACACAAAACTTAAATTAGTATTTTTAATGTGTTATACCAATTAGCAAACTCTCTTAAAAATCACAGGAATGGCTGAACTCTTGACAAATCAGATGCAATTTTTTTAAATGGCTCTTTTATTCAATGTCAATGAACTTGAATTGTTTCACAGACAGACACACAGTCGAAATTAGTATTTTTAATGAAACACACTCAAGTAATACGAAGGTTCTATTTTCAAACCGTTGAGTATACATAAGATGGAGTCAAAATATATGTATTATAATAATTTGCACGACTTGATTGTGTATACTTGTGTAGACAGACATATACATATACACAGACTGAATGCTGTGGAAATGAGATCCCCGAGTCGTATGCGTGGTAATACCAAGTATGATCGTGTGAGAAATGTGGAGATCCGCAAAGAATTCAAGGCTGATGTTAGCGTAATTAGTAGGATTACCCTTTAAATATCAAGAACCCAAAATCGTATGATGTTTGGGGACAAATTTGGTCTCCTAATAATTAAAGGGTTAAGAAAGGAACGCTTAGATGGTCTGAGCAAGTAGAGCGAATGACCGAAGAAAAGAGTGAATGGTAGCAGAAGTCAGAATAATAGAATAGTATTTATGATATGATGTATGAATGCGAATGAGGCAAGGAGTGTGTGCCAAGACCGAGTTGTTTGGCCGTCTGTTCTCTCTGCCTACCCTTGCGGGGAAACGGCGTGATGGTTAGTTATTTGATTGTGTACCCGCCATGTACACATTCTGTTTGGAATTTCGGTAGGCAAATATATGAATAAATTTAATCACCCGAGTAAATACTAAATATGCATCACCGCGATACCCAATCGATGTGAAAAAAGCCAATATTTGCGCAAGGTGGTTTGAAGTTTAAATTGATACTGGCGCCATGCAAGTTGGGCGCGTAATACATTGTTGTTATCGGTTTTAGGTTGGTTGCATTTCTTCGTTCATTTAGTTAGATTGTGTATTCAGTTAGCCGACAGACAAACAGTAATTCATAAATCACAATCCGTATCAGTTGAAGCATGATTGAAGCACACCTTTTAATGCCATACTGCCGCACAGGACGTGACGACATTTTGTTCAGACATCGCACTGTGGCCAATAGATACCATTTTAACGGGAATTAATCACTCGGTTTAAAATTATTGTTTATAATTTTGTTAAAGTAAGATAAAGTCTCTAAAACTAGAACCACATTTGCTCAACGACAATTCTGGTTCATCGCTCCTAAAATATACAATGCCTTAAACACCGATATAAAGTCAATTAATTCTGTATCTCTTTTTAATATCCGTGTTCAACATTAGCTGTTTGAAAGGGTACGATCCTTCTTTAAATAATACATGAGTTCCTAAAACTGTATAATTTATTTAGTTTTATCTTTATTTTTTATACCGTTTCTATAACAATATGCATTTATTTAATTTTTGTTTTACCACAACAATTTACTTTTCCGTTTATTTTATTATTGTTATTCTCACATAAATCATGTACGACTACCATAAGCCCACCTACTTCGTGGCAAGTCAGACCGGAAGACACTGGTTGAGGGAGACCCTTTGACCTCTCCAACAGGTCTCTTTTGACCCATCGCCCTGCACCGCAATTTGAGAAATGGATTCATACGTCCTTCACTCCTGGACACACTAACCTCCAGATTCATACCCACCCATCATACTTGTTTCCTACCCAGAGCTTCCTCTCCTTTATTTTCTTAAAATTACCCTCCACACAGCATCCCCAAAGATGGAGTGTGTTCTCAAGTGTGGAGCTAATATAAACAAAGAATAGCCCACTAAATAGTTTTAAATTTGACACAACTTATAAACATACATTTATGTATGCCAGTTGTATAAAATATATTACACTTTTTTTAGTGAGGCCCTTAAAGATTAAGGAGGGTTTGCAAAATATACAATTCATAATTTTTTGCTAAAGTTTTCCATTATCATTAATTTATGTATTCCCTCTAGAATCGGATTATTGACCACAGTGCGGCGAGCAAAATACTCACTTCCCCTTAAAATCATGATGATGCCACAATGCCATGATGGTGAAAGGGGCAAGGCCACTTTGCTGCTAAGTCGACGGTGACTAATTTTATTTTCGTCCGTTGATTCCGTTCGTGACGTCGCTGCTTGCCAAACTGCAATGAACTTGTTTGATCATAATAGTTTACGTAACTCGGTTTCTATTAAACAAAGCTGTATGAGAAATTTGATTGCGCAACACCTGCCGCGAATTCTGCTACATCATTACCACTGCTTCCACTGAAGATATTAACTAACAGAAGTGTATTGTTTGCACGATAAGCTTAATTTTTCCTTCGGCTGAAATTAAAACGACACAATATCTTTAAAAAAAGGCGGAATCTTAACGACGTAAGTGAAGGAGGCGTATACAAATGTATTCGGCGGGCGGCTCGGAGATTTATATGGACCTACGGTCGAATTTGACCTAGCAGGCTTAGAAAATTGATCATTCCGCGGGGTTTATTTTAATTAATTTTGAATAACGTATTATTAATGTATTACATATCTCTAATCGATTACCTCAGTAAGTTACCAATTCATTGTCTAGAGATAAAATTTGGTGCTCACCGCTAATTTTATAGTTTAGAAAGGTTTTATAACATTTTCAAACCGTTCAACATAAAATATTTTAAGGGTAAGGTCCTGTTTTTATTAATCTTAAATATAAATAACTTACATCCGTAGAGATCCCTCTAGAAACATTTGAGATTTTAGTAATACGTTCAGTAGAAATAAATAAAATGTGAGAGTCGAGCAAAACCCCGTTATTAAAGTTTTGTGTCGCTTTAATCAAAAATCGATATTTTTTTGACAAAATAATCAATTTCACTGTCCTGACTGAGGCCCAGGAGTCGATAGGTCTTGATAGGACTTGGCCACATCAGTTTTCTTTCAAATTGTATCACACTTCCAGGGATTTTCTGTTCGGCGATTAAGACCAATACCACCGTGCGAGACCATCATACTTATTTCGCAATGAGATTATAAAACGTTTATTCGTTTCTTGTTTCATCATTCTCAAAAAAAACTGCTGTCATTGAAATGGTGTTGCTTTTGTAGTATCCGGACAAGTAAGAACACTTTTTAATAGCGATATCATCAAACATAACATGAACGGCCTCCGTGGTTGAGGGGTAAGGCTGTAAGGTAAAGATAAAGGCTGGAGGTCGCGGGTTCAAATCCCGGCGTGCGCAAGTAAATTTTATTTGACTAATTTGTGTTATTTCAGAATTTAATTATTATAAATAATATCCAGTATATTTGCGGCATGTTCCAAAGTGGAAAATACTCTCAGTATCGCCAAGGTATAAGACCACCATTCAGAATTGAAGCATTGCTTGAAATGGCTTTTGCCGTGTTTGGTGAACAGATCTGAATAGCCAGGTAATTCCCCGCCTACATCTTCCCTATCTGCTTCCCCTCATCACTACCTTCAGGCTCACAACATACTCCAATTTGGGATGGTCTCACTGGCTACAGACTTCCAGTTGTCTGTGATGATGTGCGTAGTTTGAAAAATTCCTGACGTTTAACGAACTCAAATTTACTTTGAAGTATAAAAAAAAGGAACTGCATGGTGTGAATTCAGAAAACAGAAAACTAGGTACATACCTACCTATAATCAGAAAAATATGTTTTTTTTTTATTTAATTAATAATGCCATATTAAAAAAGTTTTTCTTTTGTTTAAACCTTTGACAGAAATACCTTTGTATTTATTTTTGAAAGGCAATGTCTAGAGGAATTTCATGAATAATACTGCCAGCTTAACAAACCACAATGATAATATGCCGTGATTATTCACGGGTCTGAGCTAGATAAGTCATAAAAAAGTGATAAAAAGATTAATTGAGATATGTTAGGTTTTTACGATAGTTAATTTTTCATCACATTCAATGACTTATTTAACTTTTCAAAAGTATTCTGTTTTGATATGGAACCGTTTTTGTAGTTGGTACATGTCCAAAACAACAACAATTCTGCAAATTTAGAAGCTAAAATATGATCTAACGAAGAGTTAAAAATAAGGATTTAAAGTTTATGTACACAAATTTCAAGGTTTTCTCTTTCCGTATAATATTAGAAAAAAAAAGAAAAAAAAGACGTTCAAATAAGATCATTACTTCAACATTCAAATTTTGACATATTAGTTAGTGAATATTACTTATTTTTAATAACCTAACTATCGAAAAAGATAAATGTATTAACTATCGAACCCTACATCTCTGAACTATGCGTCCCGGAAAACACTGGTCTGAGGCAGTCAACTCTGAGATCAGCAACATCATCAGCTGTAGGCAGACTGAAGGAACCTAAGCGCAAGACAAAAACTAAGTATGGTGATCGCGCTTTCGGAGTATCTTAGCCGAAGGTTTGGAATAAACTTCCTCCGGAACTAAGATCCATAACAAGTCCAACAGAATTCATTCATTTAATTTACCCTTAAATTAAATATACCATTCCTGAGAGAAAGTCCAATTATATCCAATTTTCCAATTATATCTTAAATCCTGAATCTAAATTTCGCTAATAAACAATTAGTTAATGTTAATTAAGTGTTAATCGCAAGTGACCTACCAGGTAAGTATTGTACTGTATATTATCTTCATAAATAGTTAGTAATAACATAGATCACTGTAGAAATGTATTATAAATTGGTTGAGGTGATTTTTGTCATTCAAATATTATTATTATTATAACTTTGATGATGGTTTGGAAATAATTTCCCGATATTGATTGGTCTTGCTAGTTTCTAGGCTCAGATAACACCTAGTATTAACACATGATAAAGGTTTTATCGATTTTTCGTCGGCAATTTGTCATCGTTCCCAAGCGACTGCAGATCGTTAAACGGACAAACAACAGTTCACAACGACTAAAGATGGGTTTTTTTATAGAATTTGAACAATTCATCAAATTTCAACGTTCATTTTCGGGTTCTGTGAAAGTCCTATTCAAATTCTGTTACTATATCAATATAGGCCAGTTACTTGACAGAACTTAAATAATAACAGAGCCCGAAAAGAACTTGACATTTTGAGAAATGTTCGAATTATCTGGAACAACCCGTGAACTGTTACTGTACATTAACGGTCTATAGTCGTACACGGAAACTATAACAAGTTACCTACATTATCGATAAAATACTTATCGATGTGTCCGTCCTAGGGGGGCAGGAGTCACAGCCACCTAGACTTTGTCAATGATCAAACGAAAAATATTTTAATAATATTGTTGATTAGTCGAATTATTGGAAATTTTTGACAGTTGATATCGACTAAAATATAGTAAGTTTATCGAGCTCTTTCACTGTCCAGCTATATATGTGTCAGTGTTGAGTGTACAGCTCAACATTGCGATCGTTGCGAACAAAAATTGCTAATCAGTTCCAATCAGATTGATTCAAAACGCAAATATTTGTTCCATCGCAAAGAAACACGACAAACAAGCTGAAAGCGACGATATAGCGTCCAATATTTTACTTTCAAATGCGCTGCTAACAGTAAAGAAGCCATAAATACATTATGCACGAGCCACGACTATAACTTGGTAGGTATTATAATGTTATAGCTACCGCAGCTGCAAACTGAAACTGCCTGAACCGGCTCGCCAGTCAGCCAAGTGACTAGTGACGTAAGCGAGGGGCCCCTGCATACAAATGCCTCGAACGACTGTGTTGTATTATTTTTAATACGACTCTTATTTTTAGAAGCGGCAACACCGTGTCGGCCAGCCGGAGTGTTGGACCGAGACTCCTGCTCTCGATCTCGTGAGGGAGACGGAGTCGATGAATAAGATGCTGCGGATTGTACTAGTGTGTGATGCCTCGTTAACAAAACTTACAACACGAACATGCTACACGGATCTTGGACTGCTCTGGGGGCTTAGCACGGTCATATCGATAACTACGCAAAATCTGTGGGGTCAACTTTAATTGTCGATGATTGTTTTTTTAACTAGTAATCGATCGATATTCCCCGTGATATTTCCCAAGTTTCCCCAAGCAAAATGTATAGAATCTTATCTAGGGAGCGTACGGACTAGGTACGCTAACAATATTTTAGTCGATATCAACTGTCAAATGTAATTGTCGCTCGTGTCGATGTTGGCTTTCAAATTAGGGCACTGGTCTAGCATGACCAAATCGCCAATTAAGCTAAATCACTACATCATACTAAGTTATCGACGTTAGTTTGTCAAATAAAACAATTTTTTATTGTGAATATCGCACAAGAGCCCCAATTGCTCCCAACTATCCGAAAATAATGAGAGTATAATGAGGCTGAAGGGAGCGGGGAAGGGAAGGAATGGGAAAGAGGACTTTTGAAAAATCAGACAGGTTTCGAAGCCATGAGGTGATGCGTTTTCCATCAATATCATCGACTCACTATCTTCCTAAAAAGCATAACATCAACAAAATGTTACCAAAAAATTAGTTGTAGGTAAGAACTAATTAAAAAAAAACTTCACGTAATCGTGAGCACACACACTTCTATACAAAATATTCAATACCTATACACGAGTAGAATGAATACGAGCAGTCAGTAGGAGTAGAAGTGAGTATGCGTCGCCTTGACCTAACACGCAATAGAGTTCTGTGGTCTGCGAGCGAGCCGTTTTGTAGCATGGTCGTTGCTTCGTCTCCAGCCATCCGGTCATGAATTCATCCACGTAATCTTGTGCTGAAGATTTCAGTTTTTACCCGCGATAGTTGTTTTTACTGTTGTGTGCAGTAGTTGGACCTGTTCGCGTTCCGGGTAGGGCAAGATGGCCCCCTTTCCATCGGGTATTCAATGCCTGGTTCCGGGTTTACAGATCTACCTTCTTCGACTGTTCCAGGCCGGAGATGCGATGCAGTGCATCCTATTTGTTGTCAACCGCAAATAACAATACTGTAAGAAATGGTTACTACTTACAGCTCTTCACGGAAATTGAAATCATTGTTTTTCCCCTCACAATATCTATTATACTAGCCGACTGGAAAATTAATCGTGTCATGCTATTCTTAGATATTAAGTGTAATTATTATTTTAAAACGTATCTGTTAGGTTAGGTTAGGTTTAGAAATTATCATGAACCATTTTGAAAACCTAATCTAACCTAACCTAACCTAACCTAACCTAACCTAACCTAACCTAACCTAACTTGACCCAATCTAAACTGACTTAATCGTTGTATACCATACTAATTTTCACCTCGTCACAAAGTGTTACTACCTGGAATTTAAACTAAACGGATTTAGTTCAGTGACCCCTCACCCCATTCCTATAAAATTCTACATATTTAGTCCAGGCAGGTGCACGAAATTACGAATGAGTTAAAAAATTACTAGATTATAAAAAAATTCGCATTCCAAAATTTTGACATTTGATTTGGCAGGTCATTGACACAATGATTATTTTTTGCTCTCTTACATAATTCTTTAGTTGTTACGAAATCAAATTCGGGCAAAGATGATAGAGTCAGGTATATTTTTAATCAAACCGAAAACTATGCAATCAGCAAAACAAAATGTTGTTATTAATTTCAGAAAAAATAATGCCTGTGAATTGAATTTTATATGTAACTGTATTTTAATTCCAGTGCCGTTAAAAAAAGAACACTTTTCAATTCAAATTTCCAACGCCAAAAAAACAAAGTTTTTGTTTTTTAATTTTCAAGCTTTTTTAAAAAAGGAACGTTTTCTTTTGAAAATAATTATAATTCCAGTATCGTTAAAAAAATGAATGTTTTCGAATTAAAAGTTCCAACGCAGTTGAAAAAGGAATGTTTTCGAATAATTCCAACTAACGGAAATTGAGAGAACATCGAGTGTCCGTTTTACCTGGTTCTGTATAGAGTTGGTCAACTCTCTCTTCGGTTTAATGCACTCCACTCTCGACTAGCTGCCAAGTAACCAACTGCAGGCAAAGAGTAAAACCAGCGGACCGAACAAAGCAGTAAAAAGCAACAAGTAGAACGAGGAACGAAGATCACGATTAGAAAATAACTGGTACTTTTTGAACATCTATAAAAAGTTTCGATGATCAGGAGTTCACAAGATGGGAGGAGACTAAATTATTCTTGTTCGTTTTGTAATAATAATACTGTTTTTTACACCAATAAGTTGTTAGCGAGATAAATAATAATAATAATATATTTTTTATTTGGCTTTACGCCCAGCCGGGCTTTTACACGGATTTTAAGAACAGAATATACCTAGTGTGCTATCGAAAATTATACAAAATAAATTTAAAGCATGGTATAACAGTAAACTGGTAAACTGAATATGAGAAAATATTTGTAACAGTAACATAAAATAATATATAAACTAGAACAGTACTATATAAGACAAATTAGAATTCGAAAAATAGGATTCAACAAAGTGTTGGTGTAGATTACGCTTAATTCTATAAATGGAGTGAAAAAATATATTAATAGAACCCCAAACTTGTGTCCCAGATCATGTATCCTATTGGTTAGTGAGTGTGTCTGATAGTTAATTTTGTGTATGTATTGAAGAAGAATGTCATTTTTTTTCTTGTGTTCCTAGTCGGCACATGGAATTTAATAGTGGCAACGATGGCAGATCTGTCAATTAAGTAATTAATGACTCTGTGTAACACAACCAGGTCTGACATAATGCAATTATAATATAAATAGAGTACCTACATATTTGTAATGTCTGTACAAAACACCAATTAAATAAAAAATACAAACTATTTGTTATTAGATGCAAACATATATATATAAAAGGGAATGCTTAACTTTTGTGTGAATTAAAAATATTATTAGTATGTTTATTTTTTATACTTGCTGGTGCCTTTTTTATGGCCATGTATTGTGGAAGTTTGAGAAGAATAATTTCATTGCTACGGGAATATGAATATTTTTAATGCAATTTAAAGATTTCATAGAGCCTACTATCATGCCCCTCATAGAGACTACTAACATGGCTACGTAACATGTCCCAAGAAAGAAGAAGAAAATGATCTCCAAAAATGTATAATGAAAACATGTTAGGTATCTACTTAGTTTATGATAAATCACAACCTCAAGGTCCTCATGTATATAACGACACAACAGCATTAACAAAAGTACAAAGAAATAACAACGGTGTGCAACAACATGTAAAAATAAAACAATAAGCATATAGGTAAAACTATAACAACAAACAAGAGACGATAAAGTTTGGGTCAGCTGAAGTGAAGAGATTCGGTAAGTTCTGGGGGCTATCGCTAAATATGTCCGGTATATTTCCACTACAGTGGATGTTATACGAGTATAGTCGACACATTCGCCTAAGAGGTTGGGAGAAGGTTGGTTCTTCGGAAAGGAATATGGAAAGTTTCGGTGTTTCTTAGTAGATGATGATTGCCATTGCTTGCACACAGCATGTTTCAAACTTGTTATTCGACTTCAGAAAAGATTACAATAGTGAAAATCTAAAAAATAAGATATTCCGACTTTATAAGTCTTCCCCAGAGGAAAAACTAAACCCTTCCACACACTTTTCCACAAATGATCATCTAGTCAATCCACATTATGCAAGTGCATTATATAAGCATAATAAATACAAAATAATACAAGAACAACACGTCAAGTCACCAGAGATCAAATGGGAAAATAAATCACCGACTCCAGATATTTTCATATCAGAGGGTTCGGCTCGGTAGAACTCCTAATTGGACCTATAAATCCTCTGATCCCTCAATATAAATATTTAAAAAATCTTTCGTAATCCTATATGTATTTAAAATGACTGATTTAATATTATTATTATGGAAAACATTTCGAATAAGCAGACGTTAGCAAATACTCTTTAATTAATATTATAGGGTATGAGGAGTTCGCAAGAAAAAATGCTTTCAGTGACATTTGTAAAGGACAAGAGCGTCGTTAATACATATGTTCCAACACACATAATTTTAAGTTAATGTTGTGGGTAGAAATTTTATTAATCTTCTTGAATTCCGCTGCACGCTTTATACAGAAAAAAAATATAAACAGCACTTGGTTTCAACTTAATTACAACAAGAAATAACTATTTATGTGGTGGGAGATGGTAAAAGATGCATTAAAGTTCCATCTTTTGTCAATCAAAGTAAAGTTTGAAGGTTAGGAAATAGGCACAAATTATTAAAATAACATATTTTGTTCATGTTTCCTTAAATTCCCCACTTAAATAGTTGTCTCCATTCGATATTTAAATTGAAATCAAGTGTTGTTTTTTTTTAAAGAACCTTTGCATGCAGCGGAATTCGACAATTAAAGTAATTTTAATAAATTATTTAAATAAATTTTAGTAAATATATTTTCCAAATCTTCGCCTTAGTATTTAAACTCAGGTTGGTGATGTGATCATTTCATTTGCATGGATTTTCTATTATTTGTTTTATTTTTAAATAATTGACAGTCTCCATAACAACACGCAAAAAAAACATTTGCTTCTTGAAACTTATGAGGGAATTTTAACTAAATAACCTGTTTAAAATAATTGGCCGATGTAAAGTTCGCTTTTCTCGACACACGATTAATTCAAATAATTGACGACCAGCTGTTGAATTCACACAATTTCTCGATAATTTTTGCATGAACAGGTAGTATTGCGACATAAATAAGGTTTTCATATATCAATTAACTTTTTTTTTGTGTACGAAAATTTTTATTTAGGAGATTATTGCTCCCTTCTCAACGGAATAATTTTTAGTACCTACTTCTTTAATATGGAATCTGTTAGAGATGATATACTTTAGGTGCAACCTGGTACTTTTCCTATTGAGTTATAATAATTTCAAACGAGTCGAAAATTCGACGGATTGTTTCAAAGAATTTGAACAATTTAATTTTCAAGTCCTGTGAAAGTTCTATTCCAATTCTGTTATCATTTCAGTTATGTGAAATAACTGGCCAATGATATAATTTTTAAAATTCTGTGAAACATCCCGTCCTTGGATCTTAAACTGCAAGATATGCAAATGATTGTATCAGGATGCCAGAGCACACCGTTCGAGTGTTTTTGACAATTAAGAGTTCTCTATTTTGTAGATTAAAAAAAAATGCGAGTACCGCATTGCAGTACCCCACTGTCTGGAGCCAGTGATACTATGGGATCCCCAATTTAATTGAGTAAGTTGTGCAGCTTCAGGTAGTAGGGAGGGTAAGGAGATCAGAAAGAGGATTGCATAGTATCTATTTTATTGTAATGTAATAATGAATATAGATACATAAATATTTAACAATATTACATTTTAGATCATCATTGGTTTTGTATACCTTATCAGAAAAGAGGAGTTCTTGTGTCTGATAAGGAAGCCACGATTTTCACGTTTCGAATTATGTTCTTTCACTGGGGCGATACTGAAAGTATCTACAACTTTTCTCTTCTGACAAAACTTGTTTTTCTTCATTATTGTGTTGCATAAAAAACTGCAGAAAACTATTGTAACTAACTGTTGTTTTGTTGGCGACAAGTTAATATTATTTAACCAAGAATACAACTCTCAAATCAGCAAACAATGATTTCTATTCGCCAACATTCCAAGTTGGCGAAAACCGAGAACCTGCTTCTGCTTCAACGCCAGTGGTTAGATTATTTATTGTGCTAATAATACGTTATTGTTTCCGGAAATCATTCGGTTTCTCTCTCAACGTAATAAGGAAAACAAAACGACCGGTCGTTGAACCTATGAACGTTTTTTTTATTTCGTTTTGCAAGCGCAAATAAACGTCCATTGATATTTCGCGTTTTAGAAGACTAAATCGGAGCAGGCGATTAAGAATTTTATTGGAAAGGGGTGCCTGTTTTATAGATAAGTAGATACCTAATCACTTTAAAATAATCAGTACCGCTACATACATAACGTTTGAAACTATCCATGCAACTATTAATGCAATTTATCAGGGTATAAACGTAACTGCCTATCGATATTATTAAACTTTTCTGGTCAACCATATAAATTGCCGGGCAAATTGTGCTCTCTGCTCTTTAACAACGGTGAATTATAAAACGTTTGTGATTTAAAAAAAATGTGTTTTGTTATAAATTTCTTATTATACTGCCGTAATGGCTGCAGGTAGCTGATCCATCTGTAGGATTTGTTTCGGCGTTTTAAATAGTAACTTTGCGGGTGTCCTAGTGGATGCGACCAAGAGGCAGACCGATGAAGAGGTGACAGGACTAATTGCAGGCGAATGGTGAGTCCCCCCGGCCAATGGAGATCATATGGAAAAGGTCAAATCCCGTTACGGGATATTAATAATATGCTTCTTGATAATAATAATATTTAAATGATTTGTATAGCGCAGTTTTTGTGCAAAATCACTGCAAGGGCGCTGTCCAAATATATAATAAATTTCATTTCTTTTTATTTATATGGAGATAATATACAGTACCATACTTACCTGGTAGGTAACTTAAGATTACTTAATTAACATTAAATATCTATGTTATTACTAACTATTTATGGAGATACAGTACAATACTTACCTGGTAGGTCACTTGAGATTAACACTTAATCAACATTATCTAATTGCTTAATAGCGAAATTTAGATACAGGAATTAGGAAATAATTGGAAAATTGGATATAATTGGACTTTCTCTCAGGAATGGTATATTTAATCTCAGGGTTTTCAGCTTAAAAAGTTAAGTTTTTAGTTTAGACCTGAATTCTGTTGGACTTGTTATGGATCTTAGTTCCGGAGAGAGTTTATTTCAAGCCTTCGGCCCAGATACTCCGAAAGCGCGATCACCAAACTTAGTATTTGTCTTGCGCTTAGGTTCCATCAGTCTGCCGACAGCTGACGATGTTGCTGATCTAAGAGTTGACTGCCTCAGACCAGTGTTTTCCGGGTCGCATAGTCAGAAATGTAGGGTGGGGCCATTTCATCGATGGATTTAAACACCATCCAACACTATTATTTTTTAATGATAAACTAATGTTTATAAGACAAGATTTCATGCATAGCATAAAGGACAACAAATAATTATAAGCAATAATTAGTCGCCTGAAATATCAATACAAATTGAAAATATCTCCCGAGTAAAAATAAATGCCGCCAACGGGAATTGAACCCGTGCCTTCTGATGTCCGATCAGGTGCTCTGAAATTACTGAGCTATGTCGGCTTATTTCCAACCCGCCAAATGATTAAATATATACTAGTACCTCAATCAACAATTACTGCTTATTATATTTTTTCCACCTGTAAACAACCAACTTTATTTTTGTAGGAAAGGATTTGTTAGTGCTAAATTTCTCACAAGATGGCGTCGAGACATATTATATCTTCATTTATTGGTGAAATATTTTTGTCTTATTATTAATATTATTATTCTTTAATGATAAACCAATGTTTATAAGGTTTTATTCATAGCATAAAGGATAACAAATAATTATAAGCAACAATTAGTCGCTTGAAATATCAATACAAATTGAAAATTTCTCCCGGCACTTATTATTACTATATTTTCAATATTTTCAAGAGATATTTTCAATTTGTATTGATATTTCAGGTGACTAATTATTGCTTATAATTATTTGTTACCATCTAGCAAAATTTATACTGGATTCTTTCAGGGCACTTAAGCCAGTGAAGGTTACGAAGGTGTTCTGAAATATGCAAACATTTAGAAACCCCGGTTATAAGCCGTGCTGCTGCATTAAACACCGATTGAAGTTTATCAATTTGATATTTTGGAAGGCTGGCATAAATGCCGTTGCAGTAATCGAGACGTGAGACTACGTAAAAGTTGATAAGTAGTTTTGTTGCTTCTGTAGTAAGGTTTTTTCGGAAAGACTTGAACTGTCTTGGGTGAAAAAAACCGATGATGATTGATGATTATCTATTTTTTTACACACCTAAAATGGACATCGATGATGATGATTGCTAATTGTTTATTTTTTATGCACCAAAAATGGATAGGTGACAAAATTAACGTATTCGTTTTAAAGTAAATTGAAATCTACATAACACCGTTCGACACTCCTTTCCACATTTTCGCTGCTAAAATACACAGTTTTTGGCATAAAACATCTGCGCACATCGCGTAAATATTGTATCAGGAAGACAGAAGAACTGAATGATTGTTTTCAACCCATTTCCACAATTGAAAGAGAAGAATAACTCATTTCGCCCACGACTTCATCAAGCTAACAATGGAAGATAATAATGTTTTATAATGTTTTATTTATTTATTTATTTAACGCCCAGAGGGCTTTTACATGTGGGTGGTACAAATTAAATTTTTTTTTTTTTTTTTTTTTTATATTTACTCCACACAGGAGGCCCTGAAGAAAATAATTTCCCTCAGGGCCTATGTCATCTTTGGGGATGCTGTGTGGAGGGTCTTTTTGTGGAAAGGAAGGAGTGAACATGGGTCTTGAAGAGTCCCATGTTGTAGGTGGGAGGAAACACAGAGGCCGGCAGTTCGTTCCACAGCCGAGCTGTTGAACTTAAGAACGAATCGTAGAAGCGACCCGTTCTCATGTGACAAGTGTCAACTGTGTACAATGTGTAATGACAGTTTTGAAACATAAGAAAGAAAAGAAAGAAATAATAAAAATAAAATTACATAAGTATATGCGAGAAACAAAATAAAAAATAACAAGAACATAAATTAAAAAATACAGCGACTTGACTGGTTTACAAAAATATAACTTCCATTTAGGAATAGTATTGAAATAGGTCTTTTACGTAATCCACAAAATTCGCAAAGTTAATATTAAATATATCGACATCACCTAAGTATTGGTTTCCCATAGTGTGAAACCGTTGTATTGGGGAGTTCGCAATGTAATTGCGCTTATGTGTGTTGCAGTGGAATAGTGTATTTTGTCGTGTTGTTATTGTAGGTATTCGTATGTTTATGAGTTGCAGAAGTTCGCAACAGTCGAATTTAGAGTTTAGAATCTTGAATAAAAAAGTTAAGTCGTTTATTTTACGCCTGTCTTCCAATGTGTATATTTTTAGAGTGTTTAAAAAGAAATGATATTGTAAGTCTTCTAGTGGGATATTTAATGTATTCGTATGTGTGAGGTAAGTATATTAAACCTATCAGTGTGTTGAGAAAATAAATCAATGATTGCATTTTCATTATGGGATATCATCTATCATATGACTAATGACTCTCTGGCAATATGCATATTGCATTGTATGATAAAACATTTTAAACTTTTTGCAGATTTATACATATTTTTAACTTTAACTACTACATTTCTGTATAATTCAGACCAACTTGGTCAGTAAAACGTTTTTAAAAGTCGCATTTTAGAAATTCCGCTTCGAGAAAAAATAAATCCAGTCTCGTAAAAACACCAATAAGAAGAAACGCGAAAAGCCATTTTCAATTTTTGAGAGAAAGCTTCTAAGAAAAAGTTATGAACCAAACAAGAAAATACCAATGAAATGAAAAGCCGTCAAAAATAAGAGTTATCAAGCAAGGATAGTATTATATCGGGGATTATTAAAAATAAAAGACTGTTGACTCAGACCTATGACGTTTATTGACACCCCGCACAATCGTTATAATCTCCCACGTGACGCATCAGGACTGCCAACATAGCAATACATAACATCCTTTCCTCCTTTATTTTTTTTTATTTTCAAACAATTTACAATAACCAAATAAAACTTAAACATAATCACTATGACTAAATCTGACAGGGGGTTTCACCAATCTGCCAGCCCTAGTTACTACATCAGTTTTCCCACTAGTGCTGGGTAAAGGCTCACTAACATTTTTATTTTCTTGACTTCCCAAGTCATACCATTTATCGGGATTTTCATAATTTGATTTTAACTTTATACAACTTTTTTTTATTTGGTTAACATGGACCTTTTTTACCTCCCCTCCGATTAAAAGAATTAAATACACCCATGAACTTAATTTTAACTTAATAGTTCCCTGAACCCATTTCATAGGACCTTTCAGATGTCTTAAGTATACCAATACCTTATCATTTTCCTCATACTCTTTCAATGCATTTTTACTTGATTGCTTACTTTTATTTACATTATTTTCTTCTGTCAAAATATGAAGAGGTGTACGTGGCTCATACGAAAATATTTTAGCCATAGGAGACAAACCCGTGACAGAAGTAGGAGTGGAACGATAAGTATACAAACAATCTATTAGACGTTGAGCTGGTGACAAAAATTTAGAATTTTTTGAAAACATAAATTTAATTAAAATCTTTTTGAATGTTTGAACAGATCGTTCAGCTAATCCATTTGACTCGGGATTATATGGTGGAGAAAATAATAATTTAGTAGATTTTTCTTTACAAAAAATAGAAAATTCTTTACATGAAAATGGAGGACCGTTATCACATACAACAGTTTTCGGAAAGGCAAATCTGGAAAAAACTTCACTTAATTTTGATAACAAATCCGAATATTTAGTATTTTTCATATAAAAACATTCTATCCACTTTGAATATGAATCACAAACTAATAAGTATTTGGAACCTTTTAAGTCAAAAAAATCCAAATGGACTCTTTCCCATGGACTTTCAGCAGTAGGCCAATTATGACGCACGTTTTTGTTAGCTTTTTGTACCGACTGACACATTTCACATCGAGAAATAATATCTTCAATATCTTGATTCATACCTAACCACCAAACATAAGAACGAGCAAGAATTTTTGATCTGACTATACCAGGATGACCATAATGTATCAAATTTAAGACTTTAGACTTAAGAGATTCTGGTATTACAATTCTGTCACCAAATAACAGACATTTTCCCTTGACCGACAGTAAATTTCTGAACTTGAAATATTTTTTAATTTCTGGACTTGACAAGTTTTCAATCCAACCGATTGAAACATACTTAATGACTTTACATAATATTTCATCTTTTTCAGAATGACTTTCAACTTCTGAAAATGGAATTAAGGGTGTTGACATGTATACAAAATTACATTCCTCTACATTAAATTGTTGTTCACTTGGCAAACGTGACATTAGATCAGCTTGAGGAATTTTCAGTCCGTTTTTAAAAACTAATTTATAATTGTACGCGGACAATATTATAGACCATCTTATGAGACGTGATGCAGCTAAAACGGGGACTTTTTTATTTTCGGCAAATAAAGACAACAATGGAGCATGATCAGTATATATAGTAAAATGACGACCAATTAAATATTTATGAAATTTCTTGATTCCAAAAATAACAGCAAGGGCTTCCTTGTGCAATTGGCTATAATTTCTTTGAGCTGAATTTAACGTTGCAGACTCAAAAGCAATAGGAAATTCTTGATTCTTTACGACATGACTTAAGACACATCCGACACCGTATGCACTGGAGTCGACTGTAAGACACAATGGTTTTGACGGATCAAATAAAACTAACATAGTTTTATCTGACAAGAGAGACTTACTATTTATAAATGCCTTTTCGCATTCATCAGTCCAACACCATTCTACATTCTTTCTTAATAAATTATGGAGTGGTTCTAGCACAGTAGGACACATAGGAATAAAATTCCTATAAAAATTCAACATTGACAAATACGATTTTAGTTGAGTAACATTTTCTGGACACCCAGTAGACTTAATTTTCTCAACTTTCGACAAAGACGGACTTTTGCCTTGACCTGACAAGGTAAAACCTAAAAATTCAAAAGAAGATACAAAAAATTCACTTTTTGACACATTAATTTTTATATTAAACTCATTTAACTTTGACAAAACTTTTTCTAAAGTATTACAACACTCCGTTTCATCTTTACCACCTACACAAATATCATCAATGTATGCAGCACAGTTTTTTATGCCTCCCAAGACTGTATCAATGACCATTTGAAATGTGGCAGGAGCCGATGACAACCCAAAAGTTAAACGATTGTAAACATATAAACCATTACATGTATTAATTGTAAGTAATTCTTTACTAGAATCTGACACAGACAACTGTAAATATGCATTTGTTAAGTCTAATTTACAAAATACTTGACAACCTGAAAATTTATTAAAAATATCCTCTGGACGTGGAATAGGATATTGATCAATTCTCAATTGTGGATTGACTGTAGATTTTAAATCTGCACATAAACGTATTTTTCCATTTTGTTTTGGTACACAGACTATTGGAGAAGACCAACTACTATATTTAACTTTAGAAATGATGCCTTCGCTTTCAAGACGATCTAGCTCTTGGCATACTTCTGCACGCAGTGCATAAGGGACCTCATATGCTTTGTGGAAAACAGGAGTTGAATTATTTTTTAAACTTAAATTTACCGAAAAGTCTTTAATTGGTAAGTCGTTATTCGTTTTAGAAAAAGAATTTAAATATTTTTGTGACAATTTTTCGACAATGTTTGATTTATTTTTTCCACTGACAGACACTGAATTTACAGTATTTTGGGGATCAATGGTGAGGCACGAAATGAAAGAAGGTTGTGAAGGTCACATGTGTTTATTGGTGAGTCAGTTACCGTGACGAGGAGATGATGTAGGACAAATGTAGAATACTCCGGTTGTTGCTGTGATGTGTTGGCAGGTCAAGCGCGGGTCAGTGAGTCGACGCCGGGCGCTGGTGACCGGGACTCGATGGAGGTCAGGCACTGGCGAAGAACGTAGGTCTTCAGGCACTCCAGTGCTGACGAGACGGCCGAAGGTGCGACGGACCTTATAGGCGGTTGAACGGGAACGATGTAGACCAGTGAGGATGCTGCGTGTCCTCGTGGTGGTCATGGTAGCGTGGAAGAAGCGCTGGTCAGAGACGCTGGAACCAGGGCGCTTGTAATCCGAGTAGCGCTGGCCGCGGACGTGGCCGAGGCGCTATGATGATGTCCCGATAGAGTCCATGATGATAGGGGCGAAGCCGGGTACGTGTCCCTCGCGCTAGTAAGAAGAACGCGGGTGATCACTCGTTGAACCTTGTAGACTGGTGGCAAAATTATGACTGACTGACTGGCTCGCTGCGTCGGGCTTATTTATACTACTCGGCCGACGGCGGCAGTAGGTAGATGGATGGCAACTAAATCCTAGGCACTCGCACAGACTGTACGTTTCAGGAACCTTCGACATTGCGGCGATTATGCATAGGCCGTAGACTCGAACCTTCTGGCGAGTTCTCGTAGTATCCCGGACTGAGTGCGCGTTAGTATTGTCGCGAGTATGCAAGTAGGTCTTGAAACAGGTAGGTTGCTTTGTTTTGATTTCGGCTGCAAATACGTACCTAAGTAGCAAGTAGCAAGTACTTACCTAAGTAGGTCGAGCGTTTTATTATTAATTATTCAATGGATTAATATCGACGCTACAGTATTATCATTACCAATATTTGACATAAGAGAATTTATAAATGTATTTTCCCAAGATGGATTCAAAACATTTATCCAATTCCTACCAAGAATAGCTTCAGACGATAGATTTTTAATAACTAATACTGGTAAATCCACGACACAATTAGAATCATCTTTTACACTTACTTTTGCCATAAAAAATCCAAAACAATATAAATTTTGACTATTTGCTGTAAACAAATTACCATAGAACTGACTTAATTTACAAGTTTTGAAAAATTTTATGTACATTTTGTGACTTATCAAGGTCGATGAACTCCCTGTGTCAATCATGAAGGACATTTTCCTACCGTTTACAAATAAATCAATATTAGCTGTTTCAGACAAGGACATATTTAAAACATTTATATTACTCACACATTTTACATGATTAATAACAATTGATTTTGCACTAGGACAAAATTTTGACGTATGACCGTATGTATTACACTTGTAACATTTCCAATTCCTTGACGGACATGACTCTGGTTGATGACTGATAAAACACCTCTCGCATCTTTTTCTGGGATTTCCACGTGATGGAGATGAAAGACGACTTGATGACATTGAACTCCTTTGACCTTGTTGCGGACTAGTACTCCTTTGACGTGACGTTTTCGGCTTTACTTCGAAAACTCCCGATGAAAGATCTTCTTTGTGTAATATTTCTGCAGAACAACTTACTGTCTCCATATTCTTGACAATTTTTTTTGCTTTTTCGAAACTCAGCGATTCATCTTCAGATAGTAATCTTATAGTCATGGCTTCATTTTTTACACCGCACACCAATTTATCCCTCAAGGCTTCATCCAGAAATGCTCCAAAATTACATGATATTGACAGACTTTTTATTTCTGAAATGTATTCATCAATTCCCTCGTTCGACTGTTGCTGACGATTATAAAATTTATATCTTTGGGCGATCGTACATTTTTTTTCTTCATATTTATTTTGAAGTGTTGTTACAATCTCGTTATAAGTTAACTCATCAATATTTTTCGGATGAACTGTTTCTTTTAAAATTTTATATTTCTCCGCACCAATAATCATACAAAGATATCCAATTTTTTCTTTGTCCGTAATATTAATTATTTTTAAATAAATTTGAACACGTTCAAAAAACATTCCGAAGGTTTCACAACTCGACTCGTATTGCGGCACTGGCAAAGTACTCGTAGACATGTTAAAATGATTGAAAAAACAAAGACGAAATCACTGTTTTACACTGGACTTAATATTACTCGTTATTACTTTAACTTTTTCGATTATCCTCGTCGCCAATTATTATATCGGGGATTATTAAAAATAAAAGACTGTTGACTCAGACCTATGACGTTTATTGACACCCCGCACAATCGTTATAATCTCCCACGTGACGCATCAGGACTGCCAACATAGCAATACATAACAGATAGCATATAGCAAGAGTGGTAGATATCCGACAATCAAAGAAGCTTCTACAATAAGCCTTATGGAAGAGTATTGCCGACTTATTATTTCTTCTAATGTTACCTTTTAAATCAACGTGTTAATTGGCTATCACCGGGGTAATCTGTTCATACTTGTCTAGCGGGTATCGAAGCCACGAGGTGCAGAACTCTACTACGACTTACCTTAATCAAATTCTGTATTATTATTCGGATAATCTTGTATTAGTCGTGTCTGTCGCGATGTGACCAAGAAATAATCACTCAAATATTAGACCGTAAAATTCACTCAATCTTCATGGTATGTGCATCTGGGGTTTAATGCTAGAAGTGCCTGTACTATGTCATCTTTAGTAATTCGATTTAGGTACTAGAAAGAACTTTAAAACATCCCTTATTTGAATGCCGTGAACAACTATGTCAGGTGCTCTAGATTAATGAAATTGTGGCCTATCTAATGTAGAAGTCAAGACATTGTTTCGGCTTGTAGAATTAAGCTTCAGGTATATCCTATACAGGCTACATCCCCATAAGCCGTGGAGATCGTACAAATATTCAGCCTCTCTTGCTGTGGAATTCTTGTCTTAGATTATTGCATGCATCCAAATATTTATGACATTATTGTGATGTAGTATCCAAAGAACTGTAAGAAATGATGGGAATATTTAATGTGCATGTTGCATAATATAAGTGCATCGTGTGCTGCATCGCGGGTCGCCTGCATATCCATCATATGTTGCGTGATGGCACGATCCACCATTTCGATAATAGAAATTAATGGAGATGATTATGATGAGTGCTCGTATTGTGTATAGGAACGTCGTGGATGCGGGTTTTGCGTTCTATAAAGGCAAACATATTTTAAAAATATACATTTTCAGGCAGTCGCTACATCGCTAACGATAGGAATTTTTGAGGAAAGCCTGATCATAATTTGTTGTTTTTTAGGCACCAACAAAAAAAAGTTTGTTGTTTAAGACCTCACCGTCTTGTATATTGATCGTTGTTAAGATATTTGGTCCTGTGTATGGTTTAAAGTTTAAAAGTGTCATTGTAGCGACATACATTACGAATACCAGTATCGTCAAGTGAAAAAAAGAAACACAGAGGCTTTCTTTATTGCCCTCGCAGACACATCATGTGGGTGTCCCTGTTACCCCTGAAGTCCCAAGGGTGGGGTGATGTTACCAACTTTGGAAATCTCTACAGTGCACAATAAAGTGCACCATGCGTAATATAAAATCATAACTATTTATTTATTGTGTATTAGGAACATTTAACAGAGTGAAAACAAATAATACAAAAAAGCAGAATAAAGGTAAGGTCATAAATCCTTTAAATTTTTTTTAATCATGTGAAGTATCAGATACAATAGTAATAAATTATATAGTACCATAGAGCATAGAAGAAAAGAAAAATAATTATAACAGGTGGTGAGTTGGAAAATATATCAATTTAATTAATTGATTAAATTAACATTAATGATAACATCCAAATAATAAACACTGTGAAAAAATATTTTAAAGACAAACTTACAAAAAATAAAAATGTTTCCAATTGAATTAATCTTAAGAATAACTCATCTCAATTAGTTTCCTTAAGTAACATTCCATTCTTCAAATAAGTTTAAAATCATTTTATTTTTAATTACTTACTTACTGTAATAAAACAATGTACATTGTACACTCCTCTTCCAGCCACAAGGTAATGCTTCTATAGAAGAGGGGTCTTGAAATATTTGATCATATATTGTAACAAATAAACAAAAATGTACTTATATAATAAAAAATAAAAAAAATATTTTCGTTTTGTAGACGATACACGCGAGACACTTTAGAAATTAGTTCTGATTCAAGTCTGTTATTTTACTCTCGGTAGTTTTTAATATTGAAGAGTGTATATTAATCTTTCATTGGAGGTGTTTAATATTGAAACACTTTAATGATTATCCATTTTATGTTATTTTCGTCGTTGTTGTATATCATTGCATATTTGTCGCCCCCTCGTAATAATTATTTTAAAACAGTATATATCAGCCCCAAACATCATACATTGAATCAATATTAAAGTATTGTCGTGTGTGTGATACAAAAACGTCCTTTCCTACTCCTATTTTTCCCTGTGATAAATTGTTTTTTCTCATTTTCTCGTTAAAAATTACAGCCCATTCGTCGAGTACCAATCGATCGGAAAAAGCGAAACTTTTAATACCTACTGTGTATTTAGAGTTTCGCTTGTTCCCGTTTTATTTAAAGGACATAGTTACGCAAACAAATAAGCAAAGTTTAACTGATTGGGTTTATTCTTCGCTGCTTGAAGTTAGATTAACCTTTTCATTTTCAGATGGCAGTTTGTGCGATAGAAAAGCGCCTTCGTTAGATATAAATTAACATAAGCGCACGTAAGATTTGTCTCTTCAACCAACCCGATCAACTAACCCGCTAACACCAGAACATGAAGTTCCGTTTAGCCAAAGTAAGGTGTGCAAACAAATCGACAGGCAGCTCTTGCGGTTTCCATTAGCCTCTTGGAATTACGACGATGGCGAAATGTGTTTGTGCCAGAACCTGTATATTGGTATTTGACAGGTTTGCGGCTCGGAGCGCGGACGACTACGTCACGAGCAACGGTCGGCCTGTTTTTCAATACCCGACCATCCAAACACAACCATATTATAGTCACACGACGCTACAACTTTCGCGAATAGGTAACAGTAACAGAAACCGTGATCAAAGTGATTACTAAATAGCTGTACGTAGACTCACACATAGCAGAGATGTTGATCATAATGATTAGTATTGCAAGGGGCCATGAGGCCGGAATAAAAACAACAAGAAACTAAATATACAACAGTTGTTGTTGTTTGTAGTTTTTAGATTTTGACGGCCATTCGTCTTTTGGGTACATATTGGATATTTTTTCCGATGTTTTTTTATGAATAGCAGGAGAGTATGTGTAAGACGATCAAAGAATGTGAATGAGACCATGTTTTATTAAACGTCCAACCTTCTGATCTACCTATTTGCTAAATTGCGTAGTGGTAAGCTATTTAGTTGAAATCCATTTTGTTTAGCAATTGAATCTCTGCATGTTTTATCAATTGAGTTCCTCCTTCTGACTGCATTATGAGCAAATAATTTGCAACTTCGTTGTCGTTTCTCATTTCAAACAAATCAGGTTAAGCTAATTTTCTTTTAAATAAAACGGGAACAAGCGAAACTCTAAATACACAGTAGGTATTTAAAGTTTCGCTTGTTCCGATCGATTGGTACTCGACGAATGGGCTTTAATTTATAACGAGAAAATGGGATTAATCAATTTATCTAATTTAACTGATAATAGGCGCTTTCAGGGTTCCCCCTAAATTAATGTTAGTTATCACCTAGGTTCTTTAAGGTATTTGTGATTAATTTAAAGGTAATGCCGCATTGAATAACTGTTCCCAGGTAAGCTAGACAAGTTGTTGACCTATGGCGAAATGACTTGGCACCATAGACCGCATTGCTCACTAGGAAAGACGTTGAGCAACCTGACAGTAATAATACTTTATGCCTAAAGGCTAAACAAGTTATCTTAGAGGGGAAATCCTAGAGTCAACAGTTTCCTCAAACAACATCGCAGAAGAACTAGCAGGTACAAACAAAAACTTGTTTAGAACTGTCAGCCAGACCAGTATGCTATCTTAGTCGTGAATCATTTAAAAGATTATAGGATTGAACTACTATTAATAAAACACTTTACTACACTTAACCAAGCATCAACATGGAAGGCAGAAACTTTTGATCATAAATACATCCTCAAAATATTCTGAACAGATATGGTGACTTCATTCATCGAACTTCTTCATCAGGTGTTTAAAAAATAAGAAAAGCCATGTAAATTTGAGATTCAGGTTCGTTTGTTGTTTTATTTTCGTAGAAACCTGGACCCTAAATCAAACATAAAAACGAAAAAAAAAAATATTTGACATGTGGATAAACAGACACTACAGAGAGGGTAAACATTCTAAGTAGAAGAAAAAAATTCTTTATCGATAAACAAGATAATTTAAATGATCAAAAAGTGCGAAATTGTTCTAGCTATAAAAAGAAGAAAACTCCAATATCTTCGCCATATCGTGAGAAACGATAAATACAAAATTTTCCAACTGGTGAAAGACGTGGTAAAGAAAAATTATGCATCTCCAGTTTTAAAACTAGCATAAAATAGAATTATTGTTTGATTTTTCTTGTAAACAAAATTCCCGGATCTTTCAATCATGTTAGATTATCGGTATGTTCAAAGCAAACCAAAAAATGCAGCAGGTACAAAGATTATAAATCACCATAATAACGTTATTCATCTCAATTATTTGTTAAAATACATCTGACTAATGTATATGTTTATGATTTATCATCTCATTGGGCAAATCCCCAATGGTTTTTTTTTTAAATTATGCGTAAGCACGTGATTCATTATCAAAGAAATAGTTTTTACAGATTTACTAAATGTTTCATGAAATTTGAATGTGGTGTTCGGTAAGAAACTGTTTAGGAATCTCAACTAACATAATATACGTCCTACGTGACATTCCTCAGATTTTGAGAATCTCGTCATAGAGGTATATTTAATCTTGAATAACTATGACGCCATTCATCTGTAAAATAAATAATACTGGTACACGAAATGACGAAGATGAGGTCATGAAATCATTAAATCACTTAAAAAATTTTTCGCTAGAAAAACATTAAAAATCACAAGGCTGCCTCGCCATTTCAGTAGATATCTATGATAATCTTGATGATAACAGATCCATTTTCCATCTATTTAATAATAAAAAAGCAATGGCAGGTAAATTGGATCTCTCGAATCAGGCGTTGTCGCACTTGCGAGTTGGCGGTCATGCTAGCAGCCAAACTCTGTCTGTTCCTGTTGTTAATGATGGAAAAGGTTTAAGACGAGATAATATCCTAAAATAAAGACAGAATTTTAATGACGTAAGTGAAGCAACAGTGTATTGGACACACCTGTAGTTGAATTTGTCCTATCTCTAATCCCAATCCCATCTCTAAAATAAAGTGGGAATCTTAACGACATAAGTGAAGAAGTCGCGTAAAAACAATATTCGGCGTGCGTCCAGGCGTAATGGACTGACCTACGATGGACTTTGCCCTAGCAGACATAGAAAATCGATCATTCCTTGGGGTTTATTTAATTATTAATGATGAACGTTTTAAAAAATAAAAAATCACAAATTTTTCTAGAGGGATCCCTCAAGAAGTTACAAATTCATCGTCTAGAAAAATAAAATCTGGTGCTTACCGCTAATTTTATAGTTGAAAAACGTTTTATAAAATTTTCAAACCGTTTAACATAAAATATTTTGATGTTAAGATCCTGTTTTTATTAATCTTAAATATAAATAGTTTACATCCGCAGGGATCCCTCAAGACACATTTGAGATTTTAGTAATAAGTTCCTCAGAAATAATTAAAATGTGAACGTCGAGCAAACTCCCGTTTTTAAAGTATTATGAAATGTATTTATGAGTAATTTACTCCTAAAGCCTCTGAAATTTTGCAACGTACTTCTCGTGTCTGAACTACCAGAATGCAGATTGCGTGGAAAATATTTTCGCACTGCATTAGACCTTAAATAAATTCGCTGTTTTTAAACGTACCTTAAAATAAAATACAGTTCTTAAAAGCAGATGAAAGACTCTTTCATCTGCTTTCACACATACAATTAAAAAAGGTAAGTAATGGTACTAAGAACACATTTAATCGAGAAAGGTATTATAAAAGTTATTGTCACTTCACTTTTTATCGTTAATTATGATAATATTTTTTAAAAAATTTGCAAAGATTGACAATTATTTTTCAAGGGCAAAATATTGTTTCGTAGATTTTTTTTCTTGAGCATTTCGTTAAATTTTCGCGGTATTCTCTCTTTCAAACACTGTTATAATCAAATTTCTTACCGTAATACAAAATGAGATTAGACTGGGAGATATATCTCCCAAACAGACTTAAGTTAAGAGTGTTAAGCCCCCGCTTTCCCAATTTCTACCGATTTATTACATATTTCCCTTTAACTCTTTAAGGCGATGCAATACGTAGTAATGAAAAATCATGTGTTTTTGGTTTGAAAATTTGGTCACCTAGAAATGTTTCAGATGCTTTAATTAAATACTGCGAGTAGAATACATCTTGGCCTTTGAAATAATCGAGTATTTTTTAGATAAGTCTTTTTATAAGCCCAAAAAAAAAATCTATAAGGCCTATGAAAACTGCTTTAAAGTTCAAAATCTCCTATTTACGAACCCATTTTCGGTTATAATTTTATTGTATAATGTGGCAAATTAAGTTATTTATAAAATTAAATATTTATGCCTGAACATCCACAAAATTTAATAAAAGGCACTTTTTGGACATGTTTTTTTCTTGCATAAATCAAAACAGGCAGATGGTGTTAAGCGGGAATTTAAACCTTATCGCCATCTACGTAAGGGTTTTTATTGATAGCGGTTCAATTTAAAATATTTTTTTAGATTTGAAGTTAAAAAAATAAGTTATTTCCGAAGATAATATGTATACATTTGTAATGCCGTAACAGTAATTATATGAAATCCCCTCTATAGAAAAAAATGCAAAGAAAGTTGCGAAAATTATGAAAAACACGTTTTGTTATTTAATATGTTATATGTATATAAATTACAGCGCATCTTTAAATGCGACTAAAGCATTTCTCGAGAGATTTTTGCTCTATTCTAAACGAGTCGTGTTTTATTAAATATTTTCTCCCTCCCGCTTTTTTCCGCTCCCTCTAACATTCTTATTTACAAATCTCCTTTTCAAACCATATTTGAACGTTTACTACAGGGCCTTAAAAACGGGACAACAGGCCACTTCTTAATAAAATTTCAGGGTTTTCCAATAAGAGGTGTTATTTTGAATAGCCCGCTATTTCGGTAGATGTTACTTTTGAAGCTGTAATTTTTTAACATTTGACAAGTAGAAACTACGCCATTAATAAAAATGGAACGATACACGCTTCAACAACGCATTGAAATTATTAAAATTCACTTGAGTGAATCAAATGCAAATCATCTTGAGTGATGAGGCCCATTTGCACCTCGGTGGCTTCGTCAACAATCAAAATTGTCGCATCTGGGGCTCGGAAAACCCAAGAGTTATTGTTGAAAAGCCTCTCTATCCTCAACGTGTGACTGTTTGGTGCGGTTTATGGTCCGGCGAAGTCATTGGACCTTACTTTTTCGAAAATGAGGCTGGAGCAACAGTTACGGTGAATGGATTGCGCTATCGAGATATGATTAATGATTTTTTATGGCCGGGATTGGATGGTATTGATCTGGACAACGTTTACTTTCAACAAGACGGCGCTACGTGCCACACAAGCAACGAAACCATTGATCTTTTACGATTGACTATCAAAATAACATCTCTTATTGGAAAACCCTGTACTTTCATAGAATATCGGAACACGTGTTCATGCACCTGCGTTTGCCCTGTTAATATATCCCTTTCAAACCATCTTAGTACGCCTACTACGGGGCCTTAACGGTTGTTTCTTGTCTTAAAAATAAAATACGAATATCTCTCAAAATTGCCTAAGGGGTTAAGATATCTCAATGTTGTATTGTGACTTTATGTTCCTCGGGAACGTCTGGACATTAGTGTTGGGTAGGACATGATTCCAGAATGAGTTTTTCAGGGGTATGAGTACCCCTAGTATGAGTATGAGTATTAAGATACTGAAATGAGGTGTTGAGGTGGGGTGTAAAGTATTATGAAATCTGTTGTAATCGTAAATACAGTCTAATTTGACCAAAATGATATTTTAGTGAATAGGCACCATTAGGTACACCACTTTCAAACAGTCACTTTTTAATATTCTGGCCCTGATAAAATCGTATTAAAATGATTTGAAATTAAAACATCACACTTATTTCTCATCTTATTTTGTTAAAAGTATGTGTAGATACATACTTTCATAGGAAAAGAACCTGAAATAGAATATTCGACGCAATAAGTAGAGTTAATAAAGGTAAAGTAAGTTAGAAGAAAGCAACTTATCGAAAAAAAAACGACTTATGTAAAACTTTTGGTTCCAGAAAACTGTAAAAAGGTCACGATAAAATGTTTTACCCCTTGAAAACTATAATGTACAAAGTCTGCACAGTAAAAATGCTTAAACTGTAAGCTCTGGCGTCATGAAATTTTTTCAATTTTTTCTGTCTGGAATTTATAAATTTTTTCATCTAGCCAATGCGAAGTTCTCATTTCCACCATGTGCTATGAAGCTTTGATGTTTTGTTGTATACATTTAAAGCAGTATAATGGCGCGTTAGAACCACGCAAAAATGATAATATGTCAAATTTAACTACGCAGTTGCCAGCTTAATTTTTAACAGTCGTCTGAAATGAAATGTTGCATAAATTATTAATATAATTATGTTATTAATTGAATTTCGAATGCTGAAATGTCAAAAGCTGTTTCTTAGAGAAACGTAAATATACCTACTCGTAAAAAATCTCCATTATTTGCATAGCCGCCAATAATGTGTATACATTATGCGAACTTTAAAAATTCTACGAGACGGATGTTATTACGTGTACGTGATAAAAAACACGTTAGTTTTTAAAGATAAAAACTATGTAAATAATTCACTAGATAATGTATCTACCTATAGAATAACTGATTGGTTTTATAATAATTAAGTATACCTGCACGTTGGCCCATTCCAGATTCAAAGGGGATTTCAATCATCAATAAATATATAAGTTTTTCTTTGTCGATAGGATCAAGAAAATGAAACGTTGGGTTTCACACGTGCACAATTTTCTTATAATTTTCACCTGTGTGGCAGAATGGATATCTCCTCGTCTCTGGAAACAGATAACACAGGTTTTATCGAAATGGGACAATGAATACTTTTTACAAAATTTTTTTTTATGGACAACGAATAATTTTCGACTGTCCTAAAACGGGAAACCTTCCTAGTTGGATAGTCAAAAGCTTCCTTGCCAAAAATTTTGTGAATATTATGAAAAATAAATAAATACCCCGATTGGGGTGAATGGAATGGGGTGGGAAAGCAATTCATATATAGTAACAAAAACGGCTCAATCCATTTGAAGCAAGGTTTATATTCTGAATAGTGGTCTTTCATCAGGGCATTACTAAGAGCAATATTTTCCACCCTGTCGTATACAAGGTGTCCGGAAACTCGTAGTACAAAAGGGAATCTTGTGATGTGATGTAGTATAACTATTTTTGATTTGAGCCTTCGTTTTTGAGTGCAGCGATCCGAAGTTGGAAAATTCTAATTTATACACCTGAACTACTGCACAAGTATAATTTTTTGAGCAATAAAACGCAAGATAAAATAATGGAAATAATTCAGAACAGAAGTAAGAGGTCTATATTGTGCTGAAGCAGATATACTAGGATAAAATATATTGACGACAAACTTCATTGGGATGCACACATCGAAGGATCCTCAAAAAAGCTAACAAAACTCATCTATTTTTTCAAAAAATTACGAAATATCTTTTCAACTACAGATCTAAAGAGAGTATATTATGCTCTATGCCAGGGCTTCCCAAACTTTTTTCAACTGTGACGCCCTTGGGAAGTTGCCATATTTTTGCGACGCCTCCCTCCACCCCCCCGGTGACCAAAAATCTAAGCCCCCCGCCGCTCATTTGTACCAAGCGTAGTATTTTGAAGCCCCCCCCCCCCTGAACGGGTCACGTGAAAAAATGGGGTCAAAATGGAAGCAAACAAAATAGATAAAAAAGCATTTTTTTCTTTGGTATTAATGAGAAGGATGTGCTTGCTTTTCTGAGCATAGTTTCTCAAAACGAGGTTGAAGTTTCAAAATCGCCACTCTCGTCTCTGCCTCTAAATTTATTTTTGATCTGTACTTATTATTAATTACTGCAACTGCAGAGAAACCTGTCTCACACAAGTATGATGTCGCAAACGGTAATGAAACCCTTAACGCTGCAGTGCTGATGGAACGATATTCTTGATAAACTGAGCTCCAAAATTCAAGTAGCTTATCCTTATTAATAATAATAATAATAATAATAATAATTGGATAATTTGTAGAGCGCCGTTTTTGTGAAAAATCACCTCAAGGGCGCTGTACAATTTATTTCCTAGGATCTACATTTGTTATTTAGAAAAGATACCAAAACATACTTACCTGGCAAGTCACTTCCAACAAACACACTTATATTAAAAAGTTTATGCTTATAAAAGATAGAACTGCACGCAGAGGACACTATATCAAAAAACACTGGTCGTCGCATGATCTTAAGTCTGCTATAGTTTTTATTTTAATTTAAATGTATTTTAACTGTCTTAAAAGCCTACAAATTGTTACTTGTTATCATTTTTATTTATTTATTTTTAATTATTATTTTTATTTATTTTATTTTATTTTTAGTATTTTTAACATTTTGTTAATTTAAATTTAAATTGCCGTCAACTGTGAAAGTGGAGGTTTCTGAAATTATGGATACGACTGTCTGAAAAGGTGCGTTTTAAGTTTAGACCTAAATTCTGTCGAGTCTGCGATCATTCTTAAATCATGTGGCAGTCCATTCCAGGCTTTAGGTCCTGACACGGCAAAAGCACGCTCACCGAACTTAGTATCTGGTGTGCGCTTTGGTTCCTTCAACCTTCCGATAGCTGATGACGTTGCTGACCTAAGGGTTGACTGTCGGGAATTGGAATCTTCTGGAATACACAATTCTGATAAATAAGCCGGAGCCATTCCGTTAAGTGACTTAAATACCATCCAGCATACCTTGAACTGGATTCTTTCAGGACATTTGAGCCAGTGCAGATTTTTGAGATGCTCTGAAATGTGGGAGTATTTAGATACTCCGGTGATAAGCCTTGCCGCGGCGTTGAAAACGGATTGTAATTTGTTGATTTGACATTTAGGGAGACTTGCATATATTCCGTTGCAATAATCTAGACGTGAAACAACATAGGAATTGACTAGCAATTTAGTCGCCTCTGTTGGCAGGTTTCTCCGCACTGCTTTAATTTGCCTTAATTGAAAGAACCCCGTGCTTACAGTTCTGTTCACCTGAGTTTTAAGGGAAAAATTAGCGTCTAGATTGACACCCAGTAATTTGATGCACGTTTTTGGAGTGATGTCACTTCCGGAAATGGTTATTGGGGAGTTTTCAATGTTATGCTGACGTCTGCTTGTAGCAGTCCACAGAAACTCAGTCTTTGTGGGATTCAGTTTCAATCTATTTGAGGTCATCCAGCGAGTAATTGCTTCTATACACTCAGTTATACGAATTTTTAAACTGTTTATTTCTTCTGGTAAGCAGTAAAAATAAACTTGCTGGTCATCAGCGTAGCAGTGAGATAGAAGGCCGAATGATTCTATTATTTTAGCGACATCATTTGTGAAGAGGATGAAGAGTAGTGGGCCCAGAACGGACCCTTGGGGTACTCCAGATGAAAGGGTTGCATAATTTGATTGGTTTTTTCCCACTTTTACGGCTTGTAAACGGTTGGCCAGGTACGATGTCAGCCAGGTCTTAACATCACAGTTTAAACCAAATGATTCATCTAATCGTTTAATAAGAAAGTCGTGGTCAATCGTGTCAAATGCAGCACTCATGTCCAAGACTGAAAGAAGTGCCAGTTTACCCGACTCAATGGCAGTAGTTATGTCCGACAAAACACGTAGTAACCCGGTTTCTGTGGAGTGGAACCGTCTATATGCAGATTGGTATTTAGTTAATAATTCATTTGAATTTAAGTGACATATGACCTGTGAGGCAGCGATTTTTTCTAATATTTTTGATATAAAAGGCAGATTTGAAACGGGTCGGTAATTTGAAAGATCTTCAGCGTCCAGTTGTGGTTTTTTTAATAATGGAGTTACGATAGCTGATTTAAGGGATTTTGCAGCTTAAGGCTGGAGTCACAGGACAATTCTATTAACTGTTCTTTTTCTGCTGTCGAAAGTGTTGATGGTGAGGTCGACTGGAAAGTGTTTCTAACCCAGTCATATTGCTCCAGATTTTCGCTCCGAAGTGTGCGTGTGGAAGACGCTATAAAGATTGCCTCACGACGCCCCAGGGATGATCCCGCGGCGCCCCGGGGCGTCGCGACTCACAGTTAGGGAAGCCCTGCTCTATGCCACTCTCTATTAGAATATGGAATAATATGATGGGGCTCAGCATCATCAAACCATCTTAAACAACTAAAGAAAACTCAAAATTGGATCATAAAGACCATATTAAAGCTCCCCGTAAGGATGCCAACTACTGATATTTTTAATCTGTTTGATGTTCCAAGTTTACAAAAAATGTATGCTAAAAATACTCTAGTAATATCCTCTCACGATCATAAAACCAGAACCAACCAAACAGACATACTAAATATTCCTAAATGTAATTCTACCTTTGGACAAAGAAGTTCTGAATTTTTAGCAATAAAATTATATAATAAACTCCCTCTCAACATCAAACAAAGGAAAACGAAAAATAACTACATTAAGGACATCAAATCTTGGCTTAAGGAAATATCGGAAGAAGAACTAGCTAAGATATTAAAAACATCATCTTAGTCGCTGAAAACGTATACTAACATATATAGTCCCCCTCAGCACAGGATCTCCTAGTGAGGAGGACTTCAATGATCTGTTTTAATTTTATTTATTTTTTTCATGTGCCATGCAAAAATGTACCTAATTATTTAAAAAAGTAACTTAATAAAAATAAATAAAAAAAAACAATGCAACGCCAACTCAATATTTTAAGTGTGTGACAACGTTTGACCTATAATACCCCAGTATTTATATAAAAGTTTAAAAAAAAATGTTACCAAATTATATGTTAAAAGTGTTAGTATAAATAGTACAGTCCATGGCTATCCTACAAGAAACTGCAATGATTTTAGGCTTCCTAAAACAAATTTATCGGCAAAACAAAACAATATTTATTATAAAGTTTTTAAAATGTCTAATGAACTCCCTTTCAATGTTAAAGAAGCCAAAAGTCTTGCAGTTTTCGTTGTTTGTGTCTCAATGTTGAGAAGTTCAAATATTAGTACGTAGGTAATGGAATATTTTTATAGTAGTTTTAGAATAGATGTTCACTAGATATAAAATGCTAAATAATATATACTTATTATATTTTAATGTTAATATGAGTTGTTTTACGACGTTTAAAATCCGTCATAGCTTAGAACAGGTTCCACAATTTTTTAAAGCCGAAAAACATTTAAAAAAAAATCGAAAATGTGGGTTCTTTATGTGATACACGTTCACCATTTTCCTGTTTATTCTACGAGTTTCCCGACAACATGTATAATCAGTATATTTGATTTTGCGAAAGCAAACACGGATCCAATTGTTAATAAATTATTAACTTGAATGACCTGTTTCAACCAGTTCTAACAATATAATCTATTTTTTTGTATTTTGATTATGTGTAGTTAATATTCTTAATTAAATAGTCGTTATCGCAACGACATTAATTCATGATAATATTATTATTGCATAACACACAATACACGACAAACAAGAGGCAGCATCGCATAATAGATGTGGATATTGATTAAGGCAGTTGATCTCAACCGGTGCACAGAAGGATGCATGAATAATGTACGACGCCAAAAATAGTTTTATTTGATATTCCGATCAAAAATGCTTATGAGGTGAGTCTTTCAGAAAAACACTTAATTATCGTTAGTTTGGGTCAGGTGATTAGGTGTAGTATTCTCATTAAAAAATATGTATTCATTTAATATTAAATTATTTTTCTATTATGAATTAGCAGATAGGATAGTATTACGTAAAAATATTATTAAACAGCAAAATGACGATAACTTGTAAAATGGTTAATTTTTTAACATTATTCTTTTCTCTTTCTACGTTTCCTTTAGAGTGAGGTCGCCAAGACTACCTGAAAAGAATGCGCTCGATTTAACAAAAGGAACTACTTGTTTTGTAGAAAATTAGTGGAACTTTTTTTAAAACTCTAGCTAAAGTAATAATATCAAATATTTTTTCAACAAAAATAGTTTCATAAAACATGTATTATATCCATATTCCGTTGAAACTGTTTTGTTAAAAATAATTGCAGATTAAAGTACATACCTGACGCTTCAATACTCATGTTGAAAATTGGGTATGGAAGCGTCAGACATGTACTTTAATCTGCAACATGGGTATGGAAGCGTCAGACATGTACTTTAATCTGTAACATGGGTATTGGAGCGTCAGGTATGTACTTTAATCTGCAACACGGGTATTGAAGTGTCAGGTATGTACTTAAATCTGCAACATGGGTATTGAAGCGTCAGACATGTACTTTAATCTGCAACATGGGTATGGAAGCGTCAGACATGTACTTTAATCTGTAACATGGGTATGGAAGCGTCAGACATGTACTTTAATCTGTAACATGGGTATTGGAGCGTCAGGTATGTACTTTAATCTGCAACACGGGTATTGAAGCGTCAGGTATGTACTTTAATCTGCAACACGGGTATTGAAGCGTCAGGTATGTACTTTAATCTGCAACACGGGTATTGAAGCGTCAGGTATGTACTTAAATCTGCCACATGGGTATTGAAGCGTCAGACATGTACTTTAATCTGCAACATGGGTATGGAAGCGTCAGACATGTACTTTAATCTGTAACATGGGTATTGGAGCGTCAGGTTTGTACTTTAATCTGCAACACGGGTATTGAAGCGTCAGGTATGTACTTTAATCTGCAACACGGGTATTGAAGCGTCAGGTATGTACTTAAATCTGCCACATGGGTATTGAAGCGTCAGACATGTACTTTAATCTGCAACATGGGTATGGAAGCGTCAGACATGTACTTTGATCTGTAACATGGGTATGTCAGCGTCGGACATGTACTTTAATCTGTAACATGGGTATTGGAGCGTCAGGTATGTACTTTAATCTGCAACATGGGTATTGAAGCGTCAGGTATGTACTTTAATCTGCAACACGGGTATTGAAGCGTCAGGTATGTACTTTAATCTGCAACACGGGTATTGAAGCGTCAGGTATGTACTTAAATCTGAAACATGGGTATTGAAGCGTCAGACATGTACTTTAATCTGCAACACGGGTATTGAAGCGTCAGGTATGTACTTTAATCTGCAACACGGGTATTGAAGCGTCAGGTATGTACTTTAATTTGCAAAATAATTGGAGATTAAAGTACATAACTGACGCTTTGATGCCCACGTTGAAAACTCTGATTTTAAAATAGGAAGAGCGTACTCGTAGCTACCCCGTCAATGAATCAGGCGCAATTTAACAATATTGGCACCGCGAAAAACAACTCAACTTTGAGTTTTGGGTTGCGTTCACAAAATAAATTCTTGCGGTTCATTTGGAACTGGTTTCTAAAGGAAGTTTTAAAGTTATTTAGATTAGTTTCAAGACAATGTTTTTACCTATTTTTGGCGCCGTAATTTTCTTTGGCCATCCTTATCACATCCCTTTCCTCAAACAATATGTACTCCTTTGAATTCATAGACAATAAACAGAAAAAAAATAACAACACATATTAGAAACAATCTCATGGTTGAAAATATATCCAACGAGCAGCATTTGGACAAAAAAGCTTCTCATTCCATGGTAGGTAAGCTTATAACAAAATCCCACTTTCAACAATGAGAATGAGAAGCTTTTTTGTCCAAATGCTGCTCGTTGGATATGTTTTCAACCCTGAGAATGAGAAACGTACACGCTTGTACATGTAAAGTTGATGAAAAGAGAAACAAGATAAATAATAATATATTAAGTGAATAGTAAAACAAGTCCAACATGAATGTAATTGGAGCAAGGAGTTTGTGACTTCCTCTATGCCTACCCCTACGGGGAAACAGTGTGGCGGCTAGCAAGTCAGTTAACAATGATTTCAGGGAGCCCATATATAAAAAAAAACATATATATATAAATATATTATACAGCTCCCAAAACCTTCCATCTTCTCCCTGATATTATAAATATATATTTTACACTTTAACCAAAACCTCCTAGATCACAAGGCCGGGACACTGAATCAAATCAGCCTCCTAACTTGTATGCGAACCTCCTAAAAGCGTATTTTTATTTATTTTTTTAAACTAAGTAAAATATTTTAAGATGTTTTAATAAATAAGAATAAGAAATTGAAAAAAAAAATTAAATCATAATTTTTGGAAGCTTTGAATGAGTGTCCCGGCCTTGTGATCTAGGAGGTTTTGCTTTAACCCCCTAATCTCCCTTCACAAATTGCGCAATTGACTTAATTCATATAAAATATTCATAAATAATATTCAATATATTATATTTAAAATATTCAATATTGATATACTTATCAAAGTTTAATTAATTATTAACTTATTAGCTATCACATAAAATCTAACTATATCGGAATTTTATAATTTACTAACAATGTATATTATTAAAATCTCCAATCTGTAAACTTCACCTGCCATAACAAAGGGGCATCCCTAGCATGGCGGTTGAAATAACAATTATTATTATGAAAAAAAGAAAATTGCATATAAAAGATGAAGAACCTCTGAAAAAAGGCAAAATATTCCACTCACAAGTTGCGACGCCATTGCCTACACAACTACAGATGTTATGACGGTTGTACCACGTGATATCGGCGTGGTGCCATAAATAGATGCATTGGTGAGATGCATGCTCCTTGTGGGTGTGTATGTGTGGTCGCCTTATGGTAGTGCAACGTCACGAATGCAGCGAGCAAGACGAACTTATCTGGAACGTGTGGACGCTACGTCACTTCATAATGAATGGAAGATGCATATCAAATGTGCAGACAAGTGACGAATTGCAGGTAAATAAATAACTGCGACCCTGAGCCAAATGGCCCCTGGAGCAACTTGCATTGAGACGTAATTTGTAATGTAATTTACGTTGTGTCATTTTGGATACTATCGTGATTAATCTTCGTGTTATATCGGGATGTTGGACTTCCTCCTTCTTTACGTACATCATCAGGGCAGATGTGTTTGAAGATTGTGGTGAAGTGTTTTTTAGATACACAAACACACACTTCTCCACAATCTACACATTCGCCCCGATGATGGAAACTGCTGTCCGAAAGGTTGGCTAAAGAAGAAGGAAGGGCATAATAACCCAAAAAGTCAAAATCACAAATACTATTCTATTTAATAAAAGCATGAACATGATTCATCAGTTAAATGAGACAAACAAACGTCTACAGAAGTCCCAGAGAGAGGTCTAGATACGTCATCGACGATCGTTCTCTTCCTTCTCACTCGTCTTGTACGAAAACTAAAAACTACTTTTACAAAAAAGTTTGAATGTACCTAGTCACCTTTTGATGTAAAAAGCGGCGGTTACGTTTTGAAAAACTATAGTATAATTATGTATTCAATTTAAAAAAATATATTTATTAATAAAACTTTTGTACATAAGATAATAATTTGTTTTAAAATGGGTTATTTTCTTTCTTATGTTTTATACTGCTCTTCCATCAAAACCATTTGCTTGTGTATGGAAGAGGAGTGTACATACTGTACATTACATAAAGTCTAGCTGTAGTACTGTTGTATTCGTGCAATATATATGTACCTACATGTAGATACTTATAACAATGCGTCACAACTGCCCAGAGTAAGTTGGACTATGGCATCGCCTGTGAGGCTGAAGAGAGAAAGAGAAGGAGATAAATAAAGAAAACTCCCATACTTTGATCACATTTATCAAGAGGAGTGAATATACAAATTAGTAAACTAATAATCCAGAAGATTTACGTGTCAACAACCGTCATTGATTATAGTCCAACTCCTATTATAGAAGACGACACCAAAAGAAGAAAAAGCACCATATTTTACTCTTAAGTTAAGATAATCAATTCTGATGCTGTTTTTACGATTAACGAACAAAGCCATTTGAAAGTCGTTTAACAATACTGAAGTTAAAGTACACATTTAAGTCTATGATGATATCCAGCCTCCGATGGGAGAGGGCACCAACAGAAGAAGTAGTAAATCTATATTATTAAATCTAAATATGTTTACGACTTCAAATGACGAACAAAGCCATTTGTGAGTCGTTTAAAATTATTGAAGTTAATGTACAACTTTGAGTCTAAGGTGATATCCAGCTTCCTATAGGAAAGAACACCGGCAGAAGAATAACAAAATCTGTCTTTAACTCTGGAGATTACACAAATCTGATGTTATTTTTACGACTGCAAATGACGAACAAAGTCATTTGAAAGGCGTTTAACAATGCTGAAGTTCATGAACAAGACATAGCTTACCTTTGATTCTATTAGTCACCTCTCTGAGGCCGTGTATAATGAACACAATGATTGAACAGGTGGAATTCAATTAGCTCGTATTGAACTAGATACAATGTGGTCGCACAATTATTGTGCGAGTACAGATATAGAAATGGCGTTATGCTCTAAGTTGCTTTACAAATAATGACATCTAACAAGGAGCAGTTGTTACTGCGATAGGCGTAGAAATATTGTTTGAATGTAATATTAATAAAAATAAAGTAACACTGCTAGTTGAGAAAATCAGCAAATTTGTAATCTTTCTAAATTTATAAAAAATATTTTTTTCTATGATTCATTATTATGTAGCGTAGTTTTGTGTAATTTTACTCTAAGTGCAATGCAGTGCAGTGCAGTTGCAGTGAACTAATTTTAATTATGTTCTTATATGGTCTGACAGTCAAAAATTCAAAATGCTTTAAATGGCAACATCGAGATTGTTCAAAGTTAAACGAATGTAACCTTTAAGGCGATGCACTACGTCGTGTAATATTTTAAATCGAGCCGCTATCAATAACACCCCTTACGTAGATGGCGATTTATGCAAGAAAAAAACATGGCTAAAAAGTGCTTTTTATTTTATTTTGTGGATGTTCATGCATAAATATTTATTTTTTTTCGAATCATTTTATAAATAACGTAATTTTCCACATTATACAATAAAATCATAACAGAAAATGGGTTCTTAAGTACGAGATTTTGAACTTTAAAGCAGTTTTCATAGGCCTTATGCATTATTTTTTTCTGGGCTTATAATCTAAAAAATACTCGATTATTTTAAAGGCCAGAATGTATTCTACTCGCAGTATTAAATCAAAGCATCTGAAACATTTCTAGGCGACCAAATTTTCAAACCAAAAACACATGATTTTGCATTACTACGTAGTGCATCGCCTTAAATAGCGATATGGTCCAGGCGCTACTAACTAACTTAATTACATTCATACATTCTGACTTAAGTATTGGATTTACTTGATCATGCCATGTCTTCCTCGGGCGTCCCCGATTTCTTCTATTTTATCAGATATTATGAAATTTAATGTTAGAACATGTCAATTTTTAACTCTATGTATACCACGGATAGGTGTTTTTTAAAAATTATTTTTGACTTCCCAAAAATATTTATAAAAACTACGCGAAAGAAAACAAAGCAAAATTAATAAATAATATTAATTTTGAAAATAAAAAAAAATCATGTTTATATTTATTTTATTTTGTACATGTCGTACATTAAATCTCACTTTCTAGATTGTATTTAGTTCGGGTAGAATCTAACAATTTTAAACTTAGTTTTAAGTCACTATCTTTTAAACTTAGTTATAAGCCACAAGTAATAAGTTTTAAGTCATAGGAATAGATTAAATACATAAATTAAGTTGTTAAGCGTCCTTGAGGTGATTTTCCGACGAAAACGGTGCCATACAAATAATCCAGCCATTATTCTTATTTATTATTAAAAGATGGTAGCCAAAAAAATTATTTTAAGAAAAGTTTGATACTGGTCAAATTAGCTCAGAGGTCAGGGCACTTCCCCGGCAAGGAAGAGATCCTGGGTTCAGCTCCTAGATGCAACTTCTTCGAATCTTTTTTTGTCTTTTCAGTTTTCTAACATTTTCCGTTGAGAGTCTTGAATATTGTCCTCAATGATTGAAAAAAAAACTGTAAAATAGATTTCGGTGTACGTTATTCCCGTCATAACCTCGCATTTTGAATGAACTATAATTTGTCCCAAAATGGGGGTTACTTGGTGTTACCATTGTCAAAATATTATATTTGATAGCAATTTTAATTTGGTCTTATTTGTTTGGGGTTCAAATTACGTACCCTATAAAAATAATAGAATGAATATAATTGGGAACATGATATAGTGCCTTTCTCAGATTCATAATATACGTAGTCAGTAAAAAGTATAAAAGTACAAAAGTGGTTAGGTAAAAAAGTGTTTTCAAGTCAGGGTTTTTCCCTGTGCCATTAATTTGAAAATCCCCAATAAAAAGTGTGCCAAACCACCGAACAAAAACATTATCTGCATTAAAATCATGGACGTTTTATACCAATTTAATAAAATGGGTTAAAAATAAATACGAATTCAGCTAATGGAAAATAGCTGTAAACAGAGAGAAGCAATCTAAATTTTGTTTTGATATTTTTTTACTTACTTTTTAAAACGACTGATTAACATTCCAAGGTTACGAATAACTTGACAATATTTTACTGACATCATTATTAGTGGAAAAATGCTCGTATAATGATGGAACTCTTACCTAGCAAATATAGCTGTGAATGAAGAATACTTATAGCAGGTGGATGAGTTTGTGTATTTAGGAAGTACGATTACGAGAGATGGGAAGGCTGACAGAGATATTGAAAGAAGGGTTAATGCAGGTAACTCCATTAATGGAGGACTGAACGTAGTTGGCGCTAACAAAAAATTGTCCAAAGAAGCGAAGTTAGCAGTCCACAATGGATTGCTGGTACCTACCCTGATGCATGGAAGTGAGGCATGGAACTGGCAAAGAAAGGATGAAAGTAGATTGAATGCTGTTGAAATGAGATCCCTGAGGCGTATGTATATAATATGGGGCGTCTTTTGACTTTGTCATAAAAGATATCTGCATAATTCTTGCTAGCACCCACAAATTACTCGCATCTTACACGATGATACCTCAAAAGAGTGTAAAATTAGTTGGTACCTAGTTTATTAATTATTAATTTATTGGACAATTTGTATAGCGCTGCTATTGTGAGAAATCACCTCAGGGGCGCTTTACAGTTGATGCAGGTATTACAAAAATTAAGTGAAGTTAAGTTAAGTAGAATGAAGAACAGGAACAGGTGACGAAGATAGTATATGGAGAATCTGCAGCAATAATCCTAGGTGGTGAAGAAACAGGACCAGCTGCTGCAGCGAGAGAGTCTACCGTGTCTACCAACAGTGCCAGCACGAGGTTCGTCATCCGTCCAGGTATGTGTCTGCTGCTAATAAAGCGCTGACACCTTGTGCAAAATCACCTCATCTCTCCTAGTCTCTTGTAGTCTCTTCTAGTCACTTCTTAGCTATTCATGCCACTATATTCAAACATGTCTTTTTCGGTTGAATTGTGAATTTTTATAGATATTTTCAGACAGAGATAAATCAATTTATTCATAAGTTCAAAGTAGAATACAGCCCAGGCAACGCTGAGTGCTCCAGCCAGTTTTAAATATTTATAATAGACAAACAGTCACTGACCAATAGCGCACTGCACGAGTTTTTTTTAATCGAATCTTAATACGTCTTGACATTTAAGGTCACAATTATTTATGGCACATGAGTCAGGTCCGTATTTTTTTATTGAACGCGAATAATGAAGTAATAAAAAGCAGATTAGTCATGAAAATAGAGAGAGAGAACGGGGAAGGCAGTAAATCGTGGTTTAATAACGCTGACCCATCGATATAGATACTCCTAGATGAGTTGTTTGGGCTTATTATCGTTATCATAGAAAAATTTATTTTTGGACCGACCTAAGATCTACACGACGACGCACGAGTGACTCATGTAACCCTTTCCGTTGCGGAGTTATGACTGGTTCTTTGGTCGCGCAGGGTGATTTTCGAGGCTCTTATCGGAACCCTCCTCGCTCGACGACGTAAGTGCACTAACAAGCAACGGATAGTGGTCTATTTTAAGAATATGCAAGCCACTTGGTGCCACAACCCTTGGGCCACAATATATATTTTAATATTGAAACTACCGAATCCGGTTTCCGCGCTGTGACTCGCGTGATAACACGTTTCGACGAGATATTAGTATGTAATATCGCCTATCCCGTGATTATTTTATGAGGCACAAACATTGATACTCCAATGGGCACAACAGCGAATCTTGTACATTTAAAAACAATGGATTCAATTTCGCAGTTTGAGCCTCGCACTGTTCTGAGTTGATTACGAAAAAATAATAATTGGCCTGACAGCGAGGAGACTAATTGACATTCCGGATTGGCAGAGAGGGTCGTGAGTAGGCAGCAGGATCTGGGGAGAGGAAGGAGATAGGTAGACGGTAGACCATCGGAAGCGGGAAGTGTGACGTGAATTAATCGCGGCACTTCCAGCAGCCAAGAGCTGCTGGCGTGATTGGAATCCAATAGGCCATAATGCATCAACAATGCTGTCACCAGACCCCAGAAGATCTGATTCTGTCTGAGAGAACAATGGGAGACTGGCGATGGGACAAAGCGAGTGTTGAATCAATGATTCCGCATCGAGACACCCACATAGTCCTAGAATAATAATTTTTGTAGACACCTACCAGAGATAAGTACAGGCACATGTATTTATATATCACAAAAAAATCAATATTCCGGTTTTCCAGTTCTTACGTTGTATTTCCACTTTCTAAGTATAGAAAAACATGAATAGGATACCATTACAGCAGAGTTATATATGAAGGGTGTATCAGCATATACCAGAAGGATTTCTCAGCATATGTGAAGTAAAAATGTAGATGTAATTTAGCTGTCCGATGATATTTAAAAAATAAATAAAACAAAGTCGCAGCAGCACTGTACAGACGAAACAGCGTTTTACGTAATCCATTGCGATGTGTGGCAGTGTGATCAGTGGCGACGTGTGATATAATGTTTTGTTGTTGTTTTTAATTGGACAAATATATATCATGGACAGAAAAATGACATCAAAATTTTTGCTACAAATATGCTCAGCAATCGCTGATTAAAATCCTTCAGGTATATCATATATGTACATAGCAGTAGCAAGTTTATATATAGCAAACACCGGATTGTATGGAATTCTAGAAAATATTTGGTGTAATGAAATTTTGATTTGACTTGAAAGTCAAAGTGTTCGTACTTTATACATATGAGGAGATTGATTAAAGTAGTGTACTCGTTATTATTAGATAAAATAAATTATTGTAAAGTTTCTTCAATTAGCTTTGATTTTTTTTTAAAGACAAACAAACATTCCCGGGTTACGGATAACCTGACAATATTTGAAAATCTCCTACTACCACCACACTAAGCGGAAAATTTTGCTTGTGTTGTGATGGAGGACTTAGCCAGCCGAGAAATTGAACACACTACACCTGGGTGGGACCCAAGCGCGATGTCAACTCAGCCACCAACCGGTCAATTTGTTTTAAATCCTTATCCAAATAACCAGAAACTGAACCTTTTCCTGAAAAGTGAAATTCTAACTAAGACGATGCGAACTACAATACCAATTCGGTTTCATGCATGGGGGTGAAATGAGATGATAATTTTTTAATTCGTATTAATAATGTCACTACGTGTAAGTATTATTGTGCCTAGCGAAAAGCTGAATATAAGCAATTTGAAAAAGGCCTACATGGGCATGCGACAGTCCAATCATACAATTCAATTAAGTCGTTAGAACGTTCGTTACGTTTCCCGTTAGTTGATCATTGTTCTAATTTGCAATCGCCCGCCAGCTCCATCCGTTGTTCGTTATTCGTTTAAACGACAGGTGAATAACGAATTCAAACGAACGAACGTACGCTAGCGAAGCAGCAGTGGGATTTAAATCTACGCGATATTTAATACGTAAATACTTACGTAAAAATCTAAAAGTGTACCCATATCTCATGTCATAACTTTATATGCATATGAGATAGTATTCAAATGGTAAATGAATGCGTTTATTTGGGAGTGACTGTTGATTGCAACTTTGAAGTGTTTCGTTCCTGTGCATATATATAAAAAATCCTTATCTCTCGCAGAATCAACTTTACGATATGGAATTATCACTCGGGGAAATTCTTGCAAAACTAATTTAAATTACCTACAATCAGAATAAAATTCGATTCGATTCGACAAGTTAAAAAAATGTTTTTTCACAGAGACGAAACATTTCATTATTGTGTCGGAATTTAAATGTGTTGCCTGTGCAGGCATATGGAACAAAATATTGATTCAGCATACGAGTATATCTAACTCTGAGTAAAAGAGAAAAGTGAAACATGAACACAACACAAGGTTCACAAAGAATGAAAGCATGCTTGTTCAAAGACATAACAATAAATACAGACAGAGAACCCAGGAATATATCTTGCCCAAAATATTCAACATGTTACCACAAGTAATATCAAAAATTACAAATTACTAAATATATTATGTGCTTAAAACATTTTTTTTTATTTTTTTTTTTATAGTGAATACCTCACAAGAGTCCCAATTGCTCCCGTCTGGAGCCAGTGAGACTATGGCATCCCCAATTGGGGGATGTTGTGAGGCTGAAGGTAAGTGGGGAAGGGAAAGAGGAAGGTGGGGAAGTACCTGGCTATTCAGATCTAGTCACTAAACACGGCTAAAGCCATTTGGAGCAACGTTTCAATTCTGAATGGTGGTCTTACACCAGGGCGATACTGGTAGTATCTTCCACTCTGGAACGTGCCGCAAATATACTATATATTATTTTAATTAATTAATTGTGAAATAGCACAAATTAATCAAATAAAATTTATTTACGCACGCCGGGTTCGAACCCGCGACCTTCGGAATGGCAGTCCAATGCGTTACCACTGGACTATGCCGGCCGTCATAGTCCAGTGGCAGTGGCATAGTCAAACATGGCTCCTAAATAGAGATACTTTATACTAGTCATCACTGTCAATCAATCGTTGTTATTATTATTATTAGAATGCAGATTTAGTATTATTCTAGATTATGTGTCAATAATAATAATCTGTAAATTTATAATTAATTATAATATTATTTATGTAAGTAAACTGCTAAATTATAGTTTGAAGAGCGATAAATAACAAAAACCTAGTTTAACAATGTATTAAATGATATTTTAATAAATAACTTTGATTTAACCACTATTTTAATAATATGTATATATATCACAGTTGGTAAATATTTGTATCATGAATATCCCGATAAAGGAACCATTAGTTCTGAAACATGTCAATATTTATTATTAAAATAGTGCTTAAAATACAGTAATTTATTATCATTATTATTTATAATAGGCCACAAAGTTATCTTAAAATACAGTAATTTATTATCATTATCATTTATAATAGTGCAACAAAGATATCTTAAAATATAGTAATTTATTATCATTATCATTTATAATATTGCCACAAAGTTATTTTAAAATACAGTAATTAATTATCGTTATCATTTATAATAGTGCCTCAAAGGTATCTTAAAATACAGTACCTTATTATCATTTATTATAGTGCCACATAGTTATTTTCAAAAACAGTAAGTTATTTTCATTATCATTTATAATAGTGCCACAAAGTTGTCTTAAAATACAGTAATTTGTTATCTTTATCATTTATAATAGTGCCACAAAGTTATCTTAAAATATAGTAATTTATTATCATTATCATTTATAATATTGCCACAAAGTTATTTTAAAATACAGTAATTAATTATCGTTATCATTTATAATAGTGCCTCAAAGGTATCTTAAAATACAGTAACTTATTATCATTTATAATAGTGCCACATAATTATTTTCAAAAACAGTAAGTTATTTTCATTATCATTTATAATAGTGCCACAAAGTTGTCTTAAAATACAGTAATTTGTTATCTTTATCATTTATAATAGTGCCACAAAGTTATCTTAAAATACAGTAGTTTATTATCATTATCATTTATAATAGTGCAACGTAGTTATTTTCAAATACAGTAATTTATTATCATTATTATTTGTAATAGTGCCACAATGTTATCTTAAAATACAGTAATTTATTATCATTATTATTTGTAATAGTGCCACAGTGTTATCTTAAAATGCAGTAATTTATTATTATTATTATTTGTAATAGTGCCACAATGTTATCTTAAAATACAGTAATTTATTATCATTATTATTTGTAATAGTGCCACAAAGTTATTTTACGTTTACATATTAATATTTATTGGTAATGGAGTTTGGCATTCCAGTTTTGGGAAAATTTGTGAATCAAAATGTTATAATATTCAATATTTTTACAGTGGAATAACAAAACTTCAAATCGTAATAAGATTCATTCAGACAAAAAACAAACGTTATGAAAATGAAGATAGTGTTGGTAGCTCTCAGTCGAATTATGATTCAGTTAAAAATGACGTCAATTGATATGGTCCTATTTAGCTTAGTGGTCAGAGCAGTTCCCCGGCAAGAAAGTGGTCCTGGCTTCAATTCCTAGATGCGACGTTATAAGTCGTTATATTGTCTTCAATTTATAAAGATAATAATATTTCACTGAAGAAGAAGATAATACTAACAAATCTAAACGAAACATGAAACAGAACAAAACACAGAAAATAAAATGATAGCGGTCACAACTAGGAATCGAACTCTGCCCACTTGACCATTGGGACCTAGTTATTAAACGTCATATTTGTCGATCTCATATTTTAAGTACAGAATTAACAATATTATCTTGCAACTATTTTTTTCCCATATTTTTAGATTAAAAAAAACATTATTGGATACTTATTGACTTATTAATATAATTTATTATACAGGGTTTTCCAATAAGAGTTGTTATTTTGATATTCAATCGTAAAAGATCAATGTTTTCGTTGCTTGTGTGGCACCTAGCACCGTCTTGTTGAAAGTAAACGTTGTCCAAATCAATACCATCCAATTCCGGCCATAAAAAATCATTAATCATCTCTCGATAGCGCAATCCATTCACCGTAACTGTTGCTCTAGCCTCATTTTCGAAAAAGTCAGGTCCAATGACTCCGCCGGACCATAAACCGCACCAAACAGTCACACGTTGAGGATAGAGAGGCTTTTCAATAATGACTCTTGGGTTTTCCGAGCCCCAGATGCGACAATTTTGCTTGTTGACGAAGCCACCGAGGTGGAAATGGGCCTCATCACTGAAGATGATTTGCATTTGATTCACTCAAGTGAATTTTAATACTTTCAATGCGTTGTTGAAGCGTGTATCGTTCCATTTTTATTAATGGCGTAGTTTTTACTTGTCAAATGTTAAAAAATGACAGCTTTAAAATTAACATCTACCGAAATAGCGGGCTATTAAAAATAACACCTCTTATTGGAAAATCCTGTACTACAGCTGCTGTATGAAATCTTATATTATTTGTACCGAGTGATTTTAAGTTAATACAATGCTGCTATAGAATATTGTTTGACTAAAAAAGCTTGTGGATGGAAAACAAGATATAATGAAGCCAAGTAAATCTACAGCATGTCGATAAGGGTTGCATGTTTCGTAGCGATTAGTGACAAACGAATAGTTGTCATGTGAAACCAAGCTTCCCGCCTGAGCGTGCAGCTCTTGGTGGGGGGGGGGATAGGGGAAAAATCTGGGATGGGGGAGGGAAGGACCGATCCCTGGAAGTGATTTCAAAAAGTGGAAACCTTGACAAATCAAGGGAAAACGTTAGGCCTGTAACAGACACGCACGATACCTACTACAAGCAAACGGGGAAGCCCAGTGACTCAGAGGGTAGGTCACTGCTAGAGCCTTCGGCGCAATTAACTACCCTCCACCCTACTCACCAAATAAACACAAAAGTAATGCGAAATCTAAGCTAAACTTCGTCATAAATCAAAAATGCAGCTCTCCTTTTTATGTGAATACCACAAGAGTCCCAACTGCTCCCAACCGTCTGGAGACAGTGATACTATAGCATCCTCAATTGGGGTATGTTGTGAGGCAGAAGGTTGTGGAGAGGGGAATGAAATAGGTAAGATGAAGGTGTGGGAATACCTACATAAAAATGAATATTTTTTTGTCGATCTCTATGTTCTAATTTGTATTTTTAAAATTTTGCTGAAAATATTATTAACCTAGTTCAGTGGCCTAGGACCTAATTTTATACAAATTTGACACTGATGCAAATTTGATTTTTATTAACTATCGCTAAGATTATTGACTGAGCTTAGTGAAATCCTGTTTTAACTCGACGGTTTGGCATTTCGTCTGTCTGTAAATTTGTTTGTACGTTACGTTTCCGTTTGAAGATGGTAGCCATGTTGGATACTGCCTTCTTATCCCGCCAGAGTTTACATGAGCGTGGATCTTCTACGAGATAATGGTACCTACCTGCCTGAAAAAGAAAATAACTGTCATTGAGATACGTTTCTTGAACTAATTGTATAATCCATAATTCGTATGGCCCGGTATATCAGTCAGTCTGTATCGTTGTTATTTGCGACATTCCTCGCGCAAATTTAAGCCGGCTAAATCACCCGCTTAAGCCTTGCTTGAGGCGCTAGCAATAACAAATGTCAAATATGACATTTACGTGAGTAATTACGTACTTCCATCTCACCGAAATATACGTAAATTGCATAATTTTATCAGTATGAACTGTTACATTATTCGAGCTATGAGGGATTTTGATGTTATTATTTGATAATCAATAGACAAATAGTCTGGTAAAGTATTATACCAGGAATTTTTCAACGTCAGGACAGTGTTTTCAGCGGTATGTTTGATATAATTTCTTGAATAGTGCATTGAGTCTAGCAAAAAAAATACTAGGGTAGACTGAGGCTATTCGGATCAGGTGAGTTATTCGGATCAAGCTAAGCAATATGGATATATCTCGGCTATTGTAATCAAATGACAATGAAAGAATTTAGACATAGCTTCCCCATCTACCGGATGCCATAATAGTAAAATTACCGATATTACAGATTGCGTGGGTTGACTGCTAAAAATCGATATGTGTGAAGATCGTACAAGTTACGTCTCAAATAAATACCTGATGTAATATTGTTCTCTGCGTTCTTAGTGTTTTTTCTGAAAAGGTAAGCTATTTAGTCATGTTCATATATTATATATTTATCAATCAAATGCACAGTAAACAGAATTAAAGCGCAATAAATTGCATTTTGTATGATTTTGTACTTTACTTTGAGTAAATATCATATTAATAAATGTGAGGTTAAACGGACCAACGGTGGGGGGGCTATTTGGATCGTATTTTAATGCTTTTAAAATTCGATGCGTTAATTGTTTTATATTTTTATTTGAAACAGATGGTGCGCAATTATGTGAAAAAGACAACTAATCAATCATGGTCGAAAATTGCAATGGATGAAGCCGTTAGGCAAGTAAAATCCGTTGAAATGGGATTACGCAGTGCTGCTGTGAGCTACGGAATCCCATACATGACATTACAAAGACATGCGACTTCAATCACCGGGATCATCTCTAATCCAGGAGCAAGACCTGCAATAGATATTGAATCTGAAAAACAGTTTGCGGAAAGGTTGGTTTATTTATCTAAACGTGGATTCGGCATTACTCCAAAAATGGTCAGTCAGATTATTGTAATCGTCTTGTTAATCAAGCTCAACGAAGATTTAATTCAGAAGTTGGAATGGCAGGTCAAGATTGGTTTCATCGTTACGCGTCATCCATACCTCTCCATAAGAAAACCAGAAGGACTATCTTGAGCAAAGATTAACGAAATGGATCCAGACTAAATTTCAAATTTTTATGATACACTGGAAAAGGTAATAAGAGACTGTCAATTACAAGGAAGGCCAGAATGCATTTATAATATGGACGAAACCGGCATGCCAAGTGACAATGACAAGTGTCAAGCGAGGTCAAAATGTAACTGTTTTGGCTTATATGAATGCAGTTGGATCATTCATACCTCCATTTGTCCTGTATAAGGGTAAACGTAAGAAAGATGAATATATTATTGGAATGCCACCAAAAACCGCCCAAAATTACAGTTCAAAGGAAAAGGTACCCCGGGACTTAAAGTTTAAGGGACTTAAAATCTTCCATAACAGCTTCTTCATCGGCTTCAAGAAAGTGGTTTTGCATTTATTGCAATGAAGCTTTTGTACATCCTCCAAAGGAAGATTGGATTCAATGTTCTTCTTGCGAAGAATGGTGCCACAAAAAATGTTACGACAAGAAAGTGTTTAATAAAGTTTTTATTTGCGCGGTGTGTAAGCCAATAAGAGTGTAATAAGTGTCATAATACTTTCATATAAGTTATGGGTTCTAAAACCTATTTTTGGTTTTTTTTTTTTTCATAATTAACTATTTTTTCGGGTTTGATCCGTTTAGCCCCACCACTGATCCGAATCACCACATATATATGGGGTGATTCGGATCGGTGGAGAGGTCTACAGTTATAGTCATATGTTTTTTTAAAGTTACTTTATGTTATGATCATTAAAGTTAAAACATATAAAAATGACAAATGCTTAATATTAAATAATTTTTTTTTTCGAAAATGTATTAGTTTTCATTTTTTTCAAGAAAACATAAAAAATGATCCGAATAGCCTCGGTCTACCCTATTTAAAATTGGTATACTTGCATATAGCACCATGCTGAAGAGGAGAAGTTTATGATGAAGATGAAAAAGGATTAAGTGGGGAACTTTACCAAAAATTCAACTCGAAAATTAGCCGGCTACATTGACATTTTGAGCGCATAGAAAATCAAGTACATTCCTCTATTAAATAAACAATACGTGCGATATTGATGATATCTAGACTTCCGACCTATATACGGATTATGTCCTAGCCGCGCTAAGCTCCACATTCAACCAAGCCGAGCTTAAAATCAACTGATATACCGGGCCTATTTACTATACCAGTGATGATCAACCTTTTTAATCAGAGTGCCATTTTAAGTAAGGCTTGATGGTGTCGCAAACCTATTTATATTTTCTAAAACCGTAATTATATCATAAAACACTCATGTAACGAAGGAAAGCGCCGCAGGCGTAAATTTTGATTAGTTAAATAAATTGATGATTTTTTGTGAACAGCGCTCCGCCCCAAAGGGGAAACATTTTCTACAACTTTGGTTTAACCATGAAATTTTTTCTTTTGAAGAATATGTGAAAAAACGTTTTAAAGTCTAAAATTTTCCGTTAAGCCCAACAGAACAGAAATCTTTTAATATTTTTTAAAGCAAATTATTTTGAAATTTTATTTAACCAAGTTGTGTTCAGCCCAAGATGGGCTCGCGGATCGCGTGTTGCTCATCTCTGCACTATACACTATACAGATGTTGCTAGTTTGTTGCTAGTGGGTTTACTTGTAGACAAGAGTGGCATGACGCCAGCCAAGCGACTGTTGAAAAAGGAGTGTCATCCTGAAACTTGCTGAGGAATTCTACAGTATTTATTCCTTTAATAGCCGATCAATTCCCGTGGCACAAGGCACAGGACGCGATCGAACAGTAATTTGTAATTTCCAACCACCGAATAGTATTTTCATTTTTTTACTTACTAGACTTTATCTTATTTGACATTACATCTGTCTGTAAATTTGTTACGTTCCGATTGCGGTTCAAGATGGTGGTCTTGTTGGATACTAAATTTTATCCCGCCGGAGTTCGCAAGGGGAGAAAACATATTGATAAAAATATTTCTAATTTATTAAGACGAAGCTACAAGCCAAAAATGTGTATATTCTTGATATACCTTATATTGTAGGTAATAGGCATGACAAACGGAGTCTTGAAACGTTCGATTTTAAGCACAAAACTGGTTTGTATTTATTTTGTAAATAATTTTATAAGAAAGCAAAAAAAATAATCAAATGAAACTGTCACAGATAATCTTAGCTATAATACTGTATTTTTTAAAAGTTGTTTCATTTACGCGTTCATACATATCTATTGAATTTTTTTTTTTAGTAGTTTACATTTTTTTTTTTTATGAGTAATTTTTATTATTTTATTTGTATTCTCTTCAAGCGAAACGATAGGAAAACCTTCAATTTATCTAATGCATATTTTTTGGTATTCATTATATACACCAATTCGTTTTTTTTATTTTTTTTTATTGACACTTCACAAGAGTGTCCCTGCCTGTGCAGTGTACAGACAGGGGAACTATGTCACCACCCGGTTGGGCGGCGTTGTGAGGCGGAATAAGGTAGGGGCTGTAGGAAGGGATTTGTTAATTTTTTTTATTTATTTGTTAAGACATACACAGTACAATAAGATACAGTTAGATATTTTTAGTTATTACATAGTTGTAGTACCTATTACGTATGTCCATAAAATATCATTACGTAATTTCGCCTGAGATTGTTATAAAAGGAAGGAAGTGTATGGATAGATAATAATAAATGAATTGAAAACAAGAATTATTATTAGTTAATGCGGGCCTTAAAGAGGCTCGGATTATAGGAGGGAGGAAAAACAGATGCCGGTAGCTCGTTCCACATACGAGCCGACTTACACAAAAACGAGTCGTAAAAACGGCCCGTTCTCATGAAGCCAACGTCAACCGTGAACGGGTGTTCAGTTCGTGTCCGTCGAGTTTCGCGCACGTGCACCGGTGCATCAGAAATCAATGCTGCTAGCTCCTTGGAGCAGGCTCCATTGAAATACCTGTAGAACAGACACAGCATTCCAACATTGCGTCTATGTATTAGAGAAGGCAATCGGTCTGTTAACAACGGATTGTCAATCAGACGGATCGCTCTCCTTTGCTCAGATTCAAGCAGGTTTATTAAGTATTTTGGGGCACCAGCCCAAAGGTGGCTCCCAAATTCAATAGTTGGGCGGACTTGAGACTTGTACAGGGTCAGCAGCTGGTCACTGTTGAAGAATCTCCTAGCCCTGTACAAGACGCCCAAGTTTTTGGAGGCCTGATTTACTCGGGCTTCTATGGATCCCCGATACTTGAGCTGGTCTGATATAGTAACTCCAAGCATTTCAATGGAGTCTTTATTGGGGAGAGTGCTCCCATCAAATTGCACCAGGCAGTCATTGCTCCAAATGGCTTTAGCCGTGTTTAGTGACTAGATCTGAATAGCCAGGTACTTCCCCACCTTCCTCTTTCCTTTCCCCACTTACCTTCAGCCTCACAACATCCCCCAATTGGGGATGCCATAGTCTCACTGGCTCCAGACGGGAGCAGTTGGGACTCTTGTGAGGTATTCACTATAAAAAAAAAATAAAAAAAAAATTGATCTCCCTCTTTGCTGAAATCAGACACGCTTGGGTTTTTGAGACGTTGAAACTGACCAAGTTGGCCTTACCCCAGGCACGAACCATCTCGAGGTGGTGGTCAATTTTTTGCTTCAAAACTTCCCGAGCTGTTCGGACATCATAGGTGGAAGGGGGCCTGTCAAAAAGATAACCCTCGTGAACGGTGCTGTCATCAGCGTAGCAGTGAATTGGTGCACATTCAACGAGATCGTTGATATGCAATAAAAACAGCGTCGGAGACAGATCCTTGTGGCATCCCCGCATTGATTTGGTGCGGTGAGGAAGAAGAGCCGTCAACCACGGTTTGAATTGTTCTTCCCCTCAGAAAGTCCGCAATCCAACTATGCAGGGTTGGGTGGATCCCATACGATGGTAACTTCCCGACAAGCGCCCGGTGCCAGACTCTGTCAAAGGCTTTGGAGATATCCAACCCAACGGTTTGAGTTTCATCAAAACGTTCCATGTACCGCCCCCAAATATGCGTCACATATCCGAGTAGATCGCCACACGATCGGTTTCGACGAAATCCATATTGCCGATCGCTTAGGACAGTTGTGGCGAACCTAGGGCACGCGTGCCCGAGGTGGCACGTTTGATCATTTGGATGGCACACTAACGATTTCCAAGTTCAATTTTTTTTTTTTAAATTTTTAGTTTAAAAAATATTTTTTTTTGATTTGACCAGTTGTTTCAAAAATATCTGAACAATCGTTTGTGAGTCATTATTTTCAGAAATGAATTTCATAAAATGTGATTCAAGAACGAGAATGACTGATGAATCCAGTTGGTCGTGTGTGTTACTAAAAGTGACGAAATATGATCCAGATATTAAGAATTTGTCATCGAATGTACAACAGCAAAAATCTCATTGATAAATAACTAATATTTACATTTATTGATTATGACTTTATTTTTATGAAACTCAATTGTAATTTTTAAGCTTATGAATAAAATTAAAAAAAAAAACTTTTTTTATTTTATCTATTTGGTTAATTTTTTTTACAGCTTGGGCACGCCACACAATCTAAAAATAATATTTGAGGATTTTTGGCACGCGGGCCCAAAAAGGTTCGCCACACCTGGCTTAGGATATTGTTATTCTCGATATATGTGAGCAATTTGTTGTAAGAAAGATTAATCAAAATAGTGATTTAGCATTAAGCTTCGCCAATTAAACACGGGATTGCAGGCCATTAACGAATGCATTCATAGGTATCCTGGGAAGCTTTTAGTAAAATATCAATCTTGTCACGAAGTTCATAATTTTTTTTCGCATTTAGTCATTATATATTATTAAGTCAAACGCAGGTGCATGAACACATGTTCCAATATTATTAAGAATTTACTAACAGTTTAACAGGAAGCCGTCGGCAGTCAATAGTTCGAAGAGATTTTTAATAAATCAGCAATATTCATTTTTCTTCGTGCACGATGGTGGTTCCTACTACGAGCGATGAAATCGGAATAATCAAAATTATATTATACCTTCCGCAAATTGTATAATTATTACATATATATATATTTTTTTAAATGTTACGTAAAATATTTATGATTGTTAATTAAGTAGGTAGGTATTTAAGTACCTACCCTCATAAAAAGCTTATGATTTCAGAAGAAATATTGGATATGATTTATTAAGTAAGAGAAAATTATAAACATTATTTTTTGTTCTCGAGTTCTACCGCTCACAGAACTGCTAGTTTACTATCTCGCGGTATCTGTATAACAGCATGCAGATGTGAAAAGCTACAGGCTTTTGTATGGCAGCCAGATCGATTCATTATTGCGCAGGCAATGGGTACTTACACAGTTACACACTTACACGATGGTACAGGTACAAGTACAGAGCACAGTACCTACCTACTATCAACCCACCATAGACTATAATGTACTATATGGCTTCGGCCCACAAAGTTCAAGTTTACAATGGAACGTCTGGCTTCGATTCTAATAGATGTACAGAATTTCAACGCATGAGGAAATTAGTGGTGTGGTCTGGTTTGTCGGGATTGAGAATGGTATGTCCGAATGTGAATTAACCGACGAAACTAAAAAAAACTGTGACATTGTCTGTAAAACATTTCATACAATCATCGATGCACTCATTAGTGTTTTTACTGGCAATGTATCCGATATTAGCAGCAGCGGAACCTCGCCGATGCACTAGGGCACCGCCATCTTTTTTAATACAGGCCGTGCTGTAGAAAATGAACTGACAGTTAAAGAAAGCTGTTTTCGGACTTTCGCCCAAGGTAAACACAAACATTTATGAAAGCAGCCGTTTATGGATGATATTTGACTATCCCCCGTCTCCAGAAGGCCATCAGGGAGGACTCCATCCAGCCAACCATGGCAGTGATGATTGTATTATTTGTTTGGTGTAGTCTGCTCCATAAGCTTCCCATGTGGTGGCAGAAAAGTGCTCCGAAAGAGCATAAAGCCAACAAATTCTAATTTAAATATTTAGCAAGATTCCAAAAATATGAATTATTTTGAAAAAAAAATGTATAGTTAACGCAGTGTCTCCTATGGTTTTTCATTTATGATCGTTTTTAATTGACTATTTATTTATACTGCGTAATAAAACTTATAGTATATATTATATTTTAAGAATATATATTTTTATGTCTTAATATTTTTCACTCAAGTTTCTTACTAAAAGCTAAGAGTAAAGCAAAATTTCTAAAGCTCATTGAACCGGAGTTACAGACACAGTTAATACACAATCGAAATTAGTTTTTAAAATTTATAATGTTTCTATATAAATAAAAATGCTTTGAAATTTTGACACATCGTTGCATTCGAAAACGCGAATCGGTGTACATTGTAAATACCAAAAAATATGCATTAGATAAATTGAAGGTTTTCCTATCGTTTGGCTTGAGTAGAATACAAATAAAAAAATAAATTACTCAATAAAAAATATAAATGTAATGTTTTTTCAATAGAAATGTATGTACGCATAAAGGAAACAACTTTTAAAAAATACGCTATTGTAGCTAAGATTATCTGTGACAGTTTCACTAGATCAAATTTTTTGCTTTTTTATAAAATTATTTACAAAATAAATAAAAACCAGTTTTGTGCTTGAAATCGAACGTTTCCAGACTCCGTTTGTCAAGCGATTTTAATGCCTATTACCAACAATATAAGGTATACCAAGAATATATATACATTTTTGTCTTAAAAACAGCGCAATCTGTTAGACAAACATGTTTTTTTAAACAGCGCCATCTGTTAAAAGTATCTGCTCAGATGTACTCATCCACAGCGACACGTGACGGGGTACAGCTAATTTATAATAAATCCGTACAATTATTTACATCCAAAAAATCTACACTGATCACACCAATGACTGCAAAGTTACCCCTGTAATCCAGAGTTATAACAAGCTTCTAGAATGAGACAAACCACAACAACATCATAAAAAAGTGTAAGTCACTAGAAAAAAACAGATGATTATCTTTTCTCAACAAAACTAGTCCTACTTTTCGATCGTTTGCCTCGCGGACGTGACACGACAACAAAACATTCCGTGGAGCACAGAGTACAGACCAAACCATGACTTAACAGTTATTCAAGAAATAAGAAAGTTCATGGAGGCACTCAAACCGCTAAGCGGCCGGGCCACCATTTAAAATTATACATGCTCACCGAGACCCGCATTCCTGAGTTGGTCAGTCGGCTTATTGCCTCCACGCTGGCTTACTGCATCCTAAATGATCGGATAATAAAGATTGTTAGATTCAATTGGATTTGGTTGAGAAAGGTTGTTACGAGTGCCTGTACAGTGTACACTGCACAGTGCGGGCTCATATTATAAATCGTCACCTCAGTGCTTAATTGTCCAAACGACCATTTGCAAATTTTACAGGAGGAGGTTTTCTTTGATTATTTCAATGAAACATTATGACAGGTGTTTAAGATGAAGATATTTCCGTCAAGCTAAAGGTCTGATTAGCTTAAATAATTCTTTGTAAATTGACTAAGGATAGTTTTTGATACTTTTTTTTACATTTTAAAATGGAGATTGAACAAAAACGCACCACCAGAATTTTGTAAATGGAGATTGAACAAACTGGAATTGGAGATAGGGCAACTTTTGCGTAGAACTTTCCGTGCTTGTTTGTTCAAACGACCACCTTTAGTTATATACAGGATGAGTTTATTTTCAATATTTCTATTATGGATACTGACAATTCGTGGTGGAATCTATATATATATATTTATAATAGTGATTTTTTCTTTGTTTGTTCCTTCTTATTTCCTATACCTTTTCTATACATAAAAGTGAGCTCTGGCGTTATGAAATTTATATACAAATTCACATCTTATTTCCCATACCACTCTACCGACTGCGATAAAACTTTGTAACTTTGAGTTGTGCGCATGCCCGCGAAGGTTTCCCTATATTATATTGAACTATGGCGTTGTGAAATTTGTATAAAGATTCTCTTATTATTTCCTATATCATTCATCCGATTGCGATGAAACTTTGGTGAGTTGCTTTGCGCACGCCGGCGAAGGTTTCCATACATAAAGGTGAACTCTGGCGTTATGAAATTTGCATTCAGATTGTATAATAGGTGGCGATCGAGTTGTTATAAAAATGTGTGCATTATTTCTTGTAGCTTAGCAGTAGGGATTGAAAGAGGGAAGGGTGAGGGTAATCCGTGAGGGGGGAGGGTTCGTGGGATGCGGGACAAATCTTTCTTTGAGTGGCATTGAAACGCGTGCCAGGTACTCGACAGTTCCATTATAATAATTTACTTCAATGATAATAATATATTAAACAATGTCCAACTTTTTTTTATTTCTGACCGTGAACGGGTTTAGCCTATCAACCATCTTTAGACTTCCATCTTCGTTGTTACGACATAGCAACGAAAATGGGATATCCATATAATTTGAATAAAATCATTGCATTCCACCCCTTTTAATCCCCCTCCCTAAATTTAATGTATATAAAGCACAGCTTAAGGAATATCTGTACCAGTCTGAAGGTGACCGCAGTAGGCTGAATCTCTTACGATCAGATTTTTTTTTATGTCACACCTCACAAGAGCGTCCCTGCCAGTATACAGACAGGGGAACTATGTAACCACCCGGTTGGGCGGCGTTGTGAGGCGGGTTAAGGTAGGGGCTGTATGAAGGGATTTATTAATGCTGGCCTTGAAGAGGCTCGGATTATAGGAGAGAGATGCCGGTAGCTCGTTCCACATACGAACCGACTTACAAAAAACGACCCGTTCTCATGAAGCTAACGTCAATCGTAAACGGGTGTTCCGCTCGTGTCCGTCGAGTTTCGCGCACGTGCACCGGTGCATCAGGGATCAATGCTGCTAGCTCCTTGGAGCAGGCTCCATTGAAATACCTGTAGAACAGACACAGCATGCCTACATTGCGTCTATGCACTAGAGAAGGCAATCGGTCTGTTAACAACGGATTGTCAATCAGACGGATCGCCCTCCTTTGCACAGATTCAAGTAGGTTAATTAAGTATTTTGGGGCACCAGCCCAGAGGTGGCTCCCAAATTCAACTGTTGGGCGGACTTGAGACTTGTACAGGGTCAGCAGCTGGTCACTGTTGAAGGATATCCTAGCCGTGTACAAGACGTCCAGCTTCTTGGAAGCCTGATTTACTCGGGCTTCTATGGATCCCCGATACTTGAGCCGGTCTGATATACTAACTCCAAGCATTTCAATGGAGTCTTTATTGGGGAGAGTGCTCCCATAGAATTGCGCCTAAACAGTACGCGTGGCCAAAAAACTAAATCACTTAAATTATATGAAATTTATGCAAATTATTTCAGTGAATAATATACCTATACATGTTTTTTTGGCTAAAAATTAAAATCCTACCGTTTTTGTTGGTAATGCTCAGAATCGTAAGCAAAACCCCAAAACACACAAATGAGGAAAAAATCAGAATTATAATTTATTATATAACTATAATTTATTTCAACAAACTGCCTAATCACTATAGATCAATTTGTAAATCTCAAACGGCTACATACAAATACGGATATACTGAAAATTTCGAATTGAAATACTAATCTAACTAGTTTAATATGAATCGTCAGTCAAAAAACCAATTTTGACAGCAAAAACTTGCAAAAAGTAGAGTCTGAGCAAAAACTTGCAAAAAGTAGAGTCTGAGCGAAAACAGAAAAGTGAACACGCTGTATGACCAAGTTCATTGCAATGTAAAAAACAAAACAAATTTGGTATTGATAGAGATATTTAAAACTAACACTTACCGCTCTATTTCCGCACTGCTGCGTATGTATGCACTTTTGTAATTAGTTATTGACATTTTCCTGTTGTTTTGTCTATCAAAAACTCCTTGGTATATATTTAAATGCTTTTTAACTTCCGCGTAACACCAGAAAACAAACACCGTTGGAATGTAAAAACTTAAGATGGCGGCATCACGTGATCCTCGCATCGTGCTGTAATTGGTCGGTTGGTGGAGTTTGAACAAACTAGCACGCAATTTTAATTCTCGACTCTAGGAGGTTGGCCTAATAAGGAGATTGGCCAAACAAGGACTCACTTTTAGAATATTGTTGTGGACATTGACATTTTAAAATGCTTATAATTAATTGTAGTAGGCTGATAAAACTATTTTTTCTTCATCGAACGACGCGTAATTTGATTCTTAACAATATTGCGTTAAAAACTCATTTTCGCTAAAATGGTCGTTTGGACAATTAAGCACTGGGGCGACGAAATATCTGTACTTTGGTCAATATATATATATATATATAAATATTTCTTTTTTCTTTATTAATGGAAAAAGTACATATAAGTAATAAGGTTTACAATTACAATGACAATATTTAATACTACTCTTCCAGAGAAGCGATTGTGGTTGGAAGAGGAGTGTACGTGTACATTATACAAGATTTTCCAATAAGAGGTGTTATTTTGAATAGCCCGCTATTTCGGTAGATGTTACTTTTGAAGCTGTCATTTTTTGACATTTGACAAGTAGAAACTACGCCATTAATAAAAATGGAACGATACACGCTTCAACAACGCATTGAATTTATTAAAATTCAATAGAGTGAATCAAATGCAAATCATCTTGAGTGATGAGGCCCATTTCCACCTCGGTGGTTTCGTCAACAAGCAAAATTGTCGCATCTGGGGCTCGGAAAATCCAAGAGTTATTGTTGAAAAGCCTCTCTATCCTCAACGTATGACTGTTTGGTGCGGTTTATGGTCCGGCGGAGTCATTGGACCTTACTTTTTCGAAAATGAGGCTTGAGCAACAGTTACTTTAGATTTTTTATGGCCGGAATTGGATGGTATTGATCTGGACAACGTTTACTTTCAACAAGACGGCGCTACGTGCCACACAAGCAACGAAACCATTGATTTTTTACGGGAAAAATATCAAAATAACACCTCTTATTGGAAAACCCTGGATTATTGTAGTGCATTATGTATTTTACGCAGAATCAAGAGAAGTAGGAAAAAATATTGTAAGTTAAATGTACTACTAGTTTTACTTATTATTATTTGTATTAATATGTATATGGTACTTATACTATATTTGGAGAAGAAGTTTTTTTTTTTTTTTTTTTTATAGTGAATACCTCACAAGAGTCCCAACTGCTCCCGTCTGGAGCCAGTGAGACTATGGCATCCCCAATTGGGGGATTTTGTGAGGCTGAAGGTAAGTGGGGAAGGGAAAGAGGAAGGTGGGGAAGTACCTGGCTATTCAGATCTAGTCACTAAACACGGCTAAAGCCATTTGGAGCAACGTTTCAATTCTGAATGGTGGTCTTACACCAGGGCGATACTGGTAGTATCTTCCACTCTGGAACGTGCCGCAAATATACTATATATTAGTTGCTTCTTAAGTAGAATATTTATTATTCATTTTTTGATAATATATCTTTAAAATATTTTTTCAAAATGCTCAAAGCTTAGCGTTTAGTTTTGTCGTTTATGATTTTAATTTCCTCAGGGAGTTGATTGAAAAAGATTCTTCCTTGGTATGTATCGGAATTTTGAAAAATGTATTTAAGTCGAGTACGTTTTTCAGTTATAAATTGGTAATTTTCTTTTTGTTTTATGATTTGAATTAATGAATTTTATATGTACAGATCTTGAAAAGGATGTATGAAGCTTTTATACCTGTAAATTGAAAACGAATAAAGCTATTATCTTTTAATGGTAAACTGATGTTTTTAAAACAAGGTTTTTTTATGCATAGCACAAAGGATAACAAATTATTATAGGCATTAATTACTCGCCTGAAATATCCATACAAATTGAAAATATCTCCCGAGTAATAAGTATACAATAAAGTTGTTTGGTTTGGTTCATCATTAGGTTTTCCTGTTATATTCTCAGAAATAAAAAAAAAATATCACAATACATTCTCCACGTGTTGTGGTTGATAAAGAATATTTCGTGGAGAGTGATGATATGACATGAATAACTATTTATTATTTACTTGTATAATTTTGAATGTACATGATTTTTAAAAATTATTGCGTATGTTACAGTCGCAAGAGAGCGTCGTGTGATATTCCTACCTATCTAACTACCTCTATAGAGTAATAGGTTCGACTTCTAGTTATTTACTAGATTTGTAGTTATTTTGTTATCATTAATTTGATAACACTTAAAATAATTTATATGTCAATGGCAGAATCTATTATAAGATATGGATTAACCATATGGGGAAATACTACCGCAACCAATCTGCAAACAAGTCCAAGTTGTACAAAACGCAATTGTAAAATAACTAGTCGTCCCTAATATTTTTAAACAGAGACATAATACACCGTTGCTGATTCGGAGTGCCAATATTTTACCTGTTAAGGCTATTCTATGGCAAAAAATCATAATTCAGTATATATTTACCCCGCAGCATAAAGATAAATTAGAACATAAATACAGTACTAGATTCACGCGCAATGACGGGTTAATAGTTCCGAAATTTAATAATAAATACGGACAGAGAACGTTTGAATACAACATACAGAAGATATTTAATTTATTACCTGACACTATAAAGCAATGTAAATCTATGAAAAAGGTTAAATATATGGTGAAAAATTGACTATCCGAAAAAAAAAATTTATATGTATGAAAAATTGTATGAAAAAATTGTTGATTCTGTAGATATAAGATGTAAATTATAACTTTTTAAAATGTATATGTAGCTAAACTTTAAGCACCTGTTGACAAGCCAATTCAATTGGCTTAGCAGGACTTGTTTGTTGATATGTATTAACTATTTATTCAATAGACCAGTCGGTGGCCGAGTTGATATCGCGCTTGGGTCCCACTCAGGGGTAGTGTGTTCAACTCCTCGGCTGGCTAAGTCCTCCATCACAACACAAGCAACATTTTCAGCTTACTGTGGTGGTAGTAGGAGATTTTCAAATATTGTCAGGTTATTCGTAACCCGGGAATGTTTGTCTTTCTTTTTAAAAAAAAAAAAAAAAAATAAATAAATAAAAAAAAAATAAAAAAATAAAAACCAACCCCAAAAATTTTTGGTTCGAATTTTAAGATGTATAAAAAATTATAATAATTACGCTGAAATTAGGATGGTGTGCAAGGTATACAATGTATGTGCATTCCATCCGTTCTGTACATTACCCCTGTGGAGAAATTATGTAAAAGTTGATCAGTTACCTAGTAATCCTGTATGTTAATTCCGCTGCTATCGATATATGAGTACGTAAAGTTGATCGATTAAAAACAGGAAAATAACTCCAATAACTTGGAGTAAACAGTTCAACGAACCTGAGTAAAGCGATACTTAGCATCTCAGTACCTTGTATAGCTAAGTGATGTCAAGTCGTGCAGATGAAATGATGCCAGATGATACAGCGTGACACTTCCGTCATAAGGCGCAGCATCCAGAGGAGATCGAGAGGTTGTAGACCAGCGGGTCATGGGAAGACGCTGTGGGTTAAGCGAGGCATGTTCGGGAAACAATACGGCAACATTATCAACAAGTATAATACTGCTATATACGTCATTGCAGTGATTGCAAACTAGATCCAATAGTCAAACAGGACTGTACTGTATAAAAGAGGGATTTACGACCCACGAGAGCGTCATAAGCTAATACCGAACATGGCATTGTAAGGATTCACGGATGTCCTTTAAAAATTTGTGAAGAAATTGGAGAGCAACCCAACAAGAACATGCACAGTTAATGAAAGAAATTAAAAATCAATAAGGGCGAACGGGATTAACGGGGCTACTTCAAAGGATACAATGCAGCTGTTGGGAGTGGAAAGAGGATAAAAAATGAATATCCTTTAGTTCATTGTGCCAATTTCCCGGTTTAGTGGGAATAACGCTCAGATACCAGGGAGCATCGTTTTAGCCATTTGTGGCACCAGGTGGCATCGTCGAACACCCAATGTCATTAAAATGAAATATGGGAGATAGGACAAGGTGTTTATGGGCTATGCAGACCTCCGTGTTGATAGTAACATGATAGTTTTTAATGCCTTGTACGGTTCTGTACAGTCAATGCAGTTAACAGTCATACGACCGGAGATGGAAATGCCACGAACTAGCAGGTCATGGGAATACTTGGTGCGCTAAACCAGTCATGATCTGAAATCGATACTGAAACAACAGTCTTCGTTGCACTCATATCTCGCTTCGTCAATAGACACTCGGTGTACTGTACCTTGGATTATGCATTATACGAGCCTGACCCACATTGGCTGTCGTGAATTTATCGCCATGCAATTCATTTCTATCGACTTTGTGTTTGTAGTTTAAAATCTATGAATCAACAATGTCTTCTAGTTTCTTTGTATAAAGGGTCATTGTGGGGCCACAACTAAATGTTCATTTCCTGAGGAATACCCAACAATGTGTTCTCTTTTAAGAGGCAATTTAATGACGCATATTATGCCAAGTCGTAAATAAAATTCACATTTATCTCGCCATTAGCTGATTGAATAATCTCATTTTGTAGCCTTATGCAAAGTATATCATTGTAATACGTTACGTCATATAAAATGAGTAGATACCTGGCTAGTGGGTAAATTTTTTTTTCAGACATATTTAACAGTGCTTCTTGGAGGCTAGAAGAAACCTGAAGCAATATTTTAAGATCGTGAAACTCTATTTAAAATTTTCAGTGACCAGTTTCGTGTGTGTTAATCACTTCCTTGAAAGATCATTGAACTGCGTATTTCGAACCGAAAAATTCCCACATCAACTAATTTCGAAAGGATACACATGTGCTCAGAAGTCCTTGAATTTCGATAGCTACCACAACATGATCACTTCGCTTAACGCAATAAATTGTAAATTGCTTTGTCGATCGATCGTCTTTCTCGATGATTACGCCAAAAAGTTCGTTATAAATAGTATTTCATTTCATTTTTGTGAAACTTAGCCAAAAATCTCAGACGAATCTATCCTAATAACGACACAGCTTTTTTCACAGCAAAACACCAGATGTTTTTAGGTGTCAAATCAAATAGCCAGAACGTTCTCGTAAACATAGAAAGGTATTGTTTTTATTTTATTAATTTATGTGTTCTTTAATAATATTTGATAAACTCGTTGTATTACTCCCATTTTAGAAATATAACGTTGATGATATATCAATGTGTACAATTGTAAATGAAAATTACAAACTGGATACCGCGATTATTTATTTATTTACCTATTTACGCCCTTAAGGCTTTTACATAAAACAGGTCTTAAATAGATTAGCATACCTGTTGAAGTTTACTTAAGAGGAAGTTACAAGCCAAAAATGTGTATATTCTTGGTATACCTTATATTGTAGGTAATAGGCATTAAAATCGTTCGATTTCAAGCACAAAACTGGTTTTTATTTATTTTGTAAATAATTTTATAAGAAAGCAAAAAAGTTAATCAAGTGAAACTGTCACAGATAATCTTAGCTACAATATCGTATTTTTTTAAAATTGTTTCCTTGACGCGTTCATACATTTCTATTGAAAAAAAAATTTTTTTAGTAGTTTACATTTATATTTTTTATTGAGTAAATGATATTTTTTATTTGTTTTCTACTCATGCGAAACGATACGAACACCTTCAATTTATCTAAAACATATTATTTGGTACTCATAATGTACACCAATTCGTTATAAAGATTAATTAAAATAGTGATTTAGCATTAAGCTTCGCCTTAATAATAATAAAAGTAATGTTTTATTCTCAGCTACATGCATAGGAAGTGCAATGCAATAATGGTATCCATGTTGGCACTATAGCAAATACTAGAATATAAAAAGAAAGAAACAAAATTAATCAATATAACATAGTTATAATAATAATACATTATGTGCTAGAGAAAACAATCTGAATGTTCGCATTTATCGGTGCTGACTGACTTGCTCGGTATTGATCATTATTATTTTACAGTGATGGGGTTACCAGTATATCAGTCACTGTATCTATGTGCGAAACACTGGAGCTGTGTGGGTATGAATGTAACCACATTGAGGTTAGCGGATCTGTATTCTGTGTAGAGGCGGCTGCATGCAATGACTGGCTTACCTCTCGGCCTAAACGGATGTTGAATCTAGGCAGATCGTAGATCATAGTGGCAAAACATGATAAATAAATCCGAGGTACCGTTTGAACACACTTAGGTACACCAGATTCTCTGTGTTAAAATTTTTCTCATGGAAAAGTAAGATTGTGAGTGTACAGGAGACTGCTGAAGAGATTATAACAGCAAGCGTCACAACGAGGATAAGGAGATGCTTGTGAAAGAGAAAAAAGAAGAAAAATTGCATCAGAATACTGCGTTCCGTAATTTGTTGTGAAATAATTGAAGATATGAGGACGTAGGATGATTCTGGACGATGAAACATCCGTTAGTGGACAGGTGTTCAAGGTGTGGAGTATCTATATCTCTACAAAGGCAGGATTGAAGACAACATCCTTTAAAGAATATGGCACCTAAAGAAAAAGACAGATTTAAATAATATATAAATTTAAAAAAATTACAATTTTGGTTATTTCCTCAACTACCATACTAGGCTCATGCCAGTATTATGGTAGTCGTACATGATTTATGTAAGAACTGATAAAATAATATTTTGTAGAGCAACTAATAAAACATAAGGGAAAAAGAACATATTATGGTAAAACGAAAGTAATGGTAAAAATAAAGATCTAAAAAATATTTTAAAGAAAATAGAAATAAAAATAAAAATACAAAAATTTAGATTAAAAGAAATGCAAAAGTATACCAATTATACAACAGATTAATCATGGTATGAACTTATCGAGAATTGTACCTGTTTACGGTCACATTGTTATATTTGATTTTAGTGCAAACTTTTTTTTGAACAGTGTTATATCTATATCAGGATATATCTAGAAATTAGATGGGAACTGACCAACATATGTCTATGGAACTATCGAATCAGTTACCCGGAGCCACTTTTGATATTTCCTGAAAGACTTTAGCCGGAGAAGAAGATGGAAGTGACCATTTCGACATAATTTCAGATAACAAGACACCAAATTGGCCAAGTGGGAACTTAGGGAATACAGACCTAGGAAGAGGTGGACTAACCGTATGGAAGAACACTAAAGCAGAATGGAAAGGCCTGAGGGATGAAGAAGAAATCCAATGGAGAACATTTATGTAGGGGTTAAATAATAATCTTGCAGAAAATTCTTTTCAAATTTTTTTATTCCATTGCGTAAATAAAGCATTGCTGTTCTTCTCAATGACAAAAGCAAATGATTCCAATAAACTTATTATGTTTTAAGTTCATTAACTATAAACAGCTGTATGGTATGATAATTCAGCTACTGCTAGTATTGCTACTGTAGCTGTTTAGTATTACCGACGACTAGTACTATGGGTTACAACAAGTTGTGTTACGGAGTTGGTCTGTAGCCGCTCGGGCGACCTCTCCCGAGGTATTTGACCTTTCGTACCACTAACGTGAACCATCCTCAACCGACAGATACTACAGGCTACTAAATACCACAGACGCTCGTGTAAACGGCCTCTCCACGACTAGTGATGGCCATTATTGAGATTAATATGAATATACTTCTGAAAACAAACTTTAGTCTTTTAAAAAAACCTTCAGGAACCTTTTTTTTATGTGACACCACACAGTCCCAACTGCTCCCAACCGTCTAGAGGTTAGTGAGGCTATGGCATACCTAACTGGGGTATGTTGTGAGGCTGAAGGTGGTGGGGAGTGGAAGGAAATGGGGAAGAGGAAGGTGGGGAAGTACCTTGCTATTCAGATCTGGTCACCAAAGACGGCGAAGGCCATTTCAAGCAACGTTTCAATTCTGAATGTTAGTATTACACCAGAGCGATACTGAGAGGATCTTCCACTCTGGAACGTGCCGCAAATATAATATATATAACGTCCGTCTAACTTTTTTATTCTAAAAATAATATCGAAAAATTAATTGAAAGATTAAAATTAAAATAAAAATACAATTTAATACAATCCATTTGAAACAATTCTATTGTAAAAATAGTGAATTGATCTTACATATTATATTACTAGTATGAAGCAAATAAATTACGGGTTGCGCAAAACACTAGCTTTCGTTTGGTGAGATTTGGCTTAATTTTTTTCAAAATTCGCCTCGACGATTATTAACTATTTTCAGCTAGACAATTCCTTCATGAGCAGTAGAGATTCAAGTTGCACATTTAAATGTCAAACATAAGTCAAAATACCAATTGATTTAATCCATTTTTTGTTTTTTTTCTAAAAAAAGGTGTCAAACTAAGGAAAAGCTGGGCAGTACCAATCACTAGTGTTCAATAAATGTGATATTTCTGGTGTCTTTTGAAGAAAAAATGTGACACTGAGTTGCTGTGTATACCGGCTGATTAAACTTTAACCTCCGGTCCGTCCTCCGAGCCCCTTTGTGTACCAGTCGCATCGTGAACAGAGTGCTCGAGCGCTCCTAGCCATGGTGATACATTGTGTACCAGTCGCATGGAGAATAGAGTGCTCCTAACTGTGGTGATACTTTGTATACCAGTCGCATCGGGAATACAGTGCTCCTAACTGTGGTGATACATTGTGTACCAGTCGCATGGAGAATAGAGTGCTCCTAACTGTGGTGATACTTTGTGTACCAGTCGCATCGGGAATACAGTGCTCCTAACTGTGGTGATACTTTGTGTACCAGTCGCATCGGGAATACAGTGCTCCTAACTGTGGTGATACTTTGTGTACCAGTCGCATCGGGAATACAGTGCTCCTAACTGTGGTGATACTTTGTGTACCAGTCGCATCGGGAATACAGTGCTCCTAACTGTGGTGATACTTTGTGTACCAGTCGCATCGGGAATACAGTGCTCCTAACTGTGGTAATACTTTGTGTACCAGTCGCATCGGGAATACAGTGCTCCTAACTGTGGTGATACTTTGTGTACCAGTCGCATCGGGAATACAGTGCTCCTAACTGTGGTGATATTTTGTGCACCAGTCGCATCGGGAATACAGTGCTCCTAACTGTGGTGATACTTTGTGCACCAGTCGCATCGGGAATACAGTGCTCCTAACTGTGGTGATACTTTGTGCACCAGTCGCATCGGGAATACAGTGCTCCTAACTGTGGTGATACTTTGTGTACCAGTCGCATCGGGAATACAGTGCTCCTAACTGTGGTGATACTTTGTGTACCAGTCGCATCGGGAATACAGTGCTCCTAACTGTGGTGATACTTTGTGTACCAGTCGCATCGGGAATACAGTGCTCCTAACTGTGGTAATACTTTGTGTACCAGTCGCATCGGGAATACAGTGCTCCTAACTGTGGTGATACATTGTGCACCAGTCGCATCGGGAATACAGTGCTCCTAACTGTGGTGGTATTTTGTGTACCAGTCGCATCGGGAATACAGTGCTCCTTTGGGGATCAATGGTGAGGCACGAAATGAAAGAAGGTGTTGAAGGTCACATGTGTTTATTGGTGAGTCAGTGTAGCCGTAACGAGAGTTGACGCTGGACAGATGTAGAATATTCCGGATGCTGGCTGATGATGTGCTGGTCAAGCGCGGGTCAGTGAGTCGACGCCGGGCGCTAGTGACCGGGACTCGATGTAGGTCAGGCACTGGTGAAGAACGTAGGTCCTCAGGCACTCCAGTGCTGACGAGACGGCCGAAGGTGCGACGGACCTTGTGGGCAGTTGAACGGGAACGATGTAGACCAGTGAGGATGCTGCGTGTCCTCGTGGTGGTCATGGTAGCGTGGAAGAAGCGCTGGTCAGAGACGCTGGAACCAGGGCGCTTGTAATCCGAGTAGCGCTGGCCGCGGACGTGGCCGAGGCGCTATGATGATGTCCCGATAGAGTCCATGATGATAGGGGCGAAGCCGGGTACGTGTCCCTCGCGCTAGTAAGAAGAACGCGGGTGATCACTCGTTGAATCCTTGTAGACTGGCGGCAAAATTATGACTGACTAACTGGCTCGCTGCGTCGGGCTTATTTATACTAGACGGCCGACGGCGGCAGTAGGTAGGTGGATGGCAACTAAATTCTAGCCACTCGCACAGACTGGATGTTTCAGGAACCTTCGATAGCGCGGCAATTATGCATAGGCGGCAGACTCGTTCCTTCTGGCGAGTTCTCGTAATGTGTAAGACTGATAGCGTGATAGTATTGTCGCGAGTAGATACTTGAAACAGGTAGGTCCCGTAGTACGTAGATTACTTTATTTACGATTTAACGATGCAAGTAGCAAGTACGTACCTAAGTAGCAAGTAGCAGTTTATTATTAATTATTTAATCTGGATAATTCGACGCCACAGACACCCCCTTCCCAGCAGCTTTGCTGAGGGCTGCGATAGAAGAAATAGCTCGGAGACGAATGTCTTTTAAACTGTGACACTTCATAAAAAAAAAATTTTGCAAAACACATGTTCACAACACAGGCTAAAGATTCACTCAGATAACCATGGTGGCACTACTATCCGCGCTTGTGCGGAGATGGTCTGGTGCGTGATGCTCCGTGATGCCTTAACTGATCACCCATTTTGAGACGGGGCTGCAGAATCATGTCGGGCTGCAGATCACGTCGGGGTCACCACTTTGGGGATCAATGGTGAGGCACGAAATGAAAGAAGGTTGTGAAGGTCACATGTGTTTATTGGTGAGTCAGTTGCCGTGACGAGGAGATGAGGTAGGACAGAAGAATACACCGGATGCTGGCTGATGATGTGCTGGTCAAGCGCGGGTCAGTGAGTCGACGCCGGGCGCTGATGACCGGGACTCGATGGAGGTCAGGCACTGGCGAAGAACGTAGGTCTTCAGGCACTCCAGTGCTGACGAGACGGCCGAAGGTGCGGCGGACCTTGTGGGCAGTTGAACGGGAACGGCGTGACCAGTGAGGATGCTGCGTGTCCTCGTGGTGGTCATGGTTGCGTGGAAGAAGCGCTGGTCAGAGACGCTGGAACCAGGGCGCTTGTAATCCGAGTAGCGCTGGCCGCGGACGTGGCCGAGGCGCTATGATGATGTCCCGATTGAGTCCATGATTGTACGGGCGAAGCCGGGTACGTTGTCCTTCGCGCTAGTAAGATTAGCGCGGGTTAACACTCGTTGATCCTTGTAGGCTGGCGGCGAAATTATGACTGACTAACTAACTGGCTCGCTGCGTCGGGCTTATTTATACTACTCGGCCGACGGCGGCAGTAGGTAGGTGGATGGCAACTAAATTCTAGGCACTCGCACAGACTGGATGTTTCAGGAACCTTCGATAGCGCGGCAATTATGCATAGGCGGCAGACTCGTTCCTTCTGGCGAGTTCTCGTAATGTGTAAGACTGATAGCGTGATAGTATTGTCGCGAGTAGATACTTGAAACAGGTAGGTCCCGTAGTACGTAGATTACTTTGTTTACGATTTAACGATGCAAGTAGCAAGTACGTACCTAAGTAGCAAGTAGCAGTTTATTATTAATTATTTAATCTGGATAATTCGACGCCACACTCCTAACTGTGGTGATACTTTGTGTACCAGTCGCATCGGGAATACAGTGCTTCTAACTGTGGTGATACTTTGTGTACCAGTCGCATCGGGAATACAGTGCTCCTAACTGTGGTGATACTTTGTGTACCAGTCGCATCGGGAATACAGTGCTCCTAACTGTGGTGATACATTGTGCACCAGTCGCATCGGGAATACAGTGCTCCTAACTGTGGTGATACTTTGTGTACCAGTCGCATCGGGAATACAGTGCTCCTAACTGTGGTGATACATTGTGCACCAGTCGCATCGGGAATAGAGTGCTCCTAGCTGTGGTGCTACATTCGTATCGTATAGTATTGTGGTGGTTTTTATAGAACCTGAATTTCATCATATATTTTTTAATTCGAATATTTTTATTTTTATTCGAAATGCGCGTTGCCACGCTAATTCAATATTTCTACTTTCGAAATGTTTTTGACGATGCACATCACTACTGTTGTTGACTGTTTGTTGCATATCATATTTATAAACAATCTATGGTCCTCTGGTACAGCACGGAGATAAATTAGAAAGTTCTCGTGTTACAGGTTTATTTATCTGTACATCATGGCAGATAAACGTAACTACATAACATAACAACATAACTACAAAACATAAACTTCTCGTACAATACTGAAGGTACCTGCCTACATCGCATTATATCGTAATAATAATATGCATAACGGTGTTACGTAACTTATACAGGTTCAATATTTTACTATCATTATTATATGATTTAAATAAATCAAAAAGCTCATACTTTTTTTACTAGAAAGTTTGTAACTCGTAAAATGATAAATGCTCGCAACCCGTATTTGAGAAGTTACGAAATAATCGAATGTTTTGCTCGCTTTATAATTCTTAACGATATATTTAGCATAATAATTTAGAAAACACGTTTTTTCACATTGATCCCTAGATTCCTACCCACCTCTCATACCCTTTCCTTCCCAGAACTTCCATCCCTCCTTAAAAAGATCGCTCCATACATCCCCAAAGATGATATAGGCTCTGTGGGAAATTATTTTATGTCAGGGCCTCCTGTGTGGGGTAAATGTAAAAAAAACAACATCCCTTAATATCAAATTCTACAGGAAGATGTGTCTATGTGGAACCAGTGGCCTGGCATAAAGCTATAGCCAGTGCTTTTTATTTATCTATGTATACAGGGATTTAACAGTCTTAAACAATGGAAAACCAATGTTTCATGCATAAAAATATAATTACAAAAATCAAGTATTACAAAAACAAGTATTACACTATTAAAATTATTATAGTATTACAAAAAGCATTTCATTCACAGGTAAAGAAGGTACTATAAAAAATAAAAAAGGTAGCTTTAAGATAAGAAAAATAAAATGATACAATTAAATAAAAAATATAATAGAATAGTATGCATATATACCAAAAAAATATCCCACATAGGCATCGCCAGTTCGTGGGTATACTTATTTTGTTTAGTGCAGTTTATAAAACAAATAATTCCGTTTTTACAAAATTATAATTAAGAAAAAAAGGTTAAAAAATAGAAAAATTAAGGATTTGTAAATGTACAAAAGGTAGGATGTTATAGCAGGTAAGTATTTGTGTCAATGGCAGTGATCCAAGTCTTTATTACATTTTTGTATATGCTGTAAGACGATATATTTTTAGATCTAATTTCTATAGTCTGATAGAGTGCATTGTAGATTTTTGGGGCAATGAAAAAAGCATGTCTCTGCGCAAGCCTAGTTTTGCATAGTGGAACCTCGTATGCATTATTTACTCTACTGCTAGAACGATTTTCGTTTTTTGTAAAATGTACATTTCGTGAAAATATATATTTCAGACATTGCATAAAGTAAATTTTTCTTATATCTAATCTTCATTTATTTCAATAATGCTAAGACATAATGCAGTATAGAAATGGCCGTGAATTATTTAGTGTAAATATGTTAGTTGGCTTCTAATTTTAAGTAGATATATTCGTCTTGAAGTATTCAAGACGTACGTCGTATGTTCTAAGATGGTTATGTAGACCACATTTGAAAGATAATAGTCTTAGCATTTTTTTTAACCGTTTTCACAATGTTTTCATATTAAAAATAATGTGGATTCCAAATAGTGCCTCCATATTCAAGATTACTTATAATTTAGGCACTGTAAAGGGTTAAAATTGATTGAGGGTCTTTGAAAGATTTACATGTTCTTTAGGATTGTTTACAGTTGGATTGGTTACCTGAGTTGAATACTGCTACCACATGTGCCTCTTTCCATAAGTCAGGAAAAGTTCCCGTGGTTAAAGATTCATTAAAAATAATAAACAGCATAAAGAAAGGAGGAATTTTATCAGGTCTAGGACCTTCACTGGAATCTACTTTACTCAAAAACGTTTTATTTCATCTGCACTAATATGTATTTTACCCAGATTGCTTTGGTTGTGTTCAGTTATGTTTGGCATTGAATCATTAGTAGGTGATTCCGACTTGGTATAAATACATGAAAAATATTTAGAGAATGCGTTTGCTATGTTTTCTCCATCATTTGTAGAAAAAAATATCATTAAGATGCATAACTTTAGGAATACAATTGGTTTTTCGTGATAATTTTGAGTATGAACAGAACACCTCTATGTTATCTTGTAGACCACTTTCGACAGAGTTTATGTATGATTTATAACACTCACTTTATATTTTTTGTGATTTTCCTTAAATTAGAGAATTAATTATAATCCGATAAATTTTTATTAAATTTAAATATTAAATTAAAATTAAATTAATTTAATATTTATACCTTATTAAAATTTATTTATAATTGCTGATTAAACCGGAAATTGATTTATTGATTTGTTAACAAATTTTTGTTAATTATTTCCCACAATTTTTACATTTAAAAAATGTCACCGGGAACCAAAATAACTTTGTTTACCCAAAAGGTTGTTTAGGAATCAATGGTTTTAAAGAACGTAAATAAAACTAATGAACTTTTATTGATACATGTTTAATTTATAAGCCTCCATTTAAAAATAAATATTTAAAAAAACAAACTGTTTGCCTTTTATTTTGCAGTGGAAAACACTCGAAATATGACAAACATAATCAAATAGACAACGTAGATGTCAGCTTAAAAATACCGGATTTTGTTTATTTTAAAAAACTTCAAGAATCTCTACCTACATGTGGAAAAAAATTCTATAATCGTCCTCATCAGATCTCATAATAAAATTCTATAATCGTCCTCATCAGATCTCATAATAAAATTCTATAATCGTCCTCATCAGATCTCATAATAAAATTCTATAATCGTCCTCATCAGATCTCATAATAAAATTCTATAATCGTCCTCATCAGATCTCATAATAAAATTCTATAATCGTCCTCATCAGATCTCATAATAAAATTCTATAATCGTCCTCATCAGATCTCATAATAAAATTATATAATCGTTCTCATCAGATCTCATAATAAAATATACATTTGAGTTACAAAAGTACGAAATAAAAAAATAAAAACAAATAAGCAATCAACCTTTTTCTATGATAATAGGTTATATGATTAACTTTTTTCTACGATAAATGAGTATTTTATCAGGTGAAGCATATTGTCTAAGGTCTTACTAAAAAACATGCTTTTAAATTACGTACCTATACACAACTGTTATACAACCATTAACGTAGGTTAAATGGTTGTTCAGCAATTAGCAGCTGTGTAAAACTTAAAACACGTTTATCAGAAGGTGTAGGTCTAGAAGTTAAACATCACTTTTACTATTTGGATATTACAATCAAATATTCAAAGCAAGAATTCAATAAAAAAAACTCTTGAACTGTCAGTTCTGGCTTCTTGATATTTGTTCAGCTTTCCCTGACAGGAATTATATTTTCAGAAATTTTCACCTTGTTGAAGTTTTAATAAATAATCTCATTTTAATTTTTGAGGTCAGACGAAGCGCCATATTGTTTGTACCTATCAGATATTTAATTCGACAATACATTATATGAATCATTGAATAAGAAGATAGTGCTAACAAATTTAAACGAAACATGCAACATAAAAAGGCATAGAAAATAATTAGGTAACGGTCGGAACTGGGATATTTTAAAGCATAAAAGAATAATTTACTAACCATCACGCCATTTCTCCGGAGGGGTAGGCAGAGGAGAGGTACCGCCACACAAAATGCACCACAATGAGGAAAATGAGTAAAATCCTGACGCTACAAGGTTCACAGAAAACTTATTAATCCCAAAAGCAAACAAAACTATATTTAAAAAGGACCACACTGCATGGCCATTAAAGTATATAACAACCTTCCACGTAGCATCAAACAAATAACCGACATACTTAAATTTAAATCATCACTAAAAACATTCATTTTAAACAAATGTCACTACACTTTAAACGAATACCTTACTTGAATTAAATACCTCTGTTTTTTATTATTATTATTTTAATTTTATTTACAGATGTCTGTTAACATGTAATGGGTTTTGTAACCTATAAGCTACCCATTGTACTCTGTATTTTTGTGCGATAAATGTTTTTTTGAATTTTGATGTTTGGAATTCATTAATTCACCAAGTTTCTAATTCATTTGATGTTTGGAATTCATTAATTCACCAAGTTTCTAATTCATTTGATGTTTGGAATTCATTAATTCACCAAGTTTCTAATTCATTTGATGTTTGGAATTCATTCATTCACCAAGTTTCTAATTCATTTGATGTTTGGAATTCATTAATTCACCAAGTTTCTAATTCATTTGATGTTTGGAATTCACTCATTCACCAAGTTTCTAATTCATTTGATGTTTGGAATTCATTAATTCACCAAGTTTCTAATTCATTTGAAGTTTGGAATTCATTCATTCACCAAGTTTCTAATTCATTTGATGTTTGGAATTCATTCATTCTCCTAAGAATCAGAGTTCATTTGATGTTTAGAATTCATTCATTCACCAAGTCTCTCATTCATTTGATGTTTTCCTTGAACCTACTTTATTTCATCTACCGTTCACTTTCATATTAAAAGATATTTTCCTTAAAATACAAAAAAATAACAAATAAATTTAAAACCTCTTGTAGGGTACATATCCATAATGAAAAGGAAAACGACACTAAACGGCAAAAATACCACTAACTGGCCAGATGTTCGATGAACCCAAAGCTGAAAATGGAAATAGTAATTATTGACCATATGGGATGCATCATTTGGTATCTTTGAGATCTAAATTTGTAAAGTCTCGACCCAATCTTCGGCTTATCCGAGACAGTCATAAAAACTACTCTATCATGAGCCAAGACTGGTTTTCACGATACGGATATCGTTGGGGCTACATGACTAACATTAAAATTCCGTTATAAAATAGTAAAAAAGTGATGTGGTGTTCACGTAGCTTTCTAGGTTTCAGCTGAATGCTAGACTTGATCAAAATTTATAATCCGCACAGCTTGTTCCACAATGTAATCTTCTTTAAAAAATATATAAACAATGTGGCCTACTCTCGTGGCCTGTGTTATCTTTGGCATTGCTATGTGGAGGATCTTTCAAATAAAATAAAGGAAAGAAAGTTCTGGAAACACGGAGAAAAATGATCCAGTTAAAAAATATGACAGCATGTCAACATCCTGATAAAATATTTGTCATTCAGAATACGCATCAGTATGTCAATTTCAATATTTGTATATACAAGTTTTCCGCCGTCATCAAAAAATATTAGCTTTTGACCGATACTTTTGTTAGGAACTGTTTCAATTTATTCGTTATAGACCCGCAGTCCAATTTTTAACAGCAACAAGCAATAAGCTTTCTCGGTGAACTGTTTATTCTTCTTTAAAATATATTGAGATGTTTTTTTTACATTATAACTCCATGCGAGAAGCCCAGAGGAAAATATTTTCCCCCGTGGCCAGAGTCATCTTTGGGAATGCTGTGTTGATAGTCTTGTAAGTGAAATAAAGGAAAGAAAGTTCTGGAAAGGGAATATGTATGAGGGGTAAGTAGGAATCTGTGGGTCAGTGTATGCAGGTGTGATGCGATGGGACGATAGAGTCCTGTTGGAGAGGTCAAAAGGTTTCCCTCAACCACTGTCTCCTGGACAGTGTATCCACGCATTAGGTGGATGGACGCATCCGCCGCCAAAACCTAGACAAACCTTACCACTTGAACACTCCCCAACTGCTAAGTGTGGAGAATTTATATTTTTACATTACTAAATTAAAGTTGAGTAAAGACTTAGGAGAGATGGAATGTTGAATTAAATGGAGGAGAGACGTTTCAGATATGGCTTGATAGAAAATTGTTTGGAGAAGGACAACCAAAACATCTAATATATTATACATGGAGAAGGCAAATCTCCGCAAACCAAAACAAGTCTCATTCCACGATGTAACATTGCAGATAGGAATTAGAAATGATGTCACGACGAGACCCAAAAAAACCAAACACAATAAATAAGCAGCTTTTGATACACAGCAAAAACTGGTTACAGGATATTTTTATTTTTATTACTAACCCAATTCACATATACGAATACCAAAGTTCAGTTGCCAAATACGTCACGAATCCATTGATTCATCTCGACTAAATGCGTTGGATTCGATTGGGATATCGATCGTGAATTGGTGGATTTTTTTTTTGGTAGCCACAAAAAGAGAACGTAAATAAGTAAGTTGTAATTTAAAAGCTGAGAATCGAGTAGGCGGATAATTCGACAGGGAAAAGCGTGTAATTACGTAACCGCGTTTGATCGGCAAACCTTTTTGTTTATGCTTGCTTCTGAGAACTGCTAATGGACGAATTGAGTGTGGATACGTCATAATTGGTAGCTGGCCGCACTGTTGATTGTTGAACCCTCGCTCTATGAAGGTGAAAATTGATAATAAATTTGACTCGCCTAGGAATTAAAATCTAAAAATAGAATCAATCAGTAAGCCTTTTTATGTTGGTTGTGTTTTCACGGTTAGCAATTATAAGCAGGGCCGGCCCTACTCGGGCGCAATTGGAGCAGTACGCTCCGGTTTTACTGGTTTTGACAAGGGGCGCACAGTGGGCTGAAAATCGCCTTTCATAGACATAGATACTTGAATTTTTAAGGGTATTTTTTTTGGCTAGAAATGGATTCTGCTGATCATTACTATACTATAAAATTTCGTACGAAGCAATTGCGTGTACAAATGAAGGACTTTTTTAAAAATGCTTTACATATGAGTATGCTTTGTCTAGTTAACAATATTTTATTTACACTGCAAGCCTAAAAGCATTTAAGCATTAAAATGAATAATCAACATTAAAAAGTGTTTTTTTCAACTTTGAGGATTTAAAAAAAAAAATCACAAGTTGCGCCACAATACGAAGTATGTCAAAAAAATACAAATAAATAGTAGTATATCTGTGTGTAAGGATAGAATGGCCAACCTTATGATTCCAGAGATAGCTTCATTTTTAATGTCAGTGCCATACAAATTTTTCTTTAAAAAATGATAACTCCTTCATTTGTACACGCAATTGCTTCGTACGAAATTTTATAGCATAGTAATGATCAGCAGAATCCATTTCTAGCCAAAAAAATACCCTTGAAAATTCAAGTCTCTATGTCTATGAAAGGCGATTTTCAGCCCACTGTGGGGCGTCAGAATTTTACGCGCCAGGCGCCGCGTTTTCTTAGAGCCGGCCCTGATTATAATGTGCTCCTACAACATGCAACACATATAATGTAATCTATAATGCAAACTTATTAGAACATCATCTGTTTTTGAGCATACTTTTGAGCATGTGTTTGATCATCGACAGAATTTTTAACCTTTCGACGCTGGTAGGTAGGTATAATGTAATATCAACTATTGCACCATATAGTGCAAACTTATTAAAACGACGTCTGTTATTAAGCATAATTTTGAGCATGTGTTTGATCATCGACAGTGTTTTTAACCTTTCTATGCTGGTCGGTATTTCAATGTAATATTCCCTGACATATTTTTTTTTTTATTTACTTATTACAAAGGTACCAGTGGCGGTCCGTATCTTATCAGTGAACTATAGAGGTAATATTGAAAAATTCGATTATTAATGATGTTGTTGTAGCCGAATTTTTTTTTCTTTTTTTATATAATTCAATTTTGTTGTATGAAGATTTTTAGGATTGTTTCAGTTTGAGGAAGCACAGCATTCCAATGTGAAAAATCTTCTCACAAAATAGTTACGCCAATATGCATTAATTTACACCTACCTACATCTTATGCACACATATATACATACATGCGACCACTGTACTGAGATAATATTGTTGTCCTTTGTCCTACCTTCATTCCATTCCTGCACCTTTCTTTGCACATTGCAGTCAGTCTGTTACAATAAACCACATCGCTCACTATAAACCGCATCTGCGCGAGATCTTATCTCGCTTACCTTATTACATTTTACATCCGCGCCCGTCTCGTGGAAAACAAAATTGTGTTCAGTGCCATTACTGTGAGGAGAATAGATAGGAAGAAAACGAGTCTCCCTTTTCCTGTTGGTGAGTCCTTCCTTATATCCATACAACATATTATTGTCTTATGTGCAGTGGTAAATACACTAACATTCAAGGTCCTTCGACAAATATTTTTACACTCATTAAAAATATACCATGACACCTTTTACACACCACAAAAAATAGAAATTTTGAAAAACATATTTACGCCTACAAACAACGTCAGAAATGTTGTATTTTTTAATTTTACCACTCTAGCTCACTGAAAAGATACGGACCGCCACTGCCAGGTTCCTATATAATATATGTATGTATAGATATGTACATTTGATAAAGGTGCCTACGTATTTCCCATCTCACTGTGTTCAAAGCCTGTTTTGAGATTTGGGATTGAGACAATTTAGAGGAATATTTAATATTTATTCAGATTTAAAAAAAATTAAACCATTGACAATAATTCTGAATCAGCGATATCATTGCAAAAAGTTTTATCGGGTGTGCAGTGTAAGATATTACATAGGTACCTACTTAAATTTTATAATCGATGGAAAAGTGAAAAGTTCACGGATCACGTGATACGTGGTCAGTCTCATCTGTACGGAGCTGCTGGAATGAGATGATGAGTGCGTACCACGTGACCCGTTAGACTGTACGCAGTGACGACGTGTGATAGTTTTTTATTTAAATTTGAATAATAATCGGGAGCAAAATGACATCTACAATTTTAGCTCCAAATGTACTCATATATCAATGGTTAAAATCCTTCTGGTGCGTGCTGATATACCCTGTGTAGCGTAAATCTTCGATTGTTTATTGTTTATTCAATGTATCTTCTTTGCGTTAGAATTTTTAACCTCACTAGGAAAAGCCTGTCTTGAGGTTAGGTTTGGTTAGGTTAGATTTGAATTGAATTAAAGTTTCAAATACCCGTGTTTTTTTAAATACGATTACTTACTTATTATGAGCAATGAACCTCATGTAGTGGGTCGAAGAATAATTATAAAGTTTTACGTATTTGTCAAACATAATTTTTTTTTACAAAATCGTGAAAATGAATTAAACAAAATTTCGTAAAAATCAATCACTAATGAACCGTAGAAGAGATACCTAAGTGTGTATGGGTGTAGTTGTGAGTTGATTCAGTTGAGTGTGACGTGATCGTGGTAACTTTCGCAACGAATTAGAGTTCAGCTCCGCGTGACGGCCATTAACACTACGACCTTCCGTTGCGTCATGTAAATTGGGCGGAACAAGTGCAGTGCCTCTTTCCTCCTTCTGTCCGTCCCCTTCCCTTGTCTATCGCGTGTCCGGCGGCCCCATTCAAGGCGGCCCCTTTCTTCCCCGACCCCTTCCTTCCCCGCATCCGGCGACTATTCCCGGGCGTCGCGGCGCCCCCCGCCACCCCAACAGCGGCGGCCATCGATCGGCGCCGCGGCGAGCTATCGAGTGGGAGGAAAGAATGAGGAATCTAGGGGTAGAAATAAGAGTACCTATCTACACACCGTTCTCCGTAGACTGTATTAAAAATATTATTACAATGTTTACATTTACATTGCTATCAAACGATGGCTTAGAGCTATATAAAATATTGTCTCCAATTGTGGTTAAGTACTAAATTTAACCCTATGATTGTGAATGATAAGCCAACACAGGTACTTTGTAATACTTATTTAGTCAGTAGAATGTTATTGTTGTCAATTTTAAACGTACTGCCCAGCTGTAATTTTAGCTAGAATAACTGTTTGAATAATTTTGTTTACTTTTGTAATAATTTTGTAGGTTTATATTTTCAATATTATGTTGAGTTTTTATTTTATTTTTTTATATATATTTACTATAATTGTAAAGCTGCACACTTCTACACAGAAATTCATTAGTGAGAGGAGTTACTTATGATTTTATTTTAATATACAAATTTTTGAATAAATAAATTAATAGCCTATATTTTTTGGGTTCAAACATTACATTTCCTAAACGAATTCGAATTTATATTTGAAGATTTATAATGAAGTAAAGTTGAAAATAAACAAGCCTTCATAATTTTGATAATAAAAAAATATTTTATTGTTAAAAAAAAATACTAAAAATTAAAATCATTTTACTTTAATCAGAAAAATAGCACAAATTAAAATTATAATCATCCCAACTTAGAAAACATCCATAGCCAATTTTTATTTTATTTTAATTACTTATAAACGACTTGGCGGGCTTTTACATTGTTTTACATTTTACATAATTTACTGTATGATACAGAGGACAGCAAGAGTTATTTGTTTATTGTTTAGCTAGCAACAAATTAAATTAAATAATTTAAAAAAATTAACATAGTTTATGTAGATATTATAAAGTTGCATATAAATGTATATGATATATAATAATATATTATAATAAACATGTCGATATTTGAGGTAAATTTGTTTCCAGGTGAATGAATGTGAGAAATAGGTGCATGTATGTGGTAGTTATTCCCGTAATTTTAGTGAGAATACTAGTCACGATGTTGGCTGAATGAAGCGTTGTTCCTTGAACGAGCTTTGCAAAAGTCGGTTTTACCCCCATAAAAAAGTTTCACATCATAATTCAACAATGTGATTTGAGCCAAAAACCGACACAATAAATATCAATTTGAATCGGTTATTTCGGTTAGTTGTTAGTTGTTGGTTGTTAGTTGTAAGTTGTTAGTTGTTAGCAAAGTGCATAGATGCAGTAGACAACCAGAAATAATAAAGAATAGGGTAGAGGATGAGACAGAGAAAACCAGAAGACAGCGCGTGCGGTGGGAAGGGTGGTCTATCGATCCGCTACCTCGTGCATCGCCACGCGGTACATCCCACTACTAGTATCGTGCGACCGTTGCGCTGCACCTCGATTAGTGACAAGTGGACACTGGACAGACTTTATTATAAATGCGTTGGCCAATTTATTATCAACAGATGATTTTTACTTCGAGTTATGTAATGTTTACGATTTTGACGACTAATATTTTACCCCGGCAGCGTTTTACAAAACATATACTGCTTCTGAGTCCAAAGGCTTTATTTTACTAATGAGTTTGGAAGACACATTATGATAGAGGAGATCTGGATATAGATCTATTATTATGTTAGACTTTGTGTCAAGGAAGGTTTGCAAAAAAAACTTATCTATTGTAGTTATCACCATGCCTGATATGGCATAGGCTTTGTAAATTATTTTGCACAAATGAAAGCTAATTTATTACAGTCTTCTATAGGCTTTGTAAATGAAAAAAAAAACTAATCTATTATAGTTGTCACCATGACTGAAATTAACGAAATGATATAGACTTTGTAAATGATTTTGCAGTCATCAGTATCATCACCAAGACTGAAATGGACGAAATACCATTGTAAATGATTTTGAACATAAAAAGCTAATCTATAACAATCGCCACCATGACTGAAATGGTATAGGCTTTGTAAATACGCACCCGGTTAGTGAACAAGTAGAGAACCTTTAACATAGACCAATTTATTCATAACAGATTATTTTTATATAGAGTGGGTTTCTGTTTACGATATTTTACGCTAAATAAATGGAAAGTAAACGGGGGTCAACGTAACAGTTGTATTAAAATTAACTTACCCCATTTGTATAATGTGAACTTAATTGCATAATTTTAAAACAGCCCTTTATTATCATGATTGATTGTCGGGGTATAATGCCGTTTCACGCTTCCACCTTCTTAAGCCAACTTTTCAGACAACCTTGCCGCGTCCATCATCAGTGCAGCTTCTTCTTGGTACATCTGTATAGACATTTGAAAGATTCTGGCTCTGATGAAAATGATGATGCGATCTTAAAAAAGTGAAGTTGACTTCACTTCTGAATGGCTGTGCAAATGTCACGACGCCTTTGTAGAATAGTCTTTTAATTAACAATTTCTGCTTTATAGTTTAATTTTATAGTCGTATAGATCAAATTTTACATACTAGTTAATTAAATTAATTAATTCAAATTGTCAGAAAACTTTTTGGATGCTTTCAACTGCTCCCAATCGTCTGGAACCAGTGAGACTATGGCACCCCCAATTGGGGTATGTTGTGAGGCTGAAGGTAGTAGAAATGGGAAGGAGATGGCGAAGAGGAAGGTGGGGAGTACCTGGCTAAATCTGATTATCAAACACGGCCAAAGCGATTTCAAGTTTAGATTCCTAATGGTGAGAATATCTTCCACTCTGAAATGTACAAATAAGTTTTTTTAACATAGTAGGTATACCTGAATATTGTAAATGGTATAATGTATTATATATATTGGGAAAACAAGCAGTTTACATAATAATTACATTTTACATATTGCATTCACTAGTAAAGGTTCCATATAAAATTCGTGTTCATTATATTGATGTATAGGAAATGTATATAAAATGGTGACCGGATAAATCATCAAAATGATAATTCATCACATCTTTAAAAAGTTATATAAAGTGACGGAAAGTGATGAAACAAAACCTTTATTAACTGGGTTAAGTTGGTTAGGTTAAGTTAGGTTAGGTGTAATTTTTTTTTCTTCTTTTTTAATGACTTTATATCACTTTTTAAAAGTGTGTCGAATAGTCACTGTGTTGAGTTATCATGGAACCATATAAAATATCTACCCTCCAAAATATTCCTTATAACTTATATTAAATATTGACCTAGATGTTATAAATTGTAAATTGTAACCCAGTTGGCTACATAACGTAAATAAGCAAGCGAAGAAATTCTATCCATGTTATTATTAAGCTTTGTACACGTAATATTACATCAGCACATTATGTGCATATATATATAAAACTCTTACACGGCATTATATAGATACTGTCTACTATATAGGAAGTACGTGCTTACGTTACAAAGCCTTGAATCGATCTCAGTTCCTGCAACATCCGGATCCTCTCCGCCCCCGCCCTAACCCGCCCCCGCCTTTTCCCAGCCCACAGCACCGACCCGCCCTGGTGCGCAGGTCATAGGACGTGGAGAGGTGAAGCCTGCCGCCTACCCTCTACATGGGTGGGTAGTATATGAATACAGCCTTCGAAGGCTGTATTGTGAACGTTATAAACAAGTGAGGGGGTATTTTTCAAGCCTGAAACGTGTGAAGTGGTTTCGTAATTAATGGATAAAAATAATGGGCAGAGGTGATTGGAAAATATTTTTAACAAGCGCAGACCCGGGAAAAACAACTGGATATTTTAGGATTGTAGGATTAGCGTTATATTTCGAATGAACACCGTATGTACACTTCAAAATTAAAAAAAGGATTACACATTCCAAAGGCAGAATTATTAATTAATTAATTAAAATAAAATAATTCTCCGATAATAATAAGTGCACAGAGAAAAATAAATACTTTCTTCAAATTATTGATAATCCGGAAATAAAAACGGAATTGCAGACCGTTTCCTGATAAACTTTTAGTAAATTCCTAATTCACTTACGTTTCCCTTGATTAATATATGATGACGTAATACAAAATCGACATTGTGATTATATATATTAGTATTTTAATAAACATTTTGGAATCCTGTTAATTCTTTCGTAAAGGGCCTGCAATCCCGTTTTTAACCGGATTACGAATAATTTTATTAGATTCTTAATAAATTAGCATTACTCATTTTTCTCCGCGTAGGTATTTAATTTAATGCTTGTCTGAATTTTCTTCACCCAATTATTTCCAATTTAGAAAACAAAATCTAAATCCAAAGCGAAATTGAGTTCATTGAACGTCAAAACTGCTTCAATTCACGCATGAATAACTAATGCACATTATCACCGACAGCCGAAAGTATATGTTTGATGCTATTACAAAGATAGCAATAAGTAATAAGATATTGTGTGTAAAATATACGTGTAACATTAATTTGTAGTTGCACGTGGACTTTAAAGTTGAGTGAGTAGCGACGCCCTTTACGCTTTACGAGCGTCGCGACGCCGACGCCTTCCGCGCAAGGAAAGTAGAAGCAACGCTCACGTAGGCGGAATCTCTTGACAATAACCTCATTACAAGCTCGATTTAATTACCATTTTCATTTTGGGAAGGTTGAATTACGCAACTTGATTACAGAAAACGTGTTATGATGTATTTTGAACTTAATGGCATTGCTTTTGAGTAGCTGATAAAATACGGTCTTTATTGATTATTGTAATTATATTTTCACGTGGCAGGTTCAGATTATTTCTGATGTTGTTACGAGAAAGGTTACAGAACTGAACTTAACATAGTAAATAGTGATAAAATTTATGAATGAATATATGTTAGACCGAAGGATATAGAAACAAAAAACCATAAAGGGATTTTTTTTGTGAAAACTTAAAAAGTGCAGATACAAAGTAAATAATTTTTAAGGCTTCCGTGGTCGAGTGGTAAGGCTCTCGACTAGCAAGCTAGATCAAATCCTGGCGCGAGCAAGTAAATTAAACTTGATTATTTTGTGTTACTTCACAATTTATTCAATGCAGTATATTTTCGGCACGTTCCAGAGTGGAAAGTACTCTCAGTATCGCCCTGGTTTAAGACCACCATTCCTAATTGAAACTTAGCTTGAAATTACTTTGGCTGTGTTTGGTGACCAGATCTGAATAGCCAGGTACTTCCCCACCTTTCTCTTATCATCTCCTTCCCTTCTCAATAACTTCAGACTTACAACAAACCCCGATTGGGGATACCACAGTCTCACTGGCTCCAGACGGTTAGGAGCAGTTGAGACTCATGTGCGGTAATCACGCCGTTCCGCCACGCCGATGCTTTTGACAGGCCGTGTGCTGACCAATAGTACGGTCAGATTTTGAACTGTACAGTTTGAAATCACACACATCAACTATAATCACGGAGGGCCGTGAGCCGAACAATCGCGTCGAAACGTTCATATTGTCAAAACCAATGTGTGTACTATCGCCGGTTATTTATCGGAATAATCCCTTAAACGTATTTTATCGCAATTATCGCAATCAAATTCAACAAAACGAGTGCTACCGTACGACGATCACCGTTCCAGTGCTGACAGTTGATTCTCGAGATGCAGACTTCGTTCGCCACCCGGTAAGCTGACTGTGAATTAACCTTACAAATTGTGTTATCGCATTCGCCTGTCATAAGCCATAGGCGTTATCCATGCTTTATCTGTGTGGAATAGCCCTTTAAAATACGGCTATCCCAACCCTTGTTCGTTCCTCGAACAAGTGTTATATAAGAGTATTTGTAATGAGGTCGTCTACTAATTTTTTGGTGTGATAATTTATTTATTAAACAGTTCTAATTAAATTTACAGAGTTAATAACGACAGTAAAAATATTTTTTCGATATCTCCAAAAATGACAAAGTTATAAGCTTGTGTAAAACGTTTGCAATGGGGTCTTGACACCACATGAGACACGATTCAGTAAAATTCTCTTTTCAAATTATTCGTATTCCTGTTCATAACGGGACTGCAGGCCTTTACCGAATTAATTAATTGATTTCCTAATACATTATCAGTAAAACACGAATGTGTTATAGCAATCTCAGAACGAGCGTTCTTAAAAATTCCAATATTTTCGCATTTCGTCATTATATAATAACAGGATAAACACAACTGCATGAAAACGTGTTCTGCTATATTTATTTATTTATTTAAGGCCTAGAGAGCTTTTACATGTAAGTGGTACAATTTTGATGATAGATAATTTTGAAACATAAGAAAGAAATAATTAAAATAAAATTACATTAAACAATTAACGAAAGAAACAAAAATAAATTTAAAAAAAAACAAGAAAAAAAACCAGAACATAAATTAAAAAATACAGCGATTTGACTGGTTCACAAAACTTCTATTTAGGAATAGTGTTGGAATAAATCTTTTACGTGATCCACAAAATTCGCGAAGTTAATATTAAATATATTGACATCACCTAAGTATTGATTTCCCATAGTGTGAAACCGTTGTATTGGGGAGTTCGCAAAGTAATTGCGCTTATGTGTGCTGCAGTGGAATAGTGTATTTTGTCGTGTTGTTATTGTAGGTTATATTATGAAAGTACTGATAGTTTATTAGGACCTGCTGTCACCTTTTTAACGGAGTTTTAATAAATAAGCAATACTAATTTTTCTCTGTGCATTACGAAGTTTTTAATTTCCTTAAGACATAGTATATAATGAACTTATTGGATTATGCATACGTATGCAGGTTTGACAGTACGTTTTCAGGGTGATTCGGCTGAAAACCAGTTCTCGGGCGCTTGTGCGAAGCAGGCACAAAACGTCATTAAATCCAGGGACGAGGGAATACCACAGGGGCGGAACAAAGGCCGGGGGGGAGGGGGAGGAAAGCGGAGAGAAAGGGGAGGGCAGGGAATCAGCTGACGCTATTGATCCAGCCGTCACGGTCTGGCCAGGACGCTCGGGACTCTTCGGGCACAGTCAGGAACACTCGGAAACACTCGGGAACATAGGAATATGGGAAACGGTGAAAGCTGGAAAATTCCTGGGATACGATGGTATACCAGACAATGAGCACATAATCTATAAAGCGCTGTGTAAGTGGTATGTATATTTATAGAAGTCAAATAGCGCATACCAAGAAAACTAGAATGGTCACACGCATACACCCTACTTCTTTAGGGGGTGGGGCAGTCAAAAACCTCACTAAGGATTCTTGGTACAACTAGATGGATATAAACGCCATTATATTATAAATTTGAAGCATTGTGCAAATACCCAACAATTAATGTACTTGTTAACAATTAACCTACTTGTAATATAATGCTTATTATATTTATATTTACATATGTACCCACAACAAAAAGTATAGAATGTATGAAAAGGAGTATTCTGAACGCAAAACACTTACATAGGTAATGCTATATTTTCAATTATTTTTTTGTAATTTTTCATTGTAATTTCTAATCTATACATTTTTAATGTTTGGGTTTTAACAATACTTATCAATCTATGCCAATACTGATATTAATGCTGAAAATCTAATAATCAATGTAATTAATACAAAAGACATGCGCGGAAAAAAATGAGTAGGTACTGCTTTTTTATCAAGATACTGTTAAAAATGTGACTGCATTATCATTTTCCAATAAAATATTAGTCATTCAGAATATAACTGAAACGTGTTCACGCAGGTGCCCTTGTCTAAATAAATAAAAAAGGACGAGATGCGAAACTATTATTATTTTGAAGAACACGTGTTCCGACTTCCTCATAACATATTCGTGCTTTACTGAGAGATTGTCATTAAAGTTTTCAAATCATTCATTATACGCCCAGATAAACGAAATATTTGAGAGGATTTTGAATAAATGAACAGTATTTTAAATTAGTAAGTTTTCTCTGTGTGGTAGTCGCAAGGAAATCAATTAATTTTGTATTCACGTGTACTTATAATCTGATCTATGTAACTTCCTTAATTTAAAAAAATATATATCTCTAGACACAAAAAATGAACTACAGTATTCGCACGCATACACACTTGTTTAGAGGGTGGAAGGTAGTAGTAATCCTCACTAAAGATCTCTGGTGAAAGTAGAGAGATGTACATTCTATGCTTAAAATAATATCTAGACGTACACAGGGAAGATTGGACAAGTTGCAATGTATATGAATCATATGTGCTGCTAGCTTGTTTAGGGGATGGGACAGGAGATCTCCTTTCTGGGGCATCATAAGGTTAAGCAGTCATTAGACTGAAATAGCTGTTATGTATTACGTTAATGACACAAGTTATGTCGTACTTTATGCTATCGGGTTTCTGTAACTTCTGCTTCATACATGGATAATAGAAACTCGGGCACCAAGAAAAAATATCCTTTAAAAAAGTACTAGCATACTAATTTCCTAATAAAATATAAGTGATTTAGAATATATCGAGAACGCTTGTTCTTTTCCTAGTGAATATCATGACGGAATGAGATGATAATCAGTATGTCAATATCAATATCAATATTTGTATGAGCACGTGTTCCGTCGTCCTGATAAAATATTCGCTTTTAAGTGATACTTTATTAGGAACCTTTTCAATTCATTCGTTAAAGACCTGCAGTCCCGTTTCTAACACGAAAACGAACATTTGACCAGATCTTTAGAAAATGAACAGTATTTCATATCGATAAGATTTCTCCGTAACTAAAAACTATCGCCGAGTATAACATACGACCAAACTGCACGTATTATAAAAGCGGAGGGCGGAGTCAATGAAAATTGTATGTTTAGGGTGTAGGTAGAAACAAAGACAGGCGCTGCTGTGCGTAAATGTGATTTTTCTGTTGGCGACACGGTCGTGCTATCTAGTCGCGCATGAGAGAGATAACCTTATAATATACGTAGGCGTGGCCTATATCACCGTATAGTCGTCACAGACGGGTAATATACTATCGCAGTGATGGTTGTATGGCCACGCCCACTTATATTATGAGGTTATATCTTTCATATGTGACTAGCTTAATAATGGTTCATGTTCCATATCCTTGTTTCTATTATCCATGGATTCATATATCAAATCGTCACGAAGCGAGGTTAGTAGTCTACAGAGGAATTCTGATACCAACCCCGACGTATAGCAGTGAGGCACGAAACTTGTAGAGAAAGGATGAAAGTAGACTGAATGCTATAGAAACGAGTTCCCTGATGTATGGCAATAAGGCATGGAACGTCGGTCGACTGACGACGTAGTACTGACGAGCTGGATCGATGGTCTTACGGAGCGCGTAGCGATCGCGTGGCGGTACATCTCATTAATTCACCTCATAAACACCTAATTCGCCTGTATACCACGTACACACAAGGAGAAAAATGAGTAGTGCTGATTTATTAAAATACTGTTATAAACGTGATTGCAGGCCGTTTCCTAATAATCTTATAGTACATTCATAATATGTCGGAACACGTGTTCATGAACCTGCGGTTGTCCTGAATGACGAAATGCGAAAATATTACCTTTTTTATGAACACGTCTTCCGACGACGCGATAACGTGTTTTACTGAAAGATTAATTAGGAAACCTATTAATTCATTCGTTAAAGGCCTGCAATTCCGTTTTTATTCGGATTACAAGTAATTTGAAGAGATTCTTAATAAATTATTAATATTTCATATCCATTAAGTTTTCACCATGCGACCGACCTACGCGACCGATGCATGCGAAGTACACCCGCCTGAATGTTGTAGAAATGAAAACCCCGAGGAGAATATGATAACGTAACTAGTCCAGTAACGCCCAGATGGTTTGAAAATGTAGACGTAATGGATGGTGTAGAAAAAGTTAACGACACCCGAGGAAGACATGAAACGATCAAGAGTAAATACCTACCCATGTTTGAGACAATTTATGAATTTGAATGAATTGAGGGCAAGGGGTGGATGCCAAGAAGGAACTGCGTGGAATTATAATTATTACTATCATCAGTCATAAAAAAAAAACTGTGAACGTTCAGATGAAGAATCTTATCATCACCACATTCAAATAAAGAGTTGGTATAATGATCACCATATTCAAATAAAGAGTTCTTATTTTGATCACCACATTCAAATAAAGAGTTGGTATTATGATCACCACGTTCAAATAAAGAGTTTGTATGATGATCACCACATTCAAATAAAGAGTTGGTATTATGATCACCATATTCAAATAAAGAGTTGGTATTATGATCACCACATTCAAACAAAGAATATTGTAATCATCTCATCATTTTTGTTTTGAATTAACATATAACTAAACACAAGAAAGAACAAAACTCAATATTATAACATTTAAATCTCAAATAAAAAGCTCGACACAAAACATAGGGAAAACAGAAATAGAAAATATACTGACACTAAATACAGACTGAAACCGATACCAACCAACTGCACTAAAAACACGATGTAATATATTTATAATTACTTCATATTATTCATACTAGTAAATTTTATTAATATGTAAATGAAGTCATCAGCACGGGAGATCCTAGTGATAATAAAACATTTATTATCATTATTATGAATAACGATTACTATGAGTCAATTGTTTCACAGAATTTGAAGAACTCGTCAAATTTCAAATTAATATTCAAGTTCTGTGAAAGTCCTATTTAAGTTCTCTTATTACATAATTATTTCACAGAATTCAAATAGTAACAGAACTTGAATGGAACGTTCGAAGAACTTGAAAATTAACTTTGATTATAATTAAATAAATAACAGTTTAATAACTCATAATTATTCAAACAATGAATTACCCCCTATCATCTCAACACAGCCTCCGTAACAGTACAAGCAAAATACTCTCGTAGTTTACACAAGGCACTAGGTAGTGCAGACGCCCTGCCTTATTGACCTTTGAACTTCAAGTCTCGCTTGAACAAGGTAAATGGGGTAGATGTTTATGACGTCACGGTGCGGAAAATCAGATGTAAATCGTTTAATTCCTAGAAGACATTATATACAACGGTAATCCAATGTTAATCAAGGACGGTATGTTCCCAAGACTTGTTACATTTGCAAACGTTTCAGAGAATTTTACAACGAAATTAAATTGTTGGTACAAACTCCACATTTTTCCTGTTACAATTAAATTTAATTGATAATAATGATTCTTAACAACAAAAATGCTACGTACAGCTTGACGAACTTAACTGTGCATTTGGTGGCGCCGCGGGCTATTTTTTACTGATTCATGAATATGTAAATTTAAAAAAAAATGTTCGTTCGTTCGTTAATTCCTCCATAGAATATATGAGTTTTAGGTATAGTACAGGCAAATAGTTTCAAAGAGTTGAATGGTTAAATTACGAAATAAGTTTTTCGAACTAGTTTGTAACACCCGCCCGCAGTCTCCTCTTACCCCGCAAATGCCATAATTACAGGGACGCAGCTACGGTATCATTTTCGTTTAAATTTCGACTCCGTTGCGCGCCCAGGCTTATACTCTAGTCGGCATTGACATTCAAATTAGGCCCATTTAAGTAGTGAAAAAATCACACTTTCAAAATGTATATCCTCGAGAAAACGCATTTAAAAAAGGCTTTTATGTTAGACAGTGAACATTGTAAAACAATGGGGTAGGTAGTATAGAGATACCAGTAAAGATATAATAGTAACTATATTGTAGTTTCTCTCACTATCGTTGCTTTTTGCGTGAAAAAGACTTTCGTTCGTCACTGGGCATAATTTATGTTTTTTATGATGAGTTTACTTTTTGGAGCACCTCAAGATATATAAGACGACGCACGAATATCTCACGCAACCCTGAAGTTACGGCTGAATCTTCGGTCGCGCAGGGTGAAATTCGAGGCTCTTATCTGACCCCCCTCCCCGCTCGATGACGTAAGCGCCCTAACAAACAAACAACGGACAATGGTCTATTTTTAGAATAAACATGCCACAACTTTTAGGGCACGATATATATTTAAATATTTGACTACAACAAAAGCGTTCATCGCTAACTCCGGCGTGACCTTAAAAAATAATTAAAATTGACTCAAAAATACCTCATCGCAACATTTTCAAATGTAAATAAGTACTGTTTAATAAGGCTAGACTCATCTTGAATCAACATCAACAAACCAAGATCAAAAGTCCAAAGGAGCAGCCTTATCAACTACGAGCTAGTCACTGACAAAGGACTGAGAGACAAAGAATCCCGCATTATCGATCCTGGCTGTCCCTGGAAAGGGTCGCTTACGTCACAGTTACCCTTCGAGCCTTCACCCTACGCAGTAACCCTCCCCTAAACCAGAACATGCGCCCTCCCAAGGATACGATATAACTTGATGACGTCACACGATTCAGGAGGTGTTTCGGTACAGTCCTCCCCTTTCATAGTATTGATTGTACGCTAGGGCAGACTGTACGCTGTACGATGTTGTGACATAGAGCCTTTAAAGTTATTTGTGAAAGTTGTGCTTGACGATTGTCGATTTCTAGTTCAGTTGGATGGATTTCTTGATTCTGTGATTATTATGTTTATTAATGTTTTTGCAATTTTGAAATAAATCTTACTGTTTCCTATTGGTTTCACCTGAATATATTTAAAAATAATATTGCTTATTTTAGCCCTCTGACCCAAATGTGTCGACTACATAATAAGATGTGCCAAGATTTTGCTGACGTAGATATTTTCGCCGATAATTTATGTAATAATTGTTGAGTTATATCTCTATTTCACTTGTATCTCTCTTTGTGTCCCTCTTTGTGTCTCTTTTGTGTCTCTAGCCTCTCCTTGTGTTCCTTGTCATTTGAGTGAGTTTTTATACAGTTTTGTAATATTACGGAGATATTAAATATCTCTATCTTTGACCGCGTCTCTTGCCTCTCCTTGTGTTCATTGTCATTTGAGTGAGTTTTTTATACAGTTATGTAATATTACGGAGATATTAAGTATCTGTATCTTTGACCGTGTCTTTTGCCTCTCCTTGTGTTCATTGTCTTTTGAGTGGGTTTTTATACAATTTTCTAATATTAATTATCTGTAGGTATCCTTTGACACTTTTTTGTCACTTGCCTCTCCTTGTATTCATTGTCACATGAGTGAGTTTTTATGCAATTCTGTAATACTATGTAGATATTCATTATCCGTATCCTTTGACTCTATAGGTTTTATGTAAGTACGAGGGTGGTCTGAAAAGTTTCCGACCTAACAGTGAAACAAGAATTTTCACAATCGAGTTTTTTTTATTTATTTTTCTACATAGTCTCCTTGTAACTCTACACACTTCTCCCAGCGATGCTCCCATCTCTCTAACCCGTCCAAATTAGTACTAGGCGTTTTTCTCTGCAAAATAATTGTTCACAAAGGTGATTGTCTCCTCATTTGATGAAAATCTCTGTTCTATGTATTGTAACTGGATTTGTCGAACATTAACATCTGTAAGAACTCAGTATAAATAAATAAATGTAAGCCCAAAATACTTGAATAATAAAAAATAATTATTTTTTAATGTGGATTAGCATAAGAGTTGCAACTGCTTCTAGCTGCCAGGACCCAGTGGTACATATTATGAGGCAAATGGGGAATGTGGTGGCAAGGAGAAGGAAATGGGGAGGGGTCAATTAGAAATTATTATAGGTACATGTATTATGTGCAGTAGTAAGTACATAAAACGTATTTTTAATGTTTTAGGGATATACACCGACCACAATTCACCGCCTTTAATAGATACAACAAAATAGTAACGAGTTAATCTAACTTAACTTAATTTAACCTAACCTAACCGTTGATTAACTTATTTCCTTTTGATTCTTGACTATTACTTAAAATAAATTATTTGAATTTGAAAAATCTATTTCCAAATAATGGCAAATAATTTTCCCTGCCGTGAATTATTGTAGTATGTGTTTTTTCCACAGTGCATGTACCGGATAACGTTTAATTTCCATATTGACGCAATTACGTACATACTATTTGGGAGGCAGGTTTGGGTACCGACGCCCCTGAAACCATCTATTAGATAACCAACACCTCTGCCATAGGTCACCTTAAGTGGTTCGCTACGTTTAGTGATTTAGCAGGGGAGTCCGGGTTCATCGGGTGAGGTGTGTTCAGGATGCGCCTGCCCACCAGCTGCCTGGCATGCCAGATCGGGAGAGGCTGTTTTGGGGTGACCCTTTGACCTCTCCAACCGCCGCAGTGGGAGGGATATATTCATATGTCCGTCACTCACATTGATCCCGAGATTTCTACACAAACCTTATACCTTATACCTTTTACCATCCCAGAACTTCTTCTCCTTCCTTTCCTTAAAAGAGACCCTTCACACAGCATCTCAAAAGATGAGATATGCCCTAAGGGAAATTATTTTCTTCGGAACCTCCTGTTTGGGGTTAATGAAAACAAAATCAATAATGAAATGCATAATATTATATTTTTTCAAATATAAAAGTGCATGCATTCTGCGAATATTGGTTAACAATTGACTTCTGGACTTCGGAGAGTTGAGAGCGAACATATGCTAACTTACAGGTAAAGAACAAATATTTTCGAAGGAAGCAAATACTTTGGGGTGTGACATATTGAATGAAAAAAACATACACTTAGTAAGACAGCACTTTATTTTTGAATCAATAACGATAGCCAACCGGGTTTCGCTTGTCCCAAGCTTCATCGGGGCTAAATATCAACTAAAGCTAATTAGATACAGGCTACTACTACTATATATATATATATACAAGTGTATGTTTTTTTCATTTAAAGAACAAATGTTTAGTACGTTCATATAATTATTTAAAACTTTTGGTCTCCAGACCTAAAATTCCCACCATACTTCAAAAACTCATATAATATGTACTATACACACAATAATTAAATCAGTTGAAAATTTATATTTGATACTAATTATAATATATACATAATTTTTTATGTATCTCATAAGGTTTAGGCGACGTCCGTCGTGTTTTGTTAGTGCCCGAAAATACTTTTTTATGTATCTCATAAGGTTTAGGCGACGTCAGTCGTGTTTTGTTAGTGCCCGAAAATACTTTTTTATGTATCTCATAAGGTTTAGGCGACGTCAGTCGTGTTTTGTTAGTGCCCGAAAATACTTTTTTATGTATCTCATAAGGTTTAGGCGACGTCAGTCGTGTTTTGTTAGTGCCCGAAAATACTTTTTTATGTATCTCATAAGGTTTAGGCGACGTCAGTCGTGTTTTGTTAGTGCCCGAAAATACTTTTTTATGTATCTCATAAGGTTTAGGCGACGTCAGTCGTGTTTTGTTAGTGCCCGAAAATACTTTTTTATGTATCTCATAAGGTTTAGGCGACGTCAGTCGTGTTTTGTTAGTGCCCGAAAATACTTTTTTATGTATCTCATAAGGTTTAGGCGACGTCAGTCGTGTTTTGTTAGTGCCCGAAAATACTTTTTTTTACGACTTGATTAAAAAACATAGATTTTTCTCTACTTTCTATAAATATAATATGCATGTATTATACAGGGTTTTCCAATAAGAGGTGTTATTTTGAATAGCCCGCTATTTCGGTAGATGTTACTTTTGAAGCTGTCATTTTTTGACATTTGACAAGTAGAAACTACGCCATTAATAAAAATGGAACGATACACGCTTCAACAACGCATTGAAATTATTAAAATTCACTTGAGTGAATCAAATGCACATCATCTTGAGTGATGAGGCCCATTTCCACCTCGGTGGCTTCGTCAACAAGCATAATTGTCGCATCTGGGGCTCGGAAAACCCAAGAGTTATTGTTGAAAAGCCTCTCTATCCTCAACGTGTGACTGTTTGGTGCGGTTTATGGTCCGGCGGAGTCATTGAATCTTACTTTTTCAAAAATGAGGCTGGAGCGACAGTTACGGTGAATGGATTGCGCTATCAAGAGATGATTAATGATTTTTTATAGCCGGAATTGGATGGTATTGATCTGGACAACGTTTACTTTCAACAAGACGGCGCTACGTGCCACACAAGCAACGAAACCATTGATCTTTTACGATTGAATTTCAAAATAACACCTCTTATTGGAAAATCCTATATATATATCAACCTTCCGGAAGAGATTTTCTAAATGATAATGAAAACCCTATCAAAACATGTAAACTAAGCGAACAAACAGACAGACGCGGATAGGGACTTTATTTTATACTATTTGGATATTTACGATACACATACGACCAATGGACAATGTACTCGTATGATAATCAATAAGAGAATTATGGGTGAATTTCGGTTCTCAAATATCGTCATGTCAATATTAGTTCATCACGTGATGATATTGTTTGATGATCGGTGTTTGCACAATAATGCGAATTCAGGTAAATTGCTGTAAATTTGTAGCACAAGGTCACGTTTTGGCAATAGTAATAATAATACGGGATAGATTAGTGAACACACGTCAGTGGTGTTACGTCGTTTTTGGTGTAATGACATATTTGTTTCGAAGAGATCTTTGGATATTGTCTCATTCTTGTCGCGTAATCATGACAATAGAAGATTATGTATTTGTTCACATGAATCAGATACTTTGTGGTGTGACATTATAATTTAATATAAAACAGTAACTTAGCAAACACCACTTTAATTTATTATACATTAAGTATAATTATTATTAAGCCGACAGGGTTTCGCTAAAAAATAATTAGCTGGAATAAAATCGCATCACAATAGCATGCTTGATTGAAGTTATGTAGCATCCTAAACAAGTAACAAAAGACAGTAAAAGATAAAAATTATTGTACATAATATAACTTATATTGTTACCATCTGCTGGAAAAGTCACGAGATTGACAAGATAACATAACAAACAACGTTTGACACTCCTACATTTATTAATTTACTGGCTGAACTCCCCGGCGTTGCTCGCGCTTCATACAGAGTTTTTCATAATAAATGCAAAAATTACAATAGCGTATTATCCAAGGTTGATATTTTCAGTTGCGAACTTACCAAATACAAGAGGTCCATAAAAGAATATTTCTCTGATGGTTTGTGAATAATGTTTATGTCTCTATTGTTTGTATCTCTATTATGATTTGATTTATATCTACAACCTCTTTCCATGGTTGGAAATGTATTGTTTTGTAAATTTTTCGTTTTATATAATCTTTTGTTTTGTATAAATTTTTTAATTCATATTCCTTTCTCACAAATTTAAATAACTTATTCCATATTATGCTGTCTCAGTCAAAGTCACAAGGAGGAAATCCATAATTGGTTTTATTTTACTTTATAATACTTATGTACAAACTGATTAAATGTCAACTGTCGATTTCTCGAAAATGAATAAATAAAATAAATAATCCAACTTGAACAGTGACCTTCCTCTTGTTTTGAAGGTCAAGTGTCAATTTTTTATCAACCTCGGAATAAAACAGTAGATTTGCATTCACATAAAGTCCACGCCGTCCTCCTGTGACAATCAAATATGTATAATAGATTAGTTACTTCAAAACTCTAACAAATAGAACAAACACGTGCATACGTATTTATATTATATGTGTACACTATTCATAATGTACACGCGGTCACACATGTACATTTACAATATACATCACATGGGCATGACATATAATATAATATGATAAGTAAGAAGATATACAGTAGGTACTAAGTACAAAGAGTGGTATTATGGAAAATATTTTTATTGGGGTATTCTATTCGCAAGGCGTCGAGAACAAGTAAAAAAGGAACCTTTTCATCAATTTTTCACATCATCCGAGACAGCTGGTTGATGTGACGATGAAATATCAACCCTATGTGTGTCGAGTGCGTCGTCATTTCTTACAAATTCTTACGCTCTTAACCAAAATAAAAACCCTGCCCATATATCCCCTATAGCGCCTCTACCACCTCACCCCCCCTCCCCACTATCCCGAACAATTAAAAACGAGCTTATTAATGAATAGGGGTGAACTTACTAAGCTCTTAGAACTGAGGAAAATCGTCCGATCCATAGACTTAATTAATTCACCTCAGACGCTATCAACTGATTCCGTTCCAGCTTCGAGAAACACAAGTTCATAGTTATGGACCTCATGAACTAATTACTTTTTAGTTAGACTCTCAATGTATATTTCTCAAGTTAATATTTCTATTCGACATTGTCAATGTATTAGTAAGTTTAGTATTTTTAACATTTAAGTAACCGTCTGATATTTAGGAATATCGATTCATAGGGAAATACGCCAGTGTTGCCATCGAATATCGATTTCCGATTTTTTGGGTCATCAGCAATAGTGGTCGGAAAATCGGTATCAAATCATCGGTAGCTTATGTGGAAGCTGAGCAGAGATGTGCAAAATGGGTACCCAAAACCATTTGAAATGCAAAATGGAAATGGGTCAAAACTTTTCCATTTGAAAATGCAAAATGCAAAATGGTTTTTAGAAAAGTATTTCAAATGCAAAATGCAAAATACCTATTTTCAAAATGCATTGAAAATGCAAAATGGTTTCTCAGGTCAAACAATTAAAATAATTATAGAATTTTTAAACAATTTTGTCATTTAATAATGGACATCAATGTAGGACAAACATATTACATGATGGTAAATCCAAAAACACCACGACTACAGATTATGAAACCACAAAAAAATTGCGCGGGACTAATGTTGCCAACGTAGAAACATAGAAACTGCTATCTAACATTTAATATTACAGCGTCATGGCCCCATGTTCAGTATTTGAATCAGTATTTTTTGTAATGGTATCACTCAATTGCCAGGGCTCTTACCGGGTAGCAACTTGACAAATGTAAATTATCTCTCATAGCGAGATAATTTAGCGAAAAAAAGATGAGTGGAGATAGTAGGAAGAATGTTGCAAAAAAGCACTTAAAATGGAAAATGCATTGAGAAAAGCAGTTAAAATACAAAATGCAAAATGGTTTTTAGAAAAGCATTTAAAATGCAAAATGGAAAATACCAATTTTGCATTTCCATTTGAAATGGATTTATATGAAATAAAGCACATCTCTGAAGCTGAGTCTATTCAGAGTTTTTCAGGGTTCCGTACCGCTGATGTTTTGCTGTTCAGCCACTAATGAAGGTGTTGGTACTGTTCTCACTGCTCGCTGGACGTGTGTCGTGAGTTTAGAATTTTTATTATCAACGGCACACTAATCGCCCATTGACGTCAACCTTTAGAAATTCTAGTCGACAAGTCAATTTGCATTTGTTAAGTCATGTTTGCTGTATGCCGATTGTGCGAGCGAAACGCAAATAGCCGTGGCTCAGCACAACACATACGGCACAGCCTGTCTGTTAAAATGCCACACAATCTACTCATAAACTTTTGGATTTCTACTTCATATTTGTAAGAAATTAGATATAACCTAACATAAACTGCCTATTCAGTTTTGTGTGAATTTATAAAGATATCGATTTGAATTCGAATTTGTTTTCGTGAATGAAAAAATCATGGAAGTGAAAATAAACTCACTTCCCGTTTCCGATCGTGCTGAAACTCGGCGGATAGACTCGTTGTTGAACAATACATATAAAATTTTGGTGATAATCACGTTTTTCTATAGTTCTCTGAAATTGGATGACATTACAACGGTTAATATACGAAATAAATGTCAGTCTTACGCAATCGGATTTGGCTCAGTTGTTAACGCGGTTGACTCCAGTTTCTGGGGAGCGAGGTTCAATCCTCTGTCAAACCAATTTTTTTTTTTTTAAATACATATATTAATAAAAATAGATGTACACGTACTATAGTAAAAAAAAAGGTTTTTTTTCGTGTCTTGTAAGTTGATTCTTTCAATTAGACTATTCTCTAATTACGAATAATAATAATTGTTAATTTACATAGCGCAGTTTTGTGAAGATTCCCCTCAAGTGCGCTTTACACTAAATTGTTGTTGAACTAACTTGTTAATTCACCTTGATACCATCGTCAACGTGGGCTTCGGCAAAATTCATCAAAGTGCTCCTATAGCACGGTAGGTCGAATAGTATTTCAGGTGCTATATTTGTTTATCTAGTCTAGAAAAATAGCTCACAAGTAAACACGTTCTTAGAATCTGTGAAAAAATCTAATTTCCTGCACTCCATATTAGATGCGATAGGAATGACTGGAAAGCATCTGTTTATATAGTTTTTTAATAATAAATCTAGTCAGTCTTCTCAAAACATAATTTGGCCTTAGTTTCTGACTTGTTATTGCACTGCATTTGCCCACACAGATGAGATCGTGTCGGGTCGTTTGACTTGATGTTTTGGCCAAAAATACTTCACTATCTTACCCATTAAAAACATGATTGAAAACAAAGTAAAATGGACTTGAACTAGAAATAACTGATTCCCTGGGAACGGTACGGATTATTATATACGGAAAAGCATATCTTCAAAAATGTCGTACATAGATACACAAGAAGTATATCAATTTCTCTCAAAATTTTGGCATAAATTTCACTTCAACGTCACCGCTGACGTATGTATAAGGAATCCTTCATAGTAAACAAAGGTGTCTTAGGTCTTAGCTATTGAATGAACATCAACTCGGAGTAAAAGCGTATTAATAGATGTAGAAACGTTTTAAAATAAATCAACAAGACTTGTTGGTAGTTGCAAGCGATGGGCTAAGAACTAAGAACTAAACAGAAACCGAGATTATTTTTGGACGGAACTCAACAACGGATATTCTTGTAATATTATATTGAACAGGTGCCAAACGCTTACGAATACAGTGATCCCTCGACTACAGAACATTAATCTCATTCTAACATTTAAGAAGAAATATTGAGGCTATTATTTGATGGGCATTTAAAAATCTTTGATTTTGTCTGTCCTAAAATTGGAAAATCGAAATGCACCTATAATCTATCCATTTGTTGATAATTGTCTGCTTGTACTGGGAGAAATGAGTATTGCTAAATTATTAAGAATGTCTTCAAATTAATGGTGATCCGGTTAAAATCCGTGTACCGCGTGTCCTGAGTCTCCTTGGACACTTTGCTCGCTAATGAGAGCTCTAACCTGGAGAAACTCCCGGCCACTGGCAAAGTGGAAGGCAGTTGTTGGACAAATCTAGTATCAAAGTCATCCGGAATGTCTCTGTTAGGTTTTCCATAAATCTTCCCTAGATTATCATTTGGACAATGTTATATCTGTCGCTCCTCTTTTGGAATTGGAGTTTTCTTATTTTTATTTCTAGAACAATTTCATACTTTTGGCCAATCCACGACTTTACCCTTTCAGGGTTTTTGGCAGTTATATACTCTTACAAATACATTATGTCATTTTCATATTAAACACATTTCAAGGGCCTTTCGTTCGTTTATTTTTGTCCATTTAGTACACATGCCACACATATAGTAATAATAGAGATAACATAAAAAAAGAACCATTTCGATTAAATTAAGTCTAGGACCAAGGTTACAAAAAAGTTTCTACATCTTGAAAAATACCTATTTTTCATTCCCCGGAATAACCATTTGAAACTTCTTTTAACAACCATCCCGTTAAATCAAAAGTCTTCTGTATAGAGTAACAATAAAATCTTTTATTATTTGTCCCCACTGATATGCGATATCTGAATCCACAAGCCGGATCGTACCGCCGCACAGTGGGCTGAAAATCGCCTTTCATAGACATAGAGACTTGAATTTTCAAGGGTATTTTTTTGGCTAGAAATGGATTCTGCTGATCATATGAAATTTCGTACGAAGCAATTGCGTGTACAAATGAAGGAGTTATCATTTTTTTAAGAAAAACTTTTTTATGTTGATGATTCATTTTAATGCTTAAATGCTTTACATATGAGTATGCTTTGTCTAGTTTACAACATTTTATTTACACTGCAAGCCTAAAAGCATTTAAGCATTAAATTGAATCATCAACATTAAAAGGTGTTTTTTTCAACTTTGAGGATTTAAAAAAAAAAATCGCAAGTCGCGCCACAATACGAAGTATGTCAAAAAAATACAAATAAATAGTAGTATATCTGTGTGTAAGGATAGAATGGCCAACCTTATGATTCCAGAGATAGTCTCATTTTTAATGTCAGTGCCATACAAATTTTTCTTTAAAAAATGATAACTCCTTCATTTGTACACGCAATTGCTTCATACAAAATTTTATAGCATAGTAATGATCAGCAAAATCCATTTCTAGCCAAAAAAAAAATACCCTTGAAAATTCAAGTCTCTATGTCTATGAAAGGCGATTTTCAGCCCACTGTGCGCCGCCTCCGTTGCATGTTCTTACGTCATACGTTTACCATTAATTCAATGGCGAGGTCTTATACATACATTTCTTTATTTAGTTTCAGGGTCCCCTCGTTACTTTATTGGGGCTTCACTAAACCGCAACGGACGAGGGAAAATCACAGTAATGGTTACCTATAAGGTAGCATTTTATGCATATCGGTGTCGCGTCGTTATGGCGTGATGAATTTCCTGGTAAATAGATTATTAATTATGTCATGAAATTCCCAGGAGTACTTTTTTATGAAATTTATTCTAATTTGTGAGTGTTACGACACGAAACAGTGGAAAGTTAATACGATAACACTGTGTAATATGCATATTATAATATATTGTGTATATGACATTGTGTATCGCAGATGGCTCCACATTATTGGAATTAATAAGAACAATTAGTTGCTCGACCGATTTTACTAATTCGCAAATTTGCAAGTAACTAACAAGTAATAAGTAGTCTAACAAGATCGACTCAAACAAGTTCAGAAAATTATGTCAGACCTGGTTGTATTACACAGTCATAACTTAATTGACAGCCTTGCCATCGTCGCCACTATTAAATTCCATTTACCGACTAGAAACAAAAGACAAAATTTAACATTCTTCTGCAATACATACACAACCAACTAGCAGACACACTCACCAACTAATAGGATGCATGATCTTGGCAACAAGTTTGAGAGTATGTAATATTGCTATATTTACTGACACCATTTATAGAAATAAAGGCAATCCATACAAGCATTTTGTTGAATCCTACAAATTGTAGCAGCGTTGATAATGTACTTTTAGTGATATTTCTTATGTGTAGTATTGTGCCAGTTTCTATTTTATTCAATGCTACTGTTACATGTTTAACTAATATTGTTTCATTCAAAACTTTGTGTATAATTTTCGATAGCCCACTAGGTATATTCTTTTTTTTTTTAAAAAACGAAAGACAAACATTCCCGGGTTACGAATAACCTGACAATATTTTAAAATCTCCTACTACCACCACAGTAAGCGGAAAATGTTGCTTGTGTTGTGATGGAGGACTTAGCCAGTCGAGGAATTGAACACACTATGCCTGGGTGGGACCCATGCGCGATGTCAACTCGGCCACCGACCGGTCAATTTGGTTCTTATAACCCATGTAAAAGCACAGCTGGGCTTAAAACGAACTAAAATTAAATAAAAAGTGACAGAGGGTATTGCAGGAACTTGAATTTTGAATGAGGAGATTGGAAAGGCAGTATAATAAATAAGATTAATACGGACGCTTACACGGTTTGGACCTGTAGAACCTAGATCCTTTGAAAGGAAGCCCTAGGAAGACAATTATTAGAAAAATGTTAGTTATATGGCGTTGCAAAATTTGCCTGCCCCTACCTATCTACACAGCTTTATGGTTCATTCGTTATTTAGATAGATACAGAGCTGGGCTGAATCAGTGACGAAATTGAACGTTATGGCATAGAAGGCGCTGGGTCATCGGAAAGAATAATATTATTTTCTCAACGATATCTGGTTTTGCCACTTCACTGTGAAATGTTTTGGCAAAAGTGCGATCTCTGAACCGCGACGGCTGTTCACAGAAGATTATTCATTTTATCCCAGGATTTATCTCACCGAACCGTTACTATGGAATTGTTATGAAGTCACAAAGAGATAATAGAAAACAGTGTTATAATCATTTTACAAAAAATAACAGAAAACTGCGTCAGAATCCCGAAATAGAAGATAAGCACAGAGTTATTACTTATTACACATTTTCACAAATTGATTAGAGAACCGCTGATATGACTGAGTACCAGATATAACAAGCTATCACGAAAACAATTCGTGATTAAGTCATAAACGCGTTGGCACCATTTTGTTGAGTTAATTGCCTTCATATCAGGAAAGTATGCACTGTCGTCACGACCTTCTAGATAGACTCTAGTACTAAAGCAAAGATTGCTTCATGCATTATTATGTCCTTAATACCATCAATAGAAGACTCAGTGAGACCACTGATCAAAGAACCGTATCTTCACAGACGGAGGGCATAACACTTTCTATCCTGTAATTCTTTAATAGACTCGTTCAAACCAATCGTCACGCTTCATTGTATTGAATAAATGCATAATATCGTCAGGATAGTATTATGGTGGTTTCACTTTTCTTGTCTTCCAATCACATTGCTAAGGGCTAAATTCACTTTCCGAAAAGTTATGCTACTCAAAATAACATTAACACTTTTAAAACACATAGCATCATCTGTGAAAATGTGCATTTAGTAAACTGCACCTGATATGGTCGCAGCCACTGTGCATACGGCAAGAACGAGGACATCGTATGAACGTGATTGTGGACATGTTCAAACCACGAAGCGTATTGTTGAAGAATGTCCACCCTTATCTTAAAGTCCCGGGGCACATAGATGCTGTACCACTCGACTCCAGATGATAATTATTAATAGATGAAGAATCAAGTATCTCAGCATCCCTACGGTAGCCAGAAAAAACTCTCTTACCATGCGAAGAAGAAAAGTAATTTTACTCTTTGATTTTTGCTACAGCACAAGACAACGCTTTAACCACGGAAGATCATTGTTCAAGTCCTGAAAATATCGCTACAAAAGGTGTTCATTCAGGGAGCCACAATGGAGTTGTAATTCTCCAAAGAAGGTGCATCGTGCATTTTTGACTGTGCGATTTCAGTTGACTATCTTCCTTTCAACATATTTTTCATTCATTGTCATTTTGTATTATTCATTGTTTAACTTTTATGTAATTTACTTCCAGGTGATTACTCCCTAGTGTATTGAATGTTAACGACTTTGAATTCGAATTGTGTTTGGCTTCTTATTATTGGCTTAACTGCCAACGTCTGAGCCACGTCAGCACCAAACCAACCTGTTTTATTATGTGTACCAAATGTTTGCGCGTCGAATGACCTCATGGCAAGTATGTCACAAGAAAATCGCATGTCCCCCAACAATTATTTACAATGCCGACCACGATAAGCCCCGTTCTTTGAGAATAAGTAGCGATTAGTCGAAGCTATAAAACTCGTGTTTTATATTGTGTAGAAACACATTTAATTAATGTCGACTTATTTGCTTCTTTAAAAGTTGCTTGACGTCAGTAATAAGTTATAAGGCTTATAAACCAGAAACCGTGACATTATTATCAAATGAAATGGACAAATTTACAATGTAGCATTAATTTATATTAAAGCGTGGTTTTACTTTACGTGATAAACCTCTGAAATTGTTTTTAAATACTTATTTTGAGAAATGCGTTTTGGAAATTTTAGCTGTAGATATTTGAATTGATACTAACTGGGTTCCTGCTCTACCTCAACTGATATATTGAGACAACCTATAAAATTGGGGTAACCTTGAAAAGTTAACAACCTTATATAAATACTATTTAAAGTTTCTCATCTAGAGGCCTCCGTTTTTACTTATTGCAAACCAACATGTTATTTACGCAAAATACGGTGTCAGAGATTTGATACACCTCTATTATCTACGCCAGTCTGGAGTCTAGACACAGGAACTTTTCCCAGAGATACAGGCATAAGAAAAACATTCGCAAATTATTATCAATAAGATAAGTACATATATAATGTACGGATTTTAAGATCTAAATACATTATATTACATTACAAAATCTTAACATGTAGGCGCTGCTGACATTTAAAAACTTCTGGATGTTTGATGCACTCAACAGAAAATGGTATCAACAGATCATGATCTTATCAGACTCTTATCAAACACAAACGAGGAATACATTCTTGTGTGATGTGTGCCGTCGACACTGTTGATGGTTCTAATCTTCTGATCTTGGTGCCTGTCGTCAGCATTTCCAAGTATGGTTAGTAAAAGTTATCAGTATCCATTTTGATACCTTTGCCGTTGGTTATTCCCGCATGAGAAGTGTGATTTAAAGGCTTTGATCTGTTTTTGATGGCACTTTTAAATTGTTCAACAGCCGGTTACTAAATGTTTGAGGGCTATCTTAAAAAGGTTACCCTATAAGGCTAAAGTAACCTTTTTTGACATTGGTATGGTTTATTGAATAGAAGTGTGAAACATTGATATGTTTTTGATGACGCTTTTCGATCTTGACATTCATGGTAACTATATAAATTTTCCATCAGCTAATTTAAACCCTACCTAATAAGTGTACGGCGAAGGAAACATTTATTTATAATATTATTTATTCGAAAAATGATTGTCGTTAGTTAACCTTCTTGCCGAAGTCTAATCTTCTACGTAGATGTTTATTGCCTCCCCTAAAAATAAGCCGCGAGAACCGAAAATCTTTCAAAATTTGTGCAATATATAGATAAACATAAAAGTTTTTGTTTCACCTAGAATTTGCCGCCCAAGGCAGCTGTCTACGTTGTGTATGCCTAAATACGGTCCTGCTCCCAGTCTCCCAGCAGGTAGCAGTCTCCAGCTATGGCTTCCAGATTCCGCACTTGCGTGCTACGTGCTTCGTGCTACAGTAATGTCTGCACCAGCAGTTTAGTAGTTCCCGGCAAATCAGCCATTAGCTATGCGAGTCACATGGGCCCGGAGCCAGGAGTCATGTTCGGCTACGTGATCCGAATGGTACATATGACCGAACCATATTGTTGCCAGTTTATTCGCTAATGGAGAGACCCGACCGCACGGGAAGTGAATACTAACCTAACCCGACCAGTGAAACTCTGGTACGGGGCACACATAGATTATTAATGCGGTAACTAAGTTAGGACTTAATATGACGAATGTTGAACGTGCCACATTTATTAGGTTTAACACGTACTGGATATTGTAGCCATATAGGTACTAAATTTAGTTGAAACTTGATATTTTATAAGCCTGAAAGTAATAAATATAATATATAAGACGTTGAAAGCAGTGGTGGTAGGTAGGGTGGGCCGAATGGATGCATTTTTATGAGTTTCATCCCTCAAGGGTGGCAAAAGTTGCGTTAAAAACAACGTCATTTTCAAACGCATCATAGAAAAGCTTCGCGTGTAGTATAACAACGTGTTGATGTTTGGCCTCCCCAGATACTGCAGTGCTTCTAATATGCTTGCGGAAGGGCGAGTAATATGTTTTGCAGCCCTCATAAACTCATATGAACCAGGGTAGCAGGTTTAAGGAAGAGGACAAACAACTCCACACATATCCAAAAGAATCCCGCCAGAGCCCAGACTCAAGCCTCGCAGAGCGCTGGAGAAAGTTTTTGGCCCCGTCAATCTAATGCTTAACCCTTCAGGCCTCGGAAGGACATTACTAGCCACAAACATCATACTCCAGAAGGACAGGTCTGACCGGGCCGTCAATACATTATACAAGTTTTTTTTTTCTTTTTTTTTCTATAATGCGTAGATATGTGATACGTTAGTCATTGGAAAGATTATTGAAATAATTATTCTTCACAGTTTATATCAAATATTTATACATTGTAACTTGGATAAAATTTAAAAAAAATGTCACAGTGCATGTTTAGGTATTTGCTGCATTTTTTCATTGACCGTTGAAAGTCAAAAAATTATTTATATTTTTTATTGTATAAACGGCATAAAAAGTGAAGTGACAGTTTTATTACTAATTACCTACACAAAGGGAATATGTTTTATAAATAAAGAAATCTTTTAAAATTATAGACGTTCCGAGTCAACATTTTCATGTTTGATATTAAAAAAATATTTTTTAGAAAGATCTATGTTTTTATCAAATGCAAATATTTCAAAGATAATTTAATCTAGTTTTTAAAATAGTATTACTTTTAATGACAACTTCAAAAGTGAGTAATATGTAGAAAATTTTAGATAGCTCGGAAGCATTACGAAATTCCAAAAAAAATCACCATGGCGTTGGGACTTGTTGGTAAAAATATTTAAAAACCTGAAGGGTTAACGTGTTTTTTTAGTTCTTATTATTGTATATTATTGTAATATTACTATATATGCTTTATGAGATGTGTGGGATTGCACAAACCTCCCAACATTCCGGAAAAGACAAATTATTATTTCTGCAATTGTTGTAACAGTACTTTGTGGCGTCTTTTCGATTATATGTAAATGAAATACTTTGTTTACAACACTTTTTAATCAATAATAATACAGATTTTTTTAAATGATAAACTAATGTTTATAAGAGAAGATTTTTATGCATAGCACAAAGGATAATAAATTATTATAAGCAATAATTAGTCGCCTGCAACATCAATACAAATTGAAAATATCTCCCGATCAAAAATAAATTCGCCGACGGGAGTTGACCCGCGCCTTCTGATGTCCGGTCAGACGCTCTGGACCGCTGAGCCACGTCGTCAGCCAATCTAGATGTTTCAAACCTTTTCATTATCCTCGTCAGGATAATTAAAATTAACGAATGGTAATTGTTATTATCCTGACGAAGTAGCCATTGGCTTTGAAACATAAGATTATTGTTGATAGAAAGTGGTACAAACAAAATATTTAATTTACATATAAACAAATAATTATTATTTTTCACATATAATGGTAATTTTAGTCCTCCACCGAGGTTTGAATATTCGGTAGTGAGATTCGGTAGTCTCCTACAACGAAATTTCGTGTTTTTTACAAATGTATCGCATTAATTAGTGCATGATGCCAATATGGAATTTTGAATTTAAGAAAAATACCGAATAGCACCGAAGATATAAGGTTTTCCAATAAGAGGTGTTATTTTGAATAGCCCACTATTTCGGTAGATGTTACTTTTGAAGCTGTCATTTTTAATTTATATACATAACAAAATAAAATAAGTGATAAGTGATAAGAAGTGATGTGTAGTTTGTAGGAAGTGTGTGTTTATGTATATAAAATAAATAAAAAATTAATTTATATACATAATAATATAACACCTCTTATTGGAAAAGCCTATATAAGCCATAAAAATGTTGATATTTATGGCCGGCCAAAAATCTTGTGACATCACGGTACATAAAATGTATTGAATCGTGTCTCGTGAGACGTTACGACAAACAATTGTATACGTTTTACCCGAGTTCATTTTGTGGTCATTACTAATATTTTACTGTCTATACCTATAGCCTACTTTATAAAATGCTTTTCGTAAATTTCACGTAACAACTAGTTTGGCCCAAAATAAACATTTAACATAGCGCATAGGAAACATTTACATCTCCTTCAATTCATTTTTATTTATTATTACAAGATAATAACAAATTTATAATGTATTATTCCCAGTGAGTTTACAAAATTCATTTCGAAAGTTGTAATTTACTCGGAGAAAGGAGCTGTATGAGTATTGCTAATTTATTAAGAATCTCTTCAAATTATTCGTAATCCTATTAAAACAGGATTGCAACGAAAGAATTGAAAGGTTTCCTAATAAACTTTTAGTAAAATACGAAAGCATAATCACGATGTCGGAACACGTGTTCATAATATCCTAATATTTTCGCATTTCGTCGTTATATTTTACCAATGCAATGCATACACATGTTGGCGTCATGTATATTTTATCAGGAGATTTTTCAATGTGGATGAGTGTTTCAGGCTAATAATTATTGCTTATAAAATAATTCATACACATGTGTTACGATGTCTTATGAATTTACTATAAGTTTATCGGGAAACGGCCTGCAATACCGTTTTGAACCGGATGACTAATAATTTTAAGAGATTTTTTTTATTAAATCATTAGCAAAACTCATTTTTCTGCATATAGCTTTGAAAAATTTTAAAGACCACCGCTGGAGAGTTGAGACACACATTTCTTGTTACATGGGTGGTGCATGAGAAAGTGGAAGAGGTTACAACGTATCTATCAGCGGCATGTCGATATTACAACAAGTTCAAGCTTTGGTATTTAGGCACCTGATATGAATAAGGTGCAAGTCATGTATACATCGTGACGTGTGATCGATGCGTTCAAGTAAAAAAACCATTCGTGATGCATGAGAACGTTTTAACCTCACACCTAAACCACCTCAAGACAGGCCTGGACACTAATCAAATCGGCCTCTTGATTGAGTTGGTTTTGATTAAACACGCAGAAAAATTAATATTGATAATTTTTTTTAAATCTCTTTAATTCAAATTTTTTCTATTTGAATTAATTTAATTTTCGTATTTCATATTATATATTATTCCTAGTCGAATTAATTTAATTTTCGAATTACATATTATATATTATTTCTAGTCGAATTAATTTAATTTTCGTATTTCATATTATATATCATCGAGGTATAGCAGGTGCATGAAAACGTGTTCTTATATTAGGAATTTACGATTATCAGAAAAAAGGACTGCAATCCCGTTTTTAACCAGATTACCAATAATTTAAAGAGATTCTTAATAAATTAGCAATAATCATTTTTCTCCGTGCAGAATTTATAAAACTATAAGAATATTAATAACTATTATATCGTGATTCATTTTTAGGTTATTATGCCATGTTACTCTTCCTTCTTCTTTAGGCAGCGTTACAGAGTCCATCATCAGGGATGTGTAGATTGTGTTGCGCGCTTCAGTCCTCTTATTTGCATGTAATTCATATTAATAATTTATAAAATTATTGTGGTTTACGGCGTTTTGTTTTGGTGAAGCCGTCATGTACCGAATGCAAAGAACTATAGAGCTTAACCCCGTCGTTTCTATTACTATTCGATTTCAATTGTATTTTGACAAGGAGGCAACTGAAAATCACAAAACTTTGTTTTTAATTTTTTTATTAGTTAATATTTTTATCGTTTCTATTTGATTATGACTTAAGGTGGTAATTATAGAAATTGTACAAAGAAAATTATCAAAGGCCGCCTTTAGGAGTTTTTCGTTTTTATATTGATTGTGGGCAGATTGTCTTTCCATTGTTTTCATAATGTATCTAATTTGTCTATCAGAGAGTTCTCTGCCACGTGTTGTCTTGAGTTTTAAATATATTAGTTTCAATTTTTTTTTTAAATATTATTTACAATATATTTTAATTATTATCATTATCGAACACAAAAATACAATTTAGTACAATAATTATGCAAGGAAAAGGACACCCCTGAGGCATCCAAATTATTAATTTGGAAACACCTTACTAATAATAATAAATGGAGAAGCTTCAAAGGGTTAACAACCATTAATAATTTTTGTAATTAAAATAAAAAAAACAATTTATATTTCACTATCGTAACTATTTGGAAATAATATAAAAATTTCGTTCGTAAGTGGCTTCGCCACAGTTTGTTAATACTTTCAGAAGGCGAAACAGCTGTTATGAATAATAGTAATTTCACACCAGCTACTTTTTTTTAATAAATTTAATAATTGAGGTTCTACAAATTAAAATTGATATCAATAATTGAAAATAGGGCATTATTTAGTTTCGCACCATGAAATGGTGGAAAAACTACTGGATTCGTGAACGTTTAAAAGTTTATTTTTTTTAATGATAAACTAATGTTTATAAGACAAAGTTTTTTTATACATAGCACAAAAGATTACAAATTATTATAAGCAACAATTAATCCCCTGAAATATCCATACAAATTAAAAATATCTCCCGAGTAAAAATAGATAAAAAATAATATATTAAATAAAATAAATTTTTACTCGGAAGATATTTTCAATGTGTATGGATATTTCAGGCGATTAATTATTGCTTATAATAATTTTTTAATTAAAAGTTTGTTCTTATTAGTGTCAGGAGAGGTTTGAAAGATAAATTTTATCTGCACTGGAATGAGACACAGAGGCGAATAAAAGTTAACAGAATGTATCAATGTGGTATACAGCAGTGAATCCTAGAAAAAAAACAGAAAGCCCTAGGAAGACTTAACACATTAACTCTGCACTGGAATGAGATACATAGCCGAATTAAAGTGGATTTTATGTAGTGTTTAACAGTAGAAATGTGGATTTCATGATATTACATGAAGTAAATAGTAGAAAAGTAAAAATGTGGATTTCATCATATTATTTGAAGTAAATGGTAGAAGAGTAAATATATGGATTTCATTATAGTACATAAAGTAAATGGTAGAAAAGTATAAATGTGGATTTCATGATATTACATGAAGTAAAAGGTAGAAAATTAAAAATGTGGATTTCATGATATTACATGAAGTAAATGGTAGAGGAGTAAAAATGTGGATTTCATGATATTACATGAAGTAAATGGTAGAAAACTAAAAATGTGGATTTCATGATATTACATGAAGTAAATGGTAGAGGAGTAAAAATGTGGATTTCATGATATTACATGAAGTAAATGGTAGAAAAGTAAAAATGTGGATTTCATGATATTACATGAAGTAAAAGGTAGAAAATTAAAAATGTGGATTTCATGATATTACATGAAGTAAATGGTAGAGGAGTAAAAATGTGGATTTCATGATATTACATGAAGTAAATGGTAGAAAACTAAAAATGTGGATTTCATGATATTACATGAAGTAAATGGTAGAGGAGTAAAAATGTGGATTTCATGATATTACATGAAGTAAATGGTAGAAAAGTAAAAATGTGGATTTCATGATATTACATGAAGTAAAAGGTAGAAAATTAAAAATGTGGATTTCATGATATTACATGAAGTAAATGGTAGAGGAGTAAAAATGTGGATTTCATGATATTACATGAAGTAAATGGTAGAAAAGTATAAATGTGGATTTCATGATTTCAGGATTTCATGATATTACATGAAGTAAATGGTAGATGAGTAAAAATGTGGATTTCATGATATTACATGAAGTAAATGGTAGAAAAGATATGAATCAAATAAATGTTTGTGGTAAAATTAAGCGTAGTGATGAACGAAAAAAGAGATGTAAGGACATTGACTTGGTAATGAATGGTTGAAGAAGTCAAAAGCTATAGGAAGACATGGCACAATCATGTGAAACAAATACTTTTTGTAATACAATAAAAGTATTTTCACTTTTAAAATGCACCCCATTGACAGGTACACGATAATTCACAAACTGAAAACTTTACCCCAAACCTTTCATAAGTCCCCGAGCAACGCCGGTTACAAGTCAGCTAGTATTTAATATTATTAATCTGTCTGCATTGTTTGAAAGGAGTCAGGAAATATGAGCCAGAAGTGAAATGCACTAATTTCTAATTACAGTTGGTAAATGAGCTGGTACGCGTGACTCTGCACCGATAACAGAAACGGAGTATATCCTACGGAATTTTCCTCTTCCCACTGCTTTTATCAGGGCGATAAGGCTTCTTGTTTACTCGGCGGCAGAGGTTGACAACCTTTGATAGGAAACTGCTGATAAGGGTACGATAAAACACACAATAAAAGCAGCGGTGGTGATACTGCGTAATCAAAAATGCGAAGTACCCACACAACACACAAAACTAACTACCACACAATACAATGCAAGACCACACCACACCATACTAGAACATAGAAAATAACAAATAAAAACATTCATTGCTCTATCACCAAGAATTTTTTAGGTTACAGATTTTCAGCAGATGTGATCCTTACAAAACAACTTGATTGGTTTATAATAGCGACAGCACGGTAAAAATTTATTGTATAATAATAATTTAGTGAGTATAATAATTTATATAATAATTATAGTATACTAGCGCAGACGCCGCAGATCCGTGATAAATATAAAAAAATGTAACGTATGTATATAATAGATAACATATCGTCAGTAATTATTAGCCTGCAACACCCATAAAAAACTGTGTAAGCCCCCAAAAAAGTATTTTTAAAAATATTTAATATACTCGTATTTATAAATGGTTTCCTCATTGTGTGATTTTTAACAACTTCTGTCACTGAGAAATGAATGTTTATAACTATTTATAAATGTTTATATACCAAATATAAATATATAAATACCCTCTCGTATTTCTGTGCTCCTGGTATTTTATTCTTGTCGGCAGGTTCACGTTTTGACAATTATTATTTTATATACCTCGAAAAGTAAATTCCAATTTAGTAACAGCAATCAAAATTGATTTCTGTTAAAAAATATTATTTTGGTAGTACTTTATCGCTTGTTTGAATTCTCTAAACAAACACTTCCAATTTTAAACTTCACTGAACCGGAGTTACAGACAGAGTCACTACCGAATTTGGTTTTTTTAATTGTACGAGTAGTTGCTAGATTACTGCCCGGTTTCGTCTCCATCAAAAGGCCAAAAATGTGAAATATATGATTGAAAGAAGTTATCTCGAATATATCGTATAAATTATGAAGAGCGACAAACACAAGATTAAATAATTTATAATCCAGAAGAAAAATGAAGGCAAACGTAATAGAAAAAAATATGTTATTCTTTGAGATCTATCTGACTGGTATAAGTTCAGTTTTGAAGAGTTTTTCCGGCCTATAAGTGAAGATTGATCTGATGTCTGGTGAAGATTTTTTTCTTTGATGCAATACTCATCGATTTCTGCTTGACGACGAGATACCCTGAACCCAGCAAACGTAGACATTATTTTTCCAACCGATTTTATCTAATTCAGACATGAGTCAAAGGTACAAGTGCGTCCAGCGTGACATCAGACATGCAGCAAAGTCCAAACACACACTAGAATGCAACCATTTGACCAATAATCATAATTTAATACTCGTTTTTATGTCGTTCCGGTCAGGTAAGTACACCCAACAGCCAGCTAGCAACAAAAAGAAAGTTGACATCGAGATAATAATAACTCACGAGGTAGCATTCGATATCAGCAGGATTACTACAACACACACACTACGTGCCCACGTAACTGCTGATAACAGCACTAAACTGATAACAACACTAAACTGATAACACCACGAAATTGATAAATGGTCGTAATCTTGAACTGAGTGCAGATTGTGGGCCGAATGAGGGTGGTCGATATTCGTTCAATCCGAAATATTTATTTTTGTAATTGTGTACCTACTGCAATCATGGTTCCAGTGAGATACATACAAATCTGTGACTCTATTTTTAAAGGTTTTTGCAAATGTGATCTAAGACTCGTGTTGTTGAATATCAAAATACTAGTAGACTTCAGACAGTAACACACTTTAAAATAAATCCTTTTATTGCGCATTTATGAAATATGGAATAAAAGATTTGGCGTCTTATACAAGTTTTTTACATTTCAATGCTATTATTCAAAATATTTCAGCGGTCATTATATTTTATGCGTATATATATTTTATAAATGAAAAGACCGGAAATATGCAGATGCGATAAGCATTTCCATGTAAATGTCCGTAGTAGATAGCCAACCGATTAATGAACAGTAAAACGCCGGTCGCTGCAATCTAAAACTGGCCATGACGTACTACAACTGCATTACATATTCAGAATACAGAGAACAGGATCAATGAGCCGAGTGCAGCTGACACGAGAACGATTAAAGATGTATTGCTCAGAATAAGAACGAATTGGTACTTGGGCATAACAATATAACCTCATGTATAGTTCGTAGAACTTTCAGACAAGCTACAATGTGGTCCCTTTACTTTTGACCTATACTTTTTGTTAAATTGTGTTATTTTAAATTTTGATTTACAGTATACAGAATCCGACGGCGATTACCAAGCTTATTTTTTGAAGTTATTAATGTGTATTGTCATTTTGGTCTCCGGTTAAAATTTCATTTGAGTTGAACTAAAGACATAAACAAAAAGGGTTTAACAATGGAACTCTTATTACTGGGTTGATGAAGAATGGAGTTGGCTAGAGGGCTAGAGATATGCGATGGAAATTAGATAAATGCCCGTGGCTGGTAATGATTTCTATATGTTCCCATTGAAATATTTTAATAGTTCCCTACCAAAATATCCCTGGTCAAAACTTCCCCTACCAAAATGATATACGATTGTCAAATTTTACAGACTAATTTAGAACAGCTTAATCAATGGTGTGAACAAAATGCTTTATTTTTGAACATTCAGAAATGTCAAGTAATACGATTTTCCAAAACTCGTTATAATATCTTACATGAATATACATAAATAATATTAAATTAATACCAGTGTCACAAATTCGTGACTTGGGTGTAATATTCGATGAAAACTTGTCATTCATTGCACACATCAACTATATAACTAATAAGGCTTTAAAGATGCTCGGCTTCCTTTGCAGAACTTTAACTGATTTTAAGTCCATAGATTGTATGAGAACCCTCTATATTTCATTAGTCAGAAGTCAATTGGAGTATAATTCACCTATTTCATCCCCTTTATATAAAGTTCTCTACAATAATATAGAAAGAGTTCAGCACAAATTTCTTAAGTACGTAAATTTCAAGCTCAGAATTCCTATTGATTACATTAATTATGTCAGTTTGATGAATCAATTGCATCTAATAACACTGTCTGACAGGAGAATTATATCAGACCTGGTTGTGTTACACAGAGTCATTAACAACTTAATTGATAGTCCTGTCATCCCATTTCAGAAAAAATGCATGTGCGTGCATGTGCGTGCATGTGTGTGCATGAGCGACAGCGAGTCTATCTGCCGAGTTTCAGCTCGATCGGATGTCTGGAAGTGGAATAATTTCCACTTATAAATTCCATTTCATTCGTTCATTCATTCATTAATTTATTCATTTATTCAAGAAAACATTTGAAATTCAATAGATATATTTAAAAAGACCCGAAAGAATGATACAAATCAAAACAGTCTTCCATCCTCCATCCAGACGAATTGCTGCAAATCACAATCTGTTTTCAAATCAATTGATGACTGCTGTCAGATATTATGATGCCCTTTCGCATTTGATGAATTTGTATTACACAATGCGTTGTTTGATGCGTAAAAGTGATGTGGCTCCGACGCAGAATCAGACATAACAAGTTATATCAGTTGTAGCTTAAAAAACAGTCTTTGAGTAAACACTTTTATCTATGGGAACCAAACCCCAGGCAGCACAACAACACGTTACGTTATCAGGCTAGTCTGTTTGATAGGATGAGTACAAAGTTTCTTTGAATTTAGATTGCACATCGTATTTTCCCATTTTATTATTTACGTTAGTTTGATTATATTTCTAATATCAAACTTTTTAACGACAGGTTTGTAGATAAGTGGTGCAAAGTGACCGGTTCACACCAAGGCGTGGAGAGTTCGATCGCCTGCAAACCAAGCCCTCTATCATTGCACAACTAACAATTTCAGTTGGGGAAAAGTGGATAATTAGAAGAGCCAAAAAGAAACAATTGGAGGGGACCCCACCACTTTCTTAAAGACGTTATATGGAATCATATGGTTTCCTCCTTCAGGCACACGTCAAGACTCTAATATTTTTATTTAGCAAAGTTACATTTTTTTAAAGATTCTAGACCCTCCAAAGTCCCTGCATACGGGGTTAGCAAGCAGGATGCAAGTACTTACATAGTTAATATAATATTACAGACATCGCAATATTAAAATAAAAGAGTAACAAGAGATAATGTAAAAGACAAAAAAGGAGATCTGAAATCAATTGTGTAAGGATACAAGGAAGAATAAGACAACAAAGAAGAAATGGTCATCGCGTACCCAAGACATAACCTAACCTAACCTAACCTAACCTAACCTAACCTAACCTAACCTAACCTAACCTAACCTAACCGCTTTCGCCGGGCAGTTCTATTGAGAATGAAACAGCGGTTAGCCAGACCGAAAAGAGACAAGAAGAACAAAGAAGAGCCAAGAAGAGTCAAGAACAACTAAGAAAAGACAAGAAGAGACAAGACTAGCTAAGAAGAGTCAAAAAGAGGCAAGAAGAAGGAAGAAGTAAGCAAAAAAACAACCCTCAATCATTTCTTTTTTATTTCTTGTCCATTCTAAAATCCAATCCAATCCGATTAAGAGGCAAGGGACGGTAATATATAGGGATTGAACTTCTAGTTTGGGTTGTTTTGATTAGTGAGTTTTTGTTTTATGTCGCGTAAAGTCGAGTTAAAAATGTCAATATGGTAATAATTTAAGTTAAATGAATGTGTGGATCTGTAGATAAATGCGTTTTGTTTGGAATTGGTCTTACAAAGAGGGAGATTAAAAGTAAGCGACTGTCTGCTGTTACGATTAGGAACATGGAATAATAGGCGTTGAAGAAGATCAGGACTATCGATTAAGTTATGTGTAATTTTAAATAACATTACCGAATATGCTATATTTCTTCGGCAAGTTAACGTCTCTGTATATTGAAGAACTTTGCAAGGTCTTCATTAGTAATATGAGATCGGAAAGAGCGGAAGTTAAGGTACCTTAAAAATCTATTTTGAACACTTTTAATTCTATTTTTATGTATTGCATAGCCTGGGTTGCACACTTGTGATGCGTATTCTAATTTAATTAGAATACGCATCATTCGTATTTTAACAAGAATTAGCTTAGGCATAGTTATGGAGATTAGGCCCATGACGTATTTTTTTAGTATTCCTAACGACCCGTAGCATAATGATAATCGCTATTTACCTAATTTATAATTTTGTGACCCAATTGTTATTTTAGGACTTAACACAATTTTGTGGCCTGATAAAGATGCTATCTTTATTTCACGATGAGCCCACTTGTGAGAATGATAATCTAATATTTATTGTATTATTTTATTTCTTGTAATCGAACACTGATAAGAATTGTGGTTTGTTCAGCTAAGTCGAGGAAATTATTGAATGTGTGATGATCCGTTTTTTTTAACAAATTTATTTATAACAATAATCAATGTGGTTTCCTATATCGCGGTTTCCAATTAAGTATATTGAATAAATAAATGATAGATAAACTTTTGGTTTTCCCTAATTCAATAATATTCGATAGAATTGTGGCAGTTGAAAGTCACTTGTGGCATCAGTCACGTCTGAAATGCACACGTATTCTGGGAAGATATATCAAGATCTATTTATACATATCATCTTCATTTTCTAATGTTTCCAGTCGCCACCCTTTTCGGAAAAACAAAATGCGCAGTCCTGACGTCCAGCGGGTTTCCAGCCTTTTAAAATTAATGTAAGTATTTTTTTAAAGAAAATACATACACTTAAAGATAGGGAAATTATTCAAATTGTGAATACCGGATAAGTACAAAAATACCACGGAGATAAACAAATTTCAAAACAACATCACAACATGGCTAATTAAATATGAAGATATTATAATAATTACGAAGACAAAATAACTATAAACCAACACAACAACCTACATGATAAATGCATGTTTCTTAAATTGTCAAAACATGACAAAATTTTAAGATAGCTTGGGTCTTACTTGTTCATTTATTACCCCAAATAATTTGTGCTTTAACAAATTCCGAACGGCCCTAACAAACACAGAACCTGATAAAAACCTGTATAATTAGAATATTTTTTGTCAAAATATGTTTGGAAATCCTTTGTTACGGAAATTTTATCACTGTTGGATCACAGTGCCTCTAATATGAGGTACACATTATTTGATTGATCAGAGTTGTAATTTTTAGAAAATTATGATTTCTTATACCAACCAGACTTGTTAGAATGATAAAGCTTTTTCGTTTTGAGGTTACTCGAGAATGGATAATCTAATCATGTCAAGTGTCTCCAGCTACACTCAGTTCATCGAATCCCTACAACTCTCTGATATAATATACAATCCTGACCTATGAGATTCATTTTTAGATTGTAGACACAATCTACATTAGACCTACATAATTCCTAGTTTGGATTTTGGCACCAACGTCATACGGTCTCCACTGCAAATAGTGACACTATGATGTATTACTAATATCTCGTCTGAAATAAACCATAAGTTCGATAACGGTATTTTGGGACGTATTGCTTAATATAACTTGTTATTATGTGATAGCAAAAAAATAACTTCGTAGTGTCACGAAGAAGAAAAGATGTTAGGTTCATTATCATTTAATTTTGTATTTGTCTGCGATAAAACGTAGACTTGACAAAACAAGTTCTGACACAACACTGAAGATAAAATTGTTATGGTCTTTGTAATATATAATATTATCCATTAAACACATAAGCGATGATTATTATTTATCAACAATGTATTTATGAATAGTAGTTACCTACGTTGTGTATTTTTTCTGTTTGGTTCGTGGCAAGTCATTGTCACAGATAGTAAGAGACAAACGTCTTATTTTGTGGCGTCATCCTACGTCAGGACACTACAAAAACCAAAATAATATAGGTCGTGTTTTTAATTTCTTTACCAGATTTCTGGTGAACTATTTAGGACTAAGGCGTCCTTCAAATGTCTCCAAGTTTACCGATCTTACAAAGCTAACAATTTTGGCGACCTTCCTTTCTAACCAAAACCCCTTTTATATATAATAAGAGATATTATATGATTTGGTCGATCTCTTCTAATCTTCAACTACTAGGAAATTCACTTTCGCATGTTGAAAAATAAGGGTCTCTTCCTATCATATATTTTGTTATGTTATATGTAAGTATATGTATCCTTCATGACTCTTCTATTTGAATTTCGATGTTGAATGATAAAATGAATGAATGAAATCTTGGAAGTGAAAATTAACCCACTTCCCGACATTCGATCGACCTGAAAATCGGCAGATAGATGCATTATATCATCATTTTAATTGTATCATGTATCCTATATATCCTTTATATCCTTTGTATCCAGTAAAGTGCAGTCCATAAAGTCTAAAAATCTATGTCTTATAAAAATAGAGTATATAAATTTTTTTTAAATCATAATCGATCTGTCTTAGTAAAATGTTTCCACTTTACAAAATTCTGCTTTCATATTGGCAATCTACCCTTGTTCAAACATAAAAAAAATTCTACATGATGTATCTTCCTCGTGATAGTAAATTAATTATTTAAAATACATCGCGCAAGTCAGTAAAAAATGAGGAATTAAAATCTTTATCAACAGCCTTTGTCCAGTAACCATGTACATCAGAGCTTGCATCAGATCTGGTAGTTCTGATTCTTTGATGAATTCTTTATGATGTTGGCCCTATGATTAAGTTTCCGCAACATTATCAAAAATAAAAACATTGAAACAACAAAACTGAAGAATGGTAGAAAATTTTGTGCTTTTTTGATTTTTGACAGTGTTGCGTTCGGTGTTTGAGGTCGGAAACTTGGATTATTCATTGGACCAACATCATAAACAAAAAATCAGAACTAACAGATCTGATGCAAGGTACCCCTCCTTTCAGGCGACAAGATTACTGGACTGGTCATAAAGCAATTTACGCAGTATTTCTGTTATTCTGTATTATCTTCCGTTTCTGTATCGCTCATGTAATTCAAAAGAAACTTATCAGCATTTCTGGTGTTTTGAGAAAACGATATCTGAAGATATATCTTCATTATCTATATATTCTTTGGATTCTTATCATGTATCTTTTCCATTTATCCAAACTTATCTGTACTTTCTTTGTAGGTATAATAATGTACCCACCATATTTGTCCAACTTTTCCATGTATTCCAAAGCAGCAGGGTTTTAAAATGATTTCCGAAAGGCAAGGCCAACTGTGAAGTTTCCTGTGTTCCAAATTTAAATGAAAAATAACGATTAGGAACCATGTTTTTAACGCAAATCATTAAAAAATGTGGATTAGTAGACCAAGAATGTTATTACCCTGAATTCCGAGAATCTGATTCGAAACGGGTCGTGCGTGAGTCCTCCTTTAGGGGTGGTTACTAAAAGTAAAAATAAAATTGAAATACTCCAATTAAGTGACGTCACAGAATAAGGCCAACTTCTTCAGTAAATTGTTGCACGCCAACTCGTCATTACTCGGAAAGAGTTTAATTTGCGAATAAATGGTTTCTTTCTCTGGAAAAGTGTTACGTCTCTTGATTTAAAATGGTAACGGTTGACTTAAATTACCATACAAAGATAAAGATTTATGCGGTACTACGTCATCTTACTTTTAAGACCTAGACCAGAAAAATCCAAACAGAAAAAGCTGTGCTATTCCATGTCTCTGAGATCATCGTGCGAAAAATCTTATTGTTTCATTCTCACAAATTTTCATCAGAATATAGTTTTGTAGATCTTGAAATTACAAACAATTTGCTGCAAGAACATATTTCGTGAAGTACTTTTTGTTTTGTTTTTGTTGCTAAAAACAAATAAACAGGTGTTCTGTTTTATAGCTAAGATATAAAGAAAAAATGAATAACAGATGTCACAGATACTGGAAAATAGCAGAAAGATTAATTCCTGACTTTGAAAATCCAAGTGCATCAACAACTAACAGACATTGATCGATTAGTATGATTAGATTACCTTGTCTGTACAAACATGATTCGATTGATTTACCTAATATAATACGATTAACATTTCTTAGAAAACGCAAATCAGGACCAAGAAATCATATTCAATCAGTTCGAGATTTTCTAATATCTACATAGCGTGTTTCGAAGTAAAAAAATGTCCAATAGTTTCATTAGAATCGTGACACAAAATTGAAAACCTAATGAGTGAACCTAATTTCACCGAGATAAATCTTCGGCCGACAGAGCTACAGCGTTGGCAATACAGTTCGACTTCGGTAGTGCATCCCCAAGTGGCTCACTTCACCCTGGTCGATTATTACTATCCAGGGAATGCTGAGAATTCTCATATGATCTTTAAAAAATCTTCTAATATAAGGTCTCCTTGGGTACATCACTATTATGTACGAGTAGAACGCGAGAGAAAGCTCACACCAAAAGCCACTGGTGCACTGATTTACCGAAATAAATTATCTAAAAACTTCACGAATACTAAATAAGTATGGAGGTCGAAAACGCTTGCTTGATTTCTAACAAACTGAATAAAAACTTAAAATTGAAGTATAACGAGGGACCCTGCCCCAAAATGACAAAGCTGTGGTTAATAAATGAACAATCCATGTATCTTTCAATATATCATAATTTACCTAAATAATTATTAATGTGTATTCATAATTAAGCTTAATATACCTATTTCTATAATTAAGATAAATCTTTAAAACATTAAATATACTTTAAAAAAAAACTTTTATTTTTATATTAATGCTGACCTGGTTTGCTACAACCGTAGCTTCTTCAGGGCAGTACAACTCTCTACTAAAATCTAAAATCTACAAGTAACGTGCGTTACCAATATAATAATCTTTCACATAGGGTTACAAAAAATTGTGCTGAGCTTCAGTGGAGGAGGCACTAGGAGTAGTATTAATATCAACGCCATCAACAACCAAATAAAAGTCCAATACTTAGATTGTTCCCTATTGACAAAGAGCACTCTCTTCCCAATTCTCCACCTACTCCTGCCCTGAAGAAGCTACGAAAGCTACGGTTGTAGCAAAACCCGGTCGGCATTAAGTATAAAATTATTATGCCAAATCACAAAAGTATCTGCTTCATATGAACATAAAGTTATGTTGTATGTTCATATTAAGAAATAATGTTTTGGTAGAACCCAAAGACAGGGTGTCATCTAACAGCTTTGTTGGACTACCTAAAATTGTAAACATAAATAAAATGCCAATAATTTTAAAGTAACATAAATAATGAAAAAATTGCCGATCGATGTAAATGCGTCAGAGATAGGTCATTAACGTCGAAGAGAACCTCCTTGTATTTTCAACAACCCATTCTTCTCTCGTAGCTGAAATCAAAATCACTCATTTGGAATGTAGTTTGAATTGATTTTTGTTAAAGTTAGAATGCAGTAGTGTTGTGATTTACAACTCCATGACCTCTCCTCCAGTAAAGTATGCTCCAAGTCGTTACGCGTCATAAAGCTAAGACAAAATCTCACCATTATAAGAAGCACTTGTTTCCACATTTTGGAGGAAGTTCATTGTAATGACCGTAATGAGACTCTCACGCTATTCTGAACAGACAACTCAATGTTTCTTAACTAATAAATGACTGAGTGAGTGGTACTTGTGCTCCACCGTGAAAATAATACAGCAGGGTGAATATAATTAAATGCTCGAAGGAATTCTGTTCAATGCGCTTGTTTGAATTCGGGGACATGCATCACAAAATGTTGCGTTGAGCGTGGGGAATTGGATTGTATTTTTTTTTTAAGCTCGGCTCTAGCCGTGTTTGGTGACCAGATCTGAATAGCCAGGTACTTCCCCACCTTCCTCTCTCCCATCTCCCTCCCCTCCCCAATACCCTCAGCCTCACAACATACCCCAATTGGGGATGCCATAGTCTCACTGGCTCCAGACGGGAGCAGTTGGGACTCTTGTGCGGTATTACTGTAACTAACTAACCATCACACCGTTTCCCCGCAGGGGTAGGCAGAGAGGACGGACCGCCAAACAACTCGGTCTTGGCACACACTCCTTGCCTCATTCACATTCATACATCGTCTCATACATACTCTTCTATTGTTCTGACATGGCCCGACTCAAGTATCTGATTCACTTGGTCGTGCCATGTCTTCCTCGGGCGTCCCCGACTTCTGCTACCATTCACATTTGCATCGTATATTCTCCTTACACTCCTTTCTTCGCTCATTCGCTCTACATGCCCAAACCATCTAAGCGTCCCTTTCTTGATCTTACTCATTACGCTTACATCAGCCTTGCACTCTTTGCGGATATCCACATTCCTCACACGATCATACATGGTTTTACCACACATACGCCTCAGGGATCTCATTTCAACAGCATTCAATCTACTTTCATCCTTTCTTTGCCAGTTCCATGCCTCACTTCCATACATCAGGGTAGGTACCAGCACTCCATTGTGGACTGCTAACTTCGCTTCTTTGGACAATTTTTTGTTAGCGCCAACTGCGTTCAGTCCTCCATTAATGGAGTTACCTGCATTTACTCTTCTTTCAATATCTCTGTCAGCCTTCCCATCTCTCGTAAACATGCTTCCTAAATACACAAACTCATCCACCTGCTCCAAGTATTCCTCATTCACAGCTATATTGCACACTGTTTTCGTACTTTCTCTTTCAAACACCATTACTTTAGACTTACTTACATTCATCATTAACTCATTCTTCACGCATACTGCGTTCATCCTAGACACTAGATTTTTTTTTTTAAACATCAAATATATATAATATATAGATGTTCCGACTGCAACCTTCGATAGGTGAGGGACTAGGAAAAGGAGAAAAATAACATTTTAATAGCTACAAGTTTATGTAATATATGAATTTGTGTGAATGACAGTCACAAAGTTAACCTATTTCAACGACTTCATTCAGCAGACAATGGCGTGCTGTCAGTAAAGGTAGAAAAGTTAAGTTAGTACCTACCTGTGTTATGAAGAATAAACCACAAGAAGAAATTATAGTAACATATAAAAATGCGTCAAATACCTTAGATATATCGCAATTTATTCTACGTATCTGTTTTTTCTATGTAGACGTACCCACGTAATTTAGTTTTGATGTGAAACATCTTTTGGCGCGCCTGGGAGGTTAATGCCAACTCTTGCGTAGCCAAGCGTGGCAAGACGGGGCGACGCTCTTACACGGAATGACAAGCCTCGTGACTCGTCGACTCTTTCCATCCGGCCGCCAAAACTCTATGCGGCATTATTGCTACTTCTCATTAAAATAGGCAAATAATAAGAAAACAATTACTTTATTATCAAAAATATATTTGTTTCCTTTCATTTTCACTTCCCTCAATAAAAACCAATTTGTGACGGCAATTTTTTTTTAGTTTTAAATATTTTTAAAGTTTTAAATATTTTTTTTATTTTCTCTGTGTACTTCTCACCTATTATTTTCATCTCTTCTGTGAACTTAGATTTCTATGATTTCTTCGTACAAACGTTAGATATATTCTGTGTGTGTTGATATATTTTTTCTATGTAATCGACTTATCTTTAATTTCTCTGTACGCAGAACTTGTCACGATTCTCGATACATGTTAAACATTAATGAAAGCAAAATATATCAGGACCTCTAACTTAAAAATAGATATTTATCATGTCAATGTACATTAATAATAATTTATATTTATATCACTCGATAGGTATCTACAGATTATTTTGAAGGGGATTTTTTTATAACTAACTTTATTTCAAGTATTGAGGTTTTCAAAGAACCTGTTTTCAACTGGTTACGTCATTTGCGTTAAAAAATGTCTGCAGAATCAAGTGATGATGAAGCCGCCATTTTTTTTCTTGCATAATCAGGAAACCTATAGTGGTAAATTCAAGAAATGTTTTCAACCTTCTGAACAAATTTAATGTTGTGTTTAAGTGACTGGTTGCTTCGCCTTTGAAATTCTTGTCTATTTTTTTTTTAAATTATGTAGAATAAAGATTCAAAAACAAAGAGCGATGAAAATCGAATAAAATCGGGTAGCTGCTACAAAAAAAATGTCTTCGTACATACCTTACAGACCCGTGATAAATCACGGGGTATTGTAATTACAGTTAAAAAAATGGCACAATTAAAATAATTATCTGTTAAAACATTATGTCCCAATTTGAAAAATTACAAAAACAAAATAATTTTCTGTTAAATGTAATGTTGTAGGTAGGTACCTAATTTTTCTCATATCTGAATTTTTCACACCATCAGTTCCAATTTTGAAAATGACACTTAAATTCAAAACAAATTTGAGTTCATTGCATCAGTTTTCGCTCAGGACTAAAATAATAACAGCTCAGACATTGGAAATAGTATGTAACCAAAAATGCGTGACAATGAAAATAAACGCTTCCTTGAAAGCGACAACAAACTACACTTTTGTTTTCAGCGTATAAATATGTAATTAATTTGAAAGTAGGTCCCTCGCTAAGGTTTATAGTTTTTGGGAGGCGACGAACAATAGTTTCATGACCATCTGACCTTTGAGCCCTGCGTGTGCCCAAGACCTACAATGTCAGATAAAAATGTAAAAATACCAACCCGAGTTATGGTCGTGACGTCAAACGAACTCGAAAACCGAGTGAAGTGAACGTGGGAAACTCAATGTTGGACTAAACCAAGCGGTTCCATTACAATGCAGAACATTGAAGAAAAGTGAGGTTAACCTAACCCTACCTAACTTAACCCAACCCAATATTTTATCATCTTTTGTATTATACATTTTATCGAGTTATCGAACCAAGCGATGGCGCGTCTTTTTAAAGTTTTTTTACGCAATTCGGGGTTTGATCTGGCAACCATCTTATAAAGGCGTGTCAACTTTAAACATTTTTTCGAACGATTCTAGTTTTGAAAATCTGCTGCATCCACTTTCAACAAGCCTTTCTTTGACAAGACGGCCAACTTTGACTAAATAGTTGAGTGATTTGCGTTTTCGAAATCTGCTGCATCCACTTTCAGTAGGTAAGCCTTTCTTTGACAAGACGGTTAACTTTGACTAGATATTTGACTTATTTGCGTTTTCGAAATCTGCTGCATCCACATTATTGTTCAAGCAAGAACTTTGACTAGATGGCGAACTTTTACTGAGCTTTTCACTATTATGGTAGGTACCTACCTGTCTGAAGAAAATTTGAAAAAAGAATTGTCATTCAGATAGCGCACCGCCATCTTTATCAATAGACAATGGCCAAGGTTCATAGAAAATGTATGTTACATACATTCGGTTGCGTACAAGCGACATTATTAACTAAATCCCTCTAAGTAATACCTATAAAGTCATGAAAAGTGACGAAACAAAACTAGGTTCAATAGCAAATTATTATAAGCAATAATTAACCTGAAATATCTTAATAAATGCCGCTGACAATGCCGGTTCAATTCCCGTCGGCGGCATTTATTTTTACTCGGGAGATATTTTTAATTTGTTTAGATATTTAAGGAGATTAATTATTGCCAATAATAATTTGTTATCCTTTGTACTATGCATAAAAAACCTTGTCTTATAAACATTAGTTTATCATTATAAAAAATAATAGGTTAAATAGGTTACGTAGGTTAGGTTTATAAGTTAGTTTTTTCATCGCATTTAATGACTTTCCATCACCTTTTAAAGGTGTGCTGAATTGTCACTGTGTTGAGTTATCATGGAACCATTAGGCAGTATCCTGGGGAACAACGCTGGCAACACTTTTGCGCAAGCGGTTTCATTTTAATAATCATTCATGGCCCATCTTCATTGTTTCTATTACCTATGTTTATTTCTCATTGACGTCACTAAGTTCATGATGATTTCTCGAACAGATAAAGACAAATACGTTGATTCCAGTATCATTGAATAGGGTACCACTTAGTTAATTACTTTTTTAGAATCTCTCTCAATGCGTGTGAAGATTCCCACATTTGTTGGAATATAAAGGAATTTGATACTTTTATTATTAAAGAGGCTATTGTGTAGAATTGAACAACCATGTGTGAAATGGCTCTAATAACTGCTTCTTTTTAGTAAATTCTCTAATAGATTATGTTACGTTAATCGTATCATACTGATAATGTATTAATTGATACTAGTATAACAATTATGGGATCATGTGGCCCAGTGATATTATTAAAAATATTTTTTCTCCCAAGAAGATAGGCACGTTCGTGACATCTAGCGGAATTTCAGGGAAGCTTGAAAATGAAGGAAATGGAAAGTCAAAGGTATACATATACTGAGATAAAATTCTTAAAAAAACCGATAAAATTTTGATCGGAAGTGTCAGTGTTTTCGAAGTAAGTTCAATTAAATAAATTGAATACTGATCTTTGTTAATTACATTTACATTATGTGGTGATGTGTTGTGCTTGTCTCACTAGGAACCCTGTGTTGAGAGCAGGCACAGTTTATAACAGTTTACAGTCGGTAGTTTATAAAATAAATACAAAATTACAGTTTGGCGGTACGTTTAAAGTTGGCAACAATAACATTCTACTGACTAAATAAGTATTACAAAGTACCGGTTTTGGCTTATCACCAATCAGCCACGATCATAGACTGATCGTACTGGCAATGAATTACAAGTGGGATACTATGAATAATTATTAACAATAAATAATTTAGAATTAAGGTAAAAATAAATAATAATAAACAGATTAGTAATATAGTACCATATTGTGAATACGAAACAAATTCATTTTTAGAAAATGAATTTTATAAAATATATTATGATAAAACTATACTAACAGACCGAACGATTAGTCATAATAGACCCGATATAGTTTTACATGACAAAATTTAAAAAAATAACTTTGATATTAAAATTAAAATATCATTCATTATCTAAAATAACTTATATTATTGATATTCAAATTCATGAAATATTCAAAAATCTGTTTCTGAAAAAATAAGAAAATACACAGATTTAGGAAATGAGATTAAAAGAATTTGGCATTCTCAGACTACAAAAATATTACCATTTGTTATTTCGGCTACTAGCTCTCTCATTCAAAATTTAGGCGTAGGTATTAGATCTATTAAATAATTTATATATAAAAATGCAAAAATCAGTCATTTTAAATACATGTAGAATTTCGAAAGATTTTTTAAATATTTATATTGAGGGATCAGTAGGATTTATAGGTCCAATTAGAAGTTCTACCGGGCCGAACCCTCTGATATGAAAATATCTGGAGTCGGTGAATTATTTTCCCATTTGATCTCTGGTGAGTTTACGTGTTGTTCTTGTATTGTTTTGTATTTATTATGCACATACCCAAGATGCCTTTGCAGGTAGGATAACTAAGATATAGGTTATTCATAGAATGGAAAAATTAAAGTAGTTAATTTTAAAAGAATCGTGAATCTGTACAAAAAACGTAAGTAGGTATGTTGTTTAACTGACAAAAGTACCAAAGAAAATTATATCAGTACACGGGAAAAGTGAGTGAATTGAATCTATTTAAATTAATTGTAGTTGGAAAGAATTGATAGGTTTCCTGAAAAACTTTTAGTAAAAAACCAATGTATTATCACGATTTCGGAGCAAAGGTTCATAAAAACGAGCAAATCAATATATACATCTTATATAATATTTTCTTTTTTCATCAGGGCAGATTCAGGATACTTAAGGATCTAGCCAGTATTAACTATAGTACCTTCCACGTTGTACTTATTTTTCATTCTTGAGTTATTTTTGGACAGCTTTAGCCTTGAAGTGTCTTTAAACAGACCAGAATCCAGACATTTTAAGGGTCTTCGAAACTTTGGCTCTGGGAGAAGGAAACTTAAACCCCTAAAGTTATTTTTTTTAAACTATTTAAATATTCAAAAGTGCTGAGCTTACTCCTCTTTTTTGAGTCCTCGATTGCAGGGTCCTGCATCTGTCCTGATGATGGACAAAGCCGAATTATTGACGAAGGCAAACAACGAAATGTTGATCGAGGAGGAAGAAGTTCAACACGACTAAATATTCTAAAAATCAAACAAGAATAAAAATCCAGATTCAAACAAATAGCTATATATAAAGGCCAAGGCTACACCATACCACATTGTTTTTATAGTTCCAAGAATATAAATGAATAAACACAACGTAATATACAAAAGTCACTCTCAAAGTCAACAAATTTCGGCTTTTACGCTGACCGAATTGTAAATATTAAACACGTAATATCAATTTCTCATGTTTCGTCACGTTCCTTGTTAGAAATTTCTACGACAAACAGTAGGCAATGTGACAGCGGCATACAAACATCAACTATGTACTTACTGATCATGTAACGCACAACGAGTTCATATCATTGGAGAACCTCGTTTCTGATCGGAGTAAAGTGTTTTTTTTTCAGCCTATTAAAGCGTTCATGTTTTTTTCTCATACAAATATTTCATATTCATACTGTTATTTACTTTTTAATATCTAAACGACTCATCGGTAATCACCACAGTTTACCGATTACACGCGAACCCTTGGCACGCGATAACCCGGCACGCCACGTGCCATCTTTCGTTGCGCAGCCATCCCAAACCCAATCGTACTATAAGGTCAATTAGAAAACTTTGTAAGAAAAACTAATATTATGATCTTGCCTTTAATGAGATTATTGCCTAGAAGAGGGCAGATTTTATTAAATAAATACTGAAGATTCGAGAATTCCGGAATTTGGAATTTATGGAATCATGGAAGATTTATTTTGTTTTGGAATAAATCAAATAATAATATTTAATATGCTTTTCAAAAATATTTCCATAGTAAAAAGGTTTCGACACGAAATAATGAATTTGAATTCTTTTAGGTTAGATATATTTAGCTATCCAAATTTCGAGGATATGTTTCGATGACAAAATTTGGGACAGTTGCTAGTTGACGCAACTAAAATAGTTTGTAGATTTTCAAAATAATGGGTGCATATTTAATAGTTAGTACGTACAAACCGTTTTTATAATGATTTGCAATCTGTAATTCAAAGGTTCGTGATAGTTCATATAGATAAAGACAGAAAAAGATGTGTAAGAGGTGTTTGTAGAGTGAGGAATACTTTACAATTTGGTACAACAGATTATCTTCTTCATTCTTTGTTGAAAGAATAGAAGACGTCAGAGCTGTGAGATTATGGTTAAACATTGTTATGTAAAAATAGTTGTTTTTAAATGAATTTATGAAGTGGACGGACCTGCAGAAGTTCTTTAGTTATTTATTTTGTCATGTAAAATTATAAATTGAAACATCGATGACCAATTTCTAAAATAATTGCATTCTTCGTTGCAGTTGCAACTTAAAGACTTTAATTTCTAGTAGGTAACCTTTTTTAACACTAATATCTCTATTATTATTAGTTCGTTTATTTTCTAACTACATTTTGTTTTATCTGTTATGACGAAATTCTAGGGTTTTTGCTGCTTCGACAAACATACCAGCTACCTGCTGAGGGTGATTGCTGGAATCAGATACAAATATCACAAGTATTATTATTGTAATGGCAATTGAATGGAGATTGAAGGATGATTGCATGAATTATTGGATACTGGCAGTCACGGGAACGCTTTCGTGATGCCATCCATTCCGGGCATGAGAAAAGAATATTTATATATTCACTCGCATGCGTGTCTCGTGCCCGTTCGTGCTCCCGTGCTCTCGTGCTGTCCTGTTCTGCACTCATTGGGAGTAATGAGATAGCTGCGTGCTGCACGCGATTCTACGCTTACCCAATGGCTTACCCCGAGGGAAGGAAACCATACAAACTATACAGCGTTTCGTCATTCCTCATGTTAGGAGCACATAGTGGCGTGAGAGACTATTGCATGCACTGGCTCTAGCATCAGCACATGTCCACTAAATGGATTGCTGGAGCAATAAAAAAACTACTCTAAGAATGCTTGCATTTTTTTCTTACCCGTGCACAGCGGCCCATCTGCATCGAGTATATGAGTATTGCTAATTTATTAAGAATCTCTTCAAATTATTGGCAATCCGGTTAAAAACGGGATAGCTGGCCCTTAACGAATGAATTAATAGATTTGCTGGTAAACTTTCACTTAAATACGAATTTATTTTCACGAGGTCGGAAAGAAAAACGATGCCGTAAAGAAAATCGTAATATTTGTTCTGATATATTAGGAATTTACTAAGAGTTTATCAGGAAGCGGCCTGTAAACCTGTTTTTAACCTGATTACCAATAATAATATTTTTTTTCCAGGAATAATTTGAAGATATTCTCAATAAATTAGCAATACTCATGTTTCTCACACACGCTTCCGAATGTCAATTAAAACCCTTGAATACCATATCGTCTATCTATACCATAGAGCACCACATCGTATACGAATTTGTTTGGATTCAAAATATCATCCGACTGCATATTATATTATTGCAAAAAAAAAAATTATTTCAATTTTGTTAATTTATTTATTTACGTAGAAGCATTTTTAAAATCTCTTTTCCCAATATTCTAAGCTTTTTTAAGATGTTTTAATTTACTAGCGAGTGTTTAAATCTTTCCACCTTTGAAAATAAACCATACAAATGAATCTTACATTTTATAACTATTCTTAAATTTTTTTATGTGAAACATTTTTTGGCGCGCCTAGGGGCGTAAAATCGACTTTTGTGTAGCAAGTATGGCAAGACGGAACGACGCTTCATTCGGCCAGCCTCGTGAATCGTCGGCTCTTTCCGCCCGGCCGCCAAAACTCTGTGCGGGGAATGCTCATCAAAGAGTAAACATTGTGGGATATTTTCTCCAATTAACTCCTGGAGTTAATTTTATTTTTTTTCTTCATTCCAACGTAATATTGCTTCCGTTTTATTTTTATCTCTGGAAGATATTTTTGTTGGATCCGAATCATTTGTTGGCTTTTGTGTCGAATCGGTGGTATTATTGATAAAGTCAGCGTTTTGTGTTAATTTTTATTAATCTGTAACGATTAATACGAGTACTTTACCATCCTCTTCCTTAGTATCATCTTCTCAAATTATATTTCAGTATGGCACGATGAAGCCATCGGTAAATAATATGTAATAACTATTGTTAAAGGAATTGAAATTAATAATTTTTAAAATACAAACCGTATGTACTTTTTTATTTCTTTTTCATATCTTCAAATTTAGGGTTAAGGATTTATTTATTTTGTTGATAAATGATTTAGAGAGAACATGTGGTTTTTTGTGATATTTCACCCTCCATTCTAGGGATGACCCTGTGTTATGGCGGGTGAATTTTACAGTTTGCGGACATAGAATCTATACATTACTATAATATAAAAAAGAAAAATGATGTATAGCTAGTTTGGGTTGCAAGAAGAGGATGGAGAAGTTAGAGAATTACAAGAAGATGAAAAATTTGAGAAATTGTTAGTAAATAGATCACACTAATTAATAATTATGTATATACTATACCGCTAAGTTAGGGAATAAGGATAGGTATATTAAGTTTTGTCTGAAAGGTGATTAAATTGATAGAGTGTAGAATGAATGGATATTGTAGTTGTAATGTATTCCGTGTGTAAGGATCCATTTCGCAATTTGTTTTTTAAAGGAATGGGGTTGACTCACGGTTTTTAGATATTCAGGGATAAGGTTAAAGATTTTAGGAGCTAGGAAGAAATATTGTCTTTGAGCTGACGTGGTATGTAGTGAAGGTACTTTGTAGTGACCGTTGATTATTGTTCTGGTGGTGTAGTTGTGTTGTAAAAAGAGTTATGTTTTTATATTTTAGATGAAGTTGTCGTATGTTTAAGACCTTACACTCTCTGAGGAGTGATACAAATATCTATCTAAGCAGTTGTTCTGTATATTTTTATATTAAAAAAATCATTGCTCTTGTCCCACAACCCGGTTCCATTTTCAATGAAATGAATTAGCAATTCTTTTTCTAGTTTGTCGCTCATCTTGAAGAATAGGCAAAGCAATGGGCAATGTTCCGAGCGATAAAAAAAATGCTCCATTGGAACGCGTCTAGGTACATCTATACGTATAATATTATGCTATGATAGCCTCGTCCGATATGACGAATTTTTCCAAACAAAATATAAAAAAAAAACCGAAACAAATTTTCTGGAAGGTTCTGCGATTCCCGCAACAGCCCATGTAGCCTTTCATAACAAATCAAATTTTCTAACAACAATTATGTAAAGTAATTCTCCATTTTGAAATGGCCTACATGTTACCCATTTGCAGATGGACAATAATAATAGGTTTTGCTGAAAATTTTTTAACATTTTGTAAGACAAGGTGTATCACAAAAAACAATTTGGGTCCTAGCATGTTAAGGTGTCACCTGCTTAGGCTGATGGCAATTTTAAGTTCAAGACCCTGGATTGAAGCCTGGAAGTTAATTTCCCTTTCGAAAAAACGGATAATCGGTTAAAATTGTGGGCAAAATGATTCAGCTGTTGATTATATGACCACGTTAAAATTGATGGAGGTTTTTATAAATTTTATCGGATATCCGTCAACTTTCGCCAGAACGCCTGCAATTGGCAAAGACATCGACTAAAAGCTGCTTAGATTTCGAGCCCATTCTCGTCATAGATAAAATATAAACCTATGCCTAAATACTGAAAAATTTCGCAAAACTCCATTGGCTATTTTTAAATTAACTACATGCGTTGGTCGCTAAAAGATTGAAATCTCCTACAAATTAACATTTTCCGTAAGTACCTACGTCAGCAAAAAATTAGGCAATATAAATACATGTTCAAATTAGGATAATTTAGGACAGGTTTTTCACAGAATTTGAACAATTCATAAAATTTCAACGTTGATGTTCAAGTTCTGTGAAGGTTCTATTCAAGTTCTGTAATTATTTCAGTTTTGTGAAACAACTGTCCAATCTCTAAATGGTATAAAATAAAGTCGCTATCCGCGTCTGTCTTTTTGTGCGCTTAGTTCTTCTAAACTACCCAACGGATTTTAATAGTGTTTTCATTTTCATTTAGAGAATTTCTTTCGAAAGGTTTACATATGTGAAACATGCATATTATATTTATAGAAAGTAGAGAAAAGTCGATGTTTTATAATCAAGTCGAAAAATTATATTTTCGGGCACTACATTGTTAACGCTGACTAAACCTTATGAGATATATCAACATAATGTACTACGGAATTATATATCTTAAAAAGGCCTACAGAAAAGTTTGCAATGGTATATGTCTATTTCCTAAGAATAACCCCCAGCAACGCCGGGTACACGTCAGCTAGTAATTATACAATAACAGAAATTGAATAGAACCTTCACAGAACTTGAAAATCGTGAACTACTACTACTACTTGAATAATTCTTTCTTTTAGTTCTGGGAATTTAATTGAATATACTTAAAATACATTCTAACCTAGAAAACAGAAGAAAAATAAATGACCTAACTTTTTTATTTGAGATTATTAACTCCAAACTAGACTGTTGTGAACTCCTGCAATTCATAGATTTCAGAGTACCTACTCGAGCAACTAGGCAAAATATATTATTCTGCAACAATGACTTTAGTGCCAACTAACACATACATGCACCTATTTCTCGCTTTCACACACTTGGAAACAAATTCACCTCAAATATCGACATATTTAATATAAGTTTGCCTGTGTTCAAGAGATACCTGAATGACATTTTTATGTGGCATATTTAAAGAGCGATTGCGTATATTTGTTGTTTTCTTGTAGATATGTTGTGAGCTTAAAAAAACCTTCTGTTGTCACTATATAATGTAAAAGCCCATCAGGGCGTTTAAATTCTGAAATTTCTGAATTAGTTTTTGAAACATCAAAATTAATTACTCAGTTCAACTCCCACCAAAATACTTTCTACACAACCACGTATTTCTCCATTGTTGAATTTTATTTCTATTTACGGCTAAAAAAAAACCCTACAGAACCCAGCAATTCACAATTCCAAGGAATGCTGTAATAACATGTTTCAACTCTATTGAAAGCATAATTGTACGGCTTTCTTCATGGTATAATGTTTATATTATTAATTATACATTTCGGACACATTTGACCACTGAATCAGTATTTTAAATGGCCGTGAATCTTTACAGCTACCTGCGCCTAATTAATAATATTCTTTCCCGTTTATAAATGATTCATGTTATTTTCGCTTCCATTTACGGTCATCACTGTCATCAGTAAGTAGGTTCTTGTGAGCTCAGTGTGTTGAGCAAGAAGTAGTAACTAACTATACACATTTATGTATATACATAATACATAGATACTCAAAGTAGGGGGTTATCAACTTCTTCTGGCTGGCAAACAAGATACAAAATAGTTGACTAATTCCAAAATAATTATGTAATAATTTAGAAAAATGATTAAACACCAAAAAAAAATTAAGGCTCGTGACGTCATAGTTACCGGCCGGGACACAGACATAGTCTATGGGCCGGGACGATATTGCGAATAAGTTCGACAACTATGTGACGTCATATGTATCCAATTTCAATGGCGAACAGCTAAAATTGGACTCTTTTTACGAATTTAAAAAAAATAACAGTTGAAATTTTTATGTTATTACTACCTATACCCCGCAACGCGCTGCTGTGGCTCAATATGTTTGTGAACATAGATATACAATAACGCGTGTTGCTTTTACGTCCAACAAATGACGCTGTTTAAAAAAACACGTTTGTCCAACAGATGGCGCTGTTTTTAAAAAAAAACACGTTTTTACCTGTCATAGGTGAATCTATATAATTTATGTATATATAAAAACACACGCGTATTCGAATGCAACGTTGTGTCAAGATTTCAAAGCAATCGGTGAAGAACTTTCGGAGATTTAAGATTTTGAACAAACGAACATTAACATTTTTATTTATATAGATAGATGGTAAAATTCTTTAAAAATACTGGTATTTAAGATAGTCCCAACCTTACTCTTCCTCGTCTCCTTCCATTAACCACGTTCTTCGGCCTCCCAAAATTTATGTTGCCATAGTTCCACTGTATTGCAGCAGTTAAAAAAAAACCTGTGCTGTTATCACAAAATTTATGAAAAGCCTAATAAATTAATAGACTAAAGAACAGAATTCACATTTTTGATTGAAGAACTCTGCTCTTTACTTAAACTAGTTTTTATAAATTCTGAATTGGCGGTATGTGTATACCATATTATACCTTGAATGTGGTAAGCGGCATGCGATGCGCGATGTGTGGATGTTATGTATTGACATTGTCGGAGTATCGTGATGTTGTAGTATTGGCGGAGTGTCGTGGATCATGGTGTTGTAGTATTGGCCGATTATTATGGTGTTGGAGTATTGGCGTAGTACGCAGTGTTCGTTTGTTTGTGTAGCTATAGCCTGCATGAGTGCGGCGTATCTCGTGATCGCGGTGTCGTGGTTTCAAGGACGACCGGTCACAGGCAATAAGCAACGAGATACAGCCTACAAGCTGTGGACTGTGGACCGGAGTTCGGAGATTGGTGGATTCGGTAATTGGCACTTCTTGCTTTGGCAGATTTACTCCTTATTTCAACAATATGAAGTGGATTTCATTGTCTTGCAGTGCTTTGATTTCAACTGACGATTTATTTTTTACTTCGACTGATTTTAAGTCCATAGATTATATGAGAACCCTCTATATTTCATTAGTCAGAAGTCAATTGGAGTATAATTCACCTATTTGGTCCCCTTTATATAAAGTTCACTCCAATAATATAGAAAGAGTTCAGCACAAATTTCTATTAAGTTGTTAATGACTCTGTGTAACACAACCAGGTCTGAAATAATTCTCCTGTCAGACAGTGTTATTAGATGCAATTGATTCATCAAACTGACATAATTAATGTAATCAATAGGAATTCTGAGCTTAAAATTTACGTACTTAATACTCTTTCTATATTATTACATCAATTAATTAATATACGACATAAATGTCTATGTACTATAGGTACAATTAGGATTTGGCTTAGGTGTTAGCGGTGTTGGCTCCAATTTCTCGGGAGGCAAGCTCAATTACCAGACAAACTAAAAGAAAAATCTTTGAAATTGGAAATCACATATGCAGACATATAGGTATGCATTTCACTGAAATCGGATGACATTACAGCAGTTGATAAACGTAATAAATGTCTGTTCTACTCTATCGGCATTTGGCGTGATTGGTAGAATAGTCGACTCCCGTTCCCGAGCAGAAAGGTTCAATCCAGAGACAAGTCCTAAAAATATTATTAGACATTGTAACATAGAAGTATTACAGTAAGAAAACTTGATTCACCAGATGACCTTTTTGTGATTTCTAAAAATAGTCATTACAATTCATTCTTAAAAATTGTAACACACATAATGTTATTATTATGGAACTCTTGGTTCATGTTTATGTATCCACACGCACAGAGAAGATGCAAAACTTCAAGGTTCATTATCTCAACAGCTCAACTTAATATATTATATATTTATTATGTATTTTGACTCTATGGTATTGTTAGTGTAAGGAAGTTTCGAGTGTAAATTGTGAATTCTGATAGCTATCGTATATAAATGGTACAAGAGTGTTGGAATATCTAAATAATGACCTCTTGGCATTTAACCCTTTCAGTACCACTCTCTAGTTTCTACACGTATTATTATTATTGTTCTTGTTCGTTATTATTGTTCTAGTGTTTTATTTTTATGTAACGAAGCTCAAAATAATAAACTCCAGGTTATACAAAATAGGGGGATGAGGATGATTTTAAAATGCAACATTTTTACTAGAGTTAAAATTATGTTACAAAATTTAAATATGATGACAACCAAACAACATATGATATATAATTGTAAAACCTAAATAATATGCTCCCAAATATTAATGTTAAATATTTAATATTAGGCAAGAAATATTATATACAATGAAAATGTTCACCATTATCCTACGAGAAGTCACCGAGATTTTAGGCTTCCCAAAACTAAACTTTCATGTACACAAAACAGTGCGTTTTATAAATGGCAAAAACTTTATAATAACCTACCAAATGTCGTAAAGGAAGCCCCAAGCTTTAGCACTTTTCGTAGGAAATGTGCTTTATATGTAAAAAATAATTTTTGATTGCTGAACATACTCACCAATATTATTTTAGTCACCTAGATATCTTATATAATGTAATTTTGTGTATTTATCTTTTTCTCTTAAAATGTAATTGTAAATGTTATTTTTTGTACATTGTATTTTTTGTATTTTTTATATTTTCCTACTAGATGTATGAAAAAATTTGCGTACATCTAAATAAATATTTAAAAAAAAACAAAACGTACATATATAGCATATTTTATGCTTGACCTTAGATAATTATTTGAAAAAAATTGAATACATTTGTTTTCGAAGGCTTTCGACTAGCAAACCGAAGGTCGCGGGTTGAAATCTTTTTTAATTTTTTTGATGATTTTGTGTTATTTCACAAGTTGTAAATAATATACTGAGGCAGTCAACTCTTAGATCAGCAACATCAGCAGCGTAGGCAGACTGATGGAATCTAAGCGAAAGCCAAATACTACGTTTTATGATCGCGCTTTCGGAGTATCTGGGCCGAAGGCTTGGAATAAACTCTCTCCGGAACTAAGATCCATAACAAGTCCAACAGAATTCAGGTCTAAACTAAAAACTTACCTTTTTAAGCTGCCATACCCTTAAATTAAATATACCATTCCTGAGAGAAAGTCCAGTTATTTCCAATTTTCCAATTACGTCCTAAATCCTGTATCTAAATTTCGCTAATAAACAATTAGTTAATGTTAATTAAGTGTTAATATCAAGTGACCTACCAGGTAAGTATTGTACTGTATATTATCTCCAAATATACACGGAGAAAAATAAAAACCAAACTAGCTTTGCAGAAAAAAGTTTTGCTGTTTTAGCAATAGTTATGGTATTTTTAGCAAAGCGGAGCATCACGAACTGAAGAACATGTTTTGCTAGACTCCAAGTTAATGTTTAGCAAACTAGTTTGTCTAAATCTGCCAAATTTTTTGGAGATTGAAAAGCGCAGTCCTTCAGACAAACGTATTGCAGACGGTGCAAAACATTTAGCAGATTTCATATTGCCGCCAAATTTAGCAATACGTTTTGGTGGACCTCGGGTGTTCGTTCGACTTCGGCCGTTATCGGCATTGTACGTCCGGTCAGCTGTGCGCTTCGTGAATATTATAGTGCGCAAAAGTGCGTTTTTCATCATATCCGACAAGTTTGTTCGAGATACTCTATCCCTGTGGGGATACGACTCTGCGACGCTCGATAACTTTGAATGTATGTGGATCGTTATAATATAATCACAGAATCATCATACCCTATACAGTTACATATAACACACCTATTCCAGTCCAGCCAAGAAAAGAAGCCACCAGGGTTGTGACTGTTCCATCCTGCCTGGGTTAAAAGCCATTGCCAAATTGATTCAAATTTAGTTCTTTGATGCAAGTTGGCTTTGGCTTTTGAATTAATCTAACTCCCAATTCAGTCTAAATTCGATGGTGTATTTTAGTTGCTAGTAGATGCTAGTAAATGCTAGTAAATGCTAGTAAATGCTAGTAAATGCTAGTAGTTGCTAGTAGATGCGGTTATTTATATGTGATTATTAGTAGGTACTAAACACCCATGTTCCTTGTCTATACAGAACAAGAAATTGACAAGGAAGCCAAGATGAGCCAAGCTGTTATAATTTTGCCATTGTTGTAATTATAATGTTGACCTGTACATAAATGTATTAAAATTTTCTACCTAAAATTTTAACAAAGTGTTTTCTGTACAGCATCCATGAACAAGATAAAGGAGTAGCAATATGTTGTGCAGGTCTTAAAGAATGTTCTTCAGGAGCTGCATAATGCTTAGCTGGTCTTTAACAATAAAGTATTTGTAGGTTTGCAATATGTCTTGCTAAACTACCAAACCATTCTGTAACATTAGCAATACGTATTTTGCAGTACGTGCAAAAGGTTTTGCTAAAGCTGTAATACATATTGCACCTTGTTTGCAATACGAGTTTTGCTAATTCTGCAAAAGGTTGGTGTGTCCAAATGGTCATGCTCTGGTTTGCACCAGCAGCAAAACCTTTTGCTATTTTAGCAATAAGTTAGACTTTATTTCTCTCCGTGTAGTTAGTAATAACATAGATCATTGTAGAAATGTATTATATATTTGTACAGCGCCCTTGAAGTGATTTTGCACGAAAACGGCGCTTTACAAATCATCCAAATAATATTATTATTTATTATTATTATATATATATATACTTTCCAGAGTGGAAGATACTCGCAGTATCGTCCTAGTGTAATACAACCATTCAGAATTGAAGCCTCGTTTCAAATGTTTTTGCTGACCAGATCTGAACAGCCTGGTACTCCCCCAACTTCCTTTTCCCCATCTCCTTCCCCTTCCCACTACCTTCAGCCTTACATCATATCCCGATTGGAGATGCAATAGTCTTACCTTAGTTTTTTCTTAGTTTTAAACCTCGAAAGGTAGTTATTTATTTGTAAGGAAAACCTAACCCACAAACAATTCTTTTTTAAAAAAAAAAACCGTTTACAATGTAACATGAAAAATATAATATAAAGATAACATAAAAAAAATCTTAATGGGTCCTAGACCAAGTAAACACATAGAAATGGGATTTGTCAGTATACTTGTAGTCAAGGCGATCAAACCTAACACACAAACAATTGTTTTATTTAAAAAAAAAACGTTTACAATGTAACATGAAAAATAGAATATAAAGCAGCGCCCTTGAGGTGATTTTTCACAAAAACGGCGCTATACAAATTGTCCAATTATTATTATTATAACATAAAAAAATATTAATGGGTCCTAGACCAAGTAAACCCATAGAAATGGGATTTGTCAGTATATTTGTCATTAAGGCGATGCACTACGTCGTGTAATATTTTAAATTGAGCCGCTATCAATAACAACCCTTACGTAGATGGCGATAAGGTTTAAATTCCCTCTTAACACCATCCGCCTGTGTTGATTTATGCAAGAAAAAAACATGGCCAAAAAGTGCCTTTAATTTTATTTTGTGGATGTTCAGGCATAAATATTTAATTTTTTTTAATCATTAAAATTAAATATTAAATCATTTTATAAATAACTTAATTTGCCACATTATACAATAAAATCATAACTGAAAATGGGTTCGTAAGTAGGAGATTTTGAACTTTAAAGCAGTTTTCATAGGCCTTATACATTATTTTTTTCTGGGCTTATATACAGGGTGTCCGGAAACTCGTAGTACAAGCGGGAAACTGGTGAATCTACATCACATTTGGAGTCGATTTTGTAGTATATTTTTTTTTGATTTGAGCTTTCGTTATCGAGTAAATCGAGTTAAAAGTTGATATTTTTTTTTAATCAAATTCTTATAAATTATTACTGAAGATCAAAGTACCCAACTAATTAAAACTATTTGAAAGTAAAACAAATGAAGAAACTCGGATTTGAAGCATTTTCAAACCAAAAACACATGATTTTGCATTACTACGTATGGCATCGCCTTAAGGATTGCACCTAGCAGAAAAAATATTGACGCCATGAGGAATATTCTTAACAAGCGATTCACAAAATAAAGAGATTTTTTTTCTTTCTGTTTCAAAGGAAGAACACTGCCATTGAAAGGGTTAAGTATGTGATACGCCGCGTAGTTGTGTGTAGTATACTTGATCATTCCAGTTATTCGTGATACGATATACGATGTGCAAGGCGTCTCTCCATGTTTATCAGCCGGTTATCGGACATTACGTATTCATAAAAGCGCTGTATTTAGAATTTAGACAATGCGGCACCTCGTCTCAAATGTAAATAACATTATCGCGATTCTGCACGATTCATCCTTGAGAATTTAAACGAAAATACAAATAACTGTGTGTTATTTGCCTTTTCAACATCTCAACAATAAATTCAGGAGACTTGTTAAACTGGATACACACGGCAAAACCATTTGGACACTTGCAAATTAGCGGGCTACACACGACCGAGCCGAAGAGCCGAGCCAATTTCGTCCAGTGATGCCAAATAGCTGTGACAAATATTTATAGGGGCTAGTTGTTATATTTCTGATGGCTTGAGAACATCAGAGAGAAAACTTTCCAAAGAATATTTTAGGAATTGCATCACTATCTACTTCACCACCGAGTGAACAACTCGAACTTGTGAACTAAAATCGTACATGGGTTATTTTTCGCAAATATTCAACAAATGTTTTTTTTTAAATAGCTTAAAAAATAATTTATGTAAACATAATTTTATTTTACAAGTATTCAATAAAGAAAATTGAGGATTAAAAAATAATATAGGAAAATTAAATAATTTTTTATAAATATTTAACAAAGGTTTATTTAAAATTAAGTAGTAATAAATAATATAGGTATATATACAAAAGGTTTATATTTTTCTATAACATCCAGAACAAAATCACATTCGCTTGAAGACCGATGTCTAAATTCATAATGAGTGGTTTTTGGCTCGGAGACTTGCCTCATACGGCTGAGCCAAGCTCGGTGGATTTTGTTTCCCCACACACCATGATTTTTGGCTCGGCGCGGGGCTACTTGACTCGCTGGCTCTGCAGTGTGTGTCCAGCTTTAGGAATACTGAGAGGTAGTAGGATAGGTTAACTCGTTTGAAGACTTATTTTATACTCGTCCATGTTTAGTATTTAGGTACCATCAGCATTACTGCCGATGTTTTGAGACCGTTATGTAGGGTTAGGTTAGGTTAGTTAAAAAAACTTGTAAACATTTCCTTTTCAGACGTTTAAACAGCTATTTGGGTAAAGGAACTCTACTGAAAAATACGACTATTTTTAAAGCATATATTTTATTTTTATTTATTTATTCGAGACACAAACAGAATATTTATAAAAACATTAATTATGGATTACAAAATAAAGAAAATACAATTATAAATATCCCTAGACTAATGTGTCTGCAGCAATCACATTTGCACATTCACATAAGCAAACATGTAAAACAATGACAGTATTTATATACAAAACTTAAAACTTAATTACAAAGATTGAAGCACATAATAAGGAGAAAAATTTAAAGAGTGCATATTAAAAAAAAATCTAAACCACTAAACAATTTTTTTTATTTATTTATTTTTCTTTTTATTTTTTTTTTTTTTTATCTAAGTACAGAAATCGTGGAGATATTTCTTGAAACAAGTTATATTATTTGAAAAAATATCTACGACAGTGTGTGTTTTAGCAAGATCATTGTATGATCGAGACATTCTAGACATAGGATTAAAATATCCAGTGTTATTGGCAAAGATTTCGGTCCAAAATATGTTCATATTTCTGGTATATTTGGGCCTGGCGTAAAAATTGATTTGATTGACTATGTTACTATTTACACGACTATTAACAATTTTGTAAAGCATTAAGAGGTCATTTATATTTCGAATTTTATATTTTATTGGAATAGAATAAAGTGATACGTTTCAAAATATGATCACAGTTTTTTTAACGTGAATTCCGCACAAGGGTTCAAACTGCTTCCAACATAATTTAGACTATTGGGTACCTATAATTATGAATTTCGATCCCGCAACCGCTAGTTCAAGAACTTACCACTCCGCCGCCGTGGAGGTCATGTTTCCTGAATAATTAGATTTCATGAATTTGTTCCACTATTTCGTTTAAAACTCCCACAGTCAAATTCAGCATTCAATTAACAGTATGAAAATAATAGAACCAAGAAATTCTCTCATAACCTCACACACGAAACTTTAACCATGACCTTCCCGTGCTGGCTGACTGCCTATATATACATACCACTGAACAGACAATGCAACACTCTTTATTCTATGCCATGCACACTACGTATGTACATTGTCCACACTGGTGTTTGTTAGCTCTCACGCTGTACGAGCGAACGAATCCATGGATATATTCATCATACACCCATAGAAAAAAAAGAAGAAGACGAACGGCGGGAAGTAAAACAAAAAGAACAATGCAGACATTTTGAATAAAGAACAATGGGTATTTACGTCGCGCCGGCACCAGAACGGAACAGCCTGAGAGAGAAAGAACAATCCAAGCAAGAACCAATCCAGACAAAAAGTACTGTGTACATACTCGTATTTGAAAACGAACGATATCGTGTTATATATATTTTTTTACAGTACAACATAAGTCTGATAAGTATAAATAATATTGGACAAACGAGAGAGTAGGTACTTTTTAGATAAATTAATGATGGAGTGAAGATACGTTACTGAGACAAAGCTCGTGGTTTCATTGAGCCAGATACAGGGAACATACATACCTATTATTTGAATGGCTATCGTTTAAATAAGCTGTGCTACATTTTTTGTTCAATTATAATAATAATAATATTTGGATGATTTATACAGCGCCGTTTTTGTGCAAAATCATCTCAAGGGCGCTGTACAAATATATAATACACTTCTACAATGATCTACTAACTATAATATGGAGATAATGTACAGTACCATACTTACCTGGAGGGTCACTTGAGATTAAAACTTAATTAACATTAACTAATTGTTTATTAGCGAAATATAGATACAGGATTTAGCACATAATTGAAAAATTGGATATAATTGGACTTTCTATCAGGAATGGTATATTTAATTTAAGGGTATGACAGCTTAAAAAGGTAGTTTTTAGTTTGGACCTGAATTCTGTCGGACTTATGTTATACTGTTGGAGTATGATTAGTATTATTTTAACGTTTTTTTTTTGTATTTTGATAATGTCATTGGATAGACGTTGTAAATTTACAAGTTTATTAACGCAGGAAAGGTAAATTTCATGTTTTTAAATGTTCAAAAGGCAATGATACAGAGGCAAATATGTTTTAAATAAATTCTTTCAGCTTCACAAATTCTACTTTTATGATATCGTGATTTTCGTTTGCGCTAGTATAAAATAATGTTTTAGATAGGTAGGAGTTACAATATTGATTAAAATAAGAATCCGACGATAGCCTGCTAGAGAGAAAAGTCTCAATTGAGATGTCTTGGTCACTTATAGCCATGAAGATCAAATTCCATTCAACATTCTGTGTGCGATTCCAGAAGGAAGACTTCTAGTGGGACAGAAGTAACTCAATAGGTTGTGCAAGGAGAGGTTGAGCTTACTATGGATGGAGGCCGCTGAAGTCTTCCTTCTGGAATCGCACACAGAATGTTCAATGTGCGATTCCAGAAGGAAGACTTCTAGTGGGACAGAAGTAACTCAATAGGTTGTGCAAGGAGAGGTTGAGCTTACTATGGATGGAGGCCGCTGAAGTCTTTCTTCTGGAATCGCACACAGAATGTTCAATGTTCGATTCCAGAAGGAAGACTTCTAGTGGGACAGAAGTAACTCCATTGAGCTTACTATGGATGGAGACCGCTGAAGTAAGGACGTCTTGTAGAGGCGATGGGTCTCCGACACGAATAGGCCAAGAGGAAGAGATGAAATAAATGTAATTATTATTTCTAGTTCTGCGGCATCGTACCAAGCCACCAAACACTACCAACAAAATAAAATTAAGTGTAGCATTTTCCTAAAACCATTGGCTCAATGTTTTATTAAATTCGTTCAATTACGGTTCGTAAGGGATTGCTAGGTTAGGACTTGAAAGATATAACTGTTACTCATATGATGAAATTGAACTGACTCTAAAACTTCCTCCTTTAGAAGACCGTAGGAACAAATATGAACTTATTTGTTTCTTCAAAATTATAAATTGTGTTTTTTGTTCACCTACATTAACTACAAATCATCCGAATCTAAACGATTTTTGTCTGTCACTAAGCAAGCGAAGAAATATATTAATTAGATTGTTATGACTGTTATTGCGAGGTCCTGACTCGACTTGTAACTTATCAATTCTATTTACTAATGTTTATTTCTGTCTGTATTTGTTTTTGCTGATTCTTCTTCTATTTCGTGTTACATGTTTTGTAAATTAGAAGTAACTCCTTTGCTTTATATAATAACGACCACGATCAAACTATGCACTTACCGTAAGGTAATAACAAAATAATGGCAAGCCCACCAATGCAGCAAGTTACGTAAGGCGGGCGGCTGCGGTCCGTAATCTGCGGCCTGTAGTCTGAGGCCTCTAGTCTGGGGCCTTTAGTCTGAGGCCTGTTATGTAGTAGTAATGGACCCCTGAGGTCAGGGCCGCCCACTTTTGACTTTTGAAATATTGGCATATAGAGCTCCGGGCCAAAAAGGCCCCTTTCTCTTTCATCATGATTTTAAAATTGGTTGTAGGATAAATTTTAAGTTAATTTTGGTTGTGTTTTTAAAATATTTTTGCAAGGAAACATGGCTGCAATATGGGGGATTTAAGGCTTACGGAGGATTTGTTTGGGTTTTTTAAAGGTAGTTATTGTATTTTCATCGTACTGTGCGAGACAGTTGATGGACGCGTTTTCATGGGTGGGGAGGCCCGCATAAAATGTTTCCGCGAGACTTAAGATATGGTCTTTAAGGAGGGGAACTTCAGAGTCCCGATGTAGTTGCGCAACCCTCATCCATCTAGGAGCTCCCAGGGCAATGCGTATGGCTTTGTTTTGAAATGTTTGTAGTCTTTTTAGCTGGGGCTCTGAAGCGTGTGCCCATATAGGGCTAGCGTAAGTGAGTTTAGGTCTTATAGTGGATTTATATATTAGTAGTTTGTTCCTTGGAGATAATTTTTTGTTATTTTTAGATATCATGGGATAAAGGGCTGCAAGAGTTTTATTTGCTGAATTTAGAGTTTCTGTTATATGCTTTTTCCAAGTTAGTCTGCTGTCTAGAGTTATTCCGAGGTATTTAATGTTTTTTTTCCAAGGTACGTTTTCGCCGAACAAGTGGATGTTAGGGGGTCGCTTAGGGCGTCTACGGGAGAAAACACAAGCGGCGCTTTTTGAGGGATTGATGCTAATTCGCCATTGTTTAAAAAATGATTCTAGTTTCGACGCGTGGTCTTGGACGCGTCGTGTAGCGGTCATTTCGCTTACTGAAGTCGACATGACTTCAGTGTCGTCTGCAAATTTGCCTATTTTGGTTTTTTTGGTGCGAAAGTTATGAATGCTAGGGCGGGGGATATCGCTTAGGTATATATTGAAAAGAGCTGGCGAGAGAATAGAGCCTTGAGGGACACCTGCTCTTAGCGATCTCACTGTGGAAAAAATTCCATCTAATTTGATTCTAAATTTACGGTCTTTAATAAAATTAGCTATGAGTTGAAGCATTGAAAGGGGGATACCGAGGAGGTACATTTTATAAATGAGACCTCTGTGCCAGACTTTATCGAATGCTTTGCAGACGTCTAGGGAGAGGACTACAGTGTGTTGGCGAGAGTTGAATCCGTTTGTAATTTGTTCGACCACCCGCAGAAGTTGGTGGAGAGTTGAGTGGCCCGATCGAAAGCCGTGTTGAAAGTCGGGGATGATTTTTAAATCGTCGACTATTTTTTTCAATCTAGCGAGGATAAGCTTTTCAAGAATTTTACCTGCACAGGGAAGCAGGCTAATCGGTCGGTGGTTTATGGCTTGAAGGGGGTCTTTACCAGGTTTAGGGATAAGGATAACGTCTGCAGTTTTGTAGTCTTTTGGGAATAAACCAAGTCTAAAGGATGCGTTGCTGATGGCTGTGAAAGAGCAAATGGCTTTGGAGGGGAGGCACTTTAGAATTTTATTTGATATTAAGTCGGGACCGGGAGATTTTTTTGTTTTCAAAGATTTTATAATTTTGGAAATTTCTTGAGGGGTTGTGAACGGGATTGGATTGTCTGTGGGGGTTTCTGTCAGGATGGATGAGACTGTTGATTCTACTGTAGAAACGAATTGAGGGTCATCGTAGGTCGTGGTCGGGGACAGGGCCGCCCAGCATAACAAGACAGGACCTACTTCTATAAAAGGCAACTCTGACTCAATGACGCTTTGTGTTCTTATTGAGACCATGAGTCACGCTCGACCGTTCTGAGATAAGACACAGTAAGTACGCTTACAAAATACTGTGTATTGTTTAAATATGCATTAATATTTTTTCCCCAATGATACTTACTTCTTTTTTTTTGGGAAGCAATTTTTTTTTCACAGACAAATAAATGTTCCTTGGTTACGAAAAACCTGAAAATATTTTATTTCCTCGTACTACCGTCATTACAAGCTGAAAATGCTGCTTGTGTAATGACAGAGGACTCAGCTGGCAGAGGATTGAACCCATGACGCCCGGGTGGGAACCAGACGCATTTGTCTACTAGTCTATTAACTGGTTGATGTGGAGGATCCGTTAGGCAAGCAAAGAATCAACTTTATTATATTTTAGGAGGAAGGAAAGCTGGCATAGTAATAATAATAACATAACTTTTGTATGGCACAGTTTTGTTCCATTTCACTTCAAGTGCACTTTACTATAAAAGACTGAAAAAACTATCCTAAAAAATCTTCCAAGAAAAAATATATGCCGCCGACGGGAATTGAAAGTCTTCGGCTTGCGGCATGTATTTTTTCAATTTGTATGGGCGTTTCAGGCCAATAATTATTGCTTTTAATAATTTGTTATCCTTTGTGCTACGCATAAAAAACTTTTCTTTTAAACATTAGTTTATCATTAAAAATAGCAATTTAGGATTCAGTGTTCATATTCTTGAAATTACTCGTATATTGGTCCTTACATAATATTGATCAAATAACATGCAATAAAAAATGTACAGTTTATGAAAAGAGGACAAATAATTAACAATAACTATGCTATATATCACAGGACAATACAAGATCATTAAAATAAGGCAGTTTATCTTCATAAAAAAAACATTCTGAGTAGACATTACACACAAAAAGTACAATAAGGAGGAAACCGAAACCAAATAATTATCGGAAACTTGAGAATATGGCTTATTATAATATGTATATTGCACAGACATAGGAATTAATAGACGAGAAGATAATGGCGAGGGGTAAAATCAACTGTTGAAGAACGAAGGGGGTAAAGCTGACTGTGATTCGTCAATAAATCAATCTGACAGTAAATAGGCATCTCGCATTATAATATCACCATTTAGTTCTTAAAAGTAAAATCTGCTTTTGAATGAATAGACATTTTTACATGGGAGCGCAAATTACTCGCCACGTTATGAACAAATTTGCGAAGTCCAAATTCGGCAAAAAATTTCTTCTATTTTCAGAGTCGAATATTTCGTTTAAGTATTTAGTTAAGACACTTTTATAAATGTTCATAATTTACTTCCCAGCAACCAACCAGCTTTGTGTTTCGCGTCCAGACGTTTCTCGATGTGATAGTATATGTTTCTACAACTGATCCATATTATACGATGTGAATATGCTTAAAATAAAGTAAAATAATGCTTATATATGGAATGTAATACGACAATTGGGTTTATTCTCTTTTTCACATCTATTTTTACAAGTTTTCATAGCACAAGTCAACATTTTGCCGTGTTATTTCGTAAAATGAACCGATGATGCCTCGACCATAGTTCGCACAAGAATGATGACGTCACGTTTTCAAATTTCACTTGAGGCCATACGCGAGCACAGCCGGCTCCAATGGAACCGGTATGGGGAGTGGGGAATAATACGCTTTTAATCACTTAGGGCAGGTCTACTAATATTCATATGTCTATGGTATATTGAAAATAAGTTAAGGCGATGCACTACGTAGTACTGCAAAATCATGTGTTTTTGGTTTGAAAATTTGGTCGCCTAAAAATGTTTCAGATGCTTTAATTAAATACTGCGAGTATAATACATCTTGGCCTTTGAAATAATTGAGTATTTTTTAGATAAGTCTTTTGATAAGCCCAAAAAAAATGCACAAGGCCTATGAAAACTGCTTTAAAGTTCAAAATCTCCTTCTTACGAACCCATTTTCTTTTCGAACTATCTGGAGCCAGTGAGACATGGCATCCTCATTTGGGGTATGTTGTGAGGCTGAAGGTAATGGGGATGGGAAGGAGATGGGGAAGAGGAAGGTGGGGGGATATTCGGCTATTGAGAACTGGTCACCAAATAAGGCTAAGGCTATTTCAAGCAACGTTTCAATTCTGAATAGTGGTCTTACACCAGGGCGATACTGAGAGTATCTTCCACTCTGCAGGTGCCGCAAGTATGCTATATAATGGTAGAATGAAAATGTGAATGGTAGCAGAAGACTAGGACGCCCGAGGAAGACATGGCACGATCAAGTGAATCAGATACTTTAGTCGGACCATGTCAAGAGTCAGAATAATAGAGTATGTAGAAGACGATCATTGAATGCGAATGAGGCAACGAGTGGTTCGTCTTCTCTGCCTACCCCTGTGGAGAAACGGTGTAATGGTTAGTTAGTTAGTTACTATATTAATTAGTAAATTGTGAAATAATAACCATAATAATAATTAACCTTTTGAATAAATTGTGAAATAACAGACCGGGATTTGAACCCGCAACCTTCCCCCTCGACCACGGAGGTCTGTTGATCCGAATTAGGCCAATGAAGTGAAAAGTATTTATAAAATCATATAATAAAAAAAAAATACAGTGTGTGGCAAGCCTACGCACGACGGAAGTGAAACTTTTAGTATTCTTCTCTCTCTCTTTTCATTTCATTCTCTCTTTTTTCTCACTTCTATCTCGTCACTACTCATTTTTGACACTAAAAGTCTGTTCCAAATCGAATAAGCCACAATCAATTACGTATTTCACTCGTATTACACTCACCGCGCAGTACACGAAGCAAGCAGCTGATGCCTGGCGTGGCGTCGTTGGCTAGAGAGAGAGGAAAAGAGAGAAGAGAGAGAGAGAACGTTCGTCAGTGGCTCCCTCACCTCAGTAAGCGACTACGGTGAGAGAGCGACAGTGAACGGTGAGCGGTGGTGGGGGTCCCGTACCCCCACCACCAAATGATCACGGTTTTTCGTGACGGTCATGAGTCGGTTTTACTCCGGTCCTCGAAAATGCATCACGCGCGTAAAGAAGTTTCACTTCAATTATAGTTGTTTTGTTTTACCTCCGGTCCATCCTACAACTGATGCACAAGAAGACCAACATGGGCAACATGGCTTCACCCACTACAACAAAATACATAATACAAAATGCCCACGGCAATATTGACTACCAGAACGTAATTAACATAATGCCTGGCTGTGTTCTGTTGGAACTAATTACTAATGGATACCACACAACTCGATTTACATAAGTCGTAGAGAGATGTTATCACCCACTACTTTTTTCAATGGGAATTGGTAATTAACTAATTAGCATCACACAGTGTGACGTGTGACTGTTAAACTACAAACGTAGTCTGAGTGTCTTAGGAAAAAATAAAATATATAGTTCTGTTACTAGGGCGGTCGTCTAACACTATTTGGTGAAGTTTAGCAATGTTATCGTCAGTAGTTGCAGATTTTGAACGTTCCGAACGTTCATCGTCTCCCAAGATCGTACGAGCTGCCCAAAATTTCACTGTGGTAAATGATGGTGCAGAGTCCCCATACACAGAGGCCAACTCATCTTTGATTTGCATATGCGTATGGCCTTTCAAAAACAAAAAATTAACAGCCGGCATGTACTTTTGACATTAAAATGGGAGTTAATTAGTTCATGAGATCATTATAACTAAACTAATAAATGGCGTCTTTGATGCATTAATTAAGTCACTCATTATATAATAAGCCTGTTATTTTGCATAACGAAAGACATTATCCAGAAAGTTCTGCATATCAACAGTTTATTCGATGGAGGCCGCGCTAAAAGTAGCGGCTTTTGTCTACCGACTGTCGGAATCATATTTTGACCACGTTCGCTAATATTGCCATCTGACCATGGATGATGGATTTCGTCAATATCGGATTGACTAAGGTTTTATCGATCGTCCGTGCTAGACCTCCAGGTTCAAGCTAAATCAACTATATAAACCTCTAACTTTGCCCCTGGGGGTAATTGAATGATTATTCTGAAGGTTTCTTTGTCCGTGATCAAATTTCTTCTGGGTTACATTTTTCCTGCTCTTTTCTGAGAATGTCTTCCTTGGAGGAATACATTTCCTCATAGTGTCTTACTGTAGATTCAAATGACAATAAAATGCTTCACTTTATTAGGCATGGTCTGTGGTCATTAATTATCTATTTGCCGGTGCACTGCTATTCAATTCGTGAAATGCACAATATCAAAAGCAGTTGTATGTTATAATCATATAGTCATATAACATTTCTTCTGAATCAGTTGTTTATTTATGTACGTATCTCGTTTGTTTCAATTATCATTCATAAAAGCTTAAATTACAAGTCCCTTATCATTGTATCACATACATATGTGATATAATGCCTTCTGCTTCCTGTGTCATAATTGCCAGCTTTGATGGTTCTGTAATTTGAGACATCTTTTGGATCCTCAGCTGTGTAATTCGTTATTTGGGATCTTAACTACCCCTGATAATAACTCACCACGACTTATTGGAAACTCCCAATGGATATAATAATCAGGTCCACCTCCCGACAGGCTGGAGAGACGACAGGACAAAGCACCCAGAAATAACAGGACAACAAGACCTATTAAGATTGGTTGGGAGATGCAAAAATGATACAGACGTAATCAAAGTTCGAGTTATAAGGGCAAGAAAAATATTAATAAGTTTTTACACAAATTACTTATAAACAGGATTATAACTAAAAGGTACCATATGTTTTATTTAGCCAGAGCGAGAAAGCTTGTTAAAAAATATTGTGACACTGGCCCAGCTGACAAGCTTAACGACAAGATAGTTTTCATCTTCTGCTGACCATAATTTGAAACAGAATTAGAATCGGCATTTAACTGGATCCTTTCAACTGTCAAAAAAATGGCGCTGAGTAGTCATTTGATGACAATGGCCTTAGACTTTATTATGTTTAAACTTTAATAGGAAACTATAGTAGCGTATTACTTAGACTTATGTGACATTTTACTATGTTTTTTTTAATTACTTTCTCCCTGCAATGTACTGACTACAGCTCTTAATTAAAATAATATTATTAAACTGTGGTTAAGCCACGTTTTGACGACTTATTAACCACATTTGATGGCTTAACCACAGTTTGAAAATGGCCTTGAAAGCCGAAACAGCTGTAACAATAACAAAAAACCAAAAAATACTTGCAGAACTTAATAATTATATTATTAAATTTGATTTTAATTAAATTTTTAAAAAATTAAATGGAGTTCTACGAATTAAACACAAAAACAATAAATATTGTATAATATTATTAATCCTTATAAATAACTGCAATAATCTGCACTCCTCTTCCAACTACAAGGTAACACCATCCATGGAAGAATAGCATCAAAATTTTATTTATGTGAAAACCTATTTTACGTACACTTATCTTAAATTGCTCAAATAAAAGAATATAAAAAAATATAGTAGACCACCCTTCTGGCATATAGATATTAAGACTAAATGAAACTTAATAACAAGGTTCTTCGGAATTTTTTTTTCTCTCCTTTCTCAAGTACCTACCTATGAAGAATGATAAAAAAAATCATTAATTTTATGTAAGCAAGTATATACCTCAGATATGCGCAAATCATCTCGAAGATCCTACGAGATGCGAAGTAGGGTAGTAAAAGCTAGTAAACTACTAATAAATAAAACCGACAACAATTTGTACAGTATACAGGAGACCACTTGACTTACTTTAACCAGCGATTCATGACATTAATTGAAGTAAAAAATGTTAATTAAGGTTTGGTTTTTTTTTTTCAAAAACATTAATAATTTTTTTTCTTACACATGTTGTCACTGGTCACTGAGCCGACTTACCTGTCAACCCTTACTCTGACCCTAACTGTTCAATGATCTACGATTTTTTCTAATATTTTTTTTTGAAAAAAAAAGTGACCGAAGACCAAATTTTCAATTGAATTTTTTACTCTAAATGATGTCGGGAATCACTGGTTAAGGTAAGTCAAGTACCTACTTTCCTTAACACCCTGTACGCAGAATTATGAAGTAGAACACAAAAATATAGCTAAATGCATCTTTCAGAAATAATTCATGAAAGCTTGACGACATCTGGACCTTTGTCCATATCCTAGCCCAGCAATCGATAATTGATCCGGATCAGCAACTAGCCAACTAGCGGGTCGCGGTCGTGAGGCGGATATCTTCTGCTGGTGAAGCGAAGGGGCTAGAACCAAAACCTCCTAGATCACAAGGCCGGAACACTCATTCAAATACTACCCCCTAACTTGTATGGGATTTGAAAAAAAAAAATCGTTTAGATTTTTTTTTTAAATTTATTCTTATTTATTAAAACATCTTAAAATGTTTTAGATAATTTAAAAAATAAATAGAAAAACATTTTTTGGAAGTTCCCATACAAGTTAGGAAGCTGATTTGATTCAGTGTCCCGGCCTTGTGATATAGCAGGTTTTGCTAGAACCCGGCGATGGTCCCCATTGGTCTGCCGCCTAAAGGACAAGTTCGTGACCGAGGACGCGGATGCTGCCAGTATCACTAACTAAAGCTGGGAACCCTCATCATCCATTCTATGCATTGAGTTAAATATAAATAGAGTCTATATTCCTTGCAATATTAGTGTGAAATATTGTTCCCTTGCGGGAAGTAGGAAGGGGGTGTGGCGGTTGTCGATGTCGCCCGAATCGGACCGCGAACGAACTCAACGAACGTGTCGAAGGTGACCGGCAGCCGCGCGCCGCCACGCAAATGCTCCACGAGTTTTTAACATTAATAAGTCAATTTACACGATTACAGTAAAACCCTACTTACAGATGAAAGGTATTGCTTTTCCTATATTTTCCAGTACGACTTGTACAATATCTCAGCTTGCATGTCGTGTGATGTGTATTGTGATTCTGCGAAATAGTGTATCACCGGAGACATGTGCCCGGCGAGCGCTTGAAACCGACTGATGCCCGAGATATCTCACATCGGACAATGAACCGATATGCGTGGCCCAAACTTCGAACGCCAAAGCTGACTCTATCCATATACCTCATTGATTCTATAATCTATTTCATAGAATCAGAAGCCCGTTCTCACTGATCTATTTCACACAATACTCTGAAATAGATAAGTGAAAACAGGCTTTCTCTGTGATAGAAAACTAAAGTTGAATCGACTTCAACATTCGTTCTATTAAATTGAAACAAAAAATATGTTTACTCTGCGAGCCATTTGTATAGATTGTTAATGAAATCAAGGGCGTATATAAGGAGGTTTGGGGGATTCTAACCCTTACTTAGCAGGGGTTTCCGAGTTCGTGGGGTGAGGTTTGTCTTGTTTTTAGCGGCGATTGCGTTTGCCGAATCAGGAGAGACCCTTTGACTTCTCCAACTGGATTCTCTCGACCTATCGCCTTGCACCGCAGTGTTAGGGATGGATTTATTCGTCCGTCACTCCTGGACACATTGACCTTCTAGATTCCTACCCAACCCAAACACCTTTATCTTTCCTAAAACTCCCTCTCCTTCCTATCTCTTAAAAGACCCTCCACACAGCATCCCCATCCTCGCATCTCCCGAAGAGGGAACCCCCCACCCATGTGAGCGCTATAGCTACGCTACTGAATGAAATTATGTGTAATAAAGAACATAAAGAAACCATAAAGAAAACACTGTAAATTTGGGTAGGTATTACAGAATTTATATACCACATGAAAATAGCGGACATACCTGCTGGTGACATAACACCACAGAGTTGATTTACATAGATTTGCTATTCAGTTTTAAATTGGATCCAGTTTGACCTCCAGAAAAGAAATCACGTACCAATCGATTGAATCATTTTTTGTGGCCACACATAACCTGATCGTGACATGTAAATTCGCGGTCGAATTTGTCACTAGAGAACTTCAGGCATTGGCGGAGAATTCCTAAGCAGTAAACATAAACAAGAACCCACGATGGAGAATCGTGAGCCGATGTTTGCAAATGCTAAAAGCCAAAGATACACATTGCTAGTAGCGGTCTTCGGCGTGCCAGTGACAAGTGTATCGTGTCGCTGCTAATAACTCGCATACTAGTAGATCGCATGCCTTTCGTTTGATTTTTCGTGTGACAATGGCACGCGGTGTTAGGTGGATTGGTGGGGAACGCGTATTATGTCTGAACAGGCTCTGCCAGTGTCAGTAGCTAGCAGAGTGTACGCACGTGCGCTGTTTTTTTGCTTATTTGCAAGTTGATATTTTTGCGATTAAACGGCTCGGTGGGCGATGAAAGACTCTAAACTTCTAACCAAAACCAGTGCTCTACAAAAATAAATTTGCAATTCATTTCTTATTTCTTTCATTCAGCTACGCTCACAAAATTGGGATGTGCTGGAGTTGTTTTTAGGGATTAAGAAAGGAAACGGAGAGGAAATGCAACAGACTTACCTTCGTCCGTTGCTTGCTTCTCAATGCCTCTTCGAGTGATCACAGCACGCCCATGAAAACAATTGTCTTTATTATTTAGGAGTATCGCGCAGGAGCGATTACATTTTTTTTTTCATTCATTCTTATTATAAATTATGTATTATCATCCTGTTCAAACAATTGATATTATTTTTATGCCATCTGCAATTTTAAAACTGTTTTTTTTTTCTCTTTTCTTATATTATGTACATCTAAATGGAAAATTATAAATATACCATGTGTTATGTTAATTTATTAAGGTTTTGGTTATTTATAGTGTTGTTGTTTTAAAAATAAAACCTTCTGTTGGCACAGTATTATGCACTAAATCATGTAAAATATGTATAATGCAAAAGCCCATCAGAGCGTTTAAATTAATAAATAATATGATAATAATACGCATGTTGACTGTGGCGGGGGCTTACGATACATATTTATGATCATATTTTTAGGCAAATCAGCCAATTATCAAACCAATTAATATAGACGTAGATACCAAACCAGCGCAACCAGTGCTAGCATGCCTGTATCTAGCGTGTATATACTGAGGTGCAAGATCACGAGTGGTTAGCATGCCAGTTACTCGCCAAAACATGCCTTTTCACTGGGATGTGTATCTGCGGCTGAACTCGTGGTCTAATTAACTAACCGCCAGAGAGGGTGGACCGCTAAACTTGGTCTTTGTTTTCCTGCTCCATTCACATTCATACATCGTCTCACACACACCCATCTGTTATTCTGACTCTTGTCGTGGTTCGACGCAAATATTTGGTTCACTAGACTATGGCTCAAAGACGTAACGATTACCGAGAGCAGTACGCCAGAAATTTTTGGTAGACGTTATCAAAGAGCATAATTAACAACTATATTTTTTTAAATTACCTTTTTTATTCTTCTGGTGTCCTCCCCTATAGTCCTGTGGCAGATATTTTTGGTTTTAGAGCAATATATTATTCCATTTTCTGTAAGTTAAGACTATTTCTAATTTCTCTTCTTCTGGTATCTTCTCTTATGTTTGTTTATAATATACTAGCTGACGTGTACTTTATGTAGCTGGGAGTTATCCTTATGAGACAGACATACACTATCGTGGACTTTTCTGTAGGCCTTTTTAAGATATACAATGTCGTAGTGTATTATTTTCATATACCTCATAAGGTTTAGCCAGCGTTAGCAATGTAAGCACACGACAATATTTTTTTTTACGATTTGATTACAAAACATCGACTTTCCTCTACTTTCTATTATTATAATTGGCATGTATATATTTATATATACCTTTCTGGAGATATTCTCTAAATGATAGTGAAAACCCTATCAAAATCCGCTGCGTGGTTTAGAAGAACTAAGCGCACAAACGGACAGACGCGGATAGCGACTTTATTTTACACTACTTAGAGATTATTGTTTTTTCAAGCCATTTCGACTTAAGAGGAAGCTACAAGTCAAAAATGTGTATATTCTTGGTATCCCTTATATTGTAGGCAATAGGCATTAAAATCGCTTGACAAACGGAGTCTAGAAACGTTCGATTTCAAGCACAAAACTGGTTTTTATTTATTTTGTAAATAATTTTATAAGAAAGCAAAAAATTTAATCAAATGAAACTGTCACAGATAATCTTAGCTATTATACTGTATTTTTTAAGTTGTTTCCTTTACGCGTTCATATATTTCTAATGAAAAAATATTTTTTTTAGTTGTTTACATTTATATTTTTTATTGAGTAATTTTTTTTTTATTTGTATTCTACTCAAGCGAAACGATAGGAAAACCTTCAATTTATTTAAGCATATTTTTTGGTATTCATAATGTACGTGGTTGTAAGTGATTTAGCATTAAGCTTCGCCTTAATTAGTGTTTTGCGTTGATTTCCTTTGGTGGCTAAATCGTCCATCATTGTAAAAACAATATTTTCCCGATTGAATTATGGTTGGTTGTGGGAGTTTTATAAATATTGACAGGTTATTTGTAACTCGTGAATGTTTGCTTTTCTATCTCTATATATAAATAAAAAATTTAATGTTCGTTTGTTCAAAATCTCAAAAGTTCTTCACCAATATCGCTGAAAATTTCAAAGTTTATTTTATTAGTGCCAGGAGTGTTTATAGGGTGGTTCAAATGGTAGAAGTCCCACCGGAATGAGGTACAGAGTCGAATTAAAGTCGATGTAATGTAGTTTGTTAACATTAACATTGTGGTATACAGAAGTGAATGGTGGGAGAAGTCGGAGATGCCCGGGAAAGACATTAGCAATAGCGAAGCATTGCACTACGAAGTAATGCAAAATCATGTGTTTTTGGTTTGAAAATTTGGTCGCCTAGAAATGTTTCAGATGCTTTAATTTTTTTTTTTTTTTTTTATTACCAAAATTTTTGAAACATATACAATTCAGGTACATACATAGTAATATAGAATGAAAGAGTAACAAAAAAATCCCACAAAGGCGAAGCCTGAGCGAGATAAGCTAAGCTTAGATAAGATAAGATAAGCCTAAGCCCACCATTCACTTCTGTATACCACAATGTTAATGTTAACAAACTACATTACATCGACATTAATTCGACTCTGTACCTCATTCCGGTGGGACTTTTACCATTTGAACTACCCTATAAACACTCCTGGCACTAATAAAATGTTGTTTTTGTTTATGTATTTTGTTACAAATGACACACATACACTTCACTTTGACTCAAGGTCTTTGGTTCAAGATTTTGCTTAGCCTGCGATAAGCGAGCCCTAAAGGTCTGAGACAGAGGTGTGAAATCGTCGGATCACGACAATAGAAAGAATTGAAATTCTGCTGGATTTTATTTAGGTATTGGAGCCAGAAAAGAGTCAAAAATGGTCGAGAGGATACACTAAGTGGCATGAATGGCTAGGAAGTGACTAGAGAGACTAAAATAGACTAGGATGAGGTGATTTTGCACAGCGGTGCTGCCAAGGTCTGTTATCTATATGAGGATATTGTGTCAGCGCTCTTTATTGGCAGCAGACACATGTCAGCGCTATATTAGCAGCGGACACATACCTGAACGGATGACGAACCTCGTGCTGGCACAGTTGGTGGACGGGGTAGTCTCTCTCGCTGCAGCAGCTGGTACAGTTCCTTCGCTACCTAGGATTCTTGCAGCAGAGTCTCCATCTTCTGTCTTCGTCGAACGTCACAGCGGTGCTGCCAAGGTTTGTTATCTATGTGAGGATGTTGTGTCAGCGCTCTTTATAGGCAGCAGACACATGTCAGCGCTATATTGGCGGCAGACACATACCTGAACGGATGACGAACCTCGTGTTGGCACAGTTGGTCTAAATAACAAATGTAGATCCTAGGAAATAAATTGTACAGCGCCCTTGAGGTGATTTTTCACAAAAACGGCGATCTACAAATTATCCAATTATTATTATTAGAATACATCCTGGTCTTTAAAATTATTGAGTATTTTTTAGGTAAGTCTTTTTATAAGCCCAGAAAAAAATAATGTATAAGGCCTATCAAAATTGCTTTAAAGTTCAAGATCTCCTACTTACGAAGACATTTTCTGTTATGATTTTATTGTATAATGTGGCAAATTAAGTTATTTATAAAATGATCGGAAAAAAATTAAATATTTATGCCTGAACATCCACAAAATAAAATAAAAGACACTTTTTAGCCATGTTTTTTTCTTGCATTAATCAAAACAGGCGGCAAAATATTAAACGAAGTAGTGCATCGCCTTAAATAAAAATAAACAACAAAATAAATAAAATCAATCTATTGTTGCCAGGACCATCTTCATCATAGATATTTGGAATAACAGTGCAAAGTAAATCCACAGAAGTAGGCTTTATTTGTAATAAATCATGTATTATTATCTGAATATTGAAATTTATTTTAGACTTTTCAAGTATAAATACATAATTTGACCAGTCAGTGGTTGAGTTGGCATCGCGTTTGCGTCCCACCCAAACGTCGTGCGTTCTATTCCTCTGCTGGCTAAGTCCTCCATCACGACACACGCAACATTTTCCGCTTACTGTGGTGATAGTAGGAGATTTCAAATATTGTCAGGTTATTCGTAATCCGGGAATGTTTGTCTTTCTTTTAAAAAAATATTAAAATATACAGTAAAAAAAATTCTTATGAGCCATTAAAATACATATATTTTTTTTAATACGTGAGCACCTAACCAATATACAACAATTCGCTTAAAACTCTTTTGATTTTTTTATTTCTATTTATTTTACAGTTAAATTATTTCAATTGCGTATAAAATGAATACAATTCTTTTTCTTATTTTTGTTTATACATAGCTTTTGTATGATGTTATATTAAAGTAAGAATGATGTGTTAGGTAAATGATTTGGTATACAATAGTGTTTCGTGAACTCCTGAATTCTTAAAAGATAGTGTTTTAGAAAAACTTCTTTCGAAAAGAAGATGTAAGTTATTTACTCTGTAAAACGGTTATAGGATGGATAAAGGAATGGATAGTATGTATATTCCCTCATATACATTTAACGCATAAACCTCTCTTATACTTTTTCTATTTATAAAATATGTTTTTGTTAATAGGAAATACGTAATATTAAAGTATATTATACAGAATAAAAAAGAAAGGACTGTGAAGAAAGTTTTTTGAAAGTTGGGTTATGTTTGGCTGGGTTTTAAATTGTTTTGAATAAATTGGCTACCCTGTTTTTTTATCCAGGCTGTGATATATTATGTTATGAATAATTGTAGATATAATTTTAGTTTGTAGAGCAACGCCATTTAAACTGACGGAAGCTATCCGATCTTTTATATTATACAGAGAAACTATGCAATAGATAATTGAGAATAGGCTTTCCATGGAATAGAAACCCAAAGTTGAAACGACTTCAACTTTCGTTCTATGAATAGGCCATAGATTCACATAGAATAGGTAAGGCACACATTGGTGGGAACCCAGCATAATACTGTAAATTAACGTAACTTTTTACAGATTTTCAAAGTCCATGAACATCAAGGGCTTGAGAATAGTGCTTCGTGCATTAAAATTCACAGTTTTTTTTTTTAATATCATCACAAAAAAGGAAACAATTAAGTTTAAAGAAACCCAACTGTAAAATGATGACAATGTGGCATTTTTAGATCCTCTCCTGGTAAAAGTCCCTGCAGTGTTATCGCGTAGGAGTCGGTCACTATGTTACCAGACCAGATATAATATACAATTTGAAATGTTTTATTTTTACTTAACTTTTACTTTTCATCAATTCAATACGATAGTCGGCTATTAAATTATGAACTTTTGTCTGCAGATAAAGGGCTTCACTGAGTGGCATCTTTTTCAGCATGGCTGCAATATGACTTCCAAAAATATCAAACTCACAAACATCTTTATTGAACGATTGCTGTCTTTTCTTGGTTTGACTTGGAAATAGTTCTTGGTGTGATACTTCACTGGATTCCAAATATTGTATGGCGTCTTCGTCCTCTGCAAAGATATCTTCGACTTGTCGGCTGATGCCGAGTGGTTCTCCATCACAATCCAAGAATTCGTCTTTGATGTTTATTATTTCAGTTTCTATGTAGTCCGTTGATGATCCCTTTTTTATAGCAATCTCATTTGCTGTTGAATTATTTCTGTTTATATTATTCTCAGAATCTTTTCGTGGATTGTAAAACTAGAAAAAAAACACAAAAACTGTTTTAATTTGTAACACACTAAGTTGTGTCGTCTTTGAACTGTTTAGATTTTGCACTGAAATTAAATTACTTACACTTAGATTTAATATTTTTGAGTGAAAGAGTGACGCTGTCTAGTTTTATTGGGACCATGGTATTTCCATGGAATAAAATGAGCAAGACTAGTAAAAACAGCAAATATAGTAAAAAGAGATTTGACACAATGTTATGTCTTTGACCTTTGTATGATGGTCTTTTAAAATTAGATTTGTCTTTTTTGGGGTGGCGGAATAATAGTCTTTGCTGCCAGTGTTTAAGTCACGTAGTGTTCACAGAAAAACGAAAATAACCATATATAAGACCATTGTAAGAACTGTATTGGCATATGGATGTGAGGCGCTAACACTGACAGTAAAGATGGCTGAAATGCTGGATACTTTTGAAAGAAAGGTGCTGAGAAGAATATGTGGACCCGTGAAAGAGGGCGAACAGTGGCGTATCCGGCACAATATAGAATTGTACGATATATATAAGGCCAAAAGCATCTCTGCACACATGAGACTCCTCAAGCTGAGATGGGCTGGGCATGTACAGAGAATGCCGGATACACGCGTCCCGAAAAGAATTCTGACTGGTCACCCAGGTGGAAAGAGAAAAGTGGGAAGACCCAGACTGAGGTGGGAAGATGAGGTAAGAGGGGATGCAGCACAGCTTCTCCAGGTGACAAACTGGAAGTCAGCCGCTGAGGACAGGAGGAGTTGGAGGCGACTGTTGCAGGAGGCCAAAGCTCGATATGGGCTGTAGCGCCATCGAAGAAGAAGAAGAGAAGGAATAATTGTCAATAGACTGTAATTAATACACATGTATCATGTCGGATGACAGGTAATACTGAAAAGACACTGGACAACCATGTATGTTCTTACGTATATAAAGCTGTCTCTCTCATACAAGTACGTTCGTTTCGTTCGTACACTTTTTACACATTTTTTTATTTTACATTTGCTGTACACAAGAGGTCCTGATAAAAAATAATTTCCCACAGGACCAATGACATATTTGGGGATGCTGTGTGGAGGGTCTTTTTAAGTAAAGGAAGTTTTGGGAAAGATAAAGGTATGAGGGTTGGTTTGTGGTTTGGTGTCCACGAGTGCCAGCTCAAAAGAGGTCAAAAGGTCTCCCTCTCAATCTCTCTCGATCCTCCCCGCCAAGCAGTAGGTTGGCAGATGCACCCGCCGCCAAGACCTAGACAAACTTTACCACCATGAACCCGGGCACCCCTGCTAAGTCGAAAACGTAGCGAACCACTTGGGATAACATATGGAAGAGGTGTTTGTTATCCAATGAATATTCCCAGGATCCCGGGCGGCGGTACACATACCCCTCTCCCAAGTTGATAGGAAACTATGTCCAATTGAAAACGGTAACCGAAGAAATCAAAACATTGTTAGGTTCATTAAGATTTCTATTTATCATTTTAACCATCGAATTCATATCAAATTGAAAACTTACCGAATTCCTTCCCATACCCTTTTCGTTCTTCCTTAAAACCTTGTTAATCCCTAAAGCATGCCGCCGCAGTGTAGACGTGGGGATGTTAAAAGTCTTGGATGCCTTCAACCATCCCATTTCGTTTTTCTGCACCGCCTCGCAAGCGCTTCGCATGGCTTCTTTGCACCAATTCTGGCGATTTGTTTTTCGAACATAGTTTCGTGGCATCGCTGAATTGTCTGCAAATTATTTTAAAACACTTGTGTCAAATATGATTTTAGATTTCACGGCCAAAAGTATTATCGTAATGTGTCACATTCGCCCCGATGATGGACCCTGTTACGCTATCCAAAACATTGGTTAAAGAATGAGAAAGCGTAACACAGCATAATAACCCAAAAATAAATCACGACTACACTTTGTATGAATTCAATTTTAAAAAGGAGTACCTATCCATTTCAGTCTTCGGAAAAGAAAACTATTTCGTTCAAATTAAAACTGACCAATTGTCGTGTTGTTCACTTAGCGACCATTTCGAAACATAATATGAAAAAAGTTTTTTTTTTCGTCTTTTTTTACTAACCCTGACTTAGAATCTATTTTAGGGTAGAACCCCTCAACTTACTTTGTTAAAAGTATCCGAAATAAGAATTTTGTTTTAAAAAATTCGTATTCCGTAAACAATATTCGTGTAAATATTTCAAATAAATATGTTTGCAATAAAGATTAAGAATTATTTATCAACAAACAGTGTTCATTTTTTTACTGAAACTCGGTGCATGCAATGACCCGATAATAATATTATGATGGATATAATAATATTAAGACAGAACACGTCACAACAAAATGGTTAGAAGATTTTATTTCGTAAAATATTGATGTTATAAGAGAAAACGCTTCCGATGATTTAAAAAAGATTTTAATACTTAATATATTTCACCTTATTAATTCTGTGAACCCTTTTGCACAAACTGATCTCGGGTTTAAAACTAATCAGCAACGCAACATACGTCCCCGAAGCTTGCTCACAGCGAACTGCAACAGACTAATTGTTTCAAAATGGAGAATGCCGTATTGGCCGAAAGTACAGGGTTTTCCAATAAGAGGTGTTATTTTGATATTCAATCGTAAAAGATCAATGGTTTCGTTGCTTGTGTGGCATGTAGCGCCGTCTTGTTGAAAGTAAACGTTGTCCAGATCAATACCATCCAATTCCGGCCATAAAAAATCATTAATCATCTCTCGATAGCGCATTCCATTCAACGTAACTGTTGCTCCAGCCTCATTTTCGAAAAACTAAGGTCCAAAGACTCCGTCGGACCATAAACCGCACAAAACAGTCACACGTTGAGGATAGAGAGGCTTTTCAACAATAACTCTTGGGTTTTCGAGCCCCAGATGCGACAATTTTGCTTGTTGACGAAGCCACCGAGGTGCAAATGGGCCTCATCACTCAAGATGATTTGCTTTTGATTCACTCAAGTGAATTTTAATAATTTCAATGCGTTGTTGAAGCGTGTATCGTTCCATTTTTATTAATGGCGTAGTTTCTACTTGTCAAATGTCAAAAAATGACAGCTTCAAAAGTAACATCTACCGAAATAGCGGGCTATTCAAAATAACACCTCTTATTGGAAAATCCTGTAGATGCGGTGACATTTGCCGCGCTTTAGGCGGCCTTTCGGCGCAACGTGGGTATCGGCATACCGGTGATAATCTCTCCCTCTTTCTCACAAAATGTGTATATAAGAGTAATGAGTTACAGCTGACCTCTCTAGACACTATTTCGTTTGTGTCATTGTGGAAACAGAATTCAGGCATACTAATTATGCGATTGTTCAGCCAATATTGCTATATTCATACAATATTGTTGGTAGGTATACCATTTACGCCGCGCCGCTTGAAGTCTCTAGCGCTAAATGGCATATTTATAGAATATCTTATTGTTTTGAATCGAGTAATGAATTTCAAAATTTTTAATCTGTAAAGAATAAATTATCATTGAAGAAGAAGGTAATACTAATAAAACTAAACGAAATATTAAATAGAACAAGTCACAGAAAAATAAAATAAAAGATAACGGTCACAACAAGGAACCGAACCCAAGATCTCTTGTCTTACCGAGATAGGCGTCTTTAACTACTCGACCAATGGGACCTATTTTTAAACGTCATATCACATTTCAAAATCAGAATTAACAAAATCATCTTGCAAACTATTTTTTACCATATTTTTGGCAGCTATCTTTTTTAAATGATGAAAAAGTTTCTAATAATTGGTTTGTAACCTAGATAGTGTCTCCGATAAACATATCCGATTTTTATTTACATGGGACACCTATTGACTTTAGGTCTAAATGAATATTCAAGAACAACGTTTTCTTTTAACTTATTTTGAAGGTACCTAATACTTATCAATAATTAATTAATTATCTTTTACATATTCACAACTTCAGGTTCTTCCTTCATTACTAAACTAAAAAAAGTGTTGTAACTTGTTAGGAATGAGAAAATTCAGCCCATTCTTATAATAAACTAGCTAAAGACCCCGGCGTTGCGCGGGCTTTATCCAGAGTTTTTCGAAATCATACTTAGACCTTACTCTATTTTGGAGACCAGTTGAGGGAGACCCTTTGACACTTCCAGCCGGACTCTCTCGACCCATCGTCTTGCACCACTGTGGAAGGGATAGATTTATACGTCTGTCACTCATGAACACACTGACTCAACTTTCTTTTCTTAAAAATACCTCCACAATATCCCCCAAGGTGACACAGGCCCTGAGGCTGGGCCCTCAGCTTATCAGTGATGTCGACTGATTTCAGTGAGAGAGTAAAGAAGAAAGAAAAAGTTTAAACTAAAAACAAAAACAAAAAAATTCTGGTATCCCATTATTGTTTTTATTTTCTTGAGTCCAAAATAATTTACTATAAACTTTAAAATTTGAATTGTGCAAAAACAGGGACTTTTATTGTAAGACTTGGTCAGTCCAGCGCACCGGTGTAGGTGGTCGTTGTCTGCTTCTTTAACTTTCTTCTTGTGAGTTCTTCAGTTTTTTATTTTTATATTTTTACTACTTAAACTAAATTGTATTTCTTAGTCCTCCATAGCGATGTGTAGGTTCAGCCGGATTGAGTCCTTGAGCCCGAGTCCTTTGCGGGAAGCGGGTCCTACTCCCACTCCTTTTCGTAATCAACCACTCCCAGAGAACTCGGTCTGGGACTCGGACCCGAATGCCTCCAATCAACGACTCCCAGAGAACCCGGACCCGAGAATGCCTCAATGTTATTCTTGTTTTACAAAAAGATACCTCTGTATTATAACTGTGTTGTATTATAACTCTATGGTTTATACCTGATTGTAAAATTTTATTTTCCGTTTCGGAATGAATGAAAAAAAATCTTACTGATTTTATTTTTCAATGCTTTTTATGTCTTATGAATAATACGGGGGGATTTTGCGATATTGCTGATTCTTTTAACTGTTTGTAACAATTTGTATAATTTAATTTTTCAATTCGCAATTTAAAAAAAATATATTACATTTTTTTATGTTCATTTTTTTTATGTTTTATCTTGATTTAAAAAATTCAATACGAAGATATTTTGAGTTTATTTATGATTCTTTTGACTGTTATGCCTATTTGTACATTTTTTTTTTCGGATTCAGAATTTAAAAAAAAAACTTACTGATTTATTATTTTTATGTTCAATTCTTATGTTTCATGATCTTGTTTTAAAAATCAACACGTTGGCATTTTGAGATATTGCCGATTAGTTTAACGGTTTTTAACGATTTATCGCAATTCTTTGATGTTTTATATTTTTATTTTAGCCCCTCATATTTGTAGGCGCTAGGTACCTACTGTAAGTAAAAATTATTGTTTTATTTTAAAGTTTTATTTTAATTATCGTTCACTATTTTTATTTTTTGTGTTATTAAAAATACAAATTTCAGTGGTGTCTGTCTGTGTATCCGTAACTCTGGTTCAATGAACTCTAGAATATGGATTTGCTTTGATTTTAAAAATTGGAACTGATTGTCAACTGGTATTGGAAAGATTCAGACAAGCGATAAATTAGGTACCAAGATTATTTTATTCAATAATTGTTTATTTAAAATGGCTATCTTTTGTTAAAATTTTTTAGCTATGTCGTAATAGTGTTCATTCGAAAGGCAAATTTCTGGCAAATGTTTATTTTTAATGATCCTGAGACATATATATGTATATATTTGTGAAACCAAAAGGAAAAATATACAAATCAAGTATATAATATACACAAATCCTACAATAATATATTGAACAAAGTGTGTATGTATTGTAAAAGTAAAAAAAAAAATGGACTGGAATAAATAGATATTAAAACATGTTGTTAATTGTTAAAATTTTAATAGTTCAATGCTGTACCTAACTACTTCCTGACTTTGTTTTTAAAACATCTCGCCTTTACTGAGTTTCATTTGATAGAGGCTTCGACCAAGTACCTTTATCTATATCGATGGACAGAGATTATGAAAACGACAAATTCTCAACGACAACCGAAATTTATGTTACTACATTTGATTTATTACTGCTTACGCGTGTGCTAAAATTATCATCTGGAACTTGGAACCTAATACTACATCCGTTACGGCCTCGCATTAGCCGTAGCCCAATCAGCTGGAACACGACAAGACACGAATGGATTTCGTTGAACTTCGCCAAAATGTAAACTGCACAACTCGCGACTCGGGTGCGATGGGTGACGGGATTGACTCCGTGTTCTCGTGTGGGTCCGAGTTCTTGTGCGGGTCCTTGTCCTGCTACGGGTCCGAGTTCTTTCGCGGGTTCTATCCGAGTCCGAGTGCCGAGTCCTTGGCCGGACCCGTGCGTCCCGGTAGTCGCCCAGTACCCAGTCCGCACCCAAGAACTCGGACCCGGGACCCACTCCAAGAACTCGAGTTCTTTTAAAAGGAAGCAGTCCTCGGATGCCTCCGGAAAAATGCAGAACTCACCCACCTCTAGTCCTCCACACTAGGGTGACCTGTGCTGAGGCGGACTAAAGTTATGCATTTCTGTTTTATTACATTTCTATGTCGTTTTTAATGTTTTGTTCAGAGTTTTTTCATTAATCTCTTTCAGCCAGATTTTTATTCTTGATTTTTAATCATCAAATTTTCTATTCGCTTTATATCAGGGGGAAGGATGTTGTGGAGTTTCGTCGCAAAATAAATATAATTTCTTGGTCTGAATGTGGTTTTATGAGCTGGAATATTTTTTATGTCATTGTAATTTGACCTTGTTTGTTGAATACGTGGTATTGTAGAAGATTCAGTATTTTTGAATAGTTTCTATAGTATATTTTTAGCATATATTTGTTGTACATTTGGTACAAGTTACATGCGAGGCAATCAAATAATTGAAATGGCGTGATAATTTTTATCTTGCCACATTGGGTACATCCTACATTCTTCTTCTCACAGTTATAAATAATAAATAAATAAATATATATTATAATTAATATTAAATAAAAACATCAAATTATTTTTACATTTTTAATTTAATCGAAAAAAACACAAAAGATTAGATTCATCAAAACACTGATATTTTACAGTTGTTTTTTTTTAACAAAAATATAAGAACAACCTGCATTAATTTTTAAATTATTAGTTATTATAATACATTAATTTATGCTGTTGAGAGCACAATTAATCTTTATGACCAAAGTAAATTAAGAATGCTTCTTTTTCTTTATTGGTACAATATAACCATTAGCGGCAGGTGAATTCCTGTGACAAAGGGATTGAGATTTAAAAGAAAAAAAAAAGAGAAGCGATGATATAGTGTACAAGAGCGAAGCTAAAATTTGTCCTAATTAATATTAATTTGATGTAAATTTACACATTTGGTGACTGTTTTTACCAAAAACTGTACACATAAGTAAACTATTTCACAGATGATGAGGTAGGAAAATTAAAATCTTTTATTAAAAAACTGCATTATTAATATATTTTTTAGAAAAAATTAAGATATACTAGTTCCTTATCTAGTGAAAAATAAACATAAAACTGTTATATTTGTTTGATGGCGTTGGTTAAAACAAAGAAAAAATACAACAACGAAAACATCTCTACATTTGTCAAATGTGTAAATTGGTATATGTTCCTAAGCGTTGTTTATTGTCGCTACAATATATTTTTGTAATAAAAAATGATGTTTTATATAAAGTATTTAAACAACGTTGCATGTCTTACTTCCGAAAACAAAAAAAATGTACATTACATAGATCTAATAATGCAAAAATACCATTTAAAAATCTGACACTGTTCGTTGGAACCGTAGACTTATTTGATCAAATTGTAATAATTTATAACCTGAAAAGGGACTATGAAGAATGATGACATCTTCACAATGCAACTATAATAATAAATTTAACGTGTCAAGCCCATTTACAAGCGTACTTAGATTTGATTAAAATCCTTGTTTAATGATTTCACACATTAAAAAAAAATAATAAAATAAAATAAATCATAGTTCAGTTCAGAGGTTTTTGCAGACATGAGAAAACATTAATTACTACAATGTATTTTGACATTATTAATGAATTAACTATATGACTTTGCTAAACGTAACATTTATAATAGGATTACATAATTAAGTGAGAAATTTAAATCCTTAAAATCACAGTTAGTTAACATTTATAATAAACGTCAGTTATATGCTAGTTTCCACATAAACCAAACTTTTAAGAGAAACGGCTGCGCCACTTTTTCATACGAAGTATGAAACTAAAGATACAACTTTAGTAATTATTTGTGAGTGAACGATAATTACTTAAAAAAATAATTTTGCCCTATCTACTGTGCAAATAAAATAAATAATAATTGTTAAAAGGCATTTTGTTGGGGCTCAATTTTAATTACAAACGACAGAAACACAATTTTTTTGTAAATAAATTAAAAAATTTGTCCCAAAAATTACTTTTTTTGTGGGGTCAAATTTAAATTACAAACAACAGGAACAAAATTTTTTTGTAAATAAATTTAAAAAATTTGTCCCAAAAACCATTTTTGTTGTGGGCTCAAATTTAAATTACAAACAACAGGAACACAATTTTTTTGTAAATAAATTAAAAAATTTGTCCCAAAAATCACTTTTTTTGTGGGGTCAAATTTAAATTACAAACAACAGGAACATATTTTTTTTCTAAATAAATTAAAAAATTTGTCCCAAAAACCATTTTTATTGTGGACTCAAATTTAAATTACAAACAACAGGAACACAATTTTTTTGTAAATAAATTAAAAAATTTGTCCCAAAATCATTTTTGTTGTGGGCTCAAATTTAAATTACAAACAACAGGAACACAATGTTTTTGTAAATAAATTTAAAAAATTGTCCCAGAATCCATTTTTACATGTATTTTTTTTAAATCTTAGTCATGTCATTATATTTACATAGTAGGAAGATCATTTTTAAATAATTACCTCACAAAAAATTGCCAAAATTGCCTCGAAAATCGTGTAAAATTTCATTCTTGGCCTATATTTAAAAATTTCAAACACAAACAAATAATGTTGCACATATCCGTACTAGATATTTGCTATACCTTTATCGTTAAAAAAACATTTTGGCCTCAAACACAAATTTATGTTTTGTATGTAAAAGGCCGCGCAGCCGTTTCTCTTAATATTTTTACACCTTTTTGCACACACTTTTTTATGTTATTTAAATGCTACTATAAAAATATTGAAATGAAGAGCGGTAAACAAATTGTTTTACAATTATTTTTACAAGCAATACTTGTTCGCCTGAAACACTCATCCACATTGAAAAATCTCCTGATAAAAGATACATGACGCCAAAAAAATAATTGTTACCCTTTGTGCTATGCATAAAAATCTTGTCTCAAAACATTAAGTTTACTAAAAAATAATAAATTGTTTTACATTCAAAACACGAAGTTCCTAACAAATTTAAACTTTTAATTGCGGCGGTAGCATTTAAAAATAATAAATCGGAAATTTTATTTTTTCGACTTGTTAGCTGTATCTACCAACGAATTTTTGTTAAATAAAACCCTACACGTTTTGAATACTTTTGAAGGACAGAACTAGTATTTGTAATGTAGATGTCATTTTGTTTTCCAGTAACATTTTATTTCAATTAAAAACAAACGAAAATATTTTTCATCACATGTCGTCACTGGGTACATTCTAGTGCATCACGTGACACGCACTCCGACTTGTTCCAGCAGCACTGTACAGACGAGACAGCATGAGTGCCACGTGATCCGTTGCGGCGTGAACCAGTGTGATCAGGGGCGACGTGTGGTAAAAATGTTTTTTTTATTGAAAAGATGTCATCATGCAGCATATAGATATCTACATTTTTCTTCCAAATATGCTCAGGAATCAATGGTTAAGGTCTTTCGGTTACTTGCTGCATTTATGAATTTAATAGTGGCCCCGATTTGCGTTTGTTTGTTTACACTCGTTGAAAGTACTAATAAACTTCACTATTACACATTATTTACTCACGCTACGAACTTGCTCAGTCTGTAATCTGTAATCACTTTCTGTAACGCTAACTGAAGTTCTAGGGCGTCTCTAAGCGGCATATTATTGAGCTGCGTCCCTATACTTCTTCCAAACATATCAAATTCCGTTTCTTTCGTTTCCTTGACATTTTCCGGCTTTTCTATTGGAACGTGACTTCCTAAAAAGGATCCGGGTCTAGGCCTTTTCGACGCAGGCCCTAGATTATCGATGGGAACTTCGGTAATGGCGGAATTTTTAGAGGAGAGGTATTGGTCGTCGGGCTGTTCAGCTTTGAAGTTGTCGGTGGTCTCAAACCAAGACGGATCGTCTGGAGTCTCGTCGGAGTCTTCGTCGATGGCTTCCTTTTTGACTTCTACATCTACGTGCTCGATTTCCGGTTGCAGATTTTCCGTGGACGTCGAAGCTCCTGCTACCTGCAATACAAAATAATTTTCAAGTTACTTTTTGCACATTTAACTAACACAAAAAGGAGACAAAAGAAATAATTTCAGTATTTGCGATGAAGATTATAAAACAGGATACAAAAAGTTTTTTTAGTTTGGGTACCGGCTTCGCTCAGAGAGTTGATATGATATTGTGTGGTAGTTGGAATAAAAGGTTAACTTTAAAATATAAGAGGTAATTTTTTTTACATATATTTTTAACATATTCTAACTATTTACAATACTTGTTTATAAACAATATTTTTCATTTTTTTGTCCTTTGCAATAGCCACTTCGGCTTGGTATCGGTGTGAACAATATTTGGATAAATTTGGTCGGTGAGTTCGTTTTCAGTAGTGGCTATGTTGTAGAAATCACTGTTGAGTTCAATGAGGCCGGTCGTCTGGTCAGTAGGATATGTGCCTTCGCCTATTTGTAAAAGTTTTTTAATGTTCTGGACTGTTCTAGAAATTTCTAGAGGGCGAATCTTCCAGCCCTTATTTCTTCAAACGCACATCCATGAGGTAAAAACGCGAACCTTCTTGATGGATGGGGGATAGAGGGCTACCACACCCTATAACTCTCCGAGTTTACCGGGACTCGTTTATGATTTTTAGCGGCACGCACATTGTACACTTACTTTTATAATATACATTGATTGATTAACATAATAATTGATTGATTTTTTAAAAATAAATTAAAGAGATAATGTAAATAGTTGATAAGTTTTATTTATTTATTACAATATTTAACACATTTAAAAAATATTCACAACAATGGCTACGTACGTACATCAAAAACTTCATCTATATCTATATACAGGGTTTTCCAATAAGAGGTGTTATTTTGAATAGCCCGCTATTTCGGTAGATGTTACTTTTGAAGCTGTCATTTTTTGACATTTGACAAGTAGAAACTACGCCATTAATAAAAATGGAACGATACACGCTTCAACAACGCATTGAAATTATTAAAATTCACTTGAGTGAATCAAATGCAAATCATCTTGAGTGATGAGGCGCATTTCCACCTCGGTGGCTTCGTCAGCAAGCTAAACTGTCGCATCTGTCATTGGACCTTACTTTTTCGAAAATGAGGCTGGAGCAACAGTTACGGTGAATGATTAATGATTTTTTATGGCCGGAATTGGATGGTATTGATCTGGACAACGTTTACTTTCAACAAGACGGCGCTACGTGCCACACAAGCAACGAAACCATTAATCTTTTACGATTGAATATCAAAATAACACCTCTTATTGGAAAACCTGTACAATATTATAATCCATCAAAAAATCATTAACATTAGTCTTAACTTTTGACTGAAGAATTTTTTTTCTATAGAAATCTGCAGTTTTATTCTGAGATTGATGAAATTTTGAACATTTTGAAAAACAGGAGAAAGATCACTGTGAGATTTCGATTTAGACGCCGGGATCTTAGCTAGTCTAAAATATAGGACTCTGCAAATAATAAATAATTAATATAATTTTTGCACATAAGTAAGAAAATTACACACAATTTTGTGAACGCTGACATAAAAAAGACTTTTTTCCCGATATACAAATAACAAAACAAAAATTTAATAATCGATTTAGTTTTATTTTAACAAAATATTAGTTATCGAAGAAAGCAAACACTTTGTTTTCTGAAGAAGGTTGAGTGCACCCGAAACAAGTATATAACTCAATAAAGTGGTTTAAAACAAAGTAAAAAAATATTAGCTGTACATCGTAATAACCACAATACTAGGGAGCCCGAGTGATGTCTTTCCACTCTCGTATCGCGCAGTTCTTGCTTGGATGTTATTTTTTGGGTGATGGCTGCGTTCATCCATTGCCAGTACATCCATACCATTACCCCCTCCATCCAGGGGCTGACAGTCCTAGTTAAAAAAAAACATAACATCTTTGGGGAAATAAACCGGCAAAGGAAGGATGGAAGTAGACTGAATGTTGTAGAAATAAAATCTCTTAGGCGTATGTGTGGTAAAATTATCATTTATGTCAGTGTTATAAGGTTGGAGATCCGGAATAAATAATAAGATAAGAAAAAAAGGGACGCTTGGATGGTGAACTAAAAAGGGAATGCCGAAAACACCCAAGGAAGACATCAACTGCAGCACGATCAACTGAACTAAATACTTGAGTAGTGTATTGCCAAGAGTCTACATAACAGAAGAGTATGTATGGCACGATTTATGAATGTCAATGAAGCATGGAGTTTGTGCCAAGAGAGAGAGAGAGATGTGTGTTACACAAGCGGCAAATGGCGGGATGTTAAGTTATCTATCTTTGGGGTTAAAGATACCTCGACGTGTGCCATCTTCCTGGCTAACTTAACACTTCGCTCTAACGTCGACGTGGGTACCCCAAAAGTACCGGCTGCTAATTTGTAACCCATTGTGCCTTCCAATAGTGCTCGGAGAGCTTTCTCCATCTCCTCCTTCGACCAAGACCCCCTCGTAGACTTCCTAACGTATGTTCTGACCATTCTGTAGGCAAACAATACAATTTCAGATATCCATGCACCGGGGAAGAGTTTGCATATATTTAATATTGGCGAAGCGAACAGGGCACGAAACGTGTGTACTTTCAAAATAGATGAATTAAGAAAAAACTTACAGAGATTAACTTGAAAAATGAGCTTATACGCACGCAATTGCGCAATACTACAATGCATTAAGTAAAGTTTGATGTAATAATCTTACCTAATCATTTATTCAAGCCGATACCAGAACTACAAAATTGAATCGTCAAAATTCTCAATTTCACAAGCTAGCACAAAAAATAACTTGGAACCTCCCACACAATACAGCTGCGGCCGTGATGCTGAAGTCGATTAGCCTACCAACATCCCCCGTTTTGCCCCCTACTTCGTCTAGCCCCGTACACCATTTTGCCCCGCATCCCCGCCCCACATTTCCCGGTTCACCGTCTTGCCACGTACCCACTTAGACCAGCGCTCCAGTGTTTGAAGAGTCGATTGGCCTGCCAATTCCCCGTATTGCTCTCACTTCGTCTAGTCCCGTACACCGTTTTGCCTTGCACTGCAAACTTTCCCGACACATATTTCCCCGTACTCCGGCTTGCCCCGCACTCGTTTGGCCCAGCGCTCTCCGTTAGTAGGGTTAACTCATTTCAAATATAGGAACAGATATTTTATTACAAGCAATGTGTTTTTAAATTTAACTTTTTTTAAACAGGATAACATCAGCTGTTTAATATTTTTTCAAGATGCATAGAAGCAGGGTAGAAAAAAGTGTTGATTGAATTTTTTTTTAACCCTTTGGTTGCCAAAAAAAAATCGAAATGCCATGATGAAAAATAAAAAAAAAATTGGTTCACATGAGACCGATTTTTTTTAAATTTGACCTATAAATTTCGAACTTCAGACCGAATTTAATCGAAAACGAGACTTAATCAAATCAAAAAAAGGTATACTTCAAAATCGACTCCGAATTCGATACGGATTCACCAGTTTTACGCTTGTAACACTAGTTTCCGGACACCGCGTAATCACTTTGTAAACCCTTTATCACGAAAACATATTAGGCAGCGCGTCTAACATATTGTTAGAATATTATTATTGTAGTATTGTTATGATATTATGCTTACCTTTGAGAAAATTTCGTCCTCAAGGACAACATTTACAGAATCAGCAAAGGATTTTGTCTTTGATGAACTTGCAATGTAACATGGATCTGGATTGGAAGAGGAGGCGATAAAATAATTATCATGATAATTTTGAGTTTCGCATATTGTTGAAATTTCTATGTAATGTTTCATAACTTTGAGAATTTCTGTTTTAGCTCGTAATTGGAGTTGATCGGAAATTTTCTTAAAATCACCCGCAAGTGATAAAAAAAATAATTGGTCTTGATACTTTTCATAATTATCTGATTTTTCAGTCAGTTTCATATTTATGTTCGTCGATAATTTATCTTGCAAAACGTCTTCCACAGCTATGATTAATTTTCGTTTTCTATGTAACTGACTTTTTTTAATTGAATCGCGAGATCTGTTATTTGGAACTGCGGTAGAAGGTTCTGTTTTATCCTTTTCGAGTCTTTCTTCAAGTAATGGTATCAAGAAAGACAATTGTTTGAAATATGTATAAGGTCGGACATTTAATGTCGCTGAGCTACTCTTCGATTTTTTATTTTTTTTAGCGTATCTAGTAAACCCGTCTCTTAATATTTTCCACTTCTTTTGTAATGATTTAACTGAAATAAAAAATAAACAAATAAATTTTTTTAACATTACTGAAACGTTAAATTCTTTAAAATGTTAAAGTACGGGTTGATTCACAGAATTTTAACAATTCATCAAATTTCAAAGTGGATTTTCAAGTTCTGCGAAGGTTCTATTTCAGTTTTGTTAAACAACTGACCAATAATGATATAATAACAGAACTTGAATAGAAACTTGAAAATATATTAAATATTTGAAATTTGATGCATTGTTCAATTCCGTACTTAATATATAAACACCCTGTGGAAGTTTGTTCTTGCAAAACACGAAAGTAGTCGATTGCTATCGCTGAAAATATCAAAGTCTGTTGTTATTAATGCCAGGAGTGTTTTGAGAGTGGTTTGAATACTAGTAGAAGGGTCAAAAGTCGATGTAATGTGGGTTTTTTAACAGTAACATTTTTTATACAGTAGTGAATGGTGGAAGAAATCGGAGACGCCTGAGAAAGATATTTGCAGCGTCTACTAGTTTGGTATAAATCTATACAGTTTTCTAGAGTTTATTGAGACTTGAGATCAAACACAAGACTTGTTACTTATTACAAATTACTTCACAAAACCTTTTAATTAATGATTATAATATTACTATCTGCATTTTTCTTAATAGATACTTATTTGGTTAGATATGATTAGAGATTCAGCTAAGCTTTTTAATTTTTTTATTACCTATTCGATCTATCCGATAATCGTTAGTAGACACAGATATTCCAATTAAATAAATAAAAAATACATAATTACCATGTTTGCTAATAAATCGTATTTATACTTATACACTATCCGGAAACTATATATCGAACTATATGCGGAAAACTGCTGAATCTATAACTCTTTTCGAATTAAGTTTTCGTTTTCGATTAAAACGAGTGCGGAGTTAAAAATTTATGGGTCAAATTAAAAATAAAAAAAACAGGTAGGTACTAGGAGGTTAATATCAGCTGTTTATTGTTTTTTTTTTTTTTTTTTTTTTTATAGTGAATACCTCACAAGAGTCCCAACTGCTCCCGTCTGGAGCCAGTGAGACTATGGCATCCCCAATTGGGGGATGTTGTGAGGCTGAAGGTAAGTGGGGAAGGGAAAGAGGAAGGTGGGGAAGTACCTGGCTATTCAGATCTAGTCACTAAACACGGCTAAAGCCATTTGGAGCAACGTTTCAATTCTGAATGGTGGTCTTACACCAGGGCGATACTGGTAGTATCTTCCACTCTGGAACGTGCCGCAAATATACTATACAGGGTGTATCGGCACTAACCCGACAAACTTTAACCAGCTATTCCTTAGCACATTTGGAGTAAAAAATATTATGGGCACTTTGCTGTCCGGTAGCATTTTTTTTTTCAATTAAAAACAAAAAAAATAAAAATTTCCACACTACATCACTGTCATTGGCATTGCTTTTCGTGTTCAACAGCTGTTATAAGCAAGTATGTCGAAAAGCGTCTTCGCTCTTTCGCACACACTAAATAATAATAGTTAAAAATGAGACGAATGGTGCCGTGCCATTTCGTTGTGATTGTAAAAGTGCGCCAATATAGGTACACACGTGCATTATTCAACGGAATTCGAATAAAATATTGCCAGATGGGTTTTCAAACTTTGACAAAGGATAAAACAGTGGTGACATGTGGTGAAAATATGAATAATAATTTTTTTTATTATAAAAAAACGTTACCGGACAGCAAAGTGCACATAAGATTTTTTACTCCAAATATGCTAAGGAATAGCTGGTTAAAGTTTGTCGGGTACGTGCCGATACACCCTGTATATTATTTTAATTAATTAATTGTGAAATAACACAAATTAATCAAATAAAATTTATTTGCGCACGCCGGGTTCGAACCCGCGACCTTCGGAATGGCAGTCCAATGCGTTACCACTGGACTATGCCGGCCGTCAGTAATGTAATGTAAGTAATGTTAAAATGCGTCGAAGCGTAAACCCGGGTCAAAACGTTTATTAACCCTAAAATGCCAAAAAAAATATTTTTAGTTTCTCTGTGTGATTTAGATTCACCAGTTTCCAGTTTGAACTACGAGTTTCCGGTCACTGTTTATAAAATAAGATCTGATAAAAATATTAAAAGGATGATCTTAAAAAAATTATATTGAATGGACAACTTACCAATTTTATTCTTTTCTTCTACAGTTTTCTCATTAAAATTTGGTACTAACTGCTCACATACGGTTATCCATGCATTCATTTTTAAAAGTTTATCGCAATGTTCCTTCATTTTGTAGTTCCAGATGCATTCTTGATATTTCATTGCTTTTATGAATTCGTGGTTATCACAGTCAAAATCGACGTCCATTTTGTTACAATCCGAGAACGAACTACCGCGGGAAAATGGCGGCAGGACAAAGCGCGGGAACAAAGCGGGACGGAAGATACAGGCCAACTGCCCGGGCAGTCGCACCCAACAGCTGGAGCGGCCCGTATAAGCATAGTATGCTCAACATTTTAACTAGGGATGTAAAGATACTTCTTTTAGCCGATCCGATACCAATCATAGTATTCAATAATCGGCGATACCGATATGACCTGTACACTACTACGACGTAAAATGTTCACAAAATCTCGTATACATTTAAATAAAGATAAGGTAATGTGGAAGATGAAGATAAATGTATTTGTGAACATTTCTAAATGAACTTCTCAAATTGGAAAGAAAATTTTAACTTTAAAAATGCCTTTAAACTTTATAGTTTACATATATTTATTATATGTATATAAATTGGTTTGGTTGAGGATAAAACCTTCCTCCCCAAGGACTGGAGTCAACCTCGCTAACAACTGAACCAAATCAAAATTGGGTAGGACCGACGTTTATTTCGTATATCTTTGTGTGATGGCCACAAAAAATGCATTGTCATCCACAACGAGTCTATCTGCCGACATTCAGCTCTATCGAATGTTGGAAAGTGGGTAATTTCCACTTAAAGATTTGCATTTATTCATTCAAGTGAAATTCAGATCAGACGTATTTAAAAAGAGAACGTTTTTGTTTTGTTAATTATGGTCTAGTTTAAATAAGAACAATGTAAATATAACTTTTTATTGACGAATTCGACATGTCGACCAGTGAATGAATCCGACATGTCGATCGGTATCATTACATACCCAATTTTAACAGTAGTCCCAATTTGATCACATTTGTATTTTAAATATCAAGCATTTTGAAAAACCAGAAAATATATCAATGACAGCCTAATCATAGCACTCAAAAACGCATAGCAGAAATTATTTTTTTTGGTTCATCGTTATAAATATACAGACTGTGTTTTGGTCAAAGGCGTATGAAATAGTGTCGAGTACCTACCTCATACAATATGCACTACATATGGTCCATACAAAAATAAACATGATAATTATTTTGGACTTATCTCAAACCATATTAAACAAGTTATTGTTAGGCAAATTTTTAATATTCCAATAAAATAAAAAATATTTCAATCCGCCAAGTTTTCGTTTTTTGGAATGTCTCAGGGGACGCTTATAGGTCTACTTCTATTTTCCTGTTTCATTTTTTACACCGAAGAGATAAACCTATAGTAGAGTGATCTAGACGGATTAGAAAAATGTCCCGCTACCTCACAAAACATATTTGTACAAACTCTTTTTCTTTCATTAGGTATCACAAAGGTTTTGTATTACGTACAACAAAGGTTTTTATATTACAACGAAAGGTTTTGTACCAATACAAATATTTTAAGGTGGTGAGGTACAGGGCCAGCCAAACGGCGACTGGCGCTAGTCAGAACCATATCTCCTTGGCAAGCAGGGGCCAGGAGCGAACCGCCCCATTTGCGCCTGTACAGGACCGGCCCTGGTGAGGTGATTGTGTTTGAATATTGGCACTACAATAAGTACTACATTTCGTGTAGGTAGGAGACGTTTTTTATTAGAGCCATATCCCAGGATAGGAAAATATTCTTGGGAAAATATACTTTGGCAGTACTTTCAACACCTCGTTTCAGTATTGGAGCATCTCATACAAACTGATTCTGAAATCATTTCCTGCCTAAAAGGCAAAATAAATCGTTCGTAAAAATGTTCACCAGAGTGATTGTAATCTTTTTTTTATGTAGCAAAGAACCACGGTTTTAAATCACTGGTATAGAGACTGCGCAACTGCTTGGCGAGGGGAGAGAGCGAGACGGGGTATACGCAAATCGCCCGAATAGACAGGGGCACGGTGAACTCAATTTCAGATAAATCAGTTCAGATTATTTGAAAAGATACTAAGTAAATCTTTTTATAAACACTTCTCTAACATATTTCCAAAACCCCAGAGAAGCAAATATTGTACAAATTATTAAATGTGCCTACTACAGATTTACACGAACTAAAAATCGATGTAATTGTATTGTATTACATCGATGTATTGTAAAAATGTAATGTTGCGCCCAGCTTCATGACTCCGATTACCGGGCAGGTTAGCATCGACCAACAAAAACCAAATGCAGCTCCGTTACCCTAACATAAATAAACCTATTTTTTTCATTTCTAATTATGTTGACGGAATACTTTACCATGTTAACTATTTTTATAGCTTTTAACGAATCCAAGTCTTTGTATAAATCCTAAATTACACCATGAAAATTAAATTTAAAACTCGACAGCTGCCATGTACAGTTTTCTCGAATGTACATGTACAATTTTCAGGATCTCTTTATTTACAGATTTTCCATCAATCTGGCTTAGTGCGGTGTATTTCGCTTTCAATACGGCATTGGTTTTATTCCAGAAAGATGAAAAATTCTTGCATTCAAAGCTGTTCGCTATTTTGTCCATTTTGTTCTGCTCAAAGTTTCTTTGACAATTCTGATATTTTTTCTTAAAAAGCAATCTGGTTTCTTTTCTAGCTTCCATGATGGGACCTTCAGTAGGTCGTCCATTCTGCAGCCAATTTATATGTGCATTTCTAGACGCGTCATAATATAAGGCAACCTGCTCATTCCAACCCGCTGTAGCCTTCCATTTTCTCCCATTTTTTGGCCTTCTCCCTATGTTAAACGCAGATATAGCTGAGTTACTCAATGCTTGTACAATGTTTTTGTATAGGTCATCGATTTGGGCTACATTCATCGTGGTGCTGTCATAAGTTTCTGTGTTGGTTCCATAAATTATCTGAAGTTGACCTATTGCAAATTGGGCATACCTGGAGTAGGACTGCACTTCTACATGACTTTTGGGCCGCCATCGACACGGATCCTCTACTTTTGTGTGACTTGCGGTATATGTGGGTAACCCATTAGTTCTTAGAGTGGTGTGCATTGGTCTATGATCAGACCAGTCGGACTTGTAGTCAATATACATATTTTCTATTGTATTGAGTACTGCCTGAGTCACTAGACAGTGGTCGAGCCACTTCGTGGTATTATGTGCATCGCTTACGTATGTGTAGGAGTCGAGCGGGAGTATGTCAACATCCGCAATTTGTAGGTTATATTCGGAGCAGAATGATTTAAGCTCACGTCCAAATGGCGAATTCATGTCGGCATTAAAGTCTTCCAGAATAATACAATTAGGGTTGTCTCTTTCCTCAATTATCGTGTGCATTTTTGATAGACAGGATAAATATTCCGGTAAATTATCAGTGTTGTCCACTGGCATGTATACACTCATGAAAAGTAATGTTCCAGTGTTGAGTGTGATATCAATCGCTATTATCCCGGGAGTTTCACAGTCGATTGTCACTGCCTTGAATGATTTCCTCCATAGTATAGCTAGTCCGCCATATGGTCGTCCTCGTAGTGGGCCATTAGAGACGTCTACCGCTGAGGTACCATAGCTCATGAATTCAGGGTAAATTTCGCTAAGAAAATCGAAATGAGTTGGTGTAAGCCATGTCTCTTGTAATAGAATGATATCGTTTGTAATACACAGATCAGAAATAAATTTTTCTACTCTTTTTTCAGATCGGCAATTGATCGAAGTGATGTTTAACTTATTCATTTTGTTTTGTTCCTTTCGTGGTTCGCTCGATAGCTTCTCTGTATCTTCTGAATACGATGCCTTGGGGCCAGAAATCGTGATTCATCACAATTTTAATGTCACTTTGCTGGATCATGATTGTAAATGTCCTGAATGGAGTTTCTTTGAAAGGTTTTAGGATTTCAACATTAATTACTTTTAAACCTTTATTTTCGCAAAATAATTTTACATCTTCTGTGTTTGTTTCAAGTGCGAAACGAGATACATATAGCCCTATTGAAAGGTTTGCTATTTTTAAATTTCCTTCATTACTTCCTGTTCCACGATTATTTAAGAATCGCTTCTTGCGATGTTTATTCATAACAACCGTAAAACCATTGTTTACGTTTGACGCGTTTGACAGTGAACTGCTTCGGGCTGCTTCGGTTTTTTCCGGCTCTCTTCGGGCTTTCTCACTAACACTAGCATAAGTACGAGCATTTCGTTTAGATTTGCCGTCGTGAGCGGCTGTAGGTTGCGGCCATATTTGCGTATTCTCCTGATTTGCATTGTTTTCGTTTGAAATGTCAAGAGAGTTTATGGAAGGACTCACAACTTTTGGTTGTGCATTAGAATTTGAGCGTTCATGTGTGATATGGCTGACGGTTTCTTTGATTTGACTAAGTTCCTGCTTCAAGGCATTCATATCTAATATTGTTGCCTTTGCGGCAATTTCGGTTTTCAGTAATATTAAATCTTTAAGAAGTCTTGTAACGTCGACGTGGTCAAAAGTAACTGGTGGTAACTTGTTGAGATCACGGGCGACAAACGTAGGAAGTTGGTCTGGATCGGTTTCCTTCATGATCTTTATGATATCTTGCAATGTTTTCGTTATTTTGCCATCGCCTTTTCTCGTGATACGACGGCCAGGGACGGATTCTAACAGGAGGCATTTAGCACTTTCAATTTCTTCCTCTTGGAAGCTTGTGGAACATATTTGTACAATGCTCACTTCATCAAGAACATCCACTTTATTTTGTACGAATGTTAATAATTCATTAATAACAACTCGACAGGCGCAATTCGTTGACATTTTAATTGAGCGGTTATAAACGCGACTTATGGCTATTCAAAACCATTTTTTGCATTACTACGTATGGCATCGCCTTAAGTGTGAGAGAGAAAGAATGCACGAATGAGAGTATATAATAATTTATATAAAGAACGGACTAACCTTTAGCTTAAAAACTTACTTGTACATTTTCATTGACAGATAGAAATTCCTCGGAAAGAGCAGTATTTTTAAATTATTTTTTACGGAAAGAAAATTTAAATAATGATTGTAACTTATTTTATCGTGCGTTCATTTTGCAATGTATATTTGTTATTATTCTTTATGTATATCTGTTTGATTTCTAAACATAATAACATAAAATAAACAAATATTTTTCACGTTATTGTTTCAAGGTACCTAATTATGAAAAAAATTATTTGAACTTACCCAAACATTCCAGCGTGTATTTCATTTCTTTTTAGGCCACTGAGCGTACCCAGTTTTTTATTATCTTTCCTCCCCATTGTACATAAGGGGCCGTTCAAGTATTATGTAAGCACTATAGGGGGGCAGGGGGGTCTTTGCTTTGCTTATTTTTGATGACATGAGGGGTGGGGAGGTCGAGATAGTGATTACGTCAGCACTGCTCAGCAGTAGTTATTTTTTTTACACATTGGCAACCCACACATTGTCTATGTTTGAAAACCGAATACATATTCGGGGATTCCCACAAATAATTAATACGTTTAGGCTGGCCGCATACATTCGTTTTCCGTATTCGGAATTCCGTGAGACTAGCGCAAACGTTCGTTTTTCTCCATTCGGAATGTATAAACGTCAGTACCAGTGTTGCCAACAAGGGCGATATATCGCCATTTAGGCTACTCAGAGCGAGAATCGGCGCCGAAAAAATCTAAAAGGCGACTGGTCGCCAATTAAGCTACTTCAAAAACATCAATTTTAAACATGTCCCGAAATTCTCTAGCCCACCCCCCCTCCCATGAAATTTATTTTTCTGGGGACAAATTTTATATTTTCTTGAAACTCTCTACCCACCCTCCCCATGAATTTTTTTTATTTTCTGGGGACAAATTTTATCTTTTTGAAATTCTCTAGCCACCCCCCCCCACGAAATTTTTATTTTCACGTAAAAACATCAATTTTAAACATGTCCCACCTAACAGCAAATTCGGCTACTTTACGCTACCTTATGTATGAGAAACGGTGATATTAGGTCAAGATCCGTTGGCAACACTGAATTACGAACGGAAATTTCCGTGCGTTTGCCTCGGCACAAACAAACTGTATGCAATATCTGCGTTCCACATGACGTCATTAGGTTTTTTCCATTCGTTTTCTCCGAATGCGCCGGCTCGCATTCGAAACGTGCGTACGGAATTTGTTCCGTTCGGAACTAAAACGAACGTGTGCGGCAGTTAATGTATTTTCTACTGATTCCGTGCATTCGGATGTCCGAATACGGAAAACGAATTCGGAAATCGAATACGAAAAACGTATGTATGCGGCCAGCCTTAGGTACCCGCTTAGAAGCGAATGGGGGAATTACCGAGCGCTACTCACTTGTCAAAATTTCTTCCATCAATCCAGGGGCATTTCTCTCAGCTTTGGCCTTGAAACTCATTTGAAACCGCCACGCCCACCTCATTATTCTTATTGAAAACGAATAATATGGCTTAAAGCTCAGATCTCATTGGTTAGAGCAGAAGGATTGGTTTGATCTCTCGCTCTCTACCATAATGACTCGTGTAACAGAAAGAGATGACGGAATTTTGTCGTTTACTGTTTTCAAATCATTCAAACAAAATGAGAGTGGTTTATTTATACACGCGGGTTGTCATTTGCTGCCGAAATACTATCATTTCGCGTCGAAATTATGCGTGTTAAAGTTGTTCGTGATAAAAATACAATATAAGCCAGTATAGTGTTAGCGAGTTACAAATATATATTCAACCTACCTACGTAAGTTCAAGTTTAAAGTGAATTGACAGTTTTTAGGTTAGTTCGGTTTTTTGTTAAACAATGCTTCATACTTGGCTTATGTCTTCCTCCACAACGTATACATGTTATTTATTATATCGACCAACTTATTCATGTTTTATTCATTAGTGTTGTCGTGTATTATCTTATTGTTTTGGTGAAATTAAAGATTTTTAAACATATGTAACCATAAGTTCAAAATAGGCAGAAAAATGTCGGAATTCATCGTCGTACTGTCGGACAATCATGTTTTGGAAATTTGCTTCAGTGTTTTTTGCAAATTTCTTGTCATTTTGGGTTTCTTCTTCTTAGATTAACTAGTTTCATCTTAAGGAAATAAACTGTAAAAGTTTATTTTCTTAGTCAGATGAACCTTGCCCTTGGAAAACATTTCGACATTTTTCTGCTTCAAGGACATTTTTATTTTTAAAATAGCTTTTTGGGCTAGTGAGTGAATGGAGTAGGCCGAGAGCAATTATATTGTCTATGGTTGCATCTTATTTTTAAATGGCCTTGAGATTTTTCTACCTTGTCTACTGCTCCGCTCCGCACGGTAAGTACTGCTTGTATATATGTGGTTAAGTACTGTATAATTCTGTTACATACAAAAAGCCCGAAGATATCGATCTAGAGAGTGGTATATTTATGCATCAATCTATTGTTTCGTTTCAGTACGATTGACGATTTGACGTGTTGTAAGCAAATCAAAGCAAGTTAATATTTGTGTTACCGTTGATCCTCTTTCGCCAAAGATGAATTGTTTATAAAACAGAATACATTAACAGAAAAATGCATATAGGTACTTATTTTTACGTAAGCATGGGTGGGGGGGGGGGTAAGAGCTTTGCTTACTTTTGGAGACAAGGGGGAAGAGGGGGTAAATAATTGTAATAAATCTGCTTACGAAATACTTGAACGGCCCCTAACTAGTAATTTAAAAAAAACGATTACACGTTAACTGATTTTAGTTGAAAAAATTTCACAGAACAGAGCGGCACTAAGGTAAAGAACGTCTTTATACCGCCAGCAATGGGCGGCAACTGAATACATATGCGTGAAACCCTTACGTAGACGGCATAAGGGTAATTTCACAATTGCAAATTCAATGTTCACCTCCCCGAAAATCGATCAATATTCGTGTAAAAATAAACAACGCGAAATGCATATTTTGTGAAGTTCTGGTACATATATGAAAATTTCCTCCGATAATCAAATAAACAAATGAATTTGCCACATTATACAATAAAAACATGTCCGAAAATGGGTTTGTAAATAGGATATTTTGCACTTGACAGGTTTTTTTTAGGCCTGATACTTTGTTTTTTTCTAGGCCTATAAAAAGTCTTTGCTGACAAGGCCAAGATGTGTTCTACTTGCAGTATTTAATTAAAGCATCTGCAGTATTTCTAAGCAATCAAATATTCAAACCAAAAACACCTGATTTGGCATTGCCTTATTTGTGTCTTGTATAGTGAGAGCACAGCACGTGGCGGAGGCATTTTGCTGTGACCTACAGTTTAGTCATCTCGGAATTTTATTTTTTTTAAATGGAGCAGTGCGTTTACATGTGGTGATTTTTCATTTTCACTGACACTTTTAACGCCACTGTCACTCATATTTAAAATCAATAAAATCCCTTGCAATGTGTACAGAATCGAAAATGGCTCTTTGTCAAATGAGGTTCTTGTTTATAAATTCAGTGAAGCGTTGAGCGTGCAGTAGTGGAAACGTCAATATAGGCGGAGAGATGATAGCGAATAGCGTCGTTCCGTCACGCCACACAGGTAACGGCCTTTTCCGCACACAGTTATGGCGGTCTGGCGGAAAGAGCCGACGAGTCACGAGGCTTGCCGAATTAAACTACGCGCAAGAACGTCGTCCCGTCTTGCTACGTAGGTTTTACCCCACTAGGCTATTGGTGTACCGGATAGAACAAGAAAACATTATTATTTATCTTTTTAATGCTCGACATTTCGGTGCAAACAAACTCACACACGGAACTAATCGCTTGTTGATCGAAGTAATCTATTTTAATAGTACTTTTTCTGCATAGCGTCTTTTTAGGAGACGAAAATTTTATATGTCCTTCCGGAAAAGATTTGCTTTCTGTCACTACTCTCCGAACAGATTTTATAGAAACTCCAGTTGATTTGGCAACTAACTGTGCTGGTGTAGAAACAACACTAATATCGTTTTTAATTTCCGATTCAAAGTACAGGGTTTTCCAATAAGAGGTGTTATTTTGAATAGCCCGCTATTTCAGTAGATGTTACTTTTGAAGCTGTCATTTTTTGACATTTGACAAGTAAAAACTACGCCATTAATAAAAATGGAACGATACACGCTTCAACAACGCATTGAAATTATTAAAATTCATTTGAGTGAAAAAATGCAAATGCAAATCATCTTGAGTGATGAGGCCCATTTCCACCTCGGTGGCTTCGTCAACAAGCAAAATTGTCGCATCTGGGGCTCGGAAAACCCAAGAGTTATTGTTGAAAAGCCTCCTTATCCTCAACGTGTGACTGTTTGGTGCGGTTTATGGTCCGGCGGAGTCAATAGACCTTAGTTTTTCGAAAATGAGGCTGGAGCAACAGTTAGAGATGATTAATGATATTTTATGGCCGGAATTGGATGGTATTGATCTGGACAACGTTTACTTTCAACAAGACGGCGTTACGTGCCACACAAGCAACGAAACCATTGATCTTTTACGATTGAATATCAAAATAACACCTCTTATTGGAAAACCCTATATTTGTAAAGATTATGTACAAGTTCTTTCGTTTGGCTGGTCAATGGTTTACTTCAACCAGAATCTTTTTTCGACTCCATTTTAAAAATCGCAATAATTTTACCAACAGAAGAAACCTGACTAGGTAGCTCTCCACTGCGTTTCTATTGGGCCACTGCGTTCTCAGAGGGCGGATGTTCCTTGTTCCAGCGGCCGTTAGGTGCCAGTTCGAGCCAGTTTGACGCGTGCACCAATACATTCAAACGTGGTCTCTAATGGTTGGTCTATTTTAACTATCAACTAAACACTACCATTAGATCTTGCTGCTCTGAAGGTATGTGTATAATTTTACAATGAGAACAATTAACGAAATTAATTCCACGAAATTGTTTTGTATTCAGATATCAGTTAGTGGAGGAAACAAGAAGTATGTACATAGATGTGTGGGGGATAACCGCGGCGTTATTTGGCATGCCAAACGTAAGCGTGCCGAGCACTCACGCGTCATAATGACGTCACAACAGCCACAACGAAAGATATTGTTTGTGTGTGGTAAATAGTCACTTCAAATAGCTTTGAACTTGTAACAGGATCACGATGGGCAGACAGATGTTCGTGTGTAACAAATTAGATAGGTTGAAATATTTAAAAAAACTAGTTGACGTGTACCGACGTTGTTGGGAGTTATCCGTATGAGACAGACATACACTATCATGGATTTTTCTGTAGGCCTTTAATAAGATATACAATTCAGTAGTACATTATTTTGATCTATCTCATAAGGTAAAATATCACATACACGAACATGTAACTGCCTCACTCTTTCCACAGCTTCCGGTGTTCTGCTGGTCCGTTGATGTCCATTTCTGGGTTTAGCGACACTTCCACACTCCCGAAATGAGTTGACCCATGACAGAATCGAATTACGGCCAGGAACGAGTCTGTGAGGAGGAATTTCGAAGCGAGCGCGAAAGGCACGTTGCGTAGCAACAACTGAGAGACCGTTACAAAAGAAGCTCTCGACGGCGAAGGTCCGCTGCTCCCTAGACCACAGCATAATGGCAACTGACGAGAATGGGAAACAAACTTGGGGACGTCCCTCTCCAGATGCGCCCCCTCCCGCCCCACTACCTGCCCAACTCAACGGTCGGGAATTTTTTCAAATAAGTAAGTTTCTCTGGCGCACCCTGTAGAAGAGTAGTGCCAAAATACCAACACATTTCCACCTCAAAACATTTGTAGTATCACAAACTATTAATACAAATCATATTAATACTGACGTAAGTTTTTGTACAATTTGTCAATAATTTTCATTATTTTATTCATATTTATCAACTTTGTCTATACCAATTTCTTAATCTATTTTTACTGTTTTCAGTTCGTATTGTTCGTATTATTACTATTCGTAGTTCGTGCTTTGTATTGTGTTATTATTGGATAATAATCAGTCAGTAAACAAATTAATATAATGTAATAAATACAAAAGAAAAAGAGTTAAGACAAATATTTTGTACGAGGTGGCGGGACATTTGTAGTGCATGTTATACAACACTACCCAAGATAGAAATGGCACGAGCAAAGTCGGGTCATTTCAAAATTATAAATAAAACCAACAATTTGATGAAAGTGCAATACTTACCTTAAGGCGAAGCTTAATGCCAACTCACTATTTTGATTAATCTTTATAACGAATTGGTGTACATAATGAAAACCAAAAAATATGCTTTAGTTAAATTGAAGGTTTTCCTATCGCTTCGCTTGAGTAGAATACAAATAAAAAAAATAAAATACTCAATAAAAATATAAATGTAAACAAGTAAAAAAAAAAATTTCATTAGAAATGTATGAACGCGTAAAGGAAACAACTTAAAAAATAAAGTATTATATCTAAGATTATCTGTGACAGTTTCATTTGATTAAATTTTTTGCTTTCTTATAAAATTATTTAAAAAATAAATAAAAACCAGTTTTATGCTTGAAATCGAATGTCTCTAGACTCCGTTTGTCAAACGATTTGAATGCCTATTACCCACAATATAAGGTATACCAAGAATATACACATTTTTGGCTTCTAGCTTTCTCTTAAAGTAAAAAACTATTTACACAAGACAAATAAGAAGGCGCCGAAAAATGTACTTGCTTTTGCATAAGATGTGGTCAGTTATGGCGTTTTAAACGATGCTTTTTTGTTCAATTTCCGTATGGGTTAAGGCGAAGCTTAATGCTTAATCACTATTTTGATTAATCTTTATAACGAATTGGTGTACATTATGAGTACCAAAAATATGATTTAGATAAATTAAAGGTTTTCCTGTCGTCCATAAAAAAATAAATCACTCAATAAAAAATATAAATGTAAACTACAATTTATTTTTTTATGCATATAAATGTATGAACGCGTAAAGGAAGCAGCTTTTAAAAAATACAGTATTATAGCTAATATTATCTGTGACAGTTTCATTTGATTAACTTTTTTTGTTTCTTTTAAAATTATTTGCAAAATAAAAATAAAAACACAGTTTTGTGCTTGAAATCGAACGTTTCTAGACTCCGCTTGTCAAGCGAGTTTAATGCCTATTACCTACAATATATATGGTATACCAAGAATATACACATTTTTGGCTTGTATCTTCCTCTAAAGTAACAAATCGAGATAATGATATCCTCACTAGGATCTTCCGTGCTGAGGATTTCATTTATATAATATTGAATCATAGCATTGTGAATATTTTTTTCCGAACTAATTATAAATATTACAATGTGCGTTTTTTGTGCAGTTAAGTGGTTTCGGTAAGTCTGTATTTGGTGTCAGTATATTTTCTATATCTGATCCAATGGATCTCCCTATATTTTGTATCCAGCTTTTCATTTGAGACTAGCTGTTCCCCGCCACGCGCTGCTGTGGATCAGTCTGTATGTGCAGAGAGAGAAACAATAGCGCGTTTTACGTTTACGTCTAACAGATGGCACTGTTTTTTTTAAATGTACCTGTCACAGGTGACATCTATTCATTTAGCTATATAAAAACACACACTCAATCGAATGCAACGTTGTGTCAAAATTTCAAAGCAATCGGTGAAGAACTTTCAGAGATTTAAGATTTTAAACAAATAAACATTTACATTTTTATTTATACAGGGTGTATCGGCACGTACCCGACAAACTTTAACCAGCTATTCCTTAGCACATTTGGAGTAAAAAATGTTATGGGCACTTTGCCGTCCGGTAACATATTTTTTTAATAAAAAAATTATTATTCATATTTTCACCACATGTCACCAATGTTTTATCCTTTGTCAAAGTTTGAAAACCCGTCTGGCAATATTTTGTTCGAGTTTCGTTGAATAATGTACGTACGTACCTACGTTGGCGCGCTTTTACAATCACAACGAAATGGCACAGCACCATTCGTCTCATTTTTAACTATTATTATTTAGTGTGTACGAAAGAGCGAGGACACTTTTTGACGCACTTGCTAATAACAGCTGTTGAACGCGAGAAACAAGGCAAATGACAGTGACGGAGTGTGGATTTTTTAATTTATTTTTTGTTTTAATGGAAAAAAAATGTTACCGGGCAGCAAAGCGCCCATAACATTTTTTACTCCAAATGTGCTGAGGAATAGCTGGTTAAAGTTTGTCGGGTACTTGCCGATACACCCTGTATAGATTAAAAATTAACAATAATATTGTTGTGATTTTTGAATGAGAGTGGGATTTTGTTGTAGTGTTTAGTATCATAGGAAGATGTTGGACGTTATTTGAAATATTCTGTCGTCTGCATTGGTTTTGTTTAACTATGTGGTAGGTAGGTTTAAGTATGTGGTAGTGTTGCATTTTCAAAATGATAATGAAATGCTATAATATGAGTTTATTACCGATTGTACAATGACAGCTGATTTCATATGATCTATTCAAGGTGTTGACTTTTTACGATTTAGTACCGTCTTAAAATATTATTTTTTTGTCTAATGGCTGAATCTGATTGAATAAGTCTGAAAAAAAATATGGTGCAAGTGTAAACCAAAGATTTTTTATATTGGTCTCGATATAGTTTTCTTATGGGGATCCGTATGAAAAAAAAGCATCGTGTAACACGCCCATTATTAAAGTCACGACACAGCGCCTTTGAGGTGATATTGCACAAAAACGGCGCTATACAAATCATCAAGTATTATTATTAATATTATAATTTAAAATTGTGCTTACGTAGGAACTGGACTGTTGAAGTGTAGAGGGCAGAATTGATTTCTGAGATGACAGATGTTGTTCTGGAGTGACCTGTAATAAAAGAAATAATAAATTAAGTTCTGCTAAAATCATCTGTCCGTCTAGAAACTGTTCCATGTTTTGTTTTTAATATTTTATTTATTTCATGTTCATTTTTAGCATATAGTTGCCATTTATGCACGAGGGGGTACCCAAAAGAAATCGAACTTTTTTTCGTCTTCTGTGATAACTGACAGCGCCTCTGTCGTTTTTTGTTCACCTCAGCAACGTCGGCAAAACGTTTTTATTTCATGTATCTTTTCATTCGGGGAAATAAAAAAAAAGTCGCGACCCTGTTCATCCCCAAATCTCCCGCTAAAATTCGCTGAACTGAACTCCAAGCCACTCCAGACAGCTTCACAATTTCTTCAATGGTCTGGCGTCGATCCTTCAGGATGGTTTCACGAATTTTTTCAAAATTTTCATCGGTTCGGGCCGTGGTAGGACGCCCAGAGCGAGCTTTGTCCTCAATTGACATTTCACCTCTTTTGAACCGGGAATACCACCCAAACACTTGTGTTTTCCCAATAGCATCATCTTTGTAGGCTCTTTTTAACATTTCAATAGTTTCTGTGCCAGTTTTTCCGAGCAAGAAGCAAAACTTTATTGCAGCGCGCTGTTCACGAGAATTAGCCATCGCTAAAACGACGAGCACACAAAACAACGGTCACTACAAAATTCACACAAACCGAACGGAACCTTCTTTGGCGACGACGCTTGGCATACGCTTGAGTTGACTGAGAAATGGTAGCTCTATACGCTCCTAGCGATAGAGCGCGGTACTACAACAACTCCGCCCACCACAACATCAGTTCGGTTTCTTTTGGGTACCCCCTCGTTTTGACATGTGCGTCGCTGGAGACGCGGCTTAAAATGAATATTTCTTTTACATACAATGTAGAAAGGAGCGAGTAAAAAATAAACACATATTTATATTGAAAAATAATTCCAATTATAAAAAATATGAACTAATCGAATAAAATATGTGTAAAATACATTAAGGGGTTTATTTAATTATCCATTTATTTCTGTATTTCACGCCCAGCTGGGCTTTATATGTTAATTTTGTAACACATAGAATTAAAAATTAAATTAGCATAACATCACAAAAACACAATAACAAAATACTGTAAAATGCAAGATGGAAAAATAGTAGATTACGAATAGTACAATAAATTTTTTTAAATAAGTCGGAAGCAGGGCTCGGCAGTTTGTTAAGATTGGTTGTTCTGCTGCCGATATAAATTCTACCAAGACTTGTTTATAATGGGGGGTATACAATTATTGTGATTCCGTGTTGGAGCTGTCGCAATAATACGGTAGATATTGCCTAAATAATCATAATTAAATTATTATGATGATAGTTCAAATTGTAATGCCTCATGACGTAGTTACGTGAAAATACCAGTAAAACCCACAAACTAATATAAAGTATGTACAATATATGGGTGCATATTGAGTTCGTCATCAAAAATCCGACCAAGAAAACGTCATGTTTCCGAGCAGAGCGCAAGGGATAGATGGTCGAACTCTCTCAACATTTTTCGGAGTTGTAAAGGTTCTCTCAGGTCCTTTTCTTTTCGCAGACGGATTTCCTGAACCCCTTAACGTATCTACCCATCCTAAAATCGATTGCTGGGAAGGTACACGACCGCAGGAGGGAATTGCGAACCTTAAACGGAAAGTCGATCGAGAGCTGATCGAGAGATGGGGAAGTAGGCATCTATCGAAAAAGTAGGTGCTCCTTCACCGACCACTGCATGTTTACGACTTGCAACTAAAAACCATTGTGACAAAAACTTTCACCTGTTCCCTTCTATCGAGACCATCCCCCACCGCCCGCGACCCCCTCGGCCATCAGGGCACCCTTTTCAAAAAACACGAGCGACACCTTATACCATACCACGTTTTAGTAAAAAATTTCCATTAAAATTCAATAAAAACTCAAAAAAAAAAAAAATTATTCATTAATTTATTTATTTACGGTATATATTATTTGGTAAAGTACCTAGTTTTAAAACTTTTCTTTTTATTTATGGTGGAGTTCCACTGTTATGATTTAAAATAAAACAATTATTAAATTTGTTCCACTTTATTTTCTTAAGTCGGACCTGTTTCAACCTGTTACGATCACCTTCAGATAGCACATTTATTACTGGTCCTGTCTATATAATAAAAATGGAAATGTTAAGAACTGGTTTATTGTAAATCGTTTGGTTACCATTTACAAAAATGATATTCATATAGTATAATAAAATACACGTGCAGTCTGACAAAATATAGTAGGGTGGAATGATAAGTCTTGATGCAAAATCCTCCTTAGTGAGCGATCAGCAATGCCCAATGCAATTGCATGCTTCCTGGCAGAGCGCCTAGGTGACCGCTCGATAGATTTTCTCACTCGGGTGTTCTTACCGTTTTAGGTCTTCCTAAATAAATAATAATATTTGGATGATTTGTATAAGGCCGTTTTTGTGCAAATCACCTCAAGGGCGCTAAACTCCCATGTCTTAGTGTGGAACCAGTTTGTACGCACTCAACTCGCGATTAAATTACGGTGAGGGACAGCGAACCCCCGGTGTTGTCCGGACCAAACCATGGTAACGACTGAAAACGGCACGACCCTCCCGAAACAATGAGACCTCGCCCAGGTTCCTACACCTGCCACACGGGATGTACCGGCCCTTCATAACTGCGCTGTCTGTTTTGCTGCACTCTGTATTAACGTTGAAAGTAAGCCCGTCGTTCCACGGCTCGGTAAGCAATCGACAAACCGAATGCTGCAAGACCCTGCGCAGAAAGTTGCACACTGAACTGCGCTGCAGACCATTACCTCACTATAGCGAACTTAATTTTCCGCGCAGCGTCTTGCTGAATTCGGTTTATGTCGATTGCTTACCGACCCGTGGGACGACTGAGAATGGTTATTTTTTACATTAATATCACACAGCAGGCACCTGAAGAAAACAATTTCCATCAGGGCCTATATTCTTTTAGAGAATGCTGTGTGAAGGGTTTTATTGAGGAGAGGAATGAGTGAACAAAGAGATCCAAAGAGGCCGGCAAATCGTTCCACAGCCGAGCTGTTGTACTTGTCGTAAAAGCGATCCGTTATCCTTGTATAAAATTGTTGGGCGTACGTTTGACATCTATAAGTATTATATATTCATACTATACCAGTGTATGATCTGGATAATGTCCCGCGAGATGATTCCTGAAATGAGAAATACTTGTCAATTACAATATATATTGATATGCATAGGATGTAGTATTACACCTACCAGTAGAGCGAAAGAAATATCCTATTTGGCATGATTTACGACGACTAGATCGTAGATGTGTGGTTTATATACATAATATTATACTTTTAGGGTGACAGGACGTATTCGACATACTATAGCGTATTAGAGAACAACATATAGACGGCATTTTGGTCTCCGGTTTCACCCGCCCAGACACTTAAGGCCCTAGTATACGTTGGGCCAACGAATTGTGCCAGCCGCCAACGTGTTAACGCTGTTAGCGCCAAGATCCTTTGATTTATGCACGAAAAACCAATATCGGCCAATATACTACCTACGTCAAGTGGTCCTGTACGTAGGCCAGCGCATTGGCCCAACATGTACTGGCAGCATAACGCATGTTCGTAAATACCCGACGCGTTATCCGTCAGAAGTAGCTTCGTAAGTTCCAGACGTGTCAGACTAACATGTCAGCCATATACGAGACTGCATAATATTATACGTGATATCAGATACTTATAAGCGTATTGAATTGTCATTGGAACTAAACAGCAACATAAAATAAGATAAGGCCATAGCATAAAAGTATATTTTTTTAAATAAAAACGTTGGACAATTCTCAGTCATAAAATATTTTCGGACGGGATTTCTAAATTAACTTAATCAATTTGTTCTTCTTCATTTATTTATTTAAATTTTCCAAATATGTATGGATGGCTGGCCCAAAGTTTTTTGGATTTTCTTCTAAACATTTTATCATTGCATCACAATGTTCTAGGTATGTACCTTCTTTTCATGTCATCAACATCGTTCATTGGTCCATTGTTTATGAATTTTGGAGTATCGATACCACCAATTTCTATTTCTCCTGCCGTCTTCTGTGAATCTATTCGTTGTCCTAATTTTTTTAACTTGTTACTACCAGTTCTGTCACCGAAGTCCTCCTTAAATTTCTTCTTCCACAAATTCGCGACGTCATTTTTAGTTGGCATATAGAACCTGAAAATATAAGAGTGATGTATATACATAGAAAAATATTGAACGTTTTTTTAAATATATTTTTTTAAATATATCTACAATTTATGTAGTAAGAATAGTATACATTGACAGTCCTACTTATAAACATTCATTAATACGCCGCTGCAGCGTTGGTATATAGCTATACGATGAAGAGGGCCTATACTGCTCGGGTTAAACCGCAAAAAACACGGTCATTTTCCCATTTCGCGTTTTGTTGATAACTTCGCGTTTCTTCAGATGACATAAATAATGACATTTGTAATTTGATTGATCCAGTATATATACGGCCAATTCGAATATGCGTCCCGAATTCGCCTTGGTAAAACGATATTTCGATTTAAAATAACATTACAGAAACGCTGCAAATGGGTATTACTGCTTTTTAACATTTTCATTACGCGACAGACCAATATTTGTCAAACTTCGCGAAAATACGTCAACATATTGCCGGTGCTATCATGACGCTATACTAAGTGGCTAGCCGTTAAAATCTGACAGCTACTAATACGGAAGGTATCCGCAGCGATTATGAGTAACGTTTTCCACTAACCCGATCTTATTCGACCGTTTAGTATTTATAGAGTAAGACGGTTTGCTTACGAAACCCTAAAAAAACTAGGTACCTACCTATCGTTTAAAATATTTTCATAGTCATCTCCGTATTCTTCCATTTTCTCCGAACAAAAAGTTTGATATGCCGAGGCAGCAGAGTGTACTCGGTTGAAAATTTCAATTAGGTGTCTCTTGGCTTCTTCGCCTACTGGTCTGACTCTCAATGCTTCCACAACATCCGTTCGGTGATTATGGGAATCTTGAAATTTTATTACACAAGGCCATTCCTCTGCAAAGTATGTCTCTATCTTTGACTTAGAATCCTCAAATATTTTCTTTATAATGACAGTTATTTTTGCTTTACAGTCCATATTCTTAGACTTCCTTTTACGTTTATTGGTTTGAGTTTCATGTTCCGAGTTTCCCGTTCTTTTATTTTTTATTGAAGTATTGAAATGACATCTATATATCCTTTTAAACAAATTTCGAGGAGCGTTGGGAGGCACTTTAAAAGTTTTCTCAATAGTCCATGTTTCTTTTGTGAAATTCTGTAGGTCAGTCATCCATTTCTGTAACAAAAATTTAGTCAAAATACTTTATTGAAGAATGTGGATTTTATCAGATTGTGTTATTCCTAATCACCACATGATCTACCTCAACAACCAAACAACATTCATCAATTCAGAATAATTATTATTATAATTATATGATTACGAAAAACGTAAACCCATACACACACAATAATGTAATGTTATTAATCCATTTAAATAAACTAAAGAAAAGAATTGCAGGCACGGAATAGTAAAATTAAATTATACTTAAAACGCCATATTACCTCCCAACAAACAAAATATTCAAACTATTTCCAGTCCCACCTTATACGTCTTATCAAACTCTTTCCAGTCCCACCTCATACCTCTATCAAACATATACATTAACATATAATTACTCCAACCACATAAAGATCAAGTAACAACATATACTCATAAATAAATGCTAGTACTAGAAATAACACCGTAGGAGGACTAATGGTACCTTTGTTACGTACAACAGCAGCCCAAGTAAATGTATAAAATTGTTCAACAACCTAACCTAACCTAAAAATATAGATAAATAGTCGAGATGTGTAGCAACACAATTATAGTAAACAAATAAACTTAACATAACATTGAAAATATAAAGCTACATATACAAAATGATTACAAAAACACTACTGTTACTCAAACTAAAATTACAGCTGGGCCGTAAGTTTAAAGTTGGCAAAAATAATATTCTACTGTAAACTAAATAAGTATTGTGGTGGCTAATCAACCACAATCATAGGGTGACCATACTGACAGTGACAAGAAGGATAGTATGAATATGATTAAAAAAAATAAGTAAATGAAAATAGGTAAATAAGGACATAAAGAAATAGTATCTGTCTGTAATGAAATAATATCTACAAAACACCAGCAATTATTTATATGATTTTGTATTTTTTATCAATTTAAAAAAAAATCTTTTCATATATATTTTTATTTTTCTTTAAAAAAAGCAGGAAGACAAACATTCACGGGTTACAAATAACCTGACAATATTTGAAAATCTCCTACTACCACCACAGTAAGCGGAAAATGTTGCGATGGAGGACTTAACCAGCCGAGGAATAGCCAGCCTAGTAAACACACTACGCCTGGGTGGGACCCAAACGCCATGCTAACTCATCAACATAAAAGCAGAAGCATCAACTTGCGTACATTAGGAAATAATAATAATGCGCGAAAATATATATTGAAAACTGTTATTTCGTGTAAAATAATCCTTTTTCTATCTATCTGTATAAATTAAAATAATATTATAACATTATTGTGTGTGATCTTGAATTTTTTTTTTTTTTTTTTTTTTTTTTTTTTTTATATTTACTCCACACAGGAGGCCCTGAAGAAAATAATTTCCCTCAGGGCCTATGTCATCTTTGGGGATGCTGTGTGGAGGGTCTTTTTGTGGAGAGGAAGGAGTGAACATGGGTCTTGAAGAGTCCCATGTTGTAGGAGGGAGGAAACACAGAGGCCGGCAGTTCGTTCCACAGCCGAGCTGTTGAACTTAAGAACGAATCGTAGAAGCGACCCGTTCTCATGTGACAAGTGTCAACTGTGTACAAATGTTGGGCGCGCGTTTGGCGTGTATCCCGACTACGCACCGGCGCCGAAGGGATCAATGACGCTAGTTCCTCAGAGCATCTTCCATTGTAATACCGATAGAACAAGGACAGCATACCTACCCGACGTCTGTGCTCTAAAGATTGCAGTCCGTTTGTTAAGATTGGGGAATCTATCAAACGGACCGCCCGTTTCTGCACAGAGTCAAGGGTTTTTTCAGGTATTTTGGGGCTCCAGACCAGAGATGGCTGCCAAATTCGACAGTAGGGCGCACTTGCGATTTGTACAGGGTGAGCAGTTGTGTACTATTAAAGTATCTGCGGGCCCTGTACAGTACGCCCAGCTTCTGAGAGGCCAACTTTACTCTGGCTTCGATGGAGCCCCCGTACCTGAGCTGGTCACTTATAGTTACACCAAGCATATCAATGGAAGGCCTGTTCGGAAGATTGCTTCCGTTGAAGGAGACTAGATTATCATTTGGATCCCTTTTAGACGTAATCAGACAGGATTGGGTCTTTGAAACATTAAATTCGACGAGATTATTTTTACCCCAGGAGGAAATACTCTCGAGATAACCGTCCATTCTCTGCTTCAAAGCCCTCCGAGCCGTTGGAGTTTGTGTGCCCTTTGGGGGCTTGTCAAACAAAAAGCTATCATGAACTGTACTGTCATCCGCGTAACAATGAATCGGTGCACATGTCAAAAGGTCATTGATGTGCAACAAAAACAAAGTCGGAGACAGAACCGATCCCTGTGGGACGCCAGCATTTATGGAGTGCGAGGAAGAGGTGAAACCGTCAGCAACCGCCTGAATCGACCTATCCCTTAAAAAGTCAGCAATCCACGTACACAGGGATGCGGGAAGTCCGTAAGAATGCAATTTGTTGACAAGTCCTCGGTGCCAGACCCGGTCAAAGGCCTTGGATATGTCTAGTGCGACCGTTTGGGTCTCACCGTGACGTTCCAGGCACCGCCCCCAAACATGCGTCACATACGCGAGAAGATCACCGCACGAGCGGTTCCGCCGGAATCCGTATTGACGGTCGTTGATAATTTAAATAAAACTAGTCTTGAATTTTATATTTGAATTTTGATGAATGGTTCAAATTCGATGAAACAATTGATTCTTAGACACATTTTTACCTACTATTTATATAAAAAAAATTGTCAATTTTACTTACCCAAATAAAATGTGATTATAAACAGTTAAAAACATTTGTACTTACTTCAACATCTTCTTTAGACTTAAGTTTTGTCAAAATACAATGCTCATCATCGTCAACTATTGGTTTATATTCGTAGTTTTCTGGTAGGTCACTTAAATCACGCATTTTTTTATGAAATTACTTTTTCCGTTGAAAACAATGCTCGACCTGTGAACTTTAAAACAATACTGAATAAGAGAGAGAGAGGTAAATAGCTGAGCTGACGTGTCGCCACGAGACGTCGGGTACTTATTGAGCGCTGCCGGAATATCCCGAATGGATAACGCGTCGGGTCGAGCGACCGAGCACTGCCGGAGTATACCGAATGGATAACGCGTCGGGTCGAGCGACCGAGCACTGCCGGAGTATTCCGAATGGATAACGCGTCGGGTTGAGAGACCGAGCACTGCCGGAATATCCCGAATGGATGACGCGTCGGGTATTATGGTACTATATTACATTATCTAACTCCGCCAGCGAATCCACCGTAGATTTCTTAGTTGCAGTCGTTTGTATTTTATGGCATTGGAACCTCATAAATTGCTGGCATACTGGGAAATAATTATTCTAGCTTAACGTTTCGTCACTTGCAAACAGTTTTGTTTTATGTGTGAAAAAATTCTCTAATTCGTTGTCAAATGTCATAATTTTATTTTCTAAAATCATATTGGATACTGTATTTATTTTGCAGAAAAGCGTCATGTGACATATCTTTACTATGAAGAATGTTTATTTTGCTGAAAACATAATAAAACTCGAAAATATTTTCGTATTTCTTAATTATATAATATTTTTTTACAACATTACAGAGAAAAAAACATTTGGCTAAATTTAAGTAACAATCCTGGGAAACTACGTAGAATAGAGATACACGATTTTTATAAATTTATAGACACATTATCAAGTAAGACGGTACAATTTACAAAAACATAATTTTGTAAAAAACATGCCCGTCAGTGGGCAGTCGCATACAAAAACGACGGGTGTTCGTAAGAATATAGCTGTTTCACCCGTACACACCTATTTTTTGAATGGATGTCCCTGTCTAATGCGTTGCGTTGCATACTAGGCAAAAAGGTTATATGTAGATATTTCATCTATTCACGTTTCGTTATTGGTTATTCTTTTCTTATGCGATTCGTTATTTCGCTTTGCATCTAGAAACTGGATGTGCTATATTTTTGTTCGATTAGTATAAACATAACGCGTCTATGTATTTATGTCAACGTATATAAATTAAAATTACTACAGTAAAAAAACCTTTTTTTAATTATTAACAGAATAGGTACGGCAGGGTATTTTTTTAAATAATTACCGTAAACTCACAAAATAAATCAAAAGTTGCAGTTTTCATTTAAAAGCATGCAAAATTTAACTATTTAATGGCCTATATATCGTAATTTAAAAAACAAAAAAAATACAGTGTGTGGCAAGCCTACGCACGACGGAAGTGAAACTTTTAGTATTCTTCTCTCTCTCTTTTCATTTCATTCTCTCCTTTTTTCTGTCTTACGTTAGTTTGAAGATTAAAGGTCAAATAATTCAACGACGAAGCATAGATTTTCTCTCTTTAATATTTTCTTATACATGAATGAATTTCGATATAAGTACAGTTCCAAAAATTTTCAATAATTTAAATAATATATTTTTTTTTTTTTTTAAAAGAAAGACAAACATTCCCGGGTTACGAATAACCTGACAATATTTGAAAATCTCCTACTACCACCACAGTAAGCTGAAAATGTTGCTTGTGTTGTGATGAAGGACTTAGCCAGCCGAGGAATTGAACACACTACGCCTGAGTGGGACCCAAGCGCGATGTCAACTCGGCCACCGACCGGTCTGTATATAAATATTTATATAAATATCTATATATAAATATATAAATATTTATTTTATAATCTATATATAAATATTTATATTTATATATAATATTAAATTTTCAAATTTTTACCTTCATTTTTATAGCTTCAGCTGCAGTAGATCGCAGAAGTTTTTGACGCTCTCTGTATGCTTTACTACGTTCTGCAGCCGTTTTAGATGAAGGTTTGGGAGGCTTTGATTTCTTTTCCCGCTGTCTCCACCGACTGCTGGCCTCTGCGCGCTGTCTCAGTCGACGCTTGTTTACACACGCTTCGGTTGTAGGCACGACATCCCTACATCATATTTCACTGTTAGTATAATCTCGCCAATATGTTAAACAATCCTATCATGCTATTACAACAACAATACTATTTCGTGAGATATTTATCCACTCTTCTTGGTTATGTTTACCTTACGTTAATGTCATCACTGTGTGAATCAGACTCTCTTCTTCTTTGGTGATTTTCAGGGGATATTTCCTCTTGTGCCACGAATGTTTTTCTCACTTCTATCTCGTCACTACTCATTTTTGACACAAAAACTCTGTTCCAAATCGAATAAACCACAATCAATTACGTATTTCACTCGTATTACACTCACCGCGCAGTACACGAAGCAAGCAGCTGATGCCTGGCGTGGCGTCGTTGGCTAGAGAGAGAGGAAAAGAGAGAAGAGAGAGAGAGAGAACGTTCGTCAGTGGCTCCCTCACCTCAGTAAGCGACTACGGTGAGAGAGCGACAGTGAACGGTGAGCGGTGGTGGGGGTCCGTACCCCCACCACCAAATGATCACGGTTTTTCGTTACGGTCATGAGTCGGTTTTACTCCGGTCTCGAAAATGCATGACGCGCGTAAAGAAGTTTCACTTCAAATAGTTCGTATTAGGTATATAATGCTATACATTATGATTTTAAAAATACTTATGTAGTTTGTTAGTCACTAGAACGGTACAAAGTGACGTTTATTTCTATATTTGAAACAATGCGGTCTGTCGGATACGTTCTGATACACCCTGATAATTGTTTAAGCTGACACTGCCCGATTTTGTTATATGAATATCGGAACACAAAAATTTACTTTTAGGTAGGTACTTATTTTAAAGTAGGTACCTTCTCCATTCGATTAACCGTTTTCCTTGGTTGATTAATTTTTTTCGGGAAGTAACTCTTCTTTTTGTCCTATTTCCCATAGTTAACTGAAACATAATTTTCATTCATTATAGTTGGCCATGAGATTTTGACTTCAAACTTTGCACCTCGGCGTTATGATTAGCAATATAAAACTATTATATATATTTTTTATTGTTTTCAAGTTTAAGTTTTTGTTGTATGTATTCAATAATTTTATCATCAATTTATATACAAATAAGTTCTGCCGTGTAATTATTATTACGCGTGACTATAATTAATTACAGCGCAAAACTATTAAAACAATAATAATTGTATAAATAATATTATTGAATATTTAACTACACGAGCGACGAATCGAATGAACAATCGAACGAGATGTTCGATTTAATTAATATCATTCCTTTAAATATATTAATATAGAGACATATGAACAATGATTACTGCGGTTAATAAAATCACAATAAAAAAAAATAAAAAAATTTATAAAAAATGTTAAATTTATTTCAATGACCATTTTTCATTGAAACTTGCCCACCGTGCACTACTACCAGAAAAATAATACGATTAAATCGAGGAAACATCCAAACAAAAAAAGGCTTTCACTTACTAAATTTGTAGACGAATTAAAATAATAAAAACACAAAATTTATTAACTAAATTTAAGTATTCGTTTGAATAAATAAAAAAATACGAAGCAAAAAATGTTACTGTGGCCTCGCGCAAAAACCGACCACACCGGCCGAGTTTCAAGCGGCAACTGATTCTAAAGGGCGTAAGTGATGAACGCCTGTACGAAAGTATAAGGAGCGGCGCGACGTATTTGAAGAGCATTGAGTCGAGTTTGCTCTAGCACACATACAAACTGGATCTTACCGAGGTGTATATTTTAATTAATTCTGATAAAAATATTACTAAAAGTTTAAATGTTTTCCGAGGAATATCTCGGGAGATTACTTATTCATCGTCTAGAAATATAAAATCTGATCTGGTGATAAAAACGTACAGTTGAAAAACATTTAAAAAATTGTAACCTTTTAGCGGTAAAAATATTTTATTATGTATTGTTTCATAATGCTTTCACACAAACGAAGTATTGAAGTCGGTAAATCTAAAATTAAACTATAGGGCGCACAGTTTACACCCGCGGATTCCCTACACAGCACCAGACAATATTTAATACTGTTATGTTAATCTACAAACTTTTACTCTAAATAAACTCAGTATCACTGGTTAAATCTGCCGGATACGTCCTGATACACATTGATGCATACAGGGTGTCCGGGGGTAAAGTGCACAAACTTTTACATGGTGGTAAAAGCTTTTTTCAATAGTCCATTGTTTTTTTCCATAAAACATATTTTTCCATAGAATTAAAAAATTCAATTTTTTTTACCAGAAAATTACCAAAACGTTGGAAATAAATTGAAATCTAAAAGTTATTTAACGTTTTTACTTGTATTTTAATGTAAATCACCACCCAAGTTAGAGCACTTTACCCCCGGGAACCTTGTACACGCGACAATGTACGATTTTGTTCTATGATATATAATTTATTTATTTTATTTATTTATTATTTTATTTACGCCCTAATGGGCTTTTACATGAAAATATACATTTACATTGATTACAATAATTGAACATAAGAAGATAAATGGAGTTAATTGTAAGAAAGCAACACATATAATAAAATTTTGTGCAAATTAGCAAAACACTAATAAGATGGATTCAATATAAAATATACCCAAGCATGAAATAGTAAGTAAAAGAAAGTTCAACATAAAAAGTAAGTAAGTGGGTGTGTTTAAACCCAGTATTAATTGTGTGTTTAACAAATCGATAAACCAATATAAATTAGAGTGTAACTTACTCGTGAGGTAAAGAACATTATAACAGAGATTTAAAAAAAAAATAACAAAATAAGAGTTGCACCTGTAAAAAGCAAAAACTAATAGAATTTAGCAATATCGACATGAATAAGAAATAATAAGATCTGAGATGGAACATAGTGTTATGTATAAAAAGTAGTTAGTAGGTATAAGCATACAATTATAAGTGTATAGTAGAGCAAATAAAAAACAAACAAATATGGATATAATTTACTTGAAAGGTTTCGAATGGGAGAAGATGTAATAATGGATAAAGGAACCCTAAAAATTACTTTTATGTAGGTATTCAAGTAATACCTTCTCCATTCCGCTACGAGTTTCCCTAGATGCCGTAATTCTTTTCGGGATACATGTTTTTCTGTCTTCTTATTTTCCATAATTAACTGAGACAGACGCATATGCATAGCCAAATTCATTTCGTATGAGATATATTCCAGTACCCAAAAAATGGTGTAGCTTACAGCTATACAAGGTGACAGGAAAATCGTAGTATAAGCGGGAAACGAATGAATGTACATTTTATAAAGAACCCATAATTTTTTTTTAAGATCTGAGCAATTCGATTATTTTTTAAACTATTTTTCGGCAACTATACGACTTATTTTCAAGACATTAAACAGCTGCCACTAACACCCTAGCGAGTATTTTTTGATCAATTTAGACTTTAGACTAAAATTCCAACTTTGGGTTCGATTTACTCGAAAATGAAAAATCAAATCGAAAAATGTATATGACTACAAAAGTCTTTTTTCGGAGTTTCCGGAACCCGTGTATATAAATAATTAATATGTAACAAAGATATACAAGGTGTCCGGGGGTAAAGTGCGCTATTTTGGGAGGTGATGATAGTACGAGTAAAAAAAGTCAAGTCAAGTGTATCGAAACTTGTCAATCATACATAAAACCCAAAAATGCGTCTTTTTCATTTATTTATTTATTAGGTACTAATGGTTAAAAATTTGTTTAGAGTTGGATCCTCGCTTTGACTCATTTTAAAATACATTAGTTAACTGATCTTAACCCCCTTACCGAACGTATTTTTTTTAAATTTGAAAAATATATACATCTTCCGACTCGATTTACTCGAAGACGAAATTTCAAATTAAAAAAAGGTATTCCACTAAATCGACTCCAAATGTAGATTAACCCGTTGCTGACTTGTATTTAGAGTTTCCAGTCACCGTGTATATTCAACTGTGTAATTATTTTTACGCTGTATCGCAGGCGAAACAACTGTCACACAAAAAATATTATACAAATTTTATATTAAAAAATATTTAAACAATTATGAAAACCATTACAAATAAAGAAACATAAAAATTAAAATAGAGTTCTATAAAAAAAATTTTTTTTCAATGTCCATATTTCACAGAAACTTGCGCACTGTGCACCTTTAAAATGGAAATTAGTACCAAACAAATATGTTTTTTTAATTATTAGGGGAAAATACAAAAAAGGAATTAGGTACTTACTTGTAGAAGAAGTCGGAATATTTTTTTAAAAATGGAAGATTTCACTTTCAGAATTGTTTAATTCGTTAAAATAAAATTAAAATACGAGGAGAAAATCAATGCTGCGTTCGACGTAAAGACGTTTTCACGTGCTGCGTTTAGAACGGCAACTGAAACTAAACTCGCGTGAGTGACACCGCGCGCTACCCGAACGACAGTAAGTAGCGAGCCGCGGTGTAATTTCGAGCTAGGGTCGAGTTTGCTTTGGCAGGCTTTGAAAATAAATATTTACGAGGGGTGTATTTTAATTAAGGCTCAGAGCCTAATAACGGGGGATTGCTCGAGGTTCATATTTGAATTAATTCCGACGAATTGGTAACCATTAATGTCATCTTAATTTTGTCAGACGGATGCGAGTTGTTTATAATTAAGGCGATGCCATACATAGTAATGCAAAATCATGTGTTTTTGGTTTGAATATTTGGTCGCCTAGAAATGTTTCAGATGCTTTAATTAAATACTGCGAGTAGTATACATCTTGGCATTTGAAATAATCGAGTATTTTTTAGATAAGTCTTTTTATAAGCCCAGAAAAAATAATGTAAAGGCCTATGAAAACTGCTTTTAAAGTTCAAAATCTCCTACTTACGAACCCATTTTCGGTTATGATTTTATTGTATAATGTGGCAAATTAAGTTATTTATAAAATGATCGAAAAAAAATTAAATATTTATGCCTGAAAATCCACAAAATAAAATAAAAAGCACTTTTTGGCCATGTTTTTTTCTTGCATAAATCAAAACAGGCGGATGGTGTTAAGCGGGAATTTAAACCTTATCGCCATCTACGTAAGGGTTGTTATTGATAGCGGCTCAATTTAATATATTACACGACGTAGTGCATCGCCTTAAGATTAATAAAAACAGTACCATACCGTTACAATATTTACGATTCGTGAAATTTGTTAAAAGTTTTTCAAGTATAAAATTAGCGGTAGGCACCAGATTTTATTAGGCGATGAATTGGTACATTCCCAAGGGATTCAGTTGGAAACATCTTAGATTTTAGTAATACGCTTATCAGAATTTATTAAAATATACCCCGCGGAAAGAACCATATTCTAGGCCTGAAAGAGCAAAAAAGGGAAGCACCGCCGGGCTTGGATTTGTTTTTTTTTATATAAATCTTCAGTTTTATTCCGAGATTGATCAATTTTTTCAAACTTTAACCTTCAAAACCAGAGAATGGTGACTGTCTACATTAAATTATGAAATATTCTGTGTAAATCCCAGGTAACATCAGAGACTCCAGCTAGTCTAAAATATAAATTAATTACTTACCGCGTGTATGAAATTATATATGAAAAAATCGGTGGGATTTAATAAAATGTGAACCTCAATCTTAAAGGTTATGTTATTGGTGGTGACATACCCTATTAAGTGGAATAAGAAACCCGTAACTGGTGGACGCATACTACCGGAGTTTTTTGACAACAGCCGTAGTGAAAGCGCCGACTTTCAACAGACAATAATTCTCCAACTTGTTTTAAATAGCTATATCTTTTAAAATAATACTATTTATTGAGATTTTCTATATATTTGTCACCACAACTTTTTTATCTGAAGATAAAGCCTACTTTTGTAATAAGTCTCCATAAACTGAAGTTAAAGTCAGTGTTTAGCCTTTAAGTGATGTTTTATTTGTAAAAAAATGTTTTTTACAATGTATTTTTTTCTTCATATTCGCACAAATCATTACAAAACAAACAAAAACTTCCGCATCTCTGATGCGATAAGTGGAAGCATGTGTTATCCGTTCTACGGGTTTATACACAGTTTATACTTTTGATAAAATATTTTTCCACACAAAGGACAAAAAGTAGATTTGGTTCAAATTCTTTAAAACTTATGCAACCTTTACAAAAAGATTGTGATATAAAATATCAGTATAACATTATCGGACAGCAATGCCTTGCTCTCCATTCAAATAAGACCGGAGTAAGAGGTAAAACTACCCTTCCCATAGGAAGTGTTAATAATAATATTTTTTTTAAAGAAAGGCAAACAGATAGGTAGGTATAGTGTTTTAAACATGGCATTCCTGAAATTTATTTTTTATTTATATATTTATTGTGCGGGCGCAATAACAATGTACCTATAAACAAATGCGGCCAACAAAATTTCATCTAATTAAATAACTAGTTGTGTATTTAAAAGGTATAGTATTTTGTCACGAAAAATAATAATACCAAAAAAACAGAAGCTTACCTAACGGTTTGAGAAAGAAAAATGCTACTAGCAAAAAAAAATGTCAACAGGGAAAAAATCGTCAAAAAAACTGGCAGAGATCTGACGTCTGTTCGTTGCCACTCTACGCGGGTTTCTGTAGAAATACTAGAATTCAATACGACGTTTCAATAAAAAATATATTTAACTTAAGCGCCAAAGCGGTTTTAATTTATTTTGGGAATAATTTAATAATAACGGAAAAAGTTAATCAAGAGAAGTGGTAGCAAAGAAACTTAGCCATAAAACGTTGTTTCTTATATGAGTTCATAGTAAACTCGTGAAAAAGAAAACTATTTAGTAATTTGTACTTATATTTTTCATGTCGTAAATAACAATTTTATTTTAATTCTGATCAAGTCAAGCGATAGAACAAGCTTTAATGTATCCACTTATATTTCACTTATAACTTCACCTTAAGATGAAGCTATAAGCCAAAAATGTGTATATTCTTGGTATACCTTATATTGTAGGTAATAAGGAAGTAAAATCGCTTTAAAAACGCAGTCTAGAAACGTTCAATTTGAAGCACAAAACTGGTTTTAATTTATTTTGTAAATAATTTTATAAGAAAGCAAAAAAGTTAATCAAGTGAAACTGTCACAGATAATCTTAGCTTTAATACTGTATTTTTTAAAAGCTGTTTCCATTATATTTTCATTCGTTTCTATTGAAAAAATATTTTTTCAGTAGTTTACATTTATATTTTTTATTGAGTAATTTATTATTTTATTTGAATTCTACTCAAGCGAAACGATAGGAAAACCTTCAATTTATTTATTGTATTTATTGTTTTTGTGTTTAATTCATCTAAAGCATATTTTATCTAAAGCATATGTTTTGGTATTCATAATGTGCTCCAATTCGTTATAAAGATTAATCAAAATAGTGATTTTACATTAAGCTTCGCCTTAACGCTTGGTTCACCGTTTTACTGCTAGAGTGCAGTAGCGCTGCTTTCACTGCTGGCGGTAAAATGGAGCTTTACATCAACATTACTGCAATCCATACCATCTGTAACCCCAAGCACGACAGCTAGTATAATATAAATTGGATAATAATAATAATATTGGCGCTCTCACGAGATGATCAGCAAGTTTAACATTGTTCTTGTTTTTTGAAGAAAAATAACCCATCGTGACGCGAGCTGTAGATCCATTCTTCTCAGCTTCTTTCGTCTTCAATACATATCTCCGCAGTGAGATGTAATTCAGTCCATGTCTCGCTGCCGAAGACCTCAGAGATTTTCCTTCCTGGACTTCCCTGTGGGCGTTTTCATACGCCGTGATGGGAGCAGTTCCTCTGCTAGTCTTCCGGACTCTCACACGTGGCATTCTGCAAAAAAAAGACGTATACACAAATTATCAAACAACAAAATCTATATCCATACTTGGAATTCATTATATGAATCCTATCGAAACGTGTTACAATAATCCCCGTTCCAATTGTAGACACCGAGTTTCAAAACAATTAGGACGCCTCCTATATACAACGAAATTTAATTAGAGCATGCTGAGAAAACTTTTGAATTTTTGTATAATACCGAATGCATCAAAAGCCATCAAAATATTTTAGGCCTGCGGAAAGCTTGTGACATGGTGGTAGTATTGCAGCACCACCGTTTGAATTATTGTACTGAATCGATTCTCGTGTGACACCATTAATAATAATAATAATATTTGGATGATTTTTACAGCGCTATTTTTGTGCAAAATCACCTCAAGGGCACTGTGGAAATATATAATACATTTCTACAATTGCATACATTTTACCTAAGTTCGCTTTAAAGGCTCATAACTTTGCCATTTTAGAAGATATCTAAAAACTATATACACTGTCCAAATAAATATTTATACATTTATATTAACAATAAAAAATGGTGGACGATGTAATTAATAAACAAAATAGACGCATCAGTTTTCATGAAATGAATAATATATTGCTACATAACGAAATATTCAACATAATGTCCAACCCATACCTACCTACCTCTAGATTCATTGTATAAACTCTATAAATTTGTTACAATTGCCCCCATTCAAAATGAAGCCAAAGTATTTTCTACAATACAGACAAAACAAAGAACCTACATTTAAATTTATTCATAAATATTTTAAGAAATTTTAAGGATTTTTTTTCTTGTGCAACTATGGGGATTCGATGGAGAATTGAACCCGCGACGCCTGAGTTGGGAACACAACGGTTTTGACCACTCGGCTAACCCGGTAAATAATATGGCAATAAAACGAAATTAATATGCCAACTATAAAACTACTTTCGAAAGTAAATAGATGATAAATGTGACTACTGTCCCGTTTTGTAAATATAGTCTAAACCACAGACATAGGAATTAATAGACGAGAAGATAATGGCGAGGGGTAAAATCAACTGTTGAAGAACGAAGGGCGTAAGGCTGACTGTGATTCGTCAATAAATCAATCTGACAGTAAATAGGCATCTCGCATTATAATATCACCATTTACTTCTTAAAAGTAAAATCTGCTTTTGAATAAATAGACATTTTTACATGGGAGCGCAAATTACTCGCCACGTTATGAACAAATTTGCGAAGTCCAAATTCGGCAAAAAAATTCGGTTGTATTTTCAGAGTCGAATATTTCGTTTAAGTATTTAGTTAAGACACTTTTATAAATGTTCATAATTTACTTCCCAGCAACCAACCAGCTTTGTGTTTCGCGTCCATACGTTTCTCGATGTGATAGTATAATATGTTTCTAAAACTGATCTATATTATACGATGTGAATATGCTTAAAATAAAGTAAAATAATGCTTATATATGGAATGTAATACGACATGATGATTTTTCTATGAAGTTTTCAATTAAGCAAGCAAATTTTTCGTCCTACAAAAAGTTTTAAAAATCGTTATCTACATTGTGATTTTCATACAAAAACTAATTGTATCACATTCAAAAAGTGGATCGTTTTCCGATTATTAAATAATCAAAGTGTGAACACATCTACTATAACAGTGATTCTAAAAACAAAATCTTATTTGCGTGACAAGTGACATTTAAAGCCATAGACATAAACCTAATGAAATATTGTTCTGGCTGTCACTGAAACCAGAGACAATATTTTGAATTTGAATTGAAGTGGGGGCATTTTTGAACCCAACTTTCTTGTAAACTGTGAACAAAATGTCTAATACTCAAACACGTAGCAATAAATCAAACCTTGATAAAGAGGACAAACAAACTATGGATAAAATTTTTGATTATATCGACAAAAAGTTTGATTCTTTAAAAAAGGATATAATTCAAAAAATTGAATGTCAGAATACGGAATCTATAAAAAGTATTGAGTACATAAGTGCTCAATATGACGAAATTATTAAAAAATTGGATACAAATAATAACCAAAATAAATCAATCCAAAACGAACTTGAAAATATAAAAAAAGAGCAAGTGGGAAAAAACGCTACAATAAAAAAAATGGAACTAAGACTAGATGAAATTGAATATACATCAAATCTGCACTACCTAGAAATTGCAGGAATTCCACAAAAACATGGTGAACAACTGGAGGAAATTATAAAAAAAGTCGCATCTGCAGCTGGAGTTCAAATCAAACACGCTGATATAAACAATGTGACCAGAACTACAGACCGAAGACTTAATGCTCCGCCAAAAATCCTAGTAAAATTTACAGAAATTAAACTAAAAGAAATCCTTCTATCTAAAAAAAGAGAAATGGACCTTAATTTACTAAAGGATTTGACAAACGAAAAAGTGTTCATAGGTGAAGTAATAAGTCCCTACAAAAAAGAGTTGCTTTGGAAAGCAAAGCAACTAGCCAAAGAAAAAAATTATGAATTTGTTTGGATCAAAAATTGGAAAATAATGGTTCGTAAAGGTCATGATCAAAAAATTTTGTACGTAAATCATCTGGACGACCTCGATAAATTAATATAACAAATCACTTACTTGAACACACCAAACTGAAATACCTACTGAGAACATGGATAAGGAAACAATAACTACAAACAAACCAGATGAACTGCTAACTCTTAAAAACAATTTTAATATATTAAATAAAAATATACGAAGTATCAACAAAAACTTCGATGAACTTCAAATACTAATTAAGAATCTAAAAATTAATCTTGATATAATTATCCTCACTGAGTGCTGGATAAAGGATAAATATTCACCCTTACATATTAATAATTACACCTCATATGCAACCAATTTGAATTACACAAAAAATGATGGTGTGATAGTGTACATTAAAGATGACACTAAAACTGAAGTCAATGAAATAAAATTCCCAAATGCAAACTGTTTGAAAATCAAAGTGGGTGATGAAACCACTATATTAGCTCTGTATCGATCACCAGCTACAACTAATATTAATCAGTTTCTTGAAACGCTTTCTAATGAACTCAATCTTCTAAAAAACAAAAAAAATGTCTTCCTCATCGGAGATATAAATATTGACATACTAGAAAACGGTCATCCAAATAGAACTGATTATCTGCAAACACTGGCCGCCCACGGACTTGAAAGTTTGATAAATAAACCTACGCGTGTTACAAATGACAGCAAATCTTGCATCGACCACATATTCAGTAAGACTGTTAAACCAACCAACTCTATCATATTCACCTCTACTATAACCGACCACTATACAACAATTTTATCTATTACAAAAAAGAAAATACAAAGATCGCAGCCCTACCCAATTATCGTGCAGAAGACAGAAACCATATGGAATGAAGTAAAACAACAATTACTAAATACAAACTGGATAAACCTACTGGAGAACCTTGATACAAATAGTGCCTGGAGTAAATTCATTGAATATATAACTCATACCATCATGTCAAATACCAAATCAATAGAAAAAAAGATTTCACATAAAAATCAACATCTTAAACCATGGATAACCCAAAGCGTTATAAATTGCATTAGAAAAAGAGATGAACTACACAGGAAAGTTAGTTTAAATCCTTGTGATATTTTTATACAACGATATTATAAAAGATACAGAAATATTTGCAAAAATGTTGTACGCAATGTCAAAGAAAATTATTATAAGAAAAAAATAGACGAATGTAACAATGACCCACGCAAATTATGGAAGATCATTAATGAAATTACAAGTGCAAAATCATCCCATAACAAAAGCATAGATGAACTAACAATTGAAAATACCCAAATCTCTTTCGAAAAGCATCCGGACAAAATTCTCGAATACGTAAACGAATTTTTTACAAATATAGGGTCAAAATTGGCAAAGCAAATCAAACATCCAAAAACTAGCATTTTACCAGAAGAAAAGGAAAGTATGAACCAGATAGATAAATTAAAGTTAACTAATGTAACCAATACTGAAATCAGAAACGCAATTGTATCCCTCAATGTTAATAAATCATCGGGAAATGATATAATCTCAAATAAAACAATAAAACAACTCCAAAATGAACTGACCTTCCCTTTGACATACTTGGTCGATCTGTCTATATCTACAAATGTATTCCCCTCATGCCTTAAAAAAGCAACAGTTATACCTATACATAAAAGTGGTAACAAAAAGGATATATATAACTACCGACCCATAAGTCTCTTAAGCTCCTTTTCAAAAATCTTGGAAACTGTAATGAAGAAGCAAATTGTTCATTTTCTTGAACAAAACAAATTATTATCACCATCCCAATATGGCTTTAGGGAAAATCTAAGCACCAATGATGCCATAGAAAATCTAACAAGCATAGCCATAAAAAACATAGATGAAGGGAAAAAGTGTTTGGCTTTATTCATAGATCTTCAAAAAGCTTTTGACACAATAGACCATAAAATATTACTAACTAAGCTAAAAAAAATAGGAATGGCCGAAACAACAATGAACTTATTAGAGTCATATATAACAGGGCGAGAACAACAAGTACAAATTGGCAAACAAAAGAGCAAACTACTATCTTTAAACTATGGCGTCCCTCAAGGAAGTGTACTGGGACCGATCCTATTCATTATCTATATCAACGATTTAACTAACCTTACCATTAAAGGAAACATAATCAGTTTTGCTGATGATACTGTTTTATTATTTCAAGAAGAAAATTGGACGGATACATTTAATGAGGCTGAAAAGGGGCTTAGTGCACTTCAAAATTGGCTTAAAATCAACTCGCTTACCCTTAATATAAGCAAAACAAAATATATAACATTTTCAATAAACGCAAGGAGCCAACCAATAAAATCACTAGAACTAAAACTACACGAATGCCATGGAAATAATATACAATGTTACTGCCCCGTCATCGAAAAAACACAAAACATAAAATATCTCGGAGTAATAATCGACGAAAATCTTAGATGGGACCTACACATCAAAGGTATTACGGAAAAACTCACAAGCCTTATATATTTCTTTAAAAATCTAAGAAACGTATTAAATAAAAAGGATATGAAAAAGGTCTACTACGCATTATGTCATTCTCGAATTGAATATGGAATCATAGGATGGGGATCTGCTACACATACGTACCTACACAACCTGAATACGATTCAAAAAGGAATCATAAAGACCATATTGAAAGTACCAATTAGAACGCCTTCAATTGAAATATTCAATTCCTTTGACGTACCAAATGTACAGCAAATATATGCCAAAAATATATTATTGAAGCTCTTCAAAAATAACAAATCCTCTACTAGACTGTGTATGCATAACACTAGATCGAATCAAAATGATATAAAAAATATTCCAATTTATAAAACCACATTCGGACAAAGAAACTATACATACTTTGCAACAAAACTCCATAACATCCTTCCCCTAGACATAAAACTAATAAAAAATCCTAATGAATACAAATCATTAATAAAAATATGGCTGAAAGAGGTCAATGAAAAAACCCTAATGAAAACACTAAAAACGATATAGAAGACACTAAAAACGACATAGAAGACACTAAAAACGACATAGAAGACAAATAAACCATATTTAAATAACTTTAGTCCGCCTCGGCACAGGACCCCCTAGTGAGGAGGACTAAGAAATACAATATTTTATACTTAATTTCACCATTATATTTTGTATGTAACAATTATTTTATATAGTCGCTAAAATAAAAAAAATTCTGTTTATTCTCTTTTTCACATCTATTTTTACAAGTTTTCATAGTACAAGTCAACATTTTGCAGTGTTATTTCGTAAAATGAACCGATGATGCCTCGACCATAGTTCGCACAAGAATGATGACGTCACGTTTTCAAATTTCACTTGAGGCCATACGCCAGCACAGCCGGTTCCAATGGAACCGGTATGGGGAGTGGGGATAATACGCTTTTAATCACTTAGGGCAGGTCTACTAATATTCATATGTCTATGGTCTAAACAAAGAACTTGCATTTTTAACGAATACTTCAACCGAATTAAAAAAAAAACAGTAGAAACATGTTACAACTAACCCTTTTCTAATAAAGCTTTTAAATATAGAATATAGCTAAAATGAAGAACTTACCTTTTTGGACGATTTTCACACCTTTTTCGAAGCACAAAAAATATTTTTTCGTTGGCGCAAGTCCGTTCGTGACCACGTCTAGCGGTTCAGCGGTTGACTGAGTTCGTTTGGAGTTTTGGAGGTCAAAGGGGACTACACCCTTCTCATTTCGCCACATATGCGATCCGGGTACGAGAACGAGACGTACGAGAGAATAATTATGGCCGTTTCAATTGTACCCGTTTTTCAACTGTCCCCTCATTTATTTTTTCCCCTCGTTCTGCGCTCTCCATAAGGAGAAATATTAATACTTTAATGATAGAACTGTGATAATTATACGGGAGAAAAATATATATACGAAAACCAAGGAAATGTTTAAGGAGTTAAATATCTTGTCATATAAACAAATAATTTTCTGAAATACTTTATTTTACAACAAAATTAATGACCATATATCAATTGAATTTTGAATCAAACCTGCAGCAAAAACATATACGAGACGAAGAAAAGAAATCAAATAAGACCACTCTTCAGAAAAAAACCCAAATGTACAAAGCAATAAAAACGAAGCCAATTAAATCTATTATGTGGAAAAATGATATAACAGATCACCATACAAATATTTTTATTTATGATTTCAATAAAAACTTAGGATTAAATGACTCTAGAAAAAATATTAACATAATTTCCAAAGTGAACAATGTAAAATTAAATAATAAATTAAGTAACGAATCTTGGTCCTCAATACTAAATTGCCAAAACCCAGACATGTGCGCAAACTTCTTTGAAGAAACTTTAAATGCTCATATCGCAGACTGTACAACCTTTATAAATAATCAACCTAGTTCTAAATTAAGGAAAATCAAACCATGGATTACGCAAGGATTACTCATATCTATCCGGAAAAAAGAAAAACTTTTCATAGATACAAAAAAAACCCTACCAATAGCCAAGTAAAAAACGAATACAAAATATTCCGGAACAAACTCATTAAAATTATCAAAGACACAAAAGAAAAATATTACAGGGAGAAAATAAGCCTCACAAAAGAAAACCCTAAAAAAACATGGAACACTATAAATGAAATAATGAATAAAAATAAGTCTACAATAAATGTCATAAACAATAATGGAACTAAAATAAATGCTATCCGTGAACCAAAAATGTGCGCAAATATTTTCAACAAATTTTTCGCTACCGTCGGTCAAAAACTTGCATATAAAATTGACCAAAATTATCAACCTGATGACATACATGAAGATAAAATAACAAATAGCAATCTTTCAATTTTTAAACCGACTTCAGAAAAAAATATTGAAAACATAATACAATCACTTAAAAATGGTAGTGCGCCAGGATACGACGGTATAACTACATAAATCTTGAAAAAATACTGCAATTTTCTAACCAAACCGATTACGCATATAATTAATGTAAGTACTAAATACGGAATATTCCCGTCTAACTACAAAAAAGCCATTATAATCCCAGTATATAAATCCGGAGATTCAAAAGAAGTAAACAATTACCGCCCAATATCCTTATTATCCAACATTGCAAAAATACACGAAAAAGTAATAAAAAAACAAATTACTGATTATACAGATAACCAAAAAAGTATTAACCCTAGTCAATACGGTTTCAGAGATAAACTTAGCACACAAGACGCAATTGCAGAATTAACTAAGCTTATTTACAAAACATTAGATAGAGGCAAACAATGCTTAAGTATATTCATTGACCTCCGTAAAGCTTTTGATAGTGTCTCACATTCAAAATTAATTAATAAACTAAATAATATAGGAATTACTGGCACAGCTAAAACATGGTTAAAAAGTTATCTCTATCAAAGAACTCAACAGGTTAAAGTAAACAACGAATTAAGTGAAATAGAAAATATAGATTTTGAAATTCCACAAGGAACTGTTTTGGGACCTTTACTATTTATATTATATGTAAATGAACTTTTTCAACTCCCAATCATTGGAAACATCATATCTTACGCAGATGATACAGTGATAACTATTGAAGGAAATTCTTGGAATGAGGTCGTAGTATCAGCTAATAATGCAATAAATATCGTTAAACTATGGTATGACGAAAACTTATTGACACTGAATGTCGAAAAAACCCATTTTATACCTTATAGCCTAACAGGGAATAACTCAAATGTAAATCTAAACATAAAAATTCACGAAAGAAATTGCCTCCTTAAATTCGCACCCTGTAATTCAAACTGTATAAACGTTAGTAGTAAAAAAGAAATAAAATATCTTGGAATAATTATTGATAATAACATCAAATGGAAAAGTCAAATAAATTCCACAGTAGACAGAATGAGTAAACTAATCTATATATTTTTTAGACTAAGAAATATTGTGTCATTAAAAATACTAAAAGATATTTATTATGCACTGGCGCACTCTGTCCTACAATATGGAATCGTGGCTTGGGGGGGTGCATATAAATCATCCCTACTCCCACTGGAAACTATTCAAAAAATACTAATAAAAATCATCTTAAAAAAGCCATATTACTACCCAACTATAAATGTTTTTCAAGATTTCCCGGTTCCCCACTTACAAAAATTTATGACAAAATTGCACTTCTACAAATACATAAAGATTTCTTTAGTAAAAATAATTTACCACAATTGAATATTAGCAAAAGAATAATATCTGTTGGAGGACTAACTGTGCCACTAGCACTAACCACAACAGCACAACATCACTATATATTCAAGGGTGTAAAATTATTTAATAAATTACCCCTTGATATACGATCGGAAGAAAACTACGAAAAATATTAAAAAAAAATTAAATTAAAATACTCTTGTACCACCTCATAACTTTACTTATTGTTTAGAAATATGTTTTTGCCTTTTAAATTCTTTGAATCATTTATTAACTAACCTATATTTTTATTACTTTTATTGTTATTTTTTGTTTTATTACTAATATTTTTTGTTTAATTTAAACAAATGTAAAAATATTTTTGTTGTCCTCTCCTAAACACAAGCAGCTGCTTTATTAGGAGAGTGATTGAAATATTAGTGTTTATATTGTAAAAAAAATGTAACCTTGTTTATATGTATCAATAAAATTAAAAAAAAAAAAAAAAAAAAAATTACTAGAAGAAATAAAATTAGAGGAAAACATATATAAAAAAAAACTTAAATTACAAAAATATGTGATTGACTTATATTTAAAAAATATATTTTTTAATAATTACATAGGTAACATAAGTTGTTTTAAAGGAGATTATTATTATTTTATTTTAGAAACTAGCTGTACTCGGCCACGCGTTGCTGTAGCTCAGTCTGTTTGTGCAGATAGAGATACAATAGCGCGTGTTGCTTTAACGTCCAACAGATGGCGCTGGTTAAAAAATATAATAATAATATAATACATAAAAAAACGACGGGTATTCGAATGCATAGTTGTGTGAAAATTTCAAAGCAATCGTTGAAGAACTTTCGAAAATTTAAGATTTTGAACAAACGAACATTTAAGTTTTTATTTATATAGATTAGTATAATTTTGATAAAACATTGTAAAATGAATTACTTACTTGTTTATTTGCAATTTCTTTTAACTCCATTTCAGAGACTGTCCTAAAGATTTTAGTTTTAATAATCGCTTGGTTATATGGAGATAACTTTTTAACCGTCGCCGCAATGCTCTTAAAGAATTTATCTATCTCATCGTCTTCTTTCTCTTTTTTTTCATCCATTGCGTATTTAATTAATACAGCTGTCGCGGAATCGTTTTCTGCTTCCCTTTTCTTAGCTCTCATTGGTGGAGTGGGTGCAACTGAAGATGCAGACGACTCTGGACGAGCTGGATCAGGCTGAGTAATATTTTGAGTTGTATTTGTGGAGTTTTGGGAATCGTCATTTGGAAAGATGAAATTCCAATCGGAATCATCATCTTCTGCATTGCTTGTGTCTGTAACCGATGAGATCGGTTGTCTTTCTCTGTAATGTGGCAGTAAGAAACTCATCTCATCTTCATACAACCACTTCTTTGTTGTCATGGCAGCCTGGCCACTTCTCTTCTTTTTCTTTTTGATAGCTCTTCGGTGAGATTCTCTTAAATTTAACCAAATTTTCTTGCACACGGATTCTAAAAGAATAAAAAAGATTTATTTTGAGAAATATGTATACATATTTCACTTTCTTAAATTAAGTTCACATTAAAACATCTTTTAATTATTATTTTTTTGGTAAACCAATGTTTAAGACAAGATTTTTTTATGCATAGCACAAAGGGTAACAATTATTTTACAAGCAATAATTATTCGCCTGAAACACTCATCCACATTGAAAAATCTCCTGATAAAATATACATGACGCCAACGCAACAAATAAAATAAAGTTGGTTGTTTTCAGGTGAAAAAATATAACAAGCAGTAATTGTTGAATGAAACACTATTGTATATTGAATTATTTCGCGGATAAGAGATAAGCCGCCATAGCTCAGTGGTCAGAGCTGTCGACCGGTAATCGAAGGTACACGGGTTCGAGTCCCGTTGGCGTCATGTATCTTTTATCAGGAGATTTTTCAATGTGGATGAGTGTTTCAGGCGAATAATTATTGCTTGTAAAATAAAACATCTTTTCCTTACTACCTAAGTAACATATTATTTATTTTTGTTTTATTGATTTTTATTTTCCAATGTACATTAGTTACTTAAATTTTGTTTACTTTTGCTACCGGTTTCGACACAACCGTGTCATTAAATAGCCATCTAAAAACTAACTTAAACATTATATAAGTAGAGAAAGGTTAGATTTTATTAGGTGGGGTGATTTGTAATTTGGGGGGTGGGAGAAGGTAGCGAGGAAGGTGGGAGGAGTCAACAAAACAGGGAAACATTGTCAATAAAAGTGACTTGCAGGGTGCTATTATTTTGATAACTAAATTAATTTTTTTGTTAATTTCTAAGGTTTAAATGCGCACAAGTTTCAACTGTTTCAATAAAGTTTCAGTATGCTTCAACAAAGAAAAAACTAAATTTAAACATGTAACGTTAATACATATTTCAATTTGTGCGCTTTAGAAACCTTAGATTGCTAGTTAATGACACGGTTGTGTCGAAACCGGTAGCAAAGTAAACAAGATTTAAGTAACAAATGAATATTGGAAAATAAAACTCAATAAAACAAAAATATAAAAAATTGTTACATAGTTAATGCCCAAGAAATACAAAAACATATAAGTCTCGTTTAGTGTTCAATGTGATGCTTTTATAAATGTTGCGTTGTAGGAACTTTGTAACTGGAAGTACATTTAGGACTTTGTCATCAAGTTTCCGAGCGGGACAATCAATTATTTGATTGATAGTACAAAAGGCATGTAAAGCAATAAGAAATATTTTAATGCCATTTCATACCTCAATCGAAAGTTGAAAAATTAAAAAAATTGAAAATTCCGGGCCCTGGTAATTACTCATGTATCTGAATCTTTTGCTCTGATATAGTTGGAAACGGGTGGTTAAATGTTTTTTTGAGTCTTTGTTCATTAACTATAATTAATTGTATAATTTAATAACAATTATTATGCATTATAAGAAAAATTTCAACACAGGGGCATCCCATGGCGGGTGAAATAACACAAAAAATGTAAAAACTGTTAAAAAAAATTATTAAAAAAATATATAAATTAAATGATGCTCACCAGGTTGCTTCAATGTGGTGCTAATTTGTTTCCATGTCTCATCCTTTTTCAGGATGTCACTGTATTTAGAATCGTTTAAATCATATAAATATGAATATTTTCTCACTTCCTCGATCAGTTTTTCCCTTCGTAAAGCCATTTTTTAACAATTGAGATAAAATACGCAACGGAACTTTCACGCGGCACCACCGGCAGTCATTCGCTTTGTGATACGGCGAGGCAAGCGGGGCGCAAGCGAGACGTAAGCGCGGGGAACACAGACGTTCCGCGCGCCATGCCCGCGGTGATGGCGAGAAGTGTATAGCGCGGTGATTGCGAGTTGATAATGAAGCTTGTCCCGAGGCGAGGCGACGCCATTACGATGCTGATTACTGTGCGATGCAGTATAGAGTTACATATAAGGAATTTATAACGTCTCGAGCCGACGCAATGCTGATCTGGTGCCGGGGTGATATGTTTTTCAGGATTACTATCATATTATTTAATTAATACCATTCTTTAAAATATTAACATGGAAACATATGAAACTGCTTACTGCGGTTTAAAGTCAATGAATCCAAGTAGATTTCATTTGGCACATTATAGCAAGTGATCGCTCAAAACGTTTTTGCAAACTTGGCATAAAATGCCAAATATTGTTCGGTTGGATAGCAGCTTGACAAGGGTTAAACATCTGAAAGAAATATTTGGCCCTTAAACATAATATATAATACGTTAGACAATACACATACCTTGTCAATTGGTTCATCATTTTCGAAGTAAAATATTTTTTTCCTAATCTTCAAACGGATTCGTTTTCTGAATCGATTGAACCAAAGGCGGTTGGCGATAAACGGTGTCGCGTGAGTCCCTTTGGGCAGTTGACTCTCCAACTCAGAATGGTAGATGGTGGCCTGTTCTTGGATAGTTGAAATGAACAAAGGTAACTGTTTTACCTTTAACTGATTTCTTAACCAGGAGGTCAGTTTCAACTCTGTTTCCTTTATCAGGCTCTTTTCTTTGTGGCTATTCTTGTCAAAAACTACCATCTTGAATTTGATGCTCAAAGTTCTTCTTGTACGTCTTCTTGGATCGACTTTTTGATCTTCCGCCGAAGACATTATTAAAATGCTCTATAAAAATCTATCAAAGATATGTACTTCTTGAAATCTAAATATTAATTACAACGATAGAACAACTACCGTGATCACCAAAGTATCGGTCACCTAAATCATATTTAAACGGTTAACAAAAACAAGCCGTAAAAAATAAACTTTTTTTCACTATTACACAACTTTTATAAAAGGTCTTTTAAAAAAAAAAATGGTTTGACATAGTATTGAACCATCATCAGAAACACCACTCAATTTATTTACAGAACCAATTACTTTAATTAATTTGACCGGCCAAACCGATTATTGTCACATCAAAGGATATTGGCGCCAACTCTCTAAAAGCGTTAACACGTTTGCGCCAAAGTTGGCCCAATGGCCCCAATGCGCAGGCCCAACGTGTACGTGGGGCTTTATAATGTGATACTGTAACCGTTGTACTATTCGTCTTCGTCAGTCCACTTCTTGCATACGACGTGATACGACGCGTGGTACTACAGATAAATCATAATAGAGATATTCTTGTTTTTGTAGTACAACTAGAAATAGTGGTTTACGGGTGCATAAAAAATTGTGTATTATTATTTACCTTTTCAACGCTTGACGTTTCGATGCAAACAAACTCACACATGTCACTAATCACTTGTTGATCGAAATTATCAATAATACTTTTTCGGCATCGTGTCTTTTTAGGTGACGAGAATTCTGTACACCCTTCCGGAAATAATTTGCTTTCCGCCACTACTCTGCGAACTGATCCCATATAAATGCCAGTTGATTTGGCAACTAACTGTGCTGGCGTAGAAACTGAACTCAAATCTTTTTTAATTTCCGAGTCAAAGTACTTATAAAGATTATATAAAAGTTCCTTTGTTTGACTGGTCAATGGTTTACCTCGACCAGATTCTATTTTTGACTCCATTTTAAAATTAGCAACCTAATTTTACAGAGAGAAATGCAAATCATTTGAAGTTATTATTATTCGACAGTTTCAAAAAAGTTTTCAGATTATTTTGGATCAGCCATATGCAGTCCCCTTTTACCCCGCAAATGCCCAAATATATTGAGTTCGTAGTGACGTTTATCAAATTATATCTATAAAAAAATGTACATAATGGGATAAAAAATAATTATTTTCACCCAGCTTCAGTAATCAAGTACTTATAGAAATAAACCATCAAAATTTATTTTACACTTTACTGAACATGGTGTATCCAGTACGTACCAGTAAGATTTTAACAAGCTATTTCCGAGCGTTTTTAGAGTAAAAAGTGTTCATGTTATTTTTTCCAATTAAAATAAATTACAACATAAAACATCAAACGTATCCGTTGATTACACAGATACAAAGGTTAACGTAAAACGCGCTCTGTATCAGCTATGCTGCGGTTATAAAGTTATGCTGAGCATCAAGTGACGCTTAAGTATATATACCCTGTAATTTTTTAAACTTATTTTGCATTGGGTTAAGTGTAAGAAACAGATTGTACCTGCCATAATCTTAACTCATTGTATTTTATATTTAATTTGCACAAAAAAGTTGTTTTATTTCAATTTGGATCCAAACATCAAGCGCGCTAAAAAGGTTAATAATCGTTTAACCATCCTGTACACCACTGTAAAAGCAAAAGTATCTTTAAAATGATTTACCTCTAACTCGATTCATCAAAATACAACGACAACGTTGTTAGATTATGATAAACGTACGCACCCGGTACTACTGCGGACTGCGGGCAGATGTTCTAATGTCTGAACTAGTTCGAACCACTTAGACGGGTGTGCGATGCTACAATGTGCACCAATACATTCAAACACGCTCTCTAACGATTTGTACAAGTACAACGTTGTTGAAATTTGATGAACGGCGGCGCGCGCAGATAAGCGGTCAGGAAGGAGGCGCGCCGGGTCTGAACGTGTATACACGCTGCGGACCAGAGCCACACTGCGGTAGCCGGTAACCGTTGACACTGAGAGCGGAACAGAGGGCTGTACGAACAAATCGACATTCTTACCAACGCAGTCGAGGACGGCACTAGTGTAAAAACACAAGCGTGAATACAAAAATCTGTGAATTTAAAAAATAGGTATACATTTATATATTGCACCTAAAATTGTGTTCGAAGAATTAAAGAGTGGTTCTAATCCAACAGATTACTTGTACGCTAAGGACCCGGGGAAAACACTATCTAAATTAAGGCGAAGCTTAGTGCAAAATCATTATTATGATTAATCTTTATAACGAATTGGTGTAGGTACATTATGAAAATCAAAAAATATGCTGTACTTAAATTGAAGGTTTTCCTATCGCTTCGCTTGAGTAGAATACAAATAAAAAATATGCTGTACTTAAATTGAAGGTTTTCCTATCGCTTCGCTTGAGTAGAATACAAATAAAAAATATTCTGTACTTAAATTGAAGGTTTTCCTATCGCTTCGCTTGAGTAGAATACAAATAAAAAATAAATTACTCAACAAAAAATATAAATGCAAACTACTAAAAAAATTTTTTTTTCATTAGTAATTTATGAACGCATGAAGGAAACAAATTTAAAAAAAATACAGTTTTATAGCTAAGAGTATCTGTAACAGTTTCACTTGATTAACTTTTTTGCTTTCTTATAAAATTATTTACAAAATAAATAAAAACCAGTTTTTTGCTTGAATCGAATGTTTCTAGGCTCCGTTTGTCAAGCGATTTTAATGCATATTACCTACGATATAAGGTATAGATACCAAGAATATACACTTTTTGTCTCGTAGCTTCCTCTTAAACAACATAGAAAAACTAAAACACTAAAGCTTCAAATTTACACTTCCTAACTTTCATACTATTAATATGGCTGATCTACTAAAAATTAATCTTAATAACTCGCACCACCATTACACTAGGTACTGCTGATGCGAAATTATGTGATTCAATCCTCGATAGTCCTATACTAACTATACTAAATCAAAACATACGCTCTCTCAACAAAAATTACGATGAACTCGACATCCTAACTAAGACTTACAAATTATTATTCGAACCGAATTTTGGATTACAAACACCTTTACCCAGAAACGCAAACAAAATTACACCCAGCACCACACAACAAATAATAACAAACTTTAAGCTTGGAGCTGCTACGAGCTTTTAGTTTGGAGCTTTAAGCTTGGAGCTTTGAGCTAGGAGCTTTAAGCTTGGAGCTTTAAGTGTCAATGTCAATCACATTTACTATCCACTGATTTTAATTTTATAGTTGTACAACATAAGGACGCTTCGTTCACAAGCTGCTGTTCGTTGAGTTCGAAAATCTGAAGAGAAAAAATACAAGAAATAGGAATAATAATTACTAAGGTAAAACGGGAATCAACTAATGCCGCTCTATTGACAAATAAAAGAAACTGGTTACTATGGTAAAACAGGAATCTACCAATGTAGATATTAAAAAAAACTAGTTACTACGGAGCAAATCTTGATATCGTAATTATATATTTTTTCATATCTTTAAAATTAAACAATATACAGGGTGTTACGAACGTGACTTAATTTAACCAGTGATTATTTGGAGTAAAAAATTCAAACACAATTTTTATGACCGGTTGAGTTTGACTCGGCTGAGTGACGATTTGAAAAAAAAATGTTTTCGAAAAGAAAAAAAAAAATGAAAATAAGCTTTATTATTTACTTCACATAATGTCAGGAATCGCTGTTTAAAGTAAATCAAGTACGTCCCTTAACACCATGTATATATGAAAAACTTTTTTACATTGACTTAGGTACCTACATCTTTTTTCTTTTTCATTTCCATTTCCTCCTCTTCGTCCAAAAGTACGGCTATCACCACGAGTTCAGTTAGTGAGAAATCTTTCATTTTTCAGATGTCTGGCGACGAAATAAACAATTGTGAATCACCACAGCGCGCATAAGCCTCACTGATGTTATACGGACGGCACGGATGCTGAACTGTCACTGAATTGTCACTGCACTGTCACAGAACTGTCACTGAATTGTCACAGAACTATCACAGAACTGTCACTGAATTGTCACAGAACTGTCACTGAATTGTCACTGAATTGACGCTGAACTGTTACTGAACTGCCACTGAACTGATATGTGCCAGTTGACCATAGAAGTCCATTTAAATTTAAATTAACGGTAAGTTACTACGTAGTTACCTAATTGAAATGTGCAATTAGATTTTCAGAATTAATAAAAACCTAATCTAAGTAGGTACTTATTAATTCCAAGAATCAGCTCACCAACAGCCCGGCAGTGAACGTGTATCTAGAGGTGTGCCTAATATAACGTTAACAGGTATGGATAACATAGTATCTTCAAATAATAGCATACCTGTTACTCTAGTACCGCATAACATAGTATTGAATAACTTCCCGTTATTTTATAAGTCGACTAGTCGACCGTTCTGACATGGAACGGTTGACTTGTAAAATAACTGAATAACTAAATAATTCGAATAACGAATAACGAACGGAACGGAATAACAAAATTATGAAACAATGTTAACTTCTTGGAACTTGGAAGTTCCAAGTTCTAAGAAGGTAAGAACGTAATTCGGGTAATTCCCGATCACCGAAGATATACGAAGTATTGTTTGATAATTTTGTTATTCCGTTCCTTTCGTTAGTGGCATTATTTACTTATTCAATTATTTAGTATTTAGAATCAGTATTCATCGGTCAGCCCTAGTAGTTGCTTATGGGTGATAAAAAGTGCTTATTTCGATCTACCGTTTTTTTAAATTACAAGTTTGTGAAAACGTACTGTTGTGATATTTTGAATATAGAATACTTATCTAATGGAGCGATTTTTGCCATATTTTGATACTATTTTAAATGTCTCGGATTGATTTGTGGCTTTGAGAATAAATTCCGTAAAAAAATTAAAAAGTTTATGATTTTTTAATAGCTAAATCCTAAAAATATGTGATAAAAATAGATGATAAAATATAGTTGGATTCATTGCCTAGATATCAATTTAATCAGTTTTGTGTGTCTCCATATTCAAATTCGGCGGTAAGATATTTTTAATGTGGAATGAACTTTTTTCGCGCAGGAATGTCAAGCAATCAAGGAGAATATTTTTTTATTTCTGTAATCACTCCAGTGGTAAAAATATGTATTTTTTATTTGAGGTATTTATTCAAAATTAATTCAACAATTTTATGTACTTCATAATGTATATGCAACCTAACTGTCACTAGAAAAGTGCAAAGCAATAAAAATCATCAAATTATAAATATTATTTATTTTATGCTCCTCTCCTGCCCTAATATGAATATAACATATTATAACATTTCATTATCGACTCAGCCGCTCGGCCCTAGTAACGAATAACGATGCCGTTCGTTATTACGTATCTACAAGCTTATCCAAATTCTTGGAATACTATGTTATTAAATAACAGGTATGATACTATGTTATTGGGTTGGGGTGTTATTTGTTATATTAGGTATCGGAAAAGAACCGTTATTCACACCTCTACGTGTATCCACGTCGCGGCGAAGAACGCTACTGATTTCTGAGCTGGGTTGTCAATGCATATGTTCCAACATACTTAGCTAAAATATAAAATCTGTCGAAAATAGTATTTATTTTTTATTATCCATTAATTTTCGGATTTTCTCGCTCCGATAAATTAAAAAAATGTTCAAAAAAGTTCTCCCAGCAGGATACCCATTTATTTTTGAAAAACCGTAGAAATTCCCGCAATTTCGGGAATTCCCCACAAATTGGCAACCCAGCTAGTGGGCATAATCACCGCGATGGGTTTGACGTTTCGTAGGTACTCAGCGAAAGCAAAACCTCCTCGTACAAAGGCCCACACACTAGACAAAATGGCCGACGATCTTGTTAAAAAAAAAAAAACATTTTTCTTTTCGCATTTTAATATCGAATACGAAAAACGGTTCATACAAATAATTTTATAAAATAAAGCAAATCTTAAAAAAAAATGTTTTACCGACTAATAATTTAGATAAATATTAAATTTTGGCTTACCTTCTGCAGCACAACTTACACCATACGTTGACAATTTTGCCGGTATTGCTCTTTATAGGAATATCTAGATTTCTTTTGTGTATTTCCCGTTTTTACAATATAAATTGCCTAGTTATACATAGAAGGAAACGATTCATTACTGAACAAAAAAAAAATTAAATCTCTCACAAACTAATAAATTAAGAAGAAGAAGTTAAGCACTATTTTAAAACCGCAATAATGTAGTGATATTTAAATATCGAATTGTTTTAGCGCAAAGAAACGTAAATACGTCTTGTTTGCGAAAACCGAAATATTATTTCGGGGTGGAGAGAAATGAAGTAAGTTGGAACGGGGAACACGATACGCGCGCTAGTCAACTCAGTTCGAAGTCAGAGAAGCGATGAAATCCACTACATGGTACCCATGAGTAAGGTTTGAACATGAAACACGAAATAATGGGCGTCTTTCAAATTATCTTTATTAAGTTGAATGTGCATGTTTTAGGTAAATTTCGATAGAAACATTACCTATTGCAGAAAGAGCTCATGATTTTATGATTCTTAGCAGATTTCTATTCATTGACAGATGTCAATTCAATCACGCAACAATTTTTTTTATATATATTGGCAAGATAAATAAAATATCGGTCATTTTCAATATTGTTTACAAAATGTTACATAAAACAAATAATTATTTATTGTAAAAAGCATAAGATTCAACTTTTTTATTTATTTTTCAGAATAACTTTATTGAGTAAAACCTCAAATTGTAATATTTTAATTATTGAAGACAATATTAGCGATTTCTAAACGAAAATCTGAAACAGAAAGATCAGAAAGGGATAATAATAATAATAACATAGTATTTATATAGCGCAGTTTTGTGTTGTTTCACTTCAAGTGCGCTTAGCTATAATAAACTTAAAAATAAAATTTCCTATTGTGTTCCTTTAAAAAAAATTAATAACATAATATGAAATAAAGAATAAATGGTTTACACAAAAGCAGAGAATAAAATTTAACAATAACAGTGCTATTTTAGTAGAGGACAACAATAAAAGCTAATAACAGTGAACGAAAAATAAGAACTTTAAAATTAAAATATTATATAAAACAGGAAAGCATTAAAATATTATATAATAGGTGGACGTTAAACATAAAAGTACAATAAGGAGGAAACCGAAACCAAACAATTACCGGAAACTTCAAAACCTGGCTTATTAAAGTATATTGAAAAGAAGCTTAGATTCATGAGAGTATAAATGATTTTTATATTATTAAATATGATTTTTTGAATAATTTTGTTTTTAAAACCCGTTTAAATTCAGCCAAATTTTGTATATTGGTAAGGGCTGGGGGAAGTTTATTCCAAATGAGTGGGCCAGCTACACGAAAAGAGCGATCATAGTAAACAGCTCGATTTGACCGAGAAAGTTCGATTAAACGATTGGTAACATCTTGATCTGCTGACCTCAGAGTAAGCTGTCTATCGCTTAGGTTTTGTCGGACACATAATTCCGATATATAGGCTGGCGCCACACAGTGGGCTGAAAATCGCCTTTCATAGACATAGAGACTTGAATTTTCAAGGGTATTTTTTTTGGCTAGAAATGGATTCTGCTGATCATTGCTATGCTATAAAATGTCGTACGAAGCAATTGCGTGTACAAATGAAGGAGTTATAATTTTTTTAAGAAAAATTTGTATGGCGCTGACATTAAAAATGAGGCTATCTCTGGAATCATAAGGTTGGCCGTTCTATCCTTACACACAGATAATACTACTATTTATTTGTATTTTTTTGACATACTTCATATTGTGGCGCAAGGTGCGATGTTTTTTTTTAAAATCCTCAAAGTTGAAAAAACCCTTTTTAATGTTGATGATTCATTTTAATGCTGAGAACGGCCAACCTTATGATTCCAGAGATAGCCTCATTTTTAATGTCAGCGCCATACAATTTTTTCTTAAAAAAATTATAACTCCTTCATTTGTACACGCAATTGCTTCGTACGACATTTTATAGCATAGTAATGATCAGCAGAATCCATTTCTAGCCAAAAAAAATACCCTTGAAAATTCAAGTCTCTATGTCTATGAAAGGCGATTTTCAGCCCACTGTGCGCCATTCCCTGCAATGCTTTGAAGGTCATCAAGCAGATCTTGAACTCTATTCTTTCAGGGCATCGAAGCCAATGAAGACGATCCCTTAGAAGCGGGGTTATACGACAATGCTTAGATTCACCAAAAATCATTCTCGCCGCAGCATTGAAAACGGACTGGATTCTGTTGAATTGTTTTTTAGGTAGGCCAGCATATGCACTATTACAGTAGTCCATACGTGAGACAACGAACGAATTTATGAGTGATTTTGCTCCATCAGAGGGAAGGCATCTCCTAATTGATTTTATCTGCCTTAGATGGAAAAAGCCAGCACTTACAGTTTTTGAAATTTGTGATTCAAAAGAAAGACAATTGTCTAAAGTGAAGCCTAGAAATTTTATTTCCGTAGAAGGGATTATATTTGTATTCTGAATACGGATTGGACTGGAGTCGATGAGGGCTTGTCTTCCAGGAGAAGCTATCCAAATAAATTCCGTCTTTGTCGGATTAAGTTTGAGTTTATTAACAGACATCCAACTTGAGACCGTGTCAATGAAACTAACCACCTCGTTTTTAAGGACGTCTTTTTCATCCGGGGAGCAAAACTTGAAAATCAAACGATCATCCGCGTAGCCTTGTGATTCAAAGCCAGCTGAGTGAATGAGTCGTTCGAGACGATTAGTATATAGAATGAAGAGAATGGGACCCAGTACAGAACCCTGGGGAACTCCAAATTCGATGGGAGTTTCAGGTGATGTATATTTATTGAAAGTTACTGAAGCTACTCGTCCAGACAGGTACGATGACATCCATTGGAGTACATCACCTCGAACGCCAAATTCGGTTTCAAGCACATTTAATAAAATACTATGATCTACAGTGTCAAATGCCGCACTCATATCAAGAACAGATACCAAACCCAACTTACCTGCTTCCATCCCGATGATCAAATCTGAAATTACCCGCAAAAGGACAGTTTCCGTTGAATGAAACTGTCGATAAGCAGATTGATTTTTGGCAAATAGACCGGCCGAGTTCAAGTACCCCACCAATTGTTTGGCAACGATTTTCTCAAGCAGTTTTGACAGAAATGGTAGGTTAGATATTGGCCTGTAATTATCTGTATTGTCTGTATCAAGATTTTGTTTTTTTTTAAATCGGAGTTATAATTGATTTTTTAAGTGTTCCCGGTACAAGTGAATTTACTAGTGACTTCTGGATAATTGCGGTATTTTTTTTTTATTTATTTATTACTTGTAAATTATTTAACATTATAAATGATAACAATATGCAGACAGATACATAATTTTTTCGTTTTTTATTCTACTACTCCATAAGTTGAGCTCAAGGAGCTCGTGTTTATGGGAGGAGTATTTACATTTAGTTCTAATGATTTTTTAAACAATAATCCATAACTTTTGATATAAATACAAACATAATATTAACATAGGTATACAAATTAGAAAAGTGTCTTTTTAAGGATAATTAAAATAATATATCTTCTTACAGATTAAGAAAGCGTGAGGAAATTAAGGGTACAATATATCAGGTAAACAAATTAGAAAAATAGTTTTTTAACGACAATTAAATTAATATATATTTTTGTACAAATTGAGTAAGTGTAAGAAAATTAGGGGTACAATATATCAGTATCCAATTTTAGGGACTTAATTAACTTTTTGAATTGTTCATAATTCACAGTTTCGGTTACACTAATTTTATTTTTGGACAATAATATATTGTACCATCTTACACCTAAATATGAATAGTGGTGCTGAGCCGTGGTCGTTCTAAGCATAGGAATGGCTATTAAGCCATTAGTTTTGAATCTATTGCTTATGCTATCTGAGGGGTGAATTTTATAAATAAAATATTCTTTATAAATTTGATATAAGGCGATTCTCTTATACAATTCTGAGATAGATGGTACATTAAATTCCCGAAATATCTCTAAAGTAGGGGAGTCATATGGTTTCCTAAGGATGATTTTTATAATTATTCTTTGCATTGTAATTATGGGCTGTAAAGAAGCCTTAAAAGCCCCTCCCCACCCGATAATCCAGTACTGCAATATGGACTGAATTAATGCATAATAGACAATTTTGATAGTTTTCTTATTTAAAATATTTCGTATATTATAGAAAATATAGATAAGTTTTCTTATTCTTTCAACAGTGAGATTAATATGGTCTTTCCATTTAACATTTTTATCTATTAAGATACCAAGATATTTTATATTAGATTTATGATTTAGTTTCGCGCAGTCCGTATTACATGTACCGTTATTTACACAATTTTTAGAATGAATTGTTATGTTAATTTGGTTATTTGGCACATCTTCTTGTAGAGTGAAAGGAATACAATATGTTTTTTCTGTGTTGAGTGATAATAAATTGCCATCGAACCAATTTTTTATAACCTTCATATCTTGATTGGCTGCATTGGTAATTTCGTTCCATGTCTTTTTTTCGATAATTATTGCAGTGTCGTCAGCAAAGGATATAAGTTTACCATTAAGTGATAATTATAGGCGTTATATCCGGAAGACAATTCTTTAAGAGCCAGGTAGGTATGGGGTCTTGTGTGCATTGTTTATTAGGACAAGACATCACAGCACGCGTGACATCTTCATCCGTTACAGCTGCGAAAGTAGTGAAGTCACCAGAGAGCGGACTTGGTGCTGCGACAGAAGGCGATCCTACTACACTGAGGGCCCGAATGTTTTCAACCTTATTTCTGAAGTATGTTGCGAGGCTGTTTGCTTCAAGGGAGGAATCAATCTTGATGTTACTCTCTCCAGACAAAGTCTTTATATTTTGCCAGAGCTTTCGAGGGTCCTTTTCTGACTCAATTTGGTCACACCAAAAGTTTGATTTTTTTTTCGTCACTTCTTCCTTATACACTTTTTGCTTTGCAATCCAAAGCTGCCGATTGCTGAGAGTTGGGTTCCGTCTGTAAGCCCTCTCCAATTTACGCATTTCCCTTTTCCTTTGAAGATATTATGCATCGAACCATTTACTGCAATTTCTAATGCGGCAGATCTTTTCTGTGAAAGGAGCATTTTTATCAATTAATGCCAGTAGCGTAGAATTATAGAGGGTAACTAACTCTTCTACCTGCATTTCGCAATACTTTTCCTTATCACAGAGAGGCGAGGTTTTTAATTCGATGCAAAATGTCTCGAAGTCGAATTCTCTCCAATTTCTGGAGATAATAGATTTAAACTCCAGTTTTGGAGGATCGAAGGCAAACAAGGATGTGACGAGACGATGATCCGATAGTCCAATGTCCGTAACATCTACGATTTTCGGAGGAAAACCGACCCGGGAAATTATTGCGTCAAGTGTACCTCCTGCATCATGAGTAGGTGAGTTAACCCACTGGTCGCAGCCGAAGTCACGCAGAATTTTATTAAATTTTTTAGTCATGGGATTGGCTTTCTTTTCCAAGTGAATATTTATATCTCCCGGAATAACAACGTCGCAATTGTAATTGGAGGTGCACTCCAGGAGAGATCTAAATTCATTGAAGAAAATTGCAGTCGGTGTGCATGACCCGGGACGATAGATGGAAATTATCACGAGGGATGCACCATTAGCAGAAGCCTTGCAGCCGACAAACTCAAAAGTGGTATACACCTGACGTATTCCTATACTGTCTAAGCGAATACCGTTTTGCGCTACAATTGCAACCCCTCCGTGATTTGTAAAATTAACGTTGCTTGTGTCCGTTTTGATCGGTCTTGCAGCTTCATACACCGAGAAACCGCTTGACCGAAGTGTTTTGATGGAGTATGAGTCTGCATTGAGTCTGAAGGATACGGTCACACCTAGGACTCGAACCCAGGACCCTTGTCTTTTCATTTCAATAATGTAAATATAATAATAAATATAGTAAATATAATAAATTCACCCGTGTCCCGGAAAGACAAGGGTCCTGGGTTCGAGTCATAGATGTGACCGTATCCTTTTCTGATTTTTCTGTTTCAGATTTTCGTTTAGAAATCGCTAATATTGTCTTCAATAATTAAAATATTACAACTTTTTTTATTTAAAAGCCGTAATTTATTATTATATCAGTTAGGAATACTAAAAATAATTTAATATAAAAAAAACTAAAATAATTATTCAATCAACTAGCATTTCGTCGAAATCTAAACGACGCTTTCCTAATTGACGTTCTTTACATACTATTGCGTCTAAGATATATATGAAGGATCACAAACATTGATAGACCTTGTGACTCTAGGATCTATAAGCTCGGGAAGAATGCAATCCATATAAAAATTGGTAAATTTAATAAACATTTTTTCTTCCCAGAACTTGTCATCTCGAAGTATAGGCTCAACTTTTAGAGGGAAGTGATAGCCAGTACAAACGGCAAAAATGCAATGACTTTTATTACTAATGTGTAATTGGCCCTGCACCTGGAAATACCAATCGTGATTTTAGTTTACGCGATACTTTTTGTTGTCTAATTTCCAAAACGTTATTTTTTTCAATCGCGTCTTTAACAGATATACTCTTTGCAGATGATGGGCATTTAATTTCGACGATACAGTAAATACCGGACAAACCATCAGGTGTAGCTCCAAAAAAACAATGTTCAGGGTCTATAAATAAGCCACTTTGTTCAATAGTTATGGACTCTTGTTCACGTAACTGCTGAATTGCGATTGGCTCATTTATTTTCTCATATTACGCAAGTGTAAGTACGTATGACAAGTATAAATTACCTGCTGTAATATAGGTAGAGGTGGTATATCGCTGAGTCTAGAAGTAAGCATTAATTGCACCTTTTTTCTGTGTTCTTTATTCTGCCTTTTGATTTTTTTCACCCTGCTTACTAGCGGATACCGGTTCTTCTTTTCTTTGTTGCCCATTCTAAACAATTAGTACCCTCTGGAAAAAAGATTGACGGATTATATAGGTCGGTTTTTGTATTGATTTGTTGATGATGAACGTACCTACATGTTAGAAGTAACGACGCGCTCTGTCAAACTAATCATTTGATATGTTTAAAAAAAACCGCGTTATCGAAACATATCAAAAAAGTTTAACTATCGTGTAAATCAAATGCAATTTTATTATCCAATTTAAAAAGATTGTAATCTGTGTTTTTATTCAAACCAACTACCACACCTATAAATCGACGGCATAATCTGGGTTATAAATTTGAGAATGTTATCGATATATTTGGGGATTCGGTATTAGTAATGTAACGAACACTTCACAAACACTTTACTGAAATATAAGAGAATACCACTCCTTAGTAAAAAACTAATTTTAATTTACCATAATTTATTAGATATACCATTGTTACAACTAACATAACTGTATAATTAGAAATTTATGTAAAAGCCCAGTAGGGCGTAAATAAATAAAACTAGGAATACGATTCTAGTGAAGGGGCACTCTATAACATTCTGTGCCGCTGGTTGTCATCCAGCTGGCCAAGTGTCGCGTAAAACGAGCTTTATACTAAAAAAGTCAACATGGGCTAGAAATGATACATAATAACATAACGATAAACCTTTACTGTGATCTCTTTTCTCATGTGCCTACACATTTACGTGTTTATTTTTTTGTAAAAATGAAACGTGCTCTCACTTTGAAGCCACCTCGGACACTGAAGATAAATAACTTGCGTCATGATGTATATAATGCGGTGATACAAGTAAAAATATTTAAGTTCTGAAAAACTGTTTTTATCAATTTAAGCATTATTTTATTGCTTTTTATAATAATTTTATTCTCTAATCGTTTAGAAGACATTGACGTGATGATAATGTATATATTTAAAATTCTCCTGTATTTAGAATTAAAGGATATAATCGAACTTTAAGCTATTTTTAGAGGTTCTGTAAATATTTTTTTACGAAATTGTTTTAAACATTTTAATACGTTTTGTTTTCTCATTGAAGAATAAATTATTTGTTTAAAAATAATATTATTTTCTAATAAACAATATAGAAATTTCTAAAAACTGCGTCAAAAACCGCAAATATGCTGCGCTTGCGATAAGATCCCAGCGGCCGAAAATTCAAATTTTGTCAAAAGACGGTCTCGCGATCGGGCGTTTTTTTAAAACGAGATAGAAATATCGTACTCATTCCACTGCGAGCCGTACCCGTGCGGCTGACAAAGCCTATAGCATGGTTCCGATGAAATAACAATTATTGTTGTTAAATTCTCGGAAGGCGATGCCATACGTAGTAATTCAAAATCATGTGTTTTTGGTTTGAAAATTTGGTCGCCTAAAAATGTTTCAGATGCTTTAATTAAATACTGCGAGTAGAATACATCTTGGCCTTAGAAATAATCGAGTATTTTTTAGATAAGTCTTTTTATAAGCCCAGAAAAAAAATGAAAAGGCACTTGAAAACTGCTTTAAAGTTCAAAATTTCCTACTTACGAACTCATTTTCGGTTATGATTTTATTGTATAATGTGGCAAATTAAGTTATTTATAAAATGATCGGAAAACATTTAAATATTTATGCCAGAACATCCACAAAATAAAATAAAAGGCACTTTTTGGCCATGTTTTTTTCTTGCATAAATCAAAACAGGCGGATGGTGTTAATAATAATAATAATAATAATTGGATAATTTGTAGAGCGCCGTTTTTTGTGAAAAATCACCTCAAGGGCGCTGTACAATTTATTTCCTAGGATCTACATTTGTTATTTAGAAAAGATACCAAAACATACTTACCTGGAAAGTCACTTCCAACAAACACACTTATATTAAAAAGTTTATGCTTATGAAAGATAGAACTGCACGCAGAGGACACTATATCAAAAAACACTGGTCGTCGCATGATCTTAAGTCTGCTATAGTTAGTATTTTAATTTAAATGTATTTTAACTGTCTTAAAAGCCTACAAATTGTTAGTTGTTATCATTTCTATTTATTTATTTTTAATTATTATTTTTATTTATTTTATTTTATTTTTAGTATTTTTTACATTTTGTTAATTTAAATTTAAATTGCCGTCAACTGTGAAAGTGGAGGTTTCTGAAATTATGGATACGACTGTCTTAAAAGGTGCGTTTTAAGTTTAGACCTAAATTCTGTCGAGTCTGCGATCATTCTCAAATCATGTGGCAGTCCATTCCAGGCTTTAGGTCCTGACACGGCAAAATCACGCTCACCGAACTTAGTATCTGGTGTGCGCTTTGGTTCCTTCAACCTTCCGATAGCTGATGACGTTGCTGACCTAAGGGTTGACTGTCGGGAATTGGAATCTTCTGGAATACACAATTCTGATAAATAAGCCGGAGCCATTCCGTTAAGTGACTTAAATACCATCCAGCATACCTTGAACTGGATTCTTTCAGGACATTTGAGCCAGTGCAGATTTTTGAGATGCTCTGAAATGTGGGAGTATTTAGATACTCCGGTGATAAGCCTTGCCGCGGCGTTGAAAACGGATTGTAATTTGTTGATTTGACATTTAGGGAGACTTGCATATATTCCGTTGCAATAATCCAGACGTGAAACAACATAGGAATTGACTAGCAATTTAGTCGCCTCTGTTGGCAGGTTTCTCCGCACTGCTTTAATTTGCCTTAATTGAAAGAACCCCGTGCTTACAGTTCTGTTCACCTGAGTTTTAAGGGAAAAATTAGCGTCCAGATTGACACCCAGTAATTTGATGCACGTTTTTGGAGTGATGTCACTTCCGGAAATGGTTATTGGGGAGTTTTCAATGTTATGCTGACGTCTGCTTGTAGCAGTCCACAGAAACTCAGTCTTTGTGGGATTCAGTTTCAATCTATTTGAGGTCATCCAGCGAGTAATTGCTTCTATACACTCAGTTATACGAATTTTTAGACTGTTTATTTCTTCTGGTAAGCAGTAAAAATAAACTTGCTGGTCATAAGCGTAGCAGTGAGATAGAAGGCCGAATGATTCTATTATTTTAGCGACATCATTTGTGAAGAGGATGAAGAGTAGTGGGCCCAGAACGGACCCTTGGGGTACTCCAGATGAAAGGGTTGCATAATTTGATTGGTTTTTTCCCACTTTTACGGCTTGTAAACGGTTGGCCAGGTACGATGTCAGCCAGGTCTTAACATCACAGTTTAAACCAAATGATTCATCTAATCGTTTAATAAGAAAGTCATGGTCAATCGTGTCAAATGCAGCACTCATGTCCAAGACTGAAAGAAGTGCCAGTTTACCCGACTCAATGGCAGTAGTTATATCCGACAAAACACGTAGTAACCCGGTTTCTGTGGAGTGGAACCGTCTATATGCAGATTGGTATTTAGTTAATAATTCATTTGAATTTAAGTGACATATGACCTGTGAGGCAGCGATTTTTTCTAATATTTTTGATATAAAAGGCAGATTTGAAACGGGTCGGTAATTTGAAAGATCTTCAGCGTCCAGTTGTGGTTTTTTTAATAATGGAGTTACGATAGCTGATTTAAGGGATTTTGGAAAGTCACCCGTGCTAAGTGACTTATTGAAAAGATGAACTAAAAAGGGAGCACTTTCATTGCAACACTTTTTCAGTAGCCACGTTGGAATAGGGTCGAGCGAACACTGCTTGTTCGGTGAAGTAAGAATTAATTTCCTTACTTCTTCTAGGGATGTAGGTTTGAAGGCAGAAAGGTTTTCTCTATTGCATTTAGTAAAATACGGTGGTGGAGCGTAGGTTGTTAGAGCTCGTATTGACTCAATTTTGTCAAGGAAACACTTGGAGAAGATTTCCGGAGCTATGTCGATTGTATTTGGTGCATGGACATCAGCAATGACTGTCTTAACCGAGTTCCAAAGACTACGTGGATTTTGACGCTCTGAAGTGATCCTATTTGTCCAATATTCAGACCTTTTTGAACGGATTAAGATCATGTACTCTTTTTGAGCCTGTATCCAATCGTTCCGTGATGTAACCCCCGAGTGTCTGTAGGACCTCTCCAATTTACGCATCAATCTCTTCTGGCTCCGACATTCTTCGTCAAACCAGGCATCAGATTTTCGTAGACGCCGAGTTTTTGTAGAAATTGGAGCATATGTATTTAAAAGGGTTGAAAGGATGGTGTTATAATCTGCTGCTAGTTTGGTTGGCGACTCTGTTTCCCATGCGCTATGTGTACAGAGCGGAGAAGCTTTTAGTTCTGACAGGAAGTCGTCAAAGTTAAAACCGCGCCATGCTCTTGATGTGATAGTAACGTAAGGAATTTTCGGTGGGTTAAAATCGATTTCTGCGCGAATAAGTCGATGGTCTGATAGTCCTACATCCACACTATCCGCTACCAGAAACGGACCGCTTGACTTTGAGATAAAAATGTCCAAAGTTCCGCCAGCATCGTGAGTTGGGGAATAAACCCATTGACGGCATCCGAAGCAGTCTAATAAATCAGTGAATTTAAGAGTATTTAGCGATTCTAGACGCTCTAAGTGAATGTTAATGTCGCCTGTTATGAAAATATTATCGGAAAGTCCCACAACCCGCTCGAGAAAACACGAAAATTCATTAAAAAAGTCCAAAGTGATTTGTTTTGAACCAGGCCGGTATAGGGTACATAAAATGAATGATGCTCCTGCAGACGAAACTCGGCATCCCAAATGCTCAAAGGTTCGGTAAGCACCAATTGACACCCTTGTTAAACGCAAGCCCTGGTGACCTAAAATCACGATACCCCCGTGATTTACGCTAGCGATGTTGTCATCCCGAGAAATTGTTGCTTTAGGTCGGGCTTCTTCTAGCACGACATAACCTAAAGCTCGGAGTCTCTTTATTGAAAAAGAGTCACTATTTTCGTGCCAAGTCTCAGTTGTGGCCAGGACATGAAGATTCTGTTCGTTGAAAACCTCCCCTACCTCCTCTATCTTGTTATTGAGAGATCTAACATTCCAGGATCCTATACCTAGTTGACGGCTCTTAAAGTTGGCATGCCGTTGTACACAAGCATTAACTGTGTTATATTCTCTCTCCGGATTCGGGAGAATTTGAGTAGCTACTTGCTACTTTTCCCCTGTAAGCGGGAATTTAAACCTTATCTCCATCTACGTAAGGTTTGTTATTGATAGCGGCTCAATTTAAAATATTACACGACGTAGTGCATCGCCTTAAATAAGTAGTTACATACATATTTGAAAATTATAGGTACGTCAGAGTGCGTAAAAAAAAATAAATACAAATGCAGTGCGTTGACATAGTAGATACAAAATCGGTAGGTAGGTATATGAATATACATTTTTTTTAAATTTTATATTATTGGTAGTTTATAATTACCGCGATATTCACGGTTTCAGTCACCGTAATTTCACCACGAGTTTCCCCACATCGTGTACACGTGGTAATGTTGCATGCGCATAACTCGCGCAACGCCGGGTAGTAAATTATTGTTTATAATTACCGCGGTAATTACAGTTGAATCGGTCACCGTAATATACCACGCGTTTCCCGACACCATGTATACAAGGGTATATGGGTCATTCCGCCGTTTCGTTCAAATTTGCCTGTTTCCGCGGATTTTTTTTTTTTTGCCTTTTTACTATATATTTTTATAGAAATGGGTTCCCGTACCTATCAGATGTATAAAAGTGAAAAGGGCACCTTCGTGCGACACTTGGATTCGAAGAAAATTGATGGAAGGTAATGAAGGTGTGGATGGTAATGAAAAACTGTTGGATGGTAATTTAAAAATTTGGATGGTAATGAAGTTTGGTAATGAAATATTAATAGATGGTAGTGAACATGTTTAAGGTTCTTAAAATGTCTGTGAATAATGAAATTTGAATAGAAATTGAATAATAAAATAGATTTCAAATCATGCTAAGTATCATTTGACGTGGTGAGCGGATTAGGAAAAAGAAGAAAAACCTATTATTGGTCTATTTACGTTTTGTAGCTGCAACGCCTTCAATTTCTTTTGTTCGTTTCTTTTCTCGTTCCTGAGTTTGCTTATCTGGTCCTGTAACGTCTTAATGATTTTCAATGATCTATACCTCAATTTTCTAACATTCGTTAGACCACGCACATTTTTTTTAATGATTTGTTGTTCATTCTCGACTGCGAGAGGGTCAGGATCTAGAGTATTTTGCACATTATTGGGTACTTCCTTGACATTTTCATGAATTGGAGGCATATTTTCTACTGTAATCGTTTCTATTTTACGCTGCTCCTCTTTTTTCTTCCAATAATTTACAGAGTTCTTTCGCCATCTTCGTCTTTGCTCTCTCTGGGCTCTTTCACTCATATCTTCAATGCTGCAAATCTTTTCTTGCGCTTTTCGCATTAAGTATCTTTTTTTTTCTTTCGCTTTCTGAAGACTGTACAGTTCCGGATTGTTTTTAATCTCAGCATATTTTTGTTGCTTACGCAGCCTGTCCTTGGATAACTTTTCTTCTTTTTTCAGTTTTTTATTTAACTTTGCCATTGTGGATTATGGTGTTTAGCCTGTAACAAATAATAAAGAAAAATTATCATAAGTATCGGATCAAGTGAGAAGTTGAATAACAAATATGGATAATTTCAATTTCGTTACTTTTACAGGAGAGCCCAAAAATTGTTACACTACTTTTATATCTTTGTTTAATATTTTTTTCCCTAAATGATTTAAAATCTAACAGTAATGATATGGTTTTTTAATCAAGAAATTTGCGTTGGACTCTTAATAATGCCCTTTATATAGATTTTTGTTCAAATCTGGATTTGTTTAGAAACTTGAAATTTTGTAAAAATTCATCTGTTTTAATAGACAACTGAAGTAATGAAGATAAGTAATGAAAATAATTGTGACTGTAGGGGAATAGTTAAACCATTTGTTTAATATATTATTCGTTTACATTTGAATAATTATAATTATATCATTGAATAAAAAAATCGATTTTCAAATAAAAATTCGCAGGGTAAATTTTAACAGATTGTTTTTCCATATCAGTAAATAGATAAAACGAAAATATGTATTTCACCAAAACTGAAATTGTCCGACGCTAGAACGCAAGAAACTGCTTTTATTGATAATATTAACTTTTATGAACCCCCAAACATGGTCCCAGATGCACGTAAAAATAACCCTTACAAATTTATCATTACCCTCCACACCTCTAAATTACCATCCGGCAAAAAAAATTACGATACGGAAGGTAATGAGACGGAGGGTAATGAGGTTTTGACAATCTTTCCTTAATAACTCGCTTAATAATGACATTACAAATCTTTATGTTTCAATAAAAAATAGTCCGACTAATTATAGTTTATAGGTTCATGATTCGAATTTTTAAAACATGTACTTACTTTAAAAAATGCTGGAAGGTAATGATGCCTGGTCGGTGACAAAGTCGTTTTCGAGCACGGAGATCGCAGATATTTCTTTATTCAGCGACGCACGTCCTCCCCCGTCCAGATATAGCGGTACACTGATTAGTAGAAGTGAGTCGTTCGCGAACGAGTCGGCTCAGTGAACCGGATCTTTACACGGATCCGTTAGATCCGGTTCCCAAATCAGCCGCTCACTCGTTCGCGGATCAGTAGTGACTCACCCGTTCGGGAACGGTGAGCCGGTGACCCGCTTCACTCGTTCGCGAACGGTGAGCCGGTGAGCCGGTGAGCCGGTGAGCCGGTGACCCGGTGACCCGCTTCACTCGTTCGCGAACGGTGAGCCGGTGAGCAGGTGACCCGCCAGACCCGAAGAGCCGACTCACCCGTTCGCGAACGAAGATCCGCATACATCGTTCAACGGATCTCACGGCTCGCGGGTCACTACTGACGTACTGACCGGATTGATCATATATACGACATAATAATACTGGTATTGACGCTTGCATAACATTTTAGTTGTTGTGTCGGCACTTATTTAGTTTATTATAACAGGAACAAGGAAGAGTTATATTATGTTCATGGTTTATTTTCAGTTAATCATTGATATCGAAATAATCGTAAAAAAAGTAATGTTGGCATTGAGTACCTACTTACATGAACGACGTTTAACTATTATTCTCACACCGAAGTATTTTGTTTCACAACACAATTTTTGTATTATTACTACACTTATTTAGTACACAATTAATTTAAAATAGATTTAAGTTTATTATCATTGTTCTATATTTTAATTCCATTCACCAATAAGGAAGTTGAGTGAAAAATATTTTGACTTATAAAAAATATGTTCATGTAGATCAAAAAATATCGATTCTAAATATATAAATATATTTCTATATTATTATTCTTAGAATTAGTTAAACGTTCTTGAAAAAGCATTCAATAGCAATAGACTGTATTCGCTCCACGATTGGTCGAAAGAATTCTGACGTCACATGTGTCGTGACTTGTACGTACAACGGATCACCTATGGTGCATCTCTTTCTATTACATGAGAGATGGTCGGTTTAGATGAGAGAGGTGTATAGGCCAAACGTTTATTTAAGTTTGTCAAATATATGTACGTATTTGTTGTTATTATTATATGAAATGGATTTCTAAAGATACATATTCGTATAGTGCTTTATAATAATATGTTGTTTATTGCATAACTTAGAAGTTTTTATTATTATACATGTCACATAACATGTGATACACTTCAGGCCGCCGGCCGCCCAGAAAAGTCTAACAGTGAACTGGGCTGTAAACCGTTATTTTACATTTGGTCTTTACTTTTCTGCGCGGTGGTCCTAAATTCGCGCGGGGCACGTCAACAAATAGCGACGGAAATACCGTACCGGGCGGGAAAAGCAAATATTCTAACTTAAAATATTAATTTAACTATGAAATCTTAATCAATTTTCTTTTTTTTTTAATAACATCAATTCTAATAGACGGTTACCATTGGTAAAAAAATTACTGGAATTCCTTATTGAAGAATTTTTTTTTTTTCCATACAAAATCTTTAAGCGACGTGGTTCTTACAGTTTGAATGACGTCACACCCCCACCGCTCGGATTCCGCTCGTTTTGGCGGGCTTAATAAAATTCAAACTTTGAGAATTAATTTAACTATGAAAACAAACTTAAAAAAAAAAAAAATACTCGTATTTAAGTTTGAATGCGAACATTGATAAAAAAAAATAAAAAAAATGGACTCAACTTCCTTATTGATTTTTTTAAACTTAATTTAAAGAAACTTTTTCAATAGTATTGATAAAGATTATAGATTGTAATGTAAAAATAACACATCTGACAATTTTTGTGGCCGCAGAAAAATGATTCCAAATTTCACTCTTTTTTCTTGTGGAAATCATGGTAAATTTAAATTAAAGCTATTATAAAGTTCGTAATTATGTTTTTCGGGTGAACAAAACTAAAAAACGATAAGAAACCTGATTCAACGATTATCGTACGATTGAAGTTTGACGTTTTGTACCAAAAACCTAACAAAACAAAAGATTTCTCGATTTCATTTTTTCATTCTAATAAAAGGGTATTCCAATAATATTGGGAATCCCCTTTGAATGTAATCATAAATATACGATATATAGATCGATTTTTCTGGGCAAAAATTTTGTCTTCGAAATATATAATATTCCCAAAGAAGCAAAAATGTCGGAATGTTTCCTCACGATAGCAAGGTCCCATCTGACGAAGCGCAGTCCTGAGAAATGACCTTCAAAGCATTTATCTTTTTAGCTCATTCTTCCGGAGGGAGCTTTGTCAGATGCAACCTGTTATGCAAAATCATAAAACCCTAAAAATATTTTAAATGTAACTTTTATAAAAGAAAAATGAAATCTCATGGTTTCATGTTTAAGTACTTTTATTTTATACGTAATAATTATTAGCCTAAAACACTCATCCACATTGAAAAATCTCCTGATAAAAGATACATGACGCCAACGGGACTTGAACCCGTGTCCTTTCGATTTCCGGTCGACAGCTCTGACCACTGAGCTATGGCGGCTTATCTCTTATCCGCGAAATAATTCAATATATACTGGTGTTTCAGGCTAATAATTATTGCTTATAAAATAATTGTTACCCTTTGTGCTATGCATAAAAAATCTTGTCTTAAACATTAGTTTACCAAAAAAAAAAATAATAAATACTTTTAAAATCACCAAAACATAAAAATAACACATTGTATAATAAACGATCCAATTTGATTTCTTTCGCAATGTACAATTAAAATAAATTTCACCAGCGTATCTTAAACATCTTAGGACACTGTAGAGTGTAGAACACAGGTCGATTTCAATATCTGTACCATTGTATAATATCGACGACTACACGTATGTATTATTTTATCGCGAACAACTTTATTTTTATTTAATTTATGGTGGGGGGGGGGTTCAATCGAGCCGGTTCTCTGAAGCGGATCTTTCAGGTGAACGGGACCCAGTGAACCGGCTCCCTCAACTGAGCCGCTTCGCCCATCTCTACTGATTACTAACGGAGGCGCGGGGTGGGGTACAGCTGACGAACAGTGACAAACACGGTCACAATTTTAATTACCGCTTTGGCGGAAGACGACAGCGATTTTTTCTGGACAAAAACAAAATCTCAATTCTTTCTATGATAGAGTAACTTAAAAAATAAATTAAACACCAATAAATATGCAAAATTAGTTGTACATTCAGGTCGATTAATGAATGTAGTGATTTTACTAGTGTAAAATGTTCTTATTTATTGATCAATTTACCGGTCCCTCATTTACACGGGGAAGGTAATGAGATTTTAGCATGTTTTTTGTATACCATAAAGTTATTAAGTAACAAATGCCTAATCCGGTAAATACTACTTTTTCCTTTTTTAAATAACTACATTTTCCAGTAAAACTTTCTTGAAAAACATTATTTTTCATATGACTTTTTTGCAAGAACATGCGATTTGAACGAAACGGCGGAATGACCCGTATGGTTTTGTACGTGTAACTCGCGTAACGCCACTAATTATTTCTAGTTTATAAATACCGCGATATTCACGGTTTCGGTCACCATAATATCCATGATTCACAATATATTGTAGGTATTACCTATTTACATAATAAAATAACAATAATATCAATGTAAATTACACATACCGACGGAATTTCAGAGACAATATTTGCTTTAGAATCACAATCATCCGTTGGTAGTTGATTCTTTTCCCTGGAAATCAAACAACACAAAATTATCGCTAAATGATAAAAAATATATTCGTATTCTGACTGATTCGTTCGAACGACCCTGTAGAATATAAGTACGTACAGTTTACACGGATAATTAAATATCACTAACCTTTGTTTTTTCTGAAAATATTTCTCCCACGTACGTCTTTGATGTCGTAATTTATGTTTTCTGAGAAAACTTTTTTCCATTGGTCTTTTCCTTCCCATTTTTAAACGAGGAATTTCTTTAACTAGACCGGCACCAACCAAACAACCGCTCGCCGCCCTGTCGCAACGGTGAACGGATACTGACAATTTCGGCTTAAGTTTCGGCTGCGCCGAGAATCGAGAATGCCCAAACGCGAATCACAAACAACAAACAAAGAACAAATGCGAATCGAAATTAATTTCTATTATATACTTTAAAAACATATTTTTGGTCATAAATTATTTCTAATGTCTTAGTAAATCATTTTTGTAAATAAATTTGAGCTATACCAATTTGTAAGACCATAAATAAATAGTCAAATTGAGGGAATTGTCACAAAACGCGTGCTCGGATTTATTTATTAGTAAATTTATTTGAAGTAAAACAAAATTCTTACAGATACGATCCGTACATAATTTATCGATTGTTTATACTGTATAATTATATGATTTGAAATATTTGTTGTATGATACAAATCTACCTTTGAAAATGTAACAAATCTGCACATCGACCAATGGTAACACTTTATTATGATAAGAAAATAATAATATTTTCAAAATTTAACGTCTTGCTTTAGTAGATAAAATAACGATCTTTCGAAATCGTTTTGTGTTTTTTTGTAGAAAAGTCTAAAATTGGCCTCAAAATGACAAATTTCAGGTCGAGTCTCTACCTATTTCGCCTTCAAGCTTCGGTGGAACTATGGTGCTGTATGTTGCCATTTCTGTAGGTATGGTGCAATGATAGCGTAATGTAATCGGGGGTGGTGTGATGGTATTCCCAAAAAAATTCCCTGGATTACACTAAAACTTTTCCTCACAATTTGGGAATTTTTGCTTTTTCTAGAACTAGGAAAATTTCCCTGTCGTGCCTACAGTGGGTTTCTTTCAAAACGACGTGAAAAGGTACTTCTGGCTTATATTAATTCTATTCAGTGGACACTCCCAATTGGGGTATGTTGTAATATTGAAGGAAGGTGAGAGGAAGAAGATGTGAAAGGGGATATGTGTTAGAAAGAACCTTGTTACTAGTCACCAAATACGGCTAAAGCCATTTATAGCAACGTAGTATCAACCAATACCATACATACGTATGTTGTAGTACATATTGAGATGTGGTATATTTTGTTATTCTAAGTAAGGCTTATACTCGTACCTTATTATTTTAGTGTGTATATCCGATTTTACTATCACGGAAACTTCGTCAATTATGTAATAATTGTGTGTAATAAATAAATAAATCATAAAAATTACATTACATATATTATTTAGATGCACAGATAATATATTTATAAAAACGAAAAGATTTTTTTTTTTCAATGTTCTGTTTTGGCATGGAACCTGAGGGGACATAAATAATATAGTATAGACCTACTTGTGAGATATTATGTGTTGAAGAGGGCTGCAGCGTTTCCTCTGGAAAACTCGGGTCAGGGGTTTGCAAGTCGGGCTCGCTCGTCGCGTACTGTAGATTGCTCATCGCCGTATAGACCAGATTGTCGATCGCATTCATAACAGTTTGTCGTGTATTCTCATCCAATTTTATCAACTTCCTCGATAGTAATTCACAGTACAATTCGCAATCGTGACTCTTACTGCGTTTTTCGGGTAGGTATTTCATTGTTTCGGTCGCTCGCTTCTTCAGTGGTGTAGTCCTTTCGAGACGCGGGTTGGTTGTCACTGGTACTGGCATCGCTAGTTTGTGTGAAGGAAATCTTTGCTTCAAATTCATAAGTGGAGGAGATAAAATTTTCCGAACGTTTTCTGAAAAAGCAGTGGATTATAATATACGTAAAAATGAATACGAATCGTACGAATGAATTTAATAAAACTGCGGGGTAGAGTGGTAGATACTCTTAGTATAGCCCTGGTGAAAAGCTACCACTCGAAATCAAAATTTCACGATACAAGCGTAAAGCACTGTACATAGCCATGGATTTGTTGCAAAATAAATGTTAAATTTACCTGAAATGATATTTGTTTGACTGCTTCCAGGTGTACTTTCATCGACGTTTTCTCCTTGTAAAAACACACCGGGGTCTGCAGTACCTCGCTAAAATTAAAATAATGTTAGTCTTATAATAAAAATTAATTAAAGCAAAAAAACTTTTATAAAATAACAATATTTATTGCAATCAACATAAGTTTTTAGTTAGAACGCGTTTTCTCTAGTTAAAACTAGTTTATACTGAATGCCTTTGATATGACATATTGTTTAATACAATATTTATTTAGAACTATCCACTATAATCCTTCCACCATTAACTACAGCATACCACAATGTTACTGTTAAAAACTACATTACATCGATTTTAATTCGAATGCGTGTCTCATTCGGGTGCAAAGATATTGCGATAAGTACTCCTCGGGCGTCCCCGACTTCTTCTACCATTCGAACCACTCTCTAAACACTCCTGGCACTAATAAGAACAAACTTTGAAAATTTCAGCGATATCGGTCGACTACTTTTTTGAGTTTTGCGAGCACAAAAATACGCAGTCTAAATTTTTGTATATTTAGAAGGGTAAATCATCAAAATGACAATTCATCACATCTAAAGTCATGGAAAATGATGACACAAAAACTTTATTAACTGGGTGAAGTAGGTTAGGTTAGGTTAGGTTAATTTCCTTTTTTTGTTCATCGTTTTTAATGACTTTATATCACTTTTTAAAGGTGTGTTGAATAGTCACTGTGTTGAGTTAGCATGGAACCATTTAGAAGATATTTGTCAAACATCTACGTCATTATTATTAATTTAAGTAATACAAAAATAATCATATACTAAAGGAACAGTTGGAACATCACAGAGCCATGTCGAAAGTATTAATTAAAAATAAGTGAAATGAAAATAATCATACCATTTTCTTCATACCCTTTTTACGCTGACAAGTTTCGCACACAGATAGAAAAATATTTATCATTTCTATAGTTATGTTTGCATATTTTCTTGAAGTTTCAGCTTTTAGTCTGTCTCGACCTCCATGACCAACGGCCACGTGAACTGCTTCAATAATATCGTAAATTTCGTCTACATATAAGTAGTACTTGATAGGCTCGTTTTTTGTCACTAACTTTCGCGTTCCACAAATGTTAATAACCTTGAATCTGTTTAATCTTCTGTACTGTTTCTGTGTCTTTTTGTCAGCTAATTGTGCTTCCTCAATTTCGTCCACTAATTTATCGTAATTATCTTTTGTAATAACATTGTAGTGGTTTTCTTTTTTTTCGTGTTCTTCGATCTGTAATATCCTTTTTAAAAATGTTTCTTTCCATCGCGTTTCTTGATTTAGATCTGCCATGACAAATGAACTATATGTGCTTAGCGAACGAATAACTGTGATGGTGTGTGCGCAGGCGCAGGCGGGCGCGACGTATCGACTGACTCGTCCCGCCCGAGTGGGATATTCAGTATAATCTAGTTTTAACTAGTAAGAACGCGTTCTAACTGAAAAGAAAGCGAAAGCAAAGCGAAAGCGAAAAGAAAAGATAGATAGAAAAAGAGCGAAGCGTTTTTTGTGGTTTGCGATATAACCACAAAAGTCTTTTTTGTCTGGCTTGAGTAATCAGCCAGGCCCCGCTACTTTTGCCGGCCGGAGGAATCCCGCCGGCCCACCGAGCAGGCGCTCGCGCCCACCCAACTGCCTTTATCAAGGCAACACTTTCGCGCAATACTCAATACTCGCAGATTCACGCTGGCCCCTGCAAACCGCCCGCAAGCTCCAGAGACGTGCTCCCTCTTTAAGAGGAGGCACCGACTACCGCCTGTCAAGATGTTCCCGACGAGGATGCTCCCCGCTGACCACGAGGACTCCCCGGTCGTGGTACCGCCCGGCGCCCATCAGATAGCGCTTCGAAGGAAGACAGGGACCATGCGCCTTACGGTCCCCGCACCACAGCCCCGCACCGAGGACCCAAGGACCCGGAGACCATCCACCACCACGACTGCCACCACGCCCGACGTAACCGAGATGACGGAGCCCATAGCAGGCCCCTCCTGGGCAACAGGACCCAGTCCTGCCCCCAGGCGCCCCCCGATAGGCCCAGCGTCGGCCTACGTGGCGCCCCCGAGGCCCCAGCAGTCGATGGAGACGGCTGCCCCCCAGGATGGAGGCTGGACGAGGCCGTCCAACCCCGCAAAGAGGCCCATGTCCCCACGGGGACCACAACCGCTCCAGTGTGGCAACCGATTTGAAGAGTTGCCCGAGGTAAGCGAAGGCGCCGGCGCGCCGCGTAATAAGCGTGCCAATACTAATAATTCTTTCTCCCCCGCAGGTACCGGAAGGAGAGACCGTGTTCCCCCGGTTGTGATGACCCTGGGGAACATGACACACGCGCAGATCACAGCTGCGGTCCAAGGACATCTGGGGGCTGGTAAGCTCTTTACTTTTAGGTACAACAGGGGCGGCACGGCCAACATCTTCGTGCGCTCGATGGAGGACCATCGCGCCCTCACCAATGGACTGCGAGCGGAGGCGCGCGGCTTCCACACATTCACGGCCGAAGCCGAAAAAATGAAAAAGGCCGTGATCAAGGGCCTGCCACTAGTAGAAGTAGAAGACATCGCGGCGGATCTGGAATCGCAAGGATTCCCAGCTGTGAAGGTGGTCAAGATGACTGCCTCAAATGAGTATCCCATATACTTAGCTCACTTCAATAAGGAAGTCAACATGGGACAGCTGCGTGCGGCCGTCAAATACCTGTGCCACTGCCGCATTCGACTCCAGAAGCACAGGAGCAATCACCTTCAGCACGGCACCCAGTGCTACAGATGTCAAGACTTCGGGCATGGGTCCCGAAACTGTTCGCACACAGCAAGGTGTGTAAAATGCTTACTGGAGCATGCTTCGGCAGAATGCCCCAAGAAGACGAGAGACGAGCCCGCCGCATGCTGTAACTGCTCAGGCCCGCATCCCGCCAACTACAGAGGCTGCCCCAAGCGGGTAGCGTACGTCGCCTCAATACAGCAGCGACCTGCCAGAAGGCCCCAACGCCCACCGGCAGAACAGAACCCGAGCAGGCCACCTCCTCAGCCGAGGACGGATGGACGCACATGGGCCAACGTAGCCGGAGGCACCGCCCCCGCCCAAGAGCAGCGCGAGACCGCGCCGCCCCCACACCCCCGCCCCCAGCCCCGCTCACAGCAGGAGCCCGTGCGCGCGCCCACCACTACAGAGGACGACCTGGACATCATGGCCCTGCTCCAAGGCCTCCTGAGGATGCGATCGCAGCTCGCCCGCTGCACATCAAGAGCAGAGAAGCTCGTCGTCCTGATGGAGCTCCTCACGACCACCCTCGATGTCTAATCCCGAGAAGGTGAGAGTCCTCGTATGGAACGCATTTAGCGTGCGCAACAAGACAGACGAACTGCTCGCTTTGGCAAATGAATTAAACACCGACATTATTCTCTTATCAGAATCCCACTTGAATCCAAGCGTACCGCTGAGAGTGCAAGGTTTCGAGATTCACCGAGACGACCGACAGGGAAGATCAGGCGGAGGAACCGCAATATTCGTTCGACAATCTATGACGTCCACAAGAATTCCCACTCCGAAGTTGAAGCACGCTGAAGCCACGATTATCGAAGTCACCATAGAGGGTAGAGCGCATACCATCATCTCCGTATACTGCACCCAAAGTAACCTAGTGAGAGAAGATCTCAATAAATTGCTCAATCTGGGACCAATCGTTGTGATGGGAGGCGATTTGAACGCCAAACACAACTACTGGAATAACTACAGAGGTAATGCGAACGGAAATACGCTCTTTACACACATGCAGACAAATACCTATTCGATAATGGCGCCAGACAGACCTACGTACTACTCGCAACGTTCTAGATATCCGAGTACATTGGATATAGTACTCGAGAAAAATGTTAAGACAATATCTCCACTGCGCACATTAAACGAGCTGTCATCGGACCACCTGCCCGTGTGCTTTACTATAGGCGGCACAACTTCAAGGACCCCCAGAAAACAGCGCAATTATAAGGATGCGGACTGGGAAGGATTTAAAAAGGAAGTCAACGAACGAATTCATCTCACTTCGGGAACTCTGCGCTCGCCACAAGAAATCGACGCAGCTACAAGCACTCTCACAGAGATTCTTCAAACAGCACAAGATACACACATTCCTCTCAAAGAAGTACATTCATACACGATCAAGCTTCCCGAGCACGTTTTATCGCTCATCAAGGACAAAAATCGCCTGCGACGCATGTACCACCGCACGCGTGACGAATACTTCAAGACAGCGTACAACAGCCTGCAGAGGGAAATCAAGACCGAAATCGCAGAACGCAAGCGCGAACTTTGGGACAAAAAAGTCGCGTCGCTCACGCCGAAGGATAATTCATTATGGAAAATGGCTAGCGCGCTGAGACATAAAGATTTCACAATCCCCCCGCTACAGAAATTGAACGGCCCCGGGACGGCTTTGTCGCTACAAGAAAAAGCTGACACACTCGCCGACGGCTTCGAGAGAGCCTACGCCGCTACAGACGGCCTTTCCGACCCGGCTACGGACCGGATCGTAGCTGACTCTCTACGAGATTTGAACGAAGCAGAGCAGACAAACGCTGAAGATATTCATTTCACAACGCCGAGCGAGATTGCGGTCACAATCAAGCGACTCAGAACGAACAAGGCGCCGGGAAGCGATCAAATTCACAACATTTTACTCAAACATCTCCCTCAAAAAGCCATCATCTACACTACAAAATTGTTCAATGCCTGCCTCATGACTGGGCATTTTCCCCAGATTTGGAAATCGGCGACCGTGCTGCCATTCGCAAAGCCGAATAAAGATAGAACGCAGCCGACAAGTTACCGGCCGATTAGCCTACTATCTACGTTGAGCAAGGTATTTGAACAAATTATACTAAACAGGCTTGTCCCACACCACGACGAACACAAGACTTTGCCAGACGAGCAGTTCGGCTTCAGAAAGAGGCACTCCACGACCCATCAACTCACCAGAGTAGCGGAATACATCGCAAGAAAATTTAACGAACATCGCTTCACCGCTGCTGCGCTCATCGACCTAGAGAAGGCATTCGACACCGTATGGATAGACGGGCTCGTGCATAAGTTGCACCGCACTAACACGCCCATATACCTAACGAGGCTGATACAGGAATACCTAAAGAATAGATCATTTAGAGTGTTCATAAGGAACGTGTTATCTTCAATGCGTGAGATTCCAAAAGGCGTGCCGCAAGGAAGTTTACTGGGACCATTTCTCTTCATTCTGTTCACCTACGACATCCCCCGAGACGAGAGATGCAATCTGTCTATCTACGCAGATGACGTCAAACTATACGTTTCCTCGCTGAAAGCGAACATGGCCGCGATTTACCTACAGAGGGCGCTCGACGCGCTCGTAGAGTACTACAAGAAATGGCGCCTGAAACTGAACGAGGCGAAAACCGAAGCCATCATGTTCACGAGAAAACGTATAAATAGAACACCTGACTTCAACATCGAAATGGGAGGACACAGCATTGAATGGAAAGATGAAGTTACATATCTCGGCCTGACCATGGACTCCCGCCTCAACTGGAAATCTCACCAAGCAAAGATGCACGCGCGCACGCGAAAAGCGATCGGCATGATGAAGCCAATTTTCAATAGACGGACGCTACTTCCCAAAACCAAACTCCTCGTCTACTACTCGCTCATTCGTCCGGTACTCTCGTATGCGATTCCCGTATGGAGCAGCATCTCACACACAGACCACAAGAAACTACAGACACTTCAAAATCTCTGCATTAAAATCACATACAACACGAGACTCAGAACAAACTTGAAGAGATTACATGAACGAGAACAAATTCCAACTCTATACGAATTCACACACAGACTGACTGCACGCTTTTACAAATCACTCACACTTAGTAAAAATTCACTCATACGAGACATAGGACAATACAATGCTCCGAGCGACCTGACATTCAAATACACACACAGACTACCTAAACACATCCTCATGGACCATGACCACATATGGTACATACCAGAATCAGACGCGGACGAATAGCGAGCAGTAGGTATTTCCTAAACTCCCGACTTTCCTCCTAAATATATAATGTTTATATATCTATTTATATATTTATATAATATTTTATAATTTGTATGTATATGTATGTTTATTTTCTATCCTCCCATAAGTATATATTAACATAAAAACAGACACACACACACACATCTCAAAAATGCAGGACATCATATACCGATGTTACTGAAGGCCGCATACGTTTCAAGTTGACGTTCGGCCGCTCCTTCCGGGTAAGGTTTTCTGCGATTTTCCTTACTCCCAACGGCAAATGCGGAAGGACCCCAACAATAGGGCACAGCCGAAATTTCCTCCCCCCATTCCCAACATAACACAAACAGACACGTATGTAGTATATGGCCGCTGTCGGTCGCTGGTGGTGCTGATGCTGGATGAAAACATGCAATTTTAGTAGGGTTTTTAGGTAACAAATTTTTTCCCTACCGAGAAAATACAAGGCCTCTAAGTCTATAAAAGCCAGGTAATATTTGAATAAACCCATATGAGGTAAAAATTGTGAGGCGCATATGACGCCGTTCTATTTGTATAAAGAACATTAACTTTAAATTCAGTAAATTTAAATGATTCACCACTTCATGGAATATAAGAATCTAGAAAAAAAAAATAAAAAAAAAAAATACGCGTTCTAACTAAAAACGGGTTTCACTCTGACATACACAACAAATAAAACATTATATTATCATTATCAGCAGACTCAGACTGATAGCCAAGACTAAAACGGTATAAAAATATTTATTTTAATATCACGAGTTACGTAAGTAAATATCATAAATTACATAACACGTGACTTAATTCGCAGGTAAGAAGAAAATCTTGAAAATGGAGAAAAAATCTGATTACCCAGTGGTGTACCCCTAATATGCAAAAAATTTTAAAAATATATCAATTTATTGTATAAATAATGCATTTAATTTGGCATATTCTTCGTGTTCACTTTTTAGCATTTTTTGTGGGTTTTTCCGTTATTTTTTTATTTGATTTTTTAATAATATCCAAACTAAAAGGTTCTTAGTTTGGGTTTAATTTAATAACAATTTTTTTTTGCGAAGCACCTATTTTGTGCGTATTGAATGAGGCATGTCTCATGGCATATTTTCCAAATTTTACACACAATATTCTATTTCAAATATCAATAAGCGCTTGATTACAACTATAAGCCCGTCGTCCCACGGGTCGGTAAGCAATCAACATAAACCGAATGCTGTAAGATCCTGCGTAGAAAGATGAATATAATGTCCAGTGTTGAAAAGTAAAACAAAAATTATCATACGCACAGTGGAAAATAAAATAAATTATTCATATGGTAGATATTATTAAAAAATACTATTTTCGGTTGTGATTCTGTCTGTAATGCCCGAGGTACAAGAGGAACTATGATAGTATTTCAAGCCAGGATAGCAAACTAGCGCCCCATCTTGGCTTACTCTCCTGGCTTGGCACAAACTACAGCGGTTTACACGATCAGTATTATTGCAGCGACTAGGGTTAACAATATCACGTCGTCCATAGGGAAAAATGAACAGCAAAAGAGTTGCTTCGGAAACTGTGTGAAGATGCATTGGACGAATTATTAGAAGCGTTGCTAGAAAAACGTTTTTGGACGAGACCATGGACGATGGGACACATTATAAAACTGTAAAATTGGGGTTTCAGCACAGGTAAATCGCCTACATTAACAATAATTAAGGCGAAGCTTAGTGCTAAATAACTATTTTGATTAATCTTTATAACGAAGGCATTATGAATACCAAAAAATATGCTTTAGATAAATTGAAGTTTTCCTATCGTTTCGCTTGAGTAGAATACAAATAAAAAAACAAATTAGGTACTCAATAAAAAATATAAATGTAAGCTACTAAAAAAAAAATTTTTTCAATACAAATTTATGAATGCGCAAAGTAAACTACTTTTAAAAAATACAGTATTATAGCTAAGATTATCTGTGACAGTTTCACTTGATTAACTCTTTTACGTTCTTATAAAATTATTTACAAAATAAATAAAAAACAGTTTTGTGCTTGAAATCGAACGTTTCTAGACTTCGTTAGTCAAGCGATTTTAATGCCTATTACCTACAATATAAGGTATACTAAGAATATATTTCCCTTGTAGCTTCCTCTTAAACGCCCTTGGGGTGATTTTCTTACGAATCAATAAATAAATTATAAAAATGAATATAACTAACCATTGTTTTTCTTTTCATTGGCACATTCTTTATAAAACTGTGCATTTCCTCGAACCAATTTATTTTAGGCTTATAATACTCATTATCACCTGCTCCGGACCTGGTAGATTTCTCAATTTTTGACAACTCTAGACAATAAGTGGCTCTTAAATTTATAATTTTATATTTAATATCTTCAGTACTCATCATTACGCCCATGTCCATTAATTCGTCACAAATTTTTCGTAGCGAAAAATTACGCTTAGACTTATCTTTATAAGGTTGAATACTAGCGTTCCAAAGACACTCTTCATCACGATACAATTGTACGAATTTTAAATTAACCTCGTTGCATAGTTTTGGCATTTCAACAGAGAAGATTATCTATGTTAAAATAAAAAATACACAGCGCGACGTTGCCGTACACTAGCCGATTATATACTAGCTTTGTACTTAGTATCTTCACATTTCGCCGGCCCCACGAAGCTAAACACAAAGCCAGGATATTACCTTTGTTGGTGGGGGGCGCTACTGGCTCAAATAATGGAACCCCATCCTGTTAACCCCTAGGACAACTTTGGGAGACATTCTTCACACAAAACTAACAGCTGTACAACTACCTAGTATTTTTGGGAGATATATATCTCGGCCTTGAAAAGGTCTCGTAAAAGATATGCTATCTCATTTTGTATTACGGCCAGAAATATAATTTAAACAGTGTTAGAAAGAGAGAATACCGTGCTTTCAGTTTGCGTTAAAAAAACTTACCATATACGCTCGCTAAAATTTTGAAATAATTATATGAAAAAACATTTAGCATTAGAAAATTATTAGTCAAGGTTTGCAAATTTTAGCACCTTTGTTTTGCATTTTGAACGTTGTCTAGTTAAATACTTTTTTTTCTATTCGTGTAAAGTACAAATTGCAGTTTACACGATAAAAACCATCGTCATAAGCTACTTTAACACGTTGAACGCCATGTAGATCACCGGTGACCTAATAATGAAAATCGTCATTTTTCTCCCATAGCGCCATGACGGTCACCGGTGACCGCAGTTAATTTTCTTGATTTTCATGGAAAATTTTGATAAAAAAAAAGGAATACGTTTGCCTGACTACACCGTCGCCGGTGTAGTCAGTCGCTGAGTTTTTTTTTTTTTTTCAAATTTAAAATGGTAATTTTTCTTCATTTCCACAATGGCGTTCAACGTGTTAAGGCGAAGCTTAAAGCCCCGTATTCATGGTAAACATTAGTTTAGCAACATTTTTTGATCAACATTGTTGATGAGCGGAGAGAATCTTGCTGGAAACTTTGTTGAAATAAATACAGGTTGTCCACACACCAGCCTGCGTTAAAATGTTACCCGAGGAAGTAGTGTTGTTGTGTTCTCTGTATCTGATGAATAGGATGTCGATTAAAAAAAGAGAAAAACATGGTGGATTCGAAACTATCTTCTGCAAAGAGAAAATTTGATGAGTTACCTCAGAATGACAAATGGATCATTTATTAACTTTACGAGAATGTCGAGAAGTGATTTCAAACATCTTCTGGAAATGATTGGTCCGTCAATAGCCAAAAGGGAAACAAATATTCGTTAGCCAGTTTCACCTCAAACGAAGCTGGCTGTTTAATTACGATATCTTGCAACAGGAGATTCATTCAAAAATTATGTACAATTCATACGATTCATCAATTATATACAAAAACAACTTACTGTTTTATTCATAGTATCCCTTTCACCAGAAGTGGTTGCACCACATAACAAAAATTCCAATGGTTCGTAATAAATCCATTTACATTTTTCTATTGCGCCGCTGCCTGTAGTTTTCTTTGCCAACATCTTTTTTTTCTCTCTAGTAAACTGAGTACGCAACTACGCAGTACATGTATTTTAGTTTCCACCTCTTTTTTGGGTACATTTAGGGCTTGAGAAATTTCTTCGAATGCATCGTTCTTTTTGTTTCTATCTTTATATTCTTTTATGGAAGAATCCCATAATAATGGTTTAGATTGAAACAATTCTATTAATTGCATTATTTTATCATTGCTCCACACTACTGCCATGTTTATAAACTGTTGCAAACACGTTCACACACGTCAACATTTGATGCTAAACTGATGTTTACGCTCGTCGGGCGAGAGCTTGTCAACATGCCGTTATCAACTCCGCAACACGCAGTGTTGCCAGCAACATGTTGACAGCAACCCCGCAACACGTTGATTCAACTTTGTTGCTAAACTAATGTTTACCATGAATACGGGGCTTAATGCTAATTAACTATTTTGATTAATCTTTATAACGATTTGGTGTACATTGTGAATACCAAAAAATATGCTTTGGATCAGAGGTTCCCAAGGTGGTCTATATGGACCCCCCAGGGGTCGATATCGGCGTGCTGGGGGTCTATATCAGCGAGAAAAGAATTTGGGGGTCCACGAGATTCAAATGGGGGTACATACGAACGGACCCCTCAGTGTTAAGCATTTTATTTTATTTATTAAGTTAAAAGAAATTTACATTTCGCTTTCTTAACTTAAATATATAACATTAAATAAATAGTTTTCTAATTATTGTTCTAACAACTTAAGATTAAAAAGTTTTTTTTTAAACACATTTATATTCTCAGTTTTAAGTTTATCTGGAAGGAGATTGTATATTTGTACACCCTCGTGGCCAATGCCTCTTTTGCCACTTTCAGTTCTTACAGTATGTGTGTACAATTTGTTATGTTGCCTAGTATAATGTTCGTGTACTTGTGACGTTTGTTTAAATGTTGTGTTTGTGTGTATAAGTCCATTTTGGATTTTGTAGATTAGGAGGCATATGTTGTATTCGTACAATTTTCTTATTTTCAAGAGTTTCATTTCCTGATACAGTTTTTTTGTGGGAGTGTCCGGGTTATAATTGAAGAGTTTTTTAATAACTTTGTTCTGTATTGTTTGTAAATCATTTAGGTATGTAATGTATGTGTTTCCCCATATTTCTATTAAATAATTCAGATGGGACTGGATTAAACTGAAGTATAAGCCCCTCTTTACCTCCGTTGGTAGGAGATGGGCAATTCTACCAAATACACCAATTAGTGGGATGATTTTTGCTTTTAATTTTTCTACGTGTTGTTTAAATGTCAGATGTTTATCAATATGTAAGCCAAGGTATTTTTCGCTGTCTAGAATAAGTAAGTCCCTTTCTTCTATTTGTAGAGGTTTATGCGACGGTATTATTATTTTAGGTGAGCTTAGGATCATATATCCGGATTTATTAATATTTATTGTTAATATATTTTTTATTAGCCAACTGCTTAGAATATTAAGATCCTCTTGAGATTGTTCTAATAGAGTTTCTAAGTTTTTTCCGAAGTAAAATATTGCAGTGTCATCTGCGTATAGAAATATTTCACCATGTAGTTTCAACTGGGAGATGTCATTTATGTATATTTGGAATAGGAGGGGCCCCAGTATAGATCCTTGCGGAACTCCATAGTTTATACTCTCTAACTGACTGTTATTATCTTCTATGCTAACATATTGTTTTCTGTTTGATAGATATGATTTAATTAATTTGATAGCTGGACCGGTTACTCCTGTTTTTTCTATTTTTTTAATCAGTATTTCATGACTTACGGTGTCGAAGGCTTTTTGAAGGTCTACAAGAATTGCTATGACATAGTTTCTATTATCTATGCTAGTTCTAAGTTTATTTATAAGATCATTAGTTGCAGAAAGAGTGTTAGACTTTTTTCTGAAACCGTATTGTTTGGAATATAGAAATGATTTTTTTTTCAGAAAGTTGTTTAGCCTATCGTATATTACTCTTTCGTATATTTTTGATAGAATTGGTAGGACAGAAATAGGCCTATAGATTGATGTTTGAGTTTTCGAGCTCCCTTTATATATTGGGATAACCCTTGCGATTTTACAACTGTTCGGAAATTGACCTTCTTTTAGGCTCAGGTTAATCAGTTTAGTTAGTATAGGTGTTAATAGCGGGGCAAGTTTTTGTACTGTTACACATTTTAATTGGTCATGACCAGCACTCGCATTTGATTTTAGGGACTGTATAATAGCTAATATTTCGGGTTCAGTTGCGGGTTGTAGGTATATTGACTCATTTACCTCAAGTCAATATTTAGGAGTTCCCTTTATGACACAATACACCTAACACAAATAACACAGCTTACGTAATACTAATAATAGACTGAGAAATTACTTATTTGATATTTGTATTTTTATATTTCGTAAAGTTGTTAATTGAGTTTTTTTTTTTTAATATAGATCATATGGGTTACATTAATACATACATATGTTATATATATATATAGAGTCTACGTTACTTTTCTCGTCAGAATTAATATATTCAAGCGAAACGTGGCACACTGGAAGCCGTTAATTTTCCTAGTTCCCCAACTTGTTTTTGAAAAACGTCCAGGGTAATAATGACGTTCAACATTTAAATGCACTTCACACAGACTTCAAAACTAAGTTTGGGGACATTTTGACTATGGAAATGCAACGTTGAAGAATCGGATATCATGTGGCAAGAAGAACTGACCGGAATAAGCACTGACAAAGAACTTAAAGGGCAGTTCTGTAGGGCTAGCTACAGAAAGAAATTCCCGTTGCTTATCCTGCTTCATTTTCATTTGGTGTACTACCTCACAAGGGTGCCCCTGTCTGCATAATGTAAAGACAGAGCAACTACACCGCCACCCGGTTGTTGGGCAGGCAAGGGAAGGGAATATTTTTACTAAGAAAATAAATGATTTATCACATGGGACGTTAATAGTTTTAGGAAAATTCAATATTCGGCAGGCAGGGGGTCTACGGAAAAAAAATATTTGGCTAGTGGTCTACGGGGCAAACAAGTTTGGGAACCTCTGATTTAGATAAATAGAAGGTTTTCCTATCGTTTCGCTGGAGTATAATACAAATAAAAAATTAATTACATAATTTTATAGAACTTTTCATAGGTGTGTTGAATTGTCATTTTGAGGAGTTATCCGGCCACCGTCGAATTGTGTATGTCGATTTTTAATAATAAAGATTCTCTTGTGCTTTAAAGAAAAAATATTTACTTTGAAATACGTTCATAAACAGCGATTTTATCTGGAATCAAATGTAATGCGAAAATATTTTCCTTGTAAGTAATGTACGTCAAACAAATATTAATATTTATAATATTTGTTAATAAAAAAAATATTAGGATGAAACAAATATACATTATTAAAATTTCTCTCTTTTTTCCATTTAACCGATTTTTTTCCATTGCGCAGTTGACGTCTACGAAACAAACCGATTTTTTCCATTGCGCAGATGAAGTCTACAACACAAACCGATTTTTTTTCCATTGCGCAGATAAAGTCTACCAAACAAACAACATACCTGTGAGATTGAATCGTCAAAATTTGAAATAATTTGGCTAGTATCTTCTTGATCATCCAAAAAAGTCAGTAGATTGTAGTACCACAACGAAGGTTTATATACATCGTCTGTGCAGGCCCCTGACCTTTCAGAATCTTTCACCTTTTTCTTTTCTTTGCGGTAGGAACTTCGCAATGAGTTAATTTTTTTTGTAACCATGTCCCTATTGGCGTCAGGTTCTACCTATAATGATAGGGTAAATTGTAAGTTGGTAAGTTCGAGTTGGTAAGAAAGGGTGGTAAGTTCAATTTCTTCATTCATACACATATATACTTACGTAACTAATTATAATTTCTAATTATTGAAGATTATATTAGTTTTTTTTAACGAAAACTTGAAACACAAAAAGATTCGGTCGCATCTTGGACATGATGGCGCTGCTCTTCCAACTGAGTTAATGGGACCCTACATCCTTCAGATTTTCTATAGTTTTTAGTTCATTGTTAGAGACGAATCTTGCGATCATACATAAAGAAAGCAGCCAATAAAAAGGTGCAGTGAGGAAATGAAGATAATGTTTGTCATTGCTGGCGTCTGTGGCAACAAAAAGACAAGAGATGTTCCTCAAAGTTTCTGTTGATTTCTGTATGATTGTCGTAATCGTATGTGGAGCAACAACTTCGGTCTTAGTTTTTCCGCATTTAAGATTTATTTTCCGTTTCGGAATCAGCAAACATTTTTCTTGTTAAGCTCGCCATACATTCCATAGAATTGTATGACTGATGATGCTTTACCGTATGGAAGGCTATTGTTCCTTCTGCAGCACTGGAATTTTTGAGAGTCAATGAAGTAGAAGGTTGAAAAAAGTTGGTTACCTTAGAAGAAGAACCTGCTGCTCGTATCATCTTCTTATGCTTTTCCGTAGCTACTTGTCTTTCTAAAGCAGTACCTAGTACCTTTGTTGCCCACATCCACATGGCAGTCGCAAATAGAACATTTGGCGCAAAAGTCGTCTCGCCCGCTAGTAAAACACGGGTATTTGGCTCTTAATACTTCCGTAAATTTACACTTTCGCTCACTCATAATGACTACGTTAAATATACTCAAATATTTAGTAATTAATCACTAAGATATCTAATAAGTTTCAAACGAATATCTAATTACAATAACAAACTACGCGCTGCATAATCTGTGACCACGCACCGTGACGCACCGCACCGGACTGGTGTGTGCTCTGCGTGCTTTTGTATTTTTCGCTTCCCGCCAGTCCCGCCCGATGTTTAGCAAAAAGGAGGACTTACAGTAGGTAAGGGAGGACGGGAGGACAAAACATGGAAAAGGAGGACATGTCCTCCTTTTGGATACCATTTGGCAACCCTTATTGTGACCCTATATCCTCAAATATTAGTCCGTTTTTAGTTAATTTAGTTCCAGATGAATCTTGCAATCATACATACAGATAGCATCCAATAAAAATGTGCGGTGAGAAAATGAAGATAATTTTTGTAGTTCTCATTCGAAATATGATATAGTTAAATATGACCCACGGTTAGGTCCATTGTGACCCTATATCCTCAAATATTAGTTCGTTTTTAGTTAATTTAGTTCAAGATGAATCTTGCAATCATACATACAGATAGCAGCCAATAAAAATGTGCGGTGAGGAAATGAAGATAATTTTGGTAGTTCTCATTGAGTTAGAGACGAATCTTGCAATCATACATAAAGATAGCAGCCAGTAAAAATGTGCGGTGAGAAAATGAAGATAATGTTTGTAGTTATTATTGAGTTAGAGACGAATCTTGCAATCATACATAAAGATAGCAGCCAGTAAAAATGTCCGGTGAGAAAATGAAGATAATTTTTGTAGTTCTCATTCGAAATATGATACAGTTAAATATGACCCACGGTTAGGTCCATTGTGACCCTATATCCTCAAATATTAGTTCGTTTTTAGTTAATTTAGTTCCAGATGAATCTTGCAATCATACATAAAGATAACAGCCAATAAAAATGTGCTGTGAGAAAATGAAGATGATTTTTGTAGTTCTCATTCGAAGTATGAAACAGACCGAAGGACATATGGTCCCATTAGCTCAGTTGGTATAGCAGCGCCCCCTAGTTGCGACCGTATCCTTTTCTGATTTTTCTGTTTCAAATATTTGTTTTAAAAATGATAATATTATCTTCAATAATTAAATATTACAATTTAAGCTATCACTCAATTTCCTTGAACAGATTTGACTTTATATGCATATCAAATAATCTATAACACTCACCTCTCTCAGTTTATTAACCATTATTTCATATGCTTCATTCTTTTTGTTGCGATTTGAATACTCTATACACTTCATTTTCCAAATAGAAGGACAAGATTTATATAAGGCGATGAATTCCGCCACGAACTCCCTTGTGTAGCACCGCACATCCGTCATTTTTTTAAAACACACAAAGTGCTATAACCGCAAATTTTCTCGAACTGAGAGCAAACTCTTGCTTTCACCCCGTATACCGCCCGCTTTACCGCGTAAACAGAGTTTGTACTCGCAAAACCGATCGCAAATGAAAGATTACGCCGGTCGCAGTTTTCGGTTTGGGCGAGCTACAATCTTGCCGTCTTGCCGTCCATTCACACGGACTTCCCGACTCAAACTGGTTTGTGCAGACGCACGGCGCAGGCAAGTTCGCGGTAAAGCATGCGTACGTAGCCTGCGCTTACGGTCCGCGCTATAGGAAGCCACCTTAAATACCTATACATGATTTTTTTTTAACTTGTTTTAAACCTTTATTTGAGTTATGTAGGTTGGCAGGTTTCGGTTGTACCCAACCTTTTTCAGGAAAATGGAAATATAAACTAAATTAACCGGTCGACCTATAACTCAAATAAAGTGGTTTAAAACAAAGTAAAAAAAAAACCATTTATATAATGTCAAGTCACAAAGTGTTTGCTTTCTTCGATAATTTATTAGTACCTGCATCATACTAGCGCAGACCCGTGAAAGGTCACGTGATATTATTATTGGAGGATTTGTGAAGCTTGAAATATTTATAAAAAATACTAGCTTTATTTTTTTTATTTTATTTTATTTTATTTTATTTGGGATACCAACAGTTTACATCAATAACAGCATAATAATAATTTAGTTACAGTAAATAAACCATTTACAGGTTTCCACATAGGTATTGTATACAAGTGTATCTGAGTGTGATTCCGAGATATTTAGTAATGAAAATTACATTTCAAGAAACAAGTTATTTAGGGGGGAATAGGGAGGGGGTAGGATGAGGAGGGATCGGTTAGGTTGAGGTATGTATAAAGGAAGTTAATAAAGTGGTGGTTGTATTAGATGGTATCTGTAGTTATTGTTATTGTAATGTATCGAGAGAGTGTCTGTGGGATTTTAAGGAGTGTGGTGCAGAGTTAAATATGTCAAATTGTGAATAGTGAGTGTTAAAAGTGTTGGACGCACGATAGATGAAAGAATTTTGCTTAGAATTAGTGTTGCATCGAGGGAGGCTAAAAATCATGTTTGATCTGGTTCGTCTGTTAGGAACTCGTATCTGAATTCGTTCTAGCAGTTCTGGGCAATCAACAACGGACCTGGCTATTTTTTGAAGAAAAAATACATCGGCCGAGCTTCTTCTAACTTCTAATGATGGTATATTGAAGTACGCTGCTGAATCTTGGTGACTTAGTGACTTAGATGTGGGCGGTAGCTGCGGAAATCCAAGTATCGTAGAAAACGATTTTGAATACGTTCTAGAATTTCCACATACGATATGTATTGCGGGTTCCAAACTTGTGACGCGTATTCTAGTAAGCTGCGGACATAAGCAAAATATAAGATTTTCATTGTTCTAAGGTTATTGAACCCCGCCACGCGTTGCTGTGGCTCAGTCTGTCTATTCAGATAGAGAAACAATAGCGCGTGTTGCTTTTACGTCCAACGTTCATTAAAAAAAGCATGTTCATCCAACAGATGGCGTTGATTAAAAAAAACATGTTTTTACCTGTCACCGGTGACATCTATATAGGTATATAAAAACACGCGCTTATTCGAATGCAAAGTTGTGTCAAAATTTCGAAACAATCGGTGAAGAACATTCGGAGATTAAATCTCTAATCGATTTTGAACAAACGAACATTTACATTTTTGTTGTTTGTTTTTGGGGTGTTATGCCGTGTTGCGCTAACTCCTTCTTTAGCCGACGTTTCGGACAGCGTTGCAGTGTCCATCATCAGGGCAGATCCGGTAGATCCGAAGATAACACACCATAACACCCCAAAAACAAACAACAAAAATGCTTTTGGCCGTGAGAATCTAAAAACTTACCTGAACATTTACATCTTTATTTTTATAGACAGATAGATAGCAGATTAGCATCAGGATTAATGCTTTTCAAAGAAAAAATCGATTAGTATGTTATTGTATGTATTAGTATATTTTTTTCAAATAACATTCAACAATGTCATTGGATAGATGTCGTAATTTTTCAAGTTTACTAACATTCGCGATAAATTTCTTCGTTTGAAAGGCAAACTTGAGTCAAATATTTTTTTTATAAATTTTTTTTTTTTTTTTGTTATTTATTAAGTTAAAAGAAATACATATTTCGCTTTGTTAACTTAAGTGTACATTGATTAAAAACAAAAATAATATTTATATAAATAATTATAATAGTTCCAGCTGCAGAAATCCCACACTTATAATAATCCGTGATTTTCCACGGCTCTGCGCAAGTATTACAATAATTGGGTGTAAACCTTAATTAGCTTTACTAAGATTTTTTTTTCGTATTTTAAGATTTCCTTTTCATGTACCTTCGAATTTACGGAAATAACGAAAAAAATTAGACCTTACTTCGGGCACACAAGCAAAACATTTCTTTCGGATTTAATGTATTCAGTCGTACTTGAGAATCTAGAATGTCTATCTACATATTATAATATAAAACTAAGAGTATCTGTGGAGTACGGGCGGGCGGCTTGGCTTTGATTTTTACAAATCTACAGTTTTATTCCGATATTGATGAAATTTTGCACACATGACCTTCAAAACAATAAGAAGAGCACTGTTTACATGAGATTTCTCAATAACAATGCAATAAACAATGCACTGAATAAAGAAAAATAAAAAAAAAATCACGAAACAGTTGTGAAAATGCAAAATAATGTTGCGTTCTGAAATTTTTAGATCACAGCAAACATCGCATTATCAACGTCATAGCTTTTTTTGACAACGCATAAAATTGTAGTACAAAATAAAGAAAAAAAGACTGTCACGAAAAAAATATATATGAATTAAAAATACCTGTCATAAATAAACTTAGCACATTGTCAGTGTTTTCTCTCGTGTAACTGTCTATATTTAAGAAATCCATATGTCGCAACCACGGAATTTTAGAAATATACAGTCTATCATTTGCCGTCCCCGTAGAGTTGATTTTTTTCCCCTTCAATGTTTCATTATTATAGGTATTACGAAGCGTACGTATTTTACTAACTACATCTTTCACAGTTTCCATCTGCATGGCTTCCATAATTGCCTTATAGGCCGTTTCTCGGGAATCTTTATTTTTGTACTGAGTTTGTTTAGGATCCCAGAGACTCATTTCGATGGTATTCTTTGATAAACTGTATATTTTTATCAGCATTCCAGCGTTGATTTGCCATTATTTCTACTAGTAACTGTCACGCGAATACAAGAAACACACACGTCCGATCAGCAGAAGCGTTTTCACGACACTAATTTCGTCACGAATGGAATTAGTTGCATTACACTAGTGTTGCCAATAAATTTGGAATCATAAAACTAATGCATGCACGATAAAATTATAAATTTGTTTGAACGTGATATCATGCAAGTGAAACTAATGTCGTGAAACAAATTATAAATTTGTTTAAACGTGAATCCATGCCAATGAAACTAATCTCGTGAAACAAATTATAAATTTGATTAAACATGAAACCATGCCAGTGAAACTAATGTCGTGAATTAAAATATAAATTTGTTTAAACGTGAAACCGTGCCAGTGAAACTAATGACGTGAAACAAATTTTGCGCAACTAGTTTCCTAATGAAAATGCGCACTACCACAGAGAGATATTATTGCGTTGCGAACATTGAAGAGATAAATCTTTAGATGAGTTTTGTTTTAATATTGTGACAGCTGTTCCGGCGTTCCTTCAAATCTATTATCAAACTATGGTAAGGCAGCAGGGATACAACTTATTTGTGTGAATTTATTGACTAATAGCTTAAGTCCTGAAAACTGATGTAGATAGTAACCTTTCTCTGGTTTTGAAGGTCTCGAAATAAGACTGTGGATTTGAATAAAAATCGAGTCAACGCAGCCCGCCCGCAACAGCCACCCTCATTTATATAAATATATTCCGCCACTCTTTTTAACTACGCTAAAACCACGTACAAACGCTTAAAACAACTGAACAAAATATGTCCGTGTTGCCAATCGAATTTTAGTCCAGTAAGCCGTCTGATTTTGATATCGATTGTTGATCTCGTGCTACTAATCAGTAAACCGACCATCATCTGCTCAAGTAGAGGTGGGTGTGACTGTGGGGGGTTGAGGAGGTGATTGTTTACATAGTTAAAAGTACGAAAACAACAATCAGCTGTGTGTGTAGCGGTGGAAAGACCATCAGCTGACACAAAAAAAGGTTACTACGCTTTTCCTGTTAGACACATTTCGAGATATAATATATAGTATATTATACTGGAGCTAGCTGATCCCATACCGGGTTTTTAACAAGCTTTCTGTGTTTTGGTGGTAATGCGGTGAATAGTCGATAACACTTAAGGCGATGCCATACGTAGTAATGCAAAATCATGTGTTTTTGGTTTGAAAATTTGGTCGCCTAGAAATGTTTCAGATGCTTTAATTAAATATTGCGAGTAGAATACATCTTGTGGCCTTTGAAATAATCGAGTATTTTTTAGATGAGTCTTTTTATAAGCCCAGAAAAAATAATGTATAAGGCCTATGAAAACTGCTTTAAAGTTCAAAATCTCCTACTTACGAACCTATTTTCGGTTATGATTTTATTGTATAATGTGGAAAATTAAGTTATTTATAAAATAATCGAAAAAAAAATATTTATGCCTGAACATCCACAAAATAAACTAAAAGGCACTTTTTGGCCATGTTTTTTTCTTGCATAAATCAAAACGGGCGGATGGTGTTAAGCGAGAATTTAAAGCATATCGCCATCTACGTAAGGGTTGTTATTGATAGCGGCTCAATTTAAAATATTATACTGATATACTCTTCTTTAAATATTTATATTTTTTGGGATCAAAGCTAATTCTTTTCTATCTGATATTACAAAAAATAATCAGAGAGCAAATGCAAAGTATATGCCTAAACTAGCGTTGCTAAGCAATTAATGAATGATAATAATAATAATATTAATAATTAATTAATGACTTATTTTGATTTTATTATTTATTTTTTTTTTATATTATAGAAACAAACAGTACATGATTTACTGAGATGGAACAATATACAGGAATAAGAATTTAATAACTGCATTTCATAAACAAGAATGGTTTTTATTCAAAATGCATCTGCATGTAGATTCACAACTGAAATTTTATCTTTACGTCCTGAACGCAAAACTGGTTTTAATTTAAGGGCCCGCTTTCCGCGTAAAGAATTTAGATTTGGGCAACACCCACAAAATAAACAATATTTAGTGTTAAAAGAATCCGACAGAGGTGTCTGAATTCGTATTAGGAATAATTTTGGGGATTATTTAATAATTTAAATAACGAAATTAAATTACCGACTTCTATTGCAATTTTAGAAAAACAGACCCATTTTTAGTTAGCACCGAGCAAATGAACGAAGTCGAAATGAAGATGGTTCTCAAAATATGGGTTTTATTACGGATTTAATTAATTATTTTTTTTTTTAAATTTTACAAAAAACATTTACGAAAGTTATTTGTATAGGTATACAAATTACTTTACTTTACTAAAATACTATTATCACTGTTATAAAAGTAATTTATAACTTTTATAAAATCAATAAATATATTTTTACATCAATAAGGTTTTTCTTATATGGTTATCTTTATAGGGTGTCCGGGGGTAAAGTGCTCAAACTTCAGGAGGTTATTCTAAATGCTAGAAGAAGTAAAAAAGAAATGGAAATTATTCGAATTTCCAAATTTTTTCCACAAAAATTTATTTTCCGTAGAAAAAATTGTTTTTTTTTTTCTATACAAAAAATTAAACTTTTTTACTCGAAAACTATCTTAAAACGTTGGAATTCCAAAAAAAGTTTTTTTCTTTTTTACTTGTACTATCAATTAGAATCACCTCCCGAAGTTTGTGCACTTTACCCCCGACATCTTGTATAATATGCGCAATATAATATTTATACACGTGTAATATCTACTTTTGTACATTTATATAAATTATATACACGTTTACATTTTTATGCTCATCAAATTTATTATATTATAAAGATAGATAGAAAGATCCTTAGTGCTTCCTGAGGACTTACAAATCAGAAGACTTTTTTGTAATTATTTATTTATTCATTTAAACAATTCAATAATTATAAAGAGTAATAAAACATGTAAGCAACATAAAATTACATTCTAAAATGTGAAAGGGGCTCTATTTATTTACATTTTTATGAAATTACTACTTTTAATAGTTTAAGCTTTCAGTGAACTTTCAATTTTATTTTTAACTTCTCTAAATATTATTTGTTTAAATTGTCAAATATAATTTAATCACAAACACAAGATTCACTCAAAATGAAAGATTGGTGGTTCTGAAATGTTCCCATAAATACGGTGAAAGAACCCTAAACTATAAACTTATTACCCTAAACATGCTTCGAGCGAGATGCGGATCTGGAAACCTTATCGTCAATCTACGCAAAACATACCATGAACGTCAATATAGCAACAGCCTTTGTTCTGCTGCAGTTTCATTAAATGCCGAGAGATCCGTTTACAGTCTCCAAAAAGCAATACTGGGGCACAACCCTAGAAGCAAAGCTAAATGATTGGAATACAGAAAGATAAAAACACACCATTGTCAAAAATATCTTGGCCGTAAATGATTAAATAAAATTAGATTTATTCAGGAAGGCAAGCATTACGGTGATCGATGTTAAAAATCTAACATAGCCCTAGAATAACTCCAGTATCTTTAAGAAACCTTTCTCTTAAAGCTCAGAAAAAAACTTTCCATGACAGTTAGATATACCACTCTACAACAAGACCGCGTACGGTAAAACTGTAAAAAAATAAAGTAATAAATAACAAAATAAATATTTCACAACACAATAATTTCATCGATAATCTTAAATCCGTTTCACCTTTCTACATTTTCTATATTCTCCTTAAGAGTATAATCCTTAGATAATGCCTTTTCAGATTATTCGTGGAAGCTAGAAAAAAATAAAATCATTGATTATAACTGCACTTCAAGTGACCTTTTAAATAACAGTAAAGGGCTCAAATGATTTTATTATTTAAAATTATTTTATTATTTAAAATTAAACAATAACTTTAATAACTTCTTTTATTATTACCTCCGTGCCTTTGCATCTTTACAAGACTTGGGCAAAACATTCTGTAGCGGAGTATAGATTTCACATCTGAAACATAATTAAAGAGTTTATTGAAAATAGAACACCAAGGTACGGTTAGTCAAAAAACGTACAATAAAGTTAATTCTGGGTAGAAATTGTACAGTTGACATTCAGGACAGGTTCACTCCCTCCTCCTCAAAAAAGACCCTCTATACAGCATTCTCAAAGATGACACAGGCTCTGAGAGAAATTATTTTCTTCAGGGCCTCCTTCCGACATAAAAAAATAACGTCACTGAACTAAATTATATTCTTGTATTATTGTAGAAAGCAATCACTTTGTGGTTTGACATATTTAATAAAATAAAATACTTTTTTGTTTTAAAACCACGATATTTATTAATTTAAGAACCGACCGGTTTCGCTTTACTTAAGCATCATCAGGGTACAAATTAATACTAAACAAGAAGTACATAATGTGTGCATATATATAACAAAATATAGAGGGAGACAACATGATACAAATATAAGCAACACAAAGACGGTCATAAAATACATTAACATAAGTGCACAAGTAATGGAAAACCGCTAGATAATTATGTAGACTAATGGGTTATACGAATAAATCGGGAGAAACAAAACATCAATAAAACCTCAATAATAACGGTTTTTCCGAATTCGCAAATCATTTGATCGATAAAGATAATACATTCTGTCATAGCACCGGTGCTAACATCTTACATAAAAACGGGCATGGTAACAGACTAAACAATTTAGAGGCACTAGAAATTAAAAAAAGCTGTAAAAACCAAAAGTCAGATACTTAATAATCAATTAGACATATCAAGTAGTCCAATATTAAGTCTGTTTCCAATAAACCCATAAAAAATTCCCAGTTCTCCTTACCTCCTTACCACCTTGCCAGTTGATGTTTTGTTTCTCCCGATTTATTCGTATAACCCATTAGTCTACATAATTATCTAGCGGTTTTCCATTACTTGTGCACTTATGTTAATGTATTTTATGACCGTCTTTGTGTTGCTTATATTTGTATCATGTTGTCTCCCTCTATATTTTGTTATATATATGCACACATTATGTACTTCTTGTTTAGTATTAATGTGTACCCTGATGATGCTTAAGTAAAGCGAAACCGGTCGGTTCTTAAATTAATAAATATCGTGGTTTTAAAACAAAAAAGTATTTTATTTTATTAAATTATATTCCCCACAGTTTCAGAACTTTCAATAGCTTCTTTCGCTCGCTCGTTCATTATTATTCTGGATTCCACGTTCGAGTATTGTTATTTGAAACAGATGGCCCAAATATTATTATTACATATTATATTATATTTCGGACATCGTTGCATTGTGAATCATTAGAGCAGATCTTAGAGTAATATTACTCTAAGGAGCAGAATTAATAAGAACTTGCCCTGTAATTTTTAATGTTTTGGAATTAGTTTTATTTCCCAAAGTACGTATTCTGAAAAAAATAAAATTATAATTTTTATAACTTTTTACTACACAATACATAAATAAAAATAATAATTAATTTTTATAATAAATTATCGTTTATCGTATTCTGAAAAAAATAAAATAATAATTTTTATAACTTTTTACTACACAATACATAAATAAAAATATGAATTACAAATGTTTATAATAAATATAAGCTTGTAAATCAAATATTGTACTTTTTTCTTCTCACCTATCATGCGTTGAACCCTTTGGAGATATATTGTTTTCTTTGGAATACGAGATGTCTTTCGCTTATTTCCCATCTTTGAAAAAACAATATTTATGAACTGATATACGCTTAAAATTATCTATAAATAGGCAATAGATTTATCTCCCAAAGTACGCATTCTGAAAAATAAAACAATACCTGTCACCTTTGTTACACAATATATAAATAATTTATTTTTATAATAAATATTATCTACGTAATAGTAAATAATAATATATTCATCAAATCAAAATTTATATTTTTCTTCTTACCTTACAATGTCCACCATGCGTTTTTGTTTCGAACGAAATAGTCTTTTCTTAGAAATACGAGCACTTTTTCGCTTATTTTCCATTTTCGGAATACAATATTATTATTTACGATAAATATTATTTAGTAGAAATCACGAAACGGAGAACAACACGACCGTCCGCGAAGCTCTCTAAGCAGTGACAGAAAGGCAGATAGCGTACGCGCGTGAGGAAGTGAGAGGGGCTGCAATAATCATGCTTAGAATCATAAGACGTAAGCGACTGTTGTGAAAATGTTAAATAAATCACGGCGTATTTCAAAAATAGCAAAAATCACTTTTGGGGTCTATTGAGTAGCATTAAAAGAAGCATTGTGATTTTTTCATACATATAACTTGTAAAATAACAGAAATAAAAGTTTTAATAATATTTTTCGGAGCATACTTTGCGATTTATTTCTATCGAGGGAATTTCAAATAATTACCATTTCGGTTTTTGGAACAAATAGATACTATCTTAAAGAATAACATATATTTTTTTAAGAGCTTAAAAACTTCAAACTTTTAAGGAAAATATCTCGGAAATTGGATGAAATTCGAATAGTGGGCCCTTAAGTCCAAGCAAGTAATTAAAACTACACCCAGAACTCGAAAAAGGTTTCCTCAGATTTCTTCATAAACGATGCATCACAACAAGATGAATCCACAGCTGTAATTTCATCTGTTAGCAAGTTCCCAGTTTAATTAATTAGCATTACACTCAGATTTTACACTTTTAACGACGTAGTGCATCGCCTTAAAATGACATTTATGAACATCGTTCAATTTTAACGGCAATTTAGCACATCTCCAATATAGAAGTACATTTTTGCACACTTTTTTCCGTAAAAGATAACAATATTTCTCTTTTTTTCCCACAGAATACACAAAACGGTTTAATCTTTGACATATCTGGGCTTACGTCCGTTCGTTCGAAGAGTATAACCGATACATTTGACTTTTGAAATATTGGCATACAGAGCTCCGGGTCAAAAAGGCCCCTTTCTCTTTCATCATGATTATAAGTAAGGTTGTAGGATAAATAGATTTTATTTTGGTTGAGTTAGAAAATATTTTTGGTAGGTAACATGGCTGCAATATGGGGGGATTTAAACATTACGAAGGATTTGTTTATGTTTTTTAGGACAGAGAAACACGCATATCCCCTCTACTATGCCACGTAAAAGCAAGGCTTCCCTTTAAATATCAATTCCCTTTTAATATGTAAATTTGTGCAAAATATTTAAAAATAAAATATGACCCGGGCAAGCGGATTGAAGAACAGTCAGGGACCTAGTCAAAATCGTCCCCAATCGAGTTGCGCAACAGCGGCGCTCTGCCCTGTGAAAATTCCGGGAACCCAAAATAATTCTCGGAATTTCTCGCTAACAAAGGGAGAGCTGAGCCCGTTGGTCCTTTAAAAGGCAGAAAATTTTTTCCCACATTATTTCCCTTTTCCTCATATTTTTCCCCATTTTTCCCTTTTTTCAACATTCTCCCTCCTTTTTCCCGATTTTCCTTCCAAGGCGTCGAAGCGGCCAGCCGGCCACTCCCGCTATATCGTCTGTGCGGCCGGCGACTACAGTGCCGTCCCGTACAATACTAATAAATCAAAACGAAATATGAAATAGAACAAGTTACAGAAAAATAAAATAAAAGATAACGGTCACAACAAGGAACCGAACCCAAGAACTCTTGTCTTACCGAGACAGGCGTCTTTAACTACTCGACCATTGGGACCTATTTTTAAACGTCATATCACATTTAAAATTAGAATTAACAATATCATCTTGCAAACTAATTTTTACCATATCTTTTTTAATGATTAAAAAATTTCTAATGAAATTGGTTTGTAACCTAGATAGTGTCTCGGATAAACACGATTTTTATTTACATGGGACACCTATTGACTTTGTTTAAAGGTCTAAATGAATATTGAAGAACAACTTCTTCTTTTAACTTATTTTTAAGGTAATACTTATCAATAAATAATTAATAATTTATCTTTTACATATTCACAACTTCAGGTTCTTCCTTCTTTGCTAAACTAAAATAAAGTGTTGTAACTTGTTAGGAATGAGAAAATTCAGCCCATCCTTATAATAAACTAGCTAAAGACCCCGGCGTTGCCTGGGCTTTATCCAGAGTTTTTTGAAATCATACTTAGACCTTACTCTATTTTGGAGACCAGTTGAGGGAGACCCTTTGACACTTCCAGCCGGACTCTCTCGACCCATTGCCCATCGTCTTGCACCACTGTGGTGACACACACTGACTCAACTTTATTTTCTTAAAAATACCACCACAATATCCCCCAAGGTGACACAGGCCCTGAGGCTGAGCCCTCAGCTAATCAGTGATGTCGACTGATTTCAGTCATACCATAGACATATGACGTCCCAACCTTCTTTTTCCTATCCGAAACTCAGATAGCCGAGCCGCCAGACTCCTCCTATCTGGACTGCCCGGGCTTTACCCTCGCAAGCAAATTCCGGCTGAAAGGAGGAGTCTGCCTCTATAGTCGAGCTGACGTCAACTGTGTGCGACTATTGAGTCTGGAAAACTCCAGATTCGACGTAATGTGGGTGCGCGTCAATCTTGCCAGTACGGCAAGATTCTACGCATGTCTATACCGCTCACCGAACCATAGCGAATCAGACACTTCCGAGCTCTTCAAACATTTGAGCGATACTATTGATGATCTCTTGCCCCGCTACCCTTCGGCCGAGTTTGTTGTTCTGGGGGACTTCAACGTTCATAACGAACCATGGTTGAAGTTCTCAGGCCCAACGGACTCGGCTGGCCGACAGGCGGAATCCTTTGCCATTTGCTACGGATTAGAGCAATTGGTTCAGGAGCCTACAAGGGTTCCTGATGTCCAGACTCACCGCTCCAATCTGTTAGACCTATTCTTAACTACTGTGCCACACGGTTATAAGATTGACGTCACAGCGCCTCTGGGATCATCTGACCACTGCCTAGTGACGACATCAATCCCCGTTAGCCTCAGACCAACCAATGAGAGGCTGAGGAGAAAAGTGTGGCACTATAGGTCAGCAGATTGGTTCGGTATGCGGGCCCATTTCAATGCTTTTCCGTGGTCAGCTGTTTGTTTTCGGACTTCGGACCCTTCAAGATGTGCCCAGGAGATTGGTGAAGTCATCAAATCGGCGATGGATGGCTTCATACAATCGACTACTAAAGAAACTGGTGTGGGCTCAAAGCCGTGGTTCAGTCGACAATGCTCCGAAGCAGTTCGACGAAAAAACGCGGCTTACCGAGCCTACAACACATCTCGAACGCCCGAAAGCAGATCAGCATACAACAAATCGGCAAAGGAATGCAAGAGAATCATCAATAGATCAAAATTCGAACACGACCTGCAGATCAGCAAAAAGCTGGCTGCCTGCCCGCATGGCAGCAGAGCATTCTGGTCGCTTGCGGGCTCAATAGGTCGAAATTTTTGCAAACCCAGTTTGCCACCTCTTACCAGACCTGACGGCTCACTAGCAAACACCGCCACCGAAAAGGCAAACCTTTTAGGGAAAATGTTTGCGGAAAACTCGACCCTCGACGACGGGGGTGCTGTTCCGCCGTCGGGTCCTCACTGCGGCTTCTATATGAAAAAGCTGAGGATCCGGCATCGGGATGTACTCCACGTCATACGGGGGCTCGATGTTAACAAAGCTAGTGGACCTGATGGAATACCTGCCTTGGTATTGCAGAGGTGTGCTGCGGAAATAGTTCCAGTTTTGACAAAGCTCTTCAAAATGTCCCTGAAGTGTGGCACTGTGCCCTCTGGTTGGAAAAAAGCGGTAATTCACCCTATTCCCAAGAAAGGTGACCGCTCCAACCCGGCCAACTACCGCCCCATAGCGATCACATCAGTTCTGTCCAAAGTGATGGAACGTGTGATCAACGACAAACTGCTCACATACCTCGAGAAGAACAAAATTATCAACGACCGTCAATACGGATTCCGGCGGAACCGCTCGTGCGGTGATCTTCTCGCGTATGTGACGCATGTTTGGGGGCGGTGCCTGGAACGTCACGGTGAGACCCAAACGGTCGCACTAGACATATCCAAGGCCTTTGACCGGGTCTGGCACCGAGGACTTGTCAACAAATTGCATTCTTACGGACTTCCCGCATCCCTGTGTACGTGGATTGCTGACTTTTTAAGGGATAGGTCGATTCAGGCGGTTGCTGACGGTTTCACCTCTTCCTCGCACTCCATAAATGCTGGCGTCCCACAGGGATCGGTTCTGTCTCCGACTTTGTTTTTGTTGCACATCAATGACCTTTTGACATGTGCACCGATTCATTGTTACGCGGATGACAGTACAGTTCATGATAGCTTTTTGTTTGACAAGCCCCCAAAGGGCACACAAACTCCAACGGCTCGGAGGGCTTTGAAGCAGAGAATGGACGGTTATCTCGAGAGTATTTCCTCCTGGGGTAAAAATAATCTCGTCGAATTTAATGTTTCAAAGACCCAATCCTGTCTGATTACGTCTAAAAGGGATCCAAATGATAATCTAGTCTCCTTCAACGGAAGCAATCTTCCGAACAGGCCTTCCATTGATATGCTTGGTGTAACTATAAGTGACCAGCTCAGGTACGGGGGCTCCATCGAAGCCAGAGTAAAGTTGGCCTCTCAGAAGCTGGGCGTACTGTACAGGGCCCGCAGATACTTTAATAGTACACAACTGCTCACCCTGTACAAATCGCAAGTGCGCCCTACTGTCGAATTCGGCAGCCATCTCTGGTCTGGAGCCCCAAAATACCTGAAAAAAACCCTTGACTCTGTGCAGAAACGGGCGGTCCGTTTGATAGATTCCCCAATCTTAACAAACGGACTGCAATCTTTAGAGCACAGACGTCGGGTAGGTATGCTGTCCTTGTTCTATCGGTATTACAATGGAAGATGCTCTGAGGAACTAGCGTCATTGATCCCTTCGGCGCCGGTGCGTAGTCGGGATACACGCCAAACGCGCGCCCAACATTTGTACACAGTTGACACTTGTCACATGAGAACGGGTCGCTTCTACGATTCGTTCTTAAGTTCAACAGCTCGGCTGTGGAACGAACTGCCGGCCTCTGTGTTTCCTCCCTCCTACAACATGGGACTCTTCAAGACCCATGTTCACTCCTTCCTCTCCACAAAAAGACCCTCCACACAGCATCCCCAAAGATGACATAGGCCCTGAGGGAAATTATTTTCTTCAGGGCCTCCTGTGTGGAGTAAATATAAAAAAAAAAAAAAAAAATATGAATATTAGTAGACCTGCCCTAAGTGATTAAAAGCGTATTATTCCCCACTCCCCATATCGGTTCCATTGGAGCCGGCTGGGCTCGCGTATGGCCTCCCATGAATTTAGAAAACGTGACGTCATCATTCTTGTGCGAACTATGGTCGAGGCATCATCGGTTCATTTTACGAAATAACACGGCAAAATGATGGTTAGCGCTATGAAAACTGGTAAAAATAGAAGTGAAAAAGAGAATAAACCCAATTGTCGTATTAAATTCCATAGGTAAGCATTATTTTAATTTGTTGTAAGCTGATTCACATCGTATAATATGGATCAGTTTTAGAAACATATACTATCACGCAATGGACTCGACACACAAAGCCGCGTGCACTAGAATCACGGATGTGCTGTTTACTGGGGTAAGTAAATTATGAACATTCGTAAAAGTGTCTTGACTCAATAAGGAAACAAAATATTCGACTCTGAAAATAGAAGAATTTTTTTTTCCGAATTTGGACTTAACGTGGCGAGTAATTTGCGCCCCCATGTAAAAATGTCTATTCATTCAAAAGCAGATTTTACTTTTAAGAACTAAATGGTGATATCATAATGCGAGATGCCTATTTACTGTCAGATTGATTTATTGACGAATCACAATCAGCTTTACCCCCTTCGTTCTTCAACAGTTGATTTTACCCCACGTCATTATCTTCTCGTCTATTAATATTCATATGTCTGTGAGTGATACGGAGTTATCTCGAGGAAGTGGTGAGCCGAGTAAATAAGAAAGAAAAAGTTTTAACTAAAATCAAAAAACCACCTAAAAAAATAAAATTTTACCGGGAGAGTTATCAGCGTCGAACTACTTAACTGAAAAAAGTATTTCTTCATTAAAAAATGATGCAATCAATTTTTCTTTCAATTTTCTTAATCTTAATCTTTTTCTGGTTTATTTTATTCGATTATTTTGTTTATTTTCTCTAGTCCTAAATAATTTACTATAAACTTTAAAATTTGAATTGTGCAAAAATAGGGACTTTTATTGTAAGACTTGGTCAGTCCAGCGCACCGGTGTAGGTGGTCGTTGTCTGCTTCTTTAACTTTCTTCTTGTGAGTTCTTCAGTTTTTTTATATATTTTTTTACTACTTAAACTAAATTGTATTTCTTAGTCCTCCACACTAGGGTGACCTGTGCTGAGGCGGACTAAAGTTATGCATTTCTGTTTTATTACATTTCTATGTCGTTTTTAATGTTTTGTTCAAAGTTTATTCATTAATCTCTTTCTCCAGATTTTTATTCTTGATTTGTAATCATCAAATTTTCTATTCGCTTTATATCAGTGGGAAGGATGTTGTGGAGTTTCGTCGCAAAATAAATATAATTTCTTTGTCTGAATGTGGTTTTATGACCTAGAATATTTTTTATGTCATTGTGATTTGACCTTGTTTGATGAATACGCGGTATTATAGAGGATTCAGAATTTTTGAATAGTTTCTATAGTATATTTTTAGCATATATTTGTTGTCCTTTTGTACAAGTTATATGTGAGGCATTCAAATAATTGAAATGGCGTGATAATTTTTATCTTGCCACATTGGTTAAATCCCACATTCTTCTTCTAACAGTTATAAATATGAAATAAATAAATATATATTATAATTAATAATAAATAAAAAAAATCAAATTATTTTTACATTTTTTAATTTAATTGAAAAAAAACACAAAAATAATCACATCAAACCACTGATATTTTACAGTTGTTTTTTTTTTAACAAAAATATAAGAACAACCTGCATAAATTTTCAAATTATTAGTTATTAGAATACATTAATTTATGCTGTTGAGAGCACAATTAATCTTTATGGCCAAAGTAAATTAAGAATGCTTCTTTTTCTTTATTGGTACAATATAACCAATAGCGGCAGGTGAATTCCTGTGACAAAGGGATTAAGATTTAAAAGAAAAAAATAAAAGAGAAGCGATGATATAGTGTACAAGAGCGAAGCTAAAATTTGTCCTAATTAATATTAATTTGATGTAAATTTACACATTTGGTGACTGTTTTTACCAAAAACTGTACACACAAGTAAACTATTTCACAGATGATGAGGTAGGAAAATTAAAATCTTTTATTAAAAATCTGCATTATTAATATATTTTTTAGAAAAAATTAAGATATAATTGTTCCTTATCTAATGAACAATAAACAAAACTGTTATATTTGTTTGATGGCGTTGGTTAAAACAAAAAAAATACAACAACGAAAACATCTCTACATTTGTCAAGTGTGTAAATTGGTACATGTTCATAAGCGTTGTTTATTGTCGCTACAATATATTTTTACAATAAAAAATGATAAAAATGATAAAAATGAAAAAAAATGATATAAAATATCTAAACAACGTTGTATGTCTTACTTTCGAAAACAAAAAAATGTACATTACATAGATCTAATAATGCAAAAATACCAATTAAAAATCTGACACTGTTCGTTGGAACCGTAGATTTATTTGACCAAATTGTAATCATTTATAACCTGAAAAGGGACTATGAAGAATGATGACATCTTCACAATGCAACTATAATAATAAATTTACTGTGTCAAGCCCATTTACAAGCATACTTAGATTTGATTAAAACCCTTGTTTAATGAATTCACACATTTAAAAAAAATAAAACAAATCATAGTTCAGTTCAGAGGTTTTTGCAGACATGAGAAAGCATTCATTATTACAATGTATTTTAACATTATTAATGAATTAACTATATGACTTTGCTAAACGTAACATTTATAATAGGATTACATAATTAAGTGAGAAATTTAAATCCTAAAAATCACATTTAGTCAACATTTATAATAAACGTCAGTTATATGCTAGTTTCCACATAAACCAAACTTTTAAGAGAAACGGCTGCGCCACTTTTTCATACGAAGTATGAAGTAATTATTTGTGAGTGAACGATAATTACTTAAAAAAATAATTTTGCCCTTCCTACTATGCAAATAAAATAAATACTGATTGTTAAAAGGGCATTTTTTTGCGGGCTATAATTTAAATTACAAATGACAGGAACATAATTTTTTTGTAAATAAATTTAAAAAATTTGCCCCAAAAACCATTTTTGTCGTGGGCTCAAATTTAAATTACAAACAACATGAACACATTTTTTTGTGAATAAATTTAAAAATTTGTCCTTAAAACCCTTTTCACAATGTATTTTTTTTAAATCTTAGTCATTATATTTAGATAGTTGGAAGATAATTTTTTTAAATAATTACCTCACAAAAAATTGTCCAAATTGCCTTTAAAATCGTGAAAATTTTCATTATTGGCCTATATTTAAAAATTTCAAACACAAATAAATAAAGTTGCACATTTTCGTACTAGACATTTGCTATAACTTTTTAGTAAAAAAATAAATATTTATTTGGTCGTGTATTTTGGCCTCAAATCCAAATTTATGTTTTGAATGTAAAAGGCCGCGCAGCCGTTTCTCTTAATATTTTTACAACTTTTTTGACAATCGCACACACTTTTTTTTATGTTATTTAAATGCTACTATAAAAATATTGAAATGAAAAGCGGTAAACAAATTGTTTTACATTCAAAACAGGAAGTGGCCTCACAAATTTAACGCGGTAGTGTATAAAATGTCAAGTCGGTCATGTTTCAAATCCTACATGTTTTAATGACACTTTCAATACTTTTGAAGGACAGAACTAGTAAGTCGGTCATGTTTCAAATCCTACATGTTTTAATGACACTTTCAATACTTTTGAAGGACAGAACTAGTATTTGTCGAAAATATATCATATTGATGGAAAGTGATTATTTTTAGCACTTGTATGTATAATGTATATGGCAAATATCTGAATTAATGCGGGGTGTATCCGCAGGTACCAGAAAGACTTCAAATATCCTCACGAATCGCAGGTTTAGAGAAAAAAATGTAGATGTCATTTTGTTTTCCAGTGAAATTTTATTTTAATTAAAAACAAACGAAAAATATTTTTCATCACGTGTCGTCACTGGGTACATTCTAGCGCATCACGTGACACGCACTCCGACTTGTTCCAGCAGTACTGTACAGACGAGACAGCACGAGTGCCACGTGATCCGTTGCGGCGTAAACAGGTGTGATCAGGGGCGAAGTGTGATAAAACATGTTTTTTTTAATTGAAAAAGATGTCATCTACATTTTCCCTCCAAATATGCTAAGGAATCACTGGTTAAGGTCTTTCGGTTACTTGCTGCATTTGTGAATTTAAAAGTGGACCCGATTTGCGTTTGTTTGTTTACACTCGTTGAAAGTACTAATAAACTTCACCATTACACAATATTATTTACTCACGCTACGAACTTGCTCAGTCTGTAATCTGTAATCACTTTCTGTAACGCTAACTGAAGTTCTAGGGCGTCTCTAAGCGGCATATTATTGAGCTGCGTCCCTATACTTCTTCCAAACATATCAAATTCCGTTTCTTTCGTTTCCTTGACATTTTCCGGTTTTTCTATTGGAACGTGACTTCCTAAAAAGGATCCGGGTCTAGGCCTTTTCGACGCAGGCCCTAGGTTATCGATGGGAACTTCAGTAATGGCGGAATTCTCAGAGGAGAGGTATTGGTCGTCGGGCTGTTCAGCTTTGAAGTTGTCGGTGGTCTCAAACCAAGACGGATCGTCTGGAGTCTCGTCGGAGTCTTCGTCGATGGCTTCTTTTTTGACTTCTACATCTACGTGCTCGATTTCCGGTTGCAGATTTGCCGTGGACGTCGAAGCTCCTGCTACCTGCAATACAAAATAATTTTCAAATTACTTTTTGCACATTTAACTGACACAAAAAGGACACGAAAGAAATAATTTCAGTATTTGCGATGAAGATTATAACAGGATACAAAAAGATTTTTTAGTTTGGGTACCGGCTTCGCTCAGGGAGTTGATATGATATTGTGTGATAGTTGGAATAAAAGGTTAACTTTAAAATATAAGAGGTAAAAATGTTTTAATTGAAAACATTTTTAACTTTTTGCAATACTTGTTTATAAACATAAATTTTCATTTTTTTTTTGCCCTTTGCAATAGCCACTTCGGCTTGGTATCGGTGTGAACAATATCTGGATAATCGTTTTCATTAGTGGCTATGTTGTAGAAATCACTGTTGAGTTCAATGAGGCCGGTCGTCTGGTCAGTAGGATATGTGTCTTCGCCTATTTGTAAAAGTTTTTTAATATTCGGGACTGTTCTAGAAATTTCTAGAGGGCGAAACTTCCAGCACTTATTTCTTCAAACGCACATCCATGAGGTAAAAACGTGAACCTTCTTTATGGATGGGGGATAGAGGGAAACCACATTGTACACTTTCTTTTATAATATATATTGATTGATTAACATAATAATTGATTGATTTTAAAAAAAATTAATTAAAGATATTTTTTACATTTTTATTTATTTATTACAATATTTAACACATTTAAAAAATATTCACAACAATGGCTAGGTACGTACATCAAAAACTTCATCTATTTTATTTATTTAATTTAATATTACATTTATTTATAATAGTGACGTATTGCCCATCTCACTAGGTGTGTAACACCTGTGTTGAGATGGCAATTTACACAGTGGTTATTAACTAGGTTTTAGCTAATACAATATTGTGAAAATGCCAGATAAAACCAGTTTTTTTTTTTTAATTATACAATTCAAGAATGAATGTAGAAGGTGGAGGCGAAGCAATAATAATTTTAAGTAATTAATCAATAAAGTTTCAGTTTGACCAAAAGGCGTATTATACATATATATACACAGTAGGCACAATTTTTAGTATGTTATGAAATAGTTCAATGTATAATTTTATTGGAGGTAATCAATGATTTTATTTTTAAATAAAGTTTTGATTTGTGTGTTTCTAATGTCAATAGGTAAAGAATGGAATAGCTTAATAGCATTGTATTTAAAGCTTTTTTGTCCATAAGAGGTATATAAAATATTATAATCCATCAAAAATTAACCCGTAATACTCGTACATCTGTTTTAAAATGTCTTAACTTTTTGACTGAAGAGTGTCTGTCTGAAATCTGCTGTTTTATTCTGAGATTGATGAAATTTTGAACATTTTCAAAACAGGAACAAGGTCATTGTGAGATTTCGGAAAACCTCCCGTCTCTTCCACCCCTTCATGCAGAAGGAAGCCCGGGCAACGCCGGGATCTTAGCTAGTTTAAAATATAGGACTCTGCAAATAATAAATAATTAATACAATTTTTGCACATAAGTAAGAAAATTAAACAATATTAAATTACGCACAATTTTGTGAACGCTGTGGACATAAAAAACGACTTTTTTCCCGATATACAAATAACAAAACAAAAATTTAACAATCGGTAATTTTTATATTTTAACAAAATATTAGCTATCGAAGAAAGCAAACACTTTGTGTTCTGAAAAAGGTTGAGTGTACCCGAAACCGGTCGACCAGTATAACCCAATAAAGTGGTTTAAAACAAAGTAAAAAAAATATTTAAAAATTTTAGTTGTACATCGTAATAATTACACTACTAGGAAGCCCGAGTGTTGTCTTTCCACTCTCGTATCGCGCAGTTGTTGCTTGGATATTATTTTGTTTGTAGTGGCTGCGTTCATCCATTGCCAGTACATTCATACCATTACCCACTCCATCCAGGGGAAAATAGTCCTACTGAAAAAAAAACATTCTAACATCTTTGGGGCAATAAACCGGCAAAGGAAGGATGGAAGTAGACTGAATCTTGAAGAAATGAAATCTCTGGGACGTATGTGTGGTAAAATCATTTATATCAGTTTTATAAGGTTGGAGATCCGGAATAAATAATAAGATAACAAATAAAGGGACGCTTAGATGGATGGTAAAATAAAAAAGGAGTGTAGGAGTGTAGTGACGCGAAAGTCGAAAACACCCAGGGAAGACAACAACTGAAGCACGATCAACTGAACTAAATACTTGAGTAGTGTATTGCCAAGAGTCTACATAACAGAAGAGTATGTATGGCACGATTTATGAATGTCAATGAAGCAAGGAGTTTGTGCCAAGAGAGAGAGAGATGTGTGTTACACAAGCGGGCAAATGGCGGGATGTTAAGTTATCTATCTTTGGGGTTAAAGATACCTCGACGTGTACCATCTTCCTGGCTAACTTAACCCTTCGCTCTAACGTCTAAGTGGGTACCCCAAAAGTGCCGGCTTCTAATTTGTAACCCATTGTGCCTTCCAATACTGCTCGGACAGCTTTCTCCAGCTCCTACTTCGACCAAGACCCCCTCGTAGACTTCCTAACGTGTGTTCTGACCATTATGTAGGCAAACAATACAATTTCAGATATCCATGCACCGGGGAAGAGTTTGCATATATTTAATATTGCCGACGCGAACAGGGCAGGAAACGTGTGTACTTTCAAAATAGATGAATTCAGAAAAAAATTCCAGAGATTAACTTAAAAAATGAGCTCATACGCACGCAATTGCGCAATACTACAATGCATTAAGTAAAGTGTGATGTAATAAGCTTAGCTTATCGTTTATTCAAGCCGATACCAGAACAACAAAGTAGAATCGTAAAAATTTGCAATTTCACAAGCTAGCACAAAAAATAACTTTGCGCCCACACAATACAGCTGCGGCCTCGATGTGGAATTCGATTAACCTACCAACATCCCTCGTCTTGCCCCTACTTCGTCTAGCCCCGTACACCGTTTTGCCCTGCACTGCAAACTTCCCCGCCCCATATTGCTCTCACTTCGTCTAGTGCCGTACACTGTTTTGCCCTGCACTGCAAACTTCCCCGCCCCATATTGCTCTCACTTCATCTATAGTCCAGTCAAGATGTACATCCGTGCTTGCAAAAGGTCCAGTCATTCTGAATTTTTTATATGTTGTTAGGACCTAAACCAGTATTAAAAAAAAAAATTTGCAACTTCGAAAGTGCTGTGCGAGCAGCGGTGGACCTAAATAACCAGGAAATTTTCGGATTTTTTTCAGTTTTTGCTCAATATCTCAGTAAAGGAAGGGTCTGACCGGTGTAGTCTGTTTACAAACTTTTAAAGCAGACTAAATTTGCTATAATTTGAGACCAAAGCAAGCTATATAAAGCCATTGGTTTTCAAGATACAGTTCTTCAAAAATAGGCAATTTTTTCCAAAAAGTGAATTTTTTTCGAAATGGTCACTTATTTTGTAAAATAATTTCTAAAATACGCATCCCACGTCAAATATTGTGTGAAATAAAGTTGTTGTAAATTTAATAAGCTTTCATTTGAGACTAGATTGATATCTGTAGACTAAACGGTTCTCTCAAAAATGGCAGATAACCAAAAACAGTCATAAGTGGATTTTGGGTGAAATGCAAATAAACTGTTCTCGCGTCTTTTTATGGTTTTATTGTGCTGTGAAGTAAATCCATTAATCATCGTGGGTTTATCATAGGGTTATAATATAATTACGACTATTTCAAATTTCAAGTACCCATTAGTAACTATACCCATGACGGATGGATAAAAGTGAATACGACATGTTCACAAAAGGATCCTTCACCATTCGCCGGTCTGACAAGTTTTGGTCTGGGTTGTGGTCAGACCTAACAATTGAGCAGAAGCTGATGCGATCCATGAAAACCTACGGTGGGTTGACCCAAGGAAGAGGAATCTCCGAAAGTGTTCTGGCAAGGTGGACAACAGGAATGGTGTTTATGTTGAACATTTGTGAAGAACTGGAAAGTTTTTGCAGCTTATCATCTCCTACTGGAGAGCAGCATGTAGACATGAGACTCGAATATAGACATGAGACTCGAATCATCCGAGATAATAGTGATGTGGAAAAACTAAAAAACTGGTTTGCTCTCCTCCATTTCCCAAAACTAACAGTTTAATTTCTATCAGTAGTGGTTTACTGGCAGGTCCTGAAATTAATTGCCACACAGCCCAGAGAGTTGGAACGGAAGGAGTGATGAAAATTGTGGGGAAAATGTACGAAAAGGTAGTGATAAAACGGAAAAATAAACTTAACACGATTGTTGCACAAGTTGCATCGATCACCTCAACCGTTAAACTGCCGGACAAAAACAGAAGAGTGGCTGTGGATCCGCTCACAATTTTTCAGCGAGTGTGTATTGCAAAGAAATCTGAACAGGATTTACAGGATGACTTCAAGTATGAGTTGGCCCCATTCCCGATGTCTCTGTTCAATGAACAAGGGATGCGCAAGGGCACAAAATCTACTCTGTACTCTGCCTTCACTCCTCTTTCCAGCCACACGCCGATAGATGCCAGCACTCACGTCATTTTGGATGGTGGCTACCTCTTGCACAAGGTCGTGTGGCAGCGGAAGAGCACGGTTCGAGCACTTTTGGCGCGTTATACCACCTACGTCCGAAACCACTTTGGGAAGAACGTCTCCATAGTTTTTGACGGCTACCCCGAAGATGCTACCAAAAAAAACACCAAAACAGCGGAGCGACTCAGGCGCTACGCAGCTCATTCCAGCTACGAATTGACGTTCGATGAATCCACAGTAATTCAAATTGCTCAATAGCATGTATTGGGCAATGAAAACAATAAGAGACGCCTTATAACTCTTCTCTGTGATGCCTTTCAGAAGGAGGGAGTAGAAGTGGCTGTTGCCGAAGAAGATGCTGATCGAGAGATCGTCATGATGGCGTTATCAAAAAGAGCAGATGCCGACCGGGTCGTCCTAGTGGGAGAAGATGTCGACCTGCTCGTTCTTCTCAATGGTTTAGGCGCTGAAGAGACAAACGTCTATCTTCAGAAGAGCACGAAGAGTGAAGCTGGTTGCTGTCACTACTCTACGACCTCCTACAACAACCAGGACTCCCGACAATTACCAGGAACGGTACTATTTACCCACGCGTTTGCCGGGTGCGATACCACCTCAGCACCGTTTGGCCAAGGAAAGACCAAAATCAGCACACTTCTGAGCAAGAGTGAACCACTTGCTGAGCAAGTGGAGGTCTTCCTTCGGCCAGACTCTACCCCACAAGCTGTGAGTGAAGCAGGCATCAAGTGCTTCGTGGCTCTATATGGGGGTGACATCGCGAGGGATACTTTGGATTTCCTGAGGTATAAGACGTTTGTCACTTCAACAAACATAAACCTCGTCCGTTTGCCACCGACGGAAGATGCTGCAGGCCACCATGCAGCAAGGTGCTACCTCCAAGTGCAGAAGTGGCGGGGAGTCAACTTGAATCCCACTGAATGGGGGTGGAAGCTGTCTTCTCAAGGACTCACCCCCATCCCCACCACGATGGATCCCGCACCTCCTGCCCTTTTGCGAAAAATTTCATGTAAATGCAAGAAAGGATGTTCTGGGAGCTGCTCGTGTAGAAAGGCTGGGCTCCACTGCTCAGTCCTCTGTCAGTCATGCGGAGGCAAATTTTGCATTAACGTCCGGGATGTGGAGCTGAAATGCTCGGACGATGAAGATAACCCGACTACAGACTGGGCGCCTCTCCCAGCTAAGATAAAAATAAAGACTTGATTTGGCAACCAAGACACAATACCTACACGATTTAAATTAGTTTTATTTTGTGTGTACATGTAATTTGTCCTTATAGTAGGTACCATGATGTTTGTACAAGCATTTTAGTATGTAGGTATATAAAACAATGTTTGAAGATGACGTAATTCCCGATAGATGTAATATCTTTTCTTTTTTTCATCAAAAATGTGTTAACTGTTCGATAAATAAAACCATAAAAAGACGTGAGAACAGTTTATTTGCATTTCACCCAAAATCCACTTATGACCGTTTTTGGTTATCTGCCATTTTTGAGAGAACCGTTAAGTCTACAGATATTAATCTAGTCTCAAATGAAAGCTTATTAAATTTACAACAACTTTATTTCCCATAATATTTGACGTGGGATGCGTATTTTAGAAATGATTTTACAAAATAAGTGACCATTTCGAAAAAAATTCACTTTTTGGAAAAAATTGCCTATTTTTGAAGAACTGTATCTTGAAAACCAATGGCTGTGTATGGCTTGCTTTGGTCTCAAATTATAGAAAATTTAGTCTACTTTAAAAGTTTGTATACCAATTACACCGGTCAGACCCTTCCTTTACTGAAATATTGAGCAAAAACTGAAAAAAATCCGAAAATTTCCTGGTTTTTTAGGCCCACCGCCGCTCGCACAGCACTTTCGAAGTTGCAAAATTTTTTTTTAATACTGGTTTAGGTCCTAACAACATATAAAAAAATCAGAATGACTGGACCTTTTGCAAGCACAACCCCCTTTTCATGTTTAACTTGACTGGACTACTAGTCCCGTACACCGTTTTGCCCTGCACTGCAAACTTCCCCGCTCCATATTGCTCTCACTTCATCTAGTCCCGTACACCGTTTTGCCCTGCACTGCAAACTTCCCCGCTCCATATTGCTCTCACTTTATCGAGTCCCGTACACCGTTTTGCCCTGCACTGCAAACTTCCCCGCCCCATATTGCTCTCACTTCATCTAGTCCCGTACACCGTTTTGCCCTGCACTGCAAACTTCCCCGCCCCATATTGCTCTCACTTCATCTAGTCCCGTACACCGTTTTGCCCTGCACTGCAAACTTCCCCGCCCCATATTTCCCCGTACTCCGTCTTGCCTCCCCACTCGTTTGGCCCCGCGCTCTCCGTTGGTAGGGTTAACTCATTTCAAATATCGGAACAGATATTTTATTACAAGCAATGTGTTTTTAAATTTAACTTTTTTTAAAGTTTTCGAGTAAATCGAATCATATCAGGATAATATCAGCTGTTTAATATTTTTTCAAGATGCATAGAGCAGGGTAGAAAAAAGTGTTGATCGAAATTTTTTTTAACCCTTTGGTTGCCAAAAAAAAAATTGAAATGCCATGATGAAAAATAAAGTTTTTTTTTGGGTTCACATGCGACTGATTTTTTTAAAATTTGACCTAAAAAATTCCAGCTTCAGACTGAATTTAATCGAAAACAAGACTAGAATCAAATCGAAAAAGGTATACTTCAAAATCGACTCCGAATTTGATACGGATTCACCAGTTTTACGCTTGTAACACTAGTTTCCGGACACCGCGTAATCACTTTGTAAACCCTTTCTCACGAAAACATATTAGGCAGCGCGTCTAACATCGTAGTATTGTTATGATATTATGCTTACCATTGAGAAAATTTCGTCCTCAAGGACAACATTTACAGAATCAGCAAAGGATTCCGTCTTTGATGAACTTGCAATGTAACATGAATCTGGATTGGAAGAGGAGGCAATAAAATAATTATCATGATAATTTTGAGTTTCGCATATTGTTGAAATTGCTATGTAATGTTTCATAACTTTGAGAATTTCTGTTTTAGCTCGTAATTGGAGTTGATCGGAAATTTTCTTAAAATCACCCGCAAGTGATAAAAAAAATAGTTGGTCTTGATACTTTTCATAATTATCTGATTTTTCAGTCAGTTTCATATTTATATTCGTCGATAATTTATCTTTCAAAACTTCTTCCACAGCTGTGATTAATTTTCGTTTTCTATGTAACTGACTTTTTTTAATTGAATCGCGAGATCTGTTATTTGAAACTGCGGTAGAAGGTTCTGTTTTATCCTTTTCGGGTCTTTCTTCAAGTAATGGTATCAATAAAGACAATTGTTTAAAATATGTATAAGGGCGGACATTCAATGTCGCTGAGCTACTATTCGATTTTTTATTTTTTTTAGCGTATCTAGTAAACCCATCTCTTAATATTTTCCACTTCTTTTACTGAAATAAAAAACCAACAAATTAATTTTTTTAACATTACTGAAACGTTAAATTTTTTAAAATGTTAAAGGACGGGTTATTTCACAGAATTTCAACAATTCATCAGATTTCAAAGTGGAAGTTCTGCGAAGGTTCTATTTCAGTTTTGTTAAACAACTGACCAATAATGATATAATAACAGAACTTGAATAGAAACTTGAAAATATATTTTGATGAATTTTTCAATCCCGTACTTAAGATATAAACACCCTGTGGAAGTTTGTTCTTGCAAAACACGAAAGTAGTAGATTGATAACGCTGAAAATATCAAAGTCTGTTGTTATTAGTGCCAGGAGTTTTTGTGAGAGTGGTTTGAATACTAGTAGTAGAAGTTGGGAAGCTTCTGCAGTCAAAAGTCGATGCATTGTGGATTTTTAACAGTAACATTGTGGTATGCAGTAGTGAATGGTGGAAGAAATCGGAAACGCCCGAGAAAGATATTTGCGGGGTCCACTAGTTTGGTAAAAATCTATACAGTTTTCTCGAGTTTATTGAGACTTGAGATCAAACACAAGACTTACAAATGACTTTATAAAAACCTTTTAATTAATGATTATAATATTACTATCTGCATTTTTCTTAATAGCTAGTTATTTGGTTAGATATGATTAGAGATTCAGCTAAGCTTTTTAATTTTTTTATTACCTATTCGATCTATCCGATAATCGTCAGTAGACACAGATATTCCAATTAAATAGATAAAAAAATACATAATTACCATGTTTGCTAATAAAACGTATTTATACTTATACACTATCCGGAAACTCGAACTATAAGCGGAAAACTGCTGAATCAACATCACATTTGGAGTCGATATTTTGGTATAACTCTTTTCGATTAAATCGAGTGCGGAGTTAAAAAAAGATAAAGTAATGTGGAAGATGAAGATAAATGTATTTATGTAAATTTCTATATGGATTTCTTAAATTGGAAAGAAAATTTGAATTTTAAAATCATATATATATAAAAAAATAAATTGGTTTGTTTGAGGATAAAACCTTCCTCCCCAAGGACTGGAGTCAACCGCGCTAACACCTGAACCAAATCACAATTGGGTAAGACCGACGTTTATTTAGTATATGTATGTGCGATGGCCACCAAAAATGCATTAACATCGACAACGAGTCTATCTGCCATCATTCAGCCTGATCGAATGTTGGAAAGTGGGTAATTTCCACGTCAAGATTTGCATTTATTCATTCAAGTGAAATTCAGATGGACGTAATTAAAAAGAGAACGTTGTTATGTTGTTAATTATGGTCTTGGTAATTTTAATATGAACATGAAAAAAACGTACTTTGAACATTGTAAATATAACTTTCTTTTTGCGAATTCGACATGTCGAACAGTAAAGGAAATACCTACCTAATTTTAACAGTTAAACAGACCCAATTTAATCACATTTGTATTTTAAATATCAGACATTTTGAAAAACCTAGAAAATATTTCAATCACAGCTTTATCACAGCACTCAAAAACGCACCGTAAAAGATTTTTTTTAGTTCATCGTTATAAATATACAGACTGTGTTTTGGTCAAAGACATAGCAAATAGTGACGAGTATCTCATACAAGATGCACTACAAATGTTTCATACAAAAACAAATATGATAATTCTTTTGGACTTATCTCAAACCATATCAAACAAGTTATTTTCAGATGAATTTTTAATATTCCAATAAAATACAAAATATTTCAATCTGCTTTTTTTTCGTTAAGTTTTCATTTTTTGGAATGTCTCAGGGGACGCTCATAGGTCTACTTCTATTTTCCTGTTTCATTTTTTACACCGAAGAGATAAACCTACAGGAGAGTGATCTAGACCGATTTTAAAAATGTCCCGCTACCTCACAAAACATATTTGTACAAACTCTTTTTCTTTCATTAGGTTTTGTATTAGGTACAACAAAGGTTTTTGTATTACAACGAAAGGTTTTGTATCAATACAAATATTTTAAGGTGGTGAGGTACAGGGCCAGCCAAGCGGCGACTGGCGCTAGTCAGAACCATATCTCGTTGGTAAGCAGGCGCCCGGAGCGAAACGCCCCAAGTGCGCCTGTACAGGACCGGCCCTGGTGAGGTGATTGTGTTTGAATATTTGCACTACATCAAGTACTACATTTCGTGTAGGTAGGCGACGTTTTTTATTAGAGCCATATCCCAGGATACGAAAATATTCTTGGGAAAATATACTTTGGCAGTATTTCAACACCTCATTTCAGTATTGGAGAATCTCATACAAACTGATTCTGAAATCATGTCCTGCCCAAAAGGCAAAATAAATCGTTCGTAAGAATGTTCACCAGAGTGATTGTAATCTTTTTTTTATGTAGCAAAGAACCGCGGGTTGTAAATTACTGGTATAGAGACTGCGCAACTGCTTAGCAAGGGGAGAGAGCGAGACGGGGTATACGCCAATCGCCCGAATAGACAGGGGCAAGGTGAACTCAATTTCAGATAAATCAATACAGATTATTTGAAGAGATACTAAGGACGGGTTGTTTCGGAGAATTTGAACAATTCATCAAATTTCAACGTTCATTTTCGGGTTCTGTGAAATACTTATTCAAGTTCTGTTATTATATCATTGTAGGCTAGTTGCTTGACAAAACTGAAATAAAAACAGAACTTGAAAAAATCTTTCACAGAACTTGAAAATGAACGTTGAAGTTTGATGAATTGTTAAAATTCTCCGAAACAACCCGTCCTAAGTAAATCTTTTTATAAACACTTCTCTGACATCTTTCCAAAACCCCAGAGAAGCAAATATTGTACAAATTATTGAATGTGCCTACTACAGATTTACACGAACTAAAAATCGATGTAATTGTATTGTATTACATCGATGTATTGTAAAAATGAAATGTTGCGCCCAGCTTCATGACTCCGATCACCGGGCCTGTATTCAGGTTAGCATCGACCAACAAAAACCAAATGCAGCTCGGTACCCTAACATAAATAAACCTAATGTTTTCATTTCTAATTATGTTCACGAAATACTTTAACATTTTAACTATTTTTATAGCTTTTAACGAATCCAAGTCTTTGTATAAATCCTAAATTAAACCATGAAAATTAAATTTAAAACTCGACAGCTGTCGTGTACAGTTTTCTCGTAAATATGGTAATCCGTAGCGCACAGCTGATGGAAAAAAATAACAGCTAGGTCCTTTCTACCAAAGGAGGTCGTTTACAGAAAAAAATTTTATCTGTAAAAAGTTTACGATAAAAAAATTTAATTCACTGGTAACATAAGACATTTTTCTAACTACCCCTATAGAATTTTTAGATAAATTATTTGTGGTATTCCTTTAACTAGGTAAATACAAAGTGATGTTTAGCGCTATTTATGATACTTCCCCCTTAATACAGAGTGCAGCAAAACAGACAGCGCAGTTATGAAGGGCCGGTACATCCCGTGTGGCGGGTGTAGGAACGATAGAAGAATGTAAGGAAGGTTACCATGGTTTGGTCCGGACAACACCGGGGGTTCGCTGTCCCTCACCGTAATTTAATCGCGAGTTGAGTGCGTACAAACTGGTTCCACACTAAGACATGGGAGTTTAGCGCCCTTGAGGTGATTTGCACAAAAACGGCCTTATACAAATCATCCAAATATTATTATTTATTTAGGAAGACCTAAAACGGTAAGAACACCCGAGTGAGAAAATCTATCGAGCGGTCACCTAGGCGCTCTGCCAGGAAGCATGCAATTGCATTGGGCATTGCTGATCGCTCACTAAGGAGGATTTTGCATCAAGACTTATCATTCCACCCTACTATATTTTGTCAGACTGCACGTGTATTTTATTATACTATATGAATATCATTTTTGTAAATGGTAACCAAACGATTTACAATAAACCAGTTCTTAACATTTCCATTTTTATTATGTAGACAGGACCAGTAATAAATGTGCTATCTGAAGGTGATCGTAACAGGTTGAAACAGGTCCGACTTAAGAAAATAAAGTGGAACAAATTTAATAATTGTTTTATTTTAAATCATAACAGTGGAACTCCACCATAAATAAAAAGAAAGGTTTTAAAACTAGGTACTTTACCAAATAATATATACCGTAAATAAATAAATTAATGAATAATATATATATATATTTTGAGTTTTTATTGAATTTTAATGGAAATTTTTTACTAAAACGTGGTATGGTATAAGGTGTCGCTCGTGTTTTTTGAAAAGGGTGCCCTGATGGCCGAGGGGGTCGCGGGCGGTGGGGGATGGTCTCGATAGAAGGGAACAGGTGAAAGTTTTTGTCACAATGGTTTTTAGTTGCAAGTCGTAAACATGCAGTGGTCGGTGAAGGAGCACCTACTTTTTCGATAGATGCCTACTTCCCCATCTCTCGATCAGCTCTCGATCGACTTTCCGTTTAAGGTTCGCAATTCCCTCCTGCGGTCGTGTACCTTCCCAGCAATCGATTTTAGGATGGGTAGATAAGTTCAGGGGTTCAGGAAATCCGTCTGCGAAAAGAAAAGGACCTGAGAGAACCTTTACAACTCCGAAAAATGTTGAGAGAGTTCGACCATCTAGCCCAAGCGCTCTGCTCGGAAACATGACGTTTTCTTGGTCGGATTTTTCATGACGAACTCAACATGCACCCATATATTGTACATACTTTATATTAGTTTGTGTGTTTTACTGGTATTTTCACGTAACTACGTCATGAGGCATTACAATTTGAACTATCATCATAATAATTTAATTATGATTATTTAGGCAATATCTACCGTATTATTGCGACAGCTCCAACACGGAATCACAATAATTGTATACCCCCCATTATAAACAAGTCTTGGTAGAATTTATATCGGCAGCAGAACAACCAATCTTAACAAACTGCCGAGCCCTGCTTCCGACTTATTTAAAAAATTTTATTGTACTATTCGTAATCTACTATTTTTCCATCTTGCATTTTACAGTATTTTGTTATTGTGTTTTTGTGATGTTATGCTAATTTAATTTTTAATTCTATGTGTTACAAAATTAACATATAAAGCCCAGCTGGGCGTGAAATACAGAAATAAATGAATAATTAAATAAACCCCTTAATGTATTTTACACATATTTTATTCGATTAGTTCATATTTTTTATAATTGGAATTATTTTTCAATATAAATATGTGTTTATTTTTTACTCGCTCCTTTCTACATTGTATGTAAAAGAAATATTCATTTTAAGCCGCGTCTCCAGCGACGCACATGTCAAAACGAGGGGGTACCCAAAAGAAACCGAACTGATGTTGTGGTGGGCGGAGTTGTTGTAGTACCGCGCTCTATCGCTAGGAGCGTATAGAGCTACCATTTCTCAGTCAACTCAAGCGTATGCCAAGCGTCGTCGCCAAAGAAGGTTCCGTTCGGTTTGTGTGAATTTTGTAGTGACCGTTGTTTTGTGTGCTCGTCGTTTTAGCGATGGCTAATTCTCGTGAACAGCGCGCTGCAATAAAGTTTTGCTTCTTGCTCGGAAAAACTGGCACAGAAACTATTGAAATGTTAAAAACAGCCTACAACGATGATGCTATTGGGAAAACACAAGTGTTTGGGTGGTATTCCCGGTTCAAAAGAGGTGAAATGTCAATTGAGGACAAAGCTCGCTCTGGGCGTCCTACCACGGCCCGAACCGATGAAAATTTTGAAAAAATTCGTGAAACCATCCTGAAGGATCGACGCCAGACCATTGAAGAAATTGTGAAGCTGTCTGGAGTGGCTTGGAGTTCAGTTCAGCGAATTTTAGCGGGAGATTTGGGGATGAACAGGGTCGCGACTTTTTTTTTATTTCCCCGAATGAAAAGATACATGAAATAAAAACGTTTTGCCGACGTTGCTGAGGTGAACAAAAAACGACAGAGGCGCTGTCAGTTATCACAGAAGACAAAAAAAAGTTCGATTTCTTTTGGGTACCCCCTCGTGCATAAATGGCAACTATATGCTAAAAATGAACATGAAATAAATAAAATATTAAAAACAAAACATGGAACAGTTTCTAGACGGACAGATGATTTTAGCAGAACTTAATTTATTATTTCTTTTATTACAGGTCACTCCAGAACAACATCTGTCATCTCAGAAATCAATTCTGCCCTCTACACTTCAACAGTCCAGTTCCTACGTAAGCACAATTTTAAATTATAATATTAATAATAATACTTGATGATTTGTATAGCGCCGTTTTTGTGCAAAATCACCTCAAAGGCGCTGTGTCGTGACTTTAATAATGGGCGTGTTACACGATGCTTTTTTTCATACCGATCCCCATAAGAAAACTATATCGTGACCAATATAAAAAATCTTTGGTTTACACTTGCACCATATTTTTTTTCAGACTTATTCAATCAGATTCAGCCATTAGACAAAAAAATAATATTTTAAGACGGTACTTAATCGTAAAAAGTCAACACCTTGAATAGATCATATGAAATCATCTGTCATTGTACAATCGGTAATAAACTCATATTATAGCATTTCATTATCATTTTGAAAATGCAACACTACCACATACTTAAACCTACCTACCACATAGTTAAACAAAACCAATGCAGACGACAGAATATTTCAAATAATGTCCAACATCTTCCTATGATACTAAACACTACAACAAAATCCCACTCTCATTCAAAAATCACAACAATATTATTGTTAATTTTTAATCTATACAGGGTGTATCGGCAAGTACCCGACAAACTTTAACCAGCTATTCCTCAGCACATTTGGAGTAAAAAATGTTATGGGCGCTTTGCTGTCCGGTAACATTTTTTTTCCATTAAAAACAAAAAATAAATAAAAAATCCACACTCCGTCACTGTCATTTGCCTTGTTTCTCGCGTTCAACAGCTGTTATTAGCAAGTGCGTCAAAAAGTGTCCTCGCTCTTTCGTACACACTAAATAATAAAAGTTAAAAATGAGACGAATGGTGCTTGCCATTTCGTTGTGATTGTAAAAGCGCGCCAACGTAGGTACGTACGTACATTATTCAACGAAACTCGAACAAAATATTGCCAGACGGGTTTTCAAACTTTGACAAAGGATAAAACATTGGTGACATATGGTGAAAATATGAATAATAAATTTTTTATTAAAAAAATATGTTACCGGACGGCAAAGTGCACATAACATTTTTTACTCCAAATGTGCTAAGGAATAGCTGGTTAAGGTTTGTCGGGTACGTGCCGATACACCCTGTATAAATAAAAATGTAAATGTTCATTTGTTTAAAATCTTAAATCTCTGAAAGTTCTTCACCGATTGCTTTGAAATTTTGACACAACTTTGCATTCGATTAAGCGTGTGTTTTTATATAGCTAAATGAATAGATGTCACCTGTGACAGGTACATTTAAAAAAAAACAGTGCCATCTGTTAGACGTAAACGTAAAACGCGCTATTGTTTCTCTCTCTGCACATACAGACTGATCCACAGCAGCGCGTGGCGGGGAACAGCTAGTCTCAAATGAAAAGCTGGATACAAAATATAGGGAGATCCATTGGATCAGATATAGAAAATATACTGACACCAAATACAGACTTACCGAAACCACTTAACTGCACAAAAAACGCACATTGTAATATTTATAATTAGTTCGGAAAAAAATATTCACAATTCTATGATTCAATATTATATAAATGAAATCCTCAGCACGGAAGATCCTAGTGAGGATATCATTATCTCGATTTGTTACTTTAGAGGAAGATACAAGCCAAAAATGTGTATATTCTTGGTATACCATATATATTGTAGGTAATAGGCATTAAACTCGCTTGACAAGCGGAGTCTAGAAACGTTCGATTTCAAGCACAAAACTGTTTTTATTTTGCAAATAATTTTTAAAGAAACAAAAAAAGTTAATCAAGTGAAACTGTCACAGATAATATTAGCTATAATACTGTATTTTTTAAAAGCTGCTTCCTTTACGCGTTCATACATTTATATGCATAGAAAAATAAATTGTAGTTTACATTTATATTTTTTATTGAGTGCTTTATTTTTTTATTTGTGTTCTGCTCAAGCGAAACGTCAATAAAACCTTCAATTTATCTAAAGCATATTTTTTGGTGGTCGTAATGTACACCAATTCGTTATAAAAATTAATAAAATAGTGATTAAGCATTAAGCTTCGCCTTAACCCATACGGAAATTGGACGAAAAAGGCATCGTTTAAAACACCATAACTGACCACATCCTGTTCAAAAGCAAGTATATTTTTCGGCGCCTTCTTATTTGTCATGTGTAAATAGTTTTTTTTTTTTACTTTATGGTAAGTATTGCACTTTCATCAAATTGTTTTATTTCTAATTTTGAAATGACCCGACTTTGCTCGTACCATTTCTATCTCGGGTAGTGTTGTATAAGATGCACTACAAATGTCCCGCCACCTCGTAAAAAATATTAGACTCTTTTTCTTTTGTATTTATTATTTATTACATTACATTTGTTTACTGACTATTATCTAATAATAACACAATACAAAGCATGAACTACGAATACGAATAATACGAACAAAAACAAGAAAATTAAAACTAAAACATAATATAAAACAGGAGGCAGTTTGTGCTCAGAAATGAGAATCTTCCGAGCAGACAAATAATGTAAATGTAAAATTTGAAACACTTTTATTAACAAGCCGTTACCTTTTTCTTCATTTTAAGCCCCTAAAAATAATCTAACAATCGCTTACGCGGAGTTTTGTTGGAAATACCAGGTGAAAACGGTAAAGTATTTACTTTCATACCTGCGCACCTGATTGCATTGTGTTAATTGACCACCTGGGTTTACCTGCTCAGGTAGCTTATGTTACCTGTAAACGACCTCCTTTGGTAGAAAGGACCTAGCTGTTATTTTTTTCCATCAGCTGTGCGCTACGGATTAACATATTTACGAGAAAACTGTACACGACAGCTGTCGTAATGCAACCAACCTAATTTTTGGTAATGCAACCGAGTGTCAGTGAAGACTTGGGTTATTGAAAGAATTTTCCAATATTCTAGATACCTGGAAGAATTGTAAGATTCTGTCCGAAGAAATATGTCTGTTGACCACTGTCTTGAGCAAGTGAGTGTCCCAGTATAAGCAACAAAATGCTAAAATGATCCTGTTATCTAATATAAGTGGAGCGAATTAATTAATGGGGGTACTGCAATTCATTCTCCGCTAAGTTAGGTGTGTAAAATAATAAATAACAACTAATGTCCAGTCAGCGTTCGCAAAACCTTCTTGATAGTAAAGGACACGTATTTCAAATTCAACGAGCACAAGTGCCAATATGTGAATGTTGTAGCGCTAACATTGTAAATTAGTATTCCTAAACGAATACCTTCCAGACGCATTGTATTATCTATTATCAAAGTTCAATCAGTACAAACTGTTCAACGCATTCTCTACCGGCCTTTACACGTGAGACATGAGACATGGTGTCACTACCGAACTTGCACGATGGGACGACTCCAAATCCAATATAATGACGCCTGTAGAATCATATTTGGATACAGAAGATGCAGCAGGGCATCGTCAATGTTCCGATTTGCTGGTCTGATGAGACACCGGGTCACTGGAGCCAGGATGCGGCTAATAGCCTCCGCCAACACGGTGGTGACCGCAGCCTACCTGCACCAAGCGCCACTCCTGAGTGAGCGCTGGGCCCAGCTCACTCAAGACCACGCCCTGCATAGTTGTCCTTAATTACTCATTTTTTTTTCTTTATCTATTTTTTATTTTCGCATATCTATTGTACAAAAATATGTATACCTATCTATATGGTACGTGTGGGATTGCACTTAACTCCCCACTAAAAAATATTATTATAATTAGTTATATCTTTATATTATATTATTATTATATTAGTTATTAGTTATCTGCACTGATGCAACTATCTATGGTTCCAACTAGTGATTGTGTGTCTGCCCGAGTAAGCCCGTCGTCCCACGGGTCGGTAAGCAATCGCCACAACCGAGTGCTGTAAGACCCTGCACAGAAAATTAAATTCACTGTAACGCATAACGGTCTGAAAAATAATGCAAATTTATTCAAAATCTCTCCAAATTATTCGTATTCCTTGTAAAAACCTGATTGTATAGGCCATTAACGAATGATAGGTATCCCGATAAAATTTAAGCAAAATAACATGTAACTATAAAAGTCCCAACATTTTTGCATGTCTTCATCATTTATTATTAACACAAAAGCAGGTGGATATTCAGATATTATTACGAATCTACCAACACTTTATCAGGAAGCGGCTTGCAGTCCCGTTTTTAGCAGGATGACTAATAATTTGAAGAGGTTTTTCAATAAATCAGCATTACTGATCTTTCTCCGTGAATGCACTCGGATTTGCTCAAAGCAGTGACTTTTGAGTATGACGGGTGCTAATTTTGCAAACTTCGACATTAATGATGTCGTTTAATCCAAAACGATTTTTTATTTTTTTTCGAATTTTCGATTTTTCTGTATGAATATTTTCAGGAAATTTCAGTTTGGCAGTGCGCTGCACCGATTTAACTAAGTAACCATCACGCCGTTTCTCCGCAGGGGTAGGCAGAGAGGACGGACCGCCAAACAACTCGGTCTTGGCACACACTCCTTGCCTCATTCACATTCATACATCGTCTCATACATCCTCTTCTATTGTTCTGACTCTTGACATGGCCCGACTCAAGTATCTAATTGTCACCGATTTCCTGAAAATATTCACACAAAATCCGAATTTAAAAAAAAATAAAAATTCGACATCTACATAAATAACGCATTAGCTCTGACTAGTATCATTTTCAAAATTGAAACTGATTTATGTGAAGCATTCAGACAAGCAAAAAATTAAACGTGAAAACTTTAACGGAAATTTATTTTCCAAATTAGAACTGATTTGTAAAGAATTTAAACCATCCCGTGATTTTTCACTATTACTATCTACTAATAATTATTATACAAGTTGGTACCACAAACAAAAAATAAATTTTTCTCCATCAGGTAAATAACACCTACTTTATTATACAGCATTAACTTTTATCCTTCCCACCTTATTACTATGGATAACACAACGCAGGCTCCATTTGACAAGGCCGCGGTACGCAGGCATTTTCACATCACAAGGCAAGGACTAAAATATAAATAAGATCCTACCTACTACAAGAATTTTCTCTTCGTCCTTGGCTTACTAAGTAGGTACTAAACTAAAACTAAATAAAATAGTACCTGCCGTACATGTTATTTAACGATTTTAATTAGGTACTAAAAATATTGACGTTTCGAGTTTTCGAAAGCACACTCACGGATCTCTGCTTTAAAACCCCGTAGTACGCGTTCAAAGATGGTTTGAAAGGGAGATATTATGTAAATACGAATGTTAGAGGGAGTGCGCTGATATTAAAAATTCGATAATATTTAATAAAACACAACTCGTTTGAAATAGATGAAAAATCATATTTGTAATAAGCATTTACTTTGTAGCTCGTCATAATTTACAATAAAAGATATAAATTTGTTTTAGACCACTTTAATATTAATTGTACTCTACCGGTTTCGGAAGCACCCTTCCTTCGTCAGGAGAATATTAAAACTAACCTATGATACAAAATATTGACAGATATACACACAAAAAATATAATTTAGGTGTTTGAGTGGGAGGTTAACAAAGGGGGACGGGTAATTGCGGGAATTCCAGCAATAACAGAGCGGTTTACTGGAAATATATCTAGAATGGGACTAAACGATAAATTAATTTGGTTATTCAATATACTAGCGTTATTATTCGCCTAACGAAGGAATGCTGCTTCCGAAACCGGTAGAGTACAATTAAAATTAAAGTGGTCTAAAACAAATTTATATCTTTTATTGTAGATGAAAAATCTCTCGACAAATTCTTTAGTTGCATTTAGGATACACTATGAGTTTTTTCATGCCTATAACATGTTCAATAACAGAAAAATATGTTTTTAATCATTTTTGGAGCTTACTTTGCGATGTTTTTCTATCGTGGGAATTAATATAATTAACGTTTCGGCATAACAAATATAGATATTATCTTCAAAGTATATATATTATCTTCAAAAATAAAATATAGTTTTTGGAACTTAAAAAGGAGTTTACGAGAAAATTGTTATAAATCGGTAGAAATTGCGTATAAGCATAGACATATGAATATTAGTAGACCTGCCCTAAAGTGATTAAAAGCGTATTATCCCCACTCCCCATACCGGTTCCATTGAGCCGGCTGGGCTCGCATACGGCCTCAAGTGAAATTTGAAAACGTGACGTCATCATTCTTGTGCGAACTATGGTCGAGGCATCATCGGTTCATTTTACGAAATAACACGGCAAAATGTTTACTTGTACTATGAAAACTGGTAAAAATAGATGCGAAAAAAGAGAATAAACCCAATTGTCGTATTACATTCCATATATAAGCATTATTTTATTTTATTTTAAGCATATTCACATCGTATAATATGAATCAGTTGTTACTATCACATCGAGAAACGTCTGGACGCGAAACACAAAGCTGGTTGGTTGCTGGGAAGTAAATTATGAACATTTATAAAAGTGTCTTAACTAAATACTCTGAAACTAACTACGACTCTGAATATAGAAGCTGCCTTACTTTGCCGAATTTGGACTTCGCAAATTTGTTCATAACGTGGCGAGTAATTTGCGCTCCCATGTAAAAATGTCTATTCATTCAAAGCAGATTTTACTTTTAAGAAGTAAATGATGATATTATAATGCGATATGCCTATTTACTGTCAGATTGATTTATTGACGAATCACAGTCAGCTTCCCTCCCTTCGTTCTTCAACAGTTGATTTTACCCCTCGCCTTTATCTTCTCGTCTATTAATTCCTATGTCTGTGCGTATAAGAAATGGCTTAAAGTGAAAGGTTATCTGACAAAAATCACTGCTAATAAATAACACAGTTAAATAAATAATTTTAAAAACGAATGTAATAATAATAATAATACATGTTTTATTATCTTCCTTTTTTGTAACGAACAGATATAATGATATCCTCACTGGAGATTCAGGATTTCATTTACATATTGTTGAAATTTATTTGTATGGATAATATGAAGTAATTAAAAACATATCATGTTGTGTTTTTTCTGAAATAATTATACATTATGTTACATGGTGTGGTTTCGGTTTCAGTCTGTATTTGGTGTCAGTATATTTTAAATTTTTGAACTCCCTACGTTTTGTATCCAACTTCTTATTTGAGATTTAAGTGTTATAATATTGTTGCGAGTTTTGAATGAGAGTGGGATTTATGAGTTATGGGTATTATTTATTTGAAAATAGGTATTCTCACTCATGTTATTTATTATTAGGTTCAAACATATACAGCACGGTAGAATGAATTAAAAAAAGATTTGTGCAGTGGTTTAACTGTTATCTTAGGACTACTGCGGGGTAAAATGGGACTGCGGGAGGCTGTACCAAACTATTTGAACCAATTTAAACTACGGTGTGCAGAAATACATACAAACGATCGCTTCTCTTAAAATGATTTACCTGTACCCACTACTTATTATAAATAATCATTGCATACTTTAGTTTCTTAGTTTGACGCCAAGATTGTTAAAAAAAATCTATATAGAACAAATCAAGGAAAATAAATACAAAAAAGGAGTACAAAAAGACAAAGCACTTCCTGGCTTCGAAATCTATATGCTGGTACAAGTGAAGTTCCGACGAGAGATTCCGGGCGGCAGCCTGCAGGACGAAGATTTCCAATCTCCGATAGGTGAGGGCATCAGAAGAAGAAGACGAAAGTAAAAGAGTGAAAAATACTTGTTTGTTATTATTATACTTTCTGTTTATTATTATTATTAGCGTACTAAAAATATGTAATTTTAATAAATGTTTATTGATTTCAAAAACGATCTAAAACCGCACGTTCCGAAACGTTTCCAACTAGCTACAATGTCACTATGACATAGGAAACGCCATCATCTTGTAAGACGTCTGTCACCAACACCAACGTCGTCCGGCGTTCGTTAACAATTCGAAAATGGCACATTTTAAATCGTTATAGAAAATTTATTCGAAAACATAAAAATAAAATTAAAAAACCTTCTCCATCGTATTTTTTTAAGAAGAATGTATTTAAAAAAAAACAGTGAAAATAGCCTATTTATGATAAAATGTGTAATTTATTCTGAAATTAAAAGATGAGATCAATAAAAATGACCGAATTTAATCAGGTCTCTGTAGCTCAACTGGTTAGATGACCAAGGTTTGAGTCCCAGTTACGACCTTTATCTTTTTTTTATTATCTATGTCTTACTCCATTTTAATGTTTTCATTAAAAATAGTTGAAATTATTTTAAATCACTAAATTAATGAATCTGAATGGCGTGCTGTTATAACATCTCATTTTACAATATACCAAACATCAAGCCTACGAAACAATAAAGCCAAGATTGTTAAAAAAAATCTATATAGAACAAATCAAGGAAAATAAATACAAAAAAGGAGTACAAAAAGACAAAGCACTTCCTGGCTTCGAAATCTATATGCTGGTACAAGTGAAGTTCCGACGAGAGATTCCGGGCGGCAGCCTGCAGGACGAAGATTTCCAATCTCCGATAGGTGAGGGCATCAGAAGAAGAAGACGAAAGTAAAAGAGTGAAAAATACTTGTTCAGCGTCTTGCTACCAAAGCTCATCGTAAATTGATTGGCTACAAAATGCCTTCTTTTTGGTCGAGAATTTTCAATGATCTTTCTTTCGGCTACCATTCATATCAATTTAGCATTTTTTTAAACTTTGTTTAATCTTAAAAGAGTGAAAAATACTTGTTCAGCGTCTTGCTACCAAAGCTCATCGTAAATTGATTGGCTACAAAATGCCTTCTTTTTTACTTTCGTCTTCTTCTTCTGATGCCCTCACCTATCGGAGATTGGAAATCTTCGTCCTGCAGGCTGCCGCCCGGAATCTCTCGTCGGAACTTCACTTGTACCAGCATATAGATTTCGAAGCCAGGAAGTGCTTTGTCTTTTTGTACTCCTTTTTTATATTTATTTTCCTTGATTTGTTCTATATAGATTTTTTTTAACAATCTTGGCTTTATTGTTTCGTAGGCTTGATGTTTGGTATATTGTAAAATGAGATGTTATAACAGCACGCCATTCAGATTCATTAATTTAGTGATTTAAAATAATTTTAACTATTCTTAATGAAAACATTAAAATGGAGTAAGACATAGATAATAAAAAAAAGATAAAGGTCGTAACTGGGACTCAAACCTTGGTCATCTAACCAGTTGAGCTACAGAGACCTGATTAAATTCGGTCATTTTTATTGATCTCATCTTTTAATTTCAGAATAAATTACACATTTTATCATAAATAGGCTATTTTCACTGTTTTTTTTTAAATATATTCTTCTTAAAAAAATACGATGGAGAAGGTTTTTTAATTTTATTTTTATGTTTTCGAATAAATTTTCTATAACGATTTAAAATGTGCCATTTTCGAATTGTTAACGAACGCCGGACGACGTTGGTGTTGGTGACAGACGTCTTACAAGATGATGGCGTTTCCTATGTCATAGTGACATTGTAGCCAGTTGGAAACGTTTCGGAACGTGCGGTTTTAGATCGTTTTTGAAATCAATAAACATTTATTAAAATTACATATTTTTAGTACGCTAATAATAATAATAAACAGAAAATAAACACGGTATTAATATTTGTTGAAAACACCAAATTTTTTTCATCTATTTTTTTAATTTCCAGTGGCTTATTCTATTTTTTATACTTTCGATAAATAATGCCAATAATCTTAAAATTGTATCTTTTTTAAAGTCCCCATTTTTTGCAGGATACCAGTACTTGGCGAGATGTCTCCCCCTGGTCCACGTCCAAAATGCTCGCCCACAAACATAGAAAGATCGAAATGTCTCCACTGCCTTCTAAACCTGCAAGTAGTTCATCCGATAAAGACTCACCAGAATCTCAAAAAGACGACGAAAAAAGAGAAAAAGACGACGAATACACAGCAATAGGGATAACGGTGGAAGCAAAATTACGAAAAATGTCGTACGACCAGAAGCTATTTGCGGAGAATATAATCAACCAGGCGCTTTACAAAGGACTTCTATTCCAGCTGACGGAATTGTCAGAGATTCGGACTACGGAATTTCCACCAGGATATTATCTCCCAAAGACGAAGTCAGGACGAAGCCAGGAGAGGTCACAGAAGCAAAAACCGCACAGTTCAATAATTGATAGAGAAAGTGGGGGTTCAATTCCAAGAACTACTATCAAAAGAAAGATCTCTTCAGGATCACCTGGTGGTAGTTCGTCAGAAGATTAAACAAAGTTTAAAAAAATGCTAAATTGATATGAATGGTAGCCGAAAGAAAGATCATTGAAAATTCTCGACCAAAAAGAAGGCATTTTGTAGCCAATCAATTTACGATGAGCTTTGGTAGCAAGACGCTGAACAAGTATTTTTCACTCTTTTACTTTCGTCTTCTTCTTCTGATGCCCTCACCTATCGGAGATTGGAAATCTTCGTCCTGCAGGCTGCCGCCCGGAATCTCTCGTCGGAACTTCACTTGTACCAGCATATAGATTTCGAAGCCAGGAAGTGCTTTGTCTTTTTGTACTCCTTTTTTGTATTTATTTTCCTTGATTTGTTCTATATAGATTTTTTTTAACAATCTTGGCTTTATTGTTTCGTAGGCTTGATGTTTGGTATATTGTAAAATGAGATGTTATAACAGCACGCCATTCAGATTCATTAATTTAGTGATTTAAAATAATTTTAACTATTCTTAATGAAAACATTAAAATGGAGTAAGACATAGATAATAAAAAAAAGATAAAGGTCGTAACTGGGACTCAAACCTTGGTCATCTAACCAGTTGAGCTACAGAGACCTGATTAAATTCGGTCATTTTTATTGATCTCATCTTTTAATTTCAGAATAAATTACACATTTTATCATAAATAGGCTATTTTCACTGTTTTTTTTTTAAATATATTCTTCTTAAAAAAATACGATGGAGAAGGTTTTTTAATTTTATTTTTATGTTTTCGAATAAATTTTCTATAACGATTTAAAATGTGCCATTTTCGAATTGTTAACGAACGCCGGACGACGTTGGTGTTGGTGACAGACGTCTTACAAGATGATGGCGTTTCCTATGTCATAGTGACATTGTAGCCAGTTGGAAACGTTTCGGAACGTGCGGTTTTAGATCGTTTTTGAAACCAATAAACATTTATTAAAATTACATATTTTTAGTACGCTAATAATAATAATAAACAGAAAATAAACACGGTATTAATATTTGTTGAAAACACCAAATTTTTTTCATCTATTTTTTTAATTTCCAGTGGCTTATTCTATTTTTTATACTTTCGATAAATAATGCCAATAATCTTAAAATTGTATCTTTTTTAAAGTCCCCATTTTTTGCAGGATACCAGTACTTGGCGAGATGTCTCCCCCTGGTCCACGTCCAAAATGCTCGCCCACAAACATAGAAAGATCGAAATGTCTCCACTGCCTTCTAAACCTGCAAGTAGTTCATCCGATAAAGACTCACCAGAATCTCAAAAAGACGACGAAAAAAGAGAAAAAGACGACGAATACACAGCAATAGGGATAACGGTGGAAGCAAAATTACGAAAAATGTCGTACGACCAGAAGCTATTTGCGGAGAATATAATCAACCAGGCGCTTTACAAAGGACTTCTATTCCAGCTGACGGAATTGTCAGAGATTCGGACTACGGAATTTCCACCAGGATATTATCTCCCAAAGACGAAGTCAGGACGAAGCCAGGAGAGGTCACAGAAGCAAAAACCGCACAGTTCAATAATTGATAGAGAAAGTGGGGGTTCAATTCCAAGAACTACTATCAAAAGAAAGATCTCTTCAGGATCACCTGGTGGTAGTTCGTCAGAAGATTAAACAAAGTTTAAAAAAATGCTAAATTGATATGAATGGTAGCCGAAAGAAAGATCATTGAAAATTCTCGACCAAAAAGAAGGCATTTTGTAGCCAATCAATTTACGATGAGCTTTGGTAGCAAGACGCTGAACAAGTATTTTTCACTCTTTTACTTTCGTCTTCTTCTTCTGATGCCCTCACCTATCGGAGATTGGAAATCTTCGTCCTGCAGGCTGCCGCCCGGAATCTCTCGTCGGAACTTCACTTGTACCAGCATATAGATTTCGAAGCCAGGAAGTGCTTTGTCTTTTTGTACTCCTTTTTTGTATTTATTTTCCTTGATTTGTTCTATATAGATTTTTTTTAACAATCTTGGCTTTATTGTTTCGTAGGCTTGATGTTTGGTATATTGTAAAATGAGATGTTATAACAGCACGCCATTCAGATTCATTAATTTAGTGATTTAAAATAATTTTAACTATTCTTAATGAAAACATTAAAATGGAGTAAGACATAGATAATAAAAAAAAGATAAAGGTCGTAACTGGGACTCAAACCTTGGTCATCTAACCAGTTGAGCTACAGAGACCTGATTAAATTCGGTCATTTTTATTGATCTCATCTTTTAATTTCAGAATAAATTACACATTTTATCATAAATAGGCTATTTTCACTGTTTTTTTTTAAATATATTCTTCTTAAAAAAATACGATGGAGAAGGTTTTTTAATTTTATTTTTATGTTTTCGAATAAATTTTCTATAACGATTTAAAATGTGCCATTTTCGAATTGTTAACGAACGCCGGACGACGTTGGTGTTGGTGACAGACGTCTTACAAGATGATGGCGTTTCCAACTGGCTACAATGTCACTATGACATAGGAAACGCCATCATCTTGTAAGACGTCTGTCACCAACACCAACGTCGTCCGGCGTTCGTTAACAATTCGAAAATGGCACATTTTAAATCGTTATAGAAAATTTATTCGAAAACATAAAAATAAAATTAAAAAACCTTCTCCATCGTATTTTTTTAAGAAGAATATATTTAAAAAAAAACAGTGAAAATAGCCTATTTATGATAAAATGTGTAATTTATTCTGAAATTAAAAGATGAGATCAATAAAAATGACCGAATTTAATCAGGTCTCTGTAGCTCAACTGGTTAGATGACCAAGGTTTGAGTCCCAGTTACGACCTTTATCTTTTTTTTATTATCTATGTCTTACTCCATTTTAATGTTTTCATTAAGAATAGTTAAAATTATTTTAAATCACTAAATTAATGAATCTGAATGGCGTGCTGTTATAACATCTCATTTTACAATATACCAAACATCAAGCCTACGAAACAATAAAGCCAAGATTGTTAAAAAAAATCTATATAGAACAAATCAAGGAAAATAAATACAAAAAAGGAGTACAAAAAGACAAAGCACTTCCTGGCTTCGAAATCTATATGCTGGTACAAGTGAAGTTCCGACGAGAGATTCCGGGCGGCAGCCTGCAGGACGAAGATTTCCAATCTCCGATAGGCGAGGGCATCAGAAGAAGAAGACGAAAGTAAAAGAGTGAAAAATACTTGTTCAGCGTCTTGCTACCAAAGCTCATCGTAAATTGATTGGCTACAAAATGCCTTCTTTTTGGTCGAGAATTTTCAATGATCTTTCTTTCGGCTACCATTCATATCAATTTAGCATTTTTTTAAACTTTGTTTAATCTTCTGACGAACTACCACCAGGTGATCCTGAAGAGATCTTTCTTTTGATAGTAGTTCTTGGAATTGAACCCCCACTTTCTCTATCAATTATTGAACTGTGCGGTTTTTGCTTCTGTGACCTCTCCTGGCTTCGTCCTGACTTCGTCTTTGGGAGATAATATCCTGGTGGAAATTCCGTAGTCCGAATCTCTGACAATTCCGTCAGCTGGAATAGAAGTCCTTTTTAAAGCGCCTGGTTGATTATATTCTCCGCAAATAGCTTCTGGTCGTACGACATTTTTCGTAATTTTGCTTCCACCGTTATCCCTATTGCTGTGTATTCGTCGTCTTTTTCTCTTTTTTCGTCGTCTTTTTGAGATTCTGGTGAGTCTTTATCGGATGAACTACTTGCAGGTTTAGAAGGCAGTGGAGACATTTCGATCTTTCTATGTTTGTGGGCGAGCATTTTGGACGTGGACCAGGGGGAGACATCTCGCCAAGTACTGGTATCCTGCAAAAAATGAGGACTTTAAAAAAGATACAATTTTAAGATTATTGGCATTATTTATCGAAAGTATAAAAAATAGAATAAGCCACTGGAAATTAAAAAAATAGATGAAAAAAATTTGGTGTTTTCAACAAATATTAATACCGTGTTTATTTTCTGTTTATTATTATTATTAGCGTACTAAAAATATGTAATTTTAATAAATGTTTATTGATTTCAAAAACGATCTAAAACCGCACGTTCCGAAACGTTTCCAACTGGCTACAATGTCACTATGACATAGGAAACGCCATCATCTTGTAAGACGTCTGTCACCAACACCAACGTCGTCCGGCGTTCGTTAACAATTCGAAAATGGCACATTTTAAATCGTTATAGAAAATTTATTCGAAAACATAAAAATAAAATTAAAAAACCTTCTCCATCGTATTTTTTTAAGAAGAATATATTTTTAAAAAAACAGTGAAAATAGCCTATTTATGATAAAATGTGTAATTTATTCTGAAATTAAAAGATGAGATCAATAAAAATGACCGAATTTAATCAGGTCTCTGTAGCTCAACTGGTTAGATGACCAAGGTTTGAGTCCCAGTTACGACCTTTATCTTTTTTTTATTATCTATGTCTTACTCCATTTTAATGTTTTCATTAAGAATAGTTAAAATTATTTTAAATCACTAAATTAATGAATCTGAATGGCGTGCTGTTATAACATCTCATTTTACAATATACCAAACATCAAGCCTACGAAACAATAAAGCCAAGATTGTTAAAAAAAATCTATATAGAACAAATCAAGGAAAATAAATACAAAAAAGGAGTACAAAAAGACAAAGCACTTCCTGGCTTCGAAATCTATATGCTGGTACAAGTGAAGTTCCGACGAGAGATTCCGGGCGGCAGCCTGCAGGACGAAGATTTCCAATCTCCGATAGGTGAGGGCATCAGAAGAAGAAGACGAAAGTAAAAGAGTGAAAAATACTTGTTCAGCGTCTTGCTACCAAAGCTCATCGTAAATTGATTGGCTACAAAATGCCTTCTTTTTGGTCGAGAATTTTCAATGATCTTTCTTTCGGCTACCATTCATATCAATTTAGCATTTTTTTAAACTTTGTTTAATCTTCTGACGAACTACCACCAGGTGATCCTGAAGAGATCTTTCTTTTGATAGTAGTTCTTGGAATTGAACCCCCACTTTCTCTATCAATTATTGAACTGTGCGGTTTTTGCTTCTGTGACCTCTCCTGGCTTCGTCCTGACTTCGTCTTTGGGAGATAATATCCTGGTGGAAATTCCGTAGTCCGAATCTCTGACAATTCCGTCAGCTGGAATAGAAGTCCTTTGTAAAGCGCCTGGTTGATTATATTCTCCGCAAATAGCTTCTGGTCGTACGACATTTTTCGTAATTTTGCTTCCACCGTTATCCCTATTGCTGTGTATTCGTCGTCTTTTTCTCTTTTTTCGTCGTCTTTTTGAGATTCTGGTGAGTCTTTATCGGATGAACTACTTGCAGGTTTAGAAGGCAGTGGAGACATTTCGATCTTTCTATGTTTGTGGGCGAGCATTTTGGACGTGGACCAGGGGGAGACATCTCGCCAAGTACTGGTATCCTGCAAAAAATGAGGACTTTAAAAAAGATATAATTTTAAGATTATTGGCATTATTTATCGAAAGCATAAAAAATAGAATAAGCCACTGGAAATTAAAAAAATAGATGAAAAAAATTTGGTGTTTTCAACAAATATTAATACCGTGTTTATTTTCTGTTTATTATTATTATTAGCGTACTAAAAATATGTAATTTTAATAAATGTTTATTGATTTCAAAAACGATCTAAAACCGCACGTTCCGAAACGTTTCCAACTGGCTACAATGTCACTATGACATAGGAAACGCCATCATCTTGTAAGACGTCTGTCACCAACACCAACGTCGTCCGGCGTTCGTTAACAATTCGAAAATGGCACATTTTAAATCGTTATAGAAAATTTATTCGAAAACATAAAAATAAAATTAAAAAACCTTCTCCATCGTATTTTTTTAAGAAGAATATATTTTAAAAAAAAACAGTGAAAATAGCCTATTTATGATAAAATGTGTAATTTATTCTGAAATTAAAAGATGAGATCAATAAAAATGACCGAATTTAATCAGGTCTCTGTAGCTCAACTGGTTAGATGACCAAGGTTTGAGTCCCAGTTACGACCTTTATCTTTTTTTTATTATCTATGTCTTACTCCATTTTAATGTTTTCATTAAGAATAGTTAAAATTATTTTAAATCACTAAATTAATGAATCTGAATGGCGTGCTGTTATAACATCTCATTTTACAATATACCAAACATCAAGCCTACGAAAAATAAAGCCAAGATTGTTAAAAAAAATCTATATAGAACAAATCAAGGAAAATAAATACAAAAAAGGAGTACAAAAAGACAAAGCACTTCCTGGCTTCGAAATCTATATGCTGGTACAAGTGAAGTTCCGACGAGAGATTCCGGGCGGCAGCCTGCAGGACGAAGATTTCCAATCTCCGATAGGTGAGGGCATCAGAAGAAGAAGACGAAAGTAAAAGAGTGAAAAATACTTGTTCAGCGTCTTGCTACCAAAGCTCATCGTAAATTGATTGGCTACAAAATGCCTTCTTTTTGGTCGAGAATTTTCAATGATCTTTCTTTCGGCTACCATTCATATCAATTTAGCATTTTTTTAAACTTTGTTTAATCTTCTGACGAACTACCACCAGGTGATCCTGAAGAGATCTTTCTTTTGATAGTAGTTCTTGGAATTGAACCCCCACTTTCTCTATCAATTATTGAACTGTGCGGTTTTTGCTTCTGTGACCTCTCCTGGCTTCGTCCTGACTTCGTCTTTGGGAGATAATATCCTGGTGGAAATTCCGTAGTCCGAATCTCTGACAATTCCGTCAGCTGGAATAGAAGTCCTTTGTAAAGCGCCTGGTTGATTATATTCTCCGCAAATAGCTTCTGGTCGTACGACATTTTTCGTAATTTTGCTTCCACCGTTATCCCTATTGCTGTGTATTCGTCGTCTTTTTCTCTTTTTTCGTCGTCTTTTTGAGATTCTGGTGAGTCTTTATCGGATGAACTACTTGCAGGTTTAGAAGGCAGTGGAGACATTTCGATCTTTCTATGTTTGTGGGCGAGCATTTTGGACGTGGACCAGGGGGAGACATCTCGCCAAGTACTGGTATCCTGCAAAAAATGGGGACTTTAAAAAAGATACAATTTTAAGATTATTGGCATTATTTATCGAAAGTATAAAAAATAGAATAAGCCACTGGAAATTAAAAAAATAGATGAAAAAAATTTGGTGTTTTCAACAAATATTAATACCGTGTTTATTTTCTGTTTATTATTATTATTAGCGTACTAAAAATATGTAATTTTAATAAATGTTTATTGATTTCAAAAACGATCTAAAACCGCACGTTCCGAAACGTTTCCAACTGGCTACAATGTCACTATGACGTAGGAAACGCCATCATCTTGTAAGACGTCTGTCACCAACACCAACGTCGTCCGGCGTTCGTTAACAATTCGAAAATGGCACATTTTAAATCGTTATAGAAAATTTATTCGAAAACATAAAAATAAAATTAAAAAACCTTCTCCATCGTATTTTTTTAAGAAGAATATATTTAAAAAAAAACAGTGAAAATAGCCTATTTATGATAAAATGTGTAATTTATTCTGAAATTAAAAGATGAGATCAATAAAAATGACCGAATTTAATCAGGTCTCTGTAGCTCAACTGGTTAGATGACCAAGGTTTGAGTCCCAGTTACGACCTTTATCTTTTTTTTATTATCTATGTCTTACTCCATTTTAATGTTTTCATTAAGAATAGTTAAAATTATTTTAAATCACTAAATTAATGAATCTGAATGGCGTGCTGTTATAACATCTCATTTTACAATATACCAAACATCAAGCCTACGAAACAATAAAGCCAAGATTGTTAAAAAAAATCTATATAGAACAAATCAAGGAAAATAAATACAAAAAAGGAGTACAAAAAGACAAAGCACTTCCTGGCTTCGAAATCTATATGCTGGTACAAGTGAAGTTCCGACGAGAGATTCCGGGCGGCAGCCTGCAGGACGAAGATTTCCAATCTCCGATAGGTGAGGGCATCAGAAGAAGAAGACGAAAGTAAAAGAGTGAAAAATACTTGTTCAGCGTCTTGCTACCAAAGCTCATCGTAAATTGATTGGCTACAAAATGCCTTCTTTTTGGTCGAGAATTTTCAATGATCTTTCTTTCGGCTACCATTCATATCAATTTAGCATTTTTTTAAACTTTGTTTAATCTTCTGACGAACTACCACCAGGTGATCCTGAAGAGATCTTTCTTTTGATAGTAGTTCTTGGAATTGAACCCCCACTTTCTCTATCAATTATTGAACTGTGCGGTTTTTGCTTCTGTGACCTCTCCTGGCTTCGTCCTGACTTCGTCTTTGGGAGATAATATCCTGGTGGAAATTCCGTAGTCCGAATCTCTGACAATTCCGTCAGCTGGAATAGAAGTCCTTTGTAAAGCGCCTGGTTGATTATATTCTCCGCAAATAGCTTCTGGTCGTACGACATTTTTCGTAATTTTGCTTCCACCGTTATCCCTATTGCTGTGTATTCGTCGTCTTTTTCTCTTTTTTCGTCGTCTTTTTGAGATTCTGGTGAGTCTTTATCGGATGAACTACTTGCAGGTTTAGAAGGCAGTGGAGACATTTCGATCTTTCTATGTTTGTGGGCGAGCATTTTGGACGTGGACCAGGGGGAGACATCTCGCCAAGTACTGGTATCCTGCAAAAAATGGGGACTTTAAAAAAGATACAATTTTAAGATTATTGGCATTATTTATCGAAAGTATAAAAAATAGAATAAGCCACTGGAAATTAAAAAAATAGATGAAAAAAATTTGGTGTTTTCAACAAATATTAATACGTATCAAACATATCATAAAAATTGATTGATTTAAAAAAAATAAAATTAAAGAGATTGTTGATAAGTTTTATTTATTTATTACAACATTTAACACATTTAAAAATATTCATTAAATATTCACGTACATCAAAAACTTCTTATAGAGATTTGTTTTTGGGGTATTATGCCGTGTTTCGTTACCCCCTTCTTTAGCCAACGTTTCGGAGAGCATTGCAGTGTCCATCATCAGGGCAGATGTGTAATCTGTCAGATACTTCAGAATACTGTTGGCCGTGAAAAGTTCAAAACATATCAAAATCTATATCTATATACAATATTATAATCCATCAAAAAATCAACCCGTAATATATCTGTTTTAAAATGTCTTAACTTGTTGAAGAAAAAACTTTTGTCTTACCGAAATTTTTTTCTGTACAAATCTGCAGTTTTATTCTGAGATTGATGAAATTTTGAACATTTTCAAAAACAGGATAAAGATCACTGTGAGATTTCGAAAAACTAACCGTCTCCTCACCCCTTCAAACAGAATGAAGTCCGGACAACGCCGGGATTAATATAATTTTTGTAAGAAAATTATACAGTACCTATCAAATTACACATCACATCAATTTTGTGAACGCTGTAGACATAAAAAAATACTTTTTTCCCGACATGTAAATAACAAAAAAAAAATATTAATCGATTTAGTTTTATTTTAACAAAATACTAGTTATCGAAGAAAGTAAACACTTTGTGTTCTGAAGAAGGTTGTGTGCACCGAAAACCGGTCGACCGATAACTCAATAAAGTGGTTTAAAATAAATAATTTAAAAAAAACATTTAAAAATATTGGTTGTACATCGTAATAACCACAATACAAGGGAGCCCGAGTGTTGTCTTTCCTCTCTCGTATCGCGCAGTTGTTGCTTGGATATTATTTTGTGTGTAGTGGCTGCGTTCATCCATTGCCAGTAAATCCATACCATTACCCCCTCCATCCAGGGGCTGACAGTCCTACTTTAAAAAAAACATAACATCTTCGGGGAAATAAACCGGCAAAGAAAGGATGGAAGTAGACTGAATGTTGTAGAAATGAAATCTCTGAGGCGTATGTGTGGTAAAATCATTTATTTCAGTGTTATAAGGTTGGAGATCCGGAATAAATAATAAGATAAGAAAGAAAGGGACGCTTAGATGGATGGTAAACTAAAAAAGGAGTGTAGTGACGCGAAAGTCGAAAACACCCAAGGAAGACAACAACTGAAGCACGATCAACTGAACTAAATACTTGAGTAGTGTATTGCCAAGAGTCTACATAACAGAAGAGTATGTATGGCACGATTTATGAATGTCAGTGAAGCAAGGAGTTTGTGCCAAGAGAGAGAGAGATGTGTGTTACACAAGCGGGCAAATGTCGGGATGTTAAGTTATCTATCTTTGGGGTTAAAGATACCTCGTGTGCCATCTTCCTGGCTAACTTAACCCTTTGCTCTAACGTCGACGTGGGTACCCCAAAAGTACCGTCTGCTAATTGGTAACCCATTGTGCCTTCCAATACTGCTCGGACAGCTTTCTCCATCTCCTCATTCGTCCAAGACCCCCTCGTAGAATTCCTAACGTATGTTCTGACCATTCTGTAGGTAAACAATACAATTTCAGATTTCCATGCACCGGGGAAGAGTTTGCATATATTTAATATTGGCGACGCGAACAGGGCACGAAACGTGTGTACTTACAAAATAATGAATTACGAAAAAATTTCCAGAGATTAACTTAAAAAATGAGCTTATACGCACGCAATTGCGCAATACTACAATGCAAAGGCGATGCCATACGTAGTAATGCAAAATCATGTGTTTTTGGTTTGAAAATTTGGTCGCCTAGAAATGTTTCAGATGCTTTAATTAAATACTGCGAGTAGAATACATCTTGGCCTTTGAAATAATCGAGTATTTTTTAGATAAGCCTTTTTATAAGCCCAGAAAAAAAAAATGTGCAGGTAGAATACATCTTGGCCTTTGAAATAATCGAGTATTTTTTAGATAACAGCTGCGGCCGCGATGCGGAATTCGATTAGCCTACCAACATCCCTCGTCTTGCCCCTACTTCGTCTAGTCCCGTACACCGTTTTGCCCTGCACTGCAATCTTCCCGCCCCATATTGCTCTCACTTCGTCTAGTCCCGTACACCGTTTTGCCCTGCACTGCAAACTTCCCCGCCCCATATTGCTCTCACTTCGTCTAGTCCCGTACACCGTTTTGCCCTGCACTGCAAACTTCCCCGCCCATATTGCTCTCACTTCGTCTAGTCCCGTACACCGTTTTGCCCCGCACTGCAATCTTCCCCGCCCCATATTGCTCTCACTTCGTCTAGTCCCGCACACCGTTTTGCCCTGCACTGCAAACTTCCCCGCCCCATATTGCTCTCACTTCGTCTAGTCCCGTACACCGTTTTGCCCTGCACTGCAAACTTCCCCGCCCCATATTGCTCTCACTTCGTCTAGTCCCGTACACCGTTTTGCCCTGCACTGCAAACTTCCCCGCCCCATATTGCTCTCACTTCGTCTAGTCCCGTACACCGTTTTGCCCTGCACTGCGAACTTCCCCGACCCATATTTCCCCGTACTCCGTCTTGCCCCCCCACTTGTTTGGCCCAGCGCTCTCCGTTGGTAGGGTTAACTCATTTCAAATATCGGAACAGATATTTTATCACAAGCAATGTGTTTTTAAATTTAACTTTTAAAAGTTTTCGAGTAAATCGAATCATATCAGGATAATATCAGCTGTTTAAAATTTTTTCAAGATGCATAGAAGTAGGGTAGAAAAAGGTGTTGATTGAAAAACGAGACTTAATCAAATCAAAAAAGGTATACTTCAAAATCGACTCCAAATTCGACACGGATTCACCAGTTTTACGCTTGTAACACTAGTTTCCGGACACCGCGTAATCACATTGTCCCTTTATCACGAAAACATATTAGGCAGCGCGTCTAACATATTGTTAGAATATTATTATTGTAGTATTGTTATGATATTATGCTTACCTTTGAGAAAATTTCGTCCTCGAGGACAACATTTACAGAATCAGAAAAGGATTCTGTCTTTGATGAACTTGCAATGTAACATGGATCTGGATTGGAAGAGGAGGCGATAAAATAATTATCATGATAATTTTGAGTTTCGCATATTGTTGAAATTTCTATGTAATGTTTCATAACTTTGAGAATTTCTGTTTTAGCTCGTAATTGGAGTTGATAGGAAATTTTCTTAAAATCACGTGCAAGTGATAAAAAAAATAGTTCGTCTTGATACTTTTCATAATTATCTGATTTTTCACTCAGTTTCATACTTGGTTTCATATTTATGTTCGTCGATAATTTATCTTTCAAAACTTCTTCCACAGCTGTGATTAATTTTCGTTTTCTATGTAACTGACTTTTTTTGATTGAATCGTAAGATCTGTTATTTGGCACTGCGGTAGAAGGTTCTGTTTTATCCTTTTCGGGTCTTTCTTCAAGTAATGGTATCAAGAAAGACAATTGTTTAAAATATGTATAAGGGCGGACATTCAATGTCGCTGAGCTACTATTCGATTTTTTATTTTTTTTAGCGTATCTAGTAAACCCGTCTCGTAATATTTTCCACTTCTTTTGTAATGATTTAACTGAAATAAAAAAATAAAAACAAATTATTTTTTTAACATTACTGAAGTGTTAATCTTAGGACGGGTTGTTTCGCAGAATTTAAACAATTCATCAAGTTTCAAAGTGGATTTTCAAGTTCTGTTAAGGTTCTATTCAAGTTCTGTAATTATTTCCGTTACGTTAAACAACTGACCAATAATAATATAATAACAGAACTTGAAAAAATACTTCACAGAACTTGAAAATCTATTTTGAAATATGTTGAATTGTTCAAATTCTGATAAACAACCCGTATTAAAACGGGTTGAGAATTTGAACAATACATCAAATGTCAACGTTCATTTTCGGTTTCTGCGAAAGTGCAATGCAAGTTTTGTTATTATATCATTTTGGGGTAGTTGCTTGACAGAACTAAAATAATAACAGAACTTGATAAAAATCTTTCACAGAACTTGAAAATGAACGTTGAAATTTGATGAATTGTTCAAATTCTCCGAAACAACCAGTCCTGAATATATAAAAATTCACAACTCTAAAAGTAGTCGACCGATATCGCTGAAAATATCAAAGTCTGTTTTTATTAGTGCCAGGAGTGTTAGAGAGTGGTTTGAATGCTAGAAGTAGTCGGGGACGCCTGAGGAATACTTAACGCAAGCCAGTTATTTGGTTAGATTTGATTCGAGATTCAGCTGAGCTTTTTATTTTTTTATTAACTCTTGGATTTATCTAATATCCTACAATATTGTATGGAATTATAGAGTCGTCAGTAGACACAGCTATTACATACTTTCACTTCTATTATCACATTCATTGACTCATAATTAGGTATGTTCTATTGAAATAAATAAATAATACATAATTACCATGTTTGCTAATAAAACGTATTTATACTTATACACTATCCGGAAACTCGAACTACATGCAGAAAACTGCTGAATCTACATCACATTTGGAGTCGATATTTTGGTATAACTCTTTTCGATTTAAGTTTTCGTTTTCGATTAAAACGAGTGCGGAGTTAAAAAATTCTAAGGCAAATTAAAAAATAAAAACGGTTGCTAGGAGGTTAATATCAGCTGTTTATTCTTAAAATGCGTCGAAGCGTAGACCCGGGTCAAAACGTTTATTAACCCTTATGCCAACTTATGCGAACTACATGCAGAAAACTGCTGAATCTACATCACATTTGGAGTCGATATTTTGGTATAACTCTTTTCGATTTAAGTTTTCGTTTTCGATTAAAACGAGTGCGGAGTTAAAAAATTCTAGGTCAAATTAAAAAATACAAACGGTTGCTAGGAAGTTAATATCAGCTGTTTATTCTTAAAATGCGTCGAAGCGTAGACCCGGGTCAAAACGTTTATTAACCCTTAAATGCCAAAAAAATATTAACCGGCAAGATCTGATCGAAATTTTTATTTTTTACTTTCTCTATGTGATTTAGATTCACCAGTTTCCAGTTTGAAGTACGATTTTCCGGTCACTGTTTATAAAATAAGATCTGATAAAACTATTAAAAGGGTGGTCATAAAAAATATATTAAATGGACAACTTACCCATTTTATTCTTTTCTTCTACAGTTTTCTCATTAAAATTTGGTGCTAACTGTTCACATACGGTTATCCATGCATTCATTTTTAAAAGTTTATCGCAATGTTCCTTCATTTTGTAGTTCCAGATGCATTCTTGAGATTTCATTGCTTTTATGAATTCGTGGTTATCACAGTCAAAATCGATGTCCATTTTGTTACAATCCGAGAACGAACGACCGCGGGAAAATGGCGGCAGAACAAAGCGCGGGAACAAAGCGGGACGGAAGATACAGGCCAACTGCCCGGGCAGTCGAACCCAACAGCAGAAGCGGTCCGTATATGCATAGCGCAGAGATGCTCAACATTTTAACTAGGGATGTAACGATACTTCTTTTAGCTGATCCGATATCGAGCATAGTGTTCAATAATCGGCGATACCGATATGACCTGAACACTACTATGACTCGATAGATTACAAAAATGTTCACAAAATATCGTAATATTTGGCTAATTTACATAGCGCCGTTTTCGTGAAAAATCATCTCAAGGGCGCTGTACAAATATATTTCTTAAATAGTAAAATATTTAAAAAAAAATAAAATAATGTGGAAGATGAAGATAAATCTATTTATGCAAATTTCTAAATGGATTTCTTAAATTGGAAAGAAAATTTGGATTTTAAAATCATATATATGTATATACACGGTGTCCGGAAACTCGTAGTATAAGCGGGAAACTGGTGAATCTACATCACATTTGGAGTCGATTTTGTAGTATATTTTTTTTTGATTTGAGTCTTCGTTTTCGAGCAAATCGAGTCAGAAGTTGATTTTTTTATCAAATTCTTATAAATTATTACTGAAGATCAAAGTACCTAACTAATTAAAACTATTTAAAAGTAAAACAAATAAAGAAACCTGGATTTAAAGCATTATTTTGAAATCACCCTTCATTTAATCCGGTGTAATCATAAAATATTTCTGCTCTGCAGGGTTAAAACATCTGTTCTTCTAATATTCATACCTTTCTATAGCTTATATAATATTATAATATTCATACCTATCTATAGCTTTCTCTAGTATGTTGGGTTCTACTAACATATGAAGGAAACAGACGTACGATAGTGAACAGTATTCTAAGCAGATGTCCCATTTCTTTTAAATCGTAAGTAGGTCAGTGTTGATTTATGTGTCGCTGCAGGTGGCTTTATTTATGGGATTTTTTACACACTGTTTACACTGCATTTTGCTTTAAGAAGTTTTCTCGTTAATTTAAACATAAAAAGCGAATTGTGGGCGAATTTCGTGTATTTTAATACGCGTTATTATAGTTTTAATATTGATACTTTAGATTTATCATCGATGCCTTCGACGTATTTGAAAACAGTTGTAATTGTTTTAATGTTTTGATTTTGAGACTTATCATCGATGCCTTCGACGAGGTAAAAATTAATTTCGACATGATTCAAAGAGTGCAATAATCAATCATCAGACGTACCCAACTGTGCTTGGAAGTTAACGGTGAACATTTTAAATAATTTTTGTGTTTTGAATTGGAGATCGGAACATCGCTACATATTGTGAGTACCTACTTATGCTAATAATAATTCCTATCCGTTGCGTCGGCGTCTCAGATCGAATGACGAAAAAATTTTAACCCTGAAATAGCCGAAAAATATATTTTTTTGTTGAAAATGCTGAAATCAAAAAACTTTATGTTTATTTGGGTTCCCCATGTGGTGTAGATTCTCCAGTTTCCCGCTTGTACTACGAGTTTGCGGACACCGTGTATATAAAAAATAAATTGGTTTGTTTGAGGATAAAACCTTCCTTCCCAAGGACTGGAGTCACCCGCGATAACAACTGAACCAAATCCCAATTGGGTAGGACCGACGTTTATTTAGTATGTGTATGTGCGATGGCCACCAAAAATGCATTGTCATCGACAACGAGTCTATCTGCCAACATTCAGCTCGATCGAATGTTGGAAAGTGGGTAATTTCCACGTCAAGATTTGCATTTATTCATTCAAGTGAAATTCAGATGGACGTATTTAAAAAGAGAACGTTGTTATGTTGTTAATTATGGTCTAGGTAATTTTAATATGAACATGAAAAAAACGTACTTTGAACATTGTAAATATAACATTCTTTTTGCGAATTCGACACGTCGAACAGTAAAAGATATACATACCTAATTTTAACAGTTAAGTAGATCCAATTTAATCACATTTGTATTTTAAATATCAGACATTTTGAAAAACCTAGAAAATATTTCAATCACAGCTTTATCACAGAAACTCTCACTATCTACTCAAAAACGCACCGTAGAAGATTTTTTTTTAGTTCATCGTTATAAATATACAGACTGTGTTTTGGTCAAAGACGTAGCAAATAGTGACGAGTATCTCATACAAGATGCACTACGAATGTTCCCTTCAAAAACAAATATGATAATTCTTTTGGACTTATCTCAAACCATATCAAACAAGTTATTTTCAGACGAATTTTTAATATTCCAATAAAATACAAAATATTGCAATCCGCTTTTTTTTCGTTAAGTTTTCATTTTTTGGAATGTCTCAGGGGACGCTCATAGGTCTACTTCTATTTTCCTGATTCATTTTTTACACCGAAGAGATAAACCTACAGGAGAGTGATCTAGACCGATTTTAAAAATGTCCCGCTACCTCACAAAACATATTTGTACAAACTCTTTTTCTTTCATTAGGTTTTGTATTAGGTACAACAAAGGTTTTTGTATTACAACGAAAGGTTTTGTATCGATACAAATATTTTAAGGTGGTGAGGTACAGGGCCAGCCAAGCGGCGACTGGCGCTAGTCAGAACCATATCTCGTTGGTAAGCAGGCGCCCGGAGCGAAACGCCCCAAGTGCGCCTGTACAGGACCGGCCCTGGTGAGGTGATTGTGTTTGAATATTGGCACTACATCAAGTACTACATTTCGTGTAGGTAGGCGACGTTTTTTATTAGAGCCATATCCCAGGATACGAAAATATTCTTGGGAAAATATACTTTGGCAGTATTTCAACACCTCATTTCAGTATTGGAGCATCTCATACAAACTGATTCTGAAATCATATCCTGCCTACAAGGCAAAATAAATCGTTCGTAAGAATGTTCACCAGAGTGATTGTATTTTTTTTTATGTAGCAAAGAACCTCGGTTTTAAATCACTGGTATAGAGACTGCGCAACTGCTTGGCGAGGGGAGAGAGCGAGACGGGTATACGCAAATCGCCCCAATAGACAGGGGCACGGTGAACTCAATTTCAGATAAATCAGTTCAGATTATTTGAAAAGATACTAAGTAAATCTTTTTATAAACACTTCTCTAACATATTTCCAAAACCCCAGAGAAGCAAATATTGTACAAATTATTAAATGTGCCTACTACAGATTTACACGAACTAAAAATCATAGATGTATTGTAAAAACGTAATGTTGCGCCCAGTTTCATGACTCCGATCACCGGGCCTGTATTCTGGTTAGCATCGACCAACAAAAACCAAATGCAGCTCGGTACCCTAACATAAATAAACCTAATGTTTTCATTTCTAATTATGTTCACGAAATACTTTAACATTTTAACTATATGTATAGCTTTTAACGAATCCAAGTCTTTGTATAAATCCTAAATTACACCATGAAAATTAAATTTAAAACTCGACAGCTGCCGTGTACAGTTTTCTCGTAAATATGTTAATCCGTAGCGCACAGCTGATGGACAAAAATAACAGCTAGATCCTTTCTACCAAAGGAGGTCGTTTACAGGTAACGTAAGCTACCTGAGCAGGTGAACCCAGGTGGTCAATTAACACAATGCGTTCAGGTGCGCAGGTATGAAAGTAAATACTTTACCGTTTTCACCTTGTATTTCCAACAAAACTCCGCGTAAGCGATTGTTAGATTATTTTTAGGGGCTTAAAATGAAGAAAAAGGTAACGGCCTTGTTAATAAGTGTTTCACATTTTATATTTACATTATTTGTCTACTCGGAAGATTATCATTTCTGAGCAAAGACTGCCTCCTGTTTTATATTATGTTTTAGTTTTAATGTTCTTGTTTTGTCCTGTCCTGCTGTTATTGTTATTCTTTGTTTTGTCATCGCTTTGTAACTGTACATTTAGTGTTATATTGTTAGATCTGTATTGGGTAAGGCGCACTGTAAGAAAAAATTTTAAGAACATTACCAGCGGCCGAGAATTCAAATTTTGTCAAAAATTGTTGTTGAATTCTCGCTTGTAGCTTTCTTCCTAATAAGTAGTTACATACATTTTTGTAAATTATACGTCGGAGTGCGTAAACATAAATAAATACAAATGCAGTGCGGTTGACACAGTAGATACAAAATAGGTGAGTATATGAATATTTTTATTCTTTTTTTAAATATTATTTTACATAGGTATTACAAAAGTGAGGAACATTTAGTTTGGTTGTAAAAATCTCACGTTCTACATATTCCTTCGTTTGTACGATAGGTAAGTTTTATTTCTAATACTTATCTTTAAAGTTTTACTAGATTTGATACGTATGATATTGAAAATGGGGTTTATTCCTTATAACTGAAGTAGTATATGTATTAAAACTAGGTTTTATTTCCAACTATTTTCTATGGTACCTACCTACTTGGTTATAATTCATTATGTTCATGGTTAACGGAGGTAGAAAGACCTGACTATTTACAGTCGAATCGGTCCCCTCAATCGTACCACGAGTTTCCAAACACTGTGTAATATACGATGTAATGTTGTACGCATTTAACTCACGTAACGCCGGTCATTAATGCTAGTATTTACTGCTTATATTTTCTACGATATTCATAGTTTAACCACGAGTTATCTGACACCGTGTAAGATATGGTTGTGTGTGTTTAACTTGCGTAACGCCGGGAATTATTGCTAGTTTATGATTACAGCAATTTTCACCGTTGAATCAGTTACCGTAATTTCACCACGCGTTACCCGACACCCTGTATATAAGGTAATGTTGCATGCGTGTTACTCGCGCAACGCCGGGTAGTAAATTATTGTTTATAATTACCGCAGTAATTACAGTTGAATCGGTCACTGTAATATACCATGCATTTCCGGACACCATGTATACAAGGGTATGGTTTTGTGCGTATAACTCGCGTAACGCCGGGCGGGAATAATTGCTAGTTTATAAATACCGCAATATTCACGGTTTCGGTCACCGCCATTGCGCTTAGTTGCGGACGTGTTTTAACCGCTCCGGTTTGTTTAATCCTTTCAGAAGGTTTCCCTTGTTAAGAGATCGCTGAAAATTGTTCAGCATCCGTGTTTTATATAGTGCTTACCTTCTTATTTCACGAAATGCGCGTAACTTCTACCGTTTAGCCGGAATTTGCAATTATTATAGCATTTTAAACCGATTTAATTTTGAAAGTGAAGCTAGAACAAAGATTTCTCAATGCAGTCGAAGATTTTATACCTGACTCAAGTGTCAAGTGGTGTCGGGATTTACGGGACCTTTTCAACCGAGGATATCTGCCTGGAGGACAGATAAGCCATATTTTGTTTAAATTTTTTGTTTTTGTTTTTATTTTCTGTTTTTGTTTATGCATTTTGTTACAGATGACACACATAAACTTCACTTTGACTTTGGTTCAAGATTTTGCTTATGATAGCCTGCGATAAGCGAGCCCTAAGGGTCTGAGACAGAGGTGTGAAATCGTCGGATCACGACAATAGAAAGAATGTATTGGAGCCAGGAAGGAGTCTGAAAGGGTCGAGAGGATGCACTAGGTGGCATGAAAGGCTGGGAGGTGACTGGAGAGACTAAGGTAAACTAGGATGAGGTGATTTTGCACAGCGGTGCTGCCAAGGTCTGTTATCTATGTGAGGATGTTGTGTCGGCGCTCTTTATTGGCAGCAGACACATGTCAGCGCTATATTAGCGGCGGACACATGCCTGAACGGATGACGAGCCTCGTGCTGGCACATTTGGTGGACGGGGTAGTCTCTCTCCCTGCAGCAGCTGGTACAGTTCCTTCGCTACCTAGGACTCTTGCAGCAGAGTCTCCATCTGCTGTCTTCGTCGAGCGTCACAGCGGTGCTGCCAAGGTTTGTTGTCTATGTGAGGATGTTGTGTCAGCGCTCTTTATTGGCAGCAGACACATGTCAGCGCTATATTGGCGGCAGACACATGCCTGAACGGATGACGAACCTCGTGCTGGCACAGTTGGTCTAAATAACAAATGTAGATCCTAGGAAATAAATTGTACAGCGCCCTTGAGGTGATTTTTCACAAAAACGGCGCTATACAAATTATCCTTTTTTATTTTGCTTCCGATTTTGTTGTCCGGGTTAAATCTTCCCCATAGGAAAAACTAAACCCTTCCACTCACTTTTCCACAAATGATCAGCTAGTCAATCAACACTATGCAAGTGCATTATATAAGTAAAATAAATACAAAACAATACAAGAACAACAACACGTCAACTCACCAGAGATCAAATGGGAAAAAAAATTCACCGACTCCAGATATTTTCATATCAGAGGGTTCGGCTCGGTAGAACTTCTAACAGGGCCTATAAATCCTACTGATCCCTCAACATAAATATTTAAAAAATCTTTCGTTATCCTACATGTATTCAAAATGACCGACTTTTGCATCTTTATATATAAATTTTTTGATAGATCTAATACGCCTAAATTTTTAATGAGAGAGCTAGGTATAATGCCAGTAGCCGAAATAACGAATGGTAATATTTTTATAGTCTGAGAATGCCAAATTCTTTTTATTTCGTTTCCTAAATCTGTGTATTTTCTTATTTTTTCATTAACAGATTTTTGAATGTTACAGGAATTTGGAATAGCGACATCAATGATATAAGTTATTTTTTTAATTTTGTCATGTAAAACTATATCGGGTCTATTATGACTAATCGTTCGGTCTGTTAGTATAGTTTTATCATAATATATTTTATAAAATTCGTTTTCTAAAAATGAATTTGGTTCGTATTCATAATATGGTACTATATTACGGCAGTCAATCAAGTTATGTTTAATTACCAAATTTTGGTGAATTATTTTTAAAACTTGATTGTGCCTAAATGTATACTCGGACGGTGCTAATATAGAACATCCCGATATAATATGTTCTATAGTTTCCGGAAAAGCCAAACATTTTCTACACAAATCATCAATTTGATTTGTATCTTTGATTATATGCTTTCTATAATTTTTAGTATTAATGACTCTATCCTGAATGGCAAGCATAAATCCTTCTATTTCTGCGCTCAACTCTCCAATACTCAACCATTTGTTTGACGAAAATTTGTCAACATACGTTTGGTTGAGATAATTGAAGTGTTTTGCGTGTAAAATTTTATTTGACCAGGAATCTAATAGTTCCTGGTTGGGATTTATAAAAATGTTGGCATTCTCATCGTATAAATTTAAAGGTGTAATATTTCTATCTGCCTTGCAAATTATTTTGTGCATTTCTGAGCTATGAGCTTTCCTATGGAAAAAAGTTCTTAGCATTTCTACCTGATTATGTTTCAAAGAAGTTATTTTGACTATGCCTCTACCTCCTAAATTTCTAGGTAAATTAACTCGTTCTATAGCTGAATTTGGATGATGGCAATTAAATTTTGTTAGCGTAGTTCTAATTAATCTTTCTAAGTTATCTAAATCTGTATTAGACCATTTAATTATGCCAAATGAGTACGTTAATAGAGGTATTGCCCAAGTATTTATTGCTTTTACTAAATTTTTAGCAGATAGATTGCATTTTAAAATTTTCCTGATCCTAGTTTGAAATTTAATCCTAATATCATTTTTAATACTAGTATGGTCTAATCTATTTGATTGTGGGTATCCTAAATACTTATAAACCTCATCCCTTTTCATACTAGTAATTTGGAAATTTCTAAATATACTCTCGTCCCCATCTACAATTTTGCCTTTCTCTATATGGATCGTTCTACATTTATCTAAACCAAAAGTCATTTTGATATCATTTGAAAAGTTTTTAACTACCTCGATCATTTTCTCTAAATTTTGTTCAGAATTCGAAAATAATTTTATATCATCCATAAATAATAAATGCGAAATTGTACTACTCTCCCTTGTATTACCCTTAACTTTTATTCCAAACTTGCTTCTAATTAACATTTTAGATAGAGGATTCAATGCTAAGCAAAACCAAAGAGGACTCAATGAGTCTCCTTGAAAAATCCCTCTTTTAATTGAAATTCCCGGTATTACTATTTTCTTACCTTTTAAATTGATAAGTAAATTGGTATTCCAAAAGGACATAATATTTTCCAAAAAGCTAATAATAATGGGGTTAATTTTATATATTTTTAATACTTTGATCAGCCACGAGTGCGGGACACTATCGAAAGCCTTTTGGTAGTCTATATAGCAAGTATGTAAATTACGTTTTCGAGTTTGAATCTGTTTTAGAATTACAGAATCGATAACTAATTGTTCTTTACATCCCATATGTTTTCTGCGACAACCTTTTTGTTGTTCAGATAAAATATTTTTTTCATCTAAATGAGTATATATTAAATCTGTTAAACAAGAGGTTAAAATTTTGTATATTGTCGGTAAACATGTAATGGGTCTGTACTGAGAAGGATTATTAATATTTTCGCTTTTGGGTAACATATAAGTAATGCCCTTAGTTAGAAAATTTGGAAAATTTTGAGGTTGACTGACAAATTTTGAAAGATTTTTTGCCAAAAGAGGATGTAAAGTAGTCAGACGTTTGTACCAAAAATTATGTATCCAATCGCAACCCGTGGCTTTCCAATTATGAGTATTTTTAATAATTTTGGATAACAATTCAACCGATATATTAGAAAAACTCATTTGTTCAATACCTGAAAAATTGAGTTCTTCATTTTCTATCCATGGAGTTGACTCGTTATGTTTTATATCTTTACTCCAAATTTTAGTCCAAAAATCGCGCATATCTGATTCAGATGGCAACGGAATATTATTATTCGAAATAATATTTTGTTTATCGTCAAGTTTGGAATAAAATATTTTTTCATTTTTCTGGAATAATCTATTATTATTTTTTTTATTATACGTATAATTATATCTTTTTAATCTACTAGCTTTTACGCCTAATTTTTGTTTTAATAAATCCAATAAATCATTGATTATATTTTCATTATTATGACTATCTATGTTATAACCAAATTTTCTACCAATTTCATCTACATGTCTCAAAATTTTCCTACTTCTATTTCCATTTTTATATTCTATTACTCTAGCTATGTTACTTCTTAAAAATACTACATCATTTTCTAATCTGATCTGCCATTCTGGTTTACTATAACTATATGATCTATCGTCAGAGGATGATAATTTAATTCCTAACTTATTACAAACAGTAATCGCACTAGCGTATACTATTGTATGAAGATCTAAAAAACTAATTTCGTCAAATATGATTTTTGGTAAAATTATGTTATTTAATTCAAAAATTAATTTAGATAATTTCTTTGACGTATGCAATTTCGGTAATTTTGGTCTAACTGTTGGCTCTACATCTATATATCTGTTTATATTATTATGAAGTAAGTTAGCTAATTCTACTACATTTTCATCAACAATGTTTAAATTTGCAATGTTGATTTCTCTAAGATTATAAATAACGGCTAAGTTATTTGAATCTACTGTAATATCATTGGACATTTCGACTAGAATATTATCCAAACTATCTACATTCAATGCATCTGATATGACATTATTACTTGTGTTAATTTGTTCTAAATTATTTCCCCTTTGCAATCTATCTGCTACTTCTCTTTTAATCTGTTCTAATGTGACTACAGAAATTAAATTATTTTTGAAAATAGCTCGCTTTTGGTCTGCTAATCTTTGTTCGCTTACTTGGGCAATCGGATAATTTTGTGAGAAAAGTAAATGTAATTTTTTCCTGTATAACAACATATCTGTTTCTACTTTGGTTACATAAAAATATGAACGAACAATGAACATATTGACATCGTTCGTCCATTTCATACGCTGTCTAGGAATACCTGCTTTTGTTTTTTGGGGTCTTAGACTATCCATGTTCATCTGTACAGATGACATAATAATCCCCTGTTCATCTACGTTGGTTGCAAATGACATTGTTGTCATTTTGCAAAACAACTTGGAGATGATTGTATCTTTACTACTACATTCCAGTAACCAAATCAATAAATAATTTTCAATGTGACCAAATTAAATATTCTAATCAAACTACCTTTCGACATAACAAATCTATAATTTCCAATTCAACTACCTTTCAACATTACGAATCTATGATATATTATATTCCAGAAAAATTATTATTATTATATTATTATTATTATAATATCCATGATTCACAATATATTTTAGGTACTTATTACCTATTTACATCTTAAAATAATAATAATATTAATGTAAATTACACATACCGACGGAATTTCAGAGACAATATTTGCTTTAGAATCACAATCATCCGTTGGTAGTTGATTCTTTTCCCTGGAAATTAAAAAACACAAAATTATCGCTAAATGTTACAAAAAATATAAGCGTATTCTGACCGATTTGTTCGAACGACCCTGTAGCATAATATAAAGTATGTACAATGTACGCGGATAATTAAATATCACTAACCTTTGTTTTTTCTGAAAATATTTCTCCCACGTAAGTTTTTGATGTCGTAATTTCTGTTTTCTAACAAAACTTTTATCCACGCGTATTTTCCTCCCCATTGCGAGGAATTTCTTTAAAATGTTATTAACTAGACCGGCACCGACCAAACGTCCGTTTGCCGTCCTGTTTTGGCGGATACTGACAAAATTTCGGCTTGCGCCGAGTTAAAGAATGCACGAACGCGAATCGAAATTAATTACTATTATACAGGGTGTATCGGCACTAACCCGACAAACGTTAACCAGCTATTCCTTACCAGCACATTTAGAGTAAAAAATGTTATGGGCACTTTGCTGTCCGGTAGCATTTTTTTTTTCAATTAAAAACAAAAAAAATTAAAATTTCCACACTACATCACTGTCATTGGCATTGCGTTTCGTGTTAAACAGCTGTTATAAGCAAGTGTGTCAAAAAGCGTCTTCGCTCTTTCGCACACACTAAATAATAATAGTTAAAAATGAGACGAATGGTGCCGTGCTATTTCGTTGTGACTGTAAACGTCCGCCAATATAGGTACACACGTGCATTATTCAACGGAATTCGAATAAAATATTTGCCAGATGGGTTTTCAAACTTTATCAAAGGATAAAACAGTGGTGACATGTGGTGAAAATATGAATAGTAAATTTTTTATTAAAAAAAAACGTTACCGGACAGCAAAGTGCACATAAGATTTTTTACTCCAAATATGCTAAGGAATAGCTGGTTAAAGTTTGTCGGGTACGTGCCGATACACCCTGTATACATTAAAAATATATTTTTTTGTCATAAATTATTTCTAATGTTCCAATACTGTCTTAGAAAATTATTTTTGTAAATAAATCTGAGCTATACCAATTTGTAAGACCATAAATAAATAGTCAAATTGAGGGATTTTCGTCACAAAACTCGTGCTCGGATTTATTTATTAGTAATTTTATTTGAAGTAAAAACAAAATTCTTATAGATACGATCCGTAGATAATTTTTCGATTATTTATACTGTATAATTACACGATTTGAAATGTTTGTTGTATAATACAAATTCACCTTTGAAAAGAAAATTATATAATTAATTAATATTATGATAAGAAAATAATATTATTTTTCAAAATTTAACGTCTTGCTTTAGTAGATAAAATAACGATCTTTCAAAATCAATTTGTGTTTTTTTTTGTAGAAAAGTGTCCATACGTCTAAAATTGGCCTTAAAATGAAAAATTTCAGGTCGAGTATACCTATTTCGCCTTATATTTTTTTTTATATTAAAGCTCACTTGAAATGAAATGACACTAAACTGCGCTATATAAATGTTATGTTATCATTGTTATTATGATTATTACATAACTGATAAACAACTTTTAATAAATGGTAAATGGTAAGTATTGAATTATATCGCTGTAATATTCCGCTCGTGTTCTTAAAAATCAACAAGTAAAAAAGTTTTTTTTAACTATAATACATCTATTTTTCAATTTTCGACCAGTTGCGAGAAACGGCGTGATGGTTAGTTAGTATAAAAAAATATAGCCGTCACGGGACGCCAGGCAGATATAAAATATCGAAAAAAAAATTTAAACGAAGTGAAAATGAAAATAAACAAGTCTTATTTTTTTAATGATAAAACAACAATTCGCACTTACTTGATAATTTAGTTTGGGTTCAATAATTTGTTCTGTTGCAATTTGCATTCTTTCTGAACGGACTGCAAGTTATATTTATTTAACCTACCATCTATTTTGCGTTTGTTAAGAGTGCACTTTCCCTAGCAGAATTTGAGAATTGCCTCTATGAAATGAACAACTACAAAACGCCTCAGAAACAGACAAATACAATAGGACAAAAAAAAAACAAACGTAATGCTGTTAGAACGTTGTAAATTAAGTGCGGCTTGATTTTAGAATTTCTTCGCGCAATATATACAGTACCCATACTACGTGACCCGTTCAGAGAGGGGGAGGGGATCTTCAACATACCACGCGCTTGGTCACAATGGGTTAGGTTTATATACTACACGTGGTCACTGAGGGGGGAGGAGTGGGTCACGTAGTATGGGTAAATTCCCTACCTACTAACTAAAATATATAGTTTTACATTCAAGGGTCATTTTTGAAAAAAAAATGTATATTTAAAAAAAACTTACCCGGCAATTTCAGTTTCAGAGGCCTTGGCAATAGATTTATCTCCCAAAGTACGCATTCTGAAAAATAAAACAATACCTGTCACCTTTGTTACACAATATATAAATAATTTATTTTTATAATAAATATTACCTACGTAATAGTAAATAATAATATATTCATCAAATCAAAATTTATATTTTTCTTCTTACCTTACAATGTCCACCATGCGTTTTTGTTTCGAACGAAATAGTCTTTTCTTAGAAATACGAGCACTTTTTCGCTTATTTCCCATTTTCGGAATACAATATTATTATTTACGATAAATATTATTTAGGAGAAATCACGAAACGGAGAACAACACGACCGTCCGCGAAGCTCTCTAAGCAGTGACTGAAAGGCAGATAGCGTCAGTGTTGCCAACTCGAATTTTAAAGTAGAGCTAGGCGAAACCCAAAAAAGAGCCAAAAAGGAGCTAAAATTTTGAAAGTGACATAAAGCATGGGGGGGGGGGGGTTGTTAGAGAATTTCAGAGAAGAAAAATTCTTTTGATAATATCGAAGTCTTCAGGATATTTTTATTGTTTTTTTTTATATATTTTTTTTTGTTAGGCAGCGACTAGTCCTCTAAAAAATCTAAGCAGTCATCCGGTTCCAGTTCCCGTACCATCGCACTGCTAGGACCGGCTTCATCAGGATTTTTTTCATATACAGCCATTGTTCCAATTTTTTTTTGAACTTCTGGGGGAAGTTCATAATCCTCGCAACATTTGTTGTGTCGCCTGAGCCCCGATCGAATTGTTAAAATCGAATTAACCATGTCATTGCCAAGTCTATTTCTAGTTTTATTTTTGACTATATTTAACTGGCTAAAAACTCGTTCCACTTCTCCGTTTGACCACGGCAGAGCAAGTACCGAAACTGCGAAAGAGCTGATTTCGTGGAAAGGATTTTCATCAGCGGCATCACGATACTTTAGAACCTCAGCCCAAAACTTGACTGTGCTTGATGTGCTTCTCCAGGGTATTATTAGAGAGATCGTGAACCATTGAACTTCGGCTTTTGCAATGATGTCTGCAGAAATGCCCATTCCGTTTATCAGAGGTGCGATGCTTTCTTTCAGCTGTTTTAAAGTGTTCGAAACTGACAACTGATCTATTTTCCGTAAAACTTCATAATTTTCCGGTAGTCTTTGCTTAAGTTGCTTAATCAGTGAAACAACGAACTGAGTGGAATATTATTGCAAATATAATTTTTTTTAATATTATTTCATGTGAATAAGAGCTGAAAAATCTGAAAAACGAGCTAAGAAGCTAAATGACTTTTTTTAGAGCTGACGACGTCGATTTAGAGCCAGATCTAGCTCTAAAGGAGCTGAATTGGCAACACTGGATAGCGTACGTGCGTGAGGAAGTGAGAGGGGCTGCAATAATCATGCTTAGAATCATAAGACGTAAGCGACTGTTGTGAAAATGTTTAATAAATCACGGCGTATTTCAAAAATAGCAAAAATCACTTTTGGGGTCTATTGAGTAGCATTAAAAGAAGCATTGTGATTTTTTTCATACATATAACTTGTAAAATAACAGAAATAAACGTGTTAATAATATTTTTCGGAGCATACTTTGCGATTTATTTCTATCGAGGGAATTTCAAATAATTACCGTTTCGGCTTTTGGAACAAATAGATACTATCTTAAAGAATAACATATATTTTTTTAAGAGCTTAAAAACTTCAAACTTTTAAGGAAAATATGTCGGAAATTGGATGAAATTCGAATAGTGGGTCCTTAATTTCTTCACGGTGTTTTTCACGATATCAGCATCCATTTTTGTCTACTCTAAAGTTACGACATTTTGACATTAAAAAATAATTATCAAAATATGTGATGAAATGAATTATAAATATCATTACATGACTGATACGTCTTTGATTAATGGATTTTGCTCATTATGAGATTCAATTATAATAACAAAAGATATTAGAACTCGTTTTCTATTATCTTCGATAATAACACTTATCTGTGGACGGGAGTTTTGAAAATAAATATAACGTCTCATTGGTGATGAAAGTAACTCGGCAAAAGTAGTAATGCGAGAAGCGCCATGCGAATGAGGGTTCGAGTGATCGTCGCATCATGAGAAAGAGAGAGAATCGTACCAAAGAGAGAGACAGTCTGAGCACGTGGTTATCCCGCCATTTACCAACACATGCGCACTCGTAGCAAGTTACTCGTTCGGTGATATTTGTACAGCTGATGCGACTAAACTCAAATGCAATAGAATGGGGAACGCATATGCATTAAGTGTGATAAAGAAAGAATGCACGAGTGAGAGTGTATGATAAATATATAAAGAACGGACTAACCTTTGGCTTAAATACTTACTTGTACATTTTCATTGACAGATAGAAATCCCTCAGAAATAGAAGTATTTTTTAATTGGTTTTTTACGGAAAGATTACGTAGAGGCCTGTAAAAACTATTTAGATACATTACATTACAAAAGACATTGCATAGATTGAACAATTAAAAATTGATTCCTACTCTATGAGTATACGTTCCCTAAAAGTCTAATCGTGATAATCGATGATGACCGATTTATAATAATTTTTTTGTATATTCAAATAATGATTGTAACTTTTTTATCGTGCGTTCATTTTGCAATGTATATTTGTTATTTTTCTGTACGTACCTATATCTGTTTGATTTCTAAACAATATGAGATAAAATAAACAAATATTTCTCGCGTTATTGTTTCTAGGTACCTAATTATGAAAAAAATTATTTGAACTTACCCAAACATTCCAGCGTGTATTTTATTTCTTTTTAGGCCACTAAGCCTACCCAGTTTTTTATTATCTTTCCTCCCCATTGAATATAACTAGTAATTTAAAAAAAAAAGCGATTACACGTAAACTGATTTTAGTTGAAAAAATTTCACAGAACAGAGCGGCACTAAGGTAAAGAACGTCTCCATATCGCCAGCAATTGGCGACAACTGAATACAAATGCGTGAATCCCTTACGTTGACGGCATAAGGGTTATTTCACAATTGCAAATTCAATGTTCACCTGCCCCGAAAATCGATCAATATTCGTGTAAAAATAAACAACGCGAAAATGCATATTTTATTTTATTTTATGAAGTTCTGGTACATTTATGAAAATTTCCTTCGATAATCGAATAAAAAATTGAATTTGCCACAATAAACAATAAAAACATATCCGAAAATGAGTTTGTAAATAGGATATTTTGCACTAGACAGTTTTTTTAGGCCTGATACTTTGTTTTTTTCTAGGCCTATAAAAAGTCTTATAAAAAAATGATCGTCTGCTGACAAGGCCAAGATGTGTTCTACTTGCAGTATTTAATTAAAGCTTCAGCAGTATTTCTAAGCAATCAAATGTTGAAACCAAAAACACCTGATTTTGCATTACTTGGTATTGGATCGCCCTAATTGTGTCTTGTGTAGTGAGTGCACAGCGCGTGGCGGATGCATTTTGCTGTGGCCTACTGTTTGGTCATCTCGAAATTTTATAATACAATTACTTTAACCACTTTAAACGCCACTGTCACTCATATTTAAAATGAATAAAATCACTTGCTATGTATGTATAAATAACCGAAAATGACAAAAATATAGGCGGAGAGAGGATAGCAAATAGCGTCGTTCCGTCACGCCACACAGGTTGATGTTATGGCGGTCGGGCGGAAAGAGCCGACGAGTCACGAGGCTTGCCGAATGAAACGTCGCGCAAGAACGTCGTCCCGTCTTGCTACGTAGGTTTTACCCCACTAGGCTATTGGTGTACCAGATAGAACAAGAAAACATTACTATTTACCTTTTTAATGCTCGACATTTCGGTGCAAACAAACTCACACACGGAACTAATCGCTTGTTGATCGAAGTCATCTATTTTAATAGTACTTTTTCTGCATAGCGTCTTTTTAGGAGACGAAAATTTTATATGTCCTTCCGGAAAAGATTTGCCTTCTGTCACTACTCTCCGAACAGATTTTATAGAAACTCCAGTTGATTTGGCAACCAGCTGTGCTGGTGTAGAAACAACACTCATATCGTTTTTAATTTCCGATTCAAAGTACAAGGTTTTCCAATAAGAGGTCTTATTTTGAATAGCCCGCTATATCGGTAGATATTACTTTGGAAGCTGTTATTTTTTGACACTTGACAAGTAGAAACTACGCCATTAATAAAAATGGAACGATACACGCTTCAACAACGCATTGAAATTGTTAAAATTTTTTTTTTTTTTTTTTTTTTTTATTAACGACAATTTTAATTACAAAGTTAAGTATATTATTCGCAGTCCTCCTCACTAGGTATTCCTGTTCCGAGGCGGACTGTAGGTTTTGGTATAGGTGTAGATCGTGATTTCCTTGTTAATTTCTACAAAAAAATTTAAAAAATTGTCTTCACATTTGTTCAGTTTATAATTTTATTGATTTCCTCATCTTCGTGTTTACTTAGCCATAATTTGATGGCGTTTTTAAATTTTTGTGTCTCCGTTGTGTTTTTGAGTTCAATTGGGAGGGCATTATATAGTTTTGTAGCATGGAAATGATGATTTTTCTGGCCAAAAGACGTATTTAATTTTGGGATGTTCAATAGTTTTGAGGATTTCTTCCTTGTAATATAGTTGTGTTGGTCAGCAAGGTACTCATATTTTTCTGTAAATTTGATTAGAGCATTTTTTGAGTATAGTTTTATTATACTGAACACTTTAAAATTTTTAAAAATGTCTTTTGATGGAGTTCTTATGGGTACTTTAAGGATCATTTTTATTATTGCTTTTTGAGTTTTAATAAGCTGCTTCATGTGGATGTTTGAGGCAGATCCCCATCCAATAATCCCATATTCTATGCGTGATTGGCAGAGAGCATAGTATACCTTATATAAATCATTTATACTTAGTATATTGCGTATATTTCTAAAGTAGTATATAAGTTTTGTGAGTTTCTTTGTAATACTATTTATGTGGGAGTCCCATCGAAGATTTTCATCAATTTCAATGCCGAGATATTTTATACTTCTAGAGTGTATTATGGTGGGGCAGTGGCATGATTGCGTTTCGTTTTTTCCTTGACAATCATGTAATTTGAGAGCATAATCCTCAGCTGGTTGTCCTCTAGCCGTTATAGAAAACGTTAAATATTTAGTTTTGTTAACATTAAGTGTGAGTGAGTTTTGCATAAGCCATTTTTGCAGAAGGGTAAGCCCGTTTTCAGCTTCTTTGTAGGTGGTTATCCAATCACTTTCATTAAATAAAATGACAGTGTCGTCGGCAAAACTAATGATTTTTCCGTTGGTGTGTAAGTTGCAGATATCATTTATATATATCAGAAATAATAAAGGTCCTAGGACACTTCCTTGCGGTACACCGTAATTGATTGGGAGAGGTTTACTTTTACACTTATCAATTTTAACACACTGTGAACGTTCTGACATGTAACTTATCAGTAGATTTAGAGTTGTGTTTGACATCCCAATTGTTTTAAGTTTCTTGAAAAGGATTTTATGGTCTATCGTGTCAAAGGCCTTTTGCAGGTCTATAAAAATTGCCAAAGATTTATTTCCCTGGTCTAAGCTTTTTGTGATCGTATTTATGATATCGTCTATGGCGTCGGCAGTACTCAAGTTTTTTCTAAAACCGTACTGAGATTTCGATATTAGGTTATTATCTTCTAGGTACATCATAAGTTGTTTTTTTAGTACTTTTTCCAATATTTTAGAAAAGGTACTGAGAAGGCTTATTGGTCGATAGTTATTGATATCATTTTTACATCCTTGTTTATAAATAGGTATAACAGTAGCTTCTTTAAGGGATGTGGGAAATACGCTTTTAGCTATAGATAGATTGATGAGGTGTGTCAGCGGGAAGGTAATTTCTTCACTGAGATGTTTTATTGCATTGGTTGAGATTACATCATCCCCTGACGACACATTTGGTTTTAGGGAAGTAATTATGTTTTTGATTCACTTGAGTGAATCAAATGCAAATCATCTTGAGTGATGAGGCCCATTTGCACCTCGGTGGCTTCGTCAACGAGCAAAATTGTCGCATCTGGGGCTCGGAAAACCCAAAAGTTATTGTTAAAAAGCCTCTCTATCCTCAACGTGTGACTTTTTGGTGCGGTTTATGGTCCGGCGGAGTCATTGGATCTTACTTTTTCGAAAATGAGGCTGGAGCAACAGTTACGGTGAATGCATTGCGCTATCAAGAGATGATTCATGATTTTTTATGGCCGAAATTGGATGGTATTGATCTGAACAACGTTTGATTTCAACAAGACGGCGCTACGTGCCACACAAGCAACGAAACCATTGATCTGTTACGATTGAATATCAAAATAACACCTCTTATTGGAAAACTATAGTTGTAAAGATTATGTGCAAGTTCTTTCGTTTGGCTGGTCAATGGTTTACCTCGACCAGAATCTTTTTTTTGACTCCATTTTAAAAATCGAAACCTAACTTTGTACCTCTCCACTGCGTTTCTATTGGGCTACTGCGTTCTCAGAGGGCGGATGTTCCTGGTTCCAGCGGCTGTTAGGTGCCAGTTCGAACCAGTTTGACGCGTGCAACACATTCAAACGTGGGCTCTAATGGTTGGTCTATTTTTAACTATCAACTAAACACTACCATTTGATCTTGCTGCTCTGAAGGTATGTGTATGATTTTACAATTACAACAATTACCAATATTAATTCCACGAAATTGCTTTGTATTAAGATACCAGTTTGTGGAGAGAACAATAACTATGTACATAGATGTGTGGGGGATATCCGTGGCGTCATTTGGCATGCCAAACGTAAGCGTGCCGAGCACTCACGCGTCATAATGACGTCGCAACAGCCACAACGAAAGATTTTGTTGGTGTGTGGTAAATATTTCGCGATAAGCCACTTCAAATAGCTTTGAACTTGTAACAGGACACAATGGGCAGACAGATGTTCGTGTGTAACAAATTAGATAGGTTGAAATATTTATAAACTAGCTGACGTGTACCCGACGTTCTAGGAATTATCCGTATGAGGCAGACATACACTATCATGGATTTTTCTGTAGGCCTTTTATAAGATATATGTACAGTAGAAGTGTAGTGCCAAAATACCAACACATCTCCACCTCAAAACATTTGTAGTATCACAAACTATTAATACAAATCATATTAATACTGACGCAAGTTTTTGTACAATTTTTCAATAATTTTCATTACTTTATTCATATGTGGCAACTTTGTCTATACCAATTTCTTAATTTATTTGTACTGTTTTCAGTTCGTATTGTTCATATTATTCGTATTCGTAGTTCGTGCTTTGTATTGTGTTATTATTGGATAATAGTCAGTAAACAAATGTAATGTTAGAAATAATAAATACAAAAGAAAAAGAGTCATGACAAATATTTTTTACGAGGTGGCGGGACATTTGTAGTGCATCTTATACAACACTACCCCAGATAGAAATGGCACGAGCAAAGTCGGGTCATTTCAAAATTAGAAATAAAACAATTTGATGAAAGTGCAATACTTACCTTAAAGTAAAAAAAAAACTATTTACACAGGACAAATAAAAAGGCGCCGAAAAATATACTTGCTTTTGAACAGGATGTGGTCAGTTATGGTGTTTTAAACGATGCCTTTTTCGTCCAATTTCCGTATGGGTTAAGGCGAAGCTTAATCACTATTTTGATTAATTATAATCTTTATAACGAATTGGTGTACATTACGACTTCCAAAATATATGCTTTAGATAAATTGAAGGTTTTATTGACGTTTCGCTTGAGTAGAATACAAATAAAAAAATAAATCACTCAATAAAAAATATAAATGTAAACTACAATTTTTTATGTATATAAATGTATGAACGCGCAAAGGAAATAACTTTTTTTTAAATACAGTATTATAGATAAGATTATCTGTGACAGTTTCACTTGATTAACTTTTTTGTTTCGTTTAAAATTATTTGCAAAAAAAAAAAAAAAAACAGTTTTGTGCTTGAAATCGAACGTTTCTAGACTCCACTTGACAAGCGAGTTTAATGCCTATTATCTACAATATAAGGTATACCATAGACATATGAATATTAGTAGACCTGCCCTAAGTGATTAAAAGCGTATTATTCCCCACTCCCCATACCGGTTCCATTGGAGCCGGCTGGGCTCGCGTATGGCTTCCCGTGAATCTTGAGAATGTGACGTCATCATTCTTATTCGAACTAGCGTCGAGCTATGGTCGAGGCATTTTACGAAATAACACGGCAAAATGGTGGCTTAGCTATGAAAACTTGTAAAAATAGATGTGAAAAAGAGAATAAACCCAATTGTCGTATTACATTCCATATGTAAGCATTATTTTAAGCGTAATTACATCGTATAATATGGATCAGTTTGTAGAAACATATACTATCACATCTAGATATATCTGTACGCATCGTTGGTTACTGGGAACTAAATTATGAACATTTATAAAAGTGTCTTAACCAAATACGTAAACAAAATAGATAGAGCTGTTTAAATCGTTTAATTTAAATCGTTCACATTAATTTAAATCGTTTCAAAACCAATAAATTGTTACTTCTCAAGTAAACTGTCCAATTCTTTGCAAAAGAATGAAACACGACTCCCCTCAGTCCAGTGGCGTGTCGGCCCATCAGGTTTTAGCCTCTTTTCAAATTACCAACCTAATTCTAGGATGTAGTAAATAATTATGATGTAATAGTTTTATTTTTAAATCTTCTTGCGAGATTTTAATTTACTTAGGCAAATTCCAAACTCGTCCTGTTAAAATGTTATTTACCTCGCTATTCATAATTATAATTCGTCTAAATCCTTAGAAAAATTACGTAACTATATTTAACGGCGTATTTCCTACCTAAAAAGTCACTTAGTAGCATTGCTCAACCTCCAACAAGTTGAATTGTTTCTTATTGATCTTGTTAGGGGTTTTTTTTCTATCCGCCCCCTAACACTGGCAAACCCATTACTACTGCACTGGACTAAATCTGAGAATTTTAGCACCACCCCGGAGGTCTCTGACGATACAGTGCATGTTCCTATTTTTTTCTCTAGTACCATTATAAATCTAAGCACTTGTTTAAAATCAGTTGTCCAACATCTGGTAATTCCCTATGTCGTGAGATCAACTGAAAATTTCTTTCCCACCATAATAAATCAATAATAAAAAAAAATTATCCCAGGGCAAGTTCATCACAGTAATAAACACGCAGAATTGGAGGATCAATTTATCTGCATGGAAGGTAGGTACAAGAAGGCTATAGTATCAATTTTCATACAATATTAATTTAACCAAAGTCTACTTCAAATTATATACTATATTTTGTATGCACTTGATCTCCTACTTTTATATAATTCTAGAGCGTGTTCATTTTATACTTTCTATCGTCATTTAGTATCGTCATATTGACGGTCAAGACAATTGTTTGGCAATAATAGGTAATAATAGACAATAATAGGCAATACCTCATAGTCAATGTATCTTGTTCGTTTAACAGCAAATTACAATGAGAAAAAATCAGTTTATTTTCTAGCCGGAAAGGTAACTTATTATCTTACTCCAGATTTGTACGTTAAGGCGAAGAATTTTTTTACAATAGAAATGTATGAACGAGTAAAGGAAACAACTTTAAACAATACGGTACTATAGCTAAGATTATCTGTGACAGTTTCACTTGATTAACTTTTTTGCTTTCTTATAAAATTATTTAAAAAATAAATAAAAACCCGTTTATGCTTGAAATCGAACGATTCTAGACTCCGTTTGTCAAGCGATTTGAATGCCTATTACCTACTATATAAGGTATACCAAGAATATACACAATTTTGGCTTGTAACCTCTCCTTAAGACGAAATAAGATCCCAAAAAAATATCAGTTATGGGCGTAAACGCGCTTTAAGTGGGCGAAACAAATTAGTTTCACACGCGCTCCGCTTCGTAATATTATAATATTTCGGGGTGGAGAGGAGAGGAGAGGTGAAGTAAGTTGAAACGGGGAACACGCGACACTACGAACAGTACGAAGTGTGAGCAGCGATGAAATCCACTAGATGGTACCCATGAGTAAGGTTTGAACATGAAATGCTTAATAATGGGCGTCTTTCAAACTATGTGAATAGTAATATTAAGTTGAATGTGCATGTTTTAGGTAAATTTCGATAGAAACGTTACCTATTGCAGAAGGAGCTCATGATTTTATGATTCTTATCAGATTTCTGTAACCATACTGCTAGACGGTAGGCAGTAACTTATGACTCGTAACCGACGTGTTCTTCATTGACAGATGTCAAAGCAATACGGTATTCAATCACGAATCATTTTCATAATATCTGATCATAATTATATCTGAATATATTGACAAGATAAATAAAATATCAGTCATTTTCAATATTTATTATTATCGTTTACAAAAAGTTACATAAAACAAATAATTATGTAATGTAAAAAGCATAAGATGCAACTTTTTTTGTATAAAGGCCATCATTTATTATAATATACCTAAGTTAGAAATAGTAAAAATAATTTTATATAAAAAACGAAAATAATTATTCAATAAACTAGCATTTCGTCGAAATCTAAACGACGCTTTCCAAATTGACGTTCTTTACATACAATATCTAAGATATGTGGAGGATCACGAACATTCATAGACCTTGTGACTCCAGGATCGATAAGCTCGACAAGAATACAATCCATTTAAAAATTAGTTAATTTAATAAGCATTTTTTCTTCCCAGAACTTGTCATCTCGAAGTATACGCTCAACTATCTCTAAGTTAGATAATTACAATCATAAAAAAGAGTCGTGCTGCGAAATTCTATTTAATACATTTTTAAAGAAAAAATATGTCTTCTATTCTCCTTCCTTCCAGAATAACCGGTTTCTTCTCTTCCTGTGTAAACAAAACTTTTACTTTATTTACTTCAATTGAAAACAATATGTATTTGAAAATTTTTTACGACTTCAATACGTTCATAATAAAATTATATGTTTAAATCAGTTATTACTTGCTCAGAATTTTTCTCCGGTAAAATCGGTCCTTTCGGCATCGGATTATTGATATATTAAGTATTTTCGTGATGAAATAAAAACAATATTAGAAACATTGTGTTAATTCACTTTTCAATCAAATTTTGGCATTATACACACGAGCGTATAAGTACGTATAGACGGGTATATACAAGTGTATAAATTACCTGCTGTAATATAGATAGAGGTGGTATATTGTTGAGTCTAGAAGCAAGCATTAATTGCACATTTTTTCTGTGTTCTTTATTCTGCATTTGATTTTTTTCACCCTGCTTACTAGCGGATACCTGTTCTTTTTTTCTTTGTTGCCATATGCCTTTGCCTTTGTTGTTATATGATATTGGTCGGTTTTTGTATTGATTTGTTGATGATAAACGTACCTACATGTTATCTGGGTTATAAATGTGAGAATGTTATCGATATATTTGGGGATTCCGTATTATAGGCCAGTACACTTAGCGCCAAAAAGGGGGTTGCGATCGTAATTATTCCGGTAGTCCCAATTTTTTTATATGTTTTATAAACTGATCCCATGATGTATAATCTGAATTTCCGACCATGTCGCACCTGTGCTCGCGCCACCATTTAAAAAAAAACGGCTGTAATCGCGCCAAAATCTAGTTTTTCCAAAATATCTCATTCCCAATGCAAATTTTGGTTAAATTAGCTAAATAATTAAAGTAAAACATAAAATTACCTACAACTTTTGTGAAAACAATTTTCTTCAATCTCTAATAGGTACCGAGGTAGAAAGTCGTAAAGTTGCGTATTTTTTTGAAAAAACAAGTTTTTTGCGCGACTAGCTTTGATTTTTTGTAAATATCTCGTTTCCAGTACAATTTTGTGTAAAAATTATTGATATTAATTTTGTAGAAAATAAAATTTCATAAAATAAATAGGTATATAATTTATGTGTTTTAATTCTAATACGTATCCAAGCTCTAATCCACCAAAACCAGGCCAAAAATTGAAATAGAGGTAAAGTGTTTTAAATTTCATTCCTTAATTTTATTTTTCTTCAACAATTATTGTTGTGAGAACATATAAGTTGACAACAATCGTCATGCCTGCGTCAGACCTAGCTATAAATATAGTAGATGGCCTATTTCAGCATATCGGTCGCATACATTCCCAATGGGAAGACCACTAAAATAGGCCAAGCCACTACATTTATACTGACCGATAGATTTAGTATCAAGTTTCACTTGAGCGCCGCAACGAATCAAAAATATTTCGGGGTGGAGAGGAATGAAGTAAGTTGGAACGGGGAACACGCCACGTGCGCTGGTCAACACAGTTCGAAGTCAGAGCAGCGATGAAATCCACTAGATGGTACCCATGAGTAAAGTTTGAACATGAAATGCTTAGGGCGAAATAAGAATCCAAAAAAATAACAGTTATGGGCGTGAACGCGCTTTAAGTGGGCAAAGCCAGATACCGATCCATTTAGTATCAAGTTTCACTTTCGGGCCGCACCGAACCAAATATTGCACAGTGTGACATGGTTTGATTTCACACGGACATGTTTTATTAATGTAAATTTCTCTACGATAAAAATAATTATTATTATTGTTAGCATTAGTTAATGAATTGCATAATTTGCATGATGTTTGGAGATTCATGGTATCTACGTACAGTGAAAAAAATTGTAAGGGATCCCAAAAAATTATAAATCACAAATCTTTTTTTGGTTAATAAATGTATATTTATTTGGTAGACACTTTTAATAGGAGCCAATGAAAGCTAAAAAAAAAATTCGCATGTTTTTAATTATTAATGATTTTTTAATTATTTCTTGCTAAAGCAATCCCGATGAGTTACAAAACTCACTGAAATACGGGAGGAACTTACAATACATAGGTGGGAGTTAATAATTACAATTTTACATTGATATTTTGATGTCAAAATTACAAGTTGCACATACGAAACAGTACAAAAATAGAAAAATATAATATATTTACTAATAAAACTTTTACACAAAAAATAGTTTTTACATTACAGGTATTTTACATGTCAGATTGTCGCCATAGATATCATGTCTCAGCGATCACTGTACGAGTCGGTCGAGCGTGCGAGCCCACATACAATTTAATACTTAATGACATTTTTCCTATTTACAGAATAAGGAAATCTATTTTTAAACCAATATTTAGCTTCTAAATACCTAATGTATTTTATTATAATATGTATGTTTTATTGTAACAGTTAGTTTTAATGGTTAAAATAATTTTTCTAGTCTCGGCAAAACGCACCAAATCGCCACAAGTAACAAGGAGCTTACCTTTATTTTCGACAGGGTAAATTTAGTAACTAAATAACTGTTATTACTCAGAACGGATACGCTTTTTTATTAATTAAATAAATCGATTTTAATTGACTAATGCGTTGTAAAATATCGGCATCTTGTCACAATTTTTATTGAATGATGGCAGTATGTAAAAATTCAACTTTTACGCAATATATTGAATTTTTCCTTTTTTTAACCACTCTGCTATTTTTGTGTACTTTACAGCTCAAATTGCGATCGATTCATCAACGTCGTTCTATCTCCTTTTGTATTACGGTAAGATATATGTGATTTAAGCAGTATTCGAAAGAGGAAACACTGCGCTTTTTATTTGCACACAAACATTTATATAAAAAAATGTTCATCTTTGCAGATTTTGCAGATTTCTGCCTAAAAACTGCTAGTAATTACTAAAATCGACGATTGAATCAATTGTACCGAGATCGTTATAATATGGACTAATAGGCAATGCTTGTAAATCTTCTACATTATGTACAGTACCAGTAGACAATGCTGCTTCTGCTTCGTTTGGAAAGATCAAATGTTCTGCGTTGACATATAGCTTTTCAGAGTCATTTGGTTGGCATTGTGTTTGTTTCGTAGTGGAAGTCAATTTACATGTCTTCGTATTTATCCTACTTTTTTTAATTTGGCGCAATTGCATAGCTTCAACTATAAACTGAGGTTCTTTGATTGGCATATTTCGCATTAAACGGGAATCAAGGAGTTCCGGTAGTAGACAATCCATGTAAAATCTTATCAACTTTGTTTCCATACATTGTTTCCAAAATGCATCGTCCTTTCTGATATATTCTACTTTCATTGTATTTTCTTTTCCAGTCCAAAGGCCGAACAAACACTTTTCTTTGCCTGTGACACGGAGTTGTTCTTGTATTTGGTAATACCACGAGTGTTGTTTATTGATGACCAGCTGGCCTTTAATTAATTTCCAAAAAGTTAGTTTTCTTTTACGTATAGCTTCGTCTAATCCCATTTTAAATGCTGTTATTGGACATTTTACTTCTACAACCATATCCTCGGTAACGCCGTCCGGCGAAGCGCCTAAAAACGGGTACTCCAAATCAATGTACAGTCCACAAGGACTAATTGTCACATTTTCTTGAACGGACAGTTGTTGAAGAGCCACCTTTTCACTGTTGATTCCATGCCGAATGGCTGCTACATTTAACAGACTTTTTGGATTTAACAAGTTTTTCACCAGCGGTCCGCAGTTAATATCTTCCCTTCTTTTGACTACAGTTCCGAATAAGGAAGCCGTTAACATATTCCGCCTTAGTTGCAACCATTCACCAGAATCTCTCTGCAAAATGGTTTCTTTTTGGATTTTGTCCCGGTTTATAATATTTTCTCTTAAATTCAAAAGAAATTCTTCTTTGCTCTTCTGGAAACATTCTGGTAGCATATCTGGTTGCTTGACATTGACACCATGAATTTCTTCATTTTTAGAAATTTGTTGAAGAACACGATTCTTTTTCCTCATATACCGTTGTGTATTTAATACTCTCTTTTGACGTTTGGCTTCAAGAATTTTCACACGTGTGCTAGGATTATGATAAAAAGATTTTTGTAAATTGCACAGTGGGGCTCTTGTATTAAAAGATACCACAGCACCATGGCATCGTGCCTCATAGGACTGCCTCATTGCAAAATTTATCCTCTTTCCACCTATGAACTTGGCGATTATGCCATTAAATCTTTCAACGACATTACTATCCACATCGTGTATGAGACTGCGTGCATGTGCACCGACAGCAGATGTTATCAAAACGATTCTTAACCACAGCGGGCTTCCTTTAAGCATCATCAATAATCTGGAGTCACCCGTCTTTTCCGCAGAACAAAAATAATTTCTACACTTGTCATGGTTTCCGAAAACGTGATAGGGTGAATTTATAATGTCTTTATGCAAATTTTCGATTTTTTTCGACAAGGGAATGTTAGAAATTTTATTGTATTTGATTGAACAGGTAACAGCCTTACGGAGAGACATAATATTACTAATGCTCAATAATTTTCTCAAATTCTTGGGATATTTTGTGTCAGTGACAAGAGAGCGTAGTTTTGTACAAAAGTTACGTAACACGTGATTTCTGCATTCGATCTTTTCCACTGTATTGTCCAAGTAAGGTCGGGCCTGCAATATTTTGGAATACGTGCTGGAGTCTCCATCTGATACTAGGCGAGCATAAATTAAGTTGTATTCTTTAATCGATTCCCTAAAACCCTCGAGAAGAATATCTGACTCCATGCCGCTTGAAGAGCCGGTGTAATTTTTAAAACATACATGTCCTTTAGGTTCAGTGGCTTTTTTTTCTGCTCGAGCGCAAATACAACAATATTTGTTACGAACTGACATAAACAATACCTTTCCAAACTTCTTTCCAATAATTGCCGCTGCTCCTGACAAAGAGGAATAGTTTGTTCGGTATGATCTCTTACCCCAGGATCCATCTGCAATCACGTCAATCATGGCGGTTCCATTTTTGTTGACTCTTCCTTCTTTTAATGCTGCATCCCTTTCTTCAGCAGCTGCCAACGCCATACAATCGATAGAAGTTTCCTGCCATTTTTCAGATACTTCTGAATGTATTTTCGTATATAGTTTTGGAGACATTGTTGGTATGTCTACTGCTGCTAAAAACTCCTCCAACTGGTACTGTCCCCCACCAATTGCCATAATCCCAGACACCGCACATCTATTAACATCCAAAGATGCACAATCATCATCGGTCGAAAGAAAGCTTTGATAATTGCAAAAATTGCATTTTATTGTAAATTTAGAAATAAGACCAGTTCTTTTTTCGCTTACTATTTCCAAATTTCTTAGACTACATCCAAAATTTTCGCAATGTTGACTAAATATTTTGAGTTTTTTTAGAAACATATCAACGTTAACCAATCTACGGCCTTCAATCAACATCTCAGTCTTGAACTGTTGACAAACTTCCACCTAAAAGAAAAAAAAAGTATATTTTCACATTACTTCTTCAGCGTAAAATGATTCATCATTCAAACATATAAAATAGAATTTTCTATTCAACTATGTTTCTCTTTATATTGCTTTTACATACCTCGTATGAAATTGGGAAGGAATCAACTTCAATATCATGAGTGCTAAGCCCGAAAGTTGAGGAATCCCAGGCGTTTGTATCTGGTGTAGTCTCTTGTACATCCTGTAAGAAGACTATTTGTTGGAAGCTTTGCATGTAAATATGTACGGTCATTATATTATATTTGGCAAAACAAACAAATGGCTGCCTTCAAGGTAAATCTGCGGTGGCTGGTTTCTACAAACTGAGCTAGTCTTGTTTTAAAATAAAGTGTTCTTACTTTAAGGTTTGGGCTGGAAACGGCATGCACGTTAGTGTCATAAGAACTAGAGCCAGCAAATAGTGAAAAATTTTCAGGTTCATTCATCTCTGGTCCGTGCTGAAAAATAATGTCAGTTTTTGTTATTTTTTTTAGAGCGCTTATTTAATCATATAAAAATAACATTATTTACTTTATATTTACAGAAATTGTGAAAAAATTACCATGTTGGGTATCGGTATAGCGTTTAACACAATACTCGTATTTTCTTTATTATTTGCAACATTATCTGGATGAAGTCTTGCGGAATTTTTCCTAAAATGAGAAATACTTGTTAATTATTTATACTGTCTCTATTCCCTAATTATTTAGAGATGTATTAAGACATGCCCGAAAAACTTTCACCAACAATTCCTGAGCTTATTTGGTGTAAAAAATGCATTTCGGTAAAAATAAAAATATGTCACCGGAAATCAAAATTAATTTACTTCTTATACTCCAAATTCAATATGCTCAGAAGTTTATCGACTGCGTATATATGTATATATCTACATATATAAAATTATTTAAGCTGACATTGTACAATTATGTTCTGTAAAAAACGTATCCCAAAGATCTACTTTTATGTGTGTATTTAAGTAGTACCTTCTCCATTCCGTTAAACATTTTCCTTGGTGCCGTAATTTTCTTCGGGATAAAACTCCTTTTGTCTTCTGTTTTCCCATATTTAACTGAAACGTAAGTATATATTAGCCAAGAGATTTATTATAAATTGGTTCAATTTTACCTTAAATTTGAAAATCATTTCAACGTAAGTAAGTGCAGTAACTTGGGGAGATAATTGCACAATTCTATCTACAACAAATGATCTAACAATCTAAACTTAAAAGATTAATGACTCTATTTAATATTCGAATGACTTTAGGTACTTTATAGGTGACATATGTCTAATTTTCTGTGTGGAGAAAAACTTTCGATGGAGAGTTTTTGTTTTATGGAAAAAAAACTTTCGAATTTCAAAAATTTGTTGTTGGGTAATTTAACTGGTTTTGGTTGATTAGAGCTTGGATACGTATTAGAGTTAAAACACATAAATTAAATATCTATTTATTTTATGAAATTTTATTTTCTACAAAATTAGTAACAATATTTTTTTCACAAAATTGTACTGGAAACGAGATATTTACAAAAAACCAAAGCTAGTCGCGCAAAAAACTTATTTTTTTCAAAAATATACGCACCTTTACGACTTTCTACCTCGGTACCTATTAGAGATTGAAGAAAATTGTTTTCACAAAAGTCGTAAGTAATTTTATGTTCTACTTTAATCGTTTAGCTAATTTAGCTGAAATTTGCATTGGGAATGAGATATTTTGGAAAAACTAGATTTTGGAGCGATTTCGGCCGGTTTTTTTCAAAATGGCGGCGCGAGCGCAGGTGTGCCAAGGTCGGAAATTCAGATTTTACATCAGGGGACCAGTTTATAAAACATATAAAAAAATTGGGACTACCGGAATAATTACGATCGCGAAACGCTAATTGCCCTGGAGTATTAGTAATGAAACGAACTCTTCACAAACACTTTATTGAAATATAAGAGAATACCACTCCTTAGTAAAAAACTCCTTTTATTTTACCATAATTTATTAGATATACCATTGTTACAACTAACATGACTGTATAATTAGAAATTTATGTAAAAGCCCAGTAGGGCGTAAATAAATAAAACTAGGAAAACGATTCTAATGAAGGGGCACTCTATAACATTCTGTGCCGCTGGTTGTGACAACCGGCCAGACAGCTGGTTCGCCAAGGTCGTGAAAAAATGGATTTATAGTAAAAAAGTCTACTTGGGCTAGAAATGATACATAATAACATAACGACAATACTTTAGTGTCATCTTTTTTCTCAAGTGCCTACACATTTACGCATTTAATAATGTATTCTTTTAAAAAAAATTATTCTTTTAAGAAAAATATAAAAAACCTTTACTCACTTGAGGAAGAAGTTAAATTATAAAAAACAGAAAATTTCACTAATAGATTTCAAAGTAATCGTTTGATTAAATAAAAAATACGTAAAAGAAATGACCGAAGCGACGGGCCGGGTGACACAACCTTACAGGCCGGAACTTTGACGGCGTCTGAATCAATACGTAGTAACTCCTTACCAACGCGCACACAAATATACTACGCACAATCCAGAGTTTTGAAGTACTGGCGGTCGACTTTCGTGTATCTGGCCAGAAATTTGATTTTCGCGAGTGTTTTTATTTTAATTAATTCTTATGAATACATTAATAAAATCTCTAATCTTTTGTGAGGGAGTCGTCGGGAAGTTACTAATTCATCGTCTAGAAAAATAAAATCTGGTACTTGCCGCTTATCTTACAACATTTTACATTTAATAAAATGTACTTATCGTTTTACATAATATATTTAATGGTAAGGTCTTGTTTTTATTAATCTTAAATATAAATAACTTGCATCCCTTCGAATCCCTCTAGAAACATTTAAGATTCTAGTAATAAGCTCATCAGAAATAATTAAAATGTGAGCGTCGGGGCAAATCCCCGTTATCAGGGTATTGTGTCGCCTTAAGTCGTAGCTAGGCGACAGTCGGCACGTTTCTATGCCATATTTACCTTTTTTTATATTATCTATAGATAGGAGAGGACTTACCTTTCTCCTCATATTTTTGACTAGGGATGTTCTAGCTCCCAAGTAGATAATTATCTGTAAAAAACATAGTAAGTAAATTTTAAGGATCTTACTAATAAAGCGTGTTTTAAATTTTATTCAACTGATAAACAATCATTGATAAAAATAATAATATTTGGCTAGTTTATATAGCGCTGTTTTCGTGAAAAATCACATCAAAGGCGCTGCACAAATATATTTATCAAATAATTCATTAATACCAGATGATGTATGGTAAATGGTTGTTAATCAGTTGTGTAAAATTTAAAACAAGTTTATTAGTAAGGGGATTATTGTTTTTAATAGTAGGTATATTAATAAAAAAATTTAAACCCTTTTCAAATTATTCGTATTTTTAGTACAGTGTATTATTAAATAATACACTATACTAAAAATATTTTACTAGATACTACACTAAATGAAAAACACACATTTTTCACAATAATAAGTGTGTTATTTTTATCAAAAAATATGAATAGATCTGAATAGCTAGGTAGCACGTCCCAACCTTCCCATTCTCTCACTGTGTGTTTCGGACAACATTACAGTATTCATCATCAGGGCAGATGTATTAACGAAAATCCTTTAAAATAAATAAACTTCGTTAGAAGTCTATCATCTGCCCTGATGATATACACTGTAAAGCTGTCCGAAATGTGGGCTAAAGAAGGAGGTATAATACCCCAAATTAAATCACTACAATGTATGATTTAAATGATTTATTAATTAATCACTATCACTTTGTTATGTCGAAAGGTAGTTTGATTAGAATATTTAATTTGGTCATATTGAAAATTATTTGTCAATTTGGTTACTGAAATGTAGCAGTAACGATACAATCATCTCCTAGTTGTTTTGCAAAATGACAACAATGTCATTTGCAACCAACGTAGATGAACAGGGGATTATTATGTCATCTGTACAGATGAACATGGATAGTCTAAGACCCCAAAAAACAAAAGCAGGTATTCCTAGACAACGTATGAAATGGACGAACGATGTCAATATGTTCATTGTTCGTTCATATTTTTATGTAACCAAACTAGAAACAGATATGTTGTTATATAGGAAAAAATTACATTCACTTTTCTCACAAAATTATCCGATTGCCCAGGTAAACGAACAAAGATTAGCAGACCAAAAGCGAGCAATTTTCAAAAATAATTTAATTCCTGTAGTCACATTAGAAAAGATTAAAAGAGAAGTAGCAGATAGATTGCAAATGGTAAATAATTTAGAACAAATTAACACAAGTAATGTCATATCAGATGCATTGAATGTAGATAATATTCTAGTCGAAATGTCCAATGATATTACAGTAGATTCAAATAACTTAGACGTTATTTATAATCTTAGAGAAATCAACATTGCAAATTTAAACTTTGTTGATGATAATGTAGTAGAATTAGCTAACTTACTTCATAATAATATAAACAGATATATAGATGTAGAGCCAACAGTTAGACCGAAATTACCAAAATTACATACGTCAAAGAAATTATCTAAATTAATTTTTGAATTAAATAACATAATTTTACCAAAAATCATATTTGACGAAATTAGTTTTTTAGATCTTCATACAATAGTATATGCTACTGCTATTACTGTTTGTAATAAGTTAGGAATCAAATTATCATCCTCTGATGATATATCATATAGTCATAGTAAACCAGAATGGCAGATCAGATTAGAAAATAATGTAGTATTTTTAAGAAGTAACATAGCTAGAGTAATAGAATATAAAAATGGGAATAGAAGTAGGAAAATTTTGAGACATGTAGATGAAATTGGGAGAAAATTTGGTTATAATATAGATAGTCATAATAATGAAAATATAATCAATGATTTATTGGATTTATTAAAACAAAAATTAGGCGTAAAAGCTAGTAGATTAAAAAGATATAATTATACGTATAATAAAAAAAATAATAACAGATTATTCCATAAAAATGAAAAAATATTTTATTCCAAACTTGACGATAAACAAAATATTACTTCGAATAATAATATTCCGTTGCCATCTGAATCAGATATGCGCGATTTTTGGACTAAAATTTGGAGTAAAGATATAAAACATAACGAGTCAAGTCCCTGGATAGAAAATGAAGAACTCAATTTTTCAGGCATTGAACAAATGAGTTTTTCTAATATATCGGTTGAATTGTTAACCAAAATTATTAAAAATACTCATAATTGGAAAGCCACGGGTTGCGATTGGATACATAATTTTTGGTACTAACGTCTAACTACTTTACATCCTCTTTTGGCAAAAAATCTTTCAAAATTTGTCAGTCAACCACAAAATTTTCCAAATTTTCTAACTAAGGGCATTACTTATATGTTGCCCAAAAGCGAAAATATTAATAATCCCTCTCAGTACAGACCCATTACATGTTTACCGACAATATACAAAATATTAACCTCTTGCTTGACAGATTTAATATATACTCATTTAGATGAAAAAAATATTTTATCTGAACAACAAAAAGGTTGTCGCAGAAAACATATGGGATGTAAAGAACAATTAGTTATTGATTCTGTAATTCTAAAACAGATTCAAACTCGAAAACGTAATTTACATACTACCAAAAGGCTTTCGATAGTGTCCCGCACTCGTGGCTGATCAAAATATTAAATATATATAAAATTAACCCCATTATTATTAGCTTTTTGGAAAATATTATGTCCTTTTGGAATAGCAATTTACTTATCAATTTAAAAGGTAAGAAAATAGTAATACCGGGCATTTCAATTAAAAGAGGAATTTTTCAAGGAGACTCATTGAGTCCTCTTTGGTTTTGTTTAGCATTGAATCCTCTATCTAAAATGTTAATTAAAAGCAAGTTTGGAATAAAAGTTAAAGGTAATACAAGGGAGAGTAGTACAATTTCGCATTTATTATATATGGATGACATAAAATTATTTTCGAATTCTGAACAAAATTTAGAGAAAATGATCGAGGTAGTTAAAAACTTTTCAGATGATATCAAAATGACTTTTGGTTTAGATAAATGTAGAACGATTCATATAGAGAAAGGCAAAATTGTAGATGGGGACGAGAGTATATTTAGAAATTTCCATATTACTAGTATGAAAAGGGATGAGGTTTATAAGTATTTAGAATACCCACAATCAAATAAATTAGACCATACTAGTATTAAAAATGATATTAGGATTAAATTTCAAACTAGGATCAGGAAAATTTTAAAATGCAATCTATCTGCTAAAAATTTAGTAAAAGCAATAAATACTTGGGCAATACCTCTATTAACGTACTCATTTGGCATAATTAAATGGTCTAATACAGATTTAGATAACTTAGAAAGATTAATTAGAACTACGCTAACAAAGTTTAATTGCCATCATCCAAATTCAGCTATAGAACGAGTTAATTTACCTAGAAATTTGGGAGGTAGAGGTATAGTCAAAATAACTTCTTTGAAACATAATCAGGTAGAAATGCTAAGAACTTTTTTCCATAGGAAAGCTCATAGCTCAGAAACGCACAAAATCATTTGCAAGGCAGATAGAAATATTACACCTTTAAATTTATACGATGAGAATGCCAACATTTTTATAAATCCCAACCAGGAATTATTAGATTCTTGGTCAAATAAAATTTTACACGCAAAACACTTCAATTATCTCAACCAAACGTATGTTGACAAAATTTCGTCAAACAAATGGTTGAGTATTGGAGAGTTGAGCGCAGAAATAGAAGGATTTATGCTTGCCATTCAGGATAGAGTCATTAATACTAAAAATTATAGAAAGCATATAATCAAAGATCCAAATCAAATTGATGATTTGTGTAGAAAATGTTTGGCTTTTCCGGAAACTATAGAACATATTATATCGGGATGTTCTATATTAGCACCGTCCGAGTATACATTTAGGCACAATCAAGTTTTAAAAATAATTCACCAAAATTTGGTAATTAAACATAACTTGATTGATGGCCGTAATGTAGTACCATATTATGAATACGAACCAAATTCATTTTTAGAAAACGAATTTTATAAAATATATTATGATAAAACTATACTAACAGACCGAGCGATTAGTCATAATAGACCCGATATAGTTTTACATGACAAAATTAAAAAAATAACTTATATCATTGATGTCGCTATACCAAATTCCTGTAATATTCAAAAATCTGTTAGCAAAAAAATAAGAAAATACACAGATTTAGGAAATGAAATAAAAAGAATTTGGCATTCTCAGACTATAAAAATATTACCATTCGTTATTTCGGCTACTGGCATTATACCTAGCTCTCTAATTAAAAATTTAGGCGTATTAGATCTTTCAAAAAAATTATATATAAAGATGCAAAAGTCGGTCATTTTGAATACATGTAGGATAACAAAAGACTTTTTAAATATTTATGTTGAGGGATCAGTAGGATTTATAGGCCCTGTTAGAAGTTCTACCGAGCCGAACCCTCTGATATGAAAATATCTGGAGTCGGTGAATTATTTTCCCATTTGATCTCTGGTGAGTTGACGTGTTGTTCTTGTATTTTTTTGTATTTATTTTGCTTATATAATGCACTTACATAATGTTGATTGACTAGATGATCATTTGTGGAAAAGTGAGTGGAAGGGTTAAGTTTTTCCTTTGGGGAAGATTTAACCCGGACAACTAAATCGGAAGTTGAAATAAGAAATACTTTTGGCGGTGAAAATCTCACATCAATCTCACTTCATCTTAATTATTAAATGCAATAATAATAATAATAATAACATGGCATTTATATAGCGTAGTTTAGTGTAATTTCACTTCAAGTGCGCATAACTATAATAAACTTAAAAATGGTAATTCAGTATTAGTGGTTCTTAAAATTATTCCTACAGTGTGCCTTACCCAATACATATCTAATATTATAACACTAAATACACTGTTTATACAAAGCGATGACAAAACTTAGAATAACAATAACAGCAGGACAGGACAAAACAAGAATATTAAAACTAAAACATAATATAAAACAGGAGGCAGTTTGTGCTCAGAAATGAGAATTTTCTGAGCAGACATTTTAAAAAGATACAATAAGGAGACAACCGAAACCAAACAATTACCGGAAGTTTTATAATATGGCTTATTATAAAATATTGAAAAGAAGTTAAGATTTATGACTGGTAAGATTTTTTAAATAATTTTGTTTTTAAAGCCCGTTTAAATTTAGCTAAGTTCTGTTGATTAGTAAGAGCTGAGGGAAGTCTATTCCAGATGAGAGGGCCTGTTACACTAAAAGAACGATCATAGTAAACGGTTCGATTTGACCTAGAAAGTTCGATTAGTCGATTACTATCATCTAGATCTGCTGACCTTAGAGTAAGCTGTCTGATAATAAGAGGAATTATTATGTCTCAATAAGAGGAATTATTATGTCTCAATAAGTAAATGAAATTGGAGGAATTATTTACTATAGCAACCAAAGTCATTACAAATCGTGACACACTATTTAATAAAAATAACAATAAACATGTCGAATTTCTCTGCATGCTGCTCTTTAAATATCGAATGGAGACAACTATTTAGGTCGGAAATAAACATGCACAAAATAGGTTTTTAGGGTTTAATTTGGGTTATTTTAATAATTGGTACGTATTTCTTAAGCTTCACACTGCAATGCTTCTTTTACCATCCCCCACCACATAAATAGTTATTTCTTGTAGTGAATTAATTTTAAACCAAGTGTTGTTTATAATTTGTATGCGTATTAAGCGTGCTGCGGAATTCGACAATTTAATGGTACCAGAAATGGAAAATAATGCATTCAACTTATAACCCATGAACAGAAGCTTTTCTGTATATCTGATTTAGTTTAGGATTTAGTTTGCGGGGAAAGTATATAGTTGCGACTTACAGATAATCCAATGATATACGAAAGTGGCAACAAATGCCTAATAATCCACCAACAGAAATATCCAGAGAAACACCTAAGACACTTCACTATTCTAACCTCGGAGAAAACATTTGGTAAATATTCTAAAACAGAAAAAAACACCAAAGTTAATAAAATAATCGAGTTAAAAATGCCACGTTTCCCCATTTAAAAGATGTATATTTTTCCGAAAAGCAAAAAAACTTGGTAGAAATATCAAAACAAGTGTTTTGTACTGTTATATCAATTGTTTTCTCTAAAATCTATTTTTAAAATTTTTTTGTTACGGAAGGTATTTGATAAATTTTATTTTTAATAGGTAAATAAAAGTGCCTGCTCGTATTACGATTTTTTTCTGGATCGGTGAGCTTTGGTGTCATAAAATTTGTGAACCTCATTTTATAATAACCACATCAGGTATTCAGGAAAATAAAATTCAATAAATGCTGTGTTTAGCGTGTATTATTATTTAAACTCAAGTATATATATTTTTTTAATTATGCTCTTATGCTCCGGCATAGCGGAGGTGGCAGCGCTTGGCCTCGGAGAATCAGCTCGGTGCCACGCGTCCCAAGTAAGGAGTTACAGCTGAGCTCTCCAGACACTATTTCGTTTGTGTCATTGTGGAAACAGAATTCAGCCAATATTGCTATATTCATACAATATTGTTGGTAGGTATACCATTTAGAATACGCCGCGCCGCTTTGAAGTCGCTAAATGGCATATTTATAGATTATCTTATTGTTTTGAATCGAGTAATGAATTTCTTTAATCTATAAAGAATAAATTATCATTGAAGATTTTAATGAATTAATAAAATATCATTGAAGAAGAAGATAGTACTAATAAATAAAGAAATATGAATCAGAACAAGTCACAGAAAAATAAAATGAAATATAACGGTCACAACTAGGAACCGAACCCAAGAACTCTTGCCTTACCGAGACAGGCGTCTTTAACTACTCGACCATTGAGACCTATTTTTAAACGTCATATCACATTTCAAAATCAGAATTAACAATATCATCGTGCAAACTAATTTTTACCATATTTTTGGCAGCTACCTTTTTAAATGATTAAAAAGTTTCTAATGAAATTGGTTTGTAACCTAGATAGTGTCTCGGATAAACATATCCGATTTTTATTTACATGGGATACCTATTGACTTATGAACATTCAAGAACAACTTTTTCTTTTAACTCATTTTGAAGGTTATACTTATCAATAATTAATAAATTATCGTTTTACATATTCACAACTTCAGGTTCTTCCTTCTTAACTAAACTAAAAAAAGTATTGTAACTTGTTAGGAATGAGAAATTTCTGCACATTTTTATAATACACAGAGTTTTTCGAAATCATACTTAGACCTTACTCTATTTTGGAGAACAGTTGAGGGAGACCCTTTGACACTTCCAGCCGGACTCTCTCGACCTATTGCGAATCGTCCTGCACCACTGTGGAAGAGATCTGTCTGTCACTCCTGGACACACTGACCTCCAGATTCCTAACCATCCCTCAACTTTCTTTCCGTAAAAATACCCTCACAACATTCCCCAAGATGACATAGGCCCTGATGCTGGGCCCTCAGTTTTTCAGTGATACGGACTCATCTCGAGGAAGTGGTGAGCCGAGTAAAGAGAGAATAAAGAAGAAAGAAAAAGTTTAATCTAAAAACAAAAAACCACCTAAAAAAATAACATTTTACCGAGAGAGTTATCAGCGTCAAACTACTTAACTGAAAAAAGTTTTTCTTCATTAAAAGACGATGCAATCAATTTTTTCTTTCAATTTTCTTAATAAAAAGTATTTTTCTGGTATCCAATTATTTTTTTTTATTTTCTTGAGTCCAAAATAATTTATTATAAACTTTAAAATTTGAATTGTGCAAAAATAGGGACTTTTATTGTAAGACTTGGTTAGTCCAGCGCACCGGTGTAGGTGGTCGTCGTCTGCTTCTTTATCCTTCTTCTTGTGAGTTCTTCAGTTTTTATTTTATTTATTTATTTTTTATTATAGCGACTATTTAAACATTGTACACACAAAATATGATATTAAATATATGCATAGTAAATTGTATTTCTTAGTCCTCCTCACTAGGGTGACCTGTGCTGAGGCGGACTAAAGTTATGCATTTCTGTTTTATTACTTTTCTATGTCGTTTTTAATGTTTTGTTCAGAGTTTTTTCATTAATCTCTTTCAGCCAGATTTTTATTCTTGATTTGTAATCATCAAACTTTCTATTTGCTTTATATCAGGGGGAAGGATGTTGTGGAGTTTCGTAGCAAAATAAATATAAGTTCTTTGTCTGAATGTGGTTTAATGACCTGGAATATTTTTAATGTCATTGTGATTTGACCTTATTTGATGACCTACGCGGTATTGTAGAGGATTTAGTATTTTTGAATAGTTTCAATAGTATTATTTTTAGCATATACTTGCTGTACATTTAGTACAAGTTACATGCGTGGCATTCAAATAATTGAAAGGGCGTGATAATTTTTATCTTGCCACATTGGTTAAATCCTACATTCTTCTTCTTCTCACAGTTATAAATAATATATATTATAATTAATAATAAATAAAAAATTCAAATTATTTTTACATTTTTAATTTAATCGAAAAAAACACAAATAGATTATATTCATCAAAACACTGATATTTTACAGTTGTTTTTTTTTTAACAAAAATATAAGAACAACCTGCATTAATTTTTAAATTATTAGTTATTATAATACATTAATTTATGCTGTTGAGAGCACAATTTGGTAGGCGGGAATGGGTACCGCCGCCCTGGGAACCATTTATTGGATGACCAACACCTCTGCCACAGGTCACCCCAAGTGGTTAGCTACGTTTGGTGACTTAGCAGGGGTGCCCGGGTTCATGGGTTAAGGTTTGCCCGGGTCTTGGTGGCGGGTGCGTCGGCCCACCTTCTGCGTGGCGGGCCGGTTGGGAGATGCTGGTTGAGGGAGACCCTTTACAACCGGTTACCGCTGTCCGGGCCGCTCGATAGTACAGGGGCCCGACCCTGAGGCTCACGACTAAGGGTGGGCTGCCCCATCAGCGAGTGAAAAAACCCCGCCACTGCTGTTGTGCCGGTTCGTGACCGGAGGGGACCCAGCAGCAGCGTTTGGGGCGCATTGGATGCCCTCTCCAGCCGGACTCTCCCGGCCTATCGCCTAGCACCGCAGTGGGTGGACTGGAACCAAACGCTCATCACTCCTAGACAGCCTGAACCCCAGATTCCTACCCACCCCTCATACCTTTCCTTTCCAGACCTTTCCTTTCACCTTCTACACCTACAAAAAAAAAAATTAATTAAATTCATGAACATACAAAACAACAATCTTAACATCATTACAGCGGCGAGTAGCAGGCGTCCCCGGTGCGGGCCAAAACTGTTGGTAAATTTTGCCAACATTCGCGGCCTGCACACAAATTTAAATTCCGTCCATCACCATCTTTTGTCCCAACGTCCCAACCTTCTTTTCCTATCCGAAACTCAGATAGCCGAGCCGCCAGACTCCTCCTATCTGGACTGCCCGGGCTTTACCCTCGCAAGCAAATTCCGGCTGAAAGGAGGAGTCTGCCTCTATAGTCGAGCTGACGTCAACTGTGTGCGACTATTGAGTCTGGAAAACTCCAGATTCGACGTAATGTGGGTGCGCGTCAATCTTGCCAGTACGGCAAGATTCTACGCATGTCTATACCGCTCACCGAACCATAGCGAATCAGACACTTCCGAGCTCTTCAAACATTTGAGCGATACTATTGATGATCTCTTGCCCCGCTACCCTTCGGCCGAGTTTGTTGTTCTGGGGGACTTCAACGTTCATAACGAACCATGGTTGAAGTTCTCAGGCCCAACGGACTCGGCTGGCCGACAGGCGGAATCCTTTGCCATTTGCTACGGATTAGAGCAATTGGTTCAGGAGCCTACAAGGGTTCCTGATGTCCAGACTCACCGCTCCAATCTGTTAGACCTATTCTTAACTACTGTGCCACACGGTTATAAGATTGACGTCACAGCGCCTCTGGGATCATCTGACCACTGCCTAGTGACGACATCAATCCCCGTTAGCCTCAGACCAACCAATGAGAGGCTGAGGAGAAAAGTGTGGCACTATAGGTCAGCAGATTGGTTCGGTATGCGGGCCCATTTCAATGCTTTTCCGTGGTCAGCTGTTTGTTTTCGGACTTCGGACCCTTCAAGATGTGCCCAGGAGATTGGTGAAGTCATCAAATCGGCGATGGATGGCTTCATACAATCGACTACTAAAGAAACTGGTGTGGGCTCAAAGCCGTGGTTCAGTCGACAATGCTCCGAAGCAGTTCGACGAAAAAACGCGGCTTACCGAGCCTACAACACATCTCGAACGCCCGAAAGCAGATCAGCATACAACAAATCGGCAAAGGAATGCAAGAGAATCATCAATAGATCAAAATTCGAACACGACCTGCAGATCAGCAAAAAGCTGGCTGCCTGCCCGCATGGCAGCAGAGCATTCTGGTCGCTTGCGGGCTCAATAGGTCGAAATTTTTGCAAACCCAGTTTGCCACCTCTTACCAGACCTGACGGCTCACTAGCAAACACCGCCACCGAAAAGGCAAACCTTTTAGGGAAAATGTTTGCGGAAAACTCGACCCTCGACGACGGGGGTGCTGTTCCGCCGTCGGTTCCTCACTGCGGCTTCTATATGAAAAAGCTGAGGATCCGGCATCGGGATGTACTCCACGTCATACGGGGGCTCGATGTTAACAAAGCTAGTGGACCTGATGGAATACCTGCCTTGGTATTGCAGAGGTGTGCTGCGGAAATAGTTCCAGTTTTGACAAAGCTCTTCAAAATGTCCCTGAAGTGTGGCACTGTGCCCTCTGGTTGGAAAAAAGCGGTAATTCACCCTATTCCCAAGAAAGGTGACCGCTCCAACCCGGCCAACTACCGCCCCATAGCGATCACATCAGTTCTGTCCAAAGTGATGGAACGTGTGATCAACGACAAACTGCTCACATACCTCGAGAAGAACAAAATTATCAACGACCGTCAATACGGATTCCGGCGGAACCGCTCGTGCGGTGATCTTCTCGCGTATGTGACGCATGTTTGGGGGCGGTGCCTGGAACGTCACGGTGAGACCCAAACGGTCGCACTAGACATATCCAAGGCCTTTGACCGGGTCTGGCACCGAGGACTTGTCAACAAATTGCATTCTTACGGACTTCCCGCATCCCTGTGTACGTGGATTGCTGACTTTTTAAGGGATAGGTCGATTCAGGCGGTTGCTGACGGTTTCACCTCTTCCTCGCACTCCATAAATGCTGGCGTCCCACAGGGATCGGTTCTGTCTCCGACTTTGTTTTTGTTGCACATCAATGACCTTTTGACATGTGCACCGATTCATTGTTACGCGGATGACAGTACAGTTCATGATAGCTTTTTGTTTGACAAGCCCCCAAAGGGCACACAAACTCCAACGGCTCGGAGGGCTTTGAAGCAGAGAATGGACGGTTATCTCGAGAGTATTTCCTCCTGGGGTAAAAATAATCTCGTCGAATTTAATGTTTCAAAGACCCAATCCTGTCTGATTACGTCTAAAAGGGATCCAAATGATAATCTAGTCTCCTTCAACGGAAGCAATCTTCCGAACAGGCCTTCCATTGATATGCTTGGTGTAACTATAAGTGACCAGCTCAGGTACGGGGGCTCCATCGAAGCCAGAGTAAAGTTGGCCTCTCAGAAGCTGGGCGTACTGTACAGGGCCCGCAGATACTTTAATAGTACACAACTGCTCACCCTGTACAAATCGCAAGTGCGCCCTACTGTCGAATTTGGCAGCCATCTCTGGTCTGGAGCCCCAAAATACCTGAAAAAAACCCTTGACTCTGTGCAGAAACGGGCGGTCCGTTTGATAGATTCCCCAATCTTAACAAACGGACTGCAATCTTTAGAGCACAGACGTCGGGTAGGTATGCTGTCCTTGTTCTATCGGTATTACAATGGAAGATGCTCTGAGGAACTAGCGTCATTGATCCCTTCGGCGCCGGTGCGTAGTCGGGATACACGCCAAACGCGCGCCCAACATTTGTACACAGTTGACACTTGTCACATGAGAACGGGTCGCTTCTACGATTCGTTCTTAAGTTCAACAGCTCGGCTGTGGAACGAACTGCCGGCCTCTGTGTTTCCTCCCTCCTACAACATGGGACTCTTCAAGACCCATGTTCACTCCTTCCTCTCCACAAAAAGACCCTCCACACAGCATCCCCAAAGATGACATAGGCCCTGAGGGAAATTATTTTCTTCAGGGCCTCCTGTGTGGAGTAAATATAAAAAAAAAAAAAATTAATCTTTATGGTCAAAGTAAATTAAGAATGCCTCTTTTTCTTTATTGGTACAATATAACCATTAGCGGCAGGTGAATTCCCGTGACAAGGGATTAAGATTTAAAAGAAAAAAATAAAAGAGAAACTATGATATAGTTGTACAAGGGCGAAGCTAAAATTTGTCCTAATTAATATTAATTTGATGTAAATTTACACATTTGGTGACTGTTTTTTACCAAAAACTGTACACATTAGTAAACTGTTTCATAGATGATGAGGTAGGAAAATTAAAATCTTCTATTAAAAACGTGCATTATTCAAATACTTTTTAGGAAAATTAAGCAATACTTGTTCCTTATCTAATGAAAAATAACCATAAAACTGATATATTGATGGTTAAAACAAAAACAAAAACATTTCTTCATTTGTCAAATGTGTAAATTGGTATATATGTTCATAAGCGTTGTTTATTGTCGCTATAATATATTTTTACAGTGAAAAATTGTTTTATATAAAATATCTAAACAATGTTATATGTCTTACTTTATAAAACAGAAAATGTACATTACATAGATCTAATAATGCAAAAATACCATTTAGAAAATCTGACACTGTTTGTTGGAACCGTAGATTTATTTGACCAAATTGTAATAATTTATAACCTGAAAAGGGACTATGAAGAATGATGACATCTTCACTAAGCAACTATAATAATAAATTTAATGCGTCAAGCCCATTTACAAGCGCACTTAGATTTGATTAAAACCCTTGTTTAATGATTTCACACATTTAAAAAAAATAATAAAATAAAATAAGTCATAGTTCAATTCAGAGGTTTTTGCAGACATGAGAAAGCATTGATTATTACAATGTATTTTAACATTATTAATGAATTAACTATATGACTTTGCTAAACATAACATTTATAATAGGATTACATAATTAAGTGAGAAATTTAAATCCTAAAAATCACAGTTAGTTAACATTTATAATAAACGTCAGTTATATGCTAGTTTCCACATAAACCAAACTTTTAAGAGAAACGGCTGCGCCACTTTTTCATACGAAGTATGAAACTAAAGAGACAATTTTAGTAAATTAATTGTGAGTGAACGATAATTACTTAAAAAAATTATTTTGCCCTTCCATCTATGCAAATAAAATAAATACTGATTGTTAAAAAGGCATTTTTTGTGGGCTCAAATTTAAATTACAAACGACAGGAACACATTTTTTTGTGAATAAATTAAAAAATTTGTCCTTAAAACCCATTTTACAATGTATTTTTTTTAAATCTTAGTCATAATATTTAGATAGTTGGAAGATAATTTTTTTAAATAATTACCTCACAAAAAATTGTCCAAATTGCCTTTAAAATCGTGAAAATTTTCATTATTGGCCTATATTTAAAAATTTCAAACACAAATAAATAAAGTTGCACATTTTCGTACTAAATATTTGCTGTAACTTTTTAGTAAAAAAATAAATATTTATTTGGTCGTGTATTTTGGCCTCAAATCCAAATTAATGTTTTGTATGTAAAAGGCCGCGCAGCCGTTTCTCTTAATATTTTTACACCTTTTTTAACAATCGCACACACTTTTTTATGTTATTTAAATGCTACTATAAAAATATTGAAATGAAAAGCGGTAAACAAATTGTTTTACATTCAAAACAGGAAGTGGCCTCACAAATTTAACGCGGTAGTGTATAAAATGACAAGTCGGTCATGTTTCAAATCCTACATGTTTTAATGAAACTTTCAATACTTTTGAAGGACAGAACTAGTATTTGTCGAAAATATATCATATTGATGGAAAGTGATTATTTTTAGCACTTGTATGTATAATGTATATGGCAAATATCTGAATTAATGCGGGGTGTATCCGCAGGTACCCGAAAGACTTCAAATATCCTCACGAATCGCAGGTTTGGAGAAAAAAATGTAGATGTCATTTTGTTTTCCAGTGAAATTTTATTTTAATTAAAAACAAACGAAAAATATTTTTCATCACGTGTCGTCACTGGGTACATTCTAGCGCATCACGTGACACGCACTCCGACTTGTTCCAGCAGTACTGTACAGACGAGACAGCACGAGTGCCACGTGATCCGTTGCGGCGTAAACAGGTGTGATCAGGGGCGAAGTGTGATAAAACATGTTTTTTTTAATTGAAAAAGATGTCATCTACATTTTCCCTCCAAATATGCTAAGGAATCACTGGTTAAGGTCTTTCGGTTACTTGCTGCATTTGTGAATTTAAAAGTGGCCCCGATTTGTGTTTGTTTGTTTACACTCGTTGAAAGTACTAATAAACTTCACCATTACACAATATTATTTACTCACGCTACGAACTTGCTCAGTCTGTAATCTGTAATCACTTTCTGTAACGCTAACTGAAGTTCTAGGGCGTCTCTAAGCGGCATATTATTGAGCTGCGTCCCTATACTTCTTCCAAACATATCAAATTCCGTTTCTTTCGTTTCCTTGACATTTTCCGGTTTTTCTCTTGGAACGTGACTTCCTAAAAAGGATCCGGGTCTGGGCCTTTTCGACGCAGGCCCTAGGTTATCGATGGGAACTTCAGTAATGGCGGAATTTTCAGAGGAGAGGTATTGGTCGTCGGGCTGTTCAGCTTTGAAGTTGTCGGTGGTCTCAAACCAAGACGGATCGTCTGGAGTCTCGTCGGAGTCTTCGTCGATGGCTTCTTTTTTGACTTCTACATCTACGTGCTCGATTTCCGGTTGCAGATTTGCCGTGGACGTCGAAGCTCCTGCTACCTGCAATACAAAATAATTTTCAAATTACTTTTTGCACATTTAACTGACACAAAAAGGACACGAAAGAAATAATTTCAGTATTTGCGATGAAGATTATAACAGGATACAAAAAGTTTTTTTAGTTTGGGTACCGGCTTCGCTCAGGGAGTTGATATGATATTGTGTGATAGTTGGAATAAAAGGTTAACTTTAAAATATAAGAGGTAAAAATGTTTTAATTGAAAACATTTTCTAACTATTTTCAATACTTGTTTATAAACATAAATTTTCATTTTTTTTTTGACCTTTGCAATAGCCACTTCGGCTTGGTATCGGTGTGAACAATATCTGGATAATCGTTTTCATTAGTGGCTATGTTGTAGAAATCACTGTTGAGTTCAATGAGGCCGGTCGTCTGGTCAGTAGGATATGTGCCTTCGCCTATTTGTAAAAGTTTTTTAATATTCGGGACTGTTCTAGAAATTTCTAGAGGGCGAAACTTCCAGCCCTTACTTCTTCAAACGCACATCCATGAGGTAAAAACGTGAACCTTCTTTATGGATGGGGGATAGAGGGAAACCACATTGTACACTTTCTTTTATAATATATATTGATTGATTAACATAATAATTTTTGTTATTTATTTTTGGGGTGTTATGCCGTGTTGCGCTAACTCCTTCTCTAGCCAACGTTTCGGACAGCATTGCAGTGTCCATCATCAGGGCAGATGTGTTATTAAAGAAGGAGTTAGCGCAACACGGCATAACACCCCAAAAATAAATAACAAAAATACTTTTGGCCGTGAAAATCTTAAATCATATTTAACATAATAATTGATTGATTTTAAAAAAAATTAATTAAAGATATTTTTTACATTTTTATTTATTTATTACAATATTTAACACATTTAAAAATATTCACAACAATGGCTAGGTACCTACGTACATCAAAAACTTCATCTATTTTATTTATTTAATTTAATATTACATTTATTTACAATAGTGACGTATTGCCCATCTCACTAGGTGTGTACCACCTGTGTTGAGATGGCAATTTACACAGTGGTTGTTAACTAGGTTTTAGCTAATACAATATTGTGAAAATGCCAGATAAAAACAGTTTTTTTTTTTTTAAATTATACAATTCAAGAATGAATGTAGAAGGTGGAGGCGAAGCAATAATAATTTTAAGTAATTAATCAATAAAGTTTCAGTTTGACCAAAAGGCGTATTATACATATATATACACAGTAGGCACAATTTTTAGTATGTTATGAAATAGTTCAATGTATAATTTTATTGGAGGTAATCAATGATTTTATTTTTAAATAAAGTTTTGATTTGTGTGTTTCTAATGTCAATAGGTAAAGAATGGAATAGCTTAATAGCATTGTATTTAAAGCTTTTTTGTCCATAAGAGGTATATAAAATATTATAATCCATCAAAAATTAACCCGTAATACTCGTACATCTGTTTTAAAATGTCTTAACTTTTTGACTAAAGAGTGTCTTGGCAAAATTTTTTTCTGTACAAATCTGCTGTTTTATTCTGAGATTGATGAAATTTTGAACATTTTCAAAACAGGAACAAGGTCATTGTGAGATTTCGAAAAACCTCCCGTCTCCTCCACCCCTTCATGCAGAAGGAAGCCCGGGCAACGCCGGGATCTTAGCTAGTTTAAAATATAGGACTCTGCAAATAATAAATAATTAATACAATTTTTGCACATAAGTAAGAAAATTATACAATATTAAATTACGCACAATTTTGTGAACGCTGTGGACATAAAAAACGACTTTTTTCCCGATATACAAATAACAAAACAAAAATTTAACAATCGGTAATTTTTATATTTTAAAAAAATATTAGCTATCGAAGAAAGCAAACACTTTGTGTTCTGAAAAAGGTTGAGTGTACCCGAAACCGGTCGACCAGTATAACCCAATAAAGTGGTTTAAAACAAAGTAAAAAAAAAATTTAAAAATTTTAGTTGTACATCGTAATAATTACACTACTAGGAAGCCCGAGTGTTGTCTTTCCACTCTCGTATCGCGCAGTTGTTGCTTGGATATTATTTTGTTTGTAGTGGCTGCGTTCATCCATTGCCAGTACATTCATACCATTACCCACTCCATCCAGGGGAAAATAGTCCTACTGAAAAAAAAAACATTCTAACATCTTTGGGGCAATAAACGTTTATAAATAAGTGTTTTTAAATTTAACTTTTTTTAAAGTTTTCGAGTAAATCGAATCATATCAGGATAATATCAGCTGTTTAATATTTTTTCAAGATGCATAGAGCAGGGTAGAAAAAAGTGTTGATCGAAATTTTTTTTAACCCTTTGGTTGCCAAAAAAAAATTGAAATGCCATGATGAAAAATAAAGTTTTTTTTTGGGTTCACATGCGACTGATTTTTTAAAATTTGACCTAAAAAATTCCAGCTTCAGACTGAATTTAATCGAAATCGAGACTTAATCAAATCGAAAAAGGTATACTTCAAAATCGACTCCGAATTTGATACGGATTCACCAGTTTTACGCTTGTAACACTAGTTTCCGGACACCGCGTAATCACTTTGTAAACCCTTTATCACGAAAACATATTAGGCAGCGCGTCTAACATCGTAGTATTGTTATGATATTATGCTTACCATTGAGAAAATTTCGTCCTCAAGGATAACATTTACAGAATCAGCAAAGGATTCCGTCTTTGATGAACTTGCAATGTAACATGAATCTGGATTGGAAGAGGAGGCGGTAAAATAATTATCATGATAATTTTGAGTTTCGCATATTGTTGAAATTGCTATGTAATGTTTCATAACTTTGAGAATTTCTGTTTTAGCTGGTAATTGGAGTTGATCGGAAATTTTCTTAAAATCACCCGCAAGTGATAAAAAAAATAGTTGGTCTTGATACTTTTCATAATTATCTGATTTTTCAGTCAGTTTCATATTTATATTCGTCGATAATTTATCTTTCAAAACTTCTTCCACAGCTGTGATTAATTTTCGTTTTCTATGTAACTGACTTTTTTTAATTGAATCGCGAGATCTGTTATTTGGAACTGCGGTAGAAGGTTCTGTTTTATCCTTTTCGGGTCTTTCTTCAAGTAATGGTATCAAGAAAGACAATTGTTTAAAATATTTATAAGGGCGGACATTCAATGTCGCTGAGCTACTATTCGATTTTTTATTTTTTTTAGCGTATCTAGTAAACCCATCTCTTAATATTTTCCACTTCTTTTGTAATGATTTAACTGAAATAAAAAACCAACAAATAAATTTTTTTAACATTACTGAAACGTTAAATTCTTTAAAATGTTAAAGGACGGGTTATTTCACAGAATTTCAACAATTCATCAGATTTCAAAGTGGAAGTTCTGCGAAGGTTCTATTTCAGTTTTGTTGAAACAACTGACCAATAATGATATAATAACAGAACTTGAATAGAAACTTGAAAATATATTTTGATGAATTTTTCAATCCCGTACTTAATATATACCCTGTGGAAGTTTGTTCTTGCAAAACACGAAAGTAGTAGATTGATAACGCTGAAAATATCAAAGTCTGTTGTTATTAGTGCCAGGAGTTTTTGTGAGAGTGGTTTGAATACTAGTAGTAGAAGTTGGGAAGCTTCTGCAGTCAAAAGTCGATGCATTGTGGATTTTTAACAGTAACATTGTGGTATGCAGTAGTGAATGGTGGAAGAAATCGGAAACGCCCGAGAAAGATATTTGCGGGGTCCACTAGTTTGGTAAAAATCTATACAGTTTTCTCGAGTTTATTGAGACTTGAGATCAAACACAAGACTTACAAATGACTTTATAAAACCTTTTAATTAATGATTATAATATTACTATCTGCATTTTTCTTAATAGCTAGTTATTTGGTTAGATATGATTAGAGATTCAGCTAAGCTTTTTAATTTTTTTATTACATATTCGATCTATCCGATAATCGTCAGTAGACACAGATATTCCAATTAAATAGATAAAAAAAATACATAATTACCATGTTTGCTAATAAAACGTATTTATACTTATACACTATCCGGAAACTCGAACTATATGCGGAAAACTGCTGAATCTACATCACATTTGGAGTCGATATTTTGGTATAACTCTTTTCGATTAAATCGAGTGCGGAGTTAAAATTTTTTGAGTCAAATAAAAAAAAAAACGGTTATTAGGAGGTATAATCAGCTGTTTATTGTTAAAATGCGTCGAAGCGTAGACAACCCTTTATTTGCCAAAAAAGAATAAAAAAAATATTTAACCGAAAAGATCTAATCGAAATTTTTATTTTTTGGTTTCTCTGTGTGGTGTAGATTCACCAGTTTCCAGTTTGAACTACGATTTTTTTCCGGTCACTGTTTATAAAATAAGATAATAATATTTGATAAAAATATTAAAAGGGATATTATAAAAAAATATATTAAATGGACAACTTACCCAATTTATTCTTTTCTTCTACAGTTTTCTCATTAAAATTTGGTACTAACTGCTCACATACGGTTATCCATGCATTCATTTTTAAAAGTTTATCGCAATGTTCCTTCATTTTATAGTTCCAGATGCATTCTTGAGATTACATTGCTTTTATGAATTCGTGGTTATCACAGTCAAAATCGACGTCCATTTTGTTAAAATCCGAGAACGAACGACCGAGGGAAAATGGCGGCAGAACAAAGCGCGGGAACAAAGCAGGACGGAAGATACAGGCCAACTGCCCGGGCAGTCGCACCCAACAGCTGGAGCGGTCCGTATATATGCATAGCGCAGAGATGTTAACTAGGGATGTAACGACTAACGATACTTCTTCTAGCCCAAGGCTGCCCAACCCCAGGCCCGCGAACGAATTATAAGTGGCCCGCGTGAAACATTTTCAAAAAACCCGCCAATCCGCCAATTTGAAAAAGTGTCGCGGGCCCGCGGTAAAACAAACAATGCAGCTTGCGCGCGGTCACCAGTGTTGCCAACGACGGCGATTTATCGCTATTTAGGCTACTCAGAACGAGAATCAGCGACGAAAAAATCTAACCTGTTGAATTTACTTTTGAAACAAAAATACACGGGTTTTCGACATAATATTTTTTGCGGTCGAAATGGAATCCTGTAGCCACCCCCCCCCCCCCCCATGGAATTCGAAAAATTGCTGTGGCGTATCACATATGATGTTCGGAATTTTTTCTCAGCGAAGTTCCGTAACAACCCCCCCCCCCCATGGATTTCAAATATTTTGTGGGGAGCACTCATTTAGATTTTTTTTTTTGTGGGGAATTATGTTTTATAGAACCGTCAGGTATTCAGTGGCCCGCCAGTGATTCAACATCGTCAATTTGGCCCAACTGCTAAAAAGGTTGGGCAGCCTTGTTCTAGCCGATCCGATACCGATCACAGTATTCAATAATCGGCGATACCGACGTGACCTGATAACTAGGGATGTAACGACTAACGATACTTTTTCTAGCCGATCCGATACCGATCACAGTATTCAATAATCGGCGATACCGACGTGACCTGAACACTACTATGACTCGATAGATTACAAAAATGTTCACAAAATATCGTATAATTTGGCTAATTTTCATAGCGCCGTTTTCGTGAAAAATCATCTCAAGGGCGCTGTACAAATATATTTCTTAAATAGTAAAATATTTAAAAAAAGATAAAGTAATGTGGAAGATGAAGATAAATGTATTTATGTAAATTTCTATATGGATTTCTTAAATTGGAAAGAAAATTTGAATTTTAAAATCATATATATATAAAAAAATAAATTGGTTTGTTTGAGGATAAAACCTTCCTCCCCAAGGACTGGAGTCAACCGCGCTAACACCTGAACCAAATCCCAATTGGGTAAGACCGACGTTTATTTAGTATATGTATGTGCGATGGCCACCAAAAATGCATTGTCATCGACAACGAGTCTATCTGCCAACATTCAGCCCGATCGAATGTTGGAAAGTGGGTAATTTCCACGTCAAGATTTGCATTTATTCATTCAAGTGAAATTCAGATGGACGTAATTAAAAAGAGAACGTTGTTATGTTGTTAATTATGGTCTTGGTAATTTTAATATGAACATGAATAAAACGTACTTTGAACATTGTAAATATAACTTTCTTTTTGCGAATTCGACATGTCGAACAGTAAAGGAAATACCTACCTAATTTTAACAGTTAAACAGACCCAATTTAATCACATTTGTATTTTAAATATCAGACATTTTGAAAAACCTAGAAAATATTTCAATCACAGCTTTATCACAGCACTCAAAAACGCACCGTAGAAGATTTTTTTTAGTTCATCGTTATAAATATACAGACTGTGTTTTGGTCAAAGACATAGCAAATAGTGACGAGTATCTCATACAAGATGCACTACAAATGTTTCATACAAAAACAAATATGATAATTCTTTTGGACTTATCTCAAACCATATCAAACAAGTTATTTTCAGATGAATTTTTAATATTCCAATAAAATACAAAATATTTCAATCTGCTTTTTTTTCGTTAAGTTTTCATTTTTTGGAATGTCTCAGGGGACGCTCATAGGTCTACTTCTATTTTCCTGTTTCATTTTTTACACCGAAGAGATAAACCTACAGGAGAGTGATCTAGACCGATTTTAAAAATGTCCCGCTACCTCACAAAACATATTTGTACAAACTCTTTTTCTTTCATTAGGTTTTGTATTAGGTACAACAAAGGTTTTTGTATTACAACGAAAGGTTTTGTATCAATACAAATATTTTAAGGTGGTGAGGTACAGGGCCAGCTAAGCGGCGACTGGCGCTAGTCAGAACCATATCTCGTTGGTAAGCAGGCGCCCGGAGCGAAAAGCCCCAAGTGCGCCTGTACAGGACCGGCCCTGGTGAGGTGATTGTGTTTGAATATTGGCACTACATCAAGTACTACATTTCGTGTAGGTAGGCGACGTTTTTTATTAGAGCCATATCCCAGGATACGAAAATATTCTTGTGAAAATATACTTTGGCAGTATTTCAACACCTCATTTCAGTATTGGAGCATCTCATACAAACTGATTCTGAAATCATGTCCTGCCCAAAAGGCAAAATAAATCGTTCGTAAGAATGTTCACCAGAGTGATTGTTATCTTTTTTTTATGTAGCAAAGAACCGCGGGTTGTAAATTACTGGTATAGAGACTGCGCAACTGCTTAGCAAGGGGAGAGAGCGAGACGGTGTATACGCCAATCGCCCGAATAGACAGGGGCAAGGTGAACTCGATTTCAGATAAATCAATACAGATTATTTGAAGAGATACTAAGTAAATCTTTTTATAAACACTTCTCTGACATCTTTCCAAAACCCCAGAGAAGCAAATATTGTACAAATTATTGAATGTGCCTACTACAGATTTACACGAACTAAAAATCGATGTAATTGTATTGTATTACATCGATGTATTGTAAAAATGAAATGTTGCGCCCAGCTTCATGACTCCGATCACCGGGCCTGTATTCAGGTTAGCATCGACCAACAAAAACCAAATGCAGCTCGGTACCCTAACATAAATAAACCTAATGTTTTCATTTCTAATTATGTTCACGAAATACTTAAACATTTTAACTATTTTTATAGCTTTTAACGAATCCAAGTCTTTGTATAAATCCTAAATTAAACCATGAAAATTAAATTTAAAACTCGACAGCTGTCGTGTACAGTTTTCTCGTAAATATGTTAATCCGTAGCGCACAGCTGATGGAAAAAAATAACAGCTAGGTCCTTTCTACCAAAGGAGGTCGTTTACAGGTAACATAAGCTACCTGAGCAGGTAAACCCAGGTGGTCAATTAACACAATGCAATCAGGTGCGCAGGTATGAAAGTAAATACTTTACCGTTTTCACCTGGTATTTCCAACAAAACTCCGCATAAGCGATTGTTAGATTATTTTTAGGGGCTTAAAATGAAGAAAAAAGTAATGGCTTGTTAATAAAAGTGTTTCAAATTTTACATTTACATTATTTGTCTGCTCGGAAGATTCTCATTTCTGAGCACAAACTGCCTCCTGTTTTATATTATGTTTTAGTTTTAATTTTCTTGTTTTTGTTCGTATTATTCGTATTCGTAGTTCATGCTTTGTATTGTGTTATTATTAGATAATAGTCAGTAAACAAATGTAATGTAATAAATAATAAATACAAAAGAAAAAGAGTCTAATATTTTTTACGAGGTGGCGAGACATTTGTAGTGCATCTTATACAACACTACCCGAGATAGAAATGGTACGAGCAAAGTCGGGTCATTTCAAAATTAGAAATAAAACAATTTGATGAAAGTGCAATACTTACCATAAAGTTAAAAAAAAACTATTTACACATGACAAATAAGAAGGCGCCGAAAAATATACTTGCTTTTGAACAGGATGTGGTCAGTTATGGTGTTTTAAACGATGCCTTTTTCGTCCAATTTCCGTATGGGTTAAGGCGAAGCTTAATGCTTAATCACTATTTTATTAATTTTTATAAGGAATTGGTGTACATTACGACTACCAAAAAATATGCTTTAGATAAATTGAAGGTTTTATTGACGTTTCGCTTGAGCAGAACACAAATAAAAAAATAAAGCACTCAATAAAAAATATAAATGTAAACTACAATTTATTTTTCTATGCATATAAATGTATGAACGCGTAAAGGAAGCAGCTTTTAAAAAATACAGTATTATAGCTAATATTATCTGTGACAGTTTCACTTGATTAACTTTTTTTGTTTCTTTAAAAATTATTTGCAAAATAAAAACAGTTTTGTGCTTGAAATCGAACGTTTCTAGACTCCGCTTGTCAAGCGAGTTTAATGCCTATTACCTACAATATATATGGTATACCAAGAATATACACATTTTTGGCTTGTATCTTCCTCTAAAGTAACAAATCGAGATAATGATATCCTCACTAGGATCTTCCGTGCTGAGGATTTCATTTATATAATATTGAATCATAGAATTGTGAATATTTTTTTCCGAACTAATTATAAATATTACAATGTGCGTTTTTTGTGCAGTTAAGTGGTTTCGGTAAGTCTGTATTTGGTGTCAGTATATTTTCTATATCTGATCCAATGGATCTCCCTATATTTTGTATCCAGCTTTTCATTTGAGACTAGCTGTTCCCCGCCACGCGCTGCTGTGGATCAGTCTGTATGTGCAGAGAGAGAAACAATAGCGCGTTTTACGTTTACGTCTAACAGATGGCACTGTTTTTTTTAAATGTACCTGTCACAGGTGACATCTATTCATTTAGCTATATAAAAACACACGCTTAATCGAATGCAAAGTTGTGTCAAAATTTCAAAGCAATCGGTGAAGAACTTTCAGAGATTTAAGATTTTAAACAAATGAACATTTACATTTTTATTTATACAGGGTGTATCGGCACGTACCCGACAAACCTTAACCAGCTATTCCTTAGCACATTTGGAGTAAAAAATGTTATGTGCACTTTGCCGTCCGGTAACATATTTTTTTAATAAAAAATTTATTATTCATATTTTCACCATATGTCACCAATGTTTTATCCTTTGTCAAAGTTTGAAAACCCGTCTGGCAATATTTTGTTCGAGTTTCGTTGAATAATGTACGTACGTACCTACGTTGGCGCGCTTTTACAATCACAACGAAATGGCAAGCACCATTCGTCTCATTTTTAACTTTTATTATTTAGTGTGTACGAAAGAGCGAGGACACTTTTTGACGCACTTGCTAATAACAGCTGTTGAACGCGAGAAACAAGGCAAATGACAGTGACGGAGTGTGGATTTTTTATTTATTTTTTGTTTTTAATGGAAAAAAAATGTTACCGGACAGCAAAGCGCCCATAACATTTTTTACTCCAAATGTGCTGAGGAATAGCTGGTTAAAGTTTGTCGGGTACTTGCCGATACACCCTGTATAGATTAAAAATTAACAATAATATTGTTGTGATTTTTGAATGAGAGTGGGATTTTGTTGTAGTGTTTAGTATCATAGGAAGATGTTGGACGTTATTTGAAATATTCTGTCGTCTGCATTGGTTTTGTTTAACTATGTGGTAGGTAGGTTTAAGTATGTGGTAGTGTTGCATTTTCAAAATGATAATGAAATGCTATAATATGAGTTTATTACCGATTGTACAATGACAGATGATTTCATATGATCTATTCAAGGTGTTGACTTTTTACGATTAAGTACCGTCTTAAAATATTATTTTTTTGTCTAATGGCTGAATCTGATTGAATAAGTCTGAAAAAAAATATGGTGCAAGTGTAAACCAAAGATTTTTTATATTGGTCACGATATAGTTTTCTTATGGGGATCGGTATGAAAAAAAGCATCGTGTAACACGCCCATTATTAAAGTCACGACACAGCGCCTTTGAGGTGATTTTGCACAAAAACGGCGCTATACAAATCATCAAGTATTATTATTAATATTATAATTTAAAATTGTGCTTACGTAGGAACTGGACTGTTGAAGTGTAGAGGGCAGAATTGATTTCTGAGATGACAGATGTTGTTCTGGAGTGACCTGTAATAAAAGAAATAATAAATTAAGTTCTGCTAAAATCATCTGTCCGTCTAGAAACTGTTCCATGTTTTGTTTTTAATATTTTATTTATTTCATGTTCATTTTTAGCATATAGTTGCCATTTATGCACGAGGGGGTACCCAAAAGAAATCGAACTTTTTTTTGTCTTCTGTGATAACTGACAGCGCCTCTGTCGTTTTTTGTTCACCTCAGCAACGTCGGCAAAACGTTTTTATTTCATGTATCTTTTCATTCGGGGAAATAAAAAAAAAGTCGCGACCCTGTTCATCCCCAAATCTCCCGCTAAAATTCGCTGAACTGAACTCCAAGCCACTCCAGACAGCTTCACAATTTCTTCAATGGTCTGGCGTCGATCCTTCAGGATGGTTTCACGAATTTTTTCAAAATTTTCATCGGTTCGGGCCGTGGTAGGACGCCCAGAGCGAGCTTTGTCCTCAATTGACATTTCACCTCTTTTGAACCGGGAATACCACCCAAACACTTGTGTTTTCCCAATAGCATCATCGTTGTAGGCTGTTTTTAACATTTCAATAGTTTCTGTGCCAGTTTTTCCGAGCAAGAAGCAAAATTTTATTGCAGCGCGCTGTTCACGAGAATTAGCCATCGCTAAAACGACGAGCACACAAAACAACGGTCACTACAAAATTCACACAAACCGAACGGAACCTTCTTTGGCGACGACGCTTGGCATACGCTTGAGTTGACTGAGAAATGGTAGCTCTATACGCTCCTAGCGATAGAGCGCGGTACTACAACAACTCCGCCCACCACAACATCAGTTCGGTTTCTTTTGGGTACCCCCTCGTTTTGACATGTGCGTCGCTGGAGACGCGGCTTAAAATGAATATTTCTTTTACATACAATGTAGAAAGGAGCGAGTAAAAAATAAACACATATTTATATTGAAAAATAATTCCAATTATAAAAAATATGAACTAATCGAATAAAATATGTGTAAAATACATTAAGGGGTTTATTTAATTATTCATTTATTTCTGTATTTCACGCCCAGCTGGGCTTTATATGTTAATTTTGTAACACATAGAATTAAAAATTAAATTAGCATAACATCACAAAAACACAATAACAAAATACTGTAAAATGCAAGATGGAAAAATAGTAGATTACGAATAGTACAATAAAATTTTTTAAATAAGTCGGAAGCAGGGCTCGGCAGTTTGTTAAGATTGGTTGTTCTGCTGCCGATATAAATTCTACCAAGACTTGTTTATAATGGGGGGTATACAATTATTGTGATTCCGTGTTGGAGCTGTCGCAATAATACGGTAGATATTGCCTAAATAATCATAATTAAATTATTATGATGATAGTTCAAATTGTAATGCCTCATGACGTAGTTACGTGAAAATACCAGTAAAACACACAAACTAATATAAAGTATGTACAATATATGGGTGCATATTGAGTTCGTCATCAAAAATCCGACCAAGAAAACGTCATGTTTCCGAGCAGAGCGCAAGGGATAGATGGTCGAACTCTCTCAACATTTTTCGGAGTTGTAAAGGTTCTCTCAGGTCCTTTTCTTTTCGCAGACGGATTTCCTGAACCCCTTAACGTATCTACCCATCCTAAAATCGATTGCTGGGAAGGTACACGACCGCAGGAGGGAATTGCGAACCTTAAACGGAAAGTCGATCGAGAGCTGATCGAGAGATGGGGAAGTAGGCATCTATCGAAAAAGTAGGTGCTCCTTCACCGACCACTGCATGTTTACGACTTGCAACTAAAAACCATTGTGACAAAAACTTTCACCTGTTCCCTTCTATCGAGACCATCCCCCACCGCCCGCGACCCCCTCGGCCATCAGGGCACCCTTTTCAAAAAACACGAGCGACACCTTATACCATACCACGTTTTAGTAAAAAATTTCCATTAAAATTCAATAAAAACTCAAAAAAAAAATTATTATTCATTAATTTATTTATTTACAGTATATATTATTTGGTAAAGTACCTAGTTTTAAAACTTTTCATTTTTATTTATGGTGGGGTTCCACTGTAATGATTTTAAATAAAACAATTATAAACTTTGGTCCACTTTTATTTCGTAAGCCGGACCTGTTTCAACCTGTTACGATCACCTTCAGATAGCACATTTATTACTGGTCCTGTCTACATAATAAAAATAGAAATGTTAAGAACTGGTTTATTGTAAATCGTTTGGTTACCATTTACAAAAATGATATTCATATAGTATAATAAAATACACGTGCAGTCTGACAAAATAGAGTAGAGAAAAAAAAGTAGGTTGGAATGATAAGTCTTGATGCAAAATCCTCTTTAGTGAGCGATCAGCAATGCCCAATGCAATCGCATGCTTCCGGGCAGAACGACTAGGCGACCGTTCGATAGCTTTTCACACTCTCGTTAAATTTTCGGGTGTTCTTACCATTTTGGGTCTTCCTAAACCCTTAGGTCTTAGTGTGGAACCAGTTTCTTCGAATGTACGCACCCAACTCGCGATTAAATTACGAACGGCGACGAAAGAACGAAAATTTTCAAGAAACGTGCGAACAGCGAACCCCCGGTGTTTTCCGGACCAAACCATGGTAACGACTGAAAACGGCACGACCCTCCTGACACAATGAGACCTCGCCCAGGTTCTTACACCCACCACACGAGATGTACCGGCTTTTCAAAAGTGCGCTGTCTGTTTTGCTGCACTCTGTATTAACGTTGAAAGTAAGCCCGTCGTTCCACGGCTCGGTAAGCAATCGACAAACCGAATGCTGCAAGACCCTGCGCAGAAAGTTGCACACTGAACTGCGCTGCAGACCATTACCTCACTATAGCGAACTTAATTTTGCTGAATTCGGTTTATGTCGATTGCTTACCGACCAGTGGGACGACTGAGAATGGTTATTTTTTTACATTAATATCACACAGCAGGCACCTGAAGAAAACACTTTTCCATCAGGGCCAATATTCTCTTAGAGAATGCTGTGTGAAGGGTTTTATTGAGGAGAGGAATGAGTGAACAAAGAGATCCAAAGAGGCCGGCAAATCGTTCCACAGCCGAGCTGTTGTACTTGTCGTAAAAGCGACCCGTTGTCCTTGTATAAATTGTTGGGCGTGCGTTTGACATCTATAAGTATTATATCTTCATACTATACCAGTGAATGATCTGGATAATGTCCCGCGAGGTGATTCCTGAAATGAGAAATACTTGTCAATTACAATATATATTGATATGCATAGGATGTAATATTACACCTACCAGTAGAGCGAAAGAAATATCCTATTTGGCATGATTTACGACGACTAGATCGTAGATGTGTGGTTTATATACATAATATTATACTTTTAGGGTGACAGGACGTATCCGACATACTATAGCGTATTAGAGAACAATATATAGACGGCATTTTGGTCTCCGGTTTCACCCGCCCAGACACTTAAGGCCCTAGTATACGTTGGGCCAACGAATTGTGCCAATCCGTCAACGTGTTAACGCTGTTAGCACAAAGATCCTTTGATTTATGCACGAAAAACCAATATCGGTCAATATACTACGTCAAGTGATCCTGTACGTAGGCCAGCGCATTGGCCCAACATGTACTGGCAGCATAACGCATATTCGTAAATACCCGACGCGTTATCCGTCAGAAGTAGCTTCGTAAGTTCCAGACGTGTCAGACTAACATGTCAGCCATATACGAGACTGCATAATATTATACGTGATATCAGATACTTATAAGCGTTTTGAATTGTCATTGGAACTAAACAGCAAAATAAAAGAAGATAAGGCCATAGTATAAAAGTATATTTTTTTTAAATAAAAACGCTGGACAATTCTCAGTCATAAAATATTTTCGGACGGGATTTCTAAATTAACTTAATCAATTTGTTCTTCTTCACTTATTTATTTAAATTTTCCAAATATGTATGGATGGCTGGCCCAAAGTTTTTTGAATTTTCTTCTAAATATTTTATCATTGCATCACAATGTTCTAGGTACCTTCTTTTCATGTCATCAACATCATTCATTGGTCCATTGTTTATGAGTTTTGGAGTATCGATATCAACAATTTCTATTTCTACTGCCGTCTTCTGTGAATTTGTCCTAATTAATCCTTGTCCCAATTTTTTAAACTTGTCACTACCAGTTCTGTCACCGAAGTCCTCCTTAAATTTCTTCTTCCACAAATTCGCGACGTCATTTTTAGTTGGCATATAGAACCTGAAAATATAAGAGTGATGTATATACATAGAAAAATATTGAACGTTTTTTAAAATGAAATTTCTAAAATATATCTACAATTTATATAGTAATAATAGTACACATTGACAGTCCTACATATAAAGATTCAATAATACGCGCTGCAGCGTTGGTATATAGCTATACGATGTAGAGGGCCTATACTGCTCGGGTTAAACCGCAAAAAACACGGTCATTTTCAGATTTCGCGTTTTGTTGATAACTTTGCGTTTCTTCAGATGACATACATAATAACATTTGTAATTTGATTGATCCAGTATATATACGGCCAATTCGAATATGCGTTCCGAATTCGCTTTGGTAAAACGATATTTCGATTTAAAATAACATCACAGAAACGCTGCAAATGGGTATTACTGCTTTTTAACATTTTCATTACGCGACAGACCAATATTTGTCAAACTTCGCGAAAATACGACAACATATTGCCGGTGCTATCATGACGCTATACTAAGTGGCTAGCCATTATAATCTGACAGCTACTAATACGGCCGGTATCCGCAGCGATTATGAGTAACGTTTTCCACTAACCCGATCTTATTCGACCGTTTAGTATTTATAGAGAAAGACGGTTTGCTTACGAAACCCTAAAAAACTAGGTACCTACCTATCGTTTGAAATATTTTCATAGTCATCTCCGTATTCTTCCATTTTCTCCGCACAAAAAGTGTGATATGCCGAGGCAGCAGAGTGTACTCGGTTGAAAATTTCAATTAGGTGTCTCTTGGCTTCTTCGCCTACTGGTCTGACTCTCAATGCTTCCACAACATCCGTTCGGTGATTATGGGAATCTTGAAATTTTATTACACAAGGCCATTCCTCTGCAAAGTATGTCTGTATCTTTGATTTAGAATCCTCAAATATTTTCTTTATAATGACAGTTATTTTTGCTTTACAGTCCATATTCTTAGACTTCCTTTTACGTTTATTGGTTTGAGTTTCATGTTCCGAGTTTCCCGTTCTTTTATTTTTTATTGAAGTATTGAAATGACATCTATATATCCTTTTGAACAAATTTCGAGGAGCGTTAGGAGGCACTTTAAAAGTTTTCTCAATAGTCCATGTTTCTTTTGTGAAATTCTGTAGGTCAGTCATCCATTTCTGTAACAAAAATTTTGTCAAAATACTTTATTGAAGAATGTGGATTTTATCAGATTGTGTTATTCCTAATCACCACATGATCTACCTCACCAACCAAACAACATTCATCAATTCAGAATTATTATTATAATTATATGATTACGAAAAACGTAAACCCATACAAACACAATAATGAAATGTTATTAATCCATTTAAATAAGCTAAAGAAAAGAATTATAGGCACGGAATAGTAATTTTTTTTTTTTTTGGTTTTAGGCATTTCACCCTGAAAAGAGTGCTTTGTGCAATAGTAAAATTAAATTATACTTAAAACGCCATATTACCTCCCAACAAACAAAATATTCAAACTATTTCCAGTCCCACCTTATACGTCTTATCAAACTCTTTCCAGTCCCACCTCATACCTCTATCAAACATATACAATAACAAGATCAAGTAACAACATATACTTATAAATAAATGCTAGTACTAGAAATAACACCGTAGGAGGACTAATGGTACCTTTGTTACGTACAACAGCAGCCCAAGTAAATGTATAAAATTGTTCAACAACCTAACCTAATCTAAAAATAGAGATAAATAGTTGAGATGTGTAGAAACACAATTATAGTAAACAAATAAACTTAACATAACATTGAAAATATAAAGCTACATATACAAAATGATTACAAAAACACTACTGTTACTCAAACTAAAATTACAGCTGGGCCGTAAGTTTAAAGTTGGCAAAAATAACATTCTACTGTAAACTAAATAAGTATTGTGGTGGCTAATCAACCACAATCATAGGGTGACCATACTGACAGTGACAAGAAGGATAGTATGAATATGATTAAAAAAAATAAGTAAATGAAAATAGGTAAATATGGACATAAAGAAATAGTATCTGTCTGTAATGAAATAATATCTACAAAACACCAGCAATTATTTACATGATTTTGTATTTTTTATCAATTTAAAAAAAATCTTTTTAGATATATTTTTATTTTTCTTTAAAAAAAGCAGGAAGACAAACATTCACGGGTTAAAAATAACCTGACAATATTTGAAAATCTCCTACTACCACCACAGTAAGCGGAAAATGTTGCTTGTGTTGTGATGGAGGACTTAACCAGCCGAGGAATAGCCAGCCTAGTAAACACACTACGCCTGGGTGGGACCCAAACGCGATGCTAACTCATCAACACAAAAGCAGAAGCATCAACTTGCGTACATTAGGAAATAATACTAATGCGCGAAAATGTATATTGAAAACTGTTATTTCGTGTAAAATAATCCTTTTTCTATCTATCTGTAAAAATTAAAATAATATTATAACATTATTGTGTGTGACTTGAATAAAACTAGTCTTGAATTTTATATTTGAATTTTTATGAATGGTTCAAATTCGATGAAACAATTGATTCTTAGACACATTTTTACCTACTATTTATATAAAAAAATTGTCAATTTTACTTACCCAAATAAAATGTGATTATAAACAGTTAAAAACATTTGTACTTACTTCAACATCTTCTTTAGACTTAAATTTTGTCAAAATACAATGCACATCATCGTCAACTATTGGTTTATATTCGTAGTTTTCTGGTAGGTCACTTAAATCACGCATTTTTTGATGAAATTACTTTTTCCGTTAAAAACAATGCACGACCTGTGAACTTTAAAACAATACTGAATAAGAGAGAGAGGAGTAAATAGCTGAGCTGACGTGTCGCCACGAGACGTCGGGTACTTATTGAGCGCTGCCGGAATATCCCGAATGGATAACGCGTCGGGTCGAGCGACCGAGCACTGCTGGAGTATCCCGAATGGATAACGCGGAGGGTTGAGAGACCGAGCACTGCCGGAATATCCCGAATGGATAACGCGTCGGGTCGAGCGACCGAGTACTGCCGGAGTATCCCGAATGGATAACGCGTCGGGTTGAGAGACCGAGCACTGCCGGAATATCCCGAATGGATGACGCGTCGGGTATTTTGGTACTATATAACATTATCTAAGGACGGGTTGTTTCGGAGAATTTGAACAATTCATCAAATTTCAACGTTCATTTACGGGTTCTGTAAGAGTCCTATTTGAATTCTGTTATTAAATCATGATAGGCTAGTTGCTTGATAGAACCGAAATAAAAACAGAACTTAAAAATATCTTTCACAGAACTTGAAAATTAACTTTGAAATTTGAAGAATTGTTCAAGTTCTCCGAAACAACCCGTCCTAACTCCGCCAGCGAATCCACCGTAGATTTCTCAGTTGCACTCGTTTGTATTTTATGGCATTGGAACCTCATAAATTGCTGGCATACTGTGAAATAATTATCTCAATATTATTCTAGCTTAACGTTTCGTCACTTGCAAACAGTTTTGTTTTATGTGTGAAAAAATTCTCTAATTCGTTGTCAAATGTCATAATTTTATTTTCTAAAATCATATTAGATACTGTATTTATTTGGCAGAAAAACCTCATGCGACACATCTTTATAATGAAGAACGCTTATTTTGCTGAAAACATAATAAAACTCGAAAATATTTTCGTATTTCTTAATTATATAATATTTTTTTATAAGATTACAGAGAAAAAAACATTTAACTGAATTTAAGTAACAATCCTGAGGAAACTACGAAGAATAGAGATATATACACGATTATTATAAATTTATAGACACATTATCTAGTAAGACGGTACAATTTACAAAAACATAATTTCGTAAAAAACATGCCCGTCAGTGGGCAGTCGCATACAAAAACGACGGGTGTTCGTAAGAATATAGCTGTTTCACCCGTACACACCTATTTTGGGAATGGATGTCCCTGTCTAATGCGTTGCGTTGCATGCTAGGCAAAACTCACTCTTTCCACAGCTTCCGGTGTTCTGCTGGTCCGTTGATGTCATAGACATATGAATATTAGTAGACCTGCCCTAAGTGATCAAAAGCGTATTATTCCCCACTCCCCATACCGGTTCCATTGGAGCCGGCTGTGCTCGCGTATGGCCTCAAGTGAATTTAGAAAACGTGACGTCATCATTCTTGTGCGAACTATGGTCGAGGCATCATCGGTTCATTTTACGAAATAACACGGCAAAATGGTGACCTGTGCTATGAAAACTTGTAAAAATAGAATTATTTTACAAGCAATAATTATTCGCCTGAAACACTCATCCACATTGAAAAATCTCCTGATAAAAGATACATGACGCCAACGGGACTCGAACCCGTGTCCCTTCGATTTCCGGTCGACAGCTCTGACCACTGAGCTATGGCGGCTTATCTCTTATCCGCGAAATAATTCTTTATATACTAGTGTTTCATTCAACAATTACTGCTTGTTACATTTTTTTTTTTTTTTTACATTTTTTTATCAGGAGATTTTTCAATGTGGATGAGTGTTTCAGGCGAATAATTATTGCTTGTAAAATAATTGTTACCCTTTGTGCTATGCATAAAAAATATTGTCTTAAACGTTAGTTTACCAAAAAAATAATAATTGTAAAAATAGATGTGAAAAAGAGAATAAATCCAATTGTCGTATTACATTCCATATATAAGCATTATTTTTACTTTATTTTAAGCATATTCACATCGTATAATATGGATCAGTTGTAGAAACATATACTATCACATCGAGAAACGTCTGGACGCGAAACACAAAGCTGGTTGGTTGCTGGGAAGTAAATTATGAACATTTATAAAAGTGTCTTAACTAAATACGTAAACGAAATATTCGACTCTTTAAATAGAAGAAATTTATTTTGCCGAATTTGGACTTCGCAAATTTGTTCATAACGTGGCGAGTAATTTGCGCTCCCATGTAAAAATGTCTATTCATTCAAAAGCAGATTTTACTTTTAAGAACTAAATGGTGATATTATAATGCGAGATGCCGATTTACTGTCAGATTGATTTATTGACGAATCACAGTCAGCTTTCCTCCCTGCGTCCCGCAATTCTTGTTTTAACCCCTCGTCCTTAATTTCTCGTCTATTAATATTCATATGTCTGTAGTTGATGTCCATTTCTGGGTTTAGCGACACTTCCACACTCCCGAAATGAGTTGACCCACGACAGAATCGAATTACGGCCAGGAACGAGTCTGTGAGGAGGAATTTCGAAGCGAGCGCGAAAGGCACGTTGCGTAGCAACAACTGAGCGACCGTTACAAAAGAAGCTCTCGACGGCGAAGGCCCGCTGCTCTCTAGACCACAGCCAGGGGCGTATAACTCCCGCATGACCTTGTAACCCTGATGGGAGGAGTTATTCAATACCCAAATTCTTATAGACAAAGCTGTTGTGGCTGAAAGCTCAGATCTCATTGGCTCAGAGCAAAAATTGTATCTTGATCTCTCGCTCTCTACCGTAGCGACTCGTGTAACAGAAAGAGAAGCTAAGCATGTGTTATGCTCCGATAAAAAATAACGGTAATTTCCAAGACGCCATTTCGCAGATTGAAGTCAGTTGAAGGTTTTAGCGTAAATATTTTGAATTTTCTTTCACCCATCTAAAAATAATGTTGCGTGCTAGAATTCTTCAAGGTGATAAATTAATGCCGTGTTGTGTTAAAGGTTGCTCAAACGGATTCGATAATCCAGTGCTAGGAAGAAGCAGCAAGAAATACGTTTGTTTGTGGGTGTCATTTCGCGATTGAAAGCAAAAATACGGTACTTTTGGGATTAAAAAATAATGAATTGCCAACGCTTAATCTTCCAATCATCATAAAATATCCGGTCTATCTCCACCAATTGAAAGAAGGACCCGATCCCGTTGTTAAATACAGGTACTAACCTCTCGTTCTTTGATACAATGTTCATGATTCCTGAATGTACTTCATTGGCTAATAATTTGATTAATTTTCCATTTCAGACCTATCCGTATTCCGACGCGATCTTATACCACGTATTAGGAGACTAAAATTGCTAAACAAAGCCACGATTACATCAAAAAAGTTCATTTAAACCTCTCCAGAATTACATCATGTAAGTACCAGTATTTTCAATGATGTTTGCTGACGACAAAGCTGTGAAAATTATATGAAACCCTTGCAGGAGAACTTGAATAACTTCTAGTGCTATTTTGTGTATATATTCTTGTATTTTTGTGCAAGGTCAAATTAAATCCTATTAAGTTGTTGCAGTAAGACAGAAATCCTGGGTTCGATTCCTAGTTGAGACTGTTACTTTTTTTTGTGTCTTGTTCTGTTTCATGTTTTGTTTAGATGTATTAGTTTTATCTTCTACTTCAATGATAAATCAATGCTCAATACATCGGTTGTACTGACCCTGTTTTGTATTACTGTCCATTGTCTTTTTGAAAATAAAAAATATTTTGATGTGTGCATAGCTGTGGGTTTTTTTTATTTTCCTTTTCCTGCATTCCAGTATTTTTTATTATATAATTTTTTTGGGCTAGTGAATGAACGATGTTAGCTGGGTGCAGGTATATTGTCTATGTTTGCTCTTTTTTTAAATGATTTTGAGATTTCTTTATGGTCCAATATATATTTACCTGTCTGGACCAAACGACCGTTTTATCTGTGGTCGTCTGTGGTTAAGGGGGTGACAAAATGGCGCCATACAAAAAGCCTGAAGATATCGATCTAGAGAGTGGTTTATTTATGACCACAGCATAATGGCAACTGACGAGAATGGGAAACAAACTTGGAGACGTCCCTCTCCAGATGCGCCCCCTCCCGCCCCTCTACCTGCCCAACTCAACGGTCGGGAATTTTTTCAAATAAGTAAGTTTCTCTGGCGCACCCTGTATGTAGATATTTCATCTATTCACGTTTCGTTATTGGTTATTCTTTTCTTATGCGATTCGTTATTTCGCTTTGCATCTAGAAACTGGATGTGCTATATTTTTGTTCGATTAGTATAAACTTAACGCGTCTATGTATTTATGTCAACGTATATAAATTAAAATTTCTACAGTAAAAAAACCTTTTTTTTAATTATTAACAGAATAGGTACGGCAGGGTAATTTTTTAAATAATTACCGTCAACTCACAAAATAAATCATATATTGCAGTTTTCATTTAAAAGCATGCAAAATTTAATTATTTAATGGCCTATATATGGTAATTTAAAAAACAAATAGTCCGTACTAGGTATATAATGTTATACATTATGATTTAAAAAATACTTATGTAGTTTGGTAGTCACTATAACGGTACAAAGTGACGTTTAGTTCTATATTTGAAACAATGCGGTCTGTCGGATACGTTCTGATACACCTTGATATAAAATTGTTTAATGCGATGCACTACGTCGTGTAATATTTTTAATTTAGCCGCTTTCAATAACAACCCTTACGTAGATGGCGATAAGGTTTAAATTCCCGCTTAACACCATCCGCCTGTTTTGATTTATGCAAGAAAAAAACATGGCCAAAAAGTGCCTTTTATTTTATTTTGTGGATGTACAGGCATAAATATTTATTTTTTTTTCGATCATTTTATAAATAACTTAATTTTCCACATTAAACAATAAAATCCTTACCGAAAATGGGTTCGTAAGTAGGAGATTTTGAACTTTAAACCAGTTTTCATAGGCCTTATACATTATTTTTTTCTGGGCTTATAAAAATACTTATCTAAAAAATACTCGATTATTTCAAAGACCAAGATGTATTCTACTCACAGTATTTAATTAAAGCATCTGAAACATTTCTAGACAACCAAATTTTCAAACCAAAAACATATGATTTTGCATTACTACGTATGGCATCGACTTGTGCTGACACTGCCCGATTTTGTTCTATGAATATCGGAACACAAAAATTTACTTTTAGGTAGGTACGTGTTTTAAAGTAGGTACCTTTTCCATTCGATTAACCGTTTTCCTTGGTTGATTAATTTTTTTCGGGAAGTAACTCTTCTTTTTGTCTTATTTCCCATAGTTAACTGAAACATAATTTTCATTCAATATAGTTGGCCATGAGATTTTGACTTCAAACTTTGCACCTCGGCGTTATGATTAGCAATATGAAACTATTATATATATTTTTTATTGTTTTCAAGTTTAATTTTTAGAACTCCATTTTAATTTTAAGTTTTTCTTGTATGTATTCAATAATTTTATTATTCAATTTATACACAAATAAGTTCTACCGTGTAATTATTATTACGCGTGACTAATAATTAATTACAGAGCAAAACAATTAAAAAATAATGTATAAAAATTAAATTGTTTAAATAATATTATTGAATATTTAACTAAACGAGCGACGAATCGAACGAACAACCGAAGGAGGTGTTCCTTTAAATATATTAATATGGAGACATATAAACAATGATTACTGCGGTTAAGGGCCCGCTTTCCGCGTAAAGAATTTAGATTTGGGCAACACCCTCAAAATAAACAATATTTAGTGTTAAAAGAATCCGACAGAGGTGTCTGAATTCGTATTAGGAATAATTTTGGGGATTATAATTTAAATAACGAAATTAAATTACCGACATCTATTGCAATTTTAGAAAAACAGAACCATTTTTAGTTAGCACCGAGCAAATTATAACGATGTCGAAATGAAGATGGTTCTCAAAATATGGGTTTTATTACGGATTTAATTAATTATTTTTTTTTTTAATTTTACAAAAAACATTTACGAAAGTTATTTGAATAGGTATAAAAATTACTTTACTTTACTAAAATACTATTATCACTTTTATAAAAGTAATTTATAACTTTTATAAAATCAATAAATATATTTTTACATCAATAAGGTTTTTCTTATATGGTTATCTTTATAGGGTGTCCGGGGGTAAAGTGCTCAAACTTCAGGAGGTTATTCTAAATGCTAGAAGAAGTAAAAATGAAATGGAAATTATTCGAATTTCCAAATTTTTTCCACAAAAATTTATTTTCCGTAGAAGAAATTGTTTTTTTTTCTATACAAAAAATTAAACTTTTTTACTCGAAAACTATCTTAAAACGTTGGAATTCCAAAAAAAGTTTTTTTTCTTTTTTACTTGTACTATCAATTAGAATCACCTCCCGAAGTTTGTGCACTTTACCCCCGACATCTTGTATAATATGCGCAATATAATATTTATACACGTGTAATATCTACTTTTGTACATTTATATCAATTATATACACGTTTACATTTTTATGCTCATCAAATTTATTATATTATAAAGATAGATAGAAAGATCCTTAGTGCTTCCCGAGGACTTACAAATCAGAAGACTTTTTTGTAATTATTTATTTATTCATTTAAACAATTCAATAATTATAAAGAGTAATAAAACATGTAAGCAACATAAAATTACATTCTAAAATGTGAAAGGGGCTCTATTTATTTACATTTTTATGAAATTACTACTTTTAATAGTTTAAGCTTTCAGTGAACTTTCAATTTTATTTTTAACTTCTCTAAATATTATTTGTTTAAATTGTCAAATATAATTTAATCACAAACACAAGATTCACTCAAAATGAAAGATTGGTGGTTCTGAAATGTTCCCATAAATACGGTGAAAGAACCCTAAACTATAAACTTATTACCCTAAACATGCTTCGAGCGAAATGCGGATCTGGAAAGTCTGGATAGTGTGGAAGGAGATGAAGAGTATTTAGTGACTGACAATGGCGGGGCTGGTGTGCTAGATTCTCCATTAGTTCTGTACGGAAAAGGTCATAATAATCGACATAAGTGGACTAGTGTTAAGCCTTTTCACTCAAGAATGCCTCGCCGTAATATTTTGTTGCACCCACCTGGTAACGTCTTAACAGAAACCTGACATGTGACAATTGGTTCACGTCTATACCCACAGCCAAGAAGTTACTGGAAAAAGGTATAATATTAGTTGGAACTGAAAAGAAGAATAAACGAGAAATTCCTCCTGTTTTCTTAGACCCTAAAAATCGAGAAAGATGCACATCAATGTTTGGCTACGACGGATCTCTCACACTTTTGTCGTATTGTCCTCTGAAGTCAGCTAAGAAGAAAGTTGTAATCATGCTGTCCACCATGCATGACAGCCCTGACAAGGATAATGAAGTGTACCTTCCAGAAATAATACATTTCCATAATAAAACCAAATGCGGGGAGGATGTGTTCGACCAACTTTGTAAGAAGTACTCGACGTCCAGGAAGATCAAAAGGTGGCCCATGTGTCTCTTCTACGGGTTGCTTAATACCGTTGGTGTCAACTTTTGGGTCTTATTCTAGCTGTCAACTAACATTGATGAATAGAAAATAACCAAGCGGCGTAAATTTCTTAAGAGTTTGTCAATGGCACTCATAAAGCCTCATATGAGAGCAAAATTCAATAGCCAAGTTTACCCCGGGATATCAGAGAAACTATACGTGCAGTCTTGAATATTCATAGTGAAGATCATAGGCCGGTCCCTGATAATCCCAAACCTGGTCGCTGCTGCTTTTGTCCGCGCACAAAGGACAAAAAATCTCGATCTGTCTGTAACACTTGACGCCGCTATATTTGTGTTGACCATCAATACAAAAGCTGTCCTTCATGTAACGACAAAAATGTCTATTAGTTTTGTATTAATAAATTTTATTGTCTTTTCTTATTACTTTGCCATTATAAAAATAATTTTGAAAAAAATATCTAAGACTTTTATTTTATTCATTTTTTTTGCGCGGGGTACTTCAGTACCCCGTGGTAGGAATAATTACATTCCCAGAGTGGTAGGGTTTAAGAGTTAATAATCAATTAGACATATCAAGTAGTCCAATATTAAGTCTGTTTCCAATAAACCCATAAAAAATTCCCAGTTCTCCTTACCTCCTTACCACCTTGCCAGTTGATGTTTTGTTTCTCCCGATTTATTCGTATAACCCATTAGTCTACATAATTATCTAGCGGTTTTTCCATTACTTGTGCACTTATGTTAATGTATTTTATGACCGTCTTTGTGTTGCTTATATTTGTATCATGTTGTCTCCCTCTATATTTTGTTATATATATGCACACATTATGTACTTCTTGTTTAGTATTAATTTGTACCCTGATGATGCTTAAGTAAAGCGAAACCGGTCGGTTCTTAAATTAATAAATATCGTGGTTTTAAAACAAAAAAGTATTTTATTTTATTAAAATATATTCCCCACAGTTTCAGAACTTTCAATAGCTTTTTTCGCTGGCCCGTTCATTATTTTTCTGGATTCCACGTTCGAGTATTGTTATTTGAAACAGGTGGCCCATATATTATTATTACATATTATATTATATTTCGGACATCGTTGCATTGTGAATCATTAGAGCAGATCTTAGAGTAATATTACTCTAAGGAGCAGATGTAAAGTGACGTGTGTATTTGTGTACGTAGAAAGTTAATTCGCAAATAAATCACGATCGTATAGGAACAAGAAAAGAGACAAGACAACAAGAAAACTAAATTAATAAAAATTTACCCCGTAATTTCTAATGCATTGGAATTAGTTTTATTTCCCAAAGTACCTATTCTGAAAAAAAATAATAACTTTTTACTACACAATACATAAATAAAAATATGAATTATTAATTTTTATAGTAAATTATCGTTTATAACAAATATAAGCTTATAAATCAAAAATTGTATTTTTTTCTTCTCACCTATTAGATAGGATATAATTTTATGAGATAACATTTTTTCTTTGAAATACGGGATATCTTTCGTGTATTTCCCATCTTTGAAAAAACAATATTTATTAACTCATAAACTTTACACGCGTAAAAATTATCTTTATAAATTCAAATATTTGCACGTAATCGCACGTCTGTAGATCATAGAACGATGAACGACACGTCTGCCCCCAAAGCCCTCGAGTTGGCGAATGAACTTTTCAAAGAAAGATAGTTTAATCTTCAAGTCGGAGCGAGCGCGCTATAATAAATATGATTTAAAAGCAATAGGCGTAAGCGACAGTTGTGAAAATGTTTAATAAATCACGGCGTATTTCAAAAATAGCAAAAATTACTTTTGGGGTCTATTGAGTAGCATTAAAAGAAGCATTGTGATTTTTTTCATACATATAACTTGTAAAATAACAGAAATAAAAGTGTTAATAATATTTTTCGGAGCATACTTTGCGATTTATTTCTATCGAGGGAATTTCAAATAATTACCGTTTCGGCTTTTGGAACAAATAGATACTATCTTAAAGAATAACATATATTTTTTTAAGAGCTTAAAAACTTCAAACTTTTAAGGAAAATATCTCGGAAATTGGATGAAATTCGAATAGTGGGCCCTTAATAAAATCTTAATAAAAAAATTACAAATTAAAATAGATTTCTGCAAAATAAACTTAAAAAATGTTAAATTTATTTCATTGACCATTTTTCACTGAAACATCACCGTGCACTACTACCAGAAAAATAACACGATTAAATCAAGGAAAATTCCAAACAAAAAAAGGCTTTCACTTACTAAATTTGTAGACGAATTAAAATAATAAAAACACAAAATTTATTAACTAGATTTAAGTATTCGTTTGAATAAATAAAAAAATACGAAGCAAAAAATGTTACTGTGGCCACGCGCAAAAACCGACCGTACCGGCCGAGTTTCAAGCGGCAACTGACTCGTAAAGGGCGTAAGTGATGAACGTCTGTACGAAAATATGAGGAGCGGCGCGACGTATTTGAAGAGCATTGAGTCGAGTTTGCTCTAGCACGCCTACAAACTGGATCTTACCGAGGGGTATATTTTAATTAATTCTGATGAAAATATTACTAAAAGCTTAAATGTTTTCCGAGGAATATCTCGGTAGACTACTTATTCATCGTCTAGAAATATAAAATCTGGTCTGGTGATAAAAACGTACAGTTGAAAAACATTTAAAAAATTGTAACCTTTTGGCGTTAAAAAACTTAATTATGTATTGTTTCATAATGCTTTCATACACACGAAGTATCGAAGTCTGTAAATCTAAAATTAAACTATAGGGCGCACAGTTTACACCCGCGGATTCCCTACACAGCACCGGACAATATTTAATACTGTTTTTAATCTACAAACTTTTACTCTAAATAAGCTCAGTATTACTGGTTAAATCTGCCGGATACGTCCTGGTACACGTTGATGCATACAGGGTGTCCGGGGGTAAAGTGCACAAACTTTTACATGGTGGTAAAAGCTTTTTTCAGTAGTCCGTTGTTTTTTCCATAAAACATATTTTTCCATAGAATTAAATTATTTTTTTATCAGTAAATTACCAAAACGTTGGAATTAAATTGAAATCTTAAAGTTATTAAACGTTTTTACTTGTATTTTAATGTAAATCACCTCCCAAAGTTAGAGCACTTTACCCCCGGGAACCTTGTACACACGACAATGTGTAACGACGATTTTGTTCTATGATATACAGGGTGTCCGGAAACTCGTAGTACAAGCGGGAAACTGGTGAATCTACATCACATTTGGAGTCGATTTTGTAGTATATTTTTTTTGATTTGAGCTTTCGTTATCGAGTAAATCGAGTTAGAAATTCATTTTTTTTTTTTTGTTTTAATCAAATTCTTATAAATTATTACTGAAGATCAAAGTACCCAACTAATTAAAACTATTTGAAAGTAAAACAAATGAAGAAACTCAGATTTGAAGCATTATTTTGAAATCACCCTTCATTTAATCCGGTGTAATCATAAAATATTTCTGCTCTGCAGGGTTAAAACATCTGTTGTTCAACCCTAACCACTGGAACGATTTCGGTCGAAAAATCGACCATTTTTATTTTTCTGCGATTGATATCGGTCCAAAAATGGACCGATTTTTCTACCATTCGTAAAATATTTATTGTAATTATTTAAAACGTTTCCATGGCCAGCTACTTGTTTTATCGAATAGCTGATAATATATTCTCTATGTCTATGAACTTATCCGTTGTCTTTGAAGTGTTATTTAACGAGTTTTCGCGGTTTTTAACGCGTCCTGTCAGAAACAAAATAATAACTTCTCGAACATTTCTCGAAATTTTGGTCTCTTCCTAAAATGCCGTAAGTAATTAATTTATTGGGTTTTTAACGCATAATTATATATCTGTGTAATCATGATTGACTTATCTATCTTTGAAATGCGTTTTTAATTAGTTTGTTTCTAATATATTGTTTTGGTTGAAGTTTTTGTGTAAGAATACGTCAACTGAAGACGTCATCTGTTTTTGATTTACAATAATGTCTTATATACTGCACTCGCGCATTTGAAATATAGATATTCCATCACAGTGATTCAAAACAAAGAGATATATATAAGTTTTATTTGAATTGGTTCATTATTAATACAGATATTTGCTAACCAATTATTTTAAGTCATATGTCAAAAAGTTGACTCTTTTTTACATGTAAAATGGTGTAAAGCCTTCGTCACACAATAAAAATTTAGTAATTTAGTTGTATAATTAATTAATTTGTTTACTTTTACCAAATTTGTGCAGAAACAGTTGTCGTCCAGGGAAAGGGAGCACTCCACGACCCAATAATTATTTTCAAATTTTATATTAGTTCAATATTTAACAAAATTTAAACATTTAAGTACTTACATTAAGTGTTTTCAATTTAAAATATATAGAGTGGTGCTGACTGCAAGAGGAGGCAAAGGAAGAGGGAGAGGTGGGGTACGAGCTGGTGCCAGACTACCTGCACGTGGACGTCAACGCAGAGCTGCAATTGCAGCCTCGTCTGGAGTGTTAGTATTTTTTAATGTTTTTTTATGAAAGTACTTTGCTGTGGCCGTTGAACTCATCATATATTTGTATTTATTTAAACAGCGACCCTGCTTTGCTACTGGTGCGAGAGGATCGCGTCAAGGCCCTAAAGGCTGTTAGGGCCCTGCCTGCTTCCTTCCGGCTAGAGCTGGAAAGCCGAAAATTCAAGAAGCAGGCGGCCCGCATTTTGCTCCCTACCGCACCTCCAAGAAAAACTAAACAAAAGTAAGCAATCGTATTTAGATGCTTGATACAATATTATTGTTTTTTCCTGACTGCGTTCCACTCTTACAGTGAGAGTTGGTAAGATCAGCGCTCTGTGCATTTGGCACATTCAGTGCATATTTTACAGAGTTCTAATTTTATTGTTTATTTACATACTGTACTTACTGTTTCACACGTGAATGAGAACAATTTATATGATTTATGTAAATGTTTTCAGAATTCCATCTCCGGAGAGAACAACGTGTCCCTTTTCACAAGGGACGCCTTCACCGTTGCCACGACCCGTACCACCACCGTGGATGTCCACTCCCGCACAGACCCAATCAACGGCTCCCAATGCACCAATTATGCCTATCCGTGCAGCATCTCCCGAGCCGTTACCTGGGACATCGCGGAGTGCCATTCTACGAAGAATTGTCGGCGTTTGGGAACGGTGAGTTTATTTTTTGAAATGTCATACCAGTGGCTCAATATAAAATCAATTATCTATATTTTATATTGATATCCCTAGCACAGTTTCACTGTTGGTATATTGGCAGGAAATAAGCATAGTACTTAAAAATTCCACATAACAAACATACAAAATGTATTGTTGTTATGACGTGGATGCATCATTACACATCTTTTTTTTTCTGTAACGGGTATTGCAGAGTGAGAAATAAGACATGCCGAACTTCTTTGCGAGGATTACATTTGATTCACCGGCTTCTAAACGGTGTAATACAGCATTTTTTTCTTAAATTGAAAAAACACTTTCGCTTCACGGGACTCATTGTGTCGAGCTTCCTAGTCAAAAGCGAGGCTGTATTGGTAGGTGGGTTTTGTAACCGGACAAATTATCATTAAAATAGGTCGCTTTACGTAGTTGGTCACTTTAAACGGATACGTTTTCCTACTAAAAGCTATGAAACCTTACTAGAGTTTACATTATCGTCACTTAAAACAGTAGACCGTTAAATGCAAAGTCATTATATCCAAATTCTACTGTAGATTTGTGTTTTCTTTTATTTCAGAGTCAGACATGGGCAGAAACAGTAACGTGGACGAGGCAGCTGTACTAGAAGAGTCTGTACTTGGAAACCGTGAGTTATAAAACTAACTAACTTACCTTCACGCCATTTCGGTAGGCAGAGAGGATGAACCACCATGCAACTCGATTTTGGCACACACACTCTTTTCTTCATTCCATACCTACCTGACTGTGCTATTCTGACTCCTGACATTGCCCGCCTCAAGTATTTGATTAACTTTTTATTTATTTTTTTATATGAATACCTCACAAGAGCCTCAGCTGGAGCCAGTGAGACTATGGCATCCTCAATCGGGGTATGTTGTGAGGCTGAAGGTAGCGGGGAGGGGAAGGAGGTGTGGAAGAGGGAGGTGGAAAAGTACCTGGCTATTCAGAACTGGTCACCAAACACGGCTAAAGCCATTTCAAGCAACGTTTCAATTCTGAATGGGGTCTTACACCAGGGCGATACTATGGGTATCTTCCACTCTGGAACGTGCCGCAAATATAATATATATTATTTTAAATGAATTTTGTGTGAAAATAACACTAATTATTCAAATATAATTTATTTGATTTGATCCCGCGACCATCGTATTGCGAGTCATAAGCCGTACCAGAGGCAGTGGGTTATCGTAATATAGACACATTAAATTAATTTGGGTTTTCTGTTGTTTCAGAAATGGACAGATCGAGCGACGAGGATGACGAAGCGAGTGACGTCGACCACGAAGAGAGCGATGAGGATACCTTCTGCATGCCACCAATACCTTATCATAATATTATCAACGTTTCACCTAACTCCGCTATGGCCATAGACTTTAGTAGACAAGACCAGGTAGATAGTGAGGCAATGCGTTCGATTCTGCCGCCTGAAGGTTACTCTTTCGATTGGTCTAAAGATATCTTACGTTTTACTGGGATAAGGGAGACTTTCACAGGCACGCCGGGACCAACTTTCAATACCGACGAAATGGGCAAACCTGTGGATGCCTTTCTTAAAATCTTTGATGCAGATTTCGTTGAACTGATCGCGAGAGAGACCAACAGGTATGCAGATCAATGGATTGCGAAAAAACAATTTAAGCGTCATGCGCGTACCAATAAATGGGCTCCCACGAATAAAGAGGAAATGTATGTATTCTTGGCAATTTTAATGTATCAAGGTATTAGTCCCCTTCCTGTTGAAAAAGACTACTTCTATTCAAAAAAACTCACCGCCATGCCTTATTTCAGCCGAGCCATGGATTATAATCGTTTTCTTCTAATTAAAAAGTTCCTTCACTTCACCAACAATGAAAGTCTTTCTTCTGATGCACCATTATCTGTGCGAAGGTTACAAAAGATTCAGCCCGTCTTGGACCACCTGTCAAATAAGTTTGAGACTTTATACCTGCCCGAGCAAGACATCTCTCTGGATGAATCCAAAGGCCGTTTGGGATTCGTCCAGATGATCAAAACCAAAGCGGCCAGTGCGGGTATAAAGTCTTACGAGCTTTGTGAGTCCAAGTCTGGCTATCTTTGGAAATTCCAAATTTATACGGGGAAGACCATTTCCAGACAGGCTGAATCGACAAATCCAGACCAGGAAGATATGACGGAAGACATAACGGAAGATATGACGGACGACATGACACAGGCCAACTTTTTGGGTGCTCACAATATCTGCCCAGTTGGGGCTACTGCAAAGATAGTATACGACCTGGCCAGCCCTCTGTTTAACAAGGGGTATACATTAATAATGGACAATTTTTATAATAGTCCATTATTGGCACGATGCCTCAAAAGAAATGGGATGGACTGCATGGGCACATTGCGGTTAAACCGAGAATTTGTGCCCTCTGCATTTAAGTCCCATCTCCGGACCAAACTGAGGGAAGGTGAGCTTGTATACTCAAACTGCGGGGACCTCAATGTAATGGTTTGGTAGGACAAAAACCTGGTAAGTATGTTGTCCACCTACCATAAGGCAGAAATCGGGGCAGTTGAAAAGTTTGGTACCTGGACTTACAAACCTCAACTCGTACTAGACTATAACAAGGTAATGGGGGGGGTTGATCGAAAAGATCAGCTTTTGTCAGGCTTCCCCATTGAACGACAGCGAAACCTGGTCTGGTACAAGAAGCTTTTCAGGAGACTACTAAGCGTTTCGGTGCAGAATGCGTATATATTGTACGGCTCAAAGCTCCGCAAGGAAAATAAACGCATTTTGTACCGAAACTTCAGGAGTGAGGTTGCGGATGAACTCCTTCTGCTGTTCTGTCGTAGTCAAATTGACACGACTGTGCGGACCATTGGCCTAATAGCTGAAGGAAAGACTCTGCGACCTATCCTGAAAGGCAACCACTTCGTGGTCCGTAGCGGGAAAAAGGTGAAATGTGCCCGGTGCAACATAAATAACATTTTCAAAAGGACCCTTACAAAGTGTGATGTGTGTGATGTGGCATTATGCTATGATTGCATGAAGCCATATCACACTACAATATAGATTTGCTGAGGGTTTTTTTTTTATTTCATTTTTTTCTTTTTTGGTTTTTTAGTTATGAAATTCTAATTTATAAATTTAATTAAATTTGTTTGAACATCAATTATGATGGCCTGGATGGCTGGACTTATAATCATTTCTTTCCGCATACTCACGTCTCATGTTATGTTGTCCTCAAAGGTTCTATATGATAAGGTTCGGTGGACATTTAATATGTATATTTCAATTCTGATCATTGAAATATGCATGTTAACAAATGCACAGGTATTCTCATTTTTCCCTGTTTATTGTACACATTAAATAACTCGTTTTATTTTTATGTCTTAATTATATTTTGTCAATTTTTCTGTACAGATGCTTTTCCAGATCTAGTCACTGAACATAACTAAGCCAATTCAAGCAATGTTCAATTCTGAATGGTGGTCCCTCACCAGAGCGATACTCAGAATCTCACTCTATAGCGAGGCACAATGATATTATTATGTATTGATTTTCTTAAATTATGAATAAACCAATAAACTGAATACATTTTTATTATGACAAAAGGTGTAAACAATGTTTAAATCAATATACTGCTCTTTCATTGTAACCATACAACTGTAATATTGATTTTAAAGGATATTAGGGCTTAATAAATAAATCAATTATTGGTTCCATCAATTATTTTCCCTCCCCCATTTTTTTTCGATACCTTTGCGTTTAGATATAAAATTATCACTATGATTTTATTTGCAATTCTACGGTCATACAAAGGTTTGATATATATATACAAATTTATCATCATTTTACATATTCCGATTTACCCTATGTAGATTGACCTTAAGGTAGCTGTCAGAAGTGATTTTTGGTCAAATATTGGTGAATTTCATCAACTTTCAAAGTATCCCCCTGAAATATTGGCAATGTTTATATCTATGATATATATCTCACTTTAAGCCTTATTTCCTCGTTTTGCACGTAATATAAAAACATGGTTACAAATCTCCAGTTCTAATTTACAATTATTTAAAAAGTAGCACCATGATTTTGACATCGTGAAATAGGCTCTCTGTATAATTCATCAAATGAATAAAATAAAGCCAACACGGCGACTATGCTTATTAATAATTGTAGACAGTTAATGTATCTTCCTAACGTTATACCAGTTTTTGTGGTAAATTTATTATATAATATAATACAGTGATTTCAATTTTGACGCGTCACGCACTCAAATTTTACAAAATTATTTTCTGACCAAACTTTTGAAGAGATCTTAACATGCAAAAAAATATTTTTCTATTACATTCTTTCATCTGTGATTATCAAACAGGCCATAGAAAACATAAAAACGTAGAAAATATTCTATAAAGATTTTTAAAACTGCCACTGGCGGCAATTTCAAATCACAAAAACGCAAATTTCGCGCATTTATAAAGTTTAAGATTTTTTAATAATTTATCTATCAATTCTAAAAATATAGAATAATTATTAAAATATAGGTGAATTCATTGGCTGTATAGCACTACAATCAGTTTTATGTCTCCGTATTAAAATTCGGAGGTTTGATTTTTTTAATGTTGGCGGAAAATATTCAAAATCGTCGCCAAAAAACCGCGAGCAATCGGAGAAAAAAGTTTTTTGACGCGCGATCGTTCGAGTGGCTAAACACCAGAAAAAACTTTAACCCAAAAATAGCCGAAAAATATTTTTTTTTGTTTTTTTTTTTTTTGAAAATGCTCAAATCAAAAAACTTTATGTTTTTTTGGGTTCCCCATGTGGTGTAGATTCTCCAGTTTCCCGCTTGTACTACGAGTTTCCGGACACCGTGTATAATGGATAAACGAACCCTAAAAATTACTTTTATGTACGTATTCAAGTAATACGTTCTCCATTCCGCTACGAGTTTCCCTAGATGCCGTAATTTTTTTCGGGATACATGTTTTTTTTGTTCTTATTTTCCGCAATTTACTATATATGCATAGCCAAATTCATTTCGTATGAGATATATTCCAGTACCCAAAAAATGGTGTAGCTTACAGCTATACAACGTAACAGGAAAATCGTAGTATAAGCGGGAAACAAATGAATGTACATTTTATAAAGAACCCATAATTTTTTTTTTAAGATCTGAGCAATTCGATTATTTTTTAACAAATTTTCGGCAACTATACGACTTATTTTCAAGACATTAAACAGCTGCCATTAACACCATAGCGAGTATTTTTTGATCAAATTAGACTTAAAAAAATTCCAACTTCGGGTTCGATTTACTCGAAAATGAAAAATCAAATCGAAAAATGTATATCACAAAATCGACTACAAAAGTCTTTTTCCGGAGTTTCCGGAACCCGTATATATAAATAATTAATATGTAACAAAGATATACAAGGTGTCCGGGGGTAAAGTGCGCTAACTTCGGGAGGTGATAATAGTACGAGTAAAAAAGCCAAAATACACAGTGTATCGAAACTTGTCAATCACACATAAAACCCAAAAATGCGTCTTTTTCATTTATTTATTTATTAGGTACTAATGGTTAAAAAATTTTATGTCAATGATTCATTTTAATGCTTAAATGCTTTTAGGCTTGCAGTGTAAATAAAATATTGTAAACTAGACAAAGCATACTCATATGTAAAGCATTTAAGCATTAAAATGAATCATAAACATAAAAAAGTTTTTTTTTTAACTTTGAGGATTTAAAAAAAAAAAAGTTACAAGTTGCGCCATAATACGAAATATGTCAAAAAAATACAAATAAATAGTAGTATATCTGTGTGTAAGGATATAATGGTCAACCTTATGATTCCAGAGATAGCTTCATTTTTAATATCATTGCCATACAAATTTTTCTTAAAAAAATGATGACTCCTTCATTCGTACACGCAATTGCTTGGTACGGAATTTTATAGCATAGTAATGATCAGCAGAATCCATTTCTAGCCAAAAAAATACCCTTGAAAATTCAAGTCTCTATGTCTAAGAAAGGCGATTTTCAGCCCACTGTGGGGCGCAATAACAATGTATAAACAAATGCGGCCAACAAAATTTCATCTAATTAAATAACTAGTTGTGTATTTAAAAGGTAAAGTATTTTGGTCACGAAAAATAATAATATCAGAAATGCTACTAGCAAAAAATATGTCAACAGGGAAAAAACCGTTAAAAAAACTGACACAGATCTGACGTCTGTTCGTTGCCACTCTACGCGGGTTTCTGTAGAAATACTATACAACGTTTCAATAAAAAAATATATTTAACGTAAGCGCCAAAGCGGTTTTTATTTATTTTGTGAATAATTGAATAATAACGGAAAAAGTTAATAGTAATTTGTACTTATATTTTTCATGTCGTAAATAACAATTTTATTTTAATTCTGATCAAGTTAAGCGATAGAACAAGCTTTAATGTATCCATTTATAGCTTCACCAGATGAAGCTATAAGCCAAAAATGTGTATATTCTTGGTATACCTTATATTGTAGGTAATAAGGCAGTAAAATCGCTTGAAAAACGCAGTCTAGAAACGTTCAATTTGAAGCACAAAACTGGTTTTTATTTATTTTGTAAATAATTTTATAAGAAAGCAAAAAAGTTAATCAAGTGAGACTGTCATAGATAATGTCAGCTATAATGCTGTATTTTTTTAAAGTTGTTTTCTTTATATGTTCATTCATTTCTATTGAAAAAATATTTTTTCAGTAGTTTACATTCATATTTTTTATTGAGTAATTTATTATTTTATTTGTATTCTACTCAAGCGAAACGATAGGAAAACCTTCAATTTATCTAAAGTCGGTATTCATAATGTGCTCCAATTCGTTATAAAGATTAATCAAAATAGTGATTTAGCATTAAGCTTCGCCTTAACGCTTGGTTCACCGTTTTACTGCTAGAGTGCAGTAGCGCTGCTTTCACTACTGGCGGTAAAATGGAGCTTTACATCAACATTACTGCAATCCATACCATCTGTAACCCAGCTAGTATAATATAAATTGGATAGTAATAATAATATTGGCGCTCTCACGAGATGATGAGCAAGTTTATCCTTGTTCTTGTTTTTTGAAGAAAAATAACCCATCGTGACGCGAGCTGTAGATCCATTCTTCTCAGCTTCTTTCGTCTTCAATACATATCTCCGAAGTGAGATGTAATTCAGTCCATGTCTCGCTGCCGAAGACCTCAGAGATTTTCCTTCCTGGACTTCCCTGTGGGCGTTTTCATACGCCGTGATGGGAGCAGTTCCTCTGCTAGTCTTCCTGACTCTAACACGTGGCATTCTGCAAAAAAAAGACGTATACACAAATTATCAAACAACAAAATCCATATCCATACATGGAATTCATTATATGAATCCTATCGAAACGTGTTACAATAATCCCCGTTCCAATTGTAGACACCGAGTTTCAAAACAATTAGGACGTCTCCTATATACAACGAAATTTAATTAGAGCATACTGAGAAAACTTTTGATTTTTTGTAAAATACCGAATGCATCAAAGCCATCAAAATATTTTAGGCCTGCGGAAAGCTTGTGACATGGTGGTAGTATTGCAGCACCACCGTTTGAATTATTGCACTGAATCGATTCTCGTGTGACGTCATGAGACACTATCAATAATAATAATAATAATAATATGTGGATGATTTTTACAGCGCTATTTTTGTGAAAAATCACCTCAAGGGGCAAGGGCACTGTGGAAATATATGATACATTTCTACAATTGCATACATTTTACCTAAGTTCGCTTTAAAGGCTCATAACCTTGCCATTTTAGAAGATATCGAAAAACTAATTACACTGTCCTAAATAAATATTTATACATTTATATTAACAATAAAAATGGTGGACGACATCATTAATAAACAAAATAGACGCATCAGTTTTCATGAAAAGAATAATATATTGCTACATAACGAAATATTCAACATAATGTCCAACCCATACCCATACCTACCTACCTCTAGATTCATTGTATAAACTCTATAAATTTGTTACAATTGCCCCCATTCAAAATGAAGCCAAAGTATTTTCTACAATACAGACAAAACAAAGAACCTACATTTAAATTTATTCATAAATATTTTAAGAAATTTTAAGGATTTTTTTTCTTGTGCAACTATGGGGATTCGATGGAAAATTGAACCCGCGACGCCTGAGTTGGGAACACAACGGTTTTGACCACTCGGCTAACCCGGTAAATAATATGGCAATAAAACGAAATTAATATGTCAACTATAAAACTACTTTCGAAAGTAAATAGATGATAAATGTGACAACTGTCCCCATTTCAATTGAAGCAATGCTTTGTAAATATAGTCTAAACAAAGAACTTGCATTTTTGACGAATACTTCATACGAATTAAAAAAACAGTTGAAACATGTTACAACTAACCCTTTTCTAATAAAGCTTTTAAATATAGAATATAGCTAAAATGAAGCACTTACCTTTTTTGACGATTTTCACACCTTTTTCGAAGCACAAAAAATATTTTATCGTTGTCACAGGTCCGTTCGTGACCACGTCTAGCGGTTGACTGAGTTCGTTTGGAGTTTTGGAGGTCAAAGGGGACTACACCCTTCTCATTTCGCCACATATGCGATCCGGGTACGAGAACGAGACGTACGAGAGAATAATTATGGCCGTTTCAATTGTACCCGTTTTTCAACTGTCCCCTCATTTATTGTTTCCCCTCGTTCTGCGCTCTCCACAAAGAGAAATATTAATACTATAATGATAGAACTGTGATAATTATACGGAAGAAAAATATATATACGAAAACCAAGGAAATGTTTAAGGAGTTAAATATCTTGTCATATAAACAAATAATTTTCTGAAATACTTTATTTTACAACAAAATTAATGACCATATATCAATTGAATTTCGAAGAAAAAATGAAAACCTGCAGCAAAAACATAAACGAGACGAAGAAAAGAAATTAAATAAAACTACCCTTCAGAAAAAAAACCCAAACGTACAAAGCAATAAAAACGGAGCAAATTACTAGAAGAAATAAAATTAGAGGAAAATATATTTAAAAAAAAACTTAAATTACAAAAATATGTGATTGACTTATTTTTTTAATATTACATAGGTAACATACGTTGTTTTAAAAGAGATTATTATTTTATTTTAGAAACTCGCTGTACTCGGCCACGCGTTGCTGTAGCTCAGTCTGTTTGTGCAGATAGAGATACAATAGCGCGTGTTGCTTTAACGTCCAACAGATGGCGCTGGTTAAAAAAAATCATGTTTTCAATAAAAAAATAACAAGTGACATCCATATAATACATAAAACAAGTGGTGTCAAAAATTCAAAGTTGAAGAACTTTAGAAGATTTAAGATTTTGAACAAACAAACATTTACGTTTTTATTTATATAGATTAGTATTTTTTTTTTATTTTTTTTTTTTTTATATTAACTCCACACAGGAGGCCCTGAAGAAAATAATTTCCCTCAGGGCCTATGTCATCTTTGGGGATGCTGTGTGGAGGGTCTTTTTGTGGAGAGGAAGGAGTGAACATGGGTCTTGAAGAGTCCCATGTTGTAGGAGGGAGGAAACACAGAGGCCGGCAGTTCGTTCCACAGCCGAGCTGTTGAACTTAAGAACGAATCGTAGAAGCGACCCGTTCTCATGTGACAAATGTCAATTTTGATAGTATAATTTTGATGAAACATTGTAAAATTAATTACTTACTTGTTTACCTGCAATTTCTTTAAACTCCATTTCAGAGACTGTCCTAAAGATTTTAGTTTTAATAATCGCTTGGTTATATTGAGATAACTTTTTAACCGTCGCCGCAATGCTTTTAAGAAATTTATCTATCTCATCGTCTTCTTTCTCTTTTTTTTCATCCATTGCGTATTTAATTAACACAGCTGACGCGGAATCGTTTTCTGCTTCCCTTTTCTTGGCTCTCATTGGTGGAGTGGGTGCAACTGAAGATGCAGACGACTCTGGACGAGCTGGATCAGGCTGAGTAACATTTTGAGTTGTATTTGTGGAGTTTTGGGAATCGTCATTTGGAAAGATGAAATTCCAATCTGATTCATCATCTTCTGCATTGCTTGTGTCTGTAACAGATGAGAACGGTTGTCTTTCTCTGTAATGTGGCAGTATGAAACTCATCTCGTCTTCATACAACCATTTCTTTGTTGTCATGGCAGCCTGGCCACTTCTCTTCTTTTTCTTTTTGATAGCTCTTCGGTGAGATTCTCTTAAATTTAACCAAATTTTCTTGCACACGGATTCTAAAAGAATAAAAAAGATTTATTTTGAGTTTTATTAAGTTACATGAAATATACATACAGGGTGTATCGGCACTAACCCGACAAACTTTAACCAGCTATTCCTTAGCATATTTGGAGTAAAAAATGTTATGGGCACTTTGCTGTCCGGTTGCATTTTTTTTTCAATTAAATACAAAAAAAATATAAATTTCCACCCTACATCACTGTCATTGGCATTGCTTTTCGTGTTCAACAGCTGTTATAAGTAAGTATGTCGAAAAGCGTCTTCGCTCTTTCGCACACACTAAATAATAAAAGTTAAAAATGAGACGAATGGTGCCGTGCCATTTCGTTGTGATTGTAAAAGCGCGCCAATATAGGTACACACGTACATTCTTCAACGGAATTCGAATAAAATATTGCCAGATGGGTTTTCAAACTTTGACAAAGGATAAAACAGTGGTGACATGTGGTGAAAATATGAATAGTAAATTTTTTATTAAAAAAAAACGTTACCGGACAGCAAAGTACACGTAAGATTATTTACTTCAAATATGCTAAGGAATAGCTGGTTAAAGTTTGTCGGGTACGTGCCGATACACCCTGTATTTCACTTTCTTTATTTAAGTTCACATTAAAACATCTTTTCCTTACTACCTAAGTAAAATATTATTTATTTTTGTTTTATTGAATTTTATTTTCCAATGTACATTAGTTACTTAAATTTTGTTTACTTTGCTACCGGTTTCGACACAACCGTGTCATTAACTAGCCATCTAAAAACTAACTTAAAAATTATACAAGTACAGAAAGGTTAGATTTTATTAGGTGGGGTGATTTGTAATTTGGGGGGTGGGAGAAGGTAGCGAGGAAGCTGGGAGGAGTCAACAAAACAGGGAAAACATTGTCAACATTTTTTTAACTAAATTATTTTTTGAATTTTTTTTTTCTTAATTTCTAAGGTTAAAATGCACACATGTTGAAATATGCTTCAACAAAGAAAAAACTAAATTTAAACATTTAACGTTAATACATATTTCAACTTTTGCGCTTTAGAAACCTTAGATTGCTAGTTGTGTCGAAACCGGTAACAAAGTAAACAAGATTTGAGTAACAAATGAACATTGGAAAATAAAACTCAATAAAACAAAAATGTAAAAAAAATGTTACATAGTTAATGACCAAGAAATACAAAAACATATAAGTCTCGTTTAGTGTTCAATGTGATGCTTTTATAAATATTGCGTTGTAGGAACTTTGTAACTGGAAGTACATTTAGGACTTTCTCATCAAGTTTCCGAGCGGGACAATCAATTATTTGATTGATAGTACAATTGATTGATAGTACATGTAAAGCAATAAGAAATATTTTAATGCCATTTCATACCTCAATCGAAAGTTGAAAAATTAAAAAAATAGAAAATTCCGGGCCCTGGTAATTACTCATGTATCTGAATCTTTTGCTCTGATATAGTTGGAAACGGGTGGTTAAATGTTTTTTTGAGTCTTTGTTCATTAAGTATAATTAATTGTATAATTTAATAACAATTATTATGCATTATAAGAAAAATTTCAACACAGGGGCACCCCATGGCGGGTGAAATAACACAAAAAATGTAAAAACTTTTAAAAAAAAATATTTAAAAAATATATATATTAAATGATGCTCACCAGGTTGCTTCAATGTGGTGCTAATTTGTTTCCATGTCTCGTCTTTTTTCAGGATGTCACTGTATTTAGAATCGTTTAAATCATATAAATAAGGATATTTTCTCACTTCCTCGATCAGTTTTTCCCTTTGTAAAGCCATTTTTTAATAATTGAGATAAAATACGCAACGGAACTTTCACGCGGCACCACCGGCAGTCAGTCGCTTTGTGATACGGCGAGGCAAGCGGGGCGCAAGCGAGACGTAAGCGCGGGGAACACAGACGTTCCGCGCGCCATGCCCGCGGTGATGGCGAGAAGTGTATAGCGCGGTGATTGCGAGTTGATAATGAAGCTTGTCCCGAGGCGAGGCGACGCCATTACGATGCTGATGTGCGATTCAGTATGGAGTTACATAAAGAATTTTTAACGTCATAACCTATCAGCGATGCACCACGTCGCGTGTAACATTTGGAAACGTTTTTCAGGATTACTATCATATTATTTAATTAATACCATTCTTTAAAACATTAACATGGAAACATATAAAACTGCTTACTGCGGTTTAAAGTCAATGAATCCACATAAATTTCATTTGGCACACTGTGGCAAGTGATCGCTCAAAACGTTTTTGTAATAATATGCCAAATATTGCTCGGGTGGATAGCAGCTTGACAAGAGTTAAACATCTGAAAGAAATATTTGGCCCTTAAACATGATATATAATACGTTAGACAATACACATACCTTGTCAATTTGTTCATCATTATCGAAGTAAAATATTTTTTTCCTAATCTTCAAATGGATTCGTTTTCTGAATCGATTGAACCAAAAGCGGTTGGCGATAAACGGTTCCGTGTGCGTCCCTTTGGGCAGTTGACTCTCCAACTCAGAATGGTAGATGGTGGCCTGTTCTTGGATGGTTGAAATGAACAAAGGTAACTGTTTTAACTTTAACTGATTTCTTAACCAGGAAGTCAGTTTCAACTCTGTTTCCTTTATCAGGCTGTTTTCTTTGTGGCGAATCTTGTTGGAGTTCAAATTTATATTTTCAGGGAGATTCTTCAAGATGTCAGCTGCCTTCCAGATAGAGTTGACCGTGGAAAAAGATAGTGACAAACTCTTTGATACGCTGGTTTGGGTTTCTCCAGCTTCCAAGCGCCTCAAAACTGCCATCTTGAATCTGAGGCTCAAAGTTCTTCTTTTACGTCTTCTTGGATCGACTTTTTGATCTTCCGCCGAAGACATTATTAAAATGCTCTATAAAAATCTATCAAAGATATGTACTTCTTGAAATCTAAATATTAATTACAACGATAGAACAACTACCGTGATCACCAAAGTATCGGTCACCTAAATCATATTTAAACCGTTAACAAAATCAAACCGTAAAAAATAAACTTTTTTTCACTTTTACACAACTTTTATAAAATGTCTTTTAAAAGAATAAAAATGGTTTGACACAGGATTGAACCATCATCAGAAACACCACTCAATTTATTTACAGAACCAATTACTTTAATTAATTTGACCGGCCAAACCGATTATTGTCACATCAAAGGATATTGGCGCCAACCCTCTAAAAGCGTTAACACGTTTGCGCCAAAGTTGGCCCAATGGCCCCAATGCGCAGGCCCAACGTGTACGAGGGGCTTTATAATGTGATACTGGAACCGTTGTACTATTCGTCTTCGTCAGTCCACTTCTTGCATACGACGTGATACGACGCGTGGTACTACAGATAAATCATAATAGAGATATTCTTGTTTTTGTAGTACAACTAGAAATAGTGGTTTACGGGTGCATAGAAAAATTGTGTATTATTATTTACCTTTTCAGCGCTGGACGTTTCGATGCAAACAAACTCACACATGTCACTAATCACTCGTTGATCGAAATTATCAATGTCAATAGTACTTTTTCGGCATCGAGTCTTTTTAGGTGACGAAAATTCTGTACACCCTTCTGGAAATAATTTGCTTTCCGCCACTACTCTCCGAACTGATCCCATAGAAATGCCAGTTGATTTGGCAACTAACTGTGCTGGCGTAGAAACTGAACTCAAATCTTTTTTAATTTCCGAGTCAAAGTACTTATAAAGATTATATAAAAGTTCCTTTGTTTGACTGGTCAATGGTTTACCTCGACCACATTCTATTGTTGACTCCATTTTAAAATTAGCAACCTAATTTTACAGAGAGAAATGCAAATCATTTGAAGTTATTATTATTCGACAGTTTCAAAAAAGTTTTCAGATTATTTTGGATCAGCCATATGCAGTCCCCTTTTACCCCGCAAATGCCCAAATATATTGAGTTCGTAGTGACGTTTATCAAATTATATCTATAAAAAAATGTACATAATGGGATAAAAAATAATTATTTTCACCCAGCTTCAGTAATCAAGTACTTATAGAAATAAACCATCAAAATTTATTTTACACTTTACTGAACATGGTGTATCCAGTACGTACCAGTAAGATTTTAACAAGCTATTTCCGAGCGTTTTTAGAGTAAAAAGTGTTCATGTTATTTTTTCCAATTAAAATAAATTACAACAAAAAACATCAAACGTATCCGTTGATTACACAGATACAACGGTTAAAGTAATACGCGCTCTGTATCAGCTATGCTGCGGTTATAAAGTTATGCTGAGCATCAAGTGACGCTTAAGTTTATATACCCTGTAATTTTTTAAACTTATTTTGCATTGGGTTAAGTGTAAGAAACAGATTGTACCTGCCATAATCTTAACTCATTGTATTTTATATTTAATTTGCACAAAAAAGTTGTTTTATTTCAATTTGGATCCAAACATCAAGCGCGCTAAAAAGGTAAATAATCGTTTAACCATCCTGTACACCACTGTAAAAGCAAAAGTATCTTTAAAATGATTTACCTCTAACTCGATTCATCAAAATACAACGACAACGTTGTTAGATTATGATAAACGTACGCACCCGGTACTACTGCGGAGTCAGAGGGGACCGCGGGCAGATGTTCTAGTGTCTGAACTAGTTCGAACCACTTGGACGAGTGTGCGATGCTACAACGTGCACCAATACATTCAAACACGCTCTCTAACGATTTGTACAACGTTGTTGAAATTTGATGAGCGGCGGCGCGCGCAGATGAGCGGTTAGGAGGGAGGCGCGCCGGGTTTGAACTTTGAACGTGTATACGCGTTGCGGACCAGAGCCACACTGCGGTAACCGGTGACACCAAGAGCGGAACAGCGGGCTGTACGCACAAATCGACATTCTTACCAACGCAGTCGAGAACGGCACTAGTGTAAACACAAAGCGTGAATACAAAAATCTGTGAATTTAAAAAATAGGGATCTTCGTTGGTATACATTTATATATTAAACCTGAAAATTGTGTTCGAAGAATTAAAGAGTGGTTCAAAGCCAACAGACTACTTGAACGCTAAGGACCTAAAACACTATCCGAATTAAGGCGAAGCTTAATGCCAAATCACTATATTGATTAATCTTTATAACGAATTGGTGTACATTATGAAAACCAAAAAATATGTGGTACTTATATTGAAGGTTTTCCTATCGCTTCGCTTGAGTAGAATACAAATAAAAAAATAAATTACTCAATAAAAAATATAAATGCAAACTACTAGAAAAAATATTTTTTCGATAGAAATTTATGAACGCATAAAGGAAACAACTTTAAAAAAATACAGTTTTATAGCTAAGAGTATCTGTGACAGTTTCTCTTGATTAACTTTTTTGCTTTCTTATAAAATTATTTACAAATTAAGTAAAAACCAGTTACTATGGTAAAACAGGAATCTACCAATGTAGCTATTAAAAAAAACTAGTTACTACGGAGCAAATCTTGATATCGTAATTATATATTTTTTCAGATCATTAAAATTAAACAATATACAGGGTGTTACGTACTTGACTTACTTTAACCATTGTGATTCCGGAGATTATTTGGAGTAAAAAATTCAAACAAATTTTTTATGACCGGTTACTCGGCTGAGTGACCAGTAGCGACACGTGGAAGATTGTTTTCGGAAAGAAAACATAATTTAAAATTAGCTTTACATTATTTACTCCAAATAATGTCAGGAACCACTAGTTAAAGTAAATCAAGTACGTCCCTTAACACCATGTATATATGAAAAACTTTTTTACATTGACTTAGGTACCTACATCTTTTTTCTTTTTCACTTCCATTTCCTCCTCTTCGTCCAAAAGTACGGCTATCACCACGAGTTCAGTTAGTGAGAAATCTTTCATTTTTCAGACCAAACTTTCACTTCCTGGCGACGAAATAAACAATTGTGAATCACCACAGCACGCATAAGCCTCACTGATGTAATACGGACGGCACGGATGCTGAACTGTCACTGAATTGTCACTGCACTGTCACAGAATTGTCACTGAATTGTCACTGAACTGTCACTGAATTGTCACTGCACTGTTACAGAACTGTCACTGAATTGTCACAGAACTGTCACTGAATTGACGCTGAACTGTCACTGAACTGTTACTGAACTGCCACTGAATATGTGCCAGTTGACCATAGAAGTCCATTTAAATTTAAATTAACGGTAAGTTACTACGTATTTACCTAATTGAAATGTGCAATTGATTTTCAGAATTAATAAAAACCTAATCTACGTAGGTACTTATTAATTCCAAGAATTAGCTCACCAATAGCGCGGCAGTGAACGTGTATCCACGTCGCGGCGAAGAACGCTACTGATTTCTGAGCTGGGTTGTCAATGCATATGTTCCAACATACTTAGCTAAAATATAAAAATCTGTCGAAAATAGTATTTATTTTTTATTATCTATTCATTTTCGGATTTTCTCGCTCAGCAGAATACCCATTTATTTTTGAAAAACCGTAGAAATTCCCCGCAATTTCGGGAATTCCCCACAAATTGGCAACCCAGCTAGTGGGCATAATTACCGCGATGGGTTTGACGTTTCGTAGGTACTCAGCGAAAGCAAAACCTCCTCGTACAAAGGCCCACACACTAGACAAAATGGCCGACGATCTTATTAAAAAAAAAAACATTTTTCTTTTCGCATTTTAATATCGAATACGAAAAACAACTTACACTACACGTTGATAATTTCGCCGGTATTGCTTTTTATAGGAATATCTAGATTTCTTTTGTTTATTTCCCACATAGAAGGTAACGATTTATTACTAAACAAAAAAACTAGGCACATAAAACAATTAAATCTCTCACAAACCAACAAATTACGTTAGAAGAAGTTAAGCACACGCATTTTAAAACCGCAATAATCTAATGATATTTAAATATCGAACTGTTTTAGCGCAAAGAAACGTAAATACGTCTTGTTTGCGAAAACTATAACATATCGTCGCTGCGCTTGCAAAATCCGCTATGTAAAAAAACGTTACTTTTCAGGAGAAGGAAAAAACTGATTAATTCAACAATGGATCGCATTTTTTAACATCAAAATATACAGAAAATTAGATATTTACGCCGGATTTTGTATAAATGATAATTTACAATTAAATATTTAGTTCTTTGGCGGTTATATTTAATTTTGTGAATAAATGACACATAGCTGATTTTATATGGGTCTTTAAATCCGCTTTGTGTTAGAGGTAGCATATAGCGGATTTTGATGTACGTACATTTCAGACATGACGGATTTAGCATTCAGTTAGAAATGATAGTGATTCTTAAATTGCGTATAATTTAAATGTATTAACGTATGCGCAAAGCATTTATAACAAACCAATAACCTATTTCTAACGAATCTTTATCTTTCCCAGCTGAAAGTTTACTTTTAAATAAGTAATTATCGAGTGAAGGTGAACTAAAAATATTTTGAGTAAGATAGAAAAACAAGTTTATTACACATAAAATTTTATTTATTGAAAGAAAAAAAACAAGTACCTAAGTTATCAACAAAATCAGTATTTGAGATTATTACATTTTATTTATCAAAAGAAGAAAAACAAGAAGATAATCATTAGTATTACACCTATTACAAACCAAACAATATTCAGCAATAATGCAATCATGATAAATACAACTTTCAACAAAACAAATAACTTCTCAGTTATGTAAATAAACAAACTGCTGGTCTAATAACTATTGAGATCTTTAAAATTTTATAAAAAAAACATAAGGTACGTAAGTAATCTACCAAATCACTATTCGAGATTATTACATTTTATTTATTGAAAGAATAAAATCAAGTAGATTGTAGTAACTAGTATTATATCTATTACGTATTATTCAACATTAAAACAATCATAATAATTACAACATTTTAACAAAACAAATAACATATGAGTTATGTAAATAAACAATGATAACTCCTGCTGGTCTTATAACTATTGAGATCTTAAATTTTTTTATAAAAAATAGAAGGCACATAATGTAATCTACCAAACCACTATTCGAGATTATTACAATTTATTTATTAAAAGAATAAAATCAAGTAGATAGTTATTATACCTATTACAAATCAAACATTATTGAACAATAATACAATCATAATAATTAAAACTTTTAAACAAAATAAATAACTTCTCAGTTATGTAAATAAATAATGAGAACGCCTGCTAGTAAACTAAACATTCATCTAATAACTATTGAGATCTTTAAAATGTTATAAAAATAGAAGGTACGATAGTAATCAACAAAATCAATATTTAAGATTATCATAAAATGAATGATAATCTCGATGCATATATAACTTTAAGGATTGTAATTGCTCAAACTTAGACTTATCAATTTTTTTTTGTTCTGTGTACAATGGTTGTGGTGTTGTGTATAAATCTTGCCTTCTCCTTTGAGGCAGAAGTGTCCAGTTATCAATGTGTCGGAGTTTGTACATAACCTCACCGTGCTTGTAGAGCAGCCCTCTGATCTGGGTAACTGTAGGATCTCCAACCTTTTTGCCTGGACGAATAGTGCAGTAATTACTGGAGAGTGTATCGTAAGCCTTAAAAAAATTGTAATCGAGATACTTAATAAAGTAAGGTTTGGATGGTCTAGCTTTCCTCATTCGGTCCACATAATCCATTGGGGAGTATAATGGAGGAGTACAAAGCTTTTCCAATGTTGAGTGGACGCTATCCACCTCCATCATTGTGTGTCCTTTTTCTAATATGAGTTGCTCGATTTCTATATTCATATGTTTCGATATATCTGCCAGAGCACTGCTGAGGAATTTATTTTTATTTTGGTGAGCACAGCCGTCCGATATCAAAGTAATTTTTTTGAATCCCTTTCTAATTTCTCCCTCTATAAAATCTATAATACAAGAAACAAACTCATTTGCTGAAACACCTCCATCGCCTTCATGCCAAACGTACAAAAAAACATCTTTCGTATTGTTTTTATAAATGGTAAAGTCGTGTAACTGAAGTTTTTGCTTATAATATTGAGAGGAAACTAAAAGTTTCGGACAAAGCTGTGTGCTTTGAAGGTCCATTGTTACTACTAAATGTTGATCAGAGCAGGATGCAATAGCCAACTTCTTTGCATCTCTTGCTTCATTTTTCTTTTTAATGTGAATTTGATATTCTTCTTCATTTAGATTTCCTTGATTGTAGGATACGCATGTGTCGCATTGATCCTTGCGTGGTTTAAATATAGATATTTTATTACTTTCTAAAATTTCACAGAATTTCTTTCTTTGGACGCTAGTTATGCCGTTTTCTGAACACCACGACATGTAAATTTTATGCATTTCGGATTTGGATTTAAAACCATCCTCCACGTATGTTCTCGAACTAGTCGAGCGGCAATAATGACTCAAAACTTTAGGCAATAGGTCCAACCATTTTTTAACGGAATCTGACTTCAAAGACTGAGGAACTCTGGTCTTTCGTTTCGTAGTTGCTTGATTCTCATCATCGTTATCAATCTGTGTTGATGATATCCATTGAGCAAACGTATCTTTTGTAATACATAATGTGGCGTTAAAAAACTCTCTGCAAACTCTAACTTTTTCACCATTAAGCTTGGGTAAGGAGCAGTCGACCCCAATGTTGCGCTTCCAAGCACTTCTACCTTCTAATTGCTGTCGCCGTTGTCGCCTCTTGAGTACTTTTCGGATATTTACAAGTCCGAAAATATAGGCTTTCTTAGCTTCCCATGTTGACAAGCTCCAGAAATAGTTAAACACGTCTAGGCGAGCTTGTTCATTAACCAATCCGCATAAAAAAGATCTATTGGATAAATTCAAGCCATGATGATTGCATGGTGTTTCTTTTATTTTTCTTTGAGCCCTTTTAACGTAAACTGTACGTCCACTTACTCTTTTAATACCGCTGTATTTTTTCCCCAGGACTCGTAAATTTTTATTCAACTTTCGTTTATCCTTTATGTCCGGTACATTAGTTAACAGATCGTCTTCAGAATTAGAGTTAGCATCAAAGCATTCGAATTGTCCCGTTTCGTGATTCAAAATAAACCTATGATTATTTGTGCCCAGTTGATCCTCATCATATTTCTCGTTAGAATTTGAAAGTGTAACTCGTTCAAACAGACCCGTTTCAGGGTTGAGTGTGCTCTCAGCATCATTACTCATGGTCAAGATTTCAACTGGGGATACATTCCCCACGTCTTTCTCCAAAACTGTTTCAGAAATGTCCAAATTATGTGAGAAGTTCGGGTCCATATTTTCTTTATCGTAGAAATCAGTAAAATCAGAACTATTTATGGCTAGTGGAATTGGTATATCATTTATGAAGTCCATATCAATTATTTGTTGTTGTGTTTCAACAGGTTGGGTGTTACTAATTATGCTATCATTTGTGACGTCCATATCAATTATTATTGGTTTTTGCTTTTCAACAGGTTGGATGTTACTAATACTTGCTTGGTTTTCTTTGAGTTCAACATGGTGATGATTGTTTAGAACCATATTCACCAATCGTTGAGCTCTAGAGTTACTAATACTTCCTTGATTGTCTTTGACTTCAGCTGGACGATGATTGTTTAGAACCATGTTAACCAATCGTCGAGCTCTAGAGGATCTCATCTTCGGTGTGGGCGGGTATTACCTGTTATAATGAAAATAAATTAGTTAATTAGGTATTATACACAAGTCAAAAATGTGTACATTTTTGGTGCGACTTATATCACCATGATTAGAGCTAATAGGCAAACATTTACTTGGCAAACGGAGTCTTAAAGTATACCGATTTTCGTGCAGTATTATTTAATTATATTTTTAATAAAGTAATTATTTGAATTCTACTCAAGCCTAACGATAGGCAAATCTTCAACATATCCAAAACATATTCTGTAGTTTTCATTATGTAAAACCATTTGCAGTAAAGATTAATCGAAAATACTGATTTCACATTAAGCTTGCCTTCCTCAATCGCAAATATAGGTGAGAAATATTAAAACATTTTTAAAACTTACATAAATATTTAAATTATGTATTATGCTAGATTGTATTAAGCAGGCTATTGTTATTTTGTAATTAATGTTAATAAAAGAAGTGTGTTCATTCAATATCCGATTTAAGGCAAATGTTTAAGAAATAATTACCCTATAATAATATGTCAGCGAAACTTATGTATTAATTATTTATAAATATGATAAACAGATATATTCTGCATTTAAGTAGGTACCTAGTTGTAAGTAAGTTTGCTAAAAAAACATTTAAAATTAGATTATAACAGTTGTATTACTTACCGGCTTTGAAAAATTAACACTCTTCTACGTAAACGTAAATTATTGTGCACTGTAATGTAATTTCACACTATTTTAAAGCTGAAATATTATTTTTTGACGAACGTAAATAATCCGCAGGCACGTGCACCAAGACTGACTATCATAACAAGACTGTCCAAGTGTCCACTGTCCAGTCACGTGACTTGTAACATGCGCGTTCTGAACCAAGATTCAGTGCAAAATCCGCCATGTGTCTTAACTGGCGCAATATTAAGTGTTTTACTTTAGTCCAAAATGCGATATGTGAAGGAATCTTCATAGAGTATTTTGAAAGCCATTTTTTAAGCGAAAATACATAGCTGATTTTGCATTTTTCTAAACTAGCTTTAATATTAGAAAACGTGTTTCATAGGCCTATCCGCCACGTCTCGCTCTATCACAAAGCGTAAAAAACCGATATTCGCAAAAAAAACGTTTGTCGGATTTTGCAGGCGCAACGACGATATGTGTCTATGGCGAAAATCGAAATATTATTTCGGGGTGGAGAGAAATGAAGTAAGTTGGAACGGGAAACAAACACGCTACGCGAGCTAGTCAACTCGGTTCGAAGTCAGAGCAGCGATAAAATCCACTAGATGGTACCCATGAATAAGTTTTGAACATGAAACGCTTAATAATGGGCTTCTTTCAAATTATGTTTATTAACACACTTTAATCGGGAAGAGTATTTCTACCCGTTTGGTCGATTGATGCTTAACGTCGGGAAGGGTATTTCTACCTTCTGCGCCCGCCTCATTTCAATGGCAGAAAAGAAGAAATTATCCGATGTTTTTATATGAATATTATATACCAATCTCTTTGTAAAGGTTCCAACTATTTGTACATAATTATCAAATTGCATTGCAAGTCTTTTTTTGTATTTATCTTGTAGTATTTTGTGTATATCGATATTTCAACTAAAATGACCTATATTATTGAACACCTGACACTTGATAGGTATTGCGTTTGAAGATCAACGAAATAAGTAATTTAGATAAAATATTCTGTTATTCTAATAATTCAATTCCTGGAACGAGGGTTTTTATGACCATGAAACCCGAAACAAATCTCTCTACCTCTGTTCCGCACCCACTCAACTCCTAGGTGCGAGCGAGCAGAAAGTGTCGGGCGCATTTAAGCAGGTATCGGCAAACACAGTTAGGCGGACCATAATAAATATTTACAAGTGGATGCCAGTTTTTAAAAAGCAAATTGTCCTACGGTTGTGTTCCGAGGAGATAATATTTATATTTGCTTTTTCAAACCTTTCAAAATGGATTCTGAAAATTACGAAAGTGATAATGAAATCGTCGCAGATAATTTATCTGCCTGTTCTAGTAAATATTTGCCTGAATTCCATAGCGAAAGAGAAGAACCTAGTGGAAGTGAAGAAATTTCTTGTAGGAGAAGAATGTCAGTGATGCCATTACAGTTCAGTGATTCTGAAGAAAGTGATATGGAGGAAGAACAATGAAATATTGGATGAACAATTTTTAGACGTGGACTGTAACTTATTATATAAAGGTGATTAGAAACTCAAACCTAATAGTGTATGGTGAAAAACAATATAACGTAAGCAGTACGAGAAGCATTCTACGCTTTTTGAAAAAATAATTTCATTTGAAAAAATAACCAATATTATTACCACGTTCCGATAGTTTTGGTCCGCTGTACCGTGCGAGGGGCAATTGCACACGTGGTATTTCAATGGGTAATAATGTGTTACTCTGACGATACTAGAGATTTGGCAACTGTTTTTGTTTTTGTAATGATTTGGGCTTGGTGAAAATATAATAATTTGTAATTTTATAAAATTGAAACCTAGTTTATACTTAAAAAATTGAACCCTAATGACCCAACAATGACTTTGTTTTCGATTTATTACATTGCATTAGAAATAATACTTGGTTTTCGGCTAGAAATTTTATAGCTTGGGTATGCTGAGTTGGTTTGTAGAATATTTTATTAAAATATTTCCATTATTTACGAAGAAATGGCGATTTAAAACAAATTGAAGAAATTCGCGCGGGACCTTTATTTTGGCCCGTTTTCAGCGGTCAAAATAACCCGATCAAAGTGTGTTCTTATCAGATTTCTATCAAACTTGTTTAATAAATTATTCAATACCATCAACTACACTGCTAGACGGTAGGCAGTATCTTATGACTCGTAACCGACGTGTTCTTCATTGACAGATGTCAAAACATATGTCAATTCAATTTCGCAACATTTTTATAATATCTGATCATAATTATATTTGAATATATTCGCAAGATAAATAAAATATCGGTCATTTTCAATATTTATTGTTATTGTTTACAAAAAGTTCCATAAAACAAATAATTATGTAATGTAAAAAGCATAAGAGTCAACTTTTTTTATATAAAAGCTATCATTTATTATTATATCAGTTAGGAATACTAAAAATAATTTAGTATAAAAAACTAAAATAATTATTCAATCAACTAGCAATTCGTCGAAATCAAAACGACACTTTCCTAATTGGCGTTCTTTACATACTATTGCGTCTAAGATATATGAAGGATCACAAACATTCATAGACCTTGTGACTCTAGGATCGATAAGCTCGGGAAGAATGCAATCCATATAAAAATTGCTTAATTTAATAAGCATTTATTCTTCCCAGAACTTGTCATCTTGAAGTATACGCTGAACTTTTAGAGGAAAGTGTGAGCCAGTCCAAAAGGCAAAAATTCAATGACTTTTATTACTAATGTTTAATTGGCCCAGCACCTGGAAATACCAATCGTGATTTTAGTTTACGCGATACTTTTTGTTGTCTAATTTCCAAAACGTTATTTATTTTTCAATCGCGTCTTCAACAGATATACCATTTGCAGAAGATGGGCATTTAATTTCGACGATATAGTTATTACCGGACAAACCATCAGGTGTAGCTCCAAAAAACAATTTTCAGGGTCTATAAATAAGCCACTCTGTTCAATAGTTATGGACTCTTGTTCACATAACTGCCGAATTGCGATTGGCTCATTTATTTTCCCATATTGCTCGAGTGTATAAGTGCGTATAGACGGGTATATACAAGGGTATAAATTACCTGCTGTAATATAGGTAGAGGTGGTATATCGCTGAGTCTAGAAGCAAGCATTAATTGCACCTTTTTTCTGTGTTCTTTATTCTGCCTTTTGATTTTTTTCACCCTGCTTACTAGCGGATATCGGTTCTTCTTTTCTTTGTTGCCCATGCTAAACAATTAGTACCCCCTGGAAAAAAGATTTACGGATTATATAGGTCGGTTTTTGTATTGGTTTGTTGATGATGTACGTACCTACATGTTAGAAGTAACGACGCGCTCTGTCAAACTAATCATTTGATACGTTTTAAAAAATCCGCGATATCGAAACATGTCAAAAAAGTTTAACTATCGTGTAAATCAAACGCGATTTTATTAGTGAGTGTTCTCCACTAACTCCATTGTGATCTTGCCTAGTTAATCCAATTTAAAAAGTTTATAACCTGTGTTTTTATTCAAACTAACTACCACACCTATAAATCGACGGCATAATATGGGTTATAAATGTGAGAATGTTATCGATATATTTTGGCATTCGGTATTAGTAATGTAACGAACTCTTCACAAACACTTTATTGAAATGTAAGAGAATACCACTCCTTAGTAAAAAAACTAATTTATTTTACCATAATTTATTAGATATACCATTGTTACAACTAACATAACTGTATAATTAGAAATTTATGTAAAAGCCCAGTAGGGCGTAAATAAATAAAACAAGGAATACGATTCTAGTGAAGGGGCACTCTATAACATTCTGTGCCGCTGGTTTGTAAGCCAGCTGGTCAAGTGTCGCGTAAAACGAGATTTATACTAAATAAGTCAACTTGAGCTAGAAATGATACATAATAACATAACGACTAACCTTTACGGTGATCTCTTTTCTCATGTGCCTACACATTTACGTGTTTATTTTTTGTAAAAATAAAACGTGCTCTCACTCCGAAGCCACCTCGGACACTGGAGATAAATAACTTGCGTCGTGATTTATATAATGCGGTGATACAAGTAAAAATATCTAAGTACTGAAAAACTGTTTTATTAATTTAAAAATTATTTTAATACTTTTTAAAATAATTTTATTCTCTAATCGTTTAGAAGACATTGGCGTGATGATAATGTATATATTTAAAATTCTCCTGTATTTAGAATTAAAGGATATAATCGAACTTTAAGCTATTTTTAGAGTTTCTGTAAGTATTTTTTACGCAATTGTTTTAAACATTTTAATACGTTTTGTTTTCTCGTTGAAGAATAAATTATTAATATAGAAATTTATATAGAAATTTCCAAAATCTGCGTCAAAAACCGCAATTATGCTGCGCTTGCGATAAGATCCCAGCGGCCAAGAATTCAAATTTCGTCAAAAGACGGTCACGCGATCGGGAGTTTTTTTAGAACGAGATAGAAATACCGTATTCATTCTACTGCGAGCCGTACATCCCGCGCGGCTGACGAAGCCTATAGCATGGTTCCGATGAAATAACAATTATTTTTGTTGAATTCTCGGTTAAAGAAGTAGTTAATACATATTTGAAAATTATACGTCGGAGTGCGTAAACATAATTAAATACAAATGCAGTGCGTTAACATAGTAGATACAAAATAGGTAGGTATGTTTATGAATATACTTTTTTTTAAATTTTTTTCAAATATTTTTATTCTTTGTTTTTTTTTTTAATTTTATTTTATTGCTAGTTTATAATAACCGCGATATTCACGATTTCAGTCACCGTAATTTCACAACGACTTTCCCCACACCGTGTACACGTGGTAATGTTGCATGCGCATAACTCGCGCAACGCTGAGTAGAAAATTATTGTTTATAATTACCGCGGTAATTACAGTTGAATCGGTCAACGTAATATACCACGCGTTTCCCGACACCATGTATACAAGGGTATGGTTCTGTGCGTGTAACTCGCGTAACGCCGCTATTTATTTCTAGTTTATAAATACCGCAATATTCACGGTTTCGGTCACCATAATATCCATGATTCATAATATATTGTAGGTATTACCTATTTACATAATTAAATGACATCTGCCAGTTGAAACTACATGGTGAAATATTTCTATACGCAGATGACACTGCAATATTTTACTTCGGAAAAAACTTAGAAACTCTATTAGAACAATCTCAAGAGGATCTTAATATTCTAAGCAGTTGGCTAATAAAAAATATATTAACAATAAATATTAATAAATCCGGCTACATGATCCTAAGCTCACCTAAAATAATAATACCGTCGCATAAACCTCTACAAATAGAAGAAAGGGACTTGCTTATTCTAGACAGCGAAAAATACCTTGGCTTACATATTGATAAACATCTGACATTTAAACAACACGTAGAAAAATTAAAAGCAAAAATCATCCCACTAATTGGTGTATTTGGTAGAATTGCCCATCTCCTACCAACGGAGGTAAAGAGGGGCTTATACTTCAGTTTAATCCAGTCCCATCTGAATTATTTAATAGAAATATGGGGAAACACATACATTACATACCTAAATGATTTACAAACAATACAGAACAAAGTTATTAAAAAAATCTTCAATTATAACCCGGACACTCCCACAAAAAAACTGTATCAGGAAATGAAACTCTTGAAAATAAGAAAATTGTACGAATACAACATATGCCTCCTAATCTACAAAATCCAAAATGGACTTATACACACAAACACAACATTTAAACAAACGTCACAAGTACATGAACATTATACTAGGCAACATAACAAATTGTACACACATACTGTAAGAACTGAAAGTGGCAAAAGAGGCATTGGCCACGAGGGTGTACAAATATACAATCTCCTTCCAGATAAACTTAAAACTAAGAGTATAAATGTGTTTAAAAAAAAACTTTTTAATCTTAAGTTATTAGAACAATAATTAGAAAACTATTTATTTAATGTTACATATTTAAGTTAAGAAAGCGAAATGTAAATTTCTTTTAACTTAATAAATAAAAAAAAAATAATAAAAAAAAAAAATAATAATAATATTAATGTAAATTACACATACCGACGGAATTTCAGAGACAATATTTGCTTTAGAATCACAATCATCCGTTGGTAGTTGATTCTTTTCCCTGGAAATCAAACAACACAAAATTATCGCTAAATGTTATAAAAAATATATTCGTATTCTGACTGATTCGTTCGAACGACCCTGTAGCATATAAAGTACGTACAGTGAACACGGATAATTAAATATCACTAACCTTTGTTTTTTCTGAAAATATTTCTCCCACGTACGTCTTTGATGTCGTAATTTTTGTTTTCTGATAAAACTTTTTTCCACTGGTGTTTTCCTCCCCATTTTTAAGCGAGGAATTTCTTTAAAATGTTATTAACTAGACCGGCAGAAACGAAACAACCGCTCGCCGCCCTGTCGCGGCGGATACTGACAAAATTTCGGTTGCGCCGAGAATGCACAAACGCGAATCACAAACAACGAACAAAGAACAAACGCCAATCTATATTAATTTCTATTATATACTTTAAAAACATATTGTTGGTCATAAATTATTTCTAATGTTTCAATAATGTCTTAATAAATTATTTTTCTAAAAAAATCTGAACTATCCAATTTGTAAGACCATAAATAAATACTCAAATTTAGGGATTTGTCACAAAACGCGTCTCGGATTAAAAACAAAATTCTTATAGATAAGATCCGTATATAATTTATCGATTGTATATACTATATACTGTATAATTATATGATTTTAAATATTTGTTTTATAATACAAATTTACCTTTGAAAATTTAACAAATCTGCGCATCGACCAACGGTAACACTTTAATAATATTATTTTCAAAATTTAACGTCTTTCTTTTAGATAAAATAACGATCTTTCGAAATCGTTTTGTGTTTTTTTGTAGAAAAGAGTCCTTACGTCTAAAATTGGCCTTAACTTTTTCCACTCTGACCATTTTTTCTCAGAACCAATTGGCTACTCTGATTTAAAATAAATGTTATATTTTTGATTTAAAAGTGAAATTTTTGGTTCAATATTTTCGCGGCACCCTATCTGGTAATTCGTGTGACCATTATATTGTTGGTACATTTTGCATAAAATAGTTGTTAAATCACACCTTAAATAACTAAAAGATAATACATAATAATAATTACATAATATTTACATAATTTCTTTTATTGCGTAGCGATAATTATGTAAAATATGGGAATAATATACAAAGAATGTAATGTAAGTCCTTGTAGAAATTCCTTTCTAATTGTCCTGTACCGCACAGGGGTTGACCGGTGACCACCTGGACCCGATTGGCTTAGGTTTTATGACTAGTACACGGTTTTTTATTTTGCATTGGTTATATTATTTTAGATTCCAACCCTCATTCAGAAAACAAAAGATAGACCAGCCCACAACATATAAAATAGATAATAAATTTGGCAAACATTCTACACGGTGATTACAAGTTAGAGTTTTGTACATACTATAATTATAACTAGTAACTTACAACTACGACTTATATTACTGGCTTACAACTAATTTTTACAATTATTACTTGTGACTTACATCTAAGACTTATATATAAATAACTATGCATAATATAACAATGTCACATTTTAAGGATATTTATCACAATAAAAAACTCACGATTCGGTCCAATGTTATTATAAATTTATCTTTCTTACTTATTGTATTATTACTAAAACACCATCACTTATAGTTTTTTAAAGTATGATATTTTTCGAAGCATTCTTTCACATGAAGTGCCGTTTTCTTTGCCCTCCCTCTCTATTAGAACCGCAAACGACGCAATCCCTGTACTTTTTCTGCGCATTAGGCATTAGGTATTACATGTAGATTCACGTGATTTAACCGCTGTTCTGGATCTAATGAATGTCTTCCATTCCTTGTTTTTACACCTTCTCTATATTTTCCAACCAGTTGAATAATTAGCCTATCCTCAAACTGAAGATGACTCATTGGTTTTTCATTGTTTTTAAACTTTTTTTCCTTGTACAAGATGTAAGCATTTACCACCGAAACTTCTAAGCCCCAAAAAAGAGATTGCGCCACCATTTTAATGTTTTCCTTAGAAGGTTATTGCGGAATCTCAATATTCTCTTCATTACTATATATAATTAAGTGTAAAAAGGTCCTCATCATTACTACTAGCGATAAAATCACATTCCTAATTATAACTGAACTGCGCAGTAAAACTATCATTATTATCCTTGACGGTTAAATAAATATATTTTTTAAATACGTAAATTATATAGAAATATAATAGTTCCACAAAACGAAAAAATATGGTCACAAAAAGTGGGAGTAATCGCGGAGAACCGTCGTAAACGCAGGACAACAACTGACTGTTCCGAAAATATTGGAATAAAACAAGCATTCAGTACGTTAAAATAATGCATCTATGTTTCCAAGAATATATCTAATTAACGGTAAATTTAAATGAATAAATGTTGGTTTAGACAACATTTTGCGACCATTCTTTGTACTTATCGGAAATAATAGTTTGTAGAATGTACTTAGGTACATAGAAATTGGTGATTAAACTTATACCTGCACCGGGCCAGACCCTCTGGCCGACGGAGCTGTCTATCGAAATCGTATGGGCCAGAATGTGTGGCCTACAGAGTGGAAAAGGTTAAAATGACAAATTTCAGGTCTGCAAAGCAAAGTGCCCATAACATTTTTTACTCCAAATGTGCTAAGGAAAAGCTGGTTAAAGTTTGTCGGGTACGTGCCGATATACTCTGTATTATTTAGATGCACAGGTAATAGATATATAAAAACGAAAAAATATTTTTTTTTCAATGTTCTGTTTTGGCATGAAACCTGAGGGGACATAGAATAATATAGTATAGACCTACTTGTGAGATATTGTGTGTCGAAGAGTGCTGCAGCGTTTCCTCTGGAAAACTCGGGTCAGGGGTGTGCAAGTCGGGCTCGCTCGTCGCGTACTGTAGATTGCTCATTGCCGTATAAACCAGATTGTCGATCGCATTCATTACAGTTTGTCGGGTATTCTCATCCAATTTTATCAACTTCCTCGACAGTAATTCACAGTATAATTCGCAATCGTGACTCTTACTGCGTTTTTCGGGTACGTATTTCACTTGTAATGTTTCGTTCGCTCGCTTCTTCAGTGGTGTAGTTCTTTCGAGACGCGGGTTGGTTGTCACTGGTACTGGCATCGCTGGTTTATGTGAAGGAAATCTTTGCTTCAAATTCATAAGTGGAGGAGGTAAAATTTTCGGAACGTTTTCTGAAAAAAGCAGTCGGATTATAACATACATAAAAATGTCGTACGAATAGATTAAATAAACGTGGAAATGTGTTTCAAGCCCATACCGCCAAAATTATAATGTAATGAAAATCTTTGCAAAAACTAGAAAAAACGGCTAATGCCGCTTCAAGCAATGCTTTAAACATATAAGTTGGAATAGTGATTTGTTTTTGGGTTATTATGCTGTGTTGCGCTATCTCCTTCTATAGCCAACGTTTCGGACAGCATTGCAGTGTCCATCATCAGGGCAGAAGTGTAATATAAGGTTGTGGTGAAATGTGTGCTTATGTATGAAGATGCAATACCGTGTCGATACCGATACCGGACACTGCAATGCTGTCCGAAACGTTGGCTAAAGAAGGAGATAGCGCAGCACGGCATAATACCCCAAAAACAAACCACTATAATACTTTTAGCCGTGAAAATCTCTAATGATACAATATAGGTAGGGCATTATTGTGTAAAAAATATGCAGGGTGTCCGGGGGTAAAGTGCGCTAACTTCGAGGGGTGGTTCTATGTGACACAAACAACAAAGATTCACAACTTTTTTCGAAATTCTAACCTTTTAAGGCGAAGCTTAATGCCAAATCACTATTTTGATTAATCTTTAAAACGAATTGGTGTACATTATGAAAACCAAAAAATATGCTTTAGTTAAATTGAAGGTTTTCCTATCGCTTCGCTTGAGTAGAATACAAATAAAAAAATAAATTACTCAATAAAAAATATAAATGCAAACTACTACAAAAAATATTTTCAATATAAAAATGTGTGAACGCGTAAAGGAAACAACAGTGGTACCTCGACATACGAGTTTAATTTGTCCCGCAACCTTGCTCGTATCTTGAATTACTCGTATATCGATGCAGATTTCCCCATTCAAAACAATTAGACTACCATTAATCCGTTCCAACCCTCAAAATGTCACCCCAGTTATTTTTGTTACGTGGTTTTGAATAATAAAAACGTATTTATAAATGACAAATATTTATTGTACAAAAACAAAAAAGAGAATATAAATAAATCCTTACTGGTCTTTGCCTTTTTCGCTACATTTTTCTCGCTTTCACCTGTAGGCCGTTTAGAAAAAAACATGTCCAAGGAGGTTTGTTTCTTCCTCCCTCTCAGAATGTTCCGGAAATGAGTTAGGCAAGTGTCATTAAAAAGATCAGATGCACGACCTGTTGCAACTTTTTCTGGGTGTTTCTTTTCCACGAACTGTGAAACTCTCTCCCACATTCCTAAGATCTCCTTTATCTCACTTGTACAAATAACCTCCTCCTCCTCTGACTCCTCGAAACCAATTTCTTGCATAACATCCGTATGCTGCTGTGACTGTAACTCTTGTATCTCCTCAGTCGTCAGTTCCTGGGTGTGCTCCTCGACGAGTTCGTTCACGTCTCTCTCTTCCACCTCTAGACCCATGGATTTCCCCAGAGACACAATCTCCTCCTCTACTGACATACCGGGTTCCAATTCTTCGTAGATCCTTTCAGCTACAGCTTCAGGCCACAGCTTTTTCCATGCAGAGGTCAAGGTCCTCGTTGTAACACCCAGCCAGGCCTGATCGATAATTTTTAGACAAATCGCCATATTAAAGTGGTCCTTCCAGAACTCTCGAAGGGTGAGGTTTGTGTTCTCCGTCACTTCAAAGCAGCGCCGAAACAGATGCTTGGTGTATAGCTTCTTAAAATTAGAAATCACCTGCTGATCCATGGGCTGCAGGATAGGAGTGGTGTTGGGTGGTAGGTAGAGAACCTTTATAAATTTGAACTCCTCGAGGATGTCATCTTCGAGGTTTGGTGGATGAGCAGGGGCATTGTCGAGGATGAGAAGGGCTTGCACGGGTAGGTTTTTTTCCTGTAGATATTTCTTAACAGAAGGGCCGAAAACCAGGTTTACCCACTCCACAAAGAACTTCCTGGTGACCCATGCCTTCGGGTTCGACCTCCACATAACATGTAGTTTTTTTTTCAAAATCTTATGTGACTTAAATGCTCTGGGGTTTTCCGAATGGTATACGAGCAGAGGCTTAATCTTGCAGTCGCCACTCGCATTGGCGCACAGTGCTAGAGTCAATCTGTCCTTCATAGGTTTGTGGCCAGGCATCATCTTCTCCTCTGCCGTTATATATGTTCTATTCGGCATCTTTTTCCAGAACAGCCCTGTCTCATCACAGTTGAAGACTTGCTGAGAGATATATCCATGGGCTTTTATTAAATCGGAAAACGTTTTAATGTAATCCTCAGATGCCTTCATATCTGAGCTTGCTGCCTCACCATGCCTGACAACGGAGTGAATACCGGTCCTCTTTTTGAAATTCTCAAACCAGCCCCGGCTGGCTTTAAATGACTCTTCCGATGCCTCGTCGATGGAAGTCTGCGGGGTTTGCTTCAGCAAATCTCCGTAGATCGTTCTTGCCTTCTCGCAAATGATGGTCTGCGTCAAGGTATCTCCTTGGAGCTGCTTCTCTGTCATCCACACCATCAGCAGTTTCTCCATATTTTCATGAAGGGAGGTTCGCAGCTTGGAAATTATCGTAAGGCCCTTAGCCGGCGTTACACTCTTTATCGACTCCTTCTGTTTAAGCACAGTACATATCATGGACGTACTACGCCCATACTGCCTCGACAAGTCAACAACTCGAATACCTTGCTCATGTTTTTCTATAATTTCACGTTTTAATTCAATACTCATCATCTTTTTCTTAGCACTTGACTCTTCACAAACTTTCTTCCGATCCATGGTTGTAAAAATAAATGAACTACAACTATAAATGTAAATGTAAACACAAAACGCGAACACAACTTATCACAGCGGGAGCACGCTGCTAACTGATTCACTGGCCGTGGTGGGCGTGGCAGCGCACGCGCGCTACCGGCCGACCTGCTAAACCGAACTCGTATCTCGAATTTCGCTCGTAACTCAAAGCAAAAAATCACTCGCTCGCCGGCTCGTATCTCGAAAAACTCGTATGATGGGGCACTCGTATGTCAAGGTACCACTGAACTTTTAAAAAATACATTATTATAGCTAAGATTATCTGTGATAGTTTCACTTGATTAACTTTTTTGCTTTCTTATAAAATTATTTACAAATTAAGTAAAAACCAGTTTTTTCTTGAAATCGAACGTTTCTAGACTCCGTTTGTCAAGCGATTTTAATGCCTATTACCTACGATATAAGGTATACCAAGAATATACACATTTTTGGCTTGTAGCTTCCTCTTAAAGTAATTTTTACGTAAAAAATTGAATTCTATGTATGGGAAAATAAATATTCTTTTATTTAGAAAAATATTTTGGCATGGGTAAATAAACATTGGAATGGTTATTTATCTTTTTTACCATCATGTATAATCACCTCCCGAAGTTAGCGCACTTTACCCCCGATCACCCTGTATATAATAAAACAATTTTAAAAAAAAAAATTATTAGAGTCAGAGTAAAAATAAAAAAAAAAACAGAGTAAAAAAGTCCTACGGAAAAGTGGGACCATTTTAATTTTAAAACACTTTCTATCAGTTAGATTTCAATGAGAAACAACTATTTCAACTACCCGGAAATGTAAAATAATGCATTTTAATGGCTATTTCCTACAAATATAATTATAATCAAGTGTCCATTGGCGGAAAATTGTTATTGATGTGAAATTTTTAAGGTTAGTTTTTTTCTTCTCTTTTTTAAAACAAACTATAAAATTAAGAAACTACAATCGGTTCTTGGTTTGGTTTTAATTAAAATATAAACTTAATAAAAATTACGGGGTAGAGTTGTAGATACTCTTAGTATAGCCCAGGTAAAAAGCTACCACTCGGAATCAAAATTTCACTGTGTATAGCCATGAATTTGTTGCAAAATAAATGTTAAATATACCTGAAATTATATTTGTAAGACTGCTTCCAGGTGTACTTTCATCGACGTTTTCTCCTTGTAAAAACACACCGGGGTCTGCAGAACCTCGCTAAAATTAAAATAATGTTAGTCTTATAATAAAAATTAATTAAAGCAAAAAAACTTTGAAAAAATAACAATATATATTTCCTTCAACATAAGTTTTTAGTTAGAACGAGTTTTCTCTAGTTAAAACTAGTTTATACTGAATGCCTTTGATATGAAATATTGTTTAATACAATATTTATTTAGAACTATCCACTATAATCCTTCCACCATTAACTACAGCATACCACAATGTAACTGTTAAAAACTACATTACATCGATTTTAACCCGAATGGGTATCTCATTCGGATGCAAAAGTATTGCGATAAGTATTCCTCGGGCGTCCCCGACTTCTTCTACCATTCGAACCACTCTCTAAACACTCCTGGCACTAATAAGAACAAATTTAGAAAATTTCAGCGATATCCGTCGACTACTTTTTTGAGTTTTGCGAGCACAAACATACGCAAGCTAAATTTTTAACATATTTATTTTTAATTAATATATTTTTAATATAATTATTTAATATATTTTTAATATATTTATTTAATATACCTTATTTATTCAATATATTTTTAATATATTTATTGAATATACCTTATTTATTCAATATATTTTTAATAAATTTATTTAATATATTTTTAATATATATTTATTTAACATATTTTTAATATATTTATTCTATATATTTTTAATACATTTATTTAATATATTTATTAAATATATTTTTAATGTATTTATTATTCATATTTTTAATATATTTATTTAATATATTTATAAAATACATCTATGTCATTATTATTAATTTAAGCAATACAAAAATAATCATATAATAAAGGAACAGTTGGAACATCACAGAGCCATGTCGAAAGTATTAATTAAAAATAAGTGAAATGAAAATAATCATACCGTTTTCTTCATACCCTTTTTACGCTGACAAGTTTCACACACAGACAGAAAAATATTTATCATTTCTATAGTTATGTTTGCATATTTTCTTGAAGTTTCAGCTTTTAGTCTGTCTCGACCTCCATGACCAACGGCCACGTGAACTGCTTCAATAATATCGTAAATTTCGTCTACATATAAGTAGTGCTTTATAGGCTCGTTTTTTGTCACTAACTTTCGCGTTCCACAAATGTTAATAACCTTGAATCTGTTTAATCTTCTGTACTGTTTCTGTGTCTTTTTGTCAGCTAATTGTGCTTCCTCAATTTCGTCCACTAATTTATCGTAAGTGTCTTTCGTCATAACATTGTAGTGATTTTCTTTTTTTTCGTGTTCCTCGATCTGTAATATCCTTTTTAAAAATTTTTCTTTCCATCGCGTTTCTTGATTTAGATCTGCCATGACAAATAAACTATACGTGCTTCGCGGAGGACTAACTGTGCGGGTGTGCGCAGGCGCAGGCGGGCGACGTGTCGACCGACTAGTCCAGCTCGACTCGGATATTCAGTATAATCTAGCTTTAACTAGTAAGAACGCGTTCTAACTAAAAACGGGTTTCACTAAGACATATACAATAAATAAACCATTACATTATCATTATCAGCAGACTCAGACTGATAGCCAAGACTAAAACGGTATAAAATATTAATTTTAATATCACGAGTTACGTAAGTAAATACCATAAATTACGTAACACGTGACTTAATTCGCAGGTAAGAAGGAAATCTTCAAAATGTAGAAAAAATCTGATTACCCAGTGGCGTGCCCCTAATATGCAAAAATTAAAAAAATATATATCAATTTATAGTATAAATAATGTATTTAATTTGGCATATTCTTCGTGTTCACTTTTTAGCAATTGGGTTTTTCCGTTATTTTTTTATTTGAGTTTTTAATAAAACCCAAACTCAAAGGTTCTTAGTTTGGGTTTAATTTAATAACAATATTTTTTTTGACAAGCACCTATTTTGTGCGTTTTGAATGAGGCGTGTCTCATAGCATATTTTCCAAATTTTACACACAATATTCTATTTCAAATATCAATAAGCGCTTGCTTACAACTATAAGCCCGTCGTCCCACGGGTCGGTAAGCAATCGACATAAACCGAATACTGTAAGAACCTGCGTAGAGAGACGAATATAATGTCCAGTGTTGAAACGTAAAACAAGATTTTTTATTAATAAAAATAATCATACGCAGAGTGGAAATCAGTAAAATTAAATATTCATATAGTATACGTAGATATTATTAAAAATACTATTTTCGGTTGTGAATCTGTATGTAATGCCCGAGGTACACGAGGAACTGTGATAGTATTTCAAGCCAGGATAGCAAACTAGCGTCCCATCTTGGCTTACTCTCCTGGCTTGGCACAAACTACAGCGGTTTATACGATCAGTATCATTGCAGCGACTAGGGTTAACAATATCACGTCGTCCATAGGGAAAAATTAACAACTTCCCTAGAAGAAAAACAATTTGACCAAAACAGTTGCTTCGGAAACTGTGTGAAGATGCAATGGACGAATTATTGAAGAGTTTTTAGAAAAGCATTTTTGGAAGAGACCATGGACGAAGGGACACATTATAAAACTGTAAAATTGCGTTTTCGGCACGGGTAAATTGCCTACATTACCAATAATTAAGGCGAAGCTTAATGCTAAATAACTATTTTGATTAATCTTTATAACGAATTGGTGGACATTATGAATACCAAAAAATATGCTTTAGATAAATTGAAGGTTTTCCTATCGTTTCGCTTGAGTAGAAAACAAATAAATTACTCAATAAAAAATATAAATGTAAGCTACTAAAAAAAATATTTTTTCAATACAAATTTATGAATGCGTAAACTACTTTTAAAAAATACAGTATTATAGCTAAGATTATCTGTTATAGTTTCACTTGGTTAACTTTTTTGATTTCTTATAAGATTATTTACAAAATAAATAAAAACCAGTTTTGTGCTTGAAATCGAACGTTTCTAGACATCGTTAGTCAAGCGATTTTAATGCCTATTACCTACAATATAAGTTATACCACGAATATACACATTTTCGGCTTGTAACTTCCTCTTAAACGCCCTTGAGTTGATTTTCTCGCGAAAACGGCGCTACAGAAACGATCCAATGATCCAACGATCCAATCATTATAATAATGTAAAAATTGTGGTGAATTTTTTCAATAAATAAATTATGAAAATGAATATAACTAACCATTGTTTTTCTTTTCATTGGCACATTCTTTATAAAACTGTGCATTTCCTCGAACCAATTTATTTTAGGCTCATAATACTTGCTCCGGACCTGGTCGATTTCTCAATTTTTGACAACTCTAGACAATAAGTTGCTCTTAAATTTTTCATTTTATATTTAATATCTTCAGTACTCATTATTATGCCGATGTCCATTAATTCGTAACAAATTTTTCGTAGCGAAAAATTACGCATAGACTTATCTTTATAAGGTTGAATACTAGCGTTCCAAAGACACTCTTCATCGCGATACAATTGTACAAATTTTAAATTAACCTCGTTACATAGTTTTGGCATTTTAGCAGAGAAGATTATCTATGTTAAAATAAAAAAAATACACAGCGCGACGTTGCCATACACTAGCCGATTATATACTAGCTTTGTACTTAGTATCTTTACATTTCGCCGGCCCCACGACGAAGCTGAACACAAAGCCAGGATATTACATTCGTTGGTGGGGGACGATACTAGCTCAAATAATGGAACCCCATCCTGTTAACCCCTAGGATAACTTTGGGAGACATTCTTCACACACAACTAACAGCTGTATACCTAGTATTTTTGGGAGATATATATCTCGGCCCTGAAAAGGTCTCGTAAAAGGTATGCTATCTCATTTTGTATTACGGCGAGAAATATAATTTAAACAGTGTTAGAAAGAGAGAATACCGTGCTTTCAGTTAGCGTCAAAAAACTTCTAAAACTCGGTAAAATTTTGAAATAATTATATGAAACATTTAGCATTAGTAAAATATTAGTCAAGGTTTGCAAATTGTTGCACCTTTGTTTTGCATTTTGAACGTTGTCTAATTAAATACTTTTTTTTCTATTCGTGTAAAGTACAAATTGCAGTTTGTCCTGTCAAAAACCATCGTCATAAGCTACTTTAACACGTTGAACGCCATGTAGATCACCGGTTACCTTATAATGAAAATCGTCATTTTTCTCCCATAGCGCCATGACGGTCACCGGTGACCGCAGTTAATTTTCTTGATTTTCATGGAAAATTTTGGTTAAAAAAAAAATGAATACGTTTTGATGGTCGCCGATGCCATCTGAGTATATTTCTTTCAAATTTAAAATGGTAATTTTTCTTCATTTCCACAATGGCGTTCAACGTGTTAAGGCGAAGCTTAAAGGCCCGTATTCATGGTAAACATTAGTTTAGCAACATTTTTTGATCAACATTGTTGATGAGCGGAGAGAATCTTGCTGGAAACTTTGTTGAAATAAATACAGGTTGTCCACACACCAGTCTGGGTTAAAATGTTGCCCGAGGAAGTAGTGTTGTTGTGTTCTCTGTTTCTGATGAATAGGATTTCAATTAAAAAAAGAGAAAAAGATGGTGGATTCAAAACTATCTTCTGCAAAGAGAAAATTTGATGAGTGACCTGAGAATGACAGATGGATCATTTATTAACTTTACGAGAATGTCGAAAAGTGATTTCAAACATCTTCTGGAAATGATTGGTCCGTCAATAGCCAAAGGGGAAACAAATATTCGTCAGCCAGTTTCACCTCAAACGATGCTGGCTATTACATTACGATATCTTGCAACTGGAGATTCATTCAAAAATTATGTACAATTCATACGATTCATCAATTATATACAAAAACAACTTACTGTTTTATTCATAGTATCCGTTTCGCCAGAAGTGGTTGCACCACATAACAAAAATTCCAATGGTTCGTAATAAATCCATTTACATTTTTCTATTGCGCCGCTGCCTGTAGTTTTCTTTGCCGACATCTTTTTTTTCTCTCTAGTAAACTGAGTACGCAGTACATGTATTTTAGTTTCCACGTCTTTTTGGGGTACATTTAGGGCTTGAGAAATTTCTTCGAATGCATCGTTCTTTTTGTTTCTATCTTTGTATTATTTTATAGAAGAATCCCATAATAATGGTTTAGATTGAAACAATTCTATTAATTGCATTATTTTATCATTGCTCCACACTACTGCCATGTTTATAAACTGTTGTAAACACGTTCACACACGTCAACATTTGATGCTAAACTGATGTTTACGCTCGTCGGGCGAGAGCTTGTCAACATGCCGTTATCAACTCCGCAACACGCAGTGTTGCCAGCAACCCCGCAACACGTTGATTCAACTTTGATGCTAAACTAATGTTTACCAAGAATACGGGGCTTAATGCTAAATAACAATTTTGATTAATCTTTATAACGATTTGGTGTACATTGTGAATACAAAAAAATATGGTTTAGATCAGAGTTTCCCAAGGTGGTCTATATGGACTCCCTGGGGTCGATATCGGCTTGCTGGGGGTCTATATCAGCGAGAAAAAAATTTGGGGGTCCACGAGATTCAAATGGGGGTACATACGAGCGGACTCCCATTTACCTCAAGCCAATATTTAGGAGTTCCGTAAATGACACAATACACCTAACACAAATAACACAGCTTACGTAATACTAATAATAGACTGAGAAATTACTTATTTGATATTTGTATGTTTATATTTCGTAAAGTTGTTAATTGAGTTATATATATAGAGTCTACGTTACTTTTCTCGTCAGAATTAATATATTCAAGCAAAACGTGGCACACTGGAACCCGTGAATTTTCCTAGTTCCCCAACTTGTTTTCGAAAAACGTCCAGGGTAATAATGACGTTCAACATTTAAATGCACTTCACACAGACTTCAAAACTAAGTTTGGGGACATTTTGACTATGGAAATGCAACGTTGAAGAATCGGATATCATGTGGCAAGAAGAACTGACCGGAATAAGCACTGACAAAGAACTTAAAGGGCAGTTCTGTAGGGCTAGCTACAGAAAGAAATTCCCGTTGCTTATCCTGCTTCATTTTCATTTGGTGTAATACCTCACAAGGGTGCCCCTGTCTGCACAATGTAAAGACAGAACAACTATACCGCCACCCGGTTGTAGGGCAGGTAAGGGAAGGGAATATTTTTACTAAAAAAATAAATGATTATCACATGGGACGTTAATAGTTTTAGGAAAATTCAATATTCGGCAGGCATGGGGTCTACGGAAAAAATATATTTTGCAAGTGGTCTAGGTTTTGTAGATGAAGTCTGCAAAACAAACCGATTTTTTCCATTGCGCAGATGAAGTGTACAAAACAAACCGATTTTTTTTCAATCGCGCAGATGAAGTCTACAAAACAAACAACATACCTGTGAGATTGAATCGTCAAAATTTGAAATAATTTGGCTAGTATCTTCTTGATCATCCAAAAAAGTCAGTAGATTGTAGTACCACAAGGAAGGTTTATATACATCGTCTGTGCAGGCACCTGACCTTTCAGAATCTTTCACCTTTTTCTTTTCTTTGCGGTAGGAACTTCGCAATGAGTTAATTTTTTTTGTAACCATGTCCCTATTGGCATCTGGTTCTACCTATAATGATAGGGTAAATTGTAAGTTGGTAAGTTCGAGTTGGTAAGAAAGGGTGGTAAGTTCAATTACTGCATTCATACACACATATACTTACGTTACTAATTATAATTTCCAATTATTGAAGATAATATTTTTAGTATTTTTTTAACGAAAATTTGAAACACAATAAGATTCGGTCGCATCTTGGACATGATGGCGCTGCTCTTCCAACTGAGTTAATGGGACCCTATATCCTTCAGATTTTCGAAAGTTTTTAGTTCATTATTAGAGACGAATCTTGCGATCATACATAAAGATAGCAGCCAATAAAAATGTGCGGTGTGGAAATGAAGATAATGTTTGTCGTTGATGACTCTGTGGCAACAGAAAGACAAGAGATGTTCCTCAAAGTTTCGATGATTGTCGTAATCGTATGTGGAGCAATAACTTGATTTACTATAGCTTCCGTTTTAGTTTTTCCGCATTTAAGATTTTTTGCCTTTTGGGAATCAGCAAACATTTTTCTCGTTAAGCTCGCCGTACATTCCATAGAATTGTATGACTGGTGATGCTTTACCACATGGAAGGCTAGTGTTCCTTCTGCAGCATGGGCATTTTTGAGAGTCAATGAAGTAGAAGGTTGAAAAAAGTTGGTTACCTTAGAAGAAGAACCTGCTGCTCGTATCATCTTCTTATGCTTTTCCGTAGCTACGTGTCTTTCTAAAGCAGTAGTGCCTTTGTTGCCCACATCCACATGGCAGTCGCAAATAGAACATTTCGCGTTAAAGTCGTCTCGCCCGCTAGTAAAACACGGGTATTTGGCTCTTAAAACTTCCGTAAATTTACACTTTCGCTTACTCATAATGACTACGTTAAATATACTCAAATATTTAGTAATTAACCACTAAGATTCTAATATAATAATAACCAATTGTTTCAAACGAATATCTAATTGCAATAACAAACTACGCGCTGCACAGGCTGTGTGACCACGCACCGTGACGCATTGCACCGCACTGGTGCGTGGTCTGCGTGCTTTTGTCTTTTTCGCCTCCCGCCAGTCCCGCCCGATGTTTAGCAAAAAGGAGGACTTACAGTAGGTAAGGGAGGACGGGAAGACAAAACATGGAAAAGGAGGACATGTCCTCCTTTTGGATACCATCTGGCAACCCTAATTGTGACCCTATATCCTCAAATATTAGTCCGTTTTTAGTTAATTTAGTTCCAGATGAATCTTGCGATCATACATAAAGATCCGATAAAAATGTGCGGTGAGAAAATGAAGATAATATTTGTAGTTCTCATTGAGTTAGAGACGAATCTTGCAAACATATATAAAGATAGCAGCCAGTAAAAATGTGCGGTGAGAAAATGAAGATAATTTTTGTAGTTCTCATTCGAAGTATGATACAGTTAAATATGACCCAAGGTTAGGTCCATTGTGACCCTATATCCTCAATTATTAGTTCGTTTTTACTTAATTTTAATTTAGTTCCAGATGAATCTTGCAATCATACATACAGATAGCAGCCAATAAAAATGTGCTGTGAGAAAATGAAGATGATTTTTGTAGTTCTCATTCGAAGTATGAAACAGATCGAAGGACATATGGTCCTATTAGCTCAGTTGGTATAACAGCGCCCCCTAGTTGCCACCGTATCCTTTTCTGTTTCAAATATTTGTTTTAAAAATGATAATATTATCTTCAATAATTAAATATTACAATTTAAGGTTTTACTTGTTATTCAAAAAAAATATCACTCATTTTCCTTGAACAGATTTAACTTTATATGCATATCAAATAATCTATAACACTCACCTCTCTCAGTTTATTAACCATTATTTCATATGCTTCATTCTTTTTGTTGCGATTTGAATACTCTATACACTTCATTTTCCAAATAGAAGGACAAGATTTATATAAGGCGATGAATTCCGCCACGAACTCCCTTGTGTAGCACCGCACATCCGTCATTTTTTTAAAACACACAAGTGCTATAACCGCAAATTTTCTCGAACTGAGAACAAGCTCGACTTTCACCCCGTATACCGCCCGCTTTTACCGCGTAAACAGAGTTTGTACTCGCAAAACCGATCGCAAATGAAAGATTACGCCGGTCGCAGTTTTCGGTTTGGGCGAGCTACAGTCTTGCCGTCTTGCCGTCCATTCACATAGACTTCCCGACTCAAACTGGTTTGTGCAGGCGCACGGCCCAGGCAAGTTCGCGGTAAAGCATGCGTACCTAGCCAGCGCTTACGGTCCGCGCTATAGGAAGCCACCTTCATCAAGCGTTGGAAATATTAGTACCTATAAATGATTTTTTTTGTACTTTGTTTTAAACCACTTTATTTGAGTTATGTAGGTCGACAGGTTTCCGTTGCACTCAACCTTTTTCAGGAAAATGGAAATATAAACTAAATTAACCGGCCGACCTATAACTCAAACAAAGTGGTTTAAAACAAAGCTTAAAAAAATCATTTATATAATGTCAAGTCACAAAGTGTTTGCTTTCTTCGATAATTTATTAGTACCTGCATCATACTAGCGCAGACCCGTGAAAGGTCACGTGATATTATTATTGGAGGATTTGTGAAGCTTGAAGTATTTATAAAAAAATACTAGCTGTACCCCGCCATGCGTTGCTGTGGCTCAGTCTGTCTGTGCAGATAGAGAAAAATAGCGAGTGTTGCTTTCACGTCCAACAGATGGCGCTGTTATTTAAAATAAACATGTTTATCCAACAGATGGCGCTAAATAAAACAAACATGTTTTTACCTGTCACAGGTGACATCTACATAGGTACCTATATAAGAACACACGCTTATTCGAATGCAAAGTTCAAACGAACATTTTTATTTTTATAGATACATAGAACATTAGCGTCAGGATCATTGCTTTTCGAGTTATGAATATAACGTGTTTTGTGTTTTTATAATGTCATAGGAAAGATGATGTCGTAATTTTTCAAATTTTACTAACATGCGATAATGTCATTAGATAGATGTTGTAATTTTTTAAATTTTACTAATATTCGATAATGTCATTGGATAGATGTCGTAATTTTTCAAATTTTACTAATATTCGATAATGTCATTGGATAGATGTCGTAATTTTTCAAGTTTACTAACATTCGAGGTAAATTTCTACGTTTGAAAGGCAACCCTGGGTCAAATATTTTTTTATAAATAGTTCCAGCTTCACAAATCCCACACTTATAATATCCCGTGAGTTTTCACGGTTCCGCGCAAGTATTACAATAATTGGGTGTAAACCTTAATTAGCTTTACTAAGATTTTTTTTCATATTTTCGAGAAATCCTTTTTATGTACCTGCGAATTTACGTAAGTCACGAGTTACGTAACTCGTGCTGTTATTTTATATTAATATAAAAAGTAATAAATAATAATAGTTTAATTCGCCAATTTATTTAGACAAGACCATTCGACTCATGGGCCCCAGACGGGATGAAATTGATTAACTTTGAAAGAAAGAATTCTATTCTGAATACACTAAAACATTTCTTTCGGTTTTAGTGTATTCAGTCGTGCTTCAGAATCTATAATGTCTATCTACATATTATAATATAAAACTAAGAGTATCTGTGGAGTACGGGCGGGCAGCTTGGCTTTGATTTTTACAAATCTATAGTTTTATTCCGATATTGATGAAATTTTCCACACATGACCATCAAAACAATAAGAAGAACACTGTTTACACGAGATTTCTCAATGACTGTAATAAACAATGCACTGAATAAGGAAAAATCAAAAAAATTGACGAAGCAGTTGTGAAAATGCAAAAAAAATTAGCGTTCTGAAATCTTTAGATCACAGCAAACATCGCATTATCAACGTCATAGCGTTTTTTGACAGCGCATAAAATTGCAGTACAAAATAAATAAAAAAAAGACTGTCACGAAAAAAATATATATGAATTAAAAATACCTGTAACTCTCGTGTAACTATCTATATTTTTTAAGAAATCCAAATGTCGCAACCACGGAATTTTAGAAATATACAGTCTATCGTTTGCCGTCCCCGTAGAGTTGATTTTTTTCCCCTTCAATGTTTCATTGTTATAGGTATTACGAAGTGTACGTATTTTACTAACTACATCTTTCACAGTTTCCATCTGCATGGCTTCCATAATTGCCTTGTAGGCCGCTTCTCGGGAATCTTTATTTTTGTACTGAGTTTGTTTAGGATCCCAGAGACACTCATTTCGATGGTATTCTTTGATAAACTGTATATTTTTATCAGCATTCCAGCGTTGATTTGCCATTATTTCTACTAGAAACTGTCACGCGAATACAAGAAACACACACGTCCGATCAGCGGAAGCGTTTTCACGACACTAATTTGACTAATTTAATCACGAATGGAATTAGTTGCATAACACTAGTGTTGTCAATAAATTTGGAATCATCAAACAAATTTAACGTATGAATGATAAAATTATAAATTTGTTTAAACTTGAAACCATGCCAGTGAAACTAATGTCGTGAAACAAATTATAAATTTGTTTAAACGTGAAACCATGCCAGTGAAACTAATGTCGTGAAACAAATTATAAATTTGTTTAAAAGTGAAACCATGCCAGTGAAACTAATGTCGTGAAACAAATTATAAATTTGTTTAAAAGTGAGACCATGCCAGTGAAACTAATGTCGTGAAATAAATTATAAATTTGTTTAAACGTGAAACAATGCCAGTGAAAATAATGTCGTGAAACAAATTATAAATTTGTTTAAACGTGAAACTATGCCAGTGAAACTAATGTCGTGAAACAAATTATAAATTTGTTTAAATGTGAAACCATGGCAGTTAAACTAATGTCGTTAAACAAATTTTGCGCAACTAGTTTCGTAATGTAAATCCGTCATTGTCGACAATAAAGAGATTGTGACAGCTGTTCCGGCGTTCCTTCAAATCTATTATCAAACTATGGTAAGGCCGCAGGGAGACAACTTATGTGGGTAAATTTATTTACTCCTACGTACCTATTAAGGTAAATATTTACTAATAGCTAAAGTCCCGAAAACTGATGTAGATAGTAACCTTCCTCCGGTTTTTAAGGTCTCGAAATAAAACTGTGGATTTGTATGAAAATCAAATCTACGCAGCCCGCCCGCAACAGACACTCTCATTTATGTAAATAGATTCCGCCAATCTCTTTAACTACGCTAAAACCACGTACAAACAACTGAATAAATGATGTCCGTGTGGCCAATCGAATTTTAGTCCGGAAGGTAGCGTTGCAAATGAAAAACATCATAGTAAGCCGTCTGATTTTGATATCGATTGTTGATCTCGTGCTACTAATCAGTAAACCGACCGTCAGCTGCTCAAGTAGAGGTGGGTGTGACTGTGGGGGGGTGAGAAGGTGATTGTTTACATAGTTAAAAGTACGAAAACAACAATCAGCTGTGCGTGTAGCGGTGGAAAGGCCGTCAGCTGACATAGAAAAAGGTTACCACGCTTTTCCTGTTAGACACATTTCGAGATACATACTGGAGCTAGCTGATCCCATACCGAGTTTTTAACAAGTTTTCTGTGTTTTGGTGGTAATGCGGTGAATAGTCGATAACACTTGGAATGATATTTCTGAACATCGTCAATTTAGCACATCTCCAATATAGAAGTAGATTTTTGCACACTTTTTTCCGTAAAAAATAACATTATTTCTCTTTTTTTCCCACAGAATACACAAAACGGTTTAATTTTTGACATATCTGGACTTACGTCCGTTCGTTCGAAGAGTATAACCGATACATTTGACTTTTGAAATATTGGCATACAGAGCTCCGGGTCAAAAAGGCCCCTTTCTCTTTCATCATGATTTTAAGTAAGGTTGTAGGATAAATAGATTTTATTTTGGTTGAGGTAGAAAATATTTTTGGTAGGTAACATGGCTGCAATATGGGGGGATTTAAACATTACGAAGGATTTGTTTAGGTTTTTTAGGACAGAGAAACACGCATATCCCCTCTACTACGCCACGTGAAACGTATAAGCTCCTTAAAAACTTTAGGGAGGAGCTCAGGTAGTTCAAAGGGTCCGGTATGGGAGCAGCTAGCTCCAGTATCTATACATATATCACGAAATACGTGTAACAGGAAAAAACGTAGTAACAATGCTTGAATAATCTTCACATTTTTGCGTCAGGTGACGTTCGTTCCATCGCTACACGTAGCTGATTATTGTTTTCGTACTTTTGATTATGTAAACAATCACCTGGTTAAATTTCACTCGGCGTAAATGTAAACTACAGGGTTTTTCCAATAAGAGGTGTTATTTTGAATAGCCCGCTATTTCGGTAGATGTGACTTTTGAAGCTGTAATTTTTTGACGTTTGACAAGTAGAAACTACGCCATTAATAAAAATGGAACGATACACGCTTCAACAACGCATTTAAATTGAGCGAATCAAATGCAAATCATCTTGAGTGATGAGGCCCATTTCTCGGTGGCTTCGTCAACAAGCGAAATTGTCGCATCTGGGGCTCGGAAAACCCAAGAGTTATTGTTGAAAAGCCTCTCTATCCTCAACGTGTGACTGTTTGGTGCGGTTTATGGTCCGGCGGAGTCATTGGACCTTACTTTTTCGAAAATGAGGCTGGAGCAACAGTTACGGTGAATGGATTGCGCTATCGAGAGATGATTAATGATTTTTTATGGCCGGAATTGGATGATATTGATCTAGACAACGTTTACTTTCAACAAGACGGCGCTACGTGCCACACAAGCAACGAAACCATTGATCTTTTACGATTGAATATCAAAATAACACCTCTTATTGGAAAACCTGTATTTAATAAAAAAAAAAGTTTCAGTCGGTTCACTATTACATTGTTTTGCCACTTTCGCACCTATCACTACCACACCCACTGGGGAGGCTTCAGTTGACGCTTGGTTCATTTATTAGTTATACTAGAACTATCGAAAAGATAACAATAATTCCCCCGTCGATGAAATTTTTGCAGTCACGTGGAGTATCATTTAGGGATGACGAATGACAAGAGATCCAACAAAATATTCAACGGGAAGTTAGTTATTTTTAGTAAAAACTGAAAAAAAATCATAACTCTCGCTGGAAAAGTATTTCTTTCGAGAACTCTTCACATATTGTTAGTATTAATTAATATCCACCTGATTAAATAGAAATCTAACAATATTTTTGTAGGGAAAGTGTTTTTTTTTAATTTGTTTTTTAATTCTATTGTTGCCGGGAAAATTCCTCCCTCCAATTTTTGATCACGGAGTGTCTTTATATTGGTGTTTGCTTTATTTAATCAAGAGATCCAACATTTTTTTTCTTTTAGAACATGCTTTTTTGATATCAGTCAAAAATATCGCTCCGGAAAAATCCTCCGTCCAATTTTTTACGCCAAGTTGATGGGATAGCTATGTAAAAACGATTTCTGCAAAGATCCAACAAAATTTTGAACGGCAACCTATTTTTTTAAATTAATTTAATTGAGGGGTGGGGCTAGTCGCACGGGGGGCAAGCGAGCCGTTCGGCGCGGGATATAGCTGACCGCTGCCCGCGGAGTAAGCCGCGGTGGGGACTTGGGCAGGGGTGGGAAGCCGACTTGATTTTTATTGTGTTTTATGGTTGTCCGAAAATGTGAAAAATGCATTGAATATTATACCTCAATGGAAGAATGAATCCTTAATCGGTCTTCTTGTACATCATGCTCCTTTGACGTATACCATGTGTTATGCAGGATTCTATGTCCAGTATCACGGAAACAAATCAACGTTGGCTTTCCATCAGTAGTTGTGATGAGAATGTCATCACCATATTTATCTCTCAACTTACTCTTTATGGTTCTATCATCGGGGCAGTGATGAGACACAGCATTTTTTAAATCGCTAAGTAGGAACTGGCATTCTTCACGATTGTTTTCTAAAACTGCATAAATTTCTTTCATTGCGGAGTCAGTATTAGAAGATTCTGGTCGCCCTCGTTTACGATCACCTTCTAGCGGCATTTGACGAAACGTATCATAGCAAGCTCGATGATATCTAGCATCCACAGAAACTAATTCAACATCATGAATCCGTCGCAATACCTATAAGAAATTAATAGAATTGTTAATGCAAAAGGAACAGTTTAGTACGAGGGTAGATCAATAAATCTTAAAAGGCGTATTGAAAAATAAAGTCCGTTATTCATTATACACATATAATAAATAAAAATAACTTAGTAATAAACAACTTAATTATGTAATTTTATTCACGAAACTTGTCGAAAATATAGATAATTAAGTATTTGCACCACGGTAAAAATGACTGTACAAAACCATGGCTCTTTTTATATTGCTCTCTTATTCCGCTCCACGGTTAATACGCAATATTTCAGTTTCAAATAAATGGAATTAGATTTATTAATTCAAAAGATGATTTATTAAGTCGGGGGAGACGACAAAATATGCACTTTGAAATTTTATTTCTTTTATTAATTAAGTTACGCGATATGTCAATTAGTATGCGGCGCCGTTGTTGTCGCCGTTGTTAAATAACGTAATTCTACCGAATAACGTAATTCTACCGAATAACGTAATTCTATCTATAAAATATTTCATAGACACTGCTGCCAATCACACAACTGTGCTGAACAATAATAATTTTAATGGTGAACTTTGATATCGTCGTATTCGGCCCTCTTCTTGAAAAGTTTATACACCCCTGCTTGACTTCGGAATAAATTCGTTCGGCAAAAGTCGGAAACTGCCGAATCGCTTGGAGCTTGCGTTGAACACGAATTTTGGAGAAATATGTATGGCGTAGCGACTCTAGTTATACCTCTACGTACAAAACTAACTACATTCTAAAAATAAGAATAAGAATAATAGAGAGATCGTAATAATGAACGTTATAAAATTAAAATAATTAAAAGTACCTTGTCCGCCCATGTATCTTTTCGTAGTGATGCTAAACTTGCGATCGACACTTTTGTTTGCGGCAATTGTATTCTGCGAACATATGACCGCAGTGCCGCTATTTTTTTATTTTCTGCACAGATAAATTCGTCTGACGCATCACTGTCACAGAAAATGCATTTCATTGCATATTGAAATTCTTCGACCGCGGCTTCTTCATTGGAAACAAGTTTTTTTCTCCTTATAAAAGCATTGATTACTCTAGCATTAATATATTGTTTTCTACATTTCTTGTGCACATATAATTCGTTCACCCCTTCTATCGCTGTTGCGATGTTGTCGTCTCTTTTTAAACTACACTCATATATGGTTTTGAGCCCTCGTTCTTTAACAACAATTACGTCATCATTCAATTTTTTTTTGCAAAAAACACAATCACTTTCCAGAATACACAAATTATCAGCCATAGCGCTAATTAAATAATTCAACTAAAAACACAACACTGACAAACGAAGCGTTGTCAATAAACCATGCAATTTGCCCTTTTTTAATTTAACACAGACTCTAGAAGCGTCCGTCAAACGCGTAATGTAGTCCCGAATGGCACTAGCCCTACCCCTCCCCTTACTAGAGGTGGGTCCTATGAGTACTTTTCGTTACTGGGTACAATGAGTACAGGTACAAAAAAATACCTGGTAAAAATACCGGTGACAAAATACTCCAAAGTATTTAATACCGACCTGAGGATTGATTCAGAATAAGTAATTCTAATGAACTCGCATAAATTCTGCCCACATATTCCCCACAAATATTCTACGAGAGCTTGATTCCATGGGGGGGAGGGTTGTTACAGAATTTCTGAAAAACATTATTCCCCACAGCAAAATTTCAAAAAGGATACTCCCACGAAATATTTGAAATCCATGGGGGGGGGGGTTGTTAGAGAATTTCTGTAAACCATGATTCCCCACAAAAAAATTTCAAAATCGGTACTAGCCACCAAATTTTTGAAATCCGTGGGAGGGGGAGTTGTTACGGAACTTCAATGAAAAAAATTCCGCACAAACAAAATATACATACGTGATTCCCCACAATAATTTTTCCCGTCGCTAAATATCTGATCAAATACCAGTCGAATATGCCCGTCAAAAATACCTACTACACAAAAAATCCCTATTATAAATACCTACTAAAAATACCCAACAAAAGTACTCATCGAAAATACCCATCAAAAATACCCATCCAAAATACCTACCGAAAATACCTACTGAAAATACCCATCAAAAATACCCATCGGAAATACCTACCAAAAATACTACTAAAAATACCCATCAAAAATACCTACTAAAAATACCCATCAAAAATACCTATTAAAAATACTTGTCAAAAATACCTATCAAAAATACCTGGTAAAAGTACCTATTAAAAATATTTAGTCCCGGTATAAAATACTCGAGTATTTTGGAACCAGGTATTTTCGAGATCTGTCACAAGTACAAAGTATCGCATGGAAATACCCGGTACTTTTACTGGGTACGATAAATACGCCTCACCTCTACCCCTTACCCCGCGGGCTCCCGTTCATCCAAAAATCACGCGAAATGAGCGTGCGTTCGAAATTAATTAAAAAAAATAGGTTGCCGTTCAAAATTTTGTTGGATCTTTGCAGAAATCGTTTTTACATAGCTATCCCATCAACTTGGCGTAAAAAAATTGGACGGAGGATTTTTCCGGAGCGATATTTTTGACTGATATCAAAAAAGCATGTTCCAAAAGAAAAAAATGTTGGATCTCTTGATTAAATAAAGCAAACACCAATATAAAGACACTCCGTGATCAAAAATTGGAGAGAGGAATTTTCCCGGCAACAATAGAATTAAAAAACAAATCTCTTTTAAAAAAAAACACTTTCCCTACAATAATATTGTTGGATTTCTATTTAATCAGTTGGATATTAATTAATACTAACAATATGTGAAGAGTTCTCGAAAGAAGTACTTTTCCAGCAAGAGTTATAATTTTTTTCAGTTTTTGCTAAAAATAACTAACTTCTCGTTAAATATTTTGTTGGATCTCTTGTCATTCGTCATCCCTAAATGATACTCCACGTGACTGCAAAAATTTCATCGACGGAGGAATTAATGTTTGGGTTAGCCTCATTTTGAGCCTTTATTGACTGGCCTAACTGACAATGTGTTTAAATGATTGTGGTTTCAATTGAAATTATTCAACCGACGCGTCAGTAATGTGTTCGCCCCAGTCGCTCGCTTCGCGGACATCTGCGGGAACGGTTCCACGGTAACTCTACACAGTGAAGTCATCAAAAGTGATGAAAAATGATTCATGTGCCTAGTAGAACGGTTCGTCAGAAGGTACCTTACCATTGTAACATTTCAGGTACCAAAGCAGAAATAAATTCAGTAATGAACCGACTACACAGTGCAGGGAATAAATATTTCGTGAACACTAACGGTACTGAATGTCTATCAGCCTATAAACACATTATTATTAAATCTGTATGTCAAATATGAACTTGACAAACATTAAACGGAGTATGTGCGAACTATTTCTACTACTCTGCAAACTATTTTTATACTTTCCTATAATCATTAACATTGATTTGGAGGATTTTGGCAGATTCTCTATTTTTCATCTCAATTATTTGTACCTATATTTTGTAAACTCGTATATTTTTGTATATTTTTTTATAACCTATATTTATCATATAAGATATAAAATCTGTATAATTTATTATCTGTAAAAGCCCTATGGGCGTTTAAATAAATAAATAAATAAAACTAACCTTACCTACGTAACATATTTATTCTTATGTGTTTGTTCCACCACTTGTTAAAGGTGTGTTGAATTGTCATTTTGATTAGTTATCTTGTCACCGCAGAAACAATGGGTACCATTTACAATGTGCGAACAGTGAAATTCATGATTTTTTTACTCACCCCGGAACTTCCAGTTTCTGATATCTCGTCTTGATCTTTTATGAAAATAATATCATTATAATACCATAATTTTGGTTCCGGAATTTCATCGCTAAATGCACCCGATAGTAATTTTTGCTCCATCTTTTGACACTCTTTATTAAAATTTGTACGTAAAATATTAATTTTCTTTTTCAATTGATCTTCACTGTAATCAGGCTTGTATTTTTTTAAAACACTAAGCATTTTTTGTAAAGCGGCACTTCTTTTATTTTTGTTAGCGTAATGTATTGATTTCACTCTCCATAACTCTGGACAATCGCGATATAATGCAATTACAAGTAAAACAAAATCTCGCTCCGCGATGGAACAGAATTCCGGAGGGCTAGATACGTCCGCCATGTTTGCCGTCTGACGAGCAACTGAACCGAACGAACGATTGACAATCGCAAGATGAAACGATCAATCGGCTGTCTCTTTTCAATGCGCTCAATCAATATAACTCACTACTTCCCCCCAGACAGAAGTAGCAAATAGTAATTGCCTCTGTAAACGATCAATTGAACACATCAATGAGAATCATTGACGTAAATTAGCTCAACAACAGTACAAGAGTAAGCGTAACACCACCATACTCGTAAATAATTTATATTAATTGTTTGTATGGAGAAAATAATATTCTTCTTTCTAATAAAGTTATTTATCTTTTTTACTTCTACCATAATTTAGAATCGGTTCCATGATAACTCAACACAGTGACTATTCAACACACCTTTAAAAAGTGATATAAAGTTATTAAAAACGATGAAATTTAATTTAAACCTAACCTACTTAACCCAGTTAATAAAGTTTTTGTTTCATCACTTTCCATGACTTTATATAACTTTTTAAAGATGAGATGAATTATCATTTTGATGATTTATCCGGTCACCTTTAGAATCACCTCCCGAAGTTTATGCACTTTAACCCCGGACACCCTGTGCTAAACTAGGGTAGACCAGTCAAAAATCACAGATTATATTAAAAAAATAATAAATATTATTAAATAAAAAAATTAAAATAAAATTGCCATTTCCGAGATTCGAACCCCTTTATAAACTTATTGGAAGGAAACTATGTTGAAAGAACGGCGGCATAAATTCATTATATGAACTAAAAATAAGGATTAGGTATTTTTATATTTTAGAATGTTACGTACTCACCACAACCGAAATGTCAGTATCGAATAAATCCTTATTGAGAAATTTAACCTGCCTATCTTCAACATCGCTTACGGACGAACTGAAAGTAAAAAATAATATTATATTTCTAAAATAATAATAATAATACCTGGATGACTTTTATAGCGCCGTTTTTGTGCAAAAACACCTCAAGGGCGCTACTGTAAAAAATAAGTATAATTATTTTTTTTGTATGGTACTGCATTTTATTTCACCTATCCTGTGTTTTTTCTGACTTTTTGAAATTGAGCCTCCTCTTTTTCCGGTGCATTCTGGGTGGCTTACCATGTGTCCACTTTCGACCTAAAGCACAATTATGACAATCAATAACGTATAGATGATCTGCAGTCTCTCTTGTCTAGGATGAACGAAGTATGCATAAAGAATGAGTTAATGATGAATGTAAGTAAGTCTAAAGTAATGGTGTTTGAAAGAGAGAGTACGAAAACAGTGTGCAATATAGCTGTGAATGAGGAATACTTGGAGCAGGTGGATGAGTTTGTGTATTTAGGAAGCATGTTTACGAGAAATGGGAAGGCTGACAGAGATATTGAAAGAAGAGTAAATGCAGGTAACTCCATTAATGGAGGACTGAACGCAGTTGGCGCTAACAAAAAATTGTCCAAAGAAGCGAAGTTAGCAGTCCACAATGGAGTGCTGGTACCTACCCTGATGTATGCAAGTGAGGCATGGAACTGGCAAAGAAAGAATGAAAGTAGATTGAATGCTGTTGAAATGAGATCCCTGAGGCGTATGTGGGCATGTAGAGCGAATGAGCGAAGAAAGGAGTGTAAGGAAAATATATGATGCGAATGCGAATGGTAGCAGAAGTCGGGGACGCCCGAGGGAGACAGGGCACGACCAAGTGAATCAGATACTTGAGTCGGGCCATGTCAAGAGTCAGAACAATAGAAGAGTATGTATGAATGTGAATGAGGCAAGGAGTGTGTGCCAAGACCGAGTTGTTTGGCGGTCCGTCCTCTCTGCCTACCCCTGCGGGGAAACGGCGTGGTTTAGTTAGTTAGTTAATAACGTATGTATCCTAATAAACGTTTGATTAATTCATAATATTATTAATTATCATTGTTTAAAGTGTTTAAATAAGCATTACTTACCCATGTTGAATAAAATAAATTATTTAGGGGTGTTTCGGTTAAAAAGTGGGTTTTGAGTTTAAAATAATGTTATCCATAAAGATAAACAGGTCCGCTCGAGATGAATAGCAACTGCGAATGTAGAATTCTACGAAAGAAGAAACACACACACAGGAACACCCGTGTATACTGTTAGTGTGGATGTATTACGATTGACGTAGTTATACATACAAGCATGCATTTATTTGTCGGGCGATTCTGTTCCAGACCGCCTGCCCCCGGCCCCCGGCCCCCGGCCCCCGGCCCCCGACCCGCGGCTTACCTACTCTAGACACCCGACATGAAAGTATTTGTTTGGCCGGCTAGCGTCCATCCCCCCGGCCCGCGACGGCTTACTTCATGCCGCTTGGTGCGAATGAGACAAACGCAAAATTGAATGTAACCATAGACATATATGAATATTAGTAGACCTGCCCTAAGTGATTAAAAGCGTATTATCCCCACTCCCCATACCGGTTCCATTGAGCCGGCTGGGCTCGCGTTTGGCCTCAAATGAAATTTGAAAACGTGACGTCATCATTCTTGTGCGAACTATGGTCGAGGCATCATCGGTTCATTTTACTAAATAACACGGCAAAATTTTGACTTGTACTATGAAAACTGGTAAAAATAGATGTGAAAAAAGAGAATAAACCCAATTGTCGTATTACATTCCATATATAAGCATTATTTTACTTTATTTTAAGCATATTCACATCGTATAATATGGATCAGTTGTAGAAACATGTCTGGACGCGAAACACAAAGCTGGTTGGTTGCTGGGAAGTAAATTATGAACATTTATAAAAGTGTCTTAACCAAATACTTAAACGAAATATTCGACTCTCAAAATAGAAGAAATTTATTTTGCCGAATTTGGACTTCGCAAATTTGTTCATAACGTGGCGAGTAATTTGCGCTCCCATGTAAAAATGTCTATTCATTCAAAGCAGATTTTACTTTTAAGAAGTAAATGGTGATATTATAATGCGAGATGCCTATTTACTGTCAGATTGATTTATTGACGAATCACAGTCAGCTTCACTCCCCTCGTTCTTCAACAGTTGATTTTACCCCTCGCCCATATCTTCTCGTCTATTAATTCCTATGTCTGTGAATGTAACATTCAATAAAAAATTTCGTCGGACTAAATTTGGGTTTTTACACAGACATAGGAATTAATAGACGAGAAGATAAGGGCGAGGGGTAAAATCAACTGTTGAAGAACGAGGGGAGTAAGGCTGACTGTGATTCGTCAATAAATCAATCTGACAGTAAATAGGCATCTCGCATTATAATATCACCATTTACTTCTTAAAAGTAAAATCTGCGTTTGAATGAATAGACATTTTTACATGGGAGCGCAAATTACTCGCCACGTTATGAACTAATTTGCGAAGTCCAAATTCGGCAAAGTAAGGCAGCTTCTATTTCAGAGTCGTAGTTAGTTTCAGAGTATTTAGTTAAGACACTTTTACAAATGTCTCATAATTTACTTACCCCAGTAAACAACGATGAGCACACTTGAGAATCGCTACATTGTGATGTGATAGTATATGTTTCTAAAACTGATCCATATAATACGGTGTGAATAAGCTTAAAATAAAGTAAAATAATGCTTACTTATGGAATGTAATACGACAATTGGGTTTATTCTCTTTTTCACATCTATTTTTACAAGTTTTCATATCAAAAGTCAACATTTTGCCGTGTTATTTCGTAAAATGAACCGATGATGCCTCGACCATAGTTCGCACAAGAATGATGACGTCACGTTTTCAAATTTCACTTGAAGCCAAATGCGAGCCCAGCCGGCTCAATGGAACCGGTATGGGGAGTGGGGATAATACGCTTTTAATCACTTAGGGCAGGTCTACTAATATTCATATGTCTATGGGTTTTTATGTTAACAATATTATTTATTGAAGAATTTTTTTTTTAATAATAATCTTCATATTCTTGAGACAGGATTGTAAGATTTTTTTTTTCAAAACTGGCTTCCATTTAGTCACAAAAAATTATCAAAGTTGGCTCCTAAAATCATGAAAAAATCGTCATCTTTTCAGGGCTATATTTTATAATTTAAAGCAAAAATCGAACTGACAGACGTACTTTCAACATGCCACACCTTTTGATTAAAAAAAAGATAAATCAGTTTAATTTGGTATTTTAGCCGTAAATCCAAATTTAAATTTGTATGGAAAGGTCCGCGCAGCCTTTCCTCTTAATTATATTTCTGATATTATTGCGTAAGTTGCACCACTTCTTTTCATTATGCATTATGCTGTTTACACGGTGTCCGGAAAAACATGACACATGTGAAAAAGTGGTTAAAATTTTAAGTAGATATTTTGTGGTACGAATTTTTTGATTAGAGCTTGCGTTTTCGAGGAAATCGAGTCCGTAACCCAGAAGATTCCAAAAAATCAAAGGTTTCCAAAAAAAAATCGATTAAGTGTAAGAAAGTGTAAAGAAATGTATGTAAATTATTATCGTTTAATTTTAATTTGGTGAATAACTGTATTTTTAAGATCTTTCTGAACAAAATACCATTTTACTGACTGCCTTCGATGCACTTTTTCATACTTCCTTGAAATTGATCAAACGGTTTTAAATATCGAAATTTTCTCCGACTTACCTAATAGGGTAATCTAGACTATAATTGCCCGCAACTAGTGATTGCCCACTCTCATTTTGATAGATCTTTTCTCACCAACGTATTTAAATATTTCACCGAAATCTTAACAGATGTTAACAAATATTCAAACAAACAAATCTTAACAAATATTCCTACAGACGAAGTATTTCTTATTATCTTAATGATTTACCAATTATTATTGATAACATAACAAAATATATAAGTGTGTACAATTTTTAGGTTGTTTTACTAACGATTTTATCGAATCATTTATGTGGGCAATCAGTGTCCTTGTTGTGGGAATTACTACAAACAAATGGGCAATAACTGTACATTTAGCCGTATTTTTCGGTTCATTGAATCTTTTTAAAATTTAGTTACGGTGAAATATAATCTATGTAAGCATTTGATAGGTAATTAATTATTAAGTGTACAGTGGTGCCTCACACAACGAACTTAATTCGTTCCAGGAGCAAGTTCGTCATGCGAAAAGTTCGTTATGTGAAACGCGTTTTCCCATAACAATACATGTTAAAAAAAATAATTCGTTCTGTAGCATAAAATATGGTAAGATGACATAAAAAAAAGATAAATTTTACCAATACCAATAGAGGTTTGATCTTGAGGTCTCCGCTGGCATTAGACGAAATCATAAGGGTAAGTCTGTCCTTCATGGCTTTGTGTCCTGGCAATTTCTTCTCTTCTTTTGTAATGAATGTTCTGCTCGGCATTCTTTTCCAGAAAAGACCCGTTTCATCGGCATTGAACACTTGTTGTGGGCAGTATCCTTCATCCATAATAAATTTTTGAAAATTAATAGAGAACTTTTCTGCTTCTTTTTTATCAGCACTGCCAGCCTCACCATGCATATTAACGCTGTGGATTCCATACCTTTTCTTAAATCTAAAAAACCACCCCCTGCTGGCTTTGAAATCTTCTTTATTATCTTGATTGCTGCTACTTCCAGGGATGTTTTTCTTTAGATCTTCATAAATTATCTTGGCCTTGTAACAGATAATATCTTGGGTTGTTACGTCACCTTTCACCTGCCTGTCCTTAATCCAAATCGCTAATAGCCTCTCCATTTCCTCGTGGATTGAAGATCTATGTTTTTCATTAAATAGTTTTGATACTCCTTTGGCTACTTTGGCTGATTTTATTGCATCCTTGTTTTTCAAAATGGTGAAAATGGTGGTCTTGTTGAGGCCAAACTCTTTGACGAGGTCACACTGTTTTACCCCACATTCACTCCTTCTAATTATTTCCTGTTTCATTTCAAGAGAAATCACCTTCCTGCTTTTTTTAGAACCCATCATATAAAAAAAAGTTGAGTTTATCTTAAAAGGACGACTGCCGTGATACGTGTGCGATTTAATTCGTAATGAAGAACGATTGCTGCGATACGTGCGTAAGTTAAGCGTACTACGCAGTGACTAACGAGTCTAACGACTGCCTGCGCGGGAGGATGCAATTAATCGGCAGTGATCGTAGAAGATCGGGCGACTTCGTTGTGTGAAGCGAAGTTCGTTGTATGAATCGTGAAATGAACGAAAAGGAAGTTCGTTGTGTGCAGCATTCGCTGTGCGAGGCGTTCGTTGTGTGAGGCACCACTGTATATATTTAAATATATATTTTTTTATATTGTCGATTTTGTGAAAAATCACCCCAAAGGCGCTGATATTGTTATGTAATATGCTGGTTAGGACCAAAACTATATCAATTCAATTTTCACCCAAGATTTCCTTAAGCAGGCAAAAATTACCTGTTTTTTCTCTAATAATTATAATCAGTCGTTTTCATTTGCCTGTCTGGGGTCTAGGAGCCAAACAGTTTTACTTAAATTAGCGACAGCCGAATCGGTACAGATCTCATTTCTAAGGTCATAATATAATTATTAAATAGCATTTTGACTCACATCTAGACTATCTGTACTTGAATCCAGGGACTCTTCTTGATCTTTCAAAAATATAAGTTCATTGTAATACCATAGTTTTGGTTTATAAACTTGATCAGCAGACGCACCAGATGCCAGAGATGCTTCAACTTTTTTTAATTCTTTTCTGAAAGAACTACGTATATTATTTATTTTCTTCGTAATTGTATCACGATTAGCTGTTGCATCAAACGTCAAAACTTTATTCAATAGAAGCTCATAACCATCGTTACGCTTTTCTTTATTATAGTAGTCTTTTGATTTTATCAACCACAATGACTCAAGTGTTTTAAATAACTCAATGAATTCTGATAAAAAACCTTTGGACCATGTAGCCATTTTGTAATTCATACAACCGGATGGAAACCGTCACGCGCAAGTACTACAAGGTTACTGCTCGAGCAGCGACTGAACGGATTGGCCACAAACAATCCGGTCAGGCAGATCTAATTGAATCGCTTCAGTCGCTTCGGCCGCCGCACTGTGCTGCGGTCCGGAAAGGTTAGAAACACAATTATTATTTTTTTTAAATGTCGTACAAATAAAAAAACACTCCTACACAAAAATTCATTGAGCTAATTAGCAACAAAAAATCCCAGATGAACAAGGTCAGTAGACAAGGTGCATTATTTAATAGGACATAAAGCTCAGAGTTTAAGCATCAGTAGTAAATATCTAGTTTGTTGGTGTTTATTTCGAGTGTGGTGGCTACTAACTACTATCCAACGTATTTTGGAAGTTTTTGCTGTAAATAATTCTGTAATTGTTAACAAAACGCGACAATAAACAACATTTTTACAGATGATTTTGTTTAAAGGGGTATATATTAAATAACATAAACAACTTTGTATACACCACTTTTTAACCATAATAATTGTCACGTTTTAGAACCAATGGTTTCTTCGTCAAGATAAACGTATAATCAAAATAACAAAATAAGAATAGACAGACAAGTATAGATAAATAAGTACACAAATATTATAATGACATTTATTAGGCAACTTTTCAAGAGACCAGCAGAAAAAAATTAAAATTTCATTTTTATAATTATGTACTTTGGTGCCCATATTTTCATTCAAAGTTGTGCCCCATAAAAAGATGTGCTTGTATTTATATGGAGTGTTATTAATTTAGTTATTAAAAAGTTTTATTGTTGTTTTTTTCTATTTATTTATTATAATTAAGATTTTTTACTTGATTTATCTATAATTTTTTTTTCAGGTATAATTAGTCTATATTGAACCTTCGTGAAAGGTTGAAACCAAAAAAATCAGATCAGGGAATATTTATCAAAGGCATATTTGTACAGCCACAGAATCGATATAAAAAATTTCGTGCTAAATAATGTAAATACGTTAGGTTACACAAAAAACTAGATACCTACTTAATACTGATGATCACCCTCTGAGCTTTGCAAAAACTGATTGAGGTGGCACTATTCCAATTACAGAATACAACTTGTCTAATAACCTTGTTCATCGTTACCAAGCTAAACAACTACCTAACCATCACACCGTTTGGTTAGGTAGTTGTTTAGCTTGGTAACGATGAACTTGTCTAATAACCTTGTTCGTCGTTACCAAGCTAAACAACTACCTAACCATCACACCGTTTTCCCGCAGGGGTAGACAGACAGGACGGACCGTCAAACAAAAAGGTCTTGGCACACACTTCTTGCCTCGATCACATTCATACATCGTCTCATATATACTCTTTTATTATTCTGACTCTCGGCATGGCCAGACTCAAGTATTTCGTTCACTTGATCGTGCCATGTCTTCCTCGGGCATGTCATATATTATCCATTCATCGTTCTCTATTCATCGTTACCTGCAAGTATAAAACTTACTGATATGAACTATTGTTAATTTTTTAAAAATCTGGTCAAATAATTAATTTTCTGTTAAAAATGGGACTAGAGGCATATAAAGAATGAATTGACAAATTTCATAACAAAATAACAGTACAGCACGAATATGTTATGAGGAAGTCGGAACATGTGTTGTTAATAATAATAATTTCCCATCTTGTCCATTATTGTCCATTGCCTAAATTACGATAACGTACTTTGTTCATTAAATTTAAAAAATTATCTGATCGTAGAATCATTTCCCATTTAACCTGTTTGTATAAAATCATTAATTCAATGTTTGATACCCCTGATTTATTATATGTAATATCTTTTCATACTCCAAGCAGGTCGGTTACAAGACAGTACCTACCGTATTATTTTAGCAATTCTACATCAATGTCCCAATATCACACTCCTACGCGACGGATTCAACAGCTAGGAAACAAATACTACGATGTTGTTGATATATTTAATACATAAATTTAAATATATAAGCATACCTTATTGAAGTTTTTTTCATCAAGTAGTGGAATATTTTGATAAAGGTATTTAATTTGACTAACAAATAATAATTTTGTCGACAAAGGAAAAAAAATATTTTGGATTTTTTATGTTTTGTGCCCGCATGCTGTGTGGATCAAGTTCAGTGATATTTTGTCTTTCTATTTATTTTTGTGCAATTGTTTTAAATTGTCGTTTCCTGCACTATTTGCGTGTACAATTCCGTAATTTTTTTTATATATATGTATGTAAAAGCATTAATAGGATTAACAAAGCCACCTGCGTTGAACACATATTCAGATATATTCTGAACGATCAGTCACATTTTTAACAGTATAGTGACTTATTTTTCTCCGTGTGAGATTTTATTTGCTAATAGGCAGCATGTATTACGCATCCAAACTGCAGGAATATTCATCATTTGTGCGACTATGTTCCATTATTTTTTTTAAATTTTGTCCCTAGCTTTGTATGGGACCGCAGCACTGTGCGCCGTATACGCAGACCTCGAGTTGAAAATTCTCACACATGGTGCAGATTTCCATCGGTTCCGTCTAAACTATTCATATATATGGAGAATAAGGTTCATCCTTCAGTATTTAGCTTACACATATGTTCAGTGGCTATCAGTCTGAGTGTTGTTATGACGATTTGTCAAAATTGATGAAAGTACCTATTTACAATTTTTGCCAATTGGACGAACAAAAAAAGTTACTGAATGAAACACTTTGTTTTTACACTAATTTAACTAACTTTACTCACCAATCGATTTCGCTTCAAGCTTCATCATTCTAAAAATTTGAACTAAACAAAAATACGAAGTTCAGGTATAAGATGGAGACAGAATATAAAACAGAACAATGGATAGTGAGACAGAGATAAGCGATTCACGATTACGCGATTTTGCTCGATTCTGGGCACCCATCTTGCACACAACTTCTTGTAAACAAGTTTTTCCGACACAATATCACCTATATCAAGGAGACTTCGATAAATGTCAGGAAATTCTTCGTGAAGGTCGTCAAGCGTCACACGGCGGTCATTTCGCAGTTGTTCTTCAATTTTTTGCACAAGTTCGTCAGAAATCACTGATGGTCTCCCACTCCTTGCCTCGTCGTGAGTATCAGTACGGCCTTCTTTTAACAACCTAACCCACTTCTTGACATGTTGTCGACTCATCACATCACTATCATAAACTTCCACAAGCTTCCGATGGATATTCGCGGCAGTATTGTTTTGCAAAGTCAAAAAACGGACGGCAGTTGGCGGGAGCGCGCGGCGACCTCTCCATCGGAAGAATTTACTGTGACTGAAAAAAAGGCTGACAAACACGTGGGATCAAAAAAACTGGCCGTTAGGATATTATTATATTATTGCCCTACATGCCATGTGCGCTAACTTCGAAACAAAAAAACCACCCGACCTCAAGAGCCCTTGTAACCTTACTTTCTGGATGACTCTCATATAACAGAATGGGACAAAATTGTATACAAAAGAAACAGACAGAACACTAAGATAGAAAGGGATTAAGAGGTAGCGGGGATTTTTTTAGTATTTTTACTGACTTTTTTACTCTTTTTCATTGTTATTTTTTTTAACTCTGTTTCCCTCTTTGTGTGTATATATGCCCACACTGTGCATTTTTGTTTAGTTGAAATGTTTACCCTGATAAACAAGGCTTGAAGCAAACAAAACTGTTTGCTGAAATTTTTTTAATAAATTAGTTGTTAAAAACAAAGTATTTGTTTCAATAAATCAAATTGATTTTTTATTACGAAAATACAAACAGATAAAAAAAAGTACTCACCTGCGTGTATTTTTTCAAGGGGATATTTTTTGATATGTCCTTCGATATCTTAAGTAAGGTGCACTGTTTTGGGTGCTTCATCTGCACGTGGTTCCACAGCGCCGAGGTTCCAGCATGTTTTCCTTCCCCTCCCCTCGAAATCTTCACTTTACAAAACGAACACAAGGCGTAGCGAGGGTCGGTGTCACAAACACTGAAATATTTCCAGAGGGGAGACTTCTTGTTACCAGCTGATGCCATTTCACTTCACTCGCGATAAAATTTCAATATAATTATTATTATTCACCAAACACAGCTAAAGACAATAATTACAAGCGAAAGTTACGATCCTCAATGGTTATCTTGAATCTTTAGGTTATGTTACGATAGGTAGAACATATTTCATTACAACAATGAATTCAAGAAAATGATAACATTAAAATGGAATAATATGTTACCACGTATTACCAAAATATGACCACAGCTACGAAAAGAATTCCTTAGTAAGGGTGTCAAAAAATTCAAATTATATCGTAAAACCGTGAGACTTTTATAAAACACAGTTCATCCACAGTTGAAGGGTTATCCACTATTTACGGCACACCCTGTATGTATATTTGGTAAAATTTCAGAATCACCACGAATATTTTTTTGAAAAATAACTCTTCGGTTTGAGGTAATTACTGTAAAAGAAAACTATTTAGGTTGGTCGAGATACACACAATAGGTTATTGTGTTCTTAGTTAGGGTTATTTAACAATATGTGCGTATTTAGATTAAAAGAGAACCTAGAACAAAAGTCAAGGTCATACATATAATAAAAAAAAACATAGCGTCGAACTGTCAAAACTTTATTTAAATTGAATCAAAGTATTATTTAAAAAAAAAATATTCAAAGATTGTCCAGCGATTCTGAAAATTTATCGTATATTTCAGGTGTATATCATTAACAAAAAAGAGTAGGTATATTTTACCAAGGATTAGTAATTAAATACTATGTACTAAATAGTAACATAGTAACGCATTACCAACTAATTCGACGACCGAACAAAGCGAACGAAGTCGCGCAACTGATCGTCGAATGATGCCGTGCACTTTCTTATCAATTCAATTCAAGCTTAGTAATGGCCGGATATCCGGCAGCCGAATATCCGGCTATCCGGTCAAGGCATACGCCGGATAGGCATATCTAATTTAAATACCTGCAAACAAACATTGTTTCAATCATACTTAGTTTGTGGTGTTACTTGCCAAATAGGTAGATAAAATATGTGCCTACATATAATTTTAGCAAGAATTGTATACGCGGATAGTTACACGAATATATTCTTAAAAGCAATGTAATATTTATTTATTTATTGCACTATTGGCGCTTTACAGTTGATGCAGGAATGACAAAAATATAAATATTACAAAAATAAAGTGAAATAAAGTTAAATAAAATGAAGTACATGAACAGGTGATGAAGTACAGGAACAGGTGACACGAAGATAGAATATGGAGACTCTGCAGCAAGAATCCTAGGTGGTGAGGAAACTAAACCAGCTGCTGCAGCGAAAGAGTCCACCGCGTCCACCAACAGTGTCAGCAAGAGGTTCGTCATCCGTCCAGGTATGTGTCTGCTGCTAATAGAGCGCTGACACAATATCCTTACATAGATAACAGACCTTGGCAGCACCGCTGTGACTTTCGGCAATTCCATCATTCATATCCATGTAATCTTGTTCCTGGTTAATGTGTTAGTGGTGCATTGTACCCGCAATAAAAGGCGACGGTCGGGATAATGATATTTAGTACCTATAATTATATATTTTTTCTTTTATGTTTCTGCAAAAGAGTTCCAGTTGGCCGAAGCTAGTGCGACAATTGTAGGCATCCCCAATCCGGGGTATGTTTTTCGGTTGAAGGAAGCATGAAGGAAAGGACATAGGGAAGAGGAGAGTTGAGAAGTACCTACCTGTTTAGCCGTTTTCTGCCAGATTTCCATTCTTAAGGGCCCACTATTCGAATTTCATCCAATTTCCGACATACTTTCCTTAAAATTTTGAAGTTTTTAAGCTCTTAAAAAAATATATGTTATTCTTTAAGATAGTATCTATTTGTTCCAAAAGCCGAAACGGTAATTATTTGAAATTCCCTCGATAGAAATAAATCGCAAAGTATGCTCCGAAAAATATTATTAACACGTTTATTTCTGTTATTTTACAAGTTATATGTATGAAAAAAATCACAATGCTTTTTTTAATGCTACTCAATAGACCCCATAAGTAATTTTTGCTATTTTTGAAATACGCCGTGATTTATTAAACATTTTCACAACTGTCGCTTACGCCTATTGCTTTTAAATCATATTTATTATAGCGCGCTCGCTCCGACTTGCAGATTAAACTATCTTTCTTTGAGAAGTTCATTCGCCAACTCGAGGGCTTTGGGGGCAGACGTGTCGTTCATCGTTCTATGATCTACAGACGTGCGATTACGTGCAAATATTTGAATTTATAAAGATAATTTTTACGCGTGTAAAGTTTATGAGTTAATAAATATTGTTTTTTCAAAGATGGGAAATACACGAAAGATATCCCGTATTTCAAAGAAAAAATGTTATCTCATAAAATTATATCCTATCTAATAGGTGAGAAGAAAAAAATACAATTTTTGATTTATAAGCTTATATTTATTATAAACGATAATTTACTATAAAAATTAATAATTCATATTTTTATTTATGTATTGTGTAGTAAAAAGTTATTATTTTTTTTTCAGAATAGGTACTTTGGGAAATAAAACTAATTCCAATGCATTAGAAATTACGGGGTAAATTTTTATTAATTTAATTTTCTTGTTGTCTTGTCTCTTTTCTTGTTCCTATACGATCGTGATTTATTTGCGAATTAACTTTCTACGTACACAAATACACACGTCACTTTACATCTGCTCCTTAGAGTAATATTACTCTAAGATCTGCTCTAATGATTCACAATGCAACGATGTCCGAAATATAATATAATATGTAATAATAATATGGGCCACCTGTTTCAAATAACAATACTCGAACTTGGAATCCAGAAAAATAATGAACGGGCCAGCGAAAAAAGCTATCGAAAGTTCTGAAACTGTGGGGAATATAATTAAATAAAATAAAATACTTTTTTGTTTTAAAACCACGATATTTATTAATTTAAGAACCGACCGGTTTCGCTTTACTTAAGCATCATCAGGGTACAAATTAATACTAAACAAAAAGTACATAATGTGTGCATATATATAACAAAATATAGAGGGAGACAACATGATACAAATATAAGCAACACAAAGACGGTCATAAAATACATTAACATAAGTGCACAAGTAATGGAAAAACCGCTAGATAATTATGTAGACTAATGGGTTATACGAATAAATCGGGAGAAACAAAACATCAACTGGCAAGGTGGTAAGGAGGTAAGGAGAACTGGGAATTTTTTATGGGTTTATTGGAAACAGACTTAATATTGGACTACTTGATATGTCTAATTGATTATTAAGTATCTGACTTTTGGTTTTTACAGCTTTTTTAATTTCTAGTGCCTCTAAATTGTTTAGTCTGTTACCATGCCCGTTTTTATGTAAGATGTTAGCACCGGTTCTATGACAGAATGTATGATCTTTATCGATCAAATGATTTGCAAATTCGGAAAAACCGTTATTATTGAGGTTTTATTGATGTTTTGTTTTTCCCGATTTATTCGTATAACCCATTAGTCTACATAATTATCTAGCGGTTTTCCATTACTTGTACACTTATGTTAATGTATTTTATGACCGTCTTTGTGTTGCTTATATTTGTATCATGTTGTCTCCCTCTATAATATATTTGTATCATGTTGTCTCCCTCTATATTTTGTTATATATATGCACACATTATGTACTTCTTGTTTAGTATTAATTTGTACCCTGATGATGCTTAAGTAAAGCGAAACCGGTCGGTTCTTAAATTAATAAATATCGTGGTTTTAAAACAAAAAAGTATTTTATTTTATTAAATATGTCAAACCACAAAGTGATTGCTTTCTACAATAATATAATTTAGTTCAGTGATGTTATTTTTTATGTCGGAAGGAGGCCCTGAAGAAAATAATTTCTCTCAGAGCCTGTGTCATCTTTGAGAATGCTGTATAGAGGGTCTTTTTTGAGGAGGAGGGAGTGAACCTGTCCTGAATGTCAACTGTACAATTTCTTCCCAGAATTAACTTTATTGTACGTTTTTTGACTAACCGTACCTTGGTGTTCTATTTTCAATAAACTCTTTAATTATGTTTCAGATGTGAAATCTATACTCTGCTACAGAATGTTTTGCCCAAGTCTTGTAAAGATGCAAAGGCACGGACGTAACAATAAAATCATTTGAGCCCTTTACTGTTATTTAAAAGGTCACTTGAAGTGCAGTTATAATCAATGATTTTATTTTTTTTCTAGCTTCCACGAATAATTTGAAAAGGCATTATCT